>CM065805.1:104421000-106921000 GCA_033398695.1 Orobanche coerulescens | reverse complement strand
ATATCCATCCTTACTAAACACATTTAAACCATATACACTATGATTTAATCCAAACCAATGCATAATATAGAAACCATCATCCCGACAATTTACATTTATAATATCATTGCTATATGAATTATAAATGAAATGAAATCAAAATCATTCATTAAATATTATAAACTGAACAAGTATAAACTTGCCTCGATATCGATGCGACAAAGCTGTAACCAATTCCATTGCCTTCGTCTACGAGCTCCTCAGCCCCGACCAAAAGTAATCTACTAACTCTTCAACATCAAGCGCAACAAAACGATCATAATCCACGATCAAATATCTCAACCTATTGCAATAACGGATTAACACACATTCGATAACAATCAATAACCGACATAGCCAACCGATCAAACTCAATGGCTCAACAATACCTCGATCATATACACAAAACCAAATAATCCAACTCAATAAATACGAACTCATATCCACAATACAAGCCGCAACTCGATAATTAATATAACCGATCAATAAACCCAACGGTTCCGCAATATCCCGATTAGATACAAATCCAAATAACCCAAACCAATCAATAAACCACAACACGATTCATAATCCGATAATCATATCAATAATCAAATTAAACCAATAGCAAGGGTCTGAACGTTATCGATTCCAAATTCAATCTTAAATACGAGTACAAGTTTCCTCCTTGTAAATTTATAATAAAACCAATTACCGATTATCATCATCAATCCGGACGATCCGATTAATTCAACATTGTAGATAATCATATTTCAAGGGTTTCAAATAACTCAAACATCCTAATTGAACACTTGTCCAATACGTATGAACTTCCAAATTCAAAGATCAATAATAGTCTCATCAAACTCGAAATCATATTCGTATTCCTATACGAATATTGTACCAAAACATATAACTTAGTTCTAGATATGAATATTCCATATTCATTTCCAAAACACCAATAACTCTTAAACACATTCATCATATCAATGATCAATCCATATCGATATTAAAGATTTCATAACATACTCTATTCAAACTTCAATTCCAAATATGAATAAACAAGACTCCTTCTTGTTCATATTCGTAAATTAATAGAAACAATACCGATTATTATCATGAATAATCGTATTCCAAAATTAACCGTAAACTTTATAATTATCCGTCCACCTCATATGACTCGATAGTATTCCAATTATGTACGGATCAAATGCTCTTCTTTCAAACAAATCTGAATTCATACCTTCAATTCAATCTCATAATCCGGTGATCTCAATAACAGTTGATTCGATCACAAAGCACATTTAATCAACATATTCAATTCCGAATTCAAACTTAAATTCAACATGATATGATTATCCCTTGTTCATATAGATCAATCTCATGCCAAACTACACTTAGGATCTTTCGACTCATATGAACACATATCCTCAAAGAAAGATAATATTATTGTCAAATTCATAATCACGATTCGTATATCATCAAGACCATATGAAGGATCAAATCACCATTCACATAACTCATCCTTTAACATCCAAAATCACCATCAGTTGTTCTAAATATCTACATTCCATGTTCATATCTAAAACATAAACACTTGAAACATGTACTCATCAAAATCATCATCTTCTTCAATATACACCTCATTAATCATCAAGAAGTACAACAATAATACCATAACCATCATCATACGCTAAGACATCAACAACAACATTAAAATCCGAAATTAAAGAGAGGATTATCCAACACACCTCTTAGAAGATGAAATACCCAAGTAACCACCTCAAGAATCAATGATATCTCCTTATCTCAAGCTCCAATCCCATGTTTCCAAGCTCATGATCGACTTAGAAGGACTGAAAACTCCATCTCTGAGTGTTTGATGGTGTTGTGTCAAGATTTATTCATCCCGACAGGCGATCGACTATAAGGCTGAGCGACCAAGTCAACACTACCAAACTATGGCTAGCTCGCCTAATCGAAGAAACCGTACCACCATCAGTACCTAGCGATCGACTCCCAAGACGATCGCCCTTTGGTATCCGCGATCGACTCTAGTGTCCGGCTAAGGACAATCGGCCTACGCCCAACAGAGATGATCGCCCACAAAGTCATCGAAGACTCGGATCTCGTAAAGCACTCCACGTGCATCCACAAAAGGCACTGACAGACAAGATCTTTGCTGACAGACAAGACCTTTGACCACAGCCTGTCACCTACCTCACCTACCGGCAGGCGTGCCGAAAGTTGTCAGTGGGACCACCCGTGATGCCTACTCAGACGCTGCAGTTCTATCGACCGCATAAATGATCGCCAAAGAAGAAATGCTGACTTTAAGGGAACAAGCCCATGTGCTAAAAGACGATCGCTCGATTATTATAATACAGAAAAGGCGATCGCCCGGTGTATCCAAGTCCTATAAATAGGGAAACTCCTCCTACTGGGAAAAGGTTCGAAATTCATTTCACCTACAGTTGAGAACTCATTCACTTATATTCCGAATTCATTCACGGAAATACTGAAGAACTCACTTATCATCAAGCTCCCGGCTTTCTCACCGGAATCCATCTCAGGACTTCTCTCTCCAAATCTCTCATCCAGAAGACGATCGGCAGAGGCAGAAAGTCTCCACAAGGCAGATTCCAAGAGATTCATAAGCCCAGGAGCCCAAGCATCCAGCTAAATACTCACCGGGAGAGACTGTCGATCTCTCACCGCCGCGACTGTTCACACCCTTGGTTACAAGAACTCACAGAGCATCACAGCTGGTTCTTCCGGCAATCTACACGCTCACTAGCTAAGATAACAAAAATCATTACACTCATTGTAATTGTATTCTTACATTAGTACTTGTATCCCCGAATATTAGTATTAATAATATCTCGCGAGAGCATTCAAGCCCGAGACTAACAACCCCGGCAAATCTTGTGTTATTTATCTTTCTCACGGAAGTGTTCTCGCATTTGTTTGCTATCCCATCCATTCCAGCAATATCTATCTCCGGATAATATTTTGGGTAGCAATAATTGGCGCTAGAAGAAGGGCATCTAACCCTCAAATTTTTATTCCTACCGTCCCGAAGAACACTCATTGTTCTCGGGGCATATACTTGAAGTGACACTCACTGCACTTCAAAGAAAACCTTCAGAATCATGACATCCGCCGGTACATCGAATAAAGCCACTCTCCGAACCGCTGGAAACCATATCTCAGTTCAGTCCGAACCCCAGCCGACGACAGGGGGAAGCCGCAGCAACGCGAGACTCTCGATCCCGCACCTGAGGGATGGCCCCAACCTCTCACTCGACCAGTTCCAAACCGAGGAACAGATCGAGGAGGCCATGGCCATCCTAGAGGAGCGACGGAGAGCATGCGCGTCGCCTGCAATAACTCCCTCGATCGTCCGCCGCATGGGAAAACGGAAATTCAACGGGCTACTGAGCGAGCGATCGTCAGAAAGCCCCAATTCGCGAGAAAAGGCTCTCGCACGACCAGACGGATCCATATTCAATCGCTTGGGGCGCGACCCATCCTGGCGGCCGGGGCATCCTGTTTCCAACCACGAAAAGACGGAATCCAAATCCGTCACCAGGAGTTCGGCCTACCCACCTCACACCAACACAGTCGCCCATCTCGACTCCCGCCCGATCGCTGTGGATCGGATTTCAATCGCCTCGGCACCCGCCTCCGAGCGCCGAGCCGCGAGCAACAGCACGGCGATGGCCGCTATACAACGCCAGCCGACGAGATGAAAGCACTTCGACACTGGGCAAGCGCCAAAGAAAGATCACCGGGCCGACCGAGCCAATCGCGGTCCACATCGAGCTTGCCCCCATACAACCAACGATCGCTCCTCCCAAAACACCTCTGTATGAGGGGAGATCCGACCCCGAAACTCACCTGAGTAAATTCCGAATCTACATGACTGGGTGTGGGGCATCTGATGCAACCAAGTGCCGGATCTTCCCGTTAACATTGGGCGAGCTGGCCCATAGGTGGTACGCCTCACTACCACCACGATCAATCACCTCCTTTAAGAAACTGGCGAATGACTTCACGTCATACTTCGCCAACAAGGTCGTCAGACCAGAAGGCCCCCACCGCGTGATGAAAATCAGGCAGGGGAAAGACGAAACCGACGCAGATTACATCGACCGAATAGACGAAATCATCCTCACCGGCGAACCCATCAGTGACGAGCTCGCTCTCTACTCGGTCATGGGGGGATTCTACGATCATTCACTCATGTTTAAACATCTTACCAAGGATAGTCCCCCAACCTATGCGATCTTCCGCGCTAAGGCTGCCAATTTTCTGGCCAGACAAAGGCTACTCACCCTCCACCTAGGCGAGGAAACGCCACCCCCTGTCCAGAAGATGGCGATCGCCAAAGCAAAGAAGGCGATCGCCAAGCCACCCGGAGATCTCAAGGCCTTCGAGGACATGGAAGCCCATCTCCTCCATACATTCAACCGAACTCCGACACATATTTTCTATGCCATCAAGGGGCACGAAAAGCTCAAAAAGCCAAAGGCGATAAGGGACCACGGTCACTTGGACAACAATCAATATTGTGCCTACCATAAGAGTCCCGGCCATAGCACCATCCAATGCCGCAACCTCCTCAAACAGTTCTGGAGATTGTTCGAGGAGGGTAAGTTGGACAGCTTGTTGGCCTAGCCGAACCCCCTACCAATCTCTATACACGGTCATCCGATTCGAACACCAAACAGGTTGAGAAGCTCATACGAGCCGACCCCTAGATCAACCTCGGCGACCGTCTCTACAGCTTCAATCAAGAGAAGGGGACCTCGGAAGTCTCCCCGATCTCCCTCCTTATTTAAGAAATTGGAGGAATCCCTCGCCATCTACAGTTCACCATTCAATGTGATGAACTAAGGCACGAGATCGCCTCCCCCGCACAACGTACACCGTCGAAGGTCAGCATCTACATGACGATCCAAGGTGGAAGAGTGCAGCCATGGTCCTGGTGGTCGATGGAACCGACTGCTTAGGCCATGCAAGGTCCCTTCGGGCCAAGATCGCCCGCCCTTAGTTTAAATACAAGGCCGGCGTAGTCTGAGGGCCCTCCAAAGTTAATCAGTGGACACGATCGCTCACCCTCAAAGGTTCATCATCTAACATGGTGAACCCGGACAATGCGACGTGCCACAACCCCCGTCTCAACGTACACCGTCGAGGTTCGCCATCTTCATGGTGGGCTGAGGTGGAAGCAGAGCTAAACAAGCCGCGGGCGTGGAGTTGAATCATCCGACGCTGCCCCGCGCAAGGACTCCTCTAGACCGAGACCGCACACCCTTCGTTTAAATACGAGGCGAGACGCAGCCTAACAGAGGACCCACATAATAAAGTGAGTCACGAGATACTCAATGTCTTCGCGCATCAAGACATGATCAAGGAGTCGGTCCATCAAACTCTGCGATCGTGCACGGTTCCTCAAGACGGACGACCGTCCCCGAGGATTCGACAAAGTTGACGACCACTCACTCAACGAATTATTTTCATCCCCTTACTTCCACTAAGTGAATGAAAACAAGGGGGAAGAGTGCGGACTACCCATACGATGATCGTCCCTATTCAACCACATACGGAGGTCGTCAATTTTCAGATGTTGTGCAGTGATCGAATTTGTTGTAAAAGTTATCTTTACGAGTTTATCAATTAATTTGAGACTACCCTCCCAACGATCTCTCCTCACACATTTGTACAAAGTCAAACAAAGACTCAAAAATAACAATCATTCAAGTGATAAGTCAGAAATTCAAACGTTCATTTCATTACTTGAAAAGATCAGAGTACATGGTCGCCCGAAGGCCTAAATGCTACAAAAGAAAGCTACAAATTACAAGGAAATAAGCTAAAAAACATCAAAAATGAAGTGCCTCAGGCCCCGCTGGCCTTCGCCATCGCATCCGGTGCGGTCCCTCATCTTCCGAAGCACGGATGAGCAAGATTAGCCGAGTCGGATACCACCAAATCCACGCCGATGTCCGCAAGATCCAAGATCGGAAAGGAGAAAGCTGGATGGAGAGGATGCTCCAACGCATACGCCTTGAAGTTCTCAGCAAGAGGCCCGACCTCCAAACCTCCCTTCTTAGCTGCTCGGATCGAGTCGGCGAACGCCAAATAATAGGCGAACTCGCTGACAACTCCAAGTTTTGAAAGGGATTAGCCTTGGTCGCCTCTACCTCTCCTTTCAGCTCCGCCACCGCCTGCTGCGACCCTTGGAGATAGACCTCCCTTGCAGCTACCCTCTCCCTCGACTCCGCCAGCTCGCTAGTCAACTGAGCTATTGTCACCTTCTGGCGATCGGCCTCCTCCTCAGCAACCTTCTGCGCCCGGACGGCATTCAGCATCTGGTCCCGAAATCGGTCAATCGCCAGACGAGACAACTCGGTTTCCTTCTTCGCCAGCTCAAGCTCGTGGCTCGCCCGCTTGGCCGCCTCCAGAGAGTCCTTCTCCATCGCCAAGATCTTATCAGCAAACTCGGCGTTCTCTTTCCGAGCCGCCTCGAGATCCGCCTGTAGGCGAATAGTGGAAGGTCGCCCCTCAAACTCCTACGCGGCCTGGACAGCCATGGTCGCCGTCTGGAGAGAAAGGGCGAGAACAGCCTGCATCGTACTCCCCGATCGCTGACGAGCGATCGCATCCAGATCGGTCGTCCAGGCCTTCGGCAGAGCAGCAGCGGCCTTGCTGACGTATTGAGGGATGTCGCAAGACTGGCGAGGAGATCGGCTGGCTAAGAAATCCACGATCATCAGCGGGCAAGACGGATCTGTGCGACGGATCCTACATCATTACAACAAAGTTAACACAACTCCTACGCAATTGCAAGTTTCAACACAAGAATGCAATCTACCTCTCAGCCCTCTCGGGGTCACGACCGAAATACGGCTTCCCTCGAGGAGTCTCAGCGTCAGCAATCGCCATCTCCCGCATGAAAGCCGCAGAGGGCGGATCATTCTCCGGAGCGAGAACGGTGATCGGAGGCGCGGCGATCGGCACCTCATTGCGAGGGGCAGAAACCGGAGTTTCTTCCGGCCTCGGCCTTTTGCGAGTCGATCGAAGCCCCTCCTCCGAACTCCTCCTCGGCCACGATCGGCTCCACGCGAGGCTCGCCTCCGAACAATCGCGCCGCAATGCTGGGCCCGAGACGACCTCTTTGGCGAGTCGGCCTAGAACTCCGTGATTCGACATGGCGATCTCCTGGGGCTCCAAAAAGCGAGGAAAGCGAACCTCTATAGTTAAGACGATCGATCAACAGTCAGATACTTTCCTCAAGTAAGGCGATCGCCTAGAAAGTGAAGGTCGCAGAAGCTCATACCTGGTACCGAGAGATGTCTCGGGAAATGGAATAGCCGAGCCGACAACCAACGACTCTCCTTATTAATCCGGTTAGCGTCAAGGTCATCGTCCGACAAGCTCCTTATCCGCTCCCAGACAACCAGGAAGTCAAAAGGCAGCTCCTCGACCACCGGAATGTGAAAACCTGCAAAACCGAAATCAAATTAGATTAGTCCAAAACGCATCCGAACGAAGGGAGAGTCTAAACCCTTACCGGGATTCCTCTCCCGAAACTCAGTAGGGATCTCAAGATCGCCCGAAGGATTGTCGCTCGCAGAAGCCCTCCACTTGACGGCGACCCAGAACCACTTCGTCTGATCGCCCCGCATCTTATTCGGGACTCCGTGAATTACCCGACCAGATCGGCCCTAAATATGGTATGTAACACCCCAAACTAGGCGGATATTACAGTGCCTAAATCCCCGACTGGGACCCACCAGGCAAATGAAAATGATGAATTAAATAATATAATTGTAGTACCGAACCACATTATATTACCAAGTACTCCGATGAGGAGTTTAAGTACAACACACCAGGACTAAACCGAATACTAGTATATTTTATATGGAGATAAAATACACCACCCTGAACAATTAAACATCTCAAACGGAATTTGCAATGAAAATACAAATGACGGAATAATCAAATGATCAAATGATCAAACAAAAGAAATGACTGGGCCCCTACTAGTATCACTGACTCTCGCCACAAAGATGCTCTTCCCGTGCCTTTGCCTTTCCGTGACTCGTAAACAAAATCCCAAATGGGCCGGGCCATACGTAACAACAATCCTCAAGGGTTGAAATTACACAATCATGAATTAACTGAAGTTATGAAATATCCTTAGATATGAATTACGCTGAAGAGGAGTATCATAGTACGCCCGTAATGTTCTGTGCAAGTGTACAAGACGAATGACCGGACACACCCGTCCTTGTACCTAATTAGTCTCACGGAGGTAAGTGTTACCGTGTGCACGGTCCAACGTATCGGTGAACCCAATACATGACCATCATGTGCCCGACTAAGAATTCCACATAGCCACACCCGGCCACGCAATATGAACCCAGAAGGTCATATGAACGAGAATGACCGCAATGAAAAGGAATGAGTTATGATTATGAGCAATCAACAACAAAAGGAATGAGTATCCTTTTAACCGAGTAAGAATTAACTTACACAATACCGATGACAATGTCCTTCCACGAACAACGTCCTAATCGATATACCGGTCGCTCGAACAACCTTGAATAACAATAATTACCAACAACCGATCAATACACGTGTCAAGCAACAAAACATGACTAAGCCAAAAGTCGATACAACGATAATCAAACTCATAGGGGCATTCTAACGAATACGTAACCAACCACACAACTTCGAAAATATCCAATCCCGAATATATCGAAACCAACACCAAAATGAGTATTTCGAACTATCAAAACACTTCAATGATATCAATGATCCAATAGGAATCCACAATTCAAGATTACAACCACATCAATCGGAAAATCCCCAATTAACCGAAGTCAACCCCAAGGGTTCTTGAAATAATTCTGAAAATAGCCATTAAATCCGTAGGAATATATTTATCCAAGGTAGATAATCCATATCTAACATATTCCAATGATAATCCAACCTTACACGAAGAAATTGGAAGGAAAAACCCAAAAATCTGAAATTCTAGATCCAAGAGATTAATACCTTAGATTCGATGTGATGAGGATGTTGAAATAATGATTAATCCAAAAGATAAGCTTGAAGATGATGCTTGATGATTAATCCTCGAAGAACACTCTCCAAATCGCCCGAAATCGCCCGAAACCGCCGAAGAAATGAAGAGAAGTGATAAATGACGGATTAAGGACTGAACTGTCCTATTTATAGCAATCCCAGTTTAGCGCGCGCTAGCCCCAGTTCTTAGCGTGCGCTAACGGGTGTTTTGGGTAGTCCAGTACCCACTGTCCGAACACAGTAGCGTGCGCTACGTGCCTTTTGTAGCGTGCGCTACAACCATAGCATTAGTGTGCGTTAATACCCATGGTTAACATGCGCTAACGAATTATTAGATGCCCAGTACTGGAATCCAGAAACCGTCTGTCCTCTGTATGACCTCGGTAGCGTGCGCTACATCCAATATTTAGCGTGCGCTACTACACTGTTTGCATAGGCTAAATATCACTCATAGCGTGCGCTATGAATTAATCCAGTGCAGTCCAGTAGCCACTGGACTCAGCCTGATCCGTCCTTAGCACACGCTACAACAATTATTAGCGTGCGCTACTACAACCCACTAGCGCGCGCTACTTACCACTCGTAGCGTGCGCTACTTATAACTCACCTGCAGTCCAGTACCTTCTGGACTGCAGCCACGGTAACATTAGCGTGCGCTAATGCTGAGTGGTAGCGTGCGCTACCTGTACTCAATTAGCGTGCGCTAGAAAGAGTACGTAGCGTGCGCTACTCCTCACGCACAGCCCACAATGAAAAATGACAAAGAGGATAAACACGGCACGGAAATCCAATTATATTAGTTATGAACGACGATTGATACACGATACAATTATTCTGAACGATGAATACCATGATTTAATATGAGTGACAAATGATCATTAGTGAGTGAAATTACTGAATGATACATACTGAATGATAATTACTGAATTACAACCGGGTATTACATACACCCCCCCTTAAAAAATTTTCGTCCCCGAAACTAAGGGTCAAACAACTCGGGATAACTCTCTCGCATACTATCCTCGGTTTCCCAAGTAGCCTCTTCGATTCCGTACCTAGACCACTGAATCTTAACCAAAGGAATCGTCTTGTTCCTCAACTGTTTGATTCGCCGCTCTAAAACTCGTATAGGACGCTCCTCATATGAATGATCGTCGGCGATCTCGATTTCATCGAACTGAAGTATGTGACTCGGGTCGGCAACATACTTCCGCAACTGAGAGACATGAAGCACATTATGAATTCGGCTCAACGCCGGAGGTAAAGCCAGTCGATAAGCTAACTCGCCTACTCGATCCAAAATCTCAAACGGTCCAATGAATCTCGGACTCAACTTCCCCCTCTTCCCGAAACGGAAGATACCACGACTCGGGGATACCTTGACCAAAACATGGTCACCTGAGTCGAACACTAAAGGTCGACGACGGTTATCTGCATATGATTTCTGTCGACTCTGAGCGGTCAACAAACGGCTACTGATCAAAGTTACCTTCTCACGGACGGCTATAAGCATATCGGGCTCGGTGCCAATTGATTCTGATAGGTCGTCCCAACACAACGGAGATCGACAACGACGACCATACAAGGCCTCGTAAGGTTCCATCTTAATCGAAGCATGCCAACTATTATTATATGTGAATTCGATCAATGGTAGTTGGGCTTCCCAATCGTCTTTCCAATCGAGGACGCATGCCCTCAACATGTCCTCTAATGTCTGAATAGTCCTCTCTGATTGCCCATCGGACTGAGGATGAAAGGCGGTACTGAGATTAAGCTGAGTTCCCATAGCACGATGAACTGATTTCCAAAAATGAGACACAAACCGTCCGTCACGATCGGAAACGATACTTTTAGGAGTACCGTGCAGTCTCACTATCTCTTTGATTAATAACTGGGCAAGTCTCTCGGGACCCCAAGTATCCTTGATCTCAAGAAAATGAGTTGATTGAGTTAAGCGGTCCACAATCACCCAGATCGTATTCATGCCACGACGACTCGTCGGCAAACTCGTGATGAAATCCATAGAAATGTTTTCCCACTTCCACTTTGGAATAGGGAGAGGTTTCAAAGATACCCACGGCCGCTGATGTTCAATCTTAACTTGTTGACAGGTTAAGCATCTCGAAACAAATTCTGCGACTTCTCGCTTCATATTACTCCACCAGTAATTTTGTTTCAAGTCCTTGTACATCTTGCTAGACTCCGGATGAACAGAATAAGGGGTAGCATGAGCTTCTATCAAAATCGAGTTTTTTAGCTCGTCATTCGCCGGTACGCACAATCGATTCTTAAACCTCAAAAGTCCATCCTCATGGACCACAAATCCAGGGGCTTTCCCCTGAGTCACATCCTCACGGATGCGCAGCAATGAAGGGTCTGAACTCTGATTCTCTCGGATTGCCTCCTCGAGTGACGATGAAATATCTAACATACAAAGCTGTCCTCGAACTCGCCAAGCTGACCTCGATCTTGGGTCTAAGGAATTCGCCAAGCTCCTTCGAATCAAGTTAAACGAGCAAGCATCTGCTCCTGAACGGACTTACGACTCAAGGCATCGGCGACAACGTTCGCCTTGCCCGGGTGGTAAAGGATCTCGATATCATAATCTTTGATTAATTCCAACCACCGTCTCTGCCGCATATTTAACTCCTTCTGAGTAAATATATACTTTAAACTCTTATGATCGGTGAATATATGACAAGTAACGCCATAAAGATAATGACGCCAAATCTTCAATGCGAACACCACGGCTACTAGCTCCAGGTCGTGAGTCGGATAATTAACCTCGTAAGGTCTCAATTTCCGTGAAGCATAAGCAATAACCTTCCCATTCTGCATGAGTACACATCCGAGACCCTTTCCGGACGCATCACTATAAACCACAAATCCCTCTGTCCCTTGCGGCAAGGAAAGTACAGGTGCTGACATTAACCGGCTCTTGAGTTCCTCAAAACTCCGCTGACACGCGTCGGACCACGTGTATTTCTTATCCTTTCGCAAAAGGTTTGTCAAGGGTTGAGCGATTCTAGAAAATCCCTCCACAAATCGCCGATAATAACCCGCTAATCCGAGAAAACTTCGGATTTCCTTAACATTCTTCGGAGGTAACCAATCTCGGATAGCCTCCGTCTTCTGAGGGTCGACACGAACTCCGTCTGATGAAATTACATGTCTGAGAAAAGTCACTGGACATCCGTAACTCACATTTGGAAAACTTTCCATAAAGTTGCTCTCGTCTCAACACGTCGAGAACCTGATGAAGATGAACCTCGTGTTCCTCTCGGTCACGAGAATAAATCAAAATGTCATCGATGAAGACAACAACAAACTGATTTAAAAAGTCGATGAAAACCCGATTCATTAACTCCATGAATACCGCAAGTGCATTAGTTAGCCCGAACGGCATAACTACGAACTCATAATGACCATAGCGTGTTCGAAATGCCGTCCTCGCGATATCCGACTCTCGAATCCGAATCGGTGATATCCAGATCTTAAGTCGATCTTGGAAAATATCAAGCTCCTCAAGTTGATCTAAGAGATCGTCAATACGGGGTAAGGGATACTTATTCTTGATTGTCACCTGTTCAACTCCCGATAATCAATACACAAACGAAATGAACCATCCTTCTTCTTAACAAACAACACCGGTGCTCCCACGGAGACGCACTCGGCCGATATAACCCTTCTCGAATAACTCCTCAAGTTGGTTCTTTAATTCCCGCATTTCGGTCGGGCCATCCGCACGGTGCCTTCGATATCGGAGACGCACTGTGCTCCAACTCAATCGTGAATTCCACATCTCTCTCGTGGAGGCAAACCAGTAACTCGTCTGGAAAACGCCGGCATACTCCTCACTACCGAATATCCGTCAACATTATCGATGATTTCTCGGTTTTGGTCATGTAGCACCAATAACCAACACATCCTCGACTCAAGAATCGCACCGCTTTCATCAAATTAATGACCTTACTGTAACAAATGGGATTACCTCCCGAAACACACATTCAACCCCATCGTCTCAAATGATAGTGATCATACGCTACGGACACTAATGATGGCATCATGACGATCCATCCAATCAATACCCAAGATGACGCCGCCCCTCGGCAAATCTACTACGATTAGGTCCGCCGCCATACACGACCATGAAATCGAATCGACAATCAATCTCACGACACGATAATTCGCCTACCATCGTGTAGGCCAATGATATAAGGCTCACAACTAGTAGCACTACCTGCACGTAGTCTACTCAAACATGACTCGGAAATGAATGAATGCGATGCACCAAGATCAAAAAGGGTACACACAAAGTTGAGATAGAATATCGAGTGTACCCGAGATCATTCAAGCCTCTCGGATCATCGGTCTTCTTCATCTCATAAATCCGGCTTGCTAGTCCCAGACCGGACGCCTCTGTCGGCTATAGGCTCCACCTTTAGTCGCCTCCCGCTGCTTTTAAACGACACGACCGAGTGGCCTCGATTCTCGAACGGCTGATCGCTTAGGGGCCCGAGATGACGCTCCGAGTAGGTTTGGAGTCCCTACGGCAAAACGGGCCTTATGCCCAGCAATCCCATAATTATGACACGTGATAGTCTGTCTCGGACACTTGGTACCGAGATGACCAAGATCCCCACGCTAAAATAGGTGATGGCCGAATCGCCACTCGAGACCGAGATTCCGCGGGTTTAGATGTCACAGGGGGTCGCTCAGAAAAAGCAGAGCCCGCACGCGGTTTCTTGAAAGTCTCCTGACTGCCGTCAGACTGATTACGGTTCTTGGACTTCTTGATAGTAGATGAAGGTTGCTGCTTAGCAATCTCCTTAGCAGTAAGCTCATAGGTGAGAGCTTTCTCAATGAATTCGCCAACGTGGTGCAATTATGATTAAGCAATCAAGTCTCATACGGGGTTTCACCACTTGTCGAAATACTTGATTTTATCCGCCTCGAATGAATGATGGATGAGGCGAAAAGAAGAAGTTCCCAAATTTCTCGGAAATGGCGAGAACATCCTCGTCACGAGGGGTCGGGGTGAGTAATTCTCGGCGCTTTGTCCTCTCGAGCGGGGCCGTATAATACCGCTCCATCATGAGAGTTTTGAATCGATCCCAAGTACATGATCCTTCGGTGGGCTTCAACGACAACCACTAAGAATGTGCGCTCTACCTGTAGTAAGCCGCAATAGAAACTTTGTGTCCTTCGGGACACTCTACCATAGCAAACAACTTCGAAATGCTCGAGCCAATGAATAATATCCGCCGGCTAAGAGCCCTCAAAAGTAGGTGGCCTCTCGCGAGAGATGTCGCCGATGATATTGCTCACATTCCTCTCTTGCCTCTCGAGGTGGCGGCGAGGAGCCTCGCTGATTTTGATTGACGGAGTTATGCATCGTCTCCATCGGGCCAGACATCTCGAGTCATTTGGGCCATCATGCCCTCGCATAAAGCGAGTGGGTCAACCCGGACACCTTCTCGATCGAGCCGTGTCCTGCACGACTCCCTGCTAGTGAATGATCGCGGCCTGTGTGAATGAGTGGCAGCATCGCCGCTCGATGAATTAGCATTATTGCTCGCGTTTGCATGTGTATTCACACGAGCTCTCGGATTCGCCCGCTCCACGCCTCGCCCTCCACGCCCTCTTCTTGCCCTCTCCATACCGAAGTAGGAAAGTCACATGATGATTATATTTCCCGCATGAATATCACGTTATGATTATGACATGAGATGATGAAAATGAGCATACGCGCTCTAACACAGTGATTACATGAATGATTAATCGAGATGACTCGATTATCTTGAATAAGTTAACATGATTAATGATTTGATCTTCCTGATCAACAACTGAATAATGAAATGAATTGAGTGATTAACGAGTTAGCATGACCGTCCTGGTCAAATGAAAATGATGGTTGAGGATTGTTAACTGATGAATTATGAATGAATGATTCTTGCCAGAAATTATACCATGGCGTTAGAAATCTTACAGTTCTTGGTCTGATTGGCTCGGCATTTGCACAGGTCACACATGACACGAAAGTCCAATGATACTAGTCCGATGACGATGATTTCAAATGAGACATGACTTGGAGGGTAGTATTCAAAACCACTCTCTGATACCAACTCTGTAACACCCCAAACTAGGCGGATATTACAGTGACGTGAATCCCCTACTGGGACCCACCAGGCAAATGAAAATGATGAATTAAATAATATAATTGTAGTACCGAACCACATTATATTACCATGTACTCCGATGAGGAGTTTAAGTACAACACACCAGGACTAAACCGAATACTAGTATATTTTATATGGAGATAAAATACACCACTCGAACAATTAAACATCTCAAACGGAATTTGCAATGGAAAATACAAATGACGGAATAATCAAATGATCAAATGATCAAAACAAAAGAAATGACTGGGGCCCCCTACTAGTATCACTGACTCTCGCCACAAGATGCTCTTCCCGTGCCTTTGCCTTGCCGTGACTCAAACAAAATCTCAACGGGCCGCCATACGTAACAACAATCCTCAAGGGTTGAAATTACACAATCATGAATTAACTGAAGTTATGAAATATCCTTAGTTATGAATTACGCTGAAGAGGAGTATCATAGTACGCCCGTAATGTTCTGTGCAAGTGTACAAGACGAATGACCGGACACACCCGTCCTTGTACCTAATTAGTCTCACGGAGGTAAGCGTTACCGTGTGCACGGTCCAACGTATCGGTGAACCTAATACATGACCAACGTGTGCCCGACTAAGAATTCCACACAGCCACACCCGGCCACGCAATATGAACCCAGAAGGTCATATGAACGAGGATGACCACAATGAAAATCAATGAATAATAATTCGACAAGGCCAAGATGACTCACCGAGATGAAAATAATAGTGACGTGATTGACAACCCAATGAAATGATTTGGAACCGTCGTTCCTCGTGAATAAAATGATTATTCGACAATTACAAGTCTCAATATGATTAATACCATGATGAATGAGTTATGATTATGAGCAATCAACGACAAAAGGAATGAGTATCCTTTTAACCGAGTAAGAATTAACTTACACAATACCGATGACAATATCCTTCCACGAACAACGTCCTAATCGAGAGACCGGTCGCTCGAACAACCTTGAATAACAATAATTACCAACAACCGATCAATACACGTGTCAAGCAACAAAACACGACTAACCCAAAAGTCGATACAACAATAATCAAACTCATAGGGGCATTCTAACGAATACGTAACCAACCACACAACTTCGAAAATATCCAATCCCGAATATATCGAAACCAACACCAAAATGAGTATTTCGAACTATCAAAACACTTAAATGATATCAATGATCCAATAGGAATCCATAATTCAAGATTACAACCACATCAATCGGAAAATCCCCAATTAACCGAAGTCAACACCAAGGGTTCTTGAAATAATTCCGAAAATAGCCATTAAATCCATAGGAATATATTTATCCAAGGTAGATAATCCATATCTAACATATTCCAATGATAATCCAAGCTTACACGAAGAAATTGGAAGGAAAAACCCAAAAATCCGAAATTTTAGATCCAAGAGATTAATACCTTAGATTCGATGTGATGAGGATGTTGAAATGATGATTAATCCAAAAGATAAGCTTGAAGATGATGCTTGATGATTACTCCTCAAAGAACACTCTCCAAGTCGCCCGGAGTCGCCCGAAACCGCCGAAGAAACGAAGAGAAGTGATAAATGATGACAAGGATCGAACTGCCCTATTTATAGCAATCCCAGCTTAGCGCGCTTGCCCGCTTCTTAGCGTGCGCTAACGGGTGTTTTGGGTAGTCCAAGACTCCATCGTCCGAACACGGTAGCGCGCGCTACGTACATTTTGTAGCGTGCGCTACAACCATACCATTAGCGTGCGTTAATACCCATGGTTAGCGGCGCTAACGAATTATTAGATGCCCAAGATCGGAATCCGTAAACCGTCGCCCTCTCGATTCGACTCGGTAGCGTGCGCTACATCCAATATTTAGCGTGCGCTACTACACCATTTGCGTACGCTACATATCACTCATAGCGTGCGCTATGAATTAATCCAGTGCAGTCCAGTAGCCACTGGACTCAAC
This sequence comes from Orobanche coerulescens, assembly GCA_033398695.1. NCBI lineage: Eukaryota > Viridiplantae > Streptophyta > Magnoliopsida > Lamiales > Orobanchaceae > Orobanche > Orobanche coerulescens. Next base: position 106,903,770 of record CM065805.1, on the reverse strand, counting down.
CTGATCCGTCCTTAGCGCACGCTACAGCAATTATTAGCAGCGCTACTACAACCCACTAGCGCGCGCTACTTACCACTCGTAGCGTGCGCTACTTATAACTCACCTGCAGTCCAAGATCTTCCGGATCGCAGCTGTGGTAACATTAGCGTGCGCTAATGCTGAGTGGTAGCGTGTGCTACCTGTACTCAATTAGCATGCGCTAGAAAGAGTACGTAGCGTGCGCTACTCCTCACGCACAGCCCACAATAAAAAATGACAAAGATGATAAACACGGCACGGAACTCCAATTATATTAGTGATGAACGACGATTGATACACGATACAATTATTCTGAACGATGAATACCATGATTGAATATGAGTGACAAATGATCATTAATGAGTGAAATTACTGAATGATACATACTGAATGATAATTACTGAATTACAACCGGGTATTACATGATAACCGCCGACCGACCCTTTCTGAGCCGTCAGCTTGAACAAATGGTTCATCTACAACGACGATGGGAGGCGGTACAGGCGGTGACCGCCGAAAAGAGTGAGAGTGCAGATAATTTGGAGCCAGGCGTTCGGCGTCAGCTGAAGTGGCGCCACGTTCCAAGCGGCCAGCAGGTGGGAGACAGCAAAAGATAGAGGGAAGCGCAGCCCGACCTCCATAATCGCCTCATTCACGGCGACCATACCCATCGGAGGCTGATCGGCTCGCTCATTCTCCGCCGGCGCGAACATGTCCACATCTGAAGGAACATGGAACCTCGTCCTCCAGACGGCCAGATCTTTCCTGGTCGTCGAACTCCGGATTTGGCCAAGCGACCACAAAGATCGCTGCGCAACCCGCATCGCGATCGCTTGGGAAGCTGATAAGGGTAGGCGACCGAGTATCCCCGGAAATCAAATCTCGGAGTCGGACCGGCCAACTTCTCTATTATCTCAGCAAAAGCCTTATAGGCCCGGCCGAAAGCGCTATGCTGCTCCCAGTAGGCCCTAATCGCCAGATCTCTCTCTATCTGCGATCGTCTATCTTCAGCAGCCGCCTCCTTAGCGACATCGGCTTCATTAAATAAAGCCTCGATTTCAGCAGGGTCGATTCCGGCCCGAATAGCCTCAGCGTCCGTCTCCAGGTGGAAGTCGGAAGAAGGTCCTCCCCGGACAGTCGATGTCCCGGCGGTAGAACTGGTACCCACTCCATGCGATGATGACGTTCCAGCCATTCTCAAAGAAAGAAAGGAGAAAAGGATTTTTTCTTACACAAAGACGAAATCGAACGACGATCGGCACTAAGATCTTCAGAAAAATCTTCAGCAAGTCCTTCTTTCTCCAGTAAGTGCGCGTGAGTATGAAACTGGAACACTGCGCCCTTTTATAGGAGATGGCAGGGACTCGTTTGCAATAAGGGAAAATCTGAGGGGTCGGATCTCAAACGATGCATTTATTGACTCCCTCGAGACCTGCGTACGCGTCTTTTCAAGGACGCGTCAGCCGAGGAGTCATTAATGACCGTTGATATCCTCCAATAGAAGCCCGACACGTGTGCGGAGACTTTTCCACGCCCATTGCCATTTCCTGCGCAGTTTAGCGGCCAACCAGGTCGTCCGAACCCAGAGTATATCAGCTCAAAGACGATCGCCAGTTCAGTTAAACACAGAGTCGCTCGTCAAAAGTTCAGCGATCGCCAAGAGAACCACCTCACCCCACGTTTCCAACATAGGAGCAAGCTGGGGGGCAATTGTTGTGTCAAGATTTATTCATCCCGACAGGCGATCGACTATAAGGCCGAGCGACCAAGTCAACACTACCAAACTATGGCTAGCTCGCCTAATCAAGAAACCGACCACCATCAGTACCTAGCGATCGACTCCCAAGACGATCGCCTTTGTATCCGCGATCGAATCTAGTGTCCGGATAAGGACAATCGGCCTACGCCCGAACAGAGATGATCGCCCGTCAAAGTCATCAAGATCGGATCTCGTAAGCACCCACGTGGAGATCCACAAAAGGCGCTGACAGACAAGATCTTTGCTGACAGACAAGACCTTTGACCACAGCCTGTCACCTACCTCACCTACCGGTAGGCGCGCCGAAAGTTGTCAGTGGGACCACCCGTGACAGCTACTCAGGACGTGTGCAGTTCTATCGACTGCATAACCGATCGCCAAAGCAAGACCGCGACTTTAAGGGAACAATCCCATGTGCTAAAAGACGATCGCCCGATTATTATAATACAGAAAAGGCGATCGCCCGGCGTATCCAAGTCCTATAAATAGAGAACCTCCTCCTACTGGAAAAAGGTTCGAAATTCATTTCACCTACAGTTGAGAACTCATTCACTTATATTCCGAATTCATTCACGGAAATACTGAAGAACTCACTAATCATCAAGCTCCCAGCTTTCTCACCGGAATCCATCTCAGGACTTCTCTCTCCAAATCTCTCGTCCAGAAGACGATCGGCAGAGGCAGAAAGTCTCCACAAGGCAGATTCCAAGAGATTCATAAGCCCAGGAGCCCAAGCATCCAGTTAAATACTCGCCGGGAGAGACTGTCGATCTCTCACCGCTACGACTGTTCACACCCTTTGTTACAAGAACTCACAGACCATCACATCTGGTTCTTCCGGCAATCTACACGCTCACTAGATAAGATAACAAGAATCTTTACACTCATTGTAATTGTATTCTTACATTAGTACTTGTATCCCCGAATATTAGTATTAATAATATCTCGCGAGAGCATTCAAGCCCGGGACTAACAACCCCGGCAAATCTTGTGTTATTTATCTTTCTCACAGAAGTGTTCTCGCATTTGTTTGCTATCCCATCCATTCCAGCAATATCTATCTCCGGATAATATTTTGGGTAGCAACAGATGGCGAAAACGAAGTGGAGTTATGAACAAAATGAAATGACTAGCATTCACTTTTATAACCTTCCAGCTCGTTACGTACATAACATTCCATAGTTAACGTACGTAACACCCTATTACGTACGCTATCTGACCTCGGTAGCGTACGTAATGACAGACCAGAGGCTCCTGACTCATTTCGTTCACATCCTTACGTACGTAACACATTCTCCATAACGTACGTAATATGTACGTTGACTTGCTACAGTAAAAACTCATATTACGTACGTAGTACACCCTGCATAGCGTACGTAATACATAGTTAACTTGCCCATGCACGTTCTCCGCCAAAAGATACCGACACAGGGCCCCACCTGCCGACCACAGATCGGTCCTGTCCGATTCCCTTTGTTACGTACGTAATGCGTTAAACATATAACTTAACGTACGTAAGTCCTTAACCTTGGCGTACGTAATGGCCTTCTATACTTGGCCAAAATCCAAATGTTCCTGTCCGTCTCAACATACTGGATACGTATACTCACATACTGAATACATATACTCATCCTAAAAATATTCTCATACGATACACCTGATGTCCAAATCAGTTCAACCTGATACACCATATCCTCAATGTGACTGTCAATCAAACACGTCAATTACACAAGTATAACTGTCTCGGTTCTCAATTCACCCATTTTCTCACTCGGTTTTTTCCCTTCCGCGGTTGGATCTTGATCAATCATGTAGGCATGTTGTTATACAATAAATCCATGAAGTTTTGAGGTTCATATCATCAATAATCCGTCCTATAACATCCTTTGATCGAGCGAATCAGGTCAGATTTACTAGAAATCTAATTTTGGGGATTTTGGGTATTTTGTTCGATTTCGTCCGTTTAATCCGATTTATCTTAGGATTGTGATGGATTGATGATTATTTAGATGTATTATATCATTTCCCTTGTTATTCCATGGTTGGATCATATCAATTCGTTGTTTTGGTCGAGTTCTTGATCGACGCCTTGAAGGTGTCCCGTAAAATGTCATAGAGGGGTTTTCGGGTGTTCTACGATTATTCTTCCTCGTATGATCGATGATTTATTGATTATATGTTATTAGGGTCGAATTCTAGTGAAGAACTCGAGTCGGAACCCTTCCGTTCGTTGTCTTCTTCGGGGTCCAAGCTTCCCGGTCGAATCGTGTTCTTCAGAGTATTCGGTAGCGGTTATTAAGGCAAGTATTTTACTATACGATTTGTGTCTTGTGAATAGGTACGTCGTGTTATGGTTGTGAAGAATTTGGTTTACTTTCGTGAATATGCTTCGTAAGAATTAATTATTATGAATGATTGATGGTAGCGATAATACCCTCACTTAGCTAACGTCGTGAAATTATGTTGGTCGTGTTGATTATCTAAGTTTGTGCCGGGTATGGTTGGTCACTGTTGAGTTGTTGTGATGATTATGATAATTGTGTTGTTTTGGTTTACATACTTGATTATACATTTCGGTGTAATGTGGAATGGCTTGATATTTGATGATTATGAGTTGTGTCATGTCGATGTGTGTCTGTATGTGTTCCAGGTAGGGTCTGACGAGGCCTCTCGAGTTTGATACATGATGTGTACAAACAAGGTGTGTGATCCAGATAGGGTCTGACGAGGCCTCTGGAGTTCGGTACATGATGTGTACGAACAAGGTGTGTGATCCAGGTAGGGTCTGACGAGACCTCTGGAGTTCGGTACATGATGTGTACTGTTGTTACCCAAAATATTATCCGGAGATAGTATTGCTGGAATGATCGAGTAACAAACAAATGCGAGAACACTTCCATGAGAAAATAGATAACACAAGATTTGTCGGGGTTGTTAATCCCGGGCTTGAATGCTCTCGCGAGATGTTATTAATAAATATACTGTCGAGTACAAATATTAATGTTAGAATCTATTACAAGGAGTGTAAAGACTTCTAGTTATCTAGGCTTTAGACCGCGTAGAATGCCGGAAGAACCAGATAGATAAATCTGTGAGTTCTTGCTTGGGATATATGATGAATGTGTATGAATATCACTGTGAATGTATTAGTGGTTGCCAAAAGTGCCTTTGATTCTCTCTTTGGTGTGTATTTTGCACTTAATTCGTCGTAGAATTCGCCTCCCCTTGGCCACAGCAGTGAGTCCTCTATTTATAGGGGACAAGGTAGTTGGGATCCCTCAGGCGATCGCCGTTTTCTATATTAAAATAAGACGACCGATCGTCCCGTCACGTGGGCCTGTTCCCTTGAGGTCCGAGGTTGCAGCTGGAGGCCAACTGGGCGAACCAATGGGAAGCCAGCACGCGTTGCGAGTCGCTGTTCGGGGAGGACCCACTTTGTACCTTTCGGCGGCCTTGTCGGTAGGTGTAGTAGGTGACAGGCTGGGGTCAATGGTCCTATCTGTCGGTATCCTTTGAAGATCCGCATGTGGGCCATCGTCTAAGATTCGGCCTTCGACGACTTTGACGGATGCTGGATCCATACGTGGCACGAGATGATCGCCTCTGGTTCGCTCATTAAAGACGATCATCAGACATCAAAAGACGATCGCTGGATACTAAAAGACGGTCGCCACATGGTGCCGAACTCTAGGCGTTTGTCCAGAGTATGTCTTCCATGGTTGGCTTCTTTGATCGTGATGCCGATCGCCTATCGAGGCGTATTAATCGCCGCACAACAATTGCCCCCCAGCTCGCCTCGATGTTGAAGACACGGGGTGAGGTGGCACTGTTGGCGATCGCCAATGTTTTAAACGATCAGCCGATTTGAATTAAAATATGGACGACCTTATTTCGTGTCAGGAGCAGCGGGAAAAGAAGGCGGGCTTTCTAAAGTGGCAGGGACAGGCGTCGCGCCGCTGTTGGGGGAGTTCGACGGTTTTGTCGGGCTTGTCGGCTGGCATGCCCTCGAAAAGACGCGTCTGCGGGATTCGAGGGCGGCATTTACTGCGTCCCCACGTGACGGTTGCGGTCCAGCCCTCGAGGTTTCTCCTATTTGCATTTAGACCCTCGTCTCCATCTATAAAAGGGACTGTGCTTCTTCTCCTTCACTTTTTTACGCGTCCTTCATATCCATAGCCGAAATTCTGCAGAAATTTCTGGAGCTTTTTTGTGCCGATCTCCTTCTTTTTTCTAGGTAAGAAAAAATTAACCTTCTCCCTCTCTTTACTTTCTAATATGTCGGGAGGATCAAAAGCCTTCGAGACCGGGAGGAGGTTCCCGTTAGAGTGGATATGGAGACGGCCGCTGAAGCTATTCGAGCGGGGATTGCACCTGCAGAACTCGAAGGACTTTTCAACGAGGCCGAGGTGGCGAGGACGGCGGCGACGGCGGAGCAGGGGGGCTCGCCGGTGGATGAGAATGATTTGGTGCGGGAGGCCTGGGAACGAGAGAGTAGATTCGGCCCCGCCTACGTGGCTTTTGCTTAGATGATGGAAGCGATCGCCGGACCCTATCCGGAATTCGATTTCGAAGCCTACACCGCCGCTCACCCTTACGAATATGTGAATCGGACGGTCTTTCAGGCCGTCGTCCCGTCTCCGTGGACTCTCGGAAATATCCGGAGTACGGCGACCAAGAAAGACCTGAGCCATTGGAGGGCCAAATATCACATCCCATCTGACGTTTCCCTTCACGTGCCCTTGGAGAATGAGCGCGCCGACCAACCGCCCAAGGATATGGTTGCCGTCAACGAGATGATTATGGAGGCGGGTCTGCGATTCCCGTTGCCATTCGCCGTCTCCTACTTGCTGATCGCCTGGAATTTGGCGCCTCTTCAACTGACGCCGAACGCTTGACTACAGATCATCTCCACGTTGACCCTGTTTGGCGGTCACCGGTTGTTCCGCCTCCTTACTGCGCTGGAGATGAATTATTTGTTTAAATTAGCCGCGCAGAAAGGGTCAATCGGCGGCCATCATATCCAGTGCCGACTCGGGAGAGTGGTCCTCGGCATGCCGAATAAGACCAGGGGAGACCTGGCTAAATGGTGTTGGGTCGGCGGGGCGTGGCGATCGGCATCGAGCGACAGGCCGAATGAGGAGTTGGAGATCCCCACCACTTTCCGGGAGAGAAATCCGAGTAAGGATTTTAACTCTCCCCTTGATTGAGCTTGTCTTGGACTGATCTAATTTTGTTTTCTTTTTGCAGGACCTCTCGTTCCAACGATCGGCGACCTTCCATTCGATTTCTTGATCGTTTGGGAGCGAATCCGTGCCTTGCCGAACTCCTTTATTGACGTTCGCTCGCTAGGCACCGAAGCTCATTGGTTGGGGGCTAGATTGTTCTGCTACCCCCGTCACTTGAAAGTTCCAGGTATGAGCTTAAGTGGTGTTTCCTTGCTTGACGATCTTCTCCGGGAGGTCGTTTTGTTTTGTCTAACTTATTTGTATCTCTTCTTTGACAGAGGCTTATTTTCCCCGATTTGCCGAACCACCGCCATAGATAGCCATGTCGAACCCGGGAGTTCTTGGTCGCCTCCACTTGGGGCAAGGCGGCCGCGCCTCGCGACGACGTCTCGCCCTGCTCCAGTGACGAGGCCTGCCGAGGCACCAGTCGCCGAGCCGATGATCCAGAGAGAGGAACAGCTCCAGCGCCGCAAGAGGCGGAGGTCGGAGGAGTCCCTGTCGATTTCTGAGGCGGATGTATCAATTCTTGAGCCTACGGTCGCTGCGGCTCCTATCTCTGCCATCCCGATGATGGAGCGATCAGGCCCTAGGCCTACGGTCCCCGACCCCCGGTCATCTGGCAGCTCGGTGAAGAAAGTGGCGATCGCCGAGGCGGAAACCTCTCGGGGCAAGCCTTATTTCGGACGCGATCCCGAGCTGGTCAATAGGTAAGAAAAGGACCAACATTTTATGAGATAGGCATTCCGAGCAAGGTATAGGCTAACTCCTTGGTTTCCTTGGTTTGTGCTGCAGGGTTCGTCTCGCCGACCCGGACGTTGCTCCCATGGTGCTGGACTTTCTGTCGAGCAAGGCTCCGCAACAATCCCTCGAAGTCCCTGCTTATGTCCGCCAGGCTATCACCTCTCTGCCCAAGGCCTGGACGACCGATCTTGATGCGATCGCTCGTCGGCGATCTGGAGACGCCATGCAGGCGACCCTTTCCCTGGCTCTCCAGACGGCGACGATGGCCATCCAAGCCACTAGGGATTTTGAGGGGCGACCCTCCACTGCTCGTCTCCATAGCGACCTCGAGGCCGCCCGGAACAAAAATATCGAGGATGCCAACCGGATCCAGTCTATGGAGAAGGAGTATGAGGAGACGTCCAAAAGGGCTAAGCAGGACGTGGACCGATTGAAGCAGGAGCTGAGCCGCTCTAAGGAGGCTGCCGATCGGTCCCGTGATAAGGAGAAGGAAACCCGCCAGAAGCTCGTGGCTTCGCAGGAGGAGGCGGCCGGGCTGAAGGTGAAGGTGGACCAGCTCAGCGGTGAGCTGGAGGCGGCGAAGAAGGAGCTGGAGAAGGCCAGGGGCGAGAATGCTGCGAAGGCGGTCAAGCTGGCGGAGGTCGAGAAGACGGCCGCGGATTTGAAGGGGCAGCTGAAGGCGATCGAGGTCGATCCCTACCTTAACGTCGAACACGTCGGCGAGTTCGCTTATTACTTGGCCTATGCTGACGCTGTTCGACCCACTAAAAAGGAAGGGGTAGAGATCGGTCCCCTGATGGAGAGCTTCAAATCCTATGTCCTCGAGCATCCTCTGCATCCAGAATTCTCCTTGCCGATCCTTGACTTTGTCGACTTCGGGATCGACATGAGTTGGTACACCGGTAAACTCATTCATCCCTAGGCCGATGGGGGAGCTCAAGCCGATCCGCAACCCGAGGGCGATGCCCAGCCGGCGGGGCCTTGAGAGGCATTTTTGTTTTCCTCTGTAACTTGTACTTTTTGTAATGCTTTTGGGCCTCGGAATGTATGAAACTTGTGTTATGAATAAAATGCTCATCTTTTCATACTGTCTCTTTATATACGATCTCCCTTTGAGTGTTTGCGTGCAATTTTTACAAGTACGTGTATGATTTCTTTCGACGTTTTGTTCAGACGACCGATCGTCTGAGTGTTGAAAGCATTGATATGTTTTGAATCGGAATTCGTACTTGTAATTTTTGTCGAACGACTCCGATCGTCCTACGTGTGTTTGAGTGAAGCCGATCATGTGTGGTTCCTCTTTGTTCGATCGTATTTAGGATTAGCTCGACCCGTCTCTGCCCCCTTGTTTTTGTTCACTTATTGTTAGCAAGGAAACAAAAACTAGTCTGTCGGGCGAGCTATCTTCATTTTGCCGATTCTAAAGAATCAAGTACGGTTGGGGTGTTCGATGTACCGACCTCCCCAATCGTGTCGTTGTGTGCGAGGAATATTGTGTATCCCGCGACTCACTTTTTGTGAGGGTCCTCCGTTAGGCTACGCCTGCCTTGTTTTAAAACGAAAGGCGGGCGATCTTGGTCCGGAGTAGTCCTTGTGCGGGGCGTCGTCGGCTTATTCGACTCCACGTCCGCGGATTGTCAGCTCTGCTTCAACCTCGGCCCGCCATGAAGATGGCGACCCTCGACGGTGTACGTTGAGACGGGGGTAGTGGCACATCGCATTGTCCGGGTTCACCATGTTAAATGATGTACCTTGAGGGCGTGCAATCGTGCCTACTGATTATTTTGGAGGGCCCTTCGGCTACGCCAACCTCGTATTCAAACGAAGGGCGGGCGATCTCAGCCCAAAGGAACCTTGAATGGGCGAAGCTGTTGGTTTCATCGACCTCCAGGACCATGGCTGCATTGATTTTTCCTCGGATCATCGTGAGCAACGATCGTCGGCGGTATGCGATATGCCTGGTGGGGCGATCGCCAGAATAGATGGGATAGGAAAAATTCTCATTATATTCCTTGTACATCATTGAAATTGAATACAAAATTATCACTGGTAGTATTTTTTCAGATGCACGGCGTTCCAGGGGTATTGATCCGGAGTACCGTCAGGATGTTCCAGCTCGTAGGCTCCATTAGTTAGCCATCTGGATACTCTGAAAGGTCCCTCCCAGTTCGGACCGAAAACGCCTGTGTGGGTTTGGATCTTCTTGAGGACGAGATCGCCCACTTGAAACCTTCTTTCTTTGACCTTTGAATTGAAGAACTTCTCGGCTCTCCTTTTGTGGATCGTGTTCTTCATTTCTGAGGTCAGCCGTCGTTCTTCGAGCATGTCTAGGTCGATTCGTCGGGCCACATCGTTGTCGGTCGTCATCTCATGTCTAGCCTTTTGATTACCCACTTCTCACAGAATTGCATGACTTCTAAACCGTCGAACTGTTTTCCGTTGTCGGAGATGATGGCCTGGGGTAGACCGAATCGGCATATGATGTTTTTCCAGATAAACTTGATCACCTGTTCCTGGCCGATCTTGTTTAGTGGCTCGGCCTCTGCCCACTTGGTGAAATAATCGACCCCTACGATGGCGAACTTACAGCCCCCTAGAGCCGTCAGTAAGGGACCTATAAGGTCGATGCCCCATTGCGTAAATGGACAAGGGCTATACATGGAAGTGAGCTGTTCGGGTGATAGTTTAATGTTGGGGCCCATTATCTGACACCTATGGCACGATCTGGCATAGGCGACCGCATCTTTCCGAAGTGATGGCCAGAAAAACCCTTGTCTGGTTGTCTTATGGATGAGGGCTCGCCCGCCCGCATGGTTTCCACAAATTCCGTCATGGATCTCAGCGAAAATGAGCCGACCTTCCTCCGGTGTAATACACTTGAGGAGGGGAAGGCTGAAGGCTCGCTTGTAAAGCCGGTCGTCCAATAGTGTATATCTGGTCGCACGGAGCTGGAGTTGGTGAGCCGTAACACGGTCGTCAGGGATCGTTCCGTCCTTTAAGTATTTGATGAACGGAGTCATCCAGTTCTCCTCGGCAATGGCGACCGTGGTAACCAGGCTTCTATCGATCGCCGGCCTAGCTGACTTTGTGATTTGGATATTGGAGAAGTCGGCTGCCCCATCCGATGATGCTAGCTTGGAAAGAGCATCGGCCTGGGAGTTGTGCTCTCTCGGGACTTGTTCGATTAGCACTTCTTCAAATTTTGTGCACATTTCGGCGACCAGGTCTTGGTATTTGACCATCTGTTCGCCGCGCGCCTCATATTCTCCCTTGACTTGGTTTACGACCAAAAGGGAGTCCATGAAGATATGAAGACGACGAACATCTAGGGCGAGGGCTAGATCGAGCACGCCTACCAAAGCTTCGTATTCAGCTTCATTGTTGGTCGCATGAAAACTGAAACGCACAGCATTTGTGAAACTCTGACCGTCGGGGCTGATGAGGACAATCCCTGCCCCTGCTATCGAATTGGTCGCTGAGCCATCCACGTATAACTTCCAGGCAGGTCGGCCGACCTGGGTTGGACTGTGAGGGAACGTTAATTCCACCACGAAGTCCGCCAGAGCTTGGCCCTTGATCGTCGTGCGAGGAGCGTAAGTGATACCATATTGGGCGATCTCCAGCGACCACTTGAGGAGTCGCCCGTTGGTGTCCGGTCGGTGCAGGACTTGTCTTAGAGGTAGAGTTGTTAGGACTTCCACTTGGTGATCGAAGAAGTAAGCCCTCAGCTTACGAACACTCATGACAAGGGCGTAGGCGATCTTCTCCAATGGTGTATAACGTGTCTCAGCGTCGTGGAGCGCCTGGCTAACATAGTAGATAGGCAAGTAGGCTTGTCCCTCCGCTCGCACCAGAACGGCACTTAGTGCGACTTCCGAGGGTGCCAGGTAAAGGAATAGTTTTTCACCGGGGATTGGCTTTGCCAGGATCTGGGGGTTAGATAGATATTCCTTTATATTGGCGAACGCTATCTGGATTTCCTTCGTCCATGCGAACTTCTTGTTCTTGATGGTTGCGAAGAAAGGCTTGCTTTTATCGCCGAGCCGTGATATGAAACGGTTGAGGGCGGCTAGACAATCTGTGAGGCGTTGCACCTGCTTGATGTTTCGTGGTTCCTGCATGTCAAGGATCGCCTGTATCTTGGTGGGGTTCGCCTCGATCCCCCTTTGGCTCACTATGTGCCCCAGGAACTTCCCGGAGCCCACCCCGAAGTTGCATTTCTTGGGGTTCAGCTTCATGTTAAACTTCTCAAGGATGGCGAACGTCTCGGAGAGATCATTGAGGTGATCTCCCTTCTTGAGGCTTTTGACTACGATATCGTCAATGTAGACCTCCAGGGTCTTTCCGATCTGATCGGAGAACATTCTGTTGACTAATCGCTGGTAGGTCGCCCCCACGTTTTTCAAGCCGAACGGCATTCTGATCCAAAAGTATATGTCTGTTTCTGTGTGGAAAGATGTGTGTTTTATGTCTTCCTCCGCCATTGGGATTTGATGATACCCGGCGAAGGCATCCATAAACGACATCATTTCGCAACCTGCCGTACTATCGACCAAGTGATCAATATGAGGCATCGGGAAGTGATCTTTTGGACATGCCGCGTTAAGGTCGGTGAAGTCAATGCATAATCTCCAGGAGCCAGTTGGCTTTTTGACGAGCACCGTGTTGGCGACCCACTGTGGTTCGTCTGTGGCTACTCCGATCAATTTATTGTTGAGTAACTTCTGGACTTCTATGTCGAGCACTGCGTATTTCTCGGGACCGAACTTCCTACGCTTTTGGTGAACAGGCTTCATAGCTCGGTCGATCTTTAGATAATGGCAAGCGTGTTCGGGATTTATGCCAACCATATCTTGATGCGACCAGGCGAATACTCCGATGTTCATACGTAGCAAGTTGATCAGATCTCCCTTTAATTCGTGGTCGATGTTTGCGCCGATCTGTACTTCCCGTTCTGGATGATCCGGATCCATCGTAATGCTTTCCAACTCTTCGACAGGGACGGTCGCCTCTCGTTTGGTGCGATCTCCGGACTCGGTCGATGTCGAGACTTGGCTCGAAACCGACCCTTGGCTCGTTGTCGTCCGTCAATTGATGAGAGATGGCGTCCCCTGAGTCGGGTTGGTACAATGCGCTCGGCTCGTCGATCTCCATGGGGTGATCGTCGATCGCTTCAATGTTACATAGAGTATGGGAAGTATTGAAAAAAGTAACAACATAGGAGTAATTCAAACATCTTTTTGCCATTAGCTGATCTCCTTTTACAGTACCAACCGTCCCATCGGCAGTGGGGAATTTGATACAGTAAAAGAAAGATGAGGCGACTGCCTCAAAGGTTTCTAAAAAGGGGCGACCTAGGAACCCATTATAGATGCTGGGCCTATCTATGATTACAAAACTTAGGTTCCTAGTAATCCTAACCTTGGGATCATAAAAGCATACTAGCTCGACGGAGAGCTTGATCCTCCCGTAGGCTTGGACTGTGTTGTCGCCGAACCCTTGGAGCATGGTGTCGAAAGGCTTGATGAATTTGATTAAGTTGCCGAGTTGGTCTAGGGCGGATTTGAATATGATGTTGCAGAAACTCCCATTGTCGACCAGCACGCGATCGACCGTCTTCCCAAGGATACAAGAGGAGATCACTAGTGCATCCTCTTTGGGACATTGCACTCCCTCCCTGTCCTTGTTGGAAAAGGTGATGAGCGCGTCTCTAGAGATGGTCGGCTCCGGAGGTACTACAACATGGAGTTCGGCGAAAGCCCTCAGCTCGGCTTTTCGCTTTCTGTTTGAGAGGGTGGAAACCGGGTAAAGGCCCCCGAGGCTCCCACCTCCGCTTGAAGCATGTTGATCCGACCGCCGTGGTTGATCGGAGGGATCGACTCATCGAGTACTCCGGCTCATGCTCGATTCTCGCGATCGGATTGGGAGGAATTCTTTCGCTTTGGCCGGCTCACGCTCCGGCTCTTTCCATCCCGGGTTACGCTTGGTGATCAAATTGTCGGTTTGCCTTCCTCAAACAGCCGCGAGAGTCTCGAGGAGGTCGCGACATTGGGCCGGTGTTGTGGCGGGACTCTTATGATAGGCACAGAATTTGCTACGATCTAGGTGACCGTGGTCCCTTATTGGATTTGGCTTGGAAAGCCACTCGCGACCCTTGATCGCGTTGAAGATGTGGGCCGGAGATAAGTTGAGGTTGTGAAGAAGGTGGACCTCTACATCCTCGAAGGCTTTGAACTCGCCAGCACTTGGCGACCGCCTTTCTGGGCTTGGCGACCGCCTTCTTCCGGGCATGGGAAGGTGCTTTTCCTTCTTCTGACTGTTCCTCTTCTAAGCGAGTGAGAGCATCTTCGCCCGGCCGAAAATCGGCGGCTCGACGCGGAAGGCCGTATAGGTCGGGGAAAATCCTTTGTGAGGTGCTCGAACATGGGCGAGCGTCCGTGGAATCCATTCAGATCGCATGGTGAGCGATCTCGTCGCTGACGGGCTCACCGGTGAGGACTATCTCATCTACCCGGTCGATGTAATCCTCATCCGATTCGTCCTTCCCCTGCCTGATTTTCATCATGCGGTGGGGACCTTCCGGGCGAGCGACTTTGGCGGCGAAGTACGACGTGAAGTCGTTCGCCAGCTTCTCAAAGCAATTGATTGAGCGAGATGGTAGTGAGATGTACCACCTGTGGGCGAGATCGCCCAGAGTTAACGGGAACATACGACATTTCGTCGCATCTGAAGCTCCGCATCCGGTCATGTAGATCCGGAATTTGCTCAAGTGGGTTTCCGGATCAGATCTCCCCTCATATAGAGGTGTTTGTGGGGGATTGATCGTTGTTTGGACTGGGGCGAGCTCGATCTGAGTCGAGAGTGGTTCATTTAGCCCAGCGATCGGTCTCCTGGCACCTGCCCCAATTTCTAGGAGTGTCTTCATCTCGTCGAGCTGGCGTTGCATGGCGGCGATCGCCGTTGCCTGACTGCTCACCGATTGGCTCTCAGAATGCGAACCAAGGCGATCGTGTACTGACCCCCTAGATCCGTGGTGAATGACGAGCTCCCTGCCAGTGGGTTCCTTTCTTGGGCGAGCAAGGGCTCGTTGACCGGCCTGTCTCCTGGGAGTCGGATATGCCGAACTCCTGGTAAAGGATTCGAATACCGATGTCTCCCGGCTGGGGCCTGAGTGCTCGGGTCGCCATGAGGGATCGCTCCCCAGGCGGCTGAAGACGGAATCGTCCCTCCTCACGAGAGCCTTCTCCTGCGGCTCGGGGCTTTTTGTCAATTTTTCAACATAGATCCCCTTAAGCTTCCGCTTGCCTGCCCGGCAGATGGTCGATGGAGTGATGGTGGGCGAGTCGTAGGCCTTCCGTCGCTCCCTGAGGATGGCTATAGCCTCCTCAATCTGTTCCGCGGTCTGGAACTGATCGAGTGAGAGGCTAGAACCGTCCCTCGTGGGCGGGAGTGAGAGCCTAGCGTCGCCACGGTCGCCTTCCGCCGTGGGTTGGGACTCGGTCCTCGCCGGAATGAGATTTCCGGCAGATCTCAGGGCGGCTCTCTTGGAGGTCGTTGCTGATGTCATTTTTCTGAAGGCTTTTCTATTGAAGAACAGTGAGTGTTTCTTCAAGTATATGTCCGGAGAACAGTGAGTGTTCTTCGAGACGGTAGGAATAAAAATGAAGGTTTAGATGTAGAAGCCCTCCTTCTAGCGCCAATTGTTGTTACCCAAAATATTATCCGAAGATAGTATTGCTGGAATGATCGAGTAACAAACAAATGCGAGAACACTTCCGTGAGAAAATAGATAACACAAGATTTGCCGGGGTTGTTAATCACGGGCTTGAATGCTCTCGCGAGATGTTATTAATAAATATACTGTCGAGTACAAATATTAATGTTAGAATCTATTACAAGGAGTGTAAAGACTTCTATTTATCTAGGCTTTAGAGCGCGTAGAATGCCGGAAGAACCAGATAGATAAATCTGTGAATTCTTGCTTGGGATATATGATGAATGTGTATGAATATCACTGTGAATGTATTAGTGGTTGCCAAAAGAGCCTTTGATTCTCTCTTTGGTGTGTATTTTGAACTTAATTCATCGTAGAATTCGCCTCCCCTTGGCCACAGCAGTGAGTCCTCTATTTATAGGGGACAAGGTAGTTGGGATCCCTCAGGCGATCACGGGCGATCGCCGTTTTCTATATTAAAATAAGACGGTCGATCGTCCCGTCACGTGGGCCTGTTCCCATGAGGTCCGAGGTTGCAGCTGGAGGCCAGCTGGGCGAACCAATGGGAAGCCAGCACGCGTTGCGAGTCGCTGTCCGGGGAGGACCCACTTTGTACCTTTCGGCGGTCTTGTCGGTAGGTGTAGTAGGTGACAGGCTGGGGTCAATGGTCCTATCTGTCGGTATCCTTTGAATATCCGCATGTGGGCCATCGTCTAAGATTCGGTCTTCGACGACTTTGACGGATGCTGGATCCATACGTGGCACGAGATGATCGCCTCTGGTTCGCTCATTAAAGACGATCGTCAGACATCAAAAGACGATCGCTGGATACTAAAAGACGGTCGCCGCATGGTGCCAAACTCCAGGCGTTTGTCCAGAGTATGTCTTCCATGGTTGGCTTCTTTGATAATGATTCCGATCGCCTATCGAGGCGTATTAATCGCCTCAAAACATGTACGAACAATGTTTGTGGCCGAGTAGGGTCCGTTGAGGCCTTCGGAGTTCGGTACATGATGTGTACGAACAATGTTTGTGGCTGGGTAGGGTCCGTTGAGGCCTCCGAAGTTCGGTACATGATGTGTACGAACAGTGTTTGTGGCTGGGTAGGGTCCGTTGAGGCCTCCGGAGTTCGGTACATGATGTGTACGAACAGTGTGTGTGGTCCGGGTAAGGTCCGTCGAGGCCTTCGGAGTTCGGTACATGATGTGTACGAACAATTATCGTGTAATAGTGCTTGTTTGGGTAACATTTTAAATATGAGTCTCGGACTCATAATGATATCTTATCTCGTGTGTTTTGAAACAAGAATCGGGCCAAGGCCCTAATGTTTACGAAAGGGTTTTGTAAATTGGAACTCGAGGTCCAAAAGAATTTCTGCTTTAAAAATCCCCGAGATGATGTGTTCCTTTTCAAATATCTCTTGCTTGAGTTCGAAATTCTAAAAATTCTCGGGAACATTTTGATAATTGATTTCCGTATTAAATTTGTAGTTGCTATTTACTTGTTGCATTTCGTATCGTATTATACTTGCACTAGTAAAACAGTGGAGTTTTACTAACCCCCGAGTAATCGGGGGGTGGATGTCTGTTTTGTGTCCAGGTACATGCTGGTTCGGGGGATCAGTCAAAGGATCGGCACAACTGGATGACGAGCTGCGATACTAATCAAGAGTCGAGAGTTGGTAGATTTTGGTTGTATTGTTAGAGTTGATTAAGTCTTCCGCTGTATTCTGTTTCGACCCCTGTGGGGGTAATGTTGTTAGTCAGTTCTGTTGATAGAGTTGTGTGACCTCATCGGTCTATGTGTTTACGTGTAAGTGACCTTAACGGTCTGTATTATTATATTGTTTGACCCTGGTCGGGTAAGCACTTGGTTGTTTATGGATGTTTAGCCTGGTAGATCCTTGTGGAAAGGGTCTACGGCGTGTAATATTCCCATACAGTTTTGGGGGTGTTACATTTATGGTATTAGAGCTTAGGTTGCGGAAACCTAGGCTGTCAGGTCGAGTCGAGTCGTGGTTTGTCGAGTAATGTGTTGTCTTGTCGTTCGAGTCGTCAGGTGACAAGTTGAGTTGTGCGTAGTCACAACGTGTCGGATATGTTGTCGGATGAGATTAGTATCGTGGGCGACCGTCATCTCCGTGCGGCCTGTGGACATAAGTCTCCTCCTTTATGCGTAATACCTGTGTATCTCGATTTTATCTTATTGAGTTAATTGCGGTGCATAATTTTATTTGCACGGTGTTGTGAATATAGTTGTATTTAATGCGTGTGACATATAGTATATGTATAAAACTGGGCCTATTGTTGTTTTACCTTTGAACCACTGTGAGGGGGGTATGGTGTGAAAATTGAGAACCTTGTTGGGTTTCGAATAAGGAATCGACGATTGAGTTCGTGAGAAACTCCGAGGAATGGTTTTGTTGTATGTTTAAACTAGATGCTGTGAGATGTATTCAATTGGATTGTGCATGTTGGACTGTATTCCTTTTTCCGCTACGTGAGTTCTTTTGTAATGGCTTTCGGTATTTTACCGGCTGAGTTTTATTTCGAAAACTGATTCCCTTAACCGAGTTTTTGGCATTATGGCCTTGATCGTTTTGGCAAAATTCTTATGATGGTATTTAGTATTTCGTAAATGGCTTTTGTGAGTTTTTGAAATATTACCGTCATCGACCTTTTTGGCGTTTGTAAATGGTTTTTAGCCTAGTGGGTTCCGGCGCGGGACCCACGGCGCTATAATGTTCCGTGTAATTATCTGAAATTTTTGGGCATTCTAGCCCATTGAATTATCTTTGAAAACTTTGAGTACCCTAGAAAATAAATTTCGAGACGTACTTTTAAAATGAATTATTTTCTCGTGGTACATCCAAGGTGCCACAATATGTTTCAAGATTCTTCTACCTCGAGGACCAAAATGTTTTGAGATATTTCCAATGTTTTAGAAACACTTTTACTTAGACACATTAGGAGATGGTACTCCCATGACCGGCGGCCCTAGCACTTAGACATCCACTTTCATATCTTTGTACCTTTTGAACTAGTGTGTTGGTTCTTTTATCGCGTTTATGTTATATTTTTGTTCTAGTACTTAAAGTTGGAGTTGGCGGATATGGGTTGATGTAGTTGGTGGATGATGTAGTTTTGGTTTTGAACTGAAGTAGTTGGTGGTTTATGATTGGATGGTTTTTTGAATTGGTTTGTTGGTATTTTTAATGGGAAATGCAATATTTAAAGTTTATATTTTTATTTTGTCAAACTAAGGTGTTACCTTAGGTATAATATATATGTTACCAATGCCTTGCATTGGCAACACACAGGGTGTTGCAGTTGGTAAAATAGGTGTTACACTATACTAACGCATATCTTGTGGGCCCAACAAAGTGGGACCTACCTGTGGCCCCACCAAGATGGGCCCCATAAAATGGGCCCACATGTGGGCCCATCAAAGTGGGGCCCACCGATGGGTCCCACATGTGGGCCCACTGTGTGGGGCCCATCTGATTTTTTATATATATTCTGTTAAATCATAAAGTCTGTTGCAACACAGAACTGAGAACTGATGTTGCTGTAGCATCCTCATGACGTTGCGGTAGAGTTATTTGGTAACGAGTCTGTCTATGTTAGCTTAGACTGCTTATCTTGTTGCCTTTTAGTCCAAAGGCTACTGCTCACAGAGCAACTTAGCTAAAGTGTTACCTTTGCCCACTTTGGGTCTGTGGCAACAGAAAATTGGGTCTAAGGTAACACAGTTATGTGGTTGCCAAAGGCCATTTATGGCGTAGTGTGGGAGCACACGTTGTAGGTATGCTAATGGAATTAGTATACTCGAACCGACTCACCCTCGATGCATCACACGGATTTCATGTAACACCCCCAAGACGTTCAGGGCATATTACAGCGCCGTGGATCCAACCCTTTTAGAATCCACCAGGCTAACGCACAATATCGACGTCATAACCAATGATAGCATCATCAACATATAAATGACTTCACAATTTAAGTCATTCAAAACAAATAGACAGAACTCAACAGTAACAAATAAAATCCTTCCCAAACCGGGTCCCCAATAAAAAACAAATCCAAAAGAAAAAAGTACTCGAGTACTGAAACAAATGACATAATTAATAAGTTTAAAAGACAAGACGCCAAACGGAATACCATTGAACTGAATCACTCTTGCCCATCATTCGCGTACTGCCTATATGCTCGTCCGTCTCCATGAACTGTACCTGAAATACAAAAGTATTTCCCCCATTTAAGGGGTTAGCGACAATAGCTAGTGCAAGTACAATACCATTTGATCTACCATTCTAATTAGATGAAATATGAGCCAAAATCAATTTAAAAAACATTTATATTCCGAAATATTACGGTCCACATGAACAAAATATAGTTCTGCAACAAAACATTTCAAAGGTTAACCATTGGTACGAGACTCACGGCCCCCGCAGAGGCCCCGTCGGACCCTCCCTGGGTGGTTTACCCTAGTTTATGATACGCACACACACGGCACTACGTATTCCCAGAGGCCCTGTCGGACCGACCCCTGGGTGAACATACGCAGTCACATCCAAAATATACACGGAAAGCCATAATTCAAATACTAGAATATGCAAACAAATGTAAAGTACTTGCCTTTGAGACATCTTCGATGAGACGGAAAATAAACGACGACTAGGACTGACCCGGAGTGAACACATCCGCTTCTAAATGAAAGGTTAACACGAATCAGCTCTAAATGACATCAATAACCGAACGGAATATGCCTACAACCCCGATTACCAACCATGAGACTATACGTACGATCAACATGGGCGAGGGTTTTCACAAAATTTCTGCAAATCAACAACTCACGGGTTTAACTCGGTGGAAATGGATTAAGAACCACCCAATAACAATAATCGATAAGAAGTATTCCAACACAAATGAACAATTCGAGTTTAAATGGACAAATCCCGAAAACCCCCCAAAATTGACAAAACTAAGGTTCGTAGCCAAAGTACTTTGAATTCGGGCGAAACAGGATGATTAGGATGATGGTAACTTCATTTAGAGTACTACAATTGATAAACTAAGGAACTTCACGGATTAATCTTCATAAATCGCCCAAAATCGCCGGAAATCGCCCAAGGGATGAGAAGAGATGAAAAATGACGAAAAATGTACTCCTGAGTCCTATTTATACTAAGTATAATTAGTGTGCGCTAATTCTTCAAATTAACGCGCGCTAACGGGATCACCGGTAGTCTAGTAGCTTCTTCCCGATGTTGTTAGCGTGCGCTACAAAAGATTAGCGCGCGCTACCTACTAGTCGTTAGCGTGCGCTATGAAAGCTTAGCGCGCGCTACCTTCTAGTAAAAACCCAGAATTCCGAGTCCATAACCTACTGTCCCCTGCAATACCCGGACATTAGTGCGCGCTACTGAGATGCTAGCGGGCGCTACTGAAGTACATCTAGCATGCGCAAGGAATCATGAATAGCGTACGCTATTCATGCAGCAGTTTAGTACTGCTGAGTGCAGCCCACTTCTCAGGAAGGCGCGAAACTGAACACAACTAAAAGATGGAATTCAATGGCACATTTACGAAGTATTCGCAACGACAAATCTAAGCGCTAAAATAAGGCACAATTCCGACCACTCGATAGCTCGGGATACAGAAATGGAAGTAAGTTCCCTAAAATTTAAGAAATTACAAAATGGCCCAAAACATCCGAAAATCATGATACGATGTCGAATTATAAAACTGAAACTCACAAAACGAATAACTCAATCATACGGACTCATGGGAACAAAGAAACAATCAAATAGAACCAATTTTACGATAATCGAACATACTTGCGACAAAAACATAATATAAAGCGAGTAAAAACACTTCTGAAACTCGTCCAAATTGGAAAAACACCAAGAACAAAAAAGATTCAAAACGTCGAAATGGTTACAAGAGATTCGTTAAAAATTGACATGCACCAAAAATAGAAGCTTCTAAAAATAGAAAGTACGGATATTACATTCTCCCCCTCTAAAAAGAAGTTTCGTCCCAAAACTTAAGGATCAAAAAGCTCTGGGTATCTCGCACGCATATCCTCCTCCAATTCCCATGTCGCTTCCTCCACTCCATGCCTCGACCACTGTCCTCTCCTAAAACATAACATCCTTCTCAATTTCCAAATCCCCAAAATTGATAACATGACTAGGGTCCGGAACATACTTCCGTAACTGAGAAACGTGAAATATGCTATGCATATGGATCAACGACGGGGGTAATGCCAAACGGTAAGCCAACTCGCCAACTCTCTCCAATATCTCGAAAGGTCCAATATACCTTGGACTAAGCTTCCCCTTTTTCCCAAAACGGAAAAACTCCCTTCGACGGAGACACTCTCAACATGACGTGATCCCCTACCTCAAACTCCAGGGGTCGACGTCTAATATACGCATAGGACTTTTGTCGACTCTGAGCCGCCCACATTCTCTCTCTAATTAACTCGACTTTCCTCTAAGTCTCCAACACAAGATCCGGCTCGATGCCAACTAAATAGGATGGCTCATTCCAACATATCGGTGATCGACATCGTCGGCCATAAAGCGCCTCATACGGTGCCATCTTAATCGATGCATGCCAGCTATTATTGTAAGTGAACTCGATCAGGCCAGATGTTCCTCCCAATCGCTACTCCAGTCTAACGCACACACGCGCAACATATCCTCAAACGGCTGAATGGTACGCTCGGACTGTCCATCGGTCTGAGGATGGAAATAAGTGCTCAAACGCAAACGTTTCCCCAATACCTTATGTACCTCCTGCCAGAAATACGATACAAACCGACCATCCCTGTCCGGAATAATAGTTTTCGGCGTGCCATGAAGACTCATGACCTGCATAAGAAAAATACGAGCTAATTTTTCTGGACCCCAAGTGTCTTTGATGCCCATAAAATGTGTCGACTTGGTTAGTCGATCCACAACCACCCAAACCATCTTCATTCCCGTCTTAGTCCTTGGCAAAATCATGAATAAATCCATAGAGATGTCCTCCTACTTCCATTCCAGGATAGGAAGTGGTTTCAACATCCCGGCTGGTCACTGATGTTCGATCTTGACTTGATGGCAAGTCAAACACTTAGCCACGAATTGAAATACCTCGTTCTTCATGTCGTTCCACCAAAAATTCTTCCTCAAGTCCTTATACATTTTACTCGATCCCATATGGAATGAGTAAGGTGACGGATGAGCCTCCCGCATAATGCCCTCCCTCAATTCCAAGTCATTCGGAGTACACAACCGACCTTGGAATCTCAACCCACCATCTTCATGAATCACGAATCCAGGGGCTCTCCCCTTACCACATTCTCACGGAGTGGAATAAACATAAGATCCTCGAGCTGTTTCGATTTGACATCGTCGACCAGAGATGAAGAGATCTCAAGAGTGCATAACTGCCCATCATTCCCTAGTAACACAACCTCGATACTCAACTCCATCAAATCTCGCTGGAGCTCTGGATGAGTCATGAGTAACTCAATTGCCCGAAGCGACACCGACTTCTGACTTAAGGCATCTTCTACTACATTTGCCTTTCCATGGTGATAAAGGATTTCTAGGTCGTAGTCCTTGATCAGTTCTAGCCACCTCCTATGTCTCATGTTCAAATCCTTCTGAGTGAATATATACTTCAAGCTCTTGTGATCGGTGAAAATCTGACAAGAAGAGCCATAGAGATAGGGTGATGCCAAATCTTCAATGCAAACACGACCGCAGCCAACTCAAGATCGTGAGTAGAATCATTCAGTTCATACGGTTTTAGCTGACGACAAGCATAGGCAATAGTCTTTCCGTGTTGTATCAGTACACATCTGAGTCCTTGGCCCAAGGCATCACTATAAAGTGAAAATCCCTCATTACCGCATGGTAAGGCTAAGACGGGAGTAGTAGTCAACCGCTTCTTCAACTCATTGAAACACTTTAGCCTCTCATGTGTCCACACAAATTTCTCTGTCTTATGCAACAACTAAGTAAGCGGTCGAGCGAGTTCGAAAACCCCTCAACAAACCTTCGATAATACCCAGACAAACCCAGAAAACTATGGACCTCCTTCACGTTCTTGGGCGGCGCCCAATCCAACACTACCTCTATCTTGTGTGGGTCCACACGAACACCCTCGGCTGAGATTACGTGACCAAGGAACATAACCTCCCGCAACCAAAACTCGCACTTTGAGAACTTCGCATAAAGGTGCTTAGTTCTCAAGATTTCTAACATGATATGCAGATGACGTGCATGCTCCTCCTTGCTCCTCGAGTAAATCAGAATATCAACGATAAAGACGACTACACACTTATCGAGATATTCGATAAAGGCTTTGTTCATTAGCTGCATGAACACGGCTGGGGCATTAGTTAGACCAAACGGCATAACCACAAACTTGTAATGGTCATACCTCATCCAAAAAGCCATCTTCGGAATATCTGAATCCTTCACTCGGAGCTGGTAATACCCCAACCTCATATCGATTTTCAAGAACCCTATAGCCCCCTGCAACTGGTCAAACAAGTCGTCAATCCTCGGAAGTAGATACTTGTTCTTGATAGTTACCTTGTTCAGCTCTCGATAATCGATGCATAACATCAATGACCCATCCTTCTTCCTTACGAACAAGACCGGTGCACCCCAAGGTGAAGCGCTCGGTCGAATGCAGCCCATGTCTAGAAGCTCATCCAGTTGTTTCTTCAACTCAAGCATCCCAGTAGGCGCCATACAGTACGGTGCTTTAAAAATCGGAGCCGCACCCAGCTCTGAATCAACGGTGAACTCAACTTCACGGTCCGGTGGCAAACCCGGCAACTCATCTGGAAAGACGTCAAGATGCTCAATCACTACCAGAATAGACGAGAGCTCGACTTCCCCTTATTCCGATCTCAAATCATAACACCAGTAACCAGTGCAACCTCCTCGAAGAAGTTTCACTACTTTCATAGTGCTGATCAAGAATCTCTTACTACTCTGTTTGCGTCCCACAAAGGTGTGTTCAGTACCATCAGAGGCTAATATCAAAATGGTCCTCACTCTATAGTTCATGATCGCCCCATGCCTATCTAACCAATTCTCACCAAGGATCAAATCCTTGTCCTTAATGTCTACCACAATCAGATTAGAAGGCCAAGCCCTCCTTGCGATACCTACCAAAAAATCTCTAACCTCCCGATTCCCCACGATACTATATCCACTAGGAAGTTTAACAACAAACAATTCACATGTAACCAAACAATAAACACTCAGATGATGCACGCAATCCAAGGAGATGAAAGAATGTGTAGAATCGGAATCGAAAAGTACAGAAACAAGATGGTCAAGAATGTGGACGGTACTTGTAGCCACTGTCGCGTTAGGATCTCCAGCTCATATCATCTCATACACACGGGGCAGAACAGACCCCGCGCTAGACACTCCCCCTCTAGAAGCATGCCCACGTCCTAGACCCCTACCGAAACTCAGCTGAGGCTAATTAGCTGTCGGAGCCTGATTCAAGCTCGGTTCCCTGTTAGCCGGGGCTGACACCTGAGTAACTGGTGCCTGACTCGCATCTCCATAATATGCAGTACGATGCCCCAAAGGACCACAATTATGACACTGCAAAGGTGGCTTGTCACACTCACTCATCATATGTCCTGGACGACCACAGTTAAAACAAGTATGACCACGATAAGGAACAGTCGGAGTAGACTTAGAACCATGGCCTCACCCAAATGATGAGGACTGATTCCCAAAGGCTCCCGGACCAGACGGAGTCTTACGATGCCTGCCAAGCTTACTTCTCAAAAACTGACCGGAAGTCCTCTGCTTCTTACCCTCTGCTGCCACCTCTGTCGTAAAAAATGACATCTCATAGACCATCGTCTTATTTTGGTAGTCCTTCAGAGTCGTACACCCGAGGCCTGCCATATAGTGATGAATCCTCGGTTCATCCGCATATCGAAGTGGCGGATCTTGTACTGTTCATCTCGGACCTGATTCCTCACATAATGTAGCTGCTGATTATAATCCTTAATGGCATGAGAGATGGTAATATCCTGGGGTTTTGCTACAACGAAGGCTCGAAGCCTTCCCTCTTTCACCTGCCACGGGCAATACTCAGCCTTCATTAGTTCCTGAAACTCATCCCACGTAGCTGCTCGATCACGTGGTTTCACTACCTGACACCAAGTCGCTGCCTACTTGGCGAGAAAGTATTGTGCAATTGGTACTTTCCTCTCCTCGGAGCAGTTTGCTGCTTCGAATACCTTCTTCATCTCAAATAGCCAATACCCCAACCAGAAGGGTCAGAAGTACCATCGAACTGCGGAGGACATATATGGATCACATCCTGAAGCAACTTGTCGGTACTGGGACCAGTAGGCGGAACCGGAGTAGCGTTAGCTTGATTAACCAGGACTGCCTGAGTTAGTAGCGCCATCCGATTCGCTACCTGTTGTAGAATAGTAGCTACCCCGACGTCATCATTAGCATTACTGAGTCTAGCAGACTCGTCCTGATGACCCTCACCACTAGGCTGAACACTGTTGGCGATCGCCAATGTTTTAAACGATCAGCCGATTTGAATTCAAATATGGACGACCTTCTTTCGCGTCGGGAGGAGCGGGAAAAGAAGGCGGGCTTTCTAAAGTGGCAGGGACAGGCGTCGCGCCGCTGTTGGGGGAGTCCGACGGTTTTGTCGGGCTTGTCGGCTGGTATGCCCTCGAAAAGACGCATCTGCGGGATTCGAGGGCGGCATTTAATGCGTCCCCACGTGACGGTTGCGGTCCAGCCCTCGAGGTTTCTCCTATTTGCATTTAGACCCTCGTCTCCATCTATAAAAGGGACTGTGCTTCTTCTCCTTCACTTTTTTACGCGTCCTTCGTATCCATAGCCGAAATTCTGCAGAAATTTCTGGAGCTTTTTTGTGCCGATCTCCTTCTTTTTTCTAGGTAAGAAAAAATTAACCTTCTCCCTCTCTTTAATTTCTAATATGTCGGGAGGATCAAAAGCCTTCGAGACCGGAAGTTCTTCCGTTGCCGCCGCGTTGCCTGAACGGGAGGAGGTTCCCGTTAGAGTGGATATGGAGACGGCCGCTGAAGCTATTCGAGCGGGGATTGCACCCGCAGAACTCGAAGAACTTTTCAACGAGGCCGAGGTGGCGAGGACGGCGGCGACGGCGGAGAAGGGAGGCTCGCCGGTGGATGAGCATGATTTGGTGCGGGAGGCCTGGGAAAGAGAGAGTAGATTCGGCCCCGCCTACGTGGCTTTTGCTCAGATGATGGAAGCGATCGCCGGACCCTGTCCGGAATTCGATTTCGAAGCCTACACCCCCGCTCACCCTTACGAACATGTGAATCGGACGGTCTTTCAGGCCGCCGTCCCATCTCCGTGGACTCTCGGAAAGATCCGGAGTACGGCGACCAAGAAAGACCTGAGCCGTTGGAGGGCCAAATATCACATCCCCTCTGACGTTTCCCTTCACGTGCCCTTGGAGAATGAGCGCGCCGACCAACCGCCCAAGGATATGGTTGCCGTCAACGAGATGATTATGGAGGCGGGTCTGCGATTCCCGTTGCCATTCGCCGTCTCCTACTTGCTGATCGCCTGGAATTTGGCGCCTCTTCAACTGACGCCGAACGCTTGGCTGCAGATCATCTGCACGTTGACCCTGTTTGGCGGTCACCGGTTGTTCCGCCTCCTTACTGCGCTGGAGATGAATTATTTGTTTAAATTGGCCGCGCAGAAAGGGTCAATCGGCGGCCATCATATCCAGGGCCGACTCAAGAGAGTGGTCCTCGGCGTGCCGAATAAGACCAGGGGCGACCTGGCTAAATGGTGTTGGGTCGGCGGGGCATGGCGATCGGCATCGAGCGACAGGCCGAATGAGGAGTTGGAGATCCCCACCACTTTTCGGGAGAGGGATCCGAGTAAGGATTTTAACTTTCCCCTTGATTGAGCTTGTCTTGGACTGATCTAATTTTGTTTTCTTTTTGCAGGACCTCTCGTTCCAACAATCGGCGACCTTCCATTCGATTTCTTGATTGTTTGGGAGCGAATCCGTGCCTTGCCGAACTCCTTTATTGACGTTCGCTCGCTAGGCACCGAAGCTCATTGGTTGGGGGCTCGATTGTTCTGCTACCCCCGTCACTTGAAAGTTCCAGGTATGAGCTTAAGTGGTGTTTCCTTGCTTGACGATCTTCTTCGGGAGGTCGTTTTGTTTTGTCTAACTTATTTGTATCTCTTCTTTGACAGAGGCTTATTTTCCCCGATTTGCCGAACCACCGCCAGAGATAGCCATGTCGAACCCGGGAGTTCTTGGTCGCCTCCACTTGGGCAAGCAGACTGGCCGTGTTCCCGCGACGACGTCTCGCCCTGCTCCAGTGACGAGGCCTGCCGAGGCACCAGTCGCCGAGTCGGTGGTTCAGAGAGAGGAACAGCTCCAGCACCGCAAGAGGCCGAGGTCGGAGGAGTCCCCGTCGATTTCTGAGGCGGATGTATCAATTCTTGAGCCTCCGGTCGCTGCGGCTCCTATCTCTTCCATCCCGATGATGGAGCGATCAGGCCCTAGGCCCACGGTCCCCGGTCCCCGGCCCCCGGTCATCTGGCAGCTCGGCGAAGAAAGTGGCGATCGCCGAGGCGGAAACCTCCCGGGGCAAGCCTTATTTCGGACGCGATCCCGAGCTGGTCAATAGGTAAGAAAAGGACCAATATTTTATGAGATAGGCATTCCGAGCAAGGTATAGGCTAACTCCTTGGTTTCCTTGGTTTGTGCTGTAGGGTTCGTCTCGCCGACCCGGACGTTGCTCCCATGGTGCTGGACTTTCTGTCGAGCAAGGCTCCGCAACAATCCGTCGAAGTCCCTGCTTATGTCCGCCAGGCTATCACCTCTCTGCCCAAGGCCTGGACGACCGATCTTGATGCGATTGCTCGTCGGCGATCTGGAGATGCCATGCAGGCGACCGTTGCCCTGGCTCTCCAGACGGCGACGATGGCCGTCCAAGCCGCTAGGGATTTTGAGGGGCGACCCTCCACTGCTCGTCTCCATAGCAACCTCGAGGCCGCCCGGAACAAAAATATCGAGGATGCCAACCGGATCCAGTCTATGGAGAAGGAGTATGAGGAGACGGCCAAAAGGGCTAAGCAGGACGTGGACCGATTGAAGCAGGAGCTTAGCCGCTCTAAGGAGGCTGCCGATCGGTCCCGTGATAAGGAGAAGGAAACCCTCCAGAATCTCGTGGCTTCGCAGGAGGAGGCGGCCGGGCTGAAGGTGAAGGTGGACCAGCTCAGCGGTGAGCTGGAGGCGGCGAAGAAGGAGCTGGAGAAGGCCAGGGGCGAGAATGCTGCCAAGGCGGTCGAGCTGGCGGAGGTCGAGAAGACGGCCGCGGATTTGAAGGGGCAGCTGAAGGCGATCGAGGTCGATCCCTACCTTAACGTCGAACACGTCGGCGAGTTCGCTTATTACTTGTCCTATGCTGACGCTGTTCGAGCCGCTAAAAAGGCAGGGGTCGAGATCGGTCCCCTGATGGAGAGCTTGAAATCCTATGTCCTCGAGCATCCTCTGCATCCAGAATTCTCCTTGCCGATCCTTGACTTTGTCGACTTCGGGATCGACTTGAGTTGGTACACTGGTAAACTCATTCATCTCGAGGCCGATGGGGGAGCTCAAGCCGATCCGCAACCCGAGGGCGATGGCCAGCCGGCGGGGCCTTGAGAGGCATTTTTGTTTTCCTCTGTAACTTGTACTTTTTGTAATGCCTTCGGGCCTCGGAATGTATGAAACTTGTGTTATGAATAAAATGCTCATCTTTTCATACTATCTCTTTATATACGATCTCCCTTTGAGTGTTTGCGTGCAATTTTTACAACTACGTGTATGATTTCTTTCGACGTTTTGTTCAGCCGACCGATCGTCTGAGTGTTGAAAGCATTGATATGTTTTGAATCGGAATTCTTACTTGTAATTTTTGTCGAACGACTCCGATCGTCCTACGTGTGTTTGAGCGAAGCCGATCATGTGTGGTTCCTCTTTGTTCGATCGTATTTGGGATTAGCTCGACCCATCTCTGCCCCCTTGTTTTTGTTCACTTATTGTAAGCAAGGAAACAAAAACTAGTCTGTCGGGCGAGCTATCTTCATTTTGCCGATTCTGAAGAATCAAGTACGGTTGGGGTGTTCGATGGACCGACCTCCCCAATCGTGTCTTTGTGTGCGAGGAATATTGTGTATCCCGCGACTCACTTTTTGTGAGGGTCCTCCGTTAGGCTAGGCCTGCCTTGTTTTAAAACGAAAGGCGGGCGATCTTGGTCCGGAGGAGTCCTTGCGCGGGGCGTCGTCGGCTTATTCGACTCCACGTCCGCGGCTTGTCAGCTCTGCTTCCACCTCGGCCCGCCATGAAGATGGCGACCCTCGACGGTGTACGTTGAGACGGGGGTAGTGGCACGTCGCATTGTCCGGGTTCACCATGTTAAATGATGTACCTTGAGGGCGTGCGATCGTGCCTACTGATTATTTTGGAGGGCCCTTCGGCTACGCCGGCCTCGTATTCAAACGAAGGGCGGGCGATCTTAGCCCAAAGGAACCTTGCATGGGCGAAGCTGTTGGTTCCATCGACCTCCGGGACCATGGCTGCATTGATTTTTCCTCGGATCGTCGTGAGCAACGATCGTCGGCGATATGCAATATGCCTGGTGGGGCGATCGCCAGAATAGATGGGATAGGAAAAATTCTCATTATATTCCTTGTACATCATTGAAATTGAATACAAAATTATCACTGGTAGTATTTTTTCAGATGCACGGCGTTCCAGGGGTATTGATCCGGAGTACCGTCAGGATGTTCCAGCTCGTAGGCTCCTTTAGTTAGCCATCTGGATACTCTGAAAGGTCCCTCCCAGTTCGGACCGAAAACGCCTGTGTGGGTTTGGATCTTCTTGAGGACGAGATCGCCCACTTGAAACCTTCTTTCTTTGACCTTTGAACTGAAGAACTTCTCGGCTCTCCTTTTGTGGATCGTGTTCTTCATTTCTGAGGTCAGCCGTCGTTCTTCGAGCATGTCTAGGTCGATTCGTCGGGCGACATCGTTGTCGGTCGTCATCTCCTGTTCGGTTCGATAGCTGAGGACGGCGATCTCTGAAGGAATCACCGCTTCTGTTCCGAAGGCAAGGGCGAACGGGGTTTCGCCGGTTGAATTGCGGGTCGTCGTTCGGTAGGACCACAAAACGTCTGGGAGCTCGCTCATCCATCGTCCTTGCCTGGATTCGAGTCGTGCTTTGATCGTGTGTTTGAGGATCTTATTCACTGCCTCTACCTGCCCGTTCGTCTGAGGGTGATAGGGCGCTGAGAATAGCCTTTTGATTCCCCACTTCTCACAGAATTGCATGACTTCTAAACCATCGAACTGTTTTCCGTTGTCGGAGATGATGGCCTGGGGCAGACCGAATCGGCATATGATGTTTTTCCAGATAAACTTGATCACCTGTTCCTGGCCGATCTTGTTTAGTGGCTCGGCCTCTGCCCACTTGGTGAAATAATCGACCCCTACGATGGCGAACTTACAGCCCCCTAGAGCCGTCGGTAAGGGACCTATAAGGTCGATGCCCCATTGCGCAAATGGCCAAGGGCTATACATGGAGGTGAGCTGTTCGAGTGATAGTTTAATGTTGGGGCCCATTATCTGACAC
The DNA here is from genome assembly GCA_033398695.1 of Orobanche coerulescens. Classification (NCBI taxonomy): domain Eukaryota; kingdom Viridiplantae; phylum Streptophyta; class Magnoliopsida; order Lamiales; family Orobanchaceae; genus Orobanche; species Orobanche coerulescens. The sequence continues at coordinate 106,872,618 of CM065805.1, read as the reverse complement.
CTATGGCACGATCTGGCATAGGCGACCGCATCTTTCCGAAGTGATGGCCAGAAAAACCCTTGTCTGGCTGTCTTATGGATGAGGGCTCGCCCGCCCGCATGGTTTCCACAAATTCCGTCATGGATCTCAGCGAAAATGAGCCGACCTTCCTCCGGTGTAATACACTTGAGGAGGGGAAGGCTGAAGGCTCGCTTGTAAAGCCGGTCGTCCAATAGTGTATATCTGGTCGCACGGAGCTGGAGTTGGCGAGCCTTAACACGGTCGTCAGGGACCGTTCCGTCCTTTAAGTATTTGATGAATAGAGTCATCCAGTTCTCCTCGGCAATGGCGACCGTGGTAACCAGGCTTCTATCGATCGCCGGCCTAGCTGACTTTGTGATTTGGATATTGGAGAAGTCGGCTGCCCCATCCGATGATGCTAGCTTGGAAAGAGCATCGGCCTGGGAGTTGTGCTCTCTCGGGACTTGTTCGATTAGCACTTCTTCAAATTTTGTGCACATTTCGGCGACCAGCTCTTGGTATTTGACCATCATTCGCGCGCCTCATATTCTCCCTTGACTTGGTTTACGACCAAAAGGGAGTCCATGAAGATATGAAGACGACGAACATCTAGGGCGAGGGCTAGATCAAGCCCGCCTACCAAAGCTTCGTATTCGGCTTCATTGTTGGTCGCATGAAAACCAAAACACACAGCATTTGTGAAACTCTGACCGTCGGGGCTGATGAGGACAATCCCTGCCCCTGCTATCGAATTGGTCGCTGAGCCATCCACGTATAACTTCCAGGCAGGTCGGCCGACCTGGGTTGGACTGTGAGGGAACGTTAATTCCACCACGAAGTCCGCCAGAGCTTGGCCCTTGATCGTCGTGCGAGGAGCGTAAGTGATACCATATTGGGCGATCTCCAGCGACCACTTGAGGAGTCGCCCGTTGGTGTCCGGTCGGTGCGGGACTTGTCTTAGAGGTAGAGTTGTTAGGACTTCCACTTGGTGATCGAAGAAGTAAGCCCTCAGCTTACGAACACTCATGACAAGGGCGTAGGCGATCTTCTCCAATGGTGTATAACGTGTCTCAGCGTCGTGGAGCGCCTGGCTAACATAGTAGATAGGCAAGTAGGCTTGTCCCTCCGCTCGCACCAGAACGGCACTTAGTGCGACTTAGAGGTGCTGTAAAGGAATAGTTTTTCACCGGGGATTGGCTTTGCCAGGATCTGGGGGTTAGATTGATATTCCTTTATATTGGCGAACGCTATCTGGATTTCCTTCGTCCATGCGAACTTCTTGTTCTTGATGGTTGCGAAGAAAGGCTTGCTTTTATCGCCGAGCCGTGATATGAAACGGTTGAGGGCGGCTAGACAACCTGTGAGGCATTGCACCTGCTTGATGTTTCGCGGTTCCTGCATGTCAAGGATCGCCTGTATCTTGGTGGGGTTCGCCTCGATCCCCCTTTGGCTCACTATGTGCCCCAGGAACTTCCCGGAGCCCACCCCGAAGTTGCATTTCTTGGGGTTCAGCTTCATGTTAAACATCTCAAGGATGGCGAACGTCTCGGATAGATCACTGAGGTGATCTTCCTTCTTGAGGCTTTTGACTACGATATCGTCAATGTAGACCTCCAGGGTCTTTCCGATCTGATCGGAGAACATTCTGTTGACTAATCGCTGGTAGGTCTCCCCCACGTTTTTCAAGCCGAACGACATTCTGATCCAAAAGTATATGTCTTTTCCTGTGTGGAAAGATGTGTGTTTTATGTCTTCCTCCGCCATTGGGATTTGATGATACCCGGCGAAGGCATCCATAAACGACATCATTTCGCAACCTGCCGTACTATCGACCAAGTGATCAATATGAGGCATCGGGAAGTGATCTTTTGGACATGCCGCGTTGAGGTCGGTGAAGTGAATGCATAATCTCCAGGAGCCAGTTTGCTTTTTGACGAGCACCACGTTGGCGACTCACTGTGGTTCGTCTGTGGCTACTCCGATCAATTTATTGTTGAGTAACTTCTGGACTTCTATGTCGAGCACTGCGTATTTCTCGGGACCGAACTTCCTACACTTTTGGTGAACAGGCTTCATAGCTCGGTCGATCTTTAGATAATGGCAAGCGTGTTCGGGATTTATGCCAACCATATCTTGATGCGACCAGGCGAATACTCCGATGTTCATACGTAGCAAGTTGATCAGATCTCCCTTTAATTCGTGGTCGATGTTTGCGCCGATCTGTACTTCCCGTTCTGGATGATCCGGATCCATCGTAATGCTTTCCAACTCTTCGACAGGGACGGTCGCCTCTCGTTTGGTGCGATCTACGGACTCGGTCCTTGGATCGATGTCGAGACTTGGCTCGAAACCGACCCTTGGCTCGATGTCGTCCGTCAATTGATGAGAGATGGCGTCCCCTGAGTCGGGTTGGTACGATGCGCTCGGCTCGTCGATCTCCATGGGGTGATCGTCGATCGCTTCAATGTTACATAGAGTATGGGAAGTATTGAAAGAAGTAACAACATAGGAGTAATTCAAACATCTTTTTGCCATTAGCTGATCTCCTTTTACAGTACCGACCGTCCCATCGGCAGTGGGGAATTTGATACAGTAAAAGAAAGATGAGGCGACTACCTCAAAGGTTTCTAAAAAGGGGCGACCTAGGAACCCATTATAGATGCTGGGCCTATCTATGATTACAAAACTTAGGTTCCTAGTAATCCTAACCTTGGGATCATAAAAGCATACTAGCTCGACGGAGAGCTTGATCCTCCCGTAGGCTTGGACTGTGTTGTCGCCGAACCCTTGGAGCAGGGTGTCGAAAGGCTTGATGAATTTGATTAAGTTGCCGAGTTGGTCTAGGGCGGATTTGAATATGATGTTGCAGAAACTCCCATTGTCGACCAGAACGCGATCGACCGTCTTCCCAAGGATACAAGAGGAGATCACTAGTGCATCCTCTTTGGGACATTGCACTCCCTCCCTGTCCTTGTTGGAAAAGGTTATCAGCGCGTCTCTAGAGATGGTCGGCTCCGGAGGTACTACAACATGGACTTCGGCGAAAGCCCTCAGCTCGGCTTTTCGCTTTCTGTTTGAGAGGGTGGAAACCGGGGAAAGGCCCCCGAGGCTCCCACCTCCTGCTTGAAGCATGTTGATCCGACCGCCAGGGTTGATCGGAGGGATCGACTCATCAGAGTACTCCGGCTCATGCTCGATTCTGGCGATCGGATTGGGAGGAATTCTTTCGTTTGGCCGGCGCTCATGCCCTCCGGCTCTTTCCATCCTGGGTTCTGGCTTGGTGATCAAATTGTCCAGTTTGCCTTCCTCAAGCGATCGCGGAGTCATCTCGAGGAGGTCGCGGCATTGGCTGGTGTTGTGACCGGGACTCTTATGATAGGCACAGAATTTGCTACGGTCTAGGTGACCGTGGTCCCTTATTGGCTTTGGCTTGGAAAGGCACTCGCGACCCTTGATCGCGTTGAAGATGTGGGCCGGAGATAAGTTGAGGTTGTGAAGAAGGTGGACCTCTACATCCTCGAAGGCTTTGAACTCGCCAGGCAGCTTGGCGACCGCCTTTCTGGGCTTGGCGACCGCCTTCTTCTGGGCATGGGAAGGTGCTTTTCCTTCTTCGGACTGTTCCTCTTCTAAGCGGAGTGAGAGCATCTTCTGCCTGGCCAGAAAATCGGCGGCTTTGACGCGGAAGGCCGTATAGGTCGGGGGAAAATCCTTTGTGAGGTGCCTGAACATGGGCGAGCGTCCGTGGAATCCATTCAGGACTGCGTGGTGAGCGATCTCGTCGCTGACGGGCTCACCGGTGAGGACTATCTCATCTACCTGGTCGATGTAATCCTCATCCGATTCGTCCTTCCCCTGCCTAATTTTCATCATGCGGTGGGGACCTTCCGGGCGAGCAACTTTGGCGGCGAAGTACGACGTGAAGTCGTTCGCCAGCTTCTCAAAGCAATTGATTGAGCGAGATGGTAGTGAGATGTACCACCTGTGGGCGAGATCGCCCAGAGTTAACGGGAACATACGACATTTCGTCGCATCTGAAGCTCCGCATCCGGTCATGTAGATCCGGAATTTGCTCAAGTGGGTTTCCGGATCCGATCTCCCCTCATATAGAGGTGTTTGTGGGGGATTGATCGTTGTTTGGACTGGGGCGAGCTCGATCTGAGTCGAGAGTGGTTCATTTAGCCCAGCGATCGGTCTCCTGGCACCTGCCCCAATTTCTAGGAGTGTCTTCATCTCGTCGAGCTGGCGTTGCATGGCGGCGATCGCCGTTACTGGCTCGCCCGATTGGCTCTCGGAATGCGAACCAAGGCGATCGTGTGCGGCCCCTAGATCCGTGGTGAATGGCAGGCTCCTGCCCGGTGGGTTCCTTTCTTGGGCGAGCAGGGGCTCGTTGGCCGGCTGTCTCACGGGAGTCGGATATGCCGAACTCTGGTAAAGGATTCGGATACCGATGTCTCCCATTTGGGGCTCGAGTGCCAGTCGCCATGAGGATCGCTCCCGGGCGGTGAAGACGGAATCGTCCCTCCTCACGAGAGCCTTCTCCTGCGGCTCGGGGCTTTCTGTCGATTTTTCAACATAGATCCCCTTAAGCTTCCGCTTGCCTGCCCGGCGGATGGTCGATGGAGTGATGGTGGGCGAGTCGTAGGCCTTCTCCCTGAGGATGGCTATAGCCTCCTCAATCTGTTCCGCGGTCTGGAACTGATCGAGTGAGAGGCTAGAACCGTCCCTCATGGGCGGGAGTGAGAGCCTAGCGTCGCCACGGTCGCCTTCCGCCGTGGGTTGGGATTCGGTCCTCGCCGGAATGAGATTTCCGGCAGATCTCAGGGCGGCTCTCTTGGAGGTCGTTGCTGATGTCATTTTTCTGAAGGCTTTTCTATTGAAGAACAGTGAGTGTTTCTTCAAGTATATGTCCGGAGAACAGTGAGTGTTCTTCGAGACGGTAGGAATAAAAATGAAGGTTTAGATGTAGAAGCCCTCCTTCTAGCGCCAATTGTTGTTACCCAAAATATTATCCGGAGATAGTATTGCTGGAATGATCGAGTAACAAACAAATGCGAGAACACTTCCGTGAGAAAATAGATAACACGAGATTTGCCGGGGTTGTTAATCACGGGCTTGAATGCTCTCGCGAGATGTTATTAATAAATATACTGTCGAGTACAAATATTAATGTTAGAATCTATTACAAGGAGTGTAAAGACTTCTAGTTATCTAGGCTTTAGAGCGCGTAGAATGCCGGAAGAACCAGATAGATAAATCTGTGAGTTCTTGCTTGGGATATATGATGAATGTGTCTGAATATCACTGTGAATGTATTAGTGGTTGCCAAAAGAGCCTTTGATTCTCTCTTTGGTGTGTATTTTGCACTTAATTCATCGTAGAATTCGCCTCCCCTTGGCCACAGCAGTGAGTCCTCTATTTATAGGGGACAAGGTAGTTGGGATCCCTCAGGCGATCGCGGGTGATCGCCGTTTTCTATATTAAAATAAGACGGCCGGTCGTCCCGTCACGTGGGCCTGTTCCCTTGAGGTCCGAGGTTGCAGCTGGAGGCCAGCTGGGCGAACCAATGGGAAGCCAGCACGCGTTGCGAGTCGCTGTCCGGGGAGGACCCACTTTGTACCTTTCGGCAGCCTTGTCGGTAGGTGTAGTAGGTGACAGGCTGGGGTCAATGGTCCTATCTGTCGGTATCCTTTGAAGATCCGCATGTGGGCTATCGTCTAAGATTCGGTCTTCGACGACTTTGACGGATGCTGGATCCATACGTGGCACGAGATGATCGCCTCTGGTTCGCTCATTAAAGACGATCGTCAGACATCAAAAGACGATCGCTGGATACTAAAAGACGGTCGCCGCATGGTGCCAAACTCCAGGCGTTTGTCCAGAGTATGTCTTCCATGGTTGGCTTCTTTGATCATGATTCCGATCGCCTATCGAGGCGTATTAATCGCCTCAAAACATGTACGAATAATGTTTGTGGCCGAGTAGGGTCCGTTGAGGCCTTCGGAGTTCGGTACATGATGTGTACGAACAATGTTTGTGGCCGGGTAGGGTCCGTTGAGGCCTCCGAAGTTCGGTACATGATGTGTACGAACAGTTTTTGTGGCCGGGTAGGGTCCGTTGAGGCCTCCGGAGTTCGGTACATGATGTGTACGAACAGTGTGTGTGGTCCGGGTAAGGTCCGTCGAGGCCTCCGGAGTTCGGTACATGATGTGTACGAACAAGGATCTTGTAATAGTGCTTGTTTGGGTAACATTTTAAATATGAGTCTCGGACTCATAATGATATCTTATCTCGTGTGTTTTGAAACGAGAATTGGGCCAAGGCCCTAATGTTTACGAAAGGGTTTTGTAAATTGGAACTCGAGGTCCAAAAGAATTTCTGCTTTAAAAATCCCCGAGATGATGTGTTCCTTTTCAAATATCTCTTGCTTGAGTTCGAAATTCTAAAAATTCTCGGGAACATTTTGATAATTGATTTCCGTATTAAATTTGTAGTTGCTATTTACTTGTTGCATTTCGTATCGTATTATACTTGCACTAGTAAAACAGTGGAGTTTTACTAACCCCCGAGTAATCGGGGGGTGGATGTCTGTTTTGCGTCCAGGTACATGCTGGTTCGGGGGATCAGTCAAAGGATCGGCACAACTGGATGACGAGCTGCGATACTAATCAAGAGTCGAGAGTTGGTAGATTTTGGTTGTATTGTTAGAGTTGAATAAGTCTTCCGCTGTATTGTGTTTCGACCCCTGTGGGGGTAATGTTGTTAGTCAGTTCTGTTGATAGAGTTGTGTGACCTCATCGGTCTATGTGTTTACGTGTAAGTGACCTTAACGGTCTGTATTATTATATTGTTTGACCCTGGTCGGGTAAGCACTTGGTTGTTTATGGATGTTTAGCCTGGTAGATCCTTGTGGAAAGGGTCTACGGCGTGTAATATTCCCATACAGTTTTGGGGGTGTTACATTTATGGTATCAGAGCTTAGGTTGCGGAAACCTAGGCTGTCAGGTCGAGTCGAGTCGTGGTTTGTCGAGTAATGTGTTGTCTTGTCGTTCGAGTCGTCAGGTGACAAGTTGAGTTGTGCGTAGTCACAACGTGTCGGATATGTTGTCGGATGAGATTAGTATCGTGGGCGACCGTCATCTCCGTGCGGCCTGTGGACATAAGTCTCCTCCTTTATGCGTAACACTGTGTATCTCGATTTTATCTTAATGAGTTAATTGCGGTGCATAATTTTATTTGCACGGTGTTGTGAATATAGTTGTATTTAATACGTGTGACATATAGTATATGTATAAAACTGGGCCTATTGTTGTTTTACCTTTGAACCCTTTGTGAAGGGGTATGGTGTGAAAATTGAGAACCTTGTTGGGTTTCGAATAAGGAATCGACGATTGATATCGAGAGAAAATCCGAGTAATGGTTTTGTTGTATGTTTAAACTAGATCTTTGTGAGATGTATTCAATTGGATTGTGCATGTTGAATTTGTATTCCTTTTCCGCTACGTGAGTTCTTTTGTAATGGCTTTCGGTATTTTACCGGCTGAGTTTTATTTCGAAAACTGATTCCCTTAACCGAGTTTTTGGCATTATGGCCTTGATCGTTTTGGCAAAATTCTTATGATGGTATTTAGTATTTCGTAAATGGCTTTTGTGAGTTTTTGAAATATTACCGTCATCGACCTTTTTGGCGTTTTGTAAATGGTTTTTAGCCTAGTGGGTTCCGGCGCGGGACCCACGGCCCTATAATGTTCCGTGTAATTATCTGAAATTTTTGGGCATTCTAGCCCATTAAATTATCTTTGAAAACTTTGAGTACCCTAGAAAATAAATTTCGAGACGTACTTTTAAAATGAATTATTTTCTCGTGGTACATCCAAGGTGCCACAATATGTTTCAAGATTCTTCTACCTCGAGGACCAAAATGTTTTGAGATATTTCCAATGTTTTAGAAACACTTTTACTTAGACCCGAGGGTCGAATATTTCCGAAAGTTTTTCACGAAAAGAAAGTGTCCTCATTTTTATCGAATGCGAAATAGTTTTCCAAAGTCTCGATAACGATGTTTCACGATTGTACTTTTTTTGAAGGGTGATACTCAAGATCAATCGGTGTTTCCAAAATTATTTTAAAAAGGAGGTTTTCGTTTTTAAAACCTATCCATTCCCGTTTGAGGACTGGGTATGTATGTATGATGTTCGCGTTGTCGTTATGATGTTTGCTCCCGAGTATGATCGAATTGGTGGCATGAACGTCGAGGCGTTGCCACGCATTTGTTGTACTAGCCCTCTGTGAGAGGTGTGAACTGGTGTTTACTGTTTATCGCCTCGTGGTGATTTGCGTGTTGTCGCACGAGTGTGAGCTGTTGAAGCTTGGGTTTGTACGTTTGTGTACATGTATGATTGTTTTATAATGTTTGTAATTATGTGCTGGTTATCGTTCGGGCCGTTGAGGTCGCCGAACGATACCGTCGTTGTTGTAGTGTTTGTGTGTGTATTACTTTACGATGGTAATCGTTGTATATGATATGTGTTATGATTCCTTGTTGTGCTGAGTTGGCATCGCTGCTATGTTGTTTTGCGACGTTGTGCCCCATTGTATCTAGCATTTGTATTTTTGGTATGCCGAGCTGAGGTGTTTCAACCGTGATGTGCCGGGGCATACACGTGTAAATTGTCCTTCTCGTCTGTAACGCATTTCAAGTGAGGACTCGAGGGACACCGAATTCAGTTTTGCAAATTGGCTACTGAGACTTTCGGAGTTCGCGCTTCAGCACAGATATTAGGATCGACTCTGAGAGATCCATGGGAGATTTTCCTGTCGGATGCTTTTTATGTTGTTACCTTGTTTCCATTGTTGTGAGTTGCGGGGGACGACATTTCTTTTATAAGTGGTCGGATGTAATACCCGTACTATATTTGACTTCTGCAGTTTCTCCTTCTAAATTCTATCGACTTACACGTGTTCGTCGATACTTTTTGAACTTGTTTGATGTCTCAGTTGTCATCGTTCGAACTGGTTGTGACCTTGTTTCAGATCGACTTGTTTGTCATCGTGACCTTTCCGAGTTCGGTTCGATTCTTGTGAACCTTGTTTGGAAGTAACATCTTTCACTTTCTACCAGTTCTTTTAATGTTTGGAGTTGAAGTGGGGACTTCGGAGTCATTGTTCGACTGTTGTCATTCGATCATTGTTGTTTGATCGTTGTTGTTCGATCATTGTTATTTAATCATTGTTGTTCGATCATTGTTATTTGATCGTTGTTGTTAGATCGTTGTTGTTCGGACGGGGTTGTCTGACTGTTGTTGCCTGATCTCGTACTGCGAAGAATTGTCGTTCACCGTTAGTGGCCAAGTGGGTCACCGAGCGGTGCATTGTGAGACCGTTGCCAAGATGTTCGGGAATTGGGTTTTCGTTCCTACTCGGGGAGTGCCTGGTGGTATCCCGTGATGTAGTTGTGTATCGTACTTCTGTTAGGAGTATGCCCTCGAATGCCACTCAGAGGTTGTTGAGTGAGGGCATTGTACTTATAATTATGTAAATCATTTATATAAGGCAATGAATGTTTCTTTATTTACTGGTAGTTATTGGCATTCCTAACTCGTAAATATACATATAGAAACTAGTCCGTGTATTTGAGAACAAAACGTTCCACTCCTTATTGGATAAGGGGGTCGGCACTGGAAAGGTTTATAGCTCAAATACTTAATCGTTCGCAAGTCGATGAAACTTGACTGGGCGTTAATTTTATGTAAAGACTTGTATGACGTGTTCTTTGACAAGGAGAGTGCCTGTCGAACACTAATGGTTAGTGGGAGCACACGTTATAGGTATGCAAATTGGATTAGTATACTCGAACCGACTCACCCTCGATTCGTCACACGGATTTCACTTCGGAACAGTCAATGATGGAATCGAAAGGTTGTGATAGGTATTCGTTAACCTTCGACTTGAGGATTTAGTAGGGATGTGCTTGTGACGTGAAGATTTTCATTAGAGTAGTTCGACCCTGTAAACCGGAAGGCGGGGGTCAACCTCAACGTGCATCTTGATGGGCAAGTAGCAGGTCCTACTGAATACCAAGATAGAATTCTTTCTCCTGTTAGTGAACGGGTTATATGTCCTATGCGGTTATTGGCAGATGAGATCATAAGTCTTTGGCCAAAGCATTGGAGCTAGCTGTATTAGATACACGAGAGCTTGATGATCTCGATTTGCATTAACGCATGCATAGCATCAAGTACAGATAGGGTTTGGTGGCCGTGACCTATAACTTGATCGGGACATTTGAAAGAAGGGTTTATACGTATCTTGGTATTCACAACAGAATGGTTCTTGAATGATCCCAATCATTCGTTCTCGGTTAAGTGCAGTGTAGGCCGCCAGTGGCTAGGTAGTGCTACTACTCTTTGGTTCCTCCCATTCTTGATCGAGACGGACCTACCGAGTCGCGCATTAGGATTGACGAAATGAATCAAGCTAATTCTCTCATTATGTGTATTAGATATTGGATATCTAAATTTGGGACATTAGATGTCTAAATCGATTTATTGGATAAATTGATTTACGGCCTAATGAATTAAATAAATTACTGGGTGATTAATTTAATTCATGTATATAATTATTTCTTGGAGAAATTAATTATATTATTTTGTATTTGATATGTTTAATTAATTGGATTAATTAATCGATATAAATACATCGAAACGGAATCAGTGCCGTTGCGGCTGGACTGGGTAGGAGACCCAGCGGCCGAGTCAGTGCCGCACGAGTAGGCCACACGAGAAAATGCTCGTGCGCGGCGCTCGTGTGTTGCGGTTGGACTGGGCAGGAGACCCAGTGGTCGAGTCAGTGCCGCACGAGCAGGCCACACGAGCAACTGCTCGGGCGCGGCGCTCGTGTGTTGTGGGTGGACTGGGCAGGAGACCTAGTGGTCGAGTCAGTGCCGCACGAGCAGGCCACACGAGCAACTGCTCGGGCGTGGTGCTCGTGTGTTGTGGCTGTACTGGGTAGGAGGCCCAGCGTTCGAGTCAGGGCGGTACGAGCACGCCACATGAGTTACTGCTTATGTGCGGCGCTCGTGTGCTAAGAGCAGTAGCCGGCAGAAGCCTCACGCACGACCGGATGCATGGACACTTGATCATGCAGGTTGGTCGTGCGTCCCTGGGACTTATATAAGTGGACAAACGGGATTTCCTCATTTTCACCATTTCTTCATCTTAGTTCTCAGATAGAGGGTTTGTGGGAGAAATTTTTCATCATCAATCACTTGAGTACTCGATTTTCATCATCTTCATTCGGTTGTGAAGCTCGGATTGTCGATCTAACGCGGGTTCGTCGAATCAAAGTACTTGGATCTTCAAAGGTAATATTCTTCAAACATCTTGGATTTCGATTTTGAGTTGGGGATATGATGTTTTGGACGTTATAATCGTGTTGTATGAATAGATATACATATGATTATGAGTTTGTATATATATTCGTTGGATTATTTAAGGATTATTCAAGAACACTTTGAATATTGAGTTGGATTTCGGGGTTTTCGATTAATTGTTGTTGAAATCACGAATTTGGATATTCATATTAGATTATTGATCGTATTGAAGATGTTCTGTTGGTTTAAAACACTTCTTGGGGATTTGATGTTGGTATAATTGAAGATTGATTGTAAACAATCGAAGATTGGTCTAGCGTGTTTGATATAATGCCCCAATGAACTTGGTTTAGTCGTATCGACGTTTTGAGTTAGTTATATTCGTGTTTGATTCATATGTTGAACGGATTGTTGGTAATTGTGTTATTCAAGGTTGTTCGAGCGACCGACTTTTCATTTAGGACGTTTGTTCGTGGAAGGACATTGTTCAATGGTGTTGTGTAAGTTAATTCTTACTCGGTTAAAAGGATATTCATTCATTTTGTTGTTGTTCATTCATAATCATAACTCATTCATAATTGTATTAACCGTATTGAGACTTGTAATTGTCGAATAATCACTTCTTTCACGAGGAACGACGGTTCCAATCATTTCATTGAGTTATCATTCATGTCACTATTATTTTCATCTCGGTGAGTCATTCTTGACTTTGTCGGATTATTATTCATTGATATTCATTATGGTCATTCTCATTCATATGACCTTCTGGGTTCATATTGCGTGGCCGGGTGCGGATGTGTGGAATTTTTAGTCGAGCACATGATGGTCATGTATTGGGTCACCGATACATTGGACTGTGCACACGGTAACGATTACCTCCGTGAGACTAATTAGGTACAAGGACTGGTGTGTCCGGGCACTCGTCTTGTACACTTGCACAGAACATTACGGGCATACTATGATGCTCCTCTTCAGCTTAAATTCATAACTAAGGATAATTCATAATTGAGCTATATCATGATTGTGTATATTCAACCCTTGAGGATTGTTGTTCTGTATAACTGACCCCGTTAGGGGATATTGTTTTCAGGTCATGGCAAGGCAAAAGCATGGGAATAGAACGTTGACGGCGAGGAGTCCCAGTGATACTAGTAGGGGGGCCCAATCCTTTCAGTCATTCATGTTGTTGTCATTTATTTTCACATGATTTCCATTTGGATACTCCGTTTCATTCGGTGTTGTGTATTTTATCTTCATATAAAATATACATGTATTGATATTATCTTGGGTGTGTTATAATGCAACTCCTCGGAGTAATTGATGATATAATGTGGTTGTAATACAATTATATTATTTAATTCATTAATTTTCATTACTTTGGTGGGTCCCGATCGGGGTCCATGACACTGTAATATCCGCCTAGTTTGGGGTGTTACATTCTAAGTGCTTAATGAACTATTTGATCCAAACGACTTCCTTTGCAGCTTTTGAAGAATCAACATATTCAGCCTCAGTTGTAGAATTACTGGTAGTTTTTCTTGGCACTCTTCCCGCTTACCGCGCCTCCATTTAGACTAAAGATGTAAGCTATCATGATTGGAAATCATATTTGTCTTTTGGAAACACATCAGCATAGCCTATAACAGCCAATTCCTTTTGTCCGCTATATACCAGGAATTTATCTTTAGTCCTTTTCATGTAATTAAAAATGTTTTTAGCTGCAGTCCAATGTGCCTCACCCGGATTTGACTGGTATCTGATCATCATGCTCAAAGCACATAACACATCTGGTCGAGTACATATCAAGGCATACACGATAGACCATATCGCAAATGCGTAAGGAACCAAACTCATTCTCTTCTGCTCATCAGGCCAAAATAGACATTGAGTATTGCTTATAGACATACCATGTGACGTGCGAAGAAAGATTTGCTTGTAGTCTTTCATATTGAACATGTCAAGCACTTTATCTATATAAGTGCTCTGACTAAGTCTAATCATCCTTTTGGATCTATCTCTACAAATCTGAATGCCAGTATGTACTGTACCTCACCCAAGTCCTTCATTGAGAAACACTTACTGAGCCAAGCTTTCATGGACTGTATCATAGAATGTCACTTCCGATGAGAAGAATGCTATCGAAGTACTAGGATCACAACATTGCTCCCAGTGACATTCTTTGTTGGCCACTAAGTATACTGGATACAACTTGGAAAGCGTTTTAAACAACAAGCTGTACTGATTTTAAATCTGAGTGTGTAGCGGAAGTCTTGAATACAATAAGTTGCTGTGAATACAGCAATTGATGTGCAGTGTATACTTAAATAATCACGGTAATTAAAACAGTAAAAAGGTAGAAGGTAAATAACACAGTATTTAAAGTGGTTCGAGGTAAACCCCTCTACGTCCACTGGTCCTCCACATAGGAGTAAAAAGTGTATTATAATTACTACATACACAACTACGAAATTATAACAATACACAATCAATATATCATTTAAATTACATGACACACGCATATCTGTGGTCTTAATGTCCCATCGGGCAGGGAGAGATCGGAAAATTTTTAAATTCTTCTCCTTTTGGGTATAAGTTTTGCCCAAAGCTTCAAGTTCACCAACAATACCAGTGAATCTGAGGTCAAGTTCCTCAAGTGTCTCGGTTGATTTCATTTTGAAAGATTCAAATTGCTGAGTCAGTTTTGAAATTTTATTTTCTTTTGAGAGCTCAGTACCTCACAAATCAACTTGAGTTTATCCCAGATTTCCTTGTCTGTTTTACAGCTCTTTACCTTCGAGAACGTGCCTTTGTCAAGATTGACAAATAACGCGTTCTTAGCCACATTGTCGAGATTGGCGCGCTTTCTTTCATCTGTGGTCCATTGCTCGCGCACCTTCTCGAGCATCTCAGCATGAGCTTGGCCTTCAATCCTTGCGGCCGTGTTTACCTTCATGATCTTAATGGGGCCGTCCTGTATAACAAAAATCATCTCTTCGTGCATAGGCAAGATGAGCCTCCATCCCGATTTTCCAATCATCAAATTTGTTAATAGAGAACATAGGTACTTTGTTGATCATTGATGTATCCATGTGAGAATAAAGTAATGAAAAGACTATTTTGAAAATTAAGTCATTTTGGATCGATTCGGTTAAAAATACGATTGATTCTTTTTAGAATCATTTGCTCCGATACCACTTGTTGGCCACTAAGTATCTTGGATACTGACTTGGAAAGCGTTTTAAACAACAAGTTGTCTTGATTTTAATCCGAGTGCCTAGCGAAGTCTTGAATACGATAAGTTGCTATGAATACAGCAACTGATGTGCAGTGTATACTTAAATAATCACGGTAATTAAAATAGTAAAAAGGTAGAAGGTAAATAACACAGTATTTAAAGTGGTTTGCGGTAAACCCCTCTACGTCCACTGGTCCTCCACATAGGATTAAAAAGTTTATTATAATTACTACGTACACAACTACGTAATTATAACAATACACAATCAAAATATCATTCACACAGATTGATATAATGATCTTAGCTTCAACCGTTCACACAGATTGGTTTGAGCTAATGCTTTGACTGGCTTCTTCACACAGAGTTCTGAAGCTTCGTCTTCTTCAGTCCACACTTGGCTGATCTGGGTTTGTTCAAGGATAGAACAGGGTATGAACAACAGCTTTGACTTTTCGAGCTTCTAGCTGATGATATGTTGTTCAAGTTGTTGAGGATTGTATATCTCTTTGATCTGAATTGCAGTAAGCTTTGGAGATCTGTTTTGCTCTGAATATTTCTTTGTAAGCTTGATCGTTCGATCGTTCGATCGGTAGTTCGATTTCGTAGTGTTCAATCTTCAAACTCTGGAGATATATATAGTCTCTGAAATATATCCGTTGAGATAAATCCGTTGAGCAAGATTCCGTTCCAATGGGATGAAAAACACGATCCGGATTTTGCGGGATTTGAAGATCTGTTGACTTACAGTATTTAAATACTTTATCCTTAAGTATTTAAATACTTCTTTATCAACGGGACTTGACTTCTGGTGAATACTGAAGATTCCTTCTTTGTCCTGTTGAGAGCTGTATGGAAGGTTTACTTATTTGTCAATTCGAGACAGCTTCCATACTTAGTCTTTATGAGACTTCTTTGCTGTACTGAAAGAAATGCTGGATCTTACGAGAGGTCTTCGATACAGGTTGACACTATAGATCAGCTTTTCGATACAGTTTCCTTACTGTATTGAGGATTGGATTATTGTCAAAACATATTGGCACTTATGATCAATAGAGGGTAGTATCGATATTGGGTTTATCCCGACAGATTTGATACAGGGTATTGTTTTCCCAACATTCTTATATACACATCATTCCTATTCATTTATTATGAAGATAAATTTCTAAATTGCTTTATCGAGACAAAAATTCCAACTTCGAGATGCATTGCTTCAAATCATAAATAGCTCTTTAAAACTTGCATATTTTCCGAGGATGTTTTAGATCCTCAAAACCTTCTGTTTGTGTCATGTACACCTACTTCCAAAATCCCATTTAGGAAGGCGGTTTTGACATCCATTTGCCAAATCTTATAATTGTAATGAGCTGCAATAGCTAGGATAATCCAAATGAACATAAGCGTAGCATCTGGAGAGAAGGTTTCATCATAATCCACCCCGTGAATTTGTTTGTAACCTTTTGCTACCAACCTAGATTTGAAATGATCCAGTTTCTTATCTATGTTAATTTTTATCTTAGAAACCCATTTATTACCTATAGGATTTACCCCATCAGGCAAATCAACCGAGATCCTTATTTAATTTTCACACATGTACTCCATTTTGGATTTCATGGCTTCTCGTCATTTTTGGAATTCAGGCTTGTCTCAACTTCTTTATAGGTGCTCAGTTCATTGCTTTCTAAAAACATGACTTGATAACTTTCAGTTTGATTGATACCATAATATCTTTTTGGCAGAGTTCTATATCTTTGAGACCTACGCATGGATTGGGCAACTTTGGTCGCAGTTTCCAAAACTGGTTCTGGATCTGGAACAAATTCATACAAAAAATGTATTTCAAAAGAAGTAGGAGTTTCTTTTTTATTAGTTGCTCTTCTTGAATTTCTTCGAGATGGGCATTACTCCACTTGTCTTGTTGGAAAGATATTCTTTTTTTAGAAAGATACCTTCTCGAGCAACAAAAACTTCGTTCTCAAAATGATGGTAGAGGTAATACCCCTTTGTCTCTTTTGGATACCCTAAGAAAGACATTTTTATGATTTGGGAGAAAGTTTATCATAAACAAAGTGTTGTGCATGTGCTTTAGATCCACAGACTTTGAGAGAATACAGTTTGGGAACCTTCCTAGTCCACATCTCATATGGTGTCTTTTCAACAGCTTTGGACGGTGCTCGATTTAATGTAAATGCAACAGTTCATAGAGCATGTCCCAAGAAGGAGATCAAAAGAGCAGCTTTACTCATCATGGATCGAACCATATCCAATAATGTTCGATTCTTCCTTTGTAACACACCATTCAATTGAGGTGTTACATGAGGGCCAGGTAAATTGTGATAGAACTCCAGAAAACTTTATATGGTCATCAAACTCTTGTTTCATATATTCGCCACCATGATCTGATTGAAATGCTTTTATCTTTTTTCCAAGTTGATTACTTCACTTTGAAATTCCTTAAATTTCTCAAAAGATTCGGACTTATACCCCATTAGGTAAACATATTCATATCTCTTAAAGTCGTCGGTAAAAGTGATGGAGTAGCTGAATCCACCTCTTGCATCTTGGTCCAACATCTATATGAATGAGTCCCAATAAGTCACTTTCTCTTTCGCCCATCCCAATGAATGTCGATTTTTTCCCGTTAAACATGATTCACATGTCTCAAATGGCTCAAAGTCAGATGAATCCAGAATCCCCTCCTTGAGGAGTTTCTCTATTCATTTTATGTTGATGTGACAAATGACAATGCCAGAGGTAAGTTGGATTCAATTTATTGTTTAACCTTTTTGGTACTTATGTGTATATCTATGTATTTGTATTTGGAAAATATAAACCATCATTTAATTATGTTGGGATTATGCCCTCGAATGCTACTTAGTGGATCAGAGAGTGAGAGCATTGTATTGTATTATGAACATCAATCATATAAGGCATTTATTATTGCTATATTATTGTACACCATTGGCATCATGATTTGATATAGAGAATAATTTTCCTTGGATTTAAGAGCAAATATTCAACTCCATATGAGATAAGGAGATATGCACTGGAAGTGTTAAGGGCTCGAATGCTTAACAGGTTCGGAAGTTGACGAAACTTAATTGAACATTAATTTTAGACAATACTTCTAACGTGTATTTTGACATGGATAATGCGTTTCTTCACCAAGGGTTGTGGTAGCACATATTATAGGTATGTTAATGGGATTAGTGTACTTAGACTCGAGTCACCTCGATTCGGTCATATAAATTTTACTCCGGGATTGTCAATATTCGGCTCTACTTGCTGATACAAGGGTGAAATTTCTAGAAAATAGACATTTATGTGTAGTTTATAATTCACATTATAGGTGACTTTTTTCTATAAATAACAGACGGCCATAATGGACCTAATCAACAAAATCACCAAACTATCGCTTCTTACAAATTCTCTGAGTACAAAATTCACCACTGGCAGTTAAATGTGGTGGAGAAACAAGAAAAGAGGACGAGAACCTGCATACAACTAAGGAAAATGCAATTCTGGTCCCGTAACAATAGGGTCTATCAAAACTGGTCGCGTCCAAAATAAAATTTGCAATCTAGTCCCTTAACTTTTAAAAAATCGCAATTTTGGTCCTGAAGTTGTCGGAAAATGGATACGTTCCCGGAAAATGTCACTTGAATGTCACGTGACTCGCCGGGACTTTGAACAATCTAAGTTTATCAGTGGCTCTTTCAAAAGTTAATCGATATGGACGAATTCAAGTTTATCAGTGGCTCTTTCAAAAGTCTCTATGAAGGGGGACTTAGTCATTTTGCCTTAAGCCAAGATTCACAAGTTGGAAAGAGATCCGATCCTAATGGACCAATAAGTCCATCCTTTTTCATTTTGTAAACCTTGGTCTGACCAACATAACCAAGTCTAAGATGCCAATTGAAAACTTGATTAGTTTCATCCCTACAACGCTTCTTAGTCACAATATTTACGACGACTTTATTACTTAGGTTTAGATGATACAATCCATTTAATAATGTAGCAATGCCTACTAATTTATTTACAAAATAAATTTTGCAAGTACTATCACCAATGAAAAATGAAAAGCCTTTCGATCCATGGCTGAAATGGATACAATATTTTTAGGCCCCTTGGGCAAAACAAGTACATCATCTAAGGTTAAAATAAAGTCGGATTCCAAATCCAAAAGAAGTGATCATATTTCAGTTGCTTCAACACTATGCCATTTTCGAAAGTAATCATCACTTCCGCAGCTCCAATCTCCTACTTTGTTCCAGATCCTGATTCATGGTACAAATATGAGATCTATCACCTGAATCCAGTATCCATGAAGTAAAGAATATGGTAGCAAAACAATTCGTTTCCAAAACTAAAAGTTCCGCACCTGAAGCGCCATGAAGGATCAGACAGTCTCTTGCCCAGTGGCCCTGGTCACCACTTTTGAGACATTTGTCCGTCTTCACCTTATTGCTCTTTGGAACCATTGGGGCCTTGCCCTTTCCCTTAAACACCTTACCTTGTGAGCCGATCAGTTTCTTGGTCTTTTTCTTCTTGTTCTGGGACTTCCGAGATCCAGAAGAAATCACAAGGGCATATTCCTTGACCCATGTAGTCTTCATCCGAGGCGGCGGTTCTGATGCATTCATCAACCCTACTAAATCGCAAGCAATTTCATTGCAGTTGAAGTTCAGAACAAACTAAGAAAAGGAATCAGGAAGAGATTGTAGGATAAGGTCAGTTTGGAGAGAAACATGCATCCTAAAATCAAGAGCCTCCAATCTCTCGATCATAGAGATCATTTTGAGGACGTGTTCCCCGACTTTCTCAACTTCCTTCATCCTGGACGTTATATCAAGCATCATACAAATAGTCTTTATCATGGCTACAGGCGAGAAGGTTTCGAAGTAATTGACTTTTATATTTGGGAATAACCCTTTGCAACAAGACTAGGCTTATATGCATCAACCGTGCCATCTCCATCAGTTGTTATCTTGTAGATCCATTTGTTTCTAATTAGCACTATGCCTTTAGGAAGATCTACTATAGTCCTGACCTGATTATCATGCATTGAGTCTATCTCAACTTCCATAGCTTCTTCCTATTCTCGGAGTCCACATCTACCCTCGCTTGGTCATATGTAGAGGGATTATTCTCTTGACTACTTTCTCTCATCTCATGGACACACAGGTCCTCTTGACGTATATAGATATACTGAGAAGATCTACTAGACCTACGAGGTTGTGTTTGTATTTTAGAAGGATTGGTTTTAATATCTTGTACATGTGACTCATCTGGTGTTCTTATTTTTTCTTCCAAAGAAAAATTTCTACCTACGCATCCTTCCTGAATGAACTCATCTTTAAGGAAGTGTGCTTGTAAAGCAACAATGATCCTATGATCTTCGTGCATGTAGAATAGGTATTTCGTGGAACCACCTGGGTATCCTACGAAATGACCCTTCACAGACCTCGCTTCCAACTTTTCTACTTTAGTCTTCTTGACATAAGTAGGACATCCCCAAACAAAGAAGTCTATTTCTCCAACGGACGGATTTGTTACAGGAATTGCAATGGATATGAAGAGAAAGCTCAAAGGATCGACATATATAAATACCTGAAGATTTGAATTGAGCAAAGAACGATGCGAACAACACTCTCAAGCAATTAAAGCAATCAAAGAAATCAAGCGAATTATAACATCGTAATGTGATTAAGACTTGGCTTCCTACCTCTCCACATCTCATGTGGAGTCTTAGGAACATACCTGGAAGTACATCTTTTCAAGATATATGCCGTGGTAAGGAGTGTATGACCCCACAGGTAAGACTTGCTTAGATATCTCATATCTTGCAGTTCGATTGTGCTCACCATAAAGTTCGGTTAAGTGAGATAAGATCTGCCTAGCAGAAGTCATTTTCTCATGAGCTCTATGAAGCTCATTAAACATAGAATCCATCACACGGAGTCTAATATCATCCTTAACCCACTTTTCGTGGTTTTCAATAGGGGTGAGCAAAACCGAACCGAGAAACCGAAAAAAAAAACCGAAACCGAAAAACCAAATCAAAACCATCGGTTTGGGTTTAGAATTTTTAAAAACCAAAAACTTGGTTTCGGTTTCGGTTTATACACTAAAAAATGAACCATTAAAACCGAACCGAACCGATATCATTTAATATATATATATATATATATATATATATATATATATATATATATATATATATATATGTGTGTGTGTGTGTGTGTGTGTATTTCGTAAATTTTATATGTTTATATGCATTATGAAGAATAGACAAAACAGTATCCTGGTCTGGTGGTTAGGATGCTGGTAGTCCGCGCATTGGTCCAAGGTTCGATTCCTATCCAATGCATATTTTAAGTTTTTTTTGCTTGTTAAATCCAAAAATCGGTTGGTTGGGTTTAAACCCAAAACCGACCCGTAAAAACCGAAAAACCGAGAAATTGAACCCATTGGGTTGGTTTCGGTTTGGGTTTGATTTTTTGGAAACCGAAGCTTGTCGGTTTGGGTTCGGTTTTAGCCTAAAACCGACCCAAACCGACCCATGCTCACCCCTAGTTTTCAACATCTTCCTGACTGGCCCTGGTCCGCACTGGAGCATCCAGAATGTCCGTCTCCAAGACGTATCCCAGCATCTCCATACTGAGGACAATCATTAGATTGCGGAGCCAGTCCACAAAGTTTGGTCTGGTTAAGTTGTTCTTCTCGAGTAGAATTGCGAGTGGGTTCATTGTCATTATGAGAGTTGTTATTTTGTTTGTCCGCATTAAGTAGGACAGATTGATTAATGACTCGTTTGATTATGATCTGAGTTTAGAATTAATGTATTTTCTATTCATTCAACCCAACTCCCACCACATTTATCAGAATAACACACTCCCTTGTGAAATCCGGAAGTATTAGTTTTCTTTACTTCATAGTGGTGATCGAGTTCATTATAAATTGTAATAGAGGGCAACCGAACAGGTTATGGTCTACTAATCTTTTATAAAGTGGTGTCCAACACCAACACATCTAATAGATGATTCAATCTTCTTTTCCCCCTTGTTCACTCCCCTCAACCTATACGGTTTATATAGTTCGTGAACATGTTAAGTTTATACCATCGACGCTAATCAGTTTCACAATTGAATCTTATCCGGCAACCGAACAGGTTTCTAGGGATAAAATTTGTTTCAACGGAAGGCATCCAATGCACTTTCATATTTTATCGACCCTTCTTGAATAGCTACCCCGATAACTCAGAAGCATAGCACATCCAGTTTGGAATTTAATTTTCCAGCTCGATGGAGGAAGGAAAATCTTGAAACCTATTAAACTTAATATTTTGTCGGTAGGAGAATTTTTGCGATTAATGTTACACTTTGCACATTAATTCAATTAAAGCGCGTTTGTGGGGATTCATACCATATGAATAAACATACAAAACCTTGTTTCTACCAACATGTAGTTCATGGACATTACTCGAACAAAAAACATCATAATCTAATTACATGTCTTGAGTCTTGAATCTCCGTCCTCTCAAATGGATCTTCCTCCGGTCTTTGTCATTACATATACATTTTACATTGAAAAATTGCATGCTAAATACAAAATTTTCTAGTAAAATAAATATGCTCAAAACGGCCTTTACAACCCAATCGAATAATTAATTAAAAACCTAGGTCCATGAACCACATCACCATTCAAAATTAATGGCACAAACAATTACATTAAAATTAATGGCATAAACAATTAATCTAAATATTGATCCAATCAATATAAATTAATCCATCCACAAGAATTAATATAATTAATTCCCACAACCGTTAATTTTAGCTTGTTTGGGATGAGAAAATATTTCATTAAATTAATTCCCCTAGGAATGAAATTACCATAATTATATCTTAGTAAAATTAAATCCAATTTAATTTGCGGGAAATTAATTACCGAACGATATATAAAAAATGGAGTCAAAAACACATGGTCGGGCCAAGCATGCGGCTGCTGCCTTGCAGTCCGGTAGCCGGACCGCGATCCCTCACAAAATGGGACCGCACGGCAGTGCCCTGGCAGCTCCAAGCTTCCGGGTCCAATCACGTTCTCGACTTGTCTTTTCGTCCCGATTCCAACAATAATATTTTTCTAATCATTATATTACAAATTTAAATCAGTTTTTCAAAAGAAAAATGTATTTACATTGTAACATAAAATCACGAAAAATAATTTTTAGATGAACAACTAAAAATTAATGATTAATACAATTATGATTCTAAATCATAAGAACATCTAATCAAGCATTCCAAATGCTAAATATTTTATATACGATCGCAAGACCTTGCTCCGATACCACCATTCGATGCCTAAAATGAAGGCGCATCGGAAGCAAAAAATGAATTTTACCGAACCCCTAAAGAGGACCATCATGCAACGTATATACGAATATAAAAAGAACAAGAGTAAAGATATGAAGACATACCCTTTAAGTCCTTTGATTGAATGTTGAAGTTGATGTCGTGACCGAAAATTCAATTTGACAAGCCCTCGATGATCCATACGTCGAAAATACTGTGTCTCTACTAGTCACACATCGAGAGATGATCGGAACAACAACTACTCAATTATCCTCAAAGGATACGGCTAGAAAGGAGTAGTAGGAAAAGATACTCTCAAATTTGTGATCACTCTGAGTTATATAATTTTGTTCTTGTTTTTCTTTCTCTCTCTAAGAGTGTAAGAATATCAAGATGAACTCTCTCTCTCTCTCTCTCTCTCTCTCTCTCTCTCTCTCTCTCTCTCTCTCTCCTTGTGTTGGCAGATTTGGTGTATCAAATGGTGGTGGATGAACTTTGTTTTATAACAAAGTCTACTTTAAAATCACCCCTAAGGGTTGATGATACATCTAATCACCGCTTTTATGCCCAAGTGTTAGGAAGCTACCTCAACACATGCAACATGGGGACAAAGTCATCTCACAAGATGCTTCAAGGTGTGGGGCGTCCCACACAATAATAGAAAAGGATTCGATTCGTTTTGGTCCATGATATGGATCATCGTGTATCCTGTCCGACGGATACATCTTTGTTCGTCTCAAATAAAATTAATACAATTGATTGATCTAATTAATCAATTATATCAAAATATTATTTCTCCAAGAAATAATAATTCATGAGTTAACTTAATTACCCAGTAATTTATTTAATTCACTAGACCGATTTAATTTATCCAATAAATTAAATTAGACATCCAATGTCTAGAATTCACAATAAGAGATCCAACTCAAATTATTTCGTCGTCTGCCTAATGCGCGACTCGGTAGGTCCGTATCAGTAAGCAATGGAAGGAACCAAAGAGTTATAGCACCACCTAGCCAGTCCCGCGGCCTATACTGTAACCTTACTGAGAACGAATGATAGTGATCATTCAAGAACCATTCTGCTGTGAATACCAGTAAATGTACAAAACCCTTATTACAAATGTCACGCTCAAGTTATAGTGTCACGATAAGTCAAAACCTATATGTACTTGATGCTATGTCTGAGTTAATGCAAATCGATATTGTACATGATGCTTAAGATAAACCTCTGCACCTCTCTTCTATCGATCGAGGGATAACCGTTAGAAGCTCGTCTTCTATCGATCCGAGTAAAACCGTTCAATCACTTATCTTTGTGTCGGTCCAAGTTAAACCGTTTTCCTTTTCTATTGGACAAGGAATCAACCACTCTAGCTTTCTATCGGTACTAGATAAACCTCATGTAGATATCGATTGCGATTCTAACAATGCCGGATCCTTGATCCTAATTACACCGAACCCAATCGTATCTATTCTTTTTCCTCTCGTGTATGTGTTGAATGTATAAACACTCAAACTATCAATCTAAGCACAATTACAACAACAAGAATATGTATAACAATATATGATCACTTAGTCGTTTGCTTTGCATTGTTGTAGGATGAATACCATTAGAAGTGGTATTTATAGGCATTACTCTTCCAACTAGCCATTAGCCTCTGCAGCCTCCGTTACGTACGTTATTGACATCTTATTATGTACGTTAGCTTTGTTACGTACGTAAGCACATCTTCGTTACGTACGTTAACCTCTTCATAGTTTAGTCCAGTCGCTTCATTTCTTCTGTTACGTACGTTATATCTTCATGTTACGTACGTTAACAATTATCATCATATCCATTACTTGCTGATGTAAGCCATGACATCATCTCCAACGTTCTTCTTGTTTGAATTCTGAAAACTTCATTACGTACGTTAAGCACATCGTGTTACGTACGTTATCCTTGATCTGTTACGTACATTATGCTCTGTTCCTTACGTATGTTATGCATGGTCAAGTAACTTCTTTCTTGTCTGATCAGGTAGGTTCGTCTTGTCTGATCTGTAGGTAGGTTGGACTCATCTGATCTGCAGGTAGGTCGGTCATCTTGACTAATCTTGAACAGATAGCTTTTCCTGGATTGCGCAACTTCTTGTGTCTTCGACTCGTTCGTTGTTTTGCTTCGCCTCTTTGTTTTTTTGCTTTATTTAGCAACTTTAATCATAAAAACTCTATTAATGAATATTTGGAATAAAATATTCCAACAATCTCCTCCTTTTTGATGATTACAAAACAATTTCTTGAATGGATAAATCCTGCAAAAATAAAATATATGTATATTTATACGAATCAAAGTTTTCGGCTTTGATCGTTTCATTAGTTCTCACATCTTTTTATTTTTATCCTTTTCGACTTCTTCGTTTTTTTTTTTATTTTTCGACTTCTTCGAATTGTTTGGGATTTCACTTTTCGACTTCTTCGTCTTTAATGTTCTTCCCCCTTTTTGCATTTTATTTTTTTCGTCAGTCTTCCATGACGCTTTTTATCTCATTCGTATATTTTCTCCCCTTCTTGTTATCAGCAAAAAGTGTAATATAAACGAATAATAAATACCAATTGATGTATAAAAATATGCATGATAGGGTAAAACTCTCCCTGACAAAAACATCTCTCCTTTAAAAAAAATATTACTTCCCCTCAATATAATACTAATTTGATGAAAATCAATTTTTGGGGACCCAACTGAGAGTAGGTTTTTGTTTGGATATATGGACGATGTTTGGAATAATGGTTCCTTTTGCAATCCAAATCTTTTTAATTTTAATCGTCCGTCGTGGGATTTTGCAATTTGAAATATGATGCCCAGTTTTCAAACATTTCTCACATCAGAGTATCTTGAAATTTAAGGGTTCGGTTTTAGAATGAGGGTTGAATCCCAACTCCTGTTTATTTAAAGTAAATTTTTGAACCGAGAGCATTTGTTCAAATTTATTATCTCCACATGAAAAGTTATTCGTTAAATTCTTTAGCTCGGTTTGAACTTTCAAAAGATCATCCTTTAAAAAAATTTCATTTTTGAGGCAATGATAATGATCGGTTTCAACGAATTTCCCTTTTTCAAGAATTTTGGAAATTTCAGTTTCCAATAATTTATTTTTCGCTTGGAGGGATTTAATATCGGATAAAACATTTTGAAAATCCATATGCAATAATTCAAATGTTTCAAATAACCCGCCGTGAGAGGATGTACTTACTTGACTTTCGACGTCGCTATCGTCAAATGAGCTTCGGGCCATGAGAGAGAGATTATTTTGATTGGTGAAATCTTCATCTTCGTCTTCAACGCTCCATGTTGCTATTAAAACCTCCTTCTTGGGGTTTGCTCGGAAATTCTTTGCAAAGTGGCCTGGTTTACCACAGACTCGACAATTATTGTCGAATTTCTTCATTCCACCCGAGATGTCTTTCTTTCTCCAGTTTAATAAGGTTTGAAACTTATTAATATTCTTGGCATAATATGCTGATTCTTCGTCGCTTTCGTCCACCGGGATTTCTTCTCTTTTTGACATCTTAGCCTTCATGGCTATCGTTCTTTCCTTCGGCTTTGGTTTGGCATTCCGAGATTTTAGAACTATCTCATAGTTTATAAGTGAACCAATGAGAGCACTAAAATCAAGATTGTTTAAATCTTTAGATTCCATAATCACCGTTACCGTGCCGTCCCATTCCCGAGGTAGTGATCGTAGGATCTTATTAACTTTCTCACTACTCGAAAGGGGTTTTCCATAACATGCCAATCCATTCATAATGACCGAAAATCGATCGAGCATAATTGTGATGGATTCTTCTTCTTTCATTTGGAATAGCTCATAATCGTGAAGAAGCATGTTGATCTTCATCTTTTTGACTTGATACGTTCCTTCATGTGTGACTTCAAGCATTTTCAATAATTCTTTTGCACTATCACATGAAGATATCCGATTGTGTTCTTCCGGATTTAATGCACAATATAATAATTGCGTGGCTTTGCAATTATAGTGGTCGTTTTTCCAATCCGCATCATTATACTCTTCAAAAGTTTTGAGAGTTCCGTTCGAGGTCGTCGGAATTTTGGGACCAAGACAAATGACTTTCCATAATTCGATATCGTAAGCTCAGATGAAAATAGACATTTTCTTCTTCCAAGTCATGAAGTTCGATCCACCGAAGAATGGTGGTCGGTTAAGAGCAAGACCTTCGACCGGGGCAAGTTGAAATGCCATTGGATCTTCCCCTCGGATGTTAAGACGTTTCTAGGAGTACCGCTATGATACCAATTGTTGGAGCAATATTGGCCGGTATCGCCAGGCATATATGATGCAAAGGTTGTCAAAACTTCTACCGAGGGAAAAGAGATACGGCAGGACCTTGTTGATGAAATGGACCCAAAGGTAAATAGGAAGGTCAATGAAGAAGTGGATGCCAAGTTGAATCAGAAGGTCTAGGACAACGTGACATTGGTCCTAAAAAAAATTGGCTGAAGCAAACCCCACCTTGCAAATTAATTTTGGTGAAATTTGTGCCACAATTTCTAGCGACACATTAGGAGATGGTACTCCCATGACCGGCGGCCCTAGCGCTTAGACATCCACTTTCATATCTTTGTACCTTTTGAACTAGTGTGTTGGTTCTTTTATCACGTTTATGTTATATTTTTGTTCTAGTACTTAAAGTTGGAGTTGGCGGATATGGGTTGATGTAGTTGGTGGATGATGTAGTTTTGGTTTTGAACTGAAGTAGTTGGTGGTTTATGATTGGATGGTTTTTTGAATTGGTTTGTTGGTATTTTTAATGGGAAATGCAATATTTAAAGTTTATATTTTTATTTTGTCAAACTAAGGTGTTACCTTAGGTATAATATATATGTTACCAATGCCTTGCATTGGCAACACACAGGGTGTTGCAGTTGGTAAAATAGGTGTTACACTATACTAACGCATATCTTGTGGGCCCAACAAAGTGGGACCTACCTGTGGCCCCACCAAGATGGGCCCCATAAAATGGGCCCACATGTGGGCCCACCAAAGTGGGGCCCACCGATGGGTCCCACATGTGGGCCCACTGTGTGGGGCCCATCTGATTTTTTATATATATTCTGTTAAATCATAAAGTTTGTTGCAACACAGAACTGAGAACTGATGTTGCTGTAGCATCCTCATGACGTTGCGGTAGAGTTATTTGGTAACGAGTCTGTCTATGTTAGCTTAGACTGCTTATCTTGTTGCCTTTTAGTCCAAAGGCTACTGCTCACAGAGCAACTTAGCTAAAGTGTTACCTTTGCCCACTTTGGAGTGCTGGCAGTAAAATTGGGTCTAAGGTAACACAGTTATGTGGTTGCCAAAGGCCATTTATGGCGTAGTGTGGGAGCACACGTTGTAGGTATGCTAATGGAATTAGTATACTCGAACCGACTCACCCTCGATGCATCACACGGATTTCATGTAACACCCCCAAGACGTTCAGGGCATATTACAGCGCCGTGGATCCAACCCTTTTAGAATCCACCAGGCTAACGCACAATATCGACGTCATAACCAATGATAGCATCATCAACATATAAATGACTTCACAATTTAAGTCATTCAAAACAAATAGACAGAACTCAACAGTAACAAATAAAATCCTTCCCAAACCGGGTCCCCAATAAAAAACAAATCCAAAAGAAAAAAGTACTCGAGTACTGAAACAAATGACATAATTAATAAGTTTAAAAGACAAGACGCCAAACGAAAGACCATTGAACTGAATCACTCTTGCCCATCATTCGCGTACTGCCTATATGCTCGTCCGTCTCCATGAACTGTACCTGAAATACAAAAGTATTTCCCCCATTTAAGGGGTTAGCGACAATAGCTAGTGCAAGTACAATACCATTTGATCTACCATTCTAATTAGATGAAATATGAGCCAAAATCAATTTAAAAAACATTTATATTCCGAAATATTACGGTCCACATGAACAAAATATAGTTCTCCAACAAAACATTTCCAAGGTTAACCATTGGTACGAGACTCACGGCCCCCGCAGAGGCCCCGTCGGACCCTCCCTGGGTGGTTTACCCTAGTTTATGATACGCACACACACGGCACTACGTATTCCCAGAGGCCCTGTCGGACCGACCACAGGGTGAACATACGCATTCACATCCACAATATACACGGAAAGCCATAATTCAAATACTAGAATATGCAAACAAATGTAAAGTACTTGCCTTTGAGACATCTTCGATGAGACGGAAAATAAACGACGACTAGGACTGACCCGGAGTGAACACATCCGCTTCTAAACGAAAGGTTAACACGAATCAGCTCTAAATGACATCAATAACCGAACGGAATATGCCTACAACCCCGATTACCAACCATGAGACTATACGTACGATCAACATGGGCGAGGGTTTTCACAAAATTTCTGCAAATCAACAACTCACGGGTTTAACTCGATGGAAATGGATTAAGAACCACCCAATAACAATAATCGATAAGAAGTATTCCAACACAAACGAACAATTCGAGTTTAAATGGACAAATCCCGAAAACCCCCCAAAATTGACAAAACTAAGGTTCCTAGCCAAAGTACTTTGAATTCGGGCGAAACGGGATGATTAGGATGATGGTAACTTCATTTAGAGTACTACAATTGATAAACTAAGGAACTTCACGGATTAATCTTCATAAATCGCCCAAAATCGCCGGAAATCGCCCAAGGGATGAGAAGAGATGAAAAATGACGAAAAATGTACTCCTGAGTCCTATTTATACTAAGTATAATTAGTGTGCGCTAATTCTTGAAATTAACGCGCGCTAACGGGATCACCGGTAGTCTAGTAGCTTCTTCCCGATGTTGTTAGCGTGCGCTACAAAAGATTAGCGCGCGCTACCTACTAGTCGTTAGCGTGCGCTATGAAAGCTTAGCGCGCGCTACCTGCTAGTAAAACCCAGAATTCCGAGTCCAGAACCTACTGTCCCCTGCAATACCCGGACATTAGTGCGCGCTACTGAGATGCTAGCGGGCGCTACTGAAGTACATCTAGCATGCGCAAGGAATCATGAATAGCGTACGCTATTCATGCAGCCCACTTCTCAGGAAGGCGCGAAACTGAACACAACTAAAAGATGGAATTCAAAGGCACATTTACGAAGTATTCGCAACGACAAATCTAAGCGCTAAAATAAGGCACAATTCCGACCACTCGATAGCTCGGGATACAGAAATGGAAGTAAGTTCCCTAAAATTTAAGAAATTACAAAATGGCCCAAAACATCCGAAAATCATGATACGATGTCGAATTATAAAACTGAAACTCACAAAACGAATAACTCAATCATACGGACTCATGGGAACAAAGAAACAATCAAATAGAACCAATTTTACGATAATCGAACATACTTGCGACAAAAACATAATATAAAGCGGTAAAAACACTTCAAACTCGTCATTGGAAAAACACCAAGAACAAAAAGATTCAAAACGTCGAAATGGTTACAAGAGATTCGTTAAAAATTGACATGCGCCAAAAATAGAAGTGCTAAAAATAGAAAGTACGGATATTACATTCTCCCCTCTAAAAGAAGTTTCGTCCCAAAACTTAAGGATCAAAAAGCTCTGGGTATCTCGCACGCATATCCTCCTCCAATTCCCATGTCTTCCTCCACTCCATGCCTCGACCACTTTGTCCTCTCCTAAAACATAACATCCTTCTCAATTTCCAAATCCCCAAAATTGATAACATGACTAGGGTCGGAACATACTTCCGTGGCGAGAAACGTGAAATATGCTATGCACATGGATCAACGGCGGGGTAATGCCAAGCGGTAAGCCAACTCGCCAACTCTCTCAATATCTCGAAAGGTCCAATATACCTTGGACTAAGCTTCCCCTTTTTCCCAAAACGGAAAAACTCCCTTCGACGGAGACACTCTCAACATGACGTGATCCCCTACCTCAAACTCCAGGGGTCGACGTCTAATATATGCATAGGACTTTTGTCGACTCTGAGCCGCCCACATTCTCTCTCTAATTAACTCGACTTTCCTCTAAGTCTCCAACACAAGATCCGGCTCGATGCCAACTAAATAGGATGGCTCATTCCAACATATCGGTGATCGACATCGTCGGCCATAAAGCGCCTCATGCGGTGCCATCTTAATCGATGCATGCCAGCTATTATTGTAAGTGAACTCGATCAGGCCAGATGTTCCTCCCAATCGCTACTCCAGTCTAACGCACACACGCGCAACATATCCTCAAACGGCTGAATGGTATGCTCAGACTGTCCATCGGTCTGAGGATGGAAATAAGTGCTCAAACGCAAACGTGTCCCCAATGCCTTATGTACCTCCTGCCAGAAATACGATACAAACCGACCATCCCTGTCCGAAATAATAGTTTTCGGCGTGCCATGAAGCCTCATGACCTGCATAAGAAAAATACGAGCTAATTTTTCTGGACCCCAAGTGTCTTTGATGCCCATAAAATGTGTCGACTTGGTTAGTCGATCCACAACCACCCAAACCATCTTCATTCCCGTCTT
Organism: Orobanche coerulescens; assembly: GCA_033398695.1. Classification (NCBI taxonomy): domain Eukaryota; kingdom Viridiplantae; phylum Streptophyta; class Magnoliopsida; order Lamiales; family Orobanchaceae; genus Orobanche; species Orobanche coerulescens. Next base: position 106,841,113 of record CM065805.1, on the reverse strand, counting down.
AGTCCTTGGCAAAATCATGAATAAATCCATAGAGATGTCCTCCTACTTTCATTCCAGGATAGGAAGTGGTTTCAACAACCCGGCTGGTCACTGATGTTCGATCTTGACTTGATGGCAAGTCAAACACTTAGCCACGAATTGAAATACCTCGTTCTTCATGTCGTTCCACCAAAAATTCTTCCTCAAGTCCTTATACATTTTACTCGATCCCATATGGAATGAGTAAGGTGACGGATGAGCCTCCCGCATAATGCCCTCCCTCAATTCCAAGTCATTCGGAGTACACAACCGACCTTGGAATCTCAACCCACCATCTTCATGAATCACGAATCCAGGGGCTCTCCCCTTACCACATTCTCACGGAGTGGAATAAACATAAGATCCTCGAGCTGTTTCGATTTGACATCGTCGACCAGAGATGAAGAGATCTCAAGAGTGCATAACTGCCCATCATTCCCTGGTAACACAACCTCGATACTCAACTCCATCAAATCTCGCTGGAGCTCTGTATGAGTCATGAGTAACTCAATTGCCCGAAGCGACACCGACTTCTGACTTAAGGCATCTTCCACTACATTTGCCTTTCCATGGTGATAAAGGATTTTGAGGTCGTAGTCCTTGATCAGTTCTAGCCACCTCCTATGTCTCATGTTCAAATCCTTCTGAGTGAATATATACTTCAAGCTCTTGTGATCGGTGAAAATCTGACAAGAAGAGCCATAGAGATAGGGTGATGCCAAATCTTCAATGCAAACACGACCATGACCCAACTCAAGATCGTGAGTAGAATCATTCAGTTCATACGGTTTTAGCTGACGACAAGCATAGGCAATAGTCTTTCCGTGTTGTATCAGTACACATCCGAGTCCTTGGCCCAAGGCATCACTATAAAGTGAAAATCCCTCATTACCGCATGGTAAGGCTAAGACGGGAGTAGTAGTCAACCGCTTCTTCAACTCATTGAAACACTTTAGCCTCTCATGTGTCCACACAAATTTCTCTGTCTTATGCAACAACTAAGTAAGCGGTCGAGCGAGTTCGAAAACCCCTCAACAAACCTTCGATAATACCAGACAAACCCAGAAAACTATGGACCTCCTTCACGTTCTTGGGCGGCGCCCAATCCAACACTACCTCTATCTTGTGTGGGTCCACACGAACACCCTCGGCTGAGATTACGTGACCAAGGAACATAACCTCCCGCAACCAAAACTCGCACTTTGAGAACTTCGCATAAAGGTGCTTAGTTCTCAAGATTTCTAACATGATATGCAGATGACGTGCATGCTCCTCCTTGCTCCTCGAGTAAATCAGAATATCAACGATAAAGACGACTACACACTTATCGAGATATTCGATAAAGGCTTTGTTCATTAGCTGCATGAACACGGCTGGGGCATTAGTTAGCCCAAACGGCATAACCACAAACTTGTAATGGTCATACCTTATCCAAAAAGCCATCTTCGGAATATCTGAATCCTTCACTCGGAGCTGGTAATACCCCAACCTCATATCGATTTTCAAGAACCCTATTGCCCCCTGCAACTGGTCAAACAAGTCGTCAATCCTCGAAAGTAGATACTTGTTCTTGATAGTTACCTTGTTCAGCTCTCGATAATCGATGCATAACATCAATGACCCATCCTTCTTCCTTACGAACAAGACCGGTGCACCCCAAGGTGAAGCGCTCGGTCGAATGCAGCCCATGTCTAGAAGCTCTTCCAGTTGTTTCTTCAACTCAAGCATCTCAGTAGGTGCCATACAGTACGGTGCTTTAAAAATCGGAGCCGCACCCAGCTCTGAATCAACGGTGAACTCAACTTCACGGTCCGGTGGCAAACCCGGCAACTCATCTGGAAAGACGTCAGGATGCTCAATCACTACCAGAATAGACGAGAGCTCGACTTCCCCTTCTTCCGATCTCATATCATAACACCAGTAACCAGTGCAACCTCCTCGAAGAAGTTTCACTACTTTCATAGTGCTGATCAAGAATCTCTTACTACTCTGTTTGCGTCCCACAAAGGTGTGTTCAGTACCATCAGAGGCTAATATCAAAATGGTCCTCACTCTATAGTTCATGATCGCCCCATGCCTATCTAACCAATTCTCACCAAGGATCAAATCCTTGCCCTTAATGTCTACCACAATCAGATTAGAAGGCCAAGCCCTCCTTGCGATACCTACCAAAAAATCTCTAACCTCCCGATTCCCCACGATACTATATCCACTAGGAAGTTTAACAACAAACGGTTCACATGTAACCAAACAATAAACACTCAGATGATGCACGCAATCCAAGGAGATGAAAGAATGTGTAGAATCGGAATCGAAATGTACAGAAACAAGATGGTCAAGAATGTGGACGGTACTTGTAGCCACTGTCGCGTTAGGATCTCCAGCTCATCTCATCTCATACACACGGGGCAGAACAGACCCCGCGCTAGACACTCCCCCTCTAGAAGCATGCCCACGTCCTAGACCCCTACCGAAACTCAGCTGAGGCTAATTAGCTGTCGGAGCCTGATTCAAGCTCGGTTCCCTGTTAGTCGGGGCTGACACCTGAGTAACTGGTGCCTGCCTCGCATCTCCATAATATGCAGTACGATGCCCCAAAGCACCACAATTATGACACTGCAACGGTGGCTTGTCACACTCACTCATCATATGTCCTGGACGACCACAGTTAAAACAAGTATGACCACGATAAGGAACAGTCGGAGTAGACTTAGAACCATGGCCTCACCCAAATGATGAGGACTAATTCCCAAAGGCTCCCGGACCAGACGGAGTCTTACGATGCCTGCCAAGCTTACTTCTCAAAAACTGACCGGAAGTCCTATGCTTCTTACCCTCTCCTGCCACCTCTGTCGTAAAAAATGACATCTCATAGACCATCGTCTTATTTTGGTAGTCCTTAAGAGTCGTACACCCGAGGCCTGCCATATAGTGACGAATCCTCGGTTCATCCGCATATCGAAGTGGCGGATCTTGTACTGTTCATCTCGGACCTGATTCCTCACATAATGTAGCTGCTGATTATAATCCTTAATGGCATGAGAGATGGTAATATCCTGGGGTTTTGCTCCAACGAAGGCTCGAAGCCTTCCCTCTTTCACCGGCCACGGGCAATACTCGGCCTTCATTAGTTCCTGAAACTCATCCCACGTAGCTGCTCGATCACGTGGTTTCACTACCTGACACCAAGTCGCTGCCTACTTGGCGAGAAAGTATTGTGCAATTGGTACTTTCCTCTCCTCGGAGCAGTTTGCTGCTTCGAATACCTTCTTCATCTCAAATAGCCAATACCCCAACCAGAAGGGTCAGAAGTACCATCGAACTGTGGAGGACATATACGGATCACATCCTGAAGCAACTTGTCGGTACTGGGACCAGTAGGCGGAACCGGAGTAGCGTTAGCTTGATTAACCAGGACTGCCTGAGTTAGTAGCGTCATCCGATTTGCTACCTGTTGTAGAATAGTAGCTACCCCGACGTTATCATTAGCATTACTGAGTCTAGCAGACTTGTCCTGATGACCCTCACCACTAGGCTGAACACTGTTGGCGATCGCCAATGTTTTAAACGATCAGCCGATTTGAATTCAAATATGGACGACCTTCTTTCGCGTCGGGAGCAGCGGGAAATGAAGGAGGGCTTTCTAAAGTGGCAGGGACAGGCGTCGCGCCGCTGTTGGGGGAGTCCGACGGTTTTGTCGGGCTTGTCGGCTCGCATGCCCTCGAAAAGACGCGTCTGCGGGATTCGAGGGCGGCATTTAATGCGTCCCCACGTGACGGTTGCGGTCCAGCCCTCGAGGTTTCTCCTATTTGCATTTAGACCCTCGTCTCCATCTATAAAAGGGACTGTGCTTCTTCTCCTTCACTTTTTTACGCGTCCTTCGTATCCATAGCCAAAATTGCGAAATTTACGGAGCTTTTTGTGCCGATCTCCTTCTTTTTTCTAGGTAAGAAAAAAATAACCTTCTCCCTCTCTTTACTTTCTAATATGTCGGGAGGATCAAAAGCCTTCGAGACCGGAAGTTCTTCCGTTGCCGCCGCGTTGCCTGAACGGGAGGAGGTTCCCGTTAGAGTGGATATGGAGACGGCCGCTGAAGCTATTCGAGTGGGGATTGCACCCACAGAACTCGAAGAACTTTTCAACGAGGCCGAGGTGGCGAGGACGGCGGCAACGGCGGAGCAGGGAGGCTCGCCGGTGGATGAGGATGATTTGGTGCGGGAGGCCTGGGAAAGAGAGAGTAGATTCGGCCCCGCCTATGTGGCTTTTGCTCAGATGATGGAAGCGATCGCCGGACACTGTCCGGAATTCGATTTCGAAGCCTACACCCCCGCTCACCCTTACGAACATGTGAATCGGACGGTCTTTCAGGCCGCCGTCCCGTCTCCGTGGACTCTCGGAAAGATCCGGAGTACGGCGACCAAGAAAGACCTGAGCCGTTGGAGGGCCAAATATCACATCCCCTCTGACGTTCCCCTTCACGTGCCCTTGGAGAATGAGCGCGCCGACCAACCGCCCAAGGATATGGTTGCCGTCAACGAGATGATTATGGAGGCGGGTCTGCGATTCCTGTTGCCATTCGCCGTCTCCTACTTGCTGATCGCCTGGAATTTGGCGCCTCTTCAACTGACGCCGAATGCTTGGCTGCAGATCATCTGCACGTTGACCCTGTTTGGCGGTCACCGGTTGTTCCGCCTCCTTACTGCGCTGGAGATAAATTATTTGTTTAAATTGGCCGCGCAGAAAGGGTCAATCGGCGGCCATCATATCCAGGGCCGACTCGAGAGAGTGGTCCTCGGCGTGCCGAATAAGACCAGGGGCGACCTGGCTAAATGGTGTTGGGTCGGCGGGGCGTGGCGATCGGCATCGAGCGACAGGCCGAATGAGGAGTTGGAGATCCCCACCACTTTTCGGGAGAGGAATACGAGTAAGGATTTTAACTCTCCCCTTGATTGAGCTTGTCTTGGACTGATCTAATTTTGTTTTCTTTTTGCAGGACCTCTCGTTCCAACGATCGGCGACCTTCCATTCGATTTCTTAATTGTTTGGGAGCGAATCCGTGCCTTGCCGAACTCCTTTATTGACGTTCGCTCGCTAGGCACCGAAGCTCATTGGTTGGGGGCTCGATTGTTCTGCTACCCCCGTCACTTGAAAGTTCCAGGTATGAGCTTAAGTGGTGTTTCCTTGCTTGACGATCTTCTCCGGGAGGTCGTTTTGTTTTGTCTAACTTATTTGTATCTCTTCTTTGACAGAGGCTTATTTTCCCCGATTTGCCGAACCACAGCCAGAGATAGCCATGTCGAACCCGGGAGTTCTTGGTCGCCTCCACTTGGGCAAGCAGACTGGCCGCGTTCCCGCGACGACGTCTCGCCCTGCTCTAGTGACGAGGCCTGCCGAGGCACCAGTCGCCGAGCCGGTGGTCCAGAGAGAGGAACAGCTCCAGCGCCGCAAGAGGCGGAGGTCGGAGGAGTCCCCGTCGATTTCTGAGGCGGATGTATCAATTCTTGAGCCTCCGGTTGCTGCGGCTCCTATCTCTGCCATCCCGATGATGGAGAGATCAGGCCCTAGGCCCACGGTCCCCGGCCCCCGGTCATCTGGCAGCTCGGCGAAGAAAGTGGCGATCGCCGAGGCGGAAACCTCCCGGGTCAAGCCTTATTTCGGACGCGATCCCGAGCTGGTCAATAGGTAAGAAAAGGACCAACATTTTATGAGATAGGCATTCCGAGCAAGGTATAGGCTAACTCCTTGGTTTCCTTGGTTTGTGCTGCAGGGTTCGTCTCGCCGACCCGGACGTTGCTCCCATGGTCTTGGACTTTACGCCGAGCAAGGCTCGCAACAATCCTCGAAGTCCCCGCTTATGTCCGCGAGCTATCACCTCTCTGCCCAAGGCACGGGCGGCCGATCTTGATGCTATCGCTCGTCGGCGATCCGGAGACGCCATGCGGCGGCCGTTGCCACAGCTCTCCGACGGCGGCGATGGCCGTCAAGCCGCTAGGGATTTTGAGGCGACCCTCCTTCGCTCGTCTCCATAGCGACCTCGAGGCCGCCCGGAACAAAAATATCGAGGATGCCAACCGGATCCAGTCTATGGAGAAGGAGTATGAGGAGACGGCCAAAAGGGCTAAGCAGGACGTGGACCGATTGAAGCAGGAGCTGAGCCGCTCTAAGGAGGCTGCCGATCGGTCCCGTGATAAGGAGAAGGAAACCCGCCAGAAGCTCGTGGATTCGCAGGAGGAGGCGGCCGGGCTGAAGGTGACGGTGGACCAGCTCAGCGGTGAGCTGGAGGCGGCGAAGAAGGAGCTGGAGAAGGCCAGGGGCGAGAATGCTGCCAAGGCGGTCGAGCTGGCGGAGGTCGAGAAGACGGCTGCGGATTTGAAGGGGCAACTGAAGGCGATCGAGGTCGATCCCTACCTTAACGTCGAACACGTCGGCGAGTTCGCTTATTACTTGGCCTATGCTGACGCTGTTCGAGCCGCTAAAAAGGCAGGGGTCGAGATCGGTCCCCTGATAGAGAGCTTCAAATCCTATGTCCTCGAGCATCCTCTGCATCCAGAATTCTCCTTGCCGATCCTTGACTTTGTCGACTTCGGGATCGACTTGAGTTGGTACACCGGTAAACTCATTCATCCCGAGACCGATGGGGGAGCTCAAGCCGATCCGCAACCCGAGGGCGATGGCCAGCCGGCGGGGCCTTGAGAGGCATTTTTCTTTTCCTCTGTAACTTGTACTTTTTGTAATGCCTTCGGGCCTCGGAATGTATGAAACTTGTGTTATGAATAAAATGCTCATCTTTTCATACTATCTCTTTATATACGATCTCCCTTTGAGTGTTTGCGTGCAATTTTTACAACTACGTGTATGATTTCTTTCGACGTTTTGTTCAGCCGACCGATCGTCTGAGTGTTGAAAGCATTGATATGTTTTGAATCGGAATTCTTACTTGTAATTTTTGTCGAACGACTCCGATCGTCCTACGTGTGTTTGAGCGAAGCCGATCATGTGTGGTTCCTCTTTGTTCGATCGTATTTGGGATTAGCTCGACCCATCTCTGCCCCCTTGTTTTTGTTCACTTATTGTAAGCAAGGAAACAAAAACTAGTCTGTTGGGCGAGCTATCTTCATTTTGCCGATTCTGAAGAATCAAGTACGGTTGGGGTGTTCGATGGACCGACCTCACCAATCGTGTCTTTGTGTGTGAGGAATATTGTGTATCCCGCGACTCACTTTTTGTGAGGGTCCTCCGTTAGGCTACGCCTGCCTTATTTTAAAACGAAAGGCGGGCGATCTTGGTCCGGAGGAGTCCTTGCGCGGGGCGTCGTCGGCTTATTCGACTCCACGTCCGCGGCTTGTCAGCTCTGCTTCCACCTCGGCCCGCCATGAAGATGGCGACCCTCGACGGTGTACGTTGAGACGGTGGTAGTGGCACGTCGCATTGTCCGGGTTCACCATGTTAAATGATGTACCTTGAGGGCGTGCGATCGTGCCTACTGATTATTTTGGAGGGCCCTTCGGCTACGCCGGCCTCGTATTCAAACGAAGGGCGGGCGATCTCAGCCCAAAGGAACCTTGCATGGGCGAAGCTGTTGGTTCCATCGACCTCCGGGACCATGGCTGCATTGATTTTTCCTCGGATCGTCGTGAGCAACGATCGTCGGCGGTATGCAATATGCCTGGTGGGGCGATCTCCAGAATAGATGGGATATGAAAAATTCTCATTATATTCCTTGTACATCATTGAAATTGAATACAAAATTATCACTGGTAGTATTTTTTCAGATGCACGGCGTTCGGGGGTATTGATCAGATGCGTCGGGATGTTCCGGCTCGTAGGCTCCTTTAGTTAGCCATCTGGATACTCGAAAGGTCCCTCCCGATTCGGACAGCGCTGTGTGGGTTTGGATCTTCTTGAGGACGAGATTGCCCACTTGAAACCTTCTTTCTTTGACCTTTGAATTGAAGAACTTCTCGGCTCTCCTTTTGTGGATCGTGTTCTTCATTTCTGAGGTCAGCCGTCGTTCTTCGAGCATGTCTAGGTCGATTCGTCGGGCGACATCGTTGTCGGTCGTCATCTCCTGTTCGGTTCGATGGCTGAGGACGGCGATCTCTGAAGGAATCACCGCTTCTGTTCCGAAGGCAAGGGCGAACGGGGTTTCGCCGGTTGAATTGCGGGTCGTCGTTCGGTAGGACCACAAAACGTCTGGGAGCTCGCTCATCCATCGTCCTTGCCTGGATTCGAGTCGTGCTTTGATCGTGTGTTTGAGGATCTTATTCACTGCCTCTACCTGCCCGTTCGTCTGAGGGTGATAGGGAGCTGAGAATAGCCTTTTGATTCCCCACTTTTCACAGAATTGCATGACTTCTAAACCATCGAACTGTTTTCCGTTGTCGGAGATGATGGCCCGGGGCAGACCGAATCGGCATATGATGTTTTTCCAGATAAACTTGATCACCTGTTCCTGGACGATCTTGTTTAGTGGCTCGGCCTCTGCCCACTTGGTGAAATAATCGACCCCTACGATGGCGAACTTACAGCCCCCTAGAGCCGTCGGTAAGGGACCTATAAGGTCGATGCCCCATTGCGCAAATGGCCAAGGGCTATACATGGAGGTGAGCTGTTCGGGTGATAGTTTAATGTTGGGGCCCATTATCTGACACCTATGGCACGATCTGGCATAGGCGACCGCATCTTTCCGAAGTGATGGCCAGAAAAACCCTTGTCTGGTTGTCTTATGGATGAGGGCTCGCCCGCCCGCATGGTTTCCACAAATTCCGTCATGGATCTCAGCGAAAATGAGCCGACCTTCCTCCGGTGTAATACACTTGAGGAGGGGAAGGCTGAAGGCTCGCTTGTAAAGCCGGTCGTCCAATAGTGTATATATGGTCGCACGGAGCTGGAGTTGGCGAGCCTTAACACGGTCGTCACGGACCGTTCCGTCCTTTAAGTATTTGATGAACGGAGTCATCCAGTTCTCCTCGGCAATGGCGACCGTGGTAACCAGGCTTCTATCGATCGCCAGCCTATCTGACTTTGTGATTTGGATATTGGAGAAGTCAGCTGCCCCATCCGATGATGCTAGCTTGGAAAGAGCATCGGCCTGGGAGTTGTGCTCTCTCGGGACTTGTTCGATTAGCACTTCTTCAAATTTTGTGCACATTTCGGCGACCAGCTCTTGGTATTTGACCATCTGTTCGCCGCGCGCCTCATATTCTCCCTTGACTTGGTTTACGACCAAAAGGGAGTCCATGAAGATATGAAGGCGACGAACATCTAGGGCGAGGGCTAGATCGAGCCCGCCTACCAAAGCTTCGTATTCGGCTTCATTGTTGGTCGCATGAAAACCGAAACGCACAGCATTTGTGAAACTCTGACCGTCGGGGCTGATGAGGACAATCCACCTTTGCTATCGGGTGGTCATTTGAGCCATCCACGTATAACTTCCAGGCAGGTCGGCCGACCTGGGTTGGACTGTGAGGGAACGTTAATTCCACCAAGAAGTCCGCCAGAGCTTGGCCCTTGATCGTCGTGCGAGGAGCGTAAGTGATACCATATTGGGCGATCTCCAGCGACCACTTGAGGAGTCGCCCGTTGGTGTCCGGTCGGTGCGGGACTTGTCTTAGAGGTAGAGTTGTTAGGACTTCCACTTGGTGATCGAAGAAGTAAGCCCTCAGCTTACGAACACTCATGACAAGGGCGTAGGCGATCTTCTCCAATGGTGTATAACGTGTCTCAGCGTCGTGGAGCGCCTGGCTAACATAGTAGATAGGCAAGTGGGCTTGTCCCTCCGCTCGCACCAGAACGGCACTTAGTGCGACTTCCGAGGGTGCCACGTAAAGGAATAGTTTTTCACCGGGGATTGGCTTTGCCAGGATCTGGGGTTAGGTAGATATTCCTTTATATTGGCGAACGCTATCTGGATTTCCTTCGTCCATGCGAACTTCTTGTTCTTGATGGTTGCGAAGAAAGGCTTGCTTTTATCGCCGAGCCGTGATATGAAACGGTTGAGGGCGGCTAGACAACCTGTGAGGCGTTGCACCTGCTTGATGTTTCGCGGTTCCTGCATGTCAAGGATCGCCTGTATCTTGGTGGGGTTCGCCTCGATCCCCCTTTGGCTCACTATGTGCCCCAGGAACTTCCCGGAGCCCAGCCCGAAGTTGCATTTCTTGGGGTTCAGCTTCATGTTAAACTTCTCAAGGATGGCGAACGTCTCGGAGAGATCATTGAGGTGATCTTCCTTCTTGAGGCTTTTGACTACGATATCATCAATGTAGAGCTCCAGGGTCTTTCCGATCTGATCGGCGAACATTCTGTTGACTAATCGCTGGTAGGTCGCCCCCACGTTTTTCAAGCCGAATGGCATTCTGATCTAAAAGTATATGTCTTTTTCTGTGTGGAAAGATGTGTGTTTTATGTCTTCCTCCGCCATTGGGATATGATGATACCCGACGAAGGCATCCATAAACGACATCATTTCGCAACCTGCCATACTATCGACCAAGTGATCAATATGAGGCATCGGGAAGTGATCTTTTGGACATGCCGCGTTGAGGTCGGTGAAGTCAATGCATAATCTCCAGGAGCCAGTTGGCTTTTTGACGAGCACCGCGTTGGCGACCCACTGTGGTTCGTCTGTGGCTACTCCGATCAATTTATTGTTGAGTAACTTCTGGACTTCTATGTCGAGCACTGCGTATTTCTCGGGACCGAACTTCCTACGCTTTTGGTGAACAGGCTTCATAGCTCGGTCGATCTTTAGATAATGGCAAGCGTGTTCGGGATTTATGCCAACCATATCTTGATGCGACCAGGCGAATACTCCGATGTTCATACGTAGCAAGTTCATCATATCTCCCTTTAATTCGTGGTCGATGTTTGCGCCGATCTGTACTTCCCGTTCTGGATGATCCGGATCCATCGTAATGCTTTCCAACTCTTCGACAGGGACGGTCGCCTCTCGTTTGGTGCGATATCCGGACTCGGTCCTTGGATCGATGTCGAGACTTGGCTCGAAACCGACCCTTGGCTCGATGTCGTCTGTCAATTGATGAGAGATGGCGTCCCCTGAGTCGGGTTGGTACGATGCGCTCGGCTCGTCGATCTCCATGGGGTGATCGTCGATCGCTTCAATGTTACATAGAGTATGGGAAGTACTGAAAGAAGTAACAACATAGGAGTAATTCAAACATCTTTTTGCCATTAGCTGATCTCCTTTTACAGTACCGACCGTCCCATCGGCAGTGGGGAATTTGATACAGTAAAAGAAAGATGAGGCGACTACCTCAAAGGTTTCTAAAAAGGGGCGACCTAGAAACCCATTATAGATGCTGGGCCTATCTATGATTACAAAACTTAGGTTCCTAGTAATCCTAACCTTGGGATCATAAAATCATACTAGCTCGACGGAGAGCTTGATCCTCCTGTAGGCTTGGACTGTGTTGTCGCCGAACCCTTGGAGCACGGTGTCGAAAGGCTTGATGAATTTGATTAAGTTGCCGAGTTGGTCTAGGGCGGATTTGAATATGATGTTGCAGAAACTCCCATTGTCGACCAGCACGCGATCGACCGTCTTCCCAAGGATACAAGAGGAGATCACTAGTGCATCCTCTTTGGGACATTGCACTCCCTCCCTGTCCTTGTTGGAAAAGGTGATGAGCGCGTCTCTAGAGATGGTTGGCTCCGGAGGTACTACAACATGGACTTCGGCGAAAGCCCTCAGCTCGGCTTTTCGCTTTCTGTTTGAGAGGGTGGAAACCGGGGAAAGGCCCCCGAGGCTCCCACCTCCTACTTGAAGCATGTTGATCCGACCGCCAGGGTTGATCGGAGGGATCGACTCATCAGAGTACTCCGGCTCATGCTCGATTCTGGCGATCGGATTGGGAGGAATTCTTTCGTTTGGCCGGCGCTCACGCCCTCCGGCTCTTTCCATCCTGGGTTCTGGCTTGGTGATCAAATTGTCCAGTTTGTCTTCCTCAAGCGATCGCGGAGGTATGCGAGGAGGTCGCGGCATTGGCTGGTGTTGTGGCTGGGACTCTTATGATAGGCACAGAATTTGCTACGGTCTAGGTGACCGTGGTCCCTTATTGGATTTGGCTTGGAAAGCCACTCGCGACCCTTGATCGCGTTGAAGATGTGGGCCGGAGATAAGTTGAGGTTGTGAAGAAGGTGGACCTCTACATCCTCGAAGGCTTTGAACTCGCCAGGCAGCTTGGCGACCGCCTTTCTGGGCTTGGCGACCGCCTTCTTCTGGGCATGGGAAGGTGCTTTTCCTTCTTCGGACTGTTCCTCTTCTAAGCGGAGTGAGAGCATCTTCTGCCTGGCCAGAAAATCGGCGGCTCTGACGCGGAAGGCCGTATAGGTCGGGGGAAAATCCTTTGTGAGGTGCCTGAACATGGGCGAGCGTCCGTGGAATCCATTCAGGACTGCGTGGTGAGCGATCTCGTCGCTGACGGGCTCACCGGTGAGGACTATCTCATCTACCCGGTCGATGTAATCCTCATCCGATTCGTCCTTCCCCTACCTAATTTTCATCATGCGGTGGGGACCTTCCGGGCGAGCGACTTTGGCGGCGAAGTACGACGTGAAGTCGTTCGCCAGCTTCTCAAAGCAATTGATTGAGCGAGATGGTAGTGAGATGTACCACCTGTGGGCGAGATCGCCCAGAGTTAACGGGAACATACGACATTTCGTCGCATCTGAAGCTCCGCATCCGGTCATGTAGATCCGGAATTTGCTCAAGTGGGTTTCCGGATCCGATCTCCCCTCATATAGAGGTGTTTGTGGGGGATTGATCGTTGTTTGGACTGGGGCGAGCTCGATCTGAGTCGAGAGTGGTTCATTTAGCCCAGCGATCGGTCTCCTGGCACCTGCCCCAATTTCTAGGAGTGTCTTCATCTCGTCGAGCTGGCGTTGCATGGCGGCGATCGCCGTTGCCTGACTGCTCGCCGATTGGCTCTCAGAATGCGAACCAAGGCGATCGTGTACTGACCCCCTAGATCCGTGGTGAATGGCAGGCTCCTGCCCGGTGGGTTCCTTTCTTGGGCGGCAGGGGCTCGTTGACCGGCTGTCTCACGGGAGTCGGATATGCCGAACTCACAGTAAAGGATTCGGATACCGATGTCTCATTTGGGGCTGAGTGCCCGAGTCGCCATGAGGGATCGCTCCCCAGGCGGCTGAAGACGGAATCATCCCTCCTCACGAGAGCCTTCTCCTGCGGCTCGGGGCTTTCTGTCGATTTTTCAACATAGATCCCCTTAAGCTTCCGCTTGCCTGCCCGGCGGATGGTCGATGGAGTGATGGTGGGCGAGTCGTAGGCCTTCCGTCGCTCCCTGAGGATGGCTATAGCCTCCTCAATCTGTTCCGCGGTCTGGAACTGATCGAGTGAGAGGCTAGAACCGTCCCTCGTGGGCGGGAGTGAGAGCCTAGCGTCGCCACGGTCGCCTTCCGCCGTGGGTTGGGATTCGGTCCTCGACGGAATGAGATTTCCGGCAGATCTCAGGGCGGCTCTCTTGGAGGTCGTTGCTGATGTCATTTTTCTGAAGGCTTTTCTATTGAAGAACAGTGAGTGTTTCTTCAAGTATATGTCCGGAGAACAGTGAGTGTTCTTCGAGACGGTAGGAATAAAAATGAAGGTTTAGATGTAGAAGCCCTCCTTCTAGCGCCAATTGTTGTTACCCAAAATATTATCCGGAGATAGTATTGCTGGAATGATCGAGTAACAAACAAATGCGAGAACACTTCCGTGAGAAAATAGATAACACAAGATTTGCCGGGGTTGTTAATCACGGGCTTGAATGCTCTCGCGAGATGTTATTAATAAATATACTGTCGAGTACAAATATTAATGTTAGAATCTATTACAAGGAGTGCAAAGACTTCTAGTTATCTAGGCTTTAGAGCGCGTAGAATGCCGGAAGAACCAGATAGATAAATCTGTGAGTTCTTGCTTGGGATATATAATGAATGTGTATGAATATCACTGTGAATGTATTAGTGGTTGCCAAAAGAGCCTTTGATTCTCTCTTTGGTGTGTATTTTGCACTTAATTCGTCGTAGAATTCGCCTCCCCTTGGCCACAGCAGTGAGTCCTCTATTTATAGGGGACAAGGTAGTTGGGATCCCTCAGGAGATCGCGGGCGATCGCCGTTTTCTATATTAAAATAAGACGGCCGATCGTCCCGTCACGTGGGCCTGTTCCCTTGAGGTCCGAGGTTGCGGTGGAGGCCGGTGGGTGAACGATGGGAAGCCGGCCGCGCGTTGCGAGTCGCTGTCCGGGGAGGACCCACTTTGTACCTTTCGGCGGCCTTGTCGGTAGGTGTAGTAGGTGACAGGCTGGGGTCAATGGTCCTATCTGTCGGTATCCTTTGAAGATCCGCATGTGGGCCATCGTCTAAGATTCGGTCTTCGACGACTTTGACGAATGCTGGATCCATACGTGGCACGAGATGATCGCCTCTGGTTCGCTCATTAAAGACGATCGTCAGACATCAAAAGACGATCGCTGGATACTAAAAGACGGTCGCCGCATGGTGCCAAACTCCAGGCGTTTGTCCAGAGTATGTCTTCCATGGTTGGCTTCTTTGATCATGATTCCGATCGCCTATCGAGGCGTATTAATCGCCTCAAAACATGTACGAACAATGTTTGTGGCCGAGTAGGGTCCGTTGAGGCCTTCGGAGTTCGGTACATGATGTGTACGAACAATGTTTGTGGCTGGGTAGGGTCCGTTGAGGCCTCCGAAGTTCGGTACATGATGTGTACGAACAGTGTTTGTGGCCGGGTAGGGTCCGTTGAGGCCTCCGGAGTTCGGTTCATGATGTGTACGAACAGTGTGTGTGGTCCGGGTAAGGTCCGTCGAGGCCTCCGGAGTTCGGTACATGATGTGTACGAACAATGATCGTGTAATAGTGCTTGTTTGGGTAACATTTTAAATATGAGTCTCGGACTCATAATGATATCTTATCTCGTGTGTTTTGAAACGAGAATCGGGCCAAGGCCCTAATGTTTACGAAAGGGTTTTGTAAATTGGAACTCGAGGTCCAAAAGAATTTCTGCTTTAAAAATCCCCGAGATGATGTGTTCCTTTTCAAATATCTCTTGCTTGAGTTCGAAATTATAAAAATTCTCGGGAACATTTTGATAATTGATTTCCGTATTAAATTTGTAGTTGCTATTTACTTGTTGCATTTCGTATCGTATTATACTTGCACTAGTAAAATAGTGGAGTTTTACTAACCCCCGAGTAATCGGGGGGTGGATGTCTGTTTTGCGTCCAGGTACATGCTGGTTCGGGGGATCAGTCAAAGGATCGGCACAACTGGATGACGAGTTGCGATACTAATCGAGAGTCGAGAGTTGGTAGATTTTGGTTGTATTGTTAGAGTTGATTATGTCTTCCGCTGTATTGTGTTTCGACCCCTGTGGGGGTAATGTTGTTAGTCAGTTCTGTTGATAGAGTTGTGTGACCTCATCGGTCTATGTGTTTACGTGTAAGTGACCTTAACGGTCTGTATTATTATATTGTTTGACCCTGGTCGGGTAAGCACTTGGTTGTTTATGGATGTTTAGCCTGGTAGATCCTTGTGGAAAGGGTCTACGGCGTGTAATATTCCCATACAGTTTTGGGGGTGTTACATTTATGGTATTAGAGCTTAGGTTGCGGAAACCTAGGCTGTCAGGTCGAGTCGAGTCGTGGTTTGTCGAGTAATGTGTTGTCTTGTCGTTCGAGTCGTCAGGTGACAAGTTGAGTTGTGCGTAGTCACAACGTGTCGGATATGTTGTCGGATGAGATTAGTATCGTGGGCGACCGTCATCTCCGTGCGGCCTGTGGACATAAGTCTCCTCCTTTATGCGTAACACCTGTGTATCTCGATTTTATCTTAATGAGTTAATTGCGGTGCATAATTTTATTTGCACGGTGTTGTGAATATAGTTGTATTTAATACGTGTGACATATAGTATATGTATAAAACTGGGCCTATTGTTGTTTTACCTTTGAACCACTGTGAAGGGGGTATGGTGTGAAAATTGAGAACCTTGTTGGGTTTCGAATAAGGAATCGACGATTGAGTTCGTGAGAAACTCCGAGGAATGGTTTTGTTGTATGTTTAAACTAGATGCTGTGAGATGTATTCAATTGGATTGTGCATGTTGGACTGTATTCCTTTTTCCGCTACGTGAGTTCTTTTGTAATGGCTTTCGGTATTTTACCGGCCGAGTTTTATTTCGAAAACTGATTCCCTTAACCGAGTTTTTGGCATTATGGCCTTGATCGTTTTGGCAAAATTCTTATGATGGTATTTAGTATTTCGTAAATGGCTTTTGTGAGTTTTTGAAATATTACCGTCATCGACCTTTTTGGCGTTTTGTAAATGGTTTTTAGCCTAGTGGGTTCCGGCGCGGGACCCACGGCGCTATAATGTTCCGTGTAATTATCTGAAATTTTTGGGCATTCTAGCCCATTGAATTATCTTTGAAAACTTTGAGTACCCTAGAAAATAAATTTCGAGACGTACTTTTAAAATGAATTATTTTCTCGTGGTACATCCAAGGTGCCACAATATGTTTCAAGATTCTTCTACCTCGAGGACCAAAATGTTTTGAGATATTTCCAATGTTTTAGAAACACTTTTACTTAGACCCGAGGGTCGAATATTTCCGAAAATTTTTCACGAAAAGAAAGTGTCCTCATTTTTATCGAATGCGAAATAGTTTTCCAAAGTCTCGATAACGATGTTTCACGATTGTACTTTTTTTGAAGGGTGATACTCAAGATCAATCGGTGTTTCCAAAATTATTTTCAAAAGGAGGTTTTCGTTTTAAAACCTATCCATTCCCGTTTGAGGGTGGGTATGTATGTATGATGTTCGCGTTGTTGTTATGATGTTTGCTCCAGTATAATCGAATTGGTGGCATGAACGTCGAGGCGTTGCCACGCATTTGTTGTACTAGCCCTCTGTGAGAGGTGTGAGCTGGTGTTCTTGTTTATCGCCTCGTGGTGATTTGCGTGTTGTCGCACGAGTGTGAGCTGTTGAAGCTTGGGTTTGTACATTTGTGTACATGTGTGATTGTTTTATAATGTTTGTAATTATGTCTTTGGTTATCGTTCGGGCCGTTGAGGTCGCGAACGATACGTCGTTGTTGTAGTGTTTGTGTGTGTATTACTTTACGATGGTAATCGTTGTATATGATATGTGTTATGATTCCTTGTTGTCTTTGAGTTGGCATCATTGCTATGTTGTTTTGCGACGTTGTGCCCCATTGTATCTAGCATTTGTATTTTTGGTATGCCGAAATGAGGTGTTTCAACCGTGATGTGCCGGGGCATACACGTGTAAATTGTCCTTCTCGTGCATAGCATTTCAAGTGAGGACTCTAGGGACACCGAATTCAGTTTTGCAAATTGGCTACTGAGACTTTCGGAGTTCGCGCTTCAGCACAGATATTAGGATCGACTCTGAGAGATCCATGGGAGATTTTCCTGTCGGATGCTTTTTGTGTTGTTACCTTGTTTCCATTGTTGTGAGTTGCGGGGGACGACATTTCTTTTATAAGAGGTCGGATGTAATACCCGTACTATATTTGACTTCTGCAGTTTCTCCTTCTAAATTCTATCGACTTGCACGTGTTCGTCGATACTTTTTGAACTTGTTTGATGTCTCAGTTGTCATCGTTCGAACTGGTTGTGACCTTGTTTCAGATCGACTTGTTTGTCATCGTGACCTTTCCGAGTTCGGTTCGATTCTTGTGAACCTTGTTTGGAAGTAACATATTTCACTTTCTACCAGTTCTTTTAATATTTGGAGTTGAAGTGGGGACTTCGGAGTCATTGTTCGAATGTTGTCATTTGATCATTGTTGTTTGATCGTTGTTGTTCGATCATTGTTATTTGATCATTGTTGTTCGATCATTGTTATTTGATCGTTGTTGTTCGATCGTTGTTGTTCGGACGGGGTTGTCTGACTGTTGTTGCCTGATCTCGTACTGCGAAGAATTGTCGTTCACCGTTAGTGGCCAAGTGGGTCACCGAGCGGTGCATTGTGAGACCGTTGCCAAGATGTTCGGGAATTGGGTTTTCGTTCCTACTCGGGGAGTGCCTGGTGGTATCCCGTGATGTAGTTGTGTATCGTACTTCTGTTAGGAGTATGCCCTCGAATGCCACTCAGAGGTTGTTGAGTGAGGGCATTGTACTTATAATTATGTAAATCATTTATATAAGGCAATGAATGTTTCTTTATTTACTGGTAGTTATTGGCATTCCTAACTCGTAAATATACATATAGAAACTAGTCCGTGTATTTGAGAACAAAACGTTCCACTCCTTATTGGATAAGGGGGTCGGCACTGGAAAGGTTTATAGCTCAAATACTTAATCGTTCGCAAGTCGATGAAACTTGGTAGGCGTTAATTTTATGTAAAGACTTGTATGACGTGTTCTTTGACAAGGAGAGTGCACATCGAACACTAATGGTTAGTGGGAGCACACGTTATAGGTATGCTAATTGGATTAGTATACTCGAACCGACTCACCCTCGATTCGTCACGGATTTCACTCGGGACGATCAATGATGGAATCGAAAGGTTTTGATAGGTATTCGTTAACCTTCGAATTGAGGATTTTGTAGGGATGTGCTTGTGACGTCAAGATTTTCATTAGAGTAGTTCGACCACCTTAAGCGGAAGGCGGGGTCAACCTCAACGTGCATCTTGATGGGCAAGTAGCAGTCTCTTGAATACCAAGATAGAATTCTTTCTCTGTTAGTGAACGGGTTATATGTCCTATGCGGTTATTGAGATGAGATCATAAGTCTTTGGCCAAAGCATTGGAGCTAGGCGTATTAGATACACGAGAGCTCGATGATCTCGATTTGCATTAACGCATGCATAGCATCAAGTACGAGATAGGGTTTGGTGGCCGTGACCCTATAACTTGATCGGGACATTTGAAAGAAGGGTTTATACGTATCTGGTATTCACAAGAATGGTTCTTGAATGATCCCAATCATTCGTTCTCGATTAAGTGCAGTGTAGGCCGCCAGGCTGGCTAGGTAGTGCTACTACTCTTTGGTTCCTCCCATTGCTGACTGAGACGGACCTACCGAGTCGCGCATTAGGATTGACGACGAAATGAATCAAGCTAATTCTCTCATTATGTGTATTAGATATTGGATATCTAAATTTGGGACATTAGATGTCTAAATCAATTTATTGGATAAATTGATTTACGGCCTAATGAATTAAATAAATTACTGGGTGATTAATTTAATTCATGTATATAATTATTTCTTGGAGAAATTAATTATATTATTTTGTATTTGATATGTTTAATTAATTGGATTAATTAATCGATATAAATACATCGAAACGGAATCAGTGCCGTTGCGGCTGGACTGGGTAGGAGACCCAGCGGCCGAGTCAGTACCGCACGAGCAGGCCACACGAGCAAATGCTCGTGCGCGGCGCTCGTGTGTTGCGGTTGGACTGGGCAGGAGACCAGTGGTCGAGTCAGTGCCGCACGAGCAGGCCACACGAGCAACTGCTCGGGCGCGGCGCTCGTGTGTTGTGGGTGGACTGGGCAGGAGACCCAGTGGTCGAGTCAGTGCCGCACGAGCAGGCCACACGAGCAACTGCTCGGGCGTGGTGCTCGTGTGTTGCGGCTGTACTGGGTAGGAGGCCCAGCGTTCGAGTCAGGGCCATACGAGCACGCCACATGAGTTACTGCTCATGTGCGGCGCTCGTGTGCTAAGAGCAGTAGCCGGCAGAAGCCTCACGCATGACCGGACGCATGGACACTTGATCATGCAGGTTGGTCGTGCATCCCTGGGACTTATATAAGTGGAAAAACGGGATTTCCTCATTTTCACCATTTCTTCATCTTAGTTCTCAGAGAGAGGGTTTGTGGGAGAAATTTTTCATCATCAATCACTTGAGTACTCGATTTTCATCATCTTCATTCGGTTGTGAAGCTCGGATTGTCGATCTAACGCGGGTTCGTCGAATCAAAGTACTTGGATCTTCAAAGGTAATATTCTTCAAACATCTTGGATTTCGATTTTGAGTTGGGGATATGATGTTTTGGACGTTATAATCGTGTTGTATGAATAGATATACATATGATTATGAGTTTGTATATATATTCGTTGGATTATTTAAGGATTATTCAAGAACACTTTGAATATTGAGTTGGATTTCGGGGTTTTCGATTAATTGTTGTTGAAATCACGAATTTGGATATTCATATTAGATTATTGATCGTATTGAAGATGTTTTGTTGGTTTAAAACACTTCTTGGGGATTTGATGTTGGTATAATTGAAGATTGATTGTAAACAATCGAAGATTGGTCACAACGTGTTTGATATAATGCCCCAATGAACTTGGTTTAGTCGTATCGATGTTTTGAGTTAGTTATATTCGTGTTTGATTCATATGTTGAACGGATTGTTGGTAATTGTGTTATTCAAGGTTGTTCGAGCGACCGACTTTTCATTTAGGACGTTTGTTCGTGGAAGGACATTGTTCAATGGTGTTGTGTAAGTTAATTCTTACTCGGTTAAAAGGATATTCATTCCTTTTGTTGTTGTTCATTCATAATCATAACTCATTCATAATTGTATTAACCGTATTGAGACTTGTAATTGTCGAATAATCACTTCTTTCACGAGGAACGACGGTTCCAATCATTTCATTGAGTTATCATTCACGTCACTATTATTTTCATCTCGGTGAGTCATTCTTGACTTTGTCGGATTATTATTCATTGATATTCATTATGGTCATTCTCGTTCATATGACCTTCTGGGTTCATATTGCGTGGCCGGGTGCGGATGTGTGGAATTTTTAGTCGAGCACATGATGGTCATGTATTGGGTCACCGATACATTGGACTGTGCAAACGGTAACGATTACCTCCGTGAGACTAATTAGGTACAAGGACTGGTGTGTCCGGGCACTCGTCTTGTACACTTGCACAGAACATTACGGGCATACTATGATGCTCCTCTTCAGCTTAAATTCATAACTAAGGATAATTCATAATTGAGCTATATCATGATTGTGTATATTCAACCCTTGAGGATTGTTGTTCTGTATAACTGACCCCGTTAGGGGATATTGTTTTCAGGTCATGGCAAGGCAAAAGCATGGGAATAGAACGTTGACGGCGAGGAGTCCCAGTGATACTAGTAGGGGGGCCCAATCCTTTCAGTCATTCATGTTGTTGTCATTTATTTTCCGCTGCAGATTTCCATTTGGATACTCCGTTTCATTCAGTGTTGTGTATTTTATCTTCATATAAAATATACATGTATTCGGTATTATCTTGGGTGTGTTATAATGCAACTCCTCATCGGAGTAATTGATGATATAATGTGGTTCGGTAATACAATTATATTATTTAATTCATTAATTTTCATTCGCCTGGTGGGTCCCAGTCGGGGGTCCATGGCACTGTAATATCCGCCTAGTTTGGGGTGTTACATTCTAAGTGCTTAATGAACTATTTGATCCAAACGACTTCCTTTGCAGCTTTTGAAGAATCAACATATTCAGCCTCAGTTGTAGAATTACTGGTGGTTTTTCTTGGCACTCTTCCCGCTTACCGCGCCTCCATTTAGACTAAAGATGTAAGCTATCATGATTGGAAATCATATTTGTCTTTTGGAAACACATCAGCATAGCCTATAACAGCCAATTCCTTTTGTCCGCTATATACCAGGAATTTATCTTTAGTCCTTTTCATGTAATTAAAAATGTTTTTAGCTGCAGTCCAATGTGCCTCACCCGGATTTGACTGGTATCTGATCATCATGCTCAAAGCACATAACACATCTGGTCGAGTACATATCAAGGCATACACGATAGACCATATCGCAAATGCGTAAGGAACCAAACTCATTCTCTTCTGCTCATCAGGCCAAAATAGACATTGAGTATTGCTTATAGACATACCATGTGACGTGCGAAGAAAGATTTGCTTGTAGTC
This sequence comes from Orobanche coerulescens, assembly GCA_033398695.1. Taxonomy (NCBI): domain Eukaryota; kingdom Viridiplantae; phylum Streptophyta; class Magnoliopsida; order Lamiales; family Orobanchaceae; genus Orobanche; species Orobanche coerulescens. The sequence continues at coordinate 106,819,123 of CM065805.1, read as the reverse complement.
TTTCATATTGAACATGTCAAGCACTTTATCTATATAAGTGCTCTGACTAAGTCTAATCATCCTTTTGGATCTATCTCTACAAATCTGAATGCCAGTATGTACTGTACCTCACCTAAGTCCTTCATTGAGAAACACTTACTGAGCCAAGCTTTCATGGACTGTATCATAGAATGTCACTTCCGATGAGAAGAATGCTATCGAAGTACTAGGATCACAACATTGCTCCCAGTGACATTCTTTGTTGGCCACTAAGTATACTGGATACAACTTGGAAAGCGTTTTAAACAACAAGCTGTACTGATTTTAAATCTGAGTGTGTAGCGGAAGTCTTGAATACAATAAGTTGCTGTGAATACATCAATTGATGTGCAGTGTATACTTAAATAATCACGGTAATTAAAACAGTAAAAAGGTAGAAGGTAAATAACACAGTATTTAAAGTGGTTCGAGGTAAACCCCTCTACGTCCACTGGTCCTCCACACAGGAGTAAAAAGTTTATTATAATTACTACGTACACAACTACGAAATTATAACAATACACAATCAATATATCATTTAAATTACATGACACACGCATAGCTGTGGTCTTAATGTCCCATCGGGCAGGGAGAGATCTGAAATTTTTTAAATTCTTCTCCTTTTGGGTATAAGTTTTGCCCAAAGCTTCAAGTTCACCAACAATACCAGTGAATCTGAGGTCAAGTTCCTCAAGTGTCTCGGTTGATTTCATTTTGAAAGATTCAAATTGCTGAGTCAGTTTTGAAATTTTATTTTCTTTTGAGAGCTCAGTACCTCACAAATCAACTTGAGTTTATCCCAGATTTCCTTGTCTGTTTTACAGCTCTTTACCTTCGAGAACGTGCCTTTGTCAAGATTGACAAATAACGCGTTCTTAGCCACATTGTCGAGATTGGCGCGCTTTCTTTCATCTGTGGTCCATTGCTCGCGCACCTTCTCGAGCATCTCAGCATGAGCTTGGCCTTCAATCCTTGCGGCCGTGTTTACCTTCATGATCTTAATGGGGCCGTCCTGTATAACAAAAATCATCTCTTCGTGCATAGCTGCAAGATGAGCCTCCATCCTGATTTTCCAATCATCAAATTTGTTAATAGAGAACATAGGTACTTTGTTGATCATTGATGTATCCATGTGAGAATAAAGTAATGAAAAAGACTATTTTGAAAATTAAGTCATTTTGGATCTGATTCGGTTAAAAATACGACTGATTCTTTTTAGAATCAACTGCTCCGATACCACTTGTTGGCCACTAAGTATACTGGATACAGCTTGGAAAGCATTTTAAACAACAAGTTGTACTGATTTTAATTCTGAGTGCCTAGCAGAAGTCTTGAATACAGTAAGTTGCTATGAATACAGCAACTGATGTGCAGTGTATACTTAAATAATCACGGTAATTAAAATAGTAAAAAGGTAGAAGGTAAATAACACAGTATTTAAAGTGGTTTGAGGTAAACCCCTCTACGTCCACTGGTCCTCCACACAGGAGTAAAAAGTTTATTATAATTACTACGTACACAACTACGTAATTATAACAATACACAATCAAAATATCATTCACACAGATTGATATAATGATCTTAGCTTCAACCGTTCACACAGATTGGTTTGAGCTAATGCTTTGACTGGCTTCTTCACACAGAGTTCTGAAGCTTCGTCTTCTTCAGTCCACACATGGCTGATCTGGGTTTGTTCAAGGATAGAACAAGGTATGAACAACAGCTTTGACTTTTCAAGCTTCTAGCTGATGATATGTTGTTCAAGTTGTTGAGGATTGTATATCTCTTTGATCTGAATTGCAGTAAGCTTTGGAGATCTGTTTTGCTCTGAATATTTCTTTGTAAGCTTGATCGTTCAGTCGTTCAGTCAGTAGTTCAGTTTCGTAGTGTTCAATCTTCAAACTCTGGAGATATATATAGTCTCTGAAATATATCCGTTGAGATAAATCCGTTGAGCAAGATTCCGTTCCAATGGGATGAAAAACACGATCCGGATTTTGCGGGATTTGAAGATCTGTTGACTTACAGTATTTAAATACTTTATCCTTAAGTATTTAAATACTTCTTTATCAACGGGACTCGACTTCTGGTGAATACTGAAGATTCCTTCTTTGTCCTGTTGAGAGCTGTATGGAAGGTTTACTTATTTGTCAATTCGAGACAGCTTCCATACTTAGTCTTTATGAGACTTCTTTGCTGTACTGAAAGAAATGCTGGATCTTACGAGAGGTCTTCGATACAGGTTGACACTATAGATCAGCTTTTCGATACAGTTTCCTTACTGTATTGAGGATTGGATTATTGTCAAAACATATTGGCACTTATGATCAATAGAGGGTAGTATCGATATAGGGTTTATCCCGACAGATTTGATACAGGGTATTGTTTTCCCAACATTCTTATATACACATCATTCCTATTCATTTATTATGAAGATAAATTTCTAAATTGCTTTATCGAGCCACAAATTCCAACTTCGAGATGCATTGCTTCAAATCATAAATAGCTCTTTAAAACTTGCATATTTTCCGAGGATGTTTTAGATCCTCAAAACCTTCTGTTTGTGTCATGTACACCTACTTCCAAAATCACATTTAGGAAGGCGGTTTTGACATCCATTTGCCAAATCTTATAATTGTAATGAGCTGCAATAGCTAGGATAATCCAAATGAACATAAGCGTAACATCTGGAGAGAAGGTTTCATCATAATCCACCCCGTGAATTTGTTTGTAACCTTTTGCTACCAACCTAGATTTGAAATGATCCAGTTTCTTATCTATGTTAATTTTTATCTTAGAAACCCATTTATTACCTATAGGATTTACCCCATCAGGCAAATCAACCGAGATCCTTATTTAATTTTCACACATGTACTCCATTTTGGATTTCATGGCTTCTCGTCATTTTTGGAATTCAGGCTTGTCTCAACTTCTTTATAGGTGCTCAGTTCATTGCTTTCTAAAAACATGACTTGATAACTTTCAGTTAGATTGATACCATAATATCTTTTTGGCAGAGTTCTATATCTTTGAGACCTACGCATGGATTGGGCAACTTTGGTCACAGTTTCCAAAACTGGTTCTGGATCTGGAACAAATTCATACAAAAAATGCATTTCAAAAGAAGTAGGAGTTTCTTTTTTATTAGTTGCTCTTCTTGAATTTCTTCGAGATGGGCATTACTCCACTTGTCTTGTTGGAAAGATATTCTTTTTTTAGAAAGATACCTTCTCGAGCAACAAAAACTTCGTTCTCAAAATGATGGTAGAGGTAATACCCCTTTGTCTCTTTTGGATACCCTAAGAAAGACATTTTTATGATTTGGGAGCAAGTTTATCATAAACAAAGTGTTGTGCATATGCTTTAGATCCACAGACTTTGAGAGAATACAGTTTGGGAACCTTCCTAGTCCACATCTCATATGGTGTCTTTTCAACAGCTGTGGACGGTGCTCGATTTAATGTAAATGCAACAGTTCATAGAGCATGTCCCAAGAAGGAGATCAAAAGAGCAGCTTTACTCATCATGGATCGAACCATATCCAATAATGTTCGATTCTTCCTTTGTAACACACCATTCAATTGAGGTGTTACATGAGGGCCAGGTAAATTGTGATAGAACTCCACAAAACTTTATATGGTCATCAAACTCTTGTTTCATATATTCGCCACCATGATCTGATTGAAATGCTTTTATCTTTTTTCCAAGTTGATTACTTCACTTTGAAATTCCTTAAATTTCTCAAAAGATTCGGACTTATACCCCATTAGGTAAACATATTCATATCTCTTAAAGTCGTCGGTAAAAGTGATGGAGTAGCTGAATCCACCTCTTGCATCTTGGTCCAACATCTATATGAATGAGTCCCAATAAGTCACTTTCTCTTTCGCCCATCCCAATGAATGTCGATTTTTTCCCGTTAAACATGATTCACATGTCTCAAATGGCTCAAAGTCAGATGAATCCAGAATCCCCTCCTTGAGGAGTTTCTCTATTCATTTTATGTTGATGTGACAAATGACAATGCCAGAGGTAAGTTGGATTCAATTTATTGTTTAACCTTTTTGGTACTTATGTGTATATCTATGTATTTGTATTTGGAAAATATAAACCATCATTTAATTATGTTGGGATTATGCCCTCGAATGCTACTTAGTGGATCAGAGAGTGAGAGCATTTTATTGTATTATGAACATCAATCATATAAGGCATTTATTATTGCTATATTATTGTACACCATTGGCATCATGATTTGATATAGAGAATAATTGTCCTTGAATTTAAGAGCAAATATTCAACTCCATATGAGATAAGGAGATATGCACTGGAAGTGTTAAGGGCTCGAATGCTTAACAGGTTCGGAAGTTGACGAAACTTAATTGAACATTAATTTTAGACAATACTTCTAACGTGTATTTTGACATGGATAATGCGTTTCTTCACCAAGGGTTGTGGTAGCACATATTATAGGTATGTTAATGGGATTATTGTACTTAGACTCGAGTCACCTCGATTCGGTCATATAAATTTCACTCCGGGATTGTCAATATTCGGCTCTACTTGCTGATACTAGGGTGAAATTTCCAGAAAATAAACATTTATGTGTAGTTTATAATTCACATTATAGGTGACTTTTTTCTATAAATAACAGACGGTCATAATGGACCTAATCAACAAAATCACCAAACTATCGCTTCTTACAAATTCTCTGAGTACAAAATTCACCACTGGCAGTTAAATGTGGTGGAGAAACAAGAAAAGAGGACGAGAACCTGCATACAACTAAGGAAAATGCAATTCTGGTCCCGTAACAATAGGGTCTATCAAAACTGGTCGCGTCCAAAATAAAATTTGCAATCTAGTCCCTTAACTTTTAAAAAATCGCAATTTTGGTCCTGAAGTTGTCGGAAAATGGATACGTTCCCGGAAAATGTCACTTGAATGTCAGGTGACTCGCCGGGACTTTGAACAATCAAGTTTATCAGTGGCTCTTTCAAAAGTTAATCGATATGGACGAATTCAAGTTTATCAGTGGCTCTTTCAAAAGTCTCTATGAAGGGGGACTTAGTCATTTTGCCTTAAGCCAAGATTCACAAGTTGGAAAGGGATCCGATCCTAATGGACCAATAAGTCCATCCTTTTTCATTTTGTAAACCTTGGTCTGACCAACATGACCAAGTCTAAGATGCCAATTGAAAACTTGATTAGTTTTATCCCTACAACGCTTCTTAGTCACAATATTTACGACGACTTTATTACTTAGGTTTAGATTATACAATCCATTTAATAATGTAGCAATGCCTACTAATTTATTTACAAAATAAATTTTGCAAGTACTATCACCAATGAAAAATGAAAAGCCTTTCAATCCATGGCTGAAATGGATACAATATTTTTAGGCCCCTTGGGCAAAACAAGTACATCATCTAAGGTTAAAATAAAGTCGGATTCCAAATCCAAAAGAAGTGATCATATTTCAGTTGCTTCAACACTATGCCATTTTCGAAAGTAATCATCACTTCCGCAGCTCCAATCTCCTACTTTGTTCCAGATCCTGATTCATGGTACAAATATGAGAACTATCACCTGAATCCAGTATCCATGAAGTAAAGAATATGGTAGCAAAACAATTCGTTTCCAAAACTAAAAGTTCCGTACCTGAAGCGCCATGAAGGATCAGACAGTCTCTTGCCCAGTGGCCCTGGTCACCACTTTTGAGACATTTGTCCGTCTTCACCTTATTGCTCTTTGGAACCATTGGGGCCTTGCCCTTTCCCTTAAACACCTTACCTTGTGAGCCGATCAGTTTCTTGGTCTTTTTCTTCTTGTTCTGGGACTTCCGAGATCCAGAAGAAATCACAAGGGCATATTCCTTGACCCATGTAGTCTTCATCTGAGACTGAGCGGTTACGAGTCTGTTCATCAACCCTAATAAATCGCAAGCAATTTCATTGCAGTTGAAGTTCAGAATAAACTAAGAAAAGGAATCAGGAAGAGATTTTAGGATAAGGTCAGTTTGGAGAGAAACATGCATCCTAAAATCAAGAGCCTCCAATCTCTCGATCATAGAGATCATTTTGAGGACGTGTTCCCCGACTTTCTCAACTTCCTTCATCCTGGACGTTATATCAAGCATCATACAAATATTCTTTATCATGGCTACAGGCGAGAAGGTTTCGAAGTAATTGACTTTTATATTTGGGAATAACCCTTTGCCACAAGACTAGGCTTATATGCATCAACCGTGCCATCTCCATCAGTTGTTATCTTGTAGATCCATTTGTTTCTAATTAGCACTATGCCTTTAGGAAGATCTACTATAGTCCTGACCTGATTATCATGCATTGAGTCTATCTCAACTTCCATAGCTTCTTCCTATTCTCGGAGTCCACATCTACCCTCGATTGGTCATATGTAGAGGGATTATTCTCTTGACTACTTTCTCTCATCTCATGGACACACAGGTCCTCTTGACGTATATAGATATACTGAGAAGATCTACTAGACCTACGAGGTTGTGTTTGTATTTTAGAAGGATTGGTTTTAATATCTTGTACATGTGACTCATCTGGTGTTCTTATTTTTTCTTCCAAAGAAAAATTTCTACCTACGCATCCTTCCTGAATGAACTCATCTTTAAGGAAGTGTGCTTGTAAAGCAACAATGATCCTATGATTTTCGTGCATGTAGAATAGGTATTTCGTGGAACCACCTGGGTATCCTACGAAATGACCCTTCACAGACCTCGCTTCCAACTTTTCTACTTTAGTCTTCTTGACATAAGTAGGACATCCCCAAACAAAGAAGTCTATTTCTCCAACGGACGGATTTGTTAAAGGAATTGCAATGGATATGAAGAGAAAGCTCAAAGGATCGACATATATAAATACCTGAAGATTTGAATTGAGCAAAGAACGATGCGAACAACACTCTCAACCAATTAAAGCAATCAAAGAAATCAAGCGAATTACAACATCGTAATGTGATTAAGACTTGGCTTCCTACCTCTCCACATCTCATGTGGAGTCTTAGGAACATACCTGGAAGTACATCTTTTCAAGATATATGCCGTGGTAAGGAGTGTATGACCCCACAGGTAAGACTTGCTTAGATATCTCATATCTTGCAGTTTGACTGTGCTCACCATAAAGTTCGGTTAAGTGAGATAAGATCTGCCTAGCAGAAGTCATTTTCTCATGAGCTCTATGAAGCTCATTAAACATAGAATCCATCACACGGAGTCTAATATCATCCTTAACCCACTTTTCGTGGTTTTCAATAGGGGTGAGCAAAACCGAACCGAGAAACCGAGAAACCGAAAAAAACCGACGAAACCGAAACCGAAAAACCGAAACCAAATCAAAACCATCGGTTTGGGTTTAGAATTTTTAAAAACCAAAAACTTGGTTTCGGTTTCGGTTTATACACTAAAAAATGAACCATTAAAACCGAACCGAACCGATATCATTTAATATATATATATATATATATATATATATATATATATATATATATATATATCGTAAATTTTATATGTTTATATGCATTATGAAGAATAGACAAAACAGTATCCTGGTCTGGTGGTTAGGATGCTGGTAGTCCGCGCATTGGTCCAAGGTTCGATTCCTATCCAATGCATATTTTAAGTTTTTTTTGCTTGTTAAATCCAAAAATCGGTTTGGTTGGGTTTAAACCCAAAACCGACCCGTAAAAACCGAAAAACCGAGAAATTGAACCCATTGGGTTGGTTTCGGTTTGGGTTTGATTTTTTGGAAACCGAAGCTTGTCGGTTTGGGTTCGGTTTTAGCCTAAAACCGACCCAAACCGACCCATGCTCACCCCTAGTTTTCAACATCTTCCTGACTGGCCCTGGTCCGCACTGGAGCATCCAGAATGTCCGTCTCCAAGACGTATCCCAGCATCTCCATACTGAGGACAATCATTAGATTGCGGAGCCAGTCCACAAAGTTTGGTCTGGTTAAGTTGTTCTTCTCGAGTAGAATTGCGAGTGGGTTCATTGTCATTATGAGAGTTGTTATTTTGTTTGTCCGCATTAAGTAAGACAGATTGATTAATGACTCGTTTGATTATGATCTGAGTTTAGAATTAATGTATTTTCTATTCATTCAACCCAGCTCCCACCACATTTATCAGAATAACACACTCCCTTGTGAAATCCGAAAGTATTAGTTTTCTTTACTTCATAGTGGTGATCGAGTTCTTTATAAATTGTAATAGAGGGCAACCGAACAGGTTATGGTCTACTAATCTTTTATAAAGTGGTGTCCAACACCAACACATCTAATAGATGATTCAATCTTCTTTTCCCCCTTGTTCACTCCCCTCCACCTATACGGTTTATATAGTTCGTGAACATGTTAAGTTTATACCATCGACGCTAATCAGTTTCACAATTGAATCTTATCCGGCAACCGAACAGGTTTCTAGGGATAAAATTTGTTTCAACGGAAGGCATCCAATGCACTTTCATATTTTATCGACCCTTCTTGAATAGCTACCCCGATAACTCAGAAGCATAGCACATCCAGTTTGGAATTTAATTTTCCAAAAGCTCGATGGAGGGAAGGAAAATCTTGAAACCTATTAAACTTAATATTTTGTCGTGGGAGAATTTTTGCGATTAATGTTACACTTTGCACATTAATTCAATTAAGCGCGTTTGTGGGGATTCATACCATATGAATAAACATACAAAACCTTGTTTCTACCAACATGTAGTTCATGGACTGTTACTCGAACAAAAAACATCATAATCTAATTACATGTCTTGAGTCTTGAATCTCCGTCCTCTCAAATGGATCTTCCTCCGGTCTTTGTCATTACATATACATTTTACATTGAAAAATTGCATGCTAAATACAAAATTTTCTAGTAAAATAAATATGCTCAAAACGGCCTTTACAACCCAATCGAATAATTAATTAAAAACCTAGGTCCATGAACCACATCACCATTCAAAATTAATGGCACAAACAATTACATTAAAATTAATGGCATAAAAAATTAATCTAAATATTGATCCAATCAATATAAATTAATCCATCCACAAGAATTAATATAATTAATTCACACAACCGTTAATTTTAGCTAGTTCGGGATGAGAAAATATGTCATTAAATTAATTCCCCTAGGAATGAAATTACCATAATTATATCTTAGTAAAATTAAATCCAATTTAATTTGCGGGAAATTAATTACCGAACGATATATAAAAAATGGAATCAAAAACACACGGTCGGGCCAAGCATGCGGCTGCTGCCTTGCAGTCCGGTAGCCGGACCGCGATCCCTCACAAAATGGGACCGCACGGCAGTCTCTCAGCGACTCAAGCTTAGGGTCCAATCACGTTCTCGACTTGTCTTTTCGTCCCGATTCCAACAATAATATTTTTCTAATCATTATATTACAAATTTAAATCAGTTTTTAAAAAGAAAAATGTATTTACATTGTAACATAAAATCACGAAAAATAATTTTTAGATGAACAACTAAAAATTAATGATTAATACAATTATGATTCTAAATCATAAGAACATCTAATCAAGCATTCCAAATGCTAAATATTTTATATACGATCGCAAGACCTTGCTCCGATACCACCATTCGATGCCTAAAATGAAGGCGCATCGGAAGCAAAAAAATGAATTTTACCGAACCCCTAAAGAGGACCATCATGCAACGTATATACGAATATAAAAAGAACAAGAGTAAAGATATGAAGACATACCCTTTAAGTCCTTTGATTGAATGTTGAAGTTGATGTCGTGACCGAAAATTCAATTTGACAAGCCCTCGATGATCCATACGTCGAAAATACTGTGTCTCTACTAGTCACACATCGAGAGATGATCGGAACAACAACTACTCAATTATCCTCAAAGGATACGGCTAGAAAGGAGTAGTAGGAAAAGATACTCTCAAATTTGTGATCACTCTGAGTTATATAATTTTGTTCTTGTTTTTCTTTCTCTCTCTAAGAGTGTAAGAATATCAAGATGAACTCTCTCTCTCTCTCTCTCTCTCTCTCTCTCTCTCTCTCTCTCTCTCTCCTTGTGTTGGCAGATTTGGTGTATCAAATGGTGGTGGATGAACTTTGTTTTATAACAAAGTCTACTTTAAAATCACCCCTAAGGGTTGATGATACATCTAATCGCCGCTTTTATGCCCAAGTGTTAGGAAGCTACCTCAACACATGCAACATGGGGACAAAGTCATCTCACAAGATGCTTCAAGGTGTGGGGCGGCCCACACAATAATAGAAAAGGATTCGATTCGTTTCGGTCCATGATATGGATCATCGTGTATCCTGTCCGACGGATACATCTTTGTTCGTCTCAAATAAAATTAATACAATTGATTGACCTAATTAATCAATTATATCAAAATATTATTTCTCCAAGAAATAATAATTCATGAGTTAACTTAATTACCCAGTAATTTATTTAATTCACTAGACCGATTTAATTTATCCGATAAATTAAATTAGACATCCAATGTCTAGAATTCACAATAAGAGATCCAACTCAAATTATTTCGTCGTCTGCCTAATGCGCGACTCGGTAGATCCGTATCAGTAAGCAATGGAAGGAACCAAAGAGTTATAGCACCACCTAGCCAGTCCCGCGGCCTATACTGTAACCTTACTGAGAACGAATGATAGTGATCATTCAAGAACCATTCTGCTGTGAATACCAGTAAATGTACAAAACCCTTATTACAAATGTCACGCTCAAGTTATAGTGTCACGATCAGTCAAAACCTATATGTACTTGATGCTATGTCTGAGTTAATGCAAATCGATATTGTACATGATGCTTTTGATAAACCTCTGCACCTCTCTTCTATCGATCGAGGGATAACCGTTAGAAGCTCGTCTTCTATCGATCCGAGTAAAACCGTTCAATCACTTATCTTTGTGTCGGTCCAAGTTAAACCGTTTTCCTTTTCTATTGGACAAGGAATCAACCACTCTAGCTTTCTATCGGTACTAGATAAACCTCACGTAGATATCGATTGCGATTCTAACAATGCCGGATCCTTGATCCTAATGACACCGAACCCAATCGTATCTATTCTTTTTCCTCTCGTGTATGTGTTGAATGTAGAAACACTCAAACTATCAATCTAAGCACAATTACAACAACAAGAATATGTATAACAATATATGATCACTTAGTCGTTTGCTTTGCATTGTTGTAGGATGAATACCATTAGAAGTGGTATTTATAGGCATTACTCTTCCAACTAGCCATTAGCCTCTGCAGCCTCCATTACGTATGTTATTGACATCTCATTATGTACGTTAGCTTTGTTACGTACGTAAGCACATCTTCGTTACGTACGTTAACCTCTTCATAGTTTAGTCTAGTCGCTTCATTTCTTCTGTTACGTACGTTATATCTTCATGTTACGTACGTTAACAATTGTCATCATATCCATTACTTGCTGATGTAAGCCATGACATCATCTCCAACATTCTTCTTGTTTGAATTCTGAAAACTTCATTACGTACGTTAAGCACATCGTGTTACGTACGTTATCCTTGATCTGTTACGTACATTATGCTCTGTTCCTTACGTATGTTATGCATGGTCAAGTAACTTCTTTGTTGTCTGATCAGGTAGGTTCGTCTTGTCTGATCTGTAGGTAGGTTGGACTCATCTGATCTGCAGGTAGGTCGGTCATCTTGACTAATCTTGAACAGATAGCTTTTCCTGGATTGCGCAACTTCTTGTGTCTTCGACTCGTTCGTTGTTTTGCTTCGCCTCTTTGTTTTTTTGCTTTATTTAGCAACTTTAATCATAAAAACTCTATTAATGAATATTTGGAATAAAATATTCCAACAATCTCCCCCTTTTTGATGATTACAAAACAACGTCTTGAATGGATAAATCCTGCAAAAATAAAATATATGTATATTTATACGAATCAAAGTTTTCGGCTTTGATCGTTTCATTAGTTCTCACATCTTTTTATTTTTATCCTTTTCGACTTCTTCGTTTTTTTTTTATTTTTCGACTTCTTCGAATTGTTTGGGATTTCACTTTTCGACTTCTTCGTCCTTACTGTTCTTCCCCCTTTTTGCATTTTATTTTTTTCGTCAGTCTTCCATGACGCTTTTTATCTCATTCGTATCTTTTCTCCACTTCTTGTTATCAGCAAAAAGTGTAATATAAACGAATAATAAATACCAATTGATGTATAAAAATATGCATGATAGGGTAAAACTTTCCCTGACAAAAACATCTCTCCTTTAAAAAAAATATTACTTCCCCTCAATATAATACTAATTTGATGAAAATCAATTTTTGGGGACCCAACTGAGAGTAGGTTTTTGTTTGGATATATGGACGATGTTTGGAATAATGGTTCCTTTTGCAATCCAAATCTTTTTAATTTTAATCGCCCGTCGTGGGATTTTGCAATTTGAAATATGATGCCCAGTTTTCAAACATTTCTCACATGAGAGTATCTTGAAATTTAAGGGTTCGGTTTTAGAATGAGGTTTGAATCCTAACTCCTGTTTATTTAAAGTAAATTTTTGAACCGATAGCATTTGTTCAAATTTATTATCTCCACATGAAAAGTTATTCGTTAAATTCTTTAGCTCGGTTTGAACTTTCAAAAGATCATCCTTTAAAAAAATTTCATTTTTGAGGCAATGATAATGATCGGTTTCAACGAATTTCCCTTTTTCAAGAATTTTGGAAATTTCAGTTTCCAATAATTTATTTTTCGCTTGGAGGGATTTAATATCGGATAAAACATTTTGAAAATCCATATGCAATAATTCAAATGTTTCAAATAACCCGCCGTGAGAGGATGTACTTACTTGACTTTCGACGTCGCTATCGTCAAATGAGCTTCGGGCCATGAGAGAGAGATTATTTTGATTGGTGAAATCTTCATCTTCGTCTTCAACGCTCCATGTTGCTATTAAAACCTCCTTCTTGGGGTTTGCTCGGAAATTCTTTGCAAAGTGGCCTGGTTTACCACAGACTCGACAATTATTGTCGAATTTCTTCATTCCACCCGAGATGTCTTTCTTTCTCCAGTTTAATAAGGTTTGAAACTTATTAATATTCTTGGCATAATATGCTGATTCTTCGTCGCTTTCGTCCACCGGGATTTCTTCTCTTTTTGACATCTTAGCCTTCATGGCTATCGTTCTTTCCTTCGGCTTTGGTTTGGCATTCCGAGATTTTAGAACTATCTCATAGTTTATAAGTGAACCAATGAGAGCACTAAAATCAAGATTGTTTAAATCTTTAGATTCCATAATCACCGTTACCGTGCCGTCCCATTCCCGAGGTAGTGATCGTAGGATCTTATTAACTTTCTCACTACTCGAAAGGGGTTTTCCATAACATGCCAATCCATTCATAATGACCGAAAATCGATCGAGCATAATTGTGATGGATTCTTCTTCTTTCATTTGGAATAGCTCATAATCGTGAAGAAGCATGTTGATCTTCATCTTTTTGACTTGATACGTTCCTTCATGTGTGACTTCAAGCATTTTCAATAATTCTTTTGCACTATCACATGAAGATATCCGATTGTGTTCTTCCGGATTTAATGCACAATATAATAATTGCGTGGCTTTGCAATTATAGTGGTCGTTTTTCCAATCCGCATCATTATACTCTTCAAAAGTTTTGAGAGTTCCGTTCGAGGTCGTCGGAATTTTGGGACCAAGACAAATGACTTTCCATAATTCGATATCGTAAGCTCAGATGAAAATAGACATTTTCTTCTTCCAAGTCATGAAGTTCGATCCACCGAAGAATGGTGGTCGGTTAAGAGCAAGACCTTCGACCGGGGCAAGTTGAAATGCCATTGGATCTTCCCCTCGGATGTTAAGACGTTTCTAGGAGTACCGCTATGATACCAATTGTTGGAGCAATATTGGCCGGTATCGCCAGGCATATATGATGCAAAGGTTGTCAAAACTTCTACCGAGGGAAAAGAGATACGGCAGGACCTTGTTGATGAAATGGACCCAAAGGTAAATAGGAAGGTCAATGAAGAAGTGGATGCCAAGTTGAATCAGAAGGTCTAGGACAACGTGACATTGGTCCTAAAAAAAATTGGCTGAAGCAAACCCCACCTTGCAAATTAATTTTGGTGAAATTTGTGCCACAATTTCTAGCGACACATTAGGAGATGGTACTCCCATGACCGTGACCTAGCGCTTAGACATCCACTTTCATATCTTTGTACCTTTTGAACTAGTGTGTTGGTTCTTTTATCACGTTTATGTTATATTTTTGTTCTAGTACTTAAAGTTGGAGTTGGCGGATATGGGTTGATGTAGTTGGTGGATGATGTAGTTTTGGTTTTGAACTGAAGTAGTTGGTGGTTTATGATTGGATGGTTTTTTGAATTGGTTTGTTGGTATTTTTAATGGGAAATGCAATATTTAAAGTTTATATTTTTATTTTGTCAAACTAAGGTGTTACCTTAGGAATAATATATATGTTACCAATGCCTTGCGTTGGCAACACACAGTGTTGCGATTGGTAAAATAGGTGTTACACTATACTAACGCATATCTTGTGGGCCCAACAAAGTGGGACCTACCAGCCCCACCAAGATGGGCCCCATAAAATGGGCCAACATGTGGGCCCACCAAAGTGGGGCCCACCGATGGGTCCCACATGTGGGCCCATTGTGTGGGGCCCATCGATTTTTATATATATTACATTAAATCATAAAGTTTGTTGCAACACAGGCGAGGCGATGTTCTTTGTAGCATCCTCATGACGTTGCGGTAGAGTTATTTGGTAACGAGTGCATCTATGTTAGCTTAGATCGCTTATCTTGTTGCCTTTTAGTCCAAAGGCTACGCTCACAGAGCAACTTAGCTAAAGTGTTACCTTTGCCCACTTTGGGTCTGTGGCAACGAAAATTGGGTCTAAGGTAACACGGTTATGTGGTTGCCAAAGGCCATTTATGGCGTAGTGTGGGAGCACACGTTGTAGGTATGCTAATGGAATTAGTATACTCGAACCGACTCACCCTCGATGCATCACACGGATTTCATGTAACACCCCCAAGACGTTCAGGGCATATTACAGCGCCGTGGATCCAACCCTTTTAGAATCCACCAGGCTAACGCACAATATCGACGTCATAACCAATGATAGCATCATCAACATATAAATGACTTCACAATTTAAGTCATTCAAAACAAATAGACAGAACTCAACAGTAACAAATAAAATCCTTCCCAAACCGGGTCCCCAATAAAAAACAAATCCAAAAGAAAAAAGTACTCGAGTACTGAAACAAATGACATAATTAATAAGTTTAAAAGACAAGACGCCAAACGAAAGACCATTGAACTGAATCACTCTTGCCCATCATTCGCGTACTGCCTATATGCTCGTCCGTCTCCATGAACTGTACCTGAAATACAAAAGTATTTCCCCCATTTAAGGGGTTAGCGACAATAGCTAGTGCAAGTACAATACCATTTGATCTACCATTCTAATTAGATGAAATATGAGCCAAAATCAATTTAAAAAACATTTATATTCCGAAATATTACGGTCCACATGAACAAAATATAGTTCTCCAACAAAACATTTCCAAGGTTAACCATTGGTACGAGACTCACGGCCCCCGCAGAGGCCCCGTCGGACCCTCCCTGGGTGGTTTACCCTAGTTTATGATACGCACACACACGGCACTACGTATTCCCAGAGGCCCTGTCGGACCGACCCCTGGGTGAACATACGCAGTCACATCCACAATATACACGGAAAGCCATAATTCAAATACTAGAATATGCAAACAAATGTAAAGTACTTGCCTTTGAGACATCTTCGATGAGACGGAAAATAAACGACGACTAGGACTGACCCGAAGTGAACACATCCGCTTCTAAATGAAAGGTTAACACGAATCAGCTCTAAATGACATCAATAACCGAACGGAATATGCCTACAACCCCGATTACCAACCATGAGACTATACGTACGATCAACATGGGCGAGGGTTTTCACAAAATTTCTGCAAATCAACAACTCACGGGTTTAACTCGATGGAAATGGATTAAGAACCACCCAATAACAATAATCGATAAGAAGTATTCCAACACAAATGAACAATTCGAGTTTAAATGGACAAATCCCGAAAACCCCCCAAAATTGACAAAACTAAGGTTCATAGCCAAAGTACTTTGAATTCGGGCGAAACAGGATGATTAGGATGATGGTAACTTCATTTAGAGTACTACAATTGATAAACTAAGGAACTTCACGGATTAATCTTCATAAATCGCCCAAAATCTCCGGAAATCGTCCAAGGGATGAGAAGAGATGAAAAATGACGAAAAATGTACTCCTGAGTCCTATTTATACTAAGTATAATTAGTGTGCGCTAATTCTTGAAATTAACGCGCGCTAACGGGATCACCGGTAGTCTAGTAGCTTCTTCCCGATGTTGTTAGCGTGTGCTACAAAATATTAGCGCGCGCTACCTACTAGTCGTTAGCGTGCGCTATGAAAGCTTAGCGCGCGCTACCTGCTAGTAAAAACCCGAGTCGAGTCAGAACCTCATCCCTGCAATACCCGGACATTAGTGCGCGCTACTGAGATGCTAGCGGGCGCTACTGAAGTACATCTAGCATGCGCAAGGAATCATGAATAGCGTACGCTATTCATGCAGCCCACTTCTCAGGAAGGCGCGAAACTGAACACAACTAAAAGATGGAATTCAAAGGCACATTTACGAAGTATTCGCAACGACAAATCTAAGCGCTAAAATAAGGCACAATTCCGACCACTCGATAGCTCGGGATACAGAAATGGAAGTAAGTTCCCTAAAATTTAAGAAATTACAAAATGGCCCAAAACATCCGAAAATCATGATACGATGTCGAATTATAAAACTGAAACTCACAAAACGAATAACTCAATCATACGGACTCATGGGAACAAAGAAACAATCAAATAGAACCAATTTTACGATAATCGAACATACTTGCGACAAAAACATAATATAAAGCGAGTAAAAACACTTCTGAAACTCGTCCAAATTGGAAAAACACCAAGAACAAAAAAGATTCAAAACGTCGAAATGGTTACAAGAGATTCGTTAAAAATTGACATGCGCCAAAAATAGAAGCTGCTAAAAATAGAAAGTACGGATATTACATTCTCCCCCTCTAAAAAGAAGTTTCGTCCCAAAACTTAAGGATCAAAAAGCTCTGGGTATCTCGCACGCATATCCTCCTCCAATTCCCATGTCGCTTCCTCCACTCCATGCCTCGACCACTGTCCTCTCCTAAAACATAACATCCTTCTCAATTTCCAAATCCCCAAAATTGATAACATGACTAGGGTCCGGAACATACTTCCGTAACTGAGAAATGTGAAATATGCTATGCACATGGATCAACGACGGGGGTAATGCCAAACGGTAAGCCAACTCGCCAACTCTCTCCAATATCTCGAAAGGTCCAATATACCTTGGACTAAGCTTCCCCTTTTTCCCAAAACGGAAAAACTCCCTTCGACGGAGACACTCTCAACATGGCGTGATCCCCTACCTCAAACTCCAGGGGTCGACGTCTAATATACGCATAGGACTTTTGTCGACTCTGAGCCGCTGATCGCTGGGATTCGCGTAGTATGGTTTTCAAATCTGATCAATTTTAAAATTTGTAAAGCCTCGGAGTATTTCCAAGGTGTCGAACCCAAGGGAATTGATGTGTCGAAAATAAAGGAATTAACTCTACTCAAAATTTGACTGCTATTTAGGAATCCGAAAAATTGTTTTGATTCTAATTATCTAATTTTAAAAATCGAAAAAATAAAAATATAAATAAAAGATGAAATATCTAAATTAAGCAAATAAAGCAAATTAGCAAGATAAAATCACAAGTCGAAAGGTAATTGATCCTAGGGTAGTATCATCTAATTGAGTTCACACAATTCGTTCACTTGATTCCTTCTCCCCAAAATTTAATTCAATCCTAGAAATAATCACTCGGTCGATCTAGAATTCCTGTCAAGGCAACCTAGAAAGATAGTTAATTAAAACCCTTTTCCCTTGGCTCAAAGAATTAAAATCACTTAAAAGCACCAACTTATTTATCTATGATTTATCTTTCTCCGCTAGGTCTCAAGATAAAATCATATTGTGTATCAAGTATTTCCACTAATCAATTACTCCTTAGGACAAAATCAATTAGCTAACATGCATCAATTAAGGGCCCTTTAATCTAGCATGAGATTTAACACAACTTGAACACAAGCCTAGGATGAAAGGTCAAAAGGTAATCAAAGGAATATCATGTGATCATCAATTAAATTTACTAACCCTAGAATCAATCAAAGGAATTAGCGGACATAATTGAAATTAGACAAGAAATAGATGAAGAATGCATATTATTAATATGAAAAGAGAGATTACAACCCTTATGGATGAACTCCGAGTCTTCAATCTCCCAAAACAATAATAATTCTCCTCCAAAAGTTCTTGCATCAAAGAAATTAATCTTGCTAAAAGTGTAAAAATCTGCTCTAGATAATAAAAGATGAAAAAGGGTCACTTGAAAAGATAGATAAAGATCCTCAAACTAGGTCTAGAATGAGGTTTATATAGCCTAAGGGTTAAAATCCCGATTAGCCTAATCTAGGAAATAAATAATATCCAAAAGAGTCAAAATCCGTCCAAAACGAGAGCCATTGGGAAGCCTTTCGGCTGGCCTATCGGCCGATAAATTGGCCGATAGGTGGTTCGTCGATTTCTTCACTCGATAGGCGGGAGCTCCTTTCGGACGGCCCTATCGGCCGATAGTGGCCGATAGGGTCTTACATTTGGCGCAAAAATCCGTTTCTTCGTCCGTTTGACTCGACTCTCGGTCCTTTGTCTCGTTTTGGGTCCTTTTGGCTCTAAAAACACTGCAAACACACTAAAACCAACCCAAACGCGTAATACGGCTCGACTAATCATAAATAAGCCAAATACGAGCACATTAATCACGAAACGAGATAAAAACCTAGTATAAAATCCTAGAAATAAGTGGTAAAATTACCACTTATCAAACCCAAACTTAAGCCTTGTTCGTCGAACAACAAAAAGAAAAGAAAAAGAAAATCGTGAATCATCGTGCAACTCATAGTGTTCAACCTAATCAATACTACCTGTAATTCTCTCTAAATAATCCGAGTGTCGTAAAAGCGAGCCGCACTCGAATAATGATTCCACAAAGTAGTCAAGTTCGGTCATAATCATTCGTTCATGAAGAAAATCCATTTCAAAGATTAACAAAACGTGAGTCAAATCGACCGTCAATATGAAAGGCTAAAATAAACAAGCTAGTTCGTCCCGTTACGGTGAGTGGAACATTTTTCACGAGTTTCATAACAAATAAACCTCGGTCGGTATTCCCTTATATATATGTTCACGAATTTAATTCGAGTTGACCACTAGGTTAGGATCTCGGGATGTTTCATCGGGGTAATCCTAGGTTGGAACTTCAATTCTAATGTATTAGGAAACCTTTTGACGTAAAAGACACTCATGGGGCACATGGATGCTTCTAGTTACTAAGTTCACGTATACAGCGGAGAAACAACTCGAAAATATAATTTCCGCATGTCCGAATCAAGGTCGCCGTTTTACGAGAGTAAGCAATGGTCACGCGAATACCCCCGGTTACTAGGTTCCCTATCATTGGCACATGTGAAATATCTAAATCACTAGTCTAATCAGAGTCGTCGTTTTACGCGAGGGTAAACAACGGGTCACGCGAATGCCCCCGGTTACTAGACTTCCCTTCATAGAACAACATTATCTCAACTTTTGGGAGAAACTGACCGACACTAAACTCAATCTAAGTGCCAACACGACTGACGAAACAGTACGACTCACTATCCGGAAGATGTAACCAAAACGTATTGACGGTGATTTTAAAACAAGTATGTATCGTCTCTTATCTGCCAAGACCTCTACAATCACGAAAAATTTTGGACCTAAATAAATACTATGCAAAACAGAAATAACTGACTACAACTCGACTAAAACTCGACCGTTTCTTCAGAGAGAAAAACAGTGTCGTAACATCGGTTTCACACAAATAGAAGCACGAAAAATTCACTAATAAAGAAAAACTAAGACAAGCAAGGCTATCTAAAACAAACAACGAAAAGCAAATAAAAGCAAACACGAAATCTAAAAAAAAAAAAAACTACTACGACCAAAAAAAAAAAAAAAATAGAAAATAGAAACTAGCAAACACACCAAACGAAAATGAATAAAAAAAATCTAAAAACTAAGCAACCAAAAGCCAAATCCACGCAACACCAAAATGATAAGCACAAATAAACACAACGGGCACCAACACAAGCAAATAAAGATACAAGGCAAACACGGTACTCACACGTAAAGAAATTAACAAAGCCGCACTTCTTCCCCCCCCCAAACTTATTTCGCATCCCAAAGGAGGAATAAGTTTGAAAAGAGAAAGGAGTGGCTTTGTTAATGGAGTACCTGATCACTGTGGCGGAAATGGCGGGTTTGTCGGCGAGCTCGGATCATAGCGGGCATGTGAATCGGGGAAAGGAGCAAAGTGGTACATCTCGTGTAGCATTCGGTGGTAGTGGTCCTCCTGGGCCCACCTATCTTCCTGCCTCTTCCTCTCTTGCTCCCTCCAAGCAATCTCCTCTAGTCGCCACACTCTGTCCTCCTCGGCTCGTTTCTCCACGAGCTCGTACAACTCATTGACCCGAGTGGCAACAACACCCACCCGAGTCTCAACCTCGCCCAACCGAGTTCCCAAAGAACCAAACTCGGCTGTCAAAGAACGCATACTCGCCAAGTGATAATTATCTTGCGCTTGCATACTCTCGTCGTGCATCTCTCTCTCTCTCTCAAAAAATCTCGTCTCAAAAGCATCAAACTCCGGAGCCCTCATCTGAAAACTAGTACCTCCACCGGTGGGAATCTCGTCACGGCTACCCCCCTCGGGTATATCATCCATCTCCTCCTCGGCTCCCTCTAAGAACGGCTCATCAATGGTCACCTCCCGGCGTTGCCTCTTACGAGGCACATCTAACGGTCGGATAAGTGCCACATGAGCCGCGGAGCTCATACTCCACCTCGCATATACATCGGGCGCGTCGCCCATCACCGAAGTCAAGGTCGGAGAGGGGAGTCGGAAGAGGGACACGGTTTTGTTCCGACCGTGCAATTTCCAGTCGAACCCCTCGGTGAAGGCAAGCATCTCTTGCCTCTGTAGTGTCGGTTTATCCAAATAGATGTCTCGGGACACCGGCTCTCCGCTAATGCGCACCCCGAGATGCTCCGCGATAGGGGTTACGAACGCCCCAATCCCAATCCTCTGCTTCCCGGTCAGCCGGGCTTGTTTCTCCATATGCTCAATCAGAAAACATCCGGCGTGCTTCCGCGTACCGTTCAAGGCCGACCATAAAAGATGAAGATCAGTGGACAAGCACGTCCCCGAGTCGGTACGGCTCAAAATCGTCGATGTGAACAGGCGGTGGACATAACGGAGAACTGGGTTCCTGATCGAGGAGGCTTTGGCATATGTCGGATTATAAATAAGAAGCGTCTCCTCCCTGCGGGAAATCATCTTGGACCACAGCTCTAAGTTTTCTTTGGCATGATCGCCCTGCTGGAATGATCCGTCCTCGGCCCCGTTGATAATGGCATTAACTTCATCGGCCGAGAGCTCCCTTTCTATGTTGTCGAGATTGAAGCGAATAGACGCCGGAGTCCCGTTCTCCCTAAAAACCTCAAGTGTGGACGAAACTCCACGGTGAGCACGTGGTAAGCGAGGTAGTTCGCCCGAAAGATTTGCTCAAACCCGCACTGCCTCGCTAGTAGCACAATATCATCGTAAACACCCATACCCCGAGCCGTCTCCTCATGCAGAAATCGGCAATGCTTGTGTGACATGCCGATAAGGTGCGACCACCTTCTTTTAGACTCGCCCGGTCAATCTCGGCTTGAACTTCTTCGGGTCGAGTGCGTAGGGATCGGAGCAGTGCACTACCTTCATCGGAGCCTTTTCCTTTTCTGTGGTTGCCTTAGATTTTTCGGCCGTACTCGGATTCGACTTCTTGCTTTGCTTTCCCATTTCAACGTTCCTACAAAACAACCATCCAATTAAAATCCAATAAACACTCATAACACAAACATTCAACGAGCATCGACATAATCCCATAATCCCACAATATCAAGAGCCCTCTATAAATCACACAATCTCCCCCAAACTTAGACTCCCCCATTTCATATTCAAAGGATCAAAATCACCACCCATAATAACAAAACAACACACTACAATCATATTAGGGCAAATTCTCTCCAATCCAATCTAATTCATCAACAATTCAACTCCTATCAATCCCAATTAACAATTCAATTCAACAAATCCACCCAATTTCAACAAAATGCGAAATTAGGGTTCTTCAAATTTGGGGTTTTTTCAAAATTCGTTCAATTTCATCAAATAATCCCCCAATTCGAAGTACCCATGAACAATCAAGCCTAGATAACATGTTTCCCTCAAGATTCTATCAACAATCGGGCATAAAATTCAAAGAACATCAAAGTTTAGCAAAAGCCCCAAAAAGTGGATCCCCAATTCGATTTTCATCAAAACTCCAAAAAGAATCCGTCAAAGTGCTTGAAAACATGTATAGAATTGAAAAACAAGAGGATTAAGAGTCGAAACTACGTACCTTGATCGAGTTTGAAGGAAGAAAAGTAGAAAAAAAATTCGCCCCTTTCGTTCTTGTGTTCTATCGGCCGATAAGAGTGCAAGTGTGTGAGAAAATCGGGTGTGAAGTGTTTAAAAGGGTATAAAATAACCGGGTCGAAGTGGATACTGGGCCGGGTATGTTCCTATCGGCCAGGCCTATCGGCCGATAGGCTGGGTCGATAGGAGCTTCTGTCTCTTACATACCTTATATCGGGTGGGATATCGGTCGATAGGCATACCCTATCGACCACTGCTTGTAATCAATAAAAATTTGTTTATTTTTCTCAGCCTATCGGCCGGGCCTATCGGCCGATAGGCTCGCCCGATAGGATTTTCTGTCTCAAAAATTTTTTCAGCTCGTTCTACTTCACATACATGGTCCCGTTTTTGCTTGGATATGGCGATGAAAGACCTGCAGGTATTCAAAACTCGGCATGCATGGATTAGAACTTAACAAAAACTAACAAAGCTACTACGAAATTAGAAACTACAAAAATCACGCAAACGAAAAATCGAAAATAAATGAATAAAACGAACTAATATACATACATACGTTGGGTTACCTCCCAACAAGTGCTACGTTTAACGTCTTTAGCTAGACGATACCTCATTCAACCCGGGTCTTCAGTGACAACTCCCCCTTGAACGGGTTTGTTGATATCAAGATAGCATACGCTCCTCTCATTAAGTCGAGACTCGTTCGCCTCCAACATTCGAACATACTCCGGCAAATCCTCGGAAACTTCATCAACCTCAGTCTGTGAGTAAATGGAGTGTGATATACAATGCTCCTACAAGTCGGTCGGGGGCGGCATAATAGACTCAATTTCAAAACATTCCTCGGGCGCATCGTCGGGCTTCTTCATCGCGTCATAGATGGAAATTTTCAGATTTTGATCATTAACCCGGAAGGTAAGATCACCCTCCTGGACGTCGATAAGTGCTCTCCCCGTCGCTAGAAACGGTCTCCCAAAGATCAATGGTTGATTTTCGTCCTCGGGCATATCAAGAACTACGAAATCGGCCGGGAAGACCAAGTGTTGGACTCTAACGAGCACATCCTCCACAATTCCCCTCGGATAAGTGATCGACCGGTCTGCCATGATTAGAGAAATGGTAGTCGGCTTCATCTCCCCAATCTTCAACCTCTTAAAGATGGACAGAGGCATAAGATTGATGCTTGCCCCGAGATCACACAACCCATTACGGAACGTTTGGTCGCCAATCATGCATGTCAAAGTAAAACGTCCCGGATCCTTCTGCTTGAGTGGGAGTTTGTTTTGAATGATAGCGCTACACTCCTCTGTCATATTTATTGTTTCAAACTTCCTCAACTTCCTCTTGCTTGCCACAGCGTCTTTCAAGAATTTCACGTAACCCGGCATGTCTCTCAAAGCGTCTAGAAGTGGAATGTTGATATTCACCTTTTGAAACATGTCGATAAATTGTTGAAGCTTTTCATCATATCTCGACTTGGACAATCGCTGTGGAAATGGAGCTTTTTCCTCAAAATCTTTCATATTCGAACTTCCAGGAGCCTTTCGGCCGATAGGTGGGTCGATAGGCTTCACTGCCGGCATGCTGTATGGGTATCGGTTGGGCCTATCGGCCGATAGTCTGGCCGATAGGTTCTGCTGTATTCCATCTTCTTTCTCGTTCTCGGCTCCCGTTTCTAATACATCCTCGTTTCCAGATTCCTTAACTCCAGCCCCATGATTATTGTACCTTGTCCCACTCCGAAGATCGATTGCGTTGCATTGTTGCGTCTTCGGGTTGGTCTCGGTGCTGCTCGGAAAATGGCCCGGCTTATGAAATCCGGCTTGGGCGTTCGCCATTTGACTCATTTGGGTCTCCACCATCGACATCTGCTTTGTCAAGGCTATCACCGAGTTTCCAATAGATGTCACACTATGCTCGAGAGCCCCGAACCTCTTGTCTACTTTATAAATAAACTCTTTTTGACTCGCCTCCAACCGTTCCAACATCTCTTCCATAGGTGTCTTAGCAATCGGCTCTTGAATAACCCCATTTTTCACGTTAAATCCCGGTGGTGGCTGGAGAGCATTGTTCGGATTGGCATAGGAGAAATTAGGGTGGTTTCGATTGTTCGGATAAGAGTTCCCCCAATTTCCCCCTTGCCGGAAGTTTCCTCCTTGCATGTAGTTCACATCCTCCTTAACTGCAATAGGCTCGTTTAACTCTTCAAAAACTGAATTGACTCCCAAAGTATTCTTTTTTAGCATCTCAAGTTCTTTTTGCTGTTTTTCAAATTTCGCCTTCAAATCACCGTAGGCGTCCTCGTCACCGGATGGGACCCTTCTTCTCGTCATCTTCCTATCGGTCACCTCCTCGTAATCATTGTTGACCGCTAGCTCAATGAGATTCTTGGCCTCTTCATAATCGTTAGCCAGAAATCCCCCTTTCGATGAGTAGTCCAACTCTCTTCTAGCCTTCCTCGTCAAACCCCGATAAAACCGAATATAGATCTCCTCTTTGTCAATTCCATGCTGCGGGCATTTGCGAAGTAGCTTCTTAAATCGGATCCATGCCTCGTATAAGTATTCATCCTCATATTGCTCGAATTGCAAGATATCGTTGATTTGTTTTTGCACCTTGGAGGGAGGATAGAACTGTGCTAAGAACAACCGAGTCATCTCTCTCCAAGTACCAATTTCCTTCCGATCTAGGCTCTTGTACCAATCTTGCGCATCGTCTTCTAAGGAGAATCGGAATAGGCGGAGCTTAATGACATCTGGAGGCACTCCGTTTTGCTTGATGGTGGCACATATGTCCAAAAACGACTCAAGATGAGCGTTTGGATCTTCATTAACTCCCCCTCCGTATGTTTGAGACTTCACTGTAGCAATGAGGGATGGCTTAAGCTCGAAGTTGTTGGCATCAATCTTTCCCCAACCTCCTTCTTGATAATCGTCCAGCTTAGGTCGAAAGCGGGCATTCAAAGGGATCTTCTCGGGACGAGCGAGTTCTCGTGGTTGGTCAACAATGCCGGCCATGGTATCAACGAAAGGTATAGTAATAGTCTCGGTTCTCGCTTCTTGCTTCTTCCTCCTCAAAGACTTCTCGATTTCCGGGTCCAAAGGAAATAAGTTCTTTCCTTGGGATCTCGTGATCATGCACCGCCTACAAGGAAAAGAAAACAAGATGTGAGGAAACGAGATCGAATATTAATAATAAAAGTAAACTACCTAAAGTAACAATCTCTTCTTTTTCGAATTATTCCCTTAAATTTTCTATCAATTCCCCGGCAACGGCGCCAAAAATTGATCGCTAGGATTCGCGTAGTATGGTTTTCAAATCCGATCAATTTTAAAATTTGTAAAACCTCGGAGTATTTCCAAGGTGTCGAACCCAAGGGAATTGATGTGTCGAAAATAAAGGAATTAACTCTACTCAAAATTTGACTGCTATTTAGGAATCCGAAAAATTGTTTTGATTCTAATTATCTAATTTTAAAAATCGAAAAAATAAAAATATAAATAAAAGATGAAATATCTAAATTAAGCAAATAAAGCAAATTAGCAAGATAAAATCACAAGTCGAAAAGTAATTGATCCTAGGGTAGTATCATCTAATTGAGTTCACACAATTCGTTCACTTGATTCCTTCTCCCCAAAATTTAATTCAATCCTAGAAATAATCACTCTACGATCTAGAATTCTGTCAAGGCAACCTAGAAAGATAGTTAATTAAAACCCTTTTCGCCTTGGAACTCAAAGAATTAAAATCACTTAAAAAGCACCAACTTATTTATCTATGATTTATCTTTCTCCGCTAGGTCTCAAGATAAAATCATATTGTGTATCAAGTATTTCCACTAATCAATTACTCCTTAGGACAAAATCAATTAGCTAACATGCATCAATTAAGGGCCCTTTAATCTAGCATGAGATTTAACACAACTTGAACACAAGCCTAGGATGAAAGGTCAAAAGGTAATCAAAGGAATATCATGTGATCATCAATTAAATTTACTAACCCTAGAATCAATCAAAGGAATTAGCCACATAATTGAAATTAGACAAGAAATAGATGAAGAATGCATATTATTAATATGAAAAGAGAGATTACAACCCTTATGGATTAACTCCGAGTCTTCAATCTCCCAAAACAATAATAATTCTCCTCCAAAAGTTCTTGCATCAAAGAAATTAATCTTGCTAAAAAGTGTAAAAATGCTCTAGATAATAAAAGATGAAAAAGGGTCTTTGAAAAGATAGATAAAGATCCTCAAACTAGGTCTAGAATGAGGTTTATATAGCCTAAGGGGTTAAAATCCCGATTAGCCCTAATCTAGGAAATAAATAATATCCAAAAGAGTCAAAATCCGTCCAAAAACGAGAGCTGGGAAGCCTTTGGCTGGCCTATCGGCCGATAGCCGCCGATAGGTGGTTCGTCGATTTCTTCACTCGATAGGCGGAGCTCCTTTCGACGGCCCTATCGGCCGATAGCCGGCCGATAGGGTCTTACATTTGGCGCAAAAATCCGTTTCTTCGTCCGTTTGACTCGACTCTCGGTCCTTTGTCTCGTTTTGGGTCCTTTTGGCTCTAAAAACCTGCAAACACACTAAAACCAACCCAAACGCGTAATACGGCTCGACTAATCATAAATAAGCCAAATACGAGCACATTAATCACGAAACGAGATAAAAACCTAGTATAAAATCCTAGAAATAAGTGGTAAAATTACCACTTATCAGCCGCCCACATTCTCTCTCTAATTAACTCGACTTTCCTCTAAGTCTCCAACACAAGATCCGGCTCGATGCCAACTAAATAGGATGGCTCATTCCAACATATCGGTGATCGACATCGTCGGCCATAAAGCGCCTCATACGGTGCCATCTTAATCGATGCATGCCAGCTATTATTGTAAGTGAACTCGATCAGGCCAGATGTTCTTCCCAATCGCTGCTCCAGTCTAACGCACACACGCGCAACATATCCTCAAACGGATGAATGGTACGCTCGGACTGTCCATCGGTCTGAGGATGGAAATAAGTGCTCAAACGCAAACGTGTCCCCAATGCCTTATGTACCTCCTGCCAGAAATACGATACAAACCGACCATCCCTGTCCGAAATAATAGTTTTCGGCGTGCCATGAAGCCTCATGACCTGCATAAGAAAAATACGAGCTAATTTTTCTGGACCCCAAGTGTCTTTGATGCCCATAAAATGTGTCGACTTGGTTAGTCGATCCACAACCACCCAAACCATCTTCATTCCCGTCTTAGTCCTTGGCAAAATCATGAATAAATCCATAGAGATGTCCTCCTACTTCCATTCCATGATAGGAAGTGGTTTCAACAACCCGGCTGGTCACTGATGTTCGATATTGACTTGATGGCAAGTCAAACACTTAGCCACGAATTGAAATACCTCGTTCTTCATGTCGTTCCACCAAAAATTCTTCCTCAAGTCCTTACACATTTTACTCGATCCCATATGGAATGAGTAAGGTGACGGATGAGCCTCCCGCATAATGCCCTCCCTCAATTCCAAGTCATTCGGAGTACACAACCGACCTTGGAATCTCAACCCACCATCTTCATGAATCACGAATCCAGGGGCTCTCCCCTTACCACATTCTCACGGAGTGGAATAAACATAAGATCCTCGAGCTGTTTCGATTTGACATCGTCGACCAGAGATGAAGAGATCTCAAGAGTGCATAACTGCCCATCATTCCCTGGTAACACAACCTCGATACTCAACTCCATCAAATCTCGCTGGAGCTCTGGATGAGTCATGAGTAACTCAATTTCCCGAAGCGACACCGACTTCTGACTTAAGGCATCTTCCACTACATTTGCCTTTCCATGGTGATAAAGGATTTCAAGGTCGTAGTCCTTGATCAGTTCTAGCCACCTCCTATGTCTCATGTTCAAATCCTTCTGAGTGAATATATACTTCAAGCTCTTGTGATCGGTGAAAATCTGACAAGAAGAGCCATAGAGATAGGGTGATGCCAAATCTTCAATGCAAACACGACCGCAGCCAACTCAAGATCGTGAGTAGAATCATTCAGTTCATACGGTTTTAGCTGACGACAAGCATAGGCAATAGTCTTTCCGTGTTGTATCAGTACACATCCGAGTCCTTGGCCCAAGGCATCACTATAAAGTGAAAATCCCTCATTACTGCATGGTAAGGCTAAGACGGGAGTAGTAGTCAACCGCTTCTTCAACTCATTGAAACACTTTAGCCTCTCATGTGTCCACACAAATTTCTCTGTCTTATGCAACAACTAAGTAAGCGGTCGAGCGAGTTCCAAAACCCCTCAACAAACCTTCGATAATACCCAGACAAACCCAGAAAACTATGGACCTCCTTCACGTTCTTGGGCGGCGCCCAATCCAACACTACCTCTATCTTGTGTGGGTCCACACGAACAACCTCGGCTGAGATTACGTGACCAATAAACATAACCTCCCGCAACCAAAACTCGCACTTTGAGAACTTCGCATAAAGGTGCTTAGTTCTCAAGATTTCTAACATGATATGCAGATGACGTGCATGCTCCTCCTTGCTCCTCGAGTAAATCAGAATATCAACGATAAAGACGACTACACACTTATCGAGATATTCGATAAAGGCTTTGTTCATTAGCTGCATGAACACGGCTGGGGCATTAGTTAGCCCAAATGGCATAACCACAAACTTGTAATGGTCATACCTCATCCAAAAAGCCATCTTCGGAATATCTGAATCCTTCACTCGGAGCTGGTAATACCCCAACCTCATATCGATTTTCAAGAACCCTATAGCCCCCTGCAACTGGTCAAACAAGTCGTCAATCCTCGAAAGTAGATACTTGTTCTTGATAGTTACCTTGTTCAGCTCTCGATAATTGATGCATAACATCAATGACCCATCCTTCTTCCTTACGAACAAGACCGGTGCACCCCAAGGTGAAGCGCTCGGTCGAATGCAGCCCATGTCTAGAAGCTCTTCCAGTTGTTTCTTCAACTCAAGCATCTCAGTAGGCGCCATACAGTACGGTGCTTTAAAAATCGGAGCCGCACCCAGCTCTGAATCAACGGTGAACTCGACTTCACGGTCCGGTGGCAAACCCGGCAACTCATCTGGAAAGACGTCAGGATGCTCAATCACTACCAGAATAGACGAGAGCTCGACTTCCCCTTCTTCCGATCTCAAATCATAACACCAGTAACCAGTGCAACCTCCTCGAAGAAGTTTCACTACTTTCATAGTGCTGATCAAGAATCTCTTACTACTCTGTTTGCGTCCCACAAAGGTGTGTTCAGTACCATTAGAGGCTAATATCAAAATGGTCCTCACTCTATAGTTCATGATCGCCACATGCCTATCTAACCAATTCTCACCAAGGATCAAATCCTTGCCCTTAATGTCTACCACAATCAGATTAGAAGGCCAAGCCCTCCTTGCGATACCTACCAAAAAATCTCTAACCTCCCGATTCCCCACGATACTATATCCACTAGGAAGTTTAACAACAAACGGTTCACATGTAACCAAACAATAAACACTCAGATGATGCACGCAATCCAAGGAGATGAAAGAATGTGTAGAATCGGAATCGAAAAGTACAGAAACAAGATGGTCAAGAATGTGGACGGTACTTGTAGCCACTGTCGCGTTAGGATCTCCAGCTCATCTCATCTCATACACACGGGGCAGAACAGACCCCGCGCTAGACACTCCCCCTCTAGAAGCATGCCCACGTCCTAGACCCCTACCGAAACTCTGCTGAGGCTAATTAGCTGTCGGAGCCTGATTCAAGCTCGGTTCCCTATTAGCCGGGGCTGACACCTGAGTAACTGGTGCCTGACTCGCATCTCCATAATATGCAGTACGATGCCCCAAAGGACCACAATTATGACACTGCAACGGTGGCTTGTCACACTCACTCATCATATGTCCTGGACGACCACAGTTAAAACAAGTATGACCACGATAAGGAACAGTCGAAGTAGACTTAGAACCATGGCCTCACCCAAATGATGAGGACTGATTCCCAAAGGCTCCCGGACCAGACGGAGTCTTACGATGCCTGCCAAGCTTACTTCTCAAAAACTGACCGGAAGTCCTCTGCTTCTTACCCTCTGCTGCCACCTCTGTCGTAAAAAATGACATCTCATAGACCATCGTCTTATTAGTCCTTCAGAGTCGTACACCCGAGGCCTGCCATATAGTGACGAATCCTCGGTTCATCCGCATATCGAAGTGGCGGATCTTGTACTGTTCATCTCGGACCTGATTCCTCACATAATGTAGCTGCTGATTATAATCCTTAATGGCATGAGAGATGGTAATATCCTGGGGTTTTGCTCCAACGAAGGCTCGAAGCCTTCCCTCTTTCACCGGCCACGGGCAATACTCGGCCTTCATTAGTTCCTGAAACGCATCCCACGTAGCTGCTCGATCACGTGGTTTCACTACCTGACACCAAGTCGCTGCCTACTTGGCGAGAAAGTATTGTGCAATTGGTACTTTCCTCTCCTCGGAGCAGTTTGCTGCTTCGAATACCTTCTTCATCTCAAATAGCCAATACCCCAACCAGAAGGGTCAGAAGTACCATCGAACTGCGGAGGACATATACGGATCACATCCTGAAGCAACTTGTCGGTACTGGGACCAGTAGGCGGAACCGGAGTAGCGTTAGCTTGATTAACCAGGACTGCCTGAGTTAGTAGCGCCATCCGATTCGCTACCTATTGTAGAATAGTAGCTACCCCGACGTTATCATTAGCATTCCTGAGTCTAGCAGACTCGTCCTGATGACCCTCACCACTAGGCTGAACACTGTTGGCGATGGCCAATGTTTGAAACGATCAGCCGATTTGAATTCAAATATGGACGACCTTCTTTCGCGTCGGGAGCAGCGGGAAAAGAAGGTGGGCTTTCTAAAGTGGCAGGGACAGGCGTCGCGCCGTTGTTGGGGGAGTCCGACGGTTTTGTCGGGCTTGTCGGCTGGCATGCCCTCGAAAAGACGCGTCTGCGGGATTCGAGGGCGGCATTTAATGCGTCCCCACGTGACGGTTGCGGTCCAGCCCTCGAGGTTTCTCCTATTTGCATTTAGACCCTCGTCTCCATCTATAAAAGGAACTGTGCTTCTTCTCCTTCACTTTTTTACGCGTCCTTCGTATCCATAGCCGAAATTCTGCAGAAATTTCTGGAGCTTTTTTGTGCCGATCTCCTTCTTTTTTCTAGGTAAGAAAAAATTAACCTTCTCCCTCTCTTTACTTTCTAATATGTCGGGAGGATCAAAAGCCTTCGAGACCGGAAGTTCTTCCGTTGTCGCCGCGTTGCCTGAACGGGACGAGGTTCCCGTTAGAGTGGATATGGAGACGGCCGCTGAAGCTATTCGAGCGGGGATTGCACCCGCAGAACTCGAAGAACTTTTCAACGAGGCCGAGGTGGCGAGGACGGCGGCGACGGCGGAGCAGGGAGGCTCGCCGGTGGATGAGGATGATTTGGTGCGGGAGGCCTGAGAAAGAGAGAGTAGATTCGGCCCCGCCTACGTGGCTTTTGCTCAGATGATGGAAGCGATCGCCGGACTCTGTCCGGAATTCGATTTAGAAGCCTACACCCCCGCTCACCCTTACGAACATGTGAATCGGACGGTCTTTCAGGCCGCCGTCCCGTCTCCGTGGACTCTCGGAAAGATCCGGAGTACGGCGACCAAGAAAGACCTGAGCCGTTGGAGGGCCAAATATCACATCCCCTCTGACGTTTCCCTTCACGTGCCCTTGGAGAATGAGCGCGCCGACCAACCGCCCAAGGATATGGTTGCCGTCAACGAGATGATTATGGAGGCGGGTATGCGATTCCCGTTGCCATTCGCCGTCTCCTACTTGCTGATCGCCTGGAATTTGGCGCCTCTTCAACTGACGCCGAATGCTTGGCTGCAGATCATCTGCACGTTGACCCTGTTTGGCGGTCACCGGTTGTTCCGCCTCCTTACTGCGCTGGAGATGAATTATTTGTTTAAATTGGCCGCGCAGAAAGGGTCAATCGGCGGCCATCATATTCAGGGCCGACTCGAGAGAGTGGTCCTCGGCGTGCCGAATAAGACCAGGGGCGACCTGGCTAAATGGTGTTGGGTCGGAGGGGCGTGGCGATCGGCATCGAGCGACAGGCCGAATGAGGAGTTGGAGATCCCCACCACTTTTCGGGAGAGGAATCCGAGTAAGGATTTTAACTCTCCCCTTGATTGAGCTTGTCTTGGACTGATCTAATTTTGTTTTCTTTTTGCAGGACCTCTCGTTCCAACGATCGGCGACCTTCCATTCGATTTCTTGATTGTTTGGGAGCGAATCCGTGCCTTGCCGAACTCCTTTATTGACGTTCGCTCGCTAGGCACCGAAGCTCATTGGTTGGGGGCTCGATTGTTCTGCTACCCCCGTCACTTGAAAGTTCCAGGTATGAGCTTAAGTGGTGTTTCCTTGCTTGACGATCTTCTCCGGGAGGTCGTTTTGTTTTGTCTAACTTATTTGTATCTCTTCTTTGACAGAGGCTTATTTTCCCCGATTTGCCGAACCACTGCCAGAGATAGCCATGTCGAACCCGGGAGTTCTTGGTCGCCTCCACTTGGGCAAGCAGACTGGCCGCGTTCCCGCGACGACGTCTCGCCCTGCTCCAGTGACGAGGCCTGCCGAGGCACCAGTCGCCGAGCCGGTGGTCCAGAGAGAGGAACAGCTCCAGCGCCGCAAGAGGCGGAGGTCGGAGGAGTCCCCGTCGATTTCTGAGGCGGATGTATCAATTCTTGAGCCTCCGGTTGCTGCGGCTCCTATCTCTGCCATCCCGATGATGGAGCGATCAGGCCCTAGGCCCACGGTCCCCGGCCCCCGGTCATCTGGCAGCTCGGCGAAGAAAGTGGCGATCGCCGAGGCGGAAACCTCCCGGGGCAAGCCTTATTTCGGACGCGATCCCGAGCTGGTCAATAGGTAAGAAAAGGACCAACATTTTATGAGATAGGCATTCCGAGCAAGGTATAGGCTAACTCCTTGGTTTCCTTGGTTTGTGCTGCAGGGTTCGTCTCGCCGACCCGGACGTTGCTCCCATGGTGCTGGACTTTCTGTCGAGCAAGGCTCCGCAACAATCCCTCGAAGTCCCTGCTTATGTCCGCCAGGCTATCACCTCTCTGCCCAAGGCCTGGACGACCGATCTTGATGCGATCGCTCGTCGGCGATCTGGAGACGCCATGCAGGCGACCGTTGCCCTGGCTCTCCAGACGGCGACGATGGCCGTCCAAGCCGCTAGGGATTTTGAGGGGCGACCCTCCACTGCTCGTCTCCATAGCGACCTCGAGGCTGCCCGGAACAAAAATATCGAGGATGCCAGCCGGATCCAGTCTATGGAGAAGGAGTATGAGGAGACGGCCAAAAGGGCTAAGCAGGACGTGGACCGATTGAAGCAGGAGCTGAGCCGCTCTAAGGAGGCTGCCGATCGGTCCCGTGATAAGGAGAAGGAAACCCGCCAGAAGCTCGTGGCTTCGCAGGAGGAGGCGGCCGGGCTGAAGGTGAAGGTGGACCAGCTCAGCGGTGAGCTGGAGGCGGCGAAGAAGGAGCTGGAGAAGGCCAGGGGCGAGAATGCTGCCAAGGCGGTCGAGCTGGCGGAGGTCGAGAAGACGGCCGCGGATTTGAAGGGGCAGCTGAAGGCGATCGAGGTCGATCCCTACCTTAACGTCGAACACGTCGGCGAGTTCGCTTATTACTTGGCCTATGCTGACGCTGTTCGAGCCGCTAAAAAGGCATGGGTCGAGATCGGTCCCCTGATGGAGAGCTTCAAATCCTATGTCCTCGAGCATCCTCTGCATCCAGAATTCTCCTTGCCGATCCTTGACTTTGTCGACTTCGGGATCGACTTGAGTTGGTACACCGGTAAACTCATTCATCCCGAGGCCGATGGGGGAGCTCAAGCCGATCCGCAACCCGAGGGCGATGGCCAGCCGGCGGGGCCTTGAGAGGCATTTTTGTTTTCCTCTGTAACTTGTACTTTTTGTAATGCCTTCGGGCCTCGGAATGTATGAAACTTGTGTTATGAATAAAATGCTCATCTTTTCATACTATCTCTTTATATACGATCTCCCTTTGAGTGTTTGCGTGCAATTTTTACAACTACGTGTATGATTTATTTCGACGTTTTGTTCAGCCGACCGATCGTCTGAGTGTTGAAAGCATTGATATGTTTTGAATCGGAATTCTTACTTGTAATTTTTGTCGAACGACTCCGATCGTCCTACGTGTGTTTGAGTGAAGCCGATCATGTGTGGTTCCTCTTTGTTCGACCATATTTGGGATTAGCTCGACCCATCTCTGCCCCCTTGTTTTTGTTCACTTATTGTAAGCAAGGAAACAAAAACTAGTCTGTCGGGCGAGCTATCTTCATTTTGCCGATTCTGAAGAATCAAGTACGGTTGGGGTGTTCGATGGACCGACCTCCCCAATCGTGTCTTTGTGTGCGAGGAATATTGTGTATCCCGCGACTCACTTTTTGTGAGGGTTCTCCGTTAGGCTACGCCTGCCTTGTTTTAAAACGAAAGGCGGGCGATCTTGGTCCGGAGGAGTCCTTGCGTGGGGCGTCGTCGGCTTATTCGACTCCACGTCCGCGGTTTGTCAGCTCTGCTTCCACCTCGGCCCGCCATGAAGATGGCGACCCTCGACGGTGTACATTGAGATGGGGGTAGTGGCACGTCGCATTGTCCGGGTTCACCGTGTTAAATGATGTACCTTGAGGGCGTGCGATCGTGCCTACTGATTATTTTGGAGGGCCCTTCGGCTACGCCGGCCTCGTATTCAAACGAAGGGCGGGCGATCTCAGCCCAAAGGAACCTTGCATGGGCGAAGCTGTTGGTTCCATCGACCTCCGGGACCATGGCTGCATTGATTTTTCCTCGGATCGTCATGAGCAACGATCGTCGGCGGTATGCAATATGCCTGGTGGGGCGATCGCCAGAATAGATGGGATAGGAAAAATTCTCATTATATTCCTTGTACATCATTGAAATTGAATACAAAACTATCACTGGGAGTATTTTTTCAGATGCACGGCGTTCCAAGGGTATTGATCCGGAGTACCGTCAGGATGTTCCAGCTCGTAGGCTCCTTTAGTTAGCCATCTGGATACTCTGAAAGGTCCCTCCCAGTTCGGACCGAAAACGCCTGTGTGGGTTTGGATCTTCTTGAGGACGAGATCGCCCACTTGAAACCTTCTTTCTTTGACCTTTGAATTGAAGAACTTCTCGGCTCTCCTTTTGTGGATCGTGTTCTTCATTTCTGAGGTCAGCCGTCGTTCTTCGAGCATGTCTAGGTCGATTCGTCGGGCGACATCGTTGTCGGTCGTCATCTCCTGTTCGGTTCGATGGCTGAGGACGGCGATCTCTGAAGGAATCACCGCTTCTGTTCCGAAGGCAAGGGCGAACGGGGTTTCGCCGGTTGAATTGGGGGTCGTCGTTCGGTAGGACCACAAAACGTCTGGGAGCTCGCTCATCCATCGTCCTTGCCTGGATTCGAGTCGTGCTTTGATCGTGTGTTTGAGGATCTTATTCACTGCCTCTACCTGCCCGTTCATCTGAGGGTGATAGGGCGCTGAGAATAGCCTTTTGATTCCCCACTTCTCACAGAATTGCATGACTTCTAAACCGTCGAACTGTTTTCCGTTGTCGGAGATGATGGCCTGGGGCAGACCGAATCGGCATATGATGTTTTTCCAGATAAACTTGATCACCTGTTCCAGGCCGATCTTGTTTAGTGGCTCGGCCTCTGCCCACTTGGTGAAATAATCGACCCCTACGATGGCGAACTTACAGCCCCCTAGATCCGTCGGTAAGGGACCTATAAGGTCGATGCCCCATTGCGCAAATGGCCAAGGGCTATACATGGAGGTGAGCTGTTCGGGTGATAGTTTAATGTTGGGGCCCATTATCTGACACCTATGGCACGATCTGGCATAGGCGACCGCATCTTCCCGAAGTGATGGCCAGAAAAACCCTTGTCTGGTTGTCTTATGGATGAGGGCTCGCCCGCCTGCATGGTTTCCACAAATTCCGTCATGGATCTCAGCTAAAATGAGCCGACCTTCCTCCGGTGTAATACACTTGAGGAGGGGAAGGCTGAAGGCTCGCTTGTAAAGCCGGTCGTCTAATAGTGTATATCTGGTCGCACGGAGCTGGAGTTGGCGATCCTTAACACGGTCGTCAGGGACCGTTCCGTCCTTTAAGTATTTGATGAACGGAGTCATCCAGTTCTCCTCGGCGATGGCGACCGTGGTAACCAGGCTTCTATCGATCGCCGGCCTAGCTGACTTTGTGATTTGGATATTGGAGAAGTCGGCTGCCCCATCCGATGATGCTAGCTTGGAAAGA
The DNA here is from genome assembly GCA_033398695.1 of Orobanche coerulescens. Classification (NCBI taxonomy): domain Eukaryota; kingdom Viridiplantae; phylum Streptophyta; class Magnoliopsida; order Lamiales; family Orobanchaceae; genus Orobanche; species Orobanche coerulescens. The sequence goes on along the minus strand of CM065805.1, from coordinate 106,781,978 downwards.
GCATCGGCCTGGGAGTTGTGCTCTCTCGGGACTTGTTCGATTAGCACTTCTTCAAATTTTGTGCACATTTCGGCGACCAACTCTTGGTATTTGACCATCTGTTCGCCGCGCGCCTCATATTCTCCCTTGACTTGGTTTACGACCAAAAGGGAGTCCATGAAGATATGAAGACGACGAACATCTAGGGCGAGGGCTAGATCGAGCCCGCCTACCAAAGCTTCGTATTTGGCTTCATTGTTGGTCGCATGAAAACCGAAACGCACAGCATTTGTGAAACTCTGACCGTCGGGGCTGATGAGGACAATCCCTGCCCCTGCTCTCTAATTGGTCGCTGAGCCATCCACGTATAACTTCCAGGCAGGTCGGCCGACCTGGGTTGGACTGTGAGGAAACGTTAATTCCACCACGAAGTCCGCCAGAGCTTGGACCTTGATCGTCGTGCGAGGAGCGTAAGTGATACCATATTGGGCGATCTCCAGTGACCACTTGAGGAGTCGCCCGTTGGTGTCCGGTCGGTGCAGGACTTGTCTTAGAGGTAGAGTTGTTAGGACTTCCACTTGGTGATCGAAGAAGTAAGCCCTCAGCTTACGAACACTCATGACAAGGGCGTAGGTGATCTTCTCCAATGGTGTATAACGTGTCTCAGCGTCGTGGAGCACCTGGCTAACATAGTAGATGGGCAAGTGGGCTTGTCCCTCCGCTCGCACCAGAACGGCACTTAGTGCGACTTCCGAGGCTGCCAGGTAAAGGAATAGTTTTTCACCGGGGATTGGCTTTGCCAGGATCTGGGGGTTAGATAGATATTCCTTTATATTGGCGAACGCTATCTGGCTTTCCTTCGTCCATGCGAACTTCTTGTTCTTGATGGTTGCGAAGAAAGGCTTGCTTTTATCGCCGAGCCGTGATATGAAACGGTTGAGGGCGGCTAGACAACCTGTGAGGCGTTGCACCTACTTGATGTTTCGCGGTTCCTGCATGTCAAGGATCGCCTGTATCTTGGTGGGGTTCGCCTCGATCCCCCTTTGGCTCACTATGTGCCCCAGGAACTTCCCGGAGCCCACCCCGAAGTTGCATTTCTTGGGGTTCAGCTTCATGTTAAACTTCTCAAGGATGGCGAACGTCTCGGCGAGATCGTTGAGGTGATCTTCCTTCTTGAGGCTTTTGACCACGATATCGTCAATGTAGACCTCCAGGGTCTTGCCGATCTGATCGGCGAACATTCTGTTGACTAATCGCTGGTAGGTCGCCCCCACGTTTTTCAAGCCGAACGGCATTCTGATCCAAAAGTATATGTCCTTTTCTGTGTGGAAAGATGTGTGTTTTATGTCTTCCTCCGCCATTGGGATTTGATGATACCCGGCGAAGGTATCCATAAACGACATCATTTCGAAACCTGCCGTACTATCGACCAAGTGATCAATATGAGGCATCGGGAAGTGATCTTTTGGACATGCCGTGTTGAGGTCGGTGCAGTCAATGCATAATCTCCAGGAGCCAGTTGGCTTTTTGACGAGCACCGCGTTGGCGACCCATTGTGGTTCGTCTGTGGCTACTCCGATCAATTTATTGTTGAGTAACTTCTGGACTTCTATGTCGAGCACTGCGTATTTCTCGGGACCGAACTTCCTACGCTTTTGGTGAACAGGCTTCATAGCTCGATCGATCTTTAGATAATGGCAAGCGTGTTCGGGACTTATGCCAACCATATCTTGATGCGACCAGGCGAATACTCCGATGTTCATACGTAGCAAGTTGATCAGATCTCCCTTTAATTCGTGGTCGATGTTTGCGCCGATCTGTACTTCCCGTTCTGGATGATCCGGATCTATCGTAATGCTTTCCAACTCTTCGACAGAGACGGTCGCCTCTCGTTTGGTGCGATCTCCGGACTCGGTCCTTGGATCGATGTCGAGACTTGGCTCGAAACTGATCCTTGGCTCGATGTCGTCCGTCAATTGATGAGAGATGGCGTCCCCTGAGTCGGGTTGGTACGATGCGCTCGGCTCGTCGATATCCATGGGGTGATCGTCGATCGCTTCAATGTTACATAGAGTATGGGAAGTATTGAAAGAAGTAACAACATAGGAGTAATTCAAACATCTTTTTGCCATTACATGATCTCCTTTTACAGTACCGACCGTCCCATCGGCAGTGGGGAATTTGATACAGTAAAAGAAAGATTAGGCGACTGCCTCAAAGGTTTCTAAAAAGGGGCGACCTAGGAACCCATTATAGATGCTGGGCCTATCTATGATTACAAAACTTAGGTTCCTAGTAATCCTAACCTTGGGATCATAAAAGCATACTAGCTCGATGGAGAGCTTGATCCTCCCGTAGGCTTGGACTGTGTTGTCGCCGAACCCTTGGAGCACGGTGTCGAAAGGCTTGATGAATTTGATTAAGTTGCCGAGTTGGTCTAGGGCGGATTTGAATATGATGTTGCAGAAACTCCCATTGTCGACCAGCACGCGATCGACCGTCTTCCCAAGGATACAAGCGGAGATCACTAGTGCATCCTCTTTGGGACATTGCACTCCCTCCCTGTCCTTGTTGGAAAAGGTGATGAGCGCGTCTCTAGAGATGGTCGGCTCCGGAGGTACTACAACATGGACTTCGGCGAAAGCCCTCAGCTCGGCTTTTCGCTTTCTGTTTGAGAGGGAGGAAACCGGGGAAAGGCCCCCGAGGCTCCCACCTCCTGCTTGAAGCATGTTGATCCGACCGCCAGGGTTGATCGGAGGGATCGACTCATCAGAGTACTCCGGCTCATGCTCGATTCTGGCGATCGGATTGGGAGAAATTCTTTCGTTTGGCCGACGCTCACGCCCTCCGGCTCTTTCCATTTTGGGTTCTGGCTTGGTGATCAAATTGTCCAGTTTGCCTTCCTCAAACAGTCGCCAGAGCTGTCTGAGGAGGTCGCGGCATTGGCTGGTGTTGTGGCCGGGACTCTTATGATAGGCACAGAATTTGCTACGGTCTAGGTGACCGTGGTCCCTTATTGGCTTTGGCTTGGAAAGCCACTCGCGACCCTTGATCGCGTTGAAGATGTGGGCCGGAGATAAGTTGAGGTTGTGAAGAAGGTGGACCTCTACATCCTCGAAGGCTTTGAACTCGCCAGGCGGCTTGGCGACCGCCTTTCTGGGCTTGGCGACCGCCTTCTTCTGGGCATGGGAAGGTGCTTTTCCTTCTTCGGACTGTTCCTCTTCTAAGCGGAGTGAGAGCATCTTCTGCCTGGCCAGAAAATTGGCGGCTCTGACGCGGAAGGCCGTATAGGTCGGGGGAAAATCCTTTGTGAGGTGCCTGAACATGGTCGAGCGTCCGTGGAATCCGTTCAGGACTGCGTGGTGAGCGATCTCGTCGCTGACGGGCTCACCGGTGAGGACTATCTCGTCTACCCGGTCGATGTAATCCTCATCCGATTCGTCCTTCCCCTGCCTGATTTTCATCATGCGGTGGGGACCTTCCGGGCGAGCGACTTTGGCGGCGAAGTACGACGTGAAGTCGTTCACCAGCTTCTCAAAGCAATTGATTGAGCGAGATGGTAGTGAGATGTACCACCTGTGGGCGAGATTGCCCAGAGTTAACGGGAACATACGGCATTTCGTCGCATCTGAAGCTCCGCATCCGGTCATGTAGATCCGGAATTTGCTCAAGTGGGTTTCCGGATCCCATCTCCCCTCATATAGAGGTGTTTGTGGGGGATTGGTCGTTGTTTGGACTGGGGCGAGCTCGATCTGAGTCGAGAGTGGTTCATTTAGCCCAGCGATCGGTCTCCTGGCACCTGCCCCAATTTCTAGGAGTGTCTTCATCGCGTCGAGCTGGCGTTGCATGGCGGCGATCGCCGTTGCCTGACTACTCGCCGATTGGCTCTCCGAATGCGAACCAAGGCGATCGTGTACTGACCCCCTAGATCCGTGGTGAATGACGAGCTCCCTGCCAGTGGGTTCCTTTCTTGGGCGAGCAGGGGCTCGTTGACCGGCCTGTCTCCTGGGAGTCGGATATGCCGAACTCCTGGTAAAGGATTCGGATACCGATGTCTCCCGGCTGGGGCCTGAGTGCCCGGGTCGCCATGAGGGATCGCTCCCCAGGCGGCTGAAGACGGAATCGTCCCTCCTCACGAGAGCCTTCTCCTGCGGCTCGGGGCTTTCTGTCGATTTTTCAACATAGATCCCCTTAAGCTTCCGCTTGCCTGCCCGGCGGATGGTCGATGGAGTGATGGTGGGCGAGTCGTAGGCCTTCCGTCGCTCCCTGAGGATGGCTATAGCCTCCTCAATCTGTTCTGCGGTCTGGAACTGATCGAGTGAGAGGCTAGAACCGTCCCTCGGGGGCGGGAGTGAGAGCCTAGCTTCGCCACAGTCGCCTTCCGCCATGGGTTGGGATTCGGTCCTCGCCGGAATGAGATTTCCGGCAGATCTTAGGGCGGCTCTCTTGGAGGTCGTTGCTGATGTCATTTTTCTAAAGGCTTTTCTATTGAAGAACAGTGAGTGTTTCTTCAAGTATATGTCCGGAGAACAGTGAGTGTTCTTCGAGACGGTAGGAATAAAAATGAAGGTTTAGATGTAGAAGCCCTCCTTCTAGCGCCAATTGTTGTTACCCAAAATATTATCCGGAGATAGTATTGCTGGAATGATCGAGTAACAAACAAATGCGAGAACACTTCCGTGAGAAAATAGATAACACAAGATTTGATGGGGTTGTTAATCCCGGGCTTGAATGCTCTCGCGAGATGTTATTAATAAATATACTGTCGAGTACAAATATTAATGTTAGAATCTATTACAAGGAGTGTAAAGACTTCTAGTTATCTAGGCTTTAGAGCGCGTAGAATGCCGGAAGAACCAGATAGATAAATCTGTGAGTTCTTGCTTGGGATATATGATGAATGTGTATGAATATCACTGTGAATGTATTAGTGGTTGCCAAAAGAGCCTTTGATTCTCTCTTTGGTGTGTATTTTGCACTTAATTCGTCGTAGAATTCGCCTCCCCTTGGCCACAGCAGTGAGTCCTCTATTTATAGGGGACAAGGTAGTTGGGATCCCTCAGGAGATCGCGGGCGATCGCCGTTTTCTATATTAAAATAAGACGGCCGATCGTCCCGTCACGTGGGCCTGTTCCCTTGAGGTCCGAGGTTGCAGCTGGAGGCCAGCTGGGTGAACCAATGGGAAGCCAGCACGCGTTGCGAGTCGCTGTCCGGGGAGGACCCACTTTGTACCTTTCGGCGGCCTTGTCGGTAGGTGTAGTAGGTGACAGGCTGGGGTCAATGGTCCTATCTGTCGGTATCCTTTGAAGATCCACATGTGGGCCATCGTTTAAGATTCGGTCTTCGACGACTTTGACGGATGCTGGATCCATACGTGGCACGAGATGATCGCCTCTGGTTCGCTCATTAAAGACGATCATCAGACATCAAAAGACGATCGTTGGATACTAAAAGACGGTCGCCGCATGGTGCCAAACTCCAGGCGTTTGTCCAGAGTATGTCTTCCATGGTTGGCTTCTTTGATCGTGATGCCGATCGCCTATCGAGGCGTATTAATCGCCGCAAAACATGTACGAACAATGTTTGTGGCCGAGTAGGGTCCGTTGAGGCCTCCGGAGTTCGGTACATGATGTGTACGAACAATGTTTGTGGCCGGGTAGGGTCCGTTGAGGCCTCCGAAGTTCGGTACATGATGTGTACGAACAGTGTTTGTGGCCGGGTAGGGTCCGTTGAGGCCTCCGGAGTTCGGTACATGATGTGTACGAACAGTGTGTGTGGTCCGGGTAAGGTCCGTCGAGGCCTCCGGAGTTCGGTACATGATGTGTACGAACAATGATCGTGTAATAGTGCTTGTTTGGGTAACATTTTAAATATGAGTCTCGGACTCATAATGATATCTTATCTCGTGTGTTTTGAAACGAGAATCGGGCCAAGGCCCTAATGTTTACGAAAGGGTTTTGTAAATTGGGACTCGAGGTCCAAAAGAATTTCTGCTTTAAAAATACCCGAGATGATGTGTTCCTTTTCAAATATCTCTTGCTTGAGTTCGAAATTCTAAAAATTCTCGGGAACATTTTGATAATTGATTTCCGTATTAAATTTGTAGTTGCTATTTACTTGTTGCATTTCGTATCGTATTATACTTGCACTAGTAAAACAGTGGAGTTTTACTAACCCCCGAGTAATCGGGGGGTGGATGTCTGTTTTGCGTCCAGGTACATGCTGGTTCGGGGGATCAGTCACAGGATCGGCACAACTGGATGACAAGCTGCGATACTAATCAAGAGTCGAGAGTTGGTAGATTTTGGTTGTATTGTTAGAGTTGATTAAGTCTTCCGCTGTATTGTTTTCCGACCCCTGTGGGGGTAATGTTGTTAGTCAGTTCTGTTGATAGAGTTGTGTGACCTCATCGGTCTATGTGTTTATGCGTAAGTGACCTTAACGGTCTGTATTATTATATTGTTTGACCCTGGTCGGGTAAGCACTTGGTTGTTTATGGATGTTTAGCCTGGTAGATCCTTGTGGAAAGGGTCTACGGCGTGTAATATTCCCATACAGTTTTGGGGGTGTTACATTTATGGTATCAGAGCTTAGGTTGCGGAAACCTAGGCTGTCAGGTCTAGTCGAGTCGTGGTTTGTCGAGTAATGTGTTGTCTTGTCGTTCGAGTCGTCAGGTGACAAGTTGAGTTGTGTGTAGTCACAATGTGTCGGATATGTTGTCGGATGAGATTAGTATCGTGGGCGACCGTCATCTCCGTGCGGCCTGTGGACATAAGTCTCCTCCTTTATGCGTAATACCTGTGTATCTCGATTTTATCTTAATGAGTTAATTGCGGTGCATAATTTTATTTGCACGGTGTTGTGAATATAGTTGTATTTAATACGTGTGACATATAGTATATGTATAAAACTGGGCCTATTGTTGTTTTACCTTTGAACCACTGTGAGGGGGGTATGGTGTGAAAATTGAGAACCTTGTTGGGTTTCGTATAAGGTATCGACGATTGAGTTCGTGAGAAACTCCGAGGAATGGTTTTGTTGTATGTTTAAACTAGATGCTGTGAGATGTATTCAATTGGATTGTGCATGTTGGACTGTATTCCTTTTTCCGCTACGTGAGTTCTTTTGTAATGGCTTTCGGTATTTTACCGGCTGAGTTTTATTTCGAAAACTGATTCCCTTAACCGAGTTTTTGGCATTATGGCCTTGATCGTTTTGGAAAAATTCTTATGATGGTATTTAGTATTTCGTAAATGGCTTTTGTGAGTTTTTCAAATATTACCGTCATCGACCTTTTTGGCGTTTTGTAAATGGTTTTTAGCCTAGTGGGTCCCGGCGCGGGACCCACGACGCTATAATGTTCCGTGTAATTATCTGAAATTTTTGGGCATTCTAGCCCATTGAATTATCTTTGAAAACTTTGAGTACCCTAGAAAATAAATTTCGAGACGTACTTTTAAAATGAATTATTTTCTCGTGGTACATCAAAGGTGCCACAATATGTTTCAAGATTCTTCTATCTCGAGGACCAAAATGTTTTGAGATATTTCCAATGTTTTAGAAACACTTTTACTTAGACCCGAGGGTCGAATATTTCCGAAAGTTTTTCACGAAAAGAAAGTGTCCTCATTTTTATCGAATGCGAAATAGTTTTCCAAAGTCTCGATAACGATGTTTCACGATTGTACTTTTTTTGAAGGGTGATACTCAAGATCAATCGGTGTTTCCAAAATTATTTTCAAAAGGAGGTTTTCGTTTTTAAAACCTATCCATTCCCGTTTGAGGGCTGGGTATGTATGTATGATGTTCGCGTTGTCGTTATGATGTTTGCTCCCGAGTATGATCGAATTGGTGGCATGAACGTCGAGGCGTTGCCACGCATTTGTTGTACTAGCCCTCTGTGAGAGGTGTGAACTGGTGTTTACTGTTTATCGCCTCGGGGTGATTTGCGTGTTGTCGCACGAGTGTGAGCTGTTGAAGCTTGGGTTTGTACGTTTGTGTACATGTGTGATTGTTTTATAATGTTTGTAATTATGTGCTGGTTATCGTTCGGGCCGTTGAGGTCGCCGAACGATACCGTCGTTGTTGTAGTGTTTGTGTGTGTATTACTTTACGATGGTAATCGTTGTATATGATATGTGTTATGATTCCTTGTTGTGCTGAGTTGGCATCGCTGCTATGTTGTTTTGCGACGTTGTGCCCCATTGTATCTAGCATTTGTATTTTTGGTATGCCGAGCTGAGGTGTTTGAACCGTGATGTGCCGGGGCATACACGTGTAAATTGTGCTTCTCGTCTGTAACGCATTTCAAGTGAGGACTTGAGGGACACCGAATTCAGTTTTGCAAATTGGCTACTGAGACTTTCGGAGTTCGCGCTTCAGCACAGATATTAGGATCGACTCTGAGAGATCCATGGGAGATTTTCCTGTCGGATGCTTTTGGTGTTGTTACCTTGTTTCCATTGTTGTGAGTTGTGGGGGACGACATTTCTTTTATAAGAGGTCGGATGTAATACCCGTACTATATTTGACTTCTGCAGTTTCTCCTTCTAAATTCTATCGACTTGCACGTGTTCGTCGATACTTTTTGAACTTGTTTGATGTCTCAGTTGTCATCGTTCGAACTGGTTGTGACCTTGTTTCAGATCGACTTGTTTGTCATCGTGACCTTTTCGAGTTCGGTTCGATTCTTGTGAACCTTGTTTGGAAGTAACATCTTTCACTTTCTACTAGTTCTTTTAATGTTTGGAGTTGAAGTGGGGACTTCGGAGTCATTGTTCGACTGTTGTCATTCGATCATTGTTGTTTGATCGTTGTTGTTCGATCATTGTTATTTGATCATTGTTGTTCGATCATTGTTATTTGATCGTTGTTGTTCGATCGTTGTTGTTCGGACGGGGTTGTCCGATCGTTGTTGCACGATCTCGCATCGCGAAGAATTGTCGTTCACCGTTAGTGGCCAAGTGGGTCACCGAGCGGTGCATTGTGAGACCGTTGCCAAGATGTTCGGGAATTGGGTTTTCGTTCCTACTCGGGGAGTGCCTGGTGGTATCCCGTGATGTAGTTGTGTATCGTACTTCTGTTAGGAGTATGCCCTCGAATGCCACTCAGAGGTTGTTGAGTGAGGGCATTGTACTTATAATTATGTAAATCATTAATATAAGGCAATGAATGTTTCTTTATTTACTGGTAGTTACTGGCATTCCTAACTCGTAAATATACATATAGAAACTAGTCCGTGTATTTGAGAACAAAACGTTCCACTCCTTATTGGATAAGGGGGTCGGCACTGGAAAGGTTTATAGCTCAAATACTTAATCGTTCGCAAGTCGATGAAACTTGACTGGGAGTTAAGTTTATGTAAAGACTTGTATGATGTGTTCTTTGACAAGGAGAGTGCCTGTCGAACACTAATGGTTAGTGGGAGCACACGTTATAGGTATGCTAATTGGATTAGTATACTCGAACCGACTCACCCTCGATTCGTCACACGGATTTCACTCCGGGACAGTCAATGATGGAATCGAAAGGTTGTGATAGGTATTCGTTAACCTTCGACTTGAGGATTTAGTAGGGATGTGCTTGTGACGTCAAGATTTTCATTAGAGTAGTTCGACCCTGTAAACCGGAAGGCGGGGGTCAACCTCAACGTGCATCTTGATGGGCAAGTAGCAGGTCCTACTGAATACCAAGATAGAATTCTTTCTCCTATTAGTGAACGGGTTATATGTCCTATGCGGTTATTGGCAGATGAGATCATAAGTCTTTGGCCAAAGCATTGGAGCTAGCTGTATTAGATACACGAGAGCTCGATGATCTCGATTTGCATTAACACATGCATAGCATCAAGTACAGATAGGGTTTGACTAACCGTGACCCTATAACTTGATCGGGACATTTGAAAGAAGGGTTTATACGTATACTGGTATTCACGACAGAATGGTTCTTGAATGATCCCAATCATTCGTTCTCAATTGGGGTACAGTGTAGGCCGCCAGGCTGGCTAGGTGGTGCTACTACTCTTTGGTTCCTCCCATTGCTGACTGAGACGGACCTACCGAGTCGCGCATTAGGATTGACGACGAAATGAATCAAGCTAATTCTCTCATTATGTGTATTAGATATTGGATATCTAAATTTGGGACATTAGATGTCTAAATCGATTTATTGGATAAATTGATTTACGGCCTAATGAATTAAATAAATTACTGGGTGATTAATTTAATTCATGTATATAATTATTTCTTGGAGAAATTAATTATATTATTTTGTATTTGATATGTTTAATTAATTGGATTAATTAATCGATATAAATACATCGAAACGGAATCAGAGTTTATCTGTTTGGACTTTCGGGAGTCCGAAACGAACCGAACTCGTCCGTTTTTCATCATGGCCACCCTCCTCTTTTCCACCTAATTTCCCCTTTTCTTTTGTTTCCATTTTATATGGATGATATTGACATGGTGGGGATACCTCTCATGTGAATGAGTTGTATAAGTTTGGTGGAAGGTGAATAAAGAATATATATGTAAGCTTGTGATTGAGAAGACTTCATTATATAACATATATAATTCACACCTTGGAGGTGAGATACGGAAGTGAGATTGAAGGAGAGAGAGAATAGAACTTAGAGTTCATTTCATGGTGTTCATACTCATCTTCATCTTCTTCACTAACTTCTTCTTCATTTTTCTTGGAGAAAATTGAGAGAAAAATATTGAGAGAATTTTGATAAACATACTTGGAGTATATTCATCAAAATCAATAGCTTCATCACCTAGCTCTAGCCGTATCCTCGGAGGATAGCAAAGTGTTGTCATTCCGTTCGTTTTTCCGGCGCGTGGCAAGTAGAGACGCGGTGCTTTCGGCGTTGGATCGTTCAAGGGCTTGAATCGGAATAGATTCGTAAAGATCAAGCAAAGCTTGGGGAATAGCTCAAGAGAAGGTTATCCATCTAATCAACGGACTACAAGGGTGAGTTTCTATATCTCTTGTTATTCGTTTTGATATTCGTATATACGTAGCTCGATCGATCCTCGTAGGGATTCGGATCGAATTAATTTTCGTTTTACCGCCTACTGGCCTTCGTTTTAGGCACCGAATCCCAACAGTGGTATCAGAGCGTAGGTCTTGCGATCGTATATACGATATTGGCATTTGGAATGCTCGATTAGATGGTGAATGATTTGGAATCATTTTAGTCATAATCGTGGTATATGTTTTTCGTTCGTAATAATTGTATTTTTCGTTAGTTTATGTCTAAATATAAATCTTAAATTTCTGGGAAATATGATTTATATTGAAGATATGAAAGTCTAAAAATATAGATAATGGATATCCGGTCGAAAATCTAGCCCCGAATCGTCGTCGGACGATTTTTTGGACAAAAAGGGTAATCTGGCCGAGAGTGACTCGACCGTGTCCTGGGTGACTCGGTCGTGTCCGGCAGTTTGGCCTAGTCACTGCCAGGCAGACTCGACCGTGTCCTGGGTGACTCGGTCGTGTCCCTCGGGCCTGCCAAGTCATCGCAAAGTGCACCCGACCATGTCTGGAGACACGGGCCGTGCCTGGCCGGCAGCTGCGAGCGTGACTCGGCCATGCCAGGCCAGTCTGCCGGAAAGATGCCGATGGTGACTCGGCCAGGCAACCCTTTTTTGCCCCGGCTCGATTTTTTCGTGTATTCTTGAAAATTAATCTCCCGCATGTTAAATTGGATTTAATATGATTAAAATGATTTATGGTATTTCATTTTATAAGGGAAATTTGATTAATTGGAATATTTATGGTCGACCGAATTATTTTGAATGTTATCATATTACCGATTGTGTGAATCGATTTGATCGGTTCGTATTGTTGATTGGATCAATGTATGTAATACCTGTTAGGAGTATGCCCTCGAATGCCACTCAGAGGTTGTTGAGTGAGGGCATTGTACTTGTAATTATGTAAACCATTTATATAAGGCAAATGATTGTTTCTTTATTTACTGGTAGTTACTGGCATTCCTAACTCGTAAATAAACATATAGAAACTAGTCCGTGTATTTGAGAGCAAAACGTTCCACTCCTTATTGGATAAGGGGGTCGGCACTGGAAAGGTTTATAGCTCAAATACTTAATCGTTCGCAAGTCGATGAAACTTGGTAGGCGTTAAGTTTATGTAAAGACTTGTATGACGTGTTCTTTGACATGGAGAGTGCCTGTCGAACACTAATGGTTAGTGGGAGCACACGTTATAGGTATGCTAATTAGATTAGTATACTCGAACCGACTCACCCTCGATTCGTCACACGGATTTCACTTCGGAACAGTCAATGACGGAATCGAAAGGTTATGATAGGTATTCGTGAACCTTCGACTTGAGGATTTAGTAGGGATGTGCTTGTGACGTCAAGATTTTCATTAGAGTAGTTCGACCCTGTAAACCGGAAGGCAGGGGTCAACCTCGACGTGCATCTTGACGGGCAAGTAGCAGGTCCTACTGAATACCAAGATAGAATTCTTTCTCCTGTTAGTGAACGGGTTATATGTCCTATGCGGTTATTGGCAGATGAGATCATAAGTCTTTGACCAAAGCATTGGAGCTAGCTGTATTAGATACACTAGAGCTCGATGATCTCGATTTGCATTAACGCATGCATAGCGTCAAGTACAGATAGGGTTTGACTGACCGTGACCCTATAACTTGATCGAGATATTTGAAAGAAGGGTTTATACGTATACTGGTATTCACGACAGAATGGTTCTTGAATGATCCCAATCATTCGTTCTCAGTTGGGGTACAGTGTAGGCCGCCAGGCTGGCTAGGTGGTGCTACTACTCTTTGGTTCCTCCCATTGCTAACTGAGACGGACCTACCGAGTCGCGCATTAGGATTGACAACGGAATGAATCAAGCTTAATTCTCTCATTATGAATATTAGATATTGGATATCTAATTCGGGACATTGGATGTTTAAATTGATTTATTGGATAAATTAATTTACGGCCTAATGAATTAAATAAATTACTGGGTGATAAATTTAATTCATGGATATAATTATTTCTTGGAGAAATTAATTATGTCATAATGTATTTGATATGATAAAATTAATTGGATTAATTAATCGATATAAATACATCGGAACGGAATCGGAGTTTATTTGTTTGGACTCACAGGAGTCCGAAACGAACCGAACTCATCCGTTTTTCATCATAGCCGCCGCCCCCACTTTCCACCTTATTCCCTTTTGTTTTTGTTCCCATTGATTAATGGGTGATAATGACATAGTGGGGTTGATTCTCATTTGATGAGTTGTTTTAAGGTAAGTGGAATTTGAATAAGAAAAGAAGACTTCATTCTCTCATTGATAGGCATTCATACGGATCAATAATAGAGAGTTCAAGAGAGAGAAAAGTTCTTCTCAAAGTAGTCTTTTTCTTCTTCACTTTCCTCTTGGTTTTCTTAGAGAAATTTCAAGAGATTAATCGAGAGTTGTGAGTTATACACTTAGAGTGTGATAATCTCATATTGCAAGCTTCATCACCTAGCTCTAGCCGTATCCTCGGAGGATAGCAAGGTGTTGTCATTCCGTTCGTTTTTCCGGCGCGTGGCAAGTAGAGACGCGGTGCTTTCGGCGTTGGATCGTTCAAGAGCTTGGGGAATAGCTCAAGGGAAGGTTACCATTTAATCAACGGACTTCGAGGGTTAGTTTCTTACGACTCTTGCTTTTGTTTATATATTCGTATACACGTAGCTCGATCGATCCTCGTAGGGATTCGGATCGAATTAATTTTCGTTTTACCGCTTCCGCTGGGCCTTCGTTTTAGGCGCCGAATCACAACAGTGGTATCGGAGCGTAGGTCTTGCGATCGTATATACGATATTAGCATTTGGAATGCTCGATTAGATGGTGAATGATTTGGAATCATTTTAGTCATAATCGTGGTATATATTTTTACGTTCGTAGTAATTATATTTTTCGTAAGTTTATGTCTAAATATAAATCTTAATTTCTTGGAAAAATGATTTATATTGAAGATATGAATGTTGGAGAATATAGATATTGGATATCCGGTCGTAAAACTAGTCCCGAAATGCCGTTGGACGGTCCGGGAGGGGTCCGGAAGTCGGGGGCCGCGGCCTAGGGCTGGTGCAGCCGGCCTGGGCAGCCATCAGCATCTTGTGGGCCGCGGCACGTCTCCAGGGGCCGCGGCACGTGGCTGCTGGGCAGCCGGCCGGCATTGCCGAGCATGATCGCCATGCTGCATGTCTGGCATGATGCCGACAGTGACTCGGCCATGGCAGGCCAATTTCGCCCCGGCTCGATTTTTTCGTGTATTCTTGAAAATTAATCTCCCTCATGTTAAATTGGATTTAATATGATTAAAATGATTTATGGTATTTCATTTTATAATGGAAATTTGATTAATTGGAATATTTATAGTCGACCGAATTATTTTGAACGTTATCAAATTACCGATTGTGTGAATCGATTGGATCGGTTTGTATTGTTGATTGGATCAATGTATCTCTACGCTTTCCATTTATATAGTATTTATTGGATGAATGCTTTTTGAATGGGGATGTGGTTGTTGCGATATTTCTTTACACGCAAGTGCACGTCATCGTTTACAAGTAATAAAGTGATAAGTAGAGTATCGTTCCCACGAGGATTGAATCTCTAACTACCGATTTTTTTGTATTCCAATTTTATTTGAACAATCGAAGTTGGGTTTTTGCAATTAATAACTAAAGGAATTACTAAAAGACTAGCAGAAAAACGATGGCTTGAATAAAATAAATCAAATGATGAATAAGTCTAGGGTTCTGAATCCACCTCAGTTTATCCGAATTTACTCTTGATTATCCGTAATAAATAACTTTTCCAGTTTATTAAAGGCGGAGATTGCTAATATATTCTACCGCCTCTCCCGAGGTCAATAGATTTATCTAAAGGCGAATAACGCACTCTATCCCTAGGTGAATTAATTCGTCGATAGGCAAAAAGCATGAAATCTCCTAAAGGCCACGTAGTTCCTATGAGTATATTCCTATCTCACAGAATAAAACGGTCCTCACCAATAGTTCCTCACCAAATCTCCTCTCTCGATTCGAAGTGAATGATTAAATCAATCCAACTATTGGCCAGATAATTGCAAGCATTAAACATAATTGGGAAAACTCAATAAAAAGGTAATAAATTGGATAATCTCAATCAATTCGTCAAAATAAAGGTTTCATCAAAACCCTAGATTAGGGCTTTAGCCTGACATACTAAAAGCGAAAATCTTGAATAAATAAATGAAAGCATAAAATTAAACGCAGTGAAGCTCGGATTCCTCCGTTCTTGACACGCCTCTCGCCCTTGAAGTCTTCTGCTTCCCTCTTCTTCTGCCGTCTCCAAGCTTAAGCTCTCCAAGATTAAAGATCCAAAGATTGTTTAATTAGGGTCTTAAACCCTATTTATAGCTCAGCACATCAACAAATCGCGTCCGTATCAGTCGGTCGAAAACTGGCTTCGAAACGGCCAAAAATCCGCGCGGGCATACAAAAACCGCCAAGTGTGCCGCGGCGCACCAAACCTGTGCCGCGGCACATCGCCTTCAGCTGAATGCCTGCGCATTAATTAATTCTTCTGTGCCGAGGCTCACCTGGACTGTGCCGCGGCACAGAGTACAGGTTACTCTGCCTTTGGCTGGTGTCTTCCTATGCCGTGGCTCAGCTTCCTTGTGCCGCGGCTCAGAGTCCAGATTTGCCGTTTTCGCCCGTTTTGCCTCGTTTTAGCTTCCGGACTTCAATTTCCTGTCAATCATACAAAATTAAGGCATTAAAAGCTCATTTAGACGATTTCACTCTTCAAAATACTACAAAATAATGATAAATAAGCGTATAAAAATACGCCTAACAAATACCCCCAAACTTAAGCCTTTGCTTGTCCTCAAGCAAAAAGAATTAAATTCAATAAAAGAATGTCGTGAATCATCGTGCAACTCATAGTGTTCAACCTAATCAATACTCTCCTGTAGTTCTCTCTAAATAATATGAGTGTCATAAAAGCGAGATGCACTCAGAACAATGATTCCGTAAAGTAATCAAGTTCAGTCCTAATCACTCGTTCATGAAAAAAAATCCAGCTCAAAGATTAACAAAACGTGAGTCAAATCGACCGTCAATATGAAAGGCTAAAATAAACAAGCTAGTTCGTCCCGTTCCACAGTCTAAAGGCACAATTTTCACGAGTTTCATAACAATTAAACTTCGGACAGTATTCCCTTATATATATATGCTCAAGAATTTGATTCGAGTTGACCACTAGGTTAGGATCTCGGGATGTTTCATCGGGATAATCCTAGGGTGGAAACTCCATTCTCATGTATTGGAAAACCGTTTGACGTAAAAGACACTCATGGGGCACATGGATGCTTCTAGTTACTAAGTTCCCATCTACAGCGGAGAAACAACTCGAGTATATAATTTCCGCATGTCCGAATCAAGGTTGCCGTTTTACGCGAGAGTAAACAGCGGGTCACGCGAATACCCCCGGTTACTAGGCTCCCTATCATTGGCACATGTGAAATATCTAAATCACTAGTCTAATCAGGGTCGTCGTTTTACGCGAGGGTAAACAACGGGTCACGCGAATGCCCCCGGTTACTAGACTTCCCTTCATAGAACTCATTATCTCGACTATTGGGAAAAACTGACCGACTCTAAACTCAATCTAAGTGCCAAAACGACTAAAGAAACAGTATGACTCACTATCCGGAAAATGTAACCAAACGTATTGACGGTGATTTAAAAACAAGTATGTATCGTCTCTTATCTGCCAAGACTTCTACAATCACGAAAAATTTTGGACCTAAATGAACACTAAGCAGAACAGAAATAACTGACTACAACTCGACTAGACTCGACCATTTCTTCAGAGAGAAAAACAGTGTCGTAACATCAGTATCACACAAATAGAAGCACGAAAAATTCACGAATAAAGAAAAACTAAGACAAGCAAGGCTATCTAAAAAAATTTCACGCAAAGTAATGAAAAGTGCAACGAAATAAAGTACAGCAATAAAATAAGGTACAGCAATGAATATAGAAACTGAAAGTAAATCCCCCCCCCCCCAAACTTAGGACGTACATGGACCTCAATGGACAAAAATGATATGCAATAAAAGTAAAAGGTCAAGTACTCCCCTCCAATCTGCTCAGGAACTGGTGTCGGCATCGTCCGGTGAGGTTGCACGCTTCTTGACTTCATCATGCGGAGTGTGAATAAATGAGCTTGCATCATCAAGTAGGAAGTTAAGTACGAGCTCTCAATTTTAACATGATGTAAGGGTTGGGGATAATGTAATTCGATAACATGATTCATTGCATATAATTTTGAAAATGCCTAGCTTACAAATTTTCCATTGCTGCAATTTATCAAACACCTTTTGTGCACAAGTTAAAATGAAGAACAAGAATTTTGATGGTTAATTCCAAATCCCAAAAATAATAACACAGATTATAACCCTGAATCACGACAACTATCATCAACAATTCGTTCATAAACATCAATTCCATCACAATATCAAATTCCCCATATTCCAACTCCATTTTAGAAACAAAAGTGAAGAACAACTAGCAATATAAAACTTCAAATCTTTTCACATCAAGAATCACTTATGATTTAGAAATCAACAATTACCTGGAGAATTTGAGAAGGAGACAATAGAATGGTATCAACTGACCTCATTGTGTGAAGGAAGGAAGGAAGGGAGGGAAGAAGTATCTTGTGCAGGCCGATCGATTGAATGAGCCCTACCTGGCTGCTCTTATTTTGCGACGGGGGCCGCGGCACAATATAAGTGAGCCGCGGCACAAAGTACAGTAGGACTGGGACGTTTTTGTAATGTCGTCGCGTGCCGTGGCTCAGTTTTCGTGTGCCGCGGCTCAGTGTGTTAGTGTGCCGCGGCTCAGGTTTAGTGTGCCGCGGCACAAAGTACAGGCTCCCTGGGTGTTTCTTGGCCATTTAGTGTGCCGCGGCTCAGCGACCTGGTGTGCCGCGGCTCAGTAAGATCATGCCGCGGCACAGGGTACAGTTTGATCGGCCATTTTTCATCAGCTGGTGTGTGCCGCGGCTCACCTGGACTGTGCCGCGGCCCATCATTGAATTCCTCCCCTTTGCTGATTCCTGCACAGAATTTTTACACGAAAACATCAAGACGAGAGGGAAGGATGGATCAAAGAAGAAAGAAGACAAAGAGAGACTCTAAAAATGCAAGAAAACAACAAAGAATCTACAACTAATACTCGGGTTGCCTCCCGAGGAGCGCTAAGTTTATAGTCTTCAGCCGGACCTATTGGACAACGTTAGTTCGCTTTTCGCAAACTCCATTTGGTTTCCGCCCCGTTCATCGAACCGTTCATATTTTTGTTAAAATCATGACCATTGGTCATTAGCGATTCGATTTTGGGTTCGGTCATCAAATGTTGTTTGCGAAAAGGTTTCGATGTGAATAACTTCCCGAAACACCCGGTTTTTCCATGACTAATTGTCCGCTTGGCTTTCGGCTCACTCTCCTCCTTCACAAACGCACTCAAGATTGCAGCAGATTTTTCCTCATGCTCGATGAACGCCACTCGTTCTACATCCTTCTTAAGACTTGTACCATTTAACACAAAATATGAATTTTCCCACTGACGATGTATTCGGTGCTTTCCTCTTTCAACAACATCCACACTTTCAATTTGTGACCTTTTATCAACACTTCCGGGACATGGAAACGATTTGAATACTTGAAAAGTAACTTGCTCGTCTTGGACCCTCAGAGTTAACTCCCCCTTTTCCACGTCTATAAGGGTTCAGCCAGTCGCTAAAAATGGTCGTCCCAAGATGATTGGGATATTTTCATCTTCCTCCATGTCGAGTACGATGAAATCGGCCGGAAAGATGAACTTGTCAACCTTAACTAATACATCCTCGATCACTCCCCTCGGATACTTTATCGATCGATCTGCCAATTGTAAGGAGACTGTTGTTGGCTTGGCTTCCCCAATATCCAGCTTTTTGAAAATCGATAGAGGCATGAGGTTGATACTTGCACCAAGATCGCATAGTGCCTTATTAAACGAAAGATTCCCCATGGTGCACGGTATGTTGAAGCTTCCCGGATCTTTCAATTTAGGTGGGAGCTTCTTTTGAAGAATTGCACTGCACTCCTCTGTCAAGGCGACCGTTTCAAACTCCTCAAGCTTTCTCTTCTTCGATAATATCTCTTTCATGAACTTGACGTAACTCGGCATCTGTTCCAATGCGTCGGCGAACGGAATGTTTATGTGAAGCTTTTTAAACACATCCAGGAACATAGAAAATTGTTTGTCCGCCCTTCTTTGCTGTAATCTCTGCGGAAACGGGACGGGGGACACACCTGTCTTCGAGTTATCAGGCATCAAATCCTTCGACTCCTCTGGCTTTAAATCCTTCTCTTTACCCTGCTCGGGCTGATCCAGCACCTCTTTCCCGCTTCTCAAGCTGATTGCGTTTAGACTCTCTCTAGGATTTGTCTCTGTTGTACTCGGCAATGCTCCCTCCGGACGAGCTGTCAACACATTAGCAATTTGGCCCAGCTGGACCTCCAAGTTCCGAATGGAAGCAGAATGATTTTGTAATGTAGCTTCCGTACGGATCATGAATTGACTCGTATTTGCCGCCAATTTTGCAAGTGCTTCCTCGAGAGACACTTTGGGAGCGGGAGGGGGCTGCTGTTGATTCTGGGCGAATGGGGGCCGGTGTGAGTTCTGTCCGTTTCTCCATGAAAAGTTAGGATGATTGCGCCATCCCGGATTATAAGTATTGGAGTACGGGTTATTCGGCCGATTCCCACTTCCCACAAATTGAGCCTGCTCCATCTGATTTTTCTTGAACGGGTTTCCAACTTGACACTCCGCGCTCGGGTGTGATCCGTTACACCAATTGCATGTCTCTATGGTAACGGGGGCTGGTGCGTGCGAAAATGCCTGGAGCTGTTGTGTCAAAGCGGAGACTTGAGCTGACAAGGTGGAGATCGGATCATTGCTTGAAACTTCCATGACTCTCTTCGGTGTCAATCTTTCCGAAGGCCATTGGTATGCGTTTTCGGCCATATCTTCCAAAAGCACGTGTGCCTCGGCCATAGATTTTCCCATGAAGGTCCCACCAGAGGCCGCATCCACGAGAGTGCGTGTAGAAGCACTCAAACCATTATAGAATGTATGAAGCTGAAGCCAATCAGGAATGCCGTGATGAGGGCATCTTCGTAGCAAATCTTTATATCGCTCCCACGCCTCGTGGAGCGATTCCATATCGTACTGACCAAAAGTGGTTATTTCGTTTCTCAACCTTGCCGTCTTAGCTGGTGGGAAAAATTTGGCAAGGAAGGCTTGCGCTAACCTCTCCCATGTTGTAATCGACCCGTGGTAAGGAATTTAACTGAATTTTGCTTTATCCCTCAAAGAGAAAGGGAAAAGCCTCAATCGGATGGCATCGTCGGTGACACCATTAGTCTTGAACGTGTCGCATATCTCAAGGAAAGAAGCAATATGGGCATTCGGGTCGTCATTCGGCAGTCCACAGAATTGGCTTGCCTGCACCATCTGAATAATAGCAGGCTTGATCTCAAAATTATTAGCTTGGATAGTGGGATGCCGAATTCCCGAAAAAATAGCGTTGACCTGCGGCATGGCATAATCTCGAAGAGCTAGTTCCGGTTGAACTTGCCGCACTTGGTTATCTCCTCCTTGGACTTCGATATTCTCGGCCATGTTGACCGTCGTCTGCAACTCTCTTTTCTCCTTTTTGTTCCTTCTTAGAGTGCGCTCGAGCTCGGTATCCAAAGGTAGTAGGCCTTCGTTACCGAGTTTTCTCATGCACTACACGAAAGGTCCTGAAAGGAAAAACAAATAAACGAAATTAAATATACAAAAATAAAAATAAAATGTTCAAATTAAGACTGGAAATACTTAAATCGATATTAGAAAATTAAAATCCCCGGCAACGGCGCCAAAAACTTGTTGCGATATTTCTTTACACGCAAGTGCACGTCATCGTTTACAAGTAATAAAGTGATAAGTAGAGTATCGTTCCCACGAGGATTGAATCTCTAACTACCGATTTTTTCGTATTCCAATTTTATTTGAACAATCGAAGTTGGGTTTTTGCAATTAATAACTAAAGGAATTACTAAAAGACTAGCAGAAAAACGATGGCTTGAATAAAATAAATCAAATGATGAATAAGTCTAGGGTTCTGAATCCACCTCAGTTTATCCGAATTTACTCTTGATTATCCGTAATAAATAATTTTCCCAGTTTATTGAAGGCGGAGATTGCTAATATATTCTACCGCCTCTTCCGAGGTCAATAGATTTATCTAAAGGCGAATAACGCACTCTATCCCTAGGTGAATTAATTCGTCGATAGGCAAAAAGCATGAAATCTCCTAAAGGCCACGTAGTTCCTATGAGTATATTCCTATCTCACAGAATAAAACGGTCCTCACCAATAGTTCCTCACCAAAATCTCCTCTCCCGATTCGAAGTGAATGATTAAATCAATACAACTATTGGCCAGATAATTGCAAGCATTAAACATAATTGGGAAAACTCAATAAAAAGGTAATAAATTGGATAATCTCAATCAATTCGTCAAAACAAAGGTTTCATCAAAACCCTAGATTAGGGCTTTAGCGACATACTAAAAACGAAAATACGTAATAAATAAATGAAAGCATAAAATTCAAACGCAGTGAAGCTCGGATTCCTCCGTTCTTCGCCTTCCGCCTCCGACCTTGAAGTCTTCTCGCTCTTCTTCTCGCCGTCTCCAAGCTTAAGCTCTCCAAGATTAAAGATCCAAATATTGTTTAATTAGGGTCTTAAACCCTATTTATAGCTCAGCACATCAACAAATCGCGTCCGTATCAGATTTGGCCGAAAATCAAGCCAAACGCCAAAATTCCGCGGGCATACAAAAACCGCCAAGTGTGCCGCGGCGCACCAAACTGTGCCGCGGCACATCGCCTTCACTGAATGCGTGGGCGTTAATTAATTCTTCAGTGCCGCGGCTCACTGGATCAGGCTGCCGCAGAGTACAGTTACTCGCCTTCGGTGGTGTCTTCCTATGCCGCGGCTCAGCTTCCTTGTGCCGCGGCTCAGAGTCCAGATTTGCCGTTTTCGCCCGTTTTGCCTCGTTTTAGCTTCCGGACTTCAATTTCCTGTCAATCATACAAAATTATGGCATTAAAAGCTCATTTAGACGATTTCACTCTTCAAAATACTACAAAATAATGATAAATAAGCGTATAAAAATACGCCTAACAGTGGTTCGTGGACTTAGTTTTGAATCGTTCGTTTTATTCGATTGGGTTGTAAAGGCCGTTTTGAGCCTATTTATTTTACTAGAAATGTTTGTATCTAGGATGCAATTTTCGATGTAAAATTTATATGTAATGACGAAGACCGGAGGAAGATCCATTTCAAGAAGACGAAGATTCAAGACGAAGACTTGTAATTAGATTACGAAGTTTTTTTTTTCTAGGAACGGTCCATGAACCACATGTTGGTAGCAACTAGGTTGTGAATGGTTGTTTCATATTGTATAAATGCCACAAACGCGCTAATATGATTAATGTGCAAAGTGTAATGTTAATCGCGAAAATTCTCCCACAATAAATAATTAAGTTTATAAGGTTTCAAAGGTTTTCCTTCCCTCCATCGAGTTTTCGGGAAATTGAAATCCAAACCGGATGTGCTATGCTTCCGAGTTATCGGGGTAGTCGTTCGGGGAGGACGGATAAATTAATGGAGCGCATTGGATGCCTTGATTGGAGCAAATTTTATCCCTAGAAACCTGATAGGTTGCCGGATAAGATTCAATTATGAAACTGATTTGCGTCGATGGTATAAATTTAACTTGTTCACGAACCATAGAAATCGTATAGGTTGAGGGGAGTGAACAAGGGGAAAAAGAAGATCGAATCATCTATTAGATGGGTTGGTGTTGGACACCACTTTATGAAAATTAATAGACTAGAAACCTATTCGGTTGCCCTCTATTAAGATTTATAAAGAACTCGATCACCACTATGAAGTAAGAGCGACGATACTTCCGGATATCACATGGGAGTGTGTTATTCTGATAAAAATAGTGGGAGCTGGGTAACAAGAATAGAAAAGACCTTAAATTCTATACTCAGAACATAATTGAATGAGTCACTAATTAATCTGTTATACTTAATGCAGACAAATCTCAATATGACAATGAATCCACTCGCAATTCTACTCGAAAAGAACACCTTAATGGGACCTAACTTTGTGGATTGGCTCCGCAATCTGATGATTGTCCTCAGTATAGAGGCACTGGGATACGTCTTGGAGATGGACATTCCGGCGCCTCCTATGCGTACTCGAGCCAATCAGGAAGAGATTGAAAACCACGAAAAGTGGGTAAAGGATGACGTGAAAGTCCGTGCTTATATGATGGCTTCCATGTCTAATGAGCTTCAGAGAGCTCATGAGAAAATGACTTCTGCTAGGCAGATTCTATCTCACTTAACCTATCTTTATTGTGAGCACAAGCAGAATCGCTAGATATGAGATATCCAAGCAATCGCTCGGTGCAATGATGAAGGATGGTGAGAAGGTTGGGGAACAGGTCCTCAAAATGATATCCATGATCGAGAGATTGGAGGCTCTTGATTTTAAAATGGATACTTCTCCAAACCGACCTTATCCTACGCCTCTCCTGGTTCCTTCACACGCTTTGTTATGAACTTCAACCGCAATGAGATTGCATGTAACTTAGCCGGGCTAATGAACAAACCGGTGACCACTCGGCCTCGGATGAAGACCGCGGATGAAGGAGTGCACTTGTGATTTCTTCGGACTTCTAAGTCTAAGAATAAGAAGAAAAAGACCAAGAAGCGGACTGGACCACAAGCTAAGGACCTTAAGGGAAAGGGCAAGGCCCCGATGGTTCCAAAGAACAAGAAGAAGAAGGATACTTGTCTCAAGTGCGGTGAGCTGGGCCACTGGGCTAGAGACTGTCCGATTCTTCATGGCACTTCAGGTACAGAACTTTTAGTTTTGGAAACAAATTGTTCTGCTACTGTATTTTCTACTTCCTGGATACTGGATTCTGGTGCTAGTTCTCATATTTGTACCGTGAATCAGGATCTGGAACAAAGTAGGAAGCTTGGAGCTGGAGAAGTTATGATCACAGTCGGAAGCGGGCATAGTGTCGAGGCGACCGACATAGGATCACTTCTTTTGGGTTTAGAATCCGGCTTTGTTTTGACTTTAGAAGATGTACTTGTTTTGCCCAAGGGGCACAAAAACATTGTATCCATTCCGGTCATGGACCGAAAAGGCTTTTCATTTTTCATTGGTGATGGTTCCTGCAAAATTTATTTTAGAAATAAACTAGTGGGTACTGCTACATTGTTGAATGGATTGTATCATCTAAATCTCAGCAACAAAGTAGTTGTGAATACTATAACTAGAAAACGCGGTAGGGATGAAACTAATCAAGTTTTGAAATGGCATCTTAGACTTGGTCATGTTGGTCAGACCAAGGTTTACAAGATGGAAAAAGATGGACTTATGGGTCCATTGGGATCGGATCCCTTTCCTACTTGTGAATCTTGCCTTAAAGGCAAAATGACTAAGTCCCCCTTCACAGGGACATTTTAAAGAGCCGCTGATAAACTGGGATTAATCCATACCGATGTATGTGGTGCTTTGGAAGCAGCACGTGACGGATATCAATATTTCATTACGTTTACAGATGATCATACTAGGTATGGTTATGTATACTTAATGAAACATAAATCCGAGGCCTTTGAGAAATTCCAGGAATTCAAGGCCCTAGTCGAGAAACAAACTAGTAATCATATCAAAGCACTTCGGTCGGACCGAGGTGGCGAGTATATGAGTACGGAGTTTGACGAGTTCCTTAAGGAACATGGAATAGTTTCACAACTAACACCTCCAGGTACTCCTCAGTTAAATGGTGTGTCAGAAAGAAGGATCCGGACCACGTTGAACATGGTCCGTTCCATCCGGGCTATCTTGACTTGCCGATTTACCTGGGGGTATGCACTCTAATCGCCGCGTATATCTTGAACAGATGTCCTTCCAAATCCGTTCCTAAAACTCCACATGAGATGTGGGAAGGAAGGAAACCAAGTCTTAATCATATTAGGATTTGTGGATGTCCCGCTTATGTCAAGAAGACTAAGGTGGAAAAGTTGGAAGCTAGGTCTGCGAAGGGACGTTTCATTGGATTCCCGTCTGGGACGATGGGATATCTATTCTACATGCCCGAAGATCGAAGGATCATTGTTGCTTTACAAGCACACTTCCCGGAAGATGAGTTCATTCAGAAGGCGGAGCAGTAGAAGTATTTCTTTAGAAGAATACAATGAAACTCCTCGAGAGACACTGTGCAAGAAATCGGAACCGAACTTTCAAACACAAGTACAACCACCTCGTAGGTCTAGTAGGGTGTCTCATTTACCTGAGAGGTATGGGCTTGTACACTTGGAGGAGCTGGGTCTCCATGAGGTTCCAAGTGATAGCCAAGAGACCGACCCAACAACCTATGACCAAGCGATGGTGGATGTAGACTCCCCGAAATGGCGTGAAGCTATGGAAGCTGAGATAGACTCGATGCATGTCAATCAGATCTGGACTCTAGTAGACCGCCCCAAGGGCATAGTGCCCATTGGGAATAAGTGGATCTACAAGAGAAAGACTGATGGTGATGGCAAGGTTGACGCCTATAAGGCCAGGCTTGTGGCAAAGGGTTATACCCAAAAGGAAGGCATCGATTACCACGATACCTTCTCGCCCGTAGCCATGATCAAGTCTATTCGCATGATGCTTGCTATAGCTGCCTACCACGATTATGAGATATGGCAAATGGACGTAAAGACGGCTTTCCTTAATGGATTCCTCGAGGAGGAAATCTATATGGAGCAGCCTAAAGGCTTTGTGTCCGAAGTCGATATTCAGAAAGTGTGCAAGCTTCAGCGTTCCATTTATGGACTGAAGCAAGCGTCGTGTAGTTGGAACCTTCGTTTTGACGAGGCGGTCAAAGAGTTTGACTTCGTGCAAAATGAAGAGGAACCTTGTGTATACAAGAAGGTTAGTGGGAGCAATATCGCATTCTTAGTACTATATGTAGATGACATTCTACTAATAGGAAATGATGTGGGAATGCTCGATCAGAAAGCTTGGCTTTCGAGTAATTTCTCCATGAAAGACTTGGGAGAAGCAACCTATATTCTTGGAATTCGACTCTACCGGGATAGAGCGAAGAGAACAATAGGCCTTTCCCAAGCCCTCTATATAGATAAGATCTTAAAGCGATTTAATATGGATGATTCTAAAAGAGGTTTCCTACCGTTGCAACATGGAATAAAACTCACCTTGAAGATGTGTCCTCAAAGTGAGGAACAACGAAAGGAAATGAGTAATATACCATATGCTTTGGCCGTGGGTAGCCTTATGTATGCTATGTTGTGTACAAGACCTGACATTGCGTATGCTGTAAGCGTGGTGAGTAGGTTTCAGGCAAACCCAGGTAAGGAACATTGGACTTCCGTAAAGAACGTTCTCAAGTACTTAAGAAGGACTAGAGATATGGTTCTGATGTATGGCGGTGGAGAATTGGATGTGGTGGGATTCACTGATTCGGACTTCCAAGGACTGAAGGACGACTCGATGTCCACTTCTGGCTACATATTTACTCTTAATGGAGGAGCAAGATTCTTGAGTAGTGCCAAGCAAAGCGCGATCGCTGATTCCACTGTCAGCCGAGTATCAAGCAAATGAGGCTTCCAAGGAAGGGTTCTGGATTAAGAAGTTTCTAGGAGAACTTCAAATGATACCATGTGCTGAGCTGCCTGTTCCGCTGTACTGCGACAACGACGGAGCTGTAGCACAGGCCAAGGAGCCGAGGTTTCACAACAGCACCAAACATATTGAGAGGAAGTATCATCTCGTAAGAGAATTTGTTCGCAAGGGATACATTGTGCTGCATAGAGTAGACTCGGCCGACAACGTCGCCGATCCACTGACCAAGCCACTATCTCAGACTAGCTTGGAGCGTCATCTGGAGAACATGGGTATTAGATACCATAGTGTGTGGCATTGAGTGCAAGTGGGAGATTGTTAGGAGTATGCCCTCGAATGCCACTCAGAGGTTGTTGAGTGAGGGCATTGTACTTGTAATTATGTAAACCATTTATATAAGGCGAATGATTGTTTCTTTATTTACTGGTAGTTACTGGCATTCCTAACTCGTAAATAAACATATAGAAACTAGTCCGTGTATTTGAGAGCAAAACGTTCCACTCCTTATTGGATAAGGGGGTCGGCACTGGAAAGGTTTATAGCTCAAATACTTAATCGTTCGCAAGTCGATGAAACTTGACTGGGCGTTAAGTTTATGTAAAGACTTGTATGACGTGTTCTTTGACATGGAGAGTGCCTGTCGAACACTAATGGTTAGTGGGATCACACGTTATAGGTATGCTAATTAGATTAGTATACTCGAACCGACTCACCCTCGATTCGTCACATAGATTTCACTCCGGAACAGTCAATGACGGAATCGAAAGGTTATGATAGGTATTCGTGAACCTTCGACTTGAGGATTTAGTAGGGATGTGCTTGTGACGTCAAGATTTTCATTAGAGTAGTTCGACCCTGTAAACCGGAAGCGGGGGTCAACCTTGACGTGCATCTTGACGGGCAAGTAGCAGGTCCTACTGAATACCAAGATAGAATTCTTTCTCCTGTTAGTGAACGGGTTATATGTCCTATGCGGTTATTGGCAGATGAGATCATAAGTCTTTGGCCAAAGCATTGGAGCTAGCTGTATTAGATACACGAGAGCTCGATGATCTCGATTTGCATTAACGCATGCATAGCATCAAGTACAGATAGGGTTTGACTGACCGTTACCCTATAACTTGATCGGGATATTTGAAAGAAGGGTTTATACGTATATTGGTATTCACGACAGAATGGTTCTTGAATGATCCCAATCATTCGTTCTCAGTTAGGGTACAGTGTAGGCCGCCAGGCTGGCTAGGTGGTGCTACTACTCTTTGGTTCCTCCCATTGCTAACTGAGACGGACCTACCGAGTCGCGTATTAGGATTGACGACGGAATGAATCAAGCTTAATTCTCTCATTATGAATATTAGATATTGGATATCTAATTCGGGACATTGGATGTTTAAATTGATTTATTGGATAAATTAATTTACGGCCTAATGAATTAAATAAATTACTGGGTGATAAATTTAATTCATGGATATAATTATTTTTTGGAGAAATTAATTATGTCATAATGTATTTGATATGATAAAATTAATTGGATTAATTAATCGATATAAATACATCGGAACGGAATCGGAGTTTATCTGTTTGGACTCACAGGAGTCCGAAACGAACCGAACTCATTCGTTTTTCATCATAGCCGCCGCCCCCACTTTCCACCTTATTCCCTTTTGTTTTTGTTCCCATTGATTAATGGGTGATAATGACATGGTGGGGTTGATTCTCATTTGATGAGTTGTTTTAAGGTGAGTGGAATTTGAATAAGAAAAGAAGACTTCATTCTCTCATTGATAGGCATTCATACGGATCAATAATAGAGAGATCAAGAGAGAGAAAAGTTCTTCTCAAAGTAGTCTTCTTCTTCTTCTTCACTTTCCTCTTGGTTTTCTTAGAGAAATTTCAAGAGATTAATTGAGAGTTGTGAGTTATACACTTAGAGTGTGATAATCTCATATTGCAAGCTTCATCACCTAGCTCTAGCCGTATCCTCGGAGGATAGCAAGGTGTTGTCATTCCGTTTGTTTTTCTGGCGCGTGGCAAGTAGAGACGCGGTGCTTTCGGCGTTGGATCGTTCAAGAGCTTGGGGAATAGCTCAAGAGAAGGTTACCATTTAATCAACGGACTTCGAGGGTTAGTTTCTTACGACTCTTGCTTTTGTTTATATATTCGTATATACGTAGCTCGATCGATCCTCGTAGGGATTCGGATCGAATTAATTTTCGTTTTACCGCTTCCGCTGGGCCTTCGTTTTAGGCGCCGAATCACAACAATACCTCCGGTATTCCATGCTTGATTACTTTGTACTGTGTGAATGTTGGTAATGTGACGTCATTTCTATTTATGTATTCCATTGAGTGCTATATAATTGTACGATGTGAATGAAACGGGGGTGACACACCTTGACACCGTGGACGATTGTCGGTGCGAATATGACGGTGGCCAACGTCTTGTTCCCCGATAATTGTTGACGAGTGGAAGGGATGGTCACCCTAAGATGGTTAGAATGTGGTTGAGGCTAAAAGATTCTGTCTAACGCGCGCTATAACCCATGCCTAACGTACGCTATATTTCGATCGTTATGTACGTTAAGGCAGCTACATTACGTATGTAACGGGTGGGTCGGTCTCCCGACCAGAATCTTTCTTTTGACACGGACAGGGCTACTTTCGGCGGGCTAGAGGACAAACGAGTCAACTGTTCGTTACGTACGTTATGTCCCAAATTTAACGTACGTAACACTTGGGCACATTTCGGGCAGTGAGTTCTTTACGTACGTTGTCATTACACTGTTACGTACGTAATACAACTTACGTACGTAACACTCTTATCGTTAACGTACGTTATCAAAACCAAGTTTTATAAAATGATAGTTCCCTTCTTCATTTGCACGACCCAACATCACAAACTACCACCCTTGGAGAAATTCCTGGCCCTATACCCGGTTCTTACGCTTCTTAAACACTTGAATTAACATTGAGGAGGTGGATTCTTGAGCTTCGGTGAAGATTATCCAAGTCGTTCAAGTCACTTCTCGTTCTCCTCGTAGTTCTTGAGAATCCGTCAACTATCTTCATTAATCTTCTTCCAATAAGGTAAGCCACCAATCCCTGGAGTTATATCTTCGATGTTTTCTTATTTATACTTATTATATTGTGGGTATTGGGTAGATTTTGCTAAACTTCATAGACAAACTTGTCGGATGAAATTGTAGTAACCGGGAATTCCGTTTCTCATATGTTTCGTTTCATGCAAATGAAATTTCACTTCAAATCATCACTAGGAATGTAAAATTTGACGAATCAATTGTGGGGAAATTCGTAGTAATCCGTCACTGTATGTTCCATTGTTCGTAGCCACCCTTACCTTGTGAGTTTTGACACTTAGCAAACTAAGGAAAAATAATTCGATAGTATAATCAATATTGGTTGTCAAACCACCGAAGTTGTTGTGTAATAAAATCCGTCGATTGTAGTATTCGGAATATAGAATTGTATTAGAAAGCATAAGATTCAATTTCGCCATAATAATTCGTTGACAACCGAAGAATGATAGGATCATCTTCTTAAGTAAATCGATATACCTAATGTTAATTATAAGATTGAACGAGATAATGGTACACAACACTTGAAAACTTAGAAACGATACTCATACCGACAATTAAAACTACACTAGGAATCCGGTTAGGAAAGGGAGGCTAGTTTTATTCATTATAATCCGTACGAGGTGTTAATCGGATGTTTCGTGGCTAGGTTAATCTCGAGCGGGCGTGGGGACTTCGTTATCATAAAGCACCTACTATCGGATCACAGGCAAGTGAAATCTTGCTCGTGAATTTTCTAATATCAATGTTATACCGTATGTGTGTACGTGCCATTTTGATAAAAGCTGACGTTTGTCTTTCTCTAAAGATGTTATAAATGGGCCGATGTGTTGGGGATAAAACCTGTATGGTACCCGTGTGGAAATGTGTTAGGGGGTAAGACCCGAATTGGGCACCTATGTTGCGGGGTATTCCCGTGTGGATACTTCCGTGACCCTTGGTTGCGACCTTGGGGGCTTATGTGATAAAGAGAGAGACTCGTCGGTTGAGTGATGAAATATTCCCTGTGATTACTAGGTACTGTGATTGTAAAGATGTCGTATATCGTTGTTAGTAGTTGTTATTTGGTATGCATTCTTCGACCACGTTACGGGTATGACTCGTCGTACCAGGTAAAATTGTTCTTCATGTGCAGGACATTCCCGAGGGGTCCGGTCAGACTTGAGCGGTGTTGGAATTATCTCTAGCCGCTGCTTTAATGGGAATAAATTGTTTTCTTTGGAAAAACCTTTGTTGTGTAATAATTGAACATCAAATTACATTTTCCCTTAAATCTTTCGATTCACGTTATGAATTCCTTGAATTTAAGGTTTTATCGCGATTTTCTTAAAATGCCTATTTTTCTAACTAGCCTTGTGGGTCCCGCGTGGGATTCATGGCACTGTAATACCTCGGGATATTTTGGGGGTGTTACAGAAAATTGTATCAGAGCGAAAACTCCTGGTTTGAATAAAACTTTCTCCTATATTTTTTTTCTTCTTTCTCTCAAAATCCAACACCCCAAGCGATTGAAGCTCCTCGTGGGAATGCAAGTAAGTGATATGTGTGTGTTTCTATTTTTGTACAACATTTAATTGTAAACCACGCGTGGAACTAGCTTTAGATTGATACCGTTAGTGATGGCACGCCGAGGAGCTAGAAGGGTGGTGAATGACCCTCAGGGTTCCGCCGCGAACCACAATGAGGACGGGAACACTGCCGAGACCCATCCTGCTGGGGGCCAGCCGCCACCAGTTAACCAAAACGATCAGGAGGCGGAACGCCAAAATAACAACCCTGGAGGCATGGATCCAGCTTTTGTTCAGGCCCTTGCCCAGGCTATCGCCATGGGAATTGCTCAGGTCAATCAAAGTAACGGATACCGGTCATCAATGTGGAAGAAAACGCAGAAGAGATCGATGGTTGGGAGAGATGTCAAGGCTAGGCCTCCATTATTTGACGGGACAGAGAGAAACACGTGGACGATCGATTTCGAAATGGAGACCGCCTTCAAGTAATCGGATGCCTGTAAAATGTAAAGGTGCCGCCGAATTAATCAACTCCGTGACACTGCCGCACGTTGGTGGAGGACTTACAGGTGCCGAGGACCGAGTGGTCGGGTGGACCGAATTTGCCCGATCACACGGAGCGAGTATCCCCCTGCATCAGCCCGAACCGCTCGCGACGAGACTTTTTCGCCGCCCTCGTAACATGCCAAGATTGCAGATCATTCGGGCCTACCGAACCGAGCTAAGTTACATCTCCCAGATGGTTCCATCAGAAGATCAACGAATATGCCATCTTGCACAGAGGTTACCGGAGGATGTACAACGCTATGCCGCCGGATTTCACTGCACGACCCTGAGAGCATACGAAGACGTAGTCACAGTATATGCCGGTACAATTGTTAATACCGACATCGGGCATAACTCGAAGAAGCAGAAGACATCAGTTCAGCCTGGGAGCAACAACAAAACGAATTCGGGGCCCGCATCTTCTTTTAAGCCGGCGGTTTCATACCAACAGAAGGGTGTATCTGATCGGCCTTACCGTAGGGACTGTTTCAATTGTGGCATGACCGGGCATACTAAGGATCGGTGTCAGAAGACGGCTACCAAATGTTTCACTTGCGGAAAGAGTGGACACATGTCTCGCTACTGCTGGCGGGCCAATTCCACTCAGAGCCCAGCTTCGCAACCAAGTCAACAAGGCTCTGTCCAATCCCCTAGGACGCCTGCTATTTCCAACTACCGAGCTCCATCCCACCAGAGCCAACCACCACTGCATGGTGCCGGACGAGGCCGTGGGCGCGGCGGAGGTACCTTGTCCTTTTCGGAGTCAGTACCGTCTCGTGTATTTGAGCTGAGGGCTATGGATGGTCAGCCTGCGCCAGCTATCTCAGGTACTCTTCTTGTTAACTCTCAGCCAGTGCATGTACTATTTGATACTGGAGCCACCCATTCGTTTATATCTGTGGAATGTGTTGAACGCTTAAATCTTGTTTATGTACCTTGTGAGCCCTTTACTGTTAAACTACCCGAGGGTAGTAGATTAAGCGGTGATCAAAAGGTTCGAGACTGTCGGATCAGCATCAACGATCATAGTTGGACCGCTAATCTTATGGTCTTCCCACTCCAGAATGAAGATATCATATTAGGAATGGACTGGATGCCATTGCACAGGACAATCTTGGATACCTACCACCTGACTATTTCTATTTCGGCTCTTGACGGTACCACACATGTCATCAGCGGACGTGAACACTTTAGTACAAAAGGATCTCTCAGCATTATCGCATCGGAAGCCTCCTGCAGCTCTCGAAGCAAATACTACTGGTGTTATGTTCTTCGAGAGGACACTTCACAACTTGCAATCACAAACATTCCGGTGGTGAATGAGTTTCCAGACGTTTTTCCTGATGAACCACCAGGGCTGCCACCGCACCGAGAAGTTGACCTTTCCATTGAACTCGAACCGGGGATGAGACCTATTTCCAAAGCTCCTTACAGAATGGCACCGGCCGAGATGAAGGAATTAAAGATACAGCTCGAAAATCTGTTGGAGAAAGGGTTGATCCGCCCAAGCACCTCACCGTGGGGCGCGCCGGTACTTTTCGTTAAGAAAAAGGATAACTCTCTACGCTTGTGCATCGACTACAGGGAGTTGAATAAGGTTACTATCAAGAATCGTTATCCACTACCAAGGATTGATGACCTCTTGGATCAGTTACAAGGGGCAGTCATGTTTTCAAAGATTGGTTTACGGTCCAGATATCACCAATTGAGGATTCGGGAGGAAGATATACCCAAGACTGCATTTCGGTCGAGGTATGGGCATTACGAATATATCGTGGTATCATTCAGGTTGACTAATGCCCCATCCGTTTTCATGGAACTGATGAATAGAGTTTTGATTGATTTCCTCGATAAATGCGTGGTGGTTTTTATCGACGACATCCTGATATATTCTCGAAGCCGACAGGAACACGAGGAACATTTGAGGCAAGTGCTGGGCGTGTTAAGACAACACCAACTTTATGAGAAACTGTCCAAGTGCGAATTCTGGATGCCGGAGGTAATTTTTCTCGGACATGTTGTCTCGGCAGAAGGTGTCAAGGTCGACCCACAAAAGATCGAGACAATAACGAGTTGGGAACCTCCGAAGAATGTCAAAGAGGTTAGGAGCTTCTTAGGACTGGCGGGTTACTATCGAAGATTCGTCGAGGCTTTTTCCTGTATCGCCCGACCGTTAACGAACCTACTGAGAAAGAGCACCAAATTTGTATGGACTGCAGATTGCCAGAAGAGCTTCGACGAGCTCAAGAGTAGGCTAACCATCGCCTGCACTAGTGTTACCACAGGCATGTATGATTCATTATATACACGGACGCATCCAAGCATGGACTAGGGTGTGTCTTCATGCAGAATGGCAGAGTCGTTGCGTACGCATCCCGACAACTGAATCCGTACGAAGTAAATTACCCGACACATGACTTGGAGCTAGCCGCGGTGGTGCGTGCCCTCAAGATTTGGAGGCACTATCTTTACGGAGATACTTGCAAAGTTTTCACGGATCACAAGAGTTTGAAATATATCTTCACGCAGAGAGAATTAAACATGAGACAGAGGCGTTGGTTGGAGCTAATCAAGGACTACGATGTGGAAATTTCTTATCATCCCGGAAAAGCCAACGTGGTAGCTGATGCTATTAGTCGGAAAACTACACAAGAGGTGATGGTATCCAGCATAACAGTTCAGCCCAAACTGCAGCAAGAGATCAGGAGAAGCAACACCGAAGTATGGGTACAACGTAGGCAAGGACGATTATGCTCAATCAATATACTTTCGTCCTTACTAGACGAGATACGTCTAGCACAGATGGAAGATCCTGAATTACGTGTGATTGGTGAAAGAATCGAGAAAGGAGATGTTTCCGACTATAAGATTCAGGGTGATTTGGTGAGGTTCAAGAACAGGATATGTATTCCACCGAATGACGGACTGAAGCAAACTATACTGAAGGAGGCGCATTCCACTCCCTATTCTATTAACCCCGGAGCAAGCAAGATGTACAAGGATTTACGATAGAGTTTTTGGTGGAAGAACATGAAGTGGGAAGTTGCTAGGTTCGTCGCCCGATGTATGACATGCCAACAAGTGAAAATCGAACACCGCAGACCAGCCGGAATTATGCAACCCCTACCCATCCCGGAGTGGAAATGGGAGAGCATATCAATGGACTTTGTCACTAAGCTACCTACGGCGGTGGGAGGAAAGGATACGATTTGGGTCATTGTTGATCGATTAACAAAATCAGCACATTTCATTCCTATTCAAGAGACAACCGGGACAGAGCAGCTGGCCGTCATTTTCATCACAGAGATCGTCAGGCTACATGGTGTTCCCTCATCCATCATTTCGGATAGGGACACCAGATATGTGTCTCGTTTTTGGAAAGCCGTCCATAAAGCTATGGGGACACAAATACACTTTAGCACGGCTTATCATCCTCAGACAGATGGGCAAACCGAGCGTACGATTCAAACCTTGGAAGATATGTTGAGGGCGTGCGTGCTCGATTGGGGAAAGGATTGGGCTAGACATTTGGGATTAGTGGAGTTCTCGTACAACAACAGCTGGCATGCAAGCATAGGCATGGCACCGTTTGAGGCCCTGTATGGGCGAAGGTGCAAGTCACCGTTATGCTGGGACGATGCCTCCGACACCGCGGTTACCGAGTTGGAACTTATCCAGGAGTCCATTAAGAAGATCTCTATAGTTCGGAAACACATGCTGGCCGCACAGAGCCGGCAAAAATCTTATGCCGAAAACCGACAGCGACCGTTAGAATTTACGGTCGGGGATCATGTTTGGGTCAAAGTATCACCTATGCGAGGTATTCGGCGTTTCGGCTAGAAAGGCAAGTTAAGCCCGAGATTTATAGGTCCGTTTGAGATATTGGACCGGGTAGGGAAACTCGCGTATCGATTAGCTCTACCGCCGCATCTGGATGGAGTGCATAATGTTTTTCATGTTTCCCAGTTAAGGAAGTATGTCTATGACCCGAGTCACAAGCTC
Source organism: Orobanche coerulescens (assembly GCA_033398695.1). Classification (NCBI taxonomy): domain Eukaryota; kingdom Viridiplantae; phylum Streptophyta; class Magnoliopsida; order Lamiales; family Orobanchaceae; genus Orobanche; species Orobanche coerulescens. The sequence continues at coordinate 106,745,992 of CM065805.1, read as the reverse complement.
AATTTTGAAGAAGTGGAAATTTCCGATGACGCTACCTTTAGGGAGGTACCGACCGCCATTCTGGACCGGCGTGTGAAGATGTTAAGGAATAAAGCCATACCCCTCGTGAAGATTCAGTGGTCGCACCACGGCACGGAAGAGGCGACTTGGGAAACCGAGTCGAGCATGAAGGAGAGTCATCCCGAGTTATTTTCTCAAGTTTCATGACGAAACTATTTTAAGAGGGGTGATATGTAATACCTCCGGTATTCCATGCTTGATTACTTTGTACTGTGTGAATGTTGGTAATGTGACGTCATTTGTATTTATGTATTCCATTGAGTGCTATATAATTGTACGATGTGAATGAAACGGGGGTGACACACCTTGACGCCGTGGACGATTGTCGGTGCGAATATGACGGTGGCCAACGTCTTGTTCCCCGATAATTGTTGACGAGTCGAAGGGATGGTCACCCCAAGATGGTTAGAATGTGGTTGAGGTTAAAAAGTTCTGTCTAACGCGCGCTATAACCCATGCCTAACGTACGCTATATTTCGATCGTTACGTACGTTAAGGTAGCTACATTACGTACGTAACGGGTGGGTCGGTCTCCCGACCAGAATCTTTCTTTTGACACGGACAGGGCTACTTTCGGGGGGCTAGAGGACAAACGAGTCAACTGTTCGTTACGTACGTTATGTCCCAAATTTAACGTACGTAACACTTGGGCACATTTCGGGCAGTGAGTTCTTTACGTACGTTGTCATCACACTGTTACGTACGTAATACACCTTACGTACGTAACACTCTTATCGTTAACGTACGTTATCAAAACCAAGTTTTATAAAATGATAGTTCCCTTCTTCATTTGCACGACCCAACATCACAAACTACCACCGTTGGAGAAATTCCTGGCCCTATATCGGGTTCTTACGCTTCTTAAACACTTGAATTAACATTGAGGAGGTGGATTCTTGAGCTTCGGTGAAGATTATCCAAGTCGTTCAAGTTACTTCTCATTCTCCTCGTAGTTCTTGTGAATCCGTCAACTATCTTCATTAATCTTCTTCCAATAAGGTAAGCCACCAATCCCTGGAGTTATATATTCGATGTTTTCTTATTTATACTCGTGCTTTTGCCCTCGTACTTCTCGAATTCTGTGATTTTTATACTCGGTGCATCGTTATAGGTTGAACTGCTTGTCGAGCAAGGCCGCACGAGCATCTGGTCGTGCGTGGCACTCGTGCGTTGCGGATGGACTGGGTAGGAGACCCAGCGGCCGAGTCAGTGCCGCACGAGTAGGCCACACGAGCAAATGCTCGTGCGCGGCGCTCGTGTGTTGCGGTTGGACTGGGCAGGAGACCCAGTGGTCGAGTCAGTGCCGCACGAGCAGGCCACACGAGCAACTGCTCGGGCGCGGCGCTCGTGTGTTGTGGGTGGACTGGGCAGGAGACCTAGTGGTCGAGTCAGTGCCGCACGAGCAGGCCACACGAGCAACTGCTCGGGCGTGGTGCTCGTGTGTTGCGGGTGTACTGGGTAGGAGGCCCAGCGTTCGAGTCAGGGCCGCATGAGCATGCCACATGAGTTACTGCTCATGTGCGGCGCTCGTACGCTAAGAGCAGTAGCCGGCAGAAGCCTCACGCACGACCGGACGCATGGACACTTGATCATGCAGGTTGGTCGTGCGTCCCTGGGACTTATATAAGTGGACAAACGGGATTTCCTCATTTTCACCATTTCTTCATCTTAGTTCTCAGAGAGAGGGTTTGTGGGAGAAATTTTTCATCATCAATCACTTGAGTACTCGATTTTCATCATCTTCATTCGGTTGTGAAGCTCGGATTGTCGATCTAACGCGGGTTCGTCGAATCAATGTACTTGGATCTTCAAAGGTAATGTTCTTCAAACATCTTGGATTTCGATTTTGAGTTGGGGATATGATGTTTTGGACGTTATAATCGTGTTTTATGAATAGATATACATATGATTATGAGTTTGTAAATATATTCGTTGGATTATTTAAGGATTATTCAAGAACACTTTGAATATTGAGTTGGATTTCGGGGTTTTCGATTAATTGTTGTTGAAATCACGAATTTGGATATTCATATTAGATTATTGATCGTATTGAAGATGTTTTGTTGGTTTAAAACACTTCTTGGGGATTTGATGTTGGTATAATTGAAGATTGATTGTAAACAATCGAAGATTGGTCACAACGTGTTTGATATAATGCCCCAATGAACTTGGTTTAGTCGTATCGACGTTTTGAGTTAGTTATATTCGTGTTTGATTCATATGTTAAACGGATTGTTGGTAATTGTGTTATTCAAGGTTGTTCGAGCGACCGACTTTTCATTTAGGACGTTTGTTCGTGGAAGGACATTGTTCAACGGTGTTGTGTAAGTTAATTCTTACTCGGTTAAAAGGATATTCATTCCTTTTGTTGTTGTTCATTCATAATCATAACTCATTCATAATTGTATTAACCGTATTGAGACTTGTAATTGTCGAATAATCACTTCTTTCACGAGGAACGACGGTTCCAATCATTTCATTGAGTTATCATTCACGTCACTATTATTTTCATCTCGGTGAGTCATTCTTGACTTTGTCGGATTATTATTCACTGATATTCATTATGGTCATTCTCGTTCATATGACTTTCTGGGTTCATATTGCGTGGCCGGGTGTGGATGTGTGGAATTTTTAGTCGAGCACATGATGGTCATGTATTGGGTCACCGATACATTGGACTGTGCACACGGTAAAGATTACCTCCGTGAGACTAATTAGGTACAAGGACTTGTGTGTCCGGGCACTCGTCTTGTACACTTGCACAGAACATTACTGGCATACTATGATGCTCCTCTTCAGCTTAAATTCATAACTAAGGATAATTCATAATTGAGCTATATCATGATTGTGTATATTCAACCCTTGAGGATTGTTGTTCTGTATAACTGACCCCGTTAGGGGATATTGTTTTCAGGTCATGGCAAGGCAAAAGCACGGGAATAGAACGTTGACGGCGAGGAGTCCCAGTGATACTAGTAGGGGGGCCCAATCCTTTCAGTCATTCATGTTGTTGTCATTTATTTTCCGCTGCAGATTTCCATTTGGATACTCCGTTTCATTCAGTGTTGTGTATTTTATCTTCATATAAAATATACATGTATTCGGTATTATCTTGGGTGTGTTATAATGCAACTCCTCATCGGAGTAATTGATGATATAATGTGGTTCGGTAATACAATTATATTATTTAATTCATTAATTTTCATTACTGGTGGGTCCTGGTCGGGGTCCACGGCACTGTAATATCCGCCTAGTTTGGGGTGTTACATTCTAAGTGCTTAATGAACTATTTGATCCAAACGACTTCCTTTGCAGCTTTTGAAGAATCAACATATTCAGCCTCAGTTGTAGAATTACTGGTAGTTTTTCTTGGCACTCTTCCCGCTTACCGCGCCTCCATTTAGACTAAAGATGTAAGCTATCATGATTGGAAATCATATTTGTCTTTTGGAAACACATCAGCATAGCCTATAACAGCCAATTCCTTTTGTCCGCTATATAGCAGGAATTTATCTTTAGTCCTTTTCATGTAATTAAAAATGTTTTTAGCTGCAGTCCAATGTGCCTCACCCGGATTTGACTGGTATCTGCTCATCATGCTCAAAGCACATAACACATCTGGTCGAGTACATATCAAGGCATACACGATAGACCATATCGCAAATGCGTAAGGAACCAAACTCATTCTCTTCTGCTCATCAGGCCAAAATAGACATTGAGTATTGCTTATAGACATACCATGTGACGTGCGAAGAAAGATTTGCTTGTAGTCTTTCATATTGAACATGTCAAGCACTTTATCTATATAAGTGCTCTGACTAAGTCTAATCATCCTTTTGGATCTATCTCTACAAATCTGAATGCCAGTATGTATTGTACCTCACCCAAGTCCTTCATTGAGAAACACTTACTGAGCCAAGCTTTCATGGACTGTATCATAGAATGTCACTTCCGATGAGAAGAATGCTATCGAAGTACTAGGATCACAACACTGCTCCCAGTGACATTCTTTGTTGGCCACTAAGTATACTGGATACAACTTGGAAAGCGTTTTAAACAACAAGCTGTACTGATTTTAAATCTGAGTGTGTAGCGGAAGTCTTGAATACAATAAGTTGCTGTGAATACAGCAATTGATGTGCAGTGTATACTTAAATAATCACGGTAATTAAAACAGTAAAAAGGTAGAAGGTAAATAACACAGTATTTAAAGTGGTTCGAGGTAAACCCCTCTACGTCCACTGGTCCTCCACACAGGAGTAAAAAGTTTATTATAATTACTACGTACACAACTACGAAATTATAACAATACACAATTAATATATCATTTAAATTACATGACACACGCATAGCTGTGGTCTAAATGTCCCATCGGGCAGGGAGAGATCTGAAAATTTTTAAATTCTTCTCCTTTTGGGTATAAGTTTTGCCCAAAGCTTCAAGTTCACCAACAATACCAGTGAATCTGAGGTCAAGTTCCTCAAGTGTCTCGGTTGATTTCATTTTGAAAGATTCAAATTGCTGAGTCAGTTTTGAAATTTTATTTTCTTTTGAGAGCTCAGTACCTCACAAATCAACTTGAGTTTATCCTGCATTTCCTTATGCATTTCTGACTCTTTACCTTCGAGAACGTGCCTTTGTCAAGAGTGACAAATAACGCGTTCTTAGCCACATTGTCGAGATTGGCGCGCTTTCTTTCATCTGTGGTCCATTGCTCGCGCACCTTCTCAAGCATCTCAGCATGAGCTTGGCCTTCAATCCTTGCGGCCGTGTTTACCTTCATGATCTTAATGGGGTCGTCCTGTATAACAAAAATCATCTCTTCGTGCATAGCTGCAAGATGAGCCTCCATCCTGATTTTCCAATCATCAAATTTGTTAATAGAGAACATAGGTACTTTGTTGATCATTGATGTATCCATGTGAGAATAAAGTAATGAAAAAGACTATTTTGAAAATTAAGTCATTTTGGATCTGATTCGGTTAAAAATACGACTGATTCTTTTTAGAATCAACTGCTCCGATACCACTTGTTGGCCACTAAGTATACTGGATACAGCTTGGAAAGCGTTTTAAACAACAAGTTGTACTGATTTTAATTTTGAGTGCCTAGCAGAAGTCTTGAATACAGTAAGTTGCTATGAATACAGCAACTCATGTGCAGTGTATACTTAAATAATCACGGTAATTAAAATAGTAAAAAGGTAGAAGGTAAATAACACAGTATTTAAAGTGGTTCGAGGTAAACCCCTCTACGTCCACTGGTCCTCCACACATGAGTAAAAAGTTTATTATAATTACTACGTACACAACTACGTAATTATAACAATACACAATCAAAATATCATTCACACAGATTGATATAATGATCTTAGCTTCAACCGTTCACACAGATTGGCTTGAGCTAATGCTTTGACTGGCTTCTTCACACAGAGTTCTGAAGCTTCGTCTTCTTCAGTCCACACATGGCTGATCTGGGTTTGTTCAAGGATAGAACAGGGTATGAACAACAGCTTTGACTTTTCGAGCTTCTAGCTGATGATATGTTGTTCAAGTTGTTGAGGATTGTATATCTCTTTGATCTGAATTGCAGTAAGCTTTGGAGATCTGTTTTGCTCTGAATATTTCTTTGTAAGCTTGATCGTTCAGTCGTTCAGTCAGTAGTTCAGTTTCGTAGTGTTCAATCTTCAAATTCTGGATATATATATAGTCTCTGAAATATATCCGTTGAGATAAATCCGTTGAGCAAGATTCAGTTCCAATAGGATGAAAAACACGATCCGGATTTTGCGGGATTTGAAGATCTGTTGACTTATAGTATTTAAATACTTTATCCTTAAGTATTTAAATACTTCTTTATCAACGGGACTTGACTTCTGGTGAATACTAAAGATTCCTTCTTTGCCTTGTTGAGAGCTGTATGGAAGGTTTACTTATTTGTCAATTCGAGACAGCTTCCATACTTAGTCTTTATGAGACTTCTTTGCTGTACTGAAAGATATGCTGGATCTTACGAGAGGTCTTCGATACAGATTGACACTATAGATCATCTTTTCGATACAGTTTCCTTACTGTATTGAGGATTGGATTATTGTCAAAACATACTGGCACTTATGATCAATAGAGGGTAGTATCGATATAGGGTTTATCCCGACAGATTTGATACAGGGTATTGTTTTCCCAACATTCTTATATACACATCATTCCTATTCATTTATTATGAAGATAAATTTCTAAATTGCTTTATCGACACAAAAATTCCAACTTCGAGATGCATTGCTTCAAATCATAAATAGCTCTTTAAAACTTGCATATTTTCCGAGGATGTTTTAGATCCTCAAAACCTTCTGTTTGTGTCATGTACACCTACTTCCAAAATCCCATTTAGGAAGGCGGTTTTGACATCCATTTGCCAAATCTTATAATTGTAATGAGCTGCAATAGCTAGGATAATCCAAATGAACTTAAGCGTAGCATATGGAGAGAAGGTTTCATCATAATCCACCCCGTGAATTTGTTTGTAACCTTTTGCTACCAACCTAGATTTGAAATGATCCGGTTTCTTATCTATGTTAATTTTTATCTTAGAAACCCATTTATTACCTATAGGATTTACCCCATCAGGCAAATCAACCGAGATCCTTATTTAATTTTCACACATGTACTCCATTTTGGATTTCATAGCTTCTCGTCTTTTTGGAATTCAGGCTTGTCTCAAGTTCTTTATAGGTGCTCAGTTCATTTCTTTCTAAAAACATGACTTGATAACTTTCAGTTAGATTGATACCATAATATCTTTTTGGCAGAGTTCTATATCTTTGAGACCTACGCATGGATTGGGCAACTTTGGTCGCAGTTTCCAAAACTGGTTCTGGATCTGGAACAAATTCATACAAAAAATGTATTTCAAAAGAAGTAGGAGTTTCTTTTTTATTAGTTGCTCTTCTTGAATTTCTTCGATATGGGCATCACTCCACTTGTCTTGTTGGAAAGATATTCTTTTTTTAGAAAGATACCTTCTCGAGCAACAAAAACTTCGTTCTCAAAATGATGGTAGAGGTAATACCCCTTTGTCTCTTTTGGATACCCTAAGAAAGACATTTTTATGATTTGGGAGCAAGTTTATCATAAACAAAGTGTTGTGCATATGCTTTAGATCCACAGACTTTGAGAGAATACAGTTTGGGAACCTTCCTAGTCCACATCTCATATGGTGTCTTTTCAACAGCTTTGGACGGTGCTCGATTTAATGTAAATGCAACAGTTCATAGAGCATGTCCCAAGAAGGAGATCGAAAGAGCAGCTTTACTCATCATGGATCGAACCATATCCAATAATGTTCGATTCTTCCTTTGTAACACACCATTCAATTGAGGTGTTATATGAGGGCCAGGTAAATTGTGATAGAACTCCACAAAACTTTATATGGTCATCAAACTCTTGTTTCATATATTCGCCACCATGATCTGATTGAAATGCTTTTATATTTTTGCCAAGTTGATTACTTCACTTTGAAATTCCTTAAATTTCTCAAAAGATTCGGACTTATACCCCATTAGGTAAACATATTCATATCTCTTAAAGTCGTCAGTAAAAGTGATGGAGTAGCTGAATCCACCTCTTGCATCTTGGTCCAACATCTATATGAATGAGTCCCAATAAGTCACTTTCTCTTTCGCCCATCCCAATGAATGTCGATTTTTTCCCGTTAAACATGATTCACATGTCTCAAATGGCTCAAAGTCAGATGAATCCAGAATCCCCTCCTTGAGGAGTTTCTCTATTCATTTTATGTTGATGTGACAAATGACAATGCCAGAGGTAAGTTGGATTCAATTTATTGTTTAACCTTTTTGGTACTTATGTGTATATCTATGTATTTGTATTTGGAAAATATAAACCATCATTTAATTATGTTGGGATTATGCCCTCGAATGCTACTTAGTGGATCAGAGAGTGAGAGCATTGTATTGTATTATGAACATCAATCATATAAGGCATTTATTATTGCTATATTATTGTACACCATTGGCATCATGATTTGATATAGAGAATAATTGTCCTTGCATTTAAGAGCAAATATTCAACTCCATATGAGATAAGGAGATATGCACTGGAAGTGTTAAGGGCTCGAATGCTTAACAGGTTCGGAAGTTGACGAAACTTAATTGAACATTAATTTTAGACAATACTTCTAACGTGTATTTTGACATGGATAATGCGTTTCTTCACCAAGGGTTGTGGTAGCACATATTATAGGTATGTTAATGGGATTAGTGTACTTAGACTCGAGTCACCTCGATTCGGTCATATAAATTTCACTCCGGGATTGTCAATATTCGGCTATACTTGCTGATACAAGGGTGAAATTTCCAGAAAAGAGACATTTATGTGTAGTTTATAATTCACATTATAGGTGACTTTTTTCTATAAATAACATACGGCCATAATGGACCTAATCAACAAAATCACCAAACTATCGCTTCTTACAAATTCTCTGAGTACAAAATTCACCACTGGCAGTTAAATGTGGTGGAGAAACAAGAAAAGAGGACGAGAACCTGCATACAACTAAGGAAAATGCAATTCTGGTCCCGTAACAATAGGGTCTATCAAAACTGCTCGCGTCCAAAATAAAATTTGCAATCTAGTCCCTTAACTTTTAAAAAATCGCAATTTTGGTCCTGAAGTTGTCGGAAAATGGATACGTTCCCGGAAAATATCACTTGAATGTCACGTGACTCGCCGGGACTTTGAACAATCCAAGTTTATTAGTGGCTCTTTCAAAAGTTAATCGATATGGACGAATTCAAGTTTATCAGTGGCTCTTTCAAAAGTCTCTATGAAGGGGGACTTAGTCATTTTGCCTTAAGCCAAGATTCACAAGTTGGAAAGGGATCCGATCCCAATGGACCAATAAGTCCATCCTTTTTCATTTTGTAAACCTTGGTCTGACCAACATGACCAAGTCTAAGATGCCAATTGAAAACTTGATTAGTTTCATCCCTACAACGCTTCTTAGTCACAATATTTACGACGACTTTGTTACTTAGGTTTAGATGATACAATCCATTTAATAATGTAGCAATGCCTACTAATTTATTTACAAAATAAATTTTGCAAGTACTATCACCAATGAAAAATGAAAAGCCTTTCGATCCATGGCTGAAATGGATACAATATTTTTAGGCCCCTTGGGCAAAACAAGTACATCATCTAAGGTTAAAATAAAGTCGGATTCCAAATCCAAAAGAAGTGATCATATTTCAGTTGCTTCAACACTATGCCATTTTCGAAAGTAATCATCACTTCCGCAGCTCCAATCTCCTACTTTGTTCCAGATCCTGATTCATGGTACAAATATGAGAACTATCACCTGAATCCAGTATCCATGAAGTAAAGAATATGGTAGCAAAACAATTCGTTTCCAAAACTAAAAGTTTCGTACCTGAAGCGCCATGAAGGATCAGACAGTCTCTTGCCCAGTGGCCCTGGTCACCACTTTTGAGACATTTGTCCGTCTTCACCTTCTTGCTCTTTGGAACCATTGGGGCCTTGCCCTTTCCCTTAAACACCTTACCTTGTGAGCCGATCAGTTTCTTAGTCTTTTTCTTCTTGTTCTGGGACTTCCGAGATCCAGAAGAAATCACAAGGGCATATTCCTTGACCCATGTAGTCTTCATCTGAGACTGAGCGGTTACGAGTCTGTTCATCAACCCTACTAAATCGCAAGCAATTTCATTGCAGTTGAAGTTCAGAACAAACTAAGAAAAGGAATCAGGAAGAGATTGTAGGATAAGGTCAGTTTGGAGAGAAACATGCATCCTAAAATCAAGAGCCTCCAATCTCTCGATCATAGAGATCATTTTGAGGACGTGTTCCCCGACTTTCTCAACTTCCTTCATCCTGGACGTTATATCAAGCATCATACAAATAGTCTTTATCATGGCTACAGGCGATAAGGTTTCGAAGTAATTGACTTTTATATTTGGGAATAACCCTTTGCCACAAGACTAGGCTTATATGCATCAACCGTGCCATCTCCATCAGTTGTTATCTTGTAGATCCATTTGTTTCTAATTAGCACTATGCCTTTAGGAAGATCTACTATAGTCCTGACCTGATTATCATGCATTGAGTCTATCTCAACTTCCATAGCTTCTTCCTATTCTCGGAGTCCACATCTACCCTCGCTTGGTCATATGTAGAGGGATTATTCTCTTGACTACTTTCTCTCATCTCATGGACACACAGGTCCTCTTGACGTATATAGATATACTGAGAAGATCTACTAGACCTATGAGGTTGTGTTTGTATTTTAGAAGGATTGGTTTTAATATCTTGTACATGTGACTCATCTGGTGTTCTTATTTTTTCTTCCAAAGAAAAATTTCTACCTACGCATCCTTCCTGAATGAACTCATCTTTAAGGAAGTGTGCTTGTAAAGCAACAATGATCCGATAAACTTCGTGCATGTAGAATAGGTATTTCGTGGAACCACCTGGGTATCCTACGAAATGACCCTTCACAGACCTCGCTTCCAACTTTTCTACTTTAGTCTTCTTGACATAAGTAAGACATCCCCAAACAAAGAAGTCTATTTCTCCAACGGACGGATTTGTTACAGGAATTGCAATGGATATGAAGAGAAAGCTCAAAGGATCGACATATATAAATACCTGAAGATTTGAATTGATCAAAGAACGATGCGAACAACACTCTCAAGCAATTAAAGCAATCAAAGAAATCAAGCGAATTATAACATCGTAATGTGATTAAGACTTGGCTTCCTACCTCTCCACATCTCATGTGGAGTCTTAGGAACATACCTGGAAGTACATCTTTTCAAGATATATGCCGTGGTAAGGAGTGTATGACCCCACAGGTAAGACCTGCTTAGATATCTCATATCTTGCAGTTCGACTGTGCTCACCATAAAGTTCGGTTAAGTGAGATAAGATCTGCCTAGCAGAAGTCATTTTCTCATGAGCTCTATGAAGCTCATTAAACATAGAATCCATCACATGGAGTCTAATATCATCCTTAACCCACTTTTCATGGTTTTCAATAGGGGTGAGCAAAACCAAACCGAGAAACTGAGAAACCGAAAAAAACCAACGAAACCGAAACCGAAAAACCGAAACCAAATCAAAACCATCAGTTTGGGTTTAGAATTTTTAAAAACCAAAAACTTGGTTTCGGTTTCGGTTTATACACTAAAAAATGAACCATTAAAACCGAACCGAACCGATATCATTTAATATATATATATATATATATATATATATATATATATATATATATGTGTGTGTGTGTGTGTGTGTGTGTGTGTTTCGTAAATTTTATATGTTTATATGCATTATGAAGAATAGACAAAACAGTATCCTGGTCTGGTGGTTAGGATGCTGGTAGTCCACGCATTGGTCCAAGGTTCGATTCCTATCCAATGCATATTTTAAGTTTTTTTGCTTTTTAAATCCAAAAATCGGTTTGGTTGGGTTTAAACCCAAAACCAACCCGTAAAAACCGAAAAACCGAGAAATTGAACCCATTGGGTTGGTTTCGGTTTGGGTTTGATTTTTTGGAGACCGAAGCTTGTCGGTTTGGGTTCGGTTTTAGCCTAAAACCGACCCAAACCGACCCATGCTCACCCCTAGTTTTCAACATCTTCCTGACTGGCCTTGGTCCGCACTGGAGCATCCAGAATGTCCGTCTACAAGACGTATCCCAGCATCTCCATACTGAGGACAATCATTAGATTGCGGAGCCAGTCCACAAAGTTTGGTCTGGTTAAGTTGATCTTCTCGAGTAGAATTGCGAGTGGGTTCATTGTCATTATGAGAGTTGTTATTTTGTTTGTCCGCATTAAGTAAGACAGATTGATTAATGACTCGTTTGATTATGATCTGAGTTTAGAATTAATGTATTTTCTATTCATTCAACCCAGCTCCCACCACATTTATCAGAATAACACACTCCCTTGTGAAATCCGGAAATATTAGTTTTCTTTACTTCATAGTGGTGATCGAGTTCTTTATAAATTGTAATAGAGGGCAACCGAACAGGTTATGGTCTACTAATCTTTTATAAAGTGGTGTCCAACACCAACACATCTAATAGATGATTCAATCTTCTTTTCCCCCTTGTTCACTCCCCTCAACCTATACGGTTTATATAGTTCGTGAACATGTTAAGTTTATACCATCGACGCTAATCAGTTTCACAATTGAATCTTATCCGGCAACCGAACAGGTTTCTAGGGATAAAATTTGTTTCAACGGAAGGCATCCAATGCACTTTCATATTTTATCGACCCTTCTTGAATAGCTACCCCGATAACTCAGAAGCATAGCACATCCAGTTTGGAATTTAATTTTCCGAAAGCTCGATGGAGGGAAGGAAAATCTTGAAACCTATTAAACTTAATATTTTGTCGTGGGAGAATTTTTGCGATTAATGTTACACTTTGCACATTAATTCAATTAAGCGCGTTTGTGGGGATTCATACCATATGAATAAACATACAAAACCTTGTTTCTACCAACATGTAGTTCATGGACTGTTACTCGAGCAAAAAACATCATAATCTAATTACATGTCTTGAGTCTTGAATCTCCGTCCTCTCAAATGGATCTTCCTCCGGTCTTCGTCATTACATATACATTTTACATTGAAAAATTGCATGCTAAATACAAAATTTTTTAGTAAAATAAATATGCTCAAAACGGCCTTTACAACCCAATCGAATAATTAATTAAAAACCTAGGTCCATGAACCACATCACCATTCAAAATTAATGGCACAAACAATTACATTAAAATTAATGGCATAAACAATTAATCTAAATATTGATCCAATCAATATAAATTAATCCATCCACAAGAATTAATATAATTAATTCACACAACCGTTAATTTTAGCTTGTTCGGGATGAGAAAATATTTCATTAAATTAATTCCCCTAGGAATGAAATTACCATAATTATATCTTAGTCAAATTAAATCCAATTTAATTTGCGGGAAATTAATTACCGAACGATATATAAAAATGGAGTCAAAAACACACGGTCGGGCCAAGCATGCGGCTGCTGCCTTGCAGTCCGGTAGCCGGACCGCGATCCCTCACAAAATGGGACCGCACGGCAGTGCCCTGGAAGCTCCAAGCTTCCGGGTCCAATCACGTTCTCGACTTGTCTTTTCGTCCCGATTCCAACAATAATATTTTTCTAACCATTATATTACAAATTTAAATCAGTTTTTAAAAAGAAAAATGTATTTACATTGTAACATAAAATCACGAAAAATAATTTTTAGATGAACAGCTAAAAATTAATGATTAATACAATTATGATTCTAAATCATAAGAACATCTAATCAAGCATTCCAAATGCTAAATATTTTATATACGATCGCAAGACCTTGCTCCGATACCACCATTCGATGCCTAAAATGAAGGCGCATCGGAAGCAAAAAAATGAATTTTATCGAACCCCTAAAGAGGACCATCATGCAACGTATATACGAATATAAAAAGAACAAGAGTAAAGATATGAAGACATACCCTTTAAGTCCTTTGATTGAATGTTGAAGTTGATGTCGTGACCGAAAATTCAATTTGACAAGCCCTCGATGATCCATACGTCGAAAATACTGTGTCTCTAGTAGTCACACATCGAGAGATGATCGGAACAACAACTACTCAATTATCCTCAAAGGATACGGCTAGAAAGGAGTAGTAGGAAAAGATACTCTCAAATTTGTGATCACTCTGAGTTATATAATTTTGTTCTTGTTTTTCTTTCTCTCTCTAAGAGTGTAAGAATATCAAGATGAACTCTCTCTCTCTCTCTCTCTCTCTCTCTCTCTCTCTCTCTCTCTCTCTCTCCTTGTGTTGGCAGATTTGGTGTATCAAATGGTGGTGGATGAACTTTGTTTTATAACAAAGTCTACTTTAAAATCACCCCTAAGGGTTGATGATACATCTAATCGCCGCTTTTATGCCCAAGTGTTAGGAAGCTACCTCAACACATGCAACATGGGGACAAAGTCATCTCACAAGATGCTTCAAGGTGTGGGGCGGCCCACACAATAATAGAAAAGGATTCGATTCGTTTCGGTCCATGATATGGATCATCGTGTATCCTGTCCGACGGATACATCTTTGTTCGTCTCAAATAAGATTAATACAATTGATTGATCTAATTAATCAATTATATCAAAATATTATTTCTCCAAGAAATAATAATTCATGAGTTAACTTAATTACCCAGTAATTTATTTAATTCACTAGACCGATTTAATTTATCCAATAAATTAAATTAGACATCCAATGTCTAGAATTCACAATAAGAGATCCAACTCAAATTATTTCGTCGTCTGCCTAATGCGCGACTTGGTAGGTCCGTATCAGTAAGCAATGGAAGGAACCAAAGAGTTATAGCACCACCTAGCCAGTCCCGCGGCCTATACTGTAACCTTACTGAGAACGAATGATAGTGATCATTCAAGAACCATTCTGCTGTGAATACCAGTAAATGTACAAAACCCTTATTACAAATGTCCCGTTCAAGTTATAGTGTCACGATCAGTCAAAACCTATCTGTACTTGATGCTATGTCTGAGTTAATGCAAATCGATATTGTACATGATGCTTAAGATAAACCTCTGCACCTCTCTTCTATCGATCGAGGGATAACCGTTAGAAGCTCGTCTTCTATCGATCCGAGTAAAACCGTTCAATCACTTATCTTTGTGTCGGTCTAAGTTAAACTGTTTTCCTTTTCTATTGGACAAGGAATCAACCACTCTATCTTTCTATCGGTACTAGATAAACCTCACGTAGATATCGATTGCGATTCTAACAATGCCGGATCCTTGATCCTAATGACACCGAACCCAATCGTATCTATTCTTTTTCCTCTCGTGTATGTGTTGAATGTATAAACACTCAAACTATCAATCTAACCACAATTACAACAACAAGAATATGTATAACAATATATGATCACTTAGTCGTTTGCTTTGCATTGTTGTAGGATGAATACCATTAGAAGTGGTATTTATAGGCATTACTCTTCCAACTAGCCATTAGCCTCTGCAGCCTCCATTACGTACGTTATTGACATCTCATTATGTACGTTAGCTTTGTTACGTACGTTAGCACATCTTCGTTACATACGTTAACCTCTTCATAGTTTAGTCCAGTCGCTTCATTTCTTCTGTTACGTACGTTATATCTTCATGTTACGTACGTTAACAATTGTCATCATATCCATTACTTGCTGATGTAAGCCATGACATCATCTCCAACGTTCTCCTTGTTTGAATTCTGAAAACTTCATTACGTACGTTAAGCACATCGTGTTACGTACGTTATCCTTGATCTGTTACGTACATTATGCTCTGTTCCTTACGTATGTTATGCATGGTCAAGTAACTTCTTTCTTGTCTGATCAGGTAGGTTCGTCTTGTCTGATCTGTAGGTAGGTTGGACTCATCTGATCTGCAGGTAGGTCGGTCATCTTGACTAATCTTGAACAGATAGCTTTTCCTGGATTGCGCAACTTCTTGTGTCTTCGACTCGTTCGTTGTTTTGCTTCGCCTCTTTGTTTTTTTGCTTTATTTAGCAACTTTAATCATAAAAACTCTATTAATGAATATTTGGAATAAAATATTCCAACAATCTCCCCCTTTTTGATGATTACAAAACAACTTCTTGAATGGATAAATCCTGCAAAAATAAAATATATGTATATTTATACGAATCAAAGTTTTCGGCTTTGATCGTTTCATTAGTTCTCACATCTTTTTATTTTTATCCTTTTCGACTTCTTCGTTTTTTTTTATTTTTCGACTTCTTCGAATTGTTTGGGATTTCACTTTTCGACTTCTTCGTCTTTACTGTTCTTCCCCCTTTTTGCATTTTATTTTTTTCGTCAGTCTTCCATGACGCTTTTTATCTCATTCGTATCTTTTCTCCCCTTCTTGTTATCAGCAAAAAGTGTAATATAAACGAATAATAAATACCAATTGATGTATAAAAATATGCATGATAGGGTAAAACTCTCCCTGACAAAAACATCTCTCCTTTTAAAAAAAATATTACTTCCCCTCAATATAATACTAATTTGATGAAAATCAATTTTTGGGGACCCAACTGAGAGTAGGTTTTTGTTTGGATATATGGACGATGTTTGGAATAATGGTTCCTTTTGCAATCCAAATCTTTTTAATTTTAATCGTCCGTTTTGCAATTCGAAATATGATGCCCAGTTTTCAAACATTTCTCACATCAGAGTATCTTGAAATTTAAGGGTCCGGTTTTAGAATGAGGTTTGAATCCTAACTCCTGTTTATTTAAAGTAAATTTTTGAACCGAGAGCATTTGTTCAAATTTATCATCTCCACATGAAAAGTTATTCGTTAAATTCTTTAGCTCGGTTTGAACTTTCAAAAGATCATCCTTTAAAAAAATTTCATTTTCGAGGCAATGATAATGATCGGTTTCAACGAATTTCCCTTTTTCAAGAATTTTGGAAATTTCAGTTTCCAATAATTTATTTTTCGCTTGGAGGGATTTAATCTCGGATAAAACATTTTGAAAATCCATATGCAATAATTCAAATGTTTCAAATAACCCGCCGTGAGAGGATGTACTTACTTGACTTTCGACGTCGCTATCGTCAAATGAGCTTCGGGCCATGAGAGAGAGATTATTTTGATTGATGAAATCTTCATCTTCGTCTTCAACGCTCCATGTTGCTATTAAAACCTCCTTCTTGGGGTTTGCTCAGAAATTCTTTGCAAAGTGGCCTGGTTTACCACAGACTCGACAATTATTGTCGAATTTCTTCATTCCACCCGAGATGTCTTTCTTTCTCCAGTTTAATAAGGTTTGAAACTTATTAATATTCTTGGCATAATATGCTGATTCTTCGTCGCTTTCGTCCACCGGGATTTCTTCTCTTTTTGACATCTTAGCCTTCATGGCTATCGTTCTTTCCTTCGGCTTTGGTTTGGCATTCCGAGATTTTAGAACTATCTCATAGTTTATAAGTGAACCAATGAGAGCACTAAAATCAAGATTGTTTAAATCTTTAGATTCCATAATCACCGTTACCGTGCCGTCCTATTCCCGAGGTAGTGATCGTAGGATCTTCTTAACTTTCTCACTACTCGAAAGGGGTTTTCCATAACATGCCAATCCATTCATAATGACCGAAAATCGATCGAGCATAATTGTGATGGATTCTTCTTCTTTCATTTGAAATAGCTCATAATCGTGAAGAAGCATTTTGATCTTCATCTTTTTGACTTGATACGTTCCTTCATGTGTGACTTCAAGCATTTTCAATAATTCTTTTGCACTATCACACGAAGATATCCGATTGTGTTCTTCCGGATTTAATGCACAATATAATAATTGCGTGGCTTTGCAATTATAGTGGTCGTTTTTCCAATCCGCATCATTATACTCTTCAAAAGTTTTGAGAGTTCCGTTCGAGGTCGTCGGAATTTTGGGACCAAGACAAATGACTTTCCATAATTCGATATCGTAAGCTCAGATGAAAATAGACATTTTCTTCTTCCAAGTCATGAAGTTCGATCCACCGAAGAATGGTGGTCGGTTAAGAGCAAGACCTTCGACCGAGGCAAGTTGAAATGCCATTGGATCTTCCCCTCGGATGTTAAGACGTTTCTAGGAGTACCGCTATGATACCAATTGTTGGAGCAATATTGGCCGGTATCGCCAGGCAGATATGATGCAAAGGTTGTCAAAACTTCTACCGAGGGAAAAGAGATACGGCAGGACCTTGTTGATGAAATGGACCCAAAGGTAAATAGGAAGGTCAATGAAGAAGTGGATGCCAAGTTGAATCAGAAGGTCCAGGACAACGTGACATTGGTCCTAAAAAAAATTGGCTGAAGCAAACCCCACCTTGCAAATTAATTTTGGTGAAATTTGTGCCACAATTTCTAGCGACACATTAGGAGATGGTACTCCAATGACCGGCGGCCCTAGCGCATAGACATCCACTTTCATATCTTTGTACCTTTTGAACTAGTGTGTTGGTTCTTTTATCGCGTTTATGTTATATTTTTGTTCTAGTACTTAAGGTTGGAGTTGGCAGATATGGGTTGATGTAGTTGGTGGATGATGTAGTTTTGGTTTTGAACTGAAGTAGTTGGCGGTTTATGATTGGATGGTTTTTTGAATTGGTTTGTTGGTATTTTTAATGGGAAATGCAATATTTAAAGTTTATATTTTTATTTTGTCAAACTAAGGTGTTACCTTAGGTATAATATATATGTTACCAATGCCTTGCATTGGCAACACAGTCTTCTTGCGGTTGGTAAAATAGGTGTTACACTATCCTAACGCATATCTTGTGGGCCCAACAAAGTGGGACCTACCTGTGGCCCCACCAAGATGGGCCCCATAAAATGGGCCCACATGTGGGCCCACCAAAGTGGGGCCCACCGATGGGTCCCACATGTGGGCCCACTGTGTGGGGCCCATCTGACTTTTTATATATATTCTGTTAAATCATAAAGTCTGTTGCAACACAGAACTGAGAACTGATGTTGCTGTAGCATCCTCATGACGTTGCGGTAGAGTTATTTGGTAACGAGTCTGTCTATGTTAGCTTAGATCGCTTATCTTGTTGCCTTTTAGTCCAAAGGCTCGCTCACAGAGCAACTTAGCTAAAGTGTTACCTTTGCCCACTTTGGGTCTGTGGCAACAGAAAATTGGGTCTAAGGTAACACAGTTATGTGGTTGCCAAAGGCCATTTATGGCGTAGTGTGGGAGCACACGTTGTAGGTATGCTAATGAAATTAGTATACTCGAACCGACTCACCCTCGATGCATCACACGGATTTCATGTAACACCCCCAAGACGTTCAGGGCATATTACAGCACCGTGGATCCAACCCTTTTAGAATCCACCAGGCTAACGCACAATATCGACGTCATAACCAATGATAACATCATCAACATATAAATGACTTCACAATTTAAGTCATTCAAAACAAATAGACAGAACTCAACAGTAACAAATAAAATCCTTCCCAAACCGGCTCCCCAATAAAAAACAAATCCAAAAGAAAAAAGTACTCGAGTACTGAAACAAATGACATAATTAATAAGTTTAAAAGACAAGACGCCAAACGAAAGACCATTGAACTGAATCACTCTTGCCCATCATTCGCGTACTGCCTGTATGCTCGTCCGTCTCCATGAACTGTACCTGAAATACAAAAGTATTTCCCCCATTTAAGGGGTTAGCGACAATAGCTAGTGCAAGTACAATACCATTTGATCTACCATTCTAATTAGATGAAATATGAGCCAAAATCAATTTAAAAAACATTTATATTCCGAAATATTACGGTCCACATGAACAAAATATAGTTCTCCAACAAAACATTTCCAAGGTTAACCGTTGGTACGAGACTCACGGCCCCCGCAGAGGCCCCGTCGGACCCTCCCTGGGTGGTTTACCCCAGTTTATGATACGCACACACACGGCACTACGTATTCCCAGAGGCCCTGTCGGACCGACCCCTGGGTGAACATACGCAGTCACATCCACAATATACACGGAAAGCCATAATTCAAATACTAGAATATGCAAACAAATGTAAAGTACTTGCCTTTGAGACATCTTCGATGAGACGGAAAATAAACGACGACTAGGACTGACCCGGAGTTAACACATCTGCTTCTAAACGAAAGGTTAACACTAATCAGCTCTAAATGACATCAATAACCGAACGGAATATGCCTACAACCCCGATTACCAACCATGAGACTATACGTACGATCAACATGGGCGAGGGTTTTCACAAAATTTCTGCAAATCAACAACTCACGGGTTTAACTCGATGGAAATGGATTAAGAACCACCCAATAACAATAATCGATAAGAAGTATTCCAACACAAACGAACAATTCGAGTTTAAATGGACAAATCCCGAAAACCCCCCAAAATTGACAAAACTAAGGTTCGTAGCCAAAATACTTTGAATTCGGGTGAAACAGGATGATTAGGATGATGGTAACTTCATTTAGAGTACTACAATTGATAAACTAAGGAACTTCACGGATTAATCTTCATAAATCGCCCAAAATCGCCGGAAATCGCCCAAGGGATGAGAAGAGATGAAAAATGACGAAAAATGTACTCCTGAGTCCTATTTATACTAAGTATAATTAGTGTGCGCTAATTCTTGAAATTAACGCGCGCTAACGGGATCACCGGTAGTCTAGTAGCTTCTTCCCGGTGTTGTTAGCGTGCGCTACAAAAGATTAGCACGCGCTACCTACTAGTCGTTAGCGTACGCTATGAAAGCTTAGCGCGCGCTACCTGCTAGTAAAAACCCAGAATTCCGAGTCCAGAACCTACTGTCCCCTGCAATACCCGGACATTAGTGCGCGCTACTGAGATGCTAGCGGGTGCTACTGAAGTACATCTAGCATGCGCAAGGAGTCATGAATAGCGTACGCTATTCATGCAGCAGTTTAGTACTACTGAGTGCAGCCCACTTCTCAGGAAGGCGCGAAACTGAACACAACTAAAAGATGGAATTCAAAGGCACATTTACGAAGTATTCGCAACGACAAATCTAAGCGCTAAAATAAGGCACAATTCCGACCACTCGATAGCTCGGGATACAGAAATGGAAGTAAGTTCCCTAAAATTTAAGAAATTACAAAATGGCCCAAAACATCCAAAAATCATGATACGATGTCGAATTATAAAACTGAAACTCACAAAACGAATAACTCAATCATACGGACTCATGGGAACAAAGAAACAATCAAATAGAACCAATTTTACGATAATCGAACATACTTGCGACAAAAACATAATATAAAGCGAGTAAAAACACTTCTGAAACTCGTCCAAATTGGAAAAACACCAAGAACAAAAAAGATTCAAAACGTCGAAATGGTTACAAGAGATTCGTTAAAAATTGACATGCGCCAAAAATAGAAGCTGCTAAAAATAGAAAGTACGGATATTACATTCTCCCCCTCTAAAAAGAAGTTTCGTCCAAAACTTAAGGATCAAAAAGCTCTGGGTATCTCGCACGCATATCCTCCTCCAATTCCCATGTCGCTTCCTCCACTCCATGCCTCGACCACTGTCCTCTCCTAAAACATAACATCCTTCTCAATTTCCAAATCCCCAAAATTGATAACATGACTAGGGTCCAGAACATACTTCCGTAACTGAGAAACGTGAAATATGCTATGCACATGGATCAACGACGGGGGTAATGCCAAACGGTAAGCCAACTCGCCAACTCTCTCCAATATCTCGAAAGGTCCAATATACCTTGGACTAAGCTTCCCCTTTTTCCCAAAACGGAAAAACTCCCTTCGACGGAGACACTCTCAACATGACGTGATCCCCTACCTCAAACTCCAGGGGTCGACGTCTAATATACGCATAGGACTTTTGTCGACTCTGAGCCGCCCACATTCTCTCTCTAATTAACTCGACTTTCCTCTAAGTCTCCAACACAAGATCCGGCTCGATGCCAACTAAATAGGATGGCTCATTCCAACATATCGGTGATCGACATCGTCGGCCATAAAGCGCCTCATACGGTGCCATCTTAATCGATGCATGCCAGCTATTATTGTAAGTGAACTCGATCAGGCCAGATGTTCCTCCCAATCGTTACTCCAGTCTAACGCAGACACGCGCAACATATCCTCAAACGGCTGAATGGTACGCTCGGACTGTCCATCTGTCTGAGGATGGAAATAAGTGCTCAAACGCAAACGTGTCCCCAATGCCTTATGTACCTCCTGCCAGAAATACGATACAAACCGACCATCCCTGTCCGAAATAATAGTTTTCGGCGTGCCATGAAGCCTCATGACCTGCATAAGAAAAATACGAGCTAATTTTTCTGGACCCCAAGTGTCTTTGATGCCCATAAAATGTGTCGACTTGGTTAGTCGATCCACAACCACCCAAACCATCTTCATTCCCGTCTTAGTCCTTGGCAAAATCATGAATAAATCCATAGAGATGTCCTCCTACTTCCATTCCAGGATAGGAAGTGGTTTCAACAACCCGGCTGGTCACTGATGTTCAATCTTGACTTGATGGCAAGTCAGACACTTAGCCACGAATTGAAATACCTCGTTCTTCATGTCGTTCCACCAAAAATTCTTCCTCAAGTCCTTATACATTTTACTCGAGCCCATATGGAATGAGTAAGGTGACGGATGAGCCTCCCGCATAATGCCCTCCCTCAATTCCAAGTCATTCGGAATACACAACCGACCTTGGAATCTCAACCCACCATCTTCATGAATCACGAATCCAGGGGCTCTCCCCTTACCACATTCTCATGGAGTGGAATAAACATAAGATCCTCGAGCTGTTTCGATTTGACATCGTCGACCAGAGATGAAGAGATCTCAAGAGTGCATAACTGCCCAGCATTCCCTGGTAACACAACCTCGATACTCAACTCCATCAAATCTCGCTGGAGCTCTGGATGAGTCATGAGTAACTCAATTGCCCGAAGCGACACCGACTTCTGACTTAAGGCATCTTCCACTACATTTGCCTTGCCATGGTGATAAAGGATTTCGAGGTTGTAGTCCTTGATCAGTTCTAGCCACCTCCCATGTCTCATGTTCAAATCCTTCTGAGTGAATATATACTTCAAGCTCTTGTGATCGGTGAAAATCTGACAAGAAGAGCCATAGAGATAGGGTGATGCCAAATCTTCAATGCAAACACGACCGCAGCCAACTCAAGATTGTGAGTAGAATCATTCAGTTCATACGGTTTTAGCTGACGACAAGCATAGGCAATAGTCTTTCCGTGTTGTATCAATACACATCCGAGTACTTGGCCCAAGGCATCACTATAAAGTGAAAATCCCTCATTACCGCATGGTAAGGCTAAGACGGGAGTAGTAGTCAACCGCTTCTTCAACTCATTGAAACACTTTAGCCTCTCATGTGTCCACACAAATTTCTCTGTCTTATGCAACAACTAAGTAAGCGGTCGAGCGAGTTCGAAAACCCCTCAACAAACCTTCGATAATACCCAGACAAACCCAGAAAACTATGGACCTCCTTCACGTTCTTGGGCGGCGCCCAATCCAACACTACCTCTATCTTGTGTGGGTCCACACGAACACCCTCGGCTGAGATTACGTGACCAAGGAACATAACCTCCCGCAACCAAAACTCGCACTTTGAGAACTTCGCATAAAGGTGCTGAGTTCTCAAGATTTCTAACATGATATGCAGATGACGTGCATGCTCCTCCTTGCTCCTCGAGTAAATCAGAATATCAACGATAAAGACGACTACACACTTATCGAGATATTCGATAAAGGCTTTGTTCATTAGCTGTATGAACACGGCTGGGGCATTAGTTAGCCCAAACAGCATAACCACAAACTTGTAATGGTCATACCTCATCCAAAAAGCCATCTTCGGAATATCTGAATCCTTCACTCGGAGCTGGTAATACCCCAACCTCATATCGATTTTCAAGAACCCTATAGCCACCTGCAACTGGTCAAACAAGTCGTCAATCCTCGAAAGTAGATACTTGTTCTTGATAGTTACCTTGTTCAGCTCTCGATAATCGATGCATAACATCAACGACCCATCCTTCTTCCTTACGAACAAGACCGGTGCACCCCAAGGTGAAGCGCTCGGTCGAATGCAGCCCATGTCTAGAAGCTCTTCCAGTTGTTTCTTCAACTCAAGCATCTCAGTAGGCGCCATACAGTACGGTGCTTTAAAAATCGGAGCCGCACCCAGCTCTGAATCAATGGTGAACTCAACTTCACGGTCCGGTGGCAAACCCGGCAACTCATCTGGAAAGACGTCAGGATGCTCAATCACTACCAGAATAGACGAGAGCTCGACTTCCCCTTCTTCCGATCTCAAATCATAACACCAGTAACCAGTGCAACCTCCTCGAAGAAGTTTCACTACTTTCATAGTGCTGATCAAGAATCTCTTACTACTCTGTTTGCGTCCCACAAAGGTGTGTTCAGTACCATCAGAGGCTAATATCAAAATGGTCCTCACTTTATAGTTCATGATCGCCCCATGCCTATCTAACCAATTCTCACCAAGGATCAAATCCTTGCCCTTAATGTCTACCACAATCAGATTAGAAGGCCAAGCCCTCCTTGCGATACCTACCAAAAAATCTCTAACCTCCCGATTCCCCACGATACTATATCCACTAGGAAGTTTAACAACAAACGGTTCACATGTAACCAAACAATAAACACTCAGATGATGCACGCAATCCAAGGAGATGAAAGAATGTGTAGAATCGGAATCGAAAAGTACAGAAACAAGATGGTCAAGAATGTGGACGGTACTTGTAGCCACTGTCGCGTTAGGATCTCCAGCTCATCTCATCTCATACACACGGGGCAGAACAGACCCCGCGCTAGACACTCCCCCTCTAGAAGCATGCCCACGTCCTAGACCCCTACCGAAACTCAGCTGAGGCTAATTAGTTGTCGGAGCCTGATTCAAGCTCGGTTCCCTGTTAGCCGGGGCCGACACCTGAGTAACTGGTGCCTGACTCGCATCTCCATAATATGCAGTACGATGCCCCAAAGGACCACAATTATGACACTGCAACGGTGGCTTGTCACACTCACTCATCATATGTCCTGGACGACCACAGTTAAAACAAGTATGACCACGATAAGGAACAGTCGGAGTAGACTTAGAACCATGGCCTCACCCAAATGATGAGGACTGATTCCCAAAGGCTCCCGGACCAAACGGAGTCTTACGATGCCTGCCAAGCTTACTTCTCAAAAACTGACCGGAAGTCCTCTGCTTCTTACCCTCTACTGCCACCTCTGTCGTAAAAAATGACATCTCATAGACCATCGTCTTATTTTGGTAGTCTTTCAGAGTCGTACACCCGAGGCCTGCCATATAGTGACGAATCCTCGGTTCATCCGCATGTTGAAGTGGCGGATCTTGTCCTGTTCCTCTCGGACCTGATTCCTCACATAATGTAGCTGCTGATTATAATCCTTAATGGCATGAGAGATGGTAATATCCTGGGGTTTTGCTCCAACGAAGGCTCTAAGCCTTCCCTCTTTCACCGGCCACGGGCAATACTCGGTCTCCATTAGTTCCTGAAACTCATCCCACGTATCTGCTCGATCACGTGGTTTCACTACCTGACACCAAGTCGCTGCCTACTT
Source organism: Orobanche coerulescens (assembly GCA_033398695.1). Lineage (NCBI taxonomy): Eukaryota > Viridiplantae > Streptophyta > Magnoliopsida > Lamiales > Orobanchaceae > Orobanche > Orobanche coerulescens. Next base: position 106,720,697 of record CM065805.1, on the reverse strand, counting down.
GGCGAGAAAGTATTGTGCAATTGGTACTTTCCTCTCCTCGGAGCAGTTTGCTGCTTCGAATACCTTCTTCATCTCAAATAGCCAATACCCCAACCAGAAGGGTCAGAAGTACCATCGAACTGCGGAGGACATATACGGATCACATCCTGAAGCAACTTGTCGGTACTGGGACCAGTAGGCGGAACCGGAGTAGTGTTAGCTTGATTAACCAGGACTGCCTGAGTTAGTAGCGCCATCCGATTCGCTACCTGTTGTAGAATAGTAGCTACCCCGACGTTATCATTAGCATTACTGAGTCTAGCAGACTCGTCCTGATGACCCTCACCACTAGGCTGAACACTGTTCGACAAAGATGGCGCTGCCGAACTAGCCTCAGAGTTATTGGACATGGCCGCCCCACCGGCTGCGTCACGTCCCCTACCGCGTCCGCGTCCTCTACCAACAAACACTCTGAAGAAGTAACTAGTGATTATAGTTCAAACGCAAAACACATCACGATATTAAAATGAACAATACAGGATAACGCAACGAGGCAAGTTATGAAAAACTTACGAGCACCAGCATACTGAGATGATGGCATAGCAGTGATACTATTCCAAAACGACACTCGACTAGACCCAAATAACCGACAGCCTAGGTATCCATAAACCTAAGCTCTGATACTATATTCTATAACACCCCTAAGACGTTCAGGGCATATTACAGCGCCGTGGATCTAACCCTTTTGGAATCCACCAGGCTAACGCACAATATCGACATCACAACCAATGACAACATCATCAACATAAAGACAACTTCAAAATTTAAGTCATTCAAAACAAATAGACTGAACTCAACAGTAACAAATAAAATCTTTCTCAAACTGGGTCCCAATCAAAAACAAATCCAAAAGAAGAAAGTACTAGAGTTCTGAAACAAATGACATAATTAATAAGTTTAAGAGACAAGACACCAAACAAACGACCATTGAACAAAATCACTCTTTCCCATCATCCGCGTACTGCCTATATGCTCGTTCATCTCCATGACCTGTACCTGAAATACAAAAGTATTTCCCCTATTTAAGGGGTTAGCGATAACTAGTGCAAGTACAATACCATTTGATCTACCATTCTAATGAGATTAAATGTGCGCAAAAAATTAATTTAGAAAACATTTATATTCCGGAATATTACGGTGCACAAGCACAAAACATAGTTCTCCAACAAAACATTTCAAAGGTTAACCATTGGTACGAGACTCACGGCCCCGCAGAGGCCCCGTCGGACCCTCCCTGGGTGGTTAACCCCAGTTCATGAAATGCACACACGGGGTACTACATATCCTAAGAGGTCCCGTCGGACCGATCCTGGGTTAACATACGCATTCACACCCACAACGTACACGGAAAGCCATAATTCAAATACTATAATATGCAAACATATGTAAAGTACTTGCTTTGAAACATCTTCGACGAGACAAAAAATAAACTACGACTAGGAATGACCCAGAGTGAACACGTCCGCTCCTAAACGAAAGGTTAACACGAATCAGCCCTAAATGACATCAATAACCGAATGGAATACGCCCACAACCCCAATTACCAACCATGACAATATACGTACGATCAACACAGACGAGGGTTTTCACAAAACCTCCCCGAATCAACAACTCACGGGTTTAACTCGAAATAAATGGATTAAGAACCACCCAATAACAATAATCGATAAGAAGTATTGCAACACAAATGAACAATTCGAGTTTAAATGGACAAATCCCGAAAAAAAATTGATAAAACTAGGATTCTAAGCTAAAGTACCTTGAATTCGGGCGAAACAGGATGATTAGGATGATAGTAACTTCGTTCAAAGTACTAAAATCGATAAACTAAGGAACTCCATGGATTAATCTTCACAAATCGCCCAAAATCGCCGGAAATTGCCCAAGGGATGAGAAGAGATGAAAAATGACGAAAAGTGTACTGCTGAATCCTATTTATACTAAGTATAATTAGCGTGCGCTAATTCTTGAAAATAACGCGAGCTAACGGGATCACTGGTAGTCCAGTACATTATGCCCGGTGTGGTTAGCGTGCGCTACAAAAGCTTAGCGCACGCTACCTGCTAGTCGTTAGCATGCACTACGAAAGCTTCGCGCGCGCTACCTGCTAGTAAGAACCCATAATTCCGAGTCCAAAACCTACTGTCCCCTGCAATACCCAGACATTAGCATGCGCTACTGAGATGCTAGCGGGCACTACTTGTTGGAATATTTTATTCCAAATATTCATTAATAGAGTTTTGATGATTGAAGTTGCTAAATAAAGCAAAACAACAAGAAGGCGAAGCAAAACAATGAAGGAGTCGAAGACGCAAAAAGTTGCGCAATCCAGGAAAAGCTATCTGTTCAAGATCAGTCAAGATGACCGACCTACCTGCAGATCAGACGAGTCCAAAAGTTTCGTCATAGGTTAAGCGATTTTAGAAAATCCTTCCACAAATCGCCGGTAATAACCTGCTGATCCGAGAAAGCTTCGAATTTCCTTAACATTCTTCGGAGGTTACCAATCTCGAATAGCCTCCGTATTCTTAGGGTCGACACGTACTCCGTCTGATGAAATCACATGTCCGAGAAACGTCACCTCGGACATCCAGAACTCACATTTGGAAAACTTTCCATAAACTTGCTCTCTTCTCAACACATCGAGAACCTGATGAAGGTGAAATTCGTGCTCCTCTCGGTCACGAGAATAAATCAAAATGTCATCTATGAAAACAACCACAAACTGATCCAAATTTTTGATGAAAACCCGATTCATTAACTCCATGAATACCGCAGGTGGATTAGTAACCCAAACGGCATCACTACAAACTCGTAGTGCACATAGCATGTTTGAAACGCCGTCCTTGCATTATCCGACTCTCGAACTCGCAACTGATGATACCCAGATCTTAAATCGATCTTGGAAAATACTGAAGCTCTATGAAGTTGATTTATGAGATCATAAAAACGGGGTAGGGGAAATTTATTCTTGATTGTCACCCTGTTCAACTCTCCATAATCAATACACAAGCGAAATGAATCGTCCTTCTTCTTGACAAATAACACTGGTGCTCCCCACGGGGATGCACTCGGTCGGATATAACCTTTTCAGTCAATTTCTCTAGTTGATTCTTCAATTCCTACATTTCGGTCGGGGCCATCCGATACGGTGCCTTCGATAATGGGGACATACCAGGCTCCAACTCTGTCGTGAATTCCACATCTCTCTATAGAGGCAAACCGGGTAACTCGTCTGGAAAAACATCGGAGTAATCTCTCACTACTAGGATATCCGCCAAGGTCACTGATGATTTCTCGGTCTTGGTCATATAGCACCAATAACCAACACACCCCTGGTTGAGTAATTTCACTACTTTCATCATATTAATGACTCTTCTGAAACAGGTGGGACTAACCCCCCTGAAACACACACTCGAATCCATCGTCTGAAATGATAATGACCATACGATTATAAACACTAAGGATGGCATCGTGACAAACCATCCAATCAATACCAAAAAAATTCATCTTTGGGTAAATATACCACGATCAGGTCTGCCAACTAAACACGGCCATTAAGCTAAATCGGACAATTCTTAATCTCATGATCTCCGATAATTGTTCTACCGTCAGGTAGACCAATGATATAAGGTTCACAACTAGTAGCACTATCCAGGTGAAGTCTACTCAAGCATGACTCGGAAACGAATGAATGTGATACACCAGTATCAAAAGGGTACACACAGGTTGAGATAAAATTTCGAGTGTACCTGAGATCATTCGGGCCTCCGGATCGTCGGTCCTCTTCATCTCATAGATTCGGGGCTTGCTAGTCCCTGCACCGGATGCTCCTGTCTGATAGTTGTGGGCTCCGCCTTTGTTTGTTCCCGTCGTCTTAAACGACGTGGACTGAGTGGCCTAATTCTCAACCGCTAACTACTTCGGAGCCTGAGATGTAGTCGGAGTAGGTTTGGGGTCTCTTCGGCGGAAACGAGCCTTATGCCCGTCTATCCCACATTTATTACACGTGATATACTGCCTCGAACACTTAGTGTTGTAATGACCCTGCGCTCCACAGTTGAAACAGATGATGGCCGATCTGGCCGCCCAGGACTGAGACTCCACAGGTTTAGGCACTATGGGAGATCGCTCAGAAAAAGTAGGGCCCGCACAAGGCTTCTTGAAGGTTGCATGACTACCTTCGGACTGATTACGATTCTTTGATTTCTTGCCAGAAGATGAAGGTTGATGATTAGCAATTTCCTTCGCAGTAAGCTCAAAAGAAAGAGCTTTCTCGATTAAATCGGCCAGAGTGGCTCAATGATGATTAAGCAATTGCATCTGGGCCATCATGCCATGCATAAAAGTGAGTGAATAAACCCGAACACCTTTCCCTTGAGCAGTGTCCTGGGTATGACTTCCTGGCAGTGAGTGATTATTCCCAGGTGAATGAGTGGCAGCGTCGCTGCCTGTCGAATTGACATTACTCCTCGCGTTTGCACGTGTATTGACATGAGCTCCGAGGTTTCGGTCCGCACTGCGGCCTCTTCCCCTGCGTCCTTTGATGGCTCTATCCATACTGAAGTAGGAAAGTCACATGATAATTATAGATCTCGCATGAGTACCGCATTATGATTACGTTATGAAATGATAATAATGATCATACGCGCTCTAACACCACGCTTACATGAAGGATCAACTGAGGTGACATGATTATCTGATGAAATTCTTGAAATGATCATCTTGAACAAGTTAACAAGATTGATAATACGATCCACAACATCAACAACTGAATAATGAGATTGACTGAGTGATTAATGATTTAACATGATCGACATGATCAAAAATAAAAATGATGATTGAGGATTGTTGACTGATTAATGATGAATGAGTGATTCTTATTGCCAGAACTTATACTATGGCGTCAGAAATTTTACAGTTCTTTCGGTCTGAGGGGCTTGGCGCTTGCACAGGTCACATGTGATGCGAAAGTCCAATAATACTAGTCTGATGAACGATGATTTCAAATGAGGCATGAATCGGAAGGTAGTATTCAAAACCACGCTTCGATACCAACTCTGTAACACCCCAGACTAGGCGGATATTACAGTGACGTGGACCCCCAACTGGGACCCACCAGTTGAATAAAAATAATGAATTAAATAATATAATTGTAGTACCGAACCACATTATATCATTAATTACTCCGATAAGAAGTTTCAAGTTCCACACACCCAGGAAATACAAAATACATGTATATTTTATATGAAGATAAAATATACAACACTGAATAAAATGAAAATCCAAATGGAATTTGCAGTGGAAATACACATCAAAGAAACATGAATAAATGAAGAGACTGGGCCCCCCCTACTAGTATCATTGGGACTCCTCACCGTCAACGTTCTCTTCCCATGCTTTTACCTTTCCATGACCTAAAAACAACATCCCCAATGGGGTCAGTTACACCGAACAACAATCCTCAAGAGTTGAACAAGCACAATCATTATATATTAGTTATGAAATAAAGCTGAAGAGGTGCATCATAGTATGCCCGTAATGGGACGTGCAAGTGCACAAGACGAGTGTCCGGACACACCCACCCTTGTACCTAATTAGTCTCATGGAGGCATGTTACCGTGTGCACAGTCCATTGTGTCGGTGAACCCGCATCACATGACTATCGTGTGCCCGACTAAAAAATCCACACATAACCACCCGGACAAGCAATATGAACCCAGAAGGTCACAAGAACAAAAGTGACCATGATGAATATCAATGAATAGCAAATCGACAAGGGTCAAGAATGATAGCTCACTGAAATGATAATAACAATGAAATGAATGATAGATCACTGAAATAATTGGAACCGTCGTTCCTCGTGAAATGAATCATTAGTTGGATAATTACAAATCTCAACATGATTAATATAATATTAATGAATTATGAATATGATTGAACAATAACGAAAGGAATGAATATCCTTTTAACCGAGCAAGAATTAACTTGCCTCAATACCGGTGATGAAATGTCCTCCCTCGAACAAACATCCTTAATGGAATGTCGTTCGCTCGAACAACCTTGAATAAAATAATTACCAACAAATGCTTAATATACGTATCACGCATGATCACAACCAACTCAAAAGTTGAAACAACAATAACCAAACTCATTGGGGGCATTCTAACGAATACGTTGCAAACATCCTTCCATTGATTACAACCAACCCCAATAATATCGAAACCAACCTCCGAATGAGTAATTCAATCCAACAAAATGTCATTAATACAATCAATAATTCAATAGGGATACTCAATTCGAGTTTAGGACAACATTTAATCGGAAACCCCCAAAATTACCAAAGTCAACCAACAAGGGTTCTTGAATAATTCCCTAAATATTCAACAAATCCGACAAATATACCAATAAATCAGTAGAAACACATGTATCCAAGGTAGATAATCCATATCTAACATTTTCCACCATAATATTAAACTAACTTGAAGAGATCAGAATGAAAACACTCAACTCCCAAAATTCTAGATTCAAGCAAAGTTACCTTGATTTGGTGTGACGGAGAAGATTAAATGTTGATTAGTCCGAACTAGATGTTAGGAATACCTGTTAGATTTTGATGATGTCATTAATATAAATTCAAATGTTTATTACTTGGCAAAAATGTAAGGAAGAACCAAATGAGTATCTTCCATAGGCCAAATATGTTAAGTATAAAACTTGCAAAAATGTAAAGAAGAACCAAATGAGTATCTTCTATAGGCCAAAAATAAGTTAGGCTAAAAATAGGCTAAGTACTAAAGTACAGCTAAGTCCATCAGAGAGGATCAGCCGAGTCAAGTCATAGTAGTTCTGGTCAACAAAAATTATCAGGGATGTTTGACCAGACTGCAACCAAGGTACCTCAGACAAGTCACCTGATCAGTCAAGTCATAAACAGTGAACATCAGAGAGGTCCAGACTGCAGAGATGTTAACTGCACATCAGCCTAGTCGAGATCAGCCAAGTACTCCAAGTCCACGTCAGCATGCGTTGAAAAGTCAAGTATTACGGAAAGTCACATGCAACGTGAAGAGACAAATTGGAGTGATTCCCGCAAAATATATGAATTAAATAAGCTATCCAGACCCACCTTGAAGACTTTAATCGTTTTATATTCAAAAGATTCGGTGCATCACATGCAGAAGTCTTCACAACGGTCGAAAGATAGATTAAAATATAGGAATCCAGCCTTACAACGTTCAGAAAAGATTAAACAAAGAAGTCTCCCTCCAACGGGTGATTTATTCTGGTCTGCTGCGGCTATGAAGGAATGCTCATGGATCAACACCTATATATCCAAAGATTTGAAGTTGAGCAACTACCGGTGCGAACATACTTTCAAGCGATCAAAGCATTCAAGCTATCAAAAAGCGAAATACAGCATCTTGAAAAGAGCAGTTCTAAAAAGTTCATGCTTGAAGAAGCTCTTAGTTGGAGAAGACAAAAAAACTCTTGTCTATAATCCTGAGTTCGGGGTACTTCACTGGTTGAAGTAAAGAGACTGTAAAGGCATCCAAGGATCGAGGATCAAAAGGTGCAAGGCAGTCAAGTGTGGTACAACGGCACGGATTTCCACTGGTTGGAAGCTGTTGTAGTTTTGTTTGAATCACTGTAATATTTATCACTGGTTGAGAATTATAGTGAATTCATCTCCAACTGGTTTGGAGAAAAGTGGATTAGTAGAGGATTACCCCACCTCTGAGACCACTATAATTGCCTGCGTTTTTTACTGTTTTATATCAACATATTTTAACTGCTGCATTCATTGTTAAGTGTTTCATTAGTTGCTTTTTATTCGTCATCAGCTGACTTCCGCACTTATTAAGAACAAACGACTCCGAGTCATTTGTTTACCTATCAGCTGAAGAAACTCACTCTTTGAGAAAAAGAGTTTAAGAGTTTCAACAAGTCTATTCACCCCCCCCCCCCCTCTAGACTTGTTCCTGGACGACTTGTGACCTACAAGTGGTATCAGAGAGGTTGGTTCATTTATTTCACGAACCAGATCTATATCAGAGATATATCTTTACTCTCATTTTATATTGGAACACATGCATTCTAGACTCCCTGTGTTTTCAGTTGACGAGTATGATCTTTGGAAGATAAGGATGTAGGCACACTTATCTTCGATCCATGATGACATGTTGTGCATCATAGAGGATGGTCCATTCATCTTCGAGAAGGACAACACAACAGAGGAAATTGCAGCAGGGAAGCAAGAGAAGATTCCAAAGAAGAGGACAGAGCTGACTCCCGAAGAAAGAAAGCTGGCCAATCTTGATAACCGCGCCAGAGATGTGTTATATCAAACTCTTGACAAATCCACCATGGTCAAGATCAAGAACTGCAAGAATGCCAAAGAAATCTGGGACACATTAGCCTTAATGTGTGAAGGAATGGAGCTGATCAAGGAAAACAAGTTGTCAATTGCTATTCAAAAATTTGACAACTTCAAAATGAAGAATGGCGAATCCATAGACCAAGTGGACACAAGGTTCACTGAGATTATTAATGAGATCAACTCCCTCGGCAAAACCTATGGCAACAGGGAAATGGCACTGAAGGTTCTCAGATCTCTCAAGGTCGTGGCCATGAGAGAGTCCAAGGACCTGAATAAAATAAAAATACAAGAGCTGTTCTCTGATCTGAAGGCTTATGAGTTCGAGCTTCCAAGTTCATCCTCAACTGAGCCTGCGGAGAAGGGAATAGCATTTGCAGCCGAGTCCCCCGCCAAGAGCCTATCTGATGTAAAGCCTCCAAATCCATTAGATTTTGAGGAAGAGATGGCATTCATTATGCAAAGATTCAGCAACTTCCGGAAAAACTATTCCAAATACAAGAAAAACTATAAGGAGAATCCCAGAAGGAATCAGAAAGCCAGAAGCTGGAAGGTGGAGTGCTACAATTATCACAAGATAGGACATATCCAAATCGACTGTCTTGATCTCAAGAAGGACGAGAGCAAGAAGGATGTGGGTAGAAAAGAAGACCGAAGGAAGGCCCTCATCGGAGAAGACCAGGAGCATGTAGAATCAAGCAGCAGATTCTTTTCTGATGATGATGAAGAGTATGACTGCCTGATGGCCAACCCAGCTGATGAAGAGGTAACATCTAAACCCTCCGGTTCAAATAATAGTTCAGCCATGTCACAAGATATGGATCTGCGAATCGAATGTAAATCGATTATTTAAAGATTTTGAAACACTCAAATCGCACACCAAATCAGATGTGAGAGAAGACTCAGCTGCAAGATGAGAATAGGCAGCTGAAAAATGATTTCGAAAAACTCAGCCTAGAACTGAATAAGGTTGAGATAACTTCAGCTGACTTTAAAAACCAGGCTGATGTTAGTACAGCTGAGATAAATCGATTAATTGTTTTACTTAAAGAAAAATCAGCTGCACTTGCTCATGTCAAAGCCGGATTTACTAATCTGACTCCGGTAAATAAGACTCTGGCGCAGGAAATAACCACCCTGAAGGCGTATTCAACTCTGGAAGAATTGTGTACCAATAATAGGTCACTATATTCCAAATCAGGCCTTGGATATGATCCTCACACTCCCTCTAGTTCTAAAAGAAAGTTTATCAAGGGAGAAACAATTGTCTCGACTGCTGAGCCTACAAATAAACCAATATTTAAAAACAGGCAATAGCCAAGTCACATGTCTAGGCTGCAGTCAGGTTATACAAGGCAGCCACCTAGACAAGCGACTAGGCAATGGCCCAGGTAGAAACAGCAGCCCAGACAACATGCCCACTATTATCAACAACTCCCTAAAAACACATTTCAAAATGGGAGGGGCAGATGGAAACCTCAAGGTTATCCTAATTACCAAAATGAACAAGTGTGGAGACCACAAAGATTTAATAAATGGTCTCAGCCAAGATTTAAAAATGGCCCACACTATCAATATTTTGAGGAATATCCGGTATACAATCCCAACAGGAGATTCAGACCTCGACCTTACACACCTTATGAGGGTTATAATAATAACAACTTTCACAATCCAAAGAGAAATCAATTCTCCAGGAAACAAGCTAACCCCAAAGGACCCACACAAATTTGGGTACCTAAATCTCTGCTTGTCTGATTGCAGAAAAGGTGGAAGGACTACAACCACATCTCCACAAATTCAAACTTTGGAGGTGAAGAATGGTTTGTAGATTCTGGATGCTCGAGGCACATGACCGGGAACAAGAAGATCTTTGTCGAATACACCAAAGAAAGAGGTCTGATGTAACCTTTGGAGATAGCTCTAGAGGACAAACAAAAGGCTTTGGAGAGTCGCAAGGAAATATTGTGATATCCAAAGTTCATTATGTCAAAGGGCTCAAGTACAACCTCCTGAGCATAAGCCAGTTTTGCGACGAGAAGAACCTAGTAGTCTTCACCATCTGGAAATGTATGGTGATAGATATACTGTCTAGAGAAGTGAAGCTCCAAGGTTTCAGAAGGAGAGATGTCTACATGATAGATTGGAACACAGGAACACCTAACTCCTGTTTTCTATCCAAGACAGTAGCTGAGAATGGATGGTTGTGGCACAAAAGATTATGTCACCTGAACTTCAAAGCCATCAACAAGATTAGTTCTCAGAAGCTGGTCAGAGGACTTCCAAATGAAGCATTCAAGAAGGAAGCGCTTTGTGATGCATGTCAGAAAGGAAAGCAGACCAGAGCATCGTTCAAGCCAGTCCAGCCTACAACTCTCACAACAAGGATATTAGATCTACTCCACATGGATCTATTTAGTCCTATCAAGCCAAGGACTCTGAGCGGCCGAAAGCATGCACTTGTTATAGTAGATGATTATTCAAGGTACACTTGGATTATCTTCTTGTATAATAAAAGTGAAACCTTGACCAAGCTACCTGAGCTGCTGAGAAAGATCCAGAATGAGAAATCCCTATCCATCATCAACATCAGATCAGATAGAGGAGGAGAGTTTCTCAACAAAGCGATAACTGATTACAGTGATCAGAATGGGATCCAGCATGAGCTCTCTGCAGCCAAGACTCCCCATCAGAATGGTGTTGCTGAAAGAAGAAACAGAACCCTGAAGGAAGCAGCAAGGTCCATGATTGCAGAAGCGGACCTGCCCAAGAGGTTCTGGGCTGAAGCTGTCAACACAGCTTGCCATACTCAGAACAAGAGTATGATAGTAGGGAGACATGGCAAAACTCCCTATGAGGTTTGGAATAATAGAACTCCTACCATTGCTTACTTTCATGTTTTTGGTTGTAAGTGTTTCATCCACAACAACAGTAAAACACAACTAAATGCCTTTGATGCTAAAACTGATGACGGTCTCTTTATGGGATACTCACAAAGAAGCAAGGCATATAGAGTATTTAACAAAAGAACCTTAGTTGTTGAGGAAACACCCCATGTTGTTTTTGATGAATCTACTGTTGAGTACAGGAAGCAAGTTGAGCTAATTAAGAACAAGCTCAAATCAGCAACCCGTGAAGAAGTCATTGTACATGACACTGGAATGGTGGACTCACCTGCAGACCAGCCTGAAGATTCAACTGTAGCTGCTGAAGACCCAACTGCAGATCAGACAGGATCACCAAACCTATCTGATCCAGTTGCCGCTGATGAAGACCCAGCTGTGGCTGATAAAGACTCACCTGCAGATGACAAGACGGTAGCTGATCCAGTTGCAGACCAGAACCCAGCTGATGCAGAAATCCACCAGAGCAATCCAACAGGGGGAACAGACCCAGAAGAAGAGGATATCCCTAAGTGGCTCAAAGATCACCCAATCCAGCAAATCATTGGAAAGCTGACTGATGGAGTCAAGACAAGACAGTCAACTCTACCAGCAGGAATGGCTATTTTCTCCTGCTTTATGTCATAGATTGGACCCCAGACAATAGAACAAGCCCTAGAAGATTATTCTTGGATAAATTCCATGCAAGAAGAACTGGAGCAGATGGAAAGAAACAAAGTTTGGGAACTAACAGACAGACCTGATCACAAGAAGGTTATTGGCACCAAATGGGTGTACAAAAACAAGAGTGATGAAGACGGAGCTGTTGTTAGGAATAAAGCCAGACTTGTAGCAAAAGGGTATGCACAGTGTGAAGGAATAGATTTTGATGAAACCTATGCACCCGTTGCAAGATTAGAGGCCATCAGACTATTCCTCGCATATGCTGCATTCAAAGATTTTGAAGTCTATCAAATGGATGTAAAGAGTGCTTTTCTAAATGGCATCCTAGAAGAAGAAGTCTATGTAGAGCACCCCCCAGGTTTTGTCAAAGGAGACAAAGTCTACAAGCTGTTGAAGGCTCTCTATGGACTTAAGCAAGCACCAAGAGCGTGGTATGAAACATTGTCTGTGTTTCTTGAGAAGAATGGTTTTTGCAAAAGGAGGGTGGACAAGACCCTATTCAGAGTGGAGCACGAAGGCCACATATTAATAGTCCAGATATATGTGGATGACATCATATTCGGCTCAACCAATCCAGAGTTATGCGAGAAATTCTCCAAACTCATGCAAGGAGAATTTGAGATGAGTATGATGGGAAATCTTAACTTCTTTCTCGGACTACAAGTTAAGCAGATGGAAAAAGGAATTTTCATCAACCAAGCTAAGTATACCAAAGATCTGATCAAGAGATTTGGAATGGAATCAGCCAAGCCAGCAAGAATTCCTATGAGCACAAGTACTCACCTGGATGCAGATGAGGCAGGCATATCAGTGGAATCAACCCACTACAGAGGACTTATTGGATCACTTATGTACTTCACTGCAAGCAGACCAGACATATCCTATGCCGAAGGAGTTTGTGCACGATTCCAGTCCAAGCCAAAGCAATCACACCTAGATGCAGCCAAGAGGATAATAAAATACCTTAAGTCTACAGTCAATGTTGGACTATGGTATCCCAAGGATGACAACTTCGAGTTGTCAGCATATTCAGATGCAGATTTCGCAGGATGCAAAATCAATAGGAAAAGCACTAGTGGAACGTGCCAATTCCTAGGAAACAGACTGATATCCTGGTTTAGCAAGAAGCAGGTTTCTAACTCCATCTCCACTACAGAGTCAGAATACCTAGCTGCAGGTAGCTGTTGTGCACAGATCTTATGGATCAGACAGTAGCTAAGGGATTATAATATCATTGCCAATGAAGTTCCTATCTGGTGTGACAACAATAGTGCTATTGCAATAACCAACAATCCGGTTTTGCATTCAAGGACGAAGCACATTGATGTTAAGCACCACTTCATCAGAGACCATGTGCTTAACAAAAGAGTTAGAGTTGAAAGAGTCAGCACAGACTATCAGATAGCTGACATCTTTACCAAAACTTTGCCAAAAGAAAGGTTTTTGGAGCTGAGCAGAGATCTAGGTCTACTAGATTGGGAATCTAGTACAGAAGCAAGCTGAAGCATCTCAGAGAAGGACCCAGCTGATTAAGGAAATCAGATCCTAGCTGATGCAGACAAGAGGATGAAGGACGGACAAAGGAACCTAGCTGATCAGAATCTCAGGCGAGAAGTCCATTAAGTCAACTCACCTGATGCAGAGCGGTCAACAGTCAACAAGTCAGACCAGCTAAGTTTTCTAAACTCAACCGACCTCTGAATATTTAATTATTATCTGCCATATGTATAATAATACTATATTAATTTTGGTTCACAAATGGCATTTAAATATATTAATGTTCGATTCACAAGTGGCATTTTAAATACACGTGGCAATCGCTTATTAAATCGACCTCCACGGTGGCCAATCAAAACCAACCGTCAAATTTTAAAATGGACCACTGATTCAAATTTGAAATTTAAAAGAATCTCAAAAGGCGTACCACCGTTTCAAATATATAATAATTTAATCCATACGTCTTTTCATCTTCTTTATAAGGAAAGAATCTCTTCACTTTACCTTTTACGCTTACCCCAGATCTACAGAGCAAAAAATTTACAGAGCAAAAATTCTTGAACTCCAAATACACTAAAAAAAAATCCTTTGTTTGCAGAAATGGAATCGTACTTTGAAGGCGTCAACCTGAAGGCGGTCAAGGACCATATTATCTTCTCCCTGGTCGTCGATTTCGAAGGCTTATTGGAAGCAAATCTGGAGAATTACGACGTGCTTGACCTAATCCGCACGATGAGGCTAAATGGAATCTACCCATTCCTGGACATCAACCCCCAACATTTGTACAAGGAAGATGTTGTCGCGTTCTACCGCGAAGCCTATTTGATTCAGGATGGAATTTGGAGCACAATTGGCGGAAGACAAGTCGACATATCGCGGGAGTCGATTCGTACAGTGTTTGGTATGAAACACCACGGTATAGCTGTCGAAGCTCTCAAACAGTCAGCCGTCGAAACCTGGAAGAAGATCAAGGTGGAGAATCTGCCGGAAAAGCTGAAACTCACCGCTAAAAGGAGTGATATTAAAAAGGTCTATCGTTTTGCGTTTGATATAACTAACAAAATCATAATGGGGATGGCCGGTAGTTACGACCAATTGTCGTCGGCGAAGTTTATGGTGCTGGGAGCACTGATTCAAGATGAGGAAATTGATTGGGCGGATTACATTTTTAGGCAACTTGTTCGAGAAGTCAACAAAGCCGAATGGCTTTCTGATGAAAAAAGATTTAAATCCAAGCTGGCGTTTGGAACGCAGCTGAGTTGGATTCTGGAAAAGACGGGTATGGCGAAGGGAAGTATTGACCCCTTCCATACCAACAAGAGACTTGGTCATCTGGACCAAGAAACTTTGAGGAGGTTAGGGAACAACAGGAGAGCAGCCCAGATGTTGAAGGAGCTGCCTGACACAAGGACCTACCCGAGATATCTTTCATCAGGCGAGTCGGACCGACCTACAGCCGACGACCCAACTGCAGTCGAGTCAGACTCCGAGTCAGATAACACTCCCATAGCTGTCCGATTTAAGAGAAGGGGACCAGCCCCTGGAGAGCCATCTATCATGCAGTCATCCCTAGAACCCTCTCCCAAGAGGCCCAGGCGACTGCAGTTTAGTGAGAAAGAGCAGTCAGATCATCATGCCAGCCCTACAGCCAGGTCACCTACTCACCTGGAAGACCAGCCTACCCCAGGTAGCCTGGAAACTCAGATTGTGGCTGTCCTCAGCTTACATTCCAGAGGAAGAAGAAGTAGGTCTAATCATCTCAATCCCTGAAGCCAATTATATCTTTAACCTACTGGAAAATAATGTTTTCAATCTATCCATCGAACAATTACAGCTTGTTAAGTCACAAGCATTAAAACATTCTTTTGTCAATATTTTCGAATAGTGGAAGTTTTTCAAATCTTTGACATTTACAAATCTTCAGTCTTAGATTGAAACTAGTGGTTGGGGATATCCCCAAGCCACAGAAGATGTACTGATTCAGTTTTGTAAAGAATCAGACTTACTTTTAATCCTCCAGGAGAATTGGTTCATGTCTCATTTTAAAACCAACATGGACCAATTCATCCATTCGATTATGTTTAGTATTTTTGATGGTTCCTTTGGAGAAGAGGAGGAGGAGGAAGAAGAGAAAGAAATTAGGATTGAAGAGGTAGATGGAGAGGAAGAAGTTATTGTTTTAGTCGATGAAGAAGAGGAGCAAGAAGAGAAAAGAGAAAAAGAAAAGATTTTAGTTGAAAAACATTCTGAGGAAGTTGAGAAAACAGAAGAGTTGATTGAAGAAGAAGAAGAAGAGGAGAAGAATTGATTTAAGAAGAAGAAGAAGAAGGAGAAGAAGTATAACAGGATGAAGGAGAGAAGGATGATGAAGGAGAAAAAGATGATGAGGATGAAGGAGAAAAAGATGGGAAAGCGGATGATAATAATGATGATGATGAGGATGATGATAAAGATGAAGGAGGAGATCAAGGAGCTGAGAAAGAAAAAGAAAATATTGAAGAAGAAAAGGAGGAAGAGCAGGAGAAAGAGCAAGAGAAGGAAGAAGGAGAGCAGGAGCAAGAGCCAATACAAGAGGCTGCAGATAGGACTGGGGCGCCTGCCCGGTACACCAGCCTGGATGCAGAATTGGCTGAGGACTCCAGATCAGGGACCCCAGAAAAGACCCCATCTGGAGTACCAGCTGCAGATAGGAGCCTGCAGTCTGGTGGTTCAATTGCAGAAGGCTCAGGCGAGCACTCTCCACCAGCTCAGATCTCACCTGCAGTGATTGAGCTGATCAGGCAGATAGTGAAGGATACGATTGGAGAGCTGCTGGCATCTCAGGTCACTCCTGACTTCCAAACCATCAATGCAAATATTAACACTTTGCTGCAGAGAGAAGTACCTCCGCCTCCTCCCCCTACCAACAATAGAATGCCATTTGGCATGTTTGACTGGATGAGCAGAATAGAGCAGCAATTGACTACCTTAGTTGATGCTGGCAAAAAGGGGGAAGATAGAATTCAGGGGGAAGGAAGTACTCAAGGAGAAATAAGGGCAGAGCTAAGAACAAAGAAGAGGCAAGATATTCTTCAAATTGAAGAAGGACCATCAAGTCTGAAAAGAAAGGAGATACCTGCCCCCAGCCAACCTGAAGAGCAGTTTGTGGAGAAGCAGTCTGTGCAGAAGAAGAGAAGAACAAAAGAAAAAGATAAACAAAGATTTGAATGGGAAGGCAAACAGTTGTGGTATGTTGAAGAATTCTTGCCAACAGAATTCATGAACAATTGGGCGAATGCCAAGAAACAATTGATAGAGCAGTTCTACCTCTGGGAGATACTCGATGATAAAGAATGCTCTCCCCAACAGTCATTCATCAACTACATGGATGCTAGATGGCCTACTCTGTGGAAGATAATGCTTAAATATGCAGCCAAATGGCAGGCTTATCTTATGATTCCTCCATTCAGAGCAGTGGAAGCGCCGACCCGTTTCGATAATGAGCTTAACGAGCTAGAGCTTCAAGAAGAAATTAGAAAGCTTTGTGAAGAGCACAAGTTCTCTTCAAAATAAGACCAAGACTTTGCTGCCCTAGTCATAAGGAGGAAATATGGTCTTGCACCCATCAATAATAGACCAATCGGTGCAAAACTATTTAGACCTCCCAAGCAAACGGTTCGCAGAGGAAGGGGCAGATAGTTTTTGGATGTAATTGTAATTTTTGTAATTGATTAATTTTCTGAATTTATTTTATTCAAGCCATGTACTTGTAATCAAC
This sequence comes from Orobanche coerulescens, assembly GCA_033398695.1. Taxonomy (NCBI): domain Eukaryota; kingdom Viridiplantae; phylum Streptophyta; class Magnoliopsida; order Lamiales; family Orobanchaceae; genus Orobanche; species Orobanche coerulescens. Next base: position 106,703,464 of record CM065805.1, on the reverse strand, counting down.
AGAAAATTAATATATAACAGTCATTTGAATGACAACCCCTAGTTGTCTCAAAACAAGACTGATTTTGATTTTGTGTCTTGCACTCAAGTGCAGACTTGATCATTTTGATTACTTGTTTAAAGTTTTGCCATCATCAAAATAGGGGGAATTTGTTAGGAATACCTGTTAGATTTTGATGATGTCATTAATATAAATTCAAATGTTTATTACTTGGCAAAAATGTAAGGAAGAACCAAATGAGTATCTTCCATAGGCCAAATATGTTAAGTATAAAACGTGGCAAAATGTAAAGAAGAACCAAATGAGTATCTTTTATAGGCCAAAAATAAGTTAGGCTAAAAATCGGCTAAGTACTAAAGTACAGCTAAGTCCATCAGAGAGGATCAGCCGAGTCAAGTCAGAGTAGTTCTGGTCAACAAAAATTATCAGGGATGTTTGACCAGACTGCAGCCAAGGTACCTCAGACAAGTCACCTGATCAGTCAAGTCATAAACAGTGAACATCAGAGAGGTCCAGACTGCAGAGATGTTAACTGCACATCAGCCTAGTCGAGATCATCCAAGTACTCCAAGTCCATGTCAGCATGCGTTGAAAATTCAAGTATTACGGAAAGTCACATGCAACGTGAAGAGACAAATTGGAGTGATTCCCGCAAAAGATATGAATTAAATAAGCTATCCAGACCCACCTTGAAGACTTTAATCATTTTATATTCAAAAGATTCGGCGCATCACATGCAGAAGTCTTCACAACGGTCGGAAGATAGATTAAAATATAGGAATCCAGCCTTGCAACGTTCAGAAAAGATTAAACAAAGAAGTCTCCCTCCAACGGACTGATTTGTTACAGATCTGCAACGGCTATGAAGGAATGGTCATGGATCAACACCTATATATCCGAAGATTTGAAGTTGAGCAACTACCGGTGCGAACATACTTTCAAGCGATCAAAGCATTCAAGCTATCAAAAAGCGAAATACAGCATCGTGAAAAGAGCGGTTCTAAAAAGTTCATACTTGAAGAAGCTCTTAGTTGGAGAAGACAAAAAAAACTCTTGTCTATAATCCTGAGTTCGGGCTACTTCACTTGTTGAAGTTAAGAGACTGTAAAGGCATCCAAGGATCGAGGATCAAGAGGTGCAAGGCAGTCAAGTGTGGTACAACGGAATGGATTTCCACTGGTTGGAAGCTGTTGTAGTTTTGTTTGAATCACTGTAATATTTATCACGGTTGAGAATTATAGTGAATTCATCTCCAACTGGTTTGGAGAAAAGTGGATTAGTAGAGGATTACCCCACCTTTGAGACCACTATAATTGCCTGCGTTTTTTATTGTTTTATAGCTTCATATTTTAACTGCTGCATTCATTGTTAAGTGTTTCATTAGTTGCTTTTTATTCGTCATCAGCTGACTTCCGCACATATTAAGAACAAACGACTCCAAGTCATTTGTTTACCTATCAGCTGAAGAAACTCACTCTTTGAGAAAAAGAGTTTAAGAGTTTCAACAAGTCCATTCACCCCCCCCCCCTCTAGACTTGTTCCTGGACGACTTATGACCTACACTAGAAGCTTGAAGATGATGCTAGATGATTGCATCTCGAAGAACCCTTCGTGAATCGCCCAAAATCACCCGGAATGGTTGAGGAATGAAGAAATGACGAAATGAAGAGTGAAGTGTCCAATATATACTAATTCCAGCTTAGCGCGCGCTAGGTCCCGATATTAGCATGCACTAGTGGGTTTACCGGACAGTCTAGTGAGCTCTGACTGCTTCGTTACCGTGCACTACGAACTTGGTAGCGTGCGCTAATGCCTTCTCCTTAGCGTGCGTTACCCAATAATTAGCGTGCGCTAACTGAAGTTTGATACCCAACAACTGGAGTCCAGAACCTAATGTCCCAAAGTCTGATCGAGCCTTAGCGCACGCTACACTCATGCTTAGCGTGCGCTACCAAAATAACTCTTGCGTACGCTATACCCACTACTAGCTTGCGCTAAGAATTTCCCGCTTCAGTCCAGTACCTACTGGACTGCCTTCTCCAAAAAGCTAGCGCACGCTACAACTCACAACTAGCGTACGCTATTTTCCAAACATAGCATGCGCTACAAATCATCCAATTCAGTCCAGTACCTTACTTGACTCTGCCTCAATTGCACTAGCGTGCGCTAATGATCAATGGTAACGTGTGCTACCTGTAGTCAAATAGCGTGTGCTATAAAGAGTACGTAGCGTACGCTACACCCCATACACAGGCTACCAAAATGATGATAATGATAGTATTCTCGACTTGAATCTCAAACAATGTTGAACGACGAATGACAACTGATCCAAGATTCTAAATATGCCAAACAGTGAACAAAATGAACGAACATGAATGTTGAATGATTATTACTGAGTGAATTATTATTGAATGATAATGAATGAATTTACAATCGGGTATTACAAATTCTCCCTCAAGAAAGCTAATGGATTGTTATTACTTCAACTTTAGGAGCTTAGAGCGAGCCCACGTACAAATCCGCGAATTTTTCTCTACTTTGGGTATCGACCGATTCATTGAATGTAAAGAACCGATTTATCCTATTTTTGTCGTGAATTCTATGCGAATTTACATGTTGGAGAGAGTGAGGAATCATCGTCGTTGGTGCTTAAGAGTATTGTTAATGGAACGGCAGTGAAAGTTTCTTTGGAAATCCTCAATGAGTTGTTCGGCCTATCTATGGAAGGATTTGCCTGCTTGGGGAAATCAGTTGCTGAAGAATCTGACTTGTCTGAGCTTGAAGTAACTGAGTTCTTGAGTTCGAAGGCGGTTATTGACATAACCAACGATGTCTTTGAGAACAAAGTCTTTGGAATCGAAATTCGGTTGCTTTTGGTTGCTCTCACAAAATGCTTGATGCCTAAAGTGAACACTCAACACAAACTCGTAGGAGTTGATAAGCATGTTGTGTATCGTGTATTGAACGATGACAAAGTAGATTTTGCGATGATTGTGACGAGTTGGATGAAGGTAAAGGGAGACACATTTCGCTCCAAACATTACTTGTCGAGGTCTTGAAAAGTAGGGCTACCTTTTGGCTCGATTCTTACGGTCATTTTTATGCACTTTAATGTTGATTTATCGAGAGAGGCATCGGTTCTGGTGTCTCGAGGACACGAGGTTTGTGACTTATCCCTCAAAGCGATGCACTACGTTGAGACAATCAATCGAGGATGGGTCCTATTTTCGTGTCGAAGAGGGCCGGAAACACTTTGCGAAATTCAAACTAGGTCGTTTGTTCGCCATCTGAAGGTCAAAGGAAAGAGAAAAGTGACCGTTGAAGAAGATGAAAAAGATTTGGTCGTCCGGATGAGGTCTCTTGAGACGAACCAGCTGGAAATTCGGGATGATATTCGAGCCTTGCGATCCGAAATCAAATCTGAAATTGACTCCGTTCGTGGCTTGTTGGAAGATTTCATACGCTATACACATCCTTCCTTCCTTTTTCTGCCTCCTTCGTCCGACCAAACCCCTTAGTGTCTCGCATTTTGATTCTCGCTAAAGACAAATTAATTTGATGTATCTTGATGTCTTTACTTTGTTTGACTTGGTGGTGTGATTGAATGGTATCAAATTTGCGTTAATCTTATTTGTATCTTATTTGAATCTTGATGTCTTTTTGGATAATCATATTTGCATCTATTGTAGTTTGAATTTTAGCATTATCAATGAAGTTGGTTTTCATGTTGCTTCGATTTATCTTCTATCGTATTTTTCATGATAGATGCGATTAAGGTGGGTACCTTTTTGCTTATGTCAAGAAGGGGGAGAAAAACATCCAAAACCGAACTTACTAACGTAATCGAACAAAATACTTTGATTCGAAATTTTTTCTAAATCGGTTTTGCAGGTATTTATTAAATGTTTTGACATCATCAACAGGGGGACATTGTTGGTCAAAGTATTTTGATGATGAATTCTTTCAAAATATTTAAACAAAGACTCATACGTTGTGTATCTCAAAATTCAAGTAAAACAGAGTCTAGTGCACGATATAGATATGAGGTAGCGTACTGTCACGGGCTTAGAGTTTGCTATGCTCGTAAGCGTCGTGCGGCCTAGCACCTTCTTGCTAGTCAGCCTTAAATCCTCCGAATTAGGTTAAGTAAGAAGTTGGCACAACGAAAGAGAGGCAATGGGTTGAGAGAAAATTTCTTCCACTAAGTTGTAAAGAGTTACAAGTATGTCTCTTACAAATGAATTCCCAAGGATGGCTGCAAATGAGCCCAACTTCTCCTATTTATACTACCTCCTATCACTAGAACCTTCCTCCACCTCCTCATTTGGAGGCTTCTAGATCCTCCTACACTATCACATAATCTAGAGTATTCTAAGTACAAAAGCCTTTACACATGTCTAGAATCATCTACTAGATTACAAGTCTTGACTCATCCAAGAGTCTCTAGCACCTTCCACATGTTTCGGATCTTCCGGTTCGTTCGGCCCGACCCGTTCGGCCCGACTCGGCCCGTCTCCATGTAACCCGACCCGATCCGGCCCGGCCTTCCACACATGCCTCCGGATTCATCTTTGATGTTACGACCATCCCGGTCCGTTTCGGAATGTTCCGAGTATAATTTCCGTCTGATGGACTCCTCGGCTTTCCAATGTCCACTGCCATCACAAGGCTTTTTCCCGCTAAGCCTATTATAGGGGAGGGTGCTCGTGCATCCTCGCGCGCCCAAGGCGCGCATGGCGCCTTGCGCGCACCCTCGCATGGTGTCCGTCGCCGTGTCCGAGTCTCGGCCCTCGGATGTGCCTCGTCTCGTCATCTTGTCCCGCATTGTCCCGGCGGCGGGCCTGTCCGCCGCACTCGTCCGTTCGGTTCCGGCGTGCCTTGTCCAGCCGCCTGTGTTGTCCCGCATCGGGCACGATGGCCTTGTCCCTCGGTCGGGCACTCTGTTGCGGTTGGCTGCTTGCTTGGCCATACATCCACGCATGCCGCGCCACACGGCTAAGTCCCTCAGTCGGTTGTGCCGATCCACACGGCCTAGTTGTCCCGAACGTGCCCCGTGCACGTTGATCTGTTGAACCTCGCACCCTTCTGTGCGGGTCTGTCCGAGCACTCTGTCGGTCATTTATCTCGGGGCGTGACATTCTCCCCCGCCTGTTCCGTCGACGTCCCCGTCGACGCGTGCTGCCACTCGGTGCCTCGATGTACCGCATTGATCCCAGACAATACATCGGCATTTCCTCTTCGGTCAGCTTCTTCTGAAATCGAAGTGTCGTCATCGCTGCGTACGGGACTTGTTCCACAGTCAAGGGGATAATGATGGGTTTGTTCTGACCGTTCGCCCATAGTGTCTTTGCTTTTGGGAAAAAGGCAAAATTGTTCTTCTCTAGAAAGTCCATTCCCAAAATGAGATCCCGATCGTCCATCGTGGTGACTTTGAAATGCACTCGGCCTTCCCAGTCTCCGAGCACGATCCGCACTCCGTTTGCTGCCCCTGTGACCGGTACTGCTGGTCCGTTGTTGGACTTCATCCAGCCCTTGCATGGCTGCACAAGTAGTCCCAATCTTCTCGCTTCGGCCTCATTGATATAGTTGTAGTCGGCTCCCGTGTCGACCAAGGCCTTGATGGGTTGGTGGTTGATGGTTCCTTCCACGAACATCAACTTGCTCCCTCGCGGTCCCTCGCTGCCTGCACTGACGACAGAATTAAGTTGTTGAATCGTGCTTACCTGCTGCACGTCGTGATCAATCGTTGGCCCCTCGCATTCGGCCATGGCGTTGAGCTTCCCCATCTTCGGACAGTCCTTCATCCGATGAGCTCCGCCGCACATAAAGCATCCTCGTTGGTCGGGAGCGCCCCTGCGTTCACCCGAGTTGTATGGCTTGTCCGCGTCGTGTTGCGGTCTCGTCCCGAGTCTTCCGCGTGATGGTTGGGCTGGTTGCTGTACTGACGTGCGGGTGTCTTCCCCGCCTTTGGCTTGACCCTCAGCTCGCGGCTCCTTCCTCTTCTCGAATTCGGCTAGGGACTCGGCCCCTTTGATTGCCTCGTTGACAGATTTCACCTCGCGGCTTTGTACTCTGTCCCTGACCCAACTCGGTAGTCCATCCAGGAAGAAAAATAGTCGATCATCCTCGGTCATGTCCGGAATTTGAAGCATGATCGATGTAAAGTCCCGAACATAGTCCCGAATGGTAGTCTTGTGCTTGAGCTCCCGGAGTTTCTTCCTTGCCTCATAGCATGTGTTCTCGGGATAGAATTGTGCCTTGAGTTCCGACACGAACTCGTCCCAAGTCCCAATCGGTTGGCAAGTCCCTTTTGTAACACCGGCCTGTCGATGACGCCACCACAGCGCTGCATCGTCGGCAAGATATAGTGCAGCCTGCCGTACTTTGGCCTTCTCGTCCGTCAGTCCCAGACCATCAAAGTAAAGTTCCATTCGCCACAGGAACTCCTCGATTGACTTGGCGTCTCTCTTGCCAATGAATTCCTTGGGTTTGGGGACCTCAACCCTTGGTCCCTCGAACCTCGCCCCGCCAAATATGCTGTTCCCGCTCGGCCCACCATTCGAGTTGGTGCCCGAGTTGCTTGCCCGACAGATTTTATCACAAAAATCTTCAAATCGTTTGGCACTTACCTCGCAAAACTCGGCATACTGCTTGCGTATCTCCGCTATCTTTGTTGCCACATGATCCTCGATCGTTGCTAACTCCTTGCGCAACGAGAGTTGTTCCCTCTTGAAGGTCTCGAGCTGGCCCAACGTGTGCCCTTCCAGTTGGCCAACAGCTTTCTCGAGAGTTCCCACGCGTTCCTCCGTGCTCAATTGGGTGTTAGTGATGCGCTGCCCAAGAGCTTCGATGTCGTCCTCGATGTCGGGTAGGCGGTTTGCTAAGGTGAGTATGATCTTTCGGATGTCTTCATCCTCAAGAAGTCGGCTTCGTACCGGGTTCTCCTCAGGTTGCGGCGGAACCACACCGCGCGCCTTGCTCTTGCCACGCTTGGCTTTCCCTTCGGCTGGGACTTCTCCACGTCCCCGGACCTTGTCAGCCTCTGTGACTCGTCCGTCCTCTATATTGATGCCTGCCTCGATCTGTCCGTCGGCCATGATGCCTACTGATCGTTAGCGTCGACTCCCGCAGTCTTGCACACCTCCTTGTGTGGCTAACGATGGCTCCGATACCACTTGTCACGGGCTTAGAGTTTGCTATGCTCGTAAGCGTCGTGCGGCCTAGCACCTTCTTGCTAGTCAGCCTTAAATCCTCCGAATTAGGTTAAGTAAGAAGTTGGCACAACGAAAGAGAGGCAATGGGTTGAGAGAAAATTTCTTCCACTAAGTTGTAAAGAGTTACAAGTATGTCTCTTACAAATGAATTCCCAAGGATGGCTGCAAATGAGCCCAACTTCTCCTATTTATACTACCTCCTATCACTAGAACCTTCCTCCACCTCCTCATTTGGAGGCTTCTAGATCCTCCTACACTATCACATAATCTAGAGTATTCTAAGTACAAAAGCCTTTACACATGTCTAGAATCAGCTACTAGATTACAAGTCTTGACTCATCCAAGAGTCTCTAGCACCTTCCACATGTTTCTGGATCTTCCCGGTTCGTTCGGCCCGACCCGGCCCGTTCGGCCCGACTCGGCCCGTCTCCATGTAACCCGACCCGATCCGGCCCGGCCTTCCACACATGCCTCCGGATTCATCTTTGATGTTCTGGACCATCCCGGTCCGTTTCTGGAATGTTCCGAGTATAATTTCCGTCTGTGGACTCCTCGGCTTTCCAATGTCCACTGCCATCACAAGGCTTTTTCCCGCTAAGCCTATTATAGGGAGGGTGCTCCGTGCATCCCTCGCGCGCCGCGCCTGGCGCCTTGCGCGCACCCTCATGGTGTCCGTCGCCCGTGTCCGAGTCTCGGCCCTCGGATGTGCCTCGTCTCGTCATCTTGTCCCGCATTGTCCCGAAGCGGCGGGCCTGTCCGCTGCACTCGTCCGTTCGGTTCCCGGCGTGCCTTGTCCAGCCGCCCAGGTTGTCCCGCATTAGGCCTGATGGCCTTGTCCCTCGGTCGGGCACTCTGTTGCCCGGTTGGCCTGCTTGCTTGGCCATACATCCACGCATGCCGCGCCACACGGCTAAGTCCCTCAGTCGGTTGTGCCGATCCACACGGCCTAGTTGTCCCGAACGTGCCCCGTGCACGTTGATCTGTTGAACCTCGCACCCTTCTGTGCGGGTCTGTCCGAGCACTCTGTCGGTCATTTATCTCGGGGCGTGACAGTACGCTATCAAAGAACCTACCTGAAGACAGAAACCTACCTACAGAGCACTTGGAATCTCACCTGATATCATAGCGCACACAACCTACTCATACTAGCGCATGCTAGTTGATCGTTTTAACGCATGCAAGAGAGCGCCTAGCGCACACTACCTGTTCATATTCTCAAGACAGTAAGGTCTGGACTCAAATCAAGGCAACAGGAAGCGGACGCTACGTAAGAGAATAGCGCAATCTATTTCGGTCAGTAACGTACGCTACGAGGATATTTTACGTACGTTACCTGAAAGTATTTTGAAGACAGTAGGCTCTGTAACTCAACCAAGGAAGTAGGAAGCGCACGCTAAGAATGGACGTAACGCACACTATGAAGAGCTAGTAGCGCACGCTATCAATACACAATAGCGCACACTACATATTCAAAAACCTACCGTTAGCCATTCAACCATTGGGATACAAAGTCAACAAAGGAATCACTGAAAATTTGGAAAGTAAATCTTGACTCTCTAGCGCATGCTATGGATGCACATTTGCGTATGCTAAACTCAAAATTTATCCGTTGGAGAAGAACGTTAGAGGCAAAGCCATATTAAAGTATTCAAAGTCAATAAAGTAAGCTGACCAAATCGACAGCGCACGCTAAAGCTATTGTCTAGCGCACGCTAGACATGTCATATTATTGTTTGAAAAGTTTGAAGACCGTTTAGTTCAGCAAAGTCAAACACCGATAGTGCACGCTATAAGGAATTATTAGTGCACGTTAATAATACAAATTTCAGCAAATCGAGAGGGACTGAACACTATAAATACCCATGGCATTGGGTATCTCAAGACACACAACTTCAAGCATACAAATGCACTATTGAGCTCAGATTATTGTTATTCTTTGCATTCTAAGTTATGACGATAAAAGATACGAGTGTTATACACATATTGTAATATCTTATATACTTCGTATCTTCTTTGATTGTTGTGAGTGTTTCATCACTCCTTCACGAGCTTGAGAGAAATGATTCAAGAGTTATTAATCCGGTGTTATTAGGATCTTTGATCCGGCATTATTAGGATTATACTCTGACGATCGTAAGTGAGGATTATCTAGTTCCTATAGAACTCTAGATAAGAAAATTTATATTGAGTGTTTGGTTATGCTTGGACCAATCGAAGACAAGCGTTGTAATGGTTGTTCCCGGACCTATAGAAGACGAGGCAAGATTGTGTGTGGTTTTTCTTGAGCCAATAGAAAAAGAAAACGGAGAGAGGACGTAGGCAAGTTTCCGAACCTCTATACATCGTTGTGTCTTTTACTTTCAGCACAATTTCTTTTTCCTTCGCGAGAAAGTTTAATTATCAGCAATACCACTATTCAACCCCCTTTCTAGTGGTACGTTTATCTCTTCAAAACATATCACAATAATATACATATTCATGGAAAGCAATTAAATGATTATTCTATTAATAATATTTTTCTAAACATTAATACATACACACAATATCACATATAACATGAATCGAGCATGCATGTGAATATTGAGGTTGTGCATGTGTCCACACACAACATATATCTTAAGGTAGTCTATTTTCATGTACACAGGTGAGCCTGATTTACAACATGAATCCTAAATTTTAAACATAAATAGAATATCACATAGCAGTCCAAGTAAAGTAATTAAAAGTGATAGTGAAAATTCCCACCTGAATAAAATGATGCTGCTTGAACTTGAATATGAAGACGCTTGACTCAGAGTCCTAAGCCTGTATATCTTTGTTAATGTATATATATCATAATATATTATTATATAATAACTGAAAATAAAATAAAACGCATAAATTAAAACTGATTATTAATATTAAAAAGTCAACATTTTAATAGCTTGGTCAATACAGGACTGAGTTGAAAGTTTTAAAGTTGACTGGGGTAAATTGAATAAATTGGAAAAATTGAGACTGAAATTGAATAAACTAAGAAGTGGATTTGGGTCAAATTGCAAGATCTGAGGAATCTGGGGCTAAATTGAATTAACCATAAAACTAAAGGGTATAAAAACCATATACATCGACCGCCGCTAACTAATCCCTTTCTCACTTCTCTCCGACCTCTCGTCCCCCGTTGCTCTCTCCTACATCTAGGCATAACATACAGAAATTCATCTCTCTACAATTCGATCTCTCAAATCTCTCTCTTAACTTCTCACTATAAACATCTCATTCCCGTTCACCGCCTCACTGTTTATACCCAAGAAAACCAATCGATCCAGATACTCTCCCACAAAAACACACTGCAGGTAAAAACGCATGCACTAGTTGCAAACTGGGATGGCGGGCAAAGGGTAAGACGGCGGTGGTTCTGGACTCGTGACCGAAGGAGAAGTTCCGACGGCGACGTGCGACTTGCCGCCACGGCAATCCTGTCGAGTCGCGGGTGAGGGCTCCGATTCTATTCATAGGTTCCTAATAGGGGTCGGGTTTTGAAACTACATTTGCTTTACCGGGGTGGTAATGAATTGTACAATCGTAGTCCTTGACCAACTCTAGCCATCTGCGCTGCCTCATATTCACTTCCTTTTATGTGAAAATATATTTTATACTTTTGTGGTTTGTGTAAATTTCACACTTATCTCCATACAGGTAATGCCTCCAAATCTTCAAGGCATGAACTACCGCTGTTAATTCCAAATCATGAGTAGGGTAGTTCAGCTCATGCGGTTTTAGTTGCCTTGAAGCATAGGCCACTACTTTGCCCTGCTGCATCAGAACACATCCCAACCCTTTTTTAGATGCATCGCTGTAGATGACGAATTCTCTTGTCGGATCGGGGATGGTCAAAATTGGTGTTGCAATAAACCTTCACATAAGTTCTTGGAAACTCTTTTCGCACTTCTCATTCCACAAGAAAGCTTCTCCCTTACTTGTCAATCGAGTCATTGGTGCAACTATCTTCAAAAATCCCTCAATAAATCTTCGATGATAACCAGCTAATCCCAAGAAACTGCGAACTTCATTTGCGTTACTCGGCACCTTCCAATTATTGAATGCCTCTACCTTAACCGGGTCAACCTAGATTCCTATAGAAGTGATCACATGTCCCAAAAATGCAACTCGGTTAAGCCAGAATTCACACTTGTTGAACTTCGCATACAACTTCTCCTTGCGCAGTATTCCCGGTACTATTCTAAGATGCTGCTCATGTTCAACCTTTTTCTTTAAATACATAAGTATGTCATCTATGAACACAATGAAAAACTTATCCAAAATTGAAATACACGGTTCATGAGGTCCATGAATACTGTTGGCGCATTATTCAAACCAAATGGCATCACTATAAACTCATAATGTCCATATCGAGTTCGAAATGTTGTCTTCAGAATATCTTCATCCTTAATCCTCAGTTGGTGATATCCGGATCTCAAATCTATTTTCGAGAACACTCCTCATCCTCCAAGTTGATTGAATAGATCTTCTATTCTAGGAAGTGGATATTTATTCTTTATCGTGAGTCGATTAAGCTCATGATAGTCTATGCACATCCTCAAACTTCCATCTTTTTTCTTCACGAAGAGTACAGGCACACCCCATGGCGATACACTTGGCCGTGTAAACCTAGAGTGAAGCAGTTCCTGAAGTTGCACTTTCAGCTCTTGTAATTCCTTGGGCGCCATTCTATAAGGGGATTTTGATGTTGGTGCCGCTCCTGGCACTAAATCGATTGAGAACTCAACTTGACGGCTCGGCAAAACTCCTGGTAAGTTTTTGGAAAAAACATCTGGATACTCTTTGGCTATAGGAATATCATCTACCATCTTTTTTGAAATTATCTTTCCATCGCAATCAAAAAAAACCTCGACAACTGCACTTCTTCAACATCTTCACAACTTTCATGGTTGAAATCACCTTAGGGGTACTATAGTGTCTTACACCCTCAAATACGGTCTTGATATCAACAGACAGTCATAAGGTTACCCTCCTTTCAGAGCATTCTACTACGACTCTATGTTTGTACAACCAATCTATTCACAAAATAACATGAAAATCACTGAGTTCAATTATGTGCAAGTCAGCTAAGAAGCTATGTTCGTTAATCTCTATCTTCACATTGTTAGTTATAGAGTCTACATGAACTACTCCCCCCCGCAAGCATGCTAACTAACAGAGATCTAGGAAATCTACTACTTCTACAATCAATCATAGTACAAAGCTTCCTATAGATGAATAAATGAGATGCACCCGTATCAAACAACACCAAAGCAGGGATATTAGCAACTGACAACATACCTGACATGGTTTGGGGTTCAATTGCTTCCTCGACCTCAGCCATGATATACACTCGAGCTTTGCCTCCTGAGCTTTGACCTTGCACTCCTTTGCCTGGACCTTTCCTCTTCTTTGGACATGCTGAGGCCATGTGTCCTTCCTCATAGCAGAAATAGAACCGATTCTGACCAAGCATACATGTACCTTTATTTCCTTTGCCACAAGTAGCGCAGGCAGGTTTATCAGACTGGGGTTTTGCCCCTGAGAATCCAGTCTTAGCATTCTTCTTACTACCACTCCCTTGATCATTCCACTTATGCTTGTTATTAGCTGCGACTGGTGGTGCTCTTGCCTTTTCCACAACCAAACTGGCAAATATGTCCTCGGCCCTGGCAATCGCTTCCTGGTAGGTCAAATGCCCATGACCAGCCAAATGATGACGAATCTGGTCACGCAGTCCATCTCGAAACTTCTGAGACTTCATCTCATCCGTCTAGACCATGTGAGGAGCAAAACAGCACATGTAACTGAACTTGCGCTCGTAGTTAGTGACCGATATTCCTCCTTGGGTTAGGTCAAGGGATTGTTTATGCATTTTGGTTTTGTACACCATTGGGTAGTACATATCCATAACTGTTTCCTTGAACTGGTCTCAAGTAAACATATCATTCTCATCTTGCGTTTTCAGTCTCCACACTCTAATCCACCACTTTCTAACATCCTATTTGGGCTGAAACACGGCACATGACACCTTATGAGCATCGGTGCACGCCATGTAATTGAAGATGCTATATAGGTTCAATAACTATTATTCTATGACTGACGGACCCTTACGACCAAGAAAGACAGACGACTTGAAATGATTGAATCGCTTGATGACTTGAGCTTGAACTTGCTGAGGATTGTTAGGCGGTAAAATGGTCGCGTCTTGAAGCAACGTAACTAATCTAGCCAAAAGCTGATCTTGAGTGGGTTGAGCATTGCGGTTACCACGGTTAGCCATGAGTCTGTCAACGAGTTATAAAACCCATTAGTCGATGCAGTGCGAGAAATAAAGAATAAGGAGATACCGATAGTACGCATATAATAGTCACATCGCATAAAAACTATAAAAGGTAATCGAAGTAACTGATATTCATTATATATAATATGTTTTCAAAATGGAACTGGAATGTAATACCATAGGTATTTCATGCTTTAATTACCGTGTACTTCATAATTTATAATGTAATTTTATGTTATCATTGCGATGTTGTCTTCTTATATTGTGTGGCTGCATTAAGTGATATTGCGATACAATTGTGTGATGTGAATGGAACGGAGATGATGTAACTTAACATCGTTGAACAATTATCGGTTGGAATATGACCGTGGCCAACATCATGTTCCCCAAAGAATTTTTTGATAAGTAAAAAGGTAGTCACTTTGAGATGGTTAAAATGCGATAAAATGACTAAGGAACTAAGTAAGTAGTGCACGCTAGATGACATGCATAGCATATGCTAGATTTGCTAGTATTACGTACGGTAACACGACTAAGTTACGTATGTATGGGGAGATTTAGTCTTCCAACAAGAATCTTTCTTTTTAACACGGATTGGGCACTTTTGGTGGGCTAGCAGACAAATGATTCAACTGCTTGTAACGTACGTTAATTGTCAAGCTTAACGTACGCTGTTATGATGTTGCTTACGTACGCTATGGTTTTCTACATACATAAAAAGTGGGGCATTTGGGGCAGTAGCCTCTGATCGACCATTACGTGCGTTAACTAGAGACATTACGTATGTAATGCTCTTTAGGTATGCAAACCCTTAAGTGTTAGCGTATATTAAATGCAATCGTGTGTTATAAATTAACACCTCCTCTTTTATTTCCCTTGGCCTAAACACTTGAGCGGCCTCCTAAAATCCTTACCCAACCCCCATTAGACGATTCTTAGCCTTTCAAACACTTGTATTGACATATAGGAGAGAATTACTCAAACTCCAGAGAAGGTTATCAAGGTCGATTGATCCATTCTTTGTTCCTCCTCATTGTTCTTCATTGGTTCATCATCGTTCTTCATTGTTCTTCATCTATTGAGGTAAGTCTAGCAAATCCTTGAAGTTATTCTTCTCGGTATTGTTGTTATGTCAATTGGATTACGGGTATTTAGGTAGTTTTGTTGCTTAACTCTCGTAGACGATCAAACCGGATGAACTTGTAGTAATCAAAACTATCGTTGTAAGTATATTTCGTTCTCGAACCATTAATTCATGTATCTTGTTGTAATAATCATATACAAATTTCACATTTCAAATAGACCTTGGAAACATCAACTTTAACGAATCTATTATAGGGGAAATTATGTTAGGAATCCAATCACCGTACGCTAAACTCGTTGAAACCCACCTTGATAATGTAATTATCAAACGTTAATTTAACTAGGTGGAATCAAGCTTGTTAATATTACCATCATTAAGAATCGACCATTGAAATCATTGTGTAATATGGTAACCCACCTAATTTGAGAACTCAGAGTAGAGAATTGAATTAATAGATAATGGAATTTGATTATGTTATAGTCGATTGTTGACAATCGAAGTAATGTTGTGGATAATCTTGTTGAGCAAATTGTTATAATGATCGATAATCAAAGAATTAAACAATGTAATAATGTGTGTTGCTATTGAGCTTTGAATCATGATATCAGTTTCGCAAAATCGAACTAAGTTGAGAATTCGGTTAGGAAACGGAATGAGAAACTAGTTTTATTCGCCGTCATCCTTACGAAATGTTAATCAAGGAATATGTGATTAGGTTGAATTCGATTGGTCGTGGAAGTTCATACCGTCGTAAGGCACTTACCCGTCGAAATTAAGGCAAGTGAAACCTTGATCGGATTATGTTAATTTTATTTACAATATTCAGAAACATGAATGTGCCGTTGCATGATGAATGCCGAACAATTGTCTTTCTCTAGAAATTGTGTTATGAATAGGCCGATGTGTTGGGGGTAAAACCTGAATGGTACCCATGTGGAAATGTGTCGAGGGATAAGACCTAAATGGCATCCACGTTCCAGAGTATTTCTGTGTAGATACTTCCGTGACCCTTGGTTGCGACCTTGGGGTTTATGTGCTAAAAGAGAAAGACAACGTCGGCTATACTACGAATTATCATCTATATATTATGTGGTACGGTGTTACCGAATCTTGTATTTTGTCGTGAATTGCTGTTGTTGATTATCATTCTCTGATCCTGGTTGGTCTGGCATGATTTGTCGTGTCAGGTAAATTTGTTGAATATGTGCAGGACATTCCCGAGGGTTCCGGTCAGGCTTGAATAGTGTTGGAATGATTAGATTTCCGAAATCTCTATTTATGCGATAATCGTGTTTTGAATTATGTTTTATTCCAAGATACTCCGCTTCATGTTATCTAACCATGGATTCACCTATTTTAAAATACCTTATTTAAAATATTAATTTCCTAAAATAGCCTTATGGGTCCCACACATGATTCACGGCACTGTACTGCCCCGGTAAATTTTGGGGGTGTTACATGGAAACATTAATCGGAATTCTTAACATAATAGCTATATAATAAAATGAACTAAGCCTATGGCTACTCCTAATCATCACTGCTAATAATTTCTATAACAGGAACAGGGGGTCGCGGCTCAATCCACGAAGTAACGTCATCATTAGACCTAATGTCTGCCATTAAAACATCCTTCATGTTCTCTACAGGGTCTTCCTTTGAGCTCTCATCAGGAACTTCTTCTGGATCTTCCGCGGGGTCTTCTTTGGGATCCGCCTCAGGGTCTTCTTCAGGGTCTTTTAAGGATCCTCCTCTGGGTCTTCTTCGGGATCCTCTTCTGGGTCTTATTCGGGGTCTACTTCATTCATAGAGTCGGAACTCCAATTTTTAGCTAGTATCACATCTCGAGCGTACATATCCAATAACCCCCCGGCTACGAACTGTAAATCATTTGTGGTCTCCCGCTCTACTGGTGTTCTTTTTATGGACTCTTGCCAAAGCTGGAAAATGCAATAACCCTAATCATTGGGTAACTTTACCAATAGGTGGTTCAGCTGTTGCGTGACAAAAACTTGTTTCCCGGACTGCAACCACTTGCTCAGCCTATTGATGACTTAGTGCGGTGCATTTTCTGGTAAACTCGGATCATCCCACCAATCCCTGCGTGCCAGAAGACACGATTCATACGTAGCAGGAAACCTCTTATGTGGTGTCATCCTAGGTTTGGACATTCTAACAGTTCGCACATGCATATACAACATGCAAATAAAATGATATATGCATGAATAATGATAGTTTTTAAATTGAAATTTGGTACCTTGGACGGAGTGACGAAGTGGTGAAGCTGCGAGCATATGATACTTTTATATTTTAGCGAGTCGACAGAAAGGTAAAACCCGCTCTGATACTACTATGTAACGCCCTGACATTCTAGGAATAATTATAAGGAAAAATAAGTAAAAAGGTGAATTTGACGAAAAATAAATTCCTTTGAGAATATTAAAATTCTCGAGTACAAATTCGCTTCACTACACTAACTAAAATAAATGCCTATTAATTAAGGCAACGACATGTCATAAATAAGGGGTCATAATTGTGGTGAAAGAAAATTTAAAAAAATTATTATTACTAATCAAGAGTTTCTCCAAATAATATTTCAAAGTATAAGACATAGGGAAAAACATCATTTTAACAAAATATCATCATATGCCCTCTCGGCTCGCTCCTTCGTCCATCCAGATCGGTTTAACCTGCGGGATCAATATGGGTGGGGGTGAACTTCCTTCAGCTTGTGGAAATCACATATATCACGATAATATACAAATTCATGGAAAGGAATTAAATTTTTATTCTATCAATAATATTTTCCTCAACATGAATACATGCACACAACATCACATATAACATGAATCGAGCACGCATGTGAATATTGAGGTTGTGCAAGTGTCCCCACACAACATATATCTTAAGATAACCTCTTTACACGTACACAGGTGAGCCTGATTTACAACATGTATGCTCAACTTTAAACATAAACGGAATATCACATAGCAGTCCAAGTAAAACAATTAAAGTGATAGTGAAAATTTCCACCTTAATAAAATGATGCTGCTTGAACTTGAATATGAAGATGCTTGTCTCACAGTCCTAATCCATTATATCCTTGTTAATGTCTACATAATAATAAATATCATAATATATTATTATATAATAACTGAAAATAAAATAAAACGCATAAATTAAAACTGATTATTAATATTGAAAAGTCAACATTTTAATAGTTTGGTCAATACAGGACTGAGCTGAAAGTTTTAAAGATGCCTGGGGTGAATTGAATAAATTGGAAAAATGAGACTGAAATTGAATGAACTAAGAAGTGGATTTGGGTCAAATTGAAAGATCTAGGAAATCTGGGGCTAAATTGAATTAACCCTAAAACTAAAGGGTATAAAAACCCTCGACCGCCGCTAACTCATCCCTTTCTCACTTCTGTCCTACCTCTCATCCCCTTTGCTCTCTCCTACATCTCTGCATAACATATAGAAATTCATCTCTCTGCAATCTGATCTCTCAAATCTCTCTCTCTCTCTCTCTCAACTTCTCACTGTAGACATCTCGTTCCCGTTCGCTGTCCTCACCGTTTATACCTAAGAAAAACAATTGACCCACATACTCTCCCACTAAAACACACACCAAAGGTGAAAACGCATGCACTAGTTGCAAACTAGGACGGCTGGCAAAGGGTAAGGCGGCGGTGATTTTGGACTCACGACCGAAGGAGAAGTTCCGACGGTGACGTGTGACTTGCCGCGGCGACGATCCCGTCGAGTCACGGGTGAGGGATCCGATTCTATTCATGGGTTCCTAATAGGGCTCGGGTTTCGGGTTTTTGGTTTCTGAATACGGTTTGCCTGGTTTTAGTTGTGGGTCTCAAAGTTGGGTTAGGAATTTCCGAAGGTGTTCGGATTAGAAGGGATGTAACATAAGAATCAAGATCAGTCCATGTGAAACTAAATCAAGAGAGTAGGGAAGAACAAGATTTTTGTTTTATGAATTTGATTCCCTATGTGTATAAGATCGTATATTGTGGAAGAAAAGAACTTATGATTTACATGTGTAAGGAGATGATGGTGATTGCTGGTGAGGCTTGCTCACACGACTGGAAAAGAGAACTGACCGTATTTATGTATTTGTATTTTTGTACTGCAGAAGTTGTATATTTATACTCCTAGGTTAGGTTTAGGGTAGCCCTAAGAGTATATGTGGTGTATGATCTGCTGGGCTTTCTACGAATTATTTGGGCTAATGATGATAATAATAATAATAATAATAATAATAATAATATTAATAATACTGATACTAATAATAATTATAATAATATCGAGAATAATATTAATAATGATATAGAAATGAAAAAAATATTAATACTATTAATATTAATATTGTTCTCCATTATAAATATTATTATTATTAATATACACACATATCACAATAATATACAAATTCATTTGAAAGGAATTAAATGATTATTCTATCAATAATATTTTCCTCAACATAAATACATACACACAATATCACATATAACATGAATCGAGCATGCATGTGAATATTGAGGTTGTGCAAGTGTCCCCACACAACATATATCTTAGGATAGCCTCTTTACACGTACAAGGGTGAGCTTGATTTACAACATGTATCCTCAACTTTTAACATAAATGGAATATTGTAGCGACCACTTTTCTAAAATGTAATTCTTCTAATTTTAAGAAGAATAAATAAAAATTTTGCAGCGGAAATACATTTTAAAAAGAGACAAACTTAATAATCGCAAGTAATAATCCCAAGTCAACATTAAATAAAAACATACTTCGACGTGAAATTAAAAGAAGTCGAACATTGTTCAAAAATATAGTCTTAGAGAAATAACATTTAACAAATAAATTTTTGATCATCAGCTTGATCATCCCACACTCAACCGCCTGCCTCATCGAGCTCCTCAACCAGAAAGGGGTAAATAGTGGGGTGAGCTTCCAACTCGCTCAGTGTGGAGAGTACGCAATATGTCTACGTTAATTACTAAATATATTAGCAAGTATAAACAACATACTTGATAAATTCTGAAGCCCGTCGGCTATCCCGAAGGCTTTATGCATAATTAAGTGTGTTTGATTGATTTGCACATTTATGGGCTTTTGACTGGTTGCACATTTAAGTGCTTCTGACTGGTTGCAAATTTAAGTGCTTCTAGCAGATTGTACATTTAAGTGCTTCTGACTAATTTCACGTGCACATACGAGACAATATATAAAGCAATTAAAATAAACAAAAGCGTAATAAATCCCCACACCTGGATAAAATGCAGTTCTTGACTTGAATGTGATGAAGATGCTTGATTCGACAACTCTAGGCCCGTAAATTCTCGTTATTATCTACAATTTGTAATAATAATAATAATAATAAAAATAATTATTATAACTAAATATATAATGACTGATAATGAAACACGATTCACGGATTAAAATTGGATTATTAATATAACCAATATCTTAATTACTTGCGCCAAAATAGGGCTGCAATTAACTACTAAAAAGCTGACTGGAGTAAAATTGAAATAACTAGACATTTGAGGACTGGAATTGAAGGGATTATAAAACTCATTGGTGTTAAATTGAAATAGATGGATGTTAAGGGCTAAATTGTATGAACTAAAAGTAAATGGGATTGAAATTGAAATGACTGGAAAGATGGGGTATAAAACCCATTTTCCTGGTGCAAGTCGGCAAAAAGCTACTCTCATCTCTCTCTCTCTCTATCATCTTCTCTCTCTCCAAAATCTCATCTGATTTCGCCCCTCACTCTCTCTCTCTCTCTCTCTCTCTCTCTCTCTCTCTCTCTCTCTCTCTCTCTCTCTCTCTCTCTCTCTCTCTCTCTCTCTCTCTCTCTCTCACACACACACACAAAGACACACTCACACACGCACACAAGCGCTGAGATCGAAGCTCTTGCAAGAATCCACCCACTAATCACAAACACTTTGAATCGGTCGCGTAGACACACCACGAACCAGATGAATCGGGCGGCGGCTAGGTTTTCCCGTGCTGCGGCGCGACGGTGCAGGACCAGCGGAAATTTAGGGTTATGGGTTGGCTGATAAAAAGGGCCGAGTTGGACACTGAAAAAAATGGTGTTCGAGAAAACACAACCAAACCCACGAACGATGGACAAGAAGGCGGCGGCGGTCGCGACTCACGTAAGGGTTTACGGGATCTGAAAATTCGTTCTGAGTTGTATTTGGGTTTGAAAATGGGTTGACTCGGTCCAGATCGGATTTCTGGTTCTGAGCATGATGTTTGGATTCGGGCTGTGCTTGTGGGTTCGGGCCGCGGGTTTGAAGCTAGTGAAAACATGGTGGTGGATGATGGTTGTGTAATTCTGGTAGTTAACTGGATTGATGAATTTATCATGTAAAACTTGGATGTCCCGTTTGAAATCTTATGGTTTTGAACGATGATGTAAAAGTAAAACTAGACAGTATGAAGGTTTCGATGTTGTAATACCCGTGATTTCGATTTTCGGTAATTTCTTTTTTTTCGGCGGAAGTTCGTTTTGACGACTCCCTCATGACCGCTTCGTTATTTTGAGAATGATTAATTCTACACTTTTTGACATCCGAGTTCTTTTCGGTGCCGTTTTTTTGAGTTCCGTGTTTTTTAGCGACTTTTCCGCACTTGAGTTCGATTCTTGCGAATCTCGTTGGAAACTGCTGTCTCGAGTTTCCCGTAAGTCCGTTTAACTTTGTTAGACGTGTTGTGAACTTCGGTTTAGTTATGCGATCACGTATCGTGATTTTCGGACGTTTTGGGCCATTTTCGTAATTTCCCAAAGTTTGGGGTAATTACTTTCCGTTGTCGAATTTCGAGCCTTCGGATGGTCGTAATCGTGTGTTCTCTTAGTGCTCGAATTCGTATTTGTGAGTATTTCGTAACCGTACCTTCGATTTGCATTCAGGTTCGGGTTTTGGGGTCGTTCGGGCCGTCGGAGTTGGCCCCGGCCGAGTCATGGTCGGGCAATCTGGGCCCAGGCCGGCACTGGCCGAGTTACGGCCGGTAGTGCTCGGTAGTTACTTCTGGCCGTGCAGGCCGTACCGTGGGCCGCGGCACATGCCGACGGGGCCGCGGCACACTGGCGATCACTGGGTGCAGTTTTGGCCCTGTGCCGCGGCACACTTCGGCTAGGCCGCGGCACACAGTGCAGATCAGCCTATTTAAGGCCTGGCAGCGTGTTTCTTCAGCCATTTCTCACTCGTTTTTTTCCGTTCCGCGGCTGGAGCTTGGTTAATCATGGAGATATGTTGTTGGACAATAAATCCATGAAGTCTTGGAGTTCATATCATCAATCATCCATCCTATAACATCCTCCGATCTACCGAATCAGGTCAGATTTCCTAGAAATCTAGTTTTGGGGAATTTGGGTATTTTGGTTGATTTCGTCCGTTTAATCCGTTTTAACTTAGGATTATGATGGATTGATGATTAGTTAGATGTATTATATCATTTCCCTTGTTATTCCATGGTTGGATCGTATCGATTCGTTGTTTGGGTCGAGTTCTTGATCGACGCTTGAAGGTGTCCGGTAAAATGTCTTAGAGGGGTTTTCGGGCGTTCTACGATTATTCCTCATCCTATGATCATTGATTTATTATTTATATGTTGTTAGGGTCGAGTTTCTTGCGAAGAAACCAAGTTGAACCATTCCGTTCATTGTCGTTTTCCTTTTCGAAAATATCGGGCGTTTCGAAGCCTTCCGGTTGAGCTGTGTTCGTCGGGATACTTGCGTGCCGATTTCGAGGCAAGTACCTTGTCCATACTTTTCTTGTTTTGTGGATATGATAATTGGTGATCGTCTTGGTATGTTTGTTGATTGTTTGAAATAATTTTTCAAAAGATTCGGCTAGCCTCGTTAAAGGCTCACTTTTAAAACGCGTGTGTTTTGTAAATTGTGTGGGTGGTAAGTGACTATGTGAATCCTATGGATATGTTTGGTGTTAATGATGCACTTGGTATTTGCGTGTGGACGTGTATTGTTTCATTTCGGTGCATTGTGGTTTGACGTGGTGTTTTGCTAAGTGTTTGATGCCTCTGGATAAATGGTTTGGATATCCTTGGTGTGATATGTTATTTATGCATGATTACTTCGCTCACCGTGGGTTGGTTCTACGGGACCACGACGGGAATTCCAATGGGTTACGCCCTGGATTCACGAGTGGTGAATGTATTTTACTCACCTCGGGGGGTCCGACGGGATCACGGAGGGAATTCCAATGGGTTGAGTCCGGGATTCACGAGTAAAAAAACTTCACAGGTTGGTGTATGCTTAGTGAATGTATTTTACTCACCTCGGGGGGTCCGACGGGATCACGGAGGGAATTCCAATGGGTTGAGTCTGGGATTCACGAGTAAAAACTTCACAGGTTAGTGTATATTTAGTGAATGTATTTTACTCACCGTGGGTTGGTTCGACGGGGCCATGACGGGATTTCCAATGGGTTGAGTCCGGGAATCACGAGTGAAAACTTCACGAGTTGGTATTGATTTTATGTCCGTCGAGGACACGTGACTTGGGTTTTGGCCCTGCGAATTGTTGTCGGTTTTCTATTTGCGAAAACAAAACCTTTGGGATGTGACCCCTGTTGATTTTGGAAAGATAAGGATTTGATAATCCTAAATTGTTTCTATTAAAACTCTCGATGGCAATTTAAACTGTTTCATAAATTGTTTCCCCTTAATTGTGGTCTTTCGGTTTCAGAATGTTTTACCCAAACTCTTGCCTCGGGAAGTACTTTTCGTTACTTTTGGAGTTTTGAGGATTCCTGGTTATTGTTATTCGTGGAATGTGAATTGTATGGCTCGTATTTACACTTTGTTCTTGCACTAGCAAAACTGTGGAGTTTTGCAAACCCCCGAGTATTCGGGGGGTGGATGTCTGTTTTTGCATTCAGGTTTGGGAGCATAGCACAGGGTCGGCACGAAGGATGATGAAAGATGAACGATACTAATCACACGAGGACCCATTGATATCGTATTGGTCTGGTTGTATTTTCATTTCCGCTGCAGTATCTTTTCCCCGTTGTACGGGAGTTTATTGTATTTCGACCCCTGTGTGGGCTGGTATTGTAATCGAGTTGTATGCTTTATTGAAAGGCCAAATCGGTCTACTGAGTCATTTTAGCCTTAAAGGCATTGTCGATATGTTTAATGTTGTTACTAGCCTGGTAGATCCTTGAGGAAATGTTCTACGGCGTGTAATATCCCTGAGCGGATTGGGGTTGTTACATAAATGGTATCGGAGCTTAGGTTGTGGAAATCTAGGCTGTCGGGTCAGTGGTGTCTGTTGAGTTTTTGTCTCATCGGATTTTGTCTGACTAATTCGTGTCGCGACGCGTCGTCTGAGTTTGTTGGTCGTGATTAATATCGTGGGCGATCATCATCTTCGTGCGACTTGTGGATGTAAGTCTCCCTTCTTTGTGTAGTGCCTCGTGTGACACGAGCTATTTTTTTTTGATTATTTGTTAAGTGACGGAATCCTTTTATGGATTTTGATTTCTTGATACGTGACTATTTGACTCTCATATTTCGTTCATGTGAGGAGTAGTGTTGCTGGATTGTGCATGTTGGACTGTATTTCTTTTATCCGCTGCGTGAGTTCTTTTGTAATGGCTTTCGGTATTTTACCGACTGAGTTTTATTTCGAAAACCGATTCCCTTAACCGAGTTTTTGGCATTATGGCCTTGATCATTTTGGCGAAATTCTTATGACGGTATTTAGTATTTTGTAAATGGCTTTTGTGAGTTTTTGAAATATTACCGTCTTCGGCCTTTTTGGCGTTTTTGTAAATGGTTTTTATCCTGGTGGGTTCCGGCGCGGGACCCACAGCGCTATAATGTTTCGTGTATTTATCTGAAAATTTTTTTGGGCATTCTAGCCCATTGAATTATCCTTGAAAAACTTGAGTATCTTAAAAAATAAATTTCGAGACGTACTTTTAAAATGAATTATTTTCTCGCGGTACTTTCAAGGTGCCTCCTAGTGCCGCAATATGTTTCAAAATTATTCCAATTGAGGACCAAAATATTTTGAGATATTTTCAATTATTTTTAGAAATGCAGTTGCTTAGACCCAATTGTCGAATATTCTGAAAGTTTTTCACTAAGAGAAGGTGTCCTCATTTTTGTTCAAACGCAAGATGATTTTCAAAGTCTCGATAACAATGTTTGCACTACTTTTTGTAAAGTGATACTCAAGATCAACTGGTGTTTCCAAACTATTTTCAAAAGGTGGTTTTCGTTTTTAAAACCCATCATTTCATGCTTGTGGTCGGAGAAGGTGTGTATGATGTTGGTATTGTTGTTAGGGCGTTAGCCCTCCGAATTGTGATTGAATTGGTGGTGTGAACGTTGAGTCGTTCGCCATGCATATGTTTTGTTAGCCCTTCGTGGGAGGTGTGATGACGATCTTTAATGTTGCCATTTCGTGGTGGCTTGCGTGTTATCGCACCTGTGTGAGCTGTTAAAGCTTGGATTTTTGTGTGTTTATGCACATGGGTGATTGTTTCATGAGGTTTGTAATTATGTGCTGGTTATTGTTCGGGCCGTTAAGGTCGCCGACGATACCGTCGTCGTTGTAGTGTTTGTGTGTGTATTACTTTACGATGGTAATTGTTGTATATGATATGTGTTATGATTCTTTGTTGTGCTGAGTTGGCGTCTCCGCTATGTTGTTTTGCGACGTTATGCCCCATTGTATCTAGCATTTGTATTTTCGGTATGCCGAGCCGAGGCGTTTCAACCGTGATGTTCTGGGGCATGCACGTGTAAATTGTCCTTATCGTCGGTAACACATTTGAAGTGTGGACTCGAGGGACACCGAATTCAGTTTTGCGAATTGGCTACCGAGACTTCCGGAGTTCGCGCTTAGTACAAATATCAGGATCGGCTCTAAGAGGCCCATGGGAAATGTTTCCACCGACTGCTTTTGTGTTGTTGCCTTGTTTCCATTATTGTGAGTTGCGGGGACGACCTTCTTTTATAAGAGGTCGAATGTAATACCCGTATTGTTTTTGGACTTCTGCATTTCCTCTTTCTCAGGTCTATCGACTCGCTCGTGTTCGTTGATACTTTATGAACTTGTTCTGTATTGCGGTTTCATCGTCCGAACGAACTGTGATCTTGTTGTGGGTTGATCTGGTTATCGCTGTGACTTTTTCGAGTTCGGTTCGATTCTTGTGAACCTTGTTCGGAAGTGACATCATTTGGTTCTATTAGTTCTTTCATTCTAAGTGGATCGGATTTGGAACTCCTGTGTTTTCGACTCTATCGACTCGTTTATGCTCGTTAACATTTTCTGAACTTTCCCTATCCCTTGCTTTTGTTGATCGAACGAGGGTGGTATTGTTTCAGAATAACTCGTTTGTCGTTGTGACTTTTCAATCGCTATTCCCTTTCCTGTGGATCTTATGGGAATGCATGTCTTGTTGTTCTCACCAGATCATCCTGGGAATTGTTGTTTGCATTTTATTGTTCTTCGTGATTCGAACATGATTGTTCGATTTTTGTTGTCTCGACCGTTGTGGTTCGATCATTTGATCGTTCGGTTTTTGTTGATCTCGTTTCGTGATTGTTGAGCATTCAGACTCTTTCCTAATTTCCTTATATTCGGGAAATTTTTCTCGTTTTCGATCTTCCAACACTTGGGCGGTGGAATTCCGTATTTCTTCAGCGATTGGCTCGCGTTTTGATGGATGTACCGTTGGGGTGGTCAATCATATTGATTTTCGTTCGTTGTGTTTTGTGATTGTTCGGATAATCGACTTGGTTGTATTATCTGTTTGATGACGCTTGTCACTTGTTGGTTTTATTATGTCTCTATCGGTGGCGTTGTGTTGGTCGTCGTGGAGCGTGTTTTCACGCCGTATGTTCCTTTGCGTTTCTTGCAGCGTTTCGCCATCGGGCGCGAGTTTTTGGTTTTTGGGTATCTCGTCGAGTTTTCCTGACACTGGATATTGCTTCTCCCTACTTATTTTAAGTTTCGGGACGAAACTTCTTTTAAGGAGGGTAGAATGTAATACCCGTGATTTCGATTTCCGGTAATTTCTATTTTTCGGCGGAAGTCCGTTTTGACGACTCTCTCATGACCGTTTCGTTATTTTGAGAATGATTAATTCTACACTTTTTGACATCCGAGTTCGTTTCGGTGCCGTTTTGTTGAGTTCCGTGCTTTTTAGCGACTTTTCCACACTTGAGTTCGATTCTTGCGAATCTCGTTGGAGACAGCTGTCTCGAGTTTCCCGTAAGTCCGTTTAACTTTGTTAGACGTGTTGTGAACTTCGGTTTAGTTATGCGATCAAGTATCGTGATTTTCGGACGTTTTGGGCCATTTTCGTAATTTCCCAAAGTTTGGGGTAATTACTTTCCGTTGTCGAATTTCGAGCCTTCGGATGGTCGGAATCATGTGTTCTCTTAGTGCTCGAATTCGTCTTTGCGAGTATTTCGTAACCGTACCTTCGATTCGTATTCAGGTTCGGGTTTTGGGGTCGTTCGGGCCGTCGGAGTTAGCCCCGGCCGAGTCATGGCCGGGCAATCTGGGCCCAGGCCGGCACTGGCAGAGTTACGGCCGGTAGTGCTCGGCAGTTACTTCTGGCCGTGCAGGCCGTACCGTGGGCCGCGGCACATGCCGGCAGGGCCGCGACACACTCGTGTCGCACTTATCGGCCAAACCTTCTGTACCGTGTGCCGCGGCACATGCCGACGGGGCCGCGGCACACTGCCGATCTCTGGGCGCAGTTTTGGCCCTGTGCCGCGGCACACTTCGGCTGGGCCGTGGCACACAGTGCAGATCAGCCTATTTAAGGCCTGGCAGCGTGTTTCTTCATCCATTTCTCACTCGTTTTCTTCCCTTCCGCGGCTGGACCTTGGTTAATCATGGAGAGATGTTGTTGGACAATAAATCCATGAAGTCTTGGAGTTCATATCATCAATCATCCATCCTATAACATCCTCCGATCTACCGAATCAGGTCAAATTTCCTAGAAATCTAGTTTTGGGGAATTTGGGAATTTTGGTTGATTTTGTCCGTTTAATCCGTTTTAACTTAGGATTATGATGGATTGATGATTAGTTAGATGTATTATATCATTTCCCTTGTTATTCCATGGTTGGATCGTATTGATTCGTTGTTTGGGTCGAGTTCGTGATCGACGCCTTGAAGGTGTCCCGAAAAATGTCTTAGAGGGGTTTTCGGGCGTTCTACGATTATTCCTCATCGTATGATCATTGATTTATTAATTATATGTTGTTACGGTCGAGTTTCTTGCGAAGAAACCAAGTTGAACCCTTCCGTTCGTTGTCGTTTTCCATTTCGAAAACATCGGGCGTTTCGAAGCTTTCCGGTTGAGCCGTGTTCGTCGGGATACTTGCGTGCCGATTTCGAGGCAAGTACCTTGTCCATACTTTTCTTGTTTTGTGGATATGATAATTGGTGATCATCTTGGTATGTTTGTTGATTGTTTGAAATGAGTTTTCAAAAGATCCGGCTAGCCTCGTTAAAGACTCACTTTCAAAACGCGTGCGTTTTGTAAATTGTGTGGGTGGTAAGTGACTATTTGAATCCTATGGATATGTTTGGTGTTAATGATGCACTTGGTATTTGCGTGTGGACGTGTATTGTTTCATTTCAGTGTATTGTGGTTTGACGTGGTGCTTTGCTAAGTGTTTGATGCCTCTGGATGAATGGTTTGGATATCCTTGGTGTGATATGTTATTTGTGCATGATTACTTCGCTCACCGTGGGTTGGTTCGACGAAACCACAACGGGAATTCCAATGGGTTGCGCCCTGGATTCACGAGTGGTGAATGTATTTTACTCACCTCGGGGGGTCCGACGGGATCACGGAGGGAATTCCAATGGGTTGAGTCCGGGATTCACGAGTAAAAAAACTTCACAGGTTGGTGTATGTTTAGTGAATGTATTTTACTCACCTCGGGGGGGTCCGACGGGATCACGTAGGGAATTCCAATGGGTTGAGTCCGGGATTCACGAGTAAAAACGTCACAGGTTGGTGTATATTTAGTGAATGTATTTTACTCACCGTGGGTTGGTTCGATGGGTCCACGACGGGATTTCCAATGGGTTGAGTCCGGGAATCACGAGTGAAAACTTCACGAGTTGGTATTGATTTTATGTCCGTCGAGGACACGTGACTTGGGTTTTGGCCCTGCGAATTGTTGTCGGTTTTCTATTTGCGAAAACAAAACCTTTGGGCTGTGACCCCTGTTGATTTTGGAAAGATAAGGATTTGATAATCCTAAATTGTTTCTATTAAAACTCTCGATGGCATTCTAAACTGTTTCATAAATTGTTTCCCCTTAATTGTGGTCTTTCGGTTTCGGAATGTTTTACCCAAACTCTTGCCTCGGGAAGTACTTTTCATTACTTTTGGATTTTTGAGGATTCCTGGTTATTGTTATTCGTGGAATGTGAATTGTATGGCTCGTATTTGCACTTTGTTCTTGCACTAGCAAAACAATGGAGTTTTGCTAACCCCCGAGTATTCGGGGGTGGATGTCTGTTTTTGCATTCAGGTTTGGGAGCATAGCACAGGGTCGGCACGAAGGATGATGAAAGATGAACGATACTAATCACATGAGGACCCGTTGATGTCGTATTGGTCTGGTTGTATTTGCTTTTCCACTGCAGTATCTTTACCCCGTTGTACGGGAGTTTATTGTATTTCGACCCCTGCGTGGGCTTGTATTGTAATCGAGTTGTATGCTTTATTGAAAGGCCAAATCGGTCTATTGAGTCATTTTAGCCTTAAAGGCATTGTCGATATGTTTAATGTTGTTACTAGCCTGGTAGATCCTTGAGGAAAGGTTCTACGACGTGTAATATCCCTGAGCGGATTGGGGGTGTTACAGATGTTACCTGCTGGGGAAGAAAAGGAGAGCTGTAGAGATGAAGTCACAGAAATTGCAGAAGATGGTTTCTGGGCAGCCACTTCTCAACGAGGAGGAAGAAGAAAAAATATATCTATGTATAATTGAGTGTTGGCTGCAGTATAAATATAGTATTTATAGTGTAGGTATTAGGTTTAGGGTAGAAAAGTTGTGTGGGCTTAGGTTTAGGACTCTCAATTGGGCTAGAAAAATGGTTTGGGCCAGCTAATTAAATTGGACTAGTAAAGAAATTTGGGCCAACAATAATAATAATAATTGAGTTTAAAATAATAAACAATAATTATAATCAGGATGAATTAAATAATAATATTAATAATAGTAATAGTAATAATAATAATTAATAATATTATTTAACTTATAAAATATCTTGGGCGACAATTAATATTATTTAAAATTTGACTCGGGCCTAGAAATGACGAGATGAAACGATGAATTAAAAATGAGAAATGAAACGATATAATCACATGACTTGATATGAATTATAATTACATAAATGGATTTGCATGATCATGAGAATGAAATGAATTAAATCATAAACTTATTCGGACATTAATTTAATAAAATTGAACAAATTTTCTATAATTCATAATAAATGTATATGCGAAATCGGGGCGTTACAACCTACCCCCCTTAACAGATTTTCGTCCTCGAAAATTAAAATACGTACCTTGGAAAATGATTGTTGGATACTTAGAACGGATCTCTTCTTCACGTTCCCAAGTTGCCTCATTTGGTCCATGACGACTCCATTGAACTTTCACCAATTTAACCTCTTTGTTCCGTAACTGATGGACCTTACACTCCAAAACAGCTGTAGGTACCTCCTCATAAGACAGATTCTTGTCTACATGCAACTCTTTGAAAATACATATGTGACCAGGATCATGTATGTACTTTCTCAGCATGGAGGTGTGAAAGACATTGTGCACTCCCGATAATTCCAATGGTAATGCCAAACTATAAGCAAGATCACCAACACGACCTAAAATCTCAAAAGGTCCGATATAACGAGGTTGTAGCGTTCCATTTTTTACCGAATCGTATCACTCTTTTCATCGGAGCTACCTTCAACAAAACCTTTTCTCCAATCTCAAATTGGTTATCTTTCCCAATTCTCACCAGTATCAAGAACATACGCCCTCAACAAATCTTCAAGTGTCTTGATAGTCCACTCAGATTGACCATCGGTTTGCGGATGATATGCAGTACTGAAATTCAATTTAGTGCCCAATGCACTTTGCAGACTCTTCCAAAATTTCGACGTAAATTGCGGATCTCTATCCGATACGATCGACACTGGAACACCATGTAGCCTCAAAATCTCCTGAATATAAATCCGTGCATATTGTTCCATACTATAAGTCATCCTCACAGGTAGAAAGTGAGATGATTTCGTCAAGCGATCTACTATCACCCAGATAGCATCGTTCTTCCTCACTGTTCGTGGCAGACCAACCACGAAATCCATTGTGATATGCTCCCATTTCCATTCTGGTATTTCCAACGGTTGGAGTAAAACTCCTGGCCGTTGATGTTCTGGCTTCACCTGCTGACATATCACACACCTCTCCACAAATACACTAATGTCCCGTTTCATTCCTCTTCACCAAAAGAACTTCTTCAGGTCGTGGAACATCTTTGTACCTCCCGGGTGAGCGGAGTATGGTGAATTGTGAGCTTCTTCAAGAATTTGCTTCCTAAGTGATGGATCCTTAGGAACACATAACCTCCTATCATAAGTCAAAACATCATCTGCGACAACGACAAATTTCTCAATACCCCCAGCTTGTGCCCGATCTTTCATCTTGCACAAGAACTGGTCATGTGGTTGAGCCTCCTCAATCTTATCCATCAAGTTTGGTTGCAAGACCAAAGATGATAGGATTGCTTTCGAACTCTTTGAAGACTCAACTACCTTAATCCTCAACTCGGAGAACTCCTTTATCAAACTCTCCTGATCGGTCAAGCAAGATAACTCGCCTCTAGTCTTGCGACTCAAGGCATCAGCTACCACATTATCCATACCCGGATGGTAATGGATGGTACAATCACAGTCCTTCACTAATTCTAACCATCTCCTTTGTCTCATGTTAAGATCCTTCTGCGTGGAAAGATACTTCAGACTTTTATGGTCCGTGTATATCTCACACTTCCCCCCGTAGAGATAGTGACGCCAAATCTTCAGTGCATGTACTACAGCAGCCAACTCCAAATCTTGCGTTGGATAGTTCAACTCATGTGGTTTAAGCTGTCTCGATGCATAAGCTACTACTTTACCATGTTGCATCAGAACACAACCCAAACCCTGCTTTGAGGCATCACTATAAATAACAAATTCGCCTGTCGGATCAGGAATCGTTAATACTGGTGCCGAGGTTAGTCTCATTTTCAACTCTTGAAAACTTTCCTCGCACCTCTCACTCCATTCAAACCTCACGCCTTTCCTTGTTAACCGGGTCATAGGAGTGGCGATTTTCGAAAATCGTTCGATAAATCTTCTATAATAGCCAGCTAGGCCCAGAAAGCTGCAAACTTCGCTAGCATTCTTGGGTACTCCCCAACTACTCACTACTACAACCTTATCGGGATTAACCTCAATTCCTTTTGAAGTCACCACATGTCCAAGGAATTCAACTCTGTTCAACCAAAACTGACATTTCTTGAACTTGACATACAACTTCTCCTTGCCAAGTATCTCCAATGTAATCCTCAAATGCTCCTGGTGTTGTTCATTGTCCTTAGAATACACCAATATGTCATCTACAAAGACGATCAGGAACTTATCCAAGTAAGGTTGGAACACCCTGTTCATCAAATCCATAAAAATTGCCGGTGCATTACTCAGACCAAAAGGCATCACTACAAATTCAAAATGCCCATAACGGGTCCTGAAAGTCGTCTTGGGAATGTCACACTCCCTAATCTTCAATTGGTGGTACCCCGACCGCAAATCGATCTTCGAAAAGGTTCCGGCTCCCCTCAACTGATCGAATAGATCCTCGATTCTCAGTAGTGGGTACTTGTTCTTCACCGTGAGTCGATTCAACTCTCGGTAATCTATACACATCTGAAGTGACCCATCCTTCTTTCTTACAAACAGCACTGGTGCACCCCATGGTGACACACTAGGACGAACAAATCCGAGATCCAGCAACTCTTGAATTTGGTCCTTCAATTCTTGAAGTTCCCTCGGAGCCATTCTATATGGCGCTTTGGATATTGGGGCCGCCCCAGGGACCAGATCAATACTAAACTCCACTGGTCGGTCGGGTGGGACTCCCAGCAAATCTTCTGGAAACACATCCAAAAACTCCCGTACTATAGGTACGTCTGTGGGGGACACCTCATTAGTACGAGTGTCGATTAAACTCACCAAGTAACTCTGACATTGCTCCTTCCTTAGACTTCTCAGTGCCTTCATAGCACTGATTACTCTAGGTACTGCCCTCCTCTTAGTACCATAAAATGTGATCGACTCGCCTTCAGAACACCTCAATATTACCGTCTTCTCACGGCACCTTATATCGGCATCATGTCTATCGAGCCAGTCTATACCAATGATCACATCAAAATCCATCGAGTTAATCAAATACAGGCTAGCATCAAATTCTCTTTCTCGTTCGAGATTTCAAAACTCTCTCTCCATTTTCTCTCGGTAATGCTGTGGGTTGTACGGATCCATCACTATTTTCTTGAACCGATACCAAGTCAATGCAGCATGCTCGGCCGCCGGCCTCAAACGCCAATAGCTTATCCACCAGCATCCAGCATCCTCCACCATTTGGTATTAGCCGCAAAGAATTCTCTGCGCATCAGTGCACCCAATGAGCTCAAAGGTGCGCTCGAGTGACATGAACCATTCATCAACAAAGGATGGTCCTTCTCGATTGTTGAATGATGGTGGGGTGAAACACCGAAACTATTGCACAACTTATGCCTGAGTAGAAGCTGGCACGTTATTGTTGTGGTTATTCTGACCTCCGTTATCACCACCACCAGCACCAAGGTTGGCATTCTCACCACGAGATTATCTCCACCTCGGTTAGTTGGGCGTTCACGTCTACGAGTTGCCATTATCCTAAGGCATATCATACTCAATGATCCTTCAGTACTTACCCAACAAGAGGGAGAAATAAAATAGGGAGTTACATTACATCTATAGGTTGAGAACCATAGATTTCTAACAATGATGATTTACGCATGTCACACATATACTTATGAATTTATAAGAAAACAATTTTATTCCCAAATACTTTAACATAAAATTCTTATGTACAAAATAGACTGAAAATGCATCTTTAATACATGAATCATGGTTGATCTGGCAAACTGCATTTATCACATAATGAATAATCATAACTTAATGTACCTTGGAGTCGATGTGGAGCGGCCGAGGTGGATGATCATAATTGCTAAAAATATTTGACTACTTGCGAAAATAAAATTTCAGTTTAGAAAAAAAAATATTTTAACGAGCCTACATAACCGTAGACCTGCTCCAATACCACTTATGTAGCGACCACTTTTCTAAAATATAATTCTTCTAATTTTAAGAAGAATAAATAAAAATTTTGCAGCGGAAATACATTTTAAAAAGAGACAAACTTAATAATCGCAAGTAATAATCCCAAGTCATCATTAAATAAAAACATACTTCGACGTGAAATTAAAAAAAGTCGAACATTGTTAAAAAATATAGTCTTAGAGAAATAACATTTAACAAATAAATTTTTGATCATCAGCTTGATCATCCCACACTCAAGCGCCTGCCACATCGAGCTCCTCAACCTGAAGGGGGTAAATAGTGGGGTGAGCTTCCAACTCGCTCAGTGTGGAGAGTACGCAATATGTCTACATTAATTACTAAATATATTAGCAAGTATAAACAACATGACTGATAAATTCTGAAGCCCGTCGGCTAGCCCGAAGGCTTTATGCACAATTAAGTACTTCTGACTGATTTTCACATTTAAGTGCTTCTGACTGGTTGCACATTTAAGTGCTTCTGACTGGTTGCACATTTAAGTGCTTCTGACTGATTTCACGTGCACATACGAGACAATATATAAAGCAATTAAAATAAACAAAAGTGTAATAAATCCCCACACCTGGCTAAAATGCAGTTCTTGACTTGAATGTGATGAAGATGCTTGACTCGACAACTCTAAGCCCGTAAATTCTCGTTATTATCTACAATTAGTAATAATAATAATAATAATTATTATTATAACTAAATATATAATGACTGATAATGAAACACGATGCATGGATTAAAAATGGGTTATTAATATAACCAATATCTTAATTACTTGCGCCAAAATAGGGCTGCAATTAACTACTAAAAGCTGACTGGAGTAAAATTGAAATAACTAGACATTTGAGGACTGAAATTGAAGGGATTATAAAACTGATTGGTGTTAAATTGAAATAGATGGATGTTAAGGGCTAAAATGCATGAACTAAAACTAAATGGGATTAAAATTGAAATGACTGGAAAGATAGGGTATAAAACCCATTTTCCTGGTGCAAGTCGGCAGAAAGCTCCTCTCATCTCTCTCTCTATCATCTTCTCTCTCTCCAAAATCCCATCTGATTTCGCCCCTCACCCTGTGCTCTTCTCTCTCTCTCTCTCTCCCTCTCTCTCTCTCTCTCTCTCTCTCTCTCTCTCTCTCTCTCTCTCTCTCTCTCTCTCTCTCTCTCTCTCTCTCTCTCTCTCTCTCTCTCTCTCACACACACACACACACACACACACACAAAGACACACTCACACACGCACACAAGCGCTGAGATTGAAGCTCTTGCAAGAATCCACACACTAATCACAAACAATTTGAATCGGTCTCGTAGGCACACCGCGAACTGGATGAATCAGGCGGCGGCTAGGTTTTCTCGTGCTGCGGCGCGACGGTGCAGGACCAGCAGAAATTTAGGGTTATGGGTTGGCTGATAAAAAGGGCCGAGTTGGAGACTGAAAAAAATGGTGTTCGAGAAAACACAACCAAACCCACGAACGATGGACAATAAGGCAGCGGCGGTCGCGACTTAGGTAAGGGTTTACGGGATCTGAAAATTCGTTCTGAGTTGGATTTGGGTTTGAAAATGGGTTGACTCGGTCCAAATCAGATTTCTGGTTCTGAGCATGATGTTTGGATTCGGGCTGTGCTTGTGGGTTCGGGCCGTGGGTTTGAAGCTACTGAAAACATGTTGCTGGATGATGGTTGTGAAATTCTGGTGGTTAACTGGGTTGATGAATTTATCATGTAAAACATGGATGTCCCGTTTGAAATCTTATGATTTTAAACGATGATGCAAAAGTAAAACTAGACAGTATGAAGGTTTCGATGTCACCTGCTGGGGAAGAAAAGTAGAGCTATAGAGATGAAGTCACAGAAATTGCAGAAGATGGTTTCTGGGCAGCCACTTCTCAACGAGGAGGAAGATGAAAAAATATATCTGTGTATAATTGAGTATTGGCTGCAGTATAAATACAGTATTTATACTGTAAGTATTAGGTTTAGGGTAGAAAAGCTGTGTGGGCTTAGGTTTTGGACTCTCAAAGGAATTTGGGCCAACAATAATAATAATAATTGAGTTTAAAATAATAAACAATAATTATAATCGGGCTGAATTAAATAATAATATTAATAATAGTAATAGTAATAATAATAATTAATAATATTATTTAACATGTAAAATATCTTGGGCAACAATTAATATTATTTAAAATTTGAGTCGGGCCTAGAAATGACGAGATGAAACGATGAATTAAAAATGAGAAATGAAACGATATGATCACATGACTTGATATGAATTATAATGACATAAATGGATTTGCATGATCATGAGAATGAAATGAATTAAATGATAAACTTATTCGGACATTAATTTAATAAAATTGAACAAATTTTCTATAATTCATAATATATGTATATGCAAAATCGGGGCGTTACAAATATCATATAGCAGTCCAAGTAAAGCAATTAAAGTGATAATGAAAATTCCCACCTGAATAAAATGATGCTGCTTGAACTTGAATATGAAGATGCTTGTCTCAGAGTAATAATCCCTTATATCTGTAACACCCCAAACTAGGCGGATATTACACTGCCGTGGACCCCCGACTGGGACCCACCAGGCGAATGAAAATTAATGAATTACACAAGACAAATGTAGTACCGAACCACATTACGTCATAAATTACTCCGATGAGGAGTTTCAAATACAACACACCTAGGGAATACTGAATACATGTATATTTTATATGAAAAAAAAATATACAACACTGAACAATTGACAATTCAAAAGGAAGTGCAGCGGCAAATACATAACAAGAAACATGAATGAAATGAAGAGACTTTGGACCCATATTAGTATCACTGGGACTCCTCGCCGTCAATGTTCTCTTACCGTGTTATTGCCTTGCCATGACCTAAAAACAATATCCCCAACGAGGTCAGTTACACAGAACAACAATCCTCAAGAGTTGAACAGTATACAACAATCACATGAATGAATTAAGGAATAGACTTGAATGAGGACCATCATAGTACGCCCGAATGGAATGTGTGAGTGCACAAGTAGACGAGTGTCCGGAGTCATGCATATACACCCGCAACTTGGCCTAATTAGTCTCACAGAGGTACTTTACCGTGTGAACAGTCCAAATGTGTCCGGAGTCCCACATATACACATGACCATAGTGTGCCCAACTAAAAATTCCACACATACGCCATCCGGCCATGCAATACAATCCCGGAAGGTCACAAGAACAAAAGCGACCAAGATGGGAGATAATGAATAAAATCCTACAAGGATAAAGAATGACTCACCGAGATGACATAATGATACAACGAGTGATAGCTTCAATGAAATGATTTGGAACCGTCGTTCCTCGTGAGTTACATGATTAGTTGATGATTACAAGTCTCGACATGAATTATATATTATGAGTGAATTACATGTATGAATGAACAACAACGTAAGGAATGAATATCCCTTTAACCGAGTAAGAATTTACTTACACAACACTGGTGATGAAAGGTCTTCTCACGAACAAACATCTCTAATGGAGATACCGGTCGCTCGAACAACCTTGAATAACATAATTACCAACAAATGCTCAATAAACGTACTAAACACGATTATCACCAACTCAAAAGTCGTTACAACAATAACCAAAACTCATTGAGGCATTCTAACGGATATGTTGTAAACAATTTCTCGTTGGTTACAACTATCCCCCAAAAATATATCGAACCAACCTCCACAAGTAAATCAATCCAACAAAACTTCATTAATGACATCAATGATCCAATAGGAAACCACAACTCAAGGTTATGACAACATTAATCGGAAAACCCCAAAAATATCCAAAGTCAAACCCCAAGGGTTCTTGAATATTTCCCCAAATATTCATCAAATCCGCAATATACACCAACAAATCCGTAGGAATACGTGTATTCAAGGTAGATAATCAATATCTAACATATTACAACATCATAGCAAGCTCACACGAAGAAATCGGAAGGAAAACACTCGAACTCCGAAATTCTAGATTCAAGAAATGATTACCTTGATTTGATGTGCTGGAGAGGATTAGGTGATGATTAATCCGACTTAGAAGCTTGAAGGTGATGATAGGTGAGTGAAACTCGAAAATATCTCTCCAAATTGCCTGAAATCGCCCAAGAATGCCAAAAAACGAAGTGAGGAGTGAAAATGACGAAACCTGACTGGACTGTCCAATTTATACTGATCCAGTTTAGCGCACACTATGTCCTGATATGTAACATGTGCTAGCGGGTTAACTGGACAGTCCAGTGAGCTCTGACTGCCTTGTTAGCGTACATTACGAACTTGGTAGCGTGCGCTAACGTCTTCCCGATAGCGTGCGTTAATCCAAAATGTTATCGTGCGCTAACTGATGTCTGATGCCCAGTAACTGAAGTACAGAACCTACTGTCCTCTGGCCTGATTGATCCTTAGCGTGCGCTACCCTATTACTAGCATGCGCTACCAACTGACCCTTGCGTACGCTATGCACACTCTTAGCGTACGCTAAGAATTATTTTAACTCAGTCCAGTACCCACTCGACTGTCTGTTCCAATACACTAGCGCGCGCTGATGGATACCGATAGCGTGCGCTAGACACATCATTAACGTACGTTATACTCTAACTGTAGCGTACGTTATGAGTCCCACTAGTCTAGTCCAGTGCCTTTTGGACTGTCTGCCCAATTGCATTAGCGTGCGCTAGTACTAAGAGGTTAGCGTGCGCTACCTATACTCAATTAGCGGGCGCTAAAAAGAGTACGTAGCGTGCGCTACTCCTCACACACAGTCCACCACAAAAATGACGATGAAGATAAACTCGGCTCAAATCTCAAACAAGGTAGAAAGACGAATGATAACTGATCCAAGATTCAAAGTACGTCAAACAGTGAACACGATGAACAAACATGAATGATGAATGATTATTACTGAGTGAAATATTACTAAATGAAAATTAACTGAATGATAATGAATGAATTTACAATTGGGTATTACATACTCCCCCTCTTAAAAAGAGTTTCATCCCTGAAACTAAGGGTCAAACAATTCGGGATAACTCTCCCACATACTATCCTCAGTTTCCCAAGTAGCCTCTTCGACTCCGTGTCTGGACCACTGAATCTTAACCAAAGGAATGTTCCTCAACTGTTTGATTCGCTGCTCTAAGACTCGTATAGGATGATCCTCATACGAATGATCATCCGCGATCTCGATCTCATCGAACTGAAGTATGTGACTCGGGTCGGCAACATACTTCCGCAGCTGAGATGTGAAACACATTATGAATTCGGCTCAACGCTGGAGGTAAGGCCAATCGATAAGCCAGTTGGCCTACTCGATCCAAAATCTCAAATGGTCTAACGAACCTTGGACTCAACTTCCCCCGTTTCTCGAAACGGAAAATCCCTCGACTCGGGGATACCTTGACCAAAACGTGGTCTCCTGTCTCAAACTCTAATGGTCGACGATGATTATCTGCATATGACTTTTGTCGACTTTGAGCGGTCAACAAACGACTTCTGATCAAAGCTACCTTCTCGCGGGCGGCTATAAGTATATCGGGCTCGGTACCGATTGATTCTGATAAGTCATCCCAGCATAGGGGAGATCGACAACGATGATCGTACAAGGCCTCGTAAGGTGCCATCTGAATCGAAGCGTGCCAACTGTTATTATACGTTAATTCGATCAACACTAGTTGGGCTTCCCAGTCATCTTCCAAATCGAGGACGCATGCCCTCAACATGTCCTCCAATGTCTGAATAGTTCTCTCTGATTGTCCGTCATACTGAGGGTGAAAAGCCGTGCTGATGTTGAGTTGAGTTCCCATGGCACGGTGAACTGATTTCTAAAATGTGACACGAATCGCCCGTCACGATCAGAACGATACTCTTAGGAGTACCGTGCAATCTCACTATCTCTTTGATGAACAGCTGGGCAAGTCTCTCGCGACCCCATGTATCTTTAATCCCAAGGAAATGAGCTGACTTAGTTAAACGGTCCATAATCACCCAAATTTTATTCATGCCCCGCCGACTCGTCGGCAAACTCGTGATGAAATCCATTGAAATATCCTCCCACTTTCATTCTAGGATAGGAAGCGGTTTCAGCATGCCCGTCGGTCGCTGATGTTCTATCTTGACTTGTTGGCAGGTGAGACATCTCGAAACAAACTCTGCGACTTCTTGCTTCATATTACTCCACCAGCAATTTTGTTTCAAGTCTTTGTACATCTTGCTAGACCCTGGATGAATAGAATAACGGGTAGCATGGGCCTTTCTCAAAATTGAGTTTTTCAACTCGTCATCCGCCGGAACACATAACTGGTTCTTCAATCGCAAAAGTCCATCCTCGTGGACCACAAATCCAGGGGCTTTCCCCTGAGTCACATCATCTCGAATGCGCAATAAAAATGGGTCTGAACCCTGATTCACTCTGATCGCCTCTTAAAGTGGCGATGAAATCTCCAGCATACATAACTGTCCTTGTATACACTGTAACCAAACCTCGATCTCAGGCCTAAGGAATTCCTGTTGAAGTTCTTTCTGAACAGTTAAGTGAGCAAGCATCTGCTCCTGAACGGACTTACGGATCAAGGCATCGGCGACAACATTCGCCTTAACCAGGTGATACTGAATCTCAATATCGTAATCCTTAATCAGTTCCAACCACCGTGTCTGTCGCATTTTCAACTCCTTCTGAGTAAATATATACTTCAAACTCTTATGGTCGGTGAAAATCTGACAGGTGACACCATAAAGATAATGACGCCAAATCTTCAACGCGAATACCACAGCCGCTAGCTCGAGGTCGTGGGTCAGATAATTGACCTCATAAGGCCTCAGTTGCCGCGAGGCATAAGCAATTACTTTCCCGTTCTGCATTAGTAGACATCCGAGACCCTGCCCGAACGCATCACTATAAACTACGAATCCATCCGTCCCTTGCGGTAAGGAAAGGACACGTGCTGAAATTAAACGGCTCTTAAGTTCCTCAAAACTCTGTTGACACGCGTCAGACCACGTGTATTTCTTATCCTTCCGCAAAAGGTTCGTCATAGGTTGTGCAATTTTAGAAAATCCTTCCACAAATCGCCGATAATAACCAACTAATCCGAGAAAGCTTTGGATTTCCTTAACATTCTTCGGAGGTGGCCAATCTCGGATAGCCTACGTCTTCTGAGGGTCGACACATACTCCGTATGATGAAATCACATGTCCGAGAAACGTCATTTCAGACATCCAAAACTCACATTTAGAAAACTTTCCATAGAGTTGCTCTCGTCTTAACATGTCGAGAACCTGATGAAGGTGAAATTCGTGCTCCTCTCGGTCACGAGAATAAATCAAAATGTCATCAATGAAGACAACCACGAACTGATCCAAATAGTTGATGAATACTTGATTCATTAATTCCATGAATACTGTAGGTGCATTAGTTAACCCAAACGACATCACCACAAACTCGTAATGCCCATATCATGTTCGAAACGCTGTCCTCGCGATATTCGACTCCCGAATTCACAACTGATGATACCCGGAACTTAAATCGATTTTGGAAAATACTGAAGCTCCCTGAAGTTGATCTAAGAGATTGTCAATAAGGGATAGGGGATATTTATTCTTGATCGTCACCCTATTCAACTCTCGATAATCAATACACAAGCGAAATGAACCATCCTTCGTCTTGACAAAAAACATTGGTGCTCCCCACGGGGATGCACTCGGCCGGATATAACCCTTTTCGATCAGTTCCTCTAGTTGATTCTTCAGTTCCTGCATTTCAGTCGGGGCCATACGATATGGTGCCTTCGATATTGGAGATGTACCATGCTCCAACTCAATCGTAAATTCCACATCTCTCTGCGGAGGCAAACAAGGTAACTCGTCAGATTTAAGTGCTTCTGACTGGTTGCACATTTAAGTGCTTCTGACTGATTTCACGTGCACATACGAGACAATATATAAAGCAATTAAAATAAACAAAAGTGTAATAAATCCCCACACCTGGCTAAAATGCAGTTCTTGACTTGAATGTGATGAAGATGCTTGACTCGACAACTCTAAGCCCGTAAATTCTCGTTATTATCTACAATTAGTAATAATAATAATTATTATTATTATTATAACTAAATATATAATGACTGATAATGAAACACGATGCATGGATTAAAAATGGGTAATTAATATAACCAATATCTTAATCACTTGCGCCAAAATAGGGCTGCAATTAACTACTAAAAGTTGACTGGAGTAAAATTGAAATAACTAGACATTTGAGGACTGAAATTGAAGGGATTATAAAACTGATTGGCGTTAAATTGAAATAGATGGATGTTAAGGGCTAAAATGCATGAACTAAAACTAAATGGGATTAAAATTGAAATGACTGGAAAGATAGGGTATAAAACCCATTTTCCTGGTGCAAGTCGGCAGAAAGCTCCTCTCATCTCTCTCTCTCTATCATCTTCTCTCTCTCCAAGATCCCATCTGATTTCGCCCCTCACCCTGTGCTCTTCTCTCTCTCTCTCTCTCTCTCCCTCTCTCTCTCTCTCTCTCACACATACACACACACACACACAAAGACACACTCACACACGCACACAAGCGCTGAGATTGAAGCTCTTGCAAGAATCCACACACTAATCACAAACACTTTGAATCGGTCTCGTAGGCACACCGCGAACTGGATGAATCAGGCAGCGGCTAGGTTTTCTCGTGCTGCAGCGCGACGATGCACGACCAGCAGAAATTTAGGGTTATGAGTTGGTTGATAAAAAGGGCCGAGTTGGAGACTGAAAAAAATGGTGTTCGAGAAAACACAACCAAACCCACGAACGATGGACAATAAAGCAGCGGCGGTCACGACCCAGGTAAGGGTTTACGGGATCTGAAAATTCGTTCTGAGTTGGATTTGGGTTTGAAAATGGGTTGACTCGGTCCAGATCAGATTTCTGGTTCTGAGCATGATGTTTGGATTCGGGCTGTGCTTGTGGGTTCGGGCCATGGGTTTGAAGCTACTGAAAACATGTTGGTGGATGATGGTTGTGAAATTCTGGTGGTTAACTGGGTTGATGAATTTATCATGTAAAACATGGATGTCCCGTTTGAAATCTTATGGTTTTAAACGATGATGCAAAAGTAAAACTAGACAGTATGAAGGTTTCGATGTCACCTGCTGGGGAAGAAAAGTAGAGCTATAGAGATGAAGTCACAGAAATTGCAGAAGATGGTTTCTGGGCAGCCACTTCTCAACGAGGAGGAAGATGAAAAAATATATCTGTGTATAATTGAGTATTGGCTGCAGTATAAATACAGTATTTATACTGTAGGTATTAGGTTTAGGGTAGAAAAGCTGTGTGGGCTTAGGTTTTGGACTCTCAAAGGAATTTGGGCCAACAATAATAATAATAATTGAGTTTAAAATAATAAACAATAATTATAATCGGGCTGAATTAAATAATAATATTAATAATAGTAATAGTAATAATAATAATAATTAATAATATTATTTAACATGTAAAATATCTTGGGCAACAATTAATATTATTTGAAATTTGAGTCGGGCCTAGAAATGACGAGATGAAACGATGAATTAAAAATGAGAAATGAAACGATATGATCACATGACTTGATATGAATTATAATGACATAAATGGATTTGCATGATCATGAGAATGAAATGAATTAAATGATAAACTTATTCGGACATTAATTTAATAAAATTGAACAAATTTTCTATAATTCATAATATATGTATATGCAAAATCGGGGCGTTACAAATATCATATAGCAGTCCAAGTAAAGCAATTAAAGTGATAGTGAAAATTCCCACCTGAATAAAATGATGCTGCTTGAGCTTGAATATGAAGATGCTTGTCTCAGAGTAATAATCCCTTATATCTGTAACACCCCAAACTAGGCGGATATTACACTGCCGTGGACCCCCGACTGGGACCCACCAGGCGAATGAAAATTAATGAATTACACAACACAAATGTAGTACCGAACCACATTACGTCATAAATTACTCCGATGAGGAGTTTCAAATACAACACACCCAGGGAATACTGAATACATGTATATTTTATATGAAGAAAAAATATACAACACTGAACAATTGACAATTCAAAAGGAAGTGCAGCGGCAAATACATAACAAGAAACATGAATGAAATGAAGAGACTTTGGACCCATATTAGTATCACTGGGACTCCTCGCCGTCAATGTTCTCTTACCGTGTTATTGCCTTGCCATGACCTAAAAACAATATCCCCAACGAGGTCAGTTACACAGAACAACAATCCTCAAGAGTTGAACAGTATACAACAATCACATGAATGAATTAAGGAATAGACTTGA
Organism: Orobanche coerulescens; assembly: GCA_033398695.1. Classification (NCBI taxonomy): domain Eukaryota; kingdom Viridiplantae; phylum Streptophyta; class Magnoliopsida; order Lamiales; family Orobanchaceae; genus Orobanche; species Orobanche coerulescens. The sequence goes on along the minus strand of CM065805.1, from coordinate 106,659,002 downwards.
ATGAGGAGCATCATAGTACGCCCGAATGGAATGTGTGAGTGCACAAGTAGACGAGTGTCCGGAGTCATGCATATACACCCGCAACTTGGCCTAATTAGTCTCACAGAGGTACTTTACCGTGTGAACAGTCCAAATGTGTCCGGAGTCCCACATATACACATGACCATAGTGTGCCCAACTAAAAATTCCACACATACGCCATCCGGCCATGCAATACAATCCCGGAAGGTCACAAGAACAAAAGCGACCAAGATGGGAGATAATGAATAAAATCCTACAAGGATAAAGAATGACTCACCGAGATGACATAATGATACAACGAGTGATAGCTTCAATGAAATGATTTGGAACCGTCGTTCCTCGTGAGTTACATGATTAGTTGATGATTACAAGTCTCGACATGAATTATATATTATGAGTGAATTACATGTATGAATGAACAACAACGTAAGGAATGAATATCCCTTTAACCGAGTAAGAATTTACTTACACAACACCGGTGATGAAAGGTCTTCTCACGAACAAACATCTCTAATGGAGATACCGGTCGCTCGAACAACCTTGAATAACATAATTACCAACAAATGCTCAATAAACGTACTAAACACGATTATCACCAACTCAAAAGTCGTTACAACAATAACCAAAACTCATTGAGGCATTCTAACGGGTATGTTGTAAACATTCTCTCGTTGGTTACAACTATCCCCCAAAAATATATCGAACCAACCTCCACAAGTAAATCAATCCAACAAAACTTCATTAATGACATCAATGATCCAATAGGAAACCACAACTCAAGGTTATGACAACATTAATCGGAAAACCCCAAAAATATCCAAAGTCAAACCCCAAGGGTTCTTGAATATTTCCCCAAATATTCATCAAATCCGCAATATACACCAACAAATCCGTAGGAATACGTGTATTCAAGGTAGATAATCAATATCTAACATATTACAACATCATAGCAAGCTCACACGAAGAAATCGGAAGGAAAACACTCGAACTCCAAAATTCTAGATTCAAGAAATGATTACCTTGATTTGATGTGCTGGAGAGGATTAGGTGATGATTAATCCGACTTAGAAGCTTGATGGGCCATGTCGCACCTGCCCAGAAAGGGAAAACACACTGTATGCCTGACCCGACCGTGTTGTTTAACACGGTCGGGTCATTGTTGGGGTTTAGCCGACGACTATTGGAATGTCGTCGGCTAGAGTATAATTTTTTTTTTTAAAAAACTTTAGCCGACGACGTAGATCTTGTCGTCGGCTAAACCCCCCGGTTTTTTTAATAATATTATTGATATTATATTAATGTTATGATTATGATTATTATTATTACTTTTTTTTAATTATATTTAACAAATGAAAATATACATCTACTAAATTTATGGCTCATAGTTTGAGTCATCACTACAGTCTGTCTCATTATCTGAGTTAATATCCGGCAACATATGCCTCAAGTCGTCTACATTATCGTCATCAGAATTTTCAAGTAATTCGTTTGGATCAACGTCAACGTACCCTCAAGCATCACCACGGAGTCGGACGACTCGTCCTTCAGGAACATTATTCATTGTAATTGTCGTTGATGGTGGAATATTTGCTGTATTTGGCTCTTGATAAGCATCATCGTCATCAGTACCTGTTGTTTCGCCCAGTGTAGCAACACTAAAAATATTCCTCGTTGTCACAACGTTCACTATCTTCCATGTGCCTTTCTTCACCAAGTCGTCCAAATAATACACCGACTTTGCTGATGTAGCAACTACAAAAGGATCACTTTCATACCATGAAGTGGAAGTGTCAACAGATAACAGCCCGTAGTCGTCTTGCATATCGGTTCCAAGACTGGTGTCGTACCATCGACACTTAAACAAGTAAATTGTCATGCCTTCCTCGTAAATTAGTTCTGCCACTTCCAAAAGAACACCGTAATATCCACCATCTATCATAACTCCAGAATTTTGACATCTTCTTTTTTGGTCTCTCTCAAGGCATACGAATGTGACACCGTTGACTTTAGCCATCGAATAAATTCTTGACATAACCGGCTTCATAGAAAGAAGCATAAGTTCACGCGACCAGTATGGGTGTCCATCATCTTGTATGTGTGTCATCTGTCGTAAATAAACTTTTTATGTAAAAAAATATCTTAAGTCCAAAATGCAATAGCAACTGAATGTATACATACCCATTCTCCAAAATAGTCGGCAAAAGTGTCATTGTGGAATCTAGTGTCACCTTGCACCATATCGCATGAAAAGTGGATGTCTTTCCAGTACTGAACTTCTGGACAATTGAGCAATATCCACCAATGTGCAATTGGTGACTCGTACGGGTCTAATTGTCTTCCTGGCAACCTCCCATAGACGTCAACCTCAGTGGATATGATAGAAAGATTGAATTGTATTTTATCTGCTGGAATAGAGCGGGAAGGGGGCTCGAAGGTGCCCAAATACAACTTGATATACGTAATACACTCCGACGCAAGGTAAGATTCTGCAATGCATCCTTCCGGTGCAGACTTATTGGCCACGGAGTCTTTGTAATCACTGAGTTGCCTGTAATATTGTCATTGTGTTAGAAATCAAACTTAATTTGACAATATATATATATATATATATAAAATTATGTTACCTTTCAACCGGGTACATCCACGTGTAGTGCACTGGACCAGTGACCAATAACTGCCGGGGAAGATGGATCATGAGGTGAGGCATGAGGTCAAAAAAGTTTGGAGGAAATATTCGCTCAAACTTGCACAAGATATAGATGATCTCATCTTGCATTTTACGCAAATCAGGTCTCTTCACTTCTCTCGCACATAATTTCTGGAAAAATATTGACAATGCAACACACGGCTCGACCACCTGTTTTGGTAAGTACGGTCGAATAAATACCGGAAATAGGCGTTGGAGTAGGATATGACAATCATGACTCTTCAAACCAGTTAACTTGTTCTCCCTGAAATTAACACATCTTCCTATATTTACAAAGATACCCGGTAGGATACCTAGCGCCTTTATCCAAAGAAATATCTCAGTTCTCTACTCGGCAGTGATGGTGTAAGCTACCTTAGGCATTTTTTATTTTCCCTTGACAGTTTTCAACCACAAATGTTTTCTTATGCTCATTTCTTCCAAACCTTTGCGTGCTTTTGGCCCGTCTTTGGTCTTTCCATCCCAACCTAAGGTTGTCCCAACCACACTTTCGCAAACATTCTTTTCAATGTGCATGACATCCAAGAAGTTCCTTATCAGTAACTTGGACCAGTAAGGCAATTCCCAGAATATACTTTTGTGCGACCAATACTTATACCTGTCGGGCCTTTCAGGGGTTGCTGCAATCACATCAGGATGGTTGCTAAGCTGACCAAAATCGTACTCATTAAGAATCGATAGTATTTCATCACCTGTCCACTGTCGTGGTGGCTCGCCCATTTCTACAGTGCCATCAAATGCTGCAGCATCCATACGCCACTCATGTTTCCTCTCAAGCCATATCCGATGACGCATTCGGATAACTTTCCTACAGTGGTACCTAGCACAATTTGCATTCAAACACACTGGACAACCTCTATATCCGCTAATAACAGATCCAAATAGCATTCCATATGCAGGAAAATCACTAATAGTGCCGATACACATGGCGTGTAAGTAGAACATCTCGGACGAATAATTGTCGTACGTGGGATGACCTTGCTCCCACAATAATTTCAGCTCCTCTATAAAAGGTCTCATATACACATCGATACACTTTCCTGGATATCCCGGCTCCGGGACTAACAAGGTCAACATATTATACTACTTCCGCATACACATCCACGGAGTAAGATTGTAAGGAATCACTACAACAGGCCATATGGTATATGAAAGACTCATGTTACCAAAAGGGTTGAAACCATCAGATGCAATCCCGAGCCTCACATTTCGGATATCTGAAGAAAAATTCGGATACTCCCTATCTATATGCTTCCACGCCTCTTCATCCAAAGGGTGTATCATAGTATCCCTATCATTAGTGTGTGGCTCGGCATGCCATCTCATGGCTTTTGCCGTGTGAGGATACATAAAAAGCCATTCCAACCTGTCCTTCAGTGGAAAATACCAAAGTACCTTCACCGGTTTCTCTTTTCCAGAAGGAGTGATCCTATATCTCTATGTATCACATACAGGACATCTCGTGAGGTCTTTATTAGGATGCCCCCAGAATAGAACACAAACATACATGCAGACGTGGATCTTAATGTAGGAAAGACCAAGATCTTTCAAAATTCGTCTCATTTTCGAATATGTATTAGGAAGATGATGACCCTGTGGAATCATATTACTCGTAAGATCCAAGTAATCATCTACAGACTTGATGGATGATTTGTTTTCCACCTTTAATCTCATCATTTCCATGACACACTCATGAACAGTCATGTTACACCCTGGTATAGAGGGGTCTGTTGGAGTTGAATTAGCTTGTTGTACCTGTCAAGCCCAACAGTATTGCAAGGCAACAGTCTACGGGGTCGTGGGATTGGCTCAGTTGGTACAAACGTCTCCGAAAAACCAAACACATCATCAATCAACCTCCTCTTCGGATCGGTGAACCCGTCGTTACCACTAAATTGTCCGTGATCATACGGAATAGAGTCGGTGCTTCACCGTGGTATATCCAACATGTATATTTACTCCAAAACTATTCTTCTTTAGGTGTTCCTGCACCTCATCAAATGGAAAACGAAACATATCATCGCGACATCTACATTTATTACACGGACAAGAGTGCAACGTATTACCACCGTCCGTGCTCTTTACAAATCTCATAAACTGCTTCATCCCATCCATTACACTTGGATCCCATTTTCGTAACCCAATCCAACTCTTGTCCATCCTGAAAATGTATACATTTTCCAATATTAATCCAACTAACTAATATTGTTCAAATTATAAATGAAATCACAGCAAACAATTAGTCATAATGATTATCATCATAAAACTTAATCGTTTTACATAAAATCTATCGAATGTAACATGAATAATACAAAGTTTCGAAATCACAATAAAAAATACAATAAAATACATACCTTAATCGAAATGGTGATTATAACAACCGGTAGAAACCTTCGTCACTCCAGCTAGCACAACTCATAGTAGCAACTCACAAGCTTTTTTAGGGAATAACTGACAGGATCGGGAATAGAAATGTGCTCTTTAGTGGGGAGAGGGGCAAAATTCGGTTGGTGTTCCCTAAACTATATATAATTTTCACTTGGAGGTTTAGCCGACGACTTGATCTAGGTCATCGGCTAAACGCCATTTTTTATTTTCGAAAGGCTTTAGCCGACGGCCTAGATCTTGCCGTCGACTAAAATGTGATTTTTTTTAGGGAAAGGGTTTTAGCCGACGACTAGATCTGGGTCGTTGGCTATAACCTTTTTTTTGGGAAAAGGTTTAGCCGACGACCGAGATCAAGTCGTCGGCTAAAATGTTTTTTTTGTTCGGTCGGCTAAATGTTATGTAATACCCAATTGTAATTCAGTAATTATCACTCAGTAATTATCATTCAGTAATTGATACTCAGTAATTTCATTCATTATTGATCATTTGTCACTCATATTCAGTCATGGTATTCATCATTCAGAGTAATTGTATCGTGTATCAATCGTCATTCATCACTAATCTGATTGGAGTTTCGTGCCGTGTTTATCATCATTGTCATTTTCGCTATGAGTCGCGTGAGGAGTAGCGCACGCTACATACTCCTTTTAGCGTACGCTAATTGGGTATAGGTAGCGCACGCTACCACTCAGCCTTAGCGCACGCTAAGGTCACCCTGACTGCAGTCCAGAAGGTACTGGACTGCAGGTGAGATTATTTGTAGCGCACGCTACGATTGGTAAGTAGCGCGCGCTAACGGGTTGTAGTAGCGCACGCTATATGTGTGGAGTAGCGCGCGCTAGGGACAGATCAGGTTGAGTCCAGTGGCTACTGGACTGCACCGGGTTAATTCATAGCGTACGCTATGCATTGTTGTTAGCGTACGCAACCGATATATTAGCGCACGCTAAACAATGGTTGTAGCGCACGCTATCGGGTCAGATCAGAGGTCAGACAGTTTTCTGGACTCAAGTACTGGGCGTCAAATATTTCGCTAGCGCACGCTAACAATGGATATTAGCGCACGCTAGTAGTATGGCCGTAGCGCACGCTACAAAGAGGTACATAGCGCGCGCTACCGTGTTCGGACAGTGGGTACTGGACTACCCAAATTACTCGTTAGCGCACGCTACGCACAAGGGGTAGCGCACGCTAACCCGAACTGACTATAAATTGGACAGTGTAGTCAGAGTTCGTCATTTACTCATCTCATTTCATTCCTTCGGTAATTCTGGGCGAATTCGAGCGATTCAGAGAGGATTCTTCGAGGTGTAATCATAAATCATCATCTTCGAGCTCATCTTTCGGATTAATCATCATTTCATCATCTTCATCGCATCGAATCAAAGTTATTAATCTCTTGGATCTAGAATTTTGGATTTTTGGGGTTTTCCTTCCGATTTCTTCGTGTAAGCTTGGATTATCATTGGAATATGTTAGTTATGGATTATCTAACTTGGATAAATATATTCCTACGGAATTAATGGTTATTTTCGGAATTATTTCAAGAACCCTTGGGGTTGACTTCGGTTAATTGGGGATTTTCAGATTGATGTTGTTGTAATCATGAATTATGGATTCCTAATGGATTATTGATATCATTGATAATGTTGTACTGGTTTGAATCAATCATTTTGGAGTTGATTCGATGATTTGGGTTTGGTTTTAACCAACGGGTATCTCAACGTTTTCGTTAGAGTACATCTACGAGTTCGGATATTGTTGTATCGACGTTTGGGTCGGTTATGATCGTATTTGAGTCGTGTATTGATCGGTTGTTGGTAACTATTGATGTTCAAGGTTGTTCGAGCGGCCGACTTCTCATTTAGGACGTTGTTCGTGGAAGGACATTCTTCATCGGTATTGTGTAAGTTAATTCTTACTCGGTTAAAAGGATATTCATTCCTTTTGTCGTTGTTCATTCATAATCATAACTCATTCATCATTGTATTAACCGTATCAAAACTTGTCATTGTCAATTAATCACCTCAGTCATAAGGAACGACGGTTCCGATCATTTCATTGAGCTATCATTCATTTCACTATCATTCAAATCTTGGTGAGTCATTATTCATTTTCATTGTCACTTTTGTCATATTGTTGCATTCCGGGTCATACTGGCGTGCCGATTGGTATGTGTAGGATTTTCATGTCGGGCACATTATGGTCGTGTGTTGGTTGTTGACCTCACATTGGACTGTGCACACGAGTCTATGTGTCTCGTGAGACTGATTAGGTACAAGACCACGCGTGTATTGATCGTTGGTGGCTTGTGCACGGACACATTTCCATCCCGGACGTAGTGTGGCGCCATTCCTTTGAGCCGTACTGATAGTCGATTCATATAGCATGTTTGATTGCGTATGTTTCGACAGGATAATTCATAAATTCAGTTATATCATGATTGTGTATTTTCAACCCTTGAGGATTGTTGTTCTGTAAATCGATTTCCCGTTGGGGATCTGCTGTTTAGTCATGGCAAGGCTAAGGCACGGGAGAGCACGGTGACGGCAAGGAGTCCCAAAGTGATACTAGTAGGGGGCCCCAAATTGCTCACCATTCATTCATCATTTATGTTTCCTTTATTTATTCCACGCAGACATTCCGTTGAATGCTCATTTCATTCAAGTGTTGTGTATTTTATCGTCACATAAAATACACATGTATTCTATTTTATCCTGGGTGTGTTGTATAAAACTCCTCATCGGAGTAATTGATGTTGTAATGTGGTTCGGTACTACATTTACCTCGTAATTCATTCATTTTCATTCGCTCGGTGGGTCCTAAATGGGGTCCACCAGACCGTAATATCCGCCTAGTTTGGGGTGTTACAGAGTTGGTATCGGAGCGTGGTTTTGAATACTACCCTCCAAGTCATGTCTCATTTGAAATCATCGTCATCGGACTAGTATCATTGGACTTTCGCGTCACGTGTGACCTATGCAAATGCCGAGCCAATCAGACCAAGAACTGTAAGATTTCTAATGCCATGGTATAATTTCTGGCATTAATCATTCATTCATAATTCATCAGTTAACAATCCTCAATCATCATTGTCATTTTGACCAGGACGGTCAGGTTAACTCATTAATCAGTCAATTCATTTCATTGTTCAGTTGTTGATCAGGAAGATCGAATCATTAATCTTGTTAACTCATTCAAGATAATCATTTCAGTAACTTCATCAGATAATCATGTCACGTCAATCAATCATTCATGTAATCGCTATATTTGAGCGCGTATGCTCATTTTCATCATTTCATAACATAATCATAATGTGATACTCATACGAGATATATAATCATCATATGATTTTCCACTTCAGTATGGAAAGGGCTGGCAGAGGACGTGGAGGACGAGGCCGTGGAGCGGGCCGAATCCCGAGAACTCGTGCGAATACGCGTGCAAATGCCAGGAATAATGCTAACTCATCGAGCAGCGACGCTGCCACTCACTCACATGGACGCGATCATTCACTGTCGGGTAGTCGTACCCGGGACACGGCTCAGTCAGAGGGTGTCCGGGTCGACCCACTCGCATTTATGCAGGGCATGATGGCCCAAATGACCCAGATGGCTCAGTTGATGGAGACGATGCATAACTCCGTCAATCAAAATCAGCAGGCTCCTCCGCCGCCACCTCAGAGGCAAGAGAGGGGTGTAAGCAATATCATTAGCGATATCTCTCGCCAGCGACTACCTACCTTTGAGGGCTCATCTGAGCCGGCGGATATTGTTCATTGGCTTGAGCATTTTGAGAAGTTATTTGCTATGGTGGATTGCCCTGAAGGGCATAAAGTTTCAGTTGCGGCTTACTATCTCGGTAAGAGCGCTCATTCATGGTGGTTATCGTTGAAGCCCACAGACGGATCATGTACTTGGGATCAGTTCAAGACTCTCATGATGGAGAGGTACTATCCGGCCCCACTCGGGAGGCCAAGTTGTCGGAATTACTCACTCCCGACCTTTCGGCGGATGATGATGTCCTCGCCATCGCCGAAAATTTCAGAACTTCTTCCGTCGCCTCATCTATCATTCACTCAAGCGGACAAGATCAAGTATTTCAAAGAAGAGGTCAAAACCTCGTATGCGGCTGATTGCTTAATCATAATTGTGCCACTCTGGCCGAGTTCATTGAGAAAGCTCTCACTTACGAGCTTATGGCTAAGGAAATTGCTAAGCAGCAACCTTCATCTGCTAGCAAGAAGTCCAAGAACCGTAATCAGTCTGACGGGAGTCAGGCCACTTTCAAGAAACCACGTGCGGGCTCTACTTTTTCTAAGCGACCTCCCACGGCGTCTAAACCCGCGGAATCTCAGTCGCGAGCGGCCAGTTCGGCCATCACCTGTTTCAACTGTGAGGAACAGGGTCATTTCAGCACCAAATGTCCGGCGTCATCACGTGCCACAATCAGGATTGCCGGGCATAGGGCCCGTTTTTGCCGTAGGGACTTTAAACCCACTCCGGCGTCATCTCAAGCTCCTGTGTCATTCGCGTGTAATCAAAGCCACTCACTCGGGCTGCTTCAAAACGCAGGAGCTAAAGGCGGAACCAAGAGCTATCGGACGGAGCGTACGGTTCGGGGGCCGGCAAGCCCCGAATTTATGAGATGAAGAAGACCGATGATCCCGAGGCCCGAATGATCTCAGGTACACTCGATATTCTATCTCAACCTGTGTGTACCCTTTTTGATACTGGTGCATTTCATTCATTCATTTCCGAATCATGTTTGAGTAGACTACGTCTGGGTAGTGCTACTAGTTGTGAGCCATATGTCATTGGCCTACCTGATGGTAGACGAATTATCGGAAGTCATGAGATTCAGAATTGTCCGATTCAGCTTCATGGTCGTGTATGGCCAGCGGACCTAATCGTAGTAGATTTACCGAGGGACGACATCATCTTGGGTATTGATTGGATGGATCGTCATGATGCCATCATTAGTGTCCGAAAGCGTTTGGTCACTATCATTTCAGATGATGGAGTCGAATGTGTGTTTCAGGGAGGTAATCCCGGCTGTTCTGGTAAAGTCATTAATTTGATGAAAGCAGTAAGATTACTCAATCAGGGATGTGTCGGTTATTGGTGCTATATGGCCAAAACCGAGAAATCATCAGTAATATTGACGGATATTCCGGTGGTGAGGGAATATGCCGATGTTTTCCGCACGAGTTACAGTTTGCCTCCACAGAGGGATGTGGAATTCACGATTGAGTTGGAGCCTGGTACGTCCCCGATATCGAAGGCACCGTACCGGATGGCCCCGACCGAAATGCAGGAATTAAAGAACCAACTTGAGGAGTTGTTTGAGAAAGGTTATATCCGACCGAGTGCGTCCCCGTGGGGAGCACCAGTGTTGTTTGTCAAGAAGAAGGATGGTTCATTCCGCTTATGTATTGATTATCGGGAGTTGAACAAAGTGACGATCAAGAATAAGTATCCCTTACCCCGTATTGATGATCTCTTAGATCAACTTCAGGGAGCTTCAGTATTTTCCAAGATCGACTTAAGATCTGGATATCATCAGTTGCGGATTCGAGAGTCGGATATCGCGAGGACGGCGTTTCGAACACGCTTTGGTCATTATGAGTTTGTGGTTATGCCGTTCGGATTGACTAATGCACCTGCGGTATTCATGGAGTTAATGAATCGAGTTTTCATCGACTTTTTGGATCAGTTTGTTGTTGTCTTCATCGATGACATTTTGATTTATTCTCGTGACCGGGAGGAACATGAGTTTCACCTTCATCAAGTGCTCGACGTGTTGAGGCGAGAACAACTTTATGGGAAGTTTTCCAAATGTGAGTTCTGGATGTCCGAAGTGACTTTTCTCGGACATGTAATTTCATCAGACGGAGTTCGTGTCGATCCTCAGAAAACGGAGGCTATTCGAGATTGGCTACCTCCGAAGAACGTTAAGGAAATCTGAAGTTTCCTCGGATTAGCGGGTTATTATCGGCGATTTGTAGAAGGATTTTCTAGAATCGCTCAGCCCTTAACGAACCTTTTGCGGAAGGATAAGAAATACACGTGGTCCGACGCGTGTCAACGGAGTTTTGAGGAACTCAAGAGCCGGTTAATGTCAGCACCTGTACTTTCCTTGCCGCAGGGGACGGAAGGATTTGTGGTCTATAGTGATGCGTCCGGACAGGGTCTCGGATGTGTACTCATGCAGAACGGGAAGGTTATTGCCTATGCTTCACGGCAATTGAGACCTTACGAGGTTAATTATCCGACCCACGACCTGGAGCTAGCAGCTGTGGTGTTCGCTTTGAAAATTTGGCGTCATTATCTTTATGGCGTTACCTGTCAGATATTCACCGATCATAAGAGCTTAAAGTATATATTTACTCAGAAGGAGTTAAATATGCGTCAGAGACGGTGGTTGGAATTGATCAAAGATTATGATATTGAGATCCTCTACCACCCGGGCAAGGCGAACGTTATCGCCGAAGCCTTGAGTCGTAAGTCCGTTCAGGAGCAGATGCTTGCCCGTTTAACAGTTCAGAAGGAACTCCAGCAGGAATTCCTTAGACCCGAGATCGAGGTCTGGCTTCAGCGAGTTCAGGGGCAGCTTTGTATGTTAGAGATTTCATCGTCACTCGAGGAGGGAATCCGAGAGAATCAGGGTTTGGATCCATCATTATTGCGCATGCGAGAGGATGTGGCTCAGGGGAAAGCCCCTGGATTTGTGGTCCACGAGGATGGACTTTTGAGGTTTAAGAATCGGTTGTGCGTACCGGCGAATGACGAGTTGAAAAACTCGATTTTGAAGGAAGCTCATGCTACCCCTTATTCTGTGCATCCGGGGTCTAGCAAGATGTACAAGGACTTGAAACAAAATTACTGGTGGAGTAATATGAAGCGAGAAGATGCAGAATTTGTTTCGAGATGCTTAACCTGTCAACAAGTTAAGATTGAACACCAGCGACCGGCGGGTATGCTGAAACCTCTTCCTATTCCCGAGTGGAAGTGGGAAGACATTTCTATGGATTTCATCACGAGTTTGCCGACGAGTCATCGTGGCATGAACACGATCTGGGTGATCGTGGACCGCTTAACCAAATCAGCTCATTTCCTTGAGATCAAGGATACGTGGGGTCCCGAGAGACTTGCCCAGTTGTTCATTAAAGAGTCAGACTGCACGGTACTCCTAAAAGTATCGTTTCCGATCGCGACGGACGGTTTGTGTCGCATTTTTGGAAATCAGTTCATCGTGCTATGGGAACTCAGCTTAATCTCAGTACCGCTTTTCATCCTCAGTCCGACGGACAATCAGAGAGGACTATTCAGACCTTAGAGGACATGTTGAGGGCATGCGTCCTCGATTGGAAAGACGATTGGGAAGCCCAACTACCATTGATCGAGTTCACGTATAATAATAGTTGGCATGCTTCGATCAAGATGGCACCTTACGAGGCCTTGTATGGTCGTCGTTGTCGATCTCCGTTGTGTTGGGACGACTTATCTGAATCAATCGGCACCGAGCCCGATATGCTTATAGCCGCCCGTGAGAAGGTAGCTTTGATCAGGAGTCGTTTGTTGACCGCTCAGAGTCGACAGAAATCATATGCAGATAACCGTCGTCGACCATTAGAGTTCGAATCAGGTGACCACGTGTTGGTCAAGGTATCCCCGAGTCGTGGTATCTTCCGTTTTGGGAAGAGGGGGAAATTGAGTCCGAGATTCATTGGGCCGTTTGAGATTTTGGATCGAGTAGGCGAGCTAGCTTATCGATTGGCTTTACGTCCGACGTTGAGCCGAATTCATAATGTGTTTCATGTCTCTCAGTTGCGGAAGTATGTTGCCGACCCGAGTCACATACTTCAGTTCGACGAAATCGAGATCGCCGACGATCATTCATATGAGGAACGTCCTATACGAGTTTTAGAGCGGCGAATCAAACAGTTGAGGAATAAGACGATTCCTTTGGTTAAAATTCAGTGGTCTAGACACGGAGCCGAAGAGGCTACTTGGGAAACCGAGGATAGTATGCGGGAGAGTTATCCCGAGTTGTTTGACCCTTAGTTTCGGGGACGAAACTCTTTTAAGGGGGGGTGTATGTAATACCCAATTGTAATTCAGTAATTATCACTCAGTAATTATCATTCAGTAATTGATACTCAGTAATTTCATTCATTATTGATCATTTTTCACTCATATTCAGTCATGGTATTCATCATTCAGAGTAATTGTATCGTGTATCAATCGTCATTCATCACTAATCTGATTGGAGTTTCGTGCCGTGTTTATCATCATTGTCATTTTCGTTGCGAGCTGTGCGTGAGGAGTAGCGCACGCTACATACTCCTTTTAGCGTACGCTAATTGGGTATAGGTAGCGCACGCTACCACTCAGCCTTAGCGCACGCTAAGGTTACCCTGACTGCAGTCCAGAAGGTACTGGACTGCAGGTGAGATTATTTGTAGCGCACGCTACGATTGGTAAGTAGCGCGCGCTAACGGGTTGTAGTAGCACACGCTATATGTATGGAGTAGCGCGCTAGGACGGATCGTGTTGAGTCCAGCTCCGGATCGCACCGGGTTAATTCATAGCGTACGCTATGCATTGTTGTTAGCGTACGCAACCGATATATTAGCGCACGCTAAACAATGGTTGTAGCGCACGCTATCGGGTCAGATCAGAGGTCAGACAGTTTTCTGGACTCCAGTACTGGGCGTCAAATATTTCGCTAGCGCACGCTAACAATGGATATTAGCGCACGCTAGTAGTATGGCCGTAGCGCATGCTACAAAGAGGTACGTAGCGCGCGCTACCGTGTTCGGACAGTGGGTACTGGACTACCCAAATTACTCGTTAGCGCTCGCTACGCACAAGGGGTAGCGCACGCTAACCTGAACTGACTATAAATTGGACAGTTTAGTCAGAGTTCGTCATTTACTCATCTCATTTCATTCCTTCGGTAATTTTGGGCGAATTCGAGCGATTCAGAGAGGATTCTCCGAGGTGTAATCATCAATCATCATCTTCGAGCTCATCTTTCGGATTAATCATCATTTCATCATCTTCATCGCATCGAATCAAAGGTATTAATCTCTTGGATCTAGAATTTCGGATTTTTGGGGTTTTCCTTCCGATTTCTTCGTGTAAGCTTGGATTATCATTGGAATATGTTAGTTATGGATTATCTAACTTGGATAAATATATTCCTACGGAATTAATGGTTATTTTCGGAATTATTTCAAGAACCCTTGGGGTTGACTTCGGTTAATTGGGGATTTTCCGATTGATGTTGTTGTAATCATGAATTATGGATTCCTAATGGATTATTGATATCATTGATAATGTTGTACTGGTTTGAATCAATCATTTTGGAGTTGATTCGATGATTTGGGTTGGGTTTTAACCAACGGGTATCTCAACGTTTTCGTTAGAGTACATCTACGAGTTCGGATATTGTTGTATCGACGTTTGGGTCGGTTATGATCGTATTTGAGTCGTGTATTGATCGGTTGTTGGTAACTATTGATGTTCAAGGTTGTTCGAGCGGCCGACTTCTCATTTAGGACGTTGTTCGTGGAAGGACATTCTTCATCGGTATTGTGTAAGTTAATTCTTACTCGGTTAAAAGGATATTCATTCCTTTTGTCGTTGTTCATTCATAATCATAACTCATTCATCATTGTATTAACCGTATCAAAACTTGTCATTGTCAATTAATCACCTCAGTCATAAGGAACGACGGTTCCGATCATTTCATTGAGCTATCATTCATTTCACTATCATTCAAATCTTGGTGAGTCATTATTCATTTTCATTGTCACTTTTGTCATATTGTGGCATTCCGGGTCATACTGGCGTGCCGATTAGTATGTGTAGGATTTTCATGTCGGGCACATTATGGTCGTGTGTTGGTTGTTGACCTCACATTGGACTGTGCACACGAGTCTATGTGTCTCGTGAGACTGATTAGGTACAAGACCACGCGTGTATTGATCGTTGGTGGCTTGTGCACGGACACATTTCCATCCTGCATTTAGTGTGGCGCCATTCCTTTGAGCCGTACTGATAGTCGATTCATATAGCATGTTTGATTGCGTATGTTTCGACAGGATAATTCATAAATTCAGATATATCATGATTGTGTATTTTCAACCCTTGAGGATTGTTGTTCGTAATCCGGCCCGCTGGGGATCTGCTGTTTCAGTCATGGCAAGGCTAAGGCACGGGAGAGCACGGTGACGGCGAGGAGTCCTGATACTAGTAGGGGCCCTCACTGCTCACCATTCATTCACCATTTATGTTTCCTTTATTTATTCCGCTGCAGACATTCCGTTTGAATGCTCATTTCATTCAGTGTTGTGTATTTTATCGTCACATAAAATACACATGTATTCTATTTTATCCTGGGTGTGTTGTATAAAACTCCTCATCGGAGTAATTGATGTTGTAATGTGGTTCGGTACTACATTTACCTGTGTAATTCATTCATTTTCATTCGCCTGGTGGGTCCCAGTTGGGGGTCCACGGCATTGTAATATCCGCCTAGTTTGGGGTGTTACATGTTATCTCAGTCGTCGGCTAAACCTCTTTACTATAGTCGAAGACTATTTTACACTTTAGCCGACGACCTCGGTCAAGTCATCGGCTAAAACCCTTCAGCCGACGGCAACCCGAGTCGTCGGCTAAAGTGCACAGTTTAGCCGACGACACTTTATAGTCATCGGCCATTTTTTTTCGAGTCATCGGCTAAAGTACTTTTTTTGGTAGTGTTAAACTCATTCTGGTAATTTTCAGAACAAAGTCGATCGTCGTATGTATATCTGAACAAAGCCGATCTTCGTATGAATAGCTCCGCTCTCCCCCTTGTTTTTGTTTACTTAGTGAAAATAAGGGAACGAAAATAAATCATTTAGGGAGCAATGTTTGGTCTAGTTCTTGCGATCTTCAATTTTGCAGATTCCTCGAGGAAGGCCGACCATCTCATCCTAGAGGGACCTTGCACGGTCATGGAGTTCGATGTAACCGACCTCTGCGACCATGTCTTGTGCGTGACGTCTCGTGACTCACTTAATTGTGTGGGTCCTCCGTAGGCTATGTTTTGCCTCGCAATGTAGCGATGGGGCGGACGATCTCAGCCTGGAGGAGTCCTTGCACGGGGCACCGTCGGATTAATCGACTTCGCGACCGTGGCTTGTTAGCACTTTTCACAACATTTAATCCATTTCCATCTTCCAAATTAAGGTAAAAATCATAAGAACCCTAATTTTGGGAATTTTTGGGATTTTCTTAGATTCGTCCAATTTATTCATTTTAGAACTTGAGAACCTCGAGCTAATGATATATCTACCCCATACCCATGATTCCCCTACGATTTTATGGATTGTTTTGTATCTTGTTCGGACCCGAGAGGGTTTGGGTGATTTTACAACCTCTAGATGTTTACCCTTGTAGTTTCGTGAATCGTAGGCGGGTTTCGGGGGTTTCTTCATGTGATTTGAGTATAGATTAGTGATTATCATGTTCTTTACGAATCGTTTAGGTGCTGGAAGTGCATTCTTGGACCTACCGAACTTATACCCTTTTTCTTCTGTTTCTCGATGTCTCAAAGGCAAGTATATATTTATGATTGTATGTTCTCGACTTTGAAAGTGAGGTATATAAATTGTATGATTGTATATATTCACTCTGGGACGGACCGACGGGTCCTCATAGGGTTCCGTGGCCTTTGGTGCGGTTCCATGAATAGTTTGGGTTAGCTACTCTGGGAGGGTCCGACGGGGCCTCAGAGGGTTCCATTGCCTTTGGAGCGGTTCCACGGTTAATCATGTATGTATTGAAATGAGATTTAGTTATTCTAGAATACTAGTCTTGAAATGGTGAATTGACGGTTGCTTTTACTTTATTGTCGAGAAGTATTGTGTTTCATATTCGATATACTTGTACTGGCTATTCAACGGCTAACCCCTTTATGGGGGAAATACCTTTCATGTATTTCAGGATCCAGGAAAGTAGAGAGGCACGTACCGGGTCGGCATGAAGATGATGGGCAAGTGTGATGCTGTGTCTTGCCTCCTGTTATATTTTGTGTTTCCTCTGTTCAGTGTTGTTGTAATGGAATGGTTTTTGAGTACTTGTGTATGGTTTTCGGTTTCCATGATGTTCCGGCCTGTGTTGCCGCGGTATTTATTTATGATGTATTGCATTCGGATGTATTGGATATGGTTTTGAGTACAATTTTTATTGTCTTCCATTTCATTGTACATGGACCTTCTCGATCAAAATTCATGGTTCCACATAAGTATAGCCTTATGGGTCCCACAGCGGGGCTCACAGCACTGTAATATACCCTGAATAACTTGGGGGTGTTACAGAATATGGTATCAGAGCTTAGGTTTATGGATACCTAGGCTGTCGGTCTTTTGGATCGATGGAGTCATCGTTTGTCTACAGTATCACTACTTTGCGATCATCACAGTGCGACCAGTACTTGTATGACCTCTTACTCTTCTGGTGTTTTCTTAATCGCGTTGCTTCTGATTTGGTATTTTTGGGAATCGGTCACTTCGATGATGTGCGATTGAATTGTACTTACGTGCCTTGTGTACTCTTCAGAATGTCTGCTCGTAAGGGTCAGGGGCGAGGCCGTGGTCGTGGACGCGGACGAGGACGTGGCGTGGCCGTTTCCCTCAGTTCTGTTGCGGGTTCGACCACCCCCAACTTGTCTAACTCAGTGCACCCTGACACCGAAAGTCAGCATGACCAGTCGACTGGCCAAGGGAACAATGCAGATGTTGGAGTTGCGAATGTCCTTCAACAATTGGCTAACCAGATGACTCACTTAGCCCAAGCCGTTCAGTTGAATCCGAACCCAACAACGGATGCCTTGCTTTAGAATGTGATCTATATGCACCCTCCGCAATTTAGCGGTGCCACAGACCCGCTAGTGGAGTTAGAGAAAGTTTTTGAAGCGGTTGATTGTCCAAAAGCGAGGAAGGTACCGATTGCTCAGTACTTCCTTACAAAGGAAGCGGCGATGTGGTGGAAAGTTATAAAGCCACAGGATCATGCGGCTATGTGGGAAGAGTTTAAAGAGCTACTGGAGGCCGAGTTTTGTCCTTGGCCAGTGCATGAAGGCAGAATCCGGGCCTTTTTCGAGGAGAAGCTGTAGAATATTCTAGTTTCATGGCGATAGTGGAGTACAACCAACAGTTGATCCATGTGATGAATCAAGTGCGAGACGAGCGTGACAAGATATGTTACTTTGACATGCGGATGAGTATGAATTTACGGTGTTATATTGCCGGGTTTGCTTGTACTACATTGAAGGATTACCAATACAGGGCTTTGGCCTATGACATGTTGAGTCCCCACAATGATACCACGGAAGAATCGAAGAAGCGGAAGACAACTGGTAACTTTTCTGGATCTAGGGGTGGCAACTTCCCAAAACCCCAGACGGCTAACAATTCTGCCGGGCAGTCGTCACGATCTTTTAGAGGGAACAAGAGCTTCCGTTCTTCTCCGGGCACTTCAACTCGCCCGGTAACCTATTTAAATTTTGGTCATCCAGGCCACATCAATGTGGAGTGCAACTTCCCACCCATGAAGTGTCATACTTGTGGACAGATAGGGCATAGAGCAGCTTATTGCCCCGAACAGGACAAGACTTTGGACACTCAGGCTTCGGCCCCAGTGCCTATAAATCAGAGTATGAATCAGCGGCAGCTAGTTGTTCAGTCACAACAGAGTTATGGAAGGGGCCGGGGACGGAGTCAAGATGCTAGAGGGGGAGATTCTAGCATCGGTTCAGTACACCCTCGAGTCTATGAGATGCGTCGAGCAGACGAACCCGACGCGGCGGTGGCCTCAGGTACTATTCATATCCTATCTCATCCAGTTCGTGTACTTTTTGATTCGGGTGCTACACATTCCTTCATCTCCTTAGAGTGTGTACGCCGTTTGAATATAACTTGTATGACTGCTTGCGATCCTTTAGTTGTGAAATTACCTAGTGGGGATAGAATCGTGGGGAATTGGGAGATTAGAGATTTTCTGGTGAATATAGCCAGTGTGGATTGGTTGTCGAACTTGATTGTGGTTGATATGGAGGGCGAGGATGTGATCCTCGGCGAGGATTGGCTTGATAGTCACCAAGCGATTATGAATTACCGCACTAAGGTTATCACTATGATGACAGAAGACGGATCCGAATACTCGTTTTTGGGACGCAAATCGGGCCAACCCAAATTACTTATTAGCGCCATGAAGGCTATAAAACTCTTGAATAAAGGTTGCACGGGCGATTTGTGATATGCGTTGAAGACGGAAGGGAACAAAGTCAATTTCTCTTCGATTCCAGTTGTTAATGAATATCCCGATGTTTTTCTGGACAACCTCCCGGGATTACCGCCGGACCGAGAGATAGAATTTTCTGTGGACTTAGAGCCTGACGCAGCTCCAATTTATAAGGCACCGTATCAGATGGCACCTTCCAAGATGCAAGATTTAAAGAGATAGCTGGGAGAACTATTGGAGAAAGGGTACATCCGACCGAGCGCTTCGCCTTGGGGCGCACCTGTTCTTTTTGTAAGGAAGAAGGATAGTTCACTATGTTTATGCTTTGATTACCGTGAGCTAAACAAAGTGACTATTAAGAATAAGTATCCTTTGCCTAGTATAGATGATTTGTTCGATCAGTTGCAGCGAGCCGCAGTATTCTCAAAAATTGATTTGAGATCAGGATACTATCAGTTCCGGGTGAAAGAGTCCGACATTCCGAAGATTGCATTTCGGACGAGGTACGAAAATATGAATTTGTGGTCATGCCTTTTGGTTTGACAAATGCACCGGCAATGTTCATGCAACTAATGAACAAGATATTCATCGAGTACCTTGACAGATGTGTGGTCGTCTTTATTGATGACATCTTGATTTATTCTCGGGATAAAGAGGAACATGCCCGGCACTTGCATTTGATACTAGATATTTTGAGAGCCGAGCACCTCTATGCTAAATTCCCGAAATGTGAGTTCTGGTTGGAAGAAGTTATGTTTCTTAGCCATGTGATTTCGGCTGAAGGGGTTCGTGTAGACCCATAGAAGATTGAGGCAGTGTTAGATTGGGCACCACCTAAAAATGTTAAAGAAGTTCGTAGCTTTTTGGGTCTTGCTAGGTATTACCGTTGGTTTGTCAAGTGGTTCTCGAAACTCGCTCGGCCACTTACGCAATTACTTACCGAGAGACAACAGAGCTTTGATGAGCTGAAGAGACGTTTGTCCTCAGCGCCGATTTTAGCTTTTCCTAAAGGTTGTGAAGGATTCGAAGTTTATAGTGATGCTTCCGGACAAGGGCTTAGATGTGTGCTTATGCAGCATGATAAGACGATAGCCTTTGCGTCACGACAGTTAAATCCGTATGAGATGAACTATCCTATTCATGATTTGGAGTTGGCCGCAATTGTCTTCGCAGTTAAGATTTGGAGGCATTATTTTATGGCTCTCCATGTCGGATTTATACTGACCACAAGAGTTTGAAGTATATCTTTAGTCAGAAAGAGCTGAATATGAGATAGAGACGTTGGTTGGAATTGATCAAGGATTATGATATGGAAATTCTTTACCATCCGGGAAAGGACAATCTCCTCGCGGACGCTTTGAGCCGCAAATCGGCATCGCTTCAGATGCTCTAGGTTCTTACATCTCATAAAAAGATTATCCAGGATTTAATCGAGCAAGGAATTTATGTTTGGCTCCAAAGAGTGCGAGGACAGTTGTGCACTCTCGAGACTACTTCGTCCTTGGTTGACGACATCAAAGGGAAACAGTGGAGTGACCCGATGATCTCTCAACTGAAGGAAGATGTAATTAATGGAAAATCCCCTGGTTTTATGGTCCATGAGGATAGTATTATGAGATTTCAGGGCAGGCTTTGTGTTCCGAATGATCTAGAGTTGAGGCAGAGAATTCTTCGAGAAGCCCATGCTACACCTTACTCTATCCACCCAGGAACGAGTAAGATGTACAAGGACTTGAAGCAAGACTTTTGGTGGAATAATATGAAGAAAGATGTCACAGAGTTTGTGCTACGATGCTTAACGTGTCAACAAGTCAAGATTAAACATCAACGACCGGTGGGTGTTAGGAATACTTGCTAGATCTTGATGATGTCATTATTGTATTCAAATGTATGTTTATTACTTGGCAAAATATAAGGAATAACCAAATGAGTATCTTACATAGGACAAATTGTGATAAGTTAGATACTTGGCAAAATGTAAAGAAGAACCAAATAAGTATCTTCTATAGTCCATATATGTTAGGCTTTAAAAATCAGCTAAGTACAAATCAGATAAGTATCTATCAGCCGAGTCTTGGTAAACTCAACTGTTAAGATAAGGTTGACCACATCCGAGCTATATCAGGCAACCCTTATCAGAGAAGTTCTGGTCAACAATCAGTGAAGTTGGACCTGGCTGCAGTCAAGAAGGAAAGTCAAGTCATCTGAAGTTTGACCATCAGATCAGTCAAGTTAGAAGACTCCAGACAAGTCAGCACATCAGAGAAGTCGACATCAGAGAAGGTTGACTGCACATTAGATAGTTTGACCACAGAAAGATCAGTTAAGTGATCAGCCAAGTACTCCAGTCCACGTCAGCATGCGTTGAATAGTCAATATTTACGGAAAGTCATATGCGGGCGATTTGAGACAGATTGGAGAGATTTCCGGAAAGGAAATGAATTAAGTAATTCATCTAGACTCACCACTGGAGACTCTAATCTTATTATATTCAAAATATTCGGCGCCATCACATGGAAGTCTTCACAATGGTCGAAATCGGATTAAAATATTGGAATCCAGCATTGCAACGTTCACAAAGAAACACAAAGAAGTCTATTTCTCCAATGGACGGACTTGTTACAGATTTGCAACATCTATGAAGAAAAGCTCAAAGGATCGACACCTATATATATCCGAAGATTTGAAGTTGAGAAGTACGATGCAAACATCACTCTCGAGCAATCATAGCAATTAAAAGCAATCAGAAAACTATAGCATCGTGAAAGAGCAGTACACTAAGTTCATACACGAAGAAAGCTCTTTAGTTGGAGAAGACAAAACACTCCTGTCTTAAAACCTGAGTAAGGGATACTTCACTGGTTGAAGTTTCGCGACTGATAGGCATCCAAGGATTTTAAGAATCGAGTGGTGCTAGGCAGTCAGAAAGGAGTTGCAACGACAGGATTTCCACTGACTGGAAGTTGTTGTAGCTAAGTTGTAGAATCACTGTAATATTTATTATTGATTGAGAATTATAGTAGATTCATATCCAACTAGTTTGGAGAAAGTGGGTTAGTAGAGGATTACCCCACGTCTGAGACCACTATAAATTGCTTGCACACTTTATTGTTTTTAGCATCATACTTAATTGCTGCATTCATACTTAAGTGTTCCATTGATTATTTCTGTATTCGTCATCAACTGACTTCCGCACTTACATTGACTACAGACGACTCTAAGTCATCTGTAGCATCAGCTGATAAACTCATCCCTTGTGGCAAAGAGTTTCAATAAGTCTATTCACCCCTCCCTCTAGACTTATTCCTGGACGACTTGTGACCTACAAGTGGTATCGGAGCGGTTGGTTTAATATTTCAAGAACTCATTTCAGGGTTGTTATATGAGTCATATTAAATTTCGGATGACTTGGGTAGTTTAGAACTTTCAATAATGATCGGACCGGTGAAAAACTATCACAATTGTTAATCGATGCCTGTCAAGCTAGTAATTGGAATGGATGATGGTAGTACTCGTAGTTGGATGAAAAAACTAATAATCGAATTTGTTAATCACCAACACCTTAGAATCATCTTGTTGAAGACCCTTTTATAATCCTATTACCATATTGTAAGACCCGTTGATAATTCCTTGATAAACTAACTAACGATTATCAAATCGGATAGGTATCAAACATGTTAGGATTTTGGAGAATTAGTGCTTAATCGTTCTATTCTAGAAATTCAAATTGAAGATAGTGATGTAATTACGGTGGTCATTAGCCATAATCACAACGTAGGAATGTTGTATTAGAACATTGATTAACGAGATGATAAATTGTAAAATGGCGGACCGAGGAATTTAGTAATATGCATTGTGGTCAAAAACAGAGAATTTCGATCTCGGCGACATGAACAACCAGGTCTAGAATCCTAACGGGATGGGGATGGGGGGAATTTTCGTTAATCATCATTGTTACCATAAGGTGTTAATCGACGAACATGTAATAGGTTGAGCTTTCAGGTATGGTCGTTCGAACCGTTGTGTTATCAAGAGAGTAACTCTCATCGTATTTGAGGCAAGTGAATCTTGCTCAGACTTTACGTCTTGAAATTTTAGAATAATGTATGTGTTGCTATATGTGGAATGGTGCTCGTCTTACTTATCTTGTCCGGAGTATTCCTGAGTAGATACTTCCGTGACCCTTGGCTGCGGACTTGGGAGTTTATATGTTGATATATCTTGCGGAACTGTGTTGCGAGTTAAAACCTGAATGGTACCCACGTCCGAAGTATTCCTGTGTAGATACTTCCGTGACCCTTGGTTGCGACCTTGGGAGTTTATGTGCTGATAAAACAAAAGACGTTGAATATCCGGTGATAACTTCGTTCTCTGAATTTATCTGATTCTATCGATGAAATTGGTTCGATTTGTCTGACCTAGGTTGACTGACACGATACGTCATATCACGCAAATTTGTTGAATATGTGTAAGACATTCCCGAAGGTTCCGGTCAGGCTTGAGCAGTGTTAGAGAGAAGGCCTGTTAATTTCCTAAACTAAATTTGAATAATCCACGTTGTGTAATAACCGTATGAACGGACATTATTCCCATTTGTATTTCAGTTTGTACGAATACTTTCATTAGAATATTTCCTCAAATTATTTGTTGAATAAATTGTTTTAAAACCCCTTTTAAAACTCGCCTTGTGGGCCATATACGGGATTCACGGCATTGTGGCGTCCCGGTTTATTTTGGGGGAGTTACAGAAAATGGTATCAGAGACGAAACTCACGTGGAAAGTTGTATCAAAATATTTTGAAAACATTTTACCTTCAAAAGTCCAACACTCCTGGCGACCGTAACTCCTCGAGGAATGTCGAGTTAAAATACACGTAAACTTTTGAGAATCAGGTATAATGTTTGAATTCAGTAAGAACTCAGAGAATGTTTGTATAAACTAACCTTCTAGATCGAACAATCATCGCTAATGGCACGTCGTGGAGCTATAAGGAACGTAAACGATGCACAGGGTTCCGCTATGAATTAGCAGGAAGACAGGAACACCGGTGAAACTAATCCAACCGGAAATCAGCCACCGCCCGTTAATCAGAATGAACAGGACGCGGAAAACCAGAACAATGGGGGATTAGATCCAGCCTTCATTCAGACCCTCGCCCAGGCCATTGCTCTGGGGATCGCTCAGGTTAACCGGGCAGAACGGGTACCGGTCATTAACATAGAAGAGAACACCGGGAAGGACCGTTATATGGGAGAGATGCTGAAGGCCAGATCGCCTAAGCATGTGGATGATTGGATCTCCGAGATAGAGACTGCCTTCGAAGTGATCGGTTTCCCAGAGAACCGAAAAGTACCACTCGTAATCAACCAGCTCCGCAACACCGTAGCCTGATGGTGGAGGACCTACAAGCCAGAGGATAGAGTAGTCGGATGGACCGAGTTTTCCAAGCTATTGAGAGACGAGTACTGCCCCCGGTTACCTCAGACTGCTCGAGCGTGGAGTTTCTTTAGTACAGGACCTCAGAACTTACCAGTAAAAGAAATCATTCGAGCTTACAGGACCGAACTAAAGCTATGTCGCATAGATGGTTCCATCCGAAGATCAACGAATTTGCCACCTTGCTCAATGGTTGCCGGAAGATGTTCAACGTTACGCGGCTGGGTTTCACTGCACCACTCTGAGTGCATATGAAGACGTAGTCACAACATATGCCGGTATGGTTTTCAGTTTGGATACCGGGCATAACCAAAAGAAGCAGAAGACATCTAATCAGTCTGGGAGCACCAGCAGAATGAACTCGGGAATTGGGTTATCCTCTAAATCAGCAGCTTTGTCCCAACAGAAAGGAGCATCTGACGGGCCCTCTCGTCGGAGGTGTTTCAATTGTGGCATAGCGGGGCATACCATGAGTCAGTGTCGTAAGGCGTCTACAAAGTGTTTTTCGTGCGGAAGGGTTGGGCACATGTCTCGCTACTATTCACGGATCAAACCTACACCAAGAAAGTGGAGATTGGTTGGCTAGTCAGCAAGGCTCGGTACAGACATCCAGAGCATCCGCCATGTTCGATTATCGATCCCCACCATACCAAACTCCTCCACACGGTGCCGTAAGAGGACGTGGGCGCGGGGGAGGCACTGCACCCTCCTCAGGAACACTGCCATCCTGCGTGTTCGAACTGAGAGCTACTGATGACTATACTGCACCTGCTATCTCAGGTACACTTCTTATTAAATCCCAGCCTGTTCATGTACTGTTTGATACTGGAGCGACCCACTCATTTATATCCGTGGAATGTGTTAACCGTTTGAATCTTCCTTGTGTACCTTGTGAATCTTTTACTGTTAAGCTACACGAGGGTAGCAGGGTGGGGGGTAATCTGGAAGTTCAAAACTGCCCGATCCGCATCGATAATCGGGGTTGGACAGCAAATCTCATGGTTTTTCCACTGCAGAACGAAGATGTTATTTTGGGTATGGACTGGATGACAATGCACAGGACGGTATTAGACACCTATCACTTGACAGTTTCCATTACAACTCATGATGGTGCCACTCACATAATCAGAGGCCGAGAACACTTTAGTACCAAGGGGTCCCTCAGTCTCCTTACAGCAGGAGTATCTTGTGACGATCGAGGAACGTGTTATTAGTGTTATATTCTTGAGGAGGACACATCACAGCTGTTGGTTGCTAATATTCCCACGATGAGCGAATTTCCGGATGTTTTTCCCGATGAATTACCAGGGTTGCCGCCACGACGGGAGGTCAATCTCTCGATTGAACTTGAGCCAGGAACGACGCCTATCTCCAAGGCACCATACAGGATGGCACCAGCCGAGATGAAGGAATTAAAGTTACAACTCAAAGAATTGCTAAGGAATGGGCTCATTCGTCCGAGCACATAGCCATGGGGTGCACCGGTCCTTTTTGTAAAGAAAAAGGACAACTCCCTGCGCATTTGTATCGATTACAGAGAACTAAATAAAGTCACTATTAAGAACCATTACCCACTTATGAGGATTGATGATTTACTGGATCAACTACAGGGAGCGACTGTGTTTTCAAAGATCGATTTACGTTCTAGATATCACCAATTGAGAATTTGAGAGGAGGATATTCCAAAGACCGCATTTCGATCAAGATACGGTCACTACGAGTACATGGTGGTGTCGTTTGGCTTGAATAATGCCCCAGCTATTTTTATGGAATTGATGAATAAGGTTCTGATAGAATTTCTCGATAAGTGTGTGGTAGTTTTTATTGACGACATTTTGATCTATTCCTGGAGCCGACAAGAGCATGAGGAACACTTGAGGCAGGTGTTGAGTGTTTTTAGGCAACACCAACTTTATGCTAAACTTTCTAAATGCGAGTTCTAGATGCTGGAGGTGACCTTTTTGGGACAAGTAATTTCAGCAGAAGGCGTTAAGGTGGACCCCCAAAAGATCGAGACAGTTATGAGTTAGGAACCACCAAGAAACCTCAAGGAAGTGAGGAGTTTTCTGGGATTGGCAAGATATTATCGACAGTTTGTCGAGGCTTTTTCTTGTATTGCTCGGCCATTGACGAATCTACTAAGGAAAAGTACCAAGTTTGTCTAGACAACATATTGTAAGGAAAGCTTCGACGGACTGAAGAGGAAGCTGACTACTGCTCCAGTACTGGTACTACCGCAAGGCACAGAAGGATTCGTAATATACACCGATGCATCTAAGCATGGACTTGGATGTGTATTCATGCAAAATGACAGAGTTATTGGATACGCCTCTCTACATCTTAAACCATATGAGGTGAACTATCCGACGCACGACTTGGAACTGGCTGCAGTGGTCCACGCCCTTAGGATTTGGAGACACTACCTTTACGGGGTTACCTGTAAGATTTTTACGGAACACAAGAGTTTAAAATATATTTTCACCCAGAGAGAGTTAAACATGAGGCAGAGGCGTTGGTTGGAGCTAATCAAGGATTGCGATGTGGAGATTTCATATTACCCTGGAAAGGCCAACGTCGTAGCAGATGCACTGAGTCGGAAAACTGCACAGGAGACGACAATATCTGGTTTAACAGTACAGTCAGAATTGCATCAAGATCTAAGGAGAAATGGCATTGAAGTATGGATACAACACCTCCAGGGACAGTTGTGTTCAATTAACATTCATTCATCCTTGCTGGACGAGATACACCTAGCAGAAATGGAAGACCCGGAACTTCGTGTGATCGGAGCAGAAGTGGGGATTATTTCAGACTACAGGATCCAAGGGAACTTGGTGAGGGTTAAGAACAGGATTTTTATTCCACCGAATGACGAGCTTAAACAAACTATACTCAATGAAGCTCATTCGACTCCATATTCGGTACATCCCCGGGCGAGCAAAATGTATAAGGATATGCGGAAGAGCTTCTGGTGGAAGAAAATGAAGCAAGAGGTAGCGAGGTTCATTGCTCGATGTATGACATGTCAACAGGTGAAGATTGAACACCGCAGGCCGGCCGGAATCATGCAGCCCTTACCCATTCCGGAATGGAAATGGGTGAGCATATCAATGGATTTTGTCACCAAGTTACCAGTGACGGCGGGAGGAAAAGACACGATATGGGTCACTGTAGACCGACTGACGAAGTCGGCACATTTCATCCTAATTCTGGAGACCACCGGCATAGAGCAGCTGGCCACCATCTTTATCCGGGAAATCCTGAGACTACATGGCGTTCCCTCTGGAATCATATCAGATAGAGACACTAGGTACGTGTCCCGCTTCTGGAAGGCTATCCACAAGGCTATGGGTACGCAGCTACATTTCAGCACGGCCTATCACCCTCAAACAGATGGACAGACAAGACGTACTATACAGACCCTGGAGGATATATTAAGAGCATGTGTACTCGATTGGGGTAAGGATTGGGCCATATACCACTGCTTGGCGGAATTTTCATACAACAACAGCTGGCATGCAAGCATATGCATGGCACCCTTCAAGGCCTTGTACGGTAGGAGGTGCAACTCTCCCCTATGTTGGGATGATGCATCCGATGTCGTCGCTACCGAATTGGATCTGATCCAGGAATCTATTAAGAAGATTTCCATTGTTCGAAAACACATGTTGGCAGCTCAGAGCCGCCAAAAGTCATATGCTACGGACCGCCAGCGACCGTTGGAATTTATGGTCGGGGACCACGTTTGGGTCAAAGTATCGCCGATGCAGGGTGTTCGATGCTTCGACTAGAAAGGCAAATTCAGTCCGATATTTATTGGCCCGTTCGAAATACTGGACAGAGTTGGTAAACTCGCTTATCGACTAGCATTGCCACCATCTTTAGACGGAGTGCACGACCCAAGCCACAAAAATTAATTTCGAGGAGGTATAGATTTCTAATGATGCTACCTTTAGAGAAGTCCCAACCGCGATTTTGGATCGACGCGTAAAGACACTAAGGAATAAGGCCATACCTCTTGTAAAAGTTGAATGGTCGCACCATGGCATGGAAGAAGCGACTTAGGAGACCGAGACGAGCATGAGGGAGAATCATCCCGAGTTATTTTCTTAGTTTCGGGACGAAACTATTTTTAAGGGGGGTGGTATGTAATACCACCAGTATTACAAGCTGTTTCACGTTGAGCGATCGTTTCTATTTCTACTATTTAATAAATAAATGTACTCCATGGCGATAAACGTATTTTTGAATGATTTGTTCGTACTGTATTATCATGAATAAATCTTGTCTGCACCTGTTATTCTTGTAATGTGATTGTGTGATGGTTGATGATTTGTCGGTGACATACCTTGATGTCGTTGGGAAATTATCGGTGCGAATATGACGGTGGCCAATGTCTTGTTCCCCGAGAAATTACTCGATGAGATTGAGAGGGAGTCGCGTTATAAGGAATTGATGTGATAATAACTTAGTGAACAAACTGAACCTTACGTACTTTAACCTCTAAGTATTACGTATGCTAAGTGTGTTACATTACGTATGCTAAATTATACCTTACGTACGTAACGCGGTTTTCGGTCTTCGGATAGGGAATCATCGTCGGATGGTACGCATTGTCAGACCAACTTTCGGCGCGATAGCGAAAGGCAAGTCAACGGTGCTATGTACATTAAGGTAAGTTTATCAAATCTTGAACTAATTTCAGTGTTGTTATAGGAGTCATACTAAATTTCGGATGCCTTGGGTAGTTTAGAACTTTCAATAATGATCGGACCGGTGAAAAACTATCACAATTGTTAATCGATGCCTATCACGCTAATAATTGGAATGGATGATGGTAGTACTCGTAGTTGGATGGAAAAACTCATAATCGAATTTGTTAATCACCAACAACTTAGAATCATCTTGTTGAAGATTGCAATTATAATCCTATTACCATATTGTAAGGCCCGTTGATAATTCCTTGATGAACTAACTAACTATTATCAAATCGGATAGGTATTCAAACATGTTAGGATTTCAGAGAATTAGTGCTTAATCGTTCTATTTTAGAAATTCAAACTGAAGTTAGTGATGTAATTATAGTGGCCATTAGCCATAATCACAACGTAGGAATGTTGTATTAGAACATTGATCAATGAGATGATAAACTGTAAAATGGCGGACCGAGGTATTTAGTAATATGCATTGTGGTCAAAAACAGAGAATTTCGATCTCGGCGATATGAACAACCAGGTTTAGAATCCTAACGGGACGGGAGGAAATTGTCGTTAATCATCATTGTTACCATAAGGTGTTAATCGACGAACATGTAATAGGTTGAGCTTTCGGGTGTGGTCATTCGAACTGTTATGTTATCAACGGAGTAACTCTCATCGTATTTGAGGCAAGTGAATCTTGCTCAGACTTTACGTCTTCACATTTTAGAATATTGTATGTGTTGCTATCTGTGGAAGGGTGCTCGTCTTACTTATCTTGTCCAGAGTATTCCTATGTAGATACTTCCGTGACCCTTGGCCGCGGTCTTGGGAGTTTATATGTTGATATATCTTGCAGAACTGTGTTGCGGGATAAAACCTGAATGGTCCCCACGTCCGGAGTATTCCTGTGTAGATACTTCCGTGACCCTTGGTTGCGACCTTGGGAGTTTATGTGCTGATAAAAGAAAGGACGTTGAATATCCAGTGATAACTTTGTTCTCTGAATTTATCTAATTCTATCGATGTAATTGGTTCGATCTGTCTGACCTAGGTTGACTGACACGATATGCCGTGTCAGGGAAATTTGTTGAAATTGTGCAGGACATTCCCGAAGGTTCCGGTCAGGCTTGAGCAGTGTTGCGGAGAAGGCCTCTTAATTTCTTAAACTAAATTTGAATAATCCACGTTGTGTAATAACCGTATGAACGGACATTATTCCCTTTTGTATTTCGGTTTGTACGAATGCTTTCATTAGAATATTTCCGCAAACTACTTGTTGAATAAATTCTTTTAAAACCCATTTTAAAACTCGCCTTGTGGGTCCCACATGGGATTCATGGCACTGTGGCATCGCGGTTTATTTTGGGGGTGTTACACATACCCAGTCAGAGAGTATATTATTATTTTTATGTTAGGTGTTTCTCAGAGTCCAAAGTTCGAGTCGAGAACTTAGGATGAGATTTATATTCTTCTCCTGAGAACCCTTTAGTAGAGTTGTTCTACTAAAGGGTAAAACTCCCCCTCACAAAAATCTCCCCTTTAAAAATATAAAACTCCCCCTGAGTTAAATACTAATTTGAATAAAATCAATTTTGATTTTTAGGGATCCAACCTATAGTTGGTTTTTCATTGGAAACATAGACGATATTTGGAATAAAGGTTCCTTTTGGAATCCAAATTTGTTTAGTTTTTATAGTCCGACGTGGGCTTTTGCAATTCGAAATGTGATGCCCAAGTTTTAAATATTTATCAGAATGGGGTATTTTAAAATTTAAGGATTCGGTTTTATTACACGGTTTGAATCATAACCCCTGTTTGTTTAAAGAATATTTTTGAACGGAATACATTTGTTCAAATTTGTCATTTCCGCAAGAAAATTTCTTTGTTAAAACTTTAAGTTCGTCTTGAACTTTTAAAAAATCATCTTTCAATTTATTCTATTTCTCAATACACAGAGAATGATCAATTTCAATGAATTTCCCTTTTTCATATATTTTGGAAATTTCAATTTTCAATAATTTATTTTTCGATTGGAGAGATTTAATTTCAATTAAAGCATTTTGAAAATTGGTATGTAGAAGTTCGAAGGCTTCAAAAATTTCATCTTGAGAGGATGCACTAACCTGACTTTCGACGTCGCTTTCTTCGAATGAACTTCATGCCATGAGAGCGAGATTATTTTTATTGAAATCATCGTCTTCATCTTCATCGCTCCATGTTGCAACGAGAACTTCCTTCTTAGGATTTGAGGCTCGACAGTTCTTAGCAAAGTGGCCTGGTTTACCACAGATTTGACACTTATTGTCGAATTTATTAGATTCACCCAATTTGATGTCCTTCCTTCTCCGGTTCAATAAGTTTTGAAACTTATTTATATTCTTGGCATAATATACCGATTCTTCATCATCTTCGTCCACCGGGATTTCTTTGATCTTTGACACCTTTTTAGCTTTTAAAGCTATTGTTCTTTCCTTCGACTTCGGCTTTGCGTTCCGAGATTTTAGAATAATAATTTATTAGCGAACCAACGAGGGCGCTAAAATCAAGATTATTTTAATCTTTAAATTCCATAATCACCGTCATCGTGCCATCCCATTTTCGAGGTAGTGATCGTAGGATCTTCTTTACTTTTTCACTACTCGAAAAGGGTTTTCCGAAAGAAGCCAATCCATTCGTATTGACCGAAAATCGGTTGAGCATTATTGAAATGGATCCATCGTCTTTCATTTGGAATAGCTCATAGTCATGGAGAAGCATGTTAATCTTTATCTCCTTAACTTGATTTGTGCCTTCGCGTGTGACCTCTAGCATTTTCCATATCTCCTTGGCACTATCACAAGATAAGATCCGCTTGTGTTCTTCGGGATTTAAAGCATAATATAATAATTGCGTTGCTTTGCTATTATAAAGGTCATTTTTCCAATCGGAATCATCATACTCTTCGAAAATTTTAAGAGTATCGTTGGTGTTCGTGGGAATTTTCGGACAAAGGCATATAACTTTGCACAGCTCTATATCGTATGCTCGGATGAAGATAGACATCTTTTTCTTCCAAATCATGAAGTTCGATCCATCAAAGAATAGAGGTCGATTTAAAGCAAGACCTTCGACTGGGGCAAGTTGAAACGCCATCGGATCTTCCTCCAGTTCAATGTTCAATCAATAACAAGTCCACGTTAAATTCACGACAAATCACATTCTTGAAGTATAAAGAATATAGACGAGATACTTGCCTCAAGTCCAAAGCATGCGAAGCAACGGGAAAGCTCGATCTGAAACCCTCGAATCCTCCAACTAGGTCGAAAACACAAGAACAACATAATCACTACAATGTCGATCGCAAGGAATATCCAAAACATACGAAATCCTCAACAAGAATTCGTAGAAACATAGGATCGAACACTTGGGGTCCAATAATTCCCCAAGAACATCAAGAACAACACCCAAACCGAACACGAAGAGAAAATAGAAACGAAACACCGGAATATAATCAATACGACCAAATAAGGTTAAACAAAACTATGATTCACGAGGAACAACTCGAATCTTAAAGATTCTCAAAATAAATAGAAAAGGGTTTCAAGACAATTACCTCGAATCAAAGACGAAGAACATGGATTGATGATGTTAATCAACACCAAGAACTAAAGGAAGATGAAAACTTGGAGTTACAAGACTCCAAAATCGCCTACCAATCGCCCACAAATCGCCAATGCCGCGGGGGAGAGAAGGAAGGGTGAAAAATGACGAGCACGGTCAACCATGAATATAAAAACCTGCGCCTGCTTAACGTACGTTAGGGATGAAGCGTAACGTACGTTAGCAACGTTACGTACGTAAGGCACGCAAGATTACGTACGTAATCAATGGCCACAACCTTCTGCCTGAAACTGTGAAGACCCTTACATACGTTATGAGTTGGGATTAACATACGTAAGATACATGAAGTTAACGTACGTTATGCTCATCGCATAGCGTACGTAATGCACTTAGCAGTTCCAAACTGCTAAGTTCAGCTCGGCGAGTACAAGCGCGATGAAACCGTGAAACGACAACAACACAAGACGAAGACATGCACGCGAAGAGTGCGCAATGACGAACTCAAGCGCTAAAAGAAAAATGATTCACTACCCGAAGGTTTGGAATACAACGGAAGTAATTACCCCTAAACTTTGGGAAATTACAAAACGGCCCAAAACGTCCAAAAATCACGATTTAGCATCAAAACAACTAAATCGAAGCTCACAACATGTCTGACAAAATTAAACGGACTTATAAAAAACACGAAATCGTAGTTTCGAGCCATCATTACACGAATTGAACCAAATAGTGGAAAAAGTCGCTAAAAACACGGATTCGGGCAAAATAGCCCCGATACAAACTCGGATTACCAAACACGCAGAACAAAACATTATCTAAATGTCAAAACGGTCGCAAGCGAGTTCTGGAAATCAGAAAAATGCCAAAATGAAAAATTACTGAAAGAGGAAATTACATGTATTACATTCTACCCCTCTAAAAAGAAGTTTCGTCTCGAAACTTAAAAAAAGAAAAGGTGAAGTCACAAACAACAAAGCACGGGCGACAAAATCTCAGCGGTCCCGGCGAATCGATCCTAATACTGATGCCAAAGCATGATTCTGGGAAACTTCACGGAATAGTTCACAATATTGGACTCTGTGGCCCTCGAGTCCACGGTTATAACAAGAAATCGGTTGCGAAGGACAATTAGCTTGCACATGACCTACAACGTTGCAATTAAAATACCTCCCAGTCCGACTGAGAGTCAAAGAAGATGGATTGGAACTCTTGGTTCCACCAAACGAAGAAAATGAAGGTTTCACCGTAGGACTACGCGAAACTCGATGAGAAGAAGTTCTGACTCCCACACTATCCAAAAAGTCTCCAGACGTCCTCTGCCTCTTTGGATCATGCAAAGGCCTAGTAGATAATGATGCCATCTCGTACGCCATGGCTCGATTTTGATACTCTCTTAAAGTAGCACAAGTGAAACCCGACATGTACTGTCGAATCTCTGGTCTCATCCGTATATCGAAATGACGGATTTTGTCTTACTCGGTCCTCACCTACCCCTTCACATAAGCGATTTGTCGACTATAATAGATAATAGCCTGCGACACGAGTATATCCTGCGACTCGGATAGATAAAAATACCGGATCCTCTGCTCTCGGATCGGCTCCGGACAGAACTCTGCTTCCATCAACTTCTTGAACTCTTCTCAAGTAATAGTGTGATCCTGAGGCTCAACGGCCTCCCACCAATTAGCAGCGTCACTATCGAGGAGGAACTGAGCGATAGGAATCTTCCATTCCTCTAGAAAACCAACCACCTTGAAAATCTTCTCCAACTGGAAAAGCCAACCGTCCCAGCCCAAAGTATCACCTACTCCCACAAAACGTGGAGGATGCATACGAACCACTTCTCTAAGACACTGAGTCGACCTGACATTCTAAGTCACAGCAGTGTTACGTAGAATCGCCTGGGTCAAATGAGTCATCTGGTCTGCCACCCGCTGAAGTATAGTAGCAACACAAGTACCAACGCCATCACTGGCAGCATGATCCTAATCACGTGACTGATTTCCACGGCCCCGACCTTTGGCCCTCGACATACTAAACTGAACAACCATTCGTTAAAACGAGACATAACAATACATAACATCAATCACAAAAGGAGGTCCATACAAGACACAACGTGAAGCATAGAAATATTCTTGCTAACAAGAGTTACCATAGAGCGTTCACACAATAAACTCATATCTGTTAGTTTTCATAGACTCGGAAATGAATATCTCCGACAACAACATTTATTAAGTCATGACACATTAGAATCAAGCACTTGAGTAAACCAATCGAAACATTCAACACATGCCCAATGCATTAAGCGCTGCTATCACTGCATATACAACAATATCATTCAAGTTTCAAACCATTGTCAACAGCTACCACCATTTTTGAAACAAAACTGAACTCCCATAAAATAGTCGCAAACTCCCATACTTTTGACAAACTAGTCGATTTTTCCAGTAACCAAGAATATCTCAATTCAGTTGAACTCTTGAAGATCTCAAGTCAAAATTTTGAGTTAAAGAACTGAATTTATTCGATGTTTATCAAAGTTCAAACTTTTAACAAGAGTCACGGAAAAATAGTTTAACGACCACAAATTCGGGCATCATCAACACGAGTAATGATATTAGCAAGAACACATATCTTCCAAACATGATTACTGGATGTACATGCTAAAAAAATGGAATTTCATTCTCAAACAACAAAAATGCTTGTAATTATCAATTCTTCGTGAAACAGATCAAGGATTCCTTATTTTGAAAATTTTGAAAAAGTGTGAAAAATATTTTTAGAAGGCTTGTCGCTCCTCACAAAGCGGAAAGAACTCAGTCCTCAAAAAAAAAAGAAAATTTTAAATCATCAACATCCTGTTTCGTTTCGAAGTGAAACTTTCGAATCTTAGCAAAATTTTCCAAAAATCCCTTCGATCAAAACCAAAATGACGGTAACATTTTACAATATCCGAAATACTTTAAAACGCCTATTTCAGATACCGTCTGAAGGTGTCATTTGAAAATACATGACTAACTCGTCAAAGTTCAACCGATTTCAAAATGCATACAAAATTAGTTTTAAACCGCACCATCGAAGTATTTTCAAAAATTGGTTCTTTTACAAGCATACTCAAGTTCATAATTGTAATTAAGAAACCGTTTTCAAACCTACACACATCGGACATAATTACAACTATCCAAAAATAATCGAACTTGAAACCACATCCCCAATTGGCAAACGAGATTACAATTTCAATCAAATGTGATTCGTGAACACCAAGTTTAAACATACGTCAAAACCATCCATCCGAGTTCCTCACGAACTCTACCGTCGATACATTCTTTGGGACACATTAAGGTTCACAGTTTTCACATTGTATTGCACCATAAGGTGTCTAACCATCAATATATTCAACTCAAACATAAATGGTGTGCCACGAATATCAAACACGAATTCCATTTCACAGCACTATGCAAACAAAATTATGCAGCACAATTATCGCACATAAATGAAATCATGAAACACGAATACCTCCAATAAAAGAGGAGACTTAGGTCCACAGGTCGCGAGGAGATGATGGCCGCACCACGATACTAATCACAACGAATAACAATTGATCACAACGGATCACAATGATCACACTTGTTCACAATTGCTTACCCGGGTGACACGGCAAGACACGACTCGATAAGACCCAACTAGACCCAACTGCCTAGGTTTTCGCAAACCTATGCTCTAATACCATTTATGTAACACCCTCGATCTACTCAGGGATATTACATGTCGTAGACCCCTTTCCGCAAGGATCTACCAGGCAAGAGACTACAAAACAAAACCCACACACGAACATCAAGAACATCACCCGAACCGAACACGAGGAGAAAATATAAACAAAACACCGGAATATAATCAATATGACCGAATAAGGATACACAAAACTACGATTCATGAGAAACAACTCGAATCCTAAAGATTCTCAAAATACGTAGAAAAGGGTTTCAAGACAATTACCTCGAATCAAAGACGAAAAACACGGATTGATGATGTTAATCAACACCAAGAACTCAAGGAAGATGAAAACTTGGAGTTACAAGACTCCAAAATTGCCCACCAATTGCCCACAAATCGCCAATGCCGCGGGGAGAGAAGGAAGGGTGAAAAATGACGAACACGAGCACTGTGAATATAAACACCTGCACCTGCTTAATGTACATTAGGGAAGAAACATAACGTATATTAGCAACGTTACGTAAGTAAGGCACGCAAGATTACGTACGTAATCAATGGACAAAACCTTCTGCCCGAAACTGTGAAGACCCTTACGTACGTTATGAGTAGGGATTAACGTACGTAAGGTACATGAAGTTAATGTACGTTATGCTCATCGCATACCATACATAATGCACTTAGCAGTTCCAAACCGCGAAACGAGCGTGATGAAACCGCGAAACGACAACAACAACAACACAAGATGAAGACATACACGCGAAGAGTGCGCAACGACGAACTCAAGCGCTAAAAGAAAAAATGATTCCGACTACCCGAAGGTTTGGAATACGACAATGGAAATAATTACCCCCAAACTTTTAGAAATTACAAAACGGCCCAAAACGTCCGAGAATCACGATTTGGCATCAAAACAACTAAACCAAAGTTCACAATGTAATACCCGGTTGTGATTCAGTTATTATCATTCAGTAATTGTCATTCAATAATTTTCACTTGTTAATAATCATTCATCATCCACATTCATTCATTCGTGTTCATCGTTCTGAATAACTTCGAGTCGTGTATCGATATTGTTCATTGTTTCAACCTTGCTTGGAAATCGAGACAATAATATTATCTTGATTGTTGTAATTGATTCATTAGTCGATGTTGACATTGGAGTTCATCTCATTTCAAATCTCCTCATTTTTCAAATCGTACTATTGTTGGGCGAACCCTTGTAATCATTGCTTGGAACCACCATTTTGGGGTCTCCGCACTTCCATTTCGTGTTATTATTTCCCAAATATTGATTCATATTGCTTTTATTCTCTTTTTGGGTCATTTTTCGTCATTTTAGGACCCGAGGGGTGTGAGCCGCGGCACAAGGGAGTGTACGCCGCGGCACACACATGTTGCAGATTTTGGCCGACCCGTCTGTACCGCGGGCAGCGGCTCCTGCCAGCAGGGCGGCGGCATGCTGCCGAACCACTGGGCAGATTTTTGGCCCTGTGCCGCGGCACACTGCCGAGTGCTGGGGGAAGATTTTGGCCCTGTGCTGCGGCACACTCGTCCAGGCCGCGGCACACAGTGCAGACTCCTTATAACTATGTTTTGTTGAGGATAACAAGCTCATTTCTTCATTTCACTCCTTCCTCTCTTCCTTGGGGCGATTTTGGGTGATTTTGGGCGATTTTAACATCATCAAAACTCAGAGATTTTCATCTTCTTCAAGTTGTAGTGTGGATCAACAACATATTTGTGGATTCTTCATCCTAATCTAAGGTAACTTCTTCAACCCTTGAATTCGATTTTGAGTTGGAGAATTATGTTTAGGATGGTGTAATCATGAATTGGGATGGATATATGTGTGATTATGAAGGTATTTGTTGGAAGTTTTTCTCAAGAACACTTTGAAGGTTGGCTTGGAGTTGGGTTTTGCAATTTGATGTTATCGTAAACTCGATTTGAGTATTTCGTTTGGATTATCAATTGTATTTATGGTGTTTTGGTGGTTTGGATCATTCAATAGAAGTTGGATATCGATACAAATGGGATTAGTTGTTTAGAATGGGAGTTTGTTTTCAAGGTGTTTGTCGAAATGCCTCAATGAGTTTGGATTTATTGTATCGACATCTTGAATTGGTTATGATCGCTATTGATTCGTATATTAAGAGAGTTATTGACAATTGTATTATTCAAGGTTGTTCGAGCGACCGGTAGTTTCCCTTAGGACGTCGTTCGAGAGAGTACGTATCATCACCGGTGTTAAGGTAAGTTGATTCTTACTCGGTTAAAGGGATATTCATTCCTTATGTTGTTGTTCATTCATACATGTAATTCACTCTTAATATATCATTCATGTCGAGACTTGTATTTCATCAACTAATCATGTAACTCACAAGGAACGACGGTTCCAAATCATTTCATTGAGCTATCACTCGTTGTACCATTACGTCATCTTGGTGAGTCGTTTCTCCATCCTTGTCGGATTTATTTCATTATCTCTCATTTTGGTCGCTTTTGTTCTTGTGACCTTCTGGGCTTGTATTGCGTGGCCGGGTGGCTTATGTGTGGAATTTTTAGTCAAGCACACTATAGTCATGTGTATATGCGAGACTCCAGATACATTGGACTATGCACACGGTAATGTGTATATGTGGGACTCCGGACACATTAGACCATGAGACTAATTAGGCCAATAGCGGGTGTGTATGCGGGTCTCCGGGCACCCGGCTACTTGTGCACTCACATTCCATTCGGGCGTACTATGATGCTTATCATTCCACTCAATTCATTAATTTATTCATGTGATTATTGTATATTGTTCAACTCTTGAGGATTGTTGTTATGTTTAATTGACCCCGTTGGGGATTATTGTTTTTAGGTCATGGCAAGGAGAAAGCACAGGAAGAGAACGTTGACGGCGAGTAATCCCAATGATTCTAGTAGGGGGCCCCAGTCTCTCCATTTATTCATGTTATCTTTTATGTATTTTCCGCTGCAGTTTCCGTTTGAACTATATTTCATTCAGTGATGTATAATTTATCTTCACATGAAATATACATGTATTTTGTTTTCCTGGATGTGTTGTAATTGAAACTCCTCATCGGAGTACTTGTTGATGTAATGTGGTTCGGTACTACATTTAACCTGTGTAATTCATTCATTTTCACTCTCCCGGTGGGTTCCCGTCGGGGGTCCATGGCACTGTAATATCCACCTAGTTTGGGGTGTTACAGAGTTGGTATCAGAGCGTGGTTTTGAATACTACCTTCCGAGTCATGTCTCATTTGAAATCATCGTTCGTCAGACTAGTATCATTGGACTTTCACGTCATGTGTGACCTGTGCAATTACGGAGCCCCTCAGACCGAAAGAACTGTAAGATTTCAGATGCCATGGTATAGTTTCTGGCAATAAGAATCACTCATTCATCATTCATCAGTTAATAATCCTCAATCGTCAGTTTCATTTTGATCATGTCGATCATGTTAACTCATTAATCACTCGATTCATTTCATTACTCAGTTGTTGATCTTGAAAATTGTATCATTAATCTTGTTAACTTGTTAAAGATAATCATTTCAAAAATTTCATCGGATAATCATGTCACGTCAGTTGATCATTCACGTAATCATTGTGTAGCGCGTGTGCTCATTTTTATCATCCCATAACTCAATCATAATGTGATATTCATGTGGAATCTATAACTATCATGTGTTCCTACCTTCAATATAGATCGAGCTGGCAGAGGACGCAGGGGAGGAGGCTGCGGTGTGGGCCGAACCCCGAGGGCTCGTGTTAATACTCGTGCGAACGCGAGGAATAATGCTAATTCATCAAGCACCGACGCTGCCACTCATTCTCCTGGAAATGATCATTCACTGTCAGGGAGTCGTACCCGGGACACAGCTCAATCAGAAGGTGTCCGATTCGAACCTCTCACTTTCATGCAGGGCATGATGGCCCAAATGACTCAGATGGCACGTCTGATGGAGACGATGCAGAACTCATCGGCTCAGAATCAACAGGCTCCTCCGCCGCCACCTCAGAGGCAGGAGAGGACTGTCAGCAGCATCATCAATGACATCTCTCGCCAGAGGCCGCCTACTTTCCAGGGCTCATCTGAACCGGCAGACATCATTCATTGGCTGGATCATTTTGAGAAATTATTCACTATCGTTGAGTGTCCCGAGGGACACAAAGTTTCAGTCGCGGCTTACTACCTGGGTAAGAGCGCTCACTCGTGGTGGCTATCTCTGAACCCCAATGACGGAGATTGTACGTGGGACCAGTTTAGAACTTTCATGATGGAAATATATTACTCGGCCCCACTCAGGGAGGCCAAGCTGTCAGAGTTACTCAGTCCCGACCCCTCAATGGAAGATGACGTTCTCGTAATT
Organism: Orobanche coerulescens; assembly: GCA_033398695.1. NCBI lineage: Eukaryota > Viridiplantae > Streptophyta > Magnoliopsida > Lamiales > Orobanchaceae > Orobanche > Orobanche coerulescens. The sequence continues at coordinate 106,617,754 of CM065805.1, read as the reverse complement.
GCTAAGAAATTCTAGGAGCTACTTCCTTTCGCCTCATCTATCATCCACTCAGAGGCGGATAAAATCAAATATTTCAGTACGAGGTTGAAGCCTCGCATGCGGATGCAGTTGCTTAATCACAATTGCACGACTCTGGCCGAATTCATTGAGAAAGCTCTTATGTATGAGCTTACTGCTAAGGAAATCGTCTGGCAAGAAATGAAAGAACTATAATCAGTCTAAAGGCGGTCAGGCAACCTTCAAGAAGCCTCGTGCGGGCTCTACTTTTTCGGAGCGACCTCCTACGGCACCTAGTCCTGCAGAATATCAGTCCCGAGCAGCCAGCTCGGCCGTCACCTGTTACAACTGTGGTGAACAGGTTCATTTCAGCACGAAGTGTTTGATGCAAACTGTCACGTGCAATAACTGTGGAATTGTGGGGCATAGGGCCCGTTTTTGCCGAAAGGACTCCCAACCCACTCCGGAGACATCTCAGGCCCCGAAACCGTCAGCGGTTCCGAATCAGGCCACTCAGTCCGTGTCGTTTAAGACGAGATGAGCTAACAAAGGCGGAGCCCACAGCTATCAGACGGGAGCGTCTAGTTCCGGGGTTGGCAAGCCCCGAATTTATGAGATGAAGAGAGCTGATGATCCAAAAGCCCGAGTGATCTCAGGTACACTCGAAATCCTATCTCAACCTGTATGTACCCTTTTTGATACTGTTGCATCGCATTCATTCACTTCCGAGTCATGCTTGAGTAGACTTCATCTGGATAGTGCTACTAATTATGAGCCTTATATCATTGGACTACCTGACGGTAGGAGAATTATCGGAGATCGTGAGATTAAGAATTGTCCTATTCAGCTTCATGGCCGTGATTGGCCGGCAGATCTGATTATGGTGGATTTACCTAAAGACGATGTCATTTTGGGTATTGATTGGATGGATCATCACGATGCCATCCTTAGTATCCGTAAGCGAATGGTCACTAATATTTCAGATGATGGAATCGAGTATGTTTTTCAGGGGAGTAACCCCAGCTGTTCTGGAAAGGTTATTAATGTGATGAAAGCAGTGAAATTACTCATTCAAGGGTGTGTTGGTTATTGGTGCTATATGACCAAAACCTAGAAATCATCAGTGTCATTGTCAGATATTCCGGTAGTGATAGAATATGCCGACGTATTTCCTGACGAGTTACCGGGTTTACCTCCACAGAGAGATGTGGAATTCGCAATAGAGTTGGAACCTGGTACGTCCCCAATATCGAAGGCACCGTATCAGATGGCCCTGACCGAAATGCAAGAACTGAAGAATCAATTGGAGGATTTGACCGAGAAAGATTATATCCGACCGAGTGCGACCCCGTGGGGAGCACCGATGTTATTTGTTAAGAAGAAGGATGGTTCTTTTTGCTTGTGTATTGATTACCAGGAATTGAACAGAGTGACGATCAAGAATAAATATCCCCTACCCCGTATTGATGATCTTTTGGATCAACTTCAGGGAGCTTCAGTATTTTCCAAGATCAATTTAAGATCTGGATATCATCAGTTGCGAATCCGAGAGTCGGATATTGCTAGAACGGCATTTCGAACGTGTTATGGTCATTATGAGTTTGTGGTAATGCCTTTTGGACTAACTAATGCACCTGCGGTATTCATGGAATTAATGAATCGAGTTTTCATCAACTATTTGGATCAGTTCGTGGTTGTCTTTATTGATGATATTTTGATTTATTCTCGTGACCGAGAGGAGCACGAATCTCACCTTCGTCATTTATGTAACACCCCCAATCTACTCAGGGATATTACACGCCGTAGACCCTTTCCTCAAGGATATACCAGGCTGGTAAACAACGTCGAACATTATACATACATACCCAGCCCTCAAACGGGAATGGATAGGTTTTAAAAACGAAAACCTCCTTTTGAAAAAAATTTAGAAAAACACCGGTTGATCTTGAGTATCACCTTTCAAAAAAAAAAATACAAACGTAAAACATCGTTATCGAGACTTTGGAGAACCATTTCGCATTTGATAAAAATGAGGACACTTTCCTCGACGTGTTGAGACGAGAGAAACTTTATGGAAAGTTTTCCAAGTGTGAATTTTGGATGTCCGAGGTGACGTTTCTCGGACATGTAATTTCATCAGGCGGAGTTCGTGTCGACCCTCAGAAGACGGAGGCTATTCGAGATTGGAAACCTCCGAAGAATGTTAAGAAAATTTGAAGTTTTCTCGGATTAGCTGGTTACTATCGGCGATTTGTGGAAGGATTTCTAAAATCGCTCAACCCATGACGAACCTTTTGCGGAAGGATAAGAAGTACACGTGGACTGACGCGTGTCAGCGGAGTTTTGAGGAACTCAAGAGTCGTCAAATTTCGGCACCTAACCTTTCCTTGCCATAAGGGATGAAGGGATTCGTGGTTTATAGTGACGAATCCGTTCAGGGTCTCGGATGTGTACTCATGTAGAATGGGAAAGTGATTACCTATGCTTCACGACAACTGAGGCCTTATGAGGTTAATTATCCAACCCATGACCTAGAGTTAGCGGCCGTAGTTTTTGCATTGAAGATTTGGCGTCATTATCTTTATGGCGTCACCTGTCAGATTTTCACCGATCACAAGAGTTTGAAGTATATATTTACTCAGAAGGAGTTAAATATGCGTCAGAGACGGTGGCTGGAACTAATTAAGGACTATGATATCGAGATTCAGTATCACCCAGGTAAGGCGAATGTGGTCGCCTATGCCTTGAGTCGTAAGTCCGTTTAGGAGCAGATGCTTGCTCATTTAACTATTCAAAAGGAACTTCAACAAGAATTACTTAGACATGAGATCGAGGTTTGGTTACAGTGTGTTCAGGGACAGCTTTGTATGCTGGAGATTTCATCGCCACTTGAAGAGGTGATCAGAGTGAATCAGGGTTCAGACCCATTTTTGTTATGTATCCGAGATGATGTGACTCAGGGGAAAGCCCCTGGATTTGTGGTCCACGAGGATGGACTTTTACGATTTAAGAACCGGTTATGTGTTCCAGCGGATGACGAGTTGAAAAGCTCAATTTTGAGAGAGGCCCATGCTACCCCTTATTTTATTCATCCGGGGTCCAGCAAGATGTACAAAGACTTGAAACAAAATTACTGGTGGAGTAATATGAACCGTGAAGTCGCTGAGTTTGTTTCGAGATGTCTCACCTGTTAACAAGTCAAGATAGAACATCAGCGACCAGCGGGTATGCTGAAACCGCTCCCTATTCCAGAGTGGAAGTGGGAGGATATTTCAATGGACTTCATCATGAGTTTGCCGACGAGTCGCCGTGGCATGAATACAATATGGGTAATCCTGGATCGTCTCACTAAGTCACCTCATTTTCTCGAGATTAAGGATACCTGGGCTCCCGAGAGACTTGCCCAGTTGTTCATCAAATAAATAGTGAGATTGCACGGTACTCCTAAGAGTATCGTTTCTGATCGTGACGGGCGATTTGTGTCTCATTTTTGGAAATCAGTTCATCGTGCTCTGGGGACTCAGCCTAATTTCAGCACATCTTTTCATCCTCAGTCCAACGGACAATCAGAACGAACTATCCAGACATTGGAGGACATGTTGAGAGCTTGTGTTGTTGATTGGAAAGATGATTGGGAAGCCCAACTACCATTGATCGAATTCACGTATAATAATAGTTGGCATGCTTCGATTAAAATGGCACCCTACGAGGCCTTGTACGGTCGTCATTGCCGATCTCCTTTGTGTTGGGATGACTTATCAGAATCAATCGGCACTGATCCCGATATGCTTATAGCCGCCCGCGAGAAGGTAGCTTTGATCAGGAGTCGTTTGTTGACCGTTCAGAGTCGACAGAAATCATATGCGGATAATCGTCGTCGACCATTAGAGTTTGAGAGAAGTGACCACGTTTCGGTCAAGGTATCCCCGAGTCGAGGTATCTTCCGTTTCGAAAAACGTGGAAAGTTGAGTCCGAGATTTATTGGACCGTTTGAGATTTTGGATCGAGTAGGCAGTATGGCTTATTGATTGGCTTTACCTCCGGCATTGAGCCGAATTCATAACGTGTTTCATGTCTCTCAGTTGCGGAAATATATTGCCGACCCTAGTCACATACTTCAGTTTGATGAGATCGAGATAGCGGATGATCATACGTATGTGGAGCGTCCCGTACAAATCTTAGAGCGGCGAATCAAACAGTTGAGGAGCAAGACGATTCCTTTGGTTAAGATCCAGTGGTCTAGACACGGAGTCGAAGAGGCTACTTGGGAAACCGAGGATAGTATGCGGGAGAGTTATCCTGAGTTGTTTGACCCTTAGTTTCGGGGACGAAACTCTTTTAAGGGGGGTGTATGTAATACCCGGTTGTGATTCAGTCATTATCATTCAGTAATTGTCATTCAATAATTTTCACTTGTTAACAATCATTCATCATCCACATTCATTCATTCATGTTCACCGTTCGGAATAACTTCGAGTCGTGTATCAATATTGTTCATTGTTTCAAACTTGCTTGGAAATCGAGACAAGAATATTATCTTGATTGTTGTAATTGATTCATTAGTTGATGTTGACATTAGAGTTCATGTCATTTCAAATCTCCTCATTGTTCAAATCGTACTATTGTTGGGCGAACCCTTGTAATCATTGCTTGGAACCACCGTTTTGGGGTTTCCGCATTTCCATTTCGTGTTATTATTTTCCAAATATTGATACCTATTGCTTTTATTCTCTTTCAGGGTCATTTTTCGTCATTTTAGGACCCGAGGGGTGTGAGCCGCGACACAAGGGAGTGTGCGCCGCGGCACACACATGTTGCAGATTTTGGCCGACCCGTCTGTACCGCGGGCCGCGGCTCCTGCCGGCAGAGCCGTGGCATGCTGCCGAACCATTGAGCAGATTTTTGGCCCTGTGCCACGGCACACTCGGCCGAGCCGCGGCACACTGCCGAGCACTGGGGGCAGATTTTGGCCCTGTGCCGCGGCACACTCGGCCGGGCCGCGGCACATAGTGCAGACTCCTTATAACTGCGTTTTGTTGAGGAGAACACGCTCATTTCATCATTTCACTTCTTCCTCTCTTCCTTGGGGTGATTTTGGGCGATTTTGGGGTGTTTTAACATCATCAAAACTCAGATATTTCATCTTCTTCAAGTTGTATTGTGGATCAACAGCATATTTGTGGATTCTTCATCCTAATCTAAGGTAACTTCTTCAACCCTTGAATTCGATTTTGAGTTGGAGCATGATGTTTTGGATGGTGTAATCATGAATTGTGATGCATATATGTGTGATTATGAGTGTTTACGAGTTATCATCGGATTGTTGGAAGTTTTTCTCAAGAACACTTTGAAGGTTGACTTGGAGTTGGGTTTTGCAATTTGATGTTATCGTAAACTCAATTTGAGTATTTCGTTTAAATTATCGATTATATTGATGGTTTTTTGGTGGTTTGGATCATTCAATAGAAGTTGGATTTCGATACAAATGGGATTAGTTGTTTAGAATGGGAGTTTGTTTTCAAGTTGTTTGTCGAAATGCCTCAATGAGTTTGGATTTATTGTATCGACATCTTGAATTGGTTATGATCGCTATTGATTCGTATATTAAGCAAGTTATTGATAATTGTGTTATTCAAGGTTGTTCGAGCGACCGGTAGTTTCCTTTAGGACGTCGTTCGAGAGAGGACGTATCATCACCGGTGTTAAGGTAAGTTGATTCTTACACGGTTAAAGGGATATTCATTCCTTATGCTGTTGTTCATTCATACATGTAATTCACTCATAATATATCATTCATGTCGAGACTTGTATTTCATCAACTAATCATGTAACTCACAAGGAATGACGGTTCCAAATCATTTCATTGAGCTATCACTCGTTGTACCATTACGTCATCTTGGTGAGTCGTTTCTCCATCCTTGTCGGATTCATTTCATTATCTTTCATTTTGGTCGCTTTTGTTCTTGTGACATTCCGGGCTTGTATTGCGTGGCCGGGTGGCATATGTGTGGAATTTTTAGTCGGGCACACTATAGTCATGTGTATATGTGGGACTCCGGACACATTGGACTGTGCACACGGTATTGTGTATATGCGGGACTCCGGACACATTGGACCGTGAGACTAATTAGGCCAATAGAGGGTATGTATGCGGGTCTCCGGGCACCCGGCTACTTGTGCACCCACACATTCCATTTGGGCGTACTATGATGCTCATCATTCAACTCAATTCATTAATTGATTCATGTGATTGTTGTAAATTGTTCAACTCTTGAGGGTTGTTGTTCTGTTTAACTGACCTCGTTGGGGATTATTGTATTTAGGTCATGGTAAGGCGAAAGCACAGGAAGAGAACGTTGACAGCGAGTAATCCCAATGATACTAGTAGGGGCCCCCAGTCTCTTCATTTATTCATGTTGTCTTTTATGTATCTTCCGCTGCAGTTTCCGTTTGAACTATATTTCATTCAGTGATGTATATTTAATCTTCACATGAAATATACATGTATTCTGTTTTCCTGGGTGTGTTGTAATTAAAACTCCTCATCGGAGTACTTGTTGATGTAATGTGGTTCGGTACTACATTTACCCTATGTAATTCGTTCATTTTCACTCGCTTGGTGGGTCCCAGTCGGGGGTCCAAAACACTGTAATATCCGCCTAGATTGGGGTGTTACACACAACATGTCTGACAAAGTTAAACGGACTTATACGAAACACAAAATTGTAGTTTCGGGCCATCATTATACGAATTGAGCCAAATAGCGGAAAAGGTCGCTCAAAACATGGATTCGGGCAAAACAGCCCCGAAACAAACTCAGATGACCAAACATGCAGAACAAAACATCATCTAAATGTCAAAACAGTCGCAAGTAAATTTTGGAAATCAGAAAAATGCAAGAAATGAAAAATTACTGAAAGAGGAAATCACGGGTATTACAGCTAACAGGAGAATATTCAATTGTTGTATTTACAACAACTTAACATTAGGACTTCCGCTACATAAATAACTTCGAAAAAGATACATCTTATTCAACCCCCTCCCTCCCTCCCCCCTTCTAGGTTGTTAGTAATGTATATTATGGCCAACACCAAGGACCCTCAAAATAATGGGACATAAATCTACTTAAGTTTGCTTAGAGGATATCAAGGAGGAGGACATATGGTATTTCGACAGCAGATGTCCTCGACCCATGACATGAGATATCAATAAACTGACAGATTATGTAAAATGTCGTGGTCCAAAAGTTGTGATAAATCTAAAGGAAGAATAAGAGGAAAATGAACCTTGCTTATCCAAAAATTCAAAGTCACTAATGTATCCTATGTTGAAGGACTATAGTACAATCTTCTAAGTGTTAGCCAGTTCTGCGAGAAATAGTTCTCGATTAAGTTCTTCAAAGGAAAGTGTAGGGTGAAAGACATAAAGACTAAGAAAGTAGTCCTCATAGAAAGCCGGTTAGGTAACATCTATGTCGCTGACTGGAAACCTACTGGTGTTGTATATCCATATTTTGTTGCCAAATGTACTGCATATCAAAGCTAGCTATGGCACAAGAGGATGTCTCATGTCAACTTTAAGACCATCAATAAATAGGCCCGATTTGGAATGTTGAGAGTCTTAAGATATATCATTTCAAAAGAATAGTGTATGTGGATCCTGCCATGAAGGAAAGCAAGTCAAGACGTCCCTAAAGAGCAAATTGTATCTCTCAACCAATAGGATCATGGATTTATTGTATATGGACTTATATGGCCCTATATACCTTGTCATACAACACTTTGATCATTAAGTACATTAGCCCTATGTGGACTAATTGGAGCCTTTCTGGCATGTGTGGGATGAAGAGAGTTCTGAATGAAGCTTTAATTTGTGTGAGAAGAAGTTAGTTCAAGAATGCCTATAGCCAATCTGTGTGAACAGCCTAAAGCTACAATCAGGTGTATCAATCTGTGTAAACAATACAGTGACGGGTTTAGTTAAAATCATACCGTTGTGTACGCTGGGATTTTAATAAATATTAACTCCTATGCGGAGAACCTGTGGACGTAGATGATGTTGTCTCGAACCATATTAAACCTTATGTTCTTACACCCTGTATTTACTGCTTTTATACTACCTGTGGTTGTTTTATACATACTCTGAGCAACCCTCGAAGCATCAAGCTAATAAGAGACTATTTAGTTATTGTAATCACATCAACTTGCATTAGTATTATGATACGCGTATTAAACTTCCGATAAGCGTATAGATTATTCAACCCCCGTTCCTAAGTTGTCATGTAAGTATATTGTGACCATCATTCTTTCTTAGGATTCCTCAATAAAGATGTGGATTGCTGGTCAAATTGAAGCTAGTGAGATTTGCCTGTAGGGGTAGCAAACTTAGTCCTTGATGTTGGGATCCCTTCTGGAGGAAAATTAAGGACTAATGAGGATACTAAGAATGTTACGTTGTATTTGGTAGGAAGGGACATGTAGTAGACTTGTACACCCTGGAGAGGACTTTGATTTGATTATGCTTACAGCGTGGTTGAGCAACAAGTACCCAATATTTGGTGCCATGAGAGAGAGAAAGTGTTCCAGAAGCCTGGAGATGAAGATCTTGTGTCTTATGACACTAGAAGTAAGTCGGTGTTGAGGATCCTTTTAGCATTGAAGGTGGTGAAGATGCTAAAGAAGGGCAACTACCAAGGTTACTTGGTGAATACCATGGATACTTGAACCATGAAGTTATCTCCAACAGATGTTCCTATAGTACCGGAATTTCAAGATGTGTTTCTCGAGGATTTCGCAAGAGCCATTCCGAATAGATAAGTTGAGTTTATCATTGATTTGGTACCCATAACTGGTCCAATATCTAAAGCACCCTATGTGATGGTGCCTAAGAAATTGTAAGAACTGAAGGAGCAGCTGCAAGAGCTTTTGAATAAGGACTCATTCGAAGGAGTGTGTTGCCTTTGGGGGCACCGGTTTTGTTCTTGAAGAAAAAGGATGGTACCCTGAGGATGTGCATCGACTATAGAGAATTGAACTGCCTCACTATCAAGAATAAGCATCATTTACCCAGAATTTATGACCTTTTAGATCACTTAAAGGGAGCAAGTATGTTGTCCAAAAATGATCTTAGATCAGTCTATAATCATTAATGAATAAGGAGTCAGACATTTATAAGATAAATCCAGGAGCGGAATGAGGGACTTGAACCCTCAACCTCAGTTATGGCAAGGATATGCTCTACCATTCAGCTATTTTTGTCAGCGGGGCAACATCAAGAAGTGATGCACTAGTGAGTAATTCACGTATCACAACATATGGATGACTTCTGTTTTTCCTTCAGACCACAGCTTTGACCTCCGATCGAGCTACGAACACGAGTAGGTAGGTGGCGAGGGAGAGGGGCTAAGGGCTGTCTTTTCCATCAATCTCCAGCCGCTCATAGTCGTTATTAATGTGAGTTGTAAGGACTCTTAGTCTTGAGTTAATATGGGACCTCATTTCATTCTCATAAGGGGAATGAGTGCACCGAAAAAAGAGAGTAGTTGCTCCCTGGCCTCACAGTTGCGGCATATATCTTTTAAGTTAGGCCTTTAGAACTAGATAGGGGTATGGTGAATTCACAGTGATGCCTTTTCTATTGTCTAATGCACCAGTAGTCTTCATGGATATCTACAACAACAACAACATCTAAGCCTTAGTCCCAAAATGATTTGGGGTGGGCTAACATGAATCAAACTTTGAAACTATCAATGTTCGTTACATAAATATCATAAAAGAAAAAAAAGAGGGCAGAGAAAAAAGCAAAAAAAAAAAGAATCAATGTTAACCAAAAAAATGAAAAATCCTGAAAAATAAATTAAAAGGTAACATGAAATAAAAGAAAATAGGAAAAAAAAAAGAATCCGATTCCATCCACCATCTGTATTCTTTCCCGCCATATTTGCCTCTCCATCGCCATACTTTCTCCAATTCCAAGAAACCACATATCATTTTTAGTCATATTTATCTAAATTTTCTTGGGTCTTCCTCTACCTTTACAATATTACTTGTTCCCCAACTTTCTAGCCACCTCAATAGGGAATCAACAGGTCTTCTTCTCATATGACCAAACCATCATAATCGATTCTCCATCATCTTGTCTTCTATAGACGCAACTCTTACCTTCTCTCCAATCACCTCATTTCTGAGCCAATCCTTTTTTGTATGACCACACATCCATCGTAGCATATGCACCTCCGCCACATTCATATTTTGATCGTGACATTGTTTTACAGCCCAACACTCAATGCCATATAACAGTGCATGCCTAATTGCCGTGCGGTAAAATTTACCCTTTAATCTATGAGGCATGTCATGATCACATAAAACCCATGTGGCACTCTTCCACTTCAACCACCCTACCTTTATTCTGTGAGCCACATCGCCATCTAGCTCTCCATCCTTTTGGATAATAGATCCAAGATACCGAAAGAAAGTGGATCCATGAACAACTTTTCCATCAAATGTTCTCATCCCCGCCTCTCTATCACTGTTTTCGATAAACCTACACTCCATATATTCAGTCTTACTTATGCTCAGCCTAAAGTCTCGAGCTTCCAAAGTATCCCTCCAAGGTTCCAATTTCTATTACACTCCAACCTTTGTTTCATCAATAAACACAATATCATCTGCGAACATCACGGAACATCATTTTAAATTTCTCTTGTCAATTCGTCCATGACTATGGCAAAGAAAAAAGGACTAAGAGCATATCCTTGATGCACCCCAATCGTAATAGGAAATTCTTCTGTCCTCCCAACATTAGTACGTACACATGTACTAGCTCCCTCATACATGTCCTTTATAATGTCAATATATTTTCGTGATACACCCTTATTTGCTAAGGCCCACCAAAGTACTTCCCTTGGTACTTTATCATATGCCTTCTCTAAATCAATAAAAACCATATGTAGATCTTTCTTTTTATCTGGATAATGTTCCATCAACTGCCAGATAAGATAAATTGCTTCCATGGTCGATCTTCTAGTCATAAATCCAAACTGATTTTCTATTATCTTCACACGTTTCCTGATCCTTTCTTCAATCACTCATTCCCACAACTTCATGGTATGACACATTCGTTTAATTCCGCGATAATTAGTACAATCTTGAACATCACCTTTGTTCTTGTACAAAGGGACGAGAATATTTTTCCTCCATGCTGGCATCTTACTGCTTCTCTAAATTATTGAAAAGCATAGTTACCCATTCGATCCCTCTCTCCACCAAACACCTCCAAACTTCAATAGGTATACTATCTGGTCCTTTGCTTTCTTTGACCCCATCTTCTTCAATGCCACTGTCACTTCACCCTTTTGAACTGTCCTCTTAAACTCTCATCTAATGAACTAAAATTTTTAGCCATACCTTGATTAGTTTGTGATTGTCTTTAAAGAAGATATCTTGGTGTACTCGAGTAACAAGGCACTGTATGAAGAGCACCTGAGGGTCGTACTCGATAACTTAAGAAAGGAAAAGTTGTATGCCAATTTCTCAAAGTGCAAGTTTTGACTAAACCACTTGAGTTTTTCTTGGACACGTGGTTATAGCATAAGGTATTAAAGTCAACCCAACAAAGGTAGAAGATGTGAAAAAATGGATTGCACCTACTAATGTAAGTGAAGTTTGCAGCTTCTTAGGACTGGTCGGATACTATCATAGATTTATCAAAGGTTTCTCTAAGGTTGCCATGCCATTGACACATATGACGAGGAAAGATGTGAAGTTTGACTGGAATAATGAGTATGAGGAAAGCTTTCAGGAGCTTAAGAAGAGGTTAACTTAGGCACCTATGTTGATGATCCCGAATGGTAATGACTGTTTCGTGATCTATAGTGATGCTTCTACACAAAGATTGTGTTGTATCTTAATGCAGCATGGGGAAGGTCATAGGCTATGCTTCGAGATAGCTGAAGAGTCATGAACAGAACTATCCCACTCATGACTTAGAGTTGGTTGTCATAGTTCATGTATTAAAGATTTGGACACTACCTTTACGGGACAAAGTGTGAGATCTATATTGATCACAAGAGTTTTAAATATATAATTACACAAAAGGAGCTAAACATAAAGCAAAGAAGGGGCTTAGAGCTCGTTAAGGACTACGACTGCTCTATACACTATCATCCTGGCAAGACTAATGTAGTGTCAGATGCTTTGAGTTGAAAGGCTAAAGGACAAGTAGCCTAGTCGTACGAGCCAACTACACCTAATTAAAGATTTTGAAAACCTGAGGATTAAAGTGTTACAACCTCCGAGTAAAGCTGATGCTATCTTATCTTCCTTGAAAATTCGCCCTACCCTGAGAGAGAATTAAGGATGCGTAAGGAAAGGATAATTTCTTGCTAAGATGAAATCTCGAGCTCATGAGGGTAGCATCAAAGGGTTTGCGGAAGCTACATATGGTACTCTTCTATATTTAGGGAGACTTTATGTGCCTAAGGACGAAGCATTGATAAGAGTATTGCTATAGAAATCACAGAACACGCCTTATATACGGCGCATCCAGGAGGTACAAAGATGTACCGTAACTTTAGGAAACTATTTGGTGGAAGAGTATAAAGAGAGATATTAGACTGTTCGTCCAAATGTGCTTGGTGTTTAAGCAAGTTAAAGCCAAACACCAACGACCAATAGGGTTACTTGAGCCATTGTAAATTCCTGACTAGAAATGTGAGCATGTAACCATAGACTTTGTTATTGGGTTTCCCCAATCTTCTCAGGGAAATTATGCTATTTGGATCATTATCGACAGACTAACTAAGTTGGCACACTTCTTGCCCGTGAAGATCTCCTTTAATATGGATCATTATGCTCAATTGTACACTCGCGAAGACTTGACATTGCATAGGACTCTTATATCGATAGTGCCTAATAGAGATACAAGACTCACTTCTAATTTTTGGAGAAGTTTGCACAAGGTAATGGGAACAAAGTTGAAGATTAGTATAGCTTATCATGCGAAGACTAGTTGCCAGTTTGAGAGAAGGATACAAACCCTAGGGGACATGTTTAGGTCATGCATCCTTGACCTTAGAGATAAGTGGAAAAATTTCTTGTTGTTAGTGGAATTCATGTATAACAACAATTATCATGCAAATATTGGGATGGTCCTATACATGCCACTCTATGGGAAGAAGTGCAAATCACCATTATTATGGAATGAGGTTGGATAAGGAAAATTATTGATCGAACTGACGGTCTCAGTGATTGCAAATATCCAAGATTGGATAAAAGCAACACAAAATATGCCGAAATTGTACGTCGATTGTCGAAAGAAAGACTTAAAGTTTGAGGTGGGAGACCTTGTTTTTTTTAAGGTAGCTCAGGTGAGAAGAGTAGTAAGATTTGTAATAAGGGTAAACTGAGACCAAGGTTCGATGGTCTGTTTCAAATCCTTAGTAGAGTCGATGACTTGGCATATATTGGCATTGCCATCGGATTATTCATTTGTGCACAATGTATTTCATATGTAGATGTTAAGGAAGTATGTTCATAACCCGACTCATATGGTCTAGTACAAATAAATGCAAGTTGGCAAGGATCTTCAAGAGGTTCCGTAAGTTATCTTAGAATGCAAGGTTCTGAGACTCAGAAATAAAGATGTGTTATTGGTCAAGGTGTAGTGGCGATTGTTGGGAATAGTGCCATAGGACATTCGATGTACCAAGATTTGTAATTGTCACATTTAAATAAAGTCATTTGGTAATATTTCTCTTTGATTATTATAATGTGTGCATGTTTTAACATTATAATAATTGAATAATAGTTATTCATGAATAATAAGATTATTCATGCCCCTGGTCCAATTACATAGAGTGTAGACACAAGTGATTAATATACTCGTATAAGTTTGATTGATAATCCTCGGATGATTATGCGCATGGTACGGATCATACGTATGAGTATTGGTTGGAGAACGCAACACTGGACAGACCCATAATTAGATTACTGCACGGAAATGACATAAGTGAATATCAATATAACAGTATGTCAATAAATCCTTGAACATGAGGTTATCATACGGTCCAACATGATAACTGCTATGCATTGACATAGTTCAACGTCATCTGAAATATGATGATCATAAATATTAGCGATCAGGATTAGTGGGAGTCATGTAGAGGGCAATGAATAATCAAGATCGAGAGTTGTCCCTCTCTTTAGTGAGAGAGATATCTGCTGGGCCCCTCGATAAGTAGGACTGAAGGAAATGTCTGGCTAGGCTCAAATCAAGTCTCATTTGATTCAATCAGTCTACTTAAGATCTAGAAAGCAGTTGAACATAGTAATATGATAGTATCTATGGCTTAGTTCAAATATGATATCGCACGACAAATGGATTTGGCACTTTAAATTGTTTAATGGACTATAAACTTATATTATTTGGGTAGTCATAATGTCTGCTAGAGACCCTTATGATTTATCATTTAATTAGGTATTAAATAATTATCAACATAATATAAGCCTTTCGGGTCACACATACAAAATTACCGACAAGCAGGAATAATTAATAGATATAATATTTGATATTAGATTTATTAAAGAAACTAAATAATGAGTTATGTATAATATAGGATATTATATATTATATTATTAATCAATTGGGAATAGTAAATTTAATATTGGATATTATAGTTATTAAAATATTAAATAATAAGTAATATATAATATGGGATATTATATATATTGTATTATTTAATAAGTTGTGGAGCAACTAAGTATATACTAGAGATTTGGCTCTAGCGTTTACTTAATATAAATAAAGGGGGGGTTGTCAATAGAAAGAGATTACACAACCCTACTTGTGAAGAAGTGAAAAATTGGCCTCCCTCCCCTCTACAATCGGCTGCCCCCTTCTACAGTTGGAGACCCGAATCGGTCATCATGTTTTCTTCTCTTAGTTGATCTTGATCAACAGTACAATCTTTTTGGCAAGGAACAACTGTTTTATTATTTATCGATATTATTCGTAAAGATCTAGTAGTCCGGCTTGTGCAATTATTCGTGTGTGGATCACTAAAAGAGGAAGGTGGCTTTCATCAGCTTCTGGTCCGGATCTAGATCTGTTCTTCGAGTTAAAGTAATTTGATGAACCCTTTATTAAATCAATTAAATTACTGCATGAAGATCCTCATCTTGGGTTTTTCGATAATTATTCAGCTGCGTGTTTTTGCTCATATTCCATGTATCAGATGTTAGGTTTTACATCCGTCTGCCGTTTTGAGCAGTGTATGTTCGTGTGTGTACCAAACTGAAAGAGTGTGTGTGTTTCTGCAATTTTATTTCCGGCCGAGCTTGAGAGAGAGAAGATGCTAGAGAGAGAGTAGAGGACAGAGAGAGATTCGAGAGGAAGAGAAGTGAGAAGTGAGGGATGAGTGTGGGTCGATGGGTATGGAAGGATTTTTATACCCTTATTTAGTTTTTTATTCAACTTAACCCCAGAATTCTGGATACTCCAATTTAACCATGTTTTGATCTATAATTCTTCGATTTTAATCCCAGTCAGCTTCTCATCTCTTCAAATTGACCCCAAACATATTTTTATATCTTCACATCAGTCTGATTTTGACCGAAACATTAATAATGTTAACTCTAAAATTAATATTAATAATTAGTTCATTTTTATGCATATATTTTTATTTTCAGTCATTATATCATAATATTTTATAATGATTAAATCGTTATTATATATAGATATTAACAAGGATTTACGGGCTTAGGACTGTGAGTCAAGCATCTTCATATTCAAGTTCAAGCAACATTATTTATTCAGGTGGGAATTTTCACTGTCATTTAAATTGCTTTAATTGGATTGTATATGTGATATTCTATTCATGTTTAAAATTGACGATACATGTTGTAAATCTGGCTCACTTGTGTATGTGTAAAGAGGCTATCTTAAGATATATGTTGTGTGGGGACACTTGCACAACCTCAATATTCACATGCGTGTTCGATTCATGTTATATGTGGTATTGTGTGTATGTATTCATGTGGAGGAAAATGTTATTGATAGAATAATCATTTAAATGCTTTCCATGAGATTGTATATTACTGTGATATGTGTGGTTTCCACGAGCTGAAGGAAGCACACCCCCACATATATTGATCCCTCAGGTTAAACCGATCCGGATGGATGAAGGAGTGAGCCGAGAGTGTAACACCCCCAAATCAAACCGGGAATATTACACGCCGCAGACCCTTTCCGTGAGGATCCACCAGGCTAGACATCAAAACAACACATTACATTACATACCGACGAATCAAAATAACGGACCAACAGACCGATTTGGTCTTTCGTCACTGACTTACAAATCAAAATACATAGACTCAACCAGACTCATACCCACGCAAGGGTAAAATACTTGCAACAACGAACAATAAGACAGCGGAAAAGACAATACAATGGACTCCGACTAACTGAACCCAAAACTGGCCTTCGTATGATTAGTATCATTCGTCTTTCATCATCCCTCGTACCGATCCTGTGTCTTGCTCCCGAAAACCTGCATGTACCTGGACACAATACAGATATCCACCCCCCGATTACTCGGGGGTTAGCAAAACTCCACTGTTTCGCTAGTGCAAGTATAAAGTGCAAATACGAGCCATACACAACACATTCCAAGAATACAACGAAAGACTTCCCGAGGTATATTTAGTTAAAAATAGTTCAAGTCTTGAAAGTAGAAATGAAGTAAGTAAGCACTTTGAAAACACTTCCAAATCTCGGGAGTTTTGAAAACATTTGAAATTGAAAAGTTCTTAATTCCTCGAAAGTCATTTAGGGTCACAGCCCCAAGTTCTTTTTCCAAAATATAAATCCGTTAACAAAATACGGGGTCCACGGCCCAACCATTTCGATCACAAAACACAGAGTCAACGACCCGATCATCCACTGCAATTCACTAACGAGGACACATTACACATAACACATTATTCTTATGCCATTCTAGCCAAGCACCAAGACTCGATATATAATGTCTCTCGACCCCGAGCGCAAAGCATTGTGATACTCCGGACAATATCACAATTAATCATCAAAACATCAACATCAATATCACAGAAACCACACCTGGTAACCCGTGGCCGTACCCATTAGTATCGGCCCCCAGAGGCCCCGTCGGACCGTCCCCAGGTGGGAAACCACTTCAGCGGCCGTACCCATTAGTATCGGCCCCCAGAGCTCCCGTCGAACCGTCCCTAGGTGGAAGAACATCAACACACGCACCCAAGTTCACTTCCGTGGCCGTACCCATTAGTATCGGCCCCCAGAGGCCACATGCCATCCCCAGGTGGAAGAAAAACAACACACGCACCCAAGTCCACTTCCGTGGCCGTACCCATTAGTATCGGCCCCCAGAGGCCACATGCCATCCCCAGGTGGAAGAGTAACAACTCAGATTACAAAACCACGACTCTCAAAGGTCAAACACATAAAATATATATAGTCGAGGTACCTTGCTAGAATGGGAAAATTATCCAACACGTACTCACGACCCAAAACTATATCAATTCACAAGGGAGCACAAGATCTCAACAGCACCGAACGACACAACCAATATCACAAAAACTCAATATATTCATCCATAACCATGGGACTCCAAGCACATAATTTGACAAGAGAATTACACTTTACATTTACCGACGCCATAATCATACATAATGACATCACACGAAAGTAAGGTGATCCTATACTCGAAACTAGCACACATAATCAACTAAGCATATTAATTCCCGACCCACACGGGTCACCTTTACGAAAACCATGATGGTAAATATACCGATTCTTTTGAAAAATGATTATAAATATTTATTTAGCACATATCGACACCTAGTAAGCATTATATCCACAAAAAACGTAATGTATGGGCAAGATACTTGCCTCGATAATAGATATCGGACACTCCCACAATCACGGATCAGTCGGGACACCTCGAACACCTACGATTCTCCGGCGAAGACAATGAATGCACCCGCGATCGAAAAGCTTGAAGAAAACGACGGACGGAAGGGTTCCGACTCGAATTCTTTGCGAGAAATCTGACCCTAACATCATACCATCAATAAATTAACGAACGAACGAGGAAGAATAATCGTAGAACGCTCGAATCCTCTTTGCGACATTTTATCGAACACCTTCAAGGCGTCGATAAGATACTCAATAAAACGACGAATCCTCGACGATTCAACTGAGGAACAGCAAGGAATTCGACATAATATTGTTTAGCAATCATAAATACATCACTATTCTGAGTTAAAATGGATTAAACGGACAAATCGAACAAAATCCCCAAAACTAGATTTTAAGAAAACTTGCCTTGATTCATTGATCAAGGATGTTACGTGATGATCAATTGATGTTATGAACTCCAAAACTTCGTGGATTCATAGTATAACAACATGTCTTAGACTTCCCAAAGACTCACCAAGCACAGAAGGATAGGGAATGAAATGAGTGAAAAAACGATCGCTCGGCCATATTTATAGTTCACGGACACGGCAAGAAGAACGCCTGCACAGCCGTGTGTCTCGGCCGTGTCTCGGCAGTGGTGCTCCATGGATGACCCGGCGCAGACACGGTGCTCAGCAGCCGCTTGTGGCCGTGTCGCATAGGTCCGGGCCCCTTCCGCATGCATCAAAATTACGTCCGAACCACAACGATTTATCCGAACGACCCCAAACCCGAACTCGAATATGAATCGGGTTACGGTTACGAAGTACTCGCAAAGACGAATCTAAGAGCTAATAGAACACACGATTCCGACCACCCGAAGGCTCGGAATTCGACAACGGAAGTAATTACCCAAAACTTTGGGAAATTACGAAAATGGCCCAAAACGTCCGAAAATCACGATACGCGATCAAAACACCAAACCAAAGCTCGCAACATGAATAATAACATTAAATGAACTTACGAGAAACTCGAAACAATAGTTTCGGACGAGATTCGCAAGAATCGAACTCAAGTGCGGAAAAGTCGCTAAAAAGCTCGGAACTCAACAAAACGATACCGAAACGAACTCGGATGACAAAAAGTGCAGAATTAATCATTCTCGAAATGACGAAACGGTCATGATCGAGTCGTCAAAACGGACTCTGGACGAAAAAGAAATTTACCGAAAATCGAAAATTGCGGATATTACAGAGAGAGCATATGATGATATTTTATTAAACGATGTTTCTTTTGTGACTCATGATTTTTTGAAATATTTATTTGGGGAAAACTCTTGATTAGTAATAATAATTTATAAATTGTCTTCCGCCGCAATTATTATCTCTTATCTATGACGTGTTGTTGTTAGGAGTATGCCATCGAATGTCACTCAGGGGATGTTAGAGTGGGGGCATTGTACTTGTTATTATGTAATTCATTATAAGAAGGCAATTGTTTGTTTCTTTATTTACTGGTAGTCATTGGCATTCCTAACTCGTAAATATATATATAGAAACTAGTCCATGTATTTGAGAGCAAAACATTTCACTCCTTGTTGGATAAGGAGATTGGCACTGGAAAAGTTTATGGCTCAAATACTTAGTCGATGAAACTTGACTGGGCATTAAGTTTTTGTGAAGATTTGTATGACGTGTTCTTTGACTTGGATAGTGCCTGTTGAACACTAATAGTTAGTGGGAGCACACGTTATAGGTATGCTAATTAGATTAGTATACTCGAACCGAATCACCCTCGATTCGTCACACGGATTTCACTTCGGAACAATCAATGACGGAATCAAAGATTGTGATGGAACGGAATGGAGTTTTATCTGTTTAGACTCACGGGTGTCCGAAACGAACCAAACTCGCCCGGTTCTTCTAGAAGGCCGCCCCACCTACCACATTCTTCATAGTCTTAGTCTTCACCTTATTAGGTGGAAGACCTAAAGGTATTTAGATATTTTGACATCTTACTTTTGAAATGGTGTAGGTGACTTATAAAGATAAGTTGAAGAATACATGAAAGAAAATTCACTCTTGATTCCTTTGGCAAATCTCACGGCAGTAGACAAATAAAGGGAGAGAGAAAATTATTTTTCTTGTCTTCTTCACTACTTCACTTGATTTCCTAGAGAAATAATAAGAGAGATTATTTGATAAATATACTTGGAGTGTATTAATCAAATTAAATAGCTTCATGATCCTATTCTAGCCGTAACCTTGGAGGTTAATAGGGTGGTTGTCATTCCGATCGTTTCTCGGGCGCGTGGCAAGTAGAGACGCGGTGTTTTCGGCGTTGGATCAACCAAAAGCTTGTTGCGGATTGGATTCGCAAGGGACATCATATTTTTACCATGTAATCAACGGACTACGAGGGTATGATTTCGAATCCTACTCTTGTTTTCATTTATTTATTCGTATATACGTAGCTTGATCGATCCTCTTAAGGGATTCAAATCGAATTAGATTCGTTTATTGCTTCTGTTGCGCCATCGTTTTAGGCACCGAATCCCAACAGTGGCATCGGAGCGTAGGTCTTGCGATCGCATATACAATATTTAGCATTTGGAATGCTTGATTAAATATTTAGTGATTTGGAATCACAGCCGTTTAATTCATTGTTATAATTGTTCATCGAAAATTTAATTTTTCATATTTTATGTTCTTATATATAAATCTGGTTTTATTTAATAAAACTGATTTATATGGGTAATATTAAAATTAGAAAAATATAATTTTTGGAATCGGGACAAAAAAACAGGTCGGAAAATCGCTTGGCAAACCGGTGTCGCCGAAAGTCACGGCAATGCCGGCAGAATCGTCGTCATACTGGTTGGCAGCGGCCGAGAGGGATGCTCCTCTCGGCCATGGCCTGGTAGTGTCTGTCGGGCCGCGGGACCGGCTCCGGGATTTATTGTTTCGACTTCGTTTTATTTTTATGTTTTCTTATAATTAATTCCGGCAATTTAAATTGGATTTAATTTGACTAAATAAAAATACTTGGTGTTTTTATTTTGAGGAAATTATTTATTATGGAATATTTAAAATCCTTCGGATCATACAAACAAATTAAAATTTCTATGCGCGTGAATTAATTGGATTAATTCTATAAGATGGTTATTTTGATATATTGGTTGGATCAATATATTGTATTACTTATATCCGTTTATTTAGTATTTATTGGATAAATGCTTGTGAATGGTGATGTAGTTCATGGACCTAGTTTTGAATCGTTCGGTTTTATTCGATTGGGTTGTAAAGGCCATTTTGAGCGTATTTATTTTACTAGAAAATTTGTATGGGATGCAATTTTTTAAATATAAAATTTATATGTAATGGTGAAGACCGGAGGAAGATCCATTCGAGAAGACGAAGATTCGAGACCGAAGACTTGTAATTAGATTACGATGTTTTTGCTCTAAGAACGGTCCATGAACTACATGTTGGTAGCAACTAGGTTGTGAATTTTTATTCATATGGTATGAATGATACAAACGCGCTTAAATGAATTAATGTGCAAAGTGTAACATTAATCGCGAAAATTCTCCCACGGCAAATTATTAAGTTTAAAAGGTTTCAAGGTTTTCCTTCCCTCCATCGAGCTTTCGGAAAATTGAAATCCAAACCGGATGTGTTATGCTTCCTAGTTGTCGGGGTAGTCGTTCGGGGAGGGTCGATAAATTACCGAGAGCGCATTGGATGCCTTCGGTTGGAGCAAATTTTATCCCTAGAAACCTGTTCGGTTTCCAGATAAGATTCAATTACGAAACTGATTTGCGTCGATGGTATGAACTTAACTTGTTCACGAACCATAAAAACCGTATAGGTTGATGGGAGTGAACAAAGGGAAAAAGAAGATCGAATCATCCATTAGATGGGTTGGTGTTGGACACCACTTTATGAAAATTAATAGACTATAAACCTATTCGGTTGCCCTCTATTAAAATTTATAAAGAACTCAATCACCACTATGAAGTAAAACGAACAATACTTCCTGATTTCACATGGGAGTGTGTTATTCCGATAATAATAGTGGGAGCTGGGTTAAAAGAATAGAAAAGACCTTAATTCTATACTCAGATCATAATTGAATGAGTCACTAATAAATCTGCCGTACTTAATGCAGACAAAACGTCAACTCTCAATATGACAAAGAACCCACTTGTTATACTACTCAAAAAGAACACCTTAAACGGCCCTAACTTTGTGGATTGGCTCCGCAACCTGATAATAGTCCTCAGTATAGAGGCACTGGGATACGTCTTGGAGGCAGATATTCCGACTCCTCCGGTGCGGACTAGAGCCAATCAGGAAAAATTTGAAAACCACGAAAAGTAGGTAAGGATGACATAAAAGTCCGTGCCTATATCGAAGACTTGTAATTAGATTACGGAGTTTTTGATTCTAGGAACGGTCCATGAACTACATGTTGGTAGCAACTTGGTTGTGAATGTTTATTCATATTGTATGAATGCTACAAACGCGCTTAAATGAATTAATGTGCAAAGTGTAACATTAATCGCAAAAATTCTCCCACGACAAATTATTAAGTTTAAAAGGTTTCAAGGTTTTCCTTCCCTCCATCGAGCTTTCGGGAAATTGAAATCCAAACCGGATGTGCTATGCTTCTGATTTATCGGGGTAGTCGTTTGGGGAGGATGGATAAATTACCGAAAGTGCATTGGATGCCTTTGGTTGGAGCAAATTTTATCCCTAGAACCTGATAGGTTGCCGGATACGATTCAATTGTGAAACTGATTTGCGTCGACGGTATAAACTTAACTTGTTCACAAACCATAGAAACCGTATAGGTTGAGGGGAGTGAACAAGGGGAAAAAGAAGATCGAATCATCCATTTGATGGGTTGGTATTGGACACCACTTTATGAAAAGTAAAAGACTAGAAACCTGATCGGTTGCCCTCTATTATAAAGAACTCGATCACCACTATGAAGTAGAGCGAACGATACTTCCGGATCTCACATGGGAGTGTGTTATTCCGATAAAAATAGTGGGATATGGGTAACAAGAATAGAAAAGACCTTAATTCTATACACAGATCATAATTAGACGAGTCTCTAATTAATCTGTCGTACTTAATGCATACATAATTCTCAATATGACAATGAACCCACTCTCAATTCTACTCGGAAAGAACACCTTGATCGGACCTAACTTTGTGGATTTGCTCCGAAATCTGATGATAGTCCTCAGTATAAAGGCACTGGGATACGTCTTGGAGACGGACATTCTGGCACCTCCAGTGCAGATAAGAGCTAAACAGGAAGAGATTAAAAACCACGAAAAGTGGGTTAAGGATGACGTAAAAGTCCGTGCTTACATGATAGCTTCTATGTCTAATGAGCTTCAGAGAGATCATGAGAAAATGACTTCTGCTAGGCATATCTTATCTCACTTAACCGAGCTTTATGGTGAGCACAGTCGAACTGCTAGATATGAGATATCCAAGCAAGTGTTCGGTGCCAGGATGAAGGAAGGTGAGAAGGTTGGGGACCACGTCCTCAGAATGATCTCTATGATCGAGAAATTGGAGGCTCTTGATTTTAAGATGGATACTTCTCTACAGACTCACCTTATACTGCAATCTCTTCCTGATTTCTTCTCAAAGTTTTTTATGAATTTCAACTTCAATGAGATTGCTTGTAATTTAGCAGGGTTGATGAACAAACTGTTAAACCACTCAGTCTCAGATGAAGACTCAGCGGGTGAAGGAGTCTGCCCTTTTGATTTCTTCTGAACCTCAGAGGTCTAAGAATAAGAAGAAAACACTACACCAGAATCACGATTTTGTGACAGCAAAAAATAGTCACAAGTGGCAAAAACAGTCACAAATAAATGTCACAGAATCAACTGTCACAAAATTCCTTGTGATTGTCACGAACAGTGACAAAAAAGTCATAAGAACTCAATTTTAAGACTTTCCAAGGCCACTTTATATGGCAGTCACAAACACAATTTGTGACTGTTATAAACAGTCACAAATTACTCTATTTGTGACAGTTTAAAGAAGTCACAAAATTTAATATTGTGACTGACAATCACATATAGAAACTGTCAAAAAGTAGAATTTTCACAATATTAAAATTTTTACTGTTTAAAGTAGTCACAAATTTAAAAAAAAAAAAGAAAAAAAAGAAATAATAGGTGCTAACCAAGAAAAGATCACCTAATATTTTTCCCAATATTCCACAAAAACCAAAGCACTGCAAATCCTTACAAACCCAAGGTATTACCGAGTCCACAAATTACTACGAGTTCATAAATAAATTCAAAGTTCTACTAAGTCCACAAATTACATGTTCATAAACCTAAAATACTTCCAACTTCACAAAATATTACAAGTCCAAAAATTCAAGTTAAATTATATTTCTTCGAGGAAACATTTAGGCCATACCACGAACCCACCAACAACTTCCCCAATCATGGTGGCATAGCCTTGGCTACCTAAATATAATTGAGTGTCATTCTCGTCATTCTACACACTTATAACACTAATTTTGCTTTCATGGTCTTGAATGTTGCGCCCGTGTACTTTTCGCCTTTCAGAGTTGGAACTACATCTCCTTGAGCAATGACCTTGGTTGAAATGACATATTTAATAAGAACATGGGTTGAAATGAACTTTAATATCTGTGAGGAATAAGCAGAGCAAAAGATGTCACAAAAGAGCCAAATTCGGAAGCCATTAAAATATGAACAAGAATAAAAATTTGAAGTTAGCAACAGTTATCTAAAAGCTTAATTACAGGAAATTGACGCTGTATCTGCTCAAAGTCATAATGGAACTGTTCATTAGTGGAAGGAAGCTCTGTTAATAGCAGTGACCCGCTTCTGTGTCTTGTTTCTGTAATTTACTTAACACAAAAATAAGGTTCCATGTGAAATATAGGATCAAATTGAGCACAGTTCCAGTTTATCCAAAATACATATAAACACAACAAGAGAGAGATAGAGAGAGAGAGAGAGAGAGAGAGAGAGAGAGAGAGAGAGTTCAGTGCACTACATTCTGTAAATAGGAAACGTGCCATTTCCCATCAACAAGATTTACTAGAAATTGGGTTTATAAGCATATCCAAGCATCTCTATCTTCAGGATTTTGCTTATGCGTCTTATTTCTACAGTGACTGAGTAACTCATGTGTTTATTCATAATCATCATCACCAACAACACCTTAATCCCAACTATGTTGGGGTCGATGATATGAAGATAATGCGTCAATTAATTGTGTAAAATTAGTTAACACTTATAGATTCATGTAATGAGTAGAATAGCAAATTTGACGTCGGATTCCCCTGAAACAACCTTCACACGAAGGAGAAATGGAATGAAATTCCAAATAAGCCAACATCATAGCTTTTCCAGTTACATAGGAAATTTCATGAGACGAACTCATGTGTTTATTGTAGGACAAAAAAAAGAGCAGTGTATGCAAAAGCCTGCAACCCAAAAGCAACTTCCATATATAATTTTACTTTTTGATCAACAAAAAAAACACTCGTTATTCATTGGTCACGCAGACATCGTAAGAAATCATCCTTTTCCATTTCCAAAAACTCGGAAGCCATTCGATGGTGTGCACAAGCATTAAACTTTTATTTTAATAACATCAAGCCCCAAGCAGAATGGGACAATGCCTCTCTGCTGGATGGCTGAGGGCTTCTCAAAACCTATATGAAAAGAAAATATGATAACATCACAGGAAATGAATGAGAAGAGACAAGGGCATTAAGTAGTCAAGTAAGTTGAATCCATGTTCCTTGTTATAACTCTAAATTTCAATTAATCATTCTTACTTGTCTAAAACATGGCATGAAATAAATTAACCAGTAGGGTTTTTAGTTATTAAAATTAAATCAATATTACTGCAAGCATACCATAGGCATATATGCCTCTAAGAAGGTTTTCCAGCAGGCCCATAGCATCAAAACTGTCGTGAACCTCATCAAACGAAGTAAAGAATTCATCTACATCTACTTGAAGCCTGCATTAGAAAATTTAACACATAAAGAACTGATGCTTTAAACATTACCATGATCATTTACTGAAATCAATAGGTTGAGCAAAAATTAAAAGCCATAAAAGAACTCACACTTCCTTCATCTTCACGTAAAACTGACGAGCATCATATTGCGATCCTTTTGGTGCCGAACCTGCCATACTGCAGTACGTTTGATGCATTAGTAAGACTTACATTGAAGTCACTAATAGTTTAATAACCACAAAAAAGCTTTTCTCGGGAAATAAAACTAAACCAACCTAACAAGTAGTAGTGAGAATTAGAAAATTAGAAGCTCAAACAACAGGGCGAAAAGCTGAAAGCTTCTTTCCCGAATATAAAAGATGTCACAGAAGAGCCAAACTTGCAAGCCATTCAATATGGAGTACAAGCATTAAACTTCTGTTTCGTGTTTGGGGAAAAGTGGTAAGGGGCTATCACGCAATGTAGACTAAATAGTTTACAAATCATAGCACCATATAACCCTAATCCCCAAAAACTTACAAGCCCGTATAATGATCACAATAGACAACAATACACCTAATGTCGCCAGGAAAAAAAAGGGAACAACATGGTCAAGAATTATATCAGATCGAAGTTACACCCAGTGTATACATCATTGGTGAACTTATGAAGATTCATCAGAGAAAACTCAGCTCACAAATCAAATACCGACAGAAGCTAATAGAACTCACCACTGCACTATCTACACTTTTTCGCGCCAACGCAGCAGCAGTTTTTTCTGCTGTCATCCATCTCTCAGCCGCCGCAGCCATTAATGCCTACTGGATGCGCCGATCTCTAACCATTAATTCTCCCACGGCTTGCTCCTCTTCGGCTCCGGCGATTTGTGCTGCGGCGTGCTCTGTCGTGAGCCCATATTCAAGTCCTCGTCTTCTTGCTCCGCCATTGAAAATCTCAAATCTTGGACCAAATGATTAGGGTTTTAGTAAGAGGATTTCAATTCAACTGTTCTACAGAGGGGTGTTACACTTTGTACTTGAGAATCGGTCGAAGACCATTCACCACCAATTTCCATCTGTGTGTGTGTGTGTGTGTTTATTTCAGGGAATGAGAGATAGAGAGAGGATAGGTTAGAGGGGAGAGAAAGGGGTACGGTGAGAATAGAAAGAGTGAAAGAGAGAGAATCGAGTCACCGAGAGAGAATAAAGAAAAAAAAGAGAAAGAAGCGGTGGGCTATTATTTTAACTTGAAATTTTATGACTGTTCAAGACCATCACGACACTTCTCACAGTCATTAACAGACACAAATATTGGATTTATCACTGTTTCGTCATTTTGAATGTTATTGATAAATATAAAGTTGTGATCACAATGACAAATATAGTTGTGATCACAATGACAAATACAAATTCGTGGAGTTTCAAAGGTAATAAAATCATGTTTTTGGTGTAGTGAAAGGACCAAGAAGCATACGGGACCACAAATCAACGACCTTAAAGGTAAGGTCAAGGCCCCAATGGTTCCCAAGAGTAAGAAGAAGAAGGACGCATGTCTCAAATGCGGTGAGCTGGGCCACTGAGCTAGAGACTGTCCAATTCTTCATGGCACTGCAGGTACATCACTTTTAGGTTTGGAAACAAATTGTTCTGCTACTTTATTTTCTACTTCTGGGATAATGGATTCAGGTGCTAGTTCTCACATCTGTACAGTAAATCAGGATCTGAAATAAAGTAGGCAACTTGGAGCTGGGGAAGTGATGATTACTGTCCACTACTAGAAAAAGGTCTTTTAACGACGAACAAAGTCGTCGCTAAATCACCAAAAAAAGTTCGTTAAAAGTTTTAACAACAAAAAGAATTTCGTCGTTTGGTTATTGTAATAGGTTCTGTCGTTAAAGGTTTTAATGATGACGTTCGTCGTTAGCAAATAACGACGGCGTAATTATTCATCGTTTAGTAATAACGACAACCTAAGTATTCGTCGTTAACAATTAACAACCAACTGAATAACTTGTCGTTATTTATTTACGATGGCACAATATATTGTCGTTGATTCAAGATCTGTTAACGACGACTCTTACACCATAACGACCAAATAGTCCCTCGTAAAATTCTATTCTAACGACCAACTGTTTTATTTATTTTTTTACTATAACAACCAAAAAATCCATCACTAAATCTAATTATAGATATCAAGAACCGCATTACCTCGATTTATTTTGAATTGGCTATTTCATTCCACATAAATCAAAAAACTTTAAACAACTATATCAAACTAACTTTTGTAACTTAAACATTAATAATCCAACAGTACTAGTTACTTGAAACCACAAACATCCAAAGTTGTCATTACTACGACATGCAAAGTCTTGTAGGGACAAATTCCTGTTTCTAAACAAAAAATAAAACTACTACATAAAAGTCTTGTGAGGACTAACGTGCGGCCGCCATTACTCATCTTCAAGTATTAGATGAGC
Source organism: Orobanche coerulescens (assembly GCA_033398695.1). Classification (NCBI taxonomy): domain Eukaryota; kingdom Viridiplantae; phylum Streptophyta; class Magnoliopsida; order Lamiales; family Orobanchaceae; genus Orobanche; species Orobanche coerulescens. The sequence continues at coordinate 106,589,323 of CM065805.1, read as the reverse complement.
CTGAAATGTTCTCCGAAGGAATGGAAACATTAAGTTTTTGCACCAACATATCTTTAAATATTTTCAACTGAGCTTCAAATGAACCCATACGGCTCTTAAGTTCATTGTTCTCTTCTTGTATTGTTTCCACCTGACTGATAAGAGCTTGGTTTTGTTTTTTGGCGGCAGACAACTCAGATACAAGTTTCTCTCTGCAGGGTTGTGGTCCTGTTATATCTTTAAGTGTTACTACCCCTCCAAAACCCACAACCCGATCACGAGACTTCGACTTAAAAACCTTCTTTGCTACCTTCATAAACGAACAAACAAATCAGTATTCTTAAGTAGTTTAAAAGAACAGAACATCAACAAAAGAAACAAAGGGAATTAAATCTTGAAAACAAAGGGTGTGTCAACAATGTCAATATGAAAAAACGCCTGAAATAATAGCATAATAGATCATAGAACTAAATAATTATTCGAATATAGCATTACAGTTAAGTAATTAGTATCCAAGATAAATTTTCAATAATGCATATCTGATCTGTTATCTTCAAGATATGATATAAATCATGGTTGGTCCACTATTTATCTTTTGTGGGAGGACAGATATAACTTTGGAGCACATATTTTTTGAATGTGATATGATAAATCCTGCTTGATCGCATTGCTAGATCGTGCAATTCCTCATCCTCGTGGCGGTGGATCAAGCAAAAGCTTCATCTCACAACGAACGAACAAAGAAAGAGCAACTTCTTTAAGGCTTTGGCTGATCTCACAAAGAATCCTTCCGAATTTCGGATTTCAACCTCCATTGCCGCAAAACCCATAGACATCGACCAACATCAAAACCGCTGCCGAACTCATAAACATCAGATCAACATCAAAACCCACATATCCAAACTCAACTCGTCTGAAAATTAACACCAAAAACAAGCCCTCAAAAAATTATGTACAGGGTATCCAGTACTACGGGCCTAAAGCCCATTAATTTATATTAAACAAATGTAATAAACTAGAACAAGGAAATAAGGTAGCATCAACGAGTTGATCTTTAACAGTTCTCCTGCTGTTTTGCCATGTCCTCAAGGATGAAGGTCCGAAATTGTCAAGTCAAACAAAAAAAATTGTAGGGCCCAAAACGAACACCTAGGTAGTACGGAGATGGGGACAGAGACGAAAAACAGCAAAATCAATGTTTCCAAAAAACGAACACGGCATGGGTTGGGAAAAAAAGATTAAATTCCAAAATTAAAATCCGTACATAATTCCAAAACTAAACTCCATACAAAATCTACCTTTCAGAAATTTACATTCTATATTAGCTAATTCACTGGCAGAAATTCATAACCCCTACATACATTCATATACAATAAAACAAAACAACAAAAAAAAGATGAAATGCACGTGCGCGGATCAACTGGAGTGGCTACTGCCCAGTGCCCAAAAATTAGAAAAAAAGGGAGGGGGAGGGGAGGGGGGGAGGGAGGGATAGGGGAAGAGAGAGAGAGAGAGAGAGAGGGAGAGAGAGAGAGAGAGAGATAGAGAGAGAGAGAGAGAGAGAGAGAGAGGGGCGAGGGAGGGAGGGAGGGCGAGGGAGGGAGGGAGGGCGAGGAAGGGAGCGACGGGGGGAGGGGGGAGCGAGGGGGAAGGGTGGAGCGAGGGGGGGGGGACGGGAGGAGAGAGAGGGGGGAGGGGGAGGAGGGAGAGAGGGAGAGAGAGGGAGAGAGAGAGAGGGAGAGGGAGGGAGCGGTGAGGGGGGGGAGCGAGGGGGGAGAGAGAGAGAGGGCGAGGGGGAGGGGGGAGAGGGCGAGGGGGAGGGGGAGGGAGAGAGAGAGAGAGAGAGAGAGAGAGAGAGAGAGAGAGAGAGACTAAATATTACTTGTAATAATTACTTCTCAAATTATTAGTCATGGGGACTAAAAAACAAACAAATCCAACTTTCACACACATGAATTAACATGCCATGACAAATGCCTAAAAGATTGAAGTTGACTCTAAAAAAAGACAGCTTCAAACCATTATATATACCTGATATATGTGCAAAAAAAACATAACAAAAGTATTTCTCACCTCAACATGGGACAGAGATGGTTCTTTTTCCATTATGTCTCGAATTTCATCCTACATAACCATAATCGAATTAGTAATATTTAAGAAATTAAACAACTTAAGTTGGTTCAACTATATATAGGCATTCAATGGACATACGTATTTTTGTGTTGTCTCGACATTTGGAAGTTCAGTGCCTTTCTTGCGAGTCGAATAGAACACATCAACCAAATTTGGTTTATTCCCCTTATTTGCTCCCTTTTTCCGTAAACAAATCATAAATTCTCAAAATAATTTTTATTCATATATAATTTCTCAACAACGAGAAAATAATCTAAATATTATATTTCTTACCAAATCATCCCAAATGACCTGCCTGAAAGGCTTGGTCCCTGTTCGATGCATTAGCCCTTTAGCATAATAACCTCTGTTAATGGAGTTCCTTGCACTTCTTTCCTAAAATTTAAAAGAACTACTATTATTGCAATAAATACAATGGAAGGAGCTAAAATGTGTCGTACCCAGCTTATGTACAAGTTACCTTAAAATCATCACTTGAATATATCTCCTTTATGAGCCACTTCCACTCATCCTTGTCGAGTCCATTGGGTGGTTTACCTTTGTATGCAGCTTGTAAGGTGATTTTCTTTTTGGTGACGTTATACCTTAATAAGTCCGCTCTCCAATTCGTCCATAACTCTCTCATATGCGCAAGAACATGCTCCTTGTAAGTTTCCATATTTTCATTAGTAAAGACATCCTATAATACAATAAATAATCCAGGGGTGAGATCTTTCAGATTCAACTTGGATATCAATAATAATAATAATGATAATTGATATGCTTTGATGAAAATAGTTAGACCACCTAACTGTGTACAGTAGTACCAAGTGGAAAGAGAGAGAGAGAGAGAGAGAGAGAGGGAGGGAGGAATGAAGAGTTTATGCCTGACTGTTCAGTATTTGTTTTAATTTATATTTTTTAGGTTTCATCTTTTGATATTTAAATTAGTTAAATATTTTTAGAGCTTTCGTTATTTTATTCAAAAGGGGGAAGTTGAAATAGTTTATGCATTGATTTAAGGGAAAAAACTTAAATCTACTTATCTGACTTCTTACCGTAACAGCATTCCACATGTGTTCCTTTTCTCTTTCTCCAATATCATTCCACTTGTGCACTCTCAGAGGACACATATTTGTATCTCGCACTATGATTCCCAAATGTCTTGCAAATACATTGTGATTCATCCCCACAGCTCGATTATTGTAGAAATCAATTTCCAACTTTTCATTAGGTTTAAGCTTTGCAATTGCCTGACATTTGTTTCTTCCCCTTTTTTTTTCACTCTCATTTTTCTTCTTAGTAGTAGACGAGCCACCACCTTCAACTAAAATAAAATATTGTTCAAATCACTGACTGATAAAAATTAAAAAGACATATCAAAGGAAAGAAAGATGTGAAACCATTACCTTGTGCATCTTCTTGAATTGCTAAAGATTTACCCCTTACATTGTCATTGTCATTGACTTTTTCAATATCATCCGAATCATGATCATGATCATTAACATTCTCATTGCCTAGTTGAATGTGCATATCCGCACCTTCAAATGAAGAATCCAGCTCATGGTCATCATTATTATCCTCATGAATTGAATCTGATGATGAATTCCAATCTTCTATAATGTTACTGCTTACACGAGGAGAGGGGGCAAATAATGTATTGAAGGATGCTCCATAAACATTGACATTAGAATTATTCTTAGTAAAAAGCCCTTTTGCACGACTCTTTTGACCTTGATTTGACTTTAATTCATCACTGTCAGCTCCAATGCAAGATTTAGCTCCAACTTGTCTTTTGAAAGGATAAATCTATGCTAACCTCTGTACACGTCCCCTTGCCAACCATTGAGGTGGTACATAATGCCTTTTAGAACCCAGCATAGAAGGTTTTTTACGTGCAAGCTCATTTGGACGAACCATTTCCTCATTTGGATGAACCACTTTTTGATAAGGATGGACCACTTTCTCATCTGGACGAACCATTTTCCCTGAAAATCATAAAATGTAAATCAATCAGGTTTATTTAGTAGTACATTATCAGCAAAATTACTTATTATTACCGATCAGAAAAGTAATGGAAGAAATATGCATCAAAATCTATGCATATCAAAATTTTAATTAGTGGGTTATTCTATTTGTTGGTTAAATATTCAAGCACTTTGCATTCACGTCATCTCAAGTTCCACTGTTGAATTTTACGGTTGTATTGGAGATTTGAACTCAATTTAAATTCCGCAAATATTTTTAGAAAATGTATGTTTCGTAACGACTTGAAATTTCTATCAAGTTTTCTTATTATTAAAAATATGTTAATAAAATACTTTAGAAAAATCGGGTAAACGAAAATCAAAGACACACATAACAATGCACACAACAAAGATAAATAAGCAATATTATCTCATAACAGAACAATGATTACATGTAACAGACTAAAAGTATATTAGTTATATACATAATTATAAAAACACATTACGGCACATAGAAGAATACATCTATTAGAAGACTGACTTTAGATTGTGATTATAGCACAGTCATAAACATGTAATGTAGGTAATCATGACACACTTACAAACTACAACACAAACACATCATCGGTACAGCAAAGGTCTGACAAAGAGAATCAGGGCAAGTTGAGTTTCAGTATTCTCAAGGTTGAATTTACTCATTTCCGAGGAGAAGATTCAATAAACTGGATTCGTAAATGCAATAAGTTCTCTTCCACCAGGTTAGTGACAATCTCAAATGTGATTTAGTAGAGTTGTATCTATTTTTTTTTTTTTAGTAGAGTTGTATCTTGATGGGAAAGCAGATACTTGGTTTCAAAGTTATAAATCTGTGAAAGGGTGTATGTCTTGGTTCGAATTTTGTGAGGATTTGATTAAAAGGTTGACAGAAAAAGGGGGCATTGATGCTCAAGAGGAGTTTAACAAATTGGTTCAAATAGGATCAGTCATGGTATATATTGATAAGTTTTAAAAACTCAAGGCAGTTTTGCTTTGTAAAAATGCTAGTTTAGGAGAGTCTTACTTTGTGTCTAGTTTCAAATCAGGTTTAAAAGGGGAACAAACATTATCCAAATATGAGATGTCCTCAAAATGATTAATACAAACATAAAGAAGTTCAAAAACTACAAAATGATTAATACATCGATTTAAAAGCCTAAGGAAAGAACAACTAATAAATGAAACAAATTCCTCTTCGCCCCTTCATATGTCCTCGCTCTTGACGTCTACTTAAATTATCCTTCAAATACTCGGATCTATTCCCACTTCGCTTCTACAAATTGTAGCACTTGCGTTTTCTTGAGGAAGATGCGACATATGTAGGTTCAAATAATTCACCATGTTGATATACACCATCTTCATTTCTACCATCATTTTCATCATCTGCCATCTCATTATAGTTGCGTGGTTGGGTCTTTGACACAAGTTGCCAACCTTTATTAATGTTGTCGTTGACATAGAAAGCTTGTCTCGCTTGACTAGCTAAGTTAAATGGTTCATTAGTTTTTAATTGCTTGTTGCAATTAACGCTAACAAATCCATATTCATCACTTTTGACTCCTCTTAACTTATCATATACATCCCACCATTTACATCGGAATAACACAACTCGATTCCGCCCAAGATACTGGATTTCTATTATATCAGTTACTACTCCATAATAATCTATGTTCTCATCTCCATTCCCCGTGTTTCCAATCACAACCACCCCACTATTTTGGGTTCTCAAAGATTTTTCACGATCTTCTGTGTGAAACCTATAACCATTAACGATATAACCACCGTAAGATGTCACATATTGTGTTGGCCCACGTGACAATGAGAGCAAATTGTTCATTTTCGTGCTCTTATCATTTTCGTATAACCGCGCGACCTAGCAAAAGGCAATAATCAAACATTAATTTATTTATTTATTTGAATTTCATTCGTCCAAAAACATGATAAAAAGTAAATTGCTTACTTCATTCTTAAACCATTTCTTAAAATTATGGCTCCATTCCTCTTCGGTGATTCCAAGATTCGTCGATGCATGAGCTTCATAAAACTCTCTATAAAAATGAAAGTACTTAAAAATTGACAACTTAAGAAAAATAGAAGGAAAAAATGATAATAGTTAGATTCATACCTAAGAAAAGGTTGAACGTCATCACAATTCTTTAAAATATAAATGGGAGCTTGATTCAAATCACGCTTTTCGAGATCTTTAAAAGTTGCAGCTCCTAAACCTCGGCCAGGATGACTAAAAATAGGCAATGTTCCACCACCACCACCACCACGTACATTTTCATAATTACGACCAAGACGATTAAATCTTGTCTCTACACTATGCAGATACCTTGAGCAAAGAGTCATACACTCATCTGCTAAATATCCCTCCGCAATTGAAGCCTCTGGATGAGCCCTATTCCGTGTATATGACTTAAGTGTATACATGTATTGTTCAATGGGATACATCCATCTTAACTGAACAGGACCTCCAATTTTAGCTTCATTTGTTAAATGAATAGGTAAATGCATCATAACATCAAAGAAGGAAGGAGGAAAGGTCTTCTCTAGTTTGCAGAGAGTGATCGGGATTTGAGACTCTAGCTGCTCCAAGTCATCCACATTAAGTACTTTAGCACACAACGAAGTAAAGAACATTGACAACTCAATTAATGCTTCACGAACATCTGGAGTGAGAAGACCACGTATTGCTAAAGGAAGGAGATGCTCGAGTATTATGTGGCAATCATGGCTCTTCAAACCCGAAATTTTAGCATCCTTGGAGTTTACACAATAAGAAATATTTGATGATAAACCATCAGGAACTTTTAGATCTTTTAAAAAATTACAGAAAGTTCGCTTCTCAGAAGGAGAAAAGGTATATGGAGCTGGAGGCATCTTAAATTTGTCCCCTTCTTTGACTGGATGCAACATTGACCTCAACCCCAAAGCTTCCAAGTCATGACGTGAATTTAAGGTGTCTTTGGTCTTCCCTTTGGTGTTCATAATTGTCCCAAGAACACTGTCGCATATGTTCTTCTCAATATGCATCACATCTAAATTGTGTCGTAATAAATGTGTCCTCCAGTATGGAAGCTCAAAGAAGATACTTCTTTTATTCCAGTTGTCCCCCCTAAGATCATGAGATATTTTTGTCTTCACACGTTGATCCTTCGACAATTTGATGTTCTTTAGATCCTAAAGTTGACGAAGAATATCATCAATTGAACAAGGTTTTGGAGGTAGACCACGCTCGACAACTCCATCAAATGAATCCTTATCCTTTCGCCCTCTGTGATTCTTTGGCAAATAGCGCCGATGGCCCATAAAGCATTCCTTACCCCTATTACATAGCCTCATCGATCGTGTGTCTTTAAGACAACAAGGGCATGCCAAATACCCCTTAGTACTCCACCCAGATAACATCCCATATGCTGGAAAATCGTTAATGGTCCACATTAAAGCTGCACGTAGTTGAAAATGATGTTGGGCTGCTGCATCAAAGGTCTCCACACCAGTTTCCCACAGTTCCTTCAATTCCTCAACTAAAGGTTGCAAGTAAATGTCAATTGCATTGCCGGGCCCTTTAGGACCAGGAATAAGCATTGATAGAATCATATTATACTGCTTCATACAAAGTTCAGGGGGCAAGTTATACGGAATAAGTATCACTGGCCATATACTATATGATGTCTTTGAATTTGCAAAGGGTTGAAAACCATCACTAGCAAGCCCTAGCCTAATATTTCGAGGATCCGCAGAAAAATTAGGATTACTTTTGTCAAAAGAATTCCAACCTGATCCATCAACAGGATGTCTCAGCGTACCATCTAGCTTATTTTTACCATGGTGCCACCTCATCAAAGAAGCTGTCTTGGAGCACATATATAATCGTTGGAGCCTTGGTTTTAATGGAAAGTATCTTAGTGTCTTATGAGGTATTCGTTTACCATTTGTCTTACACTTGTTCTCCCCATTGTGTTTATCAAGTTTCCATCTTGATGCACCACATATATTACATGCATCGAGCTTATCATTCTCCCTCCAATATAACATGCAATCATTAATACATGCATCAATTTTCTGATATGATAGCCCAAGGTCTTTCATGATTTTCTTGGACTCATAATACGAATCTGGCAAATTTGATCCCTCAGGAAGAAGATCATTCTTCAGGAATTCTAGAAGCATGGTAAATGACTCGTTGCTCCAATGGCCAAGAGTCTTAAAATGAAGAAGTTTTAAGAGCGCGGACATTCTAGAACTCTTGCAACCTTCATAAACCGGATGTTGTGAATCTTTCAACAATTTATAAAATTTCTTAGTGTCAGCGTTTGGCTCCTCAACATCATCATGATCATCATCATCAAAGGAGGAACCAACATCATTGTACTCCGGATATAAATCCCTTAAAATACCAAGCACTTCATCTTGGTTTTCATTTCCTTCTACAACATTATCCCTCGATGAAGGCTCACCCAACCTTTCCCCATGATTGTAATATCCGGAATTTCTATTACCGTTGTTTAATATTATTTTATCCGAGTTATATTGTACAGCGTGAAATCTGTACAGTAGGGATAAAATAAATAAAGGACTGAGATATCAGTATCGGTATAATTGTCGTATTTAGTCGACAATTGTATTTGAGGATATAATGTGTTGAGTAATGTATATTTGATATGCCGTATGTTCGTATTTGATATGTCGAGATGTTGGACAAGGATAGCTGAAAATGGCTAAGTATAGCCTTATTAGCGCACGCTGATATTCATGCATAACGCACGCTATCATGCAGGATTAGCGCACGCTACGTTTATAGGTTAGCATACGCTAGTGCAGACAGATCGGAAGGAATCTGCGTGTGGACCCGGCTGCTTTCGGCGCACGCTCTGGTAAGTCAACGGTTGTTGTCATGAAGTATTAGCGCACGCTATAATATTAGGCTTAGCGCACGCTAACTATGTATCAGTCAACAAGGAATCTTATCCTTGCCAGATGCTGTCGGAATGTGGGGGCGAGTGGTAGGTGAACACGGTAGTAAGTCAACTTCGGATAGCGCACGCTAAGAGTAAGGACTTGCGTACGCTAGACATGATGATTTACGTACGTTAATGCATGGGCATTACGTACGTAAGGTAGTTTACGAAGCAAGACGAGCCTCTCGATCGCGATAGCGCACGCTAACAAAGTCAGTTAGCGCACGCTAAGGCTAGCGCACGCTAAACATAATGGTTTAGCGCACGCTAGTGATGTATTCTATTTAAAGGGACAAACGAGTGTCATGAAGCATTTCGTCCATTCCTTTCCTTTCACCCGAAAGAGAAAACCTTGGGAGAACATTTGGAGTTCCTAAACACTGAGGGATGATCCTCTTTAACAAGATTAAAGATGGAAATCATGGAGTAAAGCTTTGTTCTTGAAATCATTGGTGATTCTTGGAAATCAATCCTTTCCTTAAAAAAAGGTAATTACTCTTCACTTTGAGATTTCGTTTTGGATTGTATATGATGTTCTTGAGTTGATGATTATCATATAAACAAGTTGATGAGCATGACAACGAGTTGGATTACCGTACTAAGTTAGTGTTGTTATCAATATATGAGTATTGATATGTTTCGTATGGTTTTGGATGGAATTCAAAATATATGTTGATGTAATTCCCTTCTTCAATTCGGATTTTTGATGTTTTGTCGTTGGTTACTTCGTATGGTAATGATTATGGTGATGCTACTGTGATTCTTGAAGTTATATGAATTGTATGTCGAAGAACATGATGAATAAGGATTTTTAGATGTTAGAACACATCGGATTTTATCATTTTATGGATCATGAACGTGAATTTGGATAATTCGTGTTCTTGAAGAGCTATTAAATTATATGTCATGATTGTTATGAAATCCTTAATCTCGAGATGAGTTGATCATTGTCATGATGGAAGTGTTAGACGATGCTTGAAATGCATGCCACTGCACAAAGATTAGCGCACGCTACGCCATCGCCTAGCGCGCGCTAACGGAGCAACTTAGCGCACGCTACATTAGGTGATTAACGTGCGCTAAGTAGGCATGGCGATATTTTGTGTTTTGATTAGGAATTCGTGATGGTTTGACTTGGTTGGTTCTCGACCGTGTTTATTCGAGGTTGTGTTGAACCGCTGAGTTCGATCGTTAGTTTTCTCTTGTTGACCATTATCGGATATGTGTTATTTGATTTCTTCGATAGGTTGAGATTGCGATCGGTGATTATAACCGGATATTGCGGTCGTGTTCGAGTATGTCCATTGTATTGCTTTTGATCGAGGCCGAGGAGCTCGTAGATAAAGGCGGTGTGTTCGGCAGCGGCTTCGTGGTATCGGTATCGAGGCGTTATTACTTGCTCAGTTATAATATTTAATGAATGGTTTCAGTTTCATTTCGTTTATAATGTATATAGCGATGATTATTATTGTGAACTCGGGTATCCGGATCGCATATCATTCTTTCGATTCGGGAGGTAAATCGTAATGAATATGCTTTATCTCGCTTATTGGTATGTTCGAGTATCGAGGTTACATTACGGTAAGGACGAGGATATGAGTATCTATAGTTCGTCAGACGCTTGGAACGCCGAGCAATGGGGATAATCGTCGGTGATGATTGACATCGAGGTTGCTTAGAAGGACTCAAGCAGTATTCCATATTGGTCACGGTTTTATGTTATTTATTTTGGTCTCGTACATTCTCTTTCATGTTGTTGAACATGAAGTCGCCCTAGTAAATTGTCATGTTGTCGCAGCATGTTATGTTGTTCATGTTGATGAACGTGTTGTTTGCATATGTGTATGCATATTGTGTTGTTTATGTTGTGTTGATCCGATGGGATCGCGCGATCTATGCTGAGGGCGCCGGATCGGATGTCCACCTCGTGTTGGTCCGACGGGATCATCTTGGGATCTATGCTGAGGGCGCTGGATCATTGGACGGGTTTTTCCACCTCGTGTTGGTCCGACGGGATCATCTTGGGATCTATGCCGAGGGCGCTGGATCGCTGGATTACCCAAGATTGTGTTATTGTTGTGCATATGTATATTGTTGGTTATCCACCTCGTGTTGATCTTGTAGATCATCTTGGGATCTATGCCGAGGCGCTGGATCATGGGATTTCCATTGAGTATACATAGTTGTTATTGTTTTGAGCATATTGACGTTGTCATATGAGTATGCATTTGTAGGTCTTGTGTTAGGACCTTGTCCGTATTGCATTGTTCTGATATCGGATTAGACTGATATGATTATCGTGGCACATCATATCTCGAGGTATGTTCCATATTTTCCTAGGTCTTGACTTTCGTGGACAATTGGATATCGACTAGTTATTTGATGATTTTATTAGATGGATGGTATTGGTCAGAAATGGTAGATTTCCGTATCGTGAGTTGGTTATGATAGTTTGAGGATCTTGAGTATTGTTTGAGGTACAATACAAATATTATGTTCGAGTTTAATGGTTATTCTGATGAGAATTACTTGAGTAAGTAAAGTCATGGCGGTAAGATTACATTGGTCGTATTCTTATTCTCATTGGTATGTATTCTTAATGTGATGTGACGGTTATCATTGTTGGATATTATGGCTGACCCCGTCGTGGATTTCTTTTAGGTTCTTGGAGTATCGAGCTTGTAGCGGTCGTGAAGAGATGAGCTTCGGAGGATACCGGCTAGGACATGTTGTGTGCATTGAGTTTTTTTGGTTGGTTCTCGTATTCATTGCTAGAGTATCCTTATGGTTGGTCTTTTCCATTGCGTGAGTATTTTGAAATGACCTTTTGGTATCCGTAACCGAGGTTGCTTTGGAAGTCGTTTTCTAAATTTTTGTGTGTCGGCTGTTTGGCCTCGCGATTTCAAATGAGTTTTTACGACGGTTTTGATAAATGGATTTTATAAGTCTTTGTGAATTTTTAAAGATAGTACCGTCGTTGGCCCCTTGGGCATTTGTAAATGTTTGCGAAAATTTCTTTTAGCCTTGTGGGTTCCATCTCGAGCCCACGGCTACTGTAATATTTCCTGTTAAATGGGGTGTTACGAATATGGTATCAGAGCTTAGGTTGAGAAAACCTAGGCATTTGGGTCGAGTTGGGTCGTGTTTTTGTTGCGTCATTCGAGTTTTCGATTGACAAATACTAGAGCCGAGAGTCTTTGTTGTTCACTCAGGCTTGTGCGTTATCGGATTTGCCATTATCGAACAGGGCTTGTTATAACTATTCCAAATGGTGTTTACGTGATATATTGTGTTCTTGAGTTGCACCGAGTTTGCAAACGTGAGTTTTGAAAATACCGTGTCGAGTATTTTCTTGAGTCTAGACATGTGCCAAGATCACGGGGAATCGTCGGCTTCACGATCTGTAAGTATTTGGATTTTTGAATTTCATTGAGATTTATTGCCGTTCTAAGTTGATACGTTTTGAGATTCAGCTGAATATTATGCATTTCAATATAAGGTGACAGAGTTGGGATAGGATTGATGATCTTGAGAAGTTATGATTTTGGAAATCAGTATATCAGCTAAATTTTGGAACGGAATTGTGTAATCGGGAGAAGGACTATGGATTGTTGAGAAGAACATGTAGCATGTTAATTCATTTGAGATACATGAACTGTTTTGAGCATTTGAAAATGACACTTCTCAAAATGAATATTTCACAGATGTTTTACGGAAAATGATTTTGGGCCGAGACCCAAAATCGATTTTGAAATGGTTTTGTGACTCAGGACTTGGAGTCCGAAAAAGGGGGTTTTCTATTTTTAAACTTTTTGTAATGCGGAACGAGATACGGGCTGAGACCCGAATGTTTCTAACGGCTTTTCTGTTTTCTTAAAACTCCCGAGATTTGTAAAATACTTTACCAATCGTTTACCTATGTTATTTCCGCCTTTCGAGGCTTTGGTTTACTTGTTCAAATGGAACCTCTCGGGAAGTCTTTCGCCGTGTTTGATTTGCTTGATTTGTTTCAACGTTTTGTCATATCATATATGAGGATATCAAGGATGGGTAAATGGTTGACGATACGAGTCATGTGTGGAAAAGGAGTTTTTATCGGAGTTTATATATTGAGGTTTTGGAACTCGATCGTGTGGTTTCCGTTGGAATGTCAAGTGGATTGTGACGAGCCGAATTGGTATACAGGAGTATGGTTGTGGTCAATCATTTGCATGATTCCATTTTTATTTAAACGTATGTATTCGAAAAGAATTTTTATCGAGAACTTGGCACCAGCGAGCCGATTTAATTTTTAAAATTTATTTCGTGGTCTTACCAAAATTTATGTTTTGAGTTTTCAAACCCTTGAAAGAACTTTCGAAAATTGTCTTCGTGACAAGAATATATGATTTCAAACTGGTTTTGGAAATGTGATTGAGGTACATACGCATTTAGTGCATAATGCATATCGTGGTGAAGTTCTGAATGAGACTCACGAACTGGATGGTACATCAGTATGGTACGATGAAAGAGATTCGAACATTAGTATGGTAGTTTGGTTATCCACGGATGATCGGTTGATTTATCGGATAAGAGAAATATGTTGCGTGTTGTAGATTCATGCACATAATATTATTTTGGAAACTGGGGATTTTGTGAAACCGGGACATATGTGCCATGTGATTCCATTGGTACGGTAGTAGCGCGATTTTACCACAGTGATTCCGGAATGATTTCCTTGTAAGTGTAAATTTGGGGATGGTGACCCCATCTTTGGTTGTTTTGATATTGAGTGGTCGCTCCCACTCCTTGTATGAATCGGGTATGTTCGCGCTTTTGATTGGTTGTTCATATGCCGAGGGGTATGTTCCCATCGGATACGTTTATTGAGATCCACCGTATGTGATCGGTGTGTCTTTTTGAGAATTTTGCTTTTCGTATATCCGCTTCGTGGTTCCGTGTTGATAGTGTTGGAGTTTACCGTGTGAAGGTATTCTCGATTTCCGTTGATCGCTCGTTGGTCATATTGGAGTTTATCACGTTGATGATATTCTCGATTGTGTTTTGACCTACGGTTGGTCGATTGGAATTTATCATGTCGATGATAAATTCGGTTGATTGTTGATCATTGTTGGTGATCATCTGAGCGTTCAGATTGTCTATCGATGTTTCGGGATCCGTTGCCATTGTATTGAGCAGTTGTTTCACAGATACATCGGATATTATTCATTTTATCAGAATTGAGACTTGATTATGTAATCAGGCAGACAGGATTTGATTCGGGCAGATTGTTTGATCCGAAGATGATATATTTTGTTGAGAATCAGGGAATTGTGATCGTAAGCGTATTGAGACTGCATCGTGAGAATGTGGCTAGTATCTCCGGAGATCGTCGACTGCGTATTTGGAAGTATGCTCTTTTGGATATTCGGTAATGATGATGATAAATCGTTGTCGTGATGGTTTTGGGATATTTTGAGTTGAACGGTATGTTTGTTCGTTTTATGATGGATTGCAAGTTTCGAGGACGAAACTTATTTTAAGGGGTGTAGAATGTAATATCCGGAATTTCTATTACCGTTGTTTAATATTATTTTATCCGAGTTATATTGCATGCGTGAAATGCATGAGGGATAAAATAAATAAAGGACCGAGATATCAAGATCGGTATAATTGTCGTATTTAGTCGACAATTGTATTTGAGGATATAATGTGTTGAGTAATGTATATTTGATATGCCGTATGTTCGTATTTGATATGTCGAGATGTTGGACAAGGATAGATGAAAATGGCTAAGTATAGCCTTATTAGCGCACGCTGATATTCATGCATAACGCACGCTATCGCGGTGATTAGCGCACGCTACGTTTATAGGTTAGCGACGCTAGTGCGCATGCATCGGAAGGAATCTGCGTGTGGACCCGGCCGCTGGCGCACGCTCTGGTAAGTCAACGGTTGTTGTCCTGAAGTATTAGCGCACGCTATAATATTAGGCTTAGCGCACGCTAACTATGTATCAGTCAACAAGGAATCTTATCCTTGCCAGATGCTGTCGGAATGTGGGGGTGAGTGGTAGGTGAACACGGTAGTAAGTCAACTTCGGATAGCGCACGCTAAGAGTAAGGACTTGCGTACGCTAGACATGATGATTTACGTACGTTAATGCATGGGCATTACGTACGTAAGGTAGTTTACGAAGCAAGACAAGAGCCTCGATCGCGATAGCGCACGCTAACAAAGTCGATTAGCGACGCTAGGCTAGCGCACGCTAAACATAATGGTTTAGCGCACGCTAGTGATGTATTCTATTTAAAGGGACAAACGAGTGTCATGAAGCATTTCGTCCATTCCTTTCCTTTCACCCGAAAGAGACAACCTTGGGAGAACATTTGGAGTTCCTAAACACTGAGGGATGATCCTCTTTAACAAGATTAAAGATGGAAATCATGGAGTAAAGCTTTGTTCTTGAAATCATTGGTGATTCTTGAAATCAATCCTTTCCTTCAAAAAAGGTAATTACTCTTCACTTTGAGATTTCGTTTTGGATTGTATATGATGTTCTTGAGTTGATGATTATCATATAAACAAGTTGATGAGCATGACAACGAGTTGGATTACCGTATTAAGTTAGTGTTGTTATCAATATATGAGTATTGATATGTTTCGTATGGTTTTGGATGGAATTCAAAATATATGTTGATGTAATTCCCTTCTTCAATTCGGATTTTTGATGTTTTGTCGTTGGTTACTTCGTATGGTAACGATTATGGTGATGCTACTGTGATTCTTGAAGTTATATGAATTGTATGTCAAGAACATGATGAATAAGGATTTTTAGATGTTAGAACACATCGGATTTTATCATTTTATGGATCATGAACGTGAATTTGGATAATTCGTGTTCTTGAAGAGCTATTAAATTATATGTCATGATTGTTATGAAATCCTTAATCTCGAGATGAGTTGATCATTGTCATGATGGAAGTGTTAGACGATGCTTGAAATGCATGCCACCGCACAAAGCATTAGCGCACGCTACGCCATCGCCTAGCGCGCTAATGGGAGCAACTTAGCGCACGCTACATTAGGTGATTAACGTGCGCTAAGTAGGCAAGATTTTTGTGTTTTGATTAGGAATTCGTGATGGTTTGACTTGGTTGGTTACCGTGTTTATTCGAGGTTGTGTTGAACCGCTGAGTTCGACCGTTAGTTTTCTCGCTTGTTGACCATTATCGGATATGTGTTATTTGATTTCTTCGATAGGTTGAGATTACTGATCGGTGATTATAACCGGATATTGCGGTCGTGTTCGAGTATGTCCATTGTATTGCTTTTGATCGAGGCTGAGGAGCTCGTAGATAAAGGCAGTGTGTTCGGCAGCAGCTTCGTGGTATCGGTATCGAGGCAAGTTATTACTTGCTCAGTTATAATATTTAATGAATGGTTTCAGTTTCATTTCGTTTATAATGCATATAGCGATGATTATTATTGTGAACTCTGGGTATCCGGATCGCATATCATTCTTTCGATTCTGGGAGGTAAATCGTAATGAATATGCTTTATCTCAGTTATTGGTATGTTCGAGTATCGAGGTTACATTACGGTAAGGACGAGGATATGAGTATCTATAGTTCGTTGTACGTTTGGAACGCCGAGCAGTGGGGATAATCGTCGGTGATGATTGGACATCGAGGTTGCTTCCGAAGGACTCGGGGCGAGTATTCCATATTGGTCACGGTTTTATGTTATTTATTTTGGTCTCGTACATTCTCTTTCATGTTGTTGAACATGAAGTCGTCCTAGTAAATTGTCATGTTGTCGTGCATGTTATGTTGTTCATGTTGATGAACGTGTTTTTTTGCATATGTGTATGCATATTGTGTTGTTTATGTTGTGTTGATCCGATGGGATCGCGCGATCTATGCTGAGGGCGCTGGATCGGATGTCCACCTCGTGTTGGTCCGACGGGATCATCTTGGGATCTATGCTGAGGGCGCTGGATCATTGGACGGGTTTTTCCACCTCGTGTTGGTCCGACGGGATCATCTTGGGATCTATGCTGAGGGCGCTGGATCGTTGGATTACCCAGTATTGTGTTATTGTTGTGCATATGTATATTGTTGGTTATCCACCTCGTGTTGATCTTGTAGTATCATCTTGGGATCTATGCTGAGGGCGCTGGATCATGGGATTTCCATTGAGTATACATAGTTGTTATTGTTTTGAGCATATTGACGTTGTCATATGAGTATGCATTTGTAGGTCTTGTGTTAGGACCTTGTCCGTATTGCATTGTTCTGATATCGGATTAGACTGATATGATTATCGTGGCACATCATATCTCGAGGTATGTTCCATATTTTCCTTGGTCTTGTCTTTGGTGGACAATTGGTTATCGTCTTGAGATTTGATGATTTTATTCGATGGATCGTATTGGTCAGAAATGGTAGATTTCCGTATCGTGAGTTGGTTATGATAGTTTGAGGATCTTGAGTATTTTTTGAGTTACAATACTAATATTATGTTCGAGTTTTATGGTTATTCTGATGAGAATTACTTTAGTAAGTAAAGTCTTGTCGGTAAGATTACATTGGTCGTATTCTTATTCTCATTGGTATGTTTTCTTAATGTGTTGTGACGGTTATCATTGTTGGATATTATGGTGACCCGTCGTGGATTTCTTTTTAGGTTCTTGGAGTATCGAGCTTGTAGCGGTCGTGAAGAGATGAGCTTCCTGAGGATACCGGCTAGGACATGTTGTGTGCATTGAGTTTTTGGTTGGTTCTCGTATTCCGCCGCTAGAGTATCCTTATGGTTGGTCTTTTCCATTGCGTGAGTATTTTGAAATGACATTTTGGTATCTGGTAACTGAGGTTGCTTTGGAAGTCGTTTTCTAAACTTTTGAGTGTCGGCTGTTTGGCCTCGCGATTTCAAATGAGTTTTTACGACGGTTTTTGATAAATGGATTTTATAAGTCTTTGTGAATTTTTAAAGATAGTACCGTCGTTGGCCCCTTGGGCATTTGTAAATGTTTGCGAAAATTTCTTTTAGCCTTGTGGGTTCCATCTCGGAGCCCACGGCGCTGTAATATTTCCGGTTAAATCTGGGGGTGTTACAATGATGATACCAGAAGGTGTACCTTTTGACGATTCCAAAAACTAATAAGTGTTCCCGCACTTTCTCTCTATCACCAGACCCTCCATTCATACATTTGCAACAAGGACAACGAATAATATTAGTTCCTAACTTCTGAAATGCATAGTCTATAAAACTATTAACTCCCACTTCATATGATGGGTCATTTACGTAGTCTTCAATGGCCATCCAGTCCTTATTAGGAGTCATCTCCACCAAGTAAAATGGAAATATATGTTATATATAAAATATCTGCAAAAGAAAACACAACAGACATTTATGTTGGTATGGGTTTAGTTTAGTAACTACACCATTTTAAGAGATTGTCTGGAGTTGTTGAGTCGGGATAGGGGGTGGAAGTGGCACATGTTTTTAGGGGGCAGATGAAGGTTGTGGAAGAACCTCCCACGGAGGTGTTGAGGTTTATGGCGGATGATGAAAGTGGTGTCCTTCATTATTGACAGGCTTCTACATTTTGGGCTGTAATGGGCTGGTTGTGACGACCGAAACTAAAATTCCTTGTTGATAGTGTGATATATATACTTATAACGTCTCAAATTTCAATTTGTCGTTATTACTTTGGCGTTAATAATGTAAATTCTAGTGAATTAATTACCAAATTACCAGACTGTACATGTGAGGCTAGAGCTGAATTAATTATTTATTGGACCTTGAAGTCCTCTGACATTTATTGAACAACAGGAAGAAAGAAGGTAAAATAGAAGATGGGGTATTGATGATGAAGTGATTTTCCCAGCACTGGGATTTCTTATTAACCTGAAACTTTTCAACCTGTAATAAATCATGTTTGCTTTGGTTTCCCTTGTATTAGTGGACAAGCTTTGTGCACTAGAGCTGCTGTTCTTGGAGGAAAGAGTCTGGCATCTCAAATATCTGAAAAAATCGTAAGTTGACGGAATAAATTTGCCTTTTCTTCCCTTTTACATTTATTTATATTTTATTTTCCCCTAAAGTTGGAAAAAAAATGAAAAGAAAAGGAGCTTGTACTTGTTGATGTAATTATTAGCTAATCCATCTGGATATAATAATAGGTTGCACTCTCGGGAGGAATTCTTTTCATTGTTTTTGGAATTCAATCCTTTCTTTCAACGGTTGAGTCGTGATTACTCCAAATTACTGAAGGTAAATCGGTCTGTACTGCTTTTGGCTTTCGGAATATGGTTTCACTATTACTCGAATAGATGGACACATAACAGTTGCTTCATTATGTTGCTGCCTAATATGCTTGTTGTACTGAAAACTTCTCGTTTTTGCTGTTCACATGCAGAGGATGAAGGCGACTCACTGTGGTTTAGAAAATATAGACTGAAATTTTTTAGGAATTGTTATCCACTAGTCATGGATTGGGATGGCAGTACATTAAGAAAACAGATAGGCAGAGCAGAGCTCGATTTACAGCACCAGTTCCGGGGCGGGCTGAGCATAAATTTACAACATATCTTTGCAAAGACAGAATTTAGCATAAAAATAACAATTGAAGCAAACAGAGAATTCAGTAAAAGTAGAATAAAAATTCATGACAAAAAATTCAATTCAATTCCTGTTTCATAAACAACAACTAACAACTAAAGATTAAAATTGAAAAAATTGTAAGGAATTTGTAATCAATAAACTAGAAATCGGGAGCTTACCAGATCAAGGGTTATGCCACAGTAGAAGGCTTCTCCAGAACAGCAATCGAGTAATCAATGGACTTAGAAAATTGAGTAATCGATGAACCCTGAAGGAGTGTGGTTTTAAGGGACTTAGAAAATTGAGTAATCGATGGCTTCTCCAGAACAGCAAAAATGAGTAATCGGTGAAGGACTGTCGTTGAGGAAAAACGAGTTGCGGTTGAGAGAAAACCCTGGAGGAGTTGAGGTTTTGAGGTATTAATGAGACAAATCGAGTAAGAGAAGGTTTTTTTTTTTATTCTGGATTTTTTTGTTTCTGCGGAGAGTCGGACTCCAATTTGGAGTAGTCAGCGATTTTTTTTCCCAATAACGATGGACTTCTTATTTTTGGATTTCATTGGTTTGGGTTTTTACGACCATACTAAAATTCCTTTTTAATAATAGTATATATATACTTTTTAACGTCTAAAATTTCAGTTGATTGTTATTGCTTTGTCGTTAATAATGTGAATTCTAGTAGTGGTCGGAAGCGGGCATAGTGTCGAAGCAACTGACATAGGATCACTTCTTTTGGATTTAGAATCCGGCTTTGTTTTGACAATAGATGATGTACTTGTTTAGCCCAAGGGGCATAAAAACATTGTATCCATTTCGGTCATGGATCGGAAAGGCTTTTGTTTTTTCATTGGTGATGGTTCCTGCAAAATTTATTTTAGAAATAAACTAGTGGACACTGCTACATTGTTGAATGGATCGTATCATCTAAACCTAAGTAACAAAGCCGTTGTGAATACTATGACTAAGAAGCGTGGTAGGGATGAAACTAATAATGTTTTGAAATGGCATCTTAGACTTGGTCATGTTGGTCAGACCAAGGTTTACAGAATGGAAAAGGATGGACTTATGGGTCTATTGGGATCGGATCCCTTTCCTACCTATGAATCTTGCCTTAAAGGTAAAATGACTAAGTCCCCTTTCACGGGGACTTTTGAAAGAGCCGCTGATAAATTTGGATTAGTACATACCGACGTATGTGGTGCTTTGGAAGCAGCACGTGACGGATATAAGTATTTTATTACATTTACAGATGATCATACTAAGTATGGTTATGTATACTTAATGAAACATAAATCCGAGGCCTTTGAGAAATTCCAGGAATTTAAGGCCCTAGTCGAAAAACAAACTGGTAATCATATCAAAGCACTCTGGTCGGACCGAGGTGGCGAGTATATGAGTATAGAGTATGAAGAGTTCCTTAAGGAGCATGGAATAGTATCACAACTTACACCTACAGGAACTCCCCAGTTAAATGGTGTGTCAGAAACAAGGAACTGAACCTTGTTGAACATGGATTGTTCTATGCTTAGCTATACTGACTTACCTATTTACCTATGGGTGTATGCACTCATGGCTGCCGCCTATATCTTGAACAGATGTCCTTCCAAGTCCGTTCCTAAAACTCCATATGAGATGTAGGAGGACAAGAAACGTAGTCTTAATCACATTAGGATTTGGGGATGTCCCGCCTATGTCAAGAAGACTAAGCTGGATAAATTGGAAGCTAGGTCCGTGAAGAGACATTTCATTGGATTCCCATCTGGGATGATGGGTATACATGCTCGAAGATCGAAAGATCATTATTGCTTTGCAAGCACATTTCCTGGAAGATGAGTTCATTCAGGAAGGCGGAGCAGGTAGAAGTATTTATTTGGAAAAATACAATGAAACTCCCCAGGAGACACCTGAACAAGAAATTGGAACCGAACCTTATGAAACACAAGTACAACCACCTCGTAAGTCTAGTAGGGTGTCTCATTTACCTGAGAGGTATGGCCTTGTGCACCTGGAGGAGCTGGGTCTCCATGAGGTTCCAGGTGATAGCCAAGAGACCGACCCCGCGACCTATGACCAAGCGATGGTGGATGTAGACTCCGAGAAATGGCGTGAAGCTATGGAAGCTAAGATAGACTTGATGCATGTCAATTAGGTCTGGACTCTAGTAGACCGCCCCAAGGGCATAGTGCCTATTGGGAATAAGTGGATCTACAAGAGGAAGACTGATGGGGATGGAAAGGTTGACACCTATAAGGCCAGGCTTGTGGCAAAGGGTTTTACCCAGAAAGAAGGGATCGATTACCACGATACCATCTCGCCCGTAGCTATGATCAAGTCTATTCGCATGATGCTTGCTATAGCTGCCTACCGCAATTATGAGATATGGCAGATGGACGTAAAGACGACTTTCCTTAATGGATTCCTCGAGGAGGAAATCTATATGGAGAAGCCTAAAGGCTTTGTGTCCGAGGTTGATATTCATAAAGTGTGCACAAACTTTAGCATTCCATTTGTGGACTGAAGCAAACTTCGCGTAGTTGAAACCTTCATTTTGACGAGGCAGTCAAAGAGTTTGACTTCGTGCAAAATGAAGAGGAACCTTGTGTATACAAGAGGGTTAGTAGGAGCTAGATCGCATTCTTAGTACTATATGTAGATGACATTCTACTAATTGGAAATGATGTGGGGATGCTCAGTTCTGTAAGCTTGGCTTTCGAGTACTTTCTCCATGAAACAATTGGGAGAAGCCACCTATATTCTTGGAATTCAGCTCTACCGGGATAGAACGAAGAGAATGATAGGTCTTTCCCAATCCCTCTATAGATAAGATCTTAAAGCAATTTAAGATGGATGATTCTAAAAGAGGGTTCCTTCCGATACGACATGGAATAAAATTCTCCTCGAAGATGTGTCCTCAAAGTGAGGAACAACGAAAAGAAATGACTAATATACCATATGCTTCGGCCGTGGGTAGCCTTATGTATGCAATGTTGTGTACGAGACCTGACATTGCGCACGCTGAGCGTCGTAAGTAAGTTTCAGGCAAACCCAGGTAGGGAATATTAGACTGCTGTAAAAACTCTTAAGTAGTTGAGAAGAACTAGAGGTCTGGTTCTTATGGATGGCGGTGGAGAACTGAATGTGATGGGCTTCACTAATTCAGACTTCCAAGGACAGGAAGATAATTCGATGTCTACTTCTGGCTACATATTTACTCTTAATGGAGGAGCAGTATCTTGGCGTAGCGCCAAGCAAAGCACGACTGCTGATTCCACCAGTCAGGCTGAGTATGAAGGAGCCTCAGAGGCTTCTAAGGAAGGGTTTTGGATTAAGAAGTTTCTGGGAGAACTTCAAGTGATACCATGTGCTGAGCTGCCTGTTCTGCTTTTTTTCGACAACGACGGAGCTGTAGCGTAGGCCAAGGAGCCAAGGTTTCACAACAGTACCAAACATATTGAGAGGAAGTATCATCTAGTGAGAGAATTTGTTCGCAAGGGATACATTGTGCTGCATAGAGTAGACTCAGCCGAGAATGTCGCTGATCCACTGACCAAGCCACTTTCTCAGATTAGCTTTGAGCGTCATCTGGAGAACATGGGTATTAGATACCATAGTGTGTGGCATTGAGTTCAAGTGGAAGATTGTTAGGAGCATGCCCTTGAATGCCACTCAGGGGATGTTAGAGTGGGGGCATTGTACTTGTTATCATGTAATTCATTATAAGAAGGCAGTTGTTTGTTTCGTTATTTACTGGAAGTCATTGGCATTCCTGACTCGTAAATATATATAAAGAAACTAGTCCATATCTTTAAGAGCAAACATTCCACTCCTTATTGGATTAGGGGATCGGCACTTGAAAAGTTTATGGCTCAAATACTTAATCGTTCGCAAGTCGACGAAACTTGACTGGCGTTAAGTTTATGTGAGGACTTGAATGACGTGTTATTTGACTTGTATAGTGCCTATCGAACACTAATAGTTAGTGGGAGCACACGTTATAGGTATGCTAATTAGACTAGTATACTCGGACCGACTCACCCTCAATTCGTCACACGAATTTCACTCCGGGATAGTCAATGACGGAATCGAAAGGTTGTGATAGGTATATGTGAACCTTCGACTTGAGGATTTATTAGGGATGTGCATGTGACGTTAAGATTTTCATTAGAGTAGTTCGACCTTGAAAACCGGAAGGTGGGGGTCAACCTCGACGTGCATCTTGACGGGCAAGTAGCAGGTTCTATAAAATACCAAGATAGGATACTTTCTCCTGTTAGTGAACAGGTTAAATGTCCTATGCGGTTATTGGCAGATGAGATCATAAGTCTTTGGCTAAAGCATTGGAGCTGGATGTATTGGGTACATGAGAGCTCGATGATCTCGATTTGCATTAACTCATGCATAGCGTCAAGAACAAATAGGGTTTGACTGGTCGTTACCCTATAACATGATTGGGACATATGAAAGAAGGGTTTATACGTATACTGGTATTCACGACAAAAAGGTTTTCGAATGATCCCCATCATTTGTTCTCAGTTAGGGTACATTGTAGGCCGCCAGACTGGCTAGGTGGTGGTACTACTCTTTGGTTCCTCCCATTGCTAACTGAGATAGACCTACCGAGTCGCGCAATAAGATTGACGATGGAATAAACCAAGCTTATTTTCTCTTTATTAATATTAGATATTGGATATCTAATTTATTGGACATTGGATGTCTAATTAATTTTGGGACATTGGATGTCTAAATTAATTTACGGCCTAATGAATTAAATATAATATTGGGTGATTAATTTAATTCACGAATATAATTATTTCTTGGAGAAATTAATTATATTATTTTGTGTTTGATATGATTAATTAATTAGATTAATTAATTGATATAAATACATCCGAACGGAATGGATTTTTATCTGTTTGGACTCACGGAAGTCCGAAACGAACCAAACCCACCCGGTTTTTCTAGAAGGCCGCCCAACCTACCCCATTCTTCATAGTCTTAGTCTTCACCTTATTAGGTGGAAGACCTAAAGATATTTAGAGATTTGATATCTTACTTATGAAATGGTGTAGGTGACTTATAAAGATAAGTTGAAGAATACATGAAAGAAAATTTACTCTTGATTCCTTTGGCAAATCTCATGGCAGTAGACAAATAAAGGGAGAGAGAAAATTATTTTTCTAGTCTTCTTCACTTCTTCACTTGATTTCTTAGAGAAATAATAAGAGAGGTTATTTGATAAATATACAATCAAATTAAATAGCTTCATCATCTTATTCTTGCGATAACCTTGGAGCTTTATAGGGTGGTTGTCATTCTGGTCGTTTCTACGACGCGTGGCAAGTAGAGACTAAGTGTTTTCGGCATTGGATCAACCAAAAGCTTGATGTGGATTGGATTTGCAAGGGACATCATATTTTCACCATTTAATCAATGGACTACGAGTGTATGATTTCGAATCATACTCTTATTTTCATTTATTTATTCATATATACCTAGCTTGATCGATCCCCTTAAGGGATTCGGATCGAATGAGATTCGTTTATTGCTTCTGTTGCACCTTCATTTTAGGCACTGAATCCCAACAGTTGTTGCCTTAATTAAAAGGCATTTATTTTAGTTAGTGTAGTGACTCGACTTTGTAGGCGAGAATTTTACTATTCTCAAAAGAATTTATTTTTCATCAAAATTTACCTTTTTACTTATTTTCCCCTATAATTACCCCTAGAAAGTCGGGGCGTCACATAGTGGTATCAGAGAGGGTTTTACTTTTCTGTAGACTCTCTAAAATATAAAAATATCATATGCTCTTAGCTTCGCCACTTCATCACTCCGTCCAAGGTACCGAATTTCAATCATTATTCATGCATCTATCATTTCATTTTATTTACATGATTGTATATGTATGTGCGAACTGTTAGAATGGCCAAACATAGGATGACACCACGTAAGAAGATTCCTGCTACATTTAACCCGCGTCTTCTGGCACGCAATGATTGGTGGGATGATTCGAGTATACCAGAAAATGAACTGCACTATATCACCAACAAGTTGAGTAAGTGGTTGCAGTCTGGGAAACAAGACTCTGTCACGCAATAGCTGAACCACCTAATGTTAAAGCTACCCGATGATTAGATTTACTGCATTTTCCAGCTTTGGCAAGAGTACATAAAAAGAACACCAGAAGATCGGGAGAATACTGATGATTTCCAGTTTGTAGCTGGGAGTTTATTGGATATGTACGCTCGAGATGTGATACCAGCTGCAAATTGGAGTTCCAAATCTACGGATGAAGAAGACCCTGAAGAGGATCCTGAAGAAGACCCCGGAAGAAGACCCTGAAGAGGATCCCGAGGATGATCCAGAAGAAGATCCTGATGAGAGCTCAAAGGAAGACCTCACAGAGAACATGAAGGATGTTATCATGGTAGACGTTGAGTCCGTTGATGACGTTATTTCGTGGATTGAGGCGCGACCATTTTACCGCCTAACAATCCTGAGCAAGCTCAAGCTCAAGTCATCAAGCGGTTTAATCAGTTCAAGCCGCCCATATTTCTTGGTGGTGAGGGACCAGCAGCAATAGAAGAGTTGTTGTTCAACCTAGACAGCATCTTCAACTACATGGCATGCACCGATGCTCAGAAGGTATCATGTGCCGTGTTCCAGCACAAGGAGGATGCTAGGACATGGTGGATTGGAGTGTGGAGATTCAAAACCCAAGACAAGAAGGATGCGTTTACTGGGACCAATTCAAGGAAACGGTTATGTAAAAGTACTACCCGGGGGTGTACAAAACCAATATGCAAAGGGAATTCATTGATCTGAACCAAGGAGGAATGTCGGTCACCGACTATGAGTGCAAGTTCAACCACATGTGTCGTTTTGCTCCTCACATGGTCGAGACGGATGACATGAAGTCTCAGAAATTCTGAGATGGACTGCATGACTAGATTCGTCACCACTTGGCTAGTCATGGGCGTCTGACCTATAATGAAGCAATTGCAAGGGCCGAGGATATTTCTGCCAGTTTTGATCTGGAGAAGGCAAGAGCACCACCAGTCGCAGCAAATAACAAGCGCAGGTGGCACGATCAAGGGAGTGGTGGTAAGAAGTATCCTAAGACTGGATTTTCAGGGGCAAAACCCCAGTCCGACAAACCTACATGTGCTACTTGTGGCAAAGGACATAAAGGTACATGTATTCTTGGTCAGAATCGGTGCTACTTCTGCCGTGAGGAAGGACACATGGCCTTAGCATGTCCGAAGAAAGGAAAAGGTCCAGGCAAAAGTGTGCAAGGTCAAGGCTCAGGAGGTAAAGCTCGAGTGTAAAGCATGGCCAAGGTCGAAGAAGAGACTGAATCCCAAACCATGTCAGGTATGTTGTTAGTTGCAAATATTCCTGCCTTGGTGTTGTTTGATACGGGTGCATCTCATTCATTCATATATAGGAAGATTTGCACTATGATTGATTATAGAACTAGTAAAACCCTAGATCTCTGTTAGTTAGCATGCCTGTGGGGGGAGTAGTGCGTGTAGACTCTATAACTAACAATGTGAAGATAGAGATTAACAAACATAGCTTCTTAGCTGACTTGCACATAGTTGAACTCAATGATTTTGATGTTATTTTTTGGTATGGATTGGTTGAAAAAACATAGAGTTGTAGTAGAATGCTCCGAAAGGAGGGTAACCTTATGCCCGTCTGTTGATATCAAGACCATATTCGAGGGAGTAAGACACTGTAGTACCCCGAAAGTGATTTCAGCCATGAAAGCTGTGAAGATGTTGAAGAAGCGTAGTTGCCAAGGGTTCCAGGTGAATGTGATGGGGAAAACAACTTCGGAGAAGACGGTATCTGATGTACCTATCGTCAAGGAGTATCCAGATGTCTTTTCCGAAGACTTTCCGGGAGTTCCTCCAAGTCGTCAAGTTGAGTTCTCGATTGATTTAGTGCCAGGAGAGGCACCAATATCGAAAGCCCCCTATAGAATGGCGCCCATAGAATTACAAGACCTGAAAGTACAACTTCAGGAACTGCTTGAATCTGGATTTATCTGGCCGAGTGTGTAACACCTCCAAGTTATTCAGGGTATATTACAACGTCGTGAGCCCGCTGGGGGACCCACAAGGCTATACATACGCCTAACCATGAAGTTTGACCGATGAGGTCTAAACATAATCCAATGGAAGGCAATAAAATTGACGACCAAGATGATATCCAAATAGACTGAATACAATACATTAGAAATCAATCCCAAGGCAGCATAGGCCGAAACATCAGAAAAGCTAGAAACAGTACTCGAGTACTCATAACCATTTCAAGTACAACATTACTGAATGGATGAAATACAAAATATAACCAGAAATAAGACACAGCATCACACTTGCCCATCATCTTCATGCCGAATCGGTACATGCCTATCCGCGCGCCTGGATCCTGAAATACATGAAATGTATTTCCCCCAAAAATGGGTTAGCCGTCGAATAGACAGTACAAGTATATCGAATATGAAACACAATACATCTCGACAATAAAGCAAATGTAATCATAATTTCATCAACTCAAGACTAGTATTTCATAATAACTAAATCTCATAGAACTTTATTTCAATACATACGTGATTAACCGTGGAACCGCACCAAAGGCAACGGAATCCTCAGAGGCCCTGTCGGACCCTCCCAGAGTGGTTAACCCAAAATATTCACGGAACCGCACCAAAGGTAATGGAACCCTCAGAGGACCTGTCGGTCCGTCCAGAGTGAATATATACAATCATATAATTCATATACCTTACTTTTAAATTCGAGAACGTATAATCATAAACATATACTTGCCTTTGAGACACAAAGAATCGGAAGGAAATGTATACAAGTCCGGTAGGTCAAAGATTGCACTTCCAGCACCTAAACGATTCGTAAGGAATACGATAATTAATAATCCATACTCAAATCACATGAAGAAATTCCCGAACCCTCCTACGATTCACAAAACTCCAAGGATAATCAGTTAGAGGTTTGGAAATCATCCAAATCCTCTAAAGTTCGAACAAAGTACATAAACATCCATATAATCATAAGGGAAATGTGAGTATGGGGTAGATACATCATAATCTCAAAGATCTCAAGCACCAAAATGGATAAATCGAACAAATCTAAGAAAATCCCAACAATTCCTCAAATTAGGGTTCTAAGGAATTTACGTTGATTTGAAAGGTAGAAACAGATTAGATATTGTATAATCTTTGTTATTCCACCTAAGATGATGATATATGTTGAAAAGACGCCCCCAAATCGCCTCAGAGTCGCCCCTCTCGTGCTGTCTCGTCGGATACCTGGTAGTCCAGTAGCCTCTGATATGCATCGATAGCATGTGCTACATGCGGCATAGCGCGTGCTACACGATGCTTTCAGCGTGTGCTAGCTGACGCCTAGCGTGCGCTACCTACCAGTCTAGAGAGCAGAAATTGTTGGAAAATTTTGTTCCATACATGCTTAATAATGTTTTGATGATTAAAGTTGTTACACAAAGCAAAATAACAAAAAGACGAAGCAAAGCATCGAAGGAAATGAAGTGCAAAAAGCTGGATTTATGCAAGCTTAACGTACGTAAAATGTGCTACATAGCGTACGTAATGTGTGGAGTTTAACGTACGTAAGCAAGGATGGATAACGTACGTAATGTCGTGTTCTGAGTTCAAACCAGAAGAACGTTGGACGTGTCAAAGTCAAAAAATACGGCAACGTATATATGACATCAGCAATGACGTATCCTTAATGTACGTAATGGTGATTGATCAACGTACATAATGAAGAGAGAAGGATGCTATTGGACTGAAACTGGGTGATGTTAACGTACGTAACATGTATATGTTAACATACATAAAAGAGCTAACGTACGTAACATGGAGGACTTAGCGTACGTAAGAGAGGCTCAGGGAGCTAATGGCTAGTTTGATGAATAAGCCTATAAATACCATTCCTATGGTATTGTTTCACCACAACAACTTCAAGAAAATGATACATTCATCAGAGATTCATATACTTTATATTGTTGTTGTGATATTTAGCTTATATTGTTAGTTTGAGTGTTTATACATTCAACACATATACGAGAGGTAAAAGAAAAGATACGATTGGATTCTGTGTTATTAGGATCAAGGATCCGGCATTATTAGAATCACAATCGCTATCTTAGTGAGGTTTATCTAGTACCTATAGAAAGCTAGAGCGTTTGATTCCTTGTACGGTAGAAAAGGAAAACGGTTTAACTTGGACCGACACAAAGACAAGTACGAGTGGTTTATCACGGACCAATTGAAGACGTGATTGTAACGGTTATCCCTCGACCGTTAGAAGAGAGGTGCAGAGGTTTTTATCTTCAACCTATAGAAAAAGATACCGAGAGAGGACACAGGTTCGTTTATAGCCGAACCTCTATAAATCTATGTGTCGTTTATATTCCGCACTTTATATTTACTCTTCCGCAACACGGCGCAAATACCGATTTTGCTACAACAATTGGTATAAGAGTGACCTCCAATAAATGGCTTAACATCCGAGGAGTCGATCCAAATGGTGTTTCAAGATGCTCCAGTCGAAGGCCTTGCTCTTAACCGACCACCATTTTTTGATGGCTCAAACTTCATGACATGGAAGAAAAAGATGTCAATATTCATCCGAGAATATGACATCGAGCTTTGGAAAGTAATATGTCTTGGTCCAAAAATTTCTCTCAAATCCGACGGTACGCTTAAATATTTCGAAGAATATGATGACACGGATTGGAAGAACGACCATCTAAATTGTACTACTCAATTTCTATTTTGTGCCTTAAATCCGGAAGAGGTCAATCGTATCTCATCGTGTGAAAGTGCTAAAGAAATATGGAAAATTCTTGAAATCACACACGAAGGGACAACTCAATTCAAGGAGACGAAGATCAATATGCTTCTCCATGACTACGAGTTATTCATGATAAAGAGTGACGAGTCCATCACTAACATGCTCGACCGACTTTCGGTCATCACAAATGGACTTGCTTCGTTCGGAAAACAATTATCAAGTAGTGAGAAAGTCAAGAAAATATTAAGATCACTACCTGTTGAATGTGACGGGACGGTTACGGCGATTATGGTATCGAAAGATCCCAATAATCTTAATTTTAGTGCCCTCGTTGGTTCACTAATAAATTACGAGATTCTCCTTAAATCTCGAAATGCAAAGCTGAAACCGAAGGAAAGATCGATAGCCTTGAAGGCTAAAATGTCAAAGAGAGAAGAAATTCCGGTGGATGATAGCGAGGAAGAATCGGCATATTATGTCAAGAATATTAAGAAGTTTCAAACCTTATTAAACTGCAGAAAGAAAGACATCTCGGGCGAATCTAAGAAATTTTCCAACAATTGTCAATTATGTGATAAACCAGGCCACTTTGCAAAGAATTGCCGAGCTAAACCGAAGAAGGAGGTTCTTGTTGCAACATGGAGTGATGAAGACGAAAATGATGATTTTATCAATCAAAATAATCTCGCTCTCATGGCCCGAAGTTCATTCGATGATAGCGATGTCGAAAGTCAAGTAAGTACATCCTCTCGTGACGAGCTATTTGAAGCATTTGAATTATTGCATACTGACTTTCAAAATGCTTTATCCGAAATTAAATCCCTTAAATCTAAAAATAAATTATTGGAAATTGAATATTCCAAAATTCTTGAAACGGGAAAATTTGTCGAAATCGATCATTCAAAATGCATTGAAAATAAATATATTTTAAAGAATGATCTTGTTAAAATGCAAACCGAGCTCAAAAATTTAACGAAAAAAATTTCTCTCAGAAACGAGAAATTTGAAAATATGCTCTCGGTTCAAAAGTTTACTTTAAATAAATAGGGGTTAGGATTCAAACCTCGTTCTAAAACGAATCCTTAAATTTTATGATACCCCCATTGCGAAAAATGTTTGAAAATCGGGCACCATATTTCAAACTGTAAAAGCCCAAGACGGATGATTAACGTTAAGAAAATTTGGATTCCTAAATGAACCAACATACCAAACATTGTTCATGTCTCGAAACAAAA
The DNA here is from genome assembly GCA_033398695.1 of Orobanche coerulescens. Lineage (NCBI taxonomy): Eukaryota > Viridiplantae > Streptophyta > Magnoliopsida > Lamiales > Orobanchaceae > Orobanche > Orobanche coerulescens. Next base: position 106,557,606 of record CM065805.1, on the reverse strand, counting down.
ACCAACTATAGGTTGGATCCCAAAAATTAATTTGTATTTTGCTCAAGGGGAGTAATAATTTTTCAAAAGTGAGATAATATTTTCAGGGGTAGTTTATACCCTATTCATGCATATAGTTATATTCATCATTTGGTATCGCATATTTTTTATACATATATTTGGTATTTATCATTTTATTGTCATTTATTACACTTTTTGATGAAAAGAAAAAGAGGGAGAAAGGAGAAAAAAAGGAGAAAAGAAAAAATGGGATTAACCCTGAAAGGAGGAGAAAATCGAAGAAAAGTCCAAAAGATGAAGTTGAAAAGAAAAATGAGGAGTCGTTGCAAAGATGATGAAAATTTGAAAATTCGAAAAGAAAAAGGAAAGGAAAGAAGGAGTCGAAAAATAAATGGGAAAAGAAACTAACGAAACGGACAAGGTCGAAAACTTTGGTCTGTACACATATACATATATTTGTATTTTTGCAGGTAAATCCCATTGACGAAGTGTTGTTTTGTAATCATAAAAAGGGGGAGATTGTTGGAACATTTTGTTCCATACATGCTTAATAGTGTTTTGATGATTAAAGTTGTTACACAAAGCAAAACAACAAAAAGACGAAGCAAAGCATTGGAGGAAACGAAGTGCAAAAAGCTGGATTTATGCAAGATTAACGTACGTAAAATGTGCTACATAGCGTACGTAATGCGTGGAGTTTAACGTATGTAAGCAAGGATGGCTAACGTACGTAATGTAGTGTTCAGAGTTCAAACCAGAAGAACGTTGGACGTGTCAAAGTCAAAAAGGCGGCAATGGATATATGATGTCAGCAATGACGTATCCTTAACGTACGTAATGGTGATTGATCAATGTACATAATGAAGAGAGAAGGATGCTACTGGACTGAAACTGGGTGATGTTAACGTACGTAACATGTATATGTTAACGTACGTAAAAGAGCTAACGTACGTAACATGGAGGACTTAGCGTATGTAAGAGAGGCTCAGGGAGCTAACGGCTAGTTTGATGAAGAAGCCTATAAATACCATTCCTATGGTATTGTTTCACCACAACAAATTCAAGAAAACGATACATTCATCAGAGATTTATATACTTTATATTGTTGTTGTGATATTGAGCTTATATTGTTAGTTTGAGTGTTTATACATTCAACACATACACGAGAGGTAAAATAAAAGATACGATTGGATTCGGTGTTATTAAGATCAAGGATCCGGCATTATTAGAATCACAATCTCTATCTTAGTGAGGTTTATCTAGTACCGCTAGAAAGCTAGAGTGGTTGATTCCTTGTCCGATAGAAAAGGAAAATGGTTTAACTTGGACCGACACAAAGATAAGTACGAGTGGTTTATCACGGACCAATTGAAGACGTGATTGTAACGGTTATCCCTCAACCAATAGAAGAGAGCTGCAGAGGTTTCTATCTTCAACCTATAGAAAAAGATACCGAGAGAGGACGTAGGCTCGTTTATATCCGAACCTCTATAAATCTGTGTGTCGTTTATATTCCGCACTTTATATTTACGCTTCCGCAACACGGTGCAAATACCGATTTTGCTACAACAGCAACCCCTTAGTGCCACTGCCAAACCCGAGTAGTTAGCGTGCGCTACATCCGATTCTTGCGCGCGCTACCAAGCACGAATATTGTGCGTTAGCTCATGCCTATCGTGCGCTAATTGCTAGCCCAGAGGGAAGAATCCATCTATTGCATCTTCCAAGCCCGGACTATTAGCATGCGCTACATGTAAAGATAGCGCGCGCCACTCAATAGAAATAGCATGTGTTAGCTTAGGCCTTGCGTACGCCATCTGCCTCTCACAAAACATTGCCGCAAAAGTCCAATCAATACGAACATGCCCTGAAAGGTACGAAACTCCAAGATCAACAACAATATCTCGATAAGTGCTTACAAGAGCGATAAAAGTGAAGGAACGTCAAAGATATTAATTCATACAAAGTACGGGTATTACATTCTCCCCCTCTAAAAAGATGTTTCGTCCCGAAACTTATGAAATAAAATGTTCGGGGTATCCCGATCGCATCTTCTCTTCCGTCGCTTCCTCGACTCCATGTCTAGACTATTGTACCTTAACCAATGGAATGGTTTTGTGTTGAAGCTGCTTCTCACGATGTTTAAGAATCTTTACCTGTCTCTCTGGAAAGGTAACATGTTTGGCTACATCAATCTTACTATAATCAATAATATGACTCGGATAATAGAAATCTTTTCCTTAGTCTCCATTAACATATCCGGTTCCGTTCCAACTAGCTCCGAAGCCTCGTCCCAACATAATGGCGATCTACACTACCTACAATAAAGTGCTTCGGAAGGTGCCATTTAGATCGACACATGCCAACTATTATTGTAGGCAAACTCGATCAACACCAAATGAAGTTCCCAATCGTTACTCCAGTCTAGGGCACAAGCCCGCAACATATTATCCAATGTCTGAATCGTCCGCTCAGTCTGACCATCCGACTAAGGATGAAAAGATGTGCTCAGTCTCAACTCGGTGCCCAGAGCCTGATGGACAGCTTGCCAAAAATGCGATACGAAGAGACCATCTCGGTCGGAAGCAATAGTTCTAGGGGCACCATGCAATCTCACAATCTCAGCTATAAAAGTTCGATCCAATCTCTCCAGTCCCCAAGTATCCTTAATACCCAGCAAGTGTGCAGACTTGGTTAATCGATCGACTATTACCCAATGAAAGGATCGCAAGTAGTCTTACACTTTATATTCAAACGGCATACACAATCCAAGGAGATGAAAGAATGTGTAGCACCCGAATAAAAAAGCACACAAACTGGGTGAGATAGGATATGAATGGTACCTGAGGCCACCGCCGCATTAGGTTCATCTGCTCTAAGCATCTCATAGACTCATGGGTGTGACGAACCAATGCTAGAATCTCCTCCTCTAGTGTTCTGACTCTGTCCAGGGTCTTTGCCGTAACTCTGCTGTGACTGATTAACTGATTGCTGCTGATTCATACTCTGATCTATAGGCGTTGGGCATAAGCCCGAGTGTCCAAAGTCTGATCTTGTTCGGGGCAGTAAACTGCCCTGTGTCCCATCTAAACACAAGTGTAACAATTCAGAGGTAGGAAATTGCAATCCAGATTGATGTGTCCCGGACGACCACAATTAAAATAGGTTACCGGGCGAGTTGAGGTTCCCAGAGCAGAACGAAAACTCTTCTTCCATTTAAAAGAACGTGACGACTGCCCGACAGAACGGTTAGTCTCCTGAGTTCACTAGAAGTTGCCACCTTTAGAGCCAGAAAAATTACCAGCATTCTTTTGCTTCTTCGGCTCTTTGTGGTATCATTGTTGGAACTTAACATGTCATATGCTAAAGCCCTGTCTTGGTATTCCTTCAGAGTAGTGCAAGAAAACCCGGCCATGTAACGCCGTAAATCCATATTCATCCACATGTCGAAGTGGCAGATCTTGTCACACTCATCACGCACTTGATTCTTCACATGGATCAGCTGTTGGTTGTATTCCACTATCATCTGTGAGACTGGAATGTTCTGCGGCTTAGCCTCGAAAAAGGCTCGGATTCTACCTTCTTGCACTGTCCAAGGACAAAACTCAGCCTCCAATAGCTCTTTAAATTCGTCCCAAGTAACAACACGATCTCGTAGTTTAACAACTTTCCACCAAGTCGCGGCTTCTTTAGTAAGAAAGTACTCAGCAATAGGTACCTTCCTCATTTCGGGGCACTCAACATCCTTGAACACCTTTGCCAACTCAAAGAGCCAATTCTCCCAATCATTCGGGTCGATAAAACCGCTAAATTGCGGAGAATGCATACGGACCATATTTTGGAGCAAACTGTCCGCTGCTGTATTTGGATTATTCAGCTAAACAGCTTGGGCCAGGATAGTCATCTAATTTACCAATTGTTGAAGAACATTCGTAGCCCCAGCATCTGCATTATTCCCTTAACCAGTCGACTTGTCTTGTTGACTCCCAGTATCGAGATGTACTGAGTTAGATAAACTAGGGGTAGTCAACCCCGCAATGGAACTGTGGGAAGCGGCTGTGCCACGTCCTCATTCGCATCCACGACCGCGGCCTCGCCTCTGTCCCCTACCAGCAGACATTCTGAAGGACACACAAAATACGTAAGTACAATTCGAGTCGCAGGTCATAAAAGTGACCGATTCCCAAGAATACCAATTTAAAAGCGAAACAATTAGGAAAAAATACCAGAAGAGTAAAAGGACTTACTAGTACCGGTCACACTGTGATGATGGCAAAGTAGTGATACTATAGACAAATGAAGACTCAATCAACCAAAGGATCTACAACCTAGGTATCCATACACCTAAGCTCTGATACTATATTTTGTAACACCCCCAAGTTATTCAGGGTATATTACAGCGCCGTGAGCCCCGTCGGGGGACCCACAAGGCTATACATACGTGCAACCATGAAGTTTGACCGATGAGGTCTAAACATAATACAATAGAAGGCAATAAAATTGACGACCAAGACGATATCCAAATAGACCGAATACAATACATCAGAAATCAATCCCAAGGCAGCATAGGCCGAAACATCAAGAAAGCCAGAAACAGTACTCGAGTACTCATAACCATTTCAAGTACAATATTACTGAATGGATGAAGTACAAAATATAACCCGACACAAAACACAAATCACACTTGCCCATCATCTTGATGCCGACCCGGTACATGTCTATCCGCTCGCCTGGATCCTGAAATACATGAAAGGTATTTCCCCCAAAAAGGGGTTAGCCGTCGAATAGCCAGTACAAGTATATCGAATATGAAACAAAATACATCTCGACAATAAAGTAAATGTAATCATCATTTCATCAACTCAAGACTAGTATTCCGGAATAACTAAATCTCATATCACTTCATTTCAATTCATACGTGATTAACCATGGAACCGCAACGAAGGCAACAGAACCCTCAGAGGCCTCGTCAGACCCTCCCAGAGTGGTTAACCCAAAATATTCGCGGAACCGCACAAAAGGCAACGGAACCCTCAGAGGACCTGTTGGTCCGTCCCATAGTGAATATATACAATCATACAATTCATATACCTTACTCTTAAAGTCGAGAACGTAAAATCATAAACATATACATGTCTTTGAGACATCGAGAATCGGAAGGAAAGTTATTCATGTCCGGTAGGTCCAAGAATGCACTTCCGGCACCTAAACAATTCGTAAGGAATACAAAAATTAATAATCCATACTCAAATCACATGGAGAAACTCCCGAAACCCTCATATGATGCACAAAACTCCAAGGATAATCACTTAGAGGTTTAGAAATCATCCAAATCCTCTCAAGTCCGAACAAAGTAAATAAACATCCATATAATCGTAGGGGAAACATGGGTACGGGGTAGATATATCATAATCTCAAATATCTCAAGATCCAAAATGGATAAATCGGACGAATCTAAGAAAATCCCCAATAATTCCCCAAACTAGGGTTCTAAGGAATTTACTTTGATTTGGAAGGTAGAAACGAATTAGATGTTGTATAATCTTTTTTATCCCACCTAAGATGATGATAGATGATGAAAAGCCACCCCCAAATCGCCTCAGAGTCGCCCCTCTCATGCTCTCTCGTTGGAAGTGAAGAAAATGGAAGAAAAGTGACGAATAACATTGCCGACCGCCCTTATATACTGTGCTTATTTAGCGCGCTCTAAATCTCAAGGTTAGCGTGCGCTAATGGGGATACCTGCTATTCCAGTAGCCTCTGAACTGCATCGATAGCGTGCGCTACATTCGGAATAGCGTGCGATACACAAATCTTCTAGCGTTCGCTAGCTGACGCTTAGCGTGCGCTACCTGCTAGTCCAGAGAGCAGAAATCCCCTACTGCCACTGCCAAACCCGAGTATTTAGCGTGCGCTAAATACGATGCTAGTGCGCGCTACCAAGCACGAATAGCGTGCGTTAGCTCATGACTAGCATGCGCTAACTACTATTTCAGAGGGCAGAATCCAGCTACTGCCTCTGCCAAGCCTGTACCGTTAGCGTGCGCTACAGGCAAAGCTAGCATGCGATACTCAACAGAAATAACGTGCGTTAGCTTAGGACTAGTGTACGCTATCTGCCTCTCACAAAACACCGCCACAAAAGTCCAATCAATACAAACATGCCCCGAAAGGTATGAAACTCCAAGATCAATAACAATATCTCGATAAGTGCTTACAAGAGCGACAAAAGTGAATGAACGTCAAAGCCAATAATTCATACAAAGTACGGGTATTATAGAGTATATCTCCATGTGGTGCGCCAGTACTCTTCATGAATAAAAAGGACCGAAGTTTGAGGATGTGCATAGACTATAGTGAACTTAATCGACTCATGAGAAAGAATAAATATCCACTTCTTAGAATAGAGGACCTTTTCGATCAACTTGGAGGATCAGGAGTGTTCTTGAAAATAGATTTGAGATCCGGATATCACTAACCAAGGATTAAGGATGATGACATCTCGAAGATAGCATTTCGAACTCGATATGGACACTATGAGTTTATAGTGACGCCATTTGGTTTGACTAATGCGCCAGTGGTATTCATGGACCTCATGAACCGTGTATTTCAACCTTATTTGGATAAGTTTGTCATTGTGTTCATAGATGGCATACTTGTGTATTCAAAGAGCAAGGTTAAACATGAGTAGTATCTTAGAACAGTTTTGAAAATACTGTGCAAGGAGAAGTTGTACGCGAAGTTCAATAGGTGTGAATTATGGCTTAACCGATTTGCATTTTTGGGACATGTGATCATTTCTAGAGGAATCTAGGTTGACCCGGTTATGGTAGAGGCAGTCAATGATTGGGAATTACCGATTAATGCAAATGAAGTTTGCAGCTTCTTGAGTTTAGCCTGTCAGTACAAAATAAAATACACTATACACATCAAACATAATCTCACGACAGAAGAATAAGAATACATCTGCACACAACTTTTCTACCGAATCTGCAACTCCATCTTCTCCAACTCTTCCCAGCAAGGTAAAAATTTAAATCCTAAAGTATTCTCATCTTACTGATGAATTTTAACTTGTTTCTTCTTTTCTTCTTGTCACCCCCATCCCCCTTTAAACATGAATTCTATCAACTTCCGAAAAACAATTTATACTCACCCCCAAATCATCCTACATCAAAACGACCATTCGTTTATAAAACTGAATCTAGTTGTAATCAATTACTTGACGGCACCATCTCCCTCCACGACGTGGAACCAACCATCTCTTTCAGCCAAAAAACCAGACCCCTTGGACCGAATTCCAAATTCCAGAACTTGAATCACATTCCGAATCCAACCAATATCAATGAACTCATATCTGATTCGGGCCAACCTATTAGCATAAATCTCGGCCATCCCCAGAAATCCATTAATCCAAACCCAAACATCATGGCCCGAATAATCAGACCTCAGAAACCAAACAGAAAACAACAAACCTAAACCGAATCAAAGTCAGATCAAACTTCCTTTCATCTGAGTTCGTCCGATTCAAATAGCCCTTAACCAAAATTGGTCCAGAATCGGAAACCCAGTTCCTGATTCGAACTCGCCGCCGTGGCAACCCTTCTTCGCCGCGCCGCCACCGAAGGACAAGGGCTGAAGCCCCTTTGTTTTGCGTCGCCGACTTCCCCTTTTCTTTTCATCTCCATCTGCCGTTCTGAGCAGTGTCTGAGTTTCTATGTTCGTGTGTGTACTAAACCGAGTGTGTGTGTGTGTGTGTTTTTGCAATTTTATTTCCGGTCGAGCTTGAGAGAGAGAAGATGTTAGAGAGAGAGGGTAGAGGACAGAGAGAGAGTCGAGAGGAAGAGAAGTGAGAAATGAGGGATGAGTGCGGGACGATGGGTATGGAAGGATTTTTATACCCTTTAGTTTTTAGGTTTATTCAATTTAACCCCAAAATTCTGGATACTTCAATTTAACCCCGTTTGGATTTATAATTCTTTGATTTTAACCCCAGTCAGCTTCTCATCTCTCCAAATTGACCCCAGACAGATTTTTATATCTTCACATCAGTCCTATTTTGACACAAACATTAATAATGTTAACTCTAAAATTAATATTAATAATTAGTTCAGTTTTATGCAAAAAAATTATTTTCAGTCATTATATCATAATATTTTATAATGATTAAATCATTATTATATATAGACATTAACAAGGATTTACGGGCTTAGGACTGTGAGTCGAGCATCTTCATATTCAAGTTCAAGCAACATCATTTATTCAGGTAGGAATTTTCGCTATCACTTTAATTGCTTTAATTGGATTGTATAAGTGATATTCTATTCATCTTTAAAATTGACGATAAATGTTGTAAATCAGGCTCACCTGTGTACGTGTAAAGAGGCTATCTTATGATATATGTTGTGTGGAGACACCTGCACAACCTCAATATTCACATACGTGCTCGATTCATGTTATATGTGGTATTGTGTGTATGTATTTATGTTGAGGAAAATGTTATCGATAGAATAATCATTTAAATGCTTTCCATGAGATTGTATATTACTGTGATATGTGTGATTTTCACGAGCTGAAGGAAGCTCACCCCCACCTATATTGATCCCGCAGGTTAAACCGAGCCGGATGGACGAAGGAGCGAGCCGAGAGGGCATATGATTATATTTTATTAAACGATGTTTCTTTTGTGACTCATGTTTTTTTTGAAATATTTATTTGGAGAAAACTCTTGATTAGTAATAATAATTTATAAATTGTCTTCTGCCGCAATTATTATCTCATATCTATGACATGTTGTTGCCTTAATTAAACGGTATTTATTTTAGTCAGTGTAGCGACTTGACTTTGTAGGCGAGAATTTTAATATTCTCAAAAGAATTAATTTTTCATCAAAATTTACCTTTTTACTTATTTTACTCTATAATTACCCCTAGAAAGTCGGGGCATTACAACACGGCTACCTGCCGAGCAGCACCGGGCTTGCTGCTAAGGGCCGCGGGCAACCTGTTCCATGCCGATTTGCTGGTTCGGGTCGGGTCATCCAGTTTTGGTGTGGTCCGTTTCACCGCAGTTCGTTGCGTCCACTGCAAAGTCGGGATTTAAAATTAAATTTTTTTAAGTAATTAATTTTGCATAAAAGTGAATCTTTGATTTTGGAAATCCACGGCCCGATCGGGGAGGAGTGACGAGATGCTTGATCCAGTGGGAGAAATCGAGTCGAAGATTTTCTCAGATTCAAATCAAGGAAGAAGACCACGATAATTAGATAATTTAATTATCCATACATTATTTGATTTTTATTGTTTTGGATTTATAGCATGTATGAATGTCGTGATATGTTTCTTGCATGTTAGGACGAGAAAATTAAAAACCTTAAGGCTAAAATAACTAAGTGATTAAATTGATTTATTTTTTTAAAATAAAATAAAATTGGCCTCCATAATTAATTCAAATTGTGAAGTAATTAGCAGAAAAGGTAATTATATGTTTCTTGCATGCGCGTTGACATTAGGGTCTTCCTCCATATTGGATGTGCTAATTATATGTTCACTAGTTTTAAATTTCAAATGATAACAAAAGGTAAATATTAATTTTGATGATATGACCTCTCCATCTGTAGGACTATTATTTAAAAGATAATATTTTAAGATTTTTAAATTATGGTATTCACTTAGGTGTATTAATTAATAAGCTCCCCATCGAAATCTATATTAATTAATACATGACCAAGTGGAACCAACTATTAATTTTACTTATCATAACGTAAATTGACTAGATAGTAAAATTAAAGATATAAAACTCTACTTGGAAAATGTGTATAAACGTCCATACGATCGTGGCTTGCATATGCGGGTTTTTCGAGGTGTTGGTTGCTAGTATATATATTGTGTTTTTGAAGTTTTTTTCAATATATTTTGCTATGCATTATGTGATGGATGTTTTAATTTTATCCCATATGTATTTCAATCCACTTACTGTAATTCTCAAAGAAAGCAAACTAGATGGCACTAACTTCGCTGATTGGAAAAGTAACCTTAATATTGTCCTGACTGCTGAAGAGCATAAGTTTGTTCTAACTGAGGAATGCCCGTTGGAGCCAGATACGGATTCGACAACTGATGAGGTGAAAGAATTCAGCATATGGAAGAAATCTGATGAGATGTCTCACTGTTAAATCTTGGCTTCTTTAGCAAATGTATTGCATCATCAGCATCAGAGTATGAGCACGGGCGCGGAAATGATGAAAAATCTCGGCAAGATGTTTAGTCATCAGAACCGGGTGGCTAGGCAAAATTCTATGAGGGTCTTGATGACGACCCAAATGCCTGAAGGAACCCCGGTAAGGGATCATGTTCTAAAGATGATTTCTCATCTAAACAAACTTGATATCTTAGGTGCTCCTATCGATGCAGAAACACAGGTCGATATCATCCTAGGCAGCTTACCTAGGAGCTTTGAGCAGTTCCACCTAAACTACAATATGAATCGTAGGGAGTATACTTTGGCGTAATTGCTGACAGAGCTTCAAGTTGCGGAAGGTCTCTTTAGGCAAGGGTATCAAGTTCTTGTGGCTACTAGTGTTTGGACTTATAAATCCAAGTGGGGGGAAGAAGAATAAACAAGTGGGCCAGAAGCAAGTGGAAACTCGCAAGGTGAAAAGCAAGTCTCCTCACCCTGAGGCGAACAAAAAGACAAAGGTAAAGTGCTACAAGTGCGGTCATAAAGGACATTTTAAAGCGGACTGCCCTGCTCTTAAGAAAGGTATGTCTCGTGCACTAGTAGTCAAAACATGTTTGGCAGCTTGTTCTTCCACTTCGTGGATAGTTGATTCAGGCTCCACTGATTATGTTTGCTTTGACTCGCATGGTTTTCAGGTAACCAAGCATCTTAGTGCGGGAGAGATTACCATCAGCTAGAGCGATTATTCCAGGCTTATGGTTGTTGCAGTGGGAGTCGTGCAGTTGAAGATTAATGATAGAATATTAGTCCTCAATAATGTATTAATAGTACCAGATTTTAGAATGAATTTAATTTCGGTTTCTTAACTAAAATACGATGCTTATTCAGTTTCTTTTGATGATGATTCTATTATTTGGGAAAGAAACAGTTAATATATTTGCAAAGGTACTTTAATGATGGACTGTATGTCGTTAATACTGCACAAATCACTTAACTCTTTATCTAAACCTAAAAAGAGAAAAGAACCTTCGAGCATAAACCAAACATATATGTGGCATTTACGATTAGGTCCTGTAAACCTTAGGAGGATTCAAATATTGGTAGATAATGGCTGTTTAGATGACCTCCAAGTTGAGTCATTTCCAATCTGTGAATCCTGTCTCGAAGGTAAGATGACCAAAAGAGTTTTTAAGACCAAGGGAAATCGTGCTCATAATATGTTGGAATTGGTTCATACGGATGTATGTGGTCCATTGATAGCCAGGATAGGGGTGGTTTCGAATACTTCATCATGTTTATAGAAGATTATTTGAGATATCGATACATCTATTTGATGCGATGTAAGTCTAAAGCCTTTGACAAGTTCAGAGACTTTAAGGCTGAAACGGAGAAGCTTCATGGGAAGAGTATCAAGTCACTACGATCTAATTGTGGTGACGAATACCTTAGCGTATAGTTTTTGGATTTCTTAGCAAATGAGGGGATTTCGACCCAGCTCACTGTGCCGGAAACTCCACAACAAAATGTTGTTGTTGAGAGAAGGAACATAACTCTTTTAGAAATGGTTAGGTCAATGATGAGTTATTCGGATTTACCTATTTCGTTGTGGGGATATTCCTTGGAAACAGCGGCGTACATTCTAAACCTGGTGCCTTCGAAATTAGTTCCAAAAACACCTATAGAAATGTGGAGTGGGCGAAAGCCCAGTCTAGGATATGTTCAGATTTGGGGTACTCCAACACATCTGCTGAATAGCGAAGCTGATAAGTTGGGATCTCGTACAGAAGTACGAGTGTTTGTAGGATATCCTAAGGGAACGAAGTGTGGCTTGTTCTATAGTCCCCATGACCATAAGGTCATTGTTAACACCAATGCCCGATTCCTGGAAGAGGATTATATGATTAGTCACAAGCCCGTGAGCAAAATAATTCTGGAAGAGTTGAGGGGCGAGACTCCGCCTATACCAATCATTCAAGCGCCAACTAACATTGCACCACGTATTGATTCTGAGACTTTTACACCAACTCAGGATTTGCCTCGTCGTAGTTGGAGGATTGTTCGTCAACCGGAATGATTTATATATGTGGGACAGTCTTCGGGCTCAATCCCAGGCGAAGATGAATCAGATCCCTGGACTTACAAGGAGGCAATCCAAGATAGAGATGCTGACTCCTAGCAAGTAGTAATGGAATCAGAAATGGGATCTATGGATTCCAATCAAGTGTGGGAGCTAGTAGAACTACCTTATGGTGTACAAGCCATTGGGAGTAAGTGGGTCTACAAGCGAATGAAAGGAGGTGGCGGGAAGGTTGAAACCTTCAAAGTGAAGCTTGTTGAAAAAGGTTACACTCAAAAAGAGGGTATCGATTATGATGAAACCTTTTCACCGGTAGCCATACTTCAGTCAATCTGGATTCTTTTAGCTATAGCTGCGCATTTGGATCTGGATATTTGGCAAATAGATGTCAAGATTGCATTCTTGAATGGGAGTCTAGACAAGGAAATCTATATGCTCCAACCAGAGGGATTTATTGCTGAAGGAGATGAGCACTTAGTGTGCAAGCTTAAGAGATCCATTTATAGACTTAAGCAAGCATCTAGATCTTGGAACACTCGATTTAACGAGGTAGTCCAGTCATAGAGATTCATCCAATGTCCGAGTGAGAGTTGTGTGTATAAGAAATGCGATGGAAACGTGTTGGTGTTTCTTGTACTGTATGTAGATGATATCCTTCTGACTGGAAACAACGTGAATGAATTGTCGGATGTACGGGTATGGCTATCTGAGCAGTTTGATATGAAGGATTTGGGAGAAGCAGGACACATCCTTGGAATTAGGGTCTTTCATGATTAGAAGAAAAGGATGTTGTGCTTATCTCAGGCATAATATAGCGATACAGTGCTAAAGCGGTTTAGCATGGAGAATTCCAAGAAAGGTTTTCTACCTTATAGACATGGAGTTCAACTATCTAAGGATATGTGTCCCAAGACACAAAAGGAGATAGATAACATGAAAATGATCCCTTATGTGTCAGCTTTGGAAAGCCTCATGTATGTTATGCTTTGCACTAAACAAGATATCTGTCATGCCGTAGGCATGGCTGCTAGATATCAGTCGAACCCAGGACCAGGACACTGGATTGCTATCAAGCACATACTCAAGTACCTTAGGAGGACTAGGGAGTATATACTAGTATTTCAATCAGACGACCTGTGTCTGATGGGTTATACTGGCTCATATTTTTCATCAGACAAAGAAAAATATAACTCTACTTCGGGTTATGTGTTTAGCCTGGGACTTAGATGTGATTCCCGATTTGCCACAGGTTATTACACTTTATTGTGACAATACCGGTGCATTCGCAAATTCGAGGGAACCACGAGCCCACAAGGCAAGTAAACATATCAACCGCAAGTACCACATCATACGACACTTCGTAAAGGAAGGAGATGTAATTGTAGCCAGGGTTGCATCAGAAGATAATCTTGCTGATCCTTTCACAAGAGGCCTACCTTCAAAAGTTTTTGAAAGGCATGTGGAAGGAATGGGATTACGATGTATGGTAGCATTGCTTTGAGTATAAGTGGGTGAAATGAGAGACTATGTAATATAGTAGTACACTTAAAAGCATGCTTTGAGTATAAGTGGGAGATTGTTAGGATTGTATACTGCAATGCTTACTTTATGCTTGTATTACCTTATTTCCCTGTAACTACCTATGAGAATATTAATTACATTAAATCACATGTTTTGCATATTTATTCACGTTATGGTTATGCAAATGAAATGTCTAATTATTTTATATTTTAGATAATGTGGTGTGTTGGTGTCACACGGAAGATCACATTATCGGTACCTTATAAAATAATATAATAGTTCACAACCTGTATGATAATCATTAGACAAATTATATGAATGGTTGTAGTGTATGCTTGAGATTAGTTGGTCTTGTCTATTAGCATACATTAGCGTATTTGCATACGTTAAACTGGATCGAGGTGAGATAGTGTCTTCTGTACTGACTGTTAGAAGAACGTAAATCTCGGATAATTATTATTTCTTAATTCTAAGTATATAATATTTAATTGTGTATTTATAATAATTATTGCTTTGATACCATGTGTGAGAGTCAAATTGATCGACTCAATAAGCTTCGTATCTTGGTCAACAATATTATTTATATGACAGTTATTATTATTACTAGAACTCGTGTCCCGACTTGTGCGGGTTGATGATGTCCCCTTGAGGAGATCAATAATGATTATTATATTAAACCCTGTAGGTGGATTTAATTCCTATATAATAATAAGGTTCCAGTGGTACTACTCTTGGATAAGATATTAATTAATTAAAGATGTCAGTAGTTTAAAATTAATTAATGGACATTCGATATCTTAAGCACAAAAAATAATATATTTAAATAAGGAGCCTGATTTCGTAAATTGGGATTTGGGTTGGAAGTACAATATTAATTCTTTAGTGGATTGAATTGATATTAATAGAATCAATATATTAGGAAATGTCTAATATGCAAATTTGAGGTCTATTAAGAGTCCTTCCCTAATCCTCCTTAAGATCCCTAAAATAGCCCATAATCTCCTATAGATACACACATGGGGTTCGGCTGAATTCGCTCTTTGCCAAGATTGTGAGTTCGATTTTTTTCTTGTGTTTAATTGTAGATCTTGACTTGTGTCTTTGATTTTACAATTTAGATAACCCATAATTTTCTAAGAGTGTTTACTAATACTACAAAATTGAGAAAAGAAAAATCGATTGACATTGAGCATAAAGGGGGTTCGGCCGATCCCAGTTGTTGTTCAGGGGAGTCCCAGAGACTGTTGCCCACACGAATCCAGAGATAGGGGGATATACTCTAGAAGGTCTAAATGTAGAAATACCAGGAGATCAAGAAGAAAAGTAACCACTACGCTTCAAAGGTAATATCATATGATCTTTGATCTAGATTAGGATATTCAATTACCAACATATTTATTTAATAAATAATAAATAATATTTAAATTGCTTGTTAATCTTAGTAGTTAATTAATTAGCATGCCTAAATAGATCTTGTGCTCGTGGACGCGTGAAACGCGTTTATCAAACTTTGACCAACTTTGCTTCCGTTGCCTTTTATTTCCAACACATCCAATATCCAATACCCCGGAGTTAGAAGTAGATAAGTTAACTTCTATAACAAATATACCTGTGGTAGTCTCACTACCGTTGGTACGCTTTAGCTCTTTCATGTTAACCTTGCAACTTCTCTTCCTGTGTCCCAGTTTATTACAATGATGGCAATTTCATCTTTGGGAGTTTTTACCTTGAAAATCGGCTTAGTTGGGTCTTTAGCTTTAGCAACTTTTGCTTTACCTTTACCCTTGCCTATGTTCTTGAAAACTTTCTTCTATTTACCATCAGCATGTAGCTTGGTTTCTTCTTAATATTTTGTTCAGCCATTCTAGCATCTCATGCGACTCAACAATGGAATTCTCCATCTCATTCATATTATAGTTCGTAATGTACTGACCGAAACTATTGGGTAATAAGTTTAGGATCACATCCATGGAGTGCTCTTTATAAAGTGAAAAACTAAGCCTATCAAGATGACCAATGTATCATTTCATCTTGCGTACATGAGCGCTGACAAATGTCCCCCCAACCATCTTGCAAGCATAAAAGGCTTGAAATGTCTCATACATCTTTTGCCTAACAAGGTTTGAGAAAGTCTCCTTGAGGTGAGCATTAAGCTCATAAACTTTCATTTCTTCCAAATTCTTCTGAAGTCCTGGATAAATGGTAGCTAACATAAGACAACTGACATCAATGGAATCATCACAATGTTTCTTTCATTTGTCCTTTATTGCTTTGCTAGCATTGTCAGCAAGCTCAACGGGAATTTCTTCCTCAAGAACGTACAACTTTCTTTCTTGCTTGAGAACTATTCTCAACCTCTGGATCCAATCCAGATAGTTGATATCGTTTTCTTTGAGCTCGTCCTTCTCAATGACGGATCGCAGTGAAATGGTGGATATATTGTTGGATGCCATTCTATTATCTACAAAATTCAATATGCAAAGTATTTAGTCACATTTCTATTTCTCGAAAAATATTCCCACTTAAACAAAATACCCTCAATTTCACAATATTTATAATTTTAGTGGGCTAAGACCCCATTTTGCACAATTTTAAACTCATCTTTAGCATGACACCTAGAATTGAGCTACTTTAAGTGGATAACTCTTTATCGATTATATCATATGTAACCCTTAGATTATACTTATAGGATTTGGCATCTTAGGCCCAAGCGTGTTATAATCCCATTTTATGCCTTAAGGTGTAATACTATTTTGGATTCTTAGTTTATTAAAACACATAGATATCACCATTACCTATCCTACCTTATTAAGATAACCCGAGCACCCAACTTTGGCATGACCTGCTCAAGATGATCGAAGTCTTGATAGGTGTTTTGATTGAACAGTATTAAAATTTTAATGAGGTTTTTTTCCTATGTTTCATGTTTATGTTGGCTAAACGTATATCACATCACATACATGCATAAATTTAAACATGCATAGCATCACACAAATAAAAAGTCATAGGACCATGTATGGCATGTCCATAATTCTAACATGATTTTCATGAGCTAATATGAAAATCACAATGGTCAATCTAAAGGGTATAATTGGTCTTCATTGATCTTCCAACTCCTTGGGACGCCGTACACGATCAATTGGCTCCTTGAGTCCGTCCTTCATGTCCTCCTTGTCGTCATTACATTAATGAAAAACTATACTACACTAGTAAAGTAAATTACAAGAATGCAAACTACATGTAGGCCATAAATAATCATAATAAGTTAATAGATGACTCACATGCCCTTAAAACCAATTATATTTAAATGACATGCAGGCCGTAAAACCAACCCAAAATTAAATTGAAAAATCCAATCACATTGTTCAATTTATGGTCATGCCATACACCAAACATATACTAAAATTAATCATCACATGATTAATTTAAAACTGGCAGGTTACCTATTAATAATAATTTATGTCCAAGATAAACTAAAGAAGACATATAACACAGTGGTCAGCGGGACGAACAGTACCCCCGGCCACCCAAGTTCGAAACCTGGTCTGCCCAACATTTGTGCTATTTTTGGACCTATTTTTTCGGGAGTTGCGAGTCGGCCCAGAGGCATGGGCTGTCAGTAACCCTAGCCTAGATTCCCATTGGTCGGGCCGATTCGTGACCCATTTATGGACAAATCCCTCCAGAATAGTTTTAAGATATTAACCGGGCAGAAAATAGCGGAAAAACAGTACAAAAATTGATTTTTAACGATCCGATTTATCAAATTCAATAAGAAAAATTATTTATAAAATCTCTATTTTATGAATATGATTACGAAAACAATTTATATATTCAAAGCATATAAACATGTTCTACATAAAAAATTACATTACTTGCATTCTGGCTCCGATACCACTGTTGGGTTTTACGTGTATCTAATACAAGAAATTTGAGCAAAAATGCAGTAGAGTAATAATCGAGAAACCCAAGATGAGGATCTTCATGCAGTAATTTAATTGATTTAATAAAGAGTTCGTCGAATTACCTTAATCCGAAGAACAGATCTAAATCCGGACCACAAGCTAATGAAAATCACCTTTTTTTTTCGGTAATTCATACACGAAGAAATTACACAAGACGGATTGTGTAATATCCGCAATTCTCGATTTTCGGTAATTTTCTTTTTCTGGCGTGAGTCCATCTTAGTTACTCGCTTGTGACTATTTCATTATTCTGAGAATGATTAATTCTGCACTTTTTGATATCCGAGTTCATTTTAATGTCGTTTTGTTGAGTTCCGTGCTTCTTAGTGACTTTTCCGCACTTGAGTTCGATTCTCGTGAATCTCGTTCGAAACTATGTTTCGAGTTTGCTGTAAGTTTGTTTAACTTTGTTAGACGTATTTTAAACTTTGTTTTGGTTATTCGACCACTTATCGTGATTTTCGGGCATTTTGGGCCATTTTGTAATTTCCCAATGTTGTGGGTATCTGCCTTCGTATTTATTGTTTCGAACCTTTTCATGGTCGAGTGTGAGTTTGATTAGAGCTCAAGCTCTTAGTATGATCATATTCTGGAACTTTCCGTCCGTATCTTGAACTTGAAGATTCGGTCGGAGAAATCCGTTGTCGTACCCATTTTGGAGGTACTGTTCCTCCTATTTTTGAGTCGTTAGCGCATGCTACATCCACGTGGTTAGCGCGCGCTAAGGTGCAGTAGTTAGCGCACGCTACTGTAACACCCTCAAAACCATTCGGGATATTACAACGTCGTGGGCACCGCGCCGGAAACCCACCAAGCTAAAAACCATTTTCTAAAACGTTCAAAATGCCAAAAAGGCCAATGACGGTACTGTATTAAATACTCAAATGTTTTCCAAAGTATAGGTCTCAAATACCGTCACAAAATACAGTTGAAAATACAAGGCGAAAACGCCAAAACTCAACAGTTTCAAAATGTACGTTAAGCCACTACTTACACGTACCGATAAAATAGTTGAAGGAAAAAGGGTTCGACAAAATAACCCAAATTTACTAAATACCCAAAAAGACCATTTTGAAAATACACACGCAGCGGATAAAAACAAAGTTCAAAATACACATTTGCAGCGGAATAAAACAACCAGAAAGAATACTCAATTCTCCACACATGCCACTGCCAGTATCACCCGGGAAGCTCATCCCTTCACGACCGTTACTAGCTCGATATCCGAGTACCTAAAATAAGGCCCTCGACGGGGTCAACCACAATACTCAATAATGATATCGATCACATCATCATAAATAATTACATACCAATATAATAATACTGTATGAATACTACCAACGTAATCTTACCGTCATAACCTTACCAACCCATAGCAATCCTTACCATAATCCACAATTCACATTCTCAAATGACGAAATGAACTCAACTACAACCATATGTACTGTATTCAAACAATACCAAGAATACTCAAAACATCATCATAAATCATAAGGGCGGAATAATCCATCCATGCCAAATCCTGTCCGTCGGATCTGCACCGTCAAATCTCAACCTGGATGAAAACCAATAACACACAACATATCTGTAAATCAATTACCACAAAACAATGATAACAATCCCGAAATATCGACGTACAAACTGAATGCTCATACGATCAATAACAATGATCAGTCCATAAATCGACCGAGAACATCATCGACATGATAACCCCGATACTACCAATGAAGGATCAACAATAATCGAGAATACCATCAACATGACAAACTCTAACATGATTAACGGGGACCGAGAATACCATCAACAAGGTAAACTCCAAACACGATCAACAAAGGACCAATCAACCACCGAGAGTACCATGAACAAGGTAAACTCCAAACAATCAAGAATGATGGATCTCAAGAAAACAACCCCTACTGTCGAACATACCCCTCGGGCGTATGAACAACTAGTCGCAAACTGTCGAACATACCCAACCATAAATGGAGGATGAACGACCAATCAATATGGCTCAAAGATGGATGTCATAGTACGCCCGATCCGGAAATGTGTCCATGCACAAGCCACCCCGGGTATTGATCAAATACACGTGTGGTCTTGTACCTAGTCAGTCTCACGAAGTAATCTTCTCGTGTGCACAACCCAATGTGAGGACATGACCTCATCACACGTCTATATGTGCCCACCCTGAAAATCCTACACATAACCGATCGGCACGCAGATATGACTCCAGATATGTCACGATACAACATGACAATGAAACTCAAGGAATCACATATCCAATAAGGATCAAAAGACTCACCAAAGTGAACATTGACACACGGATAATGAAAGATCGACACGACAATATCCAAAACAACCACCCTGGGATCACAATCCCCAAAGAATGATCAACACGATCAACAATCTCAACACTACAGTCCTGTGATCAACATCCCTCAACGAACAGCCGAAACGAATCTATTATACGAAACCTCAACATACAACATATACAACAACTCAATAGAAATAATTATCCTCGATATCCGACATCCCATATCACAAACCGAATGTAACTCACCTCTCCGACTTTATCAAAGGCAATTAAATCATATACATTATGATTTATCCCAAACCGAAGCATAATATACAACCCATCATCTCGACAACGTATATTTATAATATCATTGCTATACGAATTATAAATGAAATGAAACCAAAACCATTCATTAAATATTATAAACTGAACAAGTATAACTTGCCTCGATACCAATACAACGAAGCCGATACCAATTCCATTGCCTTTGTCTACGAGCTATTCAGCCCCGACCAAAAGCAATCTACGAACTCCCCAACCTCAACCGCAACACAATGATCATAATCCACGATCAAACCATCACAACCTATTGCAATATCCGACTAGCACACATTCGATAATAATCAACAACCGATATAACCAACCAATCAAACTCAACGGCTCAACAATACCTCGATCACATACTAAACTGAACAATACAACTCAAACAATTACGAACTTATATCCACAATACACACCGCAACTCGATAATCATACTTAACAATCAATATAACCGATCAACAAACCCAATGGTTCCACAATGTCTCGATTAAACATAAGTCCGAATAATCTAACTAAATCAGTCACGAATCCATAACCATAATACGATATACTGCACTGTCTGCCTAATTAGCGCACATTATGCACATAACGTAGCGTGCGCTAATGGTCACCAGTTAGCGTGCGTTATCCAGTCAGCTAGCGTTCGCTAACCTCGTGCAGTTGCATGCATTCCAAGCATCGACTAACACCTTGCGACTACGAATATGAATGAAAAGGAAACCATACTCCAAGATCAATCACAACCTTTCCAATTTCAATCCCATCATCATGATCCATATCTTATCATACGAACTCAATCACTAAAATTAACATAATGTTAGTTTTAATTATCTTATCGATGTTTATAATCAAAACCATTATATATCCTTTCTCTTTGATGTGATATATACCAAGAACGCCATGATTCCATAATCATGTTCATGACAACCAACATAATTGAAGACATGTATCATGATACTCTCCAATATACAATTCACATAATCTTAAGAATCACAACAACCCATAACCATCATCATACGAAGAAAAACATCCGTATAAGCATCCAATCCGAAATGAAGGGAGATATTAACCAACATCTCTTGAAGATAAACAACACCATTCATGCGCAAGACTCATAATTAACATCCGAAATCTCTTATCACAATTCCAATAAATTTCATATAACATCATCACATGATAATCCAACATGCTCCATCAACAGAAATCATCCTTTAAAAATGAACCACTATCAAAGGGATACGAGAATTACCCGGACAATATCACATAAACTCCCAAGGCAGCAGCCAAGGGTCACAGAAGCATCTACTCAGGAATACTCCGGACATAGGTGTCATTTAGGTCTTATCCCCTAACACATCGGCCCAACAGATTACAGCTCAAATAAAGAGCACATCACAAAATGTAACAAAAGATGGTGCACACTCACCATGTCACATCCCAAGACCCCTCCGTCGTAGCATGATATTATCCGCTCTGGGCGCTCTCCTCTGAGCTGGCCCTCACGGTTTTGTTTCTGGGAACCCAACGAGCGCTTCCCAGGAGGTCACCCATCCTGAGACTGCTTCTCGCACCAGCACGCTTAACTTTGGAGTTCTCATCACCCCGAAGCCACTAGGCTCCCAAAAGGCCTCATGCTATAAGGTGTCACGGCACGCTCAAATAAGGCACTTCGCCCGCTCTCTGCTAGTCGGTATGGGATATCACAATCCGCCCCTCCTCAAAGGACCCGACGCCCTCGTCGGCACACTCGCATGACACTGCAGAGTGGCTCCGAAACCAAATTGTAACATCCCGAGACCCCTCCGCCGTAGCATGATATTGTCCGCTCTGGGCGCTCTCCTCTGAGCTGGCCCTCACGGTTTTGTTTCTGGGAACCCAGCGAGCAGCTTCCCAGGAGGTCACCCATCCTGAGACTGCTCCTCGTACCAGCACGCTTAACTTCGGAGTTCTCACACGATACATCTGATGCACGATATCCTTAAACACAACTGTCGACCAAGTATGACAATTGTACAAATACTCATACAACATATCTGACATCGAAAAACACATCAACCATGTAATATCCTAGAATTAAAATAACCTCGATAGACATACTGGCACGACTGTCACAGTTCCCAAAATTATCCACCCATACTGTATCGGTCCCACTATGTACAGTGCGACTTAGCTAAAATAATGCGAAAAATCGTAGCGAAATTCTAGGATATTACATATCTTCCCACTTAAATAAGTTTCATCCTCGAAACTCAAAATCCTGTCATAACCCATATCTCAATCCCGAAATATCTCAAAATCACGTCACCATGCTCAAATAATTATTATCAAAACTGAATAACTGAAAGAACATACTTACAGGTCCGTGAAGTTGATGATCTCCCGTGATACTAGCATACGACTCCCATACAAAGTCTCAACATAATAATATCACACCGGCATTGCAAATGTAGCAATTTGAAAATATTTCAAAAATTTCGGAATCTCCAAAAATCAATTTGACTCGAAAGTCGGAAAATCATTTTCAAAAGTAACGCTACTACCGCACCGGTAGAGCCACATAACACACATGCCCGGGTTTTACGAAACCCAAGCTCTGATACCATCTTCTGCAACACCCCCAAAACCGACTGGGAATATTCCAGCGTTGTGGGCCCTATATTGGAACCCACAAGGCTAAAATAATTTTCACAAATGTTTAAAAATGCGAAAAGGCCAATGACGGTAATGTTTTAAATACTCAAATATTTTTAAAAACGTTGTTCCCATTTACCGTCAGAAAATATCATTTGAAAGCACAAGGCAAAGACGCCAAAAGGGCATTTAGCGAGTATACACGAGTTGGAAAATACTAAAGCCATTATAAAGTTACACACGCAGCGAATAGAGACATAATTAATTACATTTGCAGCGGAATTATAAAAACCAGAAAGAACACTCGAATCTCAATAACCACGCCATAGCCAGTATCACCGGAAAGCTCATCCCTTCACGACCGCTACTAGCTCGAACTCCAAGTACCTAAAAGATAAAGCCCACGACGGGGTCAGCCATAATACTCAACAATGGTAACGATCACATCACATAAACAATTACATATCAATGTAATTTACAGAGTAAGAACATTTTCCACGTAATCTTACCGAAATAACCTTACCAACCCGTCGCAATCCATATCAAATCAATTCTTACCATTATCCACGTCTCGCGTTCTTAAATGATGAATGAATTCTAAAGTAACCATCTTTACTGTATCCAAAACGATACCAAGATTCTCAAACATAAACATATCCCCAATATAGAATAATCTGGCCAAGTGTGACTCTGTCCGCTGGATCGCACAATCGGATCCCAATCCTGATAAAACCAATATGACATGGCACATCTGTAAACCAACCGTCCCGAGACAAAGGCAAGTCCCGGATACACATACAAATCATGAATGCTCACACAATCAATAATGATAAACAATCAATGCATCAAAACAGAAATATCAATGACATGATAACTCCACACAAGATCGACAAAGGATCAACCACGAATGACAATACCATGATGTGGTAACTCCAACAAGATCAATGAAGGATCAACCACCGTGAATGCCAACAATACGGTAACTCCAACGAGAACAATAAAGGATCGACAACCAGAAATACCAATAGTACGATAAACTCCAATAAGATCAATAAAGGGTCAACAACCGAGAATACCGACGACACAGTAAACTCTAACAAGATCAATAAGGATCAACAACCGGGAATACCAACGATATGGTAAACGCCAACAAGAGCAATAAGGGATCGATAATCGAGAATATTGACGACACGGTAAACTCAAATAGGAATAATAAGGGATCAACAACCGAGAATACCGACACGGTAAACTCCAATAACATCAATCAAGGACTAATAACCGAGAATACCAACGGTGAGACAACTCCCAAACAGAATCAATAAGGATCAATAACGAACGAGATTACCAATGACAGGGTGAACTCCAAACGAGATTAATAAAGGATCGATATCAAATGAGTTGACCATCGATATGGTAACTCCGAACGAGATTAGTAAAGGTTCAACGGTGACAAATACACGAGAGAATAAAATCATCGACCATATATGGATCATATATACGGGATTACAAAGACAACCTGAATTCCGAACATATACGGTTATACATGGACGGTGAACGACCAATCAATACGACTCAAGATGGACATCACGATACACCCGATCCGGACAGGTGTCCGTGTACAAGCCAGCCACGGGTATTGATCAATACACGTCTGGTCTCGTACCTAATCAGCCTCACGAAGTACGTCTCGTGTGCACGGTTCGAAACCAGATATGCCACGATGCAACATGACAACAAATCTCGAAGAAACGCATATCCAACAAGGATCAGAAGATTTTCCAAGAGGGCAACAATAACTCGATCATGAAAGACCGACACGAGCACGATGTTGTATTCCGTCAGACAACAGTTCACAGCATGCTCAACAATGCGCAGCCAAGGGTCGCAGAAGCATCTACTTAGGAATACTCCGGACAATATCACATAAACTCCAAAGGCAGCAGCCAAGGGTCACAGAAGCATCTACTCAGGAATACTCCGGACATAGGTGCCATTTAGGTCTTATCCCCTAACACATCGGCCCAACAGATTATATCTCAAATAAAGAGCACATCACAAAACGTAACAAACGATGGTGCACACTCACCATGTCACATCCCAAGACCCCTCCGCCGTAGTATGATATTGTCCGCTCTGGGCGCTCTCCTCTGAGCCAGCCCTCACGGTTTTGTTTGTGGGAACCCAGGCGAGCAGCTTCCCAGGAGGTCACCCAACCTGAGACTGCCACTCGCACCAGCATGCTTAACTTCAGAGTTCTCATCACCCCGAAGCCACTGGGCTCCCAAAAGGCCTCATGCCATAAGGTGTCACGGCACGCTCAAAAAAGGCACTTCGCCCACTCTCTACTAGTCGGTGTGGGATATCACAATCTGCCCCTCCTCAAAGGACCCGACGCCCTCGTCGGCACACTCGCACGACATGGCAGAGTGGCTACGATACTAAATTGTCACATCCCGAGACCCCTCCGCCGTAGCATGATATTGTACGCTCTGGACGCTCTCCTCTGAGCTGGCACTCACGGTTTTGTTACTGGGAACCCAGCGAGCAGCTTCCCAGGAGGTCACCCATCCTGAGACTGATCCTCGCACCAGCACGCTTAACTTCAGAGTTCTCATCACTCCGAAGCCACTGGGCTCCCAAAAGGCATCATGCTATAAGGTGTCACGACACGCTCAAATAAGGCACTTCGCCCGCTCTCTGCTAGTCGGTGTGGGATATCACACACCACATGAAATATCAACACACACATGCAATAATGCAACGTAATGATTATCATAATCTAGCAATATTAATTTACCTCGAGCTCGAGATGCTAACCTTTCCACGATCAACATCCCTGAACGAATACACGATTATCCGAATAATCCAAAATGAAGTACAGTCCATAACTAATACCAAACCACCACCTCGAGTTCAATGTCGATATGATAACTAACCTTGATATCTAATATCTCACACAATAGACCAAATATAATTCACGTCTCCGTTTCCACTAGGCATCTTTAAAATCATATACATTATGGTTTACCTTAGTCCAAGAATAATGTACATACCATCATCCCGACAATTCATATTCCATGATACCATTTCTATATGATTCATAAATGAAATGAAAATGAAATCATTTATTAAACATTATGAACTGAGCAAGCAAAACTTGCCTTGATACCGATACGATGAAGTTGTGACCAATCCCGTCCTCTTCATCCACAAGCTCTGCAGCCCCGACCAAGGTGATTCAAGCTTCCTCCAATTCCAATCGCAGCACAACGGTTAATCATCAACGATCACTTAACGCAACCTAGCGCAATGATCAATTTACAATACGTTAGATAACAATCAATACAACCAACTAATCAACCTCAAGAATCACAACAACAACACCGTAACCATCATCATACGAAGAAGACATCAACAACAACATCAAAATTCGAAGTAGAAGAGAGGGATTATCCAACAAACCTCTTGAAGATGAATTATACCATCAAACACTTGAAGAATCATCAATATCTCTTCTTCTCAAGCTCCAATCCCATGTTCCCAAGCTCAAAATCGACTTAGAAGAATCAAGAATCGATTTCTGAGTGTTGGAGGTGAAAAACGAAGTGAACTTCCGGAGAGAAATGAAATGATGAGCGTCCACTTATAAAACATTTCTGTTCGTTACGTACGTAACATGTCCATGTTAACGCACGTAACAAGTTATTACGTGCGCTATCTTTCCTTGGTAGCGTACGTAATAATAGTCCAGAGTTAACTGAATCATTTCGTGTACTTCCTTACATACGTAACCATTGCCACATAATGTACGTAATACGTACGTTGACTTGCTACCGTAACATACCTTCTTAACGTAAGTAATGATACATCCTTAACGTACGTAAGGCTCGAAGTTGACTCGCTCGTGCCGAAAGCTACTGACACCGGGCCCACCTACCGACCACGACTCGATCCTGTGTTATTCCCTTCTTAACGTATGATATGTACCAAACTTAACGTATGTTAAGCTTGCTTATTTACGTATGTAAGATTCATCACTTAACGTACGTAATGGCTTTCATACTTAGCCATTTTTACTCCTGTTTGTCGTCTCAATATACTGAATACGTACACGCGACATACTGAATACATATGGTCGTTCCGATAACATTCTCATACGATACATCTGATGCACGATATCCTTAAACACAACTGTCGACCAAGTATGGCAATTGTACAAATACTCATACAACATATCTGACATCGAAAAACACATCAAGCATGTAATATCCTGGAATTAAAATAACCTCGATAGACATACTGGCACGACTGTCACAGTTCCCAAAATTATCCACCCATACTGTGTCAGTCCCACTATGTACAATGCGACTTAGATAAAATAATGCGAAAAATCGTAGCAAAATTCTAGGATATTACATATCTTCCCACTTAAATAAGTTTCGCCCTCAAAACTCAAAATCCTGTCATAACCCATATCTCAATCCCAAAATATCTCAAAATCACGTCACCATGCTCAAATAATTATTATCAAAACTGAATAACTGAAAGAACATACTTACAGGTCCGTGAAGTTGATGATCTCCCGTGATACTAGCATACGACTCCCATACAAAGTCTCAACACAATAATATCACACCGGCATTGCAAATGTAGGAATTTGAAAATATTTAAAAAATTTTGGAATCTCCAAAAATCAATTTGACTCGAAAGTCGGAAAATCATTTTCAAAAGTAACGCTACTACCGCACCAGTAGAGCCACATAACACACATGCACGGGTTTTACGAAACCCAAGCTCTGATACCATCTTCTGCAACATCCCCAAAACCGACCGGGAATATTCCAGCGCCGTGGGCCCTATATTGGAACCCACATGGCTAAAATCATTTTCGGAAATGTTTAAAAATGCCAAAAGGCCAATGACGGTAATGTTTTAAATACTCAAATATTTTTAAAAATGTTGTTCCCATTTACCGTCAGAAAATATCATTTGAAAGCACAAGGCAAAGACGCGAAAAGGGCATTTAGAGAGTAAACACGAGTTGGAAAATACTGAAGCCATTATAAAGTTACACACGCAACGAATAGAGACATAATTAATTACATTTGCAGCAGAATTATAAAAACCAGAAAGAACACTCGAATCTCAATAACCACGCCATAGCCAGTATCACCGGAAAGCTCATCCATTCACGACCACTACTAGCTCGAACTCCAAGTACCTAAAAGATAAAGCCCACGACGGGGTCAGCCATAATACTCAACAATGGTAACGATCACATCACATAAACAATTACATATCAATGTAATTTACAGAGTAAGAACATTTTCCACGTAATCTTACCGAAATAACCTTACCAACCGACCACAATCCATATCAAATCAATTCTTACCATAATCCACGTCTCGCGTTCTTAAATGATGAATGAATTCTAAAGTAACCATCTTTACTGTATCCGAAACGATACCAAGATTCTAAAACATAAACATATCCTCAATATAGAATAATCTGGCCAAGTCTGACTCTGTCCGCTGGATCGCACAATCGGATCCCAATCCTGATAAAACCAATATCACATGGCACATCTGTAAACCAGCTGTCCCGAGACAAAGGCAAGTCCCGGATACCCATACAAATCATGAATGCTCACATAATCAAAAATGATAAACAATCAATGCATCAAAACGGAAATATCAATGACATGATAACTCCACATAAGATCGACAAAGGATCAACCACGAATGAGAATACCATGATGTGGTAACTCCAACAAGATCAATGAAGGATCAACCACCGGGAATGCCAAAAATACGGTAACTCCAACGAGATCAATAAAGGATCGACAACCAGAAATAAAAATAGTACGATAAACTCCAATAAGATCAATAAAGGGTCAACAACCGAGAATACCGACGACATAGTAAACTCTAACAAAATCAATTAGGATCAACAACCGGGAATACCAACGATATGGTAAACTCCAACAAGAGCAATAAGGGATCGACAATCGAGAATATTGACGATACGGTAAACTCCAATAGGAATAATAAGGGATCAACAACCGAGAATACCAACAACATGGTAAACTCCAATAACATCAATCAAGGACTAATAACCGAGAATACCAACGGTGAGACAACTCGCAAACAGAATCAATAAGGATCAATAATGAACGAGATTACCAATGACAGGGTGAACTACAAACGAGATTAATAAAGTATCGATATCAAATGAGTTGACCATCGATATGGTAACTCCGAACGAGATTAGTAAAGGTTCAACGGTGACAGATACACGAGAGAATAAAATCATCGACCATATATGGACCATATATATGGGATTACAAAGACAGCCCGAATTCCGAACATATACGATTATACATGGATGGTGAACGACCAATCAATAAGACTCAAGATGAACGTCACGATACACCCAATCTGGACAGGTGTCCGTGTACAAGCCAGCCATGGGTATTGATCAATACACGTCTGGTCTCGTACCTAATCAGCCTCACGAAGTACGTCTCGTGTGCACGGTTCAATATGAGGTCGAAACCAGATATGCCACGATGCAACATGACAACAAATCTCGAAGAAACGCATATCTAACAAGGATCAGAAGATTTTCCAAGAGGGCAACAATAACTCGATCATGAAAGACCGACACGACCACAAAGTTGTATTCCGTCAGACAACAGTTCACAGCATGCTCAACAATGCGTATGACAATAGCACATAAACTCTTAAGGCAGCAGCAAGGGTCAAAGAAGCATATACTCAGGAATACTCCGGAAAATATCACATAAGCTCCAAAGGCAGCAGCCAAGGGTCACAGAAGCATCTACTCAGGAATACTCCGGACATAGGTGCCAATTAGGTCTTATCCCCTAACACATCGGCCCAACAGATTACATCTCAAATAAAGAGCACATCACAAAACGTAACAAACGATGGTGCACACTCACCATGTCACATCCCAATACCCCTCCGCCGTAGTATGATATTGTCCGCTCTGGGCGCTCTCCTCTGAGCTAGCCCTCACGGTTTTGTTTCTGGGAACCCAGCGAGCAGCTTCCCAGGAGGTCACCCATCCTGAGACTGATCCTCGCACCAGCACGCTTAACTTCAGAGTTCTCATCACTCCGAAGCCAATGGGCTCCCAAAAGGCATCATGCTATAAGGTGTCACGACACGCTCAAATAAGGCACTTCGCCCGCTCTCTGCTAGTCGGTGTGGGATATCACACACCACATGAAATATCAACACACACATGCAATAATGCAACGTAATGATTATCATAATCTAGCTATATTAATTTACCTCGAGCTCGAGATGCTAACCTTTCCACGATCAACATCCCTGAACGAATACACGGTTATCCGAATAATCGAAAATGAAGTACAGTCCATAACTAATACCAAACCACCACCTCGAGTTCAATGTCGATATGATAACTAACCTTGATATCTAATCTCTCACACAATAGACCAAATATAATTCACGTCTCCGTTTCCACTAGACATCTTTAAAATCATATACATTATGGTTTACCTTAGTCCAAGAATAATGTACATACCATCATCCCAACAATTCATATTCCATGATACCATTGCTATATGATTCATAAATGAAATGAAAATGAAATCATTTATTAAACATTATGAACTGAGCAAGCAAAACTTGCCTTGATACCGATACGATGAAGTTGTGACCAATCCCGTCCTCTTCATCCACAAGCTCTGCAGCCCCGACCAAGGTGATTCAAGCTTCCTCCAATTCCAATCGCAGCACAACGGTTAATCATCAACGATCACTTAACGCAACCTAGCGCAATGATCAATTTACAATACGTTAGATAACAATCAATACAACCAACTAATCAACCTCAAGAATCACAACAACAACACCGTAACCATCATCATACGAAGAAGACATCAACAACAACATCAAAATTCGAAGTAGAAGAGAGGGATTATCCAACAAACCTCTTGAAGATGAATTATACCATCAAACACTTGAAGAATCATCAATATCTCTTCTTCTCAAGCTCCAATCCCATGTTCCCAAGCTCAAAATCGACTTAGAAGAATCAAGAATCGATTTCTGAGTGTTGGAGGTGAAAAACGAAGTGAACTTCCAGAGAGAAATGAAATGATGAGCGTCCACTTATAAAACATTTCTGTTCGTTACGTACGTAACATGTCCATGTTAACGTACGTAACAACCTATTACGTGCGCTATCTTTCCTTGGTAGCGTACGTAATAACAGTCCAGAGTTAACTGAATCATTTCGTGTACTTCCTTACATATGTAACCATTGCCACATAATGTACGTAATACGTACGTTGACTTGCTACCGTAACATACCTTCTTAACGTAAGTAATGATACATCCTTAACGTACGTTAGGCTCGAAGTTGACTCGCTCGTGCCGAAAGCTACTGACACCGGGCCCACCTGCCGACCACGACTCGATCCTGTGTTATTCCCTTCTTAACGTATGATATGTACCAAACTTAACGTACGTTAAGCTTACTTATTTACGTATGTAAGATTCATCACTTAACGTACGTAATGGCTTTCATACTTAGCCATTTTTACTCCTGTTTGTCGTCTCAATATACTGAATACGTACACGCGACATACTGAATACATATGGTCGTTCCGATAGCATTCTCATACGATACATCTAATGCACGATAGCCTTAAACACAACTGTCGACCAAGTATGGCAATTGTACAAATACTCATACAACATATCTGACATCGAAAAACACATCAAGCATGTAATATCCTGGAATTAAAATAACCTCGATAGACATACTGGCACGACTGTCACAGTTCCCAAAATTATCCACCCATACTGTGTCAGTCCCACTATGTACAGTGCGACTTAGATAAAATAATGCGAAAAATCGTAGCGAAATTCTAGGATATTACATATCTTCCCACTTAAATAAGTTTCGTCCTCAAAACTCAAAATCCTGTCATAACCCATATCTCAATCCCAAAATATCTCAAAATCACGTCACCATGCTCAAATAATTATTATCAAAACTGAATAACTGAAAGAACATGCTTACAGGTCCGTGAAGTTGATGATCTCCCGTGATACTAGCATACGACTCCCATACAAAGTCTCAACACAATAATATCACACCGGCATTGCAAATGTAGCAATTTGAAAATATTTCAAAAATTTTGGAATCTCCAAAAATCAATTTGACTCGAAAGTCGGAAAATCATTTTCAAAAGTAACGCTACTACCGCACCGGTAGAGCCACATAACACACATGCCCAGGTTTTACGAAATCCAAGCTCTGATACCATCTTCTGCAACATCCCCAAAACCGACCGGGAATATTCCAGCGCCGTGGGCCCTATATTGGAACCCACATGGCTAAAATCATTTTCGCAAATGTTTAAAAATGCCAAAAGGCCAATGACGGTAATGTTTTAAATACTCAAATATTTTTAAAAATGTTGTTCCCATTTACCGTCAGAAAATATCATTTGAAAGCACAAGGCAAAGACGCGAAAAGGGTATTTAGAGAGTAAACACGAGTTGGAAAATACTGAAGCCATTATAAAGTTACACACGCAACGAATAGAGACATAATTAATTACATATGCAGCAGAATTATAAAAACCAGAAAGAACACTCGAATCTCAATAACCACGCCATAGCCAGTATCACCGGAAAGCTCATCCATTCACGACCGCTACTAGCTTGAACTCCAAGTACCTAAAAGATAAAGCCCACAACGGGGTCAGCCATAATACTCAACAATGGTAACGATCACATCACATAAACAATTACATATCAATGTAATTTACAGAGTAAGAACATTTTCCACGTAATCTTACCGAAATAACCTTACCAACCCACCACAATCCATATCAAATCAATTCTTACCATAATCCACGTCTCGCGTTCTTAAATGATGAATGAATTCTAAAGTAACCATCTTTACTGTATCCGAAACGATACCAAGATTCTAAAACATAAACATATCCTCAATATAGAATAATCTGGCCAAGTCTGACTCTGTCCGCTGGATCGCACAATCGGATCCCAATCCTGATAAAACCAATATCACATGGCACATCTGTAAACCAGCTGTCCCGAGACAAAGGCAAGTCCCGGATACCCATACAAATCATGAATGCTCACATAATCAAAAATGATAAACAATCAATGCATCAAAACGGAAATATCAATGACATGATAACTCCACATAAGATCGACAAAGGATCAACCACGAATGAGAATACCATGATGTGGTAACTCCAACAAGATCAATGAAGGATCAACCACCGGGAATGCCAAAAATATGGTAACTCCAACGAGATCAATAAAGGATCGACAACCAGAAATAAAAATAGTACGATAAACTCCAATAAGATCAATAAAGGGTCAACAACCGAGAATACCGACGACACAGTAAACTCTAACAAAATCAATCAGGATCAACAACCGGGAATACCAACGATATGGTAAACTCCAACAAAAGCAATAAGGGATCGACAATCAAGGATATTGACGATACGGTAAACTCCAATAAGAATAATAAGGGATCAACAACCGAGAATACCAACAACATGGTAAACTCCAATAACATCAATCAAGGACTAATAACCGAGAATACCAACGGTGAGACAACTCCCAAACAGAATCAATAAGGATCAATAACGAACGAGATTACCAATGACAGGGTGAACTACAAACGAGATTAATAAAGCATCGATATCAAATGAGTTGACCATCGATATGGTAACTCCGAACGAGATTAGTAAAGGTTCCACGGTGACAGATACACGAGAGAATAAAATCATCGACCATATATGGACCATATATACGGGATTACAAAGACAACCCGAATTCCGAACATATACGATTATACATGGACGGTGAACGACCAATCAATAAGACTCAAGATGGACGTCACGATACACCCGATCTGGACAGGTGTCCGCGTACAAGCCAGCCACGGGTATTGATCAATACACGTCTGGTCTCGTACCTAATCAGCCTCACGAAGTACGTCTCGTGTGCACGGTTCAATATGAAGTCGAAACCAGATATGCCACGATGCAACATGACAACAAATCTCGAAGAAACGCATATCCAACAAGGATCAGAAGATTTTCAAAGAGGGCAACAATAACTCGATCATGAAAGACCAACACGACCACAAAGTTGTATTCCGTCAGACAACAGTTCACAGCATGCTCAACAATGCGTATGACAATAGCACATAAACTCTTAAGGCAGCAGCAAGGGTCACAGAAGCATCTACTCAGGAATACTCCGGAAAATATCACATAAGCTCCAAAGGCAGCAGCCAAGGGTCACAGAAGCATCTACTCAGGAATACTCCGGACATAGGTGCCAATTAGGTCTTATCCCCTAACACATCGGCCCAATAGATTACATCTCAAATAAAGAGCACATCACAAAACGTAACAAACGATGGTGCACACTCACCATGTCACATCCCAATACCCCTCCGCCGTAGTATGATATTGTCCGCTCTGGGCGCTCTCCTCTGAGCTAGGCCTCACGGTTTTGTTTCTGGGAACCCAGCGAGCAGCTTCCCAGGAGGTAACCCATCCCGAGACTGCTCCTCGCACCAGCATGCTTAACTTCAGAGTTCTCATCACCCCGAAGCCACTGGCCTCCCAAAAGGCCTCATGCCATAAGGTGTCATGGCACGCTCAAATAAGGCACCTCGCCCACTCTCTACTAATCGGTGTGGGATATCACAATCCGCCCCTACTTAAAGGACCCGACGCACTCGTCGGCACACTCGCACGACACGGCAGAGTGGATCCGATACCAAAATTGTCACATCCCGAGACCCCCCCCCCCGCCGTAGCATGATATTGTCCGCTCCGGGCGCTCTCCTCTGAGCTGGCCCTCACAGTTTTGTTTCTGGGAACCGTGTGAGCAGCTTCCCAGGAGGTCACCCATCCTGAGACTGTTCCTCGCACCAGCACGCTTAACTTCGGAGTTCTCATCACCCCGAAGCCACTAGGCTACCAAAGGCCTCATGCTATAAGGTGTCACGGCATGCTCAAATAAGGCACTTCGCCCGCTCTCTGCTAGTCGGTGTGGGATATCACACACCACATGAAATATCAACACACATATGCAATAATGCAACATGATGATTATCGAATGAGTATGAATGATGAGTGATTATTAATGAAAATTATTGAGTGACCACTACTGATTGATAATTACTGAATGATAATGAATGAATTACGACCGGGTATTACATAGAATGGTTCCTAGTATTGCTGAATTGGTGGTTCTCTTTTGTGATAAAAGTGGAGCCATCACACAAGTAAAGGACCCAAGAAGACACCACGGTCCAAACACGTAGAAAGCAAATATTATCTGATAAGAGACATTATCAAAAGAGGTGATATAGAAGAACACAAAGTGCCGATAGACAGGCCGACCCATTAACTAAACCTTTTCAGCAATCTAAGCATAAGGGTCATGTTGCTGCGATGGTAATCATACACATTATAGAGTGGTCATAATTTCTGTAATGTTTTAGTTCCTTATGCTTGTAAAATATTTAAGATTATATATATATATTATTCATCATTACTGTGTTCGTGTAATCTGATTCATCATCGGTTTTAATGATATGTCTCGGATAATGAAACTCTATTAAGTCAACTGAAATTCAAATCAATCATGTCCCTTGTCTATATCATTAAAACCGACAGTAACAATTAATGAAGACTAGTTTGTAGGTTAACTCAAGGCACTATTTCATGGGCTAAATGACATGAGGTGTAAAAACTTATTTGTATGGATATGAGTTGGGAACTCATGATCGGACAGACCCACCATTATAAATCTTTAAGGGATTAGATGTCAGCATCTTACCTCATTTACTATTTGAGCCAACTCTTTAGACCTGAGTAATTCATTACTTTTTTACTTATGGATTATTAGTATTGATGATATTAAATGTCATGCCGTAAAAGGGGGCTATAAAAATAGTACTCGAGCTAATATGAATAAAGTGAGGGGACTTCGATGTACAAGAAGATGTAGTTGTCCTCCCACATCTTGAGATTATGTCCTTAAGGGCCTCTACGAGAGTTGGATTGTGGAATGCATGATCGTGCTCAGATAGATTATGAATTAATTATATATTTAAACAATCTGACTCGGAGATTCGAGAAACACATTTGAGCTAAATAAGAATGAAGGTGTATATTTCCTTATGTTCAAATAAGGACAGAAGACGATAATATAATCGGATGCACACTTGTTCTAAATGATAAGTGGGAGATTGTTGGAATGGTATCCTTCGACCAATATGCATAACTCATATAATAGTTTATACGTTATGATTAGTTACTGAAGTATTTATCTAGAAACCGGTTAAGCACCTAAAGTTTAGCCGACGAACTAGCCGACGACTTTTTGTTGTCGGCTAAAGTCCTTTTTTATAGGTAAACGATGGCATTATACGCGGATTTAGTGTGTACCACCAAGAATCTGAATGTTTTGACCTTTCTGTGATATGTCGGGCCTAAGGCCACCAGCATTATCACCTCACCCACTTGTTGGACCTCGGTCAGGTAGTGTCATATCCACTTTCCTCAGCTCCACCTCGAGATTCATTTATTTGAAGTAGTCATAAAATAGGATGTCTACCGAGCTCCATATATCAAAGAAAACCCTTTGTACATCGTAATTAATGATGCAGTAATAACTAGAGCATCATTGTACGGTGCGTGTATCCCCCTATAATTTGAAGGACCAAACTGGGCAACAAAGCTTTTACTTACAACTGCGACCTTCTCAAATTTCTGGTTCTTTATTTTTGAACATGAGCATTTCAAGCTTGCTTATATTGTCGTCAGTAGCTCCTCCTGATATCATATGGATCACTCATTTCATGGTGGGATTCATTCTCAAAGATGCTTCTGAGGAGTCTCCCTCTTTATCCCTGGACCTCATGGAGGCGCATGTAGCTTCTTTCGAGATCCATTTCCTTCCTGGTAAACGAATTTCATTAGATGACCCGCTCAGATGAGCATTTCCATCTCTTCCTTAAGGTGTTCACAGTCATCTATCTTATGTCCATAATCATTGTGAACTAGCAAAAGAGCGTTGATCTCGGTTGAGTAGGTTGTTGAAGTGAGATACGGGCCAGTCAATAACTTTGCTCATCTTGCCTTCTACAGCTTCTAAGACCCGCACCGTCCTAAGTATCAATGTCCAATATTGATCTAATTATGGCCTTTTTAGACAGGGATTTGTTTCATTATTTCTGCAATCAATGTTTCGATCCACCTCTCCCCCTGAAATACCTCATGTTTCGCCACCATGCTACTTTCTCATTCCCTTATTTCGTGCCTTACTTGAAAATCTTCCATTTCTATCTCAGCCTCCTCAATGTTGATATATATATATATATATATATATATATATATATATATATATATATATATATATATATATATATATATATATATATATATATATATCGAGTCCTAATCTAGGACGTCCTCATAAGTTATGGATGGCTTCTTAGCTAGAGAAGTACGGAGTAGATTTGCTTGCAGACCTTGAGCCACGGCACATGCCTATACTTCTTTGGATGTCGAGGGTACCTCTAGGCATGTGTTTGTGAATTGGGATACATGAGTCCTCCGTACTTCTCCGAAGTACTGTTAGATACCAAACAAAAGCATGAAAATTATTTGATGAGCTCTCGCACTTGCGAAGTGGGACAAAAATGCTGAGCTGAAAGCTCGAAAGCTGGAAATTATTCTAGGTGATACCTAGGAACCAAACTTGGGCCGATTCTGTCACGTGTCTAAGAATGCCCAACAGCTGACTGGATCAGAATATCAATGTATTACTACCATATTCTCGAATTGGTAAGTGTCAAGTAGGGTTATAAAGCCCATCGGTAAAGTTGAGCGCTCTAAAAATAATAAAAAAGTTCAGCTTGCAGTATTTCGTTCGAGAAGGGATGCCACGTTGATTCACCAAACCCTTCTATGCCACCTTCTGTAGCAACTCTTCTAATTCACCTTGCGTGCTGGATATGATTGGGTTCAGCATGTTCTCATGCCTAGATCATTCCTCTTCTCTCAGATAGCTTTCTCCATGTTCATCTTGACTGTTTGTGTCATCCGATCTGTCGAAGAGAATGGATATTACTTTTCAGGGAATTCCCTACCTGTTCGAATCCTACTTCTCTTGTTGGAAACTTGGTACCTTCGCCATTTGGAATTTGTGCGGAGTAATAGAATTATCAAACTCTTTGCATTGCGGAAGTAAATTAAAGTGCAGAAAGTAAATGACATAAGATTTATAGAGGTTCGGCCAAACGTGCATACGTCCTCTCTACGTATCTTTTTCTATAGGCTCAAGATGAACCTCTGCACCTCATCTTCTATCGGTCCGAGGGATACCGTTACAATCTCATCTTCTATCGGCCTGAGATAAAATGTTACACATCTTGTCTTTATATCGGTCCAAGATAAACTGTTTACCTTTTCTATCGGACAAGAAAACAACCTATCTAGCTTTCTATTGGTACTAGACAAACCTCTCTTGGATTTAGATATGATTATAACAATGCCGGATCAACGATCCTAATAACACCTAATCAATCTACAATTTATATCTTTCCTCTCGTGTATGTTTTCATGTATGAACACTCAAACACTTATCAATTAAGTACAAATGCAACAACAATAATGTATACAATAATAACAAGTATGTATGTGAGTTCCTTCAAGATTTTGTATTAAATGATACCAAATGGTTTGGTATTTATCGGCAAATTCCCTCAACTAGCCGTTACCTCCTGCTGCCTTCGTTACGTACGTTATTCTTCTTTTGTTACGTACGCTATGTGTATTATGTACGTTAACCAATCTTCGTTACGTATGTTAAGCTACTATGAAATCGGTCCAGTGGCTTCTGTCTATCTTTTACGTACGTTGTCAGTATCCGTATTACGTACGTTAAATACTCCACATATAGCCGTTAATATGATGACGTATGTAGTGACGTCACAACGGTAATATAGTTTGAATTCTGATACAAACTTTTCATTACGTACGATAGGTATCCTTTGTTACGTACGTTAGCCTCTATGTTTAGCGTACGTTATACTCCATGTGCTGCGTACGTTAAGTCATGTTGTCTGCATTCGCCTGCCTTCAGGTGACTTCTTATTACATACGATATACCATGTATATTACGTACTTTAGCTTCATTAAAATGATCTTCTCTGCATTTCAGTCTGGTTCGAGCGTCTTCGACTTCTTTGTTGTTTTGGTTCATTCTATTGTTGTTTTATATGATCAACAACACATCATTAACTCATCATCAAAACCAATTTATAATTATGTGGAATATGATATTCCAACAATCTCCCCCTTTTTTATGATGACAAAACAACAACCTTCAATGGGATTTTATACCTGCAAAATAATTACAGATCATAGTTTTCGGCTTTGTCCGTATCGTTAGTTTTCTTCTTCCCATCTTTTCTTTTCTCCTTTTCAACTCCTTCTTTTATTTTGACTTCTTCGACTTTCTTCGTCTTTTCTCCCCCTTTCATGATCGGGATATTATTTTCATTTTTATTTTTCTCATCATTCTTCTATGACTCGTATTCTCCATTTCCCATCATTTTTCTCAACATTCTTCACCCCCTTTTTGTCATAATCAAAAAGAACATAATAAATAAAATTAATACATTAAATATGACAATGGGTAAAAAACTCTCCCTAAAAAATATCTCCCCAAAAAAAAATTATAACTCCCCTGAGTTAAATACTAATTGATGAAATATTAATTTTGATTTTGGAGATCCAACCTAGAGTTGGTTTTTCTTTTGAAGTATAGACGATATTCGGTATAGTGGTTCCTTTAGGAATCCAAACTTGTTTAATTTTTATCGTCCATCTTGGGCTTTTGCAATTCGAAATATGATGCCCAATTTTTAAACATTTATCACAATGGGGTATTTTAAAATTTAAGGATTCGGTTTTATAATGCGGTTTGAATCCTACCCATGTTTATTTAAAGAAAATTTTTGAACGGAAAGCATTTGTTTAAATTTGTCATTTCTGCAAGAAAATTTGTTTGTTAAATTCTTAAGTTCATTTTGAACTTTTATAGGATCATCCTTTAATTTATTTTCATTTTCAAGGCCTTTCGAATGATCAATTTCAATAGATTTTCCTTTTTCAATTTTGGAGATTTCATCATCCAATAATTTATTTTCCGATTTGAGGGACTTTATTTCAATTAAAGCATTTTAAAAATTGGTATGTAAAAGTTCGAATGCTTCAAATAATTCGTCGTGTGATGAGGGGCTAACCTGGCTTTCGATGTCGCAATCGTCAAATGAACTTCTTGCCATGAGTGCGAGATTATTTTGAATAAATTCATCGTCATCCTCTTTGTCACTCCATGTTGCTACGGGTACTTCCTTCTTGGAAGTTGATGCTCGGCAATTTCTTCCAAAGTGGCCTGGTTTACCACAGATTCAATAGTTATTGTCTAATTTCTTTGCATCGCTCGTCTTGATGTCTTTCTTTCTTCAGTTCAATAAGTTTTGAAACTTATTTATATTCTTGGCATAATATGCCGATTCTTCATCATTTTCGTCCACCGGGATTTCTTCTTTCTTTGACATCTTAGCTTTCAAAGCTATCGTTCTTTCTTTCGATTTCGGTTTGGCGTTCCG
Organism: Orobanche coerulescens; assembly: GCA_033398695.1. NCBI lineage: Eukaryota > Viridiplantae > Streptophyta > Magnoliopsida > Lamiales > Orobanchaceae > Orobanche > Orobanche coerulescens. The sequence continues at coordinate 106,516,865 of CM065805.1, read as the reverse complement.
AGATTTAAGAACTATCTCGTAGTTTATTAGTGAACCAACGAGGGTACTAAAATCAAGATTATTCAAATCTTCCGATTCCATAATCGCCGTAACTGTCCCGTCCCGTTCAACAAGTAGTGATCATAGGATTTTCTTGACCTTTTCACTACTTGTTAATGTTTTTAAAACAAGCCAGTACATTTGTGATGACCGAAAATCGATCGAGCATATTCGTTATAGACTCGTCACTTTTCATCATAAATAGCTCGTAATCGTGAAGGAGCATATTTATCTTTGTTTCCTTGACTTGGTTCGTTCCTTCGCATGTTACCTCTAACATTTTCTAAATTTCTTTGGCACTTTCACATGAGGATATCCAGTTGTGTTCTTCCGGATTTAAAGCACAATACAATAATTGCGTTGCTTTACAATTATAGTGATCATTCTTCCGATCTTCATCATTATAATCTTCGAATCTTTTTTGAGAGTCGTCCGGTTTTGTAGGAATTTTCGGACCTAGGCATATGACTTTCCAAAGCTCGATATCATAAGCTCGGATGAAAATCGACATTTTCCTCTTGCACGTCATGAAGTTAGATCCATCAAAGAAAGGAGGTCGGTTTAAGACAAGACCTTCGACCGGGGCAAATTGAAACACCATAGGATCTTTTTGTCCTCGGATGTTAAGCCGACTTTAGAGATACCACTCCGCTACCAATTTTTGGAAATTTGGTACATTCGTCGTATGGAATTTGTGCAGAGTAATAGAGTTATCAAACTCTTTGCATTGAAGAAGTGAATTAAAGTGCAGAAAGTAAATGAAACAAGATTTATAGAGGTTCGGCCAAACATGCCTACGTCCTTTCTCTGTATCTTTTTCTATAGGCTCAAGATCAACCTCTGCACCTCGTCTTCTATCGGTCATAGGCATACCGTTACAATCTCGTCTTCTATCGGTCCGAGATAAAACGTAACACTTCTTATCTTTATGTTGGTCCAAAATAAACCGTTTTCCTTTTCTATCTGACAAGGAAGCAACCTATCTAGCTTTCTATTAGTACTAGACAAACCTCTCTTGGATTTAGATATGATTGTAACAATGCCGGATCATCGATCCTAATAACACCAAATCAATCTACAATTTATATTTTTCTCTCATGTATGTTTTCGTGTATGAACACTCAAACACTTATCAATTAAGCACAAATACAACAACAATAATGTATACAATGATAACAAGTATGTATGTGAGTTCCTTGAAGTTATTGTATTGAATGATACCAAATGATTTGGTATTTATAGGCAAGTTACCTCAACTACCCATTAGCTCCTGCTACCTTCATTACGTATGTTATTCGTCTTCTGTTACATACGTTATGTGTATTCCCTACGTTAACAAACTTCGTTACCTACGTTAAGCTACTATGAAATCAGTCCAGTGGCTTATGTCTATCATTTACGCACGTTGTCAGTATCCGTATTACGTACGTTAAATACTCCTCATATAGCCGTTGATATGATGACGTATGCCATGATGTCACAAGGGTCATATAGTTTGAATTCCGATACAAACTTTTTGTTACATACGTTAGCCTCTATGTTTAGCGTACATTATACTCCATGTGCTGCGTACGTTAAGTCATGTTGTCTGCATTCGCCTGCATTCAGGTGACTTCTCATTATGTATGATATACCATGTATATTACGTACGTTAGTTTCATTAAAATGATCTTCTCTGCTTTTCAGTGTGGTTCGAGCGTCTTCGACTTCTTTGTTGTTTGTTTCGTTTTATTGTTGTTATCTATGATCAACAACACATCATTACTCATCATCAAAACCAATTTATCATTATGTAGAATAGAATATTCCACCATCTCTGAATCATGCTATCATTGATGTTCGCTAATGCTTCATCTATTAAGGTGATTGTGGTGGACTTGGTTTCTTCTCCGATAGGGGTGGTGCGTGTTTCCTATTGATTTGCTATTCCGCATGCCGCTGCTATCTGTTCTTCCAAGTTTATGGGTATCGGTTCTCCTAGTAAGTTGTGAACTGTTCGTTCTTCCACCATTTCTAATCTCATGTATCAACTCTGGGAGTGACTCGATGACACTGTTCCCACGGACAACGCCACCCGAGATGATCGATCACCAAGAATTAGACTGCTCTTTAAGACTCGATTGGAAAATCACTGGAGTTCATGTAAAAGACGATGGGGATGGTCCTAGCGTGAACTCTCTTATGCTTAAGTCGGGATAGGTTCTGGGAAAAAATCTAATATAATGATATGTGTGATTTATGATGATAATGATATCTACAAGTGAGTTTGCTCACTCCTATATATAAAAATGGGGGAAGTCAATCTCCTGGGATCCTTCCCTAATTCTTAGTGGTATGGGCGTGGCCGCTATTCTCCAATATCAGGATTGCTATTTTGGTAAGATCCCGACTTTCTAGGGATTTTATCCTAGTCAAACCACTTTTTCTAGGTCTATCCAGAAGCCTTCTTATGCTTTCAGCTTGATGATATATATGTCTATCTATTTTGAGCTTGGAATATAGGCCGAGAGGTCGGACCTTCTTTACAAGAAGGTTGCTCTTTGGGAAGATCCGAGTTCATCTGCCCATCTACGACCTACCTCATGTTGGTGGTCTAATTGAGTTTGCTTGGACCCGGTTGATTTTCTGAAAGTGAGGAAGGTACCGATTGCTCAGTACTTCCTTACCAAGGAAGCCGCGACTTGGTGGAAAGTTATCAAGCCTCAGGATCATGCTGCTACGTGGGGATCAGCTGACCGGTCAGCTAGTCGTGATGACCCTCGGTATCAGGATGTACCGAGTTAGATAAACTAGGGGTGGTCGACCCCACAACGGAACTGAGGGAAGCGGCCGCGCCACATCCTTGTTCGCCTCCACGACCGCGGCCTCATCTCTGTCCCCTACCAGCAGACATTCTGAAGGATACAAAAAGCACGTAATTAAAATTCAAATCGCACGTCATCGAAGTGACCGATTCCCAAAATACCAATTCAAAAGTAAAGCGATTAAGGAAACACTATGAGAGTAAGAGGTCTTACAAGTATCAGTCGCACTGTGATGATGGAAAAGTAGTGATACTGTAGACAAATGATGACTCAATCGACCCAAAAGACCGACAACCTAGATATCCATAAACCTAAGCTCTGATACCATATTCTGTAACACCCCCATGTATTTTGGGTATATTACAGCGCTGTGAGCCCCGCCATGGGACACACAAGGGTATTTATATGCGGAACTATGAACTTTGACCGAGAAGGTCCAAGTACAATGAAATGGAAGATAATAAAAATGGTATTCAAAACCATATCCAATACATCCGAATACAACACATCACAAAACAATACCATAGCAACACAGGCCGAAACATCAAGGGAACCGAAAAACAGTACTCGAGTATTCAAAAGAAACATTAAAGTACAATAACTTACAAAACACAACCAGAGACAAAACACAGCATCACACTTGCCCATCATCTTCATGCCGACCCGGTACATGCCTATCTGCTCGCCTGGATCCTGAAATACATGAAATGTATTTCCCCCAAAAATGGGTTAGCCGTCGAATAGACATTACAAGTATATCGAATATGAAACACAATACATCTCGACAATAAAGCAAATGTAATCATCATTTCATCAACTCAAGACTAGTATTTCAGAATAACTAAATCTCATAGAACTTTATTTCAATACATACGTGATTAACCGTGGAACCGCACCAAAGGCAACGGAACCCTCAGAGGCCCTGTCGGACCCTCCCAGAGTGGTTAACCCAAAATATCCATGAAACCGCACCAGAGGCTACGGAACCATCAGACGACCCGTCGGTGCGTCCTAGAGTGGAAATAAACCATTATACAATTCATATATCTTACTTTCAAAGTCGAGAACATACAATCATAAACATATACTTGCCTTTGAGACATCGAGAATCAGAATGAAAAGAGTATAACTTCGGTAGGTCCAAGAACGCACTTCCGGAACCTAAACGATTTGTAAGGAATATGATAATTAATAATCCATACTCAAATCACAAGAAGAAACTGCCGAAACCCACCTACGATTCACGAAATTACAAGGGTAAACATCTAGAGGTTTGAAAATCACCCAAACCCTCTCAAGTCCGAACAAGGTACAAAACAATCCATATAATCATAGGGGAAACATGGGTACGGGGTAGATGCATCATAATCTCAAAGATCTCAAGCTCCAAAATGTATGAATCGGACGAATCTAAGAAAATTCTCAAAAATTCCCAAAACTAGGTTTCTAAGGAATTTAAGATAGAAATGGATTAGATGTTGTGCAATCTTTGTTATCCAACCAAATATGATGATTGTTGAAGAAGGACAGCCTCAAATTGCCCTTTCCTGAGATTTCTCGATTGGAATAACTGAATGTGAAAGGACAAGTGCAGGGGTTGACTGCCCCTTATATACTGCGTTTGCTTAGCGTGCGCTAAGCTTCAAGATTAGCGTGTGCAAACGGGGTCACCCGGTAGTCCAGTGGCTACTGACCTGCGATGTTAGCATGCGCTACCAAGTCTTAGCATGCGCTAACTAGTGTCCTGCCAAAATTCCAGTTCACTGTCCAACTCCGCTAGCGTGCGCTACGACTGGGCACTAGCACGCACTACAAAATACCTATAGCGTGCGCTAGCTGCTATCTAGCGTGCGTTACCTGCTAGTCCAGAAAGTAGAAATACCTCACTGCCTCTGCCGAATCATCTCGTTAGCATGCACTACGGACGATGTTAGCGCGCGCTACTGAACACGAATAGCGTTTGCTAGTGAACTCCTAGCGTGCGCTAACTGCTAGTCCATAGGGCAGAATTAGCTACTGCCTCTGCCAAGCCCAGACCGTTAGCGTGCGCTAAGACTAAAATCTAGCGTGCGCTACTCAAGTAGAAATAGCGTGCGTTAGCCTAGGCCTAGAGCGCTCTATCTGTCTGTCCCAGAATAATGCCGAAAGGTCCAATTAACACGGTCATGATCCAAAAAGGTACGAAACTCCAAATCGACATCGACAACATCTCAAAGTGTTTACAGAGCGACAAAAGAGGAAGGACGGCAAGGTCAAACAATCAATAAAAAGTATAGGTATTACAACAACTTATTCAACCCCCCCTTCTAAACTGTAAGATAGTATACTGTGACCAATAAGTGGTATCGGAGTGGTTGATTATACAAAGAATAGTCTATTTTTAACCTGAATCAAATCCAAATCACTAGCTTTTGAAAACTCCATTTTTTGTACTTATATCATTCATTCTACCATTGTCATGGATACACCAATGATCAATAAAGTTACCATGCTTTCGATTAATGAGTTTGATGACTGAAGAATCAGGATGGATGCCCGTCTCGCTGCACGAGAAATGATATTCATTATACAGGAAGGACCGATCAAGATTATGAAGGTCAACTCAGCTGTTAGGATAGAAGGCTAACCTCTTGCAGAATGCTTGAAAAAGATGGGGAACAGTGGACAACCAATGAACGAAAGCGTTAGAATATGGACAACATCGCCAAGATGTGCTATTTGTCACTCTCGACAAAAGCACATTCTCCAAGGTAACAAACTGCAAGACAACAAAAGAATATGGGAGAAACTCAAGTCAATTCGTGAGGGAACTGAGCACTCGAAAGAAAACATAATCTCAAAACTCGCTTAGTAATTTGAATCCTTCGAAATGAAAACAACTGAAACATTTGAGGAACTTGACTTAGATTTTCCGGCATTGTCTGTGAAGTTGAAATGTGGGGAAAAGTGTATATCCAAAAGGAGAAGAATCTTAAAATTTTCAGATCACTCCCTGCCCGATGGGATATTAAGACCATAGCTCTGTGTGTGTCTTGTAATTTAAATGACATATCTACTTGACCTCTTATCTGACCTCAAAGCTCTTGGGTATGACATTGACAATTAAAAAAGTATGTCTTTGGATTGCGAAAACAGCAAGGTCACTCATGAAAAACTCATGGAAAGCAATCACCAACTTGCAACTGAACAAAATGAGGTAAAATCGCATAATCAATGCAAGAAAAATGATTATACTTTACTAGAAGCTAAGATACAGCTTCTCGAGAAAAGAGAAGGAGAACTCGAGACCATCCTCAAATTATTTGAGAAATCATCATGGAGGATGGAAGACATTCTAATCACTAGAAAACATGTCCATGACAAACATGGCTTGGGATACAACTCGTTCTCCAACAAAGGCAAAACTAGTACGGTTCTTGTCAAATGAGTGGAACCCATTCCTGAAAACAAGGAAGCTCTAAAGGCTACTCCTGTAGACAAAAGAAAGGCTACAGTTGTCCCTTCTCAAAAACCAAAGGTTGTCATTCCGCCACTTAGCTTTTATCATAAGCAGTAGAAAGCATAGCCTCACAAGCATACAAACAACATCATCAACAAAAGAGAAGGAAAGTTGTACCCTAGTCCACCATCATCATGCACCTCAGTACTACCAATAGTACAATGCTCCTACATACTGGGTGCAGGAACCCAGATATCTCTCTCATAAGCAAGCTGTTGCTCAGTTCTACCAACAACATGTCTGGGAATCCCAACTGTAAACCCGAATGGCAGGATAGAAGGCAGAGAAATACGGTTCTTCCTCCCACACAACAACTGTACTGGAGCCAAAATTCGAAAATTTACATGCATAACGATACTTACAGTGATTACGTGCCTGCCCCACGTAAATCTCTCAAAAGAGGATCTAACACAACCTACAACAAACCCACTATTGTTAGGCAAATATGGGTACCTAAAGGCACGAATAATCAAGTACCCAAAAATCAAAGGGGGCCTAAATATGCTAAATTTTTTATTACAGGATATCAAGGAGATGGACATCTGGTATTTCAACAGCGGATGTTCTCATCACATGACAGGAGATTTCACCAAGCTAACAGATTATGTAGAAGTTTGTAGTCCAAAGGTACGATTCAATGACAAATTAAAAGGAAAAACAAGAAGGAAATGAACCCTGTTTGTTGGAAAATTCAAGGTCATCGATGTAGCCTACGTATATAACTACAGTACAATCTTTTTAGCATTATCCAGTTCCGGGATAAACAGTTCTCGATCAAATTATATGTGGATCACTATAGGGTGAAGGACATAAAGATCAAACAGATTTTCCTTACAGGTAACATGTATATTGCTGACTGGAAATCCACTAGTACTATAATCCTTTGTTTCGATGCCAAAGGCACTGCGATGAAAGATGACTATGGCACAAAAGGATGTCTCCAATCAACTTCAAGACCATCAATAAATTAGCTCGACATGGAATGGTCAGAGTCTTGCCTGATGTTTTATTCATAAGAACAGCGTTTGCGGACCTTGCCAGAAAGGCAATCAAGTCAAGTCATCTTCTAAGATCAGAATTTATCTATCAGCTCACAGGTTCCTGGACTTTCTACATATGGATCTTTGTGGCCCTTTATACCCTATCATCTTAGTAGGTAAAAAATATTGTCTTGTTATCGTTGATGATTTTTCAAGGTACTCATGGACTTCCTTCTTGAGAAAGAAGAAAGAGACGGCCATAAAGTTACCAGAACACCTGAAAAAGCTTCAAAATGAGAAAAGGCAAAGCATTGTATCCATTAGTTCTGACAGAGGCATGGAATTCACAAACCGCTTCATAGAGCAGTACTGTGCGGACAATGGCATACTTTATAAATACTCAGCAGCCCGTACTCCTCAACAAAATGGTGTTGCCAAGCGAAAGAACAGGATGATAAAGGAGGCAACAAGAAATATGATAGCTGCAAACAATTCGCCACAACGTTTCTACGGAGAAGCAACAAATACAGCGTGTTGTACACCAAACCGCTGTATCACCAAAAAGTACAACAACAAAATCGCATATGATGTATGGAATAACAAAACTCCTAAGGTTGCGTATTTTCATATTTTTAGATACGGGTGTTATGTTCTTAACGATGGAAATGATCTACTTAGGACCTTCGATGCGAAATTTGATGATGGTATATTTGTTGGATACTCCTCTAAGGTATTTTGGATATTCAATAAAAGAAAACTGACAATAGAGGAGTCAGTTCATGTGGTCTTCGATGAACCCCACTACGACCCTACATGAATAGAAAATCTAACCCAAGCCGTCCAGACGTTATCTCTTGAGGAAATCCCACAGACTCCGGAAGAACCTGTCGCCACTCTAGAAATCAATCATGTTGTTGTAAGAACAGAAGAAGTAGTTGTTGGGATTCAGTGCCTAAAACGAAGGCTCCACGGAAGTGGTAAAACGAAAATTAATTCGATCCGAATCCCTACGAGGATCGATAAAGCTACGTATATACAAATATAAAATGAAAACAAGGAAGATTAGGAATCATACCCTCGTAGTCCATTGATTAAATGGTGTACTCCTTGAAGATGATTCCCCAAGCTTTAAATGCTATCCACAAATCCAATACGCTCCAAGTTATTGGATGATCAAACGCCGAAAGCACTGCATCTCTAAATGCCACGTGCCGGAGAAGTAATTGGAATGACAATGCCTTGCTATCCTCCAAGGATACAGCTAGATCAAGGTTGTAGGAGCTTGTATATTAAGATTATTACCCTCTAAGTGTTAAATCTAAATCTCTATATATCTCTCTAAAACGAAAGCTATATGTGTGAAGATGATGAAGACAATTATTCTCTCTCTATCTCTCAAAACCGTGAGGCTCAAAAGGTGTGGGAGAGTGATGAAGTCTTCACTTCTTTATACACATTCAACCACCAAAATCACCTTTCATATTATTATAAGAGATACCATATCTCTAAAGTCTTTGGTCTTCCATTTATAAAATGGAGACAAAGACTAATAGGAAGGTTGGTGGAAGGGGGCAGCCATCTAGAAGAACCGGGATGAGTTTGGTTCGTTTCGGACTCCCGTGAGTCCAAACAGATAAACTCCAATCCGTTCCAATGTATTTATATCAATTAATTAATCCAATTAATTAATCACATCAAATACAAAATAATATAATTAATTTCTCCAAGAAATAATTATATTTATGAATTAAATTAATCACCTAATAATTTATTTAATTCATTAGGCCATAAAATTAATGTATCCAATAAATTAATTTGGACATCCAATGTCCCAAAATTAATTAGACATCCAATGTCAAATAAATTAGATGTCCAATATATAATATTTATAAAGAGAGAATAAGATCGATTCATTCCGTCGTCAATCCTATTGCGCGACTCGGTAGGTCCGTCTCAGTTAGCAATGGGAGGAACCAAAGAGTGTAGCACCACCTAGCCAGCCTGGTGGCCTACACTGTACCCCAACTGAGAACGAATGAATGGGATCATTCAAGAACCGTTCTGTTGTGAATACCAGTATACGCATACGCCCTTCTTTCAAATGTCCCCATCAAGTTATAGGGTCACAGTCAGTCAAACCCTATCTGTACTTGATGCTATGCATGAGTTAATGTAAATCGAGATCATCGAGCTCTCGTGTATCCAATACAACTAGCTCCAATGCTTTGGCCAAAGACTTATGATATCATCTGCCAATAACCGCATAGGACATATAACCCGTTCACTAACAGGAGAAAGAATTCTATCTTGGTGTTCAGTAGGACTGCTACTTGCCCGTAAAGATGCACGTTGAGGTTGACCCCCACCTTCTGGTTTTCTGGGTCGAACTACTCTATTGAAAATCTTAACGTCACAAGCACATCCCAACCAAATCCTCAGGTCGAAGGTTCATGACTACCTATTACAACCTTTCGATACTGTCATTGATTGTCCCAGAGTGAAATCCGTGTGACGAATCGAGGGTGAGTCGGTTCGAGTATACTAATCCAATTAACATACATATAATGTGTGCGCCCACTAACCATTAGTGTTCGACAGGCACTCCATATCAAAGAACACGTCATACAAGTCTTCACATAAACTTAACACCCAGTCAAGTTTCATCGACTTGCGAACGATTAAGTATTTGAGCTACAAACCTTTCCAGTTCCGATCCCCTTATCCAATAAGGAGTGGAATGTTTTGCTCTCAAATACATGGACTAGTTTTTATATATATATATATATATATATATATATATATATATATGAGTCAGGAATGCCAGCAACATTCAGTAAATAAAGAAACATTCATTTTCCTTTTAATAATGAATTACATAATAACAAGTAAAATGCCCTCACTCAACATTCTCTGAGTGGAATTCGAGGGCATACTCCTAACAATCTCCCACTTGCACTCAATGCCACATAGTATGGTATCTAATACCCATGTTCTCCAGATGACGCTCCAAGCTGGTCTGGGAAAGTGGCTTGGTCAGTGGATCAGCAACAATGTCGGCTGAGTCTACTCTATGCAGCACAATGTATCCCTTGCGAACAAATTCTCTCAGGAGATGATACTTCCTCTAAATGTGTTTGGTACTATTGTGAAACCTTGGCTCCTTGGCATGCGCTACAGCAATGTCGTTGTCGCAGAAAAGCAGAATAGGCAGCTCAGCACATGGTATCACTTGAAGTTCTCCCAGAAACTTCTTAATCCAGAACCCTTCCTTGGAAGCCTCCGAGGCTGCTTGATACTCAGCCTGACAGGTGGAATCAGCAGTCGCGCTTTTCTTGGCGCTATGCCAAGATACTGCTCCTCCATTAAGAGTAAATATGTAGCCAGAAGTAGACATCGAATCGTCTTTCTATCTTCGGAAGTCCGAATCAGTGAATCCCATCACATTCAGTTCTCCACCGCCATACATCAGAACCATATCTCTAGTCCTTCTTAACTACTTGAGAACATTCTTTACGGCAGTCCAATGTTCCCTACTTGGGTTTGCCTGAAACCTACTTACCACGCTCACAGCATGCGCAATGTCAGGTATCGTACACAACATAGCATACATAAGGCTACCTACGACCGAATCATATGGTATATTACTCATTTCCTTTCGTTGTTCTTCATTTTGAGGTCACATCTTCAAGGAGAGTTTTATTCCATGTCGCATCGGTAGGAACCCTCTTTTAGAATCATCCATATTAAATCCCTTTAAGATTTTATCTATATAGAAGGCTTGGAAAGGACCTGTCATTCTCTTCGCTCTATCCCGGTAGAGCCGAATACCAATAATATAGGTAGCTTCTCCCAAGTCTTTCATGGAGAAATTACTCGAAAGCCAAGCTTTCACAAAACTGAGCATTCCCACATCATTTCCTATTAGTACAATGTCATCTACATATAATACTAAGAATGCGATCTTTCTCCCACTAACCCTCTTGTATACACAAGGTTCCTTTTCATTTTGCACGAAGTCAAAATCTTTGTCTGCCTCGTCAAAATCAAGGTTCCAACTACGCGAAGCTTGCTTCAGTCTATAAATGGATCGTTGAAGCTTGCACACTTTCTGAATATTAACCTCGAACACAAATCCTTTAGGATGCTCCATATAGATTTCCTCCTCGAGGAATCCATTAAAGAAAGCCATCTTTAAGTCTATTTGCCATATCTCATAATCGTGGTAGGCATCTATAGCAAGCATCATGCGAATAGACTTGATCATGGCTACGGGCAAGAAAGTATCGTGGTAATCGATCCCTTCCTTTTGGGTATAACCCTTTGCCACAAGCCTGGCCTTCTAGGCGTCAACCTTGCCATCCCCACCAGTCTTTCTCTTGTAGATCCACTTGTTCCCAATAGGCACTATGACCTCAGGTCGGTCTACTAGAGTACAGACCTGATTGACATGCATCGAGTCTATCTCAGCTTCCATATCTTCATGCCATTTCGCGGAGTCTACATCCACCATCGCTTGGTCATAGGTCGTTGGGTCGGTCTCTTGGCTATCACCTGGAACCTTATCGAGACCCATCTCCTCCAGGTGCACAAGGCCATACCTCTCAGGTACATGAGACACCCTACTAGACCTACAAGGTGGTTGTACTTGTGTTTCATAAGGTTCGGTTCCAGTTTCTTGCACACGTGTCTCCTGAGGAGTTTCATTGTATTCTTCCAAAGAAATACTTCTACCTGCTCCGCCTTCCTGAATGAACTCATCTTCGCGGAAGTGTGCTTGCAAAGCAACAATGATCTTTCAATCTTCAAGCATGTAGAATATATAACCCATTATCCTAGATGGGAATCCAATGAAACGTACCTTCACGGACTTCACTTCCAACTTGTCCACCTTAGTCTTCTTGACATAGGTGGTACATCCCCCAATCCTAATGTGATTAAGACTTGGTTTCCTGCCCTCCCACATCTCATGTGGAGTTTTAGGAATGGATTTGGAAGGACATATCTTCAAGATATAAGCAGCAGTCAAGAGTGCATACCCCCACAGGTCGGTAAGTCAGTATAGCCCAGCATAGAATGGACCATGTTCAACAAGGTCCGGTTCCTTCTTTCTGACACACCATTTAACTAAGGAGTACCTGGAGGTATTAGTTATGATACTATTCCATGTTCCTTTAGGAATTCATCAAACTCCATACTCATATACTCCCCACCTCGGTCCAACCGAAGTGCTTTGATATGATTACCAGCTGTTTTTCGACTAGGGCCTTAAATTCCTGGAATTTCTCAAAGGCCTCGGATTTATGTTTCATTAAGTATACGTAACCATACCTAGTATGATCATCTGTAAACGTAATGAAGTACTGATATCCATCAGGTGCTGCATCCAAAGCACCACATACATCGGTATGGTTTAATCTTAGTTTATCAGCGGCTCTTTCAAAAGTCCCTGTGAAGGGAGACTTAGTCATTTTTTCTTTAAGGTAAGATTCACAAGTAGGAAAGGGATCAGATCCCAATAGACCCATAAGTCTATCTTTTTCCATTTTGTAAACCTTGGTCTGACCAACATGACCAAGTCTAAGATGCCATTTCAAAACTTGATTAGTTTCATCCCTACCATGCTTCCTAGTCATAGTATTCACAACGACTTTGTTACTAAGGTTTAGATGATACAGTCCATTTAACAATGTAGAAGTGACCACGAGTTTATTTCTAAAATAAATTTTGCAGGAACCATCACCAATGAAAAATGAAAAACCATTCCGATCCATGACCGGAATGGATACAATGTTCTTATGCCCCTTGGGCAAAACAAGTACATCTTCTAAAGTTAAAACAAAGCCGGATTCTAAACCCAAAAGAAGTGATCCTATGTCAGTTGCCTCGACACTATGCCCGCTTCCGACAGTAATCATCACTTCCCCAGCTCCAAGATTCCTACTTTTTTCCAGATCCTGATTAACGGTACAAATATGAGAACTAGCACCTGAATCCAGTATCCAAGAAGTAGAAAATACAGTAGCAGAAGAAATAACAAGGGCAGACTTCTTCATCCGCGGAGTCTTCATCTGAGACTGAGCGGTCACGAGTTTGTTCATCAACCCTTCTAAGTTGCACGCAATTTCATTGCAGTTGAAATTCATTACAAACTGTGAGAAGGAATCAGGGAGAGACTGTAGGATAAGGTCGGTCTGCAGAGAAGTATCCATCTTAAAATCAAGAGCCTCCAATCTCTCGATCATAGATATAATTTTGAGGACATGGTCCCCAACCTTCTCACCTTCCTTCATCCTTGCACCGAACAGTTGCTTGGATATCTCATATCTAGCAGTTCGACTGTGCTCACCATAAAGCTCAGTTAAATGAGATAAAATATACCTAGCAGAAGTCATTTTCTCATGAGCTCTCGGAAGCTCATTAGACATAGAAGCCATTATATAGGCACGGAATTTTGCGTCATCCTTAACCCACTTTTCGTGGTTTTCAATCTCTTCCTGATTGGCTCTTGTGCGCACGGGAGGCGCCGGAATGTCCATCTCTAAGACGTATCCCAGTGCCTCTATACTTAGGACTATCATCATATTGCAGAGCCAATCCACAAAGTTAGGTCCGATTAAGGTGTTCTTTTCGAGTAGAATTGTGAGTGGGTTCATTGTCATATTGAGAGTTATGTCTGTATTAAGTACGACAGATTAATTAGTGACTCGTTCAATTATGATATGAGTATAGAATTAAGGTCTTTTCTATTCTTTAACCCAACTCCCACTATTTTTATCGGAATAACACACTCCCATGTGAAATCCGTAAGTATCGTTCGCTCTACTTCATAGTGGTGATCGAGTTCTTTATAAATTTTAATAGAGGGCAACCGAACAGGTTTCTAGTCTATTAATTTTCATAAAGTGATGTCCAACATCATCCCATCTAATGGATGATTTGATCTTCTTTTTCCCCTTGTTCACTCCCCTCAACCTATACGGTTTCTGTGGTTCGTGAGCAAGTTAAGTTTATACCATAGACGCAAATCAGCTTCACAATTGAATCTTATTCGGCAACCTATCAGGTGTCTAGGGATAAAATTTGCTCCAACCTAAGGCATCCAATACGCTCTCGGTAATTTATCCATCCTCCCCGAACGACTAGCCCGATAACTCGGAAGCATAGCACATCCGGTTTAGATTTCAATTTTCCGAAAGCTCGATGGAGGGAAGGAAAACCTTGAAACCTTTTAAACTTAATAATTTGTCGTGGGAGAATTTTCGCGATTAATGTTACACTTTGCACATTAATTCATTTAAGCGCGTTTGTGCATTCATACTATATGAATAAACATCCACAACCTAGTTGCTACCAACATATAGTTCATGGACCGTTCCTAGAATCAAAAACTCCGTAATCTATTTACAAGTCTTCGGTCTTAAATCTTCGTCTTCTCGAATGGATCTTCCTCACGTCTTCGTCATTACATATTAATTTTACACTGAAAAATTGCATCCTAGATACAAATATTTCTAGTAAAATAAATAGGCTCAAAACGGCCTTTACAATCCAATCGAATAAAACCTAATGATTCAAAACTAAGTCTATGAACCACATCCCCATTAAAAAGCATTCATCCAATAAATACTAAATAAATGGATACATCATATAAATATATATCGATCCAATCAATAAATAGAATTGATCCAATCAATTCACACAACCGGTAATATGAAAATGATTATAAAACGAAATACCATAAATTATTTTAATCATATTAAATCCAATTTAACATGCGGGAGATTAATTTTCTGGAATACACGAAAATATCGAGCCAAGACGAAACTGCCTATCGGACACAGCCCGTGCCGATTAGCACGGTCAGGTTACCTCGGCAGTCTCCAAGACTGGCTTGCCTGGCACGGCCCGTGCCAATTGGCACGGTCGGGTTACCCCGGCAGTCTCCAAGACTGGCCTGCCTGGCACGGCCCGTGCCGATTGGCACGGTCGGGTTACCCCGGCAGTCTCCAAGACTGGCCTGCCTGGCACGGTCGGATCACCCGGGCAGATTCCATCCCCCGTCCGAAAAACCGTCCAACGACGATTCGGGGCTATATTTTCGACCGGATATCCAATATCAATATTTTCCGACTTTCATATCTTCAATATAAATCACATTTCCCAGAAATTAAAGATTTATATTTAGACATAAATATACGAAAAATATAACTACAACGAACGAAAAACATACACCACGATTACGACTATAAATTATTCCAAATCATTCACCATCCAATAAAGCATTCCAAATATGAAATATCATATATACAATCGCAAGACCTACGCTCTGATACCACTATTGGGATTTGGTGCCTAAAACGAAAGCCTAGCGGATGCGGTAAAATGAAAATTAATTCGATCTGAATCCCTACGAGGATCGATCAGGCGACGTATATACGAAAATAAAACGAAAATAGGGAAGATTAGGAATCATACCCTCGTAGTCCGTTGATTAAATGGTGTACTCCTTGAAGATGATTCCACAAGCTTTAAATGTTATCCACGAATCCAATTCGTTCCAAGCTTTTAGATGATCCAATGCCGAAAGCACCTCGTCTCTACTTGTCATGCACCGGGAAACGATCGGAATGACAACGCCTTACTATCCTCCAAGGATACGGCTAGATCAAGGTTGTAGGAGCTTGTATATTAAGATTATTAGACTCTAAGTGTTAAATCTAAATCTCTCTATATCTCTCTATCTTTCCTCCAAGAAAAAACTCAAGCTATATGTGTGAAGATGATGAAGACAATTCTTCCCTCTCTATCTCTCAAAACTGTGAGGCTCAAAAGGTGTGGGAGAGTGATGAAGTCTTCACTTCTTTAAACACATTCAACCACCAAAATCACCTTTCATATTATATTAAAAGATACCATATCTCTTAAGTCTTTGGTCTTCCATTTATAAAATGGAGATAAAGACTAAGAGGAAGGTTGGTGGAAGGGGGCGGCCATCTAGAAGAACCGGGATGAGTTTAGTTCGTTTCGGACTCCCGTGAGTCCAAACAGATAAACTCCAATCCATTCTGATGTACTTATATAAATTAATTAATTCAATTAATTAATCACAACAAATACAAAATAATATAATTAATTTCTCCAAGAAATTATTATATCTATGAATTAAATTAATCACCCAGTAATTTATTTAATTTATTAGGCCGTAAATTAATTTATCCAGTAAATTAGTTTAGACATCCAATATCCCAAAAGTAATTAGACATCCAATGTCCAATAAATTAGATATTCAATATCTAATATTTATGAAGAGAGAATAAGCTCGATTCATTCCGTTGTCAATCCTATTGCGCGACTCAGTAGGTCCGTCTCAGTTAGCAATGGGAGAAACCAAAGAGTAGTAGCACCACCTAGCCAGCCTGACGGCCTACATTATACCCCAACTGAGAACGAATGATTGGGATCATTCAAGAACCATTCTGTCGTGAATACCAGTATACGTATACACCCTTCTTTCAAATGTCCCGATCAAGTTATAGGGTCACGGTTAGTCAAACCCTATCTATACTTGACGCTATGCATGACTTAATGCAAATCGATATCATCAAGCTCTCATGTATCCAATACAACTAGGTCCAATGCTTTGGCCAAAAACTTATGATCTCATCTGCCAATAACCGCATAGGACATATAACCCATTCACTAACAGGAGAAATAATTCTATCTTGCTATTCAGTAGAACCTGCTACTTGCCCCTCAAGACGCACGTCGAGGTTGACCCCCACCTTCTAGTTTTCTTGGTCGAACTACTCTAATGAAAATCTTAACGTCACAAGCACATCCCTACCAAATCCTCAAGTCGAAGGTTCACGAATACCTATCACAACCTTTTAATCCGTCATTGATTGTCCCGGAGTGAAATCCGTGTGACGAATCGAGGGTGAGTCGGTTCGAGTATACTAATCCAATTAACATACCTATAACGTATGCTCCAACTAACCATTAGTGTTCGACAGGCACTCTCCATGTCAAAGAACATGTCATACAAGTCTTCACATAAGCTTAACACCCAATCAAGTTTCATCGACTTGCGAACGATTAAGTATTTGAGCTATAAACCTTTCCAGTGCCGATCCCCTTATCCAATAATGAGTGGAATGTTTTGATCTCAAATACGCGGACTAGTTTATATATATGTGTATATATATATATATATATATATATATATATATATATATATATATATACGAGTCAGGAATGCCAATAACTTCCAGTAAATAAAGAAACATTCATTTGCCTTTTAATAATGAATTACATAATAACAAGTACAATGCCCTCACTGAATATCCTCTGAGTCGCATTCGAGGGCATACTGCTAACATTAGTCGAAGCTAATGTTGTGGAAGCTGAAGTAGAACCTACAATATATAGGACATAGTAAGGGATGCTGAACTAGAACCCGACTGGAGCTGGTTAAGAGATCATCTTCAGTAGTTGATAATTGGTGATATTGATGTTGGTGTTTCCACCAGAAGAAGAATACAAAATACACAAGGAACTGTACTTTGTGCAAAAGCGGATACAGAATCTGGATCTAAATAGTCTCCATTCCCTGTATGGAAGTCCAAAGCTGAACTTAGGAGACTTGCCATGAGTACACTAGCTGTGCTCTTAGCTCAGGTTGAACCTGTTTCAACCACTGAAGCTCTCAATAATTCTTAATGGATCTCATCTCTGGAAGAAGATCTAAATAGTTTTGAAAGGAATAATGTTTGGCACCTAGTCCCCAGACCAACCCATCAAGATGTATTGGAACAAAATGGGTATATTGAAACAAGAAGGATGCGAATAGCCTTGTCATAAGGAACAAGTCCAGACTAGTTACCCAAGGCTATAGACATGAAGAAGGCATAGACTATAATAAAACTTTTACCCCTGTAGCCAGACTAGAATACATTAGGATGTTTCTAGATTCGCGGCTCATAAGAACTTCACCGTGTATCAAATGGATGTTAAGAACATATTTTTTAATGGAGACCTAAATGAAGAAGTGTATGTTGAACAACCACCAGGGTTTACCAACACAAAGGAAGGAGATCTTGTATACAGGCTAAGGAAAGCATTGTATGGTCTTGAGCAAGTACCCAGGACATGGTACGAAACCCTATCACTATATCTTATCAGTAACAGATTTGAGAATGGTGATGTCGAAAAAACTCGCTTCAAAATCCAGGAAGGTGATGATCTCCTTATGGTACAAATCTATGTAGATGATGTCATTTTTGGTTCAACTAACCTTGATCTATGTAAAAAGTTCTCTGATCTCATGCAAAATAAATTTAGAATGAGTATGATGGGAGACCTTTGTTATCTTAGGGTTGCAGGTTAAACAACTACCTACAGGCATATTCATCAACCAAGAGAAATACAACAATGAACTTCTCAACAAGTTCGTGATGAACCCTTCAAAGTTTTCATCCACCCTCATGAGCACTTCCACACAGATAAGTGATGATGAAGCTAGAAAGCCAGTGGATCAATCACTCTAGAGGGAGCTCGTAGGCTCACTTCTGTACCTAACAGCCAACAAGCCCGATATCTAGTTTCCTGTAGGAGTGTGTGCTCGATAGCAGGTAGCACCTAAATAGTCACACTTCACCACAACCAACAAATCCTTAAGTACGTCAAAGGAACAATCAATGTTGGATTGTGGTATCCTAAGGAAGTGGATTCAATTCAGTCTCAGATACCGAAAGTTGAAAGTTGGATAGGAAGAGTACGAGCAGGACTTGTCACTTCCTTGGACCTAGAGTTGTGTCATGCTTCAGTAAGAAACAATTGGCCTATTCAATTTCTACAGCTCAGTTGGAATATTATGCTGTTTGAAGGTGCTGCATGCAGATCCTGTGGATGAAGAAACAACTACAGGACTATGGCATTGTGTCAAGAGAAACCCCAATCATGTGCGACAACATGAGTGTAATTGCAATCACACATAATCCTATATTACACTCGAGGACCAAGCACAATTATATGAAGCATCACATTTATCAGGAATAATATGGAGAATAAAGATGTTCGGATTGAGAAAATTCATAAAGATGTCCAAATAGTCACAATGCTCACAAAGCCTCTAATCACAACAAGATTCTGTACGCTCCTTCAGGAATTGGGAATGTTACAGCTCTATTAAACTCCTGATAAGTTTTTTTACTCATCAATTGAGGGGGAATGCTGTAAGACCCATGAATACAGTGCCCACTTACTTAATTGTATACTCAGAACTACGGGTCATATCCTTATTGTAGGTAGAATAAGGTACAATTACCTTCCTACATATGAAGTGTGCATTAATTAAAGGGGAACATAGTAGGACCCAAGAATACAGTATTAATCATTAATTGTTGTAAGAATTGAATCCTCTATGTACCTTTTGAGGGGGAATGATATACTTTTGCGGATACATCACAAATACTGTAGGAGTTCAATTAATATTTTAAGCGTATAAAATTCCATAAACTTAACCTTTTTCAAAACAGTTTTGGTCTATGTGCATCGTCTGAATTTAAAATGGTTTAATTATCAATAACGAAACGACATCTGGACTTTAAGACCTTGAATCCGGCGATTTTAATTCAACTGCCTAAACATGCAATAGTGGAGGCTGTAATGTGTTAGAGGTGGGACCGAGCATAAAATTTAAAAATTGATGAACTAGACGTACTAGTTACATCTGAAGTAATCCTGTACATTTATTCAAAAATGATTACCATCTCTTAAATCTGACCTTTCACTGTAACCTAGCCTTCCCGCACACTATAAAAGGACTAGTTTGCTGATCTACAGACTCTTTACACTTTCTGCAAATTAATCGAGTCCACAGTATACATCTTAAATACTTAGAACTTTTTCTAATAAGTTCGTGTTTACCTTTCTTCTGCAAAAATAACTTATTTATAGACTTCCTCTCTTTATCTGAAAAAGAAGGACACAATCATTGAGGACCTATCTTTGCTCGCTCTGTACTTCAAGAGCGTATCATTTCTGAGGACGAAGTCATGACCGGGATGAAACTTGTGATCTTCCTTGTCAAGCAACAAGGATTGTATAGACTGGGCCTTCACCCAGAAACTTATCATGAATAGATCGTGGAGGACTTCTATCTAAATGTTGACTTCAATTATGCATCCAAAAAGAAGGGTTCTGCATTAACTGGAATTGTTAGCACTGTGCAGGAGAAGGAGATCTCCATCAATAGGGAGCTCCTTGACAAATTGTACAAGTTACCTTCCGATGGACTGACACTGGAGGAACTAGAAACTTTTGGTTATGACAGTATTCTAGAAGCCTACTGGGAACTCTTCATCGGTGACTCCAAGGCGTCGGACCTCCATCCGTCTTGCCACAAGAAAAGTTTTACTCTCCCCTACTTTTATCCACACAAAATCTGTTGTCGGGGCGTGGAGAACCAAACTGTAGCATTCGAGATGTGCACGAACTTGAGATTCCGCATGATGGTTGGCATCATGAGCGGGGAGAAGGTGAACTGGTGTCAAATTATAAGAAGTGCCTACAGGATGAGGCTTCCAAGTCAGATTCGGCAAAGAAGTCCTTCGACATGATGCTGAACTATGTGTTGACTTTCTGTGGCATACAACGATATCCTCTGACCAATAAGATTTTGGCTCGGAAATTCTTAGGTGGTTCCAAAAATAACTTGAACAACAAAGCAACTCTGATTGCCAACAGGCCCGACCCCTTCTTAATGCCAACGTCGAGTGATCCAAGAGACGTCACCGTTCATTCCTCCAAGGCCAAAGTTGACGACGGCAAGAAGAGGCATGTTAGTAAGAAAAATGGCTATTCCCGACAACAGCTCTCCAATAGGTGTCGAGAAGAAAAAGAAGAAGAGAAGACAAAAGACCCAGAAGCCTTCAAAGTCGGAAGCTATTCCTACAGCACCTCAAGTGACTACAGCAGTCACTGAAGCAGTTCCGCCTACTGCACCCTTTCCCACAGTGGCAGACCCACAAGAAGCCACTCATATGGAAGAAACACTGGCCGGTCCTGTAACACCCCCAATCCACTGGAGAATATTACAGCGCCGCAGACCCTCTACGTGAGGATCTACCAAGCTAAATACCAAACCAAGACATCATAACATATGCCAACATGGCTAAATACGAATCAGTAGACCGATTTGGCCTTTCATCAATACATACAACTTAAACTTCATATAAATCACTCTATCAAAACTCATATCCGCATAGGGGTCAAAATACAACAATTACTTCCATACGACGGGAGGACACTACAGAGGAAAAGAAAATACAATACGACCACCAGTACCAAGTATTAATCTGTTTGTGATTAGTATCATTTATCTTCCATCATCCTTCATACCGGCCTCGTGGTTTGCCTCCCCAAGAACTTGCACGTACCTGAATGCAACACAAACATACACCCCCCGAATTACTCGTGGGTTAGCAAAATTTCACCATTTTGCTAGTGCAGGTATAAAGTTCAAATACGATCCAATCACAACATATTCCAATAATATAATAATCTGAATAGTCAACGGATCAAACATAATGAAAGAATTCCTGAGATATTTCATTTGTGCAAAATAATCCGAAGCCATGAAGGGCAGTAATAAAGCAAGTAAACAGATTGTAAAGCATTTTACAGATCTCATGAGTTATTAGAGGAAAACATTTTAGGATTAAAGAGTCCTTGTCTTTTCAAAAATAACTTAGGGTCACAGCCCAAAGATTTACTCGGTTCTCGACAACTAAAATATAATCACGAGTCATGCAAATCCGACAATAAAATATTATTCGTACTCATCAAGTAATGAATTCCAGAGGCCTCAATCGACCCTACTTGGCATCACACAAATATGGTTCGTACTCCGCAAGTAACGAACTCCAGAGGCCTCGTTGGACCCTACTTTGTAGCTACATATACTGTTCGTACTCATCAAGTAACGAACTCTAGAGGCCCCGTCGTACCCTACCTGGTTCCACACAAATACCGTTCGTACTCATCATGTAATGAACTCCAGAGGCCCCATCAGACCCTACCTAGTTCCACAGATCAACACAACAATCCGCAACGCATATCAATAACACCACGTTCACATACCACAAAGGGATATACTCCTAGAGCAACACCAAATAGCAGTACCTCCTTACAAAGGAGTCAGCAAACAACACAACCAATATCACACAACATCATAGTACTCATAAATAAGTAAACATATCCACACACACACACACACACCTTTCCGAAAGCATATAACTTTAAGTCCACTAGCGATACAGTCGCACACAACGGAACCATACACAAAAACAATGCATTCTAATATAAAAGACTAATATACATTCTCAGAATGATACATTCAATTACAAACACACGAGTTGATTTGAATATAACCTTTATCGAGAATATACTGATTCTTTTGAAGGTTCATTAAAACATTCAAATTGCACACATAATTAATCCCCAACTATTATATCTACGAAATACGAAGTATATGGTCAGGATACTTACCTCGAAACCACGAACGAAAGAAATGATGAATGGACGCAACCGAGCAACCACGGAACTTCCAAAATATAGCGAGAATAGCTCCATCACGAATCAATAATACTCCTCAAAACCCGACTCTAACTCGCTGCGGAACAACAAAAACAATCGAAGGTTCAAGGGTTTTCTCAAGGGAATCAAACTCATGCTCCGGGTGAAACGAAAATGATAAACGGAATTATGGTGCGTAGATTACAACCAAAACAACAAGAATTACATAATCGATTCATCAACTTCGGATTACATCAAGGAATCCAGGGAAAAACCCCAAAATTACTCAACTAGGATTCTAAGAAGAAAAGTACCTCGATCCAACAAGAAAACAAATGAGATGGTGTTGACAACGTGAAGAAGACTTACCAAGATGAAGCTTGATGATGAAGATTGCTCCAGATCGCCCTAGAAGACCAGACCCGAGGGATAGAGGCGGAAGATGTCGAAATGACTTCCAAAAACCCGTACCGCATGTTATATAACTGGACCATGTTACGTACGTAACCTACTAAGCTTAACATACGTTATCAAGTTAACATACGTAAAAGCTCATATATTACGTACGTAAATGTTTTCCAGAGGCTTCTCCTCAATTTTATACATACGATAACGTACGCAACAAAAAGGGGTTAGCGTACGTAATGCTGCCCAGATAACCTACGTAACGCACTGGCCATTACGGCCGTAACCTGCATTCTGCTAGCAGATTCCATTCTACTGACCGACCAGTCCAGAACGAACTCAAAATGCAACGACTCAAAACATGCGAAGTAATGCTTACAAAGAATTCTCAACAACAAACAAAAGCGTTAAACAAACAAGCGATTCCGACAATCCAAAGGTAGGTAAAAACGAGTACGTATGTGAGTACCCAAAACTTAAATAAGTTTCGTCCTCGAAACTTAACATCCTATCATAATCAATATCTCAATCCCGAAATATCTCAAAATCATGCCACCATGCTCAAGTAATCATCATCAATACCAAATAACTGAAAGAACATACTTACAGGTCCATGAAGTCGATGATCTCCCGTGATACTAGCATACGACTCCCATACAAAGCCTCAGCACAATAAGAACATACACGAATATCGTAATTATAGCAATTTGAAAGTATCTCAAAATTTTGGAACCTCCCAAAATCGGTTTGACTCAAAGTCATAAAATCATTTTCAAAAGCCACGCTACTACCATACTGGTAGAGCCACATAACACACATGCCTGGGTTTTACGAAACCCAAGCTCCGATACCATCTTCTGTAATACTTCCAGAACCAACCGGGGATATTACAGTGCAGTGGGGCCCACGCCGGAACCCACAAGGCTAAAAGTTATTTTCACAAACGTTTCAAACACGCCAAAGAGGCAAAGACGGTAATATTTTAAATACTAAAATATTTTTCAAAACATAGTTCCCAAATACCGTCTAAAATACCATTTCAAAGTACAAGGCGAGGATGCTGAAAGGGGCATTTTTAAAAGTAAACACGAAGCGGTAAAATCCCGAAAGCCATTTAAAGATACACACGCAGCAGATATAACATAATAAAATACATCTACAGCGGAATCATAACAACCAGAAAAGAATACTCGAATCCTAAAAACCATGTCATAACCAGTATCACCGGAAGCTCATTCTTTCACGACCGCTACTAGCTCGATCTCCGAGTACCTAAAAGATAATTCCCACGACGGGGTCAGCCACGGTACTCAAAAATGATATCGATCACATCAACATAAACAATTACATAGCAATGTAATTACAAGTGATAATACTTCCAATGAAATCTTACCGTAGTAACCTTACCAATGGTGATAATTCATATCAAATCAACCCTTACCTCAATCCACACTTCGTGTTCTCAAGTGACAATGAATTCTAAAAATAACCATCCGTATTGTATTCAAATGATACCGAGATTCTCAAAATATAAGTATTTCTCCAATATGGAATAATCCATCCCTGTCCAATTCTGTCCGCTGGATCGCACAATCGAATTCCAATTCTGATAAAACCGATAATACAAAATACTTCTGTAGTCCAACTGCCCCGAAACAAATAACAAGTCCCGGATATCGATAAAAGTATGAATGCTCACACAAGCAATAATAATAAACAACCAATGCATCAACGAGAATATCACCGACATGATAAACTCCACACAAGGTCAACAAAGAACCAACAACGGACGAGAATACCATTGATATGGTAAACCCCAACAAGATTGAAAAGGGATCAGCGACGATCGAGAATACCAACGACGAGGCAAACTCCAAACAAGATCAATAGAGGATCAATAACGAACGGAAATACCAACGATATGGTGAACTCCAACAAGATCAATAAGGATCAATGACGAACGAGGTTACCGACGATACGATGAACACCAAACGAGATCAATAAAGTTCGATAATGAATGGTAATACCAACGATATGGTAAACTCCAACAAGATCAATAAAATTCGATATCAACCGAGAATACCAATGATATGGTAAACTCCAACAAGATCAATAAGGTTCAATAACAATCGAGAATACCAACGATATGGTAAACTCCAACAAGATCAATAAAGTTCGATAACAACCAAGAATACCAATGATATGGTAAACTCCAACAAGATCAATAAAGGACCACAGGGCCAGATATACGAGAGAATAAAATCGTCAAACACATACATATCACAATATGGGTTCTCAAGACAAACCCGACTATCGAACATATCCGACCGTAAATGGACTATGAACGACTAATCAATATGACTCAGGATGGACGTCACGATACGCCCGATACGGAAATGTGTCCTTGCACAAGACACCCACGGGTATCGATTGAATAGACGTCTAGTATTGTACCTAATTTGTCTCACGAAGTACGTCTCATGTGGACGGTTCAATGTGAGGTTGAAACCAACACATGACAACACGTGCCCGCCTTGAAAATCCTACACATGACCGATCAGTACGTATCTGACTCCAGATATGTCACGATACAACATGACAACGAAAGTCGAAGAAACGCATATCCAATAAGGATCAAAAGACTTCCTAAGTGCACAATGACAGTTCAATAATGAAAGATCGACACGACCACAATGTCATATTTCCATTAGACAACAGTTCACAGCATGCTCAACAATGCATATAATATTAACATATAAACTCCCAAGGCCGCAGCCAAGTGTCACAGAAGCATCTAAACAGGAATACTCCGGACCGTGGGTGCCCTAGTCTGGTCTTATCCCTCAACACATTACATACAATCACAAAATACCCCAAGGTCGCAAGCAAGGGTCACAGAAGCATCTACACAAGAATACTCCAGAACGTGGGTGCCATTTAGGTCTTATCCCTCAACATATCGGCCCATCAAATTATAGTTCAAAAAAAGAGCACATCACAAAATAAACCACACAAAGATGCACACTCACATGAAACATTAACACACACATATACAACAATGCAACAGGACAATTATCATAATTTAGCAATACTAGATTACCTCAAAGCCGGAGACACTAACCGTTCCACGACCAACATCCCTAAACGAATACACATTTATACGAATAGTCCGGAACGAAGTACAGTCCATCACTATCAACAATTCACCACCTCGAGATCAATGTCGTCACGGTAAACTGTCCTCGATATCCAACATTTCATATAATAGACCAAAGATAATTCACATCTCCGTTTCCACTAGACATCTTTAAATCATATACATTATGATTTATCCCAGTCCAAGCATAATATACATGCCATCATTCCGACAATTCATATTCATAATATCATTGCTATATCAATCATAAATGAAATGAAATCAAAACCATTTATTAAACATTATAAACTGAGCAAGCATAACTTGCCTTGATACCGATACGACGAAGCCGTTACCAATCCTACCATCTTCATCAACAAGCTCCCCAACCCCGACCAAGGCGATCCATGCATTCTCTAATCTCAATCGCAGCACAACGGTTAAATCTACGAGCTTATTACAACCTAATGCAATAATCAATTAACAATATGCACGATAACAATCAACAATTGATATAATCTACCAATCAAACTCACGGTTCAATGATACCTCGATCATATACGAAACCAAACCATTCAACTCATACAATTACGAATACAAGTCACAATTCGATAGTCAATCAATTCTAACAAGTGTCTCAACGTTTACGATTCCGACTACAATCTTAATTACGGATTAACAAGGTTCATCCTCGTAAATTCATAGTAAAAACCAAATACCAATTATCATCATAATAATCTCGTCAACTCATAATCATATTCGTACTTCCTACACAGATATTACACCAAAAATCACATAACTTGGTTTTAGATATGAATATTCCATATTCATATCCAAAACACCAACACCTTACACATGTTCATCATATAATTCTATAATTCCTCAAGAACATGAATTAATCATATCCAATTAACATCACTTATTCATAATCATCAATATATCATAGTCTAATGTGTTATCTAACCTCTAATCTATCAAATTCCCCTCATATTCCGATCAATACATACATATCATCCTCCTTCAACATACACTTCATACATCATCAAGAACCACAACAATGCTACCATATTCATCATCATATAATGGTAATGTAATATCCTAGAATTTCGCTACGATATTTAGCATTATTTTATCTGAGTCACATTGTACAAAGTGGGACTGACACAGTATGGGTGGATAATTTTGGGAACTATGACAGTCATGCGAGTATGTCTATCGAGGTTATTTTAATTCTAGGATATTACATGCTTGATGTGTTTTTCGATGTCAGATATGCTGTATGAGTATTTGTATAATTGTCGTACTTGATCGAAAGTTGTGTTTAAGGATATCCTGCATCAGATGTATCGTGTGAGAATGTTATCGGAACGATCATATGTATTCAGTATGTCGCGTGTACGTATTCAGTATATTGAGACGACAGACAGGAGCAAAAATGGATAAGTATGAAATCCATTACGTACGTTAAGTCATGAAGCTTACGTACGTAAATAAGCAAGCTTAACATATGTTAAGTTTGGTACATAACGTACGTTAAGAAGGGAATCAGACAAGATAGAGTCGTGGTCGGCAGGTGGGCCCGGTGTCGGTAGCATCGGCGCGAGTGAGTCAACTTCGAGCCTTACGTATGTTAAGGATGTATCATTACGTACGTTAAGAAGGTATGTTACTGTAGCAAGTCAACGTACGTATTACGTACGTTATGTGGCAATGGTTACGTACGTAAGGAAGTACATGAAATGAGTCAGTTAACTCTGGACTGTCATTACGTACGCTACCAAGGAAAGATAGCGCACGTAATATGTTGTTATGTACATTAACATGGACATGTTATGTACGTAACGAGCAGAAATGTTTTATAAGTGGACGCTCGTCATTTCATTTCTCTCTGGAAGTTCACTTCGTTTTCCACCTCCAACCCTCATAAATGGATTCGTGATTTTTCTAATTCGATTTTGAGCTTGGAAACATGGGATTGGAGCTTGAGAAGAAGAGATATTGATGATTCTTCAAGTGTTTGATGGTATTATTCATCTTCAAGAGGTTTGTTGGATAATCCCTCTCTTCTACTTCGAATTTTCATGTTGTTGTTGATGTCTTCCTTGTATGATGATGGTTACGGTGTTGTTGTTGTGATGCTTGATATTGTATGAATCGTATGTTAAGGAATATGATGATATATACCTTAGATTATGAACTAAATGATGGTTTAGATTATAGAACCCATCGAATCAAGTTGTTTTGTTGGCTATGAACATGATTATGGATTTGATTCATATCCTTTAAGTACACTTGAATTATACATGTCATGATTTTATGGAATTGGGAAGGATTGCGGTTAATTTTGGCTAATGATTATTCGTGATGATAATTGGTAATTTTATTCCAATGAACTTACAAAGATGAGCCATGTTAATCCGTAATTAAGATTAAAGTGAGAACCAAGAATGTTGAAGACATTGTTAGAATTATTGATTATCGAATTTCGGCTTCAATTCGTATTGTTGAGAGTTGATATGGTTGGTTTCGTATGATCGAAATGTCATTGAACCATTGGGTTTGATTAGTTAGTTATATCGGTTGTATTGATTGTTATCGAACGTATTGTTAATTGATCATTGCGCTAGGTTGCGTTAAGTGATCTTTGATGATTAATCGTTGTGCTGCGATTGGAATTGGAGGACACATGAATCACCTTGGTCGGGGCTGCGGAGCTTGTGGATGAAGACGACGGGATTGGTCACAACTTCATCGTATCAGTATGAAGGCAAGTTATGCTTGCTCAGTTCATAATGTTTAATAAATGATTTCGTTTTCATTTCATCTATGCTTCATATAGTAATGGTATCATGGAATATGAATTGTCGGGATGATGGTATGTATATTATGCTTGGACTAAGGTAAATCATAATGTATATGATTTTAAATGTCTAGTGGAAATGGAGACGTGAATTATATTTGGTCTATTGTGTGAGAGATTAGATATCAAGGTTAGTTATCATGTCGACATTGAACTTGACGTGGTGGTTTGGTATTAGTTATGGACTGTACTTCATTTTGGATTATTCGGATAACTGTGTATTTGTTCAGAGATGTTAATCGTGGAAAGATTAGCGTCTGCAGCTTGAGGTAAATGGGTAGATTTTGCTAAACTTTGTAGACAATCTTGTCGGATGAAATTGTAGTAACCGGGAATTTCGTTTCTCATATGTTTCGTTTCATGCAAATGAAATTTCACTTCAAATCATCACTAGGAGTGTAAAATTTGACGAATCAATTGTGGGGAAATTCGTAGTAATCCGTCACCGTATGTTCCATTGTTCGTAGCCACCCTTACCTTGTGATTTTTAACACTTAGCAAACTAAGGAAAAATAATTCGATAGTGTAATTAATATTGGTTGTCAAACCACCGAAGTTGTTGTGCAATAAAATCCGTCGATTGTAGTATTCGGAATATAGAATTGTATTAGAAAGCATAAGATTCGATTTCGCCATAATAATTCGTTGACAACCGAAGAATGATAGGATTATCTTCTTGAGTAAATCGATATACCTAATGTTAATTATAAGATTGAACGAGATAATGGTACACAACACTTGAAAACTTAGAAACGATACTCATACCGACAATTAAAACTACACTAGGAATCCAGTTAGGAAAGGGAGGCTAGTTTTATTCATTATAATCCGTACGAGGTGTTAATCGGATGTTTCGTGGCTAGGTTAAGCTCGAGCGGGCGTGGGGACTTCGTTATCATAAAGCACCTACTATCGGATCACAGGCAAGTGAAATCTTGCTCGTGAATTTTCTCATATCAATGTTATACCGTATGTGTGTACGTGCCATTTTGATAAAAGCCGACGTTTGTCTTTCTCTAAAGATGTTATAAATGGGCGATGTGTTGGGGATAAAACACGTATGGTACCCGTGTGGAAATGTGTTAGGGGTAAGACCGAATTGGGCACCTATGTTCCAGGTATTCCGTGTGGATACTTCCGTGACCCTTGGTTGCGACCTTGGGGGCTTATGTGATAAAGAGAGAGACTCGTCGGTTGAGTGATGAAATATTCCTGTGATTACTAGGTCTTGTGATTGTAAAGATGTCGTATATCGTTGTTAGTAGTTGTTATTTGGTATGCATTCTCGACCACAGTTACAGGTATGACTCGTCGTACCAGGTAAAATTGTTCATCATGTGCAGGACATTCCCGAGGGGTCCGGTCAGACTTGAGCGGTGTTGGAATTATCTCTAGCCGTTGCTTTAATGGGAATAAATTGTTTTCTTTGGAAAAACCTTTGTTGTGTAATAATTGAACTTCAAATTACATTTTCCCTTAAATCTTTCGATTCACGTTATGAATTCCTTGAATTTAAGGTTTTATCGCGATTTTCTTAAAATGCCTATTTTTCTAACTAGCCTTGTGGGTCCCGCGTGGGATTCATGGCACTGTAATACCTCGGGATATTTTGGGGGTGTTACAATGTATCTCTATGCTTTTCATTTATATAGTATTTATTGGATGAATGCTTTTGAATGGGGATGTGGTTCGTGGACTTAGTTTTGAATCGATCGTTTTATTCGATTGGGTTGTAAAGGCCGTTTTGAGCCTATTTATTTTACTAGAAATGTTTGTATCTAGGATGCAACTTTCGATGTAAAATTTATATGTAATGACGAAGACCGGAGGAAGATCCATTTCGAGAAGACGAAGATTCAAGACGAAGACTTGTAATTAGATTACGGAGTTTTTGTTATCTAGGAACGGTCCATGAACCACATGTTGGTAGCAACTAGGTTGTGAATGGTTGTTTCATGTTGTATGAATGCCACAAACGCGCTTAAATGATTAATGTGCAAAGTGTAACGTTAATCGCAATAATTCTCCCACAACAAATAATTAAGTTTATAAGGTTTCAAAGTTTTTCCTTCCCTCCATCGAGTTTTCGGGAAATTGAAATCCAAACCGGATGTGCTATGCTTCCGAGTTATCGGGGTAGTCATTCGGGGAGGACGGATAAATTACTGGGGGCGCATTGGATGCCTTCGGTTGGAGCAAATTTTATCCCTAGAAACCTGATAGGTTGCCGGATAAGATTCAATTGTGAAACTGATTTGCGTCGATGGTATAAACTTAACTTGTTCACGAACCATAGAAACCGTATAGGTTGAGGGGAGTGAACAAGGGGAAAAAGAAGATCGAATCATCCATTATATGGGTTGGTGTTGGACACCACTTTATGAAAATTAATAGCCTAGAAACCTGTTCGGTTGCCCTCTATTAAGATTTATAAAGAACTCGATCACCACTATGAAGTAGAGCGACGATACTTCCGGATTTCACATGGGAGTGTGTTATTCTAATAAAAATAGTGGGAGCTGGGTAACAAGAATAGAAAAGACCTTAATTCTATACTCAGAACATAATTGAATGAGTCACTAATTAATCTATCGTACTTAATGCAGACTCAAATCTCAATATGACAATGAATCCACTCGCAATTCTACTCGAAAAGAACACCTTAATGGGACCTAACTTTGTGGATTGGCTCCGCAATCTGATGATTGTCCTCAGTGTAAAGAGACTGGGATACGTCTTGGAGACGGACATTCCGGCACCTCCTGTGCGGACCCAAGCCAATCGGGAAGAGATTGAAAACCACGAAAAGTGAGTTAAGGATGACGTGAAAGTCCGTGCTTATATGATGGCTTCCATGTCTAATGAGCTTCAGAGAGCTCATGAGAAAATGACTTCTGCTAGGCAGATTCTATCTCACTTAACCGAACTTTATGGTGAGCACAGCAGAACTGCTAGATATGAGATATCCAAGCAACTGTTCGGTGCAAGGATGAAGGAAGGTGATAAGGTTGGGGAACACGTCCTCAAAATGATATCCATGATCGAGAGATTGAAGGCTCTTGATTTTAAAATAGATACTTCTCTCCAAACCGACCTTATCCTACAGTCTCTCCCTGATTCCTTCTCACAGTTTGTTATGAACTTCAACTGCAATGAGATTGCATGTAATTTAGCTAGGCTAATGAACAAACTTGTGACCTCTCAGTCTCAAATGAAGACTCCGTGGATGAAGGAGTCTGCCCTTGTGATTTCTTCTGGACTTCGAAAGTCTAAGAATAAAAAGAAAAAGACCAAGAAGCAGACTGGACCACAAGTTAAGGACCTTAAAGGAAGGGCAAGGCCCCGATGGTTCCAAAAGGCAAGAAGAAGAAAGATACTTGTCTCAAGTGCGGTGAGTGGGCCCTTTGGGCTAGAGACTGTCCGATTCTTCATGGCACTTGGTCTGAGAACTTTTAGTTTTGGAAACAAATTGTTCTGCTATTTCCTGGATACTGGATTCTGGTGCTAGTTCTCATATCTGTACCGTGAATCAGGATCTGGAACAAAGTAGGAAGCTTGGAGCTAGAGAAGTTATGATCAGAGTCGGAAGCGGGCATAGTGTCGAGGCAACCGACATAGGATCACTTCTTTTGGGTTTAGAATCCGGCTTTGTTTTGACTTTAGAAGATGTACTTGTTTTACCCAAGGGGCACAAAAACATTGTATCCATTCCGGTCATGGACCGAAAAGGCTTTTCATTTTTCATTAGTGATGGTTCCCGCAAAATTTATTTCTAAAATAAACTAGTGGGTACTGCTACATTGTTAAATGGATTGTATCATCTAAATCTCAACAACAAAGTAGTTGTGAATACTATGACTAGAAAACGTGGTAGGGATGAAACCAATCAAGTTTTAAAATGGCATCTTAGACTTGGTCATGTTGGTCAGACCAAGGTTTACAAGATGGAAAAAGATGGACTTATGGGTCCATTGGGATCAAATACCTTCCCTACTTGTGAATCTCGCCTTAAAGGCAAAATGACTAAGTCCCCCTTCACAGGGACATTTGAAAAAGCCGCTGATAAACTGGGATTAATCCATACCAACGTATGTGGTGCTTTGGAAGCAGCACGCGACGGATATCAATATTTCATTACGTTTACAGATGATCATACTAGGTATGGTTATGTATACTTAATGAAACATAAATTTGAGGCCTTTGAGAAATTCCAGGAATTCAAGGCCATAGTCGAGAAACAAACTGGTAATCATATCAAAGCACTTCGGTCGGACCGAGGTGGCGAGTATATGGGTACGAAGTTTGACGAGTTCCTTAAGGAACATGGAATAGTTTCACAACTAATACCTCCAGGTACTCCTCAGTTAAATGGTGTGTCAGAAAGAAGGAACCGGACCTTGTTGAACATGGTCCGTTCCATGCTGGGCTCTACTGACTTTCCGATTTACCTGTGGGGGTATGCACTCCTGACTGCCGCTTACATCTTGAACAGATGTCCTTCCAAATCCATTCCTAAAACTCCACATGAGATGTGGGAGGGAAGAAAACCAAGTCTTAATCACATTAGGATTTGGGGATGTCCCGCCTATGTCAAGAAGACTAAGGTGGAGAAGTTGGAAGCTAGGTCCGCGAAGGGACGTTTCATTGGATTCCCATCTGGGATGATGGGATATCTATTCTACATGCCCGAAGATCGAAAGATCGTTGTTGCTTTACAAGCACACTTCTTGGAAGATGAGTTCATTCAGGAAGGTGGAGCAGGTAGAAGTATTTCTTTAGAAGAATACAATGAAACTCCTCAGGAGACACCTGTGCAAGAAACTAGAACTGAACTTTCTGAAACACAAGTACAACCACCTCGTAGGTCTAGTAGGGTGTCTCATTTACCTGAGAGGTATAGTTTTATGCACTTGGAAGAACTAGGTTTCCTCGAGGTTCCAAGTGATAAACAAGAGACCGACCCGCGACCAATGACCTAGCAATGGTGGATATAGACTCCATGAAATGGACTGTAGCAGTCTTCATGTAGTTGGGACCTTCATTTTGACGAGACGGTCAAAGAGTTTAACTTCGTGCAAAATGAAGAGGGATCTTGTGTATACAAGAGGGTTAGTGGGAGCAAGATCACATTCTAAGTACTATATGTAGATGACATTCTACTAATAGGAAATGATGTGGGAATGCTCAGTTCTGGGAAAGCTTGGCTTTCGAGTAATTCCTCCATGAAAGACTCGGGAGAAGAAACCTTTATTCTTGGTATTCGACTCTACTGGGATAGATCGAAGAGAATGATGAGTTTTTCCCAAGCCCTCTATATAGATTAGATCTTAAAGAGGGTTCCTTCTGATGCGACATGGAATAAAACTCACCTTGAAGATGTGTCCTCATAGTGAGGAACAATGAAAGGAAATGAGTTATATACCATATGCTTCGGAAGTGGGTAGCCTTACATATGCTTTATTATGTACATGACCTGACATTGTGCAATGCCCGGATAAATGGTGTATTTACCTTGTACTCGACCTTGTATGATCTCGACTCCATGATGTTATAAATCATAGTTTGGTTTCCCGTATTTGTATCCTTATGTTTTTATATATCTTCAACATTTCATGCATGATTCTGCACGTACTTACGTACGCTATCAGGCGTCCATAACGTACGCTAAATGTTGAGTATTACGTACGTTATATGATGTTCTTAACGTACGTAAGCTTAGTCAACTTGGGTTCGGATAAGGGTCGGCGTGGGGCCGGGGGAGATTCGTGTGATTTCCGCGTGAACCTGGACATAGGTGTTACGTACGCTATGGTGCATGTTTTACGTACGCTAAGGACATGGATATTACGTACGTAAACCCCGAGTGATTACGTATGTAAGGAAATGGCGAAATCAGGCCAGTGAACTCTGGTCAGACGATTACGTACGCTAAATCTAGGGTATAACGTACGTTAAGCTTGTTACGTACGTAAGGGTGATTGTATAACGTACGTAACGTCCAGAAATCTATTTATAGAACCCGATCCTCATTTCATTTCCCACTTTTGCTTTGGACGATTTTTGTGCTCTTGAGACTATCCTTCACCTCATATCCCCCATATCATCATCTACCTCCGATTTTTGGAAGCCTAGACCGTGTGAGTTGGTTATCAAGCTTCCGGTTAAGAGTTTATTGAAGATTTTCTTCATTCTTACATCTCTTAAGGTATGTTACGATTCACCAAGCTAGAGTTTACATTCGTAGCTATACTTTGAGCTTATTTTGGAAATCATTGGACTAGTTAATGATCTTTTGAGTCCAGTACCATATTTTGGAGTTTAGAACCCGATTATACCTTGTCTCTCTTCCGTTATTTATAGCATTGATTTAGCCTCGGTGGATGAAAACCTTAACTTGTAGCATCCTTAATTCGTGGGAGTAATAAGCATGATTTCAGTTATATTCTATGATCCCTTTTTATGTTCCATTGGAGAAATTCATATATGTTAGAAGAAATTGTTATGACAATGTCCTCCATGTTCTTGAGGTAATATATATCGACCAGGTCTTTGAACTTAAACCGAATCACCGTAGTGTCGTTTTCCTTGCGTAATATTTAAGCATGCTTGTCGTCTTGAGTAATATTGGGGGTCGAATCATCATAGCCGATCATATGAGGATTTGACATTCATTTCCTTATTTAACACGAAACCCTCAACACCTTGTGAAACAATGAACTTTTAAACAACGGTACTTCATATTCGAAATGATCGTTCAGCCCTTATAGAGTGCCTTATCGTTCCAGGTTCAGTTCTTACCTAGTGTTCTAAACCATGAACAAACCTAGTGTCACTACTTTACGATCTTAATATTAGTATTCGGTGAGCGTATGTTAGTATCGAGTGGTATGTTAAGTTCCTTGTATCTCTTTTTGAACAAGGTGCGATCCTTGCATAGGGGTCGATCGTGGGGCGGTGACATATGGACGCGTGACGTTTGTTGGAGTATTTCATTCTTGCCATTTCCGAGGCAAGTATCATATGTCGAGTTCGATTTATATTGAAACTTTGACCATGCTTGTGGTTTTGTTCATGCTGTTGAATATGAGATGTATTTCTGAAATTTCTCGTGGTATTCGTTGTTATTTGTTCGTATTGATGAACATATTGAAATGCATTTATGTATGCATAGTTGATTGATTTATGGTATAAATGATCCGAGGGGATCATGAGGATCTATCTTTGGCGCTGGATCGAATGTCCACCATGCGTTGGTCCGACGGGATCATCATGGGGATCTATGCTGAGGGCGCTGGATCGCTGGATGGGTTTTCCACCATGCGTTGGTCCGACGGGATCATCATGGGGATCTATACCAAGGGCGCTGGATCGTTGGATTACCCTGTACTATGTTGATGGAATCGTGAGGATTCGCATCATTGGATTCCGATGACGGAAGTCCGTTTTGCTTGTTTATGATGTATTGATGATTTATGTATTATGATACTTGTACTAGCATTGTTTTGCTAACCCCTTCGGGGGTGGACATTGTTTTGATGTTCAGGTAGCCGAGGAGCGGGGAAGCAACCACAGTTCCGACAGGACGATGAAATGGCTCAGTGATGTGGTCGAGGTTTATTTGTTTTTGGGATTTGTCTTCTTGGTTCATCTTAGTACTCGAGTACGTGTGTTTTAATAAAGTCATGTTCGATATGGTTGTAAAAGTTAACTCTTTGGATCAGTTGAATAAGTTCTATGTTTTGAATTTCAGTTGTACAGTTGGATTATATTTACTTTTCTTTTAATTAGCCTTGTAAATCCTTACTTAAAGGGTTTACGGCGCTGTAATTATTCCGAATATCTCGGGGTGTTACAGAATATGGTATCGGAGATAAGATTCATGGATATCTTGGCAGTCGGGTTAGTTGGGTCTGTTTACGTTATTTGATTATTGGTCGGTTGTAACATCACTGCTGAGCTAGCATCGTCGTGTGGACCGTGGTTGTAAGTTTCCTAATCTCGAATACTACCGTTTTATTTAATTCATGATTTGTAAACATTGATGGATTTTCTTTTAGAAAGTTTGCCCTGGATATTGAGTATTTGTGTTTACAGTATGTTGAGAGGAGGTCGTGGACGCGGACACGGTCGTGGAGCGGACGTGTAAATGCGAGACAAGAAGATTCGGTGTCTACCCCAGAAGTAACCGCTAGCCAAACGGATTCCCATTCCGGGGGACAACAGGGATCAGCAAATAATGATGCAGATCCTAACGTGCCGGGAGTGCTTCAGCAGGTGGTTGCTTAGATAAACCAATTTGCTCAAGTTGTGGATCGCATGCAGACGGCGATGGGACAGCAGCATAACGTGGTAATCGAGGAGATAGATGGCTTACCGAGGTGATCAAATTGCATCCTCCGAAATTTGATGGTTCGGCTGAGACGCTTTCTTAGGATCACTGGCTGAAGGAGTTAGAGAAGATTTTTGTGGGGATTAACTGTCCCAACGACAGAAAGGTTCCGGTCGCCCAGTATCTTCTGACAGGGGAGGCTTTCGACTGGTGGGAGGCCATTCGACCGGAGGAGCACAATGTTGACTGGACGGAATTCAAATTGATGATGGAAGCGTAGTATTGTCCTCGCCCAGTTAGAGAAGCCCGAGTTCGGGAGTTTTTCTCACCACAAAATTCAGAAGCATCTGTGACGGGCGTGATTAAGACCTTTAATCACCAGCTGACTTATATGAACCACTTGGTCAGGACCGAGGCGGAGAGGATTTTCCACTTTGACATGCGAATGAAGCCGGAAATTCAGCAATATATGTCCGGATTTGAATGTACCACCTTGCGACAGTATCAGGACAAGGCGTTGGCCTATGATATGAAGGAGGCAGCAGTAGAGAAATCGACGGAAGCAAATAAACAGAAGGTGTCTGGAAACTTCACGGAGAATAAGAGTAGCGGGCCTCGCAGGGGTCAGTCCTCTTATCATCCATCCAGGAGACCTCCGCATCCTTCTCGAGGTGGAAAGAAGTTCCGGGCAGCACCAACTATTTCAGACGCAGGGAAGAAGTGTTATAACTGTGGCAAAGCGGGACATGTACGACGTGATTGTTTCGCGCCTGCTGTGACTTGTTTCGAGTGTGGACAGGAAGGACATCGCGCAACGTTTTGTGGGAATGCGACCCGATCTTTTGGTACTCGCACTCCTGTCTGCAGTTAGAAGGACACTAGTGTAAACCAGACGCAGCAGAGCGGTTTCCCGCAGCAGAATGTTGGGAAAAGAGAGGCATCCAGCGCTGGGTTCGTTCCTCCGTGTATTTACGAGATGAAGAAGGATGATCAGAACACAGCTGTTGCATCAGGTACGATTCAGATCCTTTTGCAACCAGTTAGTGTCTTGTTCGATTCGGGAGCTACGCATTCTTTTATATCTTTGAACTGTGTTAATCGTTTGAAAATGTGCTTGTATGATTGTGAACCTTATGTTGTGGGATTACCGAGCGGAGAGAAAATTGTGGGAACCCTAGAAGCTAGGGATTTTCCAGTAACTATAGGAGGGAGAGATTGGCTATCGAACCTTATCGTGGTTGACATCTACGGTGACGATTTAATTCTCGTAGACGAGTGGCTCAACCGTTATGGAGCTATTCTGAATTACCGAGAGAGAGTCATTTCTATCATTGCCGATGACGGATCTGAACACTTATTCCGAGGATGGAGACCAGGAAGCTTGGGAAAATTGATCAAAGCAATGAAAGCCGTGAAATTAGTGAAGCAGGGATGTCACGGACTTTGGTGCTATGCCATGAGGAAAGAGGAAGGAGTAGAGCTCTCGTCTATTTCAGTTGTGAATGAGTTCTCAGATGTATTTCCTGACGAACTACCTGGGTTACCTCCGCAGAGAGAAGTGGAATTAACTATCGAATTAGAGCCTGGAGCAGCTCTTATTTACAGAGCACCATACCGCATGGCGCCAACCGAGATGTATGAACTAAAGAAGCAATTGGAAGAATTATTACACAAGGGTTACATTCAACCTAGCGTTTCTCCTTGGGGAGCACCCGTTCTCTTTGTCCGGAAGAAAGATGGATCCCTCCGGTTATGTATTGACTACAGGGAATTAAACAAAGTGACGATCAAGAACAAGTATCCGATACCTCGGATCGACGACTTGTTTGATCAATTGCAAGGGGCAAGGGTATTCTCGAAGATTGACTTGCGATCAGGATACCATCAGTTGAGAATTGAGAAATTGGATATACCGAAGTCTGCTTTCAGATCCCGGTACGGGCATTATGAATTTGTAGTGATGCCATTTGGACTTACCAATGCTCCTGCGGTATTTATGCAATTGATGAATCGGGTATTCTTAGAATACTTGGATAAATTTGTGGTCGTCTTCATAGATGACATATTGATATATTCGAAAGACACAGAGGAGCACGCTGAGCATTTGCGTGTGGTTTTGAGCATCTTGAGGAAGGAACGGCTGTATGCAAAGCTTTCCTAATGCGAGTTCTGGCTTAGGGAAGTAACTTTCCTTGGGCATGTGATATCAGCTGACGGAGTTCAGGTGGACCCGAAGAAAGTCGAAGCAATCTTGGAATGGGAAGCTCCTATTAACGTGAAAGAAGTCTGGAGTTTCTTAGGACTTGCCGGATATTATCGCCGTTTTGTTGAGGGATTTTCCAAAATTGCTCGTCCGCTCACTCAGCTGTTACAGAAAACTCAAAAGTTCACGTGGGATGAGAAATGCCAGGCTGGTTTTGATGAACTTAAGAAGAGACTGACGACAGCACCTATATTAGCGTTACCAAATGGGACGGATGGATTCATGGTATACGTGATGCTTCAAATCGAGTGCAGGATGTGTGTTGATGCGAGAGGGATAAGGTGATCGCCTACGCTTCTCGGCGGTGAAACCGTCTGGTTAATTGCCCGACTCATGATCTGGAGCTAGCAGCCGTGGTCTTTGCCCTAAAAATTTGGCGACATTACTTGTATGGCACTCGTTGTCAGATCTTCACCGATCACAAGAGCCTCAAATACATTTTTAGTCAGAAAGAATTTAACATGAGGCAGAGAAGGTGGCTGGAATTGATCAAGGATTACGACTTGGAAATTCTCTATCATCCGGGTAAAGCAAACGTAGTAGCCGATGCATTGAGCCGTAAACCTGTTTCTATTCGAGTGTTGGAAGCACTTACATCCCAAACCAGCATTCAACAGGAACTGATCCGCGAAGGGATTGAAGTATGGGCACCAGGAATCCAAGGGCAACTTTATGTGATGGAACTGACTTCATCACTAGTCGAGGAGATCAAGTCTAAGCAGTTGGACGATTCTCTGATCCTTCGATTATGTGACGAAGTAAAGAAGGGAAAAGCCCCAGGATTCGTGTTACAAGACGATGGAGTTCTGAGATTTCAGAATCGACTTTGTGTTCCCGATGATGGTGATTTGAGACGGACTATTCTGAAGGAAGCTCACAGCGCGCCATATTCCATTCACCCGGGCAGCAGTAAGATGTATAAGGATTTAAAACAAAATTTCTGGTGGGGAAATATGAAGAAGGACGTGGCAGAGTACGTTTCGAAGTGCTTGACTTGTCAACAGGTTAAGATTGAACATCAGCGACC
This sequence comes from Orobanche coerulescens, assembly GCA_033398695.1. NCBI lineage: Eukaryota > Viridiplantae > Streptophyta > Magnoliopsida > Lamiales > Orobanchaceae > Orobanche > Orobanche coerulescens. The sequence continues at coordinate 106,475,947 of CM065805.1, read as the reverse complement.
TGTCGGAATGTTAAAGCCGCTTCCGATCTCTGAATGGAAGTGGGAGGACATCTCGATGGATTTCATCACCAGTATGCCAAGGACTAGAACGGGAATGACCATGATTTGGGTTGTAGTTGATCGAGTAACCAAGTCGGCTCATTTCCTAGGGATTAGAGATACATGGGGGCCCGAGAGATTGGCGCGAGTATTCATTGCGGAAATAGTCGGATTGCATGGGACGCCGAAGACCATTATTTCGGATCGAGATGGTCGTTTCGTGTCGCACTTCTGGAAAGCAGTTCACAGGGCTTTGGGAACTGAGCTCAACTTTAGCACGGCTTATCATCCCCAAACGGACGGTCAGTCCGAAAGGACTATACAGACAGTAGAGGACATGCTTAGAGCTTGTGCATTAGATTGGTCAACTGATTGGGAAGTTCACTTGCCCTTGATCGAGTTCACCTATAATAACAGTTGGCATGCTTCTATTAAGATGGCACCATTTGAAGCTTTGTACGGGAGAAGATGCCGATCACCCCTGTGTTGGAATGATTCTTCGGATTTGATCGGGACGGAACCGGAACTAATAGTTCAGACTCAAGAGAAGATAGCTTTGATTCGGGAAAGACTATTGACTGCCCAGAGTCGACAGAAGTCTTATGCAGATGTACGTCGTCACCCTCTAGAGTTCGACATTGGAGACCACGTATTATTGAAAGTGTCTCCTACATGAGGGATTTTCCGTTTTGGGAGGAAAGGTAAGCTAAGTCCGAGATATATCGGGCCATTTGAGATCCTCGAGAGAGTTGGGGATTTAGCATACAGGTTGGCCTTACCGCCATCGTTGAGTCATGTTCACAGTGTGTTTCACGTATCCCAATTTCGGAAGTATGTACCAGATCCCAATCATATTATTGATTTCGACGAGATCGAGATAGCTAATGACGACACCTTCGAAGAGAGACCAATCAAGATACTCGAGAGTCGAGTCAAGCAATTGAGGAATAAACCGATCTCCTTGGTAAAAGTTCAGTGGTCTCGACATGGAGTCGAAGAAGCAACTTGGGAGACGGAGGAGAGTATGAAGTCGAGATATCCGGAATTATTTTCGTTTTAAGTTTCGGGCCGAAACTTCTTTTTAGAGGGGTAGTATGTAATGCCCGGATAAATGGTGTATTTACCTTGTACTCGACCTTGTATGATCTCGACTTCATGATGTTATAAATCGTAGTTTGGTTTCCCGTATTTGTATCCTCATGTTTTTATATATCTTCAACATTTCATGCATGATTCTGCACGTACTTACGTACGCTATGAGGCGTCCATAACGTACGCTAAATGTTCAGTATTACGTACGTTATATGATGTTCTTAACGTACGTAAGCTTAGCCAACTTGGGTTCGGATAAGGGTCGGCGTGTGGGGGCCGAGGAAGGGGCCGGGGGAGATTCGTGTGATTTCTGCGTGAACCTGGACATAGGTGTTACGTACGCTATGGTGCATGTTTTACGTACGCTAAGGACATGGATATTACGTACGTAAACCCCGAGTGATTACGTACGTAAGGAAATGGCGAAATCAGGCCAGTGAACTCTGGTCAGACGATTAAGTACGCTAAATCTAGGGTATAACGTACGTTAAGCTTGTTACGTACGTAAGGGTGATTGTATAACGTACGTAACGTCCAGAAATCTATTTATAGAACCCGATCCTCATTTCATTTCCCACTTTTGCTTTGGCCGATTTTTGTGCTCTTGAGGCTATCCTTCACCTCATATCCCCCATATCATCATCTACCTCCGATTTTTGGAAGCCTAGACCGTGTGAGTTGGTGATCAAGCTTCCGGTGAAGAGTTTATTGAAGATTTTCTTCATTCTTACATCTCTTAAGGTATGTTACGATTCACCAAGCTAGAGTTTACATTCGTAGCTATACTTTGAGCTTATTTTGGAAATCATTGGACTAGTTAATGATCTTTTGAGTCCAGTACCATAGTTTGGAGTTTAGAACCCGATTATACCTTGTCTCTGTTCCGTTATTTAGAGCATTGATTTAGCCTCGGTGGATGAAAACCTTAACTTGTAGCATCCTTAATTCGTGGGAGTAATAAGCATGATTTCAGTTATATTCTCTGATCCCTTTTTATGTTCCATTGGAGAAATTCATATATGTTAGAAGAAATTGTTATGACAATGTCCTCCATGTTCTTGAGGTAATATATATCGACCAGGTCTTTGAACTTAAACCGAATCACCGTAGTGTCGTTTTCCTTGCGTAATATTTAAGCATGCTTGTCGTCTTGAGTAATATTGGGGGTCGAATCATCATAGCCGATCATATGAGGATTTGACATTCATTTCCTTATTTAACACGAAACCCTCAACACCTTGTGATACAATGAACTTTTAAACAACGGTACTTCATATTCGAAATGATCGTTCAGCCCTTATAGAGTGCCTTATCGTTCCCGGTTCAGTTCTTACTAAGTGTTCTAAACCGTGAACCAACCTAGTGTCACTACTTTACGATCTTAATATTAGTATTCGGTGAGCGTATGTTAGTATCGAGTGGTATGTTAAGTTCCTTGTATTTCTTTTTGAACAAGGTGCGGGCCTGGCATAGGGGTCGATCGTGGGGCGGTGACATACGGACGCGTGACGTTTGTTGGAGTATTTCATTCTTGCCATTTCCGAGGCAAGTATCATATGTCGAGTTCGATTTATATTGAAACTTTGACCATGCTTGTGGTTTTGTTCATGTTGTTGAATATGAGATGTATTTCTGAAATTTCTCGTGGTATTCGTTGTTATTTATTCGTATTGATGAACATATTGAAATGCATATATGTATCCATAGTTGATTGATTTATGGTATAAATGATCCGAGGGGATCATGAGGATCTATGCTGAGGGCGCTGGATCGAATGTCCACCATGCGTTGGTCCGACGGGATCATCATGGGGATCTATGCTGAAGGCGCTGGATCGCTGGACAGGTTTTCCACCATGCGTTGGTCCGAAGGGATCATCATGGGGATCTATACCAAAGGCGGTGGATCGCTGGATTACCCTGTACTATGTTGATGGAATCGTGAGGATTCGCATCGTTGGATTCCGATGACGGAAGTCCGTTTTGCTTGTTTATGATGTATTGATGATTTATGTATTATGATACTTGTACTAGCGTTGTTTTGCTAACCCCTTCGGAGGTGGACATTGTTTTGATGTTCAGGTAGCCGAGGAGCGGGGAAGCAACCACAGTTCCGACAGGATGATGAAATGGCTCAGTGATGTGGTCGAGGTTTATTTGTTTTTGGGATTTGTCTTCTTGGTTCATCTTAGTACTCGAGTACGTGTGTTTTAGTAAAGTCATGTTCGATATGGTTGTAAAAGTTAACTCTTTGGATCAGTTGAATAAGTTATATGTTTTGAATTTCAGTTGTACAGTTGGATTATATTTACTTTTCTTTTAATTAGCCTTGTAAATCCTTACTTAAAGGGTTTACGGCGCTGTAATTATTCCGAATATCTCGGGGTGTTACACATTGCGCATGCTGGAAGCATGGTAAGTAGGTTTCGGGCTAACCCAGTCAGGGAACATTAGACCGCCGTAAAGAATGTTCTCAAGTACTTTAGAAGTACTAAGAGATCTGATTCTTATATATGGTGGTGGAGTACAGAATGTGGTGGGATTCACTGTATTGGACTTCCAAGGACAGAAAGACGATTATATGTCTACTTCTGGCTACATTTACTCTTAATGAAAGAGCAGTATCTTGGCATAGTGCCTAGTATAGCGTGACTGCTGATTCCACCAGTTAGGGTGAGTATAAAGCGGCCACGGAGGCCTCCAAAGGAAGGGTTAAGAAGTTACTAGGTAAACTTCTCGTGACACATTGTGCTGCGCTGCCAGAGCGGTAGCACAGGCCTAAGAGCCGAGTTTTCCCAACAGTACCAAACATATTGAGAGAGTATCATCTCGTAAGAGTATTTGATCGCAAAGAGATACATTGTGCTGCATAGAGTAGAGTCAGCCGACTACGTCACTGATCCACTGACCAAGCCACATTCTCAGATTAGCTTGGAGCATAATCTGGAGAACATGGGTATTAGATACCATAGTGTGTGGCATTGAGTGCAAGTGGGAGATTGTTAGGAGTATGCCCTCGAATGCCACTCAGAGGTTGTTGAGTGAGGGCATTGTACTTATAATTATGTAAATCATTTATATAAGGCAATAAATGTTTCTTTATTTACTGGTAGTTACTGGCATTCCTAACTCGTAAATATATATATATATATATATATATATATATATATAGAAACTAGTCCGTGTATTTGAGAACAAAACGTTCCACTCCTTATTGGATAAGGGGGTCGGCACTGGAAAGGTTTATAGCTCAAATACTTAATCGTTCGCAAGTCGATGAAACTTGGTAGGCGTTAAGTTTATGTAAAGACTTGTATGACGTGTTCTTTGACAAGGAGAGTGCCTGTTGAACACTAATGGTTAGTGGGAGCACACGTTATAGGTATGCTAATTGGATTAGTATACTCGAACCGACTCACCCTCAATTCGTCACACGATTTCACTCCGGACACCAATGATGGAATCGAAAGGTTGTGATAGGTATTCGTGAACCTTCGACTTGAGGATTTAGTAGGGATGTGCTTGTGACGTCAAGATTTTCATTAGAGTAGTTCGACCTCAGAACCGGAAGGCGGGGTCAACCTCAACGTGCATCTTGATGGGCAAGTAGCAGGTCCTACTGAATACCAAGATAGAATTCTTTCTCCTGTTAGTGAATGGGTTATATGTCCTATGCGGTTATTGGCAGATGAGATCATAAGTCTTTGGCCAAAGCATTGGAGCTAGTCAGACATATACACGAGAGCTCGATGATCTCGATTTGCATTAACGCATGCATAGCATCAAGTACAGATAGGGTTTGACTGACCGTGACCCTATAACTTGATCGGGACATTTGAAAGAAGGCTTTATACGTATATTGGTATTCACGACAGAATGGTTCTTGAATGATCCCAATCATTCGTTCTCGGTTAAGTGCAGTGTAGGCCGCCAGGTGCTAGGTGGTGCTACTACTCTTTGGTTCCTCCCATTGCTGACTGAGACGGACCTACCGAGTCGCGCATTAGGATTGACGACGAAATGAATCAAGCTAATTCTCTCATTATGTGTATTAGATATTGGATATCTAAATTTGGGACATTAGATGTCTAAATCGATTTATTGGATAAATTGATTTACGGCCTAATGAATTAAATAAATTACTGGGTGATTAATTTAATTCATGTATATAATTATTTCTTGAGGAAATTAATTATATTATTTTGTATTTGATATGTTTAATTAATTGGATTAATTAATCGATATAAATACATCGAAACGGAATCGGAATTTATCTGTTTGGACTTTCGGGAGTCCGAAACGAACCGAACTCGTCCGTTTTTCATCATGGCCACCCTCCTCTTTTCCACCTAATTTCCCCTTGTCTTTTGTTTCCATTTTATATGGATGATATTGACATGGTGGGGATACCTCTCATGTGAATGAGTTGTATAAGTTTGGTGGAAGGTGAATAAAGAATATATATGTAAGTTTGTGATTGAGAAGACTTCATCATATAACATATATAATTCACACCTTGGAGGAGAGATACGGAAGTGAGATTGAAGGAGAGAGAGAATAGAACTTAGAGTTCATTTCATGGTGTTCATACTCATCTTCATCTTCTTCACTAACTTCTTCTTCATTTTTCTTGGAGAAAATTGAGAGAAAAATATTGAGAGAATTTTGATAAACATACTTGGAGTGTATTCATCAAAATCAATAGCTTCATCACCTAGCTCTAGCCGTATCCTCGGAGGATAGCAAAGTGTTGTCATTCCGTTTGTTTTTCTGGCGCGTGGCAAGTAGAGACGCGGTGCTTTCGGCGTTGGATCGTTCAAGGGCTTGAATCGGAATAGATTCGTAAAGATCAAGCAAAGCTTGGGGAATAGCTCAAGAGAAGGTTATCCATCTAATCAACGGACTACAGGGGTGAGTTTCTATATCTCTTGTTATTCGTTTTGATATTCGTATATACGTAGCTCGATCGATCCTCGTAGGGATTCGGATCGAATTAATTTTCGTTTTACCACTTCCGCTGGGCCTTCATTTTAGGCACCGAATCCCAACAACTTCGTACTGTAATTCGTGTAGAAATTGATATTTGTTGCGTGAACTTTTTGGTTTTGTTTGTATTCTACCATGATGTTTTATTTTAAGTTTCGGGACGAAACTTATTTTTAATAGGATAGAATGTAATGTCCGGTATTCTCGTTTTCTGTTATCTTGAATTGTTTGTGTCTTGACGTCGGACATTTTCTTGTTGACGAGAATCAGAATGAATTCTATCATAATACTATATTTGTTTCTACTGCATAGTCGTTATGGTCGGGTGCGACTTGTTGTCGCGTGCATTTCTTTGATTAAATGTGTGCATGTGATGCGTCGTTAATTTCCGGTTATTGTTTTGAATCATTGCCGGTGGCGTTGTTATGGTCGTCGTGGGGCGTGTTTTCACGCTGTATGTTCTTTCGCGTTGCTTGTAACGTTTCGCCATTGGGCGGGATTTTTTTGGTTCTTGTGTATCTCGTTGAGTTTTCCTGGCGGGATATTGCTTCTCCCTACTTGATTTAAGTTTCGGGACGAAACTTCTTTTAAGGAGGGTAGAATGTAATATCCGCAATTTCGGATTTCCGGTAATTTTATTTTTTCGGGTAGAATGTAACTCTCTTGGGACTGTCTCATCATTCTGAGAATGATTAATTCTGCACTTTTTGTCATCCGAGTTCGTTTCTGTGTCGTTTTGTTGAGTTCCGTGCTTTTTAGCGTCTTTTCCGCACTTGAGTTCGATTCTTTCGAATCTCGTCCGAAACTATTGGTTCGAGTTTCTCGTAAGTTCATTCGATGTTATTTTTCATGTTGCGAGCTTTGGTTTGGTTATTCGATCACGTATCGTGATTTTCGGACGTTTTGGGCCATTTTCGTAATTTCCCAAAGTTTGGGGTAATTACTTTCCGTTGTGGAATTTCGAGCCTTCGGGTGGTCGGAATCATGTGTTCTCTCAGTGTTCGGATTCGTCTTTACGAGTATTTCGTAACCGTGCTTTCAATTTACGTTCAGGTCTGAGTTTCGGGATTTTTCGGACCGTCGGATCGACCGAGTCCTGGCTGGCCGGACCTGTGCGAAACGGCCCTGGAAACGGCGCTGCCCAGCGCCGTGTCTTGCGCCGGGTCGGCCAGGACCAGTAGCCTGCCGAGACACGGCCGAGACACCCGGCGCTGGTCTGGGCCGTTTGCTACGCCGTGTCCGGCAGGGGTATAAATATGGCAGGACAGTCGGGTTTTTCACCCACTTTCTCACTCATTTTCTTCCCTTCCGCGGTTGGAGCTTGATCAATCATATATGAATGTTGTTATAAAATAAATCCATGAAGTTTTTATGTTCATATCATCAATAATCCGTCCTATAACATCCTTTGATCGAGCGAATCAGGTCAGATTTTCTAGAAATCTAATTTTGGGGATTTTGGGTATTTTGTTCGATTTCGTCCGTTTAATCCGATTTATCTTAGGATTGTGATGGATTGATGATTATTTAGATGTATTATATCATTTCCCTTGTTATTCCATGGTTGGATCATATCGATTCGTTGTTTTGGTCGAGTTCTTGATCGACGCCTTGAAGGTGTCCGGTAAAATGTCATAGAGGGGTTTTCGGGTGTTCTACGATTATTCCTCCTCGTATGATCGATGATTTATTGATTATATGTTATTAGGGTTGAATTCTTGTGAAAAACTCGAGTCGGAACCCTTCCGTTCGTTGTCTTCTTCGGGGTCCGAGCTTCCCGGTCGAATCGTGTTCTTCGGAGTATTCTGTAACATCCCCGTGATTTACAGGAATATTACAGCGCCGTAGATCCTTTTTGGAGAACCTACCAGGCTTAGACCCAAATAAAACACATTAAATACAACAAACATAAACGTTCATACAATCAAAACCAACTTCAATTTTAACATGACACACATCACAATACCAAACAACATATCATCCCGTGGGAACATAACCAATACAACCGTTCACAACTGGAATACAACAACATCATTAACCATTAATAATGACATGACATACAACACCGGACAGTACCCGCGCGAGTACAAAACTAAAACACGACTTTGGCCATGACCATACGACCACCAACTCAAAATGATGTACGATATCAATGCTGCCCACCGAGCTCGTGTCCGTCCTGTGCTAGTCCTCCCACTGGACCTGTACGTGAATACACAAAAGTATATCCACCCCAGAAGGGGTCAGCAAGAAGCCGGTGCAAGTACAATGATTCTAGAATATGTACAACAAGTGAATAATCAACAAAAACCACAGAAAATCATAGTGCCATCACAGATATTCCGGAATACCACATCACAGTTATCATCACAAAACAACCTCCCGAGCTATACTGGCCCTGTACCTCTCAAGCAAGATACACACCCTGCAGACACCTCGTCAGCCCTCCCCGGTGTATAGCCCAACCGAGTGATCCGTAGGGAAACGCAGCCTCAGGACCTGTGGGACCCTCACTGGTTTTACTCGGCTCACACACACTCGATCAACAATTGGCACAAATCATATTTTTACATATTCACACGAAGTACATTAAACACAATCAAAGTACTTGCCTCAATTTGAACGACACGAGAAACGGCGAACGGATGAATGTACGGTCCAAATTTCCTTCAACGATTCGATCCTAACACATCGTAATACCGAATCAAAACACAACACCACGGAAATGGAAGAATTCACCCTAAGTCCTACCCTTAGAGACATTTAATCGAACACTACGGAGGTGACAAAGGTCGATCCCAATAACGGATTAAAAACTCGAAATTTAATCCATAAACTTTGAGGGAAAACAAAGGAACATGATTACAATATCATAATCTAACATAATCCAAATCCAAAACAAACTTGAATCAAGAATTCCCAACAAACCCCAAAATTCTTTCAAATAACTTGAAGAACTTCAACCACATACCTTAATTCAACCAAGAGATGGATAATTCTTCAATAATGAACTTGATATCTTGATTCTATAGTGTTTGGAACATGTTTATGGCTTGATTTTGGAGTTTAAGATGGAGGATTCTAGGTGGAGGATGAAGGGAAGGTGCTAGAATGCCCAAAAAATCGACCAAAGGATATATATAGCTCTCGAAATGGGTTTTTCAGCATTTCTGCACTTCCGGTCGTGTCAAATGACACGGTCGAGTCAGGGGTCGTGTCACCCATCCAGAACGTTTTTGCTTAACCGTAACAGCTCGACACGCCCGCGTCAAATGACACGGCCGTGTCACTGCACCAGGGTCCGCTATTTCGACCATAACTCCTTCGTCCGGACTCCGATTGCCTCACCGTTTGAACCATTGGAAAGCTAACTCAATTCTATACAATCCTGTAAAATTTTATAAGTTTTGGATTTTTGTAGAATTTATGGTGATCGATCGAATTCAGCCCTTGTGTAAATCACAATTCGAAAATATCTACTCTTATTCTATTAACACCCTTTTGGTAATACATTCATATCTTACGGCCATAACTCTCGAGTCACCACTTCTACATTCCGTCCAAAACAAACATACTCCGGAAATCACAAAACTTGACAATTACCAACCATAAACATTTCAATTCCGATCGTCAAAACACACGGTTCCAAATAACCATAATTCAACATGGAAATTACGAATAAATTCTCAACTAAATACGTCTGAAACAACACACACACGAATACTAAAATACACGGATATTACACCCTTACCCCCTAAAAAGAAGTTTCGTCCCGAAACTTAAGATACAAAAAGTTTGGGGTATCGGGCACGCATACTATCCTCGGTCTCCCACGTGGCCTCCTCAATTCCATGCTTAGACCATTAGACCTTTACTAACGGAATCACTTTCTGTCGCAATTGTTTCACTCGTTGCTCTAGTATGGTTACCGGTTGTTCTTCATACGTAACATCTTCATTGACTTCAATCTCTTGATAGTCAATAACATGGCTGGGATCGGGAACATACTTGCGTAGTTGCGAAACATGGAATACATCATGAACATGGCTAAGCGTTGGAGGCAACGCTAGTCGATAAGCTACATCGCTTACCTTGTCCAGGATCTCGAAGGGGCCAATATAACGAGGACTAAGCTTCCCCTTCTTACCAAACCGAAGAACTCCACGAGTCGGCGATACTTTCAACAACACATGGTCTCACTTTGGAACTCTAACGGTCGATGACGAACGTCGGCATATGACTTTTGTCGACTCTGAGCAGTCAACAAACTTTGCCGAATAATTGCGACTTTTTCCCGTGTTTGAACCACCAAGTCCGGTTCTATTCCAAGTAATTCGTACGGATCGTCCCAACAGATTGGCGATCTACACCGTCTTCCGTATAATGCTTCAAACGGAGCCATCCCAATCGAACTATGCCAACTGTTATTGTACGCAAATTCAATCAATGGTAAATGAGTCTCCCAATCTTCTTTCCAATCCAACGCGCAAGCCCTCAACATGTCTTCCAGCGTTTGGATCGTCCTCTCCGACTGTCCGTCTGTCTGGGGATGATAAGCGGTGCTGAAATTCAATTTGGTGCCGAGTGCTCGATGTACTGCTTGCCAGAAATGTGACACAAAACGCCCATCGCGATCAAACACTATACTTTTTGGGGTACCATGGAGTCTCACAATCTCCGCAATAAATAACCGAGCCAACCTCTCCTGTCCCCAAGTATCTCTAATGCCCAGAAAGTGTGCGGATTTGGTTAGCCGATAAACGATTACCCAAATTATATTCACTCCAGTTCACGTCTTTGGCATTCCCACAATAAAATCCATCGCTATATCTTCCCACTTCCATTTCGGAATTGGTAGCGGTTGCAATTTACCCGCAGGTCTCTGATGCTCCGCTTTAATCCGCTGACAAGTCAAGCATTTTGACACGAATTCCGTTACATCTTTCTTCATGTTCGGCCACCAAAAATTTTTCTTCAAGTCCTTATACATTTTACTCATACCCGGATGAATCGAGTACGGAGTAGAATGTGCTTCATTCAAAATTACCTGTTTGAGATCATCCCGATTAGGTACACAAGTTCTACCTCGGAATCGAAGAACTCCGTCTTCATCGATTAAGAATCCAGGAGCTTTTCCTCTAACACTGTCTTCCCGAAGCTGCACAATTGAGAGATCATCTAATTGTTTGGACTGAATATCTTCCATCACGGAGGACGTAATCTCAAGGAAACGCAACTGTCCTTGAGTTCTGTGAGGCCAAACTTCAATTTCCATATCAATCAACTCTCGTCTAAGCTTCGGTTGAATGGTAAGTAGTTCCAACTTCTGCAGCACGACTGACTTGCGGCTTAACGCATCGGCAACGACATTCGCTTTGCCTGGATGGTAAAGAATGTCAAGATCATAATCTTTAAGAAGTTCCAACCATCGCCGCTGACGCATATTTAGCTCCTTCTGCGTAAATATGTACTTCAAGCTCTTATGATCCGTATACACTCGACAAGAAGAACCATACAAGTAATGTCTCCAAATTTTCAACGCAAACACCACAGCGGCTAACTCAAGATCATGAGTAGGATAATTCATCTCGTATGGCTTTAATTGTCGAGACGCATAAGCCACTACTCTCTCATTTTGCATCAATACACATCCCAATCCTTGTTTAGAAGCATCACTATAAATAACGAAACCTTCCGTTCCTTGTGGTAAGGCTAGGATCGGAGACGTAGTCAACCGCTTTTTCAACTCGTCAAAACTCTTCTGACACTCATCACTCCACTCAAATTTCTGTGTCTTCTGCAATAATAGGGTGAGCGGTCGAGCAATTTTCGAGAATCCTTCGACAAATCGACGATAATAGCCCGCTAATCCTAGAAAACTCCGAACTTCCTTAACATTCCGTAGGGGCTCCCAAGCTAAGACTGCTTCAACCTTTTGAGGGTCTACTCGAATACCATCTAGTGAGATGATGTGTCCTTAAAAGAAACTTCTCTAAGCCAGAACTCGCACTTAGAAAATTTAGCATAAAGCTTATCAGCCCTCAAAATACTCAACGCGATTCTCAAGTGTTCGGCATGCTCCGTCTCACTTTTGGAATAGATTAATATATCGCCGATAAACACCACTATAAATTTATCGAGATATTCGATAAAAGTTTTGTTCATAAGCTGCATAAAGGCCGCCGGAGCATTTGTTAAACCGAATGGCATAACTACGAATTCGTAATGCCCATACCTCGTTCGAAATGCTGACCTGGGGATATCCGAATCTCGAATTCGCAGTTGGTAATATCCTGACCTCAAATCAATCTTGGAGAAAACCGTAGCCCCTTGTAATTGATCAAATAGATCATCGATTCTTGGCAACGGATAATTGTTCTTAATAGTGAGTTTAATCAACTCACGATAGTCAATACATAGCCGTAAGGACCCATCTTTATTTCGTACAAACAATACCGGTGCACCCCATGGAGACACACTAGGCCGAATATAACCTTTGTCCAACAATTCACCCAATTGTTTCTTCAATTCTAGCATTTCCGACGGGGCCATTCTGTACAGTGCCTTGGATATTGGCGCCGCATTGGGCTCTAGTTCGATGACGAACTCCACTTCACGATGTGGTGGCAATCCCAGCAAATCATCTGGAAATACGTCTGGAAATTCATTCACAACTGGAACAGAGGATAACTGTACCCCGCCAACTTCCGATTTCAACGCATAACACCAGTAACTGGTACAACCTTGTCGCAATAATTTCATCGCCTTCATGGCTCGAATAATCTTCCCAGAAGTACCAGGTTTTTTCCCTTCAAAAACGTGTTCAGTACCATCCGGCGCGACTATCGAAATTATTTTCCGACGATAATCTACTATCGCTCCATGCCGATTTAACCAATCATCACCGAGGATTAAATCCTCTCCCATCATATCGATCACAATCAAATCGGATGACCAATCTTTACTGCCAATGGTTATGGGACAATTGGCAATCTCTTGATCTCCAACTATCCTTTCCCCACTTGGCAGCCCAACAATAAAAGGTTCACATGAAGAGAGACCGTCTAGGCCCAAACGATTCACACAATATAATGATATAAAAGAATGAGTAGCTCCAGAATCAAACAATACATCTACCGGGTGCATCGAAATATAAACAATACCTGACGTAGTGGCGGTCCCTACGTCATCAGTCCGCCTCATCTCATACAATCGGGGTGGGGCTGATCCAATGCTAGATGCATCCTTATGCTCGGTTTTACCTCTGCCACTGCCACGTCCAACACTAGGAGTTGGCTGACCCGTAACTGTGCCAGCCGGAGTAGGGGACTGTTTAGAGAAGATTTTGCCCACTGACTAACAATATAATGCGCGATGACCCTGCTTCCCACACTTAAAACAATCAATGGGGCGAGAAGTGCAACGAGAACTGACATGTCCCGGATTTCCACAATTAAACAAACTCTCGGCACTCCTCCACTAGGCTGAGGGGAACCGACAGAAGATTGCATAGAAGATTGAGGCCTACGCGATCCACTGCCTCGGAAACTACCAGAAAATTTTGGTTTCTTCGAGCTCAAAACTGCTGGAACCGGAACTGACACCATTTCGTAAGCAAGTGCTCTATCCTGATATCCTCTCAAAGTAGTACACCCAAGGCCCGCCATATACTTTCGGACCTCCGGTTTCATCCTTGCATCGAAATGAAGTATTTTGTCTATCTCATCCTTAACCCGATCTTGGACATACACTAACTGCTTGTTGTATGTCTTGATTGCTTCAGAAATAGGAACATCTTCGGGTTGAGCTCTGAAGAACTCACTGACTCTTGCTAACTGTACCGGCGCTGGACAATATTGAGCTTCCATTAATTCTTTAAATTCTTCCCAAGTGACCTCACGGTCCTTGGGCTTAACCGCTCGCCACCAGTCCGAAGCGTCATCAACTGTCAGATATTGAGCAATCGGGACTCTCTTGGCTTCAGGACAACCAATACCGTCAAAGATCTTCTCCAGCTCAACTAACCAATGAACCCAATTGTTCGCATAACCGGAACCATCGAATCTGGGAGGGTTCATTTTCATAACTTCTTGAAGCCATCGATCCTCAACCGTTCTGCCAGTATTAATATTCTGCACCACTTGTGCCAGTTGGTGCACTTGTGTTACAACTTGTTGAAGAACGTTAGGCACTTCGGCCTCCGAGCCTCCATCTGAACCTCCCGAAGGGATCGGGTCCGACCTAGTCGCAGAACGAGATGCCGATTCTGAAACGGACCTCTCGGACTCGGACACTACTACTCTGCCACGGCCTCGACCACGACCGCGTTGACGGAAAGCTCTACCTCTGGGCATACTGAAGAATAAGAATGGTTCAACAAGGAAACGATTACAATAATAGATTGCACAATATTAAGGTAATTATTTAGAAGGGAAGAAACAACCAACATCCGAAGAGTCTTCCAAAGACAGTGCAACACGGGGTGGTAGCATGCCAATGATATCGTAGACAACAACCGACTCAATTTAATGCACTAAAACACCGACACCTAGGTATCCATAAACCTAGGCTCGATACCATATTCGTAACATCCCGTGATTTACAGAATATTCTGGCGCCGTAGATCCTTTTTGGAGAACCTACTGTGCTTAGACCCAAATAAAACACATTAAATACAACAAACATAAACGTTCATACAATCAAAACCAACTTCAATTTTAACATGACACACATCACAATACCAAACAACATATCATCCCGTGGGAACATAACCAATACAACCGCTCACAATCGAATACAACAACATCATTAACCATTAATAATGACATGACATACAACACCGGACAGTACCCGCGCGAGTACAAAACTAAAACACGACTTTGGCCATGACCATACGACCACCAACTCAAAATGATGTACGATATCAATGCTGCCCACCGAGCTCGTGTCCGTCCTGTGCTAGTCCTCCAACTGGACCTGTACTTGAATACACAAAAGTATATCCACCCCAGAAGGGGTCAGCAAGAAGCCGGTGCAAGGACAATGATTCTAGAATATGTACAACAAGTGAATAATCAACAAAAACCACAGAAAATCATAGTGCCATCACAGATATTCCGGAATACCACATCACAGTTATCATCACAAAACAACCTCCCGAGCTATACTGGCCCTGTACCTCTCAAGCAAGATACACACCCCAGAGACACCTCGCCAGGCCCTCCCTGGTGTATAGCCCAACCGAGTGATCCGTAGGGAAACACAGCCTACCGGACCCCAGGGGACCCTCACTGGTTTTACTCGGCTCACACACACTCGATCAACAATTGGCACAAATCATATTTTTACATATTCACACGAAGTACATTAAACACAATCAAAGTACTTGCCTCAATTTGAACGACACGAGAAACGGCGAACGGATGAATGTACGGTCCGAATTTCCTTCAACGATTCGATCCTAACACATCGTAATACCGAATCAAAACACAACACCACGGAAATGGAAGAATTCACCCTAAGTCCTACCCTTAGAGACATTTAATCGAACACTACGGAGGCGACAAAGGTCGATCCCAAGAACGGATTAAAAACTCGAAATTTAATCCATAAACTTTGAGGGAAAACAAAGGAACATGATTACAATATCATAATCTAACATAATCCAAATCCAAAACAAACTTGAATCAAGAATTCCCAACAAACCCCAAAATTCTTTCAAATAACTTGAAGAACTTCAACCACATACCTTAATTCAACCAAGAGATGGATAATTCTTCAATAATGAACTTGATATCTTGATTCTATAGTGTTTGGAACATGTTTATGGCTTGATTTTGGAGTTTAAGATGGAGGATTCTAGGTGGAGGATGAAGGGAAGGTGCTAGAATGCCCAAAAAATCGACCAAAGGATATATATAGCTCCCGAAATGGGTTTTTCAGCATTTCTGCACTTCCGGTCGTGTCAAATGACACGGTCGAGTCAGGGGTCGTGTCACCCATCCAGAACGTTTTTGCTTAACCGTAATAGCTCGACACGCCCGCGTCAAATGACACGGCCGTGTCACTGCACCAGGGTCCTCTATTTCGACCATAACTCCTTCGTCCGGATTCCGATTGCCTCACCGTTTAAACCATTGGAAAGCTAACTCAATTCTCTACAATCCTGTAAAATTTTATAATTTTTGGATTTTTGTAGAATTTATGGTGATCGATCTAATTCAGCCCTTGTGTAAATCACAATTCGGAAATATCTACTCTTATTCTATTAACACCCTTTTGGTAATACATTCATATCTTACGGCCATAACTCTCGAGTCACCACTTCTACATTCCGTCCAAAACAAACATACTCCGGAAATCACAAAACTTGACAATTACCAACCATAAACATTCCAATTCCGATCGTCAAAACACACGGTTCCAAATAACCATAATTCAACATGGAAATTACGAATAAATTCTCAACTAAATACGTCCGAAACAACACACACACGAATACTAAAATACACGGATATTACATATTCGGTAGCGGTTATAAAGGCAAGTATTTTACTATACGATTTGTGTCTTGTGAATAGGTACGTCGTGTTATGGTTGTGATGAATTTGGTTTACTTTCGTGAATATGCTTCGTAAGAATTAATTATTATGAATGATTGATGGTAGCGATAATACCCTCACTTAGCTAACGTCGTGAAATTATGTTGGTCGTGTTGATCATCTAAGTTTATGCCGGGTATGGTTGGTCATTGTTGAGTTGTTGTGATGATTATGATAATTGTGTTGTTTTGGTTTACATACTTGATTATACATTTCGGTGTAATGTGGAATGGCTTGATATTTGATGATTATGAGTTGTGTCATGTCGATGTGTGTGTGTATGTGTTCCAGGTAGGGTCTGACGAGGCCTCTGGAGTTCGGTACATGATGTGTACGAACAAGGTGTGTGATCCAGGTAGGGTCTGACGAGGCCTCTGGAGTTCGGTACATGATGTGTACGAACAAGGTGTGTGATCCAGGTAGGGTCTGACGAGACCTCTGGAGTTTGGTACATGATGTGTACGAACAATGTTTGTGGCCGGGTAGGGTCCGTTGGGGCCTCCGGAGTTCGGTACATGATGTGTACGAACAATGTTTGTGGCCGGGTAGGGTCCGTTGAGGCCTCCGAAGTTCGGTACATGATGTGTACGAACAGTGTTTGTGTCCGGGTAGGGTCCGTTGAGGCCTCCGGAGTTCGGTACATGATGTGTACGAACAGTGTGTGTGGTCCGGGTAAGGTCCGTCGAGGCCTCCGGAGTTCGGTACATGATGTGTACGAACAATGATCGTGTAATAGTGCTTGTTTGGGTAACATTTTAAATATGAGTCTCGGACTCATAATGATATCTTATCTCGTGTGTTTTGAAACGAGAATCGGGCCAAGGCCCTAATGTTTACGAAAGGGTTTTGTAAATTGGGACTCGAGGTCCAAAAGAATTTCTGCTTTAAAAATCCCCGAGATGATGTGTTCCTTTTCAAATATCTCTTGCTTGAGTTCGAAATTCTAAAACTTCTCGGGAACATTTTGATAATTGATTTCCGTATTAAATTTGTAGTTGCTATTTACTTGTTGCATTTCGTATCGTATTATAATTGCACTAGTAAAACAGTGGAGTTTAACTAACTCCCGAGTAATCGGGGGGTGGATGTCTGTTTTGCGTCCAGGTACATGCTGGTTCGGGGGAGCAGTCACAGGATCGCCACAACTGGATGATGAGCTGCGATACTAATCAAGAGTCGAGAGTTGGTAGAGTTTGGTTATATTGTTAGAGTTGATTAAGTCTTCCGATGTATTGTGTTTCGACCCCTGTGTGGGTAATGTTGTTAGTCAGTTCTGTTGATAGAGTTATGTGACCTCATAGGTCTATGTGTTTATGTGTAAGTGACCTTAACGGTCTGTATTATTATATTGCTTGACCCTGGTCGGGTAAGCACTTGGTTGTTTATGGATGTTTAGCCTGGTAGATCCTTGTGGAAAGGGTCTACGGCGTGTAATATTCCCATCCGGTTTTGGGGGTGTTACATTTATGGTATCAGAGCTTAGGTTGCGGAAACCTAGGCTGTCGGTTCGAGTCGAGTCGTGGTTTGTCGAGTAATGTGTTGTCTTGTTGTTCGAGTGGTCAGGTGACAAGTTGAGTTGTGCGTAGTCACAACGTGTCGGATATGTTGTCGGATGAGATTAGTATCATGGGCGACCGTCATCTCCGTGCGGCCTGTGGACATAAGTCTCCTCCTTTATGCGTAATACCTGTGTATCTCGATTTTATCTTAATGAGTTAATTGCGGTGCATAATTTTATTTGCACGGTGTTGTGAATGTAGTTATATTTAATACGTGTGACATATAGTATATGTATAAAACTGGGCCTATTGTTGTTTTACCTTTGAACCACTGTGAGGGGGGTATGGTGTGAAAATTGAGAACCTTGTTGGGTTTCGAATAAGGTATCGACGATTGAGTTCGTGAGAAACTCCGAGGAATGGTTTTGTTGTATGTTTAAACTAGATGCTGTGAGATGTATTCAATTGGATTTTGCATGTTGGACTGTATTCCTTTTTCCGCTACGTGAGTTCTTTTGTAATGGCTTTCAATATTTTACCGGCTGAGTTTTATTTCGAAAACTGATTCCCTTAACCGAGTTTTTGGAATTATGGCCTTGATCGTTTTGGCGAAATTCTTCTGACGGTATTTAGTATTTCGTAAATGACTTTTGTGAGTTTTTGAAATATTACCGTCATCGACCTTTTTGGCGTTTTGTAAATGGTTTTTAGCCTAGTGGGTTCCGGCGCGGGACCCACGGCGCTATAATGTTCCGTGTAATTATCTGAAATTTTTGGGCATTCTAGCCCATTGAATTATCTTTGAAAACTTTGAGTACCCTAGAAAATAAATTTCGAGACGTACTTTTAAAATGAATTATTTTCTCGTGGTACATCCAAGGTGCCACAATATGTTTCAAGAGTCTTCTACCTCGAGGACCAAAATGTTTTGAGATATTTCTAATGTTTTAGAAACACTTTTACTTAGACCCGAGGGTCGAATATTTCCGAAAGTTTTTCACGAAAAGAAAGTGTCCTCATTTTTATCGAATGCGAAATAGTTTTCCAAAGTCTCGATAACGATGTTTCACGATTGTACTTTTTTTGAAGGGTGATACTCAAGATCAATCGGTGTTTCCAAAATTATTTTCAAAAGGAGGTTTTCGTTTTTAAAACCTATCCATTCCCGTTTGAGGGCTGGGTATGTATGTATGATGTTCGCGTTGTTGTTATGATGTTTGCTCCCGAGTATGATCGAATTGGTGGCATGAACGTCGAGGCGTTGCCACGCATTTGTTGTACTAGCCCTCTGTGAGAGGTGTGAACTGGTGTTTACTGTTTATCGCCTCGTGGTGATTTGCGTGTTGTCGCACGAGTGTGAGCTGTTGAAGCTTGGGTTTGTACGTTTGTGTACATGTGTGATTGTTTTATAATGTTTGTAATTATGTGCTGGTTATCGTTCGGGCCGTTGAGGTCGCCGAACGATACCGTCGTTGTTGTAGTGTTTGTGTGTGTATTACTTTACGATGGTAATCGTTGTATATGATATGTGTTATGATTCCTTGTTGTGCTGAGTTGGCATCACCGCTATGTTGTTTTGCGACGTTGTGCCCCATTGTATCTAGCATTTGTATTTTTGGTATGCCGAGCTGAGGTGTTTCAACCGTGATGTGCCGGGGCATACATGTGTAAATTGTCCTTCTTGTCTGTAACGCATTTCAAGTGAGGACTCGAGGGACACCGAATTAGCTACTGAGACTTTCGGAGTTCGCGCTTCAGCACAGATATTAGGATCGACTCTGAGAGATCCATGGGAGATTTTCCTGTCGGATGCTTTTTGTGTTGTTACCTTGTTTCCATTGTTGTGAGTTGCGGGGGACGACATTTCTTTTATAAGAGGTCGGATGTAATACCCGTACTATATTTGACTTCTGCAGTTTCTCCTTCTAAATTCTATCGACTTGCACGTGTTCGTCGATACTTTTTGAACTTGTTTGATGTCTCAGTTGTCATCGTTCGAACTGGTTGTGACCTTGTTTCGAATCGACTCGCTTTGTCATCGTGACCTTTCCGAGTTCGGTTCGATTCTTGTGAACCTTGTTTGGAAGTAACATCTTTCACTTTCTACCAGTTCTTTTAATGTTTGGAGTTGAAGTGGGGACTTCGGAGTCATTGTTCGACTGTTGTCATTCGATCATTGTTGTTTGATCGTTGTTGTTCGATCATTGTTATTTGATCATTGTTGTTCGATCATTGTTATTTGATCGTTGTTGTTCAATCGTTGTTGTTCGGACGGGGTTGTCTGACTGTTGTTGCCTGATCTCGTACTGCGAAGAATTGTCGTTCACCGTTAGTGGCCAAGTGGGTCACCGAGCGGTGCATTGTGAGACCGTTGCCAAGATGTTCGGGAATTGGGTTTTCGTTCCTACTCGGGGAGTGCCTGGTGGTGTCCCGTGATGTAGTTGTGTATCGTACTTCGTACTGTAATTCGTGTAGAAATTGATATTTGTTGCGTGAACTTTTTGGTTTTGTTTGTATTCTACCATGATGTTTTATTTTAAGTTTCGGGACGAAACTTATTTTTAATAGGATAGAATGTAATGTCCGGTATTCTCGTTTTCTGTTATCTTGAATTGTTTGTGTCTTGACGTCGGACATTTTCTTGTTGACGAGAATCAGAGTGAATTCTATCATAATACTATATTTGTTTCTACTGCATAGTCGTTGTGGTCGGGTGCGACTTGTTCTCGCGTGCATTTCTTTGATTAAATGTGTGCATGTGATGCGTCTTTAATTGCTCGTTATTGTTTTGAATCATTGCCGGTGGCGTTGTTATGGTCGTCGTGGGGCGTGTTTTCACGCTGTATGTTCTTTCGCGTTGCTTGTAACGTTTCGCCATTGGGCGCGATTTTTTTGGTTCTTGTGTATCTCGTTGAGTTTTCCTGGCGGGATATTGCTTCTCCCTACTTGATTTAAGTTTCGGGACGAAACTTCCTTTAAGGAGGGTCGAATGTAATATCCGCAATTTCGGATTTCCGGTAATTTTCTTTTTTCGGCGGAAGTCCGTTTCGGCGACTCGCTTGGGACTGTCTCATCATTATGAGAATGATTAATTCTGCACTTTTTATCATCCGAGTTCGTTTCTGTGTCGTTTTGTTGAGTTCCGTGCTTTTTAGCGACTTTTCCGCACTTGAGTTCGATTCTTCCGAATCTCGTCCGAAACTGTTGGTTCGAGTTTCTCGTAAGTTCATTTGATGTTATTTTTCATGTTGCGAGCTTTGGTTTGGTTATTCGATCACGTATCGTGATTTTCGGACGTTTTGGGCCAATTTTCGTAATTTCCCAAAGTTTGGGGTAATTACTTTCCGTTGTCGAATTTCGAGCCTTCGGGTGGTCGGAATCATGTGTTCTCTCAGTGTTCGGATTCGTATTTACGAGTACTTCGTAACCGTGCTTTCGATTTACGTTCAGGTCTGAGTTTCGGGATTTTTCGGACCGTCGGATCGACCGAGTCCTGGCTGGCCGGACACATGCGAACGGCCACTGAAACGGCGCGCCTTGGCCGTGTCTTGCGCCAGTCGGCGGGACCAGCACTGCCGAGACACGGCCGAGACAACCGGCGCTGGTCTGGGCCGTTTGCTGCGCCGTGTCCGGCAGGGGTATAAATATGGCAGGACAGTCGGGTTTTTCACCCATTTTCTCACTCGTTTTCTTCCCTTCCGCGGTTGGAGCTTGATCAATAATGTAGGCATGTTGTTATACAATAAATAAATGAAGTTTTGAGGTTCATATCATCAACAATCAGTCCTATAACATCCTTTGATCGAGCGAATCAGGTCAGATTTTCTAGAAATCTAATTTTGGGGATTTTGGGTATTTTGTTCGATTTCGTCCGTTTAATCCTATATAACTTAGGATTGTGATGGATTGATGATTATTTAGATGTATTATATCATTTCCCTTGTTATTCCATGGTTGGATCATATTGATT
This sequence comes from Orobanche coerulescens, assembly GCA_033398695.1. Classification (NCBI taxonomy): domain Eukaryota; kingdom Viridiplantae; phylum Streptophyta; class Magnoliopsida; order Lamiales; family Orobanchaceae; genus Orobanche; species Orobanche coerulescens. The sequence goes on along the minus strand of CM065805.1, from coordinate 106,453,761 downwards.
CGTTGTTTTGGTCGAGTTCTTGATCGACGCCTTGAAGGTGTCCGGTAAAATGTCAAAGAGGGGTTTTCGGGCGTTCTACGATTATTCTTCCTCATATGATCGATGATTTATTGATTATATGTTATTAGGGTCGAATTCTTGTGAAGAACTCGAGTCGGAACCCTTCCGTTCGTTGTCTTCTTCGGGGTCCGAGCTTCCCGGTCGAATCGTGTTCTTCGGAGTATTCGGTAGCGGTTATTAAGGCAAGTATTTTACTATACGATTTGTGTCTTGTGAATAGGTACGTCGTGTTATGGTTGTGATGAATTTGGTTTACTTTCGTGAATATGCTTCGTAAGAATTAATTATTATGAATGATTGATGGTAGCGATAATACCGTCACTTAGCTAACGTCGTGAAATTATGTTGGTCGTGTTGATCATCTAAGTTTGTGCCGGGTATGGTTGGTCATTGTTGAGTTGTTGTGATGATTATGATAATTGTGTTGTTTTGGTTTACATACTTGATTATACATTTCGGTGTAATGTGGAATGGCTTGATATTTGATGATTATGAGTTGTGTCATGTCGATGTGTGTGTGTATGTGTTCCAGGTAGGGTCTGACGAGGCCTCTGGAGTTCGGTACATGATGTGTACGAACAAGGTGTGTGATCTAGGTAGGGTCTGACGAGGCCTCTGGAGTTCGGTACATGATGTGTACGGACAAGGTGTGTGATCCAGGTAGGGTCTGGCGAGACCTCTGGAGTTCGGTACATGATGTGTACGAACAATGTTTGTGGCCGGGTAGGGTCCGTTGAGGCCTCCGGAGTTCGGTACATGATGTGTACGAACAATGTTTGTGGCCGGGTAGGGTCCGTTGAGGCCTCCGGAGTTCGGTACATGATGTGTACGAACAGTGTTTGTGGCCGGGTAGGGTCCGTTGAGGCCTCCGGAGTTTGGTACATGATGTGTACGAACAGTGTGTGTGGTCCGGGTAAGGTCCATCGAGGCCTCCGGAGTTCGGTACATGATGTGTACGAACAATGATCGTGTAATAGTGCTTGTTTGGGTAACATTTTAAATATGAGTCTCGGACTCATAATGATATCTTATCTCGTGTGTTTTGAAACGAGAATTGGGCCAAGGCCCTAATGTTTACGAAAGGGTTTTGTAAATTGGGACTCGAGGTCCAAAAGAATTTCTGCTTTAAAAATCCCCGAGATGATGTGTTCCTTTTCAAATATCTCTTGCTTGAGTTCGAAGTTCTAAAACTTCTTGGGAACATTTTGATAATTGATTTCCGTATTAAATTTGTAGTTGCTATTTACTTGTTGCATTTCGTATCGTATTATACTTGCACTAGTAAAACAGTGGAGTTTTACTAACCCCCGAGTAATCGGGGGGTGGATGTCTGTTTTGCGTCCAGGTACATGCTGGTTCGGGGGAGCAGTCACAGGATCGGCACAACTGGATGACGAGCTGCGATACTAATCAAGAGTCGAGAGTTGGTAGAGTTTGGTTGTATTGTTAGAGTTGATTAAGTCTTCCGCTGTATTGTGTTTCGACCCCTGTGTGGGTAATGTTGTTAGTCAGTTCTGTTGATAGAGTTGTGTGACCTCATCGGTCTATGTGTTTATGTGTAAGTGACCTTAACGGTCTGTATTATTATATTGTTTGACCCTGGTCGGGTAAGCACTTGGTTGTTTATGGATGTTTAGCCTGGTAGATCCTTGTGGAAAGGGTCTACGGCGTGTAATATTCCCATACGGTTTTGGGGCTGTTACAATTTAGAGCCTGATGCGGCTCCGATTTCTAAGGCACCATATCGCATGGTACCTTCAGAAATGCAGGATTGAAAAAAACAGGTCGGAGAATTATTAGAGAAAAGGTACATTAGACCGAATGCTTCTCCTTGGGGCGCACCGGTCCTATTTGTAAGGAAGAAGGATGGCTCATTACGTTTATGCATTGATTACTGTGAGCTAAACAAAGTGACCATCAAGAAAAAGTATCCATTGCCTTGTACAGATGATTTATTTGATCAGTTGCAGGGAGCCACAATATTCTCGAAGATTGATTTGAGATCAGGATACTACCAGCTTCGGTTGAAAGAGTCTGACGTTTCGAAGACTGCTTTTCGGATGAGATACGAACATTATGAATTTGTGGTCATGCCTTTTGGACTGACTAATGAACCGGAAGTATTCATGCAATTAATGAACAAGATATTTATTGAATACCTTGACAAATGTGTGGTCGTCCTTTTTGACGATATTTTGATTTATTCTCTAGATGGGGAGGAGCATGACCAACACTAGTGTTTATTACTAGAAGTTTTGAGAGCCAAGCACCTTTATGCGAAATTCTCAAAATGTGAATTCTGGCTGAAGGAAGTTATGTTTCTCGGCCATGTGGTTTCGGCCGAAGGGGTTCGCGTAGACCCTCAAAAGATTGAGCAGTGCTAGATTGGGCACCGCCTAATAATATTAAGAAAGTTTGTAGCTTTTTGGGTCTTGCTGGGTATTATTATCGGTTTGTCGATGGGTTCTCGAAACTCGCTCGTCCGCTTACACAATTACTCCAGAAGACGAAAAAGTTTGTTAGGACTGCTGAGAGACAGCAGAGCTTTGATGAACTGAAGAGACGTTTGACTTCAGTGCCAATCTTAGATTTGTCACAGGAAAGTGAAGGATTTACGGTTTATAGTGACGCTTCATGACAGGGACTTGGATGTGTGCTTATGTACCACAATAAAACGATTGCCTTTGCATCACGACAGTTGAAGCCGTACGAGATGAGTTGTTCTACTCATGATTTAGAACGCAGTTGTTTTCGCACTTAAGATTTGGCGGCATTATTTGTATGGTTCTTCATGACAGATTTATACTGATCAGAAGAGTTTGAAATACATTTTCAGTCAGAAGGAGTTGAATATGAGGCAACGACATTGGTTGGAATTGATTAGGGATTATGATTTGGAAATTCTTTACCATTCGGGAAAGGCCAATGTCGTCGCGGACGCTTTGAGACGGAAGCTGGCATCGCTTCAGATGCTTGAGATTATTACACCCCAGATGAAGATTCGTCAAGAACTGATCCAGCAAAGCATAGTAGTTGGCTTCAAAGAATGCAAGGACAGTTGTGTACCCTTGATATTACTTCGTCCTTGGTTGATGACATCAAAGGGAAATAGTGGAGTGACCCGATGATTTCTCAATTGAAAGAAGATGTAATTAAAGGAAAATCCCCTGATTTTATGGTCCATGAAGACAGTATCTTGAGATTTCAAGGCCGTCTTTGTGTCCTGAATAATCTGGAGTTGAGGCAAAGAATCCTTTGAGAAGCCCATGCTACGCCTTACTCAATCCACCTGGAATGAGTAAGATGTACAAAGACTTGAAGCGAATTTTTTGGTAGAATAATATGAAGAAAGAAGTCACAGAGTTTGTGTTGCAATGTTTAACATGTCAACAAGTTAAGATCGAGCATCAGCGACCAGCTGGGTTGTTCAAGCCGCTTCCTATTCCTGAATGCAAGTGGGAAGATATCTCTATGGATTTTGTCACAGGATGCCGAGAACTAGAACTGGGATGAATATGATTTGGGTAATCGTTGATCGATTAACCAATTCAGCACATTTCCTTGGTATTAAGGATACCTGGGGACTGGAGAGGCTAGCACGAATATTTATCACCGAGTTTGTGAGGTTGCATGGTACTCCTAAAACTATTATTTCTAATCGGGATGGCCGTTTTGTGTCACATTTTCGGGAGGCGGTCCATCAGGCCTTGGGCACCGAATTGGAGTTGAGTACGTCTTTCCATCCTCAGTCAGATGGTCAGACCGAGCGGATGTTTCAGACATTAGAGGATATGCTGTGGGCTTGAGCCCTAGATTAGAGTAGTGATTGGGAACTTCATTTACCTTTGGTCCAATTTGACTACAATAATAGTTGGCATGCGTCAATCAAAATGGCACCTTTTGAAGAACTGTATGGTAGGCAATGTAGATCGCCGTTATGTTGGGACGAGGCTTCGGAGCTAGGGGACAGAACCAAATTTATTGATGGAAACTAAGGAAAAGATTTCTATCATTCGGGATCGATTATTGACTGCCTGGAGTAGGCAGAAATCTTATGCCGATACTTATCCTTGGTCCTTAGAGTTCAAAGTGGGAGACCATGTTCTGATCAAAGTTTCACGAACGAAGGGAGTTTTCTGTTTTGGGAGGAAAGGAAAACTCAGTCCGAGGTATATCGGACCCTTTGAGATTTTAGACAGGATTGGGGAATTAGCTTATCGTTTGGCGTAGCGTCTTTCATGTTTCTCAGTTGAGGAAGTACGTGCTAGATCCAAGTCATATTATCGACTATAGAAAGATTGATGTATCCAAAGATATTACCTTTCAAGAGATACTGGTAAAGATCCTTGAAAGTCGTGAGAAGCATCTTCGGCACAAAACCATTCTATTGGTTAAGGTGCAATGGTCGAGACACGGAGTCGAGGAAGCGACTTGGTAGACAGAAGAGAAGATATGGGCGAGTTACCCCAAACTTTTTGTTCTTAAGTTTCGGGACGAAACTTTATTTTAGAGGGGGAGAATGTAATGTCCGTATGTTTTCATTCTGTATTTCTCAATTTTTCCTGATGTTTGAACTTCATATCAAATGAAATTAAATCTTCACATACCTTTAACATTGTGTACTATGCGGTTCGTGTGAAATTTCGGATGTAATATGTATTCCTGTCTTTCTTTCAATTTTCTTGGGTTATGGCCCGAGCTTGCTTCGAATATGTTGGACAGAGGTTTGTGGGATTGTTAATACTTGAGCGTTTTCCGTCGTATAGATGTTTCATCAATCGGATGGATAAGTGTTGCTGACTAGTGTGATTTCGTACGTTACATGACGATGATAATGTACGTTACGGTCATGTGTAACACACGTTACGATCATTGTGGATCGATTCAGTAGCTTCTGGGAATGAGTTACGTGCGATAACATTGGAATTTAGCGTACGCTATAAGTCATTAACGTACATTATGTGTTATTCGTAACGTACGTAATCGGCCTGACGATTGGTGGCAGTAGCCTCTGTAGACAGTGTTGCATATGATAGCTTAGAGGATATAGCGTATGCTAGAACCCATAACGTACGTTAAGGGCTCCGCATTATGTACGTAATGCCCTTGTTTGTTTGAGGCAGTGGCCTCTGGCCAGACTGTAACGTACGCAATACATCGAGTGTAGCGTATATTAATGGATGTGAACATTACGTATGTAACGCTGGCCAACCTTATATACACGGGGACGGGTTTTAGATCTCTTTTCTCATCATACTTCTTCCTCTCCGGCGAGTTGAGTGATTCCAAGACGAAGGGTTGTCGAGAACTTATCAATCATCAATATTTTTGGATTTTTAACACAGTTTATTCATCACCCATCCGTCTTTCCTCCTTTGATTCGAGATAAGTTCCTTAGAACTCTAGTTTGGGGAATTTTTGGGGGTTTCTCTTAGATTCATCCGGTTAATCTTTTTTGAAGCTTGAAATCCTTGAGATTATGATGTATCTACCCTATACCCATGTTTCCCTTATGATTATACGAATGTTTTTCTGCATTACTTGAAGTGGAGAGGGTTTGGATGGTTTCCAACCTCTGCGTGAATACTTTGAAAGATTGATTATCGTATTTCCTTACGAATCATCTAGGCCCGGAAGTGCGTTCTCGGACCTCGTGAACTTGAATACCATCTTTACTTCGATTCCAGTGTCTCAAAGGCAAGTATATGTTTATGATTATGCGTTCTCGACATTGAAAGTGAAGTGTATGCGTTGTATGATTGTGTATATTAACCCTAGGATGGAATGATAGGTCCTCAGAGGGTTTCATTTCCTTTGGTGTGATTCCATGAATATTCTTAGGTTAACCACTCTGGGATGGACTGACGGGTCCTCAGGAGGTTTTGTTGCCTTTGGTGCGGTTCCATGGTTAATCACGTATGTTATTGAAATGAGATGTTATGAGATTTAGTTATTTCGGAATACTAGTCTTGAGTTTGATGAAATGAGAATTACGTTTACTTTATTGTCGAGAAGTATTGTGTTTCATATTCGATGATGTGCAAGAGTGATGTTGTGGTTCATCCTTATTTGTATCGTTATGTTATACCATTTGGGAATGTTGTATGTTTGAACAGTTCTTTGTACTCGAGTAATACATGATTTTATTGTGGTTTTCGTACGTCGATTTTTCTTGGGTTTAATTCCCATTGGTTTTAGTCCACTGATCCCGAATGTTGCTTTGGACGTTGAATGGTATTATCTTCCGTTTGGCTTTGTCTAGACCTTATCTGTCGGAGTATTTATGAATATGTGTACATATAGCCTTATGGGTCCCACAGAGGGGTCCACGGCGCTGTAATATACCCAGAATATCTTGGGGGTGTCACATAGTCCACACAGGTCTAAGGGTCTCAATAATAAGGTTTTGAAGTATCACGAGTATGAGCAGCAACTATAGGCTTTCTAGGTTTCATTATAGTTGTGTTGTTGTTTGTTGAGGACTTATATATTTCTTCACTCAAGATATTCGTTGTATGCTTGAAGAAATATATTGCTATGTGATAATGAGTTCATAAGTACGTGAGCCAATAAGTCCATGTGTGTATTTCTCGGAGCAATGTTCTCTTGCTTGGGCTATTTATATCCTTAGAAATAGATCCGTTATAAATATAGCCATTTGCCGGTTGGTGAAATTTAGACAGCTCTGATTGGCGGCATCAGAATGTTTGAATTAAAGATGTTTCGCATTCAATGCTTTAGACATTCCCTTTGATCCGCATTAAATGCTCTTCTGTCTATAGTCTTTTCAGCTGCATTAAATGCCCTCCTGTCAGCATTGAATACTACTTTAAAACTGTGAATACTTTCTGAACAAACAAATGTTATTTCACAATGGTTTAAAGTTTATCTATATGCTATTGGATTTGTGTTTTACTTTTCCTAAGTAAAGCACCTAGAACATCTTTGTTGTAGCCAACATTTCTTCATGTTATACGCTGGAGTTTAATTATCAGATTTGACTTCTTTGGGCGCTGAATGAAGTGGTCTGTAGGTATATGCTGTAGTGTGCATTTATCAAAAAACTTGGGGTATTACTTTTTCCAATAATTTCCCTCTTTCTGATAATGCCAAAACCATTTTAAAACACAAGGTTGTCTTCAAGTCTTCTATCAGATGATTTGATCTTCGAGACTTAGACTAAAATTTGAACTGCTCGCAGGCAAGTGTTAAAACTTTAAATCTTACAAGACTACGTGTATTACAACTTATGTTATGATTAGCTCGTGGGCGCAATCTTACATCAAGTAGTCTTATTTGAATACGACTTAAGTTATGAACAGTTCGCAGATAAGTTCTTACAGCTATTGACTTAGCATATACTTAGCAAATATTTAAATATGAATCGTAATCAAAAGCAGTAACTGAAGATCATGAGCTGTAATCTTTTGGTGTAAAATAAGATTTTATTGATAAACTGGATTAAAGTGTTAGTTTCGAAATTGTAATATTATATCGGGGATCATACAGAAATAAAAAAATACATTTGTCAGGAGTTATCCTCTATGATGTTGTTGATTCCAAGACATCTGATAGGGATCATGCTCGGTTCCACTCCACCAATTGGCTAAGTAATATCTTCCTAGGTCTCTGTAGATGTTCCTTCCTTCCTCGGAGACATCATAGGCGAGAATCCAATCTTCTGGGCGAGTTTGATCACCCTTCAGATGTTCTGATCTCAAATGGTATATTTTCAACAGCTTTAGATGGAACACGGTTAGGGGTGAATGCTGCTGTTTCTAAGGCATGGCCCTAAAATGATAATGGAAGCTCCATTCGACTCATCATGGATCGAACCATATCTAATAAAGTCCAATTCCTCCTCTCGGACACTGTTATGTTGAGGTGTTCCAGGAGGTGTAAGTTGTGAAACAATTCCACAACTCCTAAGATGATCATCGAATTCTTTGCTCAAGTATTCGCCATCTAGATCCGATCAAAGGGCTTTAATTGTCTTGCCAAGTTGATTTTGTACTTCACACTGGAATATTTTGAACATTTCAAAATATTCATGTTTATGCTTCATAAGATAGACAGTGATGAAGTATTGGTATCCGCCTCTGGCATGAGTAAATCGGATTAGAATCATTGAGCTTAGGTGTAATATCTGCCATTTTTATAAAATAATATTATTATTTATAATAATATTAGTAATGCATTTTCTTTTCATTTAGTCTAATTACATTACCGAGTGAGTATTGTTATACACTTATTTCCGCTGCATGTACAAGCCATTTCATTTAATCTCATTTAGAGAATCATGAATATTTTTTTTCGACATCTCATAGATTCTAAGCCCGAGTCAATTTTTGCAATTTAATTTCAAAAGAATTTAATGTTAGTCATTGTATTTAATATTATAATTATTGAAGGTATTATTATTAATAATAATAATATTTATAATGGAGAACAATATTGATATTAACAGTATTAATATTTTTATCATTTCTATATCATTATTAATATTATTCTCGATATTATTATAATTATTATTAGTATCAGTATTATTAATATCATTACTACCACTATGATTATTATTATTATTATTATTATTATTATTATTATCATCATCATCATCATCATCATCATTAGCCTAAAATAATTCGTAGAAAGCCCAGCAAATCATACACCACCACATATACTCACCCTATACCTAACCTAGGAGTATAAATATACAACTTATGCAGTACAAAAATACAAACACACAAATACGGTCAGTTCTCTTTTCCAGCCATGTGAGCAAGACTCACCAGCAATCACCATCATCTCCTTACACAGGTAAATCATAAGTTCTTTTCTTCTACAATTTACAATCTTATACACAGAGGGAATCAAATTCATAACACAAAAATCATGTTCTTCCCTACTCTCTTCATTCAATTTCACATGGACTGATCTTGATTCTTATGTTACATCCCTTCTAATCCGATCTCCTTCGGAAATTCCTAACCCAACTTTGAGACCCACAACTCAAACCAGGAAAACCGTATTCAGAAACTAAAAACCCGAAACCCGACCCCTATTAGGAACCCATGAATAGAATTGGATCCCTCACCCATGACTCGACGGCATCATCGCCGCGGCAAGTCACACGTCACTGTCGGAACTTCTCCTTCGGTCGCGAGTCCAGAATTACCGCCGCCTTTCCATTTGCCAGTCGTCCCAGTTTGCAACTAGTGCATGCGTTTTCGCCTTTGTTGTGTGTTTTTGTGGGAGAGTATGCGGGTGAATTGTTTTTCTTAGGTATAAACGGTGAGGACAGCGAACGGGAACAAGATGTCTACAGTGAGAAGTTGAGAGAGAGATTTGAGAGATCGGACTGTAGAGAGATGAATTTCTGTATGTTATGCGGAGATGTAGGAGAGAGCAGAGGGGGATGAGAGGTAGGAGAGAAGTGAGAAAGGGATGAGTTAGCGGCGGTAGAGGGTTTTTATACCCTTTAGTTTTAGGGTTAATTCAATTTAGCCCCGGATTTCTCAGATCTTGCAATGTGACCCGAATCTACTTCTTAGTTCATACAATTTCAGTCTCACTTTTCAAATTCATTCAATTCACCCCAGTCAACTTTAAAACTTTCAACTCAGTCCTGTATTGACCAAACTATTAAAACGTTGACTTTTCAATATTCATAATCAGTTTTAATTTTATGCATTTTATTTTATTTTCAGTTATTATATAATAATATATTATGATATTTATTATTATGTAGACATTAACAAGGATATTGTAATACCCGATTGTAAATTCATTCATTATCATTCAGTTACTTTTCATTCAGTAATATTTCACTCAGTAATAATCATTCATCATTCATTTTTGTTCATCGTGTTCACTGTTTGACGTACTTTGAATCTTGGGTCAGTTATCATTCGTCTTTCTACCTTGTTTGAGATTTGAGCCGAGTTTATCTTCATTGTCATTTTTGTGGTGGGCTGTGCGTGAGGAGTAGCGCACGCTACGTACTCTTTTTAGCGCGCGCTAATTGAGTATAGGTAGCGCACGCTAACCTCTTAGTACTAGCGCATGCTAATGTAATTGCCATCGGATAATCCTGTCACACTGGGCAGACAGTCCAGAAGGCACTGCACTGGACTAGTGGGACTCATAACGTACACTACAGTTGGAGTATAACATACGTTAATGATGTGTGTAGCGCACGCTATCGGGATCCATCAGCGTGCGCTAGCGTATTGGAACAGACAGTCCTGTGGGTATTGGACTGAGTTAAAATAATTCGTAGCGTACACTAAGAGTGTGCATAGCGTACACAAGGGTCAGTTGGTAGCGCACGCTAATAATAGCGTAGCGCGCGCTAAGGCTCAATCAGGCAAGAGGACAGTAGGTTCTGGACTTCAGTTACTGGGCATTAAACATTAGTTAGCGCATGCTAACATTTTGGATTAACACACGCTATCGGGCAGACGTTAGCGCACGCTACCAAGTTCGTAACCGATGCTAACAAGGTAGTCAGAGCTCACTGGACTATCCAATTAACCCGCTAGCGCATGCTACATATCAGGACATAGCGTGCTCTAAACTCGATCAGTATAAATTGGACATTCCAGTCAGGTTTCGTCATTTTCACTCCTCACTTCGTTTTTCGGCGTTCTCGGGCGATTTTAGGTGATTTGGAGAGATCTTTTCGAGTTTCTAAGTCGGATTAATCATCACCTAATCCTCTCCATCACATTAAATCAAGGTAATCATTTCTTGAATCTAGAATTTCGGAGTTCGAGTGTTTTCCTTCTGATTTCTTCGTGTGAGTTTGCTATGATGTTGTAATATGTTACATATGAATTATCTACCTTGAATACATGTATTCCTACGAATTTGTTGGTTTATATTGCGTATTTGATGAATATTTGGGGAAATATTCAAGAACCCTTGGGGTTTGACTTTGGATATTTTTGGGGGTTTCCGATTAATGTTGTTGTAACCTTGAGTTGTGGTTTCCTATTGGATCATTGATGTCGTTAATGAAGTTTTGTTGGATTGATTTACTTGTGGAGGTTGGTTCGATATATTTTTGGGGGATAGTTGTAACCAACGAGAGAATGTTTACAACGTATCTGTTAGAATGCCCCAATGAGTTTTGGTTATTGTTGTAACGACTTTTGAGTTGGTGATATTCGTGTTTAGTACGTTTATTGAGAATTTGTTGATAATTATGTTATTCAAGGTTGTTCGAGCGACCGGTATCTCCATTAGAGATGTTTGTTCATGAGAAGACCTTTCATCACCGGTGTTGTGTAAGTAAATTCTTACTCAGTTAAAGGGATATTCAGTCCTTACATTGTTGTTCATTCATACATGTAATTCACTCATAATATATCATTCATGTCGAGACTTGTAATCATCAACTAATCATGTAACTCACGGGGAACGACGGTTCCAAATCATTTCGTTGAAGCTATCACTCGTTGTATCATTATGTCATCTCGGTGAGTCGTTCTTTATCCTTGTCGAATTTTATTCATTATCTCTCATCTTGGTCGCTTTTGTTCTTGTGACCTTCCGGGATTGTATTGCGTGGTCGGGTGGCGTATGTGTGGAATTTTTAGTCAGGCACACTATGGTCATGTGTATATGCGGGACTCCAGACACATTTGGACTGTGCATACAATAAAGTACCTCCATGAGACTAATTAGGCTAAGTTCCAGGTGTATATGCGGGACTCCGGACACTCGGCTACTTGTGCACTCACACATTCCATTCGGGCGTACTATGATGCTCATCATTCAACTCTATTCCTTAATTAATTCATGTGATTGTTGTATATTGTTCAACTCTTGAGGATTCTTGTTCTGTGTAACTGACCCCGTTGGGAATATTGTTTTTAGGTCATGGCAAGGCAAAAGCACGGGAAGACAACGTTGACGGCGAGGAGTCCCAGTGATACTATTAGAGGGGCCCAGTCTCTTCATTTCATTCATGTTTCTTGTTATGTATTTTCCACTGAATTTCCTTTTGAATTTTCAATTGTCCAGTGTTGTATATTTTATCTTCATATAAAATATACATGTATTCAGTATTCCCTGGGTGTGTTGTATTTGAAACTCCTCATCAGAGTAATTGATGACGTAATGTGGTTCGGTACTACATGTGTATTGTGTAATTCAATAATTTTCATTCGCCTGGTGGGTCCCAGTCGGGGGTCCACGGCACTGTAATATCCGCCTAGTTTGGGGTGTTACAGAGTTGGTATCGGAGCGTGGTTTTGAATACTGCCTTCCGAGTGATCTCAGGTACACTCGAATGATCTCAGGTACACTCGAATGATCTCAGGTACACTCGAATGAATTCAGGTACACTCGAATGAATTCAGATAAATTCTTGACACTAGTGCATGACTCAAGGCAGCACGCTATTATTCTTGTGAATTTGGTAATCTTGGGATCGCTACTGTTGTGATTAATTGTGTTTTGGAGGCTAGTCTCGGCTAGTGCTAGATGGGTAAGCTTGGGGCTTGAACCTTCGCGGTTGGTTTCCCAACACCTACAATTCAGTAGGTCACAGTCATGTTCATGATCTCATTATGTGAAAGCTTGGGGCTTGAACCTTCGCGGTTGGTTTCCCAACACCTACAGTTCAGTAGGTCACGATCATGTTGATGATCTCATTATAGGTAAGCTTGGGGATTGAACCTTCTCGGTTGGTTTCCCAACACCTACAGTTCAGTAGGTCACGGTCATGTTGATGATCTCATTATGGGTAAGCTTGGGGCTTGAACCTTCGCGGTTGGTTTCCCAACACCTACAGTTCAGTAGGTCACTGTCACTGGGTTATCTCATTATGGGTAAGTATGGCGCTTGAACCTTCGCAGTTGGTTTTCCAGCACCTGCAATTCAGTAGGTCACGGTCATTGGATGATCTCATTGTGATACGTCTTCGTGCCGTGACTTCGACCCTCATTGTGATACGGTTTCGTGCCGTGGCTTCGGCCCTCATTGATATAGCTTCGGGCTATTTGGCTTTCAGTCCATTGTGATGACTGACAGCTTCGGCTGAGTGGTTTCAGACCTTTATGATATTTTGACAGCTGCCGCTGAGGGGATTTCAGGCCATTGTGATGTATTGATGTTTCCGTTGGAGCTTTCGGGCATTGTCATTCGTATCCAGTCAGTGTTTGTTTGCCTATTGGTAATTTCATTGTGTGATCTATATTGATGATTCGCCGTTGGGCACTTTTATTCTACCCTGTTGAGCATGTATCGATCGTATGCCGCGGGCATAGTGTTTTCACGAATGCTTGATTCTTACTTTGGTTTGTTAGCATCCCGTATTACCATTGTTGTACTGTTCATTCTGCTTTTGGATGCATATCATGTTGTACATGTATTTGATATTCATTATCTGGATGACTGACCCCATGGGGGCGGAACATGTTTTCATGTTTTAGGTGCTTGCGAGGAGAGAGTTGAGATACAGAGGCATGACGAAGGCGACGAGGCATTTGAGCGATACTAGTCCGAGATGTTTTGGTGTTCATGTCAGTCAGACAGTTGGAGTACTCCAGTTTTGTTCAGTCTTTTTCATTTTGTATTATCCGAGCAAGGCTCGTGGATGTGTTGTACTTTTATTTTGGCCATGTAGGCCTACTTTTGTCGTTGAAATTCCATATTGGAATATTATGTTGGATGTCATAGTAGGGACTGAGATTCCCCTTTTGGTCAGTTTGTTGTATTTTGGTCATGTTCGCCTGGGGGATCTCCTAGCGTGGGGTCCACGGCACTGTAATAACCCAATGGGATTTTGGGGTGTTATAGAAGATGGTATCAGAGATTTGGGTTGTTAGATACCCTGACATGTGAGTTATGTGTTTCTACCGACGCGGTAGTAGTGGGGCTGTCAGGTTATGACAATCTGGACAGTCGGGTTTTGTAAGTCATGATAGTTGAGCGACTGTATGAGTCTTTCTTTCATCGAGTCGTCGTTAGTGAAGACTAGTATCGCAAGACCTCGAAGCTTCGTATGACCTGTGTAAGGACTCGATTCTCTTGTATGTTCATACATTCATTATGCCATTGATTATACATGTTTTGTTGAAATCTGTATGTAACATTTGTGTTACGATTCATTCATGATTATTTGTTTTGGAGCGTGTGGGCTCAGTATTGGCTATAATTAGCATGTTTGAGGTGACTATTTATCTGTTGAGTATGTATACTCGTGTTTAGCTAATGACTTAGCATTTTGGATTGGCCGTTGAGGCATATTTTAGCTTTGTTCATGATCGAACGTTATTCTTTCAGTATGGAAAGAGGAATCCGAGGACGTGGCAGAGGGGGTAAAGGCTGCAGAGCAGGCTGAAACCCAGAACCTCATGTTTATATGTGTACAGATGCCGAGATGGATCAGAATTCAACCGGAGATGTGACTTATGCGACCGGTTCTCCTTCGGGACATCATACTCAAGGAGTCGATCAGACTGACATCGACCCTTTATTACTTATGAGGTGCATGATGACCCAGATGACTCAGATAATGGAAACCATGCAGACCTCGATGGTTCTTGGTACACAGCAGCAGGGGCTCTAGGTGCCGTTTTATGGACAGGCCGGGAGAGTGAGTGAGATTATCGACGACATCACTTGTCAGAGGCCGCCTATTTTTGAGGGTTCGTCGGAACCAGCTGATATTGTTCATTGGCTTTAACATTTTGATAAACTCTTCGACATGGTTCAGTGTCCGGAAGAGAGTAAGGTGGCAGTAGCGGCTTACTATTTGAGTAAAGGGGCTTATTCTTGGTGGCTTTCTGTGAAACCCACCGATCGTGATTGTGCTTGGAGTGAGTTTAAGACTCTCATGTTAGAGAGGTATTATCCGGCTCCACTTCGTGAAGCCAAGCTCTCAGAGGTTTTGAATCCCGATTTCGTCAAGGACGAGGGTGTTATTGTTATCGATGAGAAGTTTCAAGGACTTCTTCAGTTTACTTATTCTGTTATCCGTACTGAGGTGGATAAGATCAAGTATTTTAGCAAGAGGCTAAACCCGCAGTTGAGGATTCAGTTGTTCAACCATAATTGTAACTCACTTGGCGAATTCATCGAGAAGGCTCTTGGAGCGGAGCTTTTGATCAAGGAGCTTGCTCAGAAGAACCCTTCAGTTTCCTCTGGTGAGAGAACTAGGATGCCGCTTTGTTCAGAGGGACATCATGCTCCGACGTCCCATAGGTCATCTTCTAGACGTATTCGTGCTGGGAAAGCACCTTCTTCTCAGGCAACAGGTTCGACTGTTGTTTGCTTTAACTGTGATACAATAGGACATTGCAGTACTCGGTGCTCGATGCAATCTATTACTTGTTTTCTATGTGGGAGGCAGGGACACCTTCAGAAATACTCCAGGAATTCTAGGTCCAGTAGGTCTCGAGAGAGCTCACGAGCCTCGATAAATTTTGTTACTCTAGTCCATACTTCATCCAAGGGGTCCTATCAGGCTTCGAGAGCCAGAGGTATGGACAACTGAGGAGGAGCAGCGAGTTCAGGTCTAGGTTTTCCTCGAGTCGGTGAGATTGATGGGATCGATGATCTGGAGGATGTTGATTTTGGGTACATTTGAGATGTAACCTTGATTTGTATTTTCCTTGCTTTTCAGATTGATGTTTGACTCAGTCTGTATTGTAGTATTGTGGTTGTGAACCATTTATTATCGATCTATCTTGTAATGATAGCTTTCGAGAATATTGAGAATTGAGGTCGTGTGATGTGTTTTTTTTCCTTTTGGTGTTGTACCCGAGATTTTGTGATAATCTGGGTAATTGTTCATTGTGATTCGAGACGTCAAGTCGTGTGAGGACTTGGGCGTTCGATTGATACGGCCCCGAGGACTACGTCTGTGTTGTTATTATTTTTGCGTGGCGTGAGTTAGTGCTTGCATGGGCGTCCGATGCCGATGAGAATGGGAGAGTGTACACCGATGATTGTAGACATGTACAATGGGCGGCACCCGTGAGGTGTGTACGCCGGTGTTACGAGTCATGCGGTTGGTACGACTTTCTCACTGGTCTCTAGCAGAAGAGTCATGATTCGACTGATCTCGCACTTGGCTGAGTGTTTATATCACTTAATTCTTCACCGTGTTCCGGTAGAGGAGACGCAGGGACCCGAGGGGTTGGCCCAGTTAGTCAGACAGAGTTGCTTATATTGAGGGGTATTCCTGGAGATGTAGCTTTCAGATCCTGATGGATAGTTAGTACCCCGTGTTTTTCACCCTGAGCTTCGGGGAAGAAACTCTTTTTAAGGGGGGGGTAGTATGTAATATCCGGGGGTATTTTTTTTTCGTGTTACTGTTGAGTTGTACGTATTCATTTGGAATTGTACAAGTGTTGTTGTTTCGGACTGATACAATGTACATTGTATTGGGATATTTCGTAATCGAAATATTTATACTTGTCGTCGGTTTGGTTTCGTCATTTGGATGTTGCTTGGAGAGTTTGGATTTTTGGCTAAGTATACTAGCCTTAACGTACGCTACATGTGTAGACTTACGTACGTTATGGGGTGAGTATTACGTACGTTAGACCTGTATGGTTACGTACGTAATCTATGTATCTTGCTAACGTACGTAAATGGTTACTCTTTACGTACGTTAAGGTATTCGTATTTTTGGTTAGTGGGGTCCTGGAGTTAGCATTACGTACGTTAATGTTTTGGCATAGCGTACGTAAGGCCCTTATGTACGTTAACCTTGTTATATAACGTACGTAATGTGTTTGTCAGATTATATAACTTGGTTTTGTATTTCATTTCTTCACGAACCAAAATCATTTTTCTCTCCCTAGAATCGTCTGTTTGAACTTGTTCTTGATGTTTAGCCTCTTCCAACTCGATCTTGATCATCCTAGTTTGGATTGAAGCTTGAAGTTGGAAGCTTGTTGGTGCTCCTTTGGTGTTTGGAGGCTTCTTCTTGTTCTTGTTTGGTAAGTTCCCTCAATCTCTTGTTCTTCAAGTGATTTTTGAGTTTTCGTTGTTTTCTTCGATTTTTTTGATGTCGAAAAAATCAACGAGACTCCGTTCTATCAAGAACACTGAAAAGTTTTTGATTTTTTGAAAAATCAACGAGACTCCGTTCTATGAAAAACCGGAATTTTTGATGCCACTTTATATTAATTAGATTAATATAGTAGAAATTGAATAGATTAATTTTATAGATTAATTGGATTAATTTATATTAAAATTAATTGTTTAATTTCGTTGCCATTACATGTTGTATAGAATCCTTATGTGATGGTGATATAGCTCGTGGACTTAGTTTTTGATTTGTTCGATTCAATTGGGTTGTAAAGGTCGTTTTGAGCCTGTTTATATTTACTAGGAAAATTTGTATAGGATGCAATTTTTCAATGATGTAATTATTATTTTGGGTATGACGAAGACCGGAGACAACCAACCGAGAAGACGAAGAATCGAAGACTGTATTTTATTTATTTATTGGGTCATTCGCTTGGCCCAGTACTTAGGAATTAGGTCCATGAGCTATATATTGGTAGTAACTAGGTTACTATTCTCTGTTTTTCACTTTGACTGATTGACAAACAAACAAATGCGCGTATAAATGAATTAATGTGCAAAGTGTAACATTAATCGCGAAATTCTCCCGACAACAAATGGACTAAGTTTGAAAAAGGTTACGAAGTTTCCTACCCTCCATCAAACTCGTAGAAAATTGATACACGAGCTGGTTGTAATATCCGGGGGTAATTTTTTTTTCGTGTTAGTGTTGAGTTGTACGTATTCATTTGGAATTGTACAAGTGTTGTTATTTCGGACTGATACAATGTATATTGTATTGGAATATTTCGTAATCAAAATATTTATACTTGTCTTCGGTTTGGTTTCGTCGTTTGGATGTTGCTTGGAGAGTTTGGATTTTTGTCTAAGTATACTAGCTTTAACGTACGCTACATGTGTAGACTTACGTATGTTATGGGGTGAGTATTACGTACGTTAGACCTGTATGGTTACGTACGTAATGCATGGTCAGTGTTAGGAACCTTCCTCGATGTCAACTTTCGGCTGGTAAGGCCAGGAATCTTTCGATCCGATCTTACTATTGTAGTCAACGGATCTTTATGTACGTTAAGAGGTGATCTTTACCTACGTAATCCATGTAGCTTGCTAACGTACGTAAATGGTTACACTTTACGTATGTTAAGGTCTTCGTATTTTGGGTCAGTGGGTTCTGGAGTTAGCATTACGTACGTTAATGTTTTGGCATAGCGTAAAGGCCCTTACGTACGTTAAGCTTGTTATATAACGTACGTAATGTGTTTGTCAGATTATATAACTTGGTTTCGTATTTCATTTCTTCACGAACCAAAATCCTTTTTCTCTCCCTAGAATCGTCCGTTTGAACTTGTTCTTGATGTTTAGCCTCTTCCAACTCGATCTTGATCATCCTAGTTTGGATTGAAGTTTGAAGTTGGAAGCTTGTTGGTGCTCCTTTGGTGTTTGGATGCTTCTTCTTGTTCTTCTTTGGTAAGTTCCCTCAATCTCTTTCTCTTCAAGTGATTTTTGAGTTTTTGTTGTTGTTTTCTTCGGGTATTGTTTGATTGACAGAGTATATCATGATTCTTCATGGTTTAGATAAACTTTTGATGAATAACATGTTGGTATAGCTTGAGTATGATTGTGTTCTTGATGTTTTAGATTTGGTTGGAGGTTATAATCATGTCTATGAAGGATTATGTTAAGATTGTTATATGATTAACATAGTCTTGAGATGATTATTGTTGTTAGTGGTGTTCTTGAAAGATTATAACCATTTTAGTAAGGATTTATGATGATTTAAGGGGTGACTATCATAATTTGGAAATGGTTGAGTGAATCTTGTTGTTCAATCCGAATTCATGAGGTTATGATGAAGGATTTTTGTTTAGACATCATGTTTGTTGGAATGATGATGTTCTTGAGGTGATTGTGATGATGTTCATGATATTATCATTGTAGGAGAACCAATTTGATGATGATAGTGATATTATCATTTTGGAGATGTTGTTTTGATGTTGTTCTTAAGTGATTCGTGTTGAATTATTTTCACAAGTGTTAAAAACACTTGATCATGTCAATTTTGAGGTGTTGGAGATGTTAGAATTCATAGTTGAGAACTATGATATTCGTTGGTAGAGTTTAACCGATTCGGGGTTGAATCGGGTTTGTCCTTGGTGTTGTTTTCTATTGATTTTTTGTTATTGAATGAATCGTTTTTCATTCAAGGTTGTTCGAGTGTTTGTGATCATCGGTAGGCGCCATTCGTCATTTCGTGCCAGGACGTTGATCGTGGAAGGACTTGCTCGCCTTCGGTTTGAGGCAAGTTTTATACTTGTACTGGTCAATGAGATTAATGTTATCATATATGTGTATGAATGTGTTGTATCATTTCGAGACATAGTCTCTTCGTGATTTATTGATATTTGGGGATTGTTTGATGCAATACCCTTCGGTGATTATGCCAAATGTGATTGTTATTCGTTAATGGCCGGTTTAAGGCATTGAGATTCTTGTTGACGATAGCCGGTTCGCGGTATCGATGTATCGAGTATTATTGTTTACGTTAATGTCGTCTTGAGGCATCGTTGGATCATTGTTATCGAATTGGTATTGTTGCTAATAATGTTGTAATGGCCGGTTGAAAGGCGTTTGATATATTCATTTATCATCTCTATTTCGGTGGCCAGTTTAAGGCGCCGGACATCTCTTCTAAACGTATCATTGTGTATCGATTGACCGTTCTAAGGTAATCGAGGTATTTAATTGGGATTATCGAAGATAATTCCCATCCGTTATATCATTGTTTACCGATTGACCGTTCTAAGGTAATCGATGTATTTAATTGGGATAATCGAAGATAATTCCCATCTGTTGTGTCATCATTATAGATTGACCGCTCTAAGTTAATCAACGTATTGAATTGGGATTAGTGAAGATAATTCCCATCCGTTGTGTCGTGTTGTCGATTGACCATTCTAAGGCAATCGATGTATTGAAATTGGAACTGTCAGAGACATTTCCCATCCGTTGTATCATTGTTATCGATCGGCCGTTCTAAGGTAATCAATGTATTGAATTGGGACTGTCAAGGATAGTTTCCATCCGTTGCGTTGTTGTGATCGATTGGCCATTACAAGGTAGTCGAGGTATTTGAATTGGGACCGCCGAGGACGGTGCCCATCGGTGAGTTATTATTGTCGTGTTGGCCGACTCAAGGCAGCACGCTATTATTCTTGTGAATTTGGTAATCTTGGGATCGCTACTGTTGTGATTAATTGTGTTTTGGAGGCTAGTCTCGGCTAGTGCTCGATGGGTGAGCTTGGGGCTTGAACCTTCGCGGTTGGTTTCCCAACACCTACAATTCAGTAGGTCACGGTCATGTTCATGATCTCATTATGGGAAAGCTTGGGCCTTGAACCTTTGCGGTTGGTTTCCCAACACCTACAGTTCAGTAGGTCACGATCATGTTGATGATCTCATTATGGGTAAGCTTGGGGATTGAACCTTCTCGGTTGGTTTCCCAACACCTACAGTTCAGTAGGTCACGGTCATGTTGATGATCTCATTATGGGTAAGCTTGGGGCTTGAACCTTCGCGGTTGGTTTCCCAACACCTACAGTTCAGTAGGTCACGGTCACTGGGTGATCTCATTATGGGTAAGTATGGCGCTTGAACCTTTGCAGTTGGTTTTCCAGCACCTGCAATTCAGTAGGTCACGGTCATTGGATGATCTCATTGTGATACGGCTTCGTGCCGTGACTTCGACCCTCATTGTGATACGGTTTCGTGTCGTGGCTTCGGCCCTCATTGATATAGCTTCGGGCTATTTGGCTTTTAGTCCATTGTGATGACTGACAGCTTCGGCTGAGTGGTTTCAGACCTTTATCATATTTTGACAGCTGCGGCTGAGGGGATTTCAGGCCATTGTGATGTATTGATGTTTCCGTTGGAGCTTTCGGGCATTGTCATTCGTATCCAGTCAGTGTTTGTTTGCCTTTTGGTAATTTCATTGTGTGATCTATATTGATGATTCGCCGTTGGGCACTTTTATTCTACCCTGTTGAGCATGTATCGATCGTATGCCGCGGGCATAGTGTTTTCACGAATGCTTGATTCTGACTTTGGTTTGTTAGCATCCCGTATTACCATTGTTGTACTGTTCATTCTGCTTTTGGATGCATATCATGTTGTACATGTATTTGATATTCATTATCTGGATGACTGACCCCGTGGGGGCGGAACATGTTTTCATGTTTTAGGTGCTTGCGAGGAGAGAGTTGAGACACAGGGGCATGACGAAGGCGACGAGGCATTTGAGCGATACTAGTCCGAGATGTTTTGGTGTTCATGTCAGTCAGACAGTTGGAGTACTCCAATTTTGTTCAGTCTTTGTCATTTTGTATTATCCGAGCAAGGCTCGTGGATGCGTTGTACTTTTATTTTGGCCATGTAGGCCTACTTTTGTCGTTGAAATTCCATATTGGAATATTATGTTGGATGTCATAGTAGGGACTGAGATTCCCCTTTTGGTCAGTTTGTTGTATTTTGGTCATGTTCGCCTGGGGGATCTCCTAGCGTGGGGTCCACGGCACTGTAATAACCCAATGGGATTTGGGGGTGTTATAGAAGATGGTATCAGAGATTTGGGTTGTTAGATACCCTTACATGTGAGTTATGTGGTTCTACCGACGCGGTAGTAGTGGGGCTGTCAGGTTATGACAATCTGGACAGTCGGGTTTTGTAAGTCGTGATAGTTGAGCGACTGTATGAGCCTTTCTTTCATCGAGTCGTCGTTAGTGAAGACTAGTATCGCAAGACCTCGAAGCTTCGTATGACCTGTGTAAGGACTCGATTCTCTTGTATGTTCATACATTCATTATGCCATTGATTATACATGTTTTGTTGAAATCTGTATGTAACATTTGTGTTACGATTCATTCATGATTATTTGTTTTGGAGCGTGTGGGCTCAGTATTGGCTATAATTAGCATGTTTGAGGTGACTATTTATCTGTTGAGTATGTATACTCGTCTTTAGCTAATGACTTAGCATTGTGGATTGGCCGTTGAGGCATATTTTAGCTTTGTTCATGATCGAACGTTATTCTTTCAGTATGGAAAGAGGAATCCGAGGACGTGGCAGAGGGGGTAAAGGCTGCAGAGCAGGCCGAAACCCAGAACCTCATGTTTATATGTGTACGGATGCCGAGATGGATCAGAATTCAACCGGAGATGTGACTTATGCGACCGGTTCTCCTTCAGGACATCATACTCGAGGAGTCGATCAGACTGACATCGACCCTTTATTACTTATGAGGTGCATGATGATCCAGATGACTCAGATAATGGAAACCATGCAGACCTCGATGGTTCGTGGTACACAGCAGCAGGGGCTCTAGGTGCCATTTTATGGACAGGCCGGGAGAGTGAGTGAGATTATCGACGACATCACTCGTCAGAGGCCGCCTATTTTTGAGGGTTCGTCGGAACCAGCAGATATTGTTCATTGGCTTTAACATTTTGATAAACTCTTCGACATGGTTCAGTGTCCGGAAGAGAGTAAGGTGGCAGTAGCGGCTTACTATTTGAGTAAAGGGGCTTATTCTTGGTGGCTTTCTGTGAAACCCACCGATCGTGATTGTGCTTGGAGTGAGTTTAAGACTCTCATGTTAGAGAGGTATTATCCGGCTCCACTTCGTGAAGCCAAGCTCTCAGAGGTTTTGAATCCCGATTTCGTCAAGGACGAGGGTGTTATTGTTATCGATGAGAAGTTTCAAGGACTTTTTCAGTTTACTTATTCTGTTATCCGTACTGAGGTGGATAAGATCAAGTATTTTAGCAAGAGGCTAAACCCGCAGTTGAGGATTCAGTTGTTCAACCATAATTGTAACTCACTTGGCGAATTCATCGAGAAGGCTCTTGGAGCGGAGCTTTTGATCAAGGAGCTTGCTCAGAAGAACCCTTCAGTTTCCTCTGGTGAGAGAACTAGGATGCCGCTTTGTTCATAGGGACATCATGCTCCGACGTCCCAGAGGTCATCTTCTAGACGTCTTCGTGCTGTGAAAGCACCTTCTTCTCAAGCAACGGGTTCGACTGTTGTTTGCTTTAACTGTGATACAATAGGACATTGCAGTACTCGGTGCTCGATGCAATCTATTACTTGTTTTCTATGTGGGAGGCAGGGACACCTTCAGAAATACTCCAGGAATTCTAGGGCCAGTAGGTCTCGAGAGAGCTCACGAGCCTCGATAAATTTTGTTACTCTAGTCCATACTTCATCCAAGGGGTCCTATCAGGCTTCGAGAGCCAGAGGTATGGACAGCTGAGGAGGAGCAGCGAGTTCAGGTCTAGGTTTTCCTCGAGTCGGTGAGATTGATGGGATCGATGATCTGGAGGATGTTGATTTTGGGTACATTTGAGATGTAACCTTGATTTGTATTTTCCTTGCTTTTCAGATTGATGTTTGACTCAGTCTGTATTATAGTATTGTGGTTGTGAACCATTTATTATCGATCTATCTTGTAATGATAGCTTTCGAGAATATTGAGAATTGAGGTCGTGTGATGTGTTTTTTTTTCCTTTTGGTGTTGTACCCGAGATTTTGTGATAATCTGGGTAATTGTTCATTGTGATTCGAGACGTCAAGTCGTGTGAGGACTTGGGCGTGCGATTGATACGGCCCCGAGGACTACGTCTGTGTTGTTATTATTTTTGCGTGGCGTGAGTTAGTGCTTGCATGGGCGTCCGATGCCGATGAGAATGGGAGAGTGTACACCGATGATTGTAGACATGTACAATGGGCGGCACCGGTGAGGTGTGTACGCCGGTGTTACGAGTCATGCGGTTGGTACGACTTTCTGACTGGTCTCTAGCAGAAGAGTCATGATTCGAATGATCTCGCACTTGGCTGAGTGTTTGTATCACTTAATTCTTCACCGTATTCCGGTAGAGGAGACGCAGGGACCCGAGGGGTTGGCCCAGTTAGTCAGACAGAGTTGCTTATATTGAGGGGTATTCCTGGAGATGTTGCTTTCAGATCCTGATGGATAGTTCGTACCCCGTGTTTTTCACCCTGAGCTTCGGGGAAGAAACTCTTTTTAAGGGGGGGTAGTATGTAATATCCGGGGGTATTTTTTTTCGTGTTACTGTTGAGTTGTACGTATTCATTTGGAATTGTACAAGTGTTGTTGTTTCGGACTGATACAATGTACATTGTATTGGGATATTTCGTAATCGAAATATTTATACTTGTCGTCGGTTTGGTTTCGTCATTTGGATGTTGCTTGGAGAGTTTGGATTTTTGGCTAAGTATACTAGCCTTAACGTACGCTACATGTGTAGACTTACGTACGTTATGGGGTGAGTATTACGTACGTTAGACCTGTATGGTTACGTACGTAATCTATGTATCTTGCTAACGTACGTAAATGGTTACTCTTTAAACGCGTTAAGGTGTCGTATTTTTGGTTAGTGGGGTTCTGGAGTTAGCATTACGTACGTTAATGTTTTGGCATAGCGTACGTAAGGCCCTTACGTACGTTAACCTTGTTATATAACGTACGTAATGTGTTTGTCATATTATATAACTTGGTTTTGTATTTCATTTCTTCACGAACCAAAATCATTTTTCTCTCCCTAGAATCGTCTGTTTGAACTTGTTCTTGATGTTTAGCCTCTTCCAACTCGATCTTGATCATCCTAGTTTGGATTGAAGCTTGAAGTTGGAAGCTTGTTGGTGCTCCTTTGGTGTTTGGAGGCTTCTTCTTGTTCTTCTTTGGTAAGTTCCCTCAATCTCTTGTTCTTCAAGTGATTTTCGAGTTTTCGTTGTTTTCTTCGATTTTTTGATGTCGAAAAAATCAACGAGACTCCGTTCTATCAAGAACACTGAAAAGTTTTTGATTTTTTGAAAAATCAACGAGACTCCGTTCTATGAAAAACCGGAATTTTTGATGCCACTTTATATTAATTAGATTAATATAGTAGAAATTGAATAGATTAATTTTATAGATTA
The DNA here is from genome assembly GCA_033398695.1 of Orobanche coerulescens. Classification (NCBI taxonomy): domain Eukaryota; kingdom Viridiplantae; phylum Streptophyta; class Magnoliopsida; order Lamiales; family Orobanchaceae; genus Orobanche; species Orobanche coerulescens. Next base: position 106,428,663 of record CM065805.1, on the reverse strand, counting down.
ATTGGATTAATTTATATTAAAATTAATTGTTTAATTTCGTTGCCATTACATGTTGTATAGAATCCTTATGTGATGGTGATATAGCTCGTGGACTTAGTTTTTGATTTGTTCGATTCAATTGGGTTGTAAAGGTCGTTTTGAGCCTGTTTATATTTACTAGGAAAATTTGTATAGGATGCAATTTTTCAATGATGTAATTATTATTTTGGGTATGACGAAGACCGGAGACAACCAACCGAGAAGACGACGAATCGAAGACTGTATTTTATTTATTTATTGGGTCATTTGCTTGGCCCAGTACTTAGGAATTAGGTCCATGAGCTATATATTGGTAGTAACTAGGTTACTATTCTCTGTTTTTCATTTTGACTGATTGACAAACAAACAAATGCGCGTATAAATGAATTAATGTGCAAAGTGTAACATTAATCGCGAAATTCTACCGACAACAAACGTACTAAGTTTGAAAAAGGTTACGAAGTTTCCTACCCTCCATCAAACTCGTAGAAAATTGATACACGAGCTGGTTGTAATATCCGGGGGTAATTTTTTTTTCGTGTTAGTGTTGAGTTGTACGTATTCATTTGGAATTGTACAAGTGTTCTTATTTCGGACTGATACAATGTATATTGTATTGGAATATTTCGTAATCGAAATATTTATACTTGTCTTCGGTTTGGTTTCGTCGTTTGGATGTTGCTTGGAGAGTTTGGATTTTTGTATAAGTATACTAGCTTTAACGTACGCTACATGTGTAGACTTATGTATGTTATGGGGTGAGTATTACGTACGTTAGACCTGTATGGTTACGTACGTAATGCATGGTCAGTGTTAGGAACCTTCCTCGATGTCAACTTTCGGCTGGTAAGGCCAGGAATCTTTCGATCCGATCTTACTATTGCAGTCAACGGATCTTTATGTACGTTAAGAGGTGATCTTTACGTACGTAATCCATGTAGCTTGCTAACGTACGTAAATGGTTACACTTTACGTATGTTAAGGTCTTCGTATTTTGGGTCAGTGGGTTCTGGAGTTAGCATTACGTACGTTAATGTTTTGGCATAGCGTAAAGGCCCTTACGTACGTTAACCTTGTTATATAACGTACGTAATGTGTTTGTCAGATTATATAACTTGGTTTCGTATTTCATTTCTTCACGAACCAAAATCATTTTTCTCTCCCTAGAATCGTCTGTTTGAACTTGTTCTTGATGTTTAGCCTCTTCCAACTCGATCTTGATCATCCTAGTTTGGATTGAAGTTTGAAGTTGGAAGCTTGTTGGTGCTCCTTTGGTGTTTGGATGCTTCTTCTTGTTCTTCTTTGGTAAGTTCCCTCAATCTCTTTCTCTTCAAGTGATTTTTGAGTTTTTGTTGTTGTTTTCTTGGGTATTGTTTGATTGTGAGTATATCAAGATTCTTCATGGTTTAGATAAACTTTTGATGAATAACATGTTGGTATAGCTTGAGTATGATTGTGTTCTTGATGTTTTAGATTTGGTTGGAGGTTATAATCATGTCTATGAAGGATTATGTTAAGATTGTTATATGATTAACATAGTCTTGAGATGATTATTGTTGTTAGTGGTGTTCTTGAAAGATTATAACCATTTTAGTAAGGATTTATGATGATTTAAGGGGTGACTATCATAATTTGGAAAGGGTTGAGTGAATCTTGTTGTTCAATCCGAATTCATGAGGTTATGATGAAAGATTTTTGTTTAGACATCATGTTTGTTGGAATGATGATGTTCTTGAGGTGATTGTGATGATGTTCATGATATTATCATTGTAGGAGAACCAATTTGATGATGATAGTGATATTATCATTTTGGAGATGTTGTTTTGATGTTGTTCTTAAGTGATTCGTGTTGAGTTATTTTCACAAGTGTTAAAAACACTTGATCATGTCAATTTTGAGGTGTTGGAGATGTTAGAATTCATAGTTGAGAACTATGATATTCGTTGGTAGAGTTTAAACGATTCGGGGTTGAATCGGGTTTGTCCTTGGTGTTGTTTTCTATTGATTTTCTGTTATTGAATGAATCGTTTTTCATTCAAGGTTGTTCGAGTGTTTGTGATCATCGGTAGGCGCCATTCGTCATTTCGTGCCAGGACGTTGATCGTGGAAGGACTTGCTCGCCTTCGGTTTGAGGCAAGTTTTATACTTGTACTGGTCAATGAGATTAATGTTATCATATATGTGTATGAATGTGTTGTATCATTTCGAGACATAGTCTCTTCCTGATTTATTGATATTTGGGGATTGTTTGATGCAATACCCTTCGGTGATTATGCCAAATGTGATTGTTATTCGTTAATGGCCGGTTTAAGGCATTGAGATTCTTGTTGACGATAGCCGGTTCGCGGTATCGATGTATTGAGTATTATTGTTTACGTTAATGTCGTCTTGAGGCATCGTTGGATCATTGTTATCGAATTGGTATTGTTGCTAATAATGTTGTAATGGCCGGTTGAAAGGCGTTTGATATATTCATTTATCATCTCTATTTCGGTGGCCAGTTTAAGGCGCCGGACATCTCTTCTAAACGTATCATTGTGTATCGATTGACCGTTCTAAGGTAATCGAGGTATTTAATTGGGATTATCGAAGATAATTCCCATCCGTTGTATCATTGTTTACCGATTGACCGTTCTAAGGTAATCGATGTATTTAATTGGGATAATCGAAGATAATTCCCATCTGTTGTGTCATCATTATAGATTGACCGCTCTAAGTTAATCAACATATTGAATTGGGATTAGTGAAGATGATTCCCATCCGTTGTGTCGTGTTGTCGATTGACCATTCTAAGGCAATCGAGGTATTGAAATTGGAACTGTCAGAGATATTTCCCATCCGTTGTATCATTGTTATCGATCGGCCGTTCTAAGGTAATCAATGTATTGAATTGGGACTGTCAAGGATAGTTTCCATCCATTGCGTTGTTGTGATCGATTGGCCATTACAAGGTAGTCGAGGTATTTGAATTGGGACCGCCGAGGACGGTGCCCATCGGTGAGTTATTATTGTCGTGTTGGCCGACTCAAGGCAGCACGTTATTATTCTTGTGAATTTGGTAATCTTGGGATCGCTACTGTTGTGATTAATTGTGTTTTGGAGGCTAGTCTCGGCTAGTGCTCGATGGGTAAGCTTGGGGCTTGAACCTTCGCGGTTGGTTTCCCAACACCTACAATTCAGTAGGTCACGGTCATGTTCATGATCTCATTATGGGAAAGCTTGGGGCTTGAACCTTCGCGGTTGGTTTCCCAACACCTACAGTTCAGTAGGTCACGATCATGTTGATGATCTCATTATGGGTAAGCTTGGGGATTGAACCTTCTCGGTTGGTTTCCCAACACCTACAGTTCAGTAGGTCACGGTCATGTTGATGATCTCATTATGGGTAAGCTTGGGGCTTGAACCTTCGCGGTTGGTTTCCCAACACCTACAGTTCAGTAGGTCACGGTCACTGGGTGATCTCATTATGGGTAAGTATGGCGCTTGAACCTTCGCAGTTGGTTTTCCAGCACCTGCAATTCAGTAGGTCACGGTCATTGGATGATCTCATTGTGATACGGCTTCGTGCCGTGACTTCGACCCTCATTGTGATACGGTTTCGTGCCGTGGCTTCGGCCATCATTGATATAGCTTCGGGCTATTTGGCTTTCAGTCCATTGTGATGACTGACAGCTTCGGCTGAGTGGTTTCAGACCTTTTTGATATTTTGACAGCTGCGGCTGAGGGGATTTCAGGCCATTGTGATGTATTGATGTTTCCGTTGGAGCTTTCGGGCATTGTCATTCGTATCCAGTCAGTGTTTGTTTGCCTTTTGGTAATTTCATTGTGTGATCTATATTGATGATTCGCCGTTGGGCACTTTTATTCTACCCTGTTGAGCATGTATCGATCGTATGCCGCGGGCATAGTGTTTTCACGAATGCTTGATTCTTACTTTGGTTTGTTAGCATCCCGTATTACCATTGTTGTACTGTTCATTCTGCTTTTGGATGCATATCATGTTGTACATGTATTTGATATTCATTATCTGGATGACTGACCCCGTGGGGCGGAACATGTTTTCATGTTTTAGGTGCTTGCAAGGAGAGAGTTGAGACACAGGGGCATGACGAAGGCGACGAGGCATTTGAGCGATACTAGTCCGAGATGTTTTGGTGTTCATGTCAGTCAGACAGTTGGAGTACTCCAGTTTTGTTCAGTCTTTGTCATTTTGTATTATCCGAGCAAGGCTCGTGGATGTGTTGTACTTTTATTTTGGCCATGTAGGCCTACTTTTGTCGTTGAAATTCCATATTGGAATATTATGTTGGATGTCATAGTAGGGACTGAGATTCCCCTTTTGGTCAGTTTGTTGTATTTTGGTCATGTTCGCCTGGGGGATCTCCTAGCGTGGGGTCCACGGCACTGTAATAACCCAATGGGATTTGGGGGTGTTATAGAAGATGGTATCAGAGATTTGGGTTGTTAGATACCTTGACATGTGAGTTATGTGGTTCTACCGACGCGGTAGTAGTGGGGCTGTCAGGTTATGACAATCTGGACAGTCGGGTTTTGTAAGTCGTGATAGTTGAGCGATTGTATGAGTCTTTCTTTCATCGAGTCGTCGTTAGTGAAGACTAGTATCGCAAGACCTCGAAGCTTCGTATGACCTGTGTAAGGACTCGATTCTCTTGTATGTTCATACATTCATTATGCCATTGATTATACATGTTTTGTTGAAATCTGTATGTAACATTTGTGTTACGATTCATTCATGATAATTTGTTTTGGAGCGTGTGGGCTCAGTATTGGCTATAATTAGCATGTTTGAGGTGACTATTTATCTGTTGAGTATGTATACTCGTGTTTAGCTAATGACTTAGCATTGTGGATTGGCCGTTGAGGCATATTTTAGCTTTGTTCATGATCGAACGTTATTCTTTCAGTATGGAAAGAGGAATCCGAGGACGTGGCAGAGGGGGTAAAGGCTGCAGAGCAGGCCATGTTTATATGTGTACGGATGCCGAGATGGATCAGAATTCAACCGGAGATGTGACTTATGCGACCGGTTCTCCTTCGGGACATCATACTCGAGGAGTCGATCAGACTGACATCGACCCTTTATTACTTATGAGGTGCATGATGACCCAGATGACTCAGATAATGGAAACCATGCAGACCTTGATGGTTCGTGGTACACAGCAGCAGGGGCTCTAGGTGCCGTTTTATGGACAGGCCGGGAGAGTGAGTGAGATTATCGACGACATCACTCGTCAGAGGACGCCTATTTTTGAGGGTTCGTCGGAACCAGCTGATATTGTTCATTGGCTTTAACATTTTGATAAACTCTTCGACATGGTTCAGTGTCCGGAAGAGAGTAAGGTGGCAGTAGCGGCTTACTATTTGAGTAAAGGGGCTTATTCTTGGTGGCTTTCTGTGAAACCCACCGATCGTGATTGTGCTTGGAGTGAGTTTAAGACTCTCATGTTATAGAGGTATTATCCGGCTCCACTTCGTGAAGCCAAGCTCTCAGAGGTTTTGAATCCCGATTTCGTCAAGGACGAGGGTGTTATTGTTATCGATGAGAAGTTTCAAGGACTTCTTCAGTTTACTTATTCTGTTATCCGTACTGAGGTGGATAAGATCAAGTATTTTAGCAAGAGGCTAAACCCGCAGATGAGGATTCAGTTGTTCAACCATAATTGTAACTCACTTGGCGAATTCATCGAGAAGGCTCTTGGATCGGAGCTTTTGATCAAGGAGCTTGCTCAGAAGAACCCTTCAGTTTCCTCTGGTGAGAGAACTAGGATGCCGCTTTGTTCAGAGGGACATCATGCTCCGACGTCCCAGAGGTCATCTTCTAGACGTCTTCGTGCTGTGAAAGCACCTTCTTCTCAAGCAACGGGTTATTTGTTTGCTTTAAGAGTGATACAATAGGACATTGCAGTACTCGGTGCTCGATGCAATCTATTACTTGTTTTCTATGTGGGAGGCAGGGACACCTTCAGAAATACTCCAGGAATTCTAGGGCCAGTAGGTCTCGAGAGAGCTCACGAGCCTCGATAAATTTTGTTACTCTAGTCCATACTTCATCCAAGGGGTCCTATCAGGCTTTGAGAGCCAGAGGTATGGACAGCTGGGGAGGAGCAGCGAGTTCAGGTCTAGGTTTTCCTCGAGTCGGTGAGATTGATGGGATCGATGATCTGGAGGATGTTGATTTTGGGTACATTTGAGATGTAACCTTGATTTGTATTTTCCATGCTTTTCAGATTGATGTTTGACTCAGTCTGCATTGTAGTATTGTGGTTGTGAACCATTTATTATCGATCTATCTTGTAATGATAGCTTTCGAGAATATTGAAAATTGAGGTCGTGTGATGTGTTTTTTTTTCCTTTTGGTGTTGTACCCGAGATTTTGTGATAATCTGGGTAATTGTTCATTGTGATTCGAGACGTCAAGTCGTGTGAGGACTTGGGCGTGCGATTGATACGGCCCCCAGGACTACGTCTGTGTTGTTATTATTTTTGCGTGGCGTGAGTTAGTGCTTGCATGGGCGTACGATGCCGATGAGAATGGGAGAGTGTACACCGATTATTGTAGACATGTACAATGGGCGGCACCCGTGAGGTGTGTACGCCGGTGTTACGAGTCATGCGGTTGGTACGACTTTCTGACTGGTCTCTAGCAGAAGAGTCATGATTCGACTGATCTCGCACTTGGCTGAGTGTTTGTATCACTTAATTCATCACCGTGTTCCGGTAGAGGAGACGCAGGGACCCGAGGGGTTGGCCCAGTTAGTCAGACAGAGTTGCTTATATTGAGGGGTATTCCTGGAGATGTTGCTTTCAGATCCTGATGGATAGTTCGTACCCCGTGTTTTTCACCCTGAGCTTCGGGAAAGAAACTCTTTTTAAGGGGGGGTAGTATGTAATATCCGGGGGTATTTTTTTTTTCGTGTTACTGTTGAGTTGTACGTATTCATTTGGAATTGTACAAGTGTTGTTGTTTCGGACTGATACAATGTACATTGTATTGGGATATTTCGTAATCGAAATATTTATACTTGTCGTCGGTTTGGTTTCGTCATTTGGATGTTGCTTGGAGAGTTTAGATTTTTGGCTAAGTATACTAGCCTTAACATACGCTACATGTGTAGACTTACGTACGTTATGGGGTGAGTATTACGTACGTTAGACCTGTATGGTTACGTACGTAATCTATGTATCTTGCTAACGTACGTAAATGGTTACTCTTTACGTACGTTAAGGTATTCGTATTTTTGGTTAGTGGGGTTCTGGAGTTAGCATTACGTACGTTAATGTTTTGGCATAGCGTACGTAAGGCCCTTACGTACGTTAACCTTGTTATATAACGTACGTAATGTGTTTGTCAGATTATATAACTTGGTTTTGTATTTCATTTCTTCATGAACCAAAATCATTTTTCTCTCCCTAGAATCGTCTGTTTGAACTTGTTCTTGATGTTTAGCCTCTTCCAACTCGATCTTGATCATCCTAGTTTGGATTGAAGGTTGAAGTTGGAAGCTTGTTGGTGCTCCTTTGGTGTTTGGAGGCTTCTTCTTGTTCTTCTTTGGTAAGTTCCCTCAATCTCTTGTTCTTCAAGTGATTTTCGAGTTTTCGTTGTTTTCTTCGATTTTTTGATGTCGAAAAAATCAACGAGACTCCGTTCTATCAAGAACACTGAAAAGTTTTTGATTTTTTGAAAAATCAACGAGACTCCGTTCTATGAAAAACCGGAATTTTTGATGCCACTTTATATTAATTAGATTAATATAGTAGAAATTGAATAGATTAATTTTATAGATTAATTGGATTAATTTATATTAAAATTAATTGTTTAATTTCGTTGCCATTACATGTTGTATAGAATCCTTATGTGATGGTGATATAGCTCGTGGACTTAGTTTTTGATTTGTTCGATTCAGTTGGGTTGTAAAGGTCGTTTTGAGCCTGTTTATATTTACTAGGAAAATTTGTATAGGATGCAATTTTTCAATGATGTAATTATTATTTTGGGTATGACGAAGACCGGAGACAACCAACCGAGAAGACGAAGAATCGAAGACTGTATTTTATTTATTTATTGGGTCATTCGCTTGGCCCAGTACTTAGGAATTAGGTCCATGAGCTATATATTGGTAGTAACTAGGTTACTATTCTCTGTTTTTCATTTTGACTGATTGACAAACAAACAAATGCGCGTATAAATGAATTAATGTGCAAAGTGTAACATTAATCGCGGAATTCTCCCGACAACAAACGGACTAAGTTTGAAAAAGGTTACGAAGTTTCCTACCCTCCATCAAACTCGTAGAAAATTGATACACGAGCTGGTTGTAATATCCGGGGGTAATTTTTTTTTCGTGTTAGTGTTGAGTTGTACGTATTCATTTGGAATTGTACAAGTGTTGTTATTTCGGACTGATACAATGTATATTGTATTGGAATATTTCGTAATCGAAATATTTATACTTGTCTTCGGTTTGGTTTCGTCGTTTGGATGTTGCTTGGAGAGTTTGGATTTTTGTCTAAGTATACTAGCTTTAACGTACGCTACATGTGTAGACTAACGTATGTTATGGGGTGAGTATTACGTACGTTAGACCTGTATGGTTACGTACGTAATGCATGGTCAGTGTTAGGAACCTTCCTCGATGTCAACTTTCGGCTGGTAAGGCCAGGAATCTTTCGATCCGATCTTACTATTGCAGTCAACGGATCTTTATGTACGTTAAGAGGTGATCTTTACGTACGTAATCCATGTAGCTTGCTAACGTACGTAAATGGTTACACTTTACGTATGTTAAGGTCTTCGTATTTTGGGTCAGTGGGTTCTGGAGTTAGCATTACGTACGTTAATGTTTTGGCATAGGGTAAAGGCCCTTACGTACGTTAACCTTGTTATATAACGTACGTAATGTGTTTGTCAGATTATATAACTTGGTTTCGTATTTCATTTCTTCACGAACCAAAATCATTTTTCTCTCCCTAGAATCGTCCGTTTGAACTTGTTCTTGATGTTTAGCCTCTTCCAACTCGATCTTGATCATCCTAGTTTGGATTGAAGTTTGAAGTTGGAAGCTTGTTGGTGCTCCTTTGGTGTTTGGATGCTTCTTCTTGTTCTTCTTTGGTAAGTTCCCTCAATCTCTTTCTCTTCAAGTGATTTTTGAGTTTTTGTTGTTGTTTTCTTCGGGTATTGTTTGATTGACAGAGTATATCATGATTCTTCATGGTTTAGATAAACTTTTGATGAATAACATGTTGGTATAGCTTGAGTATGATTGTGTTCTTGATGTTTTAGATTTGGTTGGAGGTTATAATCATGTCTATGAAGGATTATGTTAAGATTGTTATATGATTAACATAGTCTTGAGATGATTATTGTTGTTAGTGGTGTTCTTGAAAGATTATAACCATTTTAGTAAGGATTTATGATGATTTAAGGGGTGACTATCATAATTTGGAAATGGTTGAGTGAATCTTGTTGTTCAATCCGAATTCATGAGGTTATGATGAAAGATTTTTGTTTAGACATCATGTTTGTTGGAATGATGATGTTCTTGAGGTGATTGTGATGATGTTCATGATATTATCATTGTAGGAGAACCAATTTGATGATGATAGTGATATTATCATTTTGGAGATGTTGTTTTGATGTTGTTCTTAAGTGATTCGTGTTGAATTATTTTCACAAGTGTTAAAAACACTTGATCATGTCAATTTTGAGGTGTTGGAGATGTTAGAATTCATAGTTGAGAACTATGATATTCGTTGGTAGAGTTTAACCGATTCGGGGTTGAATCGGGTTTGTCCTTGGTGTTGTTTTCTATTTATTTTCTGTTATTGAATGAATCGTTTTTCATTCAAGGTTGTTCGAGTGTTTGTGATCATCGGTAGGCGCCATTCGTCATTTCGTGCCTGGACGTTGATCGTGGAAGGACTTGCTCGCCTTCGGTTTGAGGCAAGTTTTATACTTGTACTGGTCAATGAGATTAATGTTATCATATATGTGTATGAATGTGTTGTATCATTTCGAGACATAGTCTCTTCGTGATTTATTGATATTTGGGGATTGTTTGATGCAATACCCTTCGGTGATTATGCCAAATGTGATTGTTATTCGTTAATGGCCGGTTTAAGGCATTGAGATTCTTGTTGACGATAGACGGTTCGCGGTATCGATGTATCGAGTATTATTGTTGACGTTAATGTCGTCTTGAGGCATCGTTGGATCGTTGTTATCGAATTGGTATTGTTGCTAATAATGTTGTACTGGCCGATTGAAAGGCGTTTGATATATTCGTTTATCATCTCTGTTTCGGTGGCCGGTTTAAGGCGTCAGGACATCTATTCTAAACGTATCATTGTGTATCGATTGACCGTTCTAAGGTAATCGAGGTATTTAACTGGGATTATCGAAGATAATTCCCATCCGTTGTATCATTGTTTACCGATTGACCGTTCTAAGGTAATCGATGTATTTAATTGGGATAATCGAAGATAATTCCCATCCGTTGTGTCATCATTATAGATTGACCGCTCTAAGTTAATCAACGTATTGAATTGGGATTAGTGAAGATGATTCCCATCCGTTGTGTCGTGTTGTCGATTGACCATTCTAAGGCAATCGTTGTATTGAAATTGGAACTCTCAGAGACATTTCCCATCCGTTGTATCATTGTTATCGATCGGCCGTTCTAAGGTAATCAATGTATTGAATTGGGACTTTCAAGGATAGTTTCCATCTGTTGCGTTGTTGTGATCGATTGGCCATTACAAGGTAGTCGAGGTATTTGAATTGGGACCGCCGAGGACGGTGCCCATCGGTGAGTTATTATTGTCGTGTTGGCCGACTCAAGGCAGCACGCTATTATTCTTGTGAATTTGGTAATCTTGGGATCGCTACTGTTGTGATTAATTATGTTTTGGAGGCTAGTCTCGGCTAGTGCTCGATGGGTAAGATTGGGGCTTGAACCTTCGCGGTTGGTTTCCCAACACCTACAATTCAGTAGGTCACGGTCATGTTCATGATCTCATTATGGGAAAGCTTGGGGCTTGAACCTTCGCGGTTTGTTTCCCAACAGCTACAGTTCAGTAGGTCACGATCATGTTGATGATCTCATTATGGGTAAGCTTGGGGATTGAACCTTCTCGGTTGGTTTCCCAACACCTACAGTTCAGTAGGTCACGGTCATGTTGATGATCTCATTATGGGTAAGCTTGGGGCTTGAACCTTCGCGGTTGGTTTCCCAACACCTACAGTTCAGTAGGTCACGGTCACTGGGTGATCTCATTATGGATAAGTATGGCGCTTGAACCTTCGCAGTTGGTTTTCCAGCACCTGCAATTCAGTAGGTCACGGTCATTGGATGATCTCATTGTGATACGGCTTCGTGCCGTGACTTCGACCCTCATTGTGATACGGTTTCGTGCCGTGGCTTCGGCCCTCATTGATATAGCTTCGGGCTATTTGGCTTTCAGTCCATTGTGATGACTGACAGCTTCGGCTGAGTGGTTTCAGACCTTTATGATATTTTGACAGCTGCGGTTGAGGGGATTTCAGGCCATTGTGATGTATTGATGTTTCCGTTGGAGCTTTCGGGCATTGTCATTCGTATCCAGTCAGTGTTTGTTTGCCTTTTGGTAATTTCATTGTGTGATCTATATTGATGATTCGTCGTTGGGCACTTTTATTCTACCCTGTTGAGCATGTATCGATCGTATGCCGCGGGCATAGTGTTTTCACGAATGCTTGATTCTTACTTTGGTTTGTTAGCATCCCGTATTACCATTGTTGTACTGTTCATTCTGCTTTTGGATGTATATCATGTTGTACATGTATTTGATATTCATTATCTGGATGACTGACCCCGTGGGGGCGGAACATGTTTTCATGTTTTAGGTGCTTGCGAGGAGAGAGTTGAGACACAGGGGCATGACGAAGGCGACGAGGCATTTGAGCGATACTAGTCCGAGATGTTTTGGTGTTCATGTCAGTCAGATAGTTGGAGTACTCCAGTTTTGTTCAGTCTTTGTCATTTTGTATTATCCGAGCAAGGCTCGTGGATGTGTTGTACTTTTATTTTGGCCATGTAGGCCTACTTTTGTCGTTGAAATTCCATATTGGAATATTATGTTGGATGTCATAGTAGGGACTGAGATTCCCCTTTTGGTCAGTTTGTTGTATTTTGGTCATGATCGCCTGGGGGATCTCCTAGCGTGGGGTCCACGGCACTGTAATAACCCAATGGGATTTGGGGGTGTTATAGAAGATGGTATCAGAGATTTGGGTTGTTAGATACCCTGACATGTGAGTTATGTGGTTCTACCGACGCGGTAGTAGTGGGGCTGTCAGGTTATGACAATCTGGACAGTCGGGTTTTGTAAGTCGTGATAGTTGAGTGACTGTATGAGTCTTTCTTTCATCGAGTCGTCGTTAGTGAAGACTAGTATCGCAAGACCTCGAAGCTTCGTATGACCTGTGTAAGGACTCGATTCTCTTGTATGTTCATACATTCATTATGCCATTGATTATACATGTTTTGTTGAAATCTGTATGTAACATTTGTGTTACGATTCATTCATGATTATTTGTTTTGGAGCGTGTGGGCTCAGTATTGGCTATAATTAGCATGTTTGAGGTGACTATTTATCTGTTGAGTATGTATACTCGTGTTTAGCTAATGACTTAGCATTGTGGATTGGCCGTTGAGGCATATTTTAGCTTTGTTCATGATCGAACGTTATTCTTTCAGTATGGAAAGAGGAATCCGAGGACGTGGCAGAGGGGGTAAAGGCTGCACAGCAGGCCATGTTTATATGTGTACGGATGCCGAGATGGATCAGAATTCAACCGGAGATGTGACTTATGCGACCGGTTCTCCTTCGGGACATCATACTCGAGGAGTCGATCAGACTGACATCGACCCTTTATTACTTATGAGGTGCATGATGACCCAGATGACTCAGATAATGGAAACCATGCAGACCTCGATGGTTTGTGGTACAGAGCAGCAGGGGCTCTAGGTGCCGTTTTATGGACAGGCCGGGAGAGTGAGTGAGATTATCGACGACATCACTCGTCAGAGGCCGCCTATTTTTGAGGGTTCGTCGGAACCAGCTGATATTGTTCATTGGCTTTAACATTTTGATAAACTCTTCGACATGGTTCAGTGTCCGGAAGAGAGTAAGGTGGCAGTATCGGCTTACTATTTGAGTAAAGGGGCTTATTCTTGGTGGCTTTCTGTGAAACCCACCGATCGTGATTGTGCTTGGAGTGAGTTTAAGACTCTCATGTTAGAGAGGTATTATCCGGCTCCACTTCGTGAAGCCAAGCTCTCAGAGGTTTTGAATCCCGATTTCGTCAAGGACGAGGGTGTTATTGTTATCGATGAGAAGTTTCAAGGACTTCTTCAGTTTACTTATTCTGTTATCCGTACTGAGGTGGATAAGATCAAGTATTTTAGCAAGAGGCTAAACCCGCAGTTGAGGATTCAGTTGTTCAACCATAATTGTAACTCACTTGGCGAATTCATCGAGAAGGCTCTTGGAGCGGAGCTTTTGATCAAGGAGCTTGCTCAGAAGAACCCTTCAGTTTCCTATGGTGAGAGAACTAGGATGCCGCTTTGTTCAGAGGGACATCATGCTCCGACGTCCCAGAGGTCATCTTCTAGACGTCTTCGTGCTGGGAAAGCACCTTCTTCTCAGGCAACGGGTTCGACTGTTGTTTGCTTTAACTGTGATACAATAGGACATTGCAGTACTCGGTGCTCGATGCAATCTATTACTTGTTTTCTATGTGGGAGGGAGGGACACCTTCAGAAATACTCCAGGAATTCTAGGGCCAGTAGGTCTCGAGAGAGCTCACGAGCCTCGATAAATTTTGTTACTCTAGTCCATACTTCATCCAAGGGGTCCTATCAGGCTTCGAGAGCCAGAGGTATGGACAGCTTAGGAGGAGCAGCGAGTTCAGGTCTAGGTTTTCCTCGAGTCGGTGAGATTGATGGGATCGATGATCTGGAGGATGTTGATTTTGGGTACATTTGAGATGTAACCTTGATTTGTATTTTCCTTGCTTTTCAGATTGATGTTTGACTCAGTCTGTATTGTAGTATTGTGGTTGTGAACCATTTATTATCGATCTATCTTGTAATGATAGCTTTCGAGAATATTGAGAATTGAGGTCGTGTGATGTGTTTTTTTTTCCTTTTGGTGTTGTACCCGAGATTTTGTGATAATATGGGTAATTGTTCATTGTGATTCGAGACGTCAAGTCGTGTGAGGACTTGGGCGTGCGATTGATACGGCCCCGAGGACTACGTCTGTGTTGTTATTATTTTTGCGTGGCGTGAGTTAGTGCTTGCATGGGCGTCCGATGCCGATGAGAATGGGAGAGTGTACACCGATGATTGTAGACATGTACAATGGGCGGCACCCGTGAGGTGTGTACGCCGGTGTTACGAGTCATGCGGTTGGTACGACTTTCTGACTGGTCTCTAGCAGAAGAGTCATGATTCAACTGATCTCGCACTTGGCTGAGTGTTTGTATCACTTAATTCTTCACCGTGTTCCGGTAGAGGAGACGCAGGGACCCGAGGGGTTGGCCCAGTTAGTCAGACAGAGTTGCTTATATTGAGGGGTATTCCTGGAGATGTTGCTTTCAGATCCTGATGGATAGTTCGTACCCCGTGTATTTCACCCTGAGCTTAGGGGAAGAAACTCTTTTTAAGGGGGGGTAGTATGTAATATCCGGGGGTATTTTTTTTTCGTGTTACTGTTGAGTTGTACGTATTCATTTGGAATTGTACAAGTGTTGTTGTTTCGGACTGATACAATGTACATTGTATTGGGATATTTTGTAATCGAAATATTTATACTTGTCGTCGGTTTGGTTTCGTCATTTGGATGTTGCTTGGAGAGTTTAGATTTTTGGCTAAGTATACTAGCCTTAACGTACGCTACATGTGTAGACTTACGTACGTTATGGGGTGAGTATTACGTACGTTAGACCTGTATGGTTACGTACGTAATCTATGTATCTTGCTAACGTACGTAAATGGTTACTCTTTACGTACGTTAAGGTATTCGTATTTTTGGTTAGTGGGGTTCTGGAGTTAGCATTACGTACGTTAATGTTTTGGCATAGCGTACGTAAGGCCCTTACGTACGTTAACCTTGTTATATAACGTACGTAATGTGTTTGTCAGATTATATAACTTGGTTTTGTATTTCATTTCTTCACGAACCAAAATCATTTTTCTCTCCCTAGAATCGTCTGTTTGAACTTGTTCTTGATGTTTAGCCTCTTCCAACTCGATCTTGATCATCCTAGTTTGGATTGAAGCTTGAAGTTGGAAGCTTGTTGGTGCTCCTTTGGTGTTTGGAGGCTTTTTCTTGTTCTTCTTTGGTAAGTTCCCTCAATCTCTTGTTCTTCAAGTGATTTTCGAGTTTTCGTTGTTTTCTTCGATTTTTTGATGTCGAAAAAATCAACGAGACTCCATTCTATCAAGAACACTGAAAAGTTTTTGATTTTTTGAAAAATCAACGAGACTCCGTTCTATGAAAAACCGGAATTTTTGATGCCACTTTATATTAATTAGATTAATATAGTAGAAATTGAATAGATTAATTTTATAGATTAATTGGATTAATTTATATTAAAATAAATTGTTTAATTTCGTTGCCATTACATGTTGTATAGAATCCTTATGTGATGGTGATACAGCTAGTAGACTTAGTTTTTGATTTGTTCGATTCAATTGGGTTGTAAAGGTCGTTTTGAGCATGTTTATATTTACTAGGAAAATTTGTATAGGATGCAATTTTTCAATGATGTAATTATTATTTTGGGTATGACGAAGACCGTAGACAACCAACCGAGAAGACGAAGAATCGAAGACTGTATTTTATTTATTTATTGGGTCATTCGCATGGCCAAGTACTTAGGAATTAGGTCCATGAGCTATATATTGGTAGTAACTAGGTTACTATTCTCTGTTTTTCATTTTGACTGATTGACAAACAAACAAATGCGCGTATAAATGAATTAATGTGCAAAGTTCATTAATCGCGAAATTCTCCCGACAACAAACGGACTAAGTTTGAAAAAGGTTACGAAGTTTCCTACCTTCCATCAAACTCGTAGAAAATTGATACACGAGCTGGTTGTAATATCCGGGGGTAATTTTTTTTTCGTGTTAGTGTTGAGTTGTACGTATTCATTTGGAATTGTACAAGTGTTGTTATTTCGGACTGATACAATGTATATTTTATTGGAATATTTCGTAATCGAAATATTTATACTTGTCTTCGGTTTGGTTTCGTCGTTTGGATGTTGCTTGGAGAGTTTGGATTTTTGTCTAAGTATACTAGCTTTAACGTACGCTACATGTGTAGACTTACGTATGTTATGGGGTGAGTATTACGTACGTTAGACCTGTATGGTTACGTACGTAATTCATGGTCAGTGTTAGGAACCTTCCTCGATGTCAACTTTCGGCTGGTAAGGCCAGGAATCTTTCGATCCGATCTTACTATTGCAGTCAATGGATCTTTATGTACGTTAAGAGGTGATCTTTACGTACGTAATCCATGTAGCTTGCTAACGTACGTAAATGGTTACACTTTACGTATGTTAAGGTCATCGTATTTTGGGTCAGTGGGTTCTGGAGTTAGCATTACGTACGTTAATGTTTTGGCATAGCGTAAAGGCCCTTACGTACGTTAACCTTGTTATATAACGTACGTAATGTGTTTGTCGGATTATATAACTTGGTTTCGTATTTCATTTCTTCACGAACCAAAATCATTTTTCTCTCCCTAGAATCGTCCGTTTGAACTTGTTCTTGATGTTTAGCCTCTTCCAACTCGATCTTGATCATCCTAGTTTGGATTGAAGTTTGAAGTTGGAAGCTTGTTGGTGCTCCTTTGGTGTTTGGATGCTTCTTCTTGTTCTTCTTTGGTAAGTTCCCTCAATCTCTTTCTCTTCAAGTGATTTTTGAGTTTTTGTTGTTGTTTTCTTCGGGTATTGTTTGATTGACAGAGTATATCATGATTCTTCATGGTTTAGATAAACTTTTGATGAATAACATGTTGGTATAGCTTGAGTATGATTGTGTTCTTGATGTTTTAGATTTGGTTGGAGGTTATAATCATGTCTATGAAGGATTATGTTAAGATTGTTATATGATTAACATAGTCTTGAGATGATTATTGTTGTTAGTGGTGTTCTTTAAAGATTATAACCATTTTAGTAAGGATTTATGATGATTTAAGGGGTGACTATCATAATTTGGAAATGGTTGAGTGAATCTTGTTGTTCAATCCGAATTCATGAGGTTATGATGAAGGATTTTTGTTTAGACATCATGTTTGTTGGAATGATGATGTTCTTGAGGTGATTGTGATGATGTTCATGATATTATCATTGTAGGAGAACCAATTTGATGATGATAGTGATATTATCATTTTGGAGATGTTGTTTTGATGTTGTTCTTAAGTGATTCGTGTTGAATTATTTTCACAAGTGTTAAAAACACTTGATCATGTCAATTTTGAGGTGTTTGAGATGTTAGAATTCATAGTTGAGAACTATGATATTCGTTGGTAGAGTTTAACCGATTCGGGGTTGAATCGGGTTTGTCCTTGGTGTTGTTTTCTATTGATTTTCTGTTATTGAATGAATCATTTTTCATTCAAGGTTGTTCGAGTGTTTGTGATCATCGGTAGGCGCCATTCGTCATTTCGTGCCAGGACGTTGATCGTGGAAGGACTTGCTCGCCTTCGGTTTGAGGCAAGTTTTATACTTGTACTGGTTAATGAGATTAATGTTATCATATATGTGTATGAATGTGTTGTATCATTTCGAGACATAGTCTCTTCGTGATTTATTGATATTTGGGGATTGTTTGATGCAATACCCTTCGGTGATTATGCCAAATGTGATTGTTATTCGTTAATGGCCGGTTTAAGGCATTGAGATTCTTGTTGACGATAGCCGGTTCGCGGTATCGATGTATCGAGTATTATTGTTTACGTTAATGTCGTCTTGAGGCATCGTTGGATCATTGTTATCGAATTAGTATTGTTGCTAATAATGTTGTAATGGCCGGTTGAAAGGCGTTTGATATATTCATTTATCATCTCTATTTCGGTGGCCAGTTTAAGGCGCCGGACATCTCTTCTAAACGTATCATTGTGTATCGATTGACCGTTCTAAGGTAATCGAGGTATTTAATTGGGATTATCGAAGATAATTCCCACCCGTTGTATCATTGGTTATCAATTAACCGTTCTAAGGTAATCGATGTATTTAATTGGGATTATCGAAGATAATTCCCATCCGTTGTGTCATCGTTATCGATTGACCGCTCTAAGGTAATCGACGTATTGAATTGGGATTAGTGAAGACGATTCCCATCTGTTGTGTCGTGATGTCGATTGACCATTCTAAGGCAATCGATCTATTGAAATTGGAACTGTCAGAGACATTTCCCATACGTTGTATCATTGTTATCGATCGGCCGTTCTAAGGTAATCGATGTATTGAATTGGGACTGTCAAGGATAGTTTCCATCCGTTGAGTTGTCGTGATCGATTGGCCATTACAAGGCAGTCGAGGTATTTGAATTGGGACCGCCGAGGACGGTGCCCATCCGTGAGTTATTGTTGTCGTGTTGGCCGACTCAAGGCAGCACGCTATTATTCTTGTGAATTTGGTAATCTTGGGATCGTTACTATTGTGATTAATTGTGTTTTAGAGGCTAGTCTCGGCTAGTGCTCGATGGGTAAGCTTGGGGCTTGAACCTTCGCGGTTGGTTTCCGAACACCTACAGTTCAGTAGGTCACGGTCATGTTCATGATCTCATTATGGGTAAGCTTGGGGCTTGAACCTTCGCGGTTGGTTTCCCAACACCTACACTTCAGTAGGTCACGGTCATGTTGATGATCTCATTATGGGTAAGCTTGGGGATTGAACCTTCGCAGTTGGTTTCCCAACACCTACAGTTCAGTAGGTCACGGTCATGTTGATGATCTCATTATGGCTAAGCATCACTACTATAAAAACAGCATTTAACAGCGGTTCTCGAGCCCTTTTAACAGCGGTTCTGGAACCAATGTCATTTAACAGCGGTTCTTAGACAACCGTTGTTAAATTTATTTATTTTTTTAAATAATTTTTTTTAATAAATTGAAATTATTTTTTTAATATATTATTTTTTTAAAAAAATATATTATATTCCCTTGATCCGCACTTTGCCACTTTGCCCAAACCCGCCCGCCACCCGCCCCCACGCGACCCGCACATAATATGTATAAATGTGTATTTCCGCTACTCACGGGATTTGAAACTGTGACCTCAATGAGATAGAGGTGGGTATCAAACCAGTGAGCCAAAGTTATTTGTTGTTCTAATATTGATTTATATTATATAAGTGTACAATAAAGCATATATATATGTATATAAATATATAATATATATATATATATATATATTATATGTATATGTTTGTTAATATTTTCAGAATTATTTTCAAAATATAATAATAATTAACAAAATATTTTAATATATAACAAAATATATTAATATTCAATATATTCCACATTTGATATAATATAATTCATAAAATAATATGTATATATTATAATTTTTAATATATAATGTAATATAATTTTTAATTTTAATATATAACAAAATATATTAATATTCAATATATTCCACATTTGATATAATATAATTCATAAAATAATATGTATGTATTATAATTTTTAATATATAATGTAATATAATTTTTAATATTAATATATAACAAAATATATTAATATTCAATATATTGCACATTTAATATAATATAATTCATAAAATAATATGTATGTATTATAATTTTTAATATATAATGTAATATAATTTTTAATATTAATATATAACAAAATATATTAATATTCAATATATTCCACATTTGATATAATATAATTCATAAAGTAATATGTATATATTATAATTTTTAATATATAATGTAATATAATTTTTAATATTAATATATAACAAAATATATTAATATTCAATATATTCCTCATTTGATATAATATAATTCATAAAATAATATGTATGTATTATAATTTTTAATATATAATGTAATATAATTTTTAATATTAATATATAACAAAATATATTAATATTCAATATATTGCACATTTAGTATAATATAATTCATTAAATAAAATGTATGTATTATAATTTTTAATATATAATGTAATATAATTTTTAATATTAATATATAACAAAATATATTAATATTCAATATATTCCACATTTGATATAATATAATTCATAAAATAATATGTATATATTATAATTTTTAATATATAATGTGATATAATTTTTAATATTAATATATAACAAAATATATTAATATTCAATATATTCCACATTTGATATAATATAATTCATAAAATAATATGTATGTATTATAATTTTTAATATATAATGTAATATAATTTTTAATATTAATATATAACAAAATATATTAATATTCAATATATTGCACATTTATTATAATATAATTCATAAAATAAAATGTATGTATTATAATTTTTAATACATAATGTAATATAATTTTTAATATTAATATATAACAAAATATATTAATATTCAATATATTCCACATTTGATATAATATAATTCATAAAATAATATGTATATATTATAATTTTTAATATATAATGTGATATAATTTTTAATATTAATATATAACAAAATATATTAATATTCAATATATTCCACATTTGATATAATATAATTCATAAAATAATATATATGTATTATAATTTTTAATATATAATGTAATATAATTTTTAATATTAATATATAACAAAATATATTAATATTCAATATATTGCACATTTAATATAATATGATTCATAAAATAATATGTATGTATTATAATTTTTAATATATAATGTAATATAATTTTTAATATTAATATATAACAAAATATATTAATATTCAATATATTCCACATTTGATATAATATAATTCATAAAGTAATATGTATATATTATAATTTTTAATATATAATGTAATATAATTTTTAATATTAATATATAACAAAATATATTAATTTTCAATATATTCCACATTTGATATAATATAATTCATAAAATAATATGTATGTATTATAATTTTTAATATATAATGTAATATAATTTTTAATATTAATATATAACAAAATATATTAATATTCAATATATTGCACATTTAATATAATATAATTCATAAAATAATATGTATGTATTATAATTTTTAATATATAATGTAATATAATTTTTTATATTAATATATAACAAAATATATTAATATTCAATATATTCCACATTTGATATAATATAATTCATAAAATAATATGTATATATTATAATTTTTAATATATAATGTAATATAATTTTTAATATTAATATGTAACAAAATATACTAATATTCAATATATTCCACATTTGATATAATATAATTCATAAAATATTATGTATGTATTATAATTTTTAATATATAATGTAATATAATTTTTAATATTAATATATAACAAAATATATTAATATTCAATATATTGCACATTTAATATAATATAATTCATAAAATAATATGTATGTATTATAATTTTTAATATATAATGTAATATAATTTTTAATATTAATATATAACAAAATATCTTAATATTCAATATATTGCACATTTAACGGTTCTTAGGAACTTGTTAAATGTGCATTTAACAATGATTTCCGTGGAAAACCATTTGTTAAATTGCCATCGTTTCATTTTAACAGCGGTTTTTTTAGAACCGCTGTTAAAATGCCGCAGTTAAATGCTGTTTTTGTAGTAGTGCATGGGGCTTGAACCATCGCGGTTGGTTTCCCAACACCTACAATTCAGTAGGTCACGGTCACTGGGTGATCTCATTATGGGTAAGTCTGGGGCTTGAACCTTCGCAGTTGGTTTTCCAGCACCTGCAATTCAGCAGGTCACGGTCATTGGATGATCTCATTGTGATACGGCTTTGTGCCGTGACTTCGACCCTCATTGTGATACGGTTTCGTGCCGTGGCTTCGGCCCTCATTGATATAGCTTCGGGCTATTTGGCTTTCAGTCCATTGTGATGATTGACAGCTTCGGCTGAGTGGTTTCAGACCTTTATGATATTTTGACAGCTGCGGCTGAGGGGATTTCAGGCCATTGTGATATATTGATATTTCCGTTGGAGCTTTCGGGCATTGTGATTCGTATCCAGTCAGTGTTTGTTTGCCTTTGGGTAATTTCATTATATGTTCTATATTGATGATTCGCCATTGGGCACTTTTATTCTACCCTATTGAGCATGTATCAATCGTATGCCGCGGGCATAGTGTTTTCACGAATGCTCGATTCTTACTTTGGTTTGTTAGCATCCCGTATTACCATTGTTGTACTGTTCATTCTGCTTTTGGATGCATATCATGTTGTACATGTATTTGATATTCATTATCTGGATGACTGACCCCGTGGGGGCGGAACATGTTTTCATGTTTTAGGTGCTTGCGAGGAGAGAGTTGAGACACAGGGGCATGATGAAGGCGACGAGGCATTTGAGCGATACTAGTCCGAGATGTTTTGGTGTTCATGTCAGTCAGACAGTTGGAGTACTCCAGTTTTGTTCAGTCTTTGTCATTTTGTATTATCCGATCAAGGCTCGTGGATGTGTTGTACTTTTATTTTGGCCATGTAGGCCTACTTTTGTCGTTGAAATTCCATATTGGAATATTATGTTGGATGTCATAGTAGGGACTGAGATTCCCCTTTTGGTCAGTTTGTTGTATTTTGGTCATGTTCGCCTGGTGGATCTCCTGTCGTGGGGTCCACGGCACTGTAATAACCCAATGGGATTTGTGGGTGTTATAGAAGATGGTATCAGAGATTTGGGTTGTGAGATATACTGACATGTGAGTTATGTGGTTCTACCGACGCGGTAGTAGTGGGGATGTCAGGTTATGACAATCTGGACAGTCGGGTTTTGTAAGTCGTGATAGTTGAGCGACTGTATGAGTCTTTCTTTCATCGAGTCGTCGTCAGTGAAGACTAGTATAGCAAGACCTAGAAGCTTCGTATGACCTGTGTAAGGACTCGATTCTCTTGTATGTTCATACATTCATTATGCCATTGATTATACATGTTTTGTTGAAATCTGTATGTAACATTTGTGTTACGATTCATTCATGATTATTTGTTTTGGAGCGTGTGGGCTCAGTATTGGCTATAATTAGCATGTTTGAGGTGACTATTTATCTGTTGAGTATGTATACTCGTGTTTGGCTAATGACTTAGCATTGTGGATTGGCCTTTGAGGCATATTTGAGCTTTGTTCATGATCGAACGTTATTCTTTCAGTATGGAAAGAGGAATCCGAGGACGTGGCAGAGGGGGTAAAGGCTGCAGAGCAGGCCAAAACCCAGAACCTCATGTTTATATGCGTACGGATGCCGAGATGGATCAGAATTCGACCGGAGATGTGACTTATGTGACCGGTTCTCCTTCAGGACGTCATACTCGAGGAGTCGATCAGACTGACATCGACCCTTTATTACTTATGAGGTGCATGATGACCCAGATGACTCAGATAATGGAAACCATGCAGACCTCGATGGTTCGTAGTACACAGCAGCAGGGGCTCTAGGTGCCGTTTTATGGATAGGCCGGGAGAGTGAGTGAGATTATCGATGACATCACTCGTCAGAGGCCACCTATTTTTGAGGGTTCGTCGGAACCAGCTGATATTGTTCATAGGCTTGAACATTTTGATAAACTCTTCGACATGGTTCAGTGTCCGGAAGGGAGTAAGGTGGCAGTAGCGGCTTACTATTTGAGTAAAGGGGCTTATTCTTGGTGGCTTTTTGTGAAACCCACCGATTGTGATTGTGCTTGGAGTGAGTTTAAGACTCTCATGTTAGAGATGTATTATCCGGCTCCACTTCGTGAAGCCAAGCTGTCAGAGGTTTTGAACCCCGAATCCATCGAGGACGAGGGTGTTATTGTTATCGATGAGAAGTTTCAAGGACTTCTTCAGTTTACTTCTTCTGTTATCCGTACTGAGATGGATAAGATCAAGTATTTTAGCAAGAGGCTGAACCCGCAGTTGAGGATGCAGTTGTTCAACCATAATTGTAACTCACTTGGCGAATTCATCGAGAAGGCTCTTGGAGCGGAGCTTTTGATCAAGGAGCTTGCTCAGAAGAACCCTTCAGTTTCCTTTGGTGAGAGAACTAGGATGCCGATTTGTTCAGAGGGACATCATGCTCCGACGTCCCAGAGGTCATCTTCTAGACGTCTTCGTGCTGGGAAAGCACCTTCTTCTCAAGCAATGGGTTCGACCGTTGTTTGCTTTAACTGTGACACAATATGACATCGCAGTACTCGGTGCTCGATGCAGTCTATTGCTTGTTTTCTGTGTGGGAGGCAGGGACACCTTCAGAAATACTCCAGGAATTCTAGGGCCAGTAGGTCTCGAGAGAGCTCACGAGCCTCGATAAATTTTTTTACTCTAGTCCGTACTTCATCCAAGGGGTCCTATTAGGCTTCGAGAGCCAGAGGTATGGACAGCTGAGGAGGAGCAGCGAGTTCAGGTCTGGGTTTTCCTCGAGTCGGTGAGATCGAGGGGATCGATGATCTGGCGGATGTTGATTTCGGGTACATTTGAGATGTTACCTTGATTTGTATTTTCCTTGCTTTTCAGATTGATGTTTGACTCAGTCTGTATTGTAGTATTGTGGTTGTGAACTATTTATTATTGATCTATCTTGTAATGATAGCTTTCGAGAATATTGAGAATTGAGGTCGTGTGATGTGTTTTTCTTTCCTTTTGGTGTTGTACCCGAGATTTTGTGATAATATGGGTAATTGTTCATTGTGATTCGATACGTCAAGTCGTGTGAGGACTTGGGCGTGCGATTGATACGGCCCCGAGGACTACGTCTGTGTTGTTATTATTTTTGCTGTTGGGTACCAAATCGGATATTTGCGCCGTTTGCGGAAGCGTAAATAAAATTGCGGAAAATAAATCACACAAGGATTTATAGAGGTTCAGCTATTAACGAAGCCTACGTCCTCTCTCGATGTATCTTTTTCCTTAGGCTTAAGATCAAAACCTCTACGCCTCTCTTCTATCGGTCGAGGGATTACCGTTACAAGCTCGTCTTCTATCGGTTCGAGTAAAACCGTTTTTCCTTTTCTATTGGATAAGGAATCAACCACTCTAGCTTTCTATGGGTACTAGATAAACCTCACTTAGATATCGATTGTGATTCTAACAATGCCGGATACTTGATCCTAATAACACCAAATCCAATCGATTCTTTTCTTTTACCTCTCGTGTATAATGTTGAATGTATAAACACTCAAACTAACAATATAAGCTCAATATTACAACAACAATGTAAGTATATGATTCTCAGATGAATATCTCGTTTGCTTGAAGTTGTTGTACTCAAACAATACCATAGGGATGGTATTTATAGGCATTTCCCATAAACTAGCCGTTGCAGTCTGTTTTGACTTGCTAGAGTGTGCTAGCTTTCTTTTGTAGCGTGCGCTAGATATTTCCAGTTTCAGTCCAGTAGCTTCGTTTCTTCTTTAGCGTACGTTATGCCTCCTTCCTTACGTACGTTATTTCACTTACTTAGCGTACGTTAACCATGATTGAGTAGCGTGCGTTAACGTAATATATCCGTTGCCTTTCCTTGTCAAACTATCCGTTTGATGCTTGACTTTGACTTGCTTTTCCCAACGTTCGGATTGACTAGATTCAAACAACTTAGCGTGCGCTAATCATACTGTGTAGCGTGCGCTAATGATGACTTCATTGCATCGTTATTACGTGTTTGAATTCTTCCACAACATAACATGGCTCGATAGCGTGCGTTAATACTTATGTGTAGCGTGCGCTATCGTTCGGCTTTTCTTCACTGCGGCTTACTTGAAACTTGGTAGGATGCGACTTACTCTTCGTTAGCGTGCGCTAACATACATGCCTTAGCGTGCGCTAATCGATCCAGTTGCAACTTTTGCGTCTTAAATGCCTTCGTTGTTTTGCTTCGCCTCGATGTTGTTTTGTAGTTTAGCAACTTTAATCATCAAAACATAAATTAAGTAATGTGTGGAATAAATATTCCAACAATCTCCCCCTTTTTGATGATTACAAAAACAACAGTTGAATTGGATAAAACCTGGAAAAAATAATATATGTATATTTCTACGAATCAAAGTTTTCGGCTTTGATCGTTTCGTTAGTTTCTCCAATCCTTTTCTTTTTCGACTTCTTCATTTTTCACTTTTTCAACTCCTTCCTTCGTTTTAACTCCCCCTTTTTGTATGCTTTCTTTTTCTTTTCGACTTCTTCGATTTTTCTCATTTTTATCTCAATTCATATCTTTCTCCCCATTTTTGTCTTCATCAAAAAAGTAAAAAATATAAAGAATACCAAATGAAATATAAATATGCATGATACCAATTTATGCATTAATAAGAGTATAAACTCCCCCTGAAAATATTATTTCTTTCTCCCCCTTTGTAAAATATCATTTGTCAAAATTTATTTTTGGGGATCCAACCGATAGTTGGTTTTTCTTTTGTAACGTAGACGATGTTTGAAACGTTTGTTCCTTTAGGAACCCAAATCCTTTTAGTTTTTATCGTCCATCTTGGGCTTTTGCAATTAGAAATATGATGCCCGATTTTTAAACACTTTTCGCAATGGGGTATATTGAAATTAACGGATTCGTTTTTCGAACGTGATTTGAATCCTAACCCCTCTTTATTTAGAGTATATTTTTGAACACATAACATTTGTTCAAATTTATCGTTGCCGCACGAAAATTTCTTTGTCAAAATTTTTAGTTCATCTTGAACTTTTAAAAGATCATTTTTCAAAATATTTTCATTTTCAAGGCATTTCGAATGATCAATTTCGACAAATTTCCCTTTTTCAAGTATTTTGGAATTTTCAATTTCCAAAGTTTTATATTTAGACTTGAGGGACTTAATTTCATTTAAAGCATTTTGATAGTCCGTATGTAGTAACTCGAATGCTTCAAAAAGTTTGTCGTAAGAATTACTTACTTGGCTTTCGACGTCGCTATCGTCGAATGAACTCCGGGCCATGAGCGCGAGATTATTTTGTTCAAGAAAATCTTCATCGGGATCTTCGTCGCTCCATGTTGCGATTAGAACCTCCTTTTGCTTTACTCGACAGTTCTTAGCAAAGTGGCCTCGTTTACCACATAATCGACAAGTGTTGTCGAATTTCTTAGGTTCGCCCGCTTGAATGTCCTTCTTTCTCCGGTTTAATAAGTGTTGGAACTTATTAATATTTTTGGCATAATATGCCATTTCTTCATCGCTTTCGTCCACCGGGGTTTCTTCTTTCTTCTTCGACATTTTAGCCTTGAAGGCTATCGACCTCTCCTTCGGTTTTGGTTTGGCATTCCGAGATTTTAGAACAATCTCGTAGTTGATAAGAGAACCAACGAGAGCACTAAAATCGAGAGTATTTAAATCTTTTGATTCCATTATTGCCGTAACCGTACCGTCCCATTCTCGAGGTAGTGATCGGAGGATTTTCTTTACTTTCTCACTACTCGAAAGTAGTTTTCCAAAACATGCTAATCCATTTGTGATGACCGAAAATCGGTCGAGCATAATCGAGATGGATTCGTCGTCCTTCATTTGGAATAATTCATAATCGTGAAGGAGCATGTTTATCTTCGTCTCCTTGACTTGAGACGTACCTTCGTGTGTTACCTCAAGCATTTTACAGATTTCTTTGGCACTATCACACGATGATATCCGGTTGTGTTCTTCCGGATGTAAGGCACAATAAAGAAGTTGAGTTGCCTTACAATTGAAATGGTCGTTTTTCCAATCGGAGTCGTCATATTCTTCAACATTTTTAAGCGTACCGTTGGAATTCATTGGGATTTTTGGACCAAGACAAATCACTTTCCAAAGTTCGATGTCGTAAGCTCGAATGAATATTGACATCTTCTTCTTCCAAGTCATGAAGTTCGCGCCATCAAAAAATGGTGGTCGGTTGAGAGCAAGGCCTTCGGCTGGAGAGATTTGAAATGCCATTTTGGATCTTCTCCTCGGATGTTAAGCCGCGTATTGGAGTACCGCTCCGATACCAATTGTTGGGTACCAAATCGGATATTTACGCCGTTTGCGGAAGCGTAAATAAAATTGCGGAAAATAAATCACACAAGGATTTATAGAGGTTCGGCTATTAACGAAGCCTACGTCCTCTCTCGATGTATCTTTTTCCTTATGCTTAAGATCAAAACCTCTATGCCTCTCTTCTATCGGTCGAGGGATTACCGTTACAAGCTCGTCTTCTATCGGTCCGAGTAAAACCGTTTTTCCTTTTCTATTGGATAAGGAATCAACCACTCTAGCTTTCTATGGGTACTAGATAAACCTCACTTAGATATCGATTGTGATTCTAACAATGCCGGATACTTGATCCTAATAACACCGAATCCAATCGATTCTTTTCTTTTACCTCTCGTGTATAATGTTGAATGTATAAACACTCAAACTAACAATATAAGCTCAATATTACAACAACAATGTAAGTATATGATTCTCAGATGAATATCTCGTTTGCTTGAAGTTGTTGTACTCAAACAATACCATAGGGATGGTATTTATAGGCATTTCCCATAAACTAGCCGTTGCTGGCTGTTTTGACTTGCTAGCGTGCGCTAGCTTTCTTTTGTAGCGTGCGCTAGATATTTCCAGTTTCAGTCCAGTAGCTTCGTTTCTTCTTTAGCGTACGTTATGCCTCCTTCCTTACGTACGTTATTTCACTTACTTAGCGTACGTTAACCATGATTGAGTAGCGTGCGTTAACGTAATATATCTGTTGCCTTTCCTTGTCAAACTATCCGTTTGATGCTTGACTTTGACTTGCTTTTCCCAACATTCGGATTGACTAGATTCAAACAACTTAGCGTGCGCTAATCATACTGTGTAGCGTGCGCTAATGATGACTTCATTGCATACGTTATTCTGTGTTTGAATTCTTCCACAACAGTAACATGGCTCGATAGCGTGCGTTAATACTTATGTGTAGCGTGCGCTATCGTTCAGCTTTTCTTCACTGCAGCTTACTTCGAAACTTGGCTGGGATGCAGCTTACTCTTCGTTAGCGTGCGCTAACATACATGCCTTAGCGTGCGCTAATCCAGTCCAGATTGCAACTTTTTGCGTCTTCGTCTGCTTCGTTATTTTGCTTCGCCTCGATGTTGTTTTGTAGTTTAGCAACTTTAATCATCAAAACATAAATTAAGTAATGTGTGGAATAAATATTCCAACATTTGCGTGGCGTGAGTTAGTGCTTGCATGGGCGTCCGATGCCGATGAGAACGGGAGAGTGTACACCGATGATTGTTGACATGTACAATGGGCGGCACCCGTGAGGTGTGTACGCCGGTGTTACGAGTCATGCGGTTGGTATGACTTTCTGACTGGTCTCTAGCAGAAGAGTCATGATTCGACTGATCTCGCACTTGGCTGAGTGTTTGTATCACTTAATTCTTCGCCGTGTTCCGGTAGAGGAGACGCAGGGACCCGAGGGGTTGGCCCAGTTAGTCAGACAGAGTTGCATATATTGAGGGGTATTCCTGGAGATGTTGTTTTCAGATCCTGATGGATAGTTCATACCCCGTGTTTTGCACCCTGAGTTTCGGGGAAGAAACTCTTTTTAAGGGGGGGAGTATGTAATATCCGGGGGTATTTTTTTTCGTGTTACTGTTGAGTTGTACGTATTCATTTGGAATTATACACGTGTTGTTGTTTCGGACTGATACAATGTACATTGTATTGGGATATTTCGTAATCGAAATATTTATACTTGTCGTCGGTTTGGTTTCGTCGTTTGGATGTTGCTTGGAGAGTTTGGATTTTTGGCTAAGTATACTAGCCTTAACGTACGCTACATATGTAGACTTACGTACGTTATGGGGTGAGTATTACGTACGTTAGACCTGTATGGTTACGTACGTAATCCATGTATCATGCTAACATACGTAAATGGTTACTCTTTACGTACGTTAAGGTCTTCGCATTTTAGGTCAGTGGGTTCTGGAGTTAGCATAACGTACGTTAATGTTTTGGCATAGCGTATGTAAGACCCTTACGTGCGTTAACCTTGTTATATAACGTACGTAATGTGTTTGTCAGATTATATAACTTGGTTTTGTATTTCATTTCTTCACGAACCAAAATCATTTTTCTCTCCCTAGAATCGTCCGTTTGAACTTGTTCTTGATGTTTATCCTCTTCCAACTCGATCTTGATCATCCTAGTTTGGATTGAAGCTTGAAGTTGGAAGCTTGTTGGTGCTCCTTTGGTGTTTGGAGGCTTATTCTTGTTCTTCTTTGGTAAGTTCCCTCAATCTCTTGTTCTTCAAGTGATTTTCGAGTTTTTGTTGCTGTTTTCTTTGGGTATTGTTTGATTGATCGAGTATAACATGATTCTTCATGGTTTAGATAAACTTTTGATGAAGAACATGTTGGTATAGCTTGAGTATGATTGTGTTCTTGATGTTTTAGATTTGTTTGGAGGTTATAATCATGTCTAGGAAGGATTATGTTAAGATTGTTATATGATTAACATAGTCTTGAGATGATTATTGTTGTTAGTGGTGCTCTTGAAAGATTATAACTATTTTAGTAAGGATTTATCATGATTTAAGGGGTGATTATCATAATTTGGAAATGGTTGAGTGAATCTTGTTGTTCAATTCGAATTCATGAGGTTATGATGAAGGATTTTTGTTTAGACATCATGTTTGTTGGAATGATGATGTTCTTGAGGTGATTGTGATGATGTTCATGATATTTTCATTGTAGGAGAACCAATTTGATGATGATAGAGATATTATCATTTTGGAGATATTGTTATGATGTTGTTCTTAAGTGATTCTTGTTGAATTATTTTCACAAGTGTTAAAAACACTTGATCATGTCAATTTTGAGGTGTTGGAGATGTTATAATTCATAGTTGAGAACTATGATATTTGTTGGTAGAGTTTAACCGATTTGGGGTTGAATCGGGATTGTCCTTGGTGTTGTTTTCTATTGATTTTGAGTTATTGAATGAATCGTTTTTCATTCAAGGTTGTTCGAGTGTTTGTGATCATCGTTAGGCGCCGTTCGTCATTTCGTGCCAGGACGTTGATTGTGGAAGGACTTGCTTGCCTTCGGTTTGAGGCAAGTTTTATACTTGTACTGGTCAATGAGATTAATGTTATCATATATGTGTATGAATGTGTTGTATCATTTTGAGACATAGTATCTTCGTGATTTATTGATATTTGGGGATTGGTTGATGCAATACACTTCAGTGATTATGCCAGATGTGATTGTTATTCGTTAACGGCCGGTTTAAGGCATTGAGATTCTTGTTGACGATAGACGGTTCGCGGTATCGATGTATCGAGTATTATTGTTGACGTTAATGTCGTCTTGAGGCATCGTTGGATCGTTGTTATCGAATTGGTATTGTTGCTAATAATGTTGTACTGGCCGATTGAAAGGCGTTTGATATATTCGTTTATCATCTCTGTTTCGGTGGCCGGTTTAAGGCGTCAGGACATCTATTCTAAACGTATCATTGTGTATCGATTGACCGTTCTAAGGTAATCGAGGTATTTAATTGGGATTATCGAAGATAATTCCCATCCGTTGTATCATTGGTTATCAATTAACCGTTCTAAGGTAATCAATGTATTTAATTGGGATTATCGAAGATAATTCCCATCCGTTGTGTCATCGTTATCGATTGACCGCTCTAAGGTAATCGACGTATTAAATTGGGATTAGTGAAGACGATTCCCATCCATTGTGTCGTGATGTCGATTGACCATTATAAGGCAATCGATCTATTGAAATTGGAACTGTGAGAGACATTTCCCATCCGTTGTATCATTGTTATCGATCGGCCGTTCTAAGGTAATCGATGTATTGAATTGGGACTGTCAAGGATAGTTTCCATCCGTTGAGTTGTTGTGATCGATTGGCCATTACAAGGCAATCGAGGTATTTGAATTGGGACCGCCGAGGACGGTGCCCATCCGTGAGTTATTGTTGTCGTGTTGGCCGACTCAAGGCAGCACGCTATTATTCTTGTGAATTTGGTAATCTTGGGGTCGTTACTGTTGTGATTAATTGTGTTTTGGAGGCTAGTCTCGGCTAGTGCTCGATGGGTAAGCTTTGGGCTTGAACCTTCGCAGTTGGTTTCCCAACACCAACAGTTCAGTAGGTCACGGTCATGTTGATGATCTCATTATGGGTAAGCTTGGGGCTTGAACCTTCGCGGTTGGTTTCCCAACACCTCTCGTTGAGTCGGTCATGTTGATGCTCTCATTATGGGTAAGCTTGGGGCTTGAACCTTCGCGGTTGGTTTCCCAACACCTCTGATTCGATGAGTCACGGTCATGTTGATGATCTCATTATGGGTAAGCTTGGGGCTTGAACCTTCGCGGTTGGTTTCCCAACACCTACAGTTCAGTAGGTCACGGTCATGTTGATGATCTCATTATAGGTAAGCTTGGGGCTTGAACCTTCGCGGTTGATTTCCCAACACCTACAGTTCAGTAGGTCACAATCACTGGGTGATCTCATTATGGGTAAGTCTGGGTCTTGAACCTTTGCGGTTAGTTTCCCAGCACCTTCAATTCAGCAGGTCACCGTCTAACATGAAGACTAAACCGAGAGAGGTTGCTCTTGTGATTTCTTCTAGGCCTCGGAGGTCCAAGAACAAGAAGAAAAAGACCTATACAAACCCAAGAAAGAGGTGCAAAAAATAAAGGGCAAGTCTCGAAAGGTTCAAAAGGTAGGCGGTCCAAAACCTACGGACAAATGCCTTGAATGCGGTGAGCTGGCCACTGGCGAAGGACTTGTCCTAAGAATAATGGCGCATCAGGTACGAAACTTTTTGTTTTTGAAACTAATTGTTCCGCTACTGTATATTCTGCTTCATGGATTCTGGACACATCTCACATTTGTACTATGAATCAGGATCTGGAACAAAGTAGAAAACTTGAAGCAGGGGAAGTAATGATCACTGTCAGAAGCCGACAAAGTGTCGAGGCAATCGATATTGGATCAATACTAATGGGTTTAAAATCCGGTTTAATTTTGACGTTAGATGAAGTACTTGTTTTGCCCAAGGGGCATAAAAACATTGTATCCATTCTAGTCTTGGATCAGAAAGGATTTTGTTTCTTCATCGGGAAAGGTAGTTGTAAAATTTATTTTCGAAATAAATTGCTTGGCACAGCTACATGGTTGAATAGTTTATATCATCTGAAAATGCAAAATAAAACAGCAGTAAACACTATAACTAAGAAACGTGTCATGCAAGATACTAATCAAGCTCTTAAGTGGTACCTTAGACTTGGTGAAAATGGAGAAAGATGGACTTTTAAGTCATTAGCTATAGAACCCTATACAACTTGTGAATCTTGCCTTAGAGGCATAATGACTAAGTCCCCCTTCACAGGGACTTTTAAAAGGGCTGCCGGTAAACTTGGATTAGTACATACCGACGTTTGTGGTGCTTTAGAAGTATCCCGAGATGGATTTCAATATTTCATAACATTCACAGATGATCATACTAGGTATGGGATTGTGTACTTAATGAAACATAAATCCGAAGCCTTCACTAAATTCAAAGAATTTAAGGCCCTAGTTGAAAAATAGACTGGATGTCATATCGAAGCACTTCGGTCAGACCGAGGTGGCGAATATATGAGCACAGAGTTTGATGAGTTCCTTAAGGAACATGGAATAGTTTCATAATTCACGCCGGCGGGAATCCCACAATTAAATGGTGTTTCAGAAAGGAGAAATCGGGCTTTCTTGGACATGGTTCGCTCCATGTTAAATTACACTGATTTACCAATTTACCTGTAGGGGTATGCTTTACTAATTGCTGCCTATATCTTAAATAGATGTCCTTCCAAATCCATTCCTATCACTCTGCATGAGATGTGGAAGGGTAAGAAACCAAGCCTTAATCACATAAGGATTTGGGGATGTCCAGCTTATGTCAAGAAGGCTAAGTTGGACAAACTGGAAGCGAGGTCCATCAAAGGACGTTTCATTGGATACCCAGAGGACTCGATGGGTTATCTATTCTACATGCCAGAAGCCCATAGGGTAGTTGTGGAATTACAAGTGCACTTCTTTGAGGATGAATTCATTCAGGAAGGTGGCTTGGGTATAAATATCTCTTTGGAAGAGCATAATGAAAGTCCTAAGGAGACATCTGATTAGGGATCAAGAACCAAACCTATTGTAACACAACCTCCACTTCGACGGTCTCATAGGGTGTCTCACTTACCTAAGAAGTATGGCTATCCACATGTCGAGGAACTGGGTCTCCACGACACACCTGATAGTAGTGAAAATGACCCTGTCATCTATGACCAAGCAATAGTGGATATAGACTCCGATAAATAGCAAGAAGCAATAGAATCTGAGATAGACTCGATGCATACCAATCAGGTCTGGACTCTAGTATATCTTCCAACTGGAATGAGGACTATTGGAAATAAATGGATCTATAAGAAAAAGACTGATGGAGATGGCAAGGTTGATGCCTATAAGTCCAGGCTTGTGGCAAAGGGTTATACCCAAAGGGAAGGAATCGATTATCATGATACCTTCTCGCCCATAGCTATGATCAAGTCGATTCGCATGATGCTTGCCATTCCTGCCTACTACGATTATGAAATATGGCAAATGGACGTCAAAACAGCTTTTCTAAATAGATACCTCGAGGAGGAAATCTATATGGAACAGCCTAAGGGTTTTGTGTCCAAAGCTAATATTCATAAAGTGTGTAAGCTGCAACGAGCAATTTATGGGCTGAAGCAAGCTTCTCGGAGTTGGAACCTTCGATTTGACAAAGCAGTCAAGGACTTTGACTTCGTGCGAAATGATGAGGAACCATGTGTTTAAAAAAAGGTCAGTGGGAGCAACATTGCATTCTTAGTACTATATGTAGATGATATTCAACTTAGAGGAAATAACGTAGCAATGCTCAGCACTATGAAAGCTTGGCTTTCTAAAACGTTCTCCATGAAAGACTTGGGAGAAGATTCCTATATTCTAGGGATCCGTCTTTACAGAGATAGACTGCGAAGAATGATAGGACTTTCCTAAGCCCTCTATATAGATAAAATCCTGAGAAGATTCAAGATGGATGAATCTAAAAGAGGGTTCCTTCCCATGCGATATGGAATTCATCTCAACAGGAAAATGTGTCCTCAAAGTGAGGAAGACAAGAGAGAGGTGAGTAAGGTACCCTATGCCTCGGCAGTGGGTAGCCTCATGTACGCTATGTTGTGCACGAGACCAGACTTAGCCTACGCTGTGAGTATGGTAAGTCGATTTCAAGCAAACCCGGGAAGGGAACATTGGACTGCCATAAAGAACATTCTTAAGTACTTAACAAGGACTAGAGATTTGATTCTTACTTACGGTGGTGGAGAACTGAAGGTGATTGGATTCACCGATTCTAATTTTCAAGGAGACAATGACGACCCTAAGTCGACATCTAGGTATTTGTTTACTGTGAATGGAGGAGCAGTATCTTGGAGAAGCTCTAAGCAAACCGCTACTGCAGATTCCACCTGCCAAGCAGAGTATCAAGCTGCCTCAGAGGCTAGAAAAGAAGCATTTTGGATGCAGAAGTTTATACAAGAACTTCAAGTGGTGCCTAATGCGGAGTTGCCTATATCACTATTCTGTGATAATGATGAAGCTGTCGCCCATGCCAAGGAGCCGAGGGATGGTGGAAAAAAGATATGTTTCATTGCAAAGAGTAGACTCAGAAGACAATGTCTCTGACACGCTGACTAAGCCATTATCTCAGGCCGTCTTAGAAAGATATCTGAAGAACATGGGTATTGGATACCATGATGTGTGGCATTGAGTGCAAGTGGGAGATTGTTAGGAATATTCCCTCGAATGCCACTCAAGGGATGAGAGAGTAGGGGCATTGTACTTGTAATTATGGAATAATTAATAAAAGGCAATTTGATTCATTCACTGTTTATTGTATTTCAATTGCATTCTTGACTTGGTAAATCCATGTAAATAAATCAAACATTCCATTCTCGTTATGGGATAAGAGAAAATACACTGGAAGTGTTTAAAGTTTATTTACATAAATCGTTCGCAAGTCAATAAACTTAAATGGGCATTAAGTTTTAATAAGACTTGTATAACTGATGCTAGGACATGTGCATGTCTTGGTAGCATAGTTATAAGTATATTGGTGGGACCAGTATACTCGAACACGACTCATACTTTATTTAGTCACACGATATTCACTCTCGGAGAGTCGATGACGAATCGAAAGGTTGTGATAGTATACGTGGACCTTTGACTTGAGGGTCCAGTAGAAGATGTGCTTGTGACGTTTAGTTTGTCATTAGAGTAGTTATACTCATTTGCTTAATTGCTGAATCGACCTCGAAGTGCGGATTATACGGGCAGGTAGCAGTCTTTACTATATGCCAAGAAAGGATTCTATCTTCTGTTAGTGAGCAGGCGAATGTCCTATACGGTTAATGGCAAATAAGATCATAAGTCTTTGGCCAAAGCATTCTGATATAGTCGTATTAGATACACTACTAATCAGTCGGTCTTGATTTGCATTAACACATATATAGAGTCTAGTCAACAGTAGGGTTTGACTTTACCGTGACCTGAAGACTTGACCGGGACATTTGATGAAGGGTTTATACATATATAGTATTCACGGCATAATGGTTCTAGAATGATCCCTTCATTCGTTCTCAGTCGGGATTTACAATGCGGCCCGCTAGGGTGGGTAAGTGCTGCCCGCACTCATTGGTTCCAACCAATGCCGGCTGAGACGGAACTACGGAGTCGCGCATCAGGAGCGTTGACGGATAAATGTGAATTTATTATATCTCTATTAATATTAAATATTGGATATCTAATTTATGATTTATTAGATAAATCAAATAGCGGTCTTATGAATTAAAATTAAGTTACCAGGTAATTAATTTAATTCATAAATTATATTTATTAGAGAAATATATTTGTATTTGATATAATTAATTAATTAGATTAATTAATTAATAAAAATACATTGGTGGTTAAACGAAGTGTATTTAACGGAGTCGTTTGACGAACGTCCGGTACACGAGCCGAGTGGCTCGGCTCGTTGCTAAGAAACTTCCTATATGGGCCCCCCTCTCCCCACATCACATGGAATTATTTCCATGCATGTGTATGTGATGGTTGTGTTTTTGTTATTTTGTGTTGACATTTTATCTCATTATTAGATATATTAATTAAATGTTTTGAGATATATATAATACACACATTATAACAACCAAAAAATACACACACATACCTTCATCTTGCTGCTGCCTGCCGTGATCTTTAAGTGAGGGAGAGAGAGATTTTAATTTTCTTGGTTTTTCCACTTTGAGTTGAGAAAAATTAAGAAAGAAAAAGAGATATAAATTCCTATAGTAATTCCCGTGTTCTTAGAGAACGGATTGCTATCGAATTTTCCGGGCAACTTTCGACACGTTTGAAGTAGAGGCTTCGAATTTTTGGTGCTTGGAACGAAGGAATTTCATGTTTGTGACGGAGTTCGTGATCATCATCCATTTTTACGAAGATTTATTTCAAAGGCTTCAAGGA
This sequence comes from Orobanche coerulescens, assembly GCA_033398695.1. NCBI lineage: Eukaryota > Viridiplantae > Streptophyta > Magnoliopsida > Lamiales > Orobanchaceae > Orobanche > Orobanche coerulescens. Next base: position 106,390,875 of record CM065805.1, on the reverse strand, counting down.
TATGATTTTTATCTTCGTATTAATTTTCGTATATACGTTACTTGATCGATCCTGTTTGGGATTCAATTTTTATTTTCCGCGGCGTATTTCATTTTGTTTTCGGAATCCCAACACAGGATTATATTATTTCACTACTAAACGATTTTCTTTCGATAAATCGCAGATTATCTTTGAAATCTTTTTCACTTTTCTTATAACTTGACAAAGTCATGCATCACTTAAAATTTTCAAAGGAAAGAAAACCACACTCGCACACGATCACCCACTCACTGAGACCTTTTGTCTCACCCCACTGTTTTTCTTTTTATACCAGAGAATGAGCAACCAGCTGAAGACGAGGAAGGCTTTGTGGAAGAGACCGATTAGAAGACCGCCGCCTAGACTTAGAATTTCCGTTTTTATCCCGACTTGTAATAATTTACTATGTTTCGTACTTTGAATCGTCTGTTATTTTTCCGCTGCAAACTTATGTTCCGTATTTCTTTTTTGGTACTTGTCTTTGATGGACAATCGATTTTCGTATTGATATTTGATAATGATATCCGATGGATTGAATGGGTCAGAGTTGGTATATTTCGTATCAATGAGTTATGATGTTTTGAGAACCTTGGGTATTGCTTGGGGTATAGTACATATGTTTGGGTATGAGTTTATTGTGTTGTTGAGGATGCGAGATGTGAACTTTGGTAAGGATTACTTGGGTAAGGATTATCATGAATTTGTAAGGTTATGACGGTAAGATTACATTGGTAGTATTCTTACGAAGTATTTTCATTGGTACGTAATTATTGACTTGATGTGATCGGTTATTATTGTTGGGTATTATGGTTGACCCCGTCATGGACTTTCTTTTTAGGTTCTTGGGATATCGAGCTTGTAGCGGTCGTGAAGAGATGAGCTTCCCAGAGGATACTAGCTAGGGCATGTATTTTGCATCCATATTTTTCAAACATCTATCTGAACATCACAAATTGTCGACTAACAAGCTTCTAAAAACTTAACACACACACAAACATAATGCGCACACAAAAAGAAAAGAGTGGGATTACTTGTCTTTTCTTGGAAGTACTGTTTGTAGCAATTGCAACCTGAATCCGAAAAAAAATCCAAAACAGATAATTAGAACCTGATCAAACTGAATTCTAGGATAGAACACAAGCAAGAACAACCTCTTTGACGGCTATCAATTCGCCTTAATCAAGATTCATCCCCATATAAACCCTCCCAAACGCACCGCAACCGATCAACTTAGTAAAATATAAAATATAATACCACAATGTTATGTTCAGGTTGAGGATTGTTTTATACGATACACGAAATATAAAAGTTGACAATGCTAAATGAGATGAAATCAACAAGGTGATGACACCCTTCCATTTGTATTAATTGCTTTTTCCAGAAATCTAAACAAATCTCATAATTGAGATTTATCCAAGCTGTCGAAGTAGGGATGATCCATAGCAGCTTTTGCTGAAATTCTATCAGCCGGATCATATTTTAGCATCTTCTGCATAACCGAAAGACAACAAAAATTAATATAATTCCAAGGTGTCAGAATTTAGCAATGGAGAATACATTCAAGGAATCCAATCAAATTTTCAGTGTTAGTCGTTCAACTAGAGTGAAAGAAATCATCTATCGGCAGTGCAATAAAAAGTTGTACCGATCATAGATATCCCCGAAATATAGAACTTGGAGTCGGCAATAGTACCTCATTCTTTGATTCTTCTTTTCTTTCCGAGTCTGTTTTGTACGTAACCTCGTCGGCGGTAGCGCCTCCTCCTCCGTCAATGGTGCCGCCTTGACAGTGTTTCTCCGTATCGGCATCATAATTGGAGGAAGCGCGTGAACCGAAGGCTTCGAGAAGAGGCCGACCCGCAATCTCCGGATGCTCGAACCGGTTTTCCGAGCAATCTCACCCAATCTGGCGGATTCTTCTCGACAGGCAATTTCCACCCAGAACCCACACCTTGGCCCTGAGCCAGAAGCCCTTCAAGGTCTCCAAAAGTACTGTCGTCGTCGCCGTGAAGGAGGGGAAGGAGTTGCTGATCGGCCACCGTAGTGATTAAAAGAGTAGGGTAAGAATAAAAACAAACAATCCCTCATATATATATATATATATATATATATATATATATATATATATGGGTAGTTGGGTTTTATTCGACCCAACAAGGTTCGACTATAAATTAACCGAGTAAAAACGGATCAATTTGAGATTTATTATTCAGTCCCCTGGTTCGATTATCCAATTAATCGCTGCGTCACATAACACTAATACTAACTCGCCAATATATTAGTCTAATGTCTCCGCTCGATATTTTAATCAGCTAGCTAAACGAAATAAATATGAAACAAATCAGTAAAAAAAATTAATACAATCAAAATTTAAATTTAAAAATTCCTAGATATTACACATAATTATTGGTACCTTTTATTCTATCCAGATAATTATTTTAAATTATTATTTTTAATTTTTAATTTTATAAATATTATAGTTTTTTAATTTGTTCATATCAAATCTAATTAAAAAGTATTACTTCTGAATAAATGTCATACTCCACTTCAATCAAAATTAATTAGTTCTCAAGTAAAAGATTATTTAATTTTAATTTTACATAAAAAAATATGAAGTTTTTTTTTAAATAGTACATCTACGGCAACACCGTGTCATAAAATATTATAGCATGTAACACTTTGCTATTAAGGCAACACTTTGTAAACATATACAGCAACATCAAAAAAGCAATGTTGCAGCAGGTAAAAATTTTAGAGCTACTACAACATTTTTGAGCGCAACACTAACAAAATCCATTGCTGTAGGGCATTTATGGCATAGTGATATCTAAAGTAAAAATATTATAATTACCAAAGTCTATTTGCGTGTAGTAAAAGGTATACTTTAGACTTCGCTTTTTATGCGAAGTCTAATATCCTAATAACCAAAGTCTATCTCTATTTTTTTCTAATTATGATCCAAATGTGGGGGGTAAGTGAAGTAAAAGAATGCCTTTAACTTCGGTTATTTTGTAATTGGCGTAGTAAAAAAAACTTTTACTTCGTTTTTCTGCAGTAATATATATTAGTATTTCAATTTCAATTTCAATTTAAAATTCATTGGCAAAATCTACATTCACCTATAACTAACCATCAACCACAAGAGCTCAATAGTGTAAGAACCAACAATAATCCAAATTCATAAGCAACTATCAATTCCCAACATAATATATTCATGTACAAAAATGACAAATATTCATATGCACAAATCACAAGGTTTCATTATACCTAGTTGTCCATACACATAAATCTAAATCTGCCAACGATGATTCATATCAGAACTATCAAAATACATGCTGTGAATTTTAGTCATATAACAAAAAGTTTGACAAGTCTCTATCAGCAACACTAAATTGCCTTGCTTGTTCTTGAAAGTGGTTTGAGTGGTCTTATTTCTAGCCTCCAACATGAGGGATTTCACTGGACAAGAACTTCGTTGACAGATTTTTGGTATAGATGGGGCGGCTGGAATCTGTAATTGTGGACAAGAACTTTGTTGTCAGAAATTGAAATATTAACAGAGGTTTGGATACTTGTAACTTTTGTGTCAATTTCTGAGCAGTTAATGCCTTAAACAGATCATTTTCAAGCTCATTATGACGCATAATAAGCCCAATTAAGTCACATCTTCTCACAGAAATCCCCTTCACAAAACATTCATGTCAATATTAACCAAAATAATGAAGAGTCAGAAAATGGCCTCATATGGTGACTTTACCTGTGTTTGATCTGTGTGAAGATAATACCAAAGACCATATTCAATATTCATCATGTATCTGAAAGAAGATAAAACAAATAAGAAACTTTGTAACTAAAGGAGTAAGCATTAAATCAGAACAGACAAGTGCGACAATTAAAATACGACTGACAGATCTTGTAGAATTACACACCGCTCTGACATCAGAGAGTGTACAACATAACTTGTGCAATATGCTCCATACCAGTCTGCATAACAGAAAAGAATGTGGAAGAATAGTAGTTCAACAAAGTCAGGAGCTTTAAAAAAAATAGGGAACATACAATGAAATAACACATCATAATAAAATGTTAATGAATAACAAAATCAACTATGAATAGTAGAGCTTACCAACAGTGTCAAGTGCTCGAAGAACCAAATAGAAAATGCATACCTGAAAAGTTCAAGAAGATTTGCTCAATCATTCTTTGGATACCAGATTATATAAGCAAGGAAATTAATATTGCGGTGCAACTGAAATATGGGTAAACTTCTTAGTCATACACTACAATTGAATAGACTACATACGGTGCATATGCTATCATAAACAGCTTATTGGGAAGATAGTTATCAAAATATTGGAGTATGTATAGTACCATAACCGGATTCTTGAAAGGCAACAATACAAACAGTGACATTTCAAGAATAACCAAATCTATTTATTGAAGCGACGAACTTCAAGAATAACCAAATCCCAATGTTTGTCACTCTCCATGCTTCTTGGGTGGAACATCAACAAATTCGCTTACAACCTAAGATCTAGTACTTAACACTACTTCCCCACACAAATGAAATAAAAAAATAGCACATTGAGGCCAAAAAAAAAATCCCTTTACCCTGACTGCTTTTATTATTCTAGTGATCTGAAATCACAATTGTCTTGTGTTGTTGCCCAAAATATTATCCGAAGATGAATATTGCTGGAATGGTCGAGCAACAGCAAATTGCGAGAGCACGTCCGTGGGGGTTTGAATAACACAAGATTTGCCGGGTTTGTTAGGCCCGGGATTGAATGCTCTCGCGAGATGTTATTAATAAGAATACGTAAGAGTACAAATATTAATGTAAGAATACAATTACAATGAGTGTAAAAGATCCTAGTTATCTAGCTGTCGAGTGCTTGCCGGGAGAACTAGAGTTGCTCTGAGTTCTTGTTCTAGTTTCTGCCGACCGTCTTGTGGGTTAAGAGGTCTTGAGAGTGAGAGAGAAATATGTCCGAGAGATAGTCGCAAGAAAAGCCAGACCTTTTTTCCAAGTGCAGGATGCCTTCTATTTATAGGAGCTGAGATTCCCTGTTCTGACGGGCGATCGCCTTCCTTGTAATATAATAAGGGTCGATCGTCTTTAAGCACATGGGCTGTCTGCCTTGAAGTCGCATGCTTCTTTGGCGGCCAATTGTGTGGTCGATGAGGAGCACACTGCGTGTCTGAGTCATTGTCAGGAGGTCCCATTGTGCACCTTTCAGCGGGTCTGTCGGTAGGTGAAAAGATGCTGACAGGTTGTGGTCAATAATCCATGTTCTGCGGCGCCTTTTCCGGATCTGCACATGGGTCTCTGTCCGAGCTTCAGCCTTTGCCGACTAGACGGATGCTGGACTCGCGTGGCATGAGGCGGTCGTCATTGGCCGGGCACCAGAGTCGATCGCCAGGTGTCAAGAGACGATCGCCTTGGATGTCGATCGCTCGGCACTTGGGCTTGATCTGGGATCTCCGATCGGCAAGTCTGCCTTGGTCTATTCGACTCTAACTCGATCGCCTGTCGTCTGTGCCGATCGCCGGTTGAGGTGTATAATTCTTGACACAACAATTGCCCCCCAACTTGCTCCGATGTCGAAGACATGGGGTGAGGTGATTCTTACTAGCGATCGTTGAGGATAAAGACGGGCGACCCGTTGTGTGGACTTTAGTTTCAGACTTGGGCGATCTGTTCGATTGGCGAGCTATCTTCGGTCTTGTACCTCCAATTTTCAAATTTGGTCGATCCGTCATAGAAAGTTGATTGTTTCGTCGTTGAGGAACCGTGCACAGTAGCGGAGTTCGATGGACCGACCTCCATGACCGTGTCTTGTGCACGAGCGACATTGTCTGTCTCGTGACTCATTTTATTGTGAGGGTCCTCCGTTAGGCTACGCCTCGCCTCGTATTTAAACGAAGGGCGTGCGGTCTTGGTCTGGAGGAGTCCTTGCGCGGGGCGTCGTCGGATTAATCGACTCCACGTCCGCGGCTTGTTAGCTCTTTTCTACCTCAGATCGTCATGTTAGATGGCAATCCTCGACGGTATACGTTGAGACGGGGGTAGAGACGCGTCGCATTGTCCGGGTTCACCAAGTTAGATGATGAACCTTTGAGGACGGGAGAGCGTGTCCACTGATTTGATTGGAGAGTCCTTCGGCTACGCCCGCCTCGTATTTAAACAAAGGGCGAGCGATCGCAGCCCAAAGGAACCTTGCATGGCCGAAGAAGTCGGTTCCATCGACCACCAGGACCATGGCTGCACTCTTCTACCTCGGATAGTCATGTTAATGCCGACCTTCGACTGTGTACGTTGTGCGGGGGAGGCGATCTCGTGCCTTAGTCCATCATGTTAGATGGTGAACTGTAGATGGCGAGCGAGTCCTCCAGTTTTAGGGAGATGTTGTTCGATACTGGCGATCGGGTTGGAAGACCGGTGATCGTCGTTCGGTCGCCGATCGCGTTACTCATAGGTTGAAGAGTAACCTTTGCCTGGCCAGGACGTCAGCGGCCTTGGCGCGGAAGATTGCGTAGGTCAGGGGATGTCCTTCGTAAGGTGCCTGAACATAGGCGAAAGATCATCAAATCCCCCTATGACCGAGTACAGGGCGATCTCATCGCTTACAGGCTCTCCGTTTAGGATGATCTCATCTACTCGGTCGATGTAGTCTGCGTCGGACTCTTCCTCCCCTTGCTTGATCTGCATCATGCGATGGGGAACTTCCGGCCGAGCGACCTTGGCAGCGAAGTACGCTGTGAAGTTGTTCGCCAGTTGATCGAAGGAATTGATGGATCACGGTGGCAATGAGACGTACCATCTGTGGGCCAGGTCGCCCAGTGTTAGTGGGAACATTCCGCACCTGGTCGCGTCTGATGCCCTGCACTCGGTCATGTAGATCCGAAACTTGCTCAGGTGAGTCTTGGGATCCGACTCCCCTCGTACAAAGGTGTTTTGGGAGGAGCGATCCTACGCTGCACGGGGGCGAGCTCGATGTGGACCACGAGTGGCTTGCTTGGCCCGGCGATCTTGCTATTGGCGCCTGCCCCAGTTTCTAGGAGCGCCTTCATGTCGTCGAGCTGGCGTTGCATCGTGGCCATCATTGTAGCATAGTCGCTCGTGGTTCGGCTTTCAGAGCGGGAGCCGAGGCGATCGTGTACCGATCTCCTGACTCCGCGGTTGCCGATCTCGGTTCTTTGGCGAGGAGGAGCCAGATAGTTGGCCTGCCTTCTGGGAGTTGGGTACGCCGAACTCCTGGTGACGGACTTGTGCTCCGTCGTCTTGTGGCTGGGGCCGGACTGCCCCGGTCGCCAAGATGGGTCGCTTCCTAGGCGGATGAAAATGGAGTTGTCCCACCTTGCGAACGCCTTCTCCTCCGAATCGGGGTTTTCGGGCGATTGCTCGCCCAGTATCCCCTTGAACTTCCGTTTGCTCACGCGGCGGATGGCCGAGTGGGTAATTGCGGGCACGACAAGTGCTCTCCGTCGCTCCGGTAGGATGGCCAGGGCCTTCTCGATTTGTTCCACTGTTTGGAACTGGTCGAGCGAGAGGCTAGGGCCATCCCTCGGGGGCGGGATCGAGAGTCTCAGGTCACCGCGGCTACCCTCTGCCGTCAGCTGGGGCTCGGATTGAGCCGAAATAAGGCGTCCGGCGGGTCTTCCAGTGGCTCTCTTCGATGTGGAGGCAGAAGTCATGATTCTGAAAGCTTTTCTTTTGAAGAACAGTGAGTGTTTCTTCAAGTATATGCCCCGGAGAACAGTGAGTGTTCCTCGAGATGGTAGGAATGAAAATGAGGGTTGATGCCCTCCTTCTAGCGCCAATTGTTGTTGCCCAAAATATTATCCGAAGATGAATATTGCTGGAATGGTCGAGCAATAGCAAATTGCGAGAGCACGTCCGTGGGGGTGTGAATAACACAAGATTTGCCGGGTTTGTTAGGCCCGGGCTTGAATGCTCTCGCGAGATGTTATTAATAAAAATACGTATGAGTACAAATATTAATGTAATAATACAATTACAATGAGTGTAAAAGATCCTAGTTATCTAGCTGTTGAGTGCTTGCCGGAAGAACTAGAGTTGCTCTGAGTTCTTGTTCTCGTTTCTGCCGACCGTCTTGTGGGTTAAGAGGTCTTGAGAGTGAGAGAGAAATATGTCCGAGAGATAGTCCCAAGAAAAGCCAGACTTTTTTTCCAAGTGCAGGATGCCTTCTATTTATAGGAGCTGAGATTCCCTGTCCTGACGGGCGATGGCCTTCCTTGTAATATAATAAGGGGCGATCGTCTTTAAGCACATGGGTTGTCTGCCTTGAAGTCCGAAGCTGCTGCTGGCAGCCAGCTGTGCGGTCTAATGAGGAGCTTGCGCGCGTCCTGAGTCGCTGTTCGGGAGGTCCCACTGTGCACCTTTCGGCGGGTCTGTCGGTAGGTGAAAAGATGCTGACATGATGTGGTCAATGATCCATGTTCTGCGGCGCCTTTTCCGGATCTGCACATGGGTCTCTGTCCGAGCTTCAGCCTTTGCCGACTAGACGGATGCTGGACTCGCGTGGCATGAGGCGGTCGTCATTGGCCGGGCACCAGAGTCGATCGCCAGGTGTCAAGAGACGATCGCCTTGGATGTCGATCGCTCGGCACTTGGGCTTGATCTGGGATCTCCGATCGGCAAGTCTGCCTTGGTCTATTCGACTCTAACTCAGTCGCCTGTCGTCTGTGCCGATCGCCGGTTGAGGTGTATAATTCTTGACACAACATCTTGTTTAGATTCACCTATAAATTGTCATTAAAGAAAAGATCATCAATTTTGAGGAGAAGTGTTTTCAACCAAATCTCTGATTTTAGATGTCAAATTCTTGAAGCCAAAACCTATGTTAATGTCTTTTCACGCCACCAATAATTTCTTGCATTCCAACAGCTTAACTAAGTTTAATAATTTTAAATGAATGGTTAAATGTTCTGAAATGGCAAAAAAGAAAATTAAACTCATCTACACAAGTGGAATGGATCTGAAACAATAGACCACAAACTAAATCAATCTTCACTTCTATCATTTATTGAATTAAAATAAATAAAAATGAAATAAAGAGTTAATCCTAGGAAATATGATGAGAGAGGAAAACACATCAGAAAGAAACAAATCATATTAGATCCGCATAATTTTGCTTTATTAATTAATTAGGACATTTTAACCAGACCAAAAACTCGGATAATTCAAAGTACATCTAGTGAACAATGTAATTACAAATAAAATTTATGAGCAAAATTTATCAATCTGCTGCACATCTTTGCAGCAATCTTCTGATATCAAATCACTAATGTGACATTAAAGATGGACACATGCAATCTTAAACTGAGTCCAAAATATGAATGATCCTAACAATATAGATAATAATAATATGAATTCCAACGACCAAGTTTTAAGTAATAACAGACCACACTAAAAAAACTTACATGTTGGGGGCATTTAAATTGCTTTGTAGATGAAACTTCAGACTATCTTTTGCACATGTTAGGTGAAAAACGCCCTCACAACCTCGAACAGAACAAAGTATCCTCTCGTCGGGATAGACTGCATTTTGGCAAACATGGCACTCGACCTGAGACAATGAAAACAATTCCAGCTTTTATTAGCTTCTGAGATGTGTTAGGATGGAAAGGCAAAGAGCAAGTAGATTGTGAGTATTATCTTTCGATTATTTGCTAATTGCTATGGTTGCAACACCACCATGCATAAATTGTCCTGGGGCCCTCTTTTCCCTAACATGAGATAAAAGAATGTCTTAATCACCTGAAAGATTGGTTTTACTTAAAAGCTGAACTCCCATATGATTCCATGTTATTGTTGTCTTAAAATCTTCAAATACAAAATTGAGCTTTTAACTCTGGAAAAGGCTTTTGAACATTGTAACAATCTATAGAGCACTAAAATAATTCTATGAAGAACTTGATAAGCGCAAAGAAATAGATAAGCTACATTAAACTTTCTAGGAGAAAAAAGAGAGAAATAAATCATCCCCTTCAATTTTTCCTAGGTTAAATTCAATCGCTGAGAAGTTGCCAATTCATTCAAAACAGAAAAACTACAAAGATCATCACTGCAAGCAAAAACTATGCAAATTTCCTTTTAGAAAACGTGAAAGGTTTAAAGAAAAACTGGAAATCAAACAACTTACAGCATCACGAAGATCACTATCTAGCTGCTGAATAACGAGAGCTAAACTTCTAGAAACTTTATGAAGCATAGAGTAAAAATCTAGAGACATTAGGCCCATGACTCTCGATGCTAGAAACTTACTATTACACGCCAAGAATCACGTTTAGCCACGTGCGGCGCCAGACCAGATGCCGACGGCATGTACGAGACTATTATTATCAAGAAAAAGTAAAAAAAAAAATAGGAAGAAAAATAAAAGAGGAGCCTAAGAATTGTACCCACCGATTGGATTGATGTTGCCCCAGTAGGTTTCAACTTGCGGGTGTTGCAGTGGATCACCATACACCTCACCGGTGCTTGTCAACAAAAAACGCGCACCGACTCTCTTGGCCAGCCCAAGCATGTTCAACATCCCACCACGTTTATCTTGTGCATAAAAAGGAAATTAATGATTCACAACAAAAATCAGGGGAAATTTGCCCCCCCCCCCCCCCAAAATATATATATTTCTCCGTCCGGATCTAGATAAAGAATTATTCATGAAACAAAGAAGGAACAAAAACAATTTCAATATATGCAGAAAATTTCCATAAGAAACGAATTCAATATATGCAGAAAATAAAAATTAAAAATAGAAAAAGGATATGATGGTTTTGACAGGATTTGCCTCTCTGCAATTCTCGCCACCAATTTCAATTTCACCATCGGATACAGATCATCTGGATGCCTCAAAATCGCTCACAAACTCCCCATTCTACACCTGCTTTGATGGAATTTAATAATAAACACACTCAGCTTAAACAAATCGACACCGATCTCAATATTTTGATTGAACTATTTGGAAAAAATTAATGATTTCTAGACAAAAAAAACAGATGATTCAAAATTTATGGAAAAATAGATTAGTGCAAAACAATGATTACAAAGCGAAGATACCAAGTGCAGAAAAAATCGAACGAAAAATAGGAAATATAACAGCTAAAAAACCTCGTATCACCGATGATGGGGTAGCCGGGTGGATATTTCCTCGGTCGTCCTGCCGGAGTGAGGTCAGCGGGTCGGGCTTCCTGTGGATTTGCCCTAGCTAGTCGCGAAGTGAGCAAGAAGAAAATAAAAAATTACAAATATACGTATGGATAGATTTGCCTTAACCGGACCGCTTAAGTAAAACATTAGACACTTTAACTCAAACAATGGGCCTCTTATTTTTACATATTAGATACCAGTTAGCTTCGACAACGGATCTCTTATTTCTTACACATTAGAGACTCGTTGTCGTAAATAACAGATCTTTAACTTCTCGCACATTGAGCGGCTTTGCCTTTTTTGAGAAAAGAGGTTTAGGATTTTGTATGAAGTTGTAAACCCAAATTATTGAGCGGGTTTTTTATGCCCGTGGATACATTTCATTCAACACTCAAATTTTTGACATCATTTAAAAATTAACAAAAGCTATGGAAAAAAGTGGACATTTAATCCATAACACTTACATAATAAACGCTATCATTCAATCCATAACACTTACACTTATACTCAAAATATTAATTTTCGCTCTCAATACATATATTTCGCTATTGTAAAATTTTTTGGTAAAAAATAAAATTTCATATTTTTTACATCAGTAATTATCAAATTAGCGAAGTCTTTGTAACTTAAAATTTCTAACTAACTCCTGCCTTTTTGTTTGGCACCATTTACTGAAGTCTATATGGGTTTTTTACTTCAGTAAATTAAAAAGCGAAGTTGTTGTTTGTTTTTACTTTGCAAATATACATTAACAAAGTGATACGTACCGAAGTCTTTGATGTTTATTCTACTAGTGCATGTGGCTATAAGTAATTCCTTTTTGGAAGTCGAGCCTCGGCTATTTTTAGCAAATTGGCCTAGTTTTCCACAGCTTTGACAACTATTGTCGAATCTTTTTGACTCATACCGGTCCTACGAGTTGATGTCTTTTCTTCTCCGGTTCAATAAATTTTGATATTTATTGATGTTCTTGGCATAGTATGCCGATTCTTCATCATTTTCATCTACCGGGAGTTCTTCGTTTTGTGACTCCGTTATAGCTTTTAAAGCTATTGATCTTTCTTTCAGTTTTGGCTTGGTATTTCGAGATTCTTATGTTGCTTTTCGTTGTTTAGCAACTTATCATCAAAATCTCAAATTGCATAATTTGCACGTGTGGAATATTTTATTCCAACAAAATAAAGAGATAACTAAAGCATCATGATGAGGGTTTAGAAGTCTTGTCGATTCAGATGTGGTGAAGCTGATGGTTTGGGCCGGATGGATGGCTGTGTTTCTTCCAGTCTTGCTTGATTCTGTTATGGTTCGTATGGCCTCTCTGGTATGTCTCTTGGCCGCTGAGTGGGTGACTCCAGTAACTTCGAAGCCACCTGTCATTAACTCATGGGTTGGTGGTCTAGGTGGACTGATCTCTCTATGAGCATTACGTATGTACTAGCTCTGCTGGTAAGTCTGCTAGCCCTTGTCAGTAAAGAGGTCTGCCAGATAGCCCTACTTCAGTAGGTGTGATACTTCCAACTTCAGAGCAATGCATTAAATGCATTCGGTGCTCATGGTCGGCATGAAACTCGCACCACTTCAAGCTATCTCTTTGGTTGGCTTGCGATCTCATTTTTTTCTGGCCATTTGACTTTGTTGTCGAGTCATTGGAGGGCTATCATAGCTTTGGCTGGTGAGATGGACATGTTATATTACGGAACCTTAGCTTTTCACGCGGTCGTATTTACGGCATTATCCGTATTCCCTTCTTGATATTCTTGTCGCCGAAGAGGTGTGTAAGGTTCAACCCACCTGTCATTTGTCCTTCGTTCCACTCGAGTGTCTCTTCTCAAGCTCTTTTGGGGAGATGATTGATGATGATCATATTGGTCTTCCTCCGATTTAATCTACGCCCATGCCTTAGTGAGGACGTCCTCCATAGTTCGACAAGGATAGTTGGTGAGGTCCTTGGAGAGGTCCGAATTAGGGAGAGTCCTTCCTCAAGGCGATGTGATGCAGGTATTACAATTAATTATGGACACTCTTTCCTGTCGAAACGCCCATTATAGTCCGTAGGGACTCTTCTCGTCATTGTACTATGGCGTACAGGTCTTCTAGAATCTTCTCCAGTTTCTTGCTACTTACATATTGTTGGACAAAAAAATCTATTAGTCGGGCGTAACGTGAAATGGAATAATTAGGTAAATTTGTGTACCAATGGAGGGCCGATCCTGTCAGACTAGAACCAAACCCCTTACACATGCAAGACTGCCGCAATGCAAGTGGAATGGCAGTTGTGGACATCCTCTATTTGTATTGAACAATGTGGTCGCTTGGGTCAGTTGTTTTGTCTAACATCTGCATGGTCGGGAAGTTGAACTTGTTGGGCATCTCCACTAAGTGTAATATCTGTTGGGATTCGGTGCCTAAAACGAAGGCCCAGCAGAAGCGGTAAAATAAAAATTAATTCGATCTGAATCCCTACGGGGATCGATCGAGCTACGCATATACGAATATAAAATAAACAAAGGAAGATTCGAAATCATACCCTTGTCGTCCGTTGATTATATGGATTTCCTTCTCTTGAGCTATTCCCCAAACGATCCAAAATGCCCTTGGATGATCCAAAGCCGAAAAAACCGCGTCTCTACTTGTCATGTGTCGGAGAAACGAACGGAATGACAACACTCGATTAACCTCTAAGGTTACGGATATAATCAAGTGATGAAACTTTAATTATAACACTCTAAGTGTTTAAATATATATCTCTCAATATTATCTCTTGATGTTTCTCTAAGAACAAATCAAGAAGAAAAGGAAGAAAAATGAAGACTATAAAAGCAACTCTTTTTCTCTCACTGCCTCCAGCTATTTCACGTATGGAATGGGGTTAGGAATAGAGAGCAAGTCTTCCTTTTATTCTTCCAACCTTATCTCCTCAAATCACCTTTACTATATAATAAGAGATACCATATCTCTTAAAGTCATTTGTCTTCCATTATAAAATGGAGACAAAGACCAAGAGGGGTTAGGTGAAAGGGGGTGGCAGCCATCTAGAAGGGGAATATGAGTTTGGTCCGTTTCGGACTCCCGTGAGTCCAAACAGATAAACTTTGATTCCGTTCTGATGTATTTATATTAATTAATTAATCCAATTAATTAATCATATCAAATACATAACAACATAATTAATTTCTCCAAGAAATAATTATATTTATGAATTAAATTAATCACCCAGTAATTTATTTAATTCATTTGGCCGTAAATTAATTTATCGATAAATCAATTTAGACATCGATGTCCCATTTAATTAGATATCGATATCTAATATTCATAATGAGAGAATAAGCTCGATTCATTCCGTCGTCAATCCTATTGGCGACTCGGTAGGTTCGTCTCGATCGGCAATGGGAGGAACCAAAGAGTAGTAGCACCACCTAGACACTGGCGGCTACACTGTACCCAATCGAGAACGAATGATTGGGATCATTCAAGAACCATTTTGTCGTGAATACCAGTATACGTATAAACCCTTCTTTCAAATGTCCCGATCAAGTTATAGGGTCACAGTCAGTCAAACCCTAACTGCACTTGACGCTATGCATGCGTTAATACAAATCGAGATCATCGAGCTCTCGTGTATCCAATACAACTAGCTCCAATGCTTTGGCCAAAGATTTATGATCTCATCTGCCAATAACCGCATAGGACAATTAACCCGCTCACTAACGGGAGAAAGAATTCTATCTTGGTATTCAGTAGGACCTGCTACTTGCCCGTCAAGGTTGCACGTCGAGGTTGACCCTGCCTCCCGGTTTATAGGGTCGAACTACTCTGATGAAAATCTTGACGTCACAAGCACATCCCTACTAAATCCTCAAGTCGAAGGTTCACGAATACCTATCACAACCTTTCGATTTCGTCATTGACTGTCCCGGAGTGAAATCTGTGTGACGAATCGAGGGTGAGTCGGTTCGAGTATACTAATCCAATTAACATACCTATAACGTGTGCTACTAACCATTAGCGTTCGACAGGCACTCTCCATGTCAAAGAACACATTATACAAGTCTTCACATAAACTTAATGCCCAGTCAAGTTTCATCGACTTGCGAACGATTAAGTATTTGAGCTATAAACCTTTCCAGTGCCGACCTCCTTATCCAATAATGAGTGGAACATTTTGCTCTCAAATACATAGACTAGTTTCTATACGTATATTTACGAGTTAGGAACGCCATTAACTACCAGTAAATAAAGAAACATTCATTGCCTTATATTAATGATTTGCATAATTACAAGTACAATGCCCTCACTCGACATCATCTGAGTGGCATTCGAGGGCATATTCCTAACAATCTCCCACTTGCACTCAATGCCACACACTATGGTATCTAATACCCATGTTCTCCAGATTACTCTCCAAGCTAATCTGAGATTGTGGCTTGGTCAGTGGATCAGCGACGTAGTCGGTTGACTCTACTCTATGCAGCACAATGTATCTCTATGCAAACAAATTCTCTTACGAGATGATACTCTCTCTCAATATGTTTGGTACTGTTTTGAAACCTCGGCTCCTAGGCCTGTGCTACTACTCTGGCAGCATAACACACAGTGTCACGAGATGTTTACCTAGTAACTTCTTAACCCTTCCTTTGGAGGCCTCCGAGGTGCTTTATACTCACTTAATCGGTGGAATCAGCAGTCGCGCTATACTTGGCACTATGCCAAGATACTGCTCCTCCATTAAGAGTAAATGTAGCCAGAAGTAGACATAGAATCGTCTTTCTATCCTTAGAAGTTCAATACAGTGAATCCCATCACATTCAGTTCTCCACCGCCATATATAAGAACCATATCTATAGTCCTTCTAAAGTACTTGAGAACGTTCTTTACGGTAGTCTAATGTTCCCTGCCTGGGTTTGCCTGAAACCTACTCACCATGCTTACAGCATGCGCAATGTCAGGTCTCGTACACAATATAGCATACATAAGGCTACCCATGGCCGAAGCATATGGTATATTACTCATTTCCTTCCGTTGTTCCTCACTTTTGAGGACACATCTTCAAGGAGAGTTTTATTCCATGTCGCATCGGTAGGAACCCTCTTTTAGAATCATCCATCTTAAATTACTTTAAGATTTTATCTATATAGAGGGCTTGAGAAAGACCTATTGTTCTCTTCGCTCTATCCCAGTAGAGTCGAATACCAGGAATATAAGTAGCTTCTCCCAAGTCTTTCATGGAGAAATTAATCGAAAGCCAAGCTTTCACAGAACTGAGCATTCCCACATCATTTCCTATTAGTAGAATGTCATTTACACATAGTACTAAGAATATGATCTAGCTCCCACTAACCCTCTTGTATACACAAGGTTCCTCTTCGTTTTGCATGAAGTCAAACTCTTTGACTGCCTCGTCAAAACGAAGGTCCCAACTACATGAAGACAGCTACAGTCTATTTCATGGAGTCTACATCCACCATTGCTAGGTCATTTGGTCGCGGGTGGGTCTCTTGTTTATCACCTGGAACCTCGTAGAAACTCAGTTCCTCTAAGTGCATAAAACTATACCTCTCAGGTAATTAAGACACCCTACTAGACCTACGAGGTGGTTGTACTTGTGTTTCAAAAGGTTCGGTTCCAGTTTCTTGCACAGGTGTCTCCTGAGGAGTTTCATTGTATTCTTCTAAAGAAATACTTCTACCTGCTCCGCCTTCCTGAATGAACTCATCTTCCAGGAAGTGTGCTTGTAAAGCAACAACGATCTTTTGATCTTCGGGCATGTAGAATAGATATCCCATTGTCCCAGACGGGAATCCAATGAAACGTCCCTTCGCGGACCTAGCTTCCAACTTCTCCACCTTAGTCTTCTTGACATAGGCGGGACATCCCCAAATCCTAATATGATTAAGACTTGGTTTCCTGCGCTCCCACATCTCCTGTGGAGTTTTAGGAACGTATTTGGAAGGACATTTGTTCAAGATGTAGGCGGCATTAGGAGTGCATACCCCATATGTAAATCGGTAAGTCAGTATAGCCTATCATGGAACGGACCATGTTCAACAAGGTCCGGTTCCTTCTTTCTGACACACCATTTAACTGAGGAGTACATGGAGGTGTTAGTTGTGAAACTATTCCATGTTCCTTAAGGAACTCGTCAAACTCTATACTCATATACTCGCCACCTCGGTCCGACCGAAGTGCTTTGATATGATTACTAGTTTGTCTCTCAACTAGGTCCTTGAATTCCTGGAATTTCTCAAAGGCCTCGGATTTATGTTTCATTAAGTATACATAACCATATCTAGTATGATCATCTGTAAACATAATGAAATATTGATATCCGTCACGTGCTGCTTCCAAAGCACCACAAACGTCAGTATGGATTAATCCCAGTTTATCAGTATGGATTAATCCCAGTAAGAAAGGGATCCGATCCCAATGGACCCATAAGTCCATCTTTTTCCATCTTGTAAACCTTGGTCTGACCAACATGACCAAGTCTAAGATGCCATTTCAAAACTTGATTGGTTTCATCCCTACCACATTTTCTAGTCATAGTATTCACAACTACTTTGTTGCTGAGATTTAGATGATACAATCTATTTAACAATGTAGCAGTACCCACTAGTTTATTTCTAAAAGAAATTTTGCAGGAACCATCACCAATGAAAAATGAAAAGCCTTTTCGGTCCATGACCGGAATGGATACAATGTTTTTGTGCCCCTTGGGCAAAACAAGTACATCTTCTAAAGTCAAAACAAAGCCGGATTCTAAACCCAAAAGAAGTGATCCTATGTCGGTCGCTTCGACACTATGCCCGCTTCCGACTGTGATCATAACTTCTCCAGCTCCAAGCTTCCTACTTTGTTCTAGATCCTGATTCACGGTACAAATATGAGAACTAGCACCGTAATCCAAGATTCAGAAGTAGAAAATACAGAGCGAACAATTTATTTCCAAAACTAAAAGTTACAGACGAAGTGCCATGAAGAATCGGACAGTCTCTAGCCCAGTGGCCCAGCTCACCGCACTTTAGACAAGCATCCTTCTTCTTCTTGTTCTTCGGAACCATTGGGGCCTTGCCCTTTCCCTTAAAGTCCTTGGCTTGTGGTCCCGTCTGCTTCTTGGTCTTTTTCTTCTTGTTCTTAGACCTCCGAGGTCCAGAAGAAATCACAAGAGCAGACTCCTTCATCCGCGGAGTCTTCATCTGAGACTGAGCGGTCACAAGTTTGTTCATTAGCCCAGCTAAATTACATGCAATCTCATTGCAGTTAAAGTTTATAACAAACTGTGAGAAGGAATCAGGAAGAGACTGTAGGATAAGGTCAGTTTGGAGAGAAGTATCCATTTTAAAATCAAGAGCCTCCAATCTCTCGATCATTGATATAATTTTGAGGACGTGTTCCCCAACCTTCTCACCTTCCTTCCTCACTGCACCAAACAGTTGCTTGGATATCTCATATCTAGCAGTTCTGCTGTGCTCACCATAAAGCTCGGTTAAGTGAGATAGAAACTGCCTAGCATAAGTTATTTTCTCATGAGCTCTCTGAATCTCATTAGACATAGAAGCCATCATGTACGCACGAACTTTTATGTCATCCTTAACCCACTTTTCATAGTTTTCAATCTCTTCCTGATTGGCTCTGGTCCGCACAGGAGGCGCCGGAATGTCCGTCTCCAAGACGTATCTCAGTGCCTCTATACCGAGGACAATCATCAGATTGCGGAGCCAGTCCACAAAGTTAGGTCCAATTAGGGTGTTCTTTTCGAGTAGAATTGTGAGTGGATTCATTGTCATATTGAGAGTTATGTCTGCATTAAGTATAACATATTAATTAGTGACTTGTTATATTATGATCTGAGTATAGAATTAAGGTCTTTTCTATTCTTGTTACCCAGCTCCCACTATTTTTATCGGAACAACACACTCCCATGTGAAATCCAGAAGTATCGTCGCTCTACTTCATAGTGGTGATCGAGTTCTTTATAAATCTTAATAGAAGGCAACCGAACAGGTTTCTAGTCTATTAATTTTCATAAAGTGGTGTCCAACACCAACCCATCTAATGGATGATTCAATCTTCTTTTTCCCCTTGTTCACTCCCCTCAACCTATACGGTTTCTATGGTTCGTGAACAAGTTAAGTTTATACCATCGACGCAAATCAGTTTCACAATTGAATCTTATCCGGCAACCTATCAGGTTTCTAGGGATAAAATTTGCTCCAACCGAAGGCATCCAATGCGCTCCCGGTAATTTATCCGTCCTCCCCGAATGACTACCCCGATAACTCGGAAGCATAACACATCCGGTTTGGATTTCAATTTCCCGAAAACTCGATGGAGGGAAGGAAAACCTTGAAACCTTATAAACTTAATAATTTGTTGTGGGAGAATTTTCGCGATTAACGTTACACTTTGCACATTAATCATTTTAGCGCATTTGTTGCATTCATACAATATGAAACAACCATTCACAACCTAGTTGCTACCAACATGTGGTTCATGGACCGTTCCTAGAAAACAAAAACTCCGTAATCTAATTACAAGTCTTCGTCTTGAATCTTCGTCTTATCGAAACGGATCTTCCTCCGGTCTTCGTCATTACATATAAATTTTACATTGAAAATTGCATCCTAGATACAAATATTTCTAGTAAAATAAATAGGCTCAAAACGGCCTTTACAACCCAATCGAATAAAACGAACGATTCAAACTAAGTCCATGAACCACATCCCCATTCATAAAACATTCATCCAATAAATACTCAATAAATGGATAGCGAGAAGATTACATATGATCCAATCAATAATCAACAATAAATAGAATTGATCCAATCAATTCAACAATAATCGATAATTTAATTTTCGTCCGTAGTGTACCCTTAAAATATTTTCTTTGAATTTTCCCTCATCAAAAATTCCAAATTAATGATTTTAATACAGGAAAATTCAATAATCGAAAATATACTGAAAAACGAGACCCAATGCCCGACAGCCTGGAAACTGCCCAGCAGCACCAGGCACCCTGACCGGCAGCCTACAGGCCACACCCGGCAGCCTACAGGCCACGCCCGGCTCCAGACAGGAAAGGGGGCCCCGTGTCACGGGATGGGAGTTCCGAAGCCCGTGCGGCATCCCAGGGGCCCACATACCCCGGGACCAGCCTATCCCACATAGCATGCCAACTGGTTTCACCCTGCCATGGGCTCATCAGGGAGACGGCTGTAACACCCCCAAGTTATTCAGGGTATATTACAGCGTCGTGAGCCCCGCCGTGGGACCCACAAGGCTAAACATACGCGGAACTATAAACTTGGCCGATAAGGTCTACATACAAAAGAAAGGAAGACGATACAAATGGTATTCAAAACCATAACCAACGAAAACATATACATCACTTCACAAATCAATACCTCGGCAACACAGGCCGGAACATCAAGGAAACTGAAATACAATACTCGAGTATTTAAAAATCCATTCCAGTACAACAACACTGAATGGAGGAATCCAAGAAAATAACAGGAGACAAGACACAGTATCACACTTGCCCATCATCTTCACGCCGACCCTGCACTCATCGTCTCTCTCTTGGAACTGAAATACATGAAAGGTATTTCCCCATTAAGGGGTTAGCCGTCTTATAGCTTGTGCAATTATAACAATATTAATAATAATACTCCTCGACAATAAAGTAAATGTAATCCGTCAATTCATCAATATCCGTCAATTCATCTATGTAAGACTAGTATTCCTAATAACTAAATCTCATAGCATCACAACAAGACGTATATGAATACCGTGGAACCGCACTGGAGGCTACGGAACCCTTAGGGGACTCGGCCCGCCCCAAAGTGGTTCGTTCATATCATCCGTCATCAATACATATATGAATACCGTGGAACCGCACTGAGGCTACGGAACCTCGGAGGACCGTCGGTCCGTCCCGAGTGGTTAATTCATATTATCCATGGAATCGCACTGAGGCTACGAAACCCTCGAGAGGACCCGTCGGTACGTCCCGGAGTGTATTTAAATTAGCATGCAATTAATATTTCATACTTTCAAAGTCGAGAACCCACATACATAAATATATACTTGCCTTAATAAACGTTAGAAGATCCGAAAGAACACGGTTCGGCCGGGAAGCTTGAACCACGAAGAAGACAACGAGCGGAAGGGTTTCGACTCGAGTTCTTCACAAGAATTCGACCCTAACAACATAAATTCAATAAATCATCGATCATACGAGGAAGAATAATCGTAGAACGCCCGAAAACCCCTCTATGACATTTTACCGGACACCTTCAAGGCGTCGGTCAAGAACTCGACCAAAACAACGAATCGATACGATCCAACCATGGGATAACAAGGGAAATGATACAATACATCTAAATAATCATCAATCCATCACAATCCTAAGTTAAATCGGATTAAACGGACGAAATCGAACAAAATACCCAAAATCCCCAAAATTAGATTTCTAGAAAATCTGACCTGATTCGCTCGATCAAAGGATGTTATAGGATGGATGATTGATGATATGAACTCCAAGACTTCATGGATTTATTGAACAACAACATCTCTCCATGATAGGAACAACTCCAGCCGTGGAAGAGAAGTAGAAGAAGGAGAAAAATGGCGCGAAAAAAATGACTGCTGGGCCTTAAATAGGCTGACAGACTCGACCGTGTCCGCCTGACACGGTCGTGGCGCGCAGCTGGCCGGCAGGGACTCGACCGTGTCCTGCTAGACACGGTCGCGGCGCGGAGGGGCCTTCCGATAGTGACCCATCCGACAGCGACTCGGCACGACTCGACCGTGTCCTGGAACACGGTCGGGCTGGCGATCGCCCGCCTATCCAGAAGAGTTCGACTCGGCCGTGCCAGACGACACGGTCGGGTCCTGAGGCAGAGACTTCGGCATTTCCGGACGAGTACGGCACGGGCCGTGTCGGACGACACGGCGGAGTTCGGCCGGCAGTGATCGGCCAATAACGGAAAAAATGAGCGGGTGAGCTAAAACGACCATAACTCTCTCGTCCGTACTCCGATTTACTCACCGTTCGAACCATTGGAAAGCTAACTCGATGCTCTATAATATTGTAAAGATTTAGAATTTTTGGAGTTACCAAAAATTAATGGTGATCTAACAAAGTCGAACTCATACTTAGAAAAGTCGTTTAGTAATCCTGAACTCAACAAAACGACACCGAAACCCGAACCTGAATACGAACCGAAGATACGGTTACGAAGTACTCACAAAGACGAATCTAAGAGCTAGTAGAACACACGATTCCGACCACCCGAAGGCTCGAAATTCGACAACGGAAGGTAATTACCCCAAACTTTGGGAAATTACGAAAATGCCCCAAATGCCCGAAAATCACCATACGACAACGAATAATCAAACCGAAGCTCACAACACGTATAACAACGTTAAATGAACTTACGAAAAACCCCAAACGACAGCTTTGAACGAGATTCGCAAGAACCGAACTCAAGCGCGAAAAGTCACTAAAAAGCACGGAACTCAACAAAGCAAGACCAAACGAACTCGGATGACAAAAAGTGCGAATTAAATATTCTCCGAATGACGGAACGGTCATGAGAGAGTCGTCAAAACAGACTCGCCAAAAAAGAAATTTACCAAAATCGAAAATTGCGGATATTACATTCTACCCTCCTTAAAAGAAGTTTCGTCCCAAACTTAAAATAAGTAGGAGGAGCAACATCCCGCCGAAAATACCGAGCGAGATGCACAAGAATCAAACATACGCCCAAACGGCGAATCATCAATATAGAACACAACAATACATTACCCGAAGGTAAACCAAACCAATGCCGAAAAGATACGAATTCACAATGCCCGAAGGCTCCAGCGGAAATACCGATACATCACAATGGCACAAAGCCGAATGCCCCAAAGTCAAATCATCACAATCTGAGATCTCAAAGAAGCAAACCTCGATCGGACATACCCCTCGGCGTATGAACAACCAGTCGCAAATCGTCGGACATATCCAATACAACATGGACTACGAACGATCAATCAATAAAGCTCAAGAGGGACATCACAGTACGCCCGATCAGGAAATGTGTCCGTGCACATGTCCACCCCATATACGGAATCCAGAATATACGTGTGACAATGTACCTAATTAGCCTCAAGAACTACGTCTCGTGTGCACGGTCCAATGCGGAAATATCCACGCATGACCATCGGGTGCCTGGCTAAAAATCTTACACATAACCAATCGGCACGCAGACATGATTCCAGATATGCCACGATACAACATGACAACGAAACTCAAGGGATAAAACATCCAATACGGATCATACGACTCACCAAGTGAACGATGACACACGAATAATGAAAGATCGACACGACCAACGATATTCAAAACAACCATCCTGGGATCAGAATTCCCTAAGGACCGATTAACACGGCAATAATCACAACACCACAATTCGGAAAATCCTCAACCCTCAACGATCACAAAATTACCGAGCTCACAAGAATAATAGTGTGCTGCCTTGAGTCGGCCAATTGATAACAACGATACAACGGATGAGAGTATCTTTGACAACGGATGGGAATTATCTTCGATAATCCCAATTCAATACCTCGATTACCCTAGAACGGTCAATCGATAATCAATGATACGATAGAATAGATGTCCCGGTGTCTTAAACCGACCACCGAAACGGAGATGACAAAAGGATATATCAAACGTCCCCAATCGGTTAACGCAACATCATAGCAACAGATCCAATTCGATGACAAAGATTCAACGATGTCTCAGAACGACATTAATCGCGAACAATAATAATCGATACATCGATACCGCGAACCGTCTATCGATAGCAACTTTACCAACAAGTATCGTAATGCCTTGAACTGGCCATTTACTAACAACAGTAACATTTGGCATAATTTGCCGACGGCGTCGTGTCAACCAATCCCTTGACATCAATACAATCATAAAGAGGCCAAGTCCCAAAATGATACACACAATCGTACGCCTACACGATAACATTGAGCGGGTTTTTTATGCCCGTGGATACATTTCATTCAACACTCAAATTTTTGACATCATTTAAAAATTAACAAAAGCTATGGAAAAAAGTGGACATTTAATCCATAACACTTACATAATAAACGCTATCATTCAATCCATAACAGTTACACTTATACTCAAAATATTAATTTTCGCTCTCAATACATATATTTCGCTATTGTAAAATTTTTTGGTAAAAAATAAAATTTCATATTTTTTACATCAGTAATTATCAAATTAGCGAAGTCTTTGTAACTTAAAATTTCTAACTAACTCCTGCCTTTTTGTTTGGCACCATTTACTGAAGTCTATATGGGTTTTTTACTTCAGTAAATTAAAAAGCGAAGTTGTTGTTTGTTTTTACTTTGCAAATATACATTAACAAAGTGATACGTACCGAAGTCTTTGATGTTTATTCTACTAGTGCATGTGGCTATAAGTAATTCCTTTTTGGAAGTCGAGCCTCGGCTATTTTTAGCAAATTGGCCTAGTTTTCCACAGCTTTGACAACTATTGTCGAATCTTTTTGACTCATACCGGTCCTACGAGTTGATGTCTTTTCTTCTCCGGTTCAATAAATTTTGATATTTATTGATGTTCTTGGCATAGTATGCCGATTCTTCATCATTTTCATCTACCGGGAGTTCTTCGTTTTGTGACACCGTTATAGCTTTTAAAGCTATTGATCTTTCTTTCAGTTTTGGCTTGGTATTTCGAGATTCTTATGTTTCTTTTCGTTGTTTAGCAACTTATCATCAAAATCTCAAATTGCATAATTTGCACGTGTGGAATATTTTATTCCAACAAAATAAAGAGATAACTAAAGCATCATGATGAGGGTTTAGAAGTCTTGTCGATTCAGATGTGGTGAAGCTGATGGTTTGGGCCGGATGGATGGCTGTGTTTCTTCCAGTCTTGCTTGATTCTGTTATGGTTCGTATGGCCTCTCTGGTATGTCTCTTGGCCGCTGAGTGGGTGACTCCAGTAACTTCGAAGCCACCTGTCATTAACTCATGGGTTGGTGGTCTAGGTGGACTGATCTCTCTATGAGCATTACGTATGTACTAGCTCTGCTGGTAAGTCTGCTAGCCCTTGTCAGTAAAGAGGTCTGCCAGATAGCCCTACTTCAGTAGGTGTGATACTTCCAACTTCAGAGCAATGCATTCGTCTGTTCGGTGCTCATGGTCGGCATGAAACTCGCACCACTTCAAGCTATCTCTTTGGTTGGCTTGCGATCTCATTTTTTTCTGGCCATTTGACTTTGTTGTCGAGTCATTGGAGGGCTATCATAGCTTTGGCTGGTGAGATGGACATGTTATATTCTGGAACCTTAGCTTTTTCACGCGGTCGTATTTCTGGCATTATCCGTATTCCCTTCTTCGATATTCTTGTCGCCGAAGAGGTGTGTAAGGTTCAACCCACCTGTCATTTGTCCTTCGTTCCACTCGAGTGTCTCTTCTCAAGCTCTTTTGGGGAGATGATTGATGATGATCATATTGGTCTTCCTCCGATTTAATCTACGCCCATGCCTTAGTGAGGACGTCCTCCATAGTTCGACAAGGATAGTTGGTGAGGTCCTTGGAGAGGTCCGAATTAGGGAGGAGTCCTTCCCTGAAGGCAGTGACAGCTGTCTGGGTATTACAATTAATTATGGACACTCTTTCCCTGTCGAAACGCCCATTATAGTCCCGTAGGGACTCTTCTCGTCGCTGTACTATGGCGTACAGGTCTTCTAGAATCTTCTCCAGTTTCTTGCTACTTACATATTGTTGGACAAAAAAATCTATTAGTCGGGCGTAACGTGAAATGGAATAATTAGGTAAATTTGTGTACCAATGGAGGGCCGATCCTGTCAGACTAGAACCAAACCCCTTACACATGCAAGACTGCCGCAATGCAAGTGGAATGGCAGTTGTGGACATCCTCTATTTGTATTGAACAATGTGGTCGCTTGGGTCAGTTGTTTTGTCTAACATCTGCATGGTCGGGAAGTTGAACTTGTTGGGCATCTCCACTAAGTGTAATATCTGTTGGGATTCGGTGCCTAAAACGAAGGCCCAGCAGAAGCGGTAAAATAAAAATTAATTCGATCTGAATCCCTACGGGAATCGATCGAGCTACGCATATACGAATATAAAATAAACAAAGGAAGATTCGAAATCATACCCTTGTCGTCCGTTGATTATATGGATTTCCTTCTCTTGAGCTATTCCCCAAACGATCCAAAATGCCCTTGGATGATCCAAAGCCGAAAAAACCGCGTCTCTACTTGTCATGTGTCGGAGAAACGAACGGAATGACAACACTCGATTAACCTCTAAGGTTACGGATATAATCAAGTGATGAAACTTTAATTATAACACTCTAAGTGTTTAAATATATATCTCTCAATATTATCTCTTGATGTTTCTCTAAGAACAAATCAAGAAGAAAAGGAAGAAAAATGAAGACTATAAAAGCAACTCTTTTTCTCTCACTGCCTCCAGCTATTTCACGTATGGAATGGGGTTAGGAATAGAGAGCAAGTCTTCCTTTTATTCTTCCAACCTTATCTCCTCAAATCACCTTTACTATATAATAAGAGATACCATATCTCTTAAAGTCATTTGTCTTCCATTATAAAATAGAGACAAAGACCAAGAGGGGTTAGGTGAAAGGGGGTGGCAGCCATCTAGAAGGGGAATATGAGTTTGGTCCGTTTCGGACTCCCGTGAGTCCAAACAGATAAACTTTGATTCCGTTCTGATGTATTTATATTAATTAATTAATCCAATTAATTAATCATATCAAATACATAACAACATAATTAATTTCTCCAAGAAATAATTATATTTATGAATTAAATTAATCACCCAGTAATTTATTTAATTCATTTGGCCGTAAATTAATTTATCCAATAAATCAATTTAGACATCCAATGTCCCATTTAATTAGATATCCAATATCTAATATTCATAATGAGAGAATAAGCTCGATTCATTCCGTCGTCAATCCTATTGCGCGACTCGGTAGGTTCGTCTCAGTCAGCAATGGGAGGAACCAAAGAGTAGTAGCACCACCTAGACAGCCTGGCGGCCTACACTGTACCCCAACTGAGAACGAATGATTGGGATCATTCAAGAACCATTTTGTCGTGAATACCAGTATACGTATAAACCCTTCTTTCAAATGTCCCGATCAAGTTATAGGGTCACAGTCAGTCAAACCCTAACTGCACTTGACGCTATGCATGCGTTAATACAAATCGAGATCATCGAGCTCTCGTGTATCCAATACAACTAGCTCCAATGCTTTGGCCAAAGATTTATGATCTCATCTGCAAATAACCGCATAGGACAATTAACCCGCTCACTAACGGGAGAAAGAATTCTATCTTGGTATTCAGTAGGACCTGCTACTTGCCCGTCAAGGTTGCACGTCGAGGTTGACCCTGCCTCCCGGTTTATAGGGTCGAACTACTCTGATGAAAATCTTGACGTCACAAGCATATCCCTACTAAATCCTCAAGTCGAAGGTTCACGAATACCTATCACAACCTTTCGATTTCGTCATTGACTGTCCCGGAGTGAAATCCGTGTGACGAATCGAGGGTGAGTCGGTTCGAGTATACTAATCCAATTAACATACCTATAACGTGTGCTACTAACCATTAGCGTTCGACAGGCACTCTCCATGTCAAAGAACACATTATACAAGTCTTCACATAAACTTAATGCCCAGTCAAGTTTCATCGACTTGCGAACGATTAAGTATTTGAGCTATAAACCTTTCCAGTGCCGACCTCCTTATCCAATAATGAGTGGAACATTTTGCTCTCAAATACATAGACTAGTTTCTATACGTATATTTACGAGTTAGGAACGCCATTAACTACCAGTAAATAAAGAAACATTCATTGCCTTATATTAATGATTTGCATAATTACAAGTACAATGCCCTCACTCAACATCATCTGAGTGGCATTCGAGGGCATATTCCTAACAATCTCCCACTTGCACTCAATGCCACACACTATGGTATCTAATACCCATGTTCTCCAGATTACTCTCCAAGCTAATCTGAGATTGTGGCTTGGTCAGTGGATCAGCGACGTAGTCGGTTGACTCTACTCTATGCAGCACAATGTATCTCTATGCAAACAAATTCTCTTACGAGATGATACTCTCTCTCAATATGTTTGGTACTGTTTTGAAACCTCGGCTCCTAGGCCTGTGCTACTACTCTGGCAGCATAACACACAGTGTCACGAGATGTTTACCTAGTAACTTCTTAACCCTTCCTTTGGAGGCCTCCGAGGCTGCTTTATACTCAGCCTAACTGGTGGAATCAGCAGTCGCGCTATACTTGGCACTATGCCAAGATACTGCTCCTCCATTAAGAGTAAATGTAGCCAGAAGTAGACATAGAATCGTCTTTCTATCCTTAGAAGTTCAATACAGTGAATCCCATCACATTCAGTTCTCCACCGCCATATATAAGAACCATATCTCTAGTCCTTCTAAAGTACTTGAGAACGTTCTTTACGGTAGTCTAATGTTCCCTGCCTGGGTTTGCCTGAAACCTACTCACCATGCTTACAGCATGCGCAATGTCAGGTCTCGTACACAATATAGCATACATAAGGCTACCCATGGCCGAAGCATATGGTATATTACTCATTTCCTTCCGTTGTTCCTCACTTTTGAGGACACATCTTCAAGGAGAGTTTTATTCCATGTCGCATCGGTAGGAACCCTCTTTTAGAATCATCCATCTTAAATTACTTTAAGATTTTATCTATATAGAGGGCTTGAGAAAGACCTATTGTTCTCTTCGCTCTATCCCAATAGAGTCGAATACCAGGAATATAAGTAGCTTCTCCCAAGTCTTTCATGGAGAAATTACTCGAAAGCCAAGCTTTCACAGAACTGAGCATTCCCACATCATTTCCTATTAGTAGAATGTCATTTACACATAGTACTAAGAATATGATCTAGCTCCCACTAACCCTCTTGTATACACAAGGTTCCTCTTCGTTTTGCATGAAGTCAAACTCTTTGACTGCCTCGTCAAAACGAAGGTCCCAACTACATGAAGACAGCTACAGTCTATTTCATGGAGTCTACATCCACCATTGCTAGGTCATTTGGTCGCGGGTGGGTCTCTTGTTTATCACCTGGAACCTCGTAGAAACTCAGTTCCTCTAAGTGCATAAAACTATACCTCTCAGGTAATTAAGACACCCTACTAGACCTACGAGGTGGTTGTACTTGTGTTTCAAAAGGTTCGGTTCCAGTTTCTTGCACAGGTGTCTCCTGAGGAGTTTCATTGTATTCTTCTAAAGAAATACTTCTACCTGCTCCGCCTTCCTGAATGAACTCATCTTCCAGGAAGTGTGCTTGTAAAGCAACAACGATCTTTTGATCTTCGGGCATGTAGAATAGATATCCCATTGTCCCAGACGGGAATCCAATGAAACGTCCCTTCGCGGACCTAGCTTCCAACTTCTCCACCTTAGTCTTCTTGACATAGGCGGGACATCCCCAAATCCTAATATGATTAAGACTTGGTTTCCTGCGCTCCCACATCTCATGTGGAGTTTTAGGAACGTATTTGGAAGGACATTTGTTCAAGATGTAGGCGGCAGTTAGGAGTGCATACCCCCACAGGTAAATCGGTAAGTCAGTATAGCCTATCATGGAACGGACCATGTTCAACAAGGTCCGGTTCCTTCTTTCTGACACACCATTTAACTGAGGAGTACATGGAGGTGTTAGTTGTGAAACTATTCCATGTTCCTTAAGGAACTCGTCAAACTCTATACTCATATACTCGCCACCTCGGTCCGACCGAAGTGCTTTGATATGATTACTAGTTTGTCTCTCAACTAGGTCCTTGAATTCCTGGAATTTCTCAAAGGCCTCGGATTTATGTTTCATTAAGTATACATAACCATATCTAGTATGATCATCTGTAAACATAATGAAATATTGATATCCGTCACGTGCTGCTTCCAAAGCACCACAAACGTCAGTATGGATTAATCCCAGTTTATGAGTATGGATTAATCCCAGTAAGAAAGGGATCCGATCCCAATGGACCCATAAGTCCATCTTTTTCCATCTTGTAAACCTTGGTCTGACCAACATGACCAAGTCTAAGATGCCATTTCAAAACTTGATTGGTTTCATCCCTACCACATTTTCTAGTCATAGTATTCACAACTACTTTGTTCTTGAGATTTAGATGATACAATCTATTTAACAATGTAGCAGTACCACTAGTTTATTTCTAAAGAAATTTTGCAGAACCATCACCAATGAAAAATGAAAAGCCTTTTCGGTCCATGACCGGAATGGATACAATGTTTTTGTGCCTTGGGCAAAACAAGTACATCTTCTAAAGTCAAAACAAAGCCGGATTCTAAACCCAAAAGAAGTGATCCTATGTGGTCGCTTCGACACTATGCCCGCTTCCGATTGTGATCATAACTTCTCCACTCCAAGCTTCCTACTTTGTTCAGATCTGATTCACGGTACAAATATAAGAACTAGCACGAGAATCCAAGTATCCAGAAGTAGAAAATACGATGCGAGAACAATTTATTTCCAAAACTAAAAGTTCTGTACCTGAAGTGCCATGAAGAATCGGACAGTCTCTAGCCCAGTGGCCCAGCTCACCGCACTTTAGACAAGCATCCTTCTTCTTCTTGTTCTTCGGAACCATTGGGGCCTTGACCTTTCCCTTAAAGTCCTTGGCTTGTGGTCCCGTCTGCTTCTTGGTCTTTTTCTTCTTGTTCTTAGACCTCCGAGGTCCAGAAGAAATCACAAGAGCAGACTCCTTCATCCGCGGAGTCTTCATCTGAGACTGAGCGGTCACAAGTTTGTTCATTAGCCCAGCTAAATTACATGCAATCTCATTGCAGTTTAAGTTTATAACAAGCGTGAGAAGGAATCGGAAGAGAGGCGTAGGATAAGGTCAGTTTGGAGAGAAGTATCCATTTTAAAATCAAGAGCCTCCAATCTCTCGATCATTGATATAATTTTGAGGACGTGTTCCCCAACCTTCTCACCTTCCTTCCTCACTGCACCAAACAGTTGCTTGGATATCTCATATCTAGCAGTTCTGCTGTGCTCACCATAAAGCTCGGTTAAGTGAGATAGAAACTGCCTAGCATAAGTTATTTTCTCATGAGCTCTCTGAATCTCATTAGACATAGAAGCCATCATGTACGCACGAACTTTTATGTCATCCTTAACCCACTTTTCATAGTTTTCAATCTCTTCCTGATTGGCTCTGGTCCGCACAGGAGGCGCCGGAATGTCCGTCTCCAAGACGTATCTCAGTGCCTCTATACCGAGGACAATCATCAGATTGCGGAGCCAGTCCACAAAGTTAGGTCCAATTAGGGTGTTCTTTTCGAGTAGAATTGCGAGTGGATTCATTGTCATATTGAGAGTTATGTCTGCATTAAGTATAACATATTAATTAGTGACTTGTTATATTATGATCTGAGTATAGAATTAAGGTCTTTTCTATTCTTGTTACCCAGCTCCCACTATTTTTATCGGAACAACACACTCCCATGTGAAATCCAGAAGTATCGTCGCTCTACTTCATAGTGGTGATCGAGTTCTTTATAAATCTTAATAGAAGGCAACCGAACAGGTTTCTAGTCTATTAATTTTCATAAAGTGGTGTTCAACACCAACCCATCTAATGGATGATTCAATCTTCTTTTTCCCCTTGTTCACTCCCCTCAACCTATACGGTTTCTATGGTTCGTGAACAAGTTAAGTTTATACCATCGACGCAAATCAGTTTCACAATTGAATCTTATCCGGCAACCTATCAGGTTTCTAGGGATAAAATTTGCTCCAACCGAAGGCATCCAATGCGCTCCCGGTAATTTATCCGTCCTCCCCGAATGACTACCCCGATAACTCGGAAGCATAACACATCCGGTTTGGATTTCAATTTCCCGAAAACTCGATGGAGGGAAGGAAAACCTTGAAACCTTATAAACTTAATAATTTGTTGTGGGAGAATTTTCGCGATTAACGTTACACTTTGCACATTAATCATTTTAGCGCATTTGTTGCATTCATACAATATGAAACAACCATTCACAACCTAGTTGCTACCAACATGTGGTTCATGGACCGTTCCTAGAAAACAAAAACTCCGTAATCTAATTACAAGTCTTCGTCTTGAATCTTCGTCTTATCGAAACGGATCTTCCTCGGTCTTCGTCATTACATATAAATTTTACATTGAAAATTGCATCCTAGATATAAATATTTCTAGTAAAATAAATAGGCTCAAAACGGCCTTTACAACCCAATCGAATAAAACGAACGATTCAAACTAAGTCCATGAACCACATCCCCATTCATAAAACATTCATCCAATAAATACTCAATAAATGGATAGCGAGAAGATTACATATGATCCAATCAATAATCAACAATAAATAGAATTGATCCAATCAATTCAACAATAATCGATAATTTAATTTTCAATCGTAGTGTACCCTTAAAATATTTTCTTTGAATTTTCCCTCATCAAAAATTCCAAATTAATGATTTTAATACAGAAAATTCAATAATCGAAAATATCTTGAACGAGACCCAATGCCCGATACTGAAACCGCCGGCGGCACTGTGCACCACGGCCGGCGGCCTACAGGCCACACCCGGCGGCCTACAGCCACGCCGCTCCCAGACAGAAAGGGGGCCCCGTGTCACGGGATGGGAGTTCCAAGCCCGTGCGGCATCCCAGGGGCCCACATACCCGGGACCAGCCTATCCCACATAGCATGCCAACTGGTTTCACCCTGCCATGGGCTCATCAGGGAGACGGCTGTAACACCCCCAAGTTATTCAGGGTATATTACAGCGTCGTGAGCCCCGCCGTGGGACCCACAAGGCTAAACATACGCGGAACTATAAACTTGACCGATAAGGTCTACATACAAAAGAAAGGAAGACGATACAAATGGTATTCAAAACCATAACCAACGAAAACATATACATCACTTCACAAATCAATACCTCGGCAACACAGGCCGGAACATCAAGGAAACTGAAATACAATACTCGAGTATTTAAAAATCCATTCCAGTACAACAACACTGAATGGAGGAATCCAAGAAAATAACAGGAGACAAGACACAGTATCACACTTGCCCATCATCTTCACGCCGACCCGGTACCCGTCTGTCCGCTCTCTTGGAACCTGAAATACATGAAACGTATTTCCCCCATAAAGGGGTTAGCCGTCGAATAGCTAGTGCAAGTATAACAATATGAAACATAATACTCCTCGACAATAAAGTAAATGTAATCCGTCAATTCATCAATATCCGTCAATTCATCAATGTAAGACTAGTATTCCGGAATAACTAAATCTCATAGCATCACAACAAGACGTATATGAATACCGTGGAACCGCACCAGAGGCTACGGAACCCTTAGGGGACCTGTCGGCCCGCCCCAAAGTGGTTCGTTCATATCATCCGTCATCAATACATATATGAATACCGTGGAACCGCACCAGAGGCTACGGAACCCTCAGAGGACCCGTCGGTCCGTCCCGGAGTGGTTAATTCATATTATCCATGGAATCGCACCAGAGGCTACGAAACCCTCAGAGGACCCGTCGGTCCGTCCCGGAGTGGATATAAATAAGCATACAATTAATATTTCATACTTTCAAAGTCGAGAACGCACATTCATAAATATATACTTGCCTTAATAAACGTTACCGAAGATCCGAAAGAACACGGTTCGACCGGGAAGCTTGAACCACGAAGAAGACAACGAACGGAAGGGTTTCGACTCGAGTTCTTCACAAGAATTCGACCCTAACAACATAAATTCAATAAATCATCGATCATACGAGGAAGAATAATCGTAGAACGCCCGAAAACCCCTCTATGACATTTTACCGGACACCTTCAAGGCGTCGGTCAAGAACTCGACCAAAACAACGAATCGATACGATCCAACCATGGGATAACAAGGGAAATGATACAATACATCTAAATAATCATCAATCCATCACAATCCTAAGTTAAATCGGATTAAACGGACGAAATCGAACAAAATACACAAAATCCCCAAAATTAGATTTCTAGAAAATCTGACCTGATTCGCTCGATCAAAGGATGTTATAGGATGGATGATTGATGATATGAACTCCAAGACTTCATGGATTTATTGAACAACAACATCTCTCCATGATAGGAACAACTCCAGCCGTGGAAGAGAAGTAGAAGAAGGAGAAAAATGGCGAAAAAATGACTCTTTGGGCCTTAAATAGGTGACAGACTCGACCGTGTCCGCCCGACACGGTCGTGGCGCGCTGGCCGGCAGCGAGGACTCGACCGTGTCTGCTAGACACGGTCGCGGCGCGCGAGGGGCCTTCCGATAGTGACCCATCCGACGGCCGACTGGCACGACTCGGCCGTGTCCTGGAACACGGTCGGGCGTCAAGCGATCGGTTCGGCCTATCCAGAAGAGTTCGACTCGGCCGTGCCAGACGACACGGTCGGGTCCTGAGGCAGAGACTTCGGCATTTCCGGACGAGTACGGCACGGGCCGTGTCGGACGACACGGCGGAGTTCGGCCGGCAGTGATCGGCCAATAACGGAAAAAATGAGCGGGTGAGCTAAAACGACCATAACTCTCTCGTCCGTACTCCGATTTACTCACCATTCGAACCATTGGAAAGCTAACTCGATGCTCTATAATATTGTAAAGATTTAGAATTTTTGGAGTTACCAAAAATTAATGGTGATCTAACAAAGTCGAACTCATACTTAGAAAAGTCGTTTAGTAATCCTGAACTCAACAAAACGACACCGAAACCCGAACCTGAATACGAACCGAAGATACGGTTACGAAGTACTCACAAAGACGAATCTAAGAGCTAGTAGAACACACGATTCCGACCACCCGAAGGCTCGAAATTCGACAACGGAAGGTAATTACCCCAAACTTTGGGAAATTACGAAAATGCCCCAAATGCCCGAAAATCACCATACGACAACGAATAATCAAACCGAAGCTCACAACAAGTATAACAACGTTAAATGAACTTACGAAAAACCCCAAACGACAGTTTCGAACGAGATTCGCAAGAACCGAACTCAAGCGCGGAAAAGTCACTAAAAAGCACGGAACTCAACAAAGCAGCACCGAAACGAACTCGGATGACAAAAAGTGCAGAATTAAATATTCTCCGAATGACGGAACGGTCATGAGAGAGTCGTCAAAACAGACTCCGGCCAAAAAAAAGAAATTTACCAAAAATCGAAAATTGCGGATATTACATTCTACCCTCCTTAAAAGAAGTTTCGTCCCGAAACTTAAAATAAGTAGGGAGGAGCATCATCCACTTGAAAATACCGAACGAGATGCACAAGAATCAAACATACGCCCAAACGGCGTTTCTTCTATATAGAACACTTCAATACTTTACCCGATGTTAAACCAAACCAATGCCGAAAAATATACGTATTCACAATGCCCGAAGGCTCCAACGGAAATACCGTTACATCACAATGGCTCTGAAGCCGAATGCCCCAAAGTCAGTAAATCATCACAATACAGATCTCAAAGAAGCAAACTCCGATCGGACATACCTCGGCGTATGAACAACGATCGCAAATAAATCGGACATATCCAATACAACATGGACTACGAACGATCAATCAATAAAGCTCAAGAGGGACATCACAGTACGCCCGATCAGGAAATGTGTCCGTGCACATGTCCACCCCATATACGGAATCCAGAATATACGTGTGACAATGTACCTAATTAGCCTCAAGAACTACGTCTCGTGTGCACGGTCCAATGCGGAAATATCCACGCATGACCATGGGGTGCCTGGCTAAAAATCTTACACATAACCAATCGGCACGCAGACATGATTCCAGATATGCCACGATACAACATGACAACGAAACTCAAGGGATAAAACATCTAATACGGATCATACGACTCACCAAGTGAACGATGACACACGAATAATGAAAGATCGACACGACCAACGATATTCAAAACAACCATCCTGGGATCAGAATTACCTAAGGACCGATTAACACGGCAATAATCACAACACCACAATTCGGAAAATCCTCAACCCTCAACGATCACAAAATTACCGAGTTCACAAGAATAATAGTGTGCTGCCTTGAGTCGGCCAATTGATAACAACGATACAACGGATGAGAGTATCTTCGACAACGGATGGGAATTATCTTCGATAATCCCAATTCAATACCTCGATTACCCTAGAACGGTCAATCGTAATCAATGATACGATAGAATAGATGTTCCGGTGTCTTAAACCGACCACCGAAACGGAGATGACAAAAGGATATATCAAACGTCCCCAATCGGTTAACGCAACATCATAGCAACAGATCCAATTCGATGACAAAGATTCAACGATGTCTCAGAACGACATTAATCGCGAACAATAATAATCGATACATCGATACCGCGAACCGGCTATTGATAGCAACTTTACCAACAAGTATCGTAATGCCTTGAACTGGCCATTTACTAACAACAGTAACATTTGGCATAATTTGCCGACGGCGTCGTGTCAACCAATCCCTTGACATCAATACAATCATAAAGAGGCCAAGTCCCAAAATGATACACACAATCGTACGCCTACGCGATAACATTAGTCTCATTGATTATTACGAGTATAAAACTTGTCTCGATATCAATACAACGTACTGTTACCAATTCAGTTGATTTCGTCTTACGAATTCCCTCAGTCTCGACCAAGTTAATCTACGAACCCTTCACCCTTAACCGCAACATAACAGTCATAATCTATGATCAAACATCATATCTTATTGTAAAACGAAGGATTGATAATTAACCGGTTCGATGACGACCAATATCAATACCACCAAACCACGAACTCAATCGTTTCACCATATCTCGACTAATCACAGTCTGAACAATCCAACTCAGACACTTACAAATCCTGTCCACAATACGAGTCGAAATATGATGATCATATCAGCAACCAATTCGGACCAATAATAAGGGTCTAAATGTTCCAAACTCAATTCTTAAATACGAATTGACAAGGTTCCCTTCTCGTAAATCCATCGTTAAAATTTACTTATAACCGTCATCAATTCGAATCATCCGACTGGTTCAAAACAATAGATAATCATATTTAAAAAAGTTATCAAACAATCCAATCATTCGATTTGAATATTTGCTCCATACGTATGGGCTTCCAAATTCAGAGATGAATAATAGTCTCATCAAACTCATAATCGCATTCGTATTCCTACACATAGTTTAGCTCTAGATATGAATATTCCATATTCATTTTCAAAACACCAACACTTCTAAAAATTTTTTTTCATCACCTCGTATAATTCAAGAGTTCTTCAAGAACATGAAATATCCGAAATCACGTTCAGAACAACATATCCGAGGTATATATCTCCATGTTACCATTTTCTTCATCATGTCATTCATACAATCTCAAGAATCGCAACAAAACCCTTATCACTATATGAAGAAGATCTCAATGATCATATCAACATCCGAAATCTCTTATTACAATTCCAATAAATCTCGTATAACATTATCACATGATACCATAATTGTAACACCCTGCATCCTCCAGGAATATTACACGCCGTAAACCCTTCTCACAAGGATTTACTGTGCTAAGCACAATTTCCACGTCATTCCAAAAATGTCAAAAAGACCGATAACGGTAATATTTTTCAAATACTAAAAAAAAATCATTTTCCAAATACCGTCAAAACGATCAAGGTTAAAATGCCAAAAACTCAGTTTAGGGAATCGGTTTTACAAAATAAAATTTCAGTTGGCAAAATACCAAAATCCATTTCAAAAATACTCACGCAGCGGATAAAAGTACAGTCCAATTTATGCACTTTCATTGAAATAAGACGAACATCAAAATATACGATTCCCAACATATTCCCTCCCAAGTAGTAATCCAAAAAGAAAAAAATGAGCCACTATCAAAGGGATACGAGGATTACCTTGTATGGACGAACCACGAAGAAAGAATAATTGAACTCCATTCCAAGAATCATTCAATCATCATAGTCATCATATGGCCTCAAGAACATCAAGATCTCTATGATTCCATAATCATAATCAACATATTCAAAGCATATCATTATCTTCCTTCGACATAAACCTCATAGAATATGGATAACACAAGAAATCACTTCAAGAATCAACAATAGTTCCATAACCAAGCTCTAATTCCATGATTCCAAGCTCACAATCATGTTAAAAGTGTTTAGAACACTCTTAAAAGTGAAGAGGGACGAGTTTTGGAGAGAAATATCTCAAAGGATCGTGAGAGAAATGAAGAGCAACACTTCAATATATAAATTGCAATCTCATTACGTACGTAAGTGTCCTTTCTTAACGTACGTAACAACTTTAACGTACGTAATCCAATATCCATAACGTACGTAACCCACTCACTGTCTCATTCGCGTATCCATTACGACGTAACCCATACCATATAACGTACGTAATATACCGGTTGACTTGCTACAAGATAATGGTTGTGTTACGTACGTAACACGTCCCCGTATAACGTGTAACACGACGCGTTGACTCACCACAACATCCTCCGCCGAAAGTTGCCGAAACAGGTCTCACCGCCGACCAGACTGCTCGTCTGATGCCTTCGTTACGTACGTAATACCTTAGTCTTAACGTACGTAATCATGTCAATCTTACGTACGTAATCTCACCTTATTAACGTACGTAATAATTCCATACTTAGCCAATTTCAACAGTTCCTGTCCAAAGTCATGACATACCAAAATACGAGTATACGGCAAAATCAATACATATACTCAATTCAATAACATTGTCATACGTTCACAACGTCCTCGAGCATAATTAACCATCCACGATATCCAATATATAAACGAAAAAAAATATATCCGAAAAATCGGGGTATTACACTCTACCCCCCTTAAAAATAAGTTTCGTCCTCGAAACTTGCAATCACTCGCACAAACAACATTTCAACGGAAAATCCAAAATCACCAAGATAACCAAGAATTTTCGAATAATCCGAACAACATACTTACAGGTCTGTGAAGACGAAGATCTCCCGTGATACTAGCATGCGACTCCTAAACAAAGTCTCAACATAATACCGTTACACACCAATATCGCAATTAGCAATTTAACAAAATCTCAAGGAAGGGTTCACGTCCGTGATCACAGCCACGATTCTTCCTACTTTCAGCCAACATTCTGAAGGGCACATACGTGCGTAAGTATAATCCAAATCGCACATTCTCGAAGTGACCAATTCCCAAGATTACCAAGCTATAAACGAAACGATTAAGAAAAAAAAATACAAGAAGAGTGAGAGGACTTACAAGTACCGGTCGCACTGTGATGATGGCAGAGTAGTGATACTGTGGGCAAATAACAACTCAATCGACCCAAAAGACCGACAGCCTAGGTATCCATAAACCTAAGATCCGATACCATATTCTGTAACACCCCCAAGTTATTCAGGGTATATTACAGCGCCGTGAGCCCCGCCGTGGGACCCACAAGGCTAAACATACGCGGAACTATAAACTTGACCGATAAGGTCTACATACAAAAGAAAGGAAGACGATACAAATGGTATTCAAAACCATAACCAACGAAAACATATACATCACTTCACAAATCAATACCTCGGCAACACAGGCCGGAACATCAAGGAAACTGAAATACAATACTCGAGTATTTAAAAATCCATTCCAGTACAACAACACTGAATGGAGGAATCCAAGAAAATAACCGGAGACAAGACACAGTATCACACTTGCCCATCATCTTCACGCCGACCCGGTACCCGTCTGTCCGCTCTCTTGGAACCTGAAATACATGAAACGTATTTCCCCCATAAAGGGGTTAGCCGTCGAATAGCTAGTGCAAGTATAACAATATGAAACATAATACTCCTCGACAATAAAGTAAATGTAATCCGTGAATTCATCAATATCCGTCAATTCATCAATGTAAGACTAGTATTCCGGAATAACTAAATCTCATAGCATCACAACAAGACGTATATGAATACCGTGGAACCGCACCAGAGGCTACGGAACCCTTAGGGGACCTGTCGGCCCGCCCCAAAGTGGTTCGTTCATCTCATCCGTCATTAATACATATATGAATACCGTGGAACCGCACCAGAGGCTACGGATGTAATACCCGGTTGTAATTCATTCATTTTCATTAAGTAATTATCAGTCTGTAATTGTCACTCAGTGTATTTTCACTCAATTATAATCATTCATCAATCATGTTCATTCACCGTGTTCACCGTTCGTAAAAACTTCGAGTTGTGTATCGTTATTGTTCATCGTTTCAACTTTCCTCATATGAGTTCGACTTTGTTAGATCACCATTAATTTTTGGTAACTCCAAAAATTCTAAATCTTTGTAATATTATAGAGCATCGAGTTAGATTTCCAATGGTTCAAACGGTGAGTCAATCGGAGTCCGGACGAGGGAGTTATGGTCGT
Source organism: Orobanche coerulescens (assembly GCA_033398695.1). Taxonomy (NCBI): domain Eukaryota; kingdom Viridiplantae; phylum Streptophyta; class Magnoliopsida; order Lamiales; family Orobanchaceae; genus Orobanche; species Orobanche coerulescens. The sequence continues at coordinate 106,350,076 of CM065805.1, read as the reverse complement.
TTTAGCTCAACCGCTCATTTTTCAGTTATTGGCCGATCACTGCCGGACGAACTCGGCCGTGTCGTCCGACACGGCCCGTGCGTGTCGTCCGGAAAATGCCGAAGTATCTGCCCACAGGACTCGACCGTGTCGCTTGGCACGGCCGAGTCGAACCCTTCCGGATAAGCGAGTAATCGCCCAGCCACGCCCGGCCGTGTCGCCTGCAGCGCCGAGTCATGCCGAGTCATTTGTCGGACGGGTCCGTCGGAAGGCCCTCCGTGCCGCGACCGTGTCAAGCAGGACACGGTCGAGTCCTGTCGGCCAGGTCGGCCAATCGTGCGACCTGCCGTGCCCGATCGGCACGGGCGTGTCCGGCAGGTGGTCAACCCCTATAAATTCATTTTTGAGCATTTCACTCATTTCTTCCAGTTTTTTCCACCTTTTACGAGAGAGAGAAGCTTGAGGAAGAGTTTTCTTCATCAATTATCATTTGAGTGGGTATTTTTCATCACTTTCAATCATTTGGGAAGCTTGGATACTCGATTAAACTCGTGTTCTTCGGATCGAAGTGATTGAATCTTCAAGAGGTAATTCCTTCAACACTTTGGACTTCGATTTTGTGTTGAGATATGATGTGTTGGACGTTATAATCATGTTATATGAAGGGATATGTATATGATTATGAGTTTGTATAAGGATTCATTCGATTATTGAGGGATTATTCAAGAACACTTTGTATATCGAGTTGAAATTGGGGGTTTTCGTTTAATTGTCGTTAGAATCACGATTTTGGATATTCATAATGGATTATTGATCATATTGGAGATGTTTTGTTGGTTTGAAACACTTCTTGGGGGATTTGATATTGGTATATTGTAGTTTGATTGTAAACAATCGGAGTTTGGACGCAACGTGTTTGTCTTAATGCCTCAATGAACTTGGTTTATTCGTATCGACGTTTTGAGTTAGTTATATTCGTGTTTGATTCGTATTTTGAACGGGTTGTTGAATATTGTATAATTCAAGGTTGTTCGAGCGATCGATATCTCAATTAGGACGTCGTTCGTGGAAGGATTGTTGTCACCGGTATTGAGTAAGTTAATTCTTACTCGGTTAAAAGGATATTCATACCTTTTGTTGTTGATCATTCATAATCATAACTCATTCATCATTGTATTAATCATATTAAAACTTGTTATTGTCAATTAATCACTTCAGTCATAAGGAACGACGGTTCCAATCCTTTCGTTGAACTATCATTCATTTCATTATTACCCTCATCTCGGTGAGTCATTCTTGACCTTGTCAGATTATTATTTATTCATTGATATTCATTACGGTCATTCTCGTTCATATGACCTTCTGGGTTCATATTGCGTGGCCGGGTGTGGCTGTGTGGAATTTTTAGTCGGGCACACGATGGTTATGTATTGGGTTCACCGATACATTAGACCGTGCACACGGGAAAGCGTTACACCGTGAGACTAATTAGGTACACGGACGGATGTTGTACACTCGCACAGAACATTACGGGCGTACTATGATACTCCTCTTCAGCGTAATTCATAACTAAGAATATTTCATAACTTCAGTTAATCATGATTGTGTATCTTCAACCCTTGAGGATTGTTGTTCTGTATAACTGACCCCGTTTGGGGATTTTGTTTTTCAGGTCTTGGCAAGGCAAAGGCACGGGGAGAACATGCTGACGTCGAGGAGTCCCAGTGATACTAGAAAGGGGCCCCAGTCTGTTCAGTCACTTATTCAGTCATTTATGTTTCCTCTATTTATTCCGCTGCAGACATTCCGTTTGAATACTCGTTTCATTCAGTGTTGTGTATTTTATCGTCACATAAGATACACATGTATTTTATTTTATCCTGGGTGTGTTGTATGAAACTCCTAATTGGAGTAATTGATGTTGTAATGTGGTTCGGTACTACATTTACCCTGCGTAATTCATTCTTTTTCATTCGCCTGGTGGGTCCCAGTCGGGGTCCACGGCACTGTAATATCCGCCTAGCTTGGGGTGTTACAGAGTTGGTATCGGAGCGTGGTTTTGAATACTGCCTTCCGAGTCATGTCTCATTTGAAGTCATCGTCATCAGACTAGTATCATTGGACTTTCGTGTCACGTGTGACCTGTGCAAATGCCGAGCCAATCAGACCGAAAGAACTGTAAGATTTCTAACGCCATGGTATAATTTCTGGCAATAATCATTCATTCATCATTCATCAATTAACAATCCTCAAACATTATCATTCATTGTGATCAGGACGATCATATTAACTCATTAATCACCTAATTCATTTCAATATTCAGTTAATGATCAGGACGATCATATTAACTCATTAATCACTTAATTCCTTTTATTACTCAGTTGTCGATCTGGATGGTCATATTATCAATCTTATTAAGTTATTCAAGATAATCACTTCAAGAATTTTATCGATAATCATGTCGATTCGGTAAATCATTCATATAATCACTAAGTTAGAACATGTATACTCATTTTCATCATCTCATGACATAATCATAACGTGATATTCATGCGGGGATTATAATCATCATGTGACTTTCCTACTTCAGTATGGAGAGAGCAAGAAGAGGACGCGGAGGACGAGGCCGTGGTGCGGGCCGAATCCCGAGAACTCGTGCGAACACACGTGCGAACGCGAGGAATAATGTTAACTCATCTAGCAGTGACGCTGCCACTCATTCACCAGGGCGTGATCATTCACTTTCGGGGAGTCGTACTCGGGACACGGCTCAGTCAGAAGGTGTTCGGATCGATCCACTCGCCTTTATGCAGGGCATGATGGCCCAGATGACTCAGATGACACAACTAATGGAGACGATGCAAAATTCAGCTAATCAAAATCAACAGGCTCCTCCGCCGCCACCTCAGAGGCAAGAGAGGAATGTGAGCAGTATCATCAGCGACATCTCTCGCCAAAGGCCACCTACTTTTTAAGGCTCATCTGAACCGGCGGATATTGTTCATTGGCTCGAACACTTCGAGAAGCTATTTGCGATGGTAGAGTGTCCCGAAGGACACAAAGTTTCAGTTGCGGCTTACTATCTGGGTAAGAGCGCTCATTCTTGGTGGTTATCGTTGAAGCCCACCGAAGGATCGTGTACTTGGGATCAGTTCAAGACTCTCATGATGGAGAGGTATTATCCGGCCCCACTCAGAGAGGCCAAGCTGTCAGAGTTACTCACTCCCGAACCCTCATCAGACGCGGATGTTCTCGCCATTGCCGAGAAATTTCAGGAACTTCTTCCGTTCGCCTCATCCATCATTCATTCCGAGGCGGATAAGATTAAGTATTTCAGCAAGAGGCTGAAACCACGTATGAGATTACAGTTGCTTAATCATAATTGCACCACGTTGGCCGAATTCATCGAGAAAGCTCTCACTTATGAACTTACTGCTAAGGAAATTGCTAAGCAGCAACCTTCGTCTGCTAGCAAGAAGTCGAAGAATCGTAATCACCAAGGCGGTCGACAACCTTCAAGAAACCTCGTGCGGGCTCGCTTTTACGAGCGACCTCTGTGACGTCTAAACCCGCAGAATCTCGGTCTCGAGCGGCCATTCGGCCATCACTGCTTTAATCGTGGGGAGCTTGGTCACCTCGGTACCAAGTGTCCTCGGCAGACTATCACGTGTCATAATTGTGGGATTGCCGGGCATAAGGCCCGTTTTTGCCGTAGGGACTCCAAACCTACTCCAGCGTCATCTCAGAGCCCAAGCGATCGGCCTGCTCAATCAGGCCACTCAATCAGCGTCGTTTAAAATGACAGGAGCGACTAAAGGTGGAGCCTATAGTCAGCAGACGGGAGCGTCCGGTGCCGGGACTAGCAAACCCCGGATTTATGAGATGAAGAAGACCGATGATCCCGAGGCCCAAATGATCTCAGGTACACTCGATATTCTATCTCAATCTGTGTGTACCCTTTTTGATACTGGTGCATCACATTCATTCATTTCCGAATCATGTTTGAGTAGACTACGTCTGAGTAGTGCTACTAGTTGTGAGCCTTAGTCATTGGTCTACCTGATGGTAGACGAATTATAGGTAATCGGGAGATTCAGGATTGTCCGATTCAGTTTCATGGTCGTGTATGGCCAGCGGACCTTATCGTGGTAGATTTGCCGAGAGACGACGTCATCTTGGGTATTGACTGGATGGATCGTCATGATGCCATCATTAGTGTCCGTAAGCGTATGGTCACTATCATTTCAGACGATGGGGTTGAATGTGTTTTTCAGGGAGGTAATCCCGACTGTTCTGGTAAAGTCATTAATTTGATGAAAGCAGTACGGTTACTCAGTCAGGGATGTGTTGGTTATTGGTGCTATATGACCAAAACCGAAAAATCATCAGTATTGTTGTCGGATATTCCGGTTGTGAGAGAATATGCCGATGTATTTCCAGACGAGTTACCTGGTTTACCTCCACAGAGAGATGTGGAATTCACGATCGAGTTGGAGCCTGGTACGTCTCCGATATCGAAGGCACCGTACCGGATGGCCCCGACCGAAATGCAGGAGTTGAAGAATCAACTTGAAGAATTGTTCGAGAAAGGTTATATCCGACCGAGTGCGTCTCCGTGGGGAGCACCAGTGCTGTTTGTCAAAAAGAAGGATGGTTCTTTTCGCTTGTGTATCGATTATCGGGAGTTGAATAGGGTGACGATCAAGAATAAGTATCTTTTACCCCGTATCGATGACCTTTTGGATCAACTTCAGGGAGCTTGATATTTTCCAAGATCGACTTAAGATCTGGATATCATCAGCTGCGGATTCGAGAGTCAGATATCGCGAGGACGGCGTTTCGAACACGCTATGGTCATTATGAGTTCGTAGTTATGCCGTTCGGGCTAACTAATGCACCTGCGGTATTCATGGAGCTAATGAATCGGGTTTTCATCGACTTTTTGGATCGGTTTGTTGTTATCTTCATCGATGACATTTTGATTTATTCTCGTAACCGAGAGGAACACGAGGTTCATCTTCATCAGGTTCTCGACGTGTTGAGACGAGAGCAACTTTATGGAAAGTTTTCCAAATGTGAGTTCTGGATGTCCGAAGTGACGTTTCTCGGACATGTAATTTCATCAGATGGAGTGCGTGTTGATCCTCAGAAGACCAAGGCTATCCAGTATTGGTTACCTCCTAAGAATGTTAAGGAAATCCGAAGCTTCCTCGGATTAGCCGGTTATTATCGGAGGTTTGTGGAAGGATTTTCCAAAATTGCTCAACCATTGACGAACCTTTTGCGGAAGGATAAGAAATACACGTGGTCCGACGCGTGTCAACGGAGTTTTGAGGAAATCAAGAGCCGGTTAATGTCAGCACCTGTACTTTCCTTGCCGCAGGGGACGGAAGGATTTGTGGTTTATAGTGATGCGTCCGGACAGGGTCTCGGATGTGTACTCATGCAGAACGGGAAGGTTATTGCCTATGCTTCACGGCAGTTGAGACCTTATGAGGTTAATTATCCGACACACGACCTTGAGCTAGCAGCCGTGGTGTTCGCTTTGAAGATTTGGCGTCATTACCTTTATGGCGTCACTTGTCAGATATTCACCGATCATAAAAGTTTAAAGTATATATTTACTCAGAAGGAGTTAAATATGCGACAGAGGCGGTGGTTAGAACTAATCAAGGATTATGATATTGAGATCCTTTACCACCCGGGCAAGGCGAACGTTGTCGCCGACGCCTTGAGTCGTAAGTCCATTCAGGAGCAGATGCTTGCTCGTTTAACAATTCAGAAGGAACTCCAACAGGAATTCCTTAGACCCGAGATCGAGGTCTGGCTTCAGCGAATTCAGGGACAACTTTGTATGTTAGAGATTTCATCGTCACTTGAGGAGGTAATCAGAGTTCAGACCCTTCATTGTTGCGCATCCGTGAGGATGTGACTCAGGGGAAAGCCCCTGGATTCGTGGTACACGAGGACGGACTTTTGAGGTTTAAGAACCGGTTGTGCGTACCGGCGAATGACGAGTTGAAAAACTCGATTTTGAGAGAAGCTCATGCTACCCCTTATTCTGTTCACCCGGGGTCTAGCAAGATGTATAAAGACTTGAAACAAAATTACTGGTGGAGTAATATGAAGCGAGAAGTCGCGGAATTTGTTTCGAGATGCTTAACTTGCCAACAAGTCAAGATTGAACATCAGCGACCGGCGGGTATGCTGAAACCTCTCCCTATTCCAGAGTGGAAATGGGAAGACATTTCTATGGATTTCATCACGAGTTTGCCGACGAGTCGTCGTGGCATGAATACAATCTGGGTGATTGTGGACCGCTTAACTAAATCAGCTCATTTCCTTGAGATCAAGGATACGTGGGGTCCCGAGAGACTGGCCCAGTTATTCATCAAAGAGATAGTGAGACTGCACGGTACTCCTAAAAGTATCGTTTCCGATCGTGACAGACGTTTTGTGTCACATTTTTGGAAATCAGTTCATCGTGCTATGGGAACTCAGCTTAATCTCAGTACTGACTTTCATCCTCAGTCCGACGGACAATCAGAGAGGACTATTCAGACATTAGAGGACATGTTGAGAGCTTGCGTCCTCGATTGGAAGGACGATTGGGAAGCCCAACTACCATTGATCGAGTTCACGTATAATAATAGTTGGCATGCTTCCATTAAGATGGCACCTTACGAGGCCTTGTACGGTCGTCGTTGTCGATCTCCCTTGTGTTGGGATGACTTGTCAGAATCAATCGGCACCGAACCCGATATGCTTATAGCCGCCCGAGAGAAGGTAGCTTTGATCAAGAGTCGTATGTTGACAGCTCAGAGTCGACAGAAATCATATGCAGATAATCGTCGTCGACCACTAGAGTTCGAGACGGGTGACCACGTTTTGGTCAAGGTATCCCCGAGTCGAGGTATTTTCCGTTTCGGAAAACGGGGGAAGTTGAGTCCAAGATTCATTGGACCGTTTGAAATTTTGGATCGAGTAGGCGAGTTAGCTTATCGATTGGCTTTACCTCCGGCTTTGAGTCGAATTCATAATGTGTTTCATGTCTCTCAGTTGCGAAAGTATGTTGCCGACCCGAGTCACATACTGCAGTTCGACGAAATCGAGATCGCCGACGACCATTCATATGAGGAGCGTCCTATGCGAGTCTTAGAGCGGCGAATCAAACAGTTGAGAAATAAGTCGATTCCTTTGGTCAAGATTCAGTGGTCCAGACACGGAGTCGAAGAGGCTACTTGGGAAACCGAGGATAGTATGCGGGAGAGTTATCCCGAGTTGTTTGACCCTTAGTTTCGGGGACGAAACTCTTTTAAGGGGGGGTGTATGTAATACCCGGTTGTAATTCATTCATTTTCATTCAGTAATTATCAGTCTGTAATTGTCACACAGTGTATTTTCACTCAATTATAATCATTCATCAATCATGTTCATTCACCGTGTTTACCGTTCGTAAAAACTTCGAGTTGTGTATTGTTATTGTTCATCGTTTCAACTTTCCTCATATGAGTTCGACTTTGTTAGATCACCATTAATTTTTGGTAACTCCAAAAATTCTAAATCTTTGCAATATTATAGAGCATCGAGTTAGCTTTCCAATGGTTCAAACGGTGAGTCAATCGGAGTCCGGACGAGGGAGTTATGGTCGTTTTAGCTCAACCGCTCATTTTTCAGTTATTGGCCGATCACTGCCGGACGAACTCGGCCGTGTCGTCCGACACGGCCCGTGCCGTACTCGTCCGGAAAATGCCGAAGTATCTGCCCACAGGACTCGACCGTGTCGTTTGGCACGGCCGAGTCGAACCCTTCCGGATAAGCCAGAATAAATGCGCCCGGCCACGCGGCCGTGTAAATGCAGCACGGTCGAGTCATGCCGAGTCGCTGTCGGACGGGTCACTGTCGGAAGGCCCTCCACGCCGCGACCGTGTCAAGCAGGACACGGTCGAGTCCCTGTCGGCCAGCTGTCGGCCAACTGTGCGACACGACCGTGCCGATCGGCACGGGCCGTGTCCGGCAGGGTGGTCAACCCCTATAAATTCATTTTTTGAGCATTTCAGCTCATTTCTTCCAGTTTTTTCCACCTTTTACGAGAGAGAGAAGCTTGAGGAAGAGTTTTCTTCATCAATTATCATTTGAGTGGGTATTTTTCATCACTTTCAATCATTTGGGAAGCTTGGATACTCGATTAAACTCGTGTTCTTCGGATCGAAGTGATTGAATCTTCAAGAGGTAATTCCTTCAACACTTTGGACTTCGATTTTGTGTTGAGATATGATGTTTTCGACGTTATAATCATGTTATATGAAGGGATATGTATATGATTATGAGTTTGTATAAGGATTCATTCGATTATTGAGGGATTATTCAAGAACACTTTGTATATCGAGTTGAAATTGGGGGTTTTCGTTTAATTGTCGTTAGTATCACGATTTTGGATATTCATAATGGATTATTGATCATATTGGAGATGTTTTGTTGGTTTGAAACACTTCTTGGGGGATTTGATATTGGTATATTGTAGTTTGATTGTAAACAATCGGAGTTTGGACGCAACGTGTTTGTCTTAATGCCTCAATGAACTTGGTTTATTCGTATCGACGTTTTGAGTTAGTTATATTCGTGTTTGATTCGTATTTTGAACGGGTTGTTGAATATTGTATAATTCAAGGTTGTTCGAGCGATCGATATCTCAATTAGGACGTCGTTCGTGGAAGGATTGTTGTCACCGGTATTGAGTAAGTTAATTCTTACTCGGTTAAAAGGATATTCATACCTTTTGTTGTTGATCATTCATAATCATAACTCATTCATCATTGTATTAATCATATTAAAACTTGTTATTGTCAATTAATCACTTGATCATAAGAGCAGCGGTTCCAATCCTTTCGTTGAACTATCATTCATTTCATTATTACCCTCATCTCGGTGAGTCATTCTTGACCTTGTCAGATTATTATTTATTCATTGATATTCATTACGGTCATTCTCGTTCATATGACCTTCTGGGTTCATATTGCGTGGCCGGGTGTGCATGTGGAATTTTTAGTCGGGCACACGATGGTTATGTATTGGGTTCACCGATACATTAGACCGTGCACACGGGAAAGCGTTACACCGTGAGACTAATTAGGTACACGGACGGATGTTGTACACTCGCACAGAACATTACGGGTGTACTATGATACTCCTCTTCAGTGTAATTCATAACTAAGAATATTTCATAACTTCAGTTAATCATGATTGTGTATCTTCAACCCTTGAGGATTGTTGTTCTGTATAACTGACCCCGTTTGGGGATTTTGTTTTTCAGGTCTTGGCAAGGCAAAGGCACGGGGAGAACATGCTGACGTCGAGGAGTCCCAGTGATACTAGAAAGGGGCCCCGATGCATTCGATCACTTATTCAGTCATTTATGTTTCCTCTATTAATTCCGCTGCAGACATTCCGTTTGAATACTCGTTTCATTCAGTGTTGTGTATTTTATCGTCACATAAGATACACATGTATTCTATTTTATCCTGGGTGTGTTGTATGAAACTCCTAATCGGAGTAATTGATGTTGTAATGTGGTTCGGTACTACATTTACCCTGCGTAATTCATTCTTTTTCATTCGCCTGGTGGGTCCCAGTCGGGGTCCACGGCACTGTAATATCCGCCTAGCTTGGGGTGTTACAACGGAACCCTCAGAGGACCCGTCGGTCCGTCCCGAAGTGGTTAATTCATATTATCCATGGAATCGCACCAGAGGCTACGAAACCCTCAGAGGACCCGTCGGTCCGTCCCGGAGTGGATATAAATAAGCATGCCATTAATATTTCATACTTTCAAAGTCGAGAACGCACATTCATAAATATATACTTGCCTTAATAAACGTTACCGAAGATCCCGAAGAACACGGTTCGACCGGGAAGCTTGAACCACGAAGAAGACAACGAACGGAAGGGTTTCGACTCGAGTTCTTCACAAGAATTCGACCCTAACAACATAAATTCAATAAATCATCGATCATACGAGGAAGAATAATCGTAGAACGCCCGAAAACCCCTCTATGACATTTTACCGGACACCTTCAAGGCGTCGGTCAAGAACTCGACCAAAACAACGAATCGATACGATCCAACCATGGTATAACAAGGGAAATGATACAATACATCTAAATAATCATCAATCCATCACAATCCTAAGTTAAATCGGATTAAACGGACGAAATCGAACAAAATACCCAAAATCCCCAAAATTAGATTTCTAGAAAATCTGACCTGATTCGCTCGATCAAAGGATGTTATAGGATGGATGATTGATGATATGAACTCCAAGACTTCATGGATTTATTGACCAACAACATCTCTCCATGATAGGAACAACTCCAGCCGCGGAAGAGAAGTAGAAGAAGGAGAAAAATGGCGAAAAAAACGACTGTTGGGCCTTAAATAGGCTGACAGACTCGACCGTGTCCGCCTGACACGGTCGTGGCGCGCAGCTGGCCGGCAGGGACTCGACCGTGTCCTGCTAGACACGGTCGCGGCGCGGAGGGGCCTTCCGATAGTGACCCGTCCGACAGCGACTCTGTAATACCCGGTTGTAATTCAGTAATTATCATTCAGTATTTATCATTCAGTCATTATCACTCAGTAAATTCACTCATTATTGATCATTTGTCACTCATATTCAGTCATGGTATTCATCATTCAGAGTAATTGTATCGTGTATCAATTGTCATTCATCACTAATCTGATTGGAGTTTCGTGTCGTGTTTATCATCATTGTCATTTTCGTTGCGAGCTGTGCGTGAGGAGTAGCGCACGCTACATACTCCTTTTAGCGTACGCTAATTGGGTATAGGTAGCGCACGCTACCACTCAGCCTTAGCGCACGCTAAGGTTACCCGGCCGCGATCGAAGGTACCGATCTGCAGTGAGTTATGAGTAGCGCACGCTACGAATGTTAAGTAGCGCGCGCTAGCGGGTTGTAGTAGCGCACGCTATAAATGTGGAGTAGCGCGCGCTATATGTAATATCCGTAATTTTTTTTCTTTTTTTAGCAGTTTCCATTTTGGTGTATGTTTATTTTTATCGACTCGCTTGTAACCGTTTCGACATTTTGAATCTATTTTGTTCTTGGAGTTTTTCCATCTGGACGAGTTTTGATGGTGTTTTCACGTAATTTCATTTTATGACATGTTTTGCCGTATGAACGTTCGACTCTTGTAAAACTCGTTCGTTTTCATTGTTTCTTGGTTTGTACAAGTCCGTATGGTTGAGTTGGTCATGTTGAGACTTCTGGTTTACAAATCCGACGTTGTATCGTGATTTTCGGACGCTTGGGTCACCTTCGTAATTTCCTATAAATTTAGGGAAATTCATCTCCTTATCGTATTTTGGATTCCTCAGTAGTTGGAAGTGCAATTACTTTCGAACACTCAACTCCGTTGTTATGAATAACTCATATTCACACTTTTGATTCTATCCTCGTGTTGTAGTTCGTAAATCCGAATCGACCGTGCGTAATTGGTGTTACGGCGGGTGCATTGCGCGTAACGTCGTTATGCATGATCCATAACGACGTTATGACCCTTCACAATTTAGTAATGCAGAGACATTTGGTTACGACGTTAACAAGATCGTATTACGTCGTAACCATCATAACGCACGTTAACGGCTGTGTTAACGTCGTAACGCATCGCTAAGCGTTTTTAAACCCGACTTAGCCTCGATCGGTTTCTTTTCATCCTTCTTCGCCCCTTTTCGCGACGTGAGTGTTCTTGAGTGCCTTTGGAGCGATTTGTCGAGCAATCCGTGGATTTCCTTTAGAGATTGATTATTGTGTACCAAGGGAGATTAATCTTCTACATTCACATCTTCCACGGTCGAATCCAAGGTATTTCCTCGGGAACCCTAACTTTGATGAATTTGGGGTTTTTGGGATTCTAGGGTTTAGTTACGAATTGTTCATCTATATATCGATATTCTTTACCGATTGTGAGTATTGAGTGATTCTAAATCCAACTTCCTTGACTTTAATCCGTGAATTATCAATACGGGGAGATTTTGCGTGAACCCTCGCCCGTATCGATTGAACGTCTATTATCGCGATTTATAATCGGGGTTTTGGGAGTATACCTTTCGATTATTGATGTCCGTTGGGACTGAGTTATGTTAATTCTTCGTTTAGGAACCGTTGTTTTCCAGTCGGATCATCCGTAGTCACTTTTCACTTCCGATTCTTCGAAGATGTCACAAAGGCAAGTACTTTACATTTGTTTACATGTTCTAGTATTTGAATTATGGCTGTATCGTGGTTGTTGTGGATGGTTATGTGTATGTTCACCTAGGGACGGTCCGACGGGGCCTCTAGGGATACGTATTGCCGTGCGTGTGCGTATCACGAACTGTGGTTAGCCACCCAGGGATGTCCGACGGGGCTCTGCGGGGTACGGTGGCCGTGAGTCTCGTGCCAACGGTTAACTTTGAATTATGATTTGTTGGAGATAATGTGTTTTGTGTGTACATCATAAATATTAGGAATATGAAATGTTTTCTAAAATGACTTTTGGCGCATATATTCATCCGATTAGAATGTAGTTCAAATGGATTGTACTTGCACTAGCGATTGTCGCTAACCCCTTAAATGGGGAAATACTTTTGTATTTCGGTATTGATCGTGGGGACAAGCGAGCACTAGAGCCGTATGAGGATGATGGCGAGCATGATCATCGAAGTTGATTATTGATGTTCTATATGTCGAATATTTGATATCTTGCTTTGGGGATTTTGTTTTATAAAAACTGGTTTAAGTACTCGAGTACTTCTTTTACAAAATTGTTAATGTTGTGTTCCTGTTTGGGAAATGGATTAATGTTGGAATTTATTGTCGGATTGTAATCTCATTTGAATTGTCGTATTATTGATCATTGTTGTCGTTGTCGAAGGTCTTGTTTGGTATGTTAGCCTGGTGGATTCCACAGTGTGGGGTCCACGGCGCTGTAATATGCCCTGAATGTCTTGGGGGTGTTACAGAATATGGTATCAGAGCCAGGTTATGGATACCTAGGCTGTCGGTCATTTGGGTCTAGTTAAGTGTCGTTTTTGGGACAGTATCACTGCTATGCCATCATCTCAGTACGCCGGTGCTCGTAAGTTTTCCTAACTTGACTCGTTTCACCGTTCTGTTCTATTCCTGTCTTAGTATCTTTTGCGTTTTGCGTTTGAATTGTACTTACCCGTTGCTTCTTGAATTCCTGCTTGGTAGAGGACGCGGGCCTTGATCGCGGGCGGTAGGGGACGTGGCGCGGCCGGTGGGGCGGCCATGTCCGATCACTCGAGGCCCGGTCGGCGATGCCCTCTTTGTCGAGCAGTGTTCCCCTAGTTCGGAGATCAGCAGGACGATGCTGCTAGCTCGGTAATGCTCATGAGAATGTTGGAGTGGCCAACATATTACGGCAAGTAGCGAACCGGATGACGCTCTGCGGCTCGAGCCGTTACAGTCGGCCATGCTAATGCCAACCCGGTTCCGCCCTCTGGATCCGGTAATGATAAGCTACTTGGGGCGTGATTCGTATGCGTCCTCATGATTTGATGGTGCTTGACCCTTACGGTTGGGAGAATTGGTTATTCGAGTTGGAGAAAGTGTTTGAGGCCGCTAATTATTCCGAGGAGAGGAAAGTACCCATTGCTCGGTACTTCCTCGCCAAGGAGGCGGCGGCGTGGTGGCAAGCGGTGAAACCGCGTGGCCGGCAGCTACGTGGGCGAGTTTCGAGATCGATGGAAGATGAATACATCCTTGGCGGTGAAAGAGGAGGATCCGAGCCTTCTTTGAGGCTAAGCCCCAAGATGTTCCTATTTCTCAAGCTATCAAGGACTAAAATCAACAGTGCACTACGTGAGAAACCAAGTCCGAGATGAGCTAGATAATTTCCGCCACATTCATATGCGGATGAAGCCGAGTGCGCCACTACATGTGCAGTGCAGGGTGCACGACTTTGAAAGATTATCGAGAATAAAGCGATGGCTTACGAGATGTCGTTTTACTGCGGCAGAGGCGGTGAAGGAAAGAAGCGAGAAGACCTCGGTCGGTTTCGGGAGGCAAGTCGGAGGGTATCCGAAGGCTCGGTCTGGTTCGCGAGTCTTCGGGAGTCGATCGCCATTAGTTGGTCGAGGGAACGGTTCTAGGTCTGCTCCTGCTGGTTCCGTTCGTGGTCCTACATGCTTCAAGCTGCGATCGTCAAGGGCCACATGATGAGTGAGTGTGATAGGCCTCCGATTCGGTGTCTTGCTTGTGGTCGTATGGGTCACCGTGCTAAGTTTTGTACGGATGCGGCTCGGGCTCCGATTACTCGGATATCTGCTCAGTGCAGGAGAGCCGAGTGTGAATCGAGGCAGAAGCGGTTCCTCGGCAGCAGAGTTTTGGTAGAGGTCGGGGTCGTGGTCGGCCTTCTAGAGGGGGAGCTTCTAGTGCGGGTACATTCCGCCCCGTGTGTATGAGATGAGGCGAGCCGGAGATCCCGGCGACGGTGGCTACAGTACCGTCCACATCCTTGACCATCTGTTTCCGTATTGTTCGATTACGGTGCTACGCATTCTTTTATATCTATGGATTGTGTGCGTCGTTTGCATGTTGATTGCCTTGTTGCTTGTGAGCCTTTTGTTGTTAAACTTCCTAGTGGGGATAGCATCGTGGGGGATCGTGAGGTTAGAGATTTTCCGGTGAGTATCGCGGGGAGGGTTTGGCCTTCTAATCGGTGCGGTAGATATTAGAGATGAGGATTTGATTAAGGTGAGGATTGGGTGGACCGTCATGGGCGATCATGAATTATAGAACGAGAACCGTTTCGATGTTAGCCTCGGCAGTGCAGAGCATTCTTTTGTGGGGCGTAGGCGGAGTAGCGAGAGGTTACCGATCAGCGCCTTGAGGGCCGTAAGACGCCGAGGAGGTTGCACGGGCTATTGGTGTTACGCTTTGAGATCGGAAGAAGGGGAGTTGAGCTCTCGTCTATTCCGGTAGTGTGTGAGTATCTGATGTTTTCGGATGAGTTGCGGGTTTTCCGCGGACGAGAGGTTGAATTTACTGTCGATTTAGAGCCGGTGCGGCACCTATCTCTAAGACGCCATACCGGATGGCGCTGCCGAGATGCTTGAATTGAAGAAAAGCTTGGGAGAGTTGCTAGACATGGGATATATTCGACCGAGCGCTTCGCCTTGGGGCGCAGGTCCTATTCGTAAAGAAGAAGGATGGGTCACTTCGTTTGTGTATCGACTATCGAGTTGAACAAAGTGACCATCAAAAACAAATATCCGCTCCCGAGGATTGATGACTTGTTTGATCGATTGCAAGGGGCAACCGTGTTTTCGAAGATTGATTTGAGATCGTGGTATTATCGGCTCAGTGAAGGATACCGACATTAGAAGACGGCCTTTCGGACGAGATACGGTCACTACGAGTTTGTGGTTATGCCTTTTGGGCTAACTAACGCACAGCCGTGTTCATGCGACTTATGAACAAAGTCTTTATCAGTACCTCGATAAGTGTGTAGTCGTTTTTATCGACGACATCCCGATTTACTCGAGGAGCGAGGAGGAGCACGTCCGTCATTTGCATATTGTGTTAGATATTTTGAGAACTCAGCATCTTTTGCGAAGTTCTCAAAGTGCGAGTTTTGGTTACGGGAGGTTATGTTTCTCGGTCATGTGATCTCGGCGAGGGTGTTCGTGTAGACCCACATAAGGTAGAAGCGGTGTTGGATTGGGCGCCGCCAAGAACGTGAAGGAGGTCCGATTTCGGGATTAGCCAGGGTATTACCGTAGATTCGTCGAGGGTTCTCTAAACTCGCTCGACCGCCGACTCGATTGCTACGAAGTCGGAGAAGCTTGTGTGGACCTACGAGAGGCGGAATAGTTTTGAGGAGTTGAAGAAGCGGTTGACGACCGCTCCGTTTTGGCTTTACCGAGTGGTAATGATGGTTTCTCGGTTTATAGCGATGCTTGGCCAAGGGCTCGGATGCGTACTTATGCGGCATGGGAGGACGATTGCCTATGCTTCCGTCGATTGAAACCATATGAATTGAATTACCCTACGCACGATCTTGAGTTGGCCTTGATTGTGTTTGCGTTGAAAATGCAGCGTCATTACTTGTATGGCTCGTCGTGTCGGACTTTCACCGATCACAAGCACGAAGTACATCTTCACGCGAAAGAGCTTAATATGAGACAGAGGAGATGGTTGGGCCCGATTAAGGATTACGATCTTGAGATCCTCTATCATCCGGGCAAGGCTAATGTAGTAGCAGATGCCTTGAGCCGGAAATCGGTATCGCTTGGGCGCTTGAATTACTCACGGCCCGGTCGGGACTTCACGAGAGTTTATGAGGTTGATCATTGAGATTGTCTTGCCCGAGAGAGTTAGGCGATTGCGTACTCTTGAGATTTCTTCATCTGCAGTCGAGGACATTAAGTCGGGACGATTAGAGATCCGATGTTTATTCGGCTTCGAGAGAGTGTAGGAAAGGGAAAGCCCGGGATTCGTTATTCATGAGGACGGCGTGTTGAGATTCCGAGGTCGGTTGTGTGTTCGAGCGACTCGGAGGCGAGACGAGCATTATGCGAGAGGCTCATGCGTCACCATACTCGATCCATCCGGGCTCGAGTAAGATGTATAAAGATACGAGGAAGAATTTTTGGTGGAGCGATATGAAGAAGGAGGTAGTTCGGTTTGTAGCTAAGTGTTTGACTTGTCGGCAAGTCAAGATTGAGCATCGTGGCCACCGGATTATTGAAACCACTTCCGTTCGGAATGGAAGTGGGAGGACATCTCTATGGATTTTGTCACGAGTTTACCGAGGACGAAGACTGGTATGAATATGGTATGGGTGATTGTAGACCGACTGACTAAGTCGGCACATTTTCTGGGCATCAAGGATACTTGGGGTCCAGAAAAGTTGGCTCGTATTTTTATCATTCAGATAGTGAGGCTTCATGGTACGCCGAGGACCATTATTTCAGACAGAGATGGCCGATTTGTATCGCATTTTTGGTAGGCAGTGCATAAGGCATTGGGGACTCAGCTACGTTTGAGCACTTCATTCCATCCCCAGACCGATGGGCAGTCCGAACGTACCATTCAGACGTTCGAGGATTTGTTGCGCGCGTGTGCGTTAGACTGGAGTAGTAATTGGGAGGAGCATTTGGCCTTAATTGAGTTTGCTTATAATAATAGCTGGCATGCGTCGATTAAGATGGCACCGTATGAGGCACTTTATGGCCGACGTTGCCGATCACCGATATGTTGGGATGAGCCGTCCGATTTGGTTGGCACCGAGCCGGACCTTGTGTAGGAGACGAGGGAGAAAGTCGAATTGATTAGAAAGAGGATGTTGGCTGCTCAGAGTCGACAAAAGTCTTACGCGGATGTTAGGCGTAGACATTTGGAGTTTGAGGTGGGAGATCATGTTCTGTTGAGAGTGTCTCCGACGAAGGGAGTTTTTCGTTTTGGGAAGAAGGGGAAACTCAGCCCGAGATATATTGGGCCTTTCGAGGTATTGGAGAGAGTCGGTGAGTTAGCGTACCGTTTGGCTTTACCTCGTCGGCGAGTCATGTACATAGCGTATTTCACGTTTCCCGATTGAGGAAATGCGTTAGGACCCGTCCCACATTATCGACTTTGGGGACGTGGAGATCGAGAAGGATGTTACGTTTGAAGAGAGGCCGTCGAGAATTTTGGAGCGTCGTGATAAGCGGTTAAGGCACAAAACCATTCCTTTGGTTAAGGTGCAATGGTCGAGGCACGGAGTAGAAGAAGCGGCGTGGGAGCTAGAGGAGGATATGCGTTCGAGATACCCCGAGCTTTTTGATTCTTAAGTTTCGGGACGAAACTTTATTTTAGAGGGGAGAATGTAATATCCGTAATTTTTTTCTATTTTTAGCGAGTTTCCATTTTGGTGTATGTTTATTTTTATCGACTCGCTTGTAAGTTTCGACATTTTGAATCTATTTTGTTCTTGGAGTTTTTCCATCTGGACGAGTTTTGATGGTGTTTTCACGTAATTTCATTTTATGACATGTTTTGCCGTATGAACGTTCGACTCTTGTAAAACTCGTTCGTTTTCGTTGTTTCTTGGTTTGTACAAGTCCGTATGGTTGAGTTGGTCATGTTGAGACTTCTGGTTTACAAATCCGACGTTGTATCGTGATTTTCGGACGCTTGGGTCATCTTCGTAATTTCCTATAAATTTAGGGAAATTCATCTCCTTATCGTATTTTGGATTCCTCAGTAATTGGAAGTGCAATTACTTTCGAACACTCAACTCCGTTGTTATGAATAACTCATATTCACACTTTTGATTCTATCCTCGTGTTGTAGTTCGTCGTCGAATCGGTATGCGAGGTGGTGTTACGGCTGAAGTGCATTGCGTGCGTAACGTCGTTATGCATGATCCATAACGTCGTTATGACCCTTCACAATTTAAATGCAGACATTTGGTTACGTCGTTAACAAGATCGTGTATTACGTCGTAACCATCATAACGCACGTTAACGGCTGTGTTAACGCACGTAACGCATCGCGGCGTTTTTAAACCCGACTTAGCCTCGCCAGTTTCTTTTCATCCTTCTTCGCCCCTTTTCGCGACGTGAGTGTTCTTGAGTGCCTTTGGAGCGATTTGTCCAGAGCAATCCGTGGATTTCCTTTAGAGATTGATTATTGTGTACCAAGGAGATTAATCTTCTACATTCACATCTTCCACGATCGAATCAAGGTATTTCCTCGGGAACCCTAACTTTGATGAATTTGGGGTTTTCGAATTCTAGGGTTTAGTTACGAATTGTTCATCTATATATCGATATTCTTTACCGATTGTGAGTATTGAGTGATTCTAAATCCAACTTCCTTGACTTTAATCCGTGAATTATCAATACGGGAGATTTTGCGTGAACCCTCGCCGTATCGATTGAGCGTCTATTATCGCGATTTATAATCGGGGTTTTGGGAGTATACCTTTCGATTATTGATGTCCGTTGGGACTGAGTTATGTTAATTCTTCGTTTAGGAACCGTTGTTTTCAGTCGGATCATCCGTAGTCACTTTTCACTTCCGATTCTTGAAGATGTCACAAAGGCAAGTACTTTACATTTGTTTACATGTTCTAGTATTTGAATTATGGTCAGATCGTGGTTGTTGTGGATGGTTATGTGTATGTTCACCTAGGGACGGTCCGACGGGCCTCTAGGATACGTATTGCCGTGTGTGTGCGTATCACGAATCGTGGTTAGCCACCTGTGGATGTCCGACGGGCTCTGGGGTACGGTGGCCGTGAGTCTCGTGCAACGGTTAACTTTGAATTATGATTTGTTGGAGATAATGTGTTTTGTGTGTACATCATAAATATTCGGAATATGAAATGTTTTCTAAAATGACTTTTTGGCGCATATATTCATCCGATTAGAATGTAGTTCAAATGGATTGTACTTGCACTAGCGATTGTCGCTAACCCTTAAATGGGGAAATACTTTTGTATTTCGTATTGATCGTGGGGACAAGCGAGCACTAGAGCCGTATGAGGATGATGGGCGAGCATGATAATCGTCAAGTTGATTATTGATGTTCTATATGTCGAATATTTGATATCTTGCTTTGGGGATTTTGTTTTATAAAAACTGGTTTAAGTACTCGAGTACTTCTTTTACAAAATTGTTAATGTTGTGTTCCTGTTTGGGAAATGGATTAATGTTGGAATTTATTGTCGGATTGTAATCTCATTTGAATTGTCGTATTATTGATCATTGTTGTCGTTGTCGAAGGTCTTGTTTGGTATGTTAGCCTGGTGGATTCCACAGTGTGGGGTCCACAGCGCTGTAATATGCCCTGAATGTCTTGGGGGTGTTACACTATAGGCAGATCAGGTCGAGTCCAGTGGCTACTGGACTGCACTGGATAAATTCATAGCGCACGCTATGTGTTGTTTTTAATGTACGCAATCGATCCTATAGCGCACGCTAAAAATTGGTTGTAGCGCACGCTATCGAGGTTAGATCAGAGGGCAGACAGTTTTCTGGACTCCAGTACTGGGCGTCAAATATTTTGCTAGCGCACGCTAACAATGGATATTAGCGCACGCTAGTAGTATGGCCGTAGCGCACGCTACAAAGAGGTACGTAGCGCGCGCTACCGTGTTCGGACAGTGGGTACTGGACTACCCAAATTACTCGTTAGCGCACGCTATGCACAAGGGCTAGCGCACGCTAACCTGGACTGACTATAAATTGGACAGTTTAGTCAGAGTTCGTCATTATTCATCTCATTTATTCCTTCGATAGTTTTGGGCGATTTCAAACGATTCGGAGAGGATTCTTCGAGGTGTAATCGTCAATCATCATCTTCAAGCTCATCTTTCGGATTAATCATCATTTCATCATCTTCATCACATCGGATCAAAGGTATTAATCTCTTGGATCTAGAATTTCGGATTTTTGGGTTTTCCTTCCGATTTCTTCATGTAAGCTTGGATTATCATTGGAATATGTTAGTTATGGATTATCTAACTTGGATAAATATATTCCTACGGAATTAATGGTTATTTTCGGAATTATTCCAAGAGCCCTTGGGGTTGACTTCGGTTAATTGGGGATTTTTCCGATTGATGTTGTTGTAATCATGAATTATGGATTCCTAATGGATTATTGATACCATTGAAAGTGTTTTGATGGTTTGAAATACTCATCTTGGAGTTGGTTTCGATATATTCGAATTCGGATATTGTTGTATCGACGTTTGGGTCGGTTATGATCGTATTTGATTCGTGTATTGATCGGTTGTTGGTAATTGTTGTTGTTCAAGGTTGTTCGAGCGACCGACTTTTCATTTAGGACGTTGTTCGTGGAAGGACATTGTCATCGGTATTGTGTAAGTTAATTCTTACTCGGTTAAAAGGATATTCATTCCTTTTGTCGTTGTTCATTCATAATCGTAACTCATTCATCATTGAATTAATCGTATCAAAACTCGTCATTGTCAATTAATCACCTCAGTCATAAGGAACGACGGTTCCGATCATTTCATTGAGCTACCATTCATTTCACCATCATTTAATCTTGGTGAGTCATTATTCATTTTCATTGTCACTTTTGTCATATTGTGGCATTCCGGGTCATACTGGCGTGCCGGTTGGTATGTGTAGGATTTTCATGTCGGGCACGTTATAGTCGTGTGTTGGTTGGTGGCCTCACATTGGGTGTGCACACGAGTCGATTGCTCGTGAGACTGATTAGGTACAAGACCACGCGTGTATTGATCGTTGGTGGCTTGTGCACGGACACATTTCCATCCCGGACGTAGTGTGGCGCCATTCCTTTGAGCCGTACTGATAGTCGATTCATATAGCATGTTTGATTGCGTATGTTTCGACAGGATAATTCATAAATTCAGATATATCATGATTGTGTATTTTCAACCCTTGAGGATTGTTGTTACGTAATCGATTTCCCGTTGGGGATCTTTTTTCGAGTCATGGCAAGGCTAAGGCACGGGAGAGCACGGTGACGGCGAGGAGTCAGTGATACTAGTAGGGGGCCCCACTGTTGATCATTTATTGATCATTTATGTTTCCTTTATTTATTCCGCTGCAGACATTCCGTTTGAATACTCATTTCATTCAGTGTTGTGTATTTTATCGTCACATAAAATACACATGTATTCTATTTTATCCTGGGTGTGTTGTATAAAACTCCTCATCGGAGTAATTGATGTTGTAATGTGGTTCGGTACTACATTTACCTGTGTAATTCATTCATTCTCATTCGCCTGGTGGGTCCCAGTCGGGGGTCTACGGCACTGTAATATCCGCCTAGTTTGGGGTGTTACAGAGTTGGTATCGGAGCGTGGTTTTGAATACTACCCTCCAAGTCATATCTCATTTGAAATCATCGTCATCGGACTAGTATCATTGGACTTTCGCGTCACGTGTGACCTGTGCAAATGCCGAGCCAATCAGACCAAGAACTGTAAGATTTCTAATGCCATGGTATAATTTCTGGCATTAATCATTCATTCATAATTCATCAGTTAACAATCCTCAATCATCATTGTCATTTTGACCAAGACGGTCAGGTTAACTCATTAATCAGTCAATTCATTTCATTGTTCAGTTGTTGATCAGGAAGATCGAATCATTAATCTTGTTAACTCATTCAAGATAATCATTTCAGTAACTTCATCAGATAATCATGTCACGTCAACTAATCATTCATGTAATCGCTGTATTTGAGCGCGTATGCTCGTGTTCATCATTTCATAATATAATCATAATGTGATACTCATGCGAGATATATAATCATCATATGACTTTCCACTTCAGTATGGAAAGGGCTGGCAGAGGACGTGGAGGACGAGGCCGTGGAGCGGGCCGAATCCCGAGAACTCGTGCGAATACACGTGCAAATGCCAGGAATAATGCTAACTCATCGAGCAGCGACGCTGCCACTCACTCACCTGGACGCGATCATTCACTATCGGGGAGTCGTACCCGGGACACGGCTCAGTCAGAGGGTGTCCGGGTTGACCCACTCGCATTTATGCAGGGCATGATGGCCCAAATGACTCAGATGGCTTAGTTGATGGAGACGATGCATAACTCCGTCAATCAAAATCAGCAGGCTCCTCCGCCGCCACCTCAGAGGCAAGAGAGGGGTGTAAGCAATATCATTAGAGATATCTCTCGCCAGCGACCACCTACTTTTGAGGGCTCATTTGAGCCGGCGGATATTGTTCATTGGCTTGAGCATTTCGAGAAATTATTTGCTATGGTGGATTGCCCTGAAGGGCATAAAGTTTCAGTTGCGGCTTACTATCTCGGTAAGAGCGCTCATTCATGGTGGTTATCGTTGAAGCCCACAGACGGATCATGTACTTGGGATCAGTTCAAGACTCTCATGATGGAGAGGTACTATCCGGCTCCACTCAGGGAGGCCAAGTTGTCGGAATTACTCACTCCCGACCTTTCGGCGGATGATGATGTCCTCGCCATCGCCGAAAAATTTCAGGAACTTCTTCCATTCGCCTCATCTATCATTCACTCAGAAGCGGACAAGATCAAGTATTTCAGCAAGAGGCTGAAACCCCATATGAGACTTCAGTTACTTAATCATAATTGCACCACGTTGGCCGAGTTCATTGAGAAAGCTCTTACTTACGAGCTTACGGCTAAGGAAATTGCTAAGCAGCAACCTTCGTCTGCTAGCAAGAAGTCCAAGAACCGTAATCAGTCTAACGGGAGTCAGGCCACTTTCAAGAAACCACGTGCGGGCTCTACTTTTTCTGAGCGACCTCCCACGGCGTCTAAACCCGCGGAATCTCAGTCGCGAGCGGCGATTCGGCCATCACTGTTTCAACTGTGAGGAACAGGGTCATTTCAGCACCAAATGTCCGGCGATGCATCACGTGCCACAATCTGTGGATTGCCGGGCATAGGGCCCGTTTTGCCGTAGGGACTTTAAACCCACTCGGCGTCATCTCAAGCCCCTGTGTCATTCGGTGCAGAATCAAAGCCACTCGGTCGGCGTGCTCAAGACGACAGGAGCTAAAGGCGGAGCCAAGAGCTATCAGACGGGAGCGTCCGGTTCGGGGGCCGGCAAGCCCCGAATTTATGAGATGAAGAAGACCGATGATCCCGAGGCCCGAATGATCTTAGGTACACTCGATATTCTATCTCAACCTGTGTGTACCCTTTTTGATACTGGTGCATCTCATTCATTCATTTTCGAGTCATGTTTGAGTAGACTACGTCTGAGTAGTGCTACTAGTTGTGAGCCATATGTCATTGGCCTACCTGATGGTAGACGAATTATCGGAAGTCGTGAGATTCAGAATTGTCCGATTAAGCTTCATGGTCGTGTATGGCCAGCGGACCTCATCGTAGTCGATTTACCGAGGGATGACATCATCTTGGGTATTGATTGGATGGATCGTCATGATGCCATCATTAGTGTCCGAAAGCGTTTGGTCACTATCATTTCAGACGATGGAGTCGAATGTGTGTTTCAGGGAGGTAATCCCTACTGCAGTAAAGTCATTAATTTGATGAAAGCGAAGATTACTCAATCGGGATGTGTCGGTTATTGGTGCTATATGGCCAAAACCGAGAAATCATCGATAATATTGACGGATATCCGGTGGTGAGGGAATATGCCGATGTTTTTCAGACGAGTTACGGTTTGCCTCCACAGAGGGATGTGGAATTCACGAATGAGGTGGAGCCAGGTACGTCCCCGAGAGCGAAGGCACCGTCACGGATCGCCCCGACCGAAATGCTGTAATTAAAGAACCACATTGAGGAGTTGTTCGAGAAAGGTTATATCCGACCGAGTGCGTCCCCGTGGGGAGCACCAGTGTTGTTTGTCAAGAAGAAGGATGGTTCATTCCGCTTATGTATTGATTATCGGGAGTTGAACAGGGTGACGATCAAGAATAAGTATCCCTTACCCCGTATTGATGATCTCTTAGATCAACTTCAGGGAGCTTCAGTATTTTCCAAGATCGACTTAAGATCTGGATATCATCAGTTGCGGATTCGAGAGTCGGATATCGCGAGGACGGCGTTTCGAACACGCTATGGTCATTATGAGTTTGTGGTTATGCCGTTCGGATTGACTAAGGCACCTGCGGTATTTATGGAGTTAATGAATCGGGTCTTCATCGACTTTTTGGATCGGTTTGCTGTTGTCTTCATCGACGACATTTTGATTTATTCTCGTGACCGGGAGGAACACGAGTTTCACCTTCATCAAGTGCTCGACGTGTTGAGGCGAGAACAACTTTTTGGGAAGTTTTCCAAATGTGAGTTCTGGATGTCCGAAGTGACTTTTCTCGGACATGTAATTTCTTCAGACGGAGTTCGTGTCGATCCTCAGAAGACGGAGGCTATTCGGGATTGGCTACCTCCGAAGAACGTTAAGGAAATCCGAAGTTTTCTCGGATTAGCAGGTTATTATCGGCGGTTTGTGGAAGGATTTTCTAGAATCGCTCAACCCTTAACGAACCTTTTGCGGAAGGATAAGAAATACACATGGTCCGACGCGTGCCAACGGAGTTTTGAGGAACGCAAGAGCCGGTTAATGTCAGCACATGTACTTTCCTTGCCGCAGGGGACGGAAGGATTTGTGGTCTATAGTGATGCGTCCGGACAGGGTCTCGGATGTGTACTCATGCAGAACGGGAAGGTTATTGCCTATGCTTCACGACAATTGAGACCTTACGAGGTTAATTATCCGACCCACGACCTGGAGCTAGCAGCCGTGGTGTTCGCTTTGAAAATTTGGCGTCATTATCTTTATGGCGTTACCTGTCAGATATTCACCGATCATAAGAGCTTAAAGTATATATTTACTCGAAGGAGTTAAATATGCGTCGAGACGGTGGTTGGAATTAATCAAAGATTATGATATTGACATCCTCTACCACCGGGCAAGGCGAACGTTGTCGCCGACGCCTTGAGTCGTAAGTCCGTTCGGAGCAGATGCTTGCCCGTTTAACAGTTCGAAGGAGCTTCAGAGGAATTCCTTAGACCCGAGATCGAGGTCCGGCCATGAGTTCGGGGCGACTTTGTATGTTAGAGATTTCATCGTCACTCGAGGAGGAAATCCGAGAGAATCAGGGTTCGGACCCCTCATTGTTGCGCATCCGAGAGGATGTGGCTCAGGGGAAAGCCCCTGGATTTGTGGTCCACGAGGATGGACTTTTGAGGTTTAAGAATCAGTTGTGCTTACCGGCGAATGACGAGTTGAAAAACTCGATTTTGACAGAAGCTCATGCTACCCCTTATTCTGTGCATCCGGGGTCTAGCAAGATGTACAAGGACTTGAAACAAAATTACTGGTGGAGTAATATGAAGCGAGAAGTCGCAGAATTTGTTTCGAGATGCTTAACTCACAACAAGTTAAGATTGAACATCGGCCGACGGCGGGTATGCTGAAACCTCTTCCTATTCCCGAATGGAAGTGGGAAGACATTTCTATGGATTTCATCACGAGTTTGCCGACGAGTCGTCGTGGCATGAATACGATCTGGGTGATCGTGGACCGCTTAACCAAATCAGCTCATTTCCTTGAGATCAAGGATACGTGGGGTCCCGAGAGACTTGCTCAACTGTTCATCAAAGTGATAGTCAGACTTCACGGTACTCCTAAAAGTATCGTTTCCAATCGTGACGGACGGTTTGTGTCCCATTTTTGGAAATCAGTTCATCGTGCTATGGGAACTCAGCTTAATCTCAGTACCGCTTTTCATCCTCAGTCCGACGGACAATCAGAGAGGACTATTCAGACCTTAGAGGACATGTTGAGGGCATGCGTCCTCGATTGGAAAGACGATTGGGAAGCCCAACTACCATTGATCGAGTTCACGTATAATAATAGTTGGCATGCTTCGATCAAGATGGCACCTTACGAGGTCTTGTATGGTCGTCGTTGTCGATCTCCGTTGTGTTGGGACGACATATCAGAATCAATCGGCACTGAGCCCGATATGCTTATAGCCGCCCGTGAGAAGGTAGCTTTGATCAGGAGTCGTTTGTTGACCGCTCAGAGTCGACAGAAGTCATATGCAGATAACCGTCGTCGACCATTAGAGTTCGAGGCAGGTGACCACGTGTTGGTCAAGGTATCCCCGAGTCGTGGTATCTTCCGTTTTAGGAAGAGGGGGAAGTTGAGTCCGAGATTCATTGGACCGTTCGAGATTTTGGATCGAGTAGGCGAGTTAGCTTATCGATTGGCTTTACCTCCGGCGTTGAGCCAAATTCATAATGTGTTTCATGTCTCTCAGTTGCGGAAGTATGTTGCCGACCCGAGTCACATACTTCAGTTCGACGAAATCGAGATCGCCGACGATCATTCATATGAGGAACGTCCTATACGAGTTTTAGAGCGGCGAATCAAACAGTTGAGGAATAAGACGATTCCTTTGGTTAAAATTCAGTGGTCTAGACACGGAGTCGAAGAGGCTACTTGGGAAACCGAGGATAGTATGCGGGAGAGTTATCCCGAATTGTTTGACCCTTAGTTTTGGGGACGAAACTCTTTTAAGGGGGGGTGTATGTAATACCCGGTTGTAATTCAGTAATTATCATTCAGTATTTATCATTCAGTCATTATCACTCAGTAAATTCACTCATTATTGATCATTTGTCACTCATATTCAGTCATGGTATTCATCATTCAGAGTAATTGTATCGTGTATCAATCGTCATTCATCACTAATCTGATTAGAGTTTCGTGCCGTGTTTATCATCATTGTCATTTTCGTTGCGAGCTGTGCGTGAGGAGTAGCGCACGCTACATACTCCTTTTAGCGTACGCTAATTGGGTATAGGTAGCGCACGCTACCACTCAGCCTTAGCGCACGCTAAGGTTACCCTGGCTGCAGTCCAGAAGGTACTGGACTGCAGGTGAGTTATGAGTAGCGCACGCTACTAATGTTAAGTAGCGCGCGCTAGCGGGTTGTAGTAGCGCACGCTATAAATGTGGAGTAGCGCGCGCTATAGGCAGATCAGGTCGAGTCCAGTGGCTACTGGACTGCACTGGATAAATTCATAGCGCACGCTATGTGTTGTTTTTAACGTACGCAATCGATCCTATAGCGCACGCTAAAAATTGGTTGTAGCGCACGCTATCGAGGTTAGATCAGAGGGCAGACGGTTTTCTGGACTCTAGTACTGGGCGTCAAATATTTTGCTAGCGCACGCTAACAATGGATATTAGCGCACGCTAGTAGTATGGCCGTAGCGCACGCTACAAAGAGGTAAGTAGCGCGCGCTACCGTGTTCGGACAGTGGGTACTGGACTACCCAAATTACTCGTTAGCGCACGCTATGCACAAGGGCTAGCGCACGCTAACCTGGACTGACTATAAATTGGACAGTTTAGTCAGAGTTCGTCATTATTCATCTCATTTCATTCCTTCGATAGTTTTGGGCGATTTCAAACGATTCGGAGAGGATTCTTCGAGGTGTAATCGTTAATCATCATCTTCAAGCTCATCTTTCGGATTAATCATCATTTCATCATCTTCATCACATCGGATCAAAGGTATTAATCTCTTGGATCTAGAATTTCGGATTTTTGGGTTTTCCTTCCGATTTCTTCATGTAAGCTTGGATTATCATTGGAATATGTTAGTTATGGATTATCTAACTTGGATAAATATATTCCTACGGAATTAATGGTTATTTTCGGAATTATTCCAAGAACCCTTGGGGATGACTTCGGTTAATTGGGGATTTTTCCGATTGATGTTGTTGTAATCATGAATTATGGATTCCTAATGGATTATAGATACCATTGAAAGTGTTTTGATGGTTTGAAATACTCATCTTGGAGTTAGTTTCGATATATTCGAATTCGGATATTGTTGTATCGACGTTTGGGTCGGTTATGATCGTATTTGATTCGTGTATTGATCGGTTGTTGGTAATTGTTGTTGTTCAAGGTTGTTCGAGCGACCGACTTTTCATTTAGGACGTTGTTCGTGGAAGGACATTGTCATCGGTATTGTGTAAGTTAATTCTTACTCGGTTAAAAGGATATTCATTCCTTTTGTCGTTGTTCATTCATAATCGTAACTCATTCATCATTGAATTAATCGTATCAAAACTCGTCATTGTCAATTAATCACCTCAGTCATAAGGAACGACGGTTCCGATCATTTCATTGAGCTACCATTCATTTCACCATCATTTAATCTTGGTGAGTCATTATTCATTTTCATTGTCACTTTTGTCATATTGTGGCATTCCGGGTCATACTGGCGTGCCGGTTGGTATGTGTAGGATTTTCATGTCGGGCACGTTATAGTCGTGTGTTGGTTGGTGGCCTCACATTGGACTGCGCACACGAGTCGATTGCTCGTGAGACTGATTAGGTACAAGACCACGCGTGTATTGATCGTTGGTGGCTTGTGCACGGACACATTTCCATCCCGGACGTAGTGTGGCGCCATTCCTTTGAGCCGTACTGATAGTCGATTCATATAGCATGTTTGATTGCGTATGTTTCGGAGGATAATTCATAAATTCGGATATATCATGATTGTGTATTTTCAACCCTTGAGGATTGTTGTTACGTATGGCCCGTTGGGGATCTGCTGTTTCGAGTCATGGCAAGGCTAAGGCACGGGAGAGCACGGTGACGGCGAGAGTCGAGTGATACTAGTAGGGGGCCCGATGCATTGATCATTTATTCAGTCATTTATGTTTCCTTTATTTATTCAGCTGCAGACATTCCGTTTGAATACTCATTTCATTCGGTGTTGTGTATTTTATCGTCACATAAAATACACATGTATTCTATTTTATCACAGGTGTGTTGTATAAAACTCCTCATCGGAGTAATTGATGTTGTAATGTGGTTCGGTACTACATTTACATGTAATTCATTCATTTTCATTCGCTGGTGGGTCCTAGTGGGGTCCACGGACCGTAATATCCGCCTAGTTTGGGGTGTTACAGACAAGACGACTCGGCCGTGTCTGGAACACGGTCGGGCGTCTGGGCGATCGGTTACGCCTATCCGGAAGAGTTCGACTCGGCCGTGCTGACGACACGGTCGGGTCTGAGGCGAGACTTCGGCATTTCGGACGAAATGCACGGGCCGTGTCGGACGACACGGCCGAGTTCGGCCGGCAGTGATCGGCCAATAACTGAAAAATGAGCGGGTGAGCTAAAACGACCATAACTCTCTCGTCCGGACTCCGATTGACTCACCGTTCGAACAATTGGAAAGCTAACTCGATGCTCTATAATATTGTAAAGATTTAGAATTTTTGGAGTTACGAAAAATTAATGGTGATCTAACAAAGTCGAACTCATACTTAGAAAAGTCGTATAGTAATCCTGAACTCAACAAAACGACACCGAAACCCGAACCTGAATACGAACCGAAGATACGGTTACGAAGTACTCACAAAGACGAATCTAAGAGCTAGTAGAACACACGATTCCGACCACCCGAAGGCTCGAAATTCGACAACGGAAGGTAATTACCCCAAACTTTGGGAAATTACGAAAATGCCCCAAATGCCCGAAAATCACCATACGACAACGAATAATCAAACCGAAGCTCACAACACGTATAACAACGTTAAATGAACTTACGAAAAACCCCAAACGACAATTTCGAACGAGATTCGCAAGAACCGAACTCAAGCGCGGAAAAGTCGCTAAAAAGCACGGAACTCAACAAAGCAGCACCGAAACGAACTCGGATGACAAAAAGTGCAGAATTAAATATTCTCCGAATGACGGAACGGTCATGAGAGAGTCGTCAAAACAGACTCCGGCCAAAAAAAATAAATTTACCAAAAATCGAAAATTGCGGATATTACAACGGCAGTAGCCCCCGACCAGTTGGGCCCTACCCGCAACGATCCCCTTCATAGTCAAGTCCTCGACCAGTGACAAGCTCTCCGGACTAAACCGGGTCGGCATGCCTGACTCGGCCAGACCGATGCATCCGGGCAAACAACGCCTTAACGCTAATATCGCCCCCTTTACCCCATTTGGACGCCTCATTTGGACGGTCAGCACGGACACGACATATCGGGTCGTGACATCCGGCCATGCCCGGTAGGATACAACACGTACCCGACCGGATACAACAAGTGATCGGCCGGCTCGAGCGAGCACTCAGCTCGATACAGGAACGCGCTCGGGCACTGTCGGCAGAATACAGCAAGCGTTCGGCCGGATCCAGCGAGCACTCGGCTCGATACAATTGTAATAATCGTACCTTTTATCGCTTATAATTAGGAATTCAGGAACTTTGTAGTTTGGTTCGTAAATTTTTTCGAACATTGGTATCATGTGTATGATTCGATATTGAGCTTGTATGTTGTGTTTCTTGTTAGTATCCCGTTAATATCCGTCATCGTGGTGTCGAACCGCTTGCATCGCTTCTGCAACCCAGGATTAGCGTACGCTACTTTATATGGGTAGCGTACGCAACGGAAGTTGTAGGCTAACGCGCGCTACTACAAGAGGTTACGCACGCTAACCTTAGAAGATGGGCGATCCAGAGAACACCGGGTAGGACTAAAATTGAGCTAGCGCACGCTAAGGCATCATAGTAGCGTACGCTAGGGGAACAGGTGGCGCACGCCACGGTTGGGTGTTAGCGCGCGCTAAGTGACCCGGACAGTAAGGACAGTGAGGTCTGGACTTTAGCCGGACCAACAGGTAACGTGCGCTAAGATGGTCGTTGCGTGCGCTAACTCGTCGGTCGTAGCGCACGCTATTCGGTCGTAACGCACGCTACCGGTGTGGACAGAAGGGTTTCTGAACAGGGCAGAAGGTTCTGGACTTAGACTGGACACCAGTTAGCGCACGCTAAGGCGGAAGCTGCGCGCGCTAACTCGGCGATACAACGCACGCTAACTCGATTGAGTAGCGCACGCTATCGGATGTGGTGCACACCAGCTCGGGCGAAGGGTGCAGGCTGTAGACCTAGGCCGATAGCGCGCTATTCGATAGCGTTAGCGCGCTAAGGCGCACGTATATAAATACATGTGTTGTGGTCAACACTTGTCATTTTTCATTTTCTCTCCTCTTCTTGAGCTTCTAGACGACTCCGGGCGGTGTAGGCGAGGCTTTGTGAGCACGGTTGAAACTCAAATCTTTCCAACTCCAAGTAAAGATCTATCAATCTTACGTCGTCTTCACCAAGGAATCGAGGTAATCCTTCCGTAGAACCCTAACTTTGGGGAAATTTGGGGATTTTGGGGATCTCGTTTCTCCAGCCGTCTTAACTCCAAATCATGATGGATTGTAGTTGAAAATGGTTGTATAGGTATGATTTCATGATTTCCTCAAGGTTTTGTGGATTGATGCCAAATCCTCTTTTGTAAATCGAGCAAAACCCATTACGCCCTCGTAGTACTCGATTAAATGGTCCTAAGGGTAGAACTTAGGATGGATTTTCGTGTCTCCAACAAATTGTAACGATTAACGCCTCAATGTTTGTTAGGAGTGAGATTCGGAAGATAGTTCGGACCGTAACCTTGTTCGTCGTCTGTTCCTTTGAGAGTAAGAAAGTTCAGGCAAGTACTTTATTGCATTAGTTTATGGCATGCATTTCTGTGATGGTTTATAGAATGATGAGAGTTGAAAGGTTATTCTCGGGTACTCTCACTCGGGGATTGACTCGACGGGGTCACACGGGGACCTGGTGGCTTAGCGGCTGGACCGGGTCACGAGAGATACTTTGAGTGGACATCCTCACCTGGGGATTGCTCGACGGGGCACACAGGGACTTGGTGGCTTGAGGGCCGGACCGGGTCGCGAGGGTTGTCGGAGTGTTTTTACTGGTGATTGATATTGATATTCCGGAATATCGTAAATTGAACTGTTTTGGGATTTTGAAATGATTTGGAAATGCCTGTGGATTAAAATAATTGTAATCTGTACTTGCACTAGCGGTTGTGGCTAACCCCATTGTTGGGGTGGAATGTTTTGTACATTTCGGGTATTCTCGAGGACAGGAGCCCCCATGTGGCGCACACGGAGTTGACAAGCACACTTGGATGTTAGAGAGCTCGCATCGATCGTTATATTGTGATGTTGAGTCGATTTTATATACTGTATTATGGGTGGTTTTGAGTTGTACTTTGTCGTGTAATGTTTGCGTTCAGTGATGATTTGAAATATACTCTTTTGGTCGCGGCCGAGGCCTAACTTGTGTTTTGTAACCTTTGTTGGACTATTATGTCATGGTCGTTATGTATTGGATTGTGGTTAAATCTTGTGTGTCGTCAGCCTGGCGGGACCCTTGTGTGTCCTGTGGCGTGTAATATTCCCGGTTGGATCTGGGGGTGTTACATTTATGGTATCAGAGCCTAGGTTTCGGAAATACCTAGGCCTTTGGACATTCGATTGTCAAGTCGTAAGAGTCGTATAAACTGATCGAGCTCAACACCGTGTGATGCTGTCGAGCCGTGTGACCCATGGTGGTAAGACTCCTTAACTCTCTTTGTGCCTTGTCGCTTTCATAGTAAGGTAGATTTAAGTTCCTTGAATTATGAACTGTTCTGATAATTTTAATCCTTCTATATCTCAGTATGCTGAGAGGCCGTGGTGGACGTGGCGGACGTGGACGCGGCAGAGGCCGTGGTCGTGGTACCGCTAACGAATCTGGCACACATTCTAATGATGCATCTGATTCGGCATCCCATACGGAGCCGAACACCGCTTCTTTGAACCCGAGCGGTCAGCCAGATCCTACTGTAAGTCAAGAACCGTCGGCTGACACTAATGTGAATGCCGGCATAGCTGCTATACTCCAGCAGGTAGCGGCACAATTAGTCAAGTTGAATGAATCCGGACATCATGATCAACCCACAGATGAGAGTAAATGGCTTGAGGGGGTGATGTAGATGCAACCTCCTCGTTTCTTAAGTGCGTCGATACATTGGGATGGGAAGGATGGTTGTTTCAGTTTGGCAGAATTTTTGACGCCGTTGCGTGCCCTGAAGAAAGACGGGTCCCTATTGTGCAGTACTTCCTTGACAAAGAGGCTGCGGATTGGTGGGAAGCTGCGAAACCTACGGATCGTGTGGCCACTTGGGCCGAGTTTAAAGCTGCGATAGAGGAAGAGTATTGCCCTTGGCCTATTAGAGAAAAACGAATTGCAGATTTCTTTACGGCAACACCTCAGGATGTACCTGTCACCGAGGCCATTGTTACGTATAATCAGCAACTCAACCATGTTCGTGAGCAAGTAAGGACCGAAGCGGATAAACTCCGTTACTTTGATTTGAGAATGAAGCCCAGGATTCGTGAGGCTATGGCGGGTTTCAGATGCGTTACGTTGAAGGAATATCAGGATCGTGCTTTGGCTATCGAGATGGTCATTTCCGCGTCAAGGTCGGGTACCGAGAAGAAGAAGCCAAAGACGACCGGTGGTTTTTCTGGAAGTAAAAGTGGTGGGTTTCACAAATCTCAAGCTTCTCACTCTGCTATCGGGAAATCTGTCAAAGAAGCCGGTAGTGCTCCGAGTTTACGACCGGGCCTTACGCCTTGGTAGAGGACAAAGTTTAAATTGTAATCAAACAGGCCAACAGTGTAGGGAAAGTCCACTTCCTCCCGTTATTTGTTTCACATGCGGTCAAGCCGGTCATCGGGCGGCTCATTGCGAGGTCGCCACCAAAATTGTTAAGCAATGAGTTCGGCACCAACTCCGAGTTTGAACCCGGGGACTACATCTAATCAGCCGCAACAGACTCTGGGACGTGGAAGAGGTCGAGGTCGGTGGGATCGACAAGCTGCATCGAGTGTGGGTTCGGTGCAGCCAAGAGTGTACCAGATGAGGCGTGCAGACGAATCAGAGGCTCCGGTAGCTGCAGGTATCACGCGAATACTTTCTCAACCTGTATCGGTATTATTTGATTCGGGAGCTACCCATTCGTTCATTGCTCTTGATTGTGTGAAACGTTTGGGTCTTGGGTGTTTGATTGAGTGCGAACCATTCGTAGTAAGCACTCCTAGTGGAGAGCGTTTGATTGGGAATCAAGAGATTAAAAATTGTCTCGTGTATATCGGGAGTCGAGATTGGCCTTCAGACCTCATAGTGGTAGATCTGAAAGGAGAGGATGTAATTCTGGGAGATGATTGGTTAAATCGCCATGGTGCTATCATGAACTACAGGACGCGGACTATTTCTATAATAGCGGAAGATGGTGTCGAGCACACTTTCTTGGGTCGTAGACCGGGTAGTTTAGGTGGAGTGATTTCCGCCGTTAAGGCGATAAAATTATTAAAACAAAACTGTATTGGTTATTGGTGTTACGCCATGAGCACAAATGGCGGTGAAGCCGAATTATTATCCATTCCAGTCGTGAATGAATACCCAGATGTATTTCCGGATGACCTACCGGGATTACCTCCATCTAGAGAAGTAGAGTTTCCTATTGACCTTGTGCCAAGCGCAGCACCTGTTTCCCGAGCACCTTATCGTATGGCCCCCTCCGAGATGTTAGAACTGAAGAAACAATTGGGCGAGCTTCTGGATAAAGGGTACATCCGACCTAGTGCATCACCTTGGGGTGCGCCGGTCCTTTTCGTTAAGAAGAAGGACAGATCGTTCCGTCTATGCATTGATTATCGGGAATTGAATAAGTTAACTATTAAGAACAAATATCCTTTACCTCGGATAGACGATTTGTTCGACCAACTTCAGTGCCACAAGATTCTCTAAAATTGATTTGCGATCGGGATATTACCACCGAGGATTCGGATTTTGACATTCGAAGACAGCCTTTCCGTACTCGATACGGCCATTACGAATTTGTGGTTATGCCATTTGGCACGACCAACGCTCCCGCCGTGTTTATGCGGTTGATGAACAAAGTTTTCATTGACTATCTTGATAAATTTGTGGTCGTTTTCATTGATGATATTCTTGTCTACTCCTAATGAGGAAGATCATGCTAAACATCTCCGAATGGTGTTGAACACTTTGAGAATGGAGAAACTTTACGCTAAATTCTCAAAGTGCGAGTTCTGGCTTAAAGAGGTGACATTTCTTGGTCACGTAATTTCGATCGATGGAGTTCGAGTGGATCCCCAAAAGATAGCGGCCATTGTTGAGTGGGAACCCCCTAGGAATGTGAAGGAGACCAGGAGCTTTCTAGGGCTTGCCGGATACTATCGCAGGTTCGTCGAAGGATTTTCAAAAATCGCTCGACCACTTACTCAGTTGCTCCAGAAATCTCAGAAATTCGAGTGGACAGTCGAGAGGCAAAACAGTTTTGATGAGCTTAAAGGACGATTAACTTCGGCGCCCGTGTTATCGTTACCTCAGGGCACCGACGATTACGAGGTGTACAGTGATGCTTCAGGACTTGGATTGGGTTGTGTTTTGATGCAAAGAGGTAGAGTGATTTCATATGCGTCCCGACAATTGAAACCATATGAAATGAATTACCCTACCCATGATTTAGAGTTATCGGCGGTTGTATTCGCGTTAAAAATTTGGAGGCATTATCTTTATGGTTCCCCGTGTAAAATCTATACGGATCACAAAAGTCTAAAATATATATTTAGCCAAAAGGAGCTAAATATGAGACAACGTCGATGGTTGGAGCTGATTAAGGATTACGACCTGGAAATATTATATCATCCAGGAAAAGCTAATGTGGTAGCGGACGCATTAAGTCGGAAACCCGTAGCCCTCCAAATGCTGAGTATGCTTACATCTCAACACGAGATCCGTCGAGACATAATTAGGCAAGATATAGAGATTTGGCTCCAGAAAGTTCAAGGCCAATTGTGTACTTTGGAGATCACGTCGTCCTTGATCAACGAAGTCAAGTCGAAGCAATTTGAGGATCCGTTACTAGTCGAGCTAAGGAAGGATGTGATGAGAGGAAAAGCTCCAGGATTTATGATTCAGGATGATGGTGTTTTAAAGTTTAGAGGTAGACTTTGTATACCTGCAGACGTCGAACTTAAGCAGACCATATTGAGGGAAGCGCACACTACACCATATTCTCTTCACCCCGGTACGAGCAAAATGTATAAGGATTTGAAGAATAACTATTGGTGGAGCAATATGAAGAATGATGTTGAAGAGTTCATTTCGAAATGCTTGACGTGTCAACAAGTCAAGGTTGAACACCAACGGCCAGCGGGGTTGCTTAAATCGCTACCAATCCCAGAATGGAAATGGGAAGATATAACAATGGATTTTGTCACCAACATGCCGAGCACGCGAACAGGGATGAACATGATTTGGGTTATTGTCGATCGACTAACCAAGTCAGCTCACTTTCTGGGAATTAAGGATAATTGGGGGCCCGAAAAACTAGCTCGTGTATTCATCGCGGAAATTGTAAGGTTACACGGGACTCCTAAGAGCATTATTTCCGATCGAGACGGTAGATTTGTGTCGCACTTTTGGCAATCCGTTCATCGAGCTTTAGGGACGGCCGAGGCTCGGTACATCGTACCATCCTCGATCGATGGGCGGTCAACGGACACCAGGACTGGAGGACATGCTGCGAGCATGTGCCCTAAATTGGAAGCATGACTGGGAATCGCATTTGCCACTAATCGAATTTGCCTACAATAATAGTTGGCATGCGTCGATTAAGATGGCACCGTTTGAGGCTTTATATGGACGGAAATGTAAGTCACCATTGTGTTGGGATGATTCCTCTGAACTGATTGGGACGGAGCCGGATATGTTAGTGGAGACCCGGGAAAAGATCTCTTTAATTCGCGAGAGGCTTTTGGCCGCCCAAAGCCGACAGAAGTCCTATGCCGATAATCGACGTCGACTGCTAGAGTTTGAAGTCGGCGATCATGTGTTGATAAAAGTATCGCCAACCCGGGGAATTTATCTCTTTGGGAAGAAAGGTAAACTCAGTCCGAGATATGTTGGGCCATTCGAGATTATAGAACGGATTGGCGAACTTGCTTACCGTGTGGGCCTTCCGCCTTTACTGGGTCATGTGCATAATGTATTTCATGTTTCGCAATTGAGGAAATACGTACCGGACCCTAAGCATATCATTGATTTTGGGGAGATTGAATTAAATTCCGATGTCACCTTTGAGGAAAAACCAATCCAGATTTTGGAGCGTCGGGTAAAACAACTTAAACGTAAAGTTATTCCCTTGGTCAAAGTACAATGGTCGAGACATGGATCGGAAGAAGCCACGTGGGAGACAGAAGAGCATATGAAGTCTAGATACCCCGAATTATTCACTTCGTAAGTTTCGGGACGAAACTTATTCTTAGGGGGAGAGAATGTAATAATCGTACCTTTTATCGCTTATAATTAGGAATTCAGGAACTTTGTAGTTTGGTTCGTAAATTTTTTCGAACATTGGTATCATGTGTTTGATTCGATATTGAGCCTGTATGTTGTGTTTCTTGTTAGTATCCCGTTAATATCCGTCATCGTGGTGTCGAACCGCTTGCATCGCTTCTGCAACCCAGGATTAGCGTACGCTACTTTATATGGGTAGCGTACGCAACGGAAGTTGTAGGCTAACGCGCGCTACTACAAGAGGTTACGCACGCTAACCGGCAGCATGGGGCAGTCCAGAGAACACTGGACTGGGACTAAAAATTGAGCTAGCGCACGCTAAGGCATCATAGTAGCGTACGCTAGGGGAATAGGTAGCGCACGCCACGGTTGGGTGTTAGCGCGCGCTAAGTGACCCGGACAGTAAGGACAGTGAGGTCTGGACTTTAGCCGGACCAACAGGTAACGTGCGCTAACACGGTCGTTGCGTGCGCTAACTCATCGGTCGTAGCGCACGCTATTCGGTCGTAACGCACGCTACCGGTGTGGACAGAAGGGTTTCTGAACAGGGCAGAAGGTTCTGGACTTAGACTGGACACCAGTTAGCGCACGCTAAGGCGGAAGCTGCGCGCGCTAACTCGGCGATACAACGCACGCTAACTCGATTGAGTAGCGCACGCTATCGGATGTGGTGCACACCCGGCCGGGCGTATGGTGCAGGTCAGACCTAGGCCGATAGCGCGCGCTATTCGGTAAGCGTTAGCGCGCGCTAAGGCGCACGTATTGTAATACCCACATTTTTTTTTCTTTCTTTCTCTTCTGTTTCGTCCAACCGTATCGACTCGACTGTGTTCGTTGATGCTTCTGACCTGGTGTTGTTTCCCACATTTCTCATTCGAACGAGTTCTGATATTGTCCCAAATTGATCTATATATCGTTGTGACCTTTCCAAGTTAGGAAAATTAGTCTCGTTTTCGATCTTCCAACCCTTGGGCGGTGGAATTCCGTATTTGTTCAGCGATTGGCTTGCGTTTTGATTGAGGTACCGTTGGGTTGGTCAATCATATTGATTTTCGTCCGTTGTGTTTTGTGATTGTTCGGATAATTGACTTAATTGTGTTATCCATTTGATGACGCTTGTCACTTGTTGGTTTTGTTATATCCCTAACGGCGACGTCGTGTTGGTCGTCGTGGAGCGTGTTTTCACGCCGTATATTCCTTTGCGTTGCTTGTAACGTTTCGCCGATGGGCGTAAGTTACGCGTTTCCTTGCGTATCTCGTTGAGTTTTCTGGCGGGATATTGCTTCTCCTACTTGTTTTAAGTTTCGGACGAAACTTCTTTAAACGAGGTTAGAATGTAAAATCCACAAATACCGATTTTTCGGTAAATTTCTTTTTCAGCCGGAGTCCGTTTTGACGACTCGCTCATGACCGTATCGTCATTTCGAGAATGATTAATTAAGTACTTTTTGTCATCCGTGTAAAAACCGGTTGTAATTCATTAAGTTTCATTCAGAAATTATCGATCTGTAATTGTCACTCAGTGTTTTTTCACTCAATTATAATCATTCATCAATCATGTTCATTCACCGTGTTCACCGTTCGGAAAAACTTCGAGTTGTGTATCATTATTGTTCATTGTTTCAACTTTCCTCTTATGAGTTCGACTTTGTTAGATCACCATTAATTTTTGGTAACTCCAAAAATTCTAAATCCTTACAATATTATAGAGCATCGAATTAGCTTTCCAATGGTTCAAACGGTGAGTCAATCGGAGTCGGACGAGAGAGTTATGGTCATTTTAGCTCACCCGCTCATTTGGCGATCACGCCGACCGGACTCGGCCGTGTCGCTGCACGCGGCCGTGCCGTACTCGTCCGGATAAGCGGTAGCGTCGCCAGAGGCCCGACCGTGTTCCAGACACGGCCGAGTCAATGCCGAGCGCCCCTTCGCGACACGGCCGTGTCATGCGGACACGGTCGAGTCCCTCCGGCCGATGCGCGCCACGGCCGTGTCATGTCGGACACGGTCGAGTCTGTCACCCTATTTAAGGCACAGCGGCGTATTTTTCGCTTGATTTCTCATTCCTTTTCTTCCCGTTCGCATTGTGGGTGTATACATCATGGAGACATGATGTTGTTCTTTCAATCCATGAAGTTTTGAGGCTCATATCATCAATCATCCGTCTATAACATCCTCCGATCTACCGAATCAATTGATTTCCTAGAAATCTAATTTTGGGGATTTTGGGTATTTTGGTTGTTTTCGTCCGATTAATCCGATTTAACTTGGTATTATGATAGATTGATGATTATTAAGATGTATTACATCTTTTTCCTTAATATTCCATGGTTGGACCGTATCGATTCGTTGTTTTGGTCGAGTTCTTGATCGACGCCTTGAAGGTGTCCGGTAAAATGTCGTAGAGGGGTTTTCGGGCGTTCTACGATTATTCTTCCTCGTATGATCGATGATTTATTGATTATATGTTGTTAGGGTCGAATTCTTGCGAATAACTCGAGTCGGAACCCTTCCGTTCGTCGTTTTCTTCAAGCTTTTCGATCGTGGGCGTATTCTTTGTCTTCGCCGGAGAATTGTAGGTGTTTGAGGTGTCCCGACTGAGCCGTGTTCGTAGGAGTGTCCGGTGTCGATTATCGAGGCAAGTATCTTGCCCATACATTACGTGTTTTGTGGATATAATGGTTGTTAATCGTCGATATGTGCTAAATAAATATTCATAACCATCTTTCTCAAAAGTATCGGTATATTTACCAACAAGGTTTTCTTAAAGACGACTTGTGTGTTCCGAGAATTAATATGCTTAATTGAATACGTGTATTAATGTTGAGTATAAGATCGTAATACTTTCGTGTGATGCCATTGTGTGTGATTACGTTGTCGGTAAGTTTTGAAGTTTAGTCCTTTGTTAAAGCTGTACGTGGAGACATGTGGTTATCGATGAATTATGTGAATTTATGTGATATTGGTTGTGCCGTTCGGTGCTGTTGGAATAGTGTGCTTTCTTGTTGATAGTATTAGTTATGGGTTATGAGTATATGTTGGATGAACTGGCCATTCTAGTAAGGTACCTCGACTATATATACTGTGATTGACCTTCGAGGCTTGTGGTTTGCAACTGTGATTTTGAAACGTGTGTGTGTGTGTTGTTCCTTCCACCCGGAGTGTCCGACGGGATGTCTGGGGGTCGATACTAAGGGGTACGGCCACGAAAGTGGACTTGGGTGCGTGTGTGTTGTTCCTTCCACCCGGAGTGTCCGACGGGATGTCTGGGGGTCGATACTAAGGGGTACGGCCACAGAAGTGGACTTGGGTGCGTGTGTGGATGAACTTCCACCCGGAGTGTCCGACGGGATGTCTGGGGGTCGATACTAAGGGGTACGGCCGCGGAAGTGGTTTCCCACCCGGAGTGTCCGACGGGATGTCTGGGGGTCGATACTAAGGGGTACGGCCGCGGGTTACCAGTTGTGGTTTTCATCTTGAGGATGACGTCGATGTTATCGTTAATTGTGATATTGTCCGGAGTATCACAATGCTTTGTGCTCGGGGTTGAGAGACATTGTATTTCGAGTCTTGGTGCTTGGCTAGAATGGCATAGGATTAATGTGTTATGTGTAATGTGTCCTTGTAAGTGATTTGAAGTGGATGATCGGGTCGTGGACCCTGTGTTTTGTGACCGGAATGGTTGGGTCGTGGACCCCGTGTTTTGTTAAACGGCTTTGTATTTTTACTAATGTACTTTTGGGCTGTGAGCCTAAATGTCTTTCGATGTACTTTAGAATTTTTCAATTTCTAACGTTTTTAAAACTCCCGAGATTTGGAAATGTTTTCAAAGTGCTTACTTACTTCGTTTCTACTTTCAAGACTTGAACTATTTTTAACTAAATATACCTCGGGAAGTATCTCGTTGTATTCTCGGAATGTGTTGTGTATGGCTCGTATTTGCACTTTATACTTGCACTAGCGAAACAGTGGAGTTTTGCTAACCCCCGAGTAATCGGGGGGTGGATATCTGTATTGTGTCCAGGTACATGCAGGTTGTCGGGAGCAAGACACTGGATCGGCACGAGGGATGATGAAAGATGAATGATACTAATCACACGAAGGCCAGTTTTGACTTGATTAGTGAGTCTATTGTATTGTCTTTTCCATGTCTTATTGTTAAATCGTTGCAAGTATTTTACCCTTGCATGTGTATGAGTCTGGATGAGTTTATGTATTTTGATTTGTAAGTCAGTGACGGAAGACCAAATCGGTCTATCGATTCGTTATTTTGATTCGTCAGTATGTAATGTAATGTGTTGTTTTGATGTCTAGCCTGGTGGATCCTCACGGAGAGGGTCTGCGGCGTGTAATATTCCCGGTTCGATCTGGGGGTGTTACATTTATGGTATCGAGCTTAGGTTGCGGAAACCTGGGCTATCGGGTTCAATCGTGTATTGTTGGGTCTTGTCTTGTCAGATTGAGTCTGACTGATGTCGTGTCGCGACGCGTCGTTTGGAATGTCGGCCGTGATTAGTATCAGGATGCAGCCATCATCTTCGTGCGACCTGTGGATGTAAGTCTCCCTACTACAGGTTGTACCACGAGCTATACGAGCCTGTGTGATTTTGTGTTATGTAGTTAATATTTGAAGATGCATCGTGAGTAAGTGACATATATTTGTTGATTCCCGTCTTGCGCTAAAATGTAGAATGATATTCTGAATGTATCCTTGTATAAATCATTTTTCTTACAAGAGTATAAACCTTGGAATTTTAAGTTTTCGAATCCTTTCGGAGTCACGTAAAATTTTTAAAATGCCCTCCAAGGGAGGAAAAAGTTGATTTTCGTATGTTGACCACAAGGTGAAAGTTGAAAACTCGAATTATTGATAATTCTTTTCCACTGTGTACTATAAGTTTTCAAAACTCGAGTTTTTAACTCAAATAAGGTCTTCAAAATATACTCAAGACGTGACTCTCGTTTGTAACTTTTCGGTTTCATGAATGTTGGTCAAAAGATGCGTATTGATGATGCTCTCGTTGTTGAGCAGTGGTGCCAGTTTTAAAATTAAAATAGTAACGTGAATGTTGAGTCCATCGGTATGTATGTGTTGAGATAGTCCTCTATATTGAGAAGTAAAATTTTCATTTTTGTAGGATGATTTTCTTTTGATGGTTGCTTGTGAGTTGTTATAATTATGTGAGTCGATGACATTTAGACTTGTATGTTGTTGCTTACTTGTAACCTTCGAGTCTAGTATTACCTCATATATGTTTGCAATCGTGTTGGTGATTAGAGCAGTTAGCACAGGCTTAGTACGAGCCTAATGCGCGCTAACGTGGCGTGTTTAGTGCACGTTAACCTTTGTTGTAACGCGCGCTAATCAACTTGGGCAGAGGCTATGGAACCGCATTATAGCCGTCAGGTCTAACTTTTGCGGCCAATCACTTGTAGTTGTATTCTCTACGTGGTGTCTAGTGATAACAAATGTTGTGCGTGAATGCGTGTTAAGACTTTTCGTATTGCTAGGTGATATTTGATTGTGGTTGATGAATTGATAAATTATGTCTGCTGTGTGTGTTCAAAAACACTTTCCTGGAAACTTCACAAAGTTTTGACGGTTCGATTAATCGGCGGCTCCGTGTATACTTTGAAAATTATTTGGAAATTGGCAAGCCGGCCTTGGATTCTCAAATAAAACCTCGACGGTATTTGAAAGAGTTGTTTTAAAGTACCTTGAATATTTTGTAAAGTATTACCGTCGTTGATGTCTGTGAAGTGTTGGGAGGATTTTGAAAATTATTTTAACGTATTGTTGCATTTTCAGATATTTTGAGTGAATGATTTTCAAAATCTTTCACACCATAAAAATATTTTATTTCAAAAACCAATGCGATTTTTATTTTCAAAAAAATATAGTGAAAGATGAAAAATCTCACTCGATGTAAAGTTCAAACTCGGATTTAGAAATGTTAGAGTATGTAAGAATGATTTGATGATCTTGCATGGTTAACTTGTTAGTTATTAACGGTGATGATGATACGTAGAGGCTTGATGACTTCAAATGATTTCAAATGAGACGGTTAAAATATGTTGTTTACAAGTTTTGATGGAACAACCCGAGGTACCAAAAGTATTTTTAAAGTTTATTTTAAATAGCATACAAATCTAAGGATTTTCAAAAGATTTCCTTTAAAAGGATACCTCGTGGATTTTCTTTTCGAGTTGTTATTGGTTACCTTATGTGATATGTCGTGCTGAGTTGGTACTTTAGCTTAATATTTTGCGAAGTTGTGCAATCGTATTGAGTGGGAATCTGCTTAGTATGCCGATGGGCAGAGGACACAGTCGTGACCACGATACTAATGGCCTTGAAGATCGGATGTGGACCAAGAGGGTATAGTCGGAAAGGTTGCTATTCCAGCACTTCGTTCTCGTTGTTTAGGTTTCGGGACGAAACCTCTTTTAAAGGTGATATGATGTAATACCCACATTTTTTTTTTCTTTCTCTTGTTTCGTCCAACCGTATCGACTGACTGTGTTCGTTGATGCTTCGACACGGTGTTGTTTCCCACATTTCTCATTCGAACGAGTTCTGATATTGTCCCAAATTGATCTATATATCGTTGTGACCTTTCCAAGTTAGGAAAATTAGTCTCGTTTTCGATCTTCCAACCCTTGGGCGGTGGAATTCCGTATTTGTTCAGCGATTGGCTTGCGTTTTGATTGAGGTACCGTTGGGTTGGTCAATCATATTGATTTTCGTCCGTTGTGTTTTGTGATTGTTCGGATAATTGACTTAATTGTGTTATCCATTTGATGACGCTTGTCACTTGTTGGTTTTGTTATATCCCTAACGGCGACGTCGTGTTGGTCGTCGTGGAGCGTGTTTTCACGCCGTATATTCCTTTGCGTTGCTTGTAACGTTTCGCCGATGGGCGTAAGTTACGCGTTTCCTTGCGTATCTCGTTGAGTTTTCTGGCGGGATATTGCTTCTCCCTACTTGTTTTAAGTTTCGGACGAAACTTCTTTTAAGGAGGGTAGAATGTAATATCCGCAATTTCCGATTTTTCGGTAAATTTCTTTTTCAGTGAGTCCGTTTTGACGACTCGCTCATGACCGCTTCGTCATTTCGAGAATGATTAATTACGACTTTTTGTCATCCGTAATACCCGGTTGTAATTCATTCGTTTTCATTCGGTAATTATCGATCTGTAATTGTCACTCGTGT
The DNA here is from genome assembly GCA_033398695.1 of Orobanche coerulescens. NCBI lineage: Eukaryota > Viridiplantae > Streptophyta > Magnoliopsida > Lamiales > Orobanchaceae > Orobanche > Orobanche coerulescens. Next base: position 106,305,087 of record CM065805.1, on the reverse strand, counting down.
ATTTTCACTCAATTATAATCATTCATCAATCATGTTCATTCACCGTGTTCACCGTTCGGAAAAACTTCGAGTTGTGTATCATTATTGTTCATTGTTTCAACTTTCCTCTTATGAGTTCGACTTTGTTAGATCACCATTAATTTTTGGTAACTCCAAAAATTCTAAATCCTTACAATATTATAGATCATCGAATTAGCTTTCCAATGGTTCAAACGGTGAGTCAATCGAGTCCGACGAGAGAGTTATGGTCGTTTTAGCTCACCCGCTCATTTGGCCGATCACGCCGACCGGACTCGGCCGTGTCGCCTGGCACGGCCGTGCCGTACTCGTCCGGATAAGCCGGTAGCGTCGCCTGAGGCCCGACCGTGTTCCGTGACACGGCCGAGTCAATGCCGAGCGCCCCTTCGCGACACGACCGTGTCATGCAGACACGGTCGAGTCCTCGCCGGCCGACAGCGCCACGACCGTGTCATGTCGGACACGGTCGAGTTTGTCACCTATTTAAGGCCCGGCGCGTATTTTTCGCCCGATTTCTCATTCCTTTTCTTCCGTTCGCGTTTGTGGTGTATACATCATGGAGACATGATGTTGTTCTTTCAATCCATGAAGTTTTGAGGCTCATATCATCAATCATCCGTCCTATAACATCCTCCGATCTACTGACCGCCGATTTCCTAGAAATCTAATTTTGGGGATTTTGGGTATTTTGGTTGTTTTCGTCCGATTAATCCGAGTGAACTTGGTATTATGATAGATTGATGATTATTAAGATGTATTACATCTTTTTCCTGAATAGTCCATGGTTGGACCGTATCGATTCGTTGTTTTGGTCGAGTTCTTGATCGACGCCTTGAAGGTGTCCTTTAAAATCTCGTAGAGGGGTTTTCTGTAGTTATAAGATTATTCTTCCTCGTATGATCTATGAATTATTGATTATATTTTGTTAGGGACGAATTCTTGCGAATAACTCGAGTAGGAACCCTTCCGCTCGTCGCTTTCTTCAAGCTTTTCGATCGTGGGCGTATTCTTTGTCTTCAGGAGAATTGTAGGTGTTTGAGGTGTCCCGACTGAGCCGTGTTCGTAGGAGTGTCCGGTGTCGATTATCGAGGCAAGTATCTTGCCCATACATTACGTGTTTTGTGGATATAATGGTTGTTAATCGTCGATATGTGCTAAATAAATATTCATAACCATCTTTCTCAAAAGTATCGGTATATTTACCAACAAGGTTTTCTTAAAGACGACTTGTGTGTTCCGAGAATTAATATGCTTAATTGAATACGTGTATTAATGTTGAGTATAAGATCGTAATACTTTCGTGTGATGCCATTGTGTGTGATTACATTGTCGGTAAGTTTTGAAGTTTAGTCCTTTGTTAAAGCTGTACGTGGAGACATGTGGTTATCGATGAATTATGTGAATTTATGTGATATTGGTTGTGCCGTTCGGTGCTGTTGGAATAGTGTGCTTTCTTGTTGATAGTATTAGTTATGGGTTATGAGTATATGTTGGATGAACTGGCCATTCTAGTAAGGTACCTCGACTATATATACTGTGATTGACCTTCGAGGCTTGTGGTTTGCAACTGTGATTTTGAAACCTATGTGTGTGTTGTTCCTTCCACCCGGAGTGTCCGACGGGATGTCTGGGGGTCGATACTAAGGGGTACGGCCACGGAAGTGGACTTGGGTGCGTGTGTGTTGTTCCTTCCACCCGGAGTGTCCGACGGGATGTCTGGGGGTCGATACTAAGGGGTACGGCCACGGAAGTGGACTTGGGTGCGTGTGTGGATGAACTTCCACCCGGAGTGTCCGACGGGATGTCTGGGGGTCGATACTAAGGGGTACGGCCGCGGAAGTGGTTTCCCACCCGGAGTGTCCGACGGGATGTCTGGGGGTCGATACTAAGGGGTACGGCCGCGGGTTACCAGTTGTGGTTTTCATCTTGAGGATGACGTCGATGTTATCGTTAATTGTGATATTGTCCGGAGTATCACAATGCTTTGTGCTCGGGGTTGAGAGACATTGTATATCGAGTCTTGGTGCTTGGCTAGAATGGCATAGGATTAATGTGTTATGTGTAATGTGTCCTTGTAAGTGATTTGAAGTGGATGATCGGGTCGTGGACCTGTGTTTTGTGACCGAATGGTTGGGTCGTGGACCCCGTGTTTTGTTAAACGGATTTGTATTTTGAAAAATGAACTTTGGGGCTGTGACCCTAAATGGCTTTCGAGGAACTTTAGAATTTTTCAATTTCTAACGTTTTTAAAACTCCCGAGATTTGGAAATGTTTTCAAAGTGCTTACTTACTTCGTTTCTACTTTCAAGACTTGAACTATTTTTAACTAAATATACCTCGAAGTATCTCGTTGTATTCTCGGAATGTGTTGTGTATGGCTCGTATTTGCACTTTATACTTGCACTAGCGAAACAAAGGAGTTTTGCTAACCCCGAGTAATCGGGGTGGATATCTGTATTGTGTCCAGGTACATGCAGGTTGTGGGAGCAAGACACTGGATCGGCACGAGGGATGATGAAAGATGAATGATACTAATCACACGAAGGCGCTTTTGACTTGATTAGTCGGAGTCTATTGTATTGTCTTTTCCGCTGTCTTATTGTTCGTCGTTGCAAGTATTTTACCCTTGCATGTGTATGAGTCTGGATGAGTTTATGTATTTTGATTTGTAAGTCAGTGACGGAAGACCAAATCGGTCTATCGATTCGTTATTTTGATTCGTCAGTATGTAATGTAATGTGTTGTGTTGATTTCTAGCCTGGTGGATCCTCACGGAGAGGGTCTGCGGCGTGTAATATTCCCGGTTTGATCTGGGGGTGTTACACGTATATAAATACATGTGTTGTGGTCAACACTTGTCATTTTTCATTTTCTCTCCTCTTCTTCGAGCTTCTAGACGACTCCAGGGCAGTGTAGGCGAGGCTTTCGGCGGAGCACGGTTGAAACTCAAATCTTTCCAACTCCAAGTAAAGATCTATCAATCTTACGTCGTCTTCACCAAGGAATCGAGGTAATCCTTCCGTAGAACCCTAACTTTGGGGAAATTTGGGGATTTTGGGGATCTCGTTTCTCCACTGCCTTAACTCCAAATCATGATGGATTGTAGTTGAAAATGGTTGTATAGGTATGATTTCATGATTTCCTCAAGGTTTTGTGGATTGATTCCAAATCCTCTTTTGTAAATCGAGCAAAACCCATTACGCCCTCGTAGTACTCGATTAAATGGTCCTAAGGGTAGAACTTAGGATGGATTTTCGTGTCTCCAACAAATTGTAACGATTAACGCCTCAATGTTTGTTAGGAGCGAGATTCGGAAGATAGTTCGGACCGTAACCTTGTTCGTCGTCTGTTCCTTTGAGAGTAAGAAATTTCAGGCAAGTACTTTATTGCATTAGTTTATGGCATGCATTTCTGTGATGGTTTAGAGAATGAGGAGAGTTGAAAGGTTATTCTCGGGTACTCTCACTCGGGGATTGACTCGACGGGGTCACACGGGGACCTGGTGGCTTAGCGGCTGGACCGGGTCACGAGAGATACTTTGAGTGGACATCCTCACCTGGGGATTGCTCGACGGGGCACACAGGGACTTGGTGGCTTGAGGGCCGGACCGGGTCGCGAGGGTTGTCGGAGTGTTTTTACTGGTGATTGATATTGATATTCCGGAATATCGTAAATTGAACTGTTTTGGGATTTTGAAATGATTTGGAAATGCCTGTGGATTAAAATAATTGTAATACTGTACTTGCACTAGCGGTTGTGGCTAACCCCATTGTTGGGGTGGAATGTTTTGTACATTTCAGGTAATCTCGAGGGACAGGAGCCCCCATGTGGCGCACACGGAGTTGACAAGCACACTGGATGTTAGAGAGCTCGCATCAGTCGTTATATTGTGATGTTGAGTCAGTTTTATATACTGTATTATGGGTGGTTTTGAGTTGTACTTTGTCGTGTAATGTTTGCGTTCAGTGATGATTTGAAATATACTCTTTTGGCCGCGGCCGAGGCCTAACTTGTGTTTTGTAACCTTTGTTGGACTATTATGTCATGGTCGTTATGTATTGGATTGTGGTTAAATCTTGTGTGTCGTCAGCCTGGCGGGACCCTTGTGTGTCCTGTGGCGTGTAATATTCCCAGTTGGATCTGGGGGTGTTACAACAATAATGCACTCGGCCGGACTCGACAGAATACAGCAAGCGTCCGGCCGGATCCGGCGAGCACTCGGCTCGATACAGCAACGCGCTCGGCCGGACTCGGCAGAATACAGCAAGCGTCCGGCCGGATCCAGCGAGCACTCAGCTCGATACAGCAATGCGCTCGGCCGGACTCGGCAGAATACAGCAAGCGTCTGGACGGATCCAGCGAGCACTCGGCTCGATACAGCAACGCGCTCGGCCGAACTCGGCAGAATACAGCAAGCGTCCGGCCACGAGCCGGACGTGCTCGGCCATACTCGGCAGCTGTATGGAAAATCGTCCAACGATTCGATACAGCTCGTTTTCAGGCAGATTTCTAAAATCCTGTTATTCCTGATCTGAATATTATTAATATAAATCATGTTTCAAAGAAAAACCTGATTTATACCATAACATAAAATCACGGAAAAACGACACTACGAAGAACAATAAAATATCTACGATTATCAAAATGATTCTAAATCACAAAATAAGCATTCCAAATGTTAAATATCGTATATACGATCGCAAGACCTCGCTCCGATACCACTGTTGGGATTCCGTGCCTAAAACGAAGGCCCAGCGGAAGCGGTAAAACAAAAATTAATTCGATCCGAATCCCTACGAGGATCGATCGAGCTACGCATATACGAATATAAAATAAACAAAGGAAGATTCGAAATCATACCCTTGTCGTCCGTTGATTATATGGATTTCCTTCTCTTGAGCTATTCCCCAAACGATCCAAAATGCTCCAAGCCCTTGGATGATCCAACGCCGAAAAAACCGCGTCTCTACTTGTCACGCGTCGGAGAAACGAACGGAATGACAACACTCGATTAACCTCTAAGGTTACGGCTAGAATCAAGTGATGAAACTTTAATTATGACACTCTAAGTGTTTAAATATATATATATCTCTCAATATTATCTCTTGATGTTTCTCTAAGAACAAATCAAGAAGAAAAGGAAGAAAAATGAAGACTATAAAAGCAACTCTTTTTCTCTCACTGCCTCCAGCTTTTTCACGTATGGAATGGGGTTAGGAATAGGGAGCAAGTCTTCCTTTTATTCTTCCAACCTTATCTCCTCAAATCACCTTTACCATATAATAAGAGATACCATATCTCTTAAAGTCATTTGTCTTCCATTATAAAATGGAGACAAAGACCAAGAGGGGTTAGGTGAAAGGGGAGTGGCAGCCATCTAAAAGGGGAATATGAGTTTGGTCCGTTTCGGACTCCTGTGAGTCCAAACAGATAAACTTTGATTCCGTTCCGATGTAGTTATATTAATTAATTAATCCAATTAATTAATCATATCAAATACATAACAACATAATTAATTTCTCCAAGAAATAATTATATTTATGAATTAAATTAATCACCAAGTAATTTATTTAATTCATTTGGCCATAAATTAATTTATCCAATAAATCAATTTAGACATCCAATGTCCCAATTAATTAGATATCCAATATCTAATATTCATAATGAGAGAATAAGCTCGATTCATTCCGTCGTCAATCCTATTGCGCGACTCGGTAGGTTCGTCTCAGTCAGCAATGGGAGGAACCAAAGAGTAGTAGCACCACCTAGCCAGCCTGGCGGCCTACACTGTACCCCAACTGAGAACGAATGATTGGGATCATTCAAGAACTATTCTATCGTGAATACCAGTATACGTATAAACCCTTCTTTCAAATGTCCCGATCAAGTTATAGGGTCACGGTTGTAACACCCCCAATCTACTCAGGGAATATTACACGCCGCAGACCCTCTCCGTGAGGATCCACCAGGCTAGACATCAAAACAACACATTACATTACATACCGACGAATCAAAATAACGGACCAATAGACCGATTTGGTCTTTCGTCACTGACTTACAAATCAAAATACATAAACTCATCCAGACTCATACCCACACAAGGGTCAAATACTTGCAACAACGAACAATAAGACAGCGGAAAAGACAATACAATGGACTCCGACTAACTGAACCCAAAACTGGCCTTCGTGTGATTAGTATCATTCGTCTTTCATCATCCCTCGTGCCGATCATGTGTCTTGCTCCCGAAAACCTCCATGTACCTGGACACAATACAGATATCCACCCCCCGATTACTCGGGGGTTAGCAAAACTCTACTGTTTCGCTAGTGCAAGTATAAAGTGCAAATACGAGCCATACACAACACATTCCGAGAATATAACGAAAGACTTCCCGAGATATATTTAGTTAAAAAATAGTTCAAGTCTTGAAAGCAGAAACGAAGCAAGTAAGCATTTTGAAAACATTTCCAAATCTCGGGAGTTTTGAAAACATCAGAAATTGAAAAGTTCTTAATTCCTCGAAAGCCATTTAGGGTCACAGCCCCAAAGTTCTTTTTTCCAAAATACAAATCCGTTTAACAAAACACGGGGTCCACGACCCAACCATTCCGGTCACAAAACACAGGGTCCACGACCCGATCATTCACTTCATTTCACTTACAAGGACATATTACACATAACACATTATTCTTATGCCATTCTAGCCAAGCACCAAGACTCGATATATAATGTCTCTCGACCCCGAGCACAAAGCATTGTGATACTCCGGACAATATCACAATTAACGAAAACATCAACGTCATCCTCAAGATGAAAACCACAACTGGTAACCCACGGTCGTACCCCTTAGTATCGACCCCCAGACATCCCGTCGGACACTCCGGGTGGGAAACCACTTCCGCGGCCGTACCCCTTAGTATCGACCCCCAGACATCCCGTCGGACACTCCGGGTGGATGTTCATCCACACACGCACCCAAGTCCACTTCCGTGGCTGTACCCCTTAGTATCGACCCCCAGACATCCCGTCGGACACTCCGGGTGGAAGGAACAACACACACACACGTTCCAAAATCACAGTTGCAAACCACAAGCCTCGAAGGTAAATCACAGTATATATAGTCGAGGTACCTTACTAGAATGGCCAGTTCATCCAACATATACTGACGACCAAGTAATGATATGATTCACGAGGAAGCACAAGATTTCAACAGCACCGAACGACACAACTAGTATCACACAAACTCACATATTCATCCATAAACACGTGACTCCAAGTACATAATTTGACAAAAGAATTACACTTTACATTTACCAACGACATATTCATACGCAATGACATCACAAGAAAGTAAGGTGATTCTATACTCGACACTAGCTCGCATATTCAACTAAACACATTAATTCCCGACACACACGGGTCACCTTTACAAAAAGCATGATGGTAAATATTCCGATTCTTTTGAAAAATGGTTATTAATATTTATTTAGCACATATCGACGATTAACAACCATAATATCCACAAAACACGTAATGTATGGGCAAGATACTTGCCTCGACAATCGATACCGGACACTCCTACAATCACGGCTCAGTCGGGACACCTCCAACACCTACGATTCCCCGGCGAAGGAAAATAATACACCCACGATCGAGAAGCTTGAAGAAAACGACGAACTGAAGGGTTCCGACTCGAGTTCTTCACAAGAATTCGACCCTAACAACATATAATCAATAAATCATCGATCATACGAGAGAATAATCGTAGAACGCCTGAAAACCCCTCTAAGACATTTTACCGGACACCTTCAAGGCATCGATCAAGAACTCGACCAAATCGACGAATCGATACGATCCGACCATGAAATAATAAATGAAATGATATAATATATCTAAATTATCATCAATCCATCAAAATCCTAAGTTAAATCGGATTAAACGGACGAAAACGAACAAAATACCCAAAATCCCCAAAATTAGATTTCTAGAAAATCTGACCTGATTCGGTAGATCGGAGGGTGTTATAGGATGGATGATTGATGATATGAACTCCAAAACTTCATGGATTGATTGTCCAACAACATCTCTCCATGATTAACCAAGCTCCACCGCTAAGGGAAGAAAACGAGTGAGAAGCGCCAAAACCCGTCTAGGCCATAAATAGCCGCACAGGTGCCGCGGCCCGTGGGAGTGTGCCGCGCACAGCCCAAAAATGGCTCCTGGTGGTCGGCGGCAGCCGCGGCTCGGCCGGAGTGTGCCGCGGCACCTGCATCGGTTTGGCCGAAAAATGCCACAGAGTGTGCCGCGGCTCGGCCGAGTGTGCCGCGGCACTGATCGCTCGGCCGAAGCCGCTGAGCACCGCCGGCCGTGACTCGGCAGAAGCTGCCGAGCACTACCGGCCGTGACTCGGCTGCCGGCTGGCAGGTTGCCGGCCATGACTCGGCCGGCCAACTCCGACGGCCCGAACGACCCAAACCCGAACTCGAATACGAATCGATGATACGATTACGACGTACTCGCAAAGACTAATCTAAGAGCTAAGAGAACACACAATTCACCACCCGAAGGCTCGAATTCAACAACGAAGTAATTACCCAAAACATTGGGAAATTACGAAAATGGCCCAAAACGTCCGAAAATCACGATACGCGATCGAAACACCAAACCAAAGCTCGCAACATGAATAATAACATTAAATGAACTTACGAGAAACTCAAACGACGCTGGACGAGATTCGCAAGAATCGCACTCAAGTGCGGAAAAGTCGCTAAAAGCTCGGAACTCAACAAAACGGTACCAAACGAACTCGATGACAAAAAGTGCAGAATTAATCATTCTCTAAATGACGAAACGGTCATGAGCGAGTCGTCAAAATGGACTCGCTGAAAAAGAAATTTACCGAAAATCGGAAATTGCGATATTACATTCTACCCTCCTTAAAAGAAGTTTCGTCCCGAAACTTAAAACAAGTAGGGAGAAGCAATATCCCGCCAGGAAAACTCAACGAGATACGCAAGGAAACGCGTAACTTATGCCCATCGGCGAAACGTTACAAGCAACGCAAAGGAATATACGGCGTGAAAACACGCTCCACGATTTACCAACACAACGCCGCCGTTAGGGATATAATAAAACCAACAAGTGACAAGCGTCATCAACTGGATAATACAATCAAGTCAATTATCCGAACAAACACAAAACATAACGGACGAAAATCAATACGATTGACCAACCCAACGGTACATCAATCAAAACGCGAGCCAATCGCTGAACAAATACGGAATTCCACCGCCCAAGGGTTGGAAGATCGAAAACGAGACTAATTTTACAAACTTGAAAAGGTCACAACGATATATAGATCAATTTGGGACAATATCAGAACTCGCTCGAATGACAAAGGTGAGAAACAACACCAGGTCAGAAGCATCAACGAACACAGTCGAGTCGATACGATTGGACGAAACAGAAGAGAAAGAAAGAAAAAATGCGGGTATTACATCATATCACCTTTAAAAGAGGTTTCGTCCCGAAACCTAAACAACGAGAACGAAGTTCTGGAATAGCAACCTTCCCGACCATATCCTCTTGGTCCACATCCGATCTTCATGGCCATTAGTATCGTGGTCACGACTGCGTCCTCTGCCCATCGGCATACTAAGCGGATTCCCACTCAATACGATTGCACAACTTCGCAAAATATTATACTAAGGTACCAACTCAGCACGACATATCACATGAGGTAACCAATAACAACTCGAAAAGAAAATCCACGAGGTATCCTTTTAAAGGAAATAACGACATGAGGTATCACATGAGGTAACTTGAAGATCATCAAATCATTCTTACATACTCTAACATTTCCGAATCCGAGTTTGAACTTTACATCGAGTGAGATTTCTCATCTTTCACTATATATTTTTGAAAATAAAAATCGCATTGGTTTTTGAAATAAGATATTTTTATGGTGTGAAAGATTTTGAAAATCATTCACTCGAATTATTTGAAAATGCAACAATACGTTAAAATCATTTTCGAAAATTCTCCCAACACTTCACAAACATCAACGACGGTAAAATTTTTCAAAATGTTCAAGGTACTTTAAAACAACTCTTTCAAATACCGTCGAGGTTTTATTTGAGAATCCTAGGCCGGCTCGCAAATTTCAAACAATTTCCAAAGTTCATACGAAGCCGCCGGCTAATCGCACTTGCACAAACTTATGAAAGTTTTAGAAAAGCGTGTTCGAACACACTCGAAGCAGACATAATTCATCAATTCATCAAACACAATCAAATATCACCTAGCAATACAAAAAGTCTTAACACATATTCACGCACAACAGTTGTTATCACTAGACACCACGTAGAGAATACAACTACAGGTGATTGGCCGCAAAAGTTAGACCTAACGGCTATAATGCGGTTCCATAGCCTCTGCCTGCATCGACTAACGCTCGCTACAACACATATTTAGCGTGCGCTACCCATGCTGCATTAGCGCGCGCTAGCCTTACACTTAGCGTGCGCTAACGGTTCTATTTTAGCGACATGATTGCGAACATATATACGACATTACTGGAATCGAAGGTCACAATTAAACAACAACAATATTCGAATCTCAAAGCCATCGATTCATATAATTACAACACATCATGAGCAACAATCAAAAGGCAATTGTCATTCAAAACCGAAAAGTTAAAAGCAAGGATCACGTCTTGAGTATATTTTGTAGAACTCATTTGAGTTCAAAACTCGTGTTTTGAAAACTTATAGTACACAGTGGAAAAGAATTATCAATAATTCTAGTTTTCAGAACTTTCAGCCTTGTGGTCAACATACGAAAATCAACTTTTTCCTCCCTTGGAGGGCATTTTAAAAATTTTACGTGACTCCCCGAAAGGATTCGAAAACTTAAAATTCCAAGGTTTATACTCTTGCAAGAAAAATGATTTATACAAGGATACATTCAAAGAATATCATTCTACATTTTAGCGCAAGACGAGAATCAACAAATATATGTCACTTACTCACGATGCACCTTCAAATATTAACTACATAACACAAAATCACACAGGCTCGTATAGCTCGTGGTACAACCTGTAGTAGGGAGACTTACATCCACAGACCGCACGAAGATGATGGCTGCACCCTGATACTAATCACGGCCGACATTCCAAACGACGCGTCGCGACACGACATCAGTCAGACTCAATCTGACAAGACAAGACCCAACAATACACGACTGGACCCGACAACCTAGGTTTCCGCAACCTAAGCTCCGATACCATAAATGTAACACCCCCAATCTACTCAGGGAATATTACACGCCGCAGACCCTCTCCGTGAGGATCCACCAGGCTAGACATCAAAACAACACATTACATTACATACCGACGAATCAAAATAACGGACCAATAGACCGATTTGGTCTTTCGTCACTGACTTACAAATCAAAATACATAAACTCATCCAGACTCATACCCACACAAGGGTAAAATACTTGCAACAACGAACAATAAGACAGCGGAAAAGACAATACAATGGACTCCGACTAACTGAACCCAAAACTGGCCTTCGTGTGATTAGTATCATTCGTCTTTCATCATCCCTCGTGCCGATCCTGTGTCTTGCTCCCGAAAACCTGCATGTACCTGGACACAATATAGATATCCACCCCCCGATTACTCGGGGGTTAGCAAAACTCCACTGTTTCGCTAGTGCAAGTATAAAGTGCAAATACGAGCCATACACAACACATTCCGAGAATATAACGAAAGACTTCCTGAGATATATTTAGTTAAAAAATAGTTCAAGTCTTGAAAGCAGAAACGAAGCAAGTAAGCATTTTGAAAACATTTCCAAATCTCGGGAGTTTTGAAAACATCAGAAATTGAAAAGTTCTTAATTCCTCGAAAGCCATTTAGGGTCACAGCCCCAAAGTTCTTTTTTCCAAAATACAAATCCGTTTAACAAAACACGGGGTCCACGGCCCAACCATTCCGGTCACAAAACACAGGGTCCACGACCCGATCATTCACTTCATTTCACTTACAAGGACATATTACACATAACATATTATTCTTATGCCATTCTAGCCAAGCACCAAGACTCGATATATAATGTCTCTCGACCCCGAGCACAAAGCATTGTGATACTCCGGACAATATCACAATTAACGAAAACATCAACGTCATCCTCAAGATGAAAACCACAACTGGTAACCCGCGGTCGTACCCCTTAGTATCGACCCCGGACATCCGTCGGACACTCCGGGTGGGAAACCACTTCCGCGGCCGTACCCCTTAGTATCGACCCCCAGACATCCCGTCGGACACTCCGGGTGGAAGTTCATCCACACACGCACCCAAGTCCACTTCCGTGGCCGTACCCCTTAGTATCGACCCCCAGACATCCCGTCGGACACTCCGGGTGGAAGGAACAACACACACACACGTTCCAAAATCACAGTTGCAAACCACAAGCCTCGAAGGTAAATCACAGTATATATAGTCGAGGTACCTTACTAGAATGGCCAGTTCATCCAACATATACTGACGACCAAGTAATGATATGATTCACGAGGAAGCACAAGATTTCAACAGAACCGAACGACACAACTAGTATCACACAAACTCACATATTCATCCATAAACATGTGACTCCAAGTACATAATTTGACAAAAGAATTACACTTTACATTTACCAACGACATAATCATACGCAATGACATCACAAGAAAGTAAGGTGATTCTATACTCGACACTAGCTCGCATATTCAACTAAACACATTAATTCCCGACACACACGGGTCACCTTTACAAAAAGCATGATGGTAAATATTCCGATTCTTTTGAAAAATGGTTATTAATATTTATTTAGCACATATCGACGATTAACAACCATAATATCCACAAAACACGTAATGTATGGGCAAGATACTTGCCTCGACAATCGATACCGGACACTCCTACAATCACGGCTCAGTCGGGACACCTCGAACACCTACGATTCCCGCGAAGGAAAAGAATACACCCACGATCGAGAAGCTTGAAGAAAACGATTTAATCGAAGGGTTCCGACTCGAGTTCTTCACAAGAATTCGACCCTAACAACATATAATCAATAAATCATCGATCATACGAGGAAGAATAATCGTAGAACGCCCGAAAACCCCTCTAAGACATTTTACCGGACACCTTCAAGGCATCGATCAAGAACTCGACCAAATCGACGAATCGATACGATCCGACCATGGAATAATAAATGAAATGATATAATATATCTAAATTATCATCAATCCATCAAAATCCTAAGTTAAATCGGATTAAACGGACGAAAACGAACAAAATACCCAAAATCCCCAAAATTAGATTTCTAGAAAATCTGACGTGATTCGGTAGATCGGAGGATGTTATAGGATGGATGATTGATGATATGAACTCCAAAAACCTCATGGATTGATTGTCCAACAACATCTCTCCATGATTAACCAAGCTCCAGCCGCGGAAGGGAAGAAAACGAGTGAGAAAAATGGCCAAAAACCCGTCTGCAGGGCCATAAATAGTGCCGCACACGGTGCCGCGGCACGAGCCCAAAAATGGCTCCCGTGGTCGGCAGGTGCCGCGGCTCGGCCGGGAGTAGCCGCGGCACCCGTACGATCGGTTTGGCCAAAAATGCCACAGAGTGTGCCGCGGCTCGGCCGGAGTGTGCCGCGGCACCGTGCTCGGCCGTAAGCCGCCGAGCACCGCCGGCCGTGACTCGCCAAGGCTGCTGGGCCAGTTCGGCCATGATTCGCCGGCCAACTCCGACGGCCCGAACGACCCCGAAACCCGAACTCGAATACGAATCGATGATACGGTTACGATGTACTCGCAAAGACGAATCTAATAGCCAAGAGAACACACATTCACCACCCGAAGGCTCGGAATTCAACAACTAAGTAATTACCCAAAACTTTGGGAAATTACGAAAATGGCCCAAAACGTCCGAAAATCACGATACGCGATCGAAACACCAAACCAAAGCTCGCAACATGAATAATAACATTAAATGAACTTACGAGAAACTCAAACGGCTTGTGACGAGATTCGCAAGAATCGCACTCAAGTGCGGAAAAGTCGCTAAAAAGCTCGGAACTCAACAAAACGGTACCGAAACGAACTCGGATGACAAAAAGTGCAGAATTAATCATTCTCGAAATGACGAAACGGTCATGAGAGAGTCGTCAAAACGGACTCCGGCTGAAAAAGAAATTTACCGAAAAATCGGAAATTGCGGATATTACAACGGTTTGTCAAACCCTAACTGTACTTGACGCTATGCATGTGTTAATACAAATCGAGATCATCGAGCTCTCGTATATCCAATACAACTAGCTCCAATGCTTTGGCCAAAGACTTATGATCTCATCTGCCAATAACCGCATAGTACAATTAACCCACTCACTAACGGGAGAAAAAATTCTATCTTGGTATTCAGTAGGACCTGTTACTTGCCCGTCAAGATGCACGTCGAGTGTAACGCCCCAATACTTATTTAAATGCTAACGATTGTTGTTGCCCAAAATATTTATCCGAAGATCAATACTGCTGGAAGACGGACAACAAACAACAATTGCGGGAGCACTTCCGAGAGAATATAAATAATACAAGATTTGCCGGGTTTGTTAGGCCCGGGCTTGAATGCTCTCTCGAGATGTTATTAATACAAATATTCGTGGATACAAGTATTAATGAGAGAAATCTAAATACAATGAGTGTAAAAAGACTTTGTTAATCCGGCTCTTGAGCGAAGCTTGGTGTTCTTCGTCCCGCCGATAATCTGCTCGAGGAGAAAAGGCCGGGAGAAGTAAGACCGAAAGAAAGCTGTTGCCAAGAGTTGGAGATTAGCCAAGTGCTGGTATTTTGCTTCTGTGTTATGTGCTTGAATCGCGATATTGCAGAAGGAAGCTGAAGAAGCTGAAGATGTATGCCAAAATCTCGGTTCAGTGCAGAAGAGTTTCGGTCCTTGGACAAGTGCTGGGAGCCTTGTTTATATAGGGGCAGCCGGGTCCTGTCCTGTAGCGGGCCGATCGCCTGCCGGCTAATATAATAAGGTGCCGATTGTCTGTCGGCTAATATTATAAGGGGCCGATCTCCTGGGCTGTCGGGCTAAAGTCCAAGAAAGATGCTGGCTGTCGGGCTAAAGTCCAAGGGAGAGGCTGCCACAGCTGGGCGGTCTAATAAGGAGCCATCACGTGTCCGGAATCAGTCAACATGCGGCCCTACTGACAAGCTTTCGGCGGCTTGTCGGCTGGTGGAGAGAATCTGCCAGACTGTGGTCAATGGCCCGTGATTCGCGGATCTTGTCTCGGCCCTTGCACGTGGTGCCAGTCCTGGGGCCCGGCCTTCGCCGACTGGATGGCCATCGGTGGAGATCGACATGAGGCGATCGTCTCTAGCTGATCATCCGAGGTCGCCATCGGCCAGTGGATGGAGGTCGCCAAGGGTCGGTCGCCGAGTACCGAGAGGAGATCGTCCATTAGTAGGTCGCCAGGGGTCGGTCGCCGAGTACCGAGAGGCGATCGTCTTGAGGTCGATCGCTCGATACCGGGACTTGTCCTGGGGCCTTCGGTCGGTCGATGTAGCTCGTCCGCTGGGTTAAGGCTCGGTCGCTAGGTCGCTGATCGGCAGATCTGACTTGGCCGCTCGGCAGTGACTTGGTCGCCCGTCCTCCTAGTAGATCGCCGGTCGGAAGGTGTTAATTCTTGACACAACAATTGCCCCCCAGCTTGCTCCTATGTTGAAGACATGGGGCGAGGTGGTTTTTGCTGGTGATCGTGTATGGATGAGGACGGGCGATCTGAGCTGACTTAGGACTCGGACTTGGGCTATCATGGTCGATTGGCTTAGCTATCTTTCGGTCTTGTACCTGCAAAAACAACATTGGCCGATCCCCCATGGAAACTAGGTGGTTTCGCTTTGTTTGAGGAATCGTGCACAGTCGCGGAGATCGATGGACCGATTCCATGACCGTGTCTTGATGCGCGAAGACAATGAGTGTCTCGTGACTCACTTTATTATGAGGGTCCTCTGTTAGGCTGCGCCTCGCCTCGTATTTAAATGAAGGGCGTGCGGTCTCGGTCTAGAGGAGTCCTTGCGCGGGGCAGCGTCGGATGAATCAACTCCACGCCCGCGGCTTGTTAGCTCTACTTCCACCTCGGCCAGCCATGGAGATGGCCGACCTCGACGGTGTACGTTGAGACGGGGTTGTGGCATGTGTCCACTGATTAATGTTGGAGAGCCCTCAGACTACGCCGGCCTCGTATTTAAACGAAGGGCGGGCGATCTTGGCCGAAAGGGACCTTGCATGGCCAAGCGGCAGTTCCATCGACCGCCAGACCATGGCTTTATGATGCGCGGTGGAGGCGATCTTATGCCTTAGTCCGTCATGTTATATCTTGGCCGGATCAGATGGCGATCGTGTCCACCGGGTTGCCGATGATGTTGCGATCCGGCCTAAGATCGGGCGATCGTCGCTCGGCGGCCGATCGCTTTATTCGTAGGTCGATATTGGCGATCGGGCGGCGGCTAGTCCCTCATTTAAAATGGACTGTAGGTGGGGATCGAGTCCTCCGGCTCTGCTGGGTAGTAGCAATCGGGCTGGGAGACTGGAGGTCGTCGTACGGGCGCCGATCGCCCTACTCCTAGGCTGAGAAGAAGTCTTTGCCTGGACAGGAAATCTGCGGCTCTAGCCCGGAAGGCTGCGTAGGTCGTCGGTAGGGTCTTCGTGAGATGCCTGAACATAGGCGAGAAGCCCTGAAAACCTCCTAGAACCGTGTAGAGGGCGGTCTCATCGCTTACGGGCTCGCCGTTGAGGATGATCACGTCTACCCGGTCGATGTAGTCCGAGTCGGACTCTTCTTCGCCCTGCCTGATTTGCATC
The DNA here is from genome assembly GCA_033398695.1 of Orobanche coerulescens. Taxonomy (NCBI): domain Eukaryota; kingdom Viridiplantae; phylum Streptophyta; class Magnoliopsida; order Lamiales; family Orobanchaceae; genus Orobanche; species Orobanche coerulescens. Next base: position 106,288,144 of record CM065805.1, on the reverse strand, counting down.
ATGCGATGGCGACCTTCTGGCCGGGCGACCCTGGTGGCGAAGTATTCCGTGAAGACGTGCGCCAGCTCGTTAAAGGAGCCTATGGACCGAGGTGGTAATGAGGTGTACCACCAGTGGGCGAGGTCGTCTAGCGTCAGAGGGAACATCCGGCACCTGGTCGCATCCGATGCCCCACACCCGGTCATGTAGATGTTGAACTTGTGTAGGTGTGTTTGGGGGTCCGATCGCCCCTGGTACACGGGTGTCTGAGGAGGAGCGATCTTGTGCTGCACGGGGGCGAGCTCGATGTCGATCGCGAGCGGCTCGCTCGGTGCGGCGATCGTCTTCATGGCGCCTGCCCCGGATTGCAGGAGCGCCTTCACGTCGTCGATCTGACGTTGTATTGCGGCAATCGCCGCGGCTCGGCTGCTTGCGGATCGGCTTTGGGAGCGGGGACCGAGGCGATCGTGTACCGACCTCCGGACCCCGCTGCTGCCGACCTCGGGAATTTGGCGAGCCGAGCCAGCGGCCGGATCGCCTTGTGGGAGCCGGGTAGGCCGAGCTCCCGGTGACGGACACCAACTCCGCTGCCTCGTAGCCGGGCCGGATCGCCTTGGCCGCTGTGTCGGATCGCCGCCTGTGCGATCAAGACAGACGTGCCCCGGCTGCCGAGCGCCTCTTCTTGCGGGCGAGAGCCTCCTGGCGCTCGCTCGGCCAGTAGTGCCTTGAGCTTCCGCTTGATCTTCCGGCGGGAGACCGAGGGGGTGATAGATGGAGGCGCGTCGAGAGCACTCCGTCGCTCCTAAAGGACGGCTATGGCCTCTTCGATCTGTTCATTGGTTCGGAACTGATCGAGCGAGAGGCTCGGGCCGCCTTCCCGGGATGGGATCGAGCGTCTCTGACCGCGGCGGCTACCTTCCACCATCGGCTGCGGCTCGGACTGGGACGGAACAGGGGTCCGGCCACCGTCGGGCTTTCTTCGACGCGGAGGCGGAAGACATGATTTCTGAAGGATTGCTTTGAAGTGCAGTGAGTGTCACTTCAAGTATCTGCCCCGAGAACAGTGAGTGTTCTTCGGGACGGTAGGTATGAAAAAATTCGAGGGTTGGATGCCCCCCTTCCTCTAGCGCCAATTGTTGTTGCCCAAAATATTTATCCGAAGATCAATACTGCTGGAAGACGGACAACAAACAACAATTGCGGGAGCACTTCCGAGAGAAGATAAATAATACAAGATTTGCCGGGTTTGTTAGGCCCGGGCTTGAATGCTCTCGCAAGATGTTATTAATACAAATATTCGTGGATACAAGTATTAATGAGAGAAATCTAAATACAATGAGTGTAAAAAGACTCTGTTAATCCGGCTCTTGAGCGAAGCTTGGTGTTCTTCGTCCCGCCGATAATCTGCTCGAGGAGAAAAGGCCGGGAGAAGTAAGACCGAAAGAAAGCTGTTGCCAAGAGTTGGAGATTAGCCAAGTGCTGGTATTTTGCTTCTGTGTTATGTGCTTGAATCGCGATATTGCAGAAGGAAGCTGAAGAAGCTGAAGATGTATGCCAAAATCTCGGTTCAGTGCAGAAGAGTTTCGGTCCTTGGACAAGTGCTGGGAGCCTTGTTTATATAGGGGCAGCCGGGTCCTGTCCTGTAGCGGGCCGATCGCCTGCCGACTAATATAATAAGGTGTCGATCGTCTGTCGGCCAATATTATAAGGGGCCGATCTCCTCGGCTGTCGGGCTAAAGTCCAAGAAAGATGCTGGCTGTCGGGCTAAAGTCCAAGGGAGAGGCTGCCACAGCTGGGCGGTCCAATAAGGAGCCATCACGTGTCCGGAGTCAGTCAACATGCGGCCCTACTGACAAGCTTTCGGCGGCTTGTCGGCTGGTGGAGAGAATCTGCCAGACTGTGGTCAATGGCCCGTGATTCGCGGATCTTGTCTCGGCCCTTGCACGTGGTGCCGCCTGGGCCCGGCCGCCGACCGGATGGCCATCGGTGGAGATCGACATGAGGCGATCGTCTCTAGCCGATCATCCGAGGTCGCCATCGGCCGCTGGATGGAGGTCGCCAAGGGCCTGGCCGCCGAGTACCGAGAGGAGATCGTCCATTAGTAGGTCGCCAGGTCGGCCGCCGAGTACCGAGAGGCGATCGCCTTGAGGTCGATCGCTCGATACCGGGACTTGTCCTCGGGGCCTTGATGGCCGATGTAGCTCGTCCGCTGGGTTAAGGCTCGGTCACTAGGTCGCTGATCGGCAGATCTGACTTGGCCGCTCGGCAGTGACTTGGTCGCCCGTCCTCCTAGTAGATCGCCGGTCGGAAGGTGTTAATTCTTGACACAACAACGATCATAGATTTTGATTTTTTTAATATTTACAGGTTGTCCGATACTTGGACCGATACGTTCCTAGCATAAAATGAAGGATTTAAAAAAGAAAAGATTTCAAAATAAATTATAAGGGTCATTTTTAGAATTTATGAATGCGATTTCGAAAAGTTCCGACGATTTTGATACGATAGAATTTTCATTACATAACACTTATATTGCAAAAATAATATTAAATTATTTTATTATTGTTATCGAAAATCCGTTCCGAGCATATCGAAGATTTAACTCCGACGAGTCCGGAACAGGTTGGAAAATCGAATTTGGACATCGGGAAGGGGTCGAACCGGCTGAGCCAAGTTGACTGACATTTGCCGGTCACCGCCGGACACGCCGACTGACAACTGCCGGTCACGGCCGACAGAAGCTTCGAGGCCACTATCCGGATAAGGTCGCCCACTGTTCGGATAATGTCGATTCTGACCAACGTAAGCTTGTGCCACTATCCGGATAAGGCCGTCCCAAATTGTCCGGATAAGGTCGGTCACGACCGACAGAAGCTTCTCGACCACTATCCGGATAAGTCTGTCCAACTGTCCGGATAAGGTCGGTCACGACCGACAGAAGCTTCTCGGCCAGCTGTCCGGATAAGGCTTCCAGCTGTCCGGGTAAGGTTGATTTTCAACCGACTTTGAGACCTTATTTATATATGTTCCTGGACGTGTTTTTGTACATATCATATATCATTTTGAAGCTGTGAACCTCTACTTTAAAACGCCCGAATCATACTTTCCTTCCAAAATTTATAAAAGCCACAAAAATCCCGATGAAACAGATAGCTCAAATCTGACAGTTTTTCAAAGGTGTTTGATAAAAGTCCTCAAAGAGGTTTCAGATTTTCTTCAAGGATTTTAGCACATCCATCTATAGAAACTGATCTTTTCACATCAACAGGCACATGACTTGAGGTAAGATGATGCTTTTTCTTGCTGTATCATAAGGATCATATATTGATTGATATTTGCATATGTGACTGTTATTGAACGATCATGCATAACATGTGTATGTGAAAGAATGTTTAAGAACATGAAGTATGGTACTTGATTGATGGCGGGTAGGCACGGGACGCTGGGACCGGACCCAAAACATGGTGGCAAATACTTGCGGTGAAAGTCGGTCAAGGAAACCCACACCGAATGAAAAGGTTGAATACGGCTAATACCATTGGTTGAAAACCAGATGGGAACCCCGTATACATCTTTTATTGGCCAATTATATGAACAGTTCAAAACCATGGCCTATCACTATCAATGAGTACCACACTTCAAGGGTACCCGAAGAAAGGATTTTACAAGAACATGACTATATATATAGTAGTTATTTATTGATAAACGTGCTACGTGATACTTTGCTATTACAGAAGTCTCATCTTACTGAGCCATTAGCTCATTAGATTCTTATGATACAGGTGATGATGCTCATGTTTAGGAGTTGACTATCTTCTTCAAAGGTTGACAAATGAGACTTGTCCATATGCCATTCCCAGCTATTTCGCCCCTATGCTGGAAGACTATGTTTTGTTTTTAATAAGATCACTCTGTTATGGTTTTGCTATGTATTAAACTTAAGGTTGTGTAATGTTTTGAATAAATAATACCGGTTTGCATTATGTTTTTGCCCAAAATATTTATCCGAAGATTAATACTGCTGGAAGACGGACAACAAACAACAATTGCGGGAGCACTTCCGAGAGAAGGTAAATAATACAAGATTTGCCGGGTTTGTTAGGCCCGGGCTTGAATGCTCTCGCGAGATGTTATTAATACAAATATTCGTGGATACAAGTATTAATGAGAGAAATCTAAATACAATGAGTGTAAAAAGACTCTGTTGATCCGGCTCTTGAGCGAAGCTAGGTGTTCTTCGTCCCGCCGGTGATCTGCTCGAGGAGAAAAGGCCGGGAGAAGTAAGACCGAAAGAAAGCCGTTGCCAAGAGTCGATGTTTGCCAAGTGCTTGATGTTTGCTCTCAGACATGCGTATGTATTGCAAGAATGTCGAGAATGCGGCGTGAGTTTACAAATGCAGGGGCTTCGCTTATATAGAGGCAATGTCTCGTCCCGTAGTGGGCCGATCGCCACGCCGCCATTAAAATAATTCGCCGATCGCCCGGCCAATATAATAATGTGCCGATCTCTGGGTCACAAAGCAAAGTCCAAATAAGATCTTTGCCGGGCTAAAGTCCAAGGAAGAGGCCGGCACTGGGCGGTCCAATAAGGAGCCATCACGTGTCCGAGTCGGGCCAACATGTGGCCCTACCGACAAGCTTTCGCGGCTTCGTTTACCGGGTGGAGGGAATCACAGCTTTGGTCAATGGCCCGGATTCGCGGATCTTGTCTCGGCCTTTGCACGTGGTGCGCTTTGAGGCTCGGCCTTTGCCGACCGGATGTCCGTCGGTGGTGATCGACTGGATGGTCTTCGAGGTCGACATCCGCTGCTGGATGGAGGTCGCCAAGGGTCGGCCGCCAAGGGTAGCACGCCATGTGCCGAGAGACGGACGATCACCAAGGGTCGGTCGTCCGAGTACCGAGAGGCGATCGCCTTGATGTCGATCGCCGCACCGGACTTGTCCTGGGCCCTTCTGGCCGGGCCTATCATGCCCATCGGGTTAAGGCTCGGCCGCTCGTCGCCGATCGGCAGCTTGCCTTGGTCGCCGGCAGCAAGTCGGCCGCTCGGCTCGTAAGTCGGCCGCCGCCTCGTAAGTCGGTCGCTCGCCTCGGAGGCGATCGCCGGTCGGAAGGTGTTAAATCTTGACACAACAATTGCCCCCCAGCTTGCTCCTATGTTGAAGACATGGGGCGAGGTGGTTCTTGCGGGTGATCGTGTATGGATGAGGACGGGCGATCTGAGCTGACTTAGGACTCGGACTTGGGCTATCATGGTCGATTGGCTTAGCTATCTTTCGGTCTTGTACCTGCAAAAAACAACATTGGCCGATCCCCCACGGAAACTTGGTGGTTTCGCTTGCTTGAGGAATCGTGCACAGTCGCGGAGATCGATGGACCGACCCCATGACCGTGTCTTGGTGCACAAAGACAATGAGTGCCTCGTGGCTCACTTTATTATGAGGGTCCTCTCATAGCCGCGCCGCCTTGTTTTTAAACGAAAGGCGTGCGGTCTCGGTCTAGAGGAGTCCTTGCGCGGGGCGTCGGATGAATCAACTCCACGCCCGCGGCTTGTTAGCTCTGCTTCCACCTCGGCCACCATGGAGATGGCCGACTCGACGGTGTACGTTGAGACGGGGTTGTGGAATGAGTCCACCGATTAATGTTGAGGGCCCTCCGACTACGCCGGCCCCGTGTTTAAACGAAGGCGGCGATCTCGGCCGAAAGGGACTCAGCATGACCGGGCCGGTTCCATCGATCGCCAGTGGCCATGGCTTTATGATGTGCGGTGGAGGCGATCTTATGCCTTAGTCCGTCATGTTATATCCGGATCAGATGGCGATCGTGTCCACCGGTTGCCGATGATGTTGCGATCCGCCGAAGATCGCGATCGCCGCCGCGGCCGATCGCTTTATCCGTAGGTCGATATTGGCGATCGGGCGCGGCGGCTAGTCCCTCACTTAGAATGTTGGATCAGAGGCGGTGAGCGAGTCCTCCGCTCTCCGGATAGTAGCGATCGGGCCTAAGATCGGAGGTCGTCAGACGGCGCCGACCGATCTACTCCTAGCCGAGAAGAAGCCTTTGTCCTGGACAGAAATCGCGGCTCTAGCCCTAAGGTCGCAGAGGTCGTCGGCAGGTGGTCTTCGTGAGATGCCCGAACATAGGCGAGAAACCCCGAAACCTCCTAGAACAGCGTAGAGGGCGGTCTCATCGCTTACGGGCTCGCCGTTGAGGATGATCATGTCAACCCGGTCGATGTAGTCCGAGTCGGACTCCTGTTCTCCTTGTCTGATTTGCATCATGCGATGGCGACCTTCTGGCCGGGCGACCCTGGTGGCGAAGTGCTCCGTGAAGACATGTGCCAGCTCGTTAAAGGAGCCGATGGACCGAGGTGGCAACGAGGTGTACCACCGGTGGGCGAGGTCGTCAAGTGTCAGAGGGAACATTCGGCACCTGGTCGCGTCCGATGCCCCACACCCGGTCATGTAGATGTTGAACTTGTGCAGGTGTGCCTGGGGGTCCGATCGCCCTTGGTACACGGGTGTCTTAGGAGGGGCAATCGTGTGCTGCACCGGGGCGAGCTCGATGTCGATCGCGAGCGGCTCGCTCGGCGGGGCGATCGTCCTCAGGGCGCCTGCCCCGGATTGCAGGAGCGCCTTCATGTCGTCGATCTGACGTTGCATTGCGGCGATCGCCGCGGCTCGGCCGCTTGCGGATCGGCTTTGGGAGCGGGGGCCGAGGCGATCGTGTACCGACCTCCGACCCCACCGCCGCCGACTCGGGAATCGCGAGCGGAGCCAGCGGCCGGATCGCCTTGTGGGAGCCGGGTAGGCCGAGCTCCGGTGACGGACACCAACTCCGCTGCCTCGTAGCCGGGCCTCGACCGCCGGCCGCTGTGTCGGGTCGCCGCCTGTGCGATCGAAGACAGACGTGCCCTGGCCGCCGAGCGCCTCTTCTTGCGGGCGAGGGCCTCCCGGCGCTTGCTCGGCCAAGAGTGCCTTGAGCTTCCGCTGATCTTCCGGCGAGAGACCGGGGCGGCGAAGGAGGCGCGCCGAGAGCACTCCGCTCCTGAAGGGCGGCTATGGCCTCTTCGACCGTTCATTGGTTCGAATCGATCGAGCGAGAGGCTCGGGCCGCCGCCCCGGACGGATCGGCGTCTTTGATCGCGGCCGCCTTCCACCATCGGCCGCGCTGACCGACGGAACAGGGGTCTGGCCGGCCGCCGCTTTTCGACGCGGATGCGAAGACATGATTTTGAAGGATTTCTTTGAAGTGCGGTGAGTGTCACTTCAGTATCCGCCCGAGAACAGTGAGTGTTCGTCGGGACGGTAGGTATAAAAATTGAGGGTGGATCCCCTTCCTCTAGCGCCAATTGTTGTTGCCCAAAATATTTATCCGAAGATTAATACCGGAAGACGGACAACAAACAACAATTGCGGGAGCACTTCCGAGAGAAGGTAAATAATACAAGATTTGCCGGGTTTGTTAGGCCCGGCTTGAATGCTCTCGCGAGATGTTATTAATACAAATATTCGTGGATACAAGTATTAATGAGAGAAATCTAAATACAATGAGTGTAAAAAGACTCGTTGATCCGGCTCTTGAGCGAAGCTAGGTGTTCTTCGTCCCGCCGGTGATCTCGCTCGAGGAGAAAAGGCCGAGAAGTAAGACCGAAAGAAAGCCGTTGCCAAGAGTCGATGTTTGCCAAGTGCTTGATGTTTGCTCCTCAGACATGTATGTATTGCAAGAATGTCGAGAGTGCGGCGTGAGTTTACAAATGAAGGGGGCTTCGTTTTTATAGAGGCAGCCCGGTCCCCGTCTCAGAGGGCTGATCGCTGCCGGCCATTAAAATAATTCCGCCGATCGCCGGCCAATATAATAATGTGCCGATCTCTGGCCATCAAAGCAAAGTCCAAATAAGATGCCGGCCGTCAAGCTAAAGTCCAAGGAAGAGGCCGGCACAGCTTGGGCGGTCCAATAAGGAGCCATCACGTGTCCGAGTCGGGCCAACATGTGGCCCTACCGACAAGCTTTCGGCTGTCGGCTACCGGTGGAGGGAATCAAAGCTTTGGTCAATGGCCCGGGATTCGCGGATCTTGTCTCGGCCTTTGCACGTGGTGCCGCCTTGAGGCTCGGCCTTTGCCGACTGGATGTCCGTCGGTGGTGATCGACTGGATGGTCTTCGGAGGTCGACATCCGCTAGTGGATGGAGGTCGCCAAGGGCCTGGCCGCCAAGGGTAGGTCGCCAGTGCCGAGAGACGGCCGATCGCCAAGGGTCATTGCCGAGTACCGAGAGGCGATCGCCTTGATGTCGATCGCCGGCACCGGACTTGTCCTGGGCCCTTCTGGCCGCTGCCTAGCATGCCCACCGGGTTAAGGCTCGCCGCTCGTCGCCGATCGGCAGGCTTGCCTTGGTCGCTCGACAGTAAGTCGGTCGCTCGGCCTGTAAGTCGGTCGCTCGGCCTGTAAGTCGGTCGCTCGGCTTCGGAGGCGATCGCCGGTCGGAAGGTGTTAAATCTTGACACAACACATTATTTCCTTGAGTACTCGCATTACCAAATCTACTTTTTATTGATTTTCAAAGTTTAAAAGCGTGAGACTCCCCAACTTAGTAGCACGGACCCCTTTGCGGTTCAGCTGCTAGGTTAGGGGGGCAGACAGAAGATGGCATATGGGCATTCTCGACTGAAGGATATGGTCAACTTTTATCTATTAAGTATTATGTTTAATAAATTACAATATATTAGTTGTCATCATCATCGTTATGTGATCGTTATTGGCTTATGAATGGGTAAGATTGGGCAAGATAAACGGATGTGATGTCAAACAAATGAAAGTCAAGAGATGATCCAAATCCAAACCATAACCTTCTTGAGAATTTGGCTGAGCTGATGCAACAACAGACAAGGATGTATGGTGAACAAATGCAACAATTGCTGAACATGCAACAAAGAAACGAAGAACAAAACCGACAACCTCCACCAAGAAACAATAATGGACCAGCAGTGTATGAAAAATTTAGGAAAATGGAACCTCCTGATTTTCATGGTGGGGCTGATCCTATGGTTGCGGAAGAATGGTATCGGAGCAAGGCCTCTCTCAGTACGGTGAGATTTGGGGATGAACCAAGCGGAAGCTGGTGAACATGTGACACCCGGGGCCGACGAGGGCGGGGAGTGATCGCCGGTGCAATAGAAAAAGGCACGGACAATGAGCGGCTCCGAGAAAGGGGAGTGATCGTCGGTGCAATAAGAAAAAGGGCATGGACAATGAGCGGCTCCTGACAAGGCTTCTAGGCGGAGGGGGACATGACTGAACCGAATTCTTACCAGAACGAGAGGTATTCCAAGACTGTATAGGTATGGGACTATACAGTTAAGGAGGTTTAAAAAAAAAAAAGGATTTACTTATACAAAACAAGATATTTCGAAACTTTCTTATTTTTAAAAGCATAATGAATAATTACGGCATGATTATATTTTCGGGAGAATATGTGGTTCATCGCTGCTGCCCAACGTCGACTCCGAGGTAATGTTTTCAAGTATTCACTCTTTTATGAAAACTAAAAAAAAAAAGAAATTATGGTATGAGTATAGAATGATTGTGTCGGCAAAAGATTTGAAAGGATATGTGAAAGTTTAAATATTGTCCGAAAGGGACAAAATATGATTTCAAAGAAATGTTTCAAAGTGATTTTGCTGGCACAATATTTTTAAAATTATTGATGAAAATACTCATACAAAGTTTGATATAGATTTTCAAAGTTCTTTACGAAGCTCAATTTCGAGGACGAAATTTTTTAAAGGGGGGAGGATTGTAACGCCCCAATACTTATTTAAATGCTAACGATCATAGATTTTGATTTTTTTAATATTTACAGGTTGTCCGATACTTGGACCGATACGTTCCTAGCATAAAATGAAGGATTTAAAAAAGAAAAGATTTCAAAATAAATTATAAGGGTCATTTTTAGAATTTATGAATGCGATTTCGAAAAGTTCCGACGATTTTGATACGATAGAATTTTCATTACATAACACTTATATTGCAAAAATAATATTAAATTATTTTATTATTGTTATCGAAAATCCGTTCCGAGCATATCGAAGATTTAACTCCGACGAGTCCGGAACAGGTCGGAAAATCGAATTTGGATATCAGGAAGGGGTCAAACCGGTGAGCCAAGTTGACGGACATTTGCCGGTCACCGCCGGACACGCCGATCGACAATGCCGGTCATGGCCGACGAAGCTTCTAGGCCACTATCCGGATAAGGCCGTCCAAATGTTCGAATAATGTCGGCCACGACCGACGAAGCTTGTGCCACTATCCGGATAAGGTCCGTCCACTGTTCGGATAAGGTCGATCACGACCGGCGAAGCTTCGACCACTATCCGGATAAGTCTGTCCCTGTTCCGGATAAGGTCGGTCACGACCGACGAAGCTTCTCGCCACCGTCCGGATAAGGCTTCCATTGTCGGGTAAGGTTGATTTTCAACCGACTTTGAGCCCTTATTTATATACGTTCCCGGACGTGTTTTTGTACATATCATATATCATTTTGAAGCTGTGAACCTCTACTTTAAAACGCCCGAATCATACTTTCCTTCCAAAATTTATAAAAGCCACAAAAATCCCGATCAAACAGATAGCTCAAATCTGACAGTTTTTCAAAGGTGTTTGATAAAAGTCCTCAAAGAGATTTCAGATTTTACATCAAGAATTTATGACCGAAAATATGAAAAAGTATTTTCAAGTGCTAGGAGAAGCGTATCCCGGATCCAAGAAGGACAACCGAGCCAAATTCAAAGGAAGATATTTCAAGATTTCAGCAAACGAGGTGAGGTTATACTGTTTTAATATGTTACGGTCATCGTTGTGTCGTGTAACATGACGACCCGAGAGGGGTCGAAAGAATGAAAGAAATCCGAGACGAGTCTCACACAGATAAGAATGTTTTATGTGCATTACACAACATGATTTTGACGATTTATAAGGGTTTAATCTCACTGAGTATGCTCGCGTACTCACACCTCGTCATTTATATTTTTCAGGCTAAGGAATCGACGAACGGGACAAGCAGAAGATGAATACATACTCCCAACACGATGAAGTTCTAAAGAATAAAAGATGGTGTCGCCGTAATTGTTATATTTTTACGAAACACTTGATGTTCTTCAACAAACGTAATTTCAACGGACTATGTCCGAATATTTGATTTTCCATGTTTTTGTAAAACTGTACTGATGTTTGAATAAACGAGTTTTGTTGAGGATTTACTGAATAAAAAGCTTCCGCAAATACTCCGAAATTATAAAAAAAAAATTTTTTTTAGGAAAAATGAGCTGTGTAACGTTCTTTTTAATTAAGAAAGCCAGGGCGTTACATCGAGGTTGAACCCCGCCTCCCGGTTTATAGGGTCGAACTACTCTAATGAAAATCTTGATGTCACAAGCACATCCCTACTAAATCCTCAAGTCGAAGGTTCACGAATACCTATCACAACCTTTCGATTCCGTCATTGAGTGTCCCGGAGTGAAATCCGTGTGATGAATCGAGGGTGAGTCGGTTCGAGTATACTAATCCAATTAGCATACCTATAATGTGTGCTCCCACTAACCATTAGCATTCGACAGGCACTCTCCATGTCAAAGAACACGTCATACAAGTCTTCACATAAACTTAATGCCCAGTCAAGTTTCATCGACTTGCGAACGATTAAGTATTTGAGCTATAAACCTTTCCAGTGCCGACCTCCTTATCCAATAAGGAGTGGAACGTTTTGCTCTCAAATACATAGACTAGTTTCTATACGTATATTTATGAGTTAGGAACGCCAGTAACTACCAGTAAATAAATAAACATGCATTGCCTTATATTAATGATTTACATAATTACAAGTACAATGCCCTCACTCAACATCCTCTGAGTGGCATTCGAGGGCATATTCCTAACAATATCCTAGGATTTCGCTATGAATTTTTCTCATTGTTTTATCTGAGTTATACTGTACAGAGTGGGACCGATGCAGTATGGATGAATAATTTTGGGAACTGTGACAGCTGTGCCAATATATCTATCGAGGTTATATTTAATTATAGGATATTACATGTTTGATATGTCTTTCGATATCAGGTATACTGTATGAGTATTTGTATAATTATCGTACTTGATCGACGATTACATTTGAGGGTATCATGCATCAGGCTTATTGTATGAGAATGTTATCGGAACGAGTGTATGTATTCAGTATGACGCGTGTACGTGTTCGGTATATTGAGACGGTAGGCAGGACCAAAAATGGCTAAGTATAAAAACCAATACGTACGTTAAGCATAGGAGCTTACATACGTAATGGTGAAAGCGTAGCGTACGCTAAGCAGAGGAGCTTGCGTACGTAACGAAGTGGGATTAACGTACGTTAGTTTGTGTGCATAACGTATGTTATGAAGGGAATCGAACAGGTCCGAGCTGTGGTCGGCAGGTGGGCCCGGTGTCGGCAGCTTTCGACACGGATGTGGATAGGCGAGTCAACTTCGAGCCTTACTGACGTTACGGATATGCCATTGCGTACGTTAAGCAAGTATGGCACTGTAACAAGTCAACCGCTACATTACATATGCTACGATAAGGAAATTACATACGTAATGCATGCCACGAAATAGGACAGTGAACCCTAGATGACGATTATGTACGCTATGCAGGACATGTAGCGCACGTTAAAGGGTCTTACGTACGTTAAGGTTGGGTCTTAACGTACGTAACGAGCTGTTCAGATTATATATTAAGAATTGGTCTTTCATTTCTTCACGAGAGGAAACACATTTTTTCCACCCCAGCTCGTCCCTCTTCACTTTCAATCCCATTTCAGACCCTTCTAACTTGGTGGAGACCATGACGATTTGATTAGAAGCTTGAAGCTTGGAGTTCTTGATGTTTCTTGAAGTGTTTCATCCTTGTAGATCCTTTTTCAAGAGGTATGCTGCAAAACTCCTCTCTTTGATTCGGATTTGATATTGTTGTTGATATTCTTCTTTGTATGGTGATGGTTATGGTGTGTTGTTGTGATTCTTGAGGTTATATGAATTGTATATTGAAGGACACAATGATATATGCCTTAGAATTTGAATTGGATGATGGTTTAGATGTTAGTACACATCGGATTATGTCGTTTTGTTGGCTATCAACATGATTATGGATTGATTCATGTTCTTGAAGAACTCTTGAGTTATATATGTTGTGATTTTATGGAATTTGGAAGGATTACGGTTAATTTTGGTATATGATTGTTCGTGATAATAAACGATAATTGGTTTTCTATGAATTTACGAATATGAACAAGAAGGAACCTTGTTAAAACCGTAATTAAGGTTGAAGTCGGTTTCGAGAATGTTAAAATTGATTGATTATCGAATTGTGGCTTGTATTCGTATTGTTTGAGATATAATGGTTTGGTTTCGTATGATCGAGATATCATTGAACCGTTGAGTTTGATTATATCGGTTGCTGATTGTTATCGAACGTACTGTTAATTGATTATTGCATTAGGTTGCGGCAAGTGATTGTTGATGATTAACCATTTTGTTGTGGTTGAGATTGGAGTGTGCATGTATTGCCTTGGCCAGGGTTGAGGGGCTTGTAGATGAAGATGATCGGATTGATAACGTCTTCGTCGTATCGGTACCAATGCAAGTTATGCTTGCTCAGTTAATAATGTTTAATAAATGGTTTCGATTTCATTTCACTTATGATTCATATAGGAATGGTATTATGGAATATGAATTGTCGGGATGATGGTATGTATATTATACTTGGACTAGGATAAATCATAATGTATATGATTTTAAATATGTCTAGTGGAAACGGAGATGTGAATTACCTTGGTCTAATGGATGAAATGTTGGATATCGAGGGTAGTTATCGTGCCGACATTGAACTCGAGATGGTGGTTTGGTATTAATAATGGACTCTACTTCATTTTGGACTATTCGAATAACTGTATATTCGTTCAGGGACGTTGGTCAAGGAAGGGTTAGCGTCTCCGGCTTTGAGGTAATTTAGTATTGCTGAATTATGATAATTATCATGCTACATTGTTGCTTATGTGTGTGTTGATGTTTCATGTGATGAGTGTGCATCATTTTTGGTATATAGTGATGTACTCTTTCTTTGAACTGTAATTTGTTGGGCCGATGTGTTGGGGATAAAACCTGCATGGTACCCGTATGGAAATGTGTTGGGGGATAAAACTCAAATTGGGCACCCATGTTCTGAGGTATTCCTGTGTGGATACTTTCGTGACCGTTGGTTGCGACCTTGGGGTATTTTGTGATTGCATATAATGTGTTGAGGGATAAGACCAGAATATGGCACCCACATTCCGGAGTATTCCTGTGAGATGCTTCCATGGCCCTTGGCTGCGGCCTTGGGGTTTATGTGCTAATATTATATGTATTGTTGAACATGATGCGAACTGTTGTGTAGCGGAAATGCGACATCGTGGTCATGTCGATCTTTCATTATCGAACTCTCATTGTTCACTTGGGAAGTTTTCTGGTCCTTATTGGATATGCGTTTCTTCGAGTTTCGTTGTCATGTTGTATCGTGACATATCTGGAGTCAGGTACGTTCTGATCGGTCATGTGTAGGATTTTAAGGGTGGGCACGTGTAGCATGTGTTGGTTTCGACCTCATATTGAACCGTTCACACGAGACGTACTTCGTGAGGCTGATTAGGTACGAGACCAGGCGTGTATCTGATCAATACCCATGGTTGGCTTGTACACAGACACATTTCTGGATCGGGTGTATCGTGACGTCCATCTTGAGTCATGTCGATTGGTCCTTCATAATCCATGTACAATCGGATTTGTTCAATAGTCGGGTTGTCTTCGAGATCCCCCATATGTTATTTGTATACGATTGATGATTTTATTCTCTCGTGTATCTGTCCCTGTTGATCCTTTATCGATCTCGTTTGGAGCTACCATATTGTTGGTAATCTCGTTTGTTATTGATCCCCTATTGATCTTGTTGGAGTTTACCGTGTCGTTGGTATTCTCGGTTGTTGATCCTTTATTGATCTTGTTGGAATTTACCGTATCGTTGGTATTCTCGGTCGTTGATCCTTTATTGATCTCGTTGGAGTTTACCACATCAATGGTATTCTCGTTCATGGTTGGTCCTTTGTCGATCTTGTGTGGAGTTATCATGTCATTAATATTCTCGTTCTGATGCTTTGGTTGTTTATTTATTGATTGTGTGAGCATTCATACCTTGTATCGATAACCGGGACCTGTCATTGTTTCGGGGCAGCGATCTACAGATGCATCGTGTGTTATCCGTTTTATCATAATTGGGATTCGATTGTGCAATCCCGCGGACAGAATTGGACATGGACAGATTATTCCATATTGGTTATATATAATATTTTTGAGAATCTTGGTATCGTTTTGAATACAATACAGATGGTTATTTTCGAAGTCATTCGGCACTTGAGAATGATAGGTGTGAATTGAGGTAGGTGCTGAATTGATATGAGTTACCACAAATTGGTGAGGTTACTACGGTAAGATTACACTAGAAATATTCTTACCTTGAAGTTACATTGATATGTAATTGCTTATGTTGATGTGATCGCTATCATTGTTGAGTATTATGGCTGACCCCATTGTGGGCTTTATCTTTTAGGTACTTGGAGATCGAGCTAGTAGCGGTCGTGAAGGTATGAGCTTCCCGGTGATACTGGCTATAGCATGGTTATTTGGGATTCGAGTATTCTTTTCTGGGTGTTATGATTCCGCTGCAAATGTAATTTTATCATGTCTATATCCGCTTTATGTGTAATTTTATAATGTCTTTCAGTATTTTACCAACTCGTGTATACTTTCTAAATGTCCTTTTGTCGCCTTTGCCTTGTGCTTTCAAATGGTATTTTATGACGGTAGTTGGGAACTATGTTTTGAAAAATATTTGAGTATTTAAAACATTACCGTCTTCGCCTCTTCGGAGTATTTGAAATGTTTGCGAAAATGATTTTAGCCTTGTGGGTTCCAATATGGGGCCCACGACGCTGTAATATCCCCAGTTGGCTTTAGGGGTGTTACTGAAGATGGTATCAGAGAGCTTGGGTTTCGTAAAACCCGGGCATGTGTGTTATGTGGTTCTACCAATACGGTAGTAGCGCGGCTTTAGAAAATGATTTTCTGACTTTTGAATCAAACTAGTTTTTAGAGGTTCCAAAATTTTCGAAATATTTTCAAATTGCTATATTTGCGATGCCGGTGTGTTGTTATTGTTGTGTCAAGAATTAACACCTTCCGATCGGCGATCGCCTCCGAGGCCGAGCGACCGACTTACTGCCGAGCGGCCAAGGCAGATCTGCCGAGCAGCGACCAGGCGACCAAGCCTCAACCCAGCGGACCAGCTAAATCGGCCAAAGGAAGGTCCCAGGGCAAGTCCCGGTACCGAGCGATCGACCTCAGATACGATCATCACTCGGCACTCGGCGACCGACTCCTGGCGATCGACTAGCGGGCGATCCTCTCTGGGCATCTGCCGATCGCTTTTTGGTGACCGACCTCTCTGGGCATCTGCCGATCGACCGCATCATGACGATCTCCACCGATGACCATCCAGTCGGCAAAGACCAAGTCTCAAAACTGGCCCCACGTGCAGATCCACAAAAGGCGCTGACAATCTTGTCACCTACCTCACCTACCAGCATGGCCCAGACCTGCGAAAGGAGTTGGCGGACAAGACATGTGACTACAGCCTGCACCTACTGACAAGGTCCGCCAAAAGTAGCTAAGTGGGACCTCCGGTGACAGTGCTTAGGACGCGTCTTTGGATCCTCATTGGACCGCACGGTGGCCACCACCGTAGCTTTGGACTTTTGGCAGGCAGCCCACGTAACCTTTAGGGCGATCGCCCCATTGCATTAAATGCCGAAAGGCGATCGCCCACTAGGGGACAGGGCCCCTCAGCCTCTATATATACAAGGCTCCCAGCACTTGTCCAGGGACCAAAAAAAAAAAAAAAAAACTCTTCTGCACAAACCGAGATTCTGTCTCTCTAAACACTCTGCAACCTCACGATTCAAGCAATCAATACAGAAATACCCAGCACTTGGCTAACATCCAACTCTTGGCAACAGCTTTCTTTCGGTCTTACTTCTCCCGGCCTTTTCTCCTCGAGCAGATTACCGGCGGGACGAAGAACACCTAGCTTCGCTCAAGAGCCGGATCAACAGAGTCTTTTTACACTCATTGTATTTAGATTTCTCTCATTAATACTTGTATCCACGAATATTTGTATTAATAACATCTCGCGAGAGCATTCAAGCCCGGGCCTAACAAACCCGGCAAATCTTGTTTTATTTATCTTCTCTCGGAAGTGCTCCCGCATTTGTTTGTTGTCCGTCTTCCAGCAGTATTAATCTTCGGATAAATATTTTGGGCAACAACAGTTATTGTTTTGAGGCTTTGTATGGGATTCGTATGCTAGTATCACGGGAGATCATCGACTTCACGGACCTGTAAGTATGTTCTTTTAGTTATTTGGTTTTGATGATTATTTGAGCATGATGGCACGATTTTGAGATACTTCAGGATTGAGATATTGATTAGGACAGGATTTTAAGTTTCGAGGACGAAACTTATTTAAGTGGGAAGATATGTAATATCCTAGAATTTCACTATGAATTTTTCGCATTGTTTTATCTGAGTTATACTCTACAGAGTGGGACCGATGCAGTATGGATGAATAATTTTGGGAACTGTGACAGCTGTACCAAAATATCTATCGAGGTTATATTTAATTCTAGGATATTACATGCTTGATATGTCTATCGATGTCGGGTATACTATATGAGTATTTGTGTAATTATTGTACTTGGTCGACGATTGCATTTGAGGGTATCATGCATCAGGCTTATCGTATGAGAATGTTATCGGAACGAGTGTATGTATTCAGTATGACGCGTGTACGTATTCGGTATATTGAGATGGCAGGCAGGAGCAAAAATGGCTAAGTATAAAAAACACTACGTATGTTAAGCATAGGAGCTTACGTACGTAATGGTGCAAGCGTAGCGTACGCTAAGCAGAGGACCTTGCATACGTAACGAAGCTAGCTTAACGTACGTTAGTTTGAGTGCATAACGTACGTTATGAAGGGAATCGAATAGGTCCGAGCTGTGGTCGGAAGGTGGGCCCAGTGTCGGCAGCTTTCAGCGCGGATGTGGACAGGCGAGTCACCCTCGAGATTTACGTACGTTAAGGATATGCCATTGCGTACGTTAAGCAAGTGTGGCACTATAGCATGTCAACCGCTACATTACGTACGCTATGGTAAGGAAATTACGTACGTAATGCATGACACAAAATAGGACAGTGAACCCTGGATGACGATTATGTACGCTATGCAGGACATGTAGCGCACGTTAAAGCGTCATACGTACGTTAAGGTTGGGTCTTAACGTACGTAACGAGCTGTGCAGATTATATATTAAGAATTGGTCTTTCATTTCTTCACGAGAGGAAACACATTTTTTCCACCCCAGCTCGTCCCTCTTCACTTTCAATCCCATTTCAGACCCTTCTAACTTTGTGGAGACCTTGATGAATGGATTAGAAGCTTGAAGCTTGGAGTTCTTGATGTTTCTTGAAGTGTTTGATCCTTGTAGATCCTTCTTCAAGAGGTATGCTGCAAAACTCCTCTCTTTGATTCGAATTTTGATATTATTCTTGATGTTCTTCTTCGTATGATGATGGTTATGGTGTGTTGTTGTGATTCTTGAGGTTATATGAATTGTATATTGAAGGACACAATGATATATGCCTTGGATTTTGAATTTTATGATGGTTTTGATGTTAGAACACATCGGATTACGTCGTTTTGTTGGCTACAAACATGATTATGGATCGATTCATGTTCTTGAAGAACTCTTGAGTTATATATGTCGTGATTTTACGGAATTTGGAAGGATTACAGTTAATTTTGGTATATGATTGTTCGTGATAATAAACGGTAATTGGTTTTCTATGAATTTACGAATATGAACAAAAAGGAACCTTGTTAAAACCATAATTAAGGTTGAGGTCGGATTCGATAATGTTAAAATTGATTGATTATCGAATTGCGGCTTGTATTCGTATTATTTGAGATATAATGGTTCGGTTTCGTATGATCGAGAAATCATTGAACCGTTGAGTTTGATTATATCGGTTGTTGATTGTTATCGAACATATTGTTAATTGATTATTGCATTAGGTTGCGGTAAGTGATTGTTGATGATTAACCGTTGTGCTGCAGTTGAGATTGGGGGATGCATGTATTTCCTTGGCCGGGGCTGAGGGGCTTGTAGATGAAGATGATCGTATTGATAACTGCTTCGTCGTATCGGTACCAATGCAAGTTATGCTTGCTCAGTTAATAATGTTTAATAAATGGTTTCGATTTCATTTCACTTATGATTCATATAGCAATGGTATTATGGAATATGAATTGTCGGGATGATGGTATGTATATTATACTTGGACTGGGATAAATCATAATGTATCGAGGGATACAGAGATGTCTAGTGGATACAGAGATGTGAATTACCTTGGTCTAATGGATGAAATGTTGGATATCGAGGGTACTTATCGTGCCGACATTGAACTCGAGATGGTGGTTTGGTATTAATAATGGACTGTACTTCATTTTGGACTATTCGAATAACCGTATATTCGTTCAGGGACGTTGGTCAAGGAAGGGTTAGTGTCTCCGGCTTTGAGGTAATTTAGTATTGTTGAATTATGATAATTATTATGCTGCATTGTTGTATATGTGTGTGTTGATGTTTCATGTGATGAGTGTGCATTATTTTTGGTATATGGTGATGTAATCTTTCTTTGAACTGTAATTTGTTGGCCCGATGTGTTGGGGATAAAACCTGCATGGTACCCGTATGGAAATGTGTTGGGGAATAAGACCCAAATTGGGCACCCATGTTCCGAGGTATTCCTGTGTGGATACTTTCGTGACCCTTGGTTGCGACTTTGGGGTATTTTTTGATTGCATGTAATGTGTTGAGGGATAAGACCAGAATATGGCACCCACGTTCCGGAGTATTCCTGTGAGATGCTTCCATGACCCTTGGCTGCGGCCTTGGGGTTTATGTGCTAATATTATATGCATTGTTGAACATGCTACGAACTGTTGTTTAGCGGAAATGCGACATCGTGGTCGTGTCGATCTTTCATTATCGAACTCTCATTGTTCACATGGGAAGTTTTCTGGTCCTTATTGGATATGCGTTTCTTGGAGTTTCGTTGTCATGTTGTATCGTGACATATTTGGAGTCAGGTACGTTCTGATCGGTCATGTGTAGGATTTTAAGGGCGGGCACGTGTAGCATGTGTTGGTTTCGACCTCATATTGAACCGTGCACACGAGACGTACTTCGTGAGGCTGATTAGGTATGAGACCAGGCGTGTATCTGATCAATACCCATGGTTGGCTTGTACACAGACACATTTCCGGATCGGGTGTATCGTGACGTCCATCTTGAGTCTTGTCGATTGGTCGTTCATAGTCCATGTATAATCGGATTTGTTCA
Organism: Orobanche coerulescens; assembly: GCA_033398695.1. Classification (NCBI taxonomy): domain Eukaryota; kingdom Viridiplantae; phylum Streptophyta; class Magnoliopsida; order Lamiales; family Orobanchaceae; genus Orobanche; species Orobanche coerulescens. The sequence goes on along the minus strand of CM065805.1, from coordinate 106,267,586 downwards.
ATAGTCGGGTTGTCTTCGAGATCCCACATATGTTATTTGTATAAGGTTGATGATTTTATTCTCTCGTGTATCTGTCCCTGTTGATCCTTTATCGATCTCGTTTGGAGCTACCATATCGTTGGTAATCTCATTCGTTATTGATCCCCTATTGATCTTGTTAGAATTTACCGTATCGTTGGTATTCTCGGTTGTTGATCCTTTATTGATCTTGTTGGAATTTAGCGTATCGTTGGTATTCTCGGTCGTTGATCATTTATTGATCTCGTTGGAGTTTACCACATCAATGGTATTCTCGTTCATGGTTGGTCCTTTGTCGATCTTGTGTGGAGTTATCATGTCATTGATATTCTCGTTCTGATGCTTTGGTTGTTTATTTATTGATTGTGTGAGCATTCATACCTTGTATCGATAACTGGGACCTGTCATTGTTTCGGGGCAGCGATCTACAGATGCATCGTGTGTTATCGGTTTTATCATAATTGGGATTCGATTGTGCGATACCGCGGACAGAATTGGACATGGACAGATTATTCCATATTGGTTATATATAATATTTTTTGAGAATCTTGGTATCGTTTTGAATACAGTACAGATGGTTATTTTCGAAGTCATTCGGCACTTGAGAATGAGAGGTGTGAATTGAGGTAAGTGATGAATTGATATGAGTTACCACAAATTGGTGAGGTTACTACGGTAAGATTACACTAGAAATATTCTTACCTTGAAATTACATTGATATGTAATTGTTTATGTTGATGTGATCACTATCATTGTTGAGTATTATGGATGACCCCGTTGTGGGCTTTATCTTTTAGGTACTCGGAGATCGAGCTAGTAGCGGTCGTGAAGGGATGAGCTTCCCGGTGATACTGGCTATAGCATGGTTATTTGGGATTCGAGTATTCTTTTCTGGATGTTATGATTCCGCTGCAAATGTAATTTTTTCATGTCTATATCCGATGTATGTGTAATTTTATAATGGCTTTCAGTATTTTACCAACTCGTGTATACTTTCTAAATGCCCTTTTGTCGCCTTTGCCTTGTGCTTTCAAATGGTATTTTATGACGGTAGTTGGGAACTATGTTTTGAAAAATATTTGAGTATTTAAAATATTACCGTCTTCGCCTCTTCGGCGTATTTGAAATGTTTGTGAAAATGATTTTAGCCTTGTGGGTTCCAATATGGGGCACACGACGCTGTAATATCCCCGATTGGCTTTAGGGGTGTTACAGAAGATGGTATCAGAGAGCTTGGGTTTCGTAAAACCCCGACATGTATGTTATGTGGTTCTACCAGTACGGTAGTAGCGCGGCTATTGAAAATGATTTTCTGACTTTTGAATCAAGCTAGTTTTTGGAGGTTCCAAAATTTTCGAAATATTTTCAAATTGCTATATTTGCGATGCCGGTGTGTTGTTATTGTGTTGAAGCTTTGTATGGGAGTCGTATGCTAGTATCACGGGAGATCATCGACTTCACGAACCTGTAAGTATGTTCTTTTAGTTATTTGGTTTTGATTATTATTTGAGCATGGTGGCACGATTTTGAGATACTTCGGGATTGAGATATTGATTATGACATGATTTTAAGTTTCGAGGACGAAACTTATTTAAGTGGGAAGATATGTAATATCTTAGAATTTCACTATGAATTTTTCGCATTGTTTTATCTGAGTTATACTGTACAGAGTGGGACCGATGCAGTATGGATGAATAATTTTGGGAACTGTGACAGCTGTACCAAAATATCTATCGAGGTTATATTTAATTCTAGGATATTACATGCTTGATATGTCTTTCGATGTCGGGTATACTATATGAGTATTTGTATAATTATTGTACTTGGTCGATGATTGCATTTGAGGGTATCATGCATCAGGATTATCGTATGAGAATTTTATCGGAACGAGTGTATGTATTCAGTATGACGCGTGTACGTATTCGGTATATTGAGATGGCAGGCAGGAGCAAAAATGGCTAAGTATAAAAAACACTACGTACGTTAAGCATAGGAGCTTACGTACGTAATGGTGCAAGCGTAGCGTACGCTAAGCAGAGGACCTTGCATACGTAACGAAGCGGGCTTAACGTACGTTAGTTTGAGTGCATAACGTACGTTATGAAGGGAATCGAACAGGTCCGATCTGTGGTCGGAAGGTGGGCCCAGTGTCGGCAGCTTTCAGCGCGGATGTGGACAAGCGAGTTAGCCTCGAGCCTTACGTAAGTTAAGGATATGCCATTGCGTACGTTAAGCAAGTATGGCACTATAGCATGTCAACCGCTACATTACGTACGCTATGGTAAGGAAATTACGTACGTAATGCATGACACAAAATAGGACACTGAACCCCGGATGAGGATTATGTACGGGTCTTAACGTACGTAACGAGCTGTGCAGATTATATATTAAGAATTGGTCTTTCATTTCTTCACGAGAGGAAACACATTTTTTCCACCCCAGCTCGTCCTTCTTCACTTTCAATCCCATTTCAGACCCTTCTAACTTGGTAGAGACCTTGATGAATTGATTAGAAGCTTGAAGCTTGGAGTTCTTGATGTTTCTTGAAGTGTTTGATCCTTGTAGATCCTTCTTCAAGAGGTATGCTGCAAAACTCCTCTCTTTGATTCGGATTTTGATATTGTTCTTGATGTTCTTCTTCGTATGATGATGGTTATGGTGTGTTGTTGTTATTCTTGAGGTTATATGAATTGTATATTGAAGGACACAATGATATATGCCTTGGATTTTGAATTGTATGATGGTTTAGATGTTAGAACACATCGGATTACGTCGTTTTGTTGGCTACAAACATGATTATGGATTGATTCATGTTCTTGAAGAACTCTTGAGTTATATATGTCGTGATTTTACGGAATTTGGAAGGATTACGGTTAATTTTGGTATATGATTGTTCATGATAATAAACGATAATTAGTTTTCTATGAATTTACGAATATGAACAAGAAGGAATCTTGTTAAAATCGTAATTAAGGTTGAAGTCGGATTTGAGAATGTTAAAATTGATTGATTATCGAATTGCGGCTTGTATTCGTATTGTTTGAGATATAATAGTTTGGTTTCGTATGATCGAGATATCATTGAACCGTTGAGTTTGATTATATCGGTTGTTGATTGTTATCGAACATATTGTTAATTGATTATTGCATTAGGTTGCGGTAAGTGATTGTTGATGATTAACCGTTGTGCTGTAGTTGCGATTGTGGGATGCATGTATTGCCTTGGCCGGGGCTGGGGGGCTTGTAGATGAAGATGATCGGATTGATAACGGCTTCGTCGTATCGGTACCAAGGCAAGTTATGCTTGCTCAATTCATAATGTTTAATAAATGGTTTCGATTTCATTTCACTTATGATTCATATAGCAATGGTATTATAGAATATGAATTGTCGGGATGATGGTATGTATATTATACTTAGACTGGGATAGATCATAATGTATATGATTTTAAAGATGTCTAGTGGAAATGGAGATGTAAATTACCTTGGTCTAATGGATGAAATGTTGGATATCGAGGGTAGTTATCGTGCCGACATTGAACTCGAGATGGTGATTTGGTATTAATAATGGACTGTACTTCATTTTGGACTATTCGAATAACCGTGTATTTGTTCAGGGACGTTGGTCGAGGAAGGGTTAGCGTCTCCGGCTTTGAGGTAATTTAGTATTGCTTAATTATGATAATTATCATGCTACATCGTTGCTTATGTGTGTGTTGATGTTTCATGTGATGAGTGTGCATCATTTTTGGTATATAGTGATGTACTCTTTCTTTGAACTGTAATTTGTTGGTCCGATGTGTTGGGGATAAAACCTGCATGGTACCCGTATGGAAATGTGTTGGGGGATAAGACCCAAATTGGGCACCCATTTTCCGAGGTATTCATGTGTAGATACTTTCGTGACCCTTGGTTGAGACCTTGGGGTATTTTGTGATTGCATGTAATGTGTTCAGGGATAAGACCAAAATATGGCACCCACGTTCCGGAGTATTCTTGTGAGATGTTTCTGTGACCCTTGGCTGCGGCCTTGGAGTTTATGTGCTAATATTATATGCATTGTTGAGCACGCTGCGAACTGTTGTGTAGCGGAAATGCGACATCGTGGTCGTGTTGATCTTTCATTATCGAACTCTCATTGTCCACTTAGGAAGTTTTCTGGTCCTTATTGGATATGCGTTTCTTCGAGTTTCGTTGTCATGTTGTATCTTGACATATCTGGAGTCAGGTACGTTCTGATCGGTCATGTGTAGGATTTTAAGGGCGGGCACATGTAGCATGTGTTGGTTTCGACCTCATATTGAACTGTGCACACGAGATGTACTTCGCGAGGCTGATTAGGTACGAGACCAGGCGTGTATCTGATCAATACCCATGGTTGGCTTGTACACAGACACATTTCCGGATCGGGTGTATCGTTACGTCCATCTTGAGTCATGTCGATTGGTCGTTCATAGTCCATGTATAATCGGATTTGTTCAATAGTTGGGTTGTCTTCGAGATCCCACATATGTTATTTGTGTAATACCCAGTTGTAATTCAGTAATTATCACTCAGTAATTATCATTCAGTATTTATCGTTCAGTAATTGATACTCAGTAATTTCATTCATTATTGATCATTTGTCACTCATATTCAGTCATGGTATTCATCATTCAGAGTAATTGTATCGTGTATCAATCGTTATTCATCACTAATCTGATTGGAGTTTCGTGCCGTGTTTATCATCATTGTCATTTTCGTTGCGAGCTGTGCGTGAGGAGTAGCGCACGCTACATACTCCTTTTAGCGTACGCTAATTGGGTATAGGTAGCGCACGCTACCACTCAGCCTTAGCGCACGCTAAGGTTACCACATTGCCGATCCGGAAGGTACCGGGTGCAGTGAGTTATAAGTAGCGCACGCTACGAATGGTAAGTAGCGCGCTAGTGGGTTGAAGTAGCGCACGCTAATATGAGGTGTAGCGCGCGCTAAGGACGGATCGAGGTTGAGTCCGGTGGCTCCGGATCGCATCGATTAATTCATAGCGCACGCTATGTGTTGTTGTTAGCGACGCAACCGATGTATTAGCGCACGCTAAACAATGGTTGTAGCGCACGCTATCGGGTCGAATCGAGGTCGACGCGGTTTTACGGACTCGGTCTTTGGGCATCAATATTTCGTTAGCGCACGCTAATAATGGGTCCTAGCGCACGCTAGTAGTATGGCCTTAGCGCACGCTACAAAAGGTACGTAGCGCGCGCTACCGTGTTCTGGACAAAGGTACTGGACTACCCAAATTACTCGTTAGCGCACGCTACGCAGAAGGGCTAGCGCACGCTAACCTGGACTGACTATAAATTGGACAGTTTAGTCAGAGTTCGTCATTATTCATCTCATTTCATTCCTTCGGTAGTTTTGGGCGATTTCGAGCGATTCGGAGAGGATTCTTAGAGGTGTATTCATCAATCATCATCTTCAAGCTCATCTTTCGGGTTAATCATCATTTCATCATCTTCATCATCGAATCAAGGTATTAATCTCTTGGATCTAGAATTTCGTATTTTTGGGTTTTTCCTTCCGATTTCTTCGTGTAAGCATGGATTATCATTGGAATATGTTAGATATGGATTATCTACCTTGGATAAATATATTCCTACGGATTTATTGGTTATTTTCGGAATTATTTCAAGAACCCTTGGGGTTGACTTCGGTTATTTTGGGGATTTCCGATTGTCGTTATTATAAACTTGAATTGTGGACTTCTATGAGGTTATTGATGTCATTGATAATGTTGTACTGGTTTGAATCAATCATTTTGGAGTTGGTTCGATGATTTGGGTTTGGTTTTAACCAACGGGTATCTCAACGTTTTCGTTAGAGTACATCTACGAGTTCGGATATTGTTGTATCGACGTTGGGTCGTTATGATCGTATTTGATTCGTGTATTGATCGGTTGTTGGTAATTGTTGTTGTTCAAGGTTGTTCGAGCGACCGACTTTTCATTTAGGACGTTGTTCGTGGAAGGACATTCTTCATCGGTATTGTGTAAGTTAATTCTTACTCGGTTAAAAGGATATTCATTCCTTTTGTCGTTTTTCATTCATAATCGTAACTCATTCATCATTGTATTAACCGTATCAAAACTTGTCATTGTCAATTAATCACTTCAGTCATAAGGAACGACGGTTCCGATCATTTCATTGAGCTATCATTCATTTCACCATCATTTAATCTTGGTGAGTCATTATTCATTTTCGATGTCACTTTTGTTATATCGTGGCATTCCGGGTCATACTGGCGTGCCGGTTGGTATGTGTAGGATTTTCATGTCGGGCACATTATAGTCGTGTGTTGGTTGGTGGCCTCACATTGGACTGTGCACACGAGTCGATTGCTTCGTAAGACTGATTAGGCACAAGACCACGTGTATTGGTGGCTTGTGCACGGACACATTTCCATCCCGGACGTAGTGTGGTGCCATTCCTTTGAGCCGTACTGATAGTCGATTCATATAGCATGTTTGATTGCGTATGTTCGACAGGATAATTCATAATTTCAGATATATCATGATTGTGTATTTTCAACCCTTGAGGATTGTTGTTACGTAACCCGGCCCGTTGGGGATCTGCTGTGTCATGGCAAGGCTAAGGCACGGGGAGAGCACGGTGACGGCGAGGAGTCCCAGTGATACTAGAAGGGGGCCCCAGTCTGTTCAGTCATTTATTCAGTCATTTATGTTTCCTTTATTTATTCCGCTGCAGACATTCCGTTTGAATACTCATTTCATTCAGTGTTGTGTATTTTATCGTCACATAAAATACACATGTATTCTGTTTTATCCTGGGTGTGTTGTATAAAAATCCTCATCGGAGTAATTGATGTTGTAATGTGGTTCGGTACTACATTTACCTGTGTAATTCATTCATTTTCATTCGCCTGGTGGGTCCTACTGGGGTCCACAGACCGTAATATCCGCCTAGTTTGGGGTGTTACAGAGTTGGTATCGGAGCGTGGTTTTGAATACTACCCTCCAAGTCATGTCTCATTTGAAATCATCATCATCGGACTAGTATCACTGGACTTTCGTGTCACATGTGACCTGTGCAAATGCCGAGCCAATCAGACCAAGAACTGTATGATTTCTAATGCCATGGTATAAATTCTGGCATTAATCATTCATTCATAATTCATCAGTTAACAATCCTCAATCATCATTGTCATTTTGACCAAGACGGTCAGGTTAACTCATTAATCACTCAATTCATTTCATTATTCAGTTGTTGATCAGGAAGATCAAATCATTAATCTTGTTAACTCATTCAAGATAATCATTTCAGTAACTTCATCAGATAATCATGTCACGTCAACTAATCATTCATGTAATCGCTGTATTTGAGCGCGTATGCTCATTTTCATCATTTCATAATATAATCATAATGTGATACTCATGCGAGATATATAATCATCATATGACTTTCCACTTCAGTATGGAAAGGGCTGGCAGAGGACGTGGAGGACGAGACCGTGGAGCGGGCCGAATCCCGAGAACTCGTGCGAATACACGTGCAAATGCCAGGAATAATGCTAACTCATCGAGCAGCGACGCTGCCACTCACTCACCTGGACGCGATCATTCACTATCGGGGAGTCATACCCGGGACACGGCTCAGTCAGAGGGTGTCCGTGTTGACCCACTCGCATTTATGCAGGACATGATGGCCCAAATGACCCAGATGGCTCAGTTGATGGAGGCGATGCATAACTCCGTCAATCAAAATCAGCAGGCTCCTCAGCCACCACCTCAGAGGCAAGAGAGGGGTGTAAGCAATATCATTAGCGATATCTCTCGCCAGCGACCACCTACTTTTGAGGGATCATCTGAGCCGGCGGATATTGTTCATTGGCTTGAGCATTTTGAGAAGTTATTTGCTATGGTGGATTGCCCTGAAGGGCATAAAGTTTCAGTTGTGGCTTACTATCTCGGTAAGAGCGCTCATTCATGGTGGTTATCGTTGAAGCCCACAGACGGATCATGTACTTGGGATCAGTTCAAGACTCTCATGATGGAGAGGTATTATCCGGCCCCACTCAGAGAGGCCAAGTGCCGAGTTACTCACTCCCGACCCTTCATCGACGCGGATGTTCTCGCCGTGCCGAGAAATTTCAGGAACTTCTTCCGTTCGCCTCATCTATCATTCGCTCTGAAGCGGACAAGATCAAGTATTTCAAAGAAGAGGTGAAACCCCGTATGAGACTTCTTGCTTAATCATAACTGTACCACTGCCGAGTTCATTGAGAAAGCTCTCACTTACGAGCTTACTGTTAAGGAGATTTCTAAGCGGCAACCTTCATCTGTGGCAAGAAGTCTAAGAACCGTAATCGGTCGACGGAAGTCATGCCACCTTCAAGAAACCGCAGCGGGCTCTACTTTTTCGAGGACCTTCCTGGCGTCTAAACCCGCGGAATCTCGGTCTCGAGCGGCTTCAGCCGTCACTGTTTCAACTGTGAAGAACAGGGTCATTTCGGCACAAAATGTCCGAAGCGGTGTCATGTGCCACAACTGTGGGATTGCCGGGCATAGGGCCCGTTTTTGCCGTAGGGACTCTAAACCTACTCCGGCGTCATCTCAAGCCCCAGGTCATTCAGCGGTGCGTAATCAGGCCACTCGGTCGGCTGCTCAAGACGACAGAGCTAAAGGCGGAGCTAAGAGCTATCGACGGAGCGTCCGGTTCGGGGCCTAAGCCCCGAATTTATGAGATGAAGAAGACCGATGATCCCGAGGCCCGAATGATCTCAGGTACACTCGATATTCTATCTCCACCTGTGTGTACCCTTTTTGATACTGGTGCATCTCATTCATTCATTTCCGAGTCATGTTTGAGTAGACTACGTCTGGGTAGTGCCACTAGTTGTGAGCCTTATGTCATTGGCCTACCTGATGGTAGACGAATTATCGGAAGTCGTGAGATTCAGAATTGTCCGATTCAGCTTCATGGTCGTGTATGGCCAGCGGACCTAATCGTAGTAGATTTGCCGAGGGACGACATCATCTTGGGTATTGATTGGATGGATCGTCATGATGCCATCATTAGTGTCCGAAAGCGTTTGGTCACTATCATTTCAGACGATGGAGTCGAATGTGTGTTTCAGGGAGGTAATCCCGGCTGTTCTGGTAAAGTCATTAATTTGATGAAAGCAGTAAGGTTACTCAATCAGGGATGTGTCGGTTATTGGTGTTATATGGCCAAAACCGAGAAATCATCAGTAATGATAACGGATATCCCGGTGGTGAGGGAATATGCCGATGTTTTTCCAGACGAGTTACCTGGTTTGCCTCCACAGAGGGATGTCGAATTCACGATTGAGTTGGAGCCTGGTACGTCCCCGATATCAAAGCCACCGTACCGGATGGCCCCGACCGAAATGCAGGAATTAAAGAATCAACTTGAAGAATTGTTCGAGAAAGGTTATATCCGACCGAGTGCGTCCCCGTGGGGAGCACCAGTGTTGTTTGTCAAGAAGAAGGACGGTTCATTCCGCTTATGTATTGATTACCGGGAATTGAACCGGGTGACGATCAAGAATAAGTATCCCTTACCCCGTATTGATGATCTCTTAGATCAACTTCAGGGAGCTTCAGTATTTTCCAAGATCGACTTAAGATCTGGGTATCATCAGTTGCGGATTCGAGAGTCGGATATCGCGAGGACGGCGTTTCGATCACGCTATGGTCATTATGAGTTCGTAGTTATGCCGTTCGGGCTAACTAATGCACCTGCGGTATTCATGGAGTTAATGAATCGGGTCTTCATCGACTTTTTGGATCAGTTTGTTGTTGTCTTCATCGATGACATTTTAATTTATTCTCGTGACCGGAAGGAACACGAGTTTCACCTTCATCAAGTGCTCGACGTGTTGAGGCGAGAACAACTTTTTGGGAAGTTTTCCAAATGTGAGTTCTGGATGTCCGAAGTGACTTTTCTCGGACATGTAATTTCATCAGACGGAGTTCGTGTCGATCCTCAGAAGACGGAGGCTATTCGGAATTGGCTACCTCCGAAGAACGTTAAGGAAATCCGAAGTTTTCTCGGATTAGCGGGTTATTATCGGCGGTTTGTGGAAGGAATTTCTAGAATCGCTCAACCCTTAACGAACCTTTTGCGGAAGGATAAGAAATACACGTGGTCCGACGTGTGTCAACGGAGTTTTGAGGAACTCAAGAGCCGGTTAATGTCAGCACCTGTACTTTCCTTGCCGCAGGGGACGGAAGGATTTGTGGTCTATAGTGATGCGTCCGGACAGGGTCTCGGATGTGTACTCATGTAGAACGGGAAGGTTATTGCCTATGCTTCACGGCAATTGAGACCTTACGAGGTTAATTATCCGACCCACGATCTGGAGCTAGCAGCCGTGGTGTTCGCTTTGAAAATTTGGCGTCATTATCTTTATGGCGTTACCTGTCAGATATTCACCGATCATAAGAGTTTAAAGTATATATTTACTCAAAAGGAGTTAAATATGCGCTAGAGACGGTGGTTGGAATTAATCAAAGATTATGATATCGAGATCCTCTACCACCCGGGCAAGGCGAACGTTGTCGCCGATGCCTTGAGTTGTAAGTCCGTTCAGGAGCACATGCTTGCCCGTTTAACAGTTCAGAAGGAGCTTCAGCAGGAATTCCTTAGACTCGAGATCGAGGTCTGGCTTCAGCGAGTTCAGGGGCAGCTTTGTATGTTAGAGATCTCATCGTCACTCGAGGAGGAAATCCGAGAGAATCAGGGCTCGGACCCATCATTGTTGCGCATCCGAGAGGATGTGGCTCAGGGGAAAGCCCCTGGATTTGTGGTCCACGAGAATGGACTTTTGAGGTTTAAGAATCGGTTGTGCGTACCGGCGAATGACGAGTTGAAAGACTCGATCTTGAAGGAAGCTCATGCTACCCCTTATTCTGTGCATCCGGGGTCTAGCAAGATGTACAAGGACTTGAAACAAAATTACTGGTGGAGTAATATGAAGCGAGAAGTCGCAGAATTTGTTTCGAGATGCTTAACCTGTCAACAAGTTAAGATTGAACATCAGCGACCGGCGGGTATGCTGAAACCCCTTCCTATTCCCGAGTGGAAGTGGGAAGACATTTCTATGGATTTCATCACGAGTTTGCCGACGAGTCGTCGTGGCATGAATACGATCTGGGTGATCGTGGACCGCTTAACCAAATCAGCTCATTTCCTTGAGATCAAGGATACGTGGGGTCCCGAGAGACTTGCTCAACTGTTCATCAAAGAGATAGTCAGACTTCACGGTACTCCTAAAAGTATCGTTTCCGATCGTGACGGACGATTTGTGTCGCATTTTTGGAAATCAGTTCATCGTGCTATGGGAACCCAGCTTAACCTCGCATCAGCTTTTCATCCTCAGTCCGACGGACAATCAGAGAGGACCATTCAGACATTAGAGGACATGTTGAGGGCATGCGTCCTCGATTGGAAAGACGATTGGGAAGCCCAACTACCATTGATCGAGTTCACATATAATAATAGTTGGCATGCTTCGATCAAGATGGCACCTTACGAGGCCTTGTATGGTCGTCGTTGTCGATCTCCGTTATATTGGGACGACTTATCAGAATCAATCGGCACCGAGCCCGATATGCTTATAGCCGCCCGTGAGAAGGTAGCTTTGATCAGGAGTCGTTTGTTGACAGCTCAGAGTCGACAGAAATCATATGCGGATAACCGTCGTCGACCATTAGAGTTCGAGGCAGGTGACCACGTGTTGGTCAAGGTATCCCTGAGTCGTGGTATCTTCCGTTTTGGGAAGAGGGGGAAGTTGAGTCCGAGATTCATTGGACCGTTCGAGATTTTGGATCGAATAGGCGAGTTAGCTTATCGATTGGCTTTACCTCCGGCGTTGAGCCGAATTCATAATGTGTTTCACGTTTCTCAGTTGCGGAAGTATGTTGCCGACCCGAGTCACATACTTCAGTTCGACGAAATCGAGATCGCCGACGATCATTCATATGAGGAACGTCCTATACGAGTTTTAGAGCGGCGAATCAAACAGTTGAGGAATAAGACGATTCCTTTGGTTAAAATTCAGTGGTCTAGACACGGAGTCGAAGAGGCTACTTGGGAAACCGAGGATAGTATGCGGGAGAGTTATCCCGAGTTGTTTGACCCTTAGTTTCGGGGACAAAACTCTTTTAAGGGGGGGTGTATGTAATACCCAGTTGTAATTCAGTAATTATCACTCAGTAATTATCATTCAGTATTTATCGTTCAGTAATTGATACTCAGTAATTTCATTCATTATTGATCATTTGTCACTCATATTCAGTCATGGTATTCATCATTCAGAGTAATTGTATCGTGTATCAATCGTCATTCATCACTAATCTGATTGGAGTTTCGTGCCGTGTTTATCATCATTGTCATTTTCGTTGCGAGCTGTGCGTGAGGAGTAGCGCACGCTACATACTCCTTTTAGCGTACGCTAATTGGGTATAGGTAGCGCACGCTACCACTCAGCTTTAGCGCACGCTAAGGTTACCCTAGCTGCCGCACCCGTAAGGTACCGACCGCAGTGAGTTAGGCAGCGCACGCTACGAATGGTAAGTAGCGCGCGCTAGTAGGTTGAAGTAGCGCACGCTAATATGAGGTGTAGCGCGCTAAGGACGGATCGAGTTGAGTCCGGGCTACCGGATCGCATCGATTAATTCATAGCGCACGCTATGTGTTGTTGTTAGCGTACGCAACCGATGTATTAGCGCACGCTAAACAATGGTTGTAGTGCACGCTATCGGGGTCAGATCAGAGGTCAGACAGTTTTCTGGACTCCAGTGCTGGGCATCAATATTTCGTTAGCGCACACTAATAATGGGTCTTAGCGCACGCTAGTAGTATGGCCGTAGCGCACGCTACAAAAAGGTACGTAGCGCGCGCTACCGTGTTCGGACAGTGGGTACTGGACTACCCAAATTACTCGTTAGCGCACGCTACGCAGAAGGGCTAGCGCACGCTAACACGGATCGACTATAAATTGACAGCTTTAGTCGAGTTCGTCATTATTCATCTCATTTCATTCCTTCGGTAGTTTTGGGCGATTTCGAGCGATTCGGAGAGGATTCTTCGAGGTGTATTCATCAATCATCATCTTCAAGCTCATCTTTCGGGTTAATCATCATTTCATCATCTTCATCATCGAATCAAGGTATTAATCTCTTGGATCTAGAATTTCGGATTTTTGGGTTTTTCCTTCCGATTTCTTCGTGTAAGCTTGGATTATCATTGGAATATGTTAGATATGGATTATCTACCTTGGATAAATATATTCCTACGGATTTATTGGTTATTTTCGGAATTATTTCAAGAACCCTTGGGGTTGACTTCGGTTATTTTGGGGATTTCCGATTGTCGTTATTATAAACTTGAATTGTGGACTTCTATGAGATTATTGATGTCATTGATAATGTTGTACTGGTTTGAATCAATCATTTTGGAGTTGGTTCGATGATTTGGGTTTGGTTTTAACCAACGGGTATCTCAATGTTTTCGTTAGAGTACATCTACGAGTTCGGATATTGTTGTATCGACGTTGGGTCGGTTATGATCGTATTTGATTCGTGTATTGATCGTATTTGATTCGTGCATATGTTAACGTACGTAACGAGCTGTGCAGATTATATATTAAGAATTGGTCTTTCATTTCTTCACGAGAGGAAACACATTTTTTCCACCCTAGCTCGTCCCTCTTCACTTTCAATCCCATTTCAGACCCTTATAACTTGGTGGAGACCTTGATGATTTGATTAGAAGCTTGAAGCTTGGAGTTCTTGATGTTTCTTGAAGTGTTTGATCCTTGTAGATCCTTCTTCAAGAGGTATGTTGCAAAACTCCTCTCTTTGATTCGGATTTTGATATTGTTGTTGATGTTCTTCTTCGTATGATGATGGTTATGGTGTGTTGTTGTGATTCTTGAGGTTATATGAATTGTATATTGAAGGACACAATGATATATGCCTTGGATTTTGAATTAGATGATGGTTTAGATGTTAGAACACACCGGATTATGTCGTTTTGTTGGCTACAAACATGATTATGGATTGATTCATGTTCTTGAAGAACTCTTGAGTTATATATGTCGTGATTTTACGGAATTTGGAAGGATTACGGTTAATTTTGGTATATGATTGTTCGTGATAATAAACGGTAATTGGTTTTCTATGAATTTACGAATATGAACAAGAAGGAACCATGTTAAAACTGTAATTAAGGTTGAAGTTGGATTCGAGAATGTTAAATTTGATTGATTATCGAATTGCGGCTTGTATTTGTATTGTTTGAGATATAATGGTTTGGTTTTGTATGATCGAGATATCATTGAACTGTTGAGTTTGATTATATCGGTTGTTGATTGTTATCGAACATATTGTTAATTGATTATTGCATTAGGTTGCGGTAAGTGATTGTTGATGATTAACCGTTGTGCTGCGGTTGAGATTGAAGGATTCATGTATTACCTTGGCCGGGGCTGAGGGGCTTGTAGATGAAGATGATCGTATTGATAACAACTTCGTCGTATCGGTTCCAAGGGAAGTTATGCTTGCTCAGTTCATAAGGTTTAATAAATGGTTTCGATTTCATGGTATTATGGAATATGAATTGTTGGGATGATGGTATGTATATTATACTTGGACTGGGATAAATCATAATGTATATGATTTAAAAGAAGTCTAGTGGAAATGGAGATGTGAATTACCTTGGTCTAATGGATGAAATGTTGGATATCGAGGGTAGTTATCGTGCCGACATTGAAGTCGAGATGGTAGTTTGGTATTAGTAATGGACTGTACTTCATTTTGGACTATTCGAATAACTCTGTATTCGTTCAGGGACATTGGCCAAGGAAGGGTTAGCGTCTCCGGCTTTGAGGTAATTTAGTATTGCTGAATTATGATAATTATCATGCTCCATTGTTGCATATGTGTATGTTGATGTTTCATGTGATGAGTGTGCATCATTTTTGGTATATTGTGGTGTACTCTTTCTTTGAACTGTAATTTGTTGGGCCGATATGTTCGGGCCAAAACCTGCATGGTACCCGTATGGAAATGTGTTAGGGGATAAGACCCAAATTGGGCACCCATTTTCCGAGGTATTCCTGTGTAGATACTTTCGTGACCCTTCGTTGAGACCTTGGGGTATTTTGTGATTGCATGTAATCTGTTGAGGGATAAGAGCAAAATATGGCACCCACATTCCGGAGTATTCTTGTGAGATGTTTCTGTGACCCTTGGATGCGGCCTTGGGGTTTATGTGCTAATATTATATGCATTGTTTGTGTAGCGGAAATACGACGTCGTGGTTGTGTCGATCTTTCATTATCGAACTTTCATTGTTCACTTGGGAAGTTTTCTGGTCCTTATTGGATATGCATTTCTTCGAGTTTCATTATCATGTTGTATTGTGACATATCTGGAGTCAGGTACGTTCTGATCGGTCATGTGTAGGATTTTAAGGGCGGGCACATGTAGCATGTGTTGGTTTCGACCTCATATTGGACCGTGCACACGAAACGTACTTCGTGAGGCTGATTAGGTACGAGACCAGACGTGTATCTGATCAATACCCATGGTTGGCTTGTACACAGACACATTTCTGGATCGGGCATATCGTGACATCCAGCTTGAGTCATATTGATTGGTCGTTCATAGTCCATGTATAATCGGATCTGTTCGATAGTCGGGTTGTCTTCGAGATCCCACATATGTTATTTGTATACGGTTGAAGATTTTATTCTTTCGTGTATCTATCCTTGTTGATACTTTATCGATCTCGTTTGGAGTTACCATATCGTTGGTAATCTCGGTTGTTGATCCTTTATTGATCTTGTTGGAATTCACCATATCGTTGGTATTCTCGGTCGTTGATCCTTTATTGATCTCGTTGGAGTTTACCACATCAATGGTATTCTCGTTCGTGGTTGGTCCTTTGTCGATCTTGTGTGGAGTTATCATGTCATTGATATTCTCATTCTGATGCTTTGGTTGTTTATTTATTGATTGTGTGAGCATTCATACCTTGTATCGATAACCGGGACCTGTCATTGTTTTGGGGCAGCGATCTACAGATGCATCGTGTGTTATCAGTTTTATCATAATTGGGATTCGATTGTGCGATCCCGCTGACAGAATTGGACATGGACAAATTATTCCATATTGGATATATATAATATGTTTGAGAATCTTGGTATCTTTTTGAATACAGTACAGATGGTTATTTTCGAATTCATTCGGCACTTGAGAATGCGAGGTGTGAATTGAGGTAAGTGTTGAATTGATATGAGTTACCACAAATTGGTGAGGTTACTATGGTAAGATTACACTAGAAATATTCTTACCCTGAAATTACATTGATATGTAATTGTTTATGTTGATGTGATCGCTATCATTTTTGAGTATTATGGCTGACCACGTCGTGGGCTTTATCTTTTAGGTACTCGGAGATCGAGCTAGTAGCGGTCATGAAGGGATGAGCTTCCCAGTGATACTGGCTATAGAATGGTTATTTGGGATTCGAGTATTTTTTTCTGGATGTTATGATTCCGCTGCAAATGTATTTTTATCATGTCTCTATCCGCTGCGTGTGTAATTTTATAACGGCTTTCAGTATTTATACTTTCTAAATGCCCTTTTGTCGCCTTTGCCTTGTGCTTTCACATGGTGTTTTATGACGGTAGTTGGGAACTATGTTTTAAAAAATATTTGAGTATTTAAAACATTACCGTCTTCGCCTCTTTGGCATATTTGAAACATTTGCGAAAATGATTTTAGCCTTGTGGGTTCCAATATGGGGCCCACGGCGCTGTAATATCCCTGGTTGGATTTAGGGGTGTTATAGAAGATGGTATCAGAGAGCTTGGGTTTTGTAAAACCCGGGCATGTGTGTTATGTGGTTCTACTAGTACGGTAGTAGCGCGGCTTTTGAAAATGATATTCTGACTTTTGAATCAAACCAGTTTTTGGAGGTTCCAAAATTTTCGAAATATTTTCAAATTATTATATTTGCGATGCCAGTGTGTTGTTATTGTGTTGAGGCTTTGTATGGGAGTCGTATGCTAAAATCACGGTAGATCATCGACTTCACGTACCTGTAAGTATGTTCTTTCAGTTATTTGCTTTTGATGATTATTTGAGCATGGTGGCACGATTTTGAGATATTGATTATGACAGGATTTTAAGTTTCGAGGACGAAACTTATTTAAGTGGGAAGATATGTAATATCCTAGAATTTCGCTATGATTTTTTCGCATTGTTTTATCTGAGTTATACTGTACAGAGTGGGACCGATGCAGTATGGATGAATAATTTTGGGAACTCTGACAGCTATACCAATATATCTATCGAGGTTATATTTAATTTTAGGATATTACATGCTTGATATATCTTTCGATATTGGGTATACTGTATGAGTATTTGTATAATTATTGTACTTGGTCGACGATTGCATTTGAGGGTATCATGCATCAGGCTTATCGTATGAGAATATTATCAGAACAAGTGTATGTATTTAGTATGACGCGTGTACGTGTTCGGTATATTGAGATGGCAGGCAGTTGCAAAAATGGCTAAGTATAAAAACCACTACTTATGTTAAGCATAGGAGCTTACGTACGTAATGGTGCAAGCATAGCATGCGCTAAGCAGAGGAGCTTGCGTACGTAACGAAGCAGGCTTAACCTACGTTAGTTTGAGTGCATAACGTACGTTATGAATGGAATCGAACAGGTCCGGTCTGTGGTTGGCAGGTGGGCCTGATGTCGGCAGCTTTCGGCGTGGATGTGGACAGGTGAGTCAATTTTCGAGCTTTATGTACGTTAAGGATATGCTATTGCATATGTTAACTTACGTAACGAGCTATGCAGATTATATATTAAGAATTGGTCTTTCATTTCTTCACGAGAGGAAACACATTTTTTCCACCCTAGCTCGTCCCTCTTCACTTTCAATCCCATTTCAGATCCTTATAACTTGGTGGAGACCTTGATGATTTGATTAGAAGCTTGAAGCTTGGAGTTCTTGATGTTTCTTGAAGTGTTTGATCCTTGTAGATCCTTCTTCAAGAGGTATGTTGCAAAACTCCTCTCTTTGATTCGGATTTTGATATTGTTGTTGATGTTCTTCTTCGTATGATGATGGTTATGGTGTGTTGTTGTGATTCTTGAGGTTATATGAATTGTATATTGAAGGACACAATGATATATGCCTTGGATTTTGAATTAGATGATGGTTTAGATGTTAGAGCACATCGGATTACGTCGTTTTGTTGGCTACAAACATGATTATGGATTGATTCATGTTCTTGAAGAACTCTTGAGTTATATATGTCGTGATTTTACGGAATTTGGAAGGATTACGGTTAATTTTGGTATATGATTGTTCGTGATAATAGACGGTAATTGGTTTTCTATGAATTTACGAATATGAACAAGAAGGAACCATGTTAAAATCGTAATTAAGGTTGAAGTCGGATTCGAGAATGTTAAAATTGATTGATTATCGAATTGCGGCTTGTATTCATATTGTTTGAGATATAATGGTTTGGTTTTATATGATCGAGATATCATTGAACTGTTGAGTTTGATTATATCGGTTGTTGATTGTTATCGAACGTATTGTTAATTGATTATTTCATTAGGTTGCGGTAAGTGATTGTTGATGATTAACCGTTGTGCCGCAGTTGAGATTGGAGGATGCATGTATTACCTTGGCCGGGGCTGAGGCGCTTGCAGATGAAGATGATCGGATTGATAACGACTTCGTCGTATCGGTACCAAGGCAAGTTATGCTTGCTCAGTTCATAATGTTTAATAAATGGTTTCGATTTCATTTCACCTATGATTCATATAGGAATGGTATTATGGAATATGAATTGTCAGGATGATGGTATGTATATTATACTTGGACTGGGATAAATCATAATGTATATGATTTTAAAGACGTCTAGTGGAAATGGAGATGTGAATTACCTTGGTCTAATGGATGAAATGTTGGATATCGAGGGTAGTTATCGTGCCGAAATTGAAGTCGAGATGGTGGTTTGGTATTAGTAATGGACTGTACTTCATTTTGGACTATTCGAATAACTCAGTATTCGTTCAGGGACGTTGGTCAAGGAAGAGTTAGCGTCTCCGGCTCTGAGGTAATTTAGTATTGCTGAATTATGATAATTATCATGCTGCATAGTTGCATTTGTGTGTGTTGATGTTTCATGTGATGAGTGTGCATCATTTTTGGTATATTATGGTGTACTCTTTCTTTGAACTGTAATTTTTTGGGCCGATATGTTGGGGATAAAACCTGCATGGTACCCGTATGGAAATGTGTTGGGGGATAAGACCCAAATTGGGCACCCATGTTCCGAGGTATTCCTGTGTGGATACTTTCGTGACCCTTGGTTGCGACCTTATGGTATTTTGTGATTGCATGTAATGTGTTGAGGGATAAGACCAAAATATGGCACCCTCGTTCCGGAGTATTCCTGTGAGATGCTTCTGTGACCCTTGGCTGCGGCCTTGGGGTTCATGTGCTTATATTATATGCATTGTTGAGCATGCTGCGAACTGTTGTGTAGCGGAAATACGACGTCGTGGTCGTGTCGATCTTTCATTATCGAACTGTCATTGTTCACTTGGGAAGTTTTCTGGTCCTTATTGGATATGCAATTCTTCGAGTATCATTGTCATGTTGTATCGTGACATATCTGGAGTCAGGTACGTTCTGATCGGTCATGTGTAGGATTTTAAGGGCGGGCACGTGTAGCATGTGCTGGTTTCGACCTCATATTGAACCGTGCACACGAGACGTACTTCGTGAGGCTGATTAGGTACGAGACCATACGTGTATCTAATCAATACCCGTGGTTGGCTTGTACACAAACACATTTCCGGATCGGGCGTATCGTGATGTCCATCTTGAGTCATGTTGATTGGTCGTTCATAGTCCATGTATAATCGTATCTGTTCGATAGTCGGGTTGTCTTCGAGATCCCACATATGTTATTTGTATACGGTTGACGATTTTATTCTCTCGTGTATCTGTCCCTGTTGATCCTTTATCGATCTCGTTTGGAGCTACCATATCGTTGGTAATCTCGTTCGTTATTGATCCCCTATTGATCTTGTTGGAGTTTACCGTGTCGTTGGTATTCTCGGTTGTTGATCCTTTATTGATATTGTTGGAATTCACCATATCGTTGGTATTCTCGGTCGTTGATCCTTATTGATCTCGTTGGAGTTTACCACATCAATGGTATTCTCGTTCGTGGTTGGTCCTTTGTCGATCTTGAGTTATCATGTCATTGATATTCTCGTTCTGATGCTTTGGTTGTTTATTATTATTGATTGTGTGAGTATTCATACATTGTATCGATAACCGGGACTTGTCATTGTTTCGGGGCAGTGATCTACTAATGCATTGTGTGTTATCGGTTTTATCATAATTGGGATTCGATTGTGAGATCCCGCGGACAGAATTGGACATGGACAGATTATTCCATATTGGATATATATTATGTTTGAGGATCTTGGTATTGGTTTGAATACAGTACAAATGGTTATTTTTGAATTCATTCGGTACTTGAGAATGCGAGGTGTGAGTTGAGGTAAGTGTTGAATTGATATGAGTTACCACAAATTGGTGAGGTTACTACGGTAAGATTACACTAGAAATATTCTTACCTTGAAATTACATTGATATGTAATTATTTACGTTGATGTGATCGCTATCATTGCTGAGTATTATGGCTGACCCCGTCATGGGCTTTATCTTTTAGGTATTCGGAGATCGAGCTAGTAGCGGTCGTGAAGAGATGATATTCCCAGTGATACTGGCTATAGCATGGTTATTTGGGATTCGAGTATTCTTTTCTGGCTGTTATGATTCCGCTGCAAATGTATTTTTATCATGTCTCTAACCGCTGCGTGTGTAATTTTATAATGGCTTTCAGTATTTTACCAAGTCGTGTATACTTTCTAAATGCCCTATTGTCGCCTTTGCCTTGTGCTTTCAAATGGTATTTTATGACTGTAGTTGGGAACTATGTTTTGAAAAATATTTGAGTATCTAAAACATTACCGTCTTCGCCTCTTTTGCGTATTTGAAACGTTTGTGAAAATGATTTTAGCCTTGTGGGTTCCAATATTGGGCCCCCGGCGCTGTAATATCCCCGGATGGCTTTAGGGGTGTTACAGAAGATGGTATCAGAGAGCTTGGGTTTTGTAAAACCCGGGCATGTGTTTTATGTGGTTCTACCAGTACGGTAGTAGCGCGGCTTTTGAAAATGATTTTCTGACTTTTGAATCAAACCGGTTTTTGGAGGTTCCGAAATTTTCGAAATATTTTCAAATTGCTATATTTGCGATGCCGGTGTGTTGTTATTGTGTTGAGGCTTTGTATGGGAGTCGTATGCTAGTATCACGGGAGATCATCGACTTCACGGACCTGTAAGTATGTTCTTTGAGTTATTTGGTTTTTATGATTATTTGAGCATGGTGGCACGATTTTGAGATATTTCGGGATTGAAATATTGAGATATGTAATATACTAGAATTTCGCTATGAATTTTTTGCACTAATTTATCTGAGTTATACTGTATAGAGTGGGACCGATGCAGTATGGATGAATAATTTTGGGAACTATGATAGCTGTACCAATATATCTATCGAGGTTATATTTAATTCTAGGATATTACATGCTTGATATGTCTTTCGATGTCGGGAATACTATATGAGTATTTGTATAATTATCGTACTTGGTCGATGATTGCATTTGAGGGTATCATGCATCAGGCTTATCGTATGAGAATGTTATCGAACGGGTATATATATTCTGTATGACACATGTACGTGTTCGGTATATTGAGACGGCAGGTACGAGCAAAAATGGCTAAGTATAAAAACCACTACATATGTTAAGCATAGGAGCTTACGTACGTAATGATGCAAGCGTAGCGTATGCTAAGCAGAGGAGTTTGCATACGTAACGAAGCGGGCTTAACATACGTTAGTTTGAGTGCATAACGTACGTTATGAAGGGAATCGCTTAACATACGTTAGTTTGAGTGCATAACGTACGTTATGAAGGGAATCGAACAGGTCCGAGCTATGGTCGGCAAGTGGGCCCGGTGTCGGCAGCTTTCGGTGTGGATGTGGATAGGCGAGTCAACCTCGAGCCTTACGTATGTTAAGGATATGACATTGCGTATGTTAAGAAAGTATGTGTAACACCCCCAAATCCTATTGGGTTATTACAGTGCCGTGGACCCCACGCCAGGAGATCCACCAGGCGAACATGACTAAAATACATTAAATTAAACAACAAGGGAAAATCATAGTCCCTACCATGATATCCGACACAATATTCCGAGAAGGAATTTCAACGACAACGATGGGCCTACATGGCCAAGAGTAAAAATACAACATCCACGAGCATCTGCTCGGGTAATACAAAATGACAACGACTGACAACTGAAGAACACTCCAACCGACTGACCAACATGAACAACTCGGACTAGTATCGCTCGAATGCCTCGTCGCCATCATCATGCCCCTGTGTCTCAACTCTCTCCTCGCAAGTACCTAAAACATGAAAACATGTTCCCACTGGGGTCACCATCAGATAATGAACATCAAATATATGTATAACATGATATGCATCCAAGGCAGAATGAAATGGTACAATGATAATAATAATAAGAGATGCTCACAAACCAATGTAAGAACCGAGCATTCGTGAAACACTATGCCCGCCGCATACTATTAACATCTGTTCGACAGGTTAGAACATAAATGCCCAACGACGAATCATGATCACAGAATACCACAATGAATTAAACGACATGAACCAAACCAGAACTGAATTTAATATGAATCCTAATGCCCAAAGGCTCCAATGAAAATACCAAGACATTACAAAATGCCTGAAAGTCGTTCAGCGGAAGTTAACAAACATCACAAACACCTGAAATCAAAACAGCCCGAAGCTGTATCAATGAAGGCCGAAGCCACGGCACGAAGCCGTATCACAATAAGGGCCGAAGCCACGGCATCCAGCCGTATCACAATTAGGGCCGAAGCCACGGCACGAAGCCGTATCACAATAAGGGCCGAAGCCACGGCATCCATCCGTATCACAATTAGGGCCGAAGCCACGGCACGAAGCCGTATCACAATTAATGATAGTGTGCTGCCTTGAGTCGGCCAACACGATGACAGTAACACACGGATAGACACCGTCCTTGACAGTCTCAATTTAACACCTCGATTGCCTTAGGATGGCCAACCGATAACAATGATGCAGCGGACGATTCCATGAATGATTAAGCACTTCGATTGGCTTAGAATGGCCAATTGCTACGAATGATACGATGATTGATTAAAATTCTTCGATTGCCTTAGAACGGTCAATCGATAACAATGAGATGGTGAATAATTGAACATTTCGATTTGCCTGAGAACGGCCAATCGATGACAATGATACGAAGGATGCCTCAGCACCTTTAATCGGTGACCAACGACGAAGATGAGAAAGGAATATGCCAATGCCTTAATTCGGCCTATACGGTCTTAATGACAACCCCCAACATGTATAACGATGATATGAACGATGTCTTAGATTGACATCAATATTAACAACAATCGATACATCGATGCCGCGAGCCGGCTATCGACAATGACCTAAATAGCGAGTATCACAATGCCTTGAACCGGCCGTTAATGAACAACAATAAACATTTGGCATAATTGCCGAAAGGTATCGTATCGAACGATCTCTTGATATCAATGAATTCATGAAGAGACTAAGTCTCGGAATGATACACACATTCATACACATATATGATGACATTAATCTCATTGACTAGTACAAGTATAAAACTTGCCTCAAACCGAAGGCGAGAAGGTCCTTCCACGATCAACGTCCTTAATGAAATTACCGGCCGCTCGAACAACCTTAAACAACACAAAAACCAACAATTCTCTTAATACACGAATCAAGCATGATCACAACCAACTCAAAAGTGGATACAACAATACCCGAAACTCATTGGGGCAATTAAATAAACGCGTCGTAAACAATCTCCAATCGTTTACAACCCAAAACTCAATTATATCCGAAACCAACTTCCAATGAATGATTCGAACCCACACAACCTCATGAATACCATCAATAATCCAATAGGAATACTTAGAACGATATTTCAACAACATTTGGTTGAAAACCCCCAAAATTCCAAAGTCAACCCGTAAGGGTTCTTGAACAATTCCTCAGTTATTCACAAATTCCGAAAATTACACCAATGAATCCGTAGAAATACATGTATCCAAGATAGATAATCCAAAATGAATATCCGAAAACGTGATTATAACGACAATTAATCGAAAACCCCCAATTTCAACTCGATATTCAAAGTGTTCTTGAATAATCCCTCCATAATCCAATGAATCCTTATATAAACTCATAATCATATACATGTCCCTTCATATAACATGATTATAACATCCAAAACATCATATCTCAACATAGAATCGAAATCCAAGGTGTTGAAGAAATTACCTCTTGAAGATCCAACCACTTCGATCCGAAGAACACGAGTTTAATCGAGTATCCAAGCTTCCCAAATGATTGAAGATGATGAAAAATACACACTCAAATGATAATTGATGAAGAAATCTCTCCCTCAAGACTCTCTCTCGTATGAAGGTGAAAGAATGAAGAAATGAGCTGAAATGCTAAAAAAAAATGAAATTATAGGGGTTGACTGTCTGTCGGACACGGCCCGTGCCGATCGGCACGGTCGCGGCGTGCAACTGGCCGACAGGGACTCGACCGTGTCCTGCTTGACACGGTCGCGGCGCGAAGGGCCTTCCGATAGTGACCTGTCCAACAGCGACTCGGCATGACTCGACCGTGTCCTGGAACACGGTCGGGCGTCTGGGAAGTCGGTTCTGGATTATCCGGAAGAGTTCGGCTCGGCCGTGCCAGGTGACACGGTCGATTCCTGTGGGCAGAGACTTCGGCATTTCCGGACGAGTACAGCACGGGCCGTGTCGGACGACACGGCCGAGTTCGGTCGGCAGTGATCGGCCAATAACTGAAAAATGAGCGGGTGAGCTTAAACGACCATAACTCTCTCGTCCGGACTCCGATTGACTCACCGTTTGAACCATTGGAAAGCTAACTCGATGCTCTATAATATTGCAAAGATTCAGAATTTTTGGAGTTACCAAAAAATAATGGTGATCTAACAAAGTCGAACTCATATGCGGAAAGTTGAAACAATGGACAATAACGATACACAACTCGAAGTTTTTCCGAACGGTGAACACGGTGAATGAACATGATTGATGAATGATTATAAATGAGTGAAAAATCCACTGAGTGACAATCACCGAATGAAATTACTGAATGATAATGACTGAATTACAACCGGGTATTACATACTCCCCCCTTAAAAGAGTTTCGTCCCCGAAACTAAGGGTAACAACTCGGGATATGAACTATCCATCACGATATGAAAACAATAACGCCCAAATAGTCCTCGGGACCAAATCAATCGCACGTCCAAGTCCCCAAGACTTGACGTCTCGAATCACAGTGAACGATTTCCAAAGGGACGAATTCTCAACAAATGGCCCAAATCTCAAGATTCTCGAATATGATCATAATAAAATAGATCAAGAATCAATGATCCACAGTCACGATACATTACTACGGATTGTGTTACATAGTCATCCAAAAAACAAGGTTGCGTCACAAATGTACTCAACATTGATATCCTTCCATGCCATCGATCTCCTCTATCTCAACGATTAAAGGTATATCCGATGATTAATTCGCCGCTAACTATGATATCAGAAGGTCACTAGAATGAAAGTGACTAAAATGAATGATGAATGATAAATGACTATAAATCCGACCAGGATTAAGAATGACTCACCAAGGTGAATTAATAACGTCATGAGTGATAGATCAAGTGAAATTATTGGAACCGTTGTTCCTCGTGAATTGAATGATTAGTTTCATGATGACAAGTCCCAACATGATTGATGTATGATGAATGAATTATATGAATGAATGAACGACAACGAAATGAATGATTATACTATTAACGAACAAGAATTAACTTGTTCAAACCAGTGATGAATGTCCTTACCTCGGGCTCTCGAAGCCTGATAGGGTCCCTTGGATGATGCACGGGTTGGAGTAACGAAGTCTCTCGAGGCCCTTGAGCTCTCTTGAGATTTACTGGCGCTAGAACCCCTGCAGTATTTCGCGGTGTCCCCGCCTCCCACACAGAAAACAAACAATAGCCGGCACCGTACACCGGGTACTAACGTGACTCCGCCGAATCACGATAGCAAACAACGGTCGAACTCGTCGCCCGAGAGGAAGATGCTATCCCAAAGACGAAGACGACTAGAAAACGACCCCTTGGACGTCGGAGCCCGATGTCCCTCCGAACGAGCCGGCATTCTAGTCCTTTCACCTGAAGAAATGAAGGATGCTTCGAGTAAGCTCCTTGATCAAAAGCCGTGCTCCAAGAGCCTTCCCGATGAACTCACTAAGTGAATTACAATTGTGATTGAACAATCGCATCCTCAATCATGGATTTAGTCTCTTGCTAAAATACTTAATTTTATCCGCCTCGACGGATAATTGACGAAGCAAATCAAGTAGTCCTCGAAACTTCTCAAAGAATGACAATAACACCCTCATCCTCGGCATTCGGGTTCAAAACTTCGACAACTTGGCTTCACGAAGTGGAGCCGGTAATACCTCTCTAACATGAGAGTCTTGAACTCGCTCCAAATACAATCACGATCGATGGGTTTCACGAAAGCCACCACGAATAAGCGCCCTTACTCAAGTAATAAGCCGCTACTGCCACTTTACTCTCTTCCGGACACTGAACCATGTCGAAGAGTTTATCAAAATGCTCGAGCCAATGAACAATATCCGCTGGTTCCGACGAACCCTCAAAAGTAGGCGGCATCTGACGAGAGATATCGCCAACAATCTAATTCACTCCTCCACTGGCCCATGAAATGGCACTGCATCCTCATGCGGTGGACCACGAACCATCGAGGTCTGCATGGTCTCCACTATCCGCGTCATCTGAGTCATCTGGGCCATCATGCCCTGCATAAATATGAATGGATCAACCCGAACACCTTTCGAGTGAGATTCCTCTCGGGTACGACTCCCTGACAGTGAATGATTATCTGCTGATGAATGAGTAGCCTCGCTATTTGATGAATTAATGATATCCCTCGCGTTCGTGTGGGCATGCACACGAGATCCCGGGTTCCGGCCCGCACCGCGGCCTCTTCCCCTGCGTCCTCTGACAGCTCTATCCATACTGATGATTATAGATTCCGCATGAATATCGCATTATGATTACGTTACAGAGTGACAATAATGAGCATACATGCTCTCGCAGAATGAATGCATTAATGATTTAATGAAATGATCGTCGACATTACGTCAGAGTATGATAAGATCGTATGAAACATCAAATGAGGTAACATGATTGCCTGATGAAATTCCTGAAATGATTACCTTGAACAAGTTAACAAGGTTGAAAATTCGATCCTCAAGATCAACAACTGAACCGTGAGATGGGCTGAATGATTAATGAATTAACTGAATAATGAGATCGACTGAGTGATGAATGAATTAACTGAACGATGAGATTGACTGAGTGATGAATGAATTATCTGAGTGATGATATTGACTGAGTGATGAATGAATTAACTGACTGATGAATGAATTATCTGAGTAATGATATTGACTGAGTGAGGAATGAATTAACTGACTGATGGATGAATTATCTGAGTAATGATATTGACTAAGTGATGAATGACTTAACTGAGTGATGAGATCAAAATGATGATTGAGAATTATTAACTGATAAATGAGTTGATCCTTAATGCTTACACAAGTCACACGTGCTCCAAAACAATTAGTCATGAATCAATCATAACACTAATATCACATATAGGTTTCAGCAAAGCATGAACAATTAATGACATGATGGATGTATGAACACAAAGAGAATCGAGTCCTTACATAGGTCATACGAAGCTTCGAGGTCTCGCGATATTAGTCTTCACTGACGACGACTCGATGAATGAATGACTCGTGCAGTCGCACTAATATTACAACTCACAAAACCTGACTGACTAGATTGTCATAACCTGACAATCCCACTACTACCGCGTCGGTAGGACCACATAACTCACATCTCAGGGTATTTCACAACCCAAAGCGCTCCGATACCATTTCTGTAACACCCCCAAATCCTATTGGGTTATTACAGTGCCGTGGACCCCACGCCAGGAGATCCACCAGGCGAACATGACTAAAATACATTAAATTAAACAACAAGGGAAAATCATAGTCCCTACCATGAAATCCGACACAATATTCCGAGAAGGAATTTCAACGACAACGATGGGCCTACATGGCCAAGAGTAAAAATACAACATCCACGAGCATTTGCTCGGGTAATACAAAATGACAATGACTGACAACTGAAGAACACTCCAACCGACTGACCAACATGAACAACTCGGACTAGTATCGCTCGAATGCCTCGTCGCCATCATCATGCCCCTGTGTCTCAACTCTCTCCTCACAAGCACCTAAAACATGAAAACATGTTCCGCCCCCACGGGGTCAGTCATCCAGATAATGAACATCAAATATATGTATAACATGATATGCATCTAAGGCAGAATGAAATGGTACAATGATAATAATAATACGAGATGCTCACAAACCAATGTAAGAACCGAGCATTCGTGAAACACTATGCCCGCGGCATACTATTAATATCTGTTCGACAGGTTAGAACATAAATGCCCAACGGCGAATCATGATCACAGAATACCACAATGAATTAAACGACATGAACCAAACCAGAACTGAATTTAATATGAATCCTAATGCCCAAAGGCTCCAATGAAAATACCAAGACATTACAAAATGCCTGAAATTCGTTCAGCGGAAGTTAACAAATATCATAAACACCTAAAATCAAAACAGCCCGAAGCTGTATCAATGAAGGCCGAAGCCACAACACGAAGCCGTATCACAATAAGGGCCGAAGCCACGGCATCCAGCCGTATCACAATTAGGGCCGAAGCCACGGCACAAAGACGTATCACAATAAGGGCCGAAGCCACGGCATCCAGCCGTATCACAATTAGGGCCGAAGCCACGGCACGAAGCCGTATCACAATTAATGATAGTGTGCTGCCTTGAGTCGGCCAACACGATGATAGTAACACACGGATAGACACCGTCCTTGACAGTCTCAATTTAACACCTCGATTGCCTTAGGATGGCCAACCGATAACAATGATGCAGCAGACGATTCCATGAATGATTAAGCACTTCGATTGGCTTAGAATGGCCAATCGCTACGAATGATACGATGAATGATTAAAATACTTCGATTGCCTTAGAACGGTCAATAGATGACAATGAGATGGTGAATAATTGAACATTTCGATTTGCCTGAGCACGGCCAATCGATGACAATGATACGAAGGATGCCTCGGCACCTTTAATCGGTGACCAACGACGAAGATGAGAAAGGAATAAGACAATGCCTTAATTCGGCCTATACGGTCTTAATGACAACCCCCAACATGAATAACGATGATCTGAACGATGTCTTAGATTGACATCAATATTAACAACAATCGATACATCGATGGCGCGAGCCAGCTATCGACAATGACCTTAATAACGAGTATCACAATGCCTTGAACCGGCCGTTAATGAACAACAATAAACATTTGGCATAATTGCCGAAAGGTATCGTATCGAACGATCTCTTGATATCAATGAATTCATGAAGAGACTAAGTCTCGGAATGATACACACATTCATACACATATATGATGACATTAATCTCATTGACTAGTACAAGTATAAAACTTGCCTCAAACCGAAGGCGAGAAGGTCCTTCCACGATCAACGTCCTTAATGAAATTACCGGCCGCTCGAACAACCTTAAACAACACAAAAACCAACAATTCTTTTAATACACGAATCAAGCATGATCACAACCAACTCAAAAGTCGATACAACAATACCCGAAACTCATTGGGGCATTTAAATAAACGCTTCGTAAACAATCTCCAATCGTTTACAACCCAAAACTCAATTATATCCGAAACCAACTTCCAATGAATGATTCGAACCCACACAACCTTATGAATACCATCAATAATCCAATAGGAATACTTAGAACGATATTTCAACAACATTTGGTCGAAAACCCCCAAAATTCCAAAGTCAACCCGTAAGGGTTCTTGAACAATTCCTCAGTTATTCACAAATTCCGAAAATTACACCAATGAATCCGTAGAAATACATGTATCCAAGATAGATAATCCAAAATGAATATCCGAAAACGTGATTATAACGACAATTAATCGAAAACCCCCAATTTCAACTCGATATTCAAAGTGTTCTTGAATAATCCCTCCATAATCCAATGAATCCTTATATAAACTCATAATCATATACATGTCCCTTCATATAACATGATTATAATGTCCAAAACATCATATCTCAACATAGAATCGAAATCCAAGGTGTTGAAGAAATTACCTCTTGAAGATCCATCCACTTCGATCCGAAGAACACGAGTTTAATCGAGTATCCAAGCTTCCCAAATGATTGAAGATGATGAAAAATACACACTCAAATGATAATTGATGAAGAAATCTCTCCCTCAAGACTCTCTCTCTCGTATGAAGGTGAAAGAATGAAGAAATGAGCTGAAATGCTAAAAAAAAACGAAATTATAGGGGTTGGTATGCCCGGACACGGCCCGTGCCGATCGGCACGGCGCGGCGCGCAATCGTCGGCAGGGACTCGACCGTGTCCCGCTTGACACGGTCGCGGCGCGAAGGGCCTTCCGATAGTGACTGTCCGACAAATGATTTCAAGATGACTCGACCGTGTCCTGGAACACGGTCGGGCGTCTGGGCAGTCGGTTCTGGATTATCCGGAAGAGTTCGACTCGGCCGTGTCAGGCGACACGGTCGAGTCCTGTGGGCAGAGACTTCTGCATTTCCGTACGAGTACAGCACGGGCCGTGTCGGACGACACGGCCGAGTTCGGTCGGCAGTGATCGGCCAATAACTGAAAAATGAGCGGGTGAGCTAAAACGACCATAACTCTCTCGTCCGGACTCCGATTGACTCACCATTTGAACCATTGGAAAGATAACTCGATGCTCTATAATATTACAAAGATTCAGAATTTTTGGAGTTACCAAAAATTAATGGTGATCTAACAAAGTCGAACTCATATGCGGAAAGTTGAAACAATGGACAATAACGATACACAACTCAAAGTTTTTCCGAACGGTGAACACGGTGAATGAACATGATTGATGAATGATTATAAATGAGTGAAAAATCCACTGAGTGACAATCACCGAATGAAATTACTAAATGATAATGACTGAATTACAACCGGGTATTACATTATGGCACTGTAGCAAGTCAACCGCTACATTACGTATGCTATGGTAAGGAAATTACGTACGTAATGCATGACACAAAATAGGACAGTGAACCCTGGATGATGATTATGTACGCTATGCAGGACATGTAGTGCACGTTAAAGGGTCATACGTATGTTAAGGTTGGGTCTTAACGTACGTAACGAGCTGTGCAGATTATATATTAAGAATTGGTCTTTCATTTCTTCACGAGAGGAAACACATTTTTTCCACCCCAGCTCATCCCTCTTCACTTTCAATCCCATTTCAGACCCTTCTAACTTGGTGGAGACCTTGATGATTTGATTAGAAGCTTGAAGCTTGGAGTTCTTGATGTTTCTTGAAGTGTTTGATCCTTTTAGATCCTTATTCAAGAGGTATGCTACAAAACTCCTCTCTTTGATTCGGATTTTGATATTGTTGTTGATGTTCTTCTTCGTATGATGATGGTTATAGTGTGTTGTTGTGATTCTTGAGGTTATATGAATTGTATATTGAAGGACACAATGATATATGCCTTGGATTGTGAATTAGATGATGGTTTAGATGTTTGAACACATCGGATTACATCGTTTTGTTGGCTACAAACATGATTATGGATTGACTCATGTTCTTGAAGAACTCTTAAGTTATATATGTCGTGATTTTACGGAATATGGAAGGATTACGGTTAATTTTGGTATATGATTGTTCGTTATAATAAAGGGTAATTGGTTTTCTATGAATTTACGAATATGAACAAGAAGGAACCTTGTTAAAACCATAATTAAGGTTGAAGTCGGATTCGAGAATGTTAAAATTGATTGATTATCGAATTGCTGCTTGTATTCATATTGTTTGAGATATAGTGGTTTGGTTTCGTATGATCGAGATATCATTGAACCGTTGAGTTTGGTTATATCGGTTGTTGATTGTTATCGAATGTATTGTTAATTGATTATTGCATTAGGTTGCGGTAAGTGATTGTTGATGATTAACCGTTGTGCTGCGGTTGAGATTGGAGGATGCATGTATTGCCTTGGCCGGGGCTGAGGGGCTTGTAGATGAAGATGATCAGATTGGTAACGGCTTCATCGTATCGGTACCAATGCAAGTTATGCTTACTCAGTTCATAATGTTTAATAAATGGTTTCTATTTCATTTCATTTATGATTCATATAACAATGGTATTATGGAATATGAATTGTTGGGATGATGGTATGTATATTATATTTGGACTGGGATAAATCCTAATGTATATGATTTTAAAGATGTCTAGTGGAAACGGAGATGTGAATTACCTGGGTCTAATGGATGAAATGTTGGATATCGAGGGTAGTTATCGGGCCGACATTGAACTCGAGATGGTGGTTTCGTATTAGTAAAGGATTGTACTTCATTTTGGACTATTCGAATAACCGTGTATTCGTTCAGGCACGTTGGTCGAGGAAGGGTTAGCGTCTCCGGCTTTGAGGTAATTTAGTATTACTGAATTATGATAATTATCAGGCTGCATTATTGCATATGTGTGTGTTTATGTTTCATGTGATGAGTGTGCATCATTTTTGGCATATTGTGATGTACTCTTTCTTTGAACTGTAATTTGTTGGGCCGATGTGTTGGGGATAAAACCAGTATGGTACCCGTATGGAAATGTGTTGGGGGATAAGACCCAAATTGGGCACCCATGTTCTGGGGTATTCCTGTGTGGATACTTTCGTGACTTTTGGTTGCGACCTTGGGGTATTTTGTAATTGCATGTAATGTGTTGAGGGATAAGACCAGAATATGGCACCCACGTTCCGGAGTATTCCTGTGAGATGCTTCCACGACCCTTGGCTACGGCCTTGGGGTTTATGTGCTAATATTATATGCATTGTCGATCATGCTGCGAACTGTTGTCTAGCGGAAATAAGACCTTGTGGTCGTGTCGATCTTTCATTATCGAACTGTCATTGTTCACTTGGCAAGTTTTCTGGTCCTTATTGGATATGTGTTTCTTCGAGTTTCGTTGTCAAGTTGTATCGTGACATATCTGGAGTCAGGTATGTTCCGATTGGTCATGTGTAGGATTTTCAGGGCGGGCACGTGTAGCATGTGTTGGTTTCGACCTCATATTGAACCGTGCACATGAGACGTACTTCATGGGGCTTATAAGGTACGAGACCAGACATGTATCTAATCAATACCCGTGGTTGGCTTGTACAAAGATACATTTCCGGATCGAGGGTATCGTGACGTCCGTCTTGAGTCATGTTGATTGGTCGTTCATGGTTCATGTATAATCGGATCTCTTCGATAGCCGGGTTGTCTTCGAGATCCCACATATGTGATTTGTATGCGGTTGGCGATTTTAATCTCTCGCGTATCTGTCCATGTTGATCATTTATCGATCTCATTTGGAGTTACCATATCGTTGGTAATCTCGTTTGTTATTGATCCCCTACTGATCATGTTGGAGTTTACCGTGTCGTTGGTATTCTCGGTTGTTGATCCTTTGTTGATCTTGTTGGAATTTACCGTATCGTTGGTATTCTCGGTCGTTGATCCTTTACTGATCTCGTTAGAGTTTACCACATCAATGGTATTCTCGTTCGTGGTTGGTCCTTTGTCGATCTTGCGTGGAGTTATCATGTCATTGATATTCTCGTTCTGATGCTTTGGTTGTTTATTTATTGATTTTGTGAGCATTCATACCTTGTATCGATAACCGGGACTTGTCATTGTTTTAGGGTAGTGATCTATAGATGTATCGTGTGTTATCGGTTTTATCAGAATTGGGATTTGATTGTGCGATCCCGCGGACATAATTGGACATGGACAGGTTATTCCATATTGGATATATATTATGTTTGAGAATCTTGGTATTGTTTTGAATACAGTACAGATGGTTATTTTCGAATTCATTCGGCACTTGAAAATGCGAGGTGTGAATTGAGGTAAGTGTTGAATTGATATGAGTTACCACAAATTGGTGAGGTTATTACGGTAAGATTACACTAGAAATATTCTTACCTTGAAATTACATTGATATGTAATTGTTTATGTTGATGTGATCGCTATCATTGTTGAGTATTATGGCTGACCCCGTCGTGGGCTTTATCTTTTAGGTACTCGGAGATCGAGCTAGTAGTGGTCGTGAAGGGCCGGTGATACTGGCTATAGCATGGTTATTTCGGATTCGAGTATTCTTTTTTGGCTGTTATGTGTAACACCCCAAACTAGGCGGATATTACAGTGTCGTGGACCCCCGACTGGGACCCACCAGGCAAACGAAAACTGATGAATTAAATAATATAATTGTAGTACCGAACCACATTATATTACCAAATACTCCGATGAGGAGCTTAAGTACATTACACCAGGACATAACAGAATACTAGTATATTTTATATGAAGATAAAATACACCACCCTGAATAAATAAACATCTCATACGGAATTTGCAGCGGAAATACAACTGAAGAGAAATAAGAATTTCTGAAATGACTGAAATGACTGAAATAAAGGGAATGACTGGGGGGCCCTACTAGTATCACTAGGACTCATCGCCGTCAACATGCTCTTCCCGTGCCTTTGCCTTGCCGTGACCTGAAAAACAATATCCCCTAACGGGGTCAGTTACACAGAACAACAATCCTCAAGGGTTGAAAATACACAAACATGATATATCTGAAGTTATGAATTATCTTTAGTTATGAATTACACTGAAGAGGAGTATCATAGTACGCCCGTAGTGTTCTGTGCAAGTGTACAAGACGAATGTCCGGACACACCCGTCCTTGTACCTAATTAGTCTCACGGAGTTAAGCTTTACCGTGTGCACAGTCCAATGTATCACTCCCGATACATTGCCATCGCGTGCCCGACTAAAAATTCCACTATTCCGCACCCGGCCACGTAATATGAACCCAGAAGGTCATATAAACGAGAATGACCATAATGAGCGTCAATGAATAATAATATTCTGACAAAGTCAAGAATGACTCACTGATATGAAAGTAATAATGAAGTGATTGATAGTTTCAATGAAATGATTGGAACCGCCGTTCCTCGTTAATGAAGTGACTATTCGACAATTACAAGTCTCAATATTATTAATACAATGATGAATGAGTTATGATTATGAATGATCAACAACAAAAAGGAATGAATATCCTTTTAACCGAGTAAGAATTTACTTACACAACACCGGTGACAATTATCCTTCCACGAACAACGTCCTAATTGAGATATCAGTCGCTCGAACAACCTTGAATAACACAATTACCAACAATCCGTTCAACATACGAATCAAACACGAATATAACGAACTCAAAACGTCGATACGACTAAACCAAGTTCATTGGGGCATTAAATCGAACAATTTGTGGCCAAAGTTCGATTGATTACACCCAAAATTCAATAATACTAACATCAAATCCGCAACTGAGAGACGTGAAACACATTATGAATTCGGCTCAACGCCGTAGGTAAGGCCAAACGATAAGCTAGATCGCCTACTCGTTCCAAAATCTCAAACGGTCCAATAAATCTCGGACTCAACTTCCCCCGTTTTCCGAAATGGAAAATACCTCGACTCGGGGACACCTTAACCAAAACGTGGTCACCCGTCTCGAACTCTAGTGGTCGACGACGATTGTCTGCATAAGATTTTTGTCGACTCTGAGCGGTCAAAAAACGACTCCTGATCAAAGATACCTTTTCACGGGCGGCTATAAGCATATCGGGCTCGGTGCCGATTGACTCTGATAAATCGTCCCAACACAAAGGAGATCGACAACGACGACCGTACAAGGCCTCGTAAGGTGCCATCTTAATCGAAGCATGCCAACTATTATTATACGTGAACTCGATCAATGGTCGTTGGGCTTCCCAATCATCTTTCCAAACGAGGACACATGCCCTCAACATATCCTCCAAAGTTTGAATAGTCCTCTCTGATTGTCCGTCGGACTGAGGATGAAAAGCTGTACTGAGGTTAAGCTGAGTTCCCATAGCATGATGAACTGATTTCCAATAATGAGACACGAGTCGCCCGTCACAATCAGAAACGATACTCTTAGGAGTACCGTGCAGTCTCACTATCTCTTTGATGAATATTTGAGCAAGTCTCTCAGGACCCCACGTATCCTTAATCTCGAGAAAATGAGCTGACATAGTTAAGCGGTCCACAATCACCCAGATCGTAATCATGCCACGCTGACTCGTCGGCAAACTCGTGATAAAATCTATAGAAATGTCTTCCCACTTCCATTCTGGAATAGGGAGAGGTTTCAGCATACCCGCCGGTCGCTGATGTTCAATCTTGACTTGCTAACAGGTTAAGCATCTGTGACTTCTCGCTTCATATTACTCCACCAGTAATTTTGTTTCAAGTCCTTATACATCTTGCTAGACCCCGGGTGAACGGAATAAGAGGTAGCATGAGCTTCTCTAAAAATCGAGTTTTTCAACTTGTCATTCGCCGGTACGTACAATCGATTCTTAAATATCAAAAGTCCATCCTCGTGGATCAAAAATCCGGGGGCTTTCCCTTGAGTCACATCCTCTCGAATGCGCAACAAAGCTGGGTCTAAACCCTGGTTCTCCCTGATTTCCTCCTCAAGTGACGATGAAATCTCTAACATACAAATCTGTCCCTGAACTCACTGAAGCCAGACCTCGATCTCGGGTCTAAGGAATTCCTGCTGAAGCTCCTTCTGAAATGTTATACGAGCAAGCATCTGCTCCTGAACGGACTTACGACTCAAGGCGTCGGCGACAACGTTCGCCTTGCCCGGGTGGTAAAGGATCTCGATATCATAATCTTTGATTAGTTCCAACCACCGCCTCTGTCGCATATTTAACTCCTTCTGAGTAAATATATACTTCAAACTCTTGTGATCGGTGAAAATCTGACAGGTGACACCATAAAGGTAATGACGCCAGATTTTCAAAGCGAACACCACGGCTGCTAGCTCCAGGTCGTGGGTTGAATAATTAACCTTGTAAGGTCTTAATTGCCGTGAAGCATAGGCAATAAACTTCCCGTTCTGCATGAGCACACATCCAAGACCCTGTCCGGACGCATTACTATAAACCACAAATCCTTCTGTCCCTTGCGGCAAGGAAAGTACAGGTGCTGACATTAACCGGCTCTTGAGTTCCTCAAAACTCCGTTAACACGCGTCGGACCACGTGTATTTCTTATCCTTACGCAACAGGTTCGTCAATGGTTGAGCGATTTTAGAAAATCCCTCCACAAACCGCCGATAATAACCGGCTAATCCGAGAAAGCTTCGGATTTCCTTAACATTATTCGGAGGTAACCAATCTTGGATAGACTTCGTCTTCTGAGGATCAACACGCACTCCATTTGATGAAATTACATGCCCGAGAAACGTCACTTCAGACATCCAGAACTCACATTTGGAAAACTTTCCATAAAGTTGCTCTCATCTTAACACACCGAGAACCTGATGAAGATGAACCTCTTGTTCCTCTCGGTTACGAGAATAAATCAAAATGTCATCGATGAAGACAACAACAAACTGATCCAAAAAGTCGATGAAAACCCGATTCATTAACTCCATGAATACTACAGGTGCATTAGTTAGCCCGAACGGCATAACTACGAACTCATAATGACCATAGCGCGTTCGAAACGCCGTCCTCGCGATATCCGACTCTCGAATTCGCAACTGGTGATATCCAGATCTTAAGTCGATCTTGGAAAATACTGAAGCTCCCTGAAGTTGATCCAAAAGATCATCGATACGGGGTAAAGGATACTTATTCTTGATCGTCACCCGATTCAATTCCCGGTAATCAATACACAAACGGAACGAACCATCCTTCTTCTTGACAAACAAAGATCGGTGCTCTACGGGACGCACTAGGTCGGATATAACCCTTCTCGAACAACTCCTCCAGTTGAT
Organism: Orobanche coerulescens; assembly: GCA_033398695.1. Taxonomy (NCBI): domain Eukaryota; kingdom Viridiplantae; phylum Streptophyta; class Magnoliopsida; order Lamiales; family Orobanchaceae; genus Orobanche; species Orobanche coerulescens. The sequence continues at coordinate 106,229,105 of CM065805.1, read as the reverse complement.
TCTTCAACTCCTGCATTTCGGTCGGGGCCATCCGGTACGGTGCCTTCTATATTGGAGATGTGCCAGGCTCCAACTCAATCGTGAATTCCACATCTCTCTGTGGAGGCAAACCAGGTAACTCGTCTGGAAAAACATTGGCATATTCTCTCACGACCGGAATATCCGTCAACATTATTGGTGACTTCTCGGTTTTGGTCATATAGCACCAATAACCAACACACCCCTGATTGAGTAACCTCACTGCTTACGAAAATGATTTTTATCCGTTGTGGGTGTGTACTTCAAAAGGGCCTTTTGGCATTTTTAAACGTTTACGAAAATGATTTTAGCCTTGTGGGTTCCAATACGGGGCCCATGGCGCTGTAATATTCCCGTATGGTTTTGGGGGTGTTACAGAAGATGGTATCAGAGCTTGGGTTTCGTAAAATCCGGGTGTGTGTGTTATGTGTCTCTACCGGTGCGGTAGTAGCGTGACTTTTGAAAATGATTTTCTAACTTTTGAGTCAAACCGATTTTGGAGGTTTCAAAATTTTTGAAATATTTTCAAATTGCTGTATTTGCGATGCCGGTGTGTTGTTAGTATGTTGAGACTTTGTATGGGAGTTGTATGCTGGTATCACGGAAGATCATCGACTTCACGGACCTGTAAGTATGTTATTTCAGTTTTGATGATGATTATATGAGTATGGTGTCGTGATTTTGAGATATTTCGGGATTGAGATACTGATTTTGACATGTGTTGAGTTTCGAAGACGAAAATTATTTAAGTGGGTATATATGTAATATCATAGAATTTCACGATGAATTTGTCGCATTATTTTATCTGAGTTGTACTGCACAGAGTGGGACCGATACAGTATGGATAAATAATTTTGGAAACCGTGACAGTCGTGCCAGTATGTCTATCGAAGTTATTTTGATTCTATGATATTACATGCTTGGTGTGTTTTTCGATGTCGGGTATACCGTATGAGTATTTGTATGATTGTCGTACTTGGTCGACAGTTGTAATTGAGGATATCGTGCATCAGACGTACCGTATGAGAATATTTTGGGTTGAGTATATGCATATTTAGTGTGCCGTATGTTCGTATCCGGTATGTCGAGACGGACCAGAATAGTTCGATTTTGGATAAGTACATAAGGCCATTAAGTACGTTAAGTTTATGGGCTAACGTACGCTAAGTTTGTACGATTTACGTATGTTATGCGTAAGGTATTACGTACGTAACAAGAGGAATCAGACAGTTGGGCCCGGTGTCGGCAGCTTTCGGCATGGATGTGGACAGGTGAGTCAACGGATGGAGTTACGTACGTTATATAGGGTGTATTACGTACGTAATACGAGTATAATACTGTAGCAAGTCAACGTACGTATTACGTACACAACGAAATAAGTGTTACGTACGTTACGGGGCGGCTGGCCGAGTCGTGGCCGAGAGGACCTGTAGTGGCCGAGCATGGTCGGCAGTGACTCGCAGGGATGGCCGATCACGGTCGGCAGTGACTCGATGGGGGCAAGGACTGGCCGATAACGTACGTAAGGCTGTGGCCGGTTACGGCCATAAGGGCCCATTACGTACGGAAGCAGCTGCCGGTTACGTACGTAAGGGTGTCGGCCAAAATGGACAGTAGGGTAGGCCATGGACGGTTACGTATGTAAGCCATGGCCGGTTATGGCCGTAACGTGCCGGCAGATCTCGGCCTATATAAGTCCTGGACCGAGTCACATCCGGCATTTTTCATTTTTTTTCGTTCCTTCCGCGAATTTCACCATAGATTGATGGTTTTGAGTAGAATCAACTTATAACAACATGTTTTGGAAGTTGGAATCATGGATTAACATCATCTTCCACCCGGATCGAAGATAAGAACACCTAAACTTTTGGTTTTTGGATGTTCTTGAGGTTTCTTGGTGTTTTGGCCGATTTGCTTCGTTTTGATTCAGATTGTTGATTGAACTTGATTGTAAACTCGTAATCATTCAATACTCTTGAAGTTTTGTGGAACGAATTCGAGTATTTCTTTGAATAATCGATTGAATTGAACTATGCCTTCAAAGTGTTCGATGAAATGCCTCAATGAGTAGAACTTGGGAAATTCTATACGTTTTCGTATGAATGGTGATTGAATTGATATTATTGTGATTTAGGAAGGAACTTTTGAAGGAAGTTGAATCAGTACCCTTTCCTTTCGTCGATTTCTTCGCACCATGTTATTCAAAACGAGTGATTACTTGTGTATTTCATCTTCTAAGAGGTTGCGTTTAGTGATCGTTGATGTTAACCGTTGCGATACGGTTGAGGTTGGAGAATGCATGAATTGTCTTGGTCGGGGCTGAGGAGCTTGTAGATGAAGACGGCGGGATTGATAGCGGCTTTGTCGAATTGGTATCAAGGCAAGTTATGCTTGTTCAGTTTATAATGTTTAATAAATGCCTTCGCTTTCATTTCATTTATGATTCATATAGCAATGGTATTATGGAATATGAATTGTCGGGATGATGGTATGTATATTATTTTTGGACTATGATAAATCATAATGTATATGATTTAAAGACGTCTAGAGGAAATGGAGATGTGAATTAAATTTGGTCTATTGCATGAGAAGTTGGATATCAAGGTTAGTTATCGAGTCGATATTGAACTCGAGATGGTGGTTGGGTATTAGTTATGGGATGTACTTCATTTTGGATTTTTCGGATAAACCGTGTATTCGTTCAGGGCGGTTGGTCGTGGAAAGGTTAGCGTCTCCAGCTTGAGGTAAATTAATATTGTTAGGTTATGAAAATCATCCTGTTGCATTATTGCATGTGTGTGTTGATATTTCATGTGGTGAGTGTGCACCATTGTTTGTTACGTTTTGTGACGTGCTCTTTCTTTGATCCGTAATCTATGGGGCCGATGTGTTAGGGATTAAACCTGTATGGTACCCGAATGGAAATATGTTAGGGGATAAGACTAAATGGCACCTATGTCCAGAGTATTCCAGAGTAGATGCTTACGTGACCCTCGGCTACTGCCTTGGGAGTTTATGTGATATTGTCCGGAGTATTCCTGAGTAGATGCTTCCGTGACCCTTGGCTGCTGCCTTGGGAGTTTATGTGCTATTTTTATATGCATTTTTAAGCATGCTGTGAACTGTTGTCTGATGGAATGCGACATTGTGGTCGTGTCGGTCCTTCATGATTGAGTTATTGTTGCCCTCTTGGAAAATCTTCTGATCCTTGTTGGATATGCGTTTCTTCGAGATTGGTTGTCATGTTGTATCGTGGCATATCTGGAGTCAGATACGTTCTGATTGTTCATGTGTAGGATTTTCGGGACGGGCACGTGTAGCATATGTTGGTTTCGACCTCATATTGAACCGTGCACACGAGACGTACTTCGTGAGGCTGATTAGGTACGAGACCAGACGTGTATTAATCAATACCCGTGGCCGGCTTGTACACGGACACATGTCCGGATCGACCGTATCGTGACGTCCATCTTGAGTCTTATTGATTGGTCGTTCACAGTCCATGTATAATTGGATCTGTTCGATATTCGGGTTGTCTTTCAAATCCCATATATATGATTTGTATATGTTTGACGATTTTATTCTCTCGTGTATCTATCGCCGCTGAACCTTTACTAATCTCTTTCGGAGTTACCATATCGATGGTCAAGTCATTAATATCGATCCCTTATAAATCTCGTTTGGAGTTCACCCTGACATTGGTAATCTCGTTCGTTATTGATCCTTATTGATTCCGTTTGGGAGTTGTCTCACCGTTGGTATTCTTGGTTATTAGTCCTTGATTGATGTTATTGGAGTTTACCTTGTCGTTGGTATTCTCAGTTGTCGATTCCTTATTACTCTTGTTGGAGTTTACCGTATCGTTGGTGTTCCCGGTTGTTGGTCCTTATTGATCTTGCTAGAGTTTACTGTGTTGTCAGTATTCTCGGTTGTTGACCCTTTATTGATCTTATTGGAGTTTATCGTACCGTTGGTATTTCTGGTTGTCGACTCTTATTGATCTTGTTGGAGTTTACCGTATCATCGGTATTCTCGGTTATTGATTCTTCATTGATCCTTACCGTGGCGTCGGTATTCTCGGTTATTGATTCTTCGTTGATCCTTACCGTATCGTCGATATTCTCGATTGTCTACCTTTTATTGATCTTGTTGGTATTTGCCGTATTGCCGGTATTCTCGGTTATTGATTCTTCATTGAGCTTGTTGGAGTTACCACTGTTAGGGATATGCCCTCGAATGCCACTCAAAGGATGAGAGAATGAGAGCATATGTATTGTAATTATGAATATTTAACAATACAATAATTATTTCTATATTATTGTATATCATTGGCATTGTGATTTGGTATATAGAATAATAGTCCTTGCATTTGAGAGCAAACATTCTACTCCTTATGGAGATAAGAAGATAGGCACTAGAAGTGTTTAGAGCTCGAATGCTTAACTCGTCCGCAAGTCGATAAAACTTAACTGGGTAATAAGTTTAGATAAGACTTGTATAACGTGTACTTTAACATGTAAAGTGCCGGTATTCAATAAGGGTTAGTGGGAGCACACGTTATAGGTATGCTAGTGAGATTAGTATACTCGAACACGACTCACCTCGATTCGGTCACATGGATATCACTCAGGGATTGTCAATGACTGGATCGAAAGGTTGTGATAGGTATACGTGGACCTTTGACTTGAGGTTTCAGTAGGAGATGTGCTTGTGACATTAAGTTAGTCATTAGAGTAGTTCGATCCAATCGCCGGTGTGTGGGGTCAACCTCGAAATGCAACTTAGTGGGCAAGTAGCAGTCTCTACTGAATACCAAAATAGAATTCTTTCTCCTGTAAGTGAGCAGGTAAATGTCCTATGTGGTTAATGGCAAATAAGATTCTAAGTCTTTGCCCAAAGCATTTAGAGCTAGTTGTATTTGATACACGAGAGCTCGATGATCTCAGTTTGCATTAACAGAAAGCATAGAGTCAAGTTACAGTAGGGTTTGACTTTACCGTGACCCTAATACTTGACCGGGACATATGATTGAAGGGTTTATACATATACGGTATTCACGACATAATGGTTTTGGAATGATCCGATCATTCGTTCTTAGTTGGGTTACGGTACGAAGCACTAGACTGGCTGAGGGGGGAGGGAGTGGTTCACTCTCTCTCTCTCTCCCATCACTCACTCCCAACCAATCCCCTTACGCCACATCATTCTCCACTTTTTTCATCACTCACTCATATTTTTAGAGGCAACACTTCACTCACCCTTCACTCACTTTTTTTTTTTTCTTTTTTCTTTTTTAAATTCTATCAAAATTATAAAAAAACTAAAATTCCATTAAAACTTAAAAAAACATTACATAATATTTCTAAAAAACATAAAATAACTAAAATTCCATTAAAACTAAACTTAAAAACATTAAATCCTAGAAACTACATGGCCACCCATATTTGGCGCATATCTCGCGTTTCCGTGTGATGACGAATTGCTTAAACTTCAGGTCCGGGATATTGTCGTGCGGGTCCATAACGAACTTCATGTCATGATTGTAGACCTCCCATTAAGAAAGTTGAAATATTCTTCGTCTTTTTTCTTTTGAACCTCTAACTGCGCAAGCATTAAATTTTTCTTTTCGGCCGTGTAACTAGCAAGGGTATCACGCATCGAGCTTCGGCTTGAATCTTCAGAATTCGACTTTTTTTTTGCCTTTCGATTGACGTGATGGAGTTGCGTTATCGTTGAGGTTTGGTAAGTCACACTCGAAATCTTCCACGTTTATTGGCGGCTTGCTTGTTGGTGTTTGAGCGCTACTTGACTCCGACGACTTTCTTTTCTTGCTCGATCCCGTGGATTCTTGAGTCTGACTAACCAACGGTTGCTCTTTCCACTTTGGTTGATCTTTGAGAACGTACCATGCTTTAGAATGCGAGAAAGTTTTCCTAAATTGTTTTTCAAAATCACGATTAGCTCTCTCAAGGACTTGAAGATCGTTGCACCCACTATCTCTCAAGCGCACCTACATATTTATAAAACAATATACATATATATATATATATATATATATATATAAATTCCAAAAAAATAAATATATATATATATAACGTATTTAAAACTTAAAAAATCACAAATATAAAAATATACCGCTTGTGTGTAGTAACCGTTGAACGCAGCGATCAAAGTATGCATAGGAGTCCATTTCGAGTTCAATTGATGATGAGTGCGTTCGGTTCTCGGGACAAGCGTTCTAAAATGCTTTAGAACTCGCTTCCAAAATCCTAGCTTTGGTTGACGGTCGCCAACTTCTTTGTCCATCGAAATTTTAATCCAAGACTTAGCTAACGCCTCCTCCTCATCGGGTGTCCAAACCTTACTTGTTTTTTTTTCTTTTGATCCTGCTCTTCGACCTCTTCCTCCTCTTCGACTTGTTCTTCATAAATTTGTTGTGTCTCGGGTACCACATCAACATTGTCGAAATATTCATTATCATCGGTATCATCACGAATGGGTAACGGTTCACTAACCCGTTCACGACTTTTTTGTTGGGTATAGCGCGGCTCATATGGGTTGAAGTTAGTAGGAATTGGCGATGGGGATTGTTGGGTATAGTGCGGCTCAAACGGGTCGAAGATAGTGGGAATTTGCGGGAGGGGTTGTTGGGAGTAATAAAATGGTGGAGATTTAGGGTACATTTGGGGGTGGTAAGGTTTTTTTTTTTTTTTTTTTTTTTTTTTTTTTTTTTTTGGAAAAACGTCCAGAGTGGACGGGGGGTTGAGGCGGGACCCACCAACCTATAGATAAGAAGATCAAGAAATACAAAGTATCAACCCCGAATTATGACCAAAAAGGGCCATAATTAGGGTCCAAACATCGGAGAAATCTACGGCCCGCTAAATAACTACAAAGTGCACCACAAATCGTGGGCTAATATGCGGACCCGTAGAACAAAATAACTCAACCCCTAATTATGACCAAAAATGGGCCATAATCCAGTACCTAAAATCTAAAGTGCCTACTGCCCGCTAGATCAGTACAAGGTGCACCACTAAAACCGTGGGCTAATGTGCGGACAATAGGCAATCAAGCAATCGATAAAAGTAAAACCTATCTAAATCTAAATGACGGATAACCAAGCTGATCCATCCGTATAAGGTAGAGGAGAAACGGAGGAGCAGTATCGTAAGTAAATGTCTGAATGCCGAGGGACGACATGCCGAGCTCAGAAAGATAGTCGGCCGGCCTGTTGCCCTCCCGGAAAATATGAGTGACTCCGAACTGAATATCTCTGAGAATGTGTGGGATACGCATATGAGTGTGACAAACCTGCCAAGAGCCCCGATGGCCAGATGATAGCAGGGTCACCACAGCAGCAGCATCGAGCTCAATCCAAACATGTCTCAATCTCTGGGAAGCTAGATGTAATATCCGCATTTTCCCTTCTCTTATTATTGTCATCTTGGTGCATTTTCGTTTTTAGCAACCCGCTTGTAACCGTATTAACATTTTGAGGATATTTAATATTGAACTTTTTGTCGTTCGAGCTTGATTCGGACTCGTTTTACTCGATTTAATGTTTCATGTTGTTATTTCGAATGTTATCATAATCGTCATTTGGAACCGCCGTTTCGGGATTGCCAAAGATCCATCTCGTGTTATTATGGGCGTTGTGAGCTTTTGTTTGGTGTTTTGACCATGTGTCGTACATTCCGGATATTTGGGCCGTTTTGTAAATTTTCCCAAACTTTTGGGAAAATTTCGTTTGTTGATTGTTTTTCCGAACCTTTGAATAGTCGGGAATATATTTTTCCTTCGGCATTTAAGTTCGTTGTTTCAGGTCCCTAACGTCCGTACTATCGTGAATTGTTCACCGTTGTATTTCGATTCTTTTTCGGTACCCCCCTCTTTCATTCCTGGCCCGTACTCCACAGAAAGGAATGTTACGTACGTAACACCCTTTTGGTTACGTACGTAACGTCATAGTGTAATTGATTCGTGCAATTCTACCTTTTTGGTTACGCACGTAACACCCTTTCCTGCCACGCACGTAACGCCTAGTGGATATCGCCAGCGATTTTGCCTTTTTGGTTACGTACGTAAGGCCCTTATGGCTTACGTACGTAATACGGCTTACGTACGTTAGCATGCTGTTTCTAACGTACGTAACGAGGCCTGGGTTTATAAACCCAGGGGTTGACCGATTTCGGCCATTTCCACTCTTCTCCTCCCCCTCCGACTCCTAGGCGAATCTCCTTGGTTTTTCCGGCGACATGAAGCTTGTTAACTCCGAGCTATCATCTCCTTCGAGTTTTTGGAGTATATTATCAACCTCTAATCGTGTTCTTCATCACCATTCAAGGTAAACTCCTAAAAACCTTGTTTTGGCTAAATTGAAGGGGTTTTCATGTTTTGTCCGATTTGTTCCGTATGTTAGATTAACTCATGATGTACATGATTAATCTCGTCGGTTTTGTTGGTTTCCATACGGATTCATGGTATATTTTCATAGTTTTGCGGAATCGAGAGGGTTTGGTTGTGGTCCGCCCTCGTTATTATTTTTATTCGAATATACATGAATCGTAGGCGGGTTTCGGGTGTATTCCATTTCCGTATTCGTCTAGAGTTGGTTGTAATTATGTTCTTCGAATCGTTAGGTTCGGTTCCGTTGATTCCTAGTGTTCGTCGGTGACTATCCTTATCGTCCGTTGCGTCATCTATTATTCAAGGCAAGTACTCTTGGAAACCTTTATGCTTAACGTGAAATGGTAATGTATATTGTGTGTGCTTTACTCACCTCGGGAGGGTCCGACGGGGCCTCGGGGGAATCTATGACTTCACTCTGGATTCACGAGTTTGTTTCGCTAGCCAGCTCGGGAGGGTCCTTAGAGGCCTCGGGTGGGATTCATGGTGGCGTCCTGGTCCTAGGCGATGCCTGTGCGTGATTTATTTTATAAAGTGGCCAGCTCGGGAGGGTCCTTAGAGGCCTCGGGTGGGATTCATGGTGGCGTCCTGGTCCTAGGCAAATTGTTTGACTGTTTGCTTTCCGGAAAAGACATGTCTGGTTTTGGCTTTTGAAAAAGATATTGGTGCATGTACTATGAGATGTGTAAGTGATTGGTTTGCCTTGATTACTTGTACTAGCGTAATTGCTAACCCCTTTGGGGACCCGTTTTGGGGAAATTCTTGTTATGGATTTCAGGTTATGATTATCCGGACGAGCGAGCACCGGGACAGTACGAGGATGTTGGCCAGGGTCGTTGACATGTGCATTTGGGTCTTCTTATGTCTCTTGTTTATTTCGATATGGTTGTTGTCCACTTTTGAAACTTATAAATGGTACTCGCGAGTACTTAAGCTTGTCATTTCAAACTCCGTATTGTATTATTTTAATATTGCTACACTTTCGGTTGATGCTTATTCGCCGGTTGCTCCGGGTGTACCTTTTTTATGTCATATCATTTAAATGTGTGTCCTCGCTAACCGAGATGGTTAGTCGAGCGGAGTTTTCTTGTTTATAGCCTGGTGGGTCCCATGTAGGGGTCCACGGCGCTGTAATACACCTCGAATATCTTGGGGGTGTTACAGAAATGGTATCAGAGCTCTAGGTTTATGGATACCTAGGCTTGTTGGTTATTTGGGTCTAGTCGTGTTTTGTTTTGCACATTGTCACACCGCTGCCAGTATCCCAGTACTTCCAGTGCTCGTAAGTTTTCTTATTCGGTCTTTTGTTTTCTTACATAGTATTTCTGCTTTTCGAATCGTGGTTGCTTTTTCCTCCCTTACTCATCATCAATATACTTCTGTTATCTCTTAACACCAGTATGGATGCCGGAGGAAACCGTGGTCGTGGTCGTGGTCGTGGTCGTGGACGCGGCCGAGGACGTGGGGCAGCCGGTGGGGCGGCCACGTCGCATTCTTCGGGAGCCGGCAGTACCGGCGACCGTCACAGTCATGCTTCTTCTCAGGAGCGCGCCGATCTTGGTATTGCGGCTGTTATGCAGCAAATGGTTAACCAGATGGCGGCTATAGCTCAGGTGGTCCAGAACCCCGATCAGGCCCATGCTAATCGGGGCGGAGCGGATCGCTGGCTTCAGGATGTCATCAAGATGCATCCTCCTCAGTTTTCGGGTGCTTCGGACCCGGTCGGCTGGGAAGGGTGGATCAAGGGGATATCCAAAGTATTCACTGCTACCAACTGCCCCGAGGACCGTAAGGTCCCTATTGCTCAATATTTTCTCACGGGAGATGCTACGGATTGGTGGGAGGCCGTTGGCCCCAAAGATCATGTTGCTTCCTGGGCCGAATTTCAAGAATTGATGGAGACCGAATATTGTCCGTGACCGGTCAGACAGGCTCGAGTGCATGCTTTCTATGATGCTAAACCTCGGGATATTCCCGTATCCCAAGCTATTGCCGATTTTAACAAGGAGTTGGGTTACGTGAAGACCCAAGTTGTCGAGGAGAGCGACAAAATTTTTCATTTCTCCAGACGTATGAAGCTATCGATTCGGGACTATATGTCTGGACTTGTCTGCACTACCCTGAAGGATTATCAGAGTCGAGCTCTTGCCTATGATATGTCGGTGATGGCCAGTGCGGCGGTTCGAGAGAGTAAGAAACAGAAATCCGCCGGAAATTTCTCGAGTCACAAGGGTGGAGGTCAGCACAAGTCTCAGTCTGCGAACATTCTTGGTGGTAATTCGTCTCGTTTCTCTGGGGGCTATCGAGGTACTGCTAGTGCCCTCGTTCGGGATACCAAATGCTTTAACTGTGGCGAGCCGGGCCATCGGAACCGGGTGTGTCCTCGTCCGCCTCTGATTTGTCATACTTGTGGTCAGTCGGGCCACAAGGCTTCCTTTTGTGAGCGGGCAAAACGGCTTTTTGGTACTCAGACTTCTTTTCCAGCACCTATGGAGCCGAGTGTGAACCAGGGCTCATTTGCTCCGCCGCCTCCACCGAGTGCCGGCCGAGGTAGGGTCGGGTCAACCCGCCGAGGAGGAGCTTCTGTCGGCTCGCCTGCCCGCGTATCTACGAGATGAGGAGGGCCGATGACCCAAAGAACATCGTGGCGATGTGCACCGTTCATATCCATTCTCATCCTGTCAGTGTGCTTTTTGATTCTGGTGCTACACATTCGTTCATATCGCTGGGGTGTGTGCGCCGTTTGAGTCTCGACTGCTTCTCACCTTGCGAGCTTTTCATCGTTAAACTTCCTAGCGGTGATAGAATTGTCGGTGATCGAGAAGTCCGGGACTGTTCTGTGATTATTTGTGAGAGGACTTGGCTCTCTAATCTTATTGTCGTGGGTATCGAGGGTGAGGATTTGATTCTCGGGGATGATTGGCTCGAGCGGCATGGTGCGATCATGAACTACCGCACGAGAATCATCACTATGTTAGCCGAGGACAGCACCGAGCACTCTTTCGCGGGGCGAAAGAGGGGAAACCAGAAGTTCGTTATTAACGCCTTGAAGGCGATGAGACTCCTGCGTAAGGGGTGTACTGGCTATTGGTGTTACGCCTTGCAGGCGGAGAATGGTGGGGTCGAGCTTTCGTCGATTCCAGTCGTTAGTGAGTTTCCTGATGTTTTTCCTGACGAGTTACCGGGATTGCCACCGGATCGTGAGGTTGAGTTTGTTATAGGATTAGAGCCGGGCGCGGCTCCGATTTCGAAGGCGCCGTATCGCATGGCACCTTCAGAGATGTCAGAGTTGAAGAAGCAGTTGAGTGAGCTTCTTGAGTCGGGGTACGTTCGACCGAGCGCCTCGCCTTGGGGCGCACCGGTCCTGTTTGTGCGGAAGAAGGATGGTTCACTACGTTTGTGTATCGACTATCGCTAACTAAACAAAGTGACCATCAAGAACAAGTATCCTTTGCCGAGGATTGATGACCTGTTCGATCAGTTGCAAGGAGCTGCGGTATTCTTGAAGATTGATTTGAAATCGGGGTACTATCAGCTCCGGGTGAGGGAGTCCGACGTGCCAAAAACGGCTTTTCGGACGAGATACGGACATTATGAGTTTGTAGTTATGCCTTTCGGGTTAACTAATGCGCCGGCGGTGTTCATGCAGTTGATGAACAAAGTCTTTATCGAGTATTTGGATAAGTGTGTCGTCGTCTTCATTGACGATATTCTTATCTATTCGAGGAACGAGGAAGAGCATGCCCATCATTTGCGGGTAGTGTTAGACATTTTGAGGACCGAGCAACTCTATGCAAAGTTCTCGAAATGTGAGTTCTGGCTGAAAGAAGTGATGTTTTTGGGTCATGTGATTTCAGCCGAGGGTGTTCGTGTGGATCCGCAGAAGATTGAGGCAGTGTTGGATTGGGCACCGCCCACAAATGTGAAGGAGGTCCGTAGTTTCTTGGGCTTGGCTGGCTACTACCGTAGGTTCGTCGAGGGTTTCTCAAAACTAGCTCGGCCACTTACACAGTTGCTCCAGAAATCCGAAGAGTTCGTCTGGAATGACGAGAGACAGTCGAGTTTTGAGGAATTGAAGAAGCGTTTGACTTCAGCCCCGATTTTGGCGTTGCCATGTGGCAACGAGGGATTCGCCGTTTATAGCGATGCTTCGGGCCAGGGTCTTGGGTGCGTATTGATGCAGCACGGCAAGACCATTGCCTATGCGTCGAGACAGTTGAGGCCGTATGAGCTTAACTACCCTACTCACGATTTGGAGTTAGCGGCGGTTGCCTTTGCACTCAAGATTTGGCGTCACTATCTTTTCGGCTCTGCATGTCAGATTTTTACCAATCATAAAAGCCTGAAATACACATTTACTCAGCGGGAGTTGAATATGAGGCAGAGGTGGTGGTTAGAGCTGATTAAGGATTACGACCTCGAAATCCTTTATCATCCGGGCAAAGCGAACGTCGTGGCCGACGCCTTGAGTCGGAAACCGATTGCGTTGCGAACGCTTGAGGTCCTTACGTCTCAGCCTGAGCTTCAGCGGGCTTTGATTGAGTTCAATGTCGAGGTATTGTTGCCGGGGGCTGTCGGGCAACTTTGTGCTTTGGAGGTTTCGTCGTATTTGATCGATGAAATTAAGCTGAAGCAGTTAGAGGATCCGATGATTACTCAAATCCGAGAGAACGTTCTTAAGGGGAAGTCTCCTGGGTTTGTAATTCATGAGGATGGCATTTTGAGATTCCAGAGTTGGCTCTGTGTACCGAACGACTCAGAGTTGAGGCAGAGTATTTTGCACGAGGCCCATGCTACGCCTTACTCCGTTCATCCTGGTTCGAGTAAGATGTATAAAGACCTGAGGAGGAATTTCTGGTGGAATGATATGAAGGAGGAGGTCGCCCAGTTTGTAGCGAGATGTTTGACTTGCCAGCAGGTCAAAATCGAGCATCAGCGACCAGCCGGGTTATTGCAGTCACTTCCCGTTCCGGAATGGAAATGGGAAGATATATCGATAGATTTCATTACGAGTTTGCCGAGATCGAGATCGGGCATGAATATGGTTTGGGTGATTGTTGATCGTCTTACCAAGTCGGCACATTTTGTGGGCATCAAGGACACTTGGGGCCCGGAGAAGTTGGCTCGTATATTTATCGCACAGATTGTGAGGCTGCACGGTACTCCGAAGTCTATCGTTTCGGATCGTGATGGACGTTTTGTATCACACTTTTGGCAGGTGGTACATAAGGCATTGGGTACCTGTTTGCATTTGAGTACCTCTTTTCATCCCCAGTCAGATGGACAGTCGGAACGCACTATCCAGACGTTCGAGGATATGCTGCGTGCTTGTGCTCTCGATTGGAGTAGTGACTGGGAGGAACATTTGCCATTAATCGAATTCACGTACAACAATAGTTGGCACGCGTCGATTCGGATGGCACCGTATGAGTCACTCTACGGGCGGCGTTGTCGATCGCCGATTTGTTGGAATGAGGCATCCGACTTGGTCGGGACCGAACCGGATATCGTGTTAGAGACGAGGCGGAAGATAGAATTAATCCGAGAACGGATGTTGACTGCCCAGAGTCGACAGAAGTCATATGCCGATGTCCGTCGTCGACCTTTATAATTCGAGGTGGGAGACCACGTTTTGCTGAAGGTGTCGCCGACGAGAGGAGTTTTCCGTTTCGGGAAGAAGGGGAAGTTGAGTCCGAGATTTATTGGGCCCTTCGAGATTCTCGAGCGAGTCGGTGGGTTAGCATACCATTTGGCGTTACCCCCGGCCCTGAGTCATGTTCATAGCGTTTTTCATGTTTCCCAGCTGAGGAAATATGTCCCGGATCCTAGTCACATCATCGACTATGGGGAGATTGACGTTGCCGAGGATATTACTTTTGAGGAGCGTCCTTTGAAGATTTTGGAGCACCGTGAGAAGCGACTGAGGCATAAAACCATTCCTTTGGTCAAAGTGCAGTGGTCGAGACATGGTGTCGAGGAGGCGACTTGGGAAACCGAGGATAGCATGCGTGCTAAGTATCCCGAGTTGTTTATTTCTTAAGTTTCGGGACGAAACTTGTTTTTAGAGGGGTAGAATGTAATATCCGCATTTTTCCCTTCTCTTATTATTGTCATCTTGGTGCATTTTCGTTTTTAGCAACCCGCTTGTAACCGTATTAACATTTTGAGGATATTTAATATTGAACTTTTTGTCGTTCGAGCTTGATTCGGACTCGTTTTACTCGATTTGATGTTTCATGTTGTTATTTCGAATGTTATCGTAATCGTCATTTGGAACCGCCATTTCGGGATTGCCAAAGATCCATCTCGTGTTATTATGGGCGTTGTGAGCTTTTGTTTGGTTTTTCGACCATGTGTCGTACATTCCGGATGTTTGGGCCGTTTTGTAAATTTTCCCAAACTTTTGGGAAAATTTCGTTTGTTGATTGTTTTTCCGAACCTTTGAATAGTCGGGAATATATTTTTCCTTCGGCATTTAAGTTCGTCGTTTCAGGTCCTAACGTCCGTACTATCGTGAATTGTTCACCGTTGTATTTCGATTCTTTTTCGGTACCCCCCTCTTTCATTCCTGGCCTGTACTCCACAGAAAGGAATGTTACGTACGTAACACCCTTTTGGTTACGTACGTAACGTCATAGTGTAATTCAGTTCAGGCAATTCTACCTTTTTGGTTATATACGTAACACCCTTCTCGGTTACGTACGTAACGCCCTAGTGGATATCAGTTCAGGCGATTTTGCCTTTTTGGTTACGTACGTAAGGCCCTTATGGATTACGTACGTAATACGCCTTACGTACGTTAGCATGCTGTTGCGAACGTACGTAACGAGGCCTGGGTTTATAAACCCAGGGGTTGACCGATTTCGGCCATTTCCACTCCTTTTCCTCCCCCTCCGACTCCTAGGCGAATCTCCTTGGTTTTTCCGGCGACTTGAAGCTTGTTAACTCCGAGCTATCATCTCCTCCGAGTTTTTGGAGTATATTATCAACCTCTAATCGTGTTCTTCATCATCATTCAAGGTAAACTCCTAAAAACCTTGTTTTGGGTAAATTGAAGGGGTTTTCATGTTTTGTCCGATTTGTTCCGTATGTTAGATTAACTCATGATGTACATGATTAATCTCGTCGGTTTTGTTGGTTTCCCTACGGATTCATGGTATATTTTCATAGTTTTGCGGAATCGAGAGGGTTTGGTTGTGGTCCGCCCTCGTTATTATTTTTATTCGAATATACATGAATCGTAGGCGGGTTTCGGGTGTATTCCATTTCCGTATTCGTCTAGAGTTGGTTGTAATTATGTTCTTCGAATCGTTAGGTTCGGTTCCGTTGATTCCTAGTGTTCGTCGGTGACTATCCTTACCGTCCGTTGCGTCATCTATTATTCAAGGCAAGTACTCTTGGAAACCTTTATGCTTAACGTGAAATGGTAATGTATATTGTGTGTGCTTTACTCACCTCGGGAGGGTCCGACGGGGCCTCGGGGGAATCTATGACTTCACTCTGGATTCACGAGTTTGTTTCGCTAGCCAGCTCGGGAGGGTCCTTAGAGGCCTCGGGTGGGATTCATGGTGGCGTCCTGGTCCTAGGCGATTCCTGTGCGTGATTTATTTTATAAAGTGGCCAGCTCGGGAGGGTCCTTAGAGGCCTCGGGTGGGATTTATGGTGGCGTCCTGGTCCTAGGCAAATTGTTTGACTGTTTGCTTTCCGGAAAAGACATGTCTGGTTTTGGCTTTTGAAAAAGATATTGGTGCATGTACTATGAGATGTGTAAGCGATTGGTTTGCCTTGATTACTTGTACTAGCGTAATTGTTAACCCCTTTGGGGACCCGTTTTGGGGAAATTCTTGTTATGGATTTCAGGTTATGATTATCCGGACGAGCGAGCACCGGGACAGTACGAGGATGTTGGCCAGGGTCGTTGACATGTGCATTTGGGTCTTCTTATGTCTCTTGTTTATTTCGATATGGTTGTTGTCCACTTTTGAAACTTATAAATGGTACTCGCGAGTACTTAAGCTTGTCATTTCAAACTCCGTATTGTATTATTTTAATATTGTTACACTGTCGGTTGATGCTTATTCGCCGGTTGCTCCGGGTGTACCTTTTTTATGTCATATCATTTAAATGTGTGTCCTCGCTAACCGAGATGGTTAGTCGAGCGGAGTTTTCTTGTTTATAGCCTGGTGGGTCCCATGTAGGGGTCCACGGCGCTGTAATACACCTCGAATATCTTGGGGGTGTTACACTAGAATCAATCCAATCGCCAACGCCTGGACCTCTGCATCAAAACTCGAAGAGGCCTGAAAAGAGGAATGGAAAGCAAGAAGGAGCTCTCCGTGATGATCTCTAATCAGACCTCCCCCACCCGCAATCTGTGTGTCTCTATCGAACGGACCATCCGTATTCAGCTTGATCCAAGGGGTCTCGGGTCGAAGCCAAACCACCAGGATGGGGCGACGAGTCTGAGCGGGGGAAGATGTAGCTCGCTGGAAGCGATCACGCGGCAAGAAACCCACCCAGAACTCAGAGCAAATAAGCCCCGCAGTAGTCAATAAAGCAACATGGCGCTCCACCTGCACAATAACATGAGAGGAAACAAAAGTAACCGCCCTATGCTTTGCACTAGTCCTTTATGTCCAGATGAACCAAAGGATCAGACAAGGAATAATGAAAGTTGCGTGCCTAAAGTGTGTGCCGTGTGCGAAAAAACTCAGGAGCTCAAAAATATTCTGAGTATGGGGTAGGGGTAAATGTGTCCATGCGCCAAAATACTCCCACACGTCACGAGCCACATCACTCTCCAAGAAAAGGTGGGCAATGTTTTCGGTATGGTAGGTCTGGGTAAGGGTATGCGAGCAGCACAAACATCTAGAAGCCAATGAAACGCCCCTTCTCTGTAGGATGTCATCAGTCGGGATCCATCGCATGAGAAGTCGCCAAACAAACACCGAAATGGTCGGTGTGAGTAATGCACTCCAGATGGCCCCGAAAATAAGATTAGCCTGACCCCTCACCCTGATGTGAGACCAAGCCGACGATAATGAGAACGCACCCGAAGAGGTAAGAGTCCAGCACATACTATCCGAATCCTCCTCGGCGATGGGAATCGCGGAGATCTCCTGAATGAACTGAGGGGTAAATCCTAGCTCCTCTCTAACAATAGTCTCCAACCTACCCATGTCCCAAGACCCATCAACCCATAACTCATTAATCCTAAGCTGGGGTCTACCAGAAACCTGACAATAAGAAGAGATCGGCCTATCCCCAATCCAGGTATCGTCCCAAAATCTGACCTCCCTGCAGCTACGACCAAGAGTCCAGCGAATGAACTCCTGAGCCTCAATACCCACGTGGAGGAGACGGCGCCAAGGGTGGCTGACACGAGCTTTAAGAGCAGTACGCATAGGCGTATAAAGGCCAGCAGAGCAGTTTCTGCGGAGCATAAATTGCGCCCACAGAGACGTGCCCGCGCGAAGGCGCCACCAGAGCTTATAACTAAAAGCTCTCGCCATATCCGAAAGGCTCCGAATCCCGAGGCCTCCCTCAGAGACCGGATGACAAATCTGCCGCCAACTGACCCAACGCGTCTTCCTCTTTGGACCAATAGCACCCCAGAAGTATCTCGCAATGATCTGCTCGAGTTCGTGGATAATGTACTATGGGGGATCCAAAACCTGAAGCAGGTGAAGAGGAATCGTGCAGAGAGTGCTCTTAGAATAGCCAAACGTCCCCCAAAAGCAAGGTGGCGATGGGACCAACTAGAGATCCTATCCAACATCTGTTGCTTCACCCCAGCAAAGAGCTCACATCTCTTAAAGCCTTTGTAAAGGGGCACACCTAGATAAGTGATAGGGAGATCGCCCTGGCGAAAACCAGTAAGATCGAAAACTCTCTGATGCCAACGAGGCGCATGCTTTGGAGCGAGAAAAAAATGCTCTTCTGGATACTAACCATCTGGCCCAAAGCCATGGAGTAGTGATCCAGGAGACGCATAAGATCAACAAGACCATCATCCACAGCCCGTGTGAATATAATGATGTCATCGGCGTAGGATAAGTGTGAGACGGGGAATGGCCGTCCAGCCGTCCTATACCTCATCAAAGGATGATCTCGAATGAATCGATCCAAAGGTTGTGCTTGAGAAGATGCTTCGAGACCGGGTTGTGATTGAATTCGAGGACGAATTGCGCCTCTCGATCCACGACCACCTCTTCTAGGATCTCTATTTTTGTTGCCACGTTCCATATTTGTTTCTCGGTATGATTTTTTTTTTGCTCTCGGTATGTTTTTTTTTTGCTCTCGGTATGTTTTTTTTTTGCTTTCCACCCACCACAAACACTCCATTATATACAATTAAAAAAAAAGAACCGTTTGAACCTCCAACTGTAATACCCGAAAATTTTAAACTTATTAAATACCTAAAACACCATCTAATTCGAAGCTTTTGAAAGACGATTAATAACCTAAAACATTTAATTATATTTAACCTAAGCGTTATAAACACTAATACTTGAAGAATTCACAACTTTACTAACCTTTAAGACTTATGATAATTAAAAGTTACAACCATATATATGTGTATTAAGTATCACACGCCTAATATATTCCTTTTGGGCCGAGTAATTGAGTTTATTTCAAGTGATCATAGAGATAAACAAGGCCAAGTCCATTATTGAAACTAAATAAGGAATGAGATACCACAATCCCATATCTCACGGCATTCCTTCATTTTTCCTCTATCTCATCACACGTTTCCCTCCTCTCTTCTTATCACACATTAAATACACATAACACACACAAAAGCAAAACCCTAAGAATACATATACAACACATCGGCTGCTAACACCCTTCTCTTGGTTTTTTCTCGTTCAAATCCAAAGGATGCAGGGGTGTCTTGATCGTCGTCTAAGGTTCGGTTGGAGTTTGCTTGTGTTCGGCTCGTTTGTAGGCTGGTATTCGATCTTGTTTTGTCTCTCCTTCGTGTAACGGTACAAGGGTAACAAATCCAGACCTTGTTCAATTCCTCTTCTTTTTCTTATTTGATCATGTCGTATGGTATTGAGAATCGGCTAGCAGGTTTTGTATATGAATAAACTTGCAGAAAATCTTATGATACCACATGGAATAATGAGATAAAAACCTTATAAAATCGACCATAAGTGTGTGGGTTGTTGTGTCGACATGTAAGGCTGTAAAAATGTGTGATATTGGCTAAATAAACCTATGAGATGTGTGTGCAATCGGATTTGGATAAATGATTGAAGTTGTTTTTCTGCCTCACTTTCTTGCTGACAGAATATTAGAGTCGGATTGAACAGGGTGAATCTTGATGATACCAAATTGTTTTTCTGAGTTTCTGGAGTCCAAAACTAAGTTTAACGAGTTTACTAACTGATCCAATTGGTTTGGAGTGATTTCGAGTTAATTTGGTCGTATTTTTGATTTTTATGTGATTAAGTGTCTAATCTGAAATTCGGGAGTCTGAAATTAGTCCACTTTGTCGATTTTTGATTCAAAAACTATAATGAGTTGGGCCATGAAACTCTCCAATATATAACTTCTATATTATTAGTAATACCTTGAATATTTGGGAATTTTTCCTGGATGTTTTGGTAGGTCGTTGAGGCAGATACTTTTTGGATACAACTTCAGGTCGGTTTTCTGTATGGTCTGTGTTTGAGTATTTTTCGTGTCGGGTTAATCTAACTAATAAATTCGGGGAAAATTCGTGTGGGTTCCAAAGGCATTTAAGTACCTTTGTGAATTTTTGTGAATTTTAACTCTAAGTTCTGATGTGGTTCAAAAATTCGTCAAGTTGTGACCTGTTCATAGATAAAAGCTGATAAAAAGGTTAAAAGGCTAAATAAGGGTTATGTGTGTATTATTAAACTTACGGGTTGAACTTATCATTTTCTAAACTAAAGGGCTTAACTTGTCAAACCATGTGACTTTATGATACTTATATTTTATACCCTAATCTTACAATATTTGAACTATAAACCCTAAACTTATATAATTATCATTATGAACCTTAAACTATTAATATTGTCACGTTTGATACCTTAAATTGATTAAATATAACTTTGGATATTAATGACTAATGTTTCTAAATCTGGAGACCTTATAAATATGGAAACATACTATTTATAGAAGTATACTAAAATGAGTAACCTAATTCAAATTGAACTTAAATTAATACTTGGTATTTAATTCGTATAGGTTCCGTGAAGCGGGAGTGATCCATCTTGCGTGACCTTTCTTTCCTTTTGCTTGCTTTGAATAAGGTACAGATATTCTGATCGTATCCCTTAAGGTTTCTCATGATTCGCTCACAACGGTTTGATATTAGTTTTGATTATGATGCCTTTGATCTAAGCCTTCTCATTATGGCTTTCTTATTTGATCTATGCCTTTGCTACGCTCCATTAGATTTGTAAACCTTTGATTATAAACCTTTGCTTTGAACCTTTGCTATGAACTTATGAACATTTAATATGAGCCTTTGATATGAACTTTGATATGATATGACATTTGAACCCTTCAGTTTGATACCCGAGCCAAGTTCGTTTCCTAGCCATGAAGGTAACATGGCCGTGTCATTGATGCACCAATGGCACGACTCTAGTGTGGTTAAGTGATGTTCCACACCGTCCCATTTTGTTATGATATGTGCACTTTATATTTGTTATGGCCAATACGATTGTTCGGGGGCGTATGGATGCATCCTAGTTTCGATTTGTATTTGATTGGATATGACATGATTATGATATGATAGGGATGATAAAAAACAAGCACTTTAATGGCATATCACACTTGGTCTTGTTGGTCAGACCTAGGTTCATAAAATGGAGACAAATGGGCTTACGGGTACATTGGGATTGGATCCCTATCCAACTTGTGAATCTTTCCTTCAAGACAAAATTTATATGTTACTTTTCACATGGACTTTTGAAAGAGCTGCTGAAAAACTTGGATTTATCCATACCGACGTATGTGGCCTTTTGAAGTGCACAATATGGTTTTCAGTATTTCATTACATTTACTGATGACAATACTATATATGAGTTGGTGTACATAATGAAACATAAATCCGAAGACTTTGAAAAATTCAAGGAATTTAAGGCGCTAATTAAAAACCAAACAGGTCATAACGTTAAGTCTCTTCGGTCGGACCGAGATGGCAAGTATATGAGTACCGAATTTGATGAGCTCTTTTAAGAACTAGGAATAGTATCAAAATTTACATCTCTAGCTAATACACAATTAAATGGTGTGTTATAAAGAAGGAACTGAACCTTGTTCGACATGGTTCACTCCATGCATAACTATATTGATCTATCAATTTATTTGTGGGTTTACGTGCTCCTAACTGCTGCACATATCTTGAACAGATGTCCATTCAAATAGTTCATAAAACTCAACATGAGATGTGAAGAGGTAAGAAGCCAAGTCTTAATCACATTAGGAATTGGTGTAAAGAAGATTAAAATAGAGAACTTGGAAGCTAGGTCTATAAAGGGCCGTCTCATAGGATTTCCAAGAGATTCCATTGGATATCTCATGTACATGTACAAAGATCATAGTATCATTGTTGCTTTACAAGCACACTTCCTTGAAAATGAGTTCATCTAGGAAGGTGACGTAAGTAGAAATGTTTCTTTGAAAGAAATTAAAAAAACACCAAATGAGACACTTCTACAAGATACTGGAACCGAATCTTCTGAAATACATCTAAGATTTTAAATTTCTATTATGGTTGTTTAATGTTATTTTATTCGAGTTATGTTGTACAGTGTGGAATCTGTATAGTATGGATAAAATAATTGAAGAACCGAGACATCTGTATTGATATAATCGTCTTACTTGGTCGATAATTGCATTTGAAGACATCGTGTATCGGGTTGTTTTAATTCTGATATCGGCTGTATCATATGAGAATGTTATTGTGATGAGTATATATATTCAGTATGTGTGTATACGTAACCAGTATGTCAAGATGGACAAGAACAATTGGAATTGGCCAAGTGCAGAAGCCATTACGTATGCTAAGTTGAGGAGCTTACGTATGTTAAGTTGGTAAGTATAACATACATTATGTATCATGCATTACGGACGTTATAGCATCAGGTGAGACGCAGTCATCTGATTAGAGGACTTTGTCAAAATACAAGCGTAGCGTACGTTAGGCATAGGAGCTTACATACGTTAAGATACAGACGTAACGTACGTAACGTTGAGTATATAACGTACGTTATGAAGAGAATCGAACAGGATTCAAAGTGTCGGAAACTTTCGGCGCAGATGTGGACAGGAGAAGTCAACTCCGAGTTAACGTACGTTATGAGTGGTACATTACATACGTTAAATGGGTATATTATTGTAGCAAATCAACTCTATGTTACGTACGCTATGGCACAGGTGTTACGTACGTAATACAAGGTACGAAATGAGGTAGTGGGTTCTAGAGTAGTGTTACGTACGCTATCGAATCCGGATAACGCACGTAATGCTCGTTACGTACGTTAGGTGGATTAGGTAACATACGTAATGACTGAAGTTTATATAAATATGAGATGTCCGTCACTTCTATATTTTGTTAGTTTCACATCATTTCTTCATCCTTCAACCCTCCGAGATGGATTCTTGGCTCCTCTAACATGATTATGAGCTTGATGGCATGGATTTGGAGCTTGAGATATGAAGATATTGTTGATCCTTGAGGTGTTTGATGGTGTTGTTCATGTTCTTGAGGTATGTCGATGAACTCTACACCTTGATTTCAGATTCTTGGTATTGTTATCCTTATTTGCTTCGTATGATGATGGTTATAGTGGAGTTGTTATGATTCTTAATGTAATGTGAAGTGTATGTTGAAGAACATGATGATATATGTCTTGAGTTATGAATTAGGTGATTGTTTAGATGGTAGAACACATCGGATTATGCCATTTTGTTGGCTATGAACATGATTACGGATTAATTCATATTCTTGAAGAACTATTGAGTTATATATGTCATGATTTTATGAATAAGGGATGGAATTTGGAAAGATTACGGTTAATTTTGGTATATGACTATTCGTGATAATAACCGGTAATTGGTTTTCTATGAATTTACGAATATGAACAAGAATGAACCTTGTTAATTTGTATTTAAAGTTGAAGTTGGAGTCGAGTATGTTAAGACACTTAGTTGAATTAATTATTGATATGATTATTGGATTGTAGAATCGTATTATGATTATGGATTTGTGATTGATTGATGTGGGTTATTCGGATTTGTGTTTAATCGGGATATTGTGGAACCATTGGGTTTGTTGATCGATTATATTGATTGTTAATTATGATTATCGAGTTGCGGTATGTATTGTTGACATGAGTTCGTAATTATTGAGTTGGATTATTTGGTTTTGTATATGATCGAGTTATCATTGAACCGTTGAGTTTGATTGGTTGGTTATGTCGGTTGTTGATTATTATCGGATTGTTGTTAATTTATTATTGCAATAGGTTGTGGTAATTGATCGTTGATAAGAACTGTGCCTTACGGTCGAGTTCGAGGATGCTCGTGGATTGCATTGGTCAGGGCCGAGGAGCTTGGAGACGACAACAAGGAATTGGTAATGACTTCACTATCATCGTATCGGTATCGATGCAAGTTATTACTTGCTCAGTCTATAATATTTAATGAATGGTTTTAGTTTCATTTATTTATAATTCGTAGAGCAATGATTATAATTGTGAACTCTAGAGATTTGGGATTGTACGTTGTTTTCGGATTTTGGAAATTTAATCATAACGTATATGATTTATATTTGTTATTGGTATACTTGGGTATCGAGGATACATTGTGGTAAATGCGAGGATATGAATTATCTACAGTCCATGGCACTTTTGGATCATCGAATATTGAGGAAATTGTTAGTGATGGTTTAGACATTGAGGTTGCTCTCGAAGGACTCGAGGCAAGTACTCTAATCATTTTTGTCATTTGTGTCGATCATGTTGTAATACATTTATGTATTGATGTTGTTGTGCATTCGTGTATTGTTGTTAACATGCATTTGTGCATTGTTGTCGTATGTCCACCTCGTGTTGGTCCGATGGGATCATCTTGGGTATCTATGCTGTGTGTGCTGGATCGTTGGACAGGTATTTCCACCATGCGTTGGTCCGACGGATCAACATGGGAATCTATAGCTGTGTGCGCTGGATCGTTAGATTACCATGTGTTGTTGTTGTGCATATGTATATTATTGGTTATCCACCTCATGCTGATCTAACGAGATCATCTTCGGATCTATGATGTGTGCGCTGGATCATCGGATTTTCATTGAGTATACATTGTTGTTATTATTGTGGGCATATTGATGTCGTCATGTGAGTATGCATTTGTAGGTCTTGTGTTAGGACTATGTTCGTATGTGGTATTGATCTGATCTCGTATTAGACTAACGTTATTCGTCGTGGCATTGCCTAGCTCGAGGTATGTTCTGTATTTGCTTCTTGGTTCTTGTCTTTGGATGGACAATCGATTATCGTGTTGATATTTGTTGATGTTATCCAATTGATTGAATTGGCCAGAGTTGGTACATTTCCGTATTGGTGAGTTATGATGTTGTTTTGAGAAACTTGAGTATTGTTTGAGGTACCATATAAATTTCGTGTATGAGTTCATTACTTAATGGAGATTACGAGATGTGGAATATGATAGGGTTATTTTTACGAGGATTATGACGAATTGGTAAAGTTTTGACGGTAAGATTACAGTAGTAGTATTCTTACTTAGTATTTTCATTGGTATGTAATTACTGACGTGATGCGATCGTTATCATTGTTGAGTATTATGGCTATAACACCCCAAAAGGCGGCTAATACAGTGCCGTGGACCTCACACTGAGACCCACCAGGCGATACCAAAATACAGATTAATCATACATTATCTTGTGATATCGAACCATAATAAATTGTCATTACTTCAATTAAGAGTTTACGAATAGTTTGGCTATTAGCCTTAGAATACACATGATCCAAATACTAGTATAAACCATATGAGGATGGAATATACTACAAATAATAGTACGAACGACAATAGTTCAAATGAAGCATAAAATACATTACACGGTTTTAAGCATAACCGGACAACAAAAGATTTGGGCCCCCCCGAACGAGTATATTTCGAACCCTTTGCCGTCACCGTGATCTTCTCATGCCTTGCCTTTGCCTCGACCTAAAATACAACACAAGTATTTCAACCAAACCACAGGGTCATATATACATGATAATAATTCTCGAGATATTATACAATTCACATATACTAGATCTCAAGAAAACATCCCGACTATGAACATACCTCTCGGGCGTTTGAACAATCAGTCACAAATCGTCGAACATATCCAATCATACATGGACTATGAACGACCAAACTATATGGTTCAAGATAGACATCACAGTATGCCCGATCCGGAATTGTATCCGTGCACATGTCCACCCCGTATACGGAATCTAGAATATATGTGTGACAATGTACCTAATTAGCCTCACGAACTACGTCTCGTGTGCACAATCCAATACGGAAACATCCACGAATGACTATATATGTGCCTAGCTAAAAATCCTACACAATAACCAATCGGCACGCCGATATGATTCCAGATATGTCACGATACAACATGACAACGAATTCAATAAATAACATATCCAATTCAGTATCAAGAAACTCAACGAAGTGACAATAAGGATGAACGAGATCAACGATTCAAAGGTGATGAACTTGGGAATGCAATCCCACGATGAAAAACAAAAACATCATCAAGAACAATATCAAAATACGAATCACAGATTCATAAGTGTTTCATATACATGAAACGTATAACCATCACAATAATTCAATCATCATTATAACCAATCAAGATAACTTGCCTCAATTCCGTAGGTGACAGATATTCCTTCTCCAAATGATCAAACAGACGGTATCCTCGATTAAATACTCAATCGAACAAGCAACCTTGAATGAAACATAATTCATTTAATAAGACATTCACATAATATTGATATCAATTCGTAGGAAACGACGCCCAACCAACCCGAATAATTCATTCAATTCCAATGAACATTCTACCGATTATTGATGAATTTCAATACATATGGTTTGTCTTTCACAATCGGATTACTATACTAAAATATCCTTTTAATACTCTTGTTATCACAATAAACAAGTTTATGCATTAAACACCTTCAATTCACCATTAACAATCAGATTAACCAAGTTCTTTAACATCTACGTCTTTTATTACACAAGGATCGTTGTCAACTAACATTATCACCAATAATCAATAATATATTCCTAAGAAGATTATCAACTTCTTAATATGGTGATCAACACATACCTAAGGTATCAACACAACCGATTATCATGAATATATGAGAGTTATAGTTGTGTTCATCAATACCCTTTATCGACTCTTAAAGACCTTGCTAAGCCGAAACAACAATGATGTTATATCTTTGAAGATTTCTGAATCAAGAGAAACATCATTCCTAATCTCTAACATTCATCAAGTTCTTCTCAAGGTAAGTTAATACTTAACATGGTGTTCTAATACATTAATATCATCAATCCATCGATTTTAATGTAACTACAACGAAACTTATGATCATCATTGCCCCAGTGCTGTTAGTAAATCTAGCAAGATGAGTACTTAACATTAAAACATCAAGAACATCTTCATTTAAAACCTTAATCACTATATTTATCAATAAGTGTTAAAAACTTAACCACAATCATGTTTTACTTGATTAATTCAACACTAAGTGTATTATATCAATATCATCATAACTACGAAAATATAGTGTAGAATCGCACAACATACCTCTAGAAATGAAGAACAACCACCAAAACTACAGGAGCACACTCTAAGCTTCAAGAACACCATCTAAACTTCCAATCAATAAGCTCAAATCCAAGATGTAAGGCTCAAATACAAGTTGGAAGAGGGTATAATCGGTCTAAGGAGGCAGAGGGCCGATAGCTTGGATAAATTATCGGGTTTGTGTCATGAAAAATGAAAGACACAACATGTCTTTAAATAGACTACATAATCCTTAGCGTACGTCATCTACGAAAGTTAACGTACGCTAAGCCTTCTTACGTACGTTAACATGTAAATGTTACGTACGCAACCATCTCCCAGAGGCTACTGCCTCAAAACACATACACCAATTATGTATGCTAAAGACTAAGCATTACGTACGCTAATTATGGTTGACTTAGCCATCTCGAAAGTCCAACTTCCTTCACGTGCATGGACATACACGAACGGAAGTCAACAAGCAATCAGATTCTCTCCTAACGTACGCAAGGCGTTACAAATAACGTACGTTATGACTCAGACTTAATGTACGTTAAGGTAAAGAGGTAGCGTATGCTACTCTTAAAGAAAGTAGCCAAAATGAAATTCTCAAATTAACATCTAGCCATCAAACATAAAGTGAATAACAATTATAAGTAACTCAATTCTATAACATCTCAACATTATAGTCATTATACTAAATGCAACAATTCACGATACTCAAATTATCCGAGTAATACAACAATGGGTAAAAATTACAGTTGGATATTACATACTCCCCCCTTAAAAAGAGTTTCGTCCTCCATAATAGGGGGTAAACAATTTGGGATACCTCTCTCACATGCTATCCTCGGTTTCCCACGTAGCCTCCTCGACTCCATGTCGTGACCACTGAACCTTGAGTAGGGGAATCGTCTTGTTCCGTAACTGTTTGATCCTTCTTTCGAGTATCTGTACGGGACACTCCTCGTACGAATGATCCTCCATTATATCGACCTCTTCGAACTGTAGTATATGGATCGGATCAGCAACATACTTCCTCAACTGGGAGACATGAAACACGTTGTGAATCCGACTTAAAGCTGGTGGCAATGCCAGCGATAGGCCAGATCACCTACACGTTCCAAAATCTCAAACGACCTAATGTACCTCGGGCTCAGCTTGCCTCTCTTCCCAAAACGAAAACACCTCGGGTAGGAGACACCTTCATTAGCACATGGTCTCCAATCTCGAACTCAAGCGGTCGTTGATGGTTGTATGCATAAGAATTCTGTCGGCTTTGAGCCATTAACAAATGAGTCATAATCTGAGCGATCTTGTCACGGGCTGCTATCAACATATCGGGTTCCGTACCCAAAGATTCAGATAGTTCGTCCTAACATAAAGGGGACCTACAACGATGGCCATACAATGCCTCATACGGTGCCATCTGAATCGAAGCATGCCAACTATTATTATAAGTGAATTCCACCAAAGGTAGTTGGGCTTCCTAATCGTCCTTCAAATCAAGAGTGCACGCCCTCAACAATCCTCTAGAGTTTGTATAGTCCCTTCAGACTGACCATCAGTCTGCAGATGAAAAGCCGTACTGAAATTCAACTGCGTACCCGTCGCACGATGAACTGCTTTCCAGAAATATAACATGAATCTCCCATCACGATTCGATACAATACTCCTTGGGGTACCATGTAACCTTACAATCTCCTTAATAAACAGCTGGGCCAATCTCTCGGGTCCCCATGTGTCTTTAATCTCCAAAAAGTGGGCTTATTTGGTCAGACGATCCACAATCACCCAAATCGTATTCATACCTCTATGACTCGTCGGCAAGCTAGTGATAAAATCCATCGATATGTCCTCCCATTTCCACTCAGGAATCGGGAGCAGTTTCAGCATTCCTGCTGGTCACTGATGCTCAATCTTACCCTGCTGACAGGTTAAACATCTCGAAACGAACTATACAACTTCACGTTTCATATTCCCTCACCAATAAGATTGCTTCAAATCCTTATACATCTTTCTAGACTTGGGGTGAATAGATTATGGGGTAGTATGAGCCTCTCTCAGGATAGAGTTCCTCAACTCTTCGTCTACCGGCATACATACTCGATTCCTGAAGCGTATCATTTCATCCTCGTGGATCACAAATCCAGGGGCTTTCCCTTGAGTTACATCATCCCAAACTCGAGATACGAATGGGTCCATAACTTGCTTCGATCTGATTGTATCATAAGGGATGATGAAATATCAAGTGTGCAAAGTTTTCCCTGAACACGCTGTAACCAAACTTCAATTTCCGGCCTCAAAAGATCTAAATACAATTCTCTCTGAACTGTCAAGCGGCTAAGCATCTGCTCCTGTAATATCTTACTAATCAAGGCGTCGGTAACCACATTTGGTTTGCCCGGATGATAAAGGATATCGATATCATAGTCTTTGATTAGTTCTAGCCACCTTCTCTGTCTCATGTTCAACTCCTTCTGAGTAAAAATGTACTTCACGCTCATCTTATCAGTAAAAATCTGACAGGTAAGTCCATACAAATAGTGACGCCAGATTTTCAAAGCAAACACCATGGCTGCTAGCTCCAAATCATGGGTCGGGTAGTTGACCTCATAAGGTCGCAATTGTCTTGATGCATAGGTAATCTCATTCCCATTATGCATTAACACACAACCAAGGCCCTATCTCGATGCGTCACTATACACCACGGATCCTTCTGTTCCTTTTGGTAAAACTAAAATTGGTGCTGAAATCAACCGAATCTTGAGTTCATCAAAACTATGTTGACATGCCTCTGACCACAAATACTTCTTGTCTTTCCTCAACAGATTAGTTAGTGGTTGAGCAATCTTGGAAAAACCTTACACAAATCGTCGGTAATAACCTGCTAGGTTAAGGAAACTGCGAGCTTCCTTTATGTTCTTCAGAGGTAGCCAATCTCGGATAGCTTTTGTCTTATGTGGGTCTACTCTCACCCCATAGGCTGATATCACATGCCCAAGAAAAATAACCTCAGGCATCCATAACTCACATTTGGAAAATTTCACATAAAGTTGCTCCTGCCTCAACACCTCGAGAACCTGATGGAGATGACGCTCATGCTCTTCATGATTACGAGAGTAAATCATAATGTCGTCAATAAAAACGACTACAAAACGATCCAGATAATTATAAAAACCCGATTCATCAACTCCATGAATACCGCCGGTGCATTAGTCAGCCCAAATGGCATCACCACAAACTCATAATGCCCATAGCGAGTACGAAAAGCGGTCTTCAAAATGTCACACTCTCGAATCCTCAACTGATGATACCCGGATCTCAAGTCGATCTTATAAAACATATCAGCTCCCTGAAGTTGATCCAATAAATCATCAATACAAGGCAATAGATATTTGTTCTTGATGGTTACCCTGTTCAGCTCACGGTAATCAATACACAAACGCAGAGATCCATCTTTCTTCCGTACAAATAACACTGGTGCTCCCCAAGGGGACGGACTAGGTCGAATATAGCCCTTCTTAGTCATTACCTCGATCTAGATCTTCAACTCCTGCATCTCTGTCGGGGCCATACGATACTGTACTTTCGAAAGCGAGGACATACCTGGCTCTAACTCAATAGTAAACTCTACCTCACAATGTAGAGGTAAACCCGACAACTCATTTGGAAATACATCTGGGTAGTCTCGGACTACCAGAATATTGTCCAATTCAACTGGTCGATCTGCTGTTTTGTTCATGTAACACCAATAACCAATACACCATTGATTAACAAGTTTCACTGCTTTCAAAGCGCTGATGACTCTCTCGGAAAGGCTGGGATTATCACCCTGAAAAATGCACTTGAAACCATCATCTGAAGTGACGGTCACCATCCGCTTGTGGACACTAAGTATGACATCATGATGATCCATCCAATCGATACCTAAGATTATATCATCCTTAGGTAAGTCGACCATAATCAAATCAGACAACCACTCACGGTCGTTCATACGAATCGGACAGTCCTGGACTTCACGGTTCCAAATAATTCTTCTACCATCGGGTAGACCAATCACATAAGGCTCAAAATCGATAACATAATCTAGTTGCAAACGACTCAGACAAGAAGCAGATATAAAGGAGTGTGAAGCAACAGTATCAAAAAGAACACATACAGGCTGAGAGTGGATTTCGAGTGTACCTGCGACCATGATAGCTTCGGGATCTTCAGCCTTCTTCATCTCATAGATTCTTGGTTTTGCAGCTCTGGAACCAGCTGCACTAGCTTGACTTCCACAGCCCATTCCTCTGTTTTCCCTGTTAGTCCGATGGGAGGTAGACGGAGGTGTCTGATCATGAACTGAATACTGAACTGGAGCATGATAAGCTACTGGTGTACGTCCTGGCCCACCTCTGCAGAATCGAGCATGATGTCCAGTAATCCCATAAGTATGACATGCAATGGCCCGCTTTGGACACTTAGAGCTAACGTGCCCCCGATCTCCACAGTTATAACACACAAAGGACGAGTTGGCCACTCGAGGATAAGAATCTGTCGATTTGGCCGTCATAGATGGCCGCTCATAAAAAGTTGGCGCAAATTGGGTCTTCTTGAATGTTCCCCGGTTACTATCAGTCTGGTTCTGATTTCTGGGTCTCTTATTGTTGTGCTGCGGCTGCTTCCTGGATATCTCTTTTGCGGTAAGTTCATACTCAAGAGCTTTCTCGATGAATTTTGGTAGGGTCGTGCAGTGGTGATTAAGTAACTGCATCCTCATACGGGGTTTAAGCCTCTTGAGAAAGTACTTGATCTTATCGGCTTCTGTTCGGACAATAGACGAAGCAAAAGGAAGAAGTTCCTGAAATTTCTCGTCAACCGATAGCACATCATCATCTTCAAACGGATCTGGGTTCAGCAATTCTGACAGCTTGTCCATACGGATTGCACCTGGGTAATAATGGTCTAACATGAGATTATTAAATTCCTCCCAAGTACATACACCATCAGCTGGCCTCACTGAAAGCCACCAAATGTAGACGCCCTTGCTAAGATATTAAGCCGCCACGGAGACGCGATTATCTTCTGGGCAGTCCAACATCTCGAACAATTTATGAAAGTATTCGATCCAATACACAATATGAGCTGGCTCGGAGGAGCCTTTAAAAGTTAGGGGTCGCTGGCGAGAGATGTCGTGAATGATCCGACTCATGGGTCCGCTGTGCACAGGAGGAGGTGGATGAGGTCCCTGTTGCTGGCCAGTAGTAGATCTCTGCATAGCTTCCATCAATTGACCCATCTGGGTCATCTGGGCCATCATTCCTTGCATAACAATGTAAGGATCAACACGCGTGTTGTTACCCAAAATATTATCCGGAGATAGTATTGCTGGAATGATCAATTAACAAACAAATGCGAGAACACTTCCGCGGGAAAATAAATAACACAATATTTGTCGGGGTTGTTAATCCCGGACTTGAATGCTCTTGCGAGATGTTATTAATTAGTATACTGTGGAGTAAAAATATTAATTTTAGAATCTATTACAATGAGTGTAAAGACTTCTAGTTATCTAAGCTGTAGAGCGTGTAGATTGCCGGAAGAACCAGATATGAAGATCTGTGAGTTCTTGCTTTGGATGTCTAGTGTATGAGAATGTATCTTTCTCTCTGTATATCTTCCACTGTATTTACAATGATGTGATTCTCCTCTTGCTGCCGTGTTATGAGCCTCCTATTTATAGGAGACAAGGTTGCTGGGACCTCTCCGGTGATCACGGGCGACCGCCGTTTTCTATATTATAATAAGATGGCCGATCGTCCCGTCACGTGGGGCTATTCCCTTAAAGTCTGGGGCTGCTGCTGGAGGCCAGCTGTGCGAGTCAATGGGAAGCCTACACGCGTCCTGAGTCGCTGTCTGGGGAGGACCCACTTTGTTCCTTTCGGCGGCCCTGTCGGTAGGTGAGGTAGGTGACAGGCTGGGGTCAAAGGTCTTATCTGTCGGCGCCTTTTCCGGATCTGCATGTGGGTCACCGTCTAAGATTCGATCTTCGATGACTTTGACGGATGTTGGATTCATACATGGCACGAGACGATCATCTCTGGTTGGACATCATAGACGATCGCCAGATACCAAAAGACGATCGCCGGATACCAAAAGACGATCGTCGTGGATGCCGACTGCTAGGTGTTTGCCCAGAGTATGTCTTATATGGTTGGCTCTCAGATCATTATGCCGATCGCCATCGAGGCGTATTAATTGCCGCACAACAATTGCCACCCAGCTTGCTTCGATGTTGAAAACACGGGGTGAGGTGGCACTGTTGGCGATCGCCAATGTTTAGACGATCAGACGATCTGATTTCAAATTTGGACGATCTCCTTTTGCGCTGGAATCAGCGGGGAATGAAGGCGGGCTCTCGAAACGTTGCAAGGACACACGTCACGCTACTATTGGGGGAGTCTGACGGTTTGTCAGACTTGTCGTCTGGCGTGCCCTCGAAAAGACGCGTACGCGGGATTCGAGGGCTGCATTTAATGTGTCCCCCTCCGACGGTTGCACTCCAGCCCTCGGGATTTCGCCTATTTGCACAGAGACCCCTGCTCCCGCCTTTAAAAGGGGCTAGGGCTTCTTCATTTTCACTCTTCACGCACCCTTGCCTTCTGCTGAGACTCTGCAGAAATTTCCGAAGCTCCTTGTGCCGATCGTCCTCCTTGTTTAGGTAAGAAAATCCATCTTCTCTCCCCCTTTACTTTTTATAACATGTCTAGAGGATCTAAGACCTTCGAGACCGGAAGTACCTCCGCTGCCGCAGCTTCGCCTGACCGGGAGGAAATTCCCGTGGGACTTCACATAGAAACGGCCGTTGAGGCCATTCGTGCGGGGATTGCGCCCACGGAACTCGAGGAGCTCTTCAACGAGGCTGAAGTGGCGAGAACGGAGGCAGAGGCGGAGCAGGGGGTCTCGCCGGTGGATGAAGACGAATTGGTGCGGCTGTCTTGGGAACGGGACAGTGTATTCGGTCCTGCCTATATGGCTTAATACGCCTCGATGGCGATCAGCATAATGATCTGAGAGCCAACCATAGAAGACATACTCTGGGCAAACACCCAGCAGTCGGCATCCACGGTGAACGTCTTTTGGTATCCGACGATCGTCTTTTGGTATCTGGCGATCGTCTATGATGTCCAACCAGAGACGATTGTCTCGTGCCACGTATAAATCCAACATCTGTCAAAGTCGTCGAAGACCGAATCTTGGACGGTGACCCATATGCAGATCCGCAAAAGGCGCCAACAGATAAGACCTTTGACCCCAGCCTGTCACCTACCTCACCTACCGACAGGGCCGCCGAAAGGTACAAAGTGGGTCCTCCCCGGACAGTGACTCAGGACGCGTGCAGGCTTCCCATTGGCTCGCACAGCTGGCCGCCAGCAGCAGCCCTAGACTTTAAGGGAACAGCCCCACGTGATGGGACGATCGGCCATCTTAATATAATATAGAAAACGGCGGTCGCCCGCGATCGCCGGAGAGGTCCCAGCAACCTTGTCTCCTATAAATAGGAGGCTCATAACACGGCAGCAAGAGGAGAATCAAATCATTGTGAATACAATGGAAGATATACAGAGAGAAAGATACATTCTCATACACTAGACATCCAAAGCAAGAACTCACAGATCTTCATATCTGGTTCTTCCGGCAATCTACATGCTCTACAGCTTAGATAACTTGAAGTATTTACACTCATTGTAATAGATTCTAACATTAATATTTATACTCCACAGTATACTTATTAATAACATCTCGCGAGAGCATTCAAGCCTGGGATAACAACCCCGGCAAATCTTGTGTTACTTATTTTCCCGCGGAAGTGTTCTCGCATTTGTTTGTTACTCGATCATTCCAGCAATACTATCTCCGGATAATATTTTGGGTAACAACAATTGGCGCTAGAAGAAGGGGCATCTAAACCTTCATTTTTTCCTACTGTCTCGAAGAACACTCACTGTTCTCTGGACATATACTTGAAGAAACCCTCACTGTTCTTCAAAAGAAAAGCCTTTAGAAAAATGACATCTGCAACGACCTCCAAGAGACCTACCCTGCGATCTGCCGGAAATCTCATTCCGGCCCATACCGAATCCCAGCCCACGGCGGAAGGTGACCACGGCGAGGCAAGGCTCTCACTCCCACCCCCGAAGGACGGTCCTAGCCTCTCACTCGATCAGTTCCAGACCGCGGAACAGATTGAGGAGGCTATAGCCATCCTCAGGGAGCGACGGAGGGCATGCGACTCGCCCACCATCACTCCGTCAGCCATCCGCCGGGCAGGCAAGCGGAAGCTCAAGGGGATATATGTTGAGAAATCGATGGAAAGCCCCGAGCCGCAGGAGAAGGCTCTCGTCAGGCGGCATGACTCCGTCTTCAGCCGCCTGGGAAGCGATCCCTCATGGCGACCCGGGAACTCAGGCCCCAGCCGGGAGACATTGGCATCTGAATCCGTTACCAGGAGTTCGGCATATCCGACTCCCAGAAGACAAGTCGGTCAGCGGGCCCCCACTCGCCCAAGAAATGAGCCCGCTGGCATAGAACTCATCGTTCACCATGGGGCTAGGGGATCTATACACGGTCGCCTTGGTTCGCGCTCCAGGAGCCAATCAGCGAGCAGTTAGGCGACGGCAATGGCCGCCATGCAGCGCCAGCTCGACGAGATGAAGGCGCTCCTAGAAACTGGGGCAGGCGCCAGAAGATCGATCGTTGGACCAAGTGAACCACTCGCAGTCGAGATCGAGCTCGCCCCAGTTCAACCGAAGATCGCTCCCCCATTAAAACCTCTATATGAGGGGAGATCGGATCCGGAGACCCACTTGAGTAAATTCTGGATTTACATGACAGGATGCGGAGCATTAGATGCGACGAAGTGTCGAATGTTCCCACTAACTCTGGGCGACCTCGCCTACAGGTGGTACATCTCACTACCACCGTGCTCAATCAATTGCTTTGAGAAGCTGGTGAACGACTTCACGTCGTACTTCGCCGCCAAAGTCGCTCGCCCAGAAGGTCCCCACCGCATGATGAAAATCAGGCACGGGAAGGACGAGTCAGACGAAGATTACATCGACCGGGTAGATGAGATAGTCCTCACCGGCAAGCCCATTAGCGACGAGTTCGATCTCTACTCAGTCCTGGGGGGATTCTGCGGCCACTTACCCATGTTCAGGCACCTCACAAAGGACATCCCCCCGACCTACTCGGTCTTCCGCGTCAGAGCCGCTGACTTCCTGGCCAGACAGAGAATGCTCACCCTCTGCTTAGGCGAGGGACCCTCCGGAGAAGGGAAGGCGCTATCCCACGTCCAGAAGAAGGCGGTCGCCAAGCCCAGAAAGGCGGTCGCTAAGCCGCCTGGTGAGTTCAAAGCCTTCGAGGATGTAGAGGTCCACCTTCTCCACAACCTCAACTTATCTCCGGCCCACATCTTCAACGCAATCAAGGGGCGCGATTGGCTTTCCAAACCAAAGCCGATAAGGGACCACGTTCATCTAGACCGCAGCAAATTCTGTGCCTACCACAAGAGTCCCGGCCACAACACTAGACAATGCTGCGACCTCCTCAGAAAACTCTGGCGATTGTTTGAGGAAGGCAAATTGGACAACTTGGTCACCAAGCCAGAACCTAGGACAGAGAGGACCGGAGGGCGCGAGTGCCGACAAAACGAAAGAACCCCTCCCAATCCGGTCGCCAGGATCGAGCATGGCCCGGAGTACTCTGATGAATCGATCCCTCCGATCAACCCTGGCGGTTGGATCAATATGCTTCAAGCAGAAGGGGGAAACCTCGGGGGCCTTTCCCCAGTTTCCACCATGTCAAACAGGAAGCGAAAGGCCGAACTGAGGGCATTCGCCGGGGTCCATGTCGTGGTACCTCCAGAACCGACCATCTCTAAATACGCGCTCATCACCTTCTCCAACAAGGACAGGGAGGGAGTACAATGCCCCAAAGAGGATGTATTGGTGATCTCTGCTTGTATCCTTGGGAAGATGGTCGATCGCGTGCTGGTCGACAATGGGAGTTTCTGCAATATCATATTCAAATCCACCCTGGACCAGCTTGGAAACTTGACCAAGTTCATCAAGCCGTTCGACACCGTGCTCCAAGGGTTCGGCGACAGCACAGTCCAAGCCTATGGAAGGATCAAGCTCCCTGTCGAGCTAATATGCTTTTACGATCCCAAGGTTAGGATTACTAGGAACCTAAATTTTGTAATCATAGATAGGTCCAGCATCTATAATGGGTTCCAAGGTTGTCCATTTCTAGAGACCTTTGAGGCAGTCGCCTCATCTTTCTTTTACTGTATCAAATTCCCCACTGTCGATGGGACGATCGGTACTGTAAAAGGAGATCAGCTAATGGCAAAGAAATGCTTGAATTACTCTTATGTCGTAACTTCTTTCAATACTTCCCATGCTATGTGTAACATTGAAACGATAGACAATCATCCCATGGAGATCGACGAGCCAAGCACATCGTACCAACCCGACTCAGAGGATGCCATGTCGCCTCAATTAACGGATGACATCGAGCCAAGGATCGGTTTTGAGCCAAGTCTCAACATCGATCCTAGGATCGAGTCTGGAAATCGTTCCAAACGAGAGGCGACCGTCCCCGTCGAAGAGTTGGAGAGTATAACGATAGATCCGGCTCGCCCGGAGCGGGAAGTACATATCGGCGCAAACATCGATCGCGAATTAAAAGGAGATCTGATCAATTTACTACGTAAGAACATTGGAGTCTTTGCCTGGTCGCATCAAGATATGGTTGTAATAAGTCCTGAACACGCTTGCCACTATCTAAAGATCGACCCGGCAAGGAAGCCTGTTCACCAGAAACGTAGGAAATTCGGTCCTGAGAAGTACGCAGCGCTCGACTTAGAGGTCAAAAAGCTACTCAACAACAAACTAATCGGAGTAGCTACAAACGAACCACAGTGGGTCGCCAATGCGGTGCTCGTCAAAAAGCCAAACGACTCCTGGAGGTTATGCATCGACTTCACCCACCTCAATGCAGCATGTCCAAAAGATCACTTTCCGATGCCTCATATTGATCACTTGGTCGATAGTACAACAGGTTGCGAAATGATGTCGTTCATGGATGCCTTCGCCGGATACCATCAAATCCCAATGGCGGAGAAAGACATAAAGCACACATCTTTCCACACGGAAAAGGACATATACTTTTGGGTCCGAATGCCGTTCGGCTTGAAGAATGTGGGGGCAACCTACTAGCGTCTAGTCAACGGAATGTTCGCCAATCAGATCGGCAAGACCATGGAGGTCTACAATGACGACATCGTGGTCAAAAGCCTCAAGAAGGAATACCACCTCAATGACCTCGCCGAGACGTTCGCCATCCTCGAGAAGTTCAACATGAAATTGAACCCCAAAAATTGCAACTTCGGGGTGGGCTCCGGAAAATTCCTGCGGCACATCGTGAGCCAAAGGGGGATCGAGGCGAACCCCACCAAGATTCAGGCGATCCTCGACATGCAGGAGCGACGGAATGTCAAGCAAGTGCAACGACTCACAGGCTGTCTAGCCGCCCTCAACCGTTTCATATCTCGGCTCGGCGATAAAAGTAAACCTTTCTTCGCGACCATAAAGAACAAGAAGTTTGCATGGACGAAGGAGAGTCAAGTAGCGTTCGCCAAAATCAAGGAATATCTATCTAACCCCCAGATCCTGGCAAAGCCGATCCCCGGTGAGAAATTATTCCTTTACCTGGCGGCCTCGGAAGGCGCACTGAGTGCCATTTTGGTGCGAGCGGAGGGACAAATCCACTTGCCGATCTACTACGTTAGTCAAGCACTCCATGAGTGTTCGCAATCTAAGGGCTTACTTCTTCGAACATCAAGTGGAGGTTCTGACGACTCTCCCTCTAAGGCAAGTTCTACACCGACCGGACACCAACGGGCGGCTCCTCAAGTGTTCACTGGAGATCGCCCAATACGGTATCACATACGCTCCTCACACGGCGATCAAAGGCCAGGCTCTGGAAGACTTCGTGGTGGAATTAACATTCCCTCACAGTCCGACCCAGGTCGGTCGCCCTGCCTGGAAGCTGTACGTGGATGGCTCGGCGACCAACTCGCGAGCAGGGGCTGGGATTGTCCTCATTAGCCCCAGTGGCCAAAGTTTCACAAATGCCGTGCGTTTCGGGTTTCGTGCGACCAACAACGAAGCCGAGTATGAAGCCTTGGTAGGCGGGCTCGATCTAGCCCTCGCCCTAGATTTTCGTCGCCTCCACATCTTCATGGACTCTCTCTTGGTCGTGAACCAAGTCAAGGGAGAATATGAGGCGCGTGGCCAACAGATGGTCAAATACCATTGGTCGCCGAAATGTGCACGAAATTTGAGGAAGTGCTAATCGAACAAGTCCCGAGAGAGCACAACTCCCAGGCCGACGCCCTATCCAAGCTAGCATCGTCGGATGGGGCAGCCGATTTCTCAAATATTCAAATCACAAAGTCAGCAAGGCCCGCGATCGACAGAATCCTAGTTACCACAGTTGCCGCTGCCGAGGAGAACTGGATGACTCCGTTCATCAAATACTTAAAGGACGGAACGGTCCCTGACGACCGTATCAAAGCTCGCCAACTCCAGCTCCATGCGACCAGATACACCTTATTGGACGACTGGCTTTACAAGCGAGCTTTCAGCCTTCCCCTCCTCAAGTGTATTACACCGGAGGAAGGTCGGCTCGTTTTAGCCGAGATCCATGACGGGATCTGTGGAAACCATGCTGGTGGATGAGCTCTCATCCATAAAACAACCAGGCAAGGTTTTTTCTGGCCGTCACTTCAGAAGGATGCGATCGACTATGCCAGATCGTGTCACAGGTGTCAAGTAATGGGCCCAAACATCAAGCTCTCCCCTGAGCAGCTCACTTCAATGTACAACCCATGGCCTTTCGCCCAATGGGGAATCGACCTTATAGGTCCCTTGCCGACGGCTCCAGGGGGCTGTAAGTTTGCCATCGTAGGCGTCGATTATTTCACAAAATAGGCTGAGGCCGAGCCACTCAACAAGATCGGCCAAGAAAAAGTGATCAAGTTTATCTGGAAAAACATCATATGCCGATTCGGTCTGCCCCAGGCTATCATCTCCGACAATGGAAAGCAGTTCGACGGTTTAGAAGTCATGCAATTCTGCGAGAAGTGGGGAATCAAAAAGTTGTTCTCGGCACCCTATCACCCTCAGACGAACGGACAGGTAGAGGCTGTAAACAAGATCCTCAAACACACGATTAAAGCACGACTCGAGTCTAGGCAAGGGCGATGGGCGAGCGAGCTCCCAGACATTTTGTGGTCTTATCGAACGACGACCCAAAACTCAACCGGCGAAACCCCATTCGCCCTCGCCTTCGGGACAGAAGCGGTGATTCCCTCGGAGATCGCCATCCTCAGCCATCGAACCGAACAAGAGATGACGACCGACAATGATGTGGCCCGACGAATCGACCTCGACATGCTCGAAGAACGATGACTGACCTCAGAAATGAAGAAAACAATCCACAAAAGGAGATCCGAGAAGTTCTTCAATTTGAAGGTCAAGGAAAGACGGCTTCAAGTGGGCGATCTCGTCCTCAAAAAGATCTAGACCCACACAGGTGTCTTTGGTCCGAACTAGGAAGGCCCCTTCAGGATATCTAAATAGCTAACTAAGGGAGCCTACGAACTTGAACACCCTGACGGTACTCCGGACCAATATCCATGGAACGCCATACATCTGAAGAAGTACTACCAGTGAAAACTTTGTATTCAGTTTCAACTACCCAATATACAAAGAATATAATGAGATTTCTTCCTATCCCCTCTATTCTAGCGATCGCCCCACCAGGCATATCGTATACCATCAAGGATCATCGTTCGAACATGGCAATCCGAGGTAGAAACAATGCAGCCATGGTCCTGGAAGTCGATGGAACCGACAACTTTGCCCATGCAAGGTTTATTTGGGCTGAGATCGCCCGCCCTTCGTTTAAATACGAGGCCGGCGTAGCCGAAGGACCCTCCAAACTAATCTGCGGACACGTTCGCACGCCCTCAAGGTACATCATCTAACATGATGTACCCGGACAAGGCGGCGCATCCCTACCCCTTCACAACATATACCGTCGAGGGTCTCCATCTAACATGCCGACCCGAGATAGAAAAGTTCTAACAAAGCCGCCTACGTGGAGTCGAATAAACCGACGACGACCCGTGCAAGGAATCCTCCAGACTAAGATCGCCCACCTTTCGTTTAAATACAAGGCGGACGCAGCCTAACGGAGGACCCTCACAATAAAGTGAGTTGCGGGAATATCCCTCGCACACAAAGACACGGTTGTGGAGGTCGGTACATCGAACTCCGCGACTGTGCACGGTTCCTCAAAATCGGCAAAACTGAAGATAGCTCACCAGTCATACTATTTTTGTTCCCTTACAATAAGTAAACAAAAACAAGGGGGCAAAGGAGGGGAGCTAATCCTAAATGCGATCGGAAAGAAGGAACTGTACCCGATCGGATTCGTTCAAACACACGCAGGACGATCGAAATTGTTCAACGATATTTACAAGTAAGAATTTCCAAACATGTTAATACATTCAACATTCAAACAATCAGTCGGGCGAACAAGACATCGGAAGCAATCATACACACACTTGTAAAAAATTCGCATGCAAACATTCAAAGGCGATCGTACATAAAGAGAAACAGGTGTGAATAAAAGGAGTATTTTATTCATTATCAAGGAGTTCGTACATTACAAATACCGAAGGCAATACAAAGAAAAAGCAAAAAATTACAAGCAAAGGAAGACAAAAAAATCTATCAAGGTCCCTCTGGCTGGTCTTCGCCCCCGGGTGGCGGATCGGCACGCGCTCCCCCATCGGCCTCAGGATAAATGAGTTTATCCGGAAAAGGATACCAACTCAAGTCGATCCCTAAGTCGACGAGGTCAAGGATAGGCAGGGAAAACTCCGGATGCAAAGAGTGCTCGAGTGCATAGGCCTTGAAGCTCTCCATCATAGGACCGATCTCGATCCCTACCTTTTTAGCGGCTCGGACAGCGTCGGCGTAGGCCACATAATAGGCGAACTCGCCGACGAGTGCCACATTGAGGTAGGGATCGGTCTCGATGGCCTTTAGCTGCCCTCTCAACTCTGTGGTCGTCTTCTCAGCTTCTGCTAGCTCAACCACCTTGGCAGCCATTTATCCCTTAGCTTTCTCAAGCTCTCCCTTTGCATTCTCCAGCTCGCTGTTGAGCCGATCCACCGTCGCCTTCAGCCCGGTCGCCTCCTCCTGCGAGGCCACATGCATCCCGCGAGCCTCCTTCTCCTGGTCGCGGAACCGATCGGCCACTTTCTTGGAGCGGCTTAGCTCCTGCTTCATCCGGTCGATATCCTGCTTAGCTCGTTTGGCCGTCTCTAAGTACTCCTTCTCCATAGCCTGGATCCGGTTAGCAAAATCGACGTGTTTATTCTGAGTGGCCTTAAGATCTTGATGGAGGCGAGCATTAGAGGGTCGCCCCTCGTAATCCTTGGCAGCTTGGATGGCCATCGTCGCCGTCTGGAGAGCTAGGGCAATGGTCGCCTGCATGGCGTCTCCAGACCGCTGACGAGCGATCGCATAGAGATCGGTCATCCAAGCCTTAGGCAGAGAGGTGATGGCCTTCTGGACGTAAGTAGGGACGTCGAGGGACTTCTGCGGAGACTTGCTCTCCAGGAAATCCAGCACCATCGGCGAGACATCCGGATCAGCAAGACGGACCCTGCAACACAATCAAAAGAGACAAAGGAGTTAGTGTATACCTTACTCAAATTGCCTAACTCGGAAAGATCAATACGATCTTACCTGTTGACCAACTCGGGGTCGCGGCCAAAATAGGGCTTGCCCCGAGAAGTTTCAGCTTCGGCGATCACCGCATTTTTCAAAAAGCCGGCCTAGGACCTAGAGCCAGACGCCGAAGGCCTAGGGCCAGACCCCTCCACCATCGGAACAGCAGAGATGGGGGTAGGAGCGAGCGGCGGCTCCAGGATAGCTACGTCCGCCTCAGCCGTCGGCAGGGACCCCTTCGGCCTCCGCCTCTTGCGGTTGCGCTGGAGTTGTTCCTCATCCTGAATTTCTGGCTCGGCGACCGGCACCACAGCGGGATTCACCACTGGGACGGGGCGAGACGTCATCGCAGGAACGCGACCCGTCTTCTTCCCCTGGTGAAGACGACCAATGAGACCAGGGTTAGACATGGCGATCTCTTGCGGTGGCTCGACGAAGCGGGGAAAGTGAATCTCTGCCAAAGAAAAAATTCAGACAAGTTAAACACCTCTTTTCAGACGATCGTCAAGCAAAGAAGAGGAAGAAAAATTTATACCTGGAACTTTTAGATGATGAGGGAAGCGAAACAATCGAGCCCCCAACCGGTGAAGTTCGTGACCGAGTGAGCAAACGTCTATATAGGAGTCCGGCAAGGCACGAATTCGCTCCCAGATGATCAAGAAATCAAAGGGGAGATCGCCGATTGCTGGAACGAGGGATCCTGCAAAAAGGAAACAAAATTAGATCAGTCCCAGACGTATCCGATCAAAGGGAGAGTTAAAACCCTTACTCAGATTCCTCTCCCGAAAATTGGTGGGAACCTCCAACTCTTCCTCCGGCCTATCACTCGACGCCGACCTCCACGCTCCGCTAACCTAGCACCATTTCGCCAGATCGCCCCGAGTCTTGTTCGGCACCCCGAGGACCACTCTTCCTAGTCGACCCTGAATGTGATTACTGCCGACCGACCCTTTCTGCATAGCCAGTTTGAAGAGATAGTTCATTTCCATCGCAGAAAGGATACAGAACAATCGGTGACCGCCGAAAAGTGTCAGAGTACAAATGATCTGTAGCTAGGCATTCGGCGTCAGTTGGAGCGGTGCCCAATTCCAGGCAATCAACAAATAGGATACGGCGAACGGCAAGGGGAACCGCAGGCCGGCCTCCATAATCATCTCATTA
Organism: Orobanche coerulescens; assembly: GCA_033398695.1. Lineage (NCBI taxonomy): Eukaryota > Viridiplantae > Streptophyta > Magnoliopsida > Lamiales > Orobanchaceae > Orobanche > Orobanche coerulescens. The sequence goes on along the minus strand of CM065805.1, from coordinate 106,184,810 downwards.
ACGGTGACCAGACCCTTGCGAGGTTGATCGGCATGTTCATTTTCCGAGGGCACGTGCAATGAAACATCAGAAGGAATGTGATATTTCGCCCTCCAGCGTCTCAAGTCTTTCCGGGTCACCGAACTCTGGATCTGACCAAGAGTCCACTGAGACGGGTCAGCGGCCATAAACACCGTCCGCTTCACATGTTCGTAGGGATGAGCGGCAGAATACATTTCGAAATCAAATTCTGGACAGGGTCCGGAGATCCCCTCCATAAGCTTAGCGAAAGCCACATAGGCAGGGCCGAATACACTGTCCTGTTCCCAAGACAGCCGCACCAGTTCATCTTCATCCACCGGCGATCTCGCCTGCTCCGCCTCCGCCTCCGTTCTCGTCACTTCGGCCTCGTTGAAGATCTCCTCGAGTTCCGCGGGTGTAATCCCCGCACGAATGGCCTCAACGGCCGTTTCCATGTGAAGTCCCACGGGAATTTCCTCCCGGTCAGGCGAAGCTGTGGCGGAGGAGGTACTTCCGGTCTCGAAGGTCTTAGATCCTCCAGACATGTTATAAAAAGTAAAGGGGGAGAGAAGATGGGTTTTCTTACCTAAGAAAGGAGGACGATCGGCACAAGGAGCTTCGGAAATTTCTGCAGAGTCTCAGCAACAAGGCAAGGGTGCGTGAAGAGTGAAAATGAAGAAGCCCTAGCCCCTTTTATAGGCGGGAGCAGGGGTCTCTGTGCAAATAGGCGAAATCCTGAGGGCTGGAGTGCAACCGTCGGAGGGGGACACATTAAATGCAGCCCTCGAATCCCGCGTACATGTCTTTTCGAGGGCACGCCAGACGACAAGTCTGACAAATCGTCGGACTCCCCCAATAGTAGTGCGACGCGTGTCCTTGAAACATTTCGAGAGCCCGCCTTCATTTCCCGCTGATTCCAGCGCAAAAGGAGATCGTCCAAATTTGAAATCAGATCGTCTGATCATCTAAACATTGGTGATCGCCAACAGTGCCACCTCACCTCGTATTTTCAACATCGAAGCAAGTTGGGGGGCAATTGTTGTGCGACAATTAATACGCCTCGATGGCGATCGGCATAATGATTTGAGATCCAACCATAGAAGACATACTCTGGGCAAACACCCAGCAGTCGGCATCCACGGCGATCGTCTTTTGGTATCCAGCGATCATCTATTGGTATCTGGCGATCGTCTATGATGTCCAACCAGAGACGATCGTCTCGTTCCACGTATGAATCCAACATCCGTCAAAGTCGTCGAAGACCGAATCTTGGACGGTGACCCACATGCAGATCCGCAAAAGGCGCTGACAGATAAGACCTTTGACCCCAGCCTATCACCTACCTCACCTACCGACAGGGCCGCCGAAAGGTACAAAGTGGGTCCTCCCCGGACAGCGACTCAGGACGCGTGCAGGCTTCCCATTGGCTCGCACAGCTGGCCGCCAGCAGTAGCCCCAGACTTTAAGGGAACAGCCCCACGTGACGGGACGATCGGCCATCTTATTATAATATAGAAAACGGCGGTCGCCCGCGATCGCCGGAGAGGTCCCAGCAACCTTGTCTCCTATAAATAGGAGGCTCATAACACGGCAACAAGAGGAGAATCACATCATTGTGAATACCGTGGAAGATATACAGAGAGAAAGATACATTCTCATACACTAGACATCCAAAGCAAGAACTCACAAATCTTCATATCTGGTTCTTCCGGCAATCTACACGCTCTACAGCTTAGATAACTAGAAGTCTTTACACTCATTGTAATAGATTCTAACATTAAAATTTGTACTCCACAGTATACTTATTAATAACATCTCGCGAGAGCATTAAAGCCCGGGATTAACAACCCCGAAAAATCTTGTGTTATTTATTTTCCCGCGAAAGTGTTCTCGCATTTGTTTGTTACTCGATCATTCCAGCAATACTATCTCCGGATAATATTTTGGGTAACAACAATGCGCATTCTCGTGTTCAGTGTGGTGCGATTGGTCCTTGGGAGGCGAATCACTGCCTGCGGAACTCTACTCCACATTCGAACGGGTGTTAGCTCGTGGTCTCGGTATTCGGCCCCTTCCACGGCTCGTCCCCCTCTACCACGGCCTCTCAGATTTCTTTCCATACTGAATGAATAAAACAATAATAATAACCATAATCACAGTTCATGACCGTATTTATGACCAATCAAAATTCATGCTAAGTTAATAGCAACAAAGGAACTACATATTCAAGAAAATAGTTCATAATTAATTATAGGCACTACGAGTGGCACATAGAATATCATATCGACATCGAGTTGAAACAATTTCAATCACATAATCAATCCAAAATTTTCCTCCAAATATCAATTAGATAAATTCTTCCACAGATCCTGGAAATATCAAGATCAACAAAGAGATCCATTTCAATATCAGTATCATGCCAGTAATTAAATCATGGCTCACAAAGAACATAGCGTATTTGGCCCGTAGGGTCAGGCGCTTGCACAGGTCACACGTGACACGAAAGCCTCTTGATACTAGTTCATTTCACAACGACTCTTAAAGAGAAACGACTCTCCGATACCATCTTCTGTAACACCCCAAAAAGACTCTCCGATACCATCTAGAACATTATCATCTTATTAATATGGTGATCAACACATACCTAAGGTATCAACACAACCGATTATCATGAATATATGAGAGTTATAGTTGTATTCATCAATAGCCTTTATCGACTCTTAAAGACCTTGCTAAGCCGAAACAACAATGGTGTTATATCTTTTAAAATTTCTGAATCAAGAGAAACATCATTCCCAATCTCTAACATTCATCAAGTTCTTCTCATGGTAAGTTAATACTTAACATGGTGTTCTAATACATTAATATCATCAATCCATCGATTTTAATGTAACTACAACGAAACTTATGATCATCATTGCCCCTGTGCTGTTAGTAAATCCAGCAAGATGAGTACTTAACATTAAAACATCAAGAACATCTTCATTTAAAACCTTAATCACTATATTCATCAATAAGTTTTAAAAACGTAACCACAATCATGTTTTACTTGATTAATTCAACACTAGGTGTATTATATCAATATCATCATAACTACGAAAATATAGAGTAGAATCGCACAACGTACCTTTAGAAATGAAGAACAACCACCAAAACTACAGGAACACACTCTAAGCTTCAAGAAAACCATCTAAACTTCCAATCAATAAGCTTCAATCCAAGATGTAAGGCTCAAATACAAGTTGGAAGAGGGTATAATCGGTCTAGGGAGGCAGAGGGACGATAGCTTGGAGAAATTATCGGGTTTGTGTCGTGAAAAATGAAAGACACAGCATGTCTTTAAATAGACTGCATAATCCTTAGCGTACGTCATCGACGAAAGTTAACGTACGCTAAGCCCTCTTACGTATGTTAACATGTAAGTGTTACGTACGCAACCATTTCCCAGAGGCTACTGCCTCAAAACACATACACCAATTACGTATGCTAAAGACTAAGCATTACGTACGCTAATTATGGTTGACTTAGCCATCTTGAAATTCCAACTCCCTTCACGTGCATGGCCATACACGAAAGGAAGTCAACAAGTGATCAAATTCTGTCCTAACGTATGCAAGGCGTTACAAGTAACATACGTTATGACTCAGACTTAACGTACATTAAGGTAAAGAGGTAGCGTACGCTACTCTTAAAGAAAGTAGCCAAAATGAAATTCTCAAATTAATATCTAGCCATCAAACATAAAGTGAATAACAATTATAAGTAACTCAATTCTAGAACATCTCAACATTATAGTCATTATACTAAATACAACAATTCACGATACTCAAATTATCTGAGTAATACAAAAATGGGTAAAAATTACAGTTGGATATTACATACTCCTCCCCTTAAAAGGAGTTTCGTCCTCCATACTAGGGGGTAAAAAATTTGGGATACCTCTCTCACATGCTATCCTCGGTTTCCCACGTAGCCTCCTCGACTCCATGTCGTTACCACTGAACCTTGAGTAGGGGAATCGTCTTGTTCCGCAACTGTTTGATCCTTATTTCGAGTATCTGTACGGGACACTACTCGTACAAATGATCCTCCGTTATCTCGACCTCTTAGAACTGTAGTATATGGCTCGGATCAGCAACATACTTCCTCAACTGGGAGACATGAAACACGTTGTGAATCCGACTTAAAGTCGGTGGCAATGCCAGCGATAGGCCAGATCACCTACACATTCCAAAATCTCAAACGACCTAATGTACCTCGGGCTCAGCTTGCCTCTCTTCCCAAAACGAAAAACACCTCGGGTAGGAGACACCTTCATTAGCACATGGTCGACATTCTCGAACTCAAGCGGTCGTCGACGGTTGTATGCGTAATACTTCTGCCGGCTTTGAGCCATTAACAAATGACTCATAATCTGAGCGATCTTGTCACGGGCTGCTATCAACATTATGGGTTCCGTACCCAAAGATTCAGACAGTTCGTCCCAACATAAAGGGGACCTACAACGATGGCCATAAAATGCCTCATACGGTGCCATATAAATCGAAGCATGCCAACTATTATTATAAGTGAATTCCACCAAAGGTAGTTGGGCTTCCTAATCGTCCTTCAAATCCAGAGTGCACACCCTCAACATATCCTCTAGAGTTTGTATAGTCCTTTCAGACTGACCATCAGTCTGCAGATGAAAAGCCGTACTGAAATTCAACTGCGTACCCATCGCACGATGAATTGCTTTCCAGAAATATGACATGAATCTCCCATCACGATTCGATACAATACTCTTGGGGGTACCATGTAACCTTACAATCTCCTTAATAAATAGCTGGGCCAATCTCTCGGGTCCCCATGTGTCTTTAATCTCCAAAAAGTGGGCTTATTTGGTCAGACGATCCACAATCACCCAAATCGTATTCATACCTCTACGACTCATCGGCAAGCTAGTGATAAAATCTATCGATATGTCCTCCTATTTCTACTCAGTAATCGGGAGCGGTTTCAGCATTCCTGCTGGTCACTGATGCTCAATCTTACCCTGCTGACAGGTTAAACATCTCGAAACGAACTCTACAACTTCACGTTTCATATTCCCTCACCAATAATATTGCTTCAAATCCTTATACATCTTGCTAGACTCGAAGTAAATAGATTATGGGGTATTATGAGGCTCTCTCAGGATAGAGTTCCTCAACTCTTCATCTACCGGCATACATACTCGATTCCTGAAGCGTATCATTTCATCCTCGTAGATCATAAATCCATGGGCTTTCCCTAGAGTTACTTCATCCCAAACTCGAGATAAGAATGGGTCCATAACTTGCTTCGATATGATTGTATCATCAAGGGATGATGAAATATCAAGTGTGCAAAGTTTTCCCTGAACACGCTGTAACCAGACTTAAATTTCCGGCCTCAAAAGATCTAAATGCAATTCTCTCTGAACTGTCAAGCGGCTAAGCATCTGCTCCAGTAATGTCTTACGACTCAAGGCGTCGGTAACCACATTTGGTTTGCCCGGATGATAAAGGATATCGATATCATAGTATTTGATTAGTTCTAGCCACCTTCTCTGTCTCATGTTCAACTCCTTCTAAGTAAAAATGTACTTCAGGCTCATCAATATCAGTAAAAATCTGACAGGTAAGTCCATACAAATAGTGACGCCAGATTTTCAAATCAAACACCACGGCTGCTAGCTTGACTTCCTCGGCCCATTCCTCTGTTTACCCCGTTAGTCCGATGGGAGGTAGACGGAGGTGTCGGATCATGAACTAAAGACTGAACTGTAGCATGAGAGGCTACTGGTGTACGTCCTGGCCCACCTCTGCAGAATCGATCATGATGTCCAGTAATCCCATAAGTATGACATGCAAAGGCCCGCTTTGGACACTTAGAGCTAACGTGCCCCCGATCTCCACAGTTATAACACACAAAGGACGAGTTGGCCGCTCGAGGATAAGAACCTGTCGATTTGGCCGTCATAGATGGGCGCTCAGAAAAGGTTGGCGCAGATTGGGTCTTCTTGAATGTTCCCCGGTTACTATCAGTCTGGTTCTGATTTCTGGGTCTCTTATTGTTAGGCTACGGCTGCTTCCTGGAAATCTCTTTTGCGGTAAGTTCGTACTCAAGAGCTTTTTCGATGAATTTCGGTAGGGTCATGCAGTAGTGATTAAATAACTGCATCCTCATACGGGGTTTAAGCCTCTTGAGAAAGTACGTGATCATATCGGCTTCTGTTCGGACAATAGACGAAGAAAAAGGAAGAAGTTCCTGAAATTTCTCTTCAACCGATAGCACATCATGATCTTCAGATGGATCTGGGTTCAGCAATTCTGACAGCTTGTCCTTACGGATTGCACCTGGATAATAATGGTCTAACATGAGATTTTTAAATTCCTCCCAAGTACATACACCATCAGTTGGCCTCACTGAAAGCCACCATATGTAGATGCCCTTGCTAAGATAGTAAGCCGCCATGGAGACGCGATTCTCTTCTGGGCAGTCCAACATCTCGAATAATTTCTCAAAGTGTTTGATCCAATACACAATATGAGCTGGCTCAGAGGAGCCTTTAAAAGTCGGGGTCGCTGGCGAGAGATGTCGCTAATCATTCGACTCACGGGTCCGCTGTGCACAGGAGGTGGTGGATGAGGTCCCTGTTGCTGGCCAGTAGTAGCTCTCTGCATAGCTTCCATCAATTGACCCATCTGGGTCATCTGGGCCATCATGCCCTGCATAACAACGTAAGGATCAGCACGCACATTCTCGTGTTCAGTCACCATGTCATGGGTCAGGTAGTTGACCTCGTAAGGTCGCAATTGTATTGATGCATAGGTAATCTCATTCCCATTATGCATTAACACACATCCAAGGACCTATCTTGATGCGTCACTATACACCACGGATCCTTCTGTTCCTTTTGGTAAAACTAAAATTGGTGCTAAAATCAACCGAATCTTGAGTTCATCAAAACTCTGTTGACATGCCTCTAACTACAAATACTTCTTGTCATTCCTCAAAAGATTAGTTAGTGGTTGAGCAATCTTGGAAAAACCTTCCACAAACCGTCGGTAATAACCTGCTAGGCCAAGAGAACTGCGAGCTTCCTTTACGTTCTTCAGAGGTAGCCAATCTCGGATAGCTTTTGTCTTATGTGGGTCTACTCTCACCCCATAGATAACCTCAGGCATCCATAACTCACATTTGGAAAATTTCACATAAAGTTGCTCTTGCCTCAACACCTCGAGAACCTGATGGAGATGACGCTCATGCTATTCATGATCACGAGAGTAAATCATAATGTCGTCAATAAAAACGACTACAAAATGATCCAGATAATTATAAAAACGCGATTCATCAACTCCATGAATACCGCCGGTGCATTAGTCAGTCCAAATGGCATCACCACAAACTCATAATGCCCATAGCGAGTACGAAAAGCGGTCTTCAAAATGTCAAACTCTCGAATCCTCAACTGGTGATACCCGGATCTCAAGTCGATCTTATAAAACATATCAGCTCCCTGAAGTTGATCCAATAAATCATCAATATGAGGAAATGGATATTTGTTCTTGATGGTTACCCTGTTCAGCTCACGGCAATCAATACACAAACGCAGAGATCCATCTTTCTTATATACAAATAACACTGGTGCTCCCCAAGGGGACGGACTAGGTCGAATATAGCCCTTCTTAGTTAACACCTCAAGCTGGTTCTTCAACTCCTACATCTCAGTCAGGGCCATACGATATTGTGCTTTCGAAAGCGAGGACATACCTGGCTCTAACTCAATAGTAAACTCTACCTCACGATGTAGAGGTAAACCTGGCTACTCATCTGTAAATACATCTGGGTAGTCTCGGACTACCGGAATATCGGCCAATTCATCTGGTTGATCTATTGTTTTGTTCATGTAACACCAATAACTAATACACCATTAATTAACAAGTTTCACTGCTTTCAAAGCACTGATGACTCTCCCGGAAAGGCTAGTATTATCACCCCGAAAAATGCACTTGAAACCATCATCTGAAGTGACGGTCACCATCCGCTTGTGGACACTAAGTATGGCATCATGATGATCCATCCAATCAATACCCAAGATTATATCATCCTTAGGTAAGTCAACCACAATCAAATCAGACAACCACTCACGGTCGTTCATACGAATCGGACAGTCCTGGACTTCACGGTTCCAAATACTTCTTCTACCATCGGGTAGACCAATCACATAGGGCTCAAAATTGATAACATGATGTAATTGCAAACGACTCAGACAAGAAGCAGATATAAAGGAGTGTGAAGCACCAGTATCAAAAAGAACACATACAGGCTGAGAGTGGATTTTGAGTGTACCTGCGACCATGATAGCTTCGGGATCGTCAGCCTTCATCTCGTAGATTCTTGGTTTTGCAGCTCCAGAACCAGCTGCACTAGCTTGACTTCCACAACCCATTCCTCTGTTTGCCCCGTTAGTCCGATGGGATATATACGGAGGTGTATGATCATGAACTAAAGACTGAACTGGAGCATGAGAGGCTACTGGTGTACGTCCTGGCCCACCTCTGCAGAATCGATTATGATGTCCAATAATCCCATAAGTATGACATGCAACGGCCCGCTTTGGACACTTAGAGCTAACGTGCCCCCGATATCCATAGTTATAACACACAAAGGACGAGTTGGCTGCTCGAGGATAAGAACATGTCGATTTGGCCGTCATAGATGGCCGCTCAGAAAAAATAGGCACAGATTGGGTCTTCTTGAATGTTCCCCGGTTACTATTAGTCTGGTTCTGATTTCTGGGTCCCTTATTGTAACACCCCAAACTAGGCGGATATTACAGTGCCGTGGACCCCCGACTGGGACCCACCAGGCGAATGAAAATGAATGAATTACACAGGTAAATGTAGTACCGAACCACATTACAACATCAATTACTCCGACGAGGAGTTTTATACAACACACCCAGGATAAAATAGAATACATGTGTATTTTATGTGACGATAAAATACACAACACTGAATGAAATGAGCATTCAAACGGAATGTCTCGTAGCTGAATAAATAAAGGAAACATAAATGATGAATAAATGATCAATGATCGGGCCCCCTACTAGTATCACTGGGACTCGCCGTCACCGTGCTCTCCCGTGCTTTAGCCTTGCCATGACACGAAAAACAATATCCCCAACGGGTCGATACGTAACAACAATCCTCAAGGGTTGAAAATACACAATCATGATATATCCGAAATTATGAATTATTCTTGTCGAAACATACGCAATCAAACATGCTATATGAATCGACTAATCAAGACGCTCAAAGGAATGGCGCCACACTACGTCCGGGATGGAAATGTGTCCGCACAAGCCACCAACGATCAAACACGCGTGGTCTTGTACTTAATCGCCTCACGAGCAATCGACTCGTGCACACCCAATGTGAGGCCACCAACCAACACACGACTATAATGTGCCCGACATGAAAATCCTACACATACCAACTGCACGCCAAGATGACCCTAATGCCACAATATGACAAAAGTGACAATGAAAATGAATAATGACTCACCAAGATTGAATGATGGTGAAATGAATGATAGCTCAATGAAATGATCGGAACCGCTGCTTCCTTATGACTGAGGTGATTAATTGACAATAACGAGTTTTGATACGATTAATACAATGAAGAATGAGTTATGATTATGAATGAACAACGACAAAAGGAATGAATATCCTTTTAACCGAGTAAGAATTAACTTACACAATACCGATGATGAATGTCCGTCCACGAACAACGTCCTAAATGAAATATCGGCCGCTCGAACAACCTTGAATAACACAATTACCAATAATCCGATCATTACGCAAATCAAAAACGATCATAATCGACTCAAACATCGACACAACGATATCCGAGCTCGAATGAATCGAACCAACTCCAAGATGAGTATTTCAAACCATCAAAACACTTTCAAGGATATCAATAATCCATTAGGAATCCATAACTCATGATTACAACAACATCAATCGAAAAATCCCCAATTAACCAAGTCAACCCAAAGGGTTCTTTAAATAATTACGAAAATAAAAATTAAATCAGTAGGAATATGTTTATACAAGTTAGATAATCCATAACTAACATATTCCAATGATAATCCAAGCTTACACGAAGAAATCGGAAGGAAAACCCCAAAATCCAAATTCTAGATCCAAGAGATTAATACCTTTGATTCGATGTGATGAAGATGATGAAATGATGATCAATCCGAAAGATGAGCTTGAAGATGATGATTGATGATTACACCTCGAAGAATCCTCTCCGAATCGCTCGAAATCGCCCAAAACTACCGAAGGAATGAAATGAGATGAAAATGACGAACTCGACTAAACCGCCCAATTTATACTCACCCAGTTAGCGTGCGCTAGCTCTTGTGCATAGCGTGCGCTAACGTGTAATTTGGGTAGTCCAAGCACTTCGTCCGAACACGGTAGCGCGCTACGTACCTATTTGTAGCGTGCGCTACGGCCATACTACTAGCGTGCGCTAATATCCATTGTTAGCGTGCGCAAGCGAAATATTTGACGCCTTGATCTGGAGTCAGAAAACTGTCGACCTCCGATCGACCCCGATAGCGTGCGCTACAACCATTGTTTAGCGTGCGCTAATATATCGGTTGCGTACGCTAACAACAATGCATAGCGACGCTATGAATTAACTCCGTGCATCCAAGAGCCACCGGACTCAACTCGATCCGTCCCTAGCGCGTGCTACTCCACACATATAGCGTGCGCTACTACAACCCGTTAGCGCGCTACTTACCACTCGTAGCGTGCGCTACAATATTCTCACTGCACCCAAGACCTTCCGGATCGCAGCCTAAGGTAGCCTTAGCGTGCGCTAAAGCCGAGCGGTAGCGTGCGCGCTACCTATACCCAATTAGCGTACGCTAAAAGGAGTATGTAGCGTGCGCTACTCCTCACGCATACCGCAACGAAAATGACAATGATGATAAACATGGCACGAAACTCCAATCGATTAGTGATGAATGACGATTGATACACGATACAATTACTCTAAATGATAAATACCATGATGAATATGAGTGACAAATGATCAATGATGAATGAGATTACCGAGCATCAATTCTCGAATGATAATTCTTGAGTGATAATTCTTGAATGATAATTCTCGAGTTACAACCGGTATTACATACACCCCCTTAAAAGAGTTTCGTCCCGAAACTAAGGGTCAAACAACTCGGGATAACTCTCTCGCATACTATCCTCGGTTTCCCAAGTAGCCTCTTCGACTCCGTGTCTAGACCACCGAATTTTAACCAAAGGAATCGTCTTATTCCTCAACCGCTTGATTCGCCGCTCCAAAACTCGTATAGACGCTCCTCATATGAATGATCGTCGGCGATCTCGATTTCGTCGAATCAAGTATGTGACTGGTCGCAACATACTTCCGCATGAGAGACATGAAACACATTATGAATTCGGCTCAACGCCGGAGGTAAAGCCAATCGATAAGCTAACTCGCCTACTCGATCCAAAATCTCAAACGGTCCAATGAATCTCGGACTCAACTTCCTCTCTTCCCAAAACGGAAGATACCACGACTGGGATACCTTGACCAACACGTGGTCACCACCTCGAACTCTAATGGTCGATTTACGGTTATCTCGCATATGATTTCGCCGACTGAGCCGCCAACAAACGACTCGATCAAAGCTACCTTCTCACGGCGGCTATAAGCATATCGTGCTCGGTGCCCAATGATTCGATAAGTCGTCCCAACACAACAGATCGACAACGACGACCATACAAGGCCTCGTAAGGTGCCATCTTGATCGAAGCATGCCAACTATTATTATACGTGAACTCGATCAATGGTAGTTGGGCTTCCCAATCGTCTTTCCAATCGAGGACGCATGCCCTCAACATGTCCTCTAAGGTCTGAATCGTCCTCTCTGATTGTCCGTCGGACTGAGGGTGAAAAGCGGTACTGAGATTAAGCTGGGTTCCCATAGCGCGATGAACTGATTTCCAAAAGTGCGACACAACCCGTCCGTCACGATCGGAAACGATACTTTTAGGAGTACCGTGGAGTCTGACTATCTCTTTGATGAACAGTTGAGCAAGTCTCTCGGGACCCCACGTATCCTTGATCTCAAGGAAATGAGCTGATTTGGTTAAGCGGTCCACGATCACCCAGATCGTGTTCATGCCACGATGACTCGTCGGCAAACTCGTGATGAAATCCATAGAAATGTCTTCCCACTTCCACTCGGGAATAGGAAGAGGTTTCAGCATACCCGCCGGTCGCTGATGTTCAATCTTAACTTGTTGACAGGTTAAGCATCTCGAAACAAATTCTGCGACTTCTCGCTTCATATTACTCCACCAGTAATTTTGTTTCAAGTCCTTGTACATCTTGCTAGACCCCGGATGAACAGAATAAGGGGTAGCATGAGCTTCTCTCAAAATAGAGTTTTTCAACTCGCTGCTCACGGCACGCACAACCGATTCTTAAACCTCAAAAGTCCATCCTCGTGGACCACAAATCCAGTGGCTTTCCTGAGCCACATCCTCTCGGATGCGCAACAATGATGGGTCCGAACCCTGATTCTCTCGGATTTCCTCCTCGAGTGACGATGAAATCTCTAACATACAAAGCCGCCCGAACTCGCTGAAGCCGACCTCGATCTCGGGTCTAAGGAATTCCCGCCGAAGCTCCTTCCGAACAGTTAAACGGGCAAGCATCCGCTCTCCGAACGGACTTACGACTCAAGGCGTCGGCGACAACATTCGCCTTGCCCGGTGGTAAAGGATCTCGATATCATAATCTTTGATTAATTCCAACCACCGCCTCGGCGCATATTTAACTCCTTCGAGTAAATATATACTTTAAGCTCTTATGATCGGTGAATATCGGCAGGTAACGCCATAAAGATAATGACGCCAAATTTTCAAAGCGAACACCACGGTGCTAGCTCCAGGTCGTGGGTCGGATAATTAATCTCGTAAGGTCTCAATTGCCGTGAAGCATAGGCAATAACCTTCCCGTTCGCATGAGTACACATCCGAGACCGTCCGGACGCATCACTATAGACCACAAATCCTTCCCCTGCGGCAAGGAAAGTATAGGTGCTGACATTAACCGGCTCTTGAGTTCCTCAAAACTCCTTTGACACGCGTCGGACCACGTGTATTTCTTATCCTTCCGCAAAAGGTTCGTTAAGGGTTGAGCGATTCGAGAAAATCCCTCTACAAATCGCCGATAATAACCCGCTAATCCGAGGAAACTTCGGATTTCCTTAACATTCTTCGGAGGTAGCCAATCTCGAATAGCCTCCGTCTTCTGAGGATCGACGCGAACTCCGTCTCGATGAAATTACGTGTCCGAGAAACGTCACTTCGGACATCCAAAACTCACATTTGGAAAACTTCCCATAAAGTTGTTCTCGCCTCAACACGTCGAGAACTAGATGAAGGTGAGACTCGTGTTCCTCCCGGTCACGAGAATAAATCAAAATGTCATCAATGAAGACAACAACAAACCGATCCAAAAAGTCGATGAAGACCCGATTCATTAACTCCATGAATACCGCAGTGCATTAGTCAAACCGAACGGCATAACCACAAACTCATAATGACCATAGCGTGTTCGAACGCCGTCCTCGCGATATCCGACTCTCGAATCCGCAATCGATGATATCCAGATCTCAAGTCGATCTTGGAAAATATCAAGCTCCTGAAGTTGATCTAAGAGATCGTCAATACGGGGTAAGGGATACTTATTCTTGATCGTCACCTGTTCAACTCCCGATAATCAATACATAAGCGGAATGAACCATCCTTCTTCTTGACAAACAACACCGGTGCTCCCCACGGGACGCACTCGGTCGGATATAACCTTTCTCGAACAACTCCTCAAGTTGGTTCTTTAGTTCTGCATTTCGGTCGGGGCCATCCGCACGGTGCCTTCGATATCGGGACGACGTGTGCTCCACTCAATCGTGAATTCCACATCCCTCGTGGAGGCAAACCGTAACTCGTCGGAAAACATCGGCATATTCCTCACCACCGGAATATCCGTTAACATTATCGATGATTTCTCGTTTTGGCCATATAGCACCAATAACCGACACATCCTCGATTGAGTAACCTTACCGCTTTCATCAAATTAATGACTTTACGAGCAATGTGGGATTACCTCCTGAAACACACATTCGACTCCATCGTTCAAATGATAGTGACCAAATGCTTTGACACTAATGATGGCATCGTGACGATCCATCCAATCAATACCCAAGATGACGTCGTCCCTCGGCAAACCTACTACGATTAGGTCCGCCGCCATATACGACCATGAAACCGAATCGACAATCAATCTCACGACTTCCGACAATTCGTCTACCATCGTAGGCCAATGACATAAGGCTCACAACTAATAGCACTTCCTGCACGTAGTCTACTCAAACATGACTCGGAAATGAATGAATGAGATGCACCGGTATCAAAAAGGGTACACAGGTTGAGATAGAATTTCGAGTGTACACGAGATCATTCGGGCCTCGGGATCATCGGTCTTCTTCATCTCATAAATTCGGGGCTTGCCGCCGCGACCCGACGCTCCGTCTGATAGCTCTGGCTCCGCCTTTAGCTCCTATCGTCTTGAACGACGCCGACCGTAGTGGCTCGATTACGCACCCCCGAATGACACGGGGCTTGAGATGACGCCGAGTGGGTTTAAAGTCCCTACGGCAAAACGGGCCCTATGCCCAGCGATCCTACATTGTGGCACGTGATGATCTATTTCGACACTTGGTGCTGAAATGACCTGTTCTCACAGTTGAAACAAGTGATGGCCGAATCGCCGCTCGCGATCGAGATTCCGCGGGTTTAGACGCCGGGGAGGTCGCTCGTAAAAGTAGAGCCCGCACGTGGTTTCTTGAAAGTGGCACGACTCCGCCGATCGATTACGGTTCTTGGACTTCTTGCTAGCGTACGAAGGTTGCCGCTTAGCAATTTCCTTAGCCGTAAGCTCGTAAGTGAGAGCTTTCTCAATGAACTCGGCGAGTGGTACAGGTTATGATTAAGCAATCAAGTCTCATACGGGGTTTCACCTCTTGTCAAATATTTGATCTTGTCCGCTTCGAGTGAATGATAGATGAGGCGAACGGAAGAAGTTCTGAAATTTTTCGGCGATGGCGAGAACGTCATCATCCGTCGAAAGGTCGGGAGTGAGTAATTCCGACAACTTGGCCTCCCGAGTGGGGCCGGATAGTACCTCTCCATCATGAGAGTCTTGAATCGATCCCAAGTACATGTTCCGTCTGTGGGCTTCAACGATAACCACCATGAATGAGCGCTCTTACCGAGATAGTAAGCCGCAATCGAAACTTTATGCCCTTCAGTGGCAATCCACCATAGCAAATAACTTCTCAAAATGCTCAAGCCGCTGAACAATATCCGCCGGCTCGATGAGCCCTCAAAAGTAGGTGGTCGCCGGAGAGATATCGCTAATGATATTGCTTACACCCTCTCTTGCCTCCGAGGTGGCGGCGGAGGAGCTCGCTGATTTTGATTGACGGAGTTATGCATCGTCTCCATCAACCGAGCCATCTGGGTCATTTGGGCCATCATGCCCTGCATAAATGCGAGTGGGTCGACCCGAACACCCTCCGACCGAGCCGTGTCCCGGTACGACTCACTGACAGTGAATGATCGCGTCCAGGTGAGTGAGTGGCGGCGTCATTGCTCGATGAGTTAGCATTATTCTGGCATTAGCACGGGTATTCGCACGAGTTCTCGGGATTCGGCCCGCTCCACGGCCTCGTCCTCCACGTCCTCTGCCAGCCCTTTCCATGCGAAGTGGAAAGTCATATGATGGTTATACATCTCGCATGAGTATCACATTATGATTATATTATGAAATGATGAAAATGAGCATACGCGCTCAAATACAGCGATTACATGAATGATTGATTGACGTGACATGATTATCGATGAAGTTATGAAATGATTATCTTGAACAATTTAACAAGATCGATGATATGATCTTCAAGATCATCAACTGAGTAATGAAAAGAATTGAGTGATTAATGAGTAAACATAATCGACATGATCACAATTGAAAAAGATGTATGAGGATTGATAACTGATGAATTAAGAATGAATGATTATTGCCGAAATTATACCATGGCATCGAAATCTTACAGTTCTTGGTCCGATTGGCTCGGCATTTGCTCATGTCACAAGTGACGCTTAAGTCCAATGTTACTAGTCCTATGACGTTGATTTCAAATGAGACATGACTTGGAGGGTAGTATTCAAAACCACGCGCTCCGATACCAACTCTTGAAGACCCCAAACTAGGCGGATATTACGGTGCCGTGGACCCCGATTGGGACCCACCGGGCGAATGAAAATGAATGAATTACATGGTAAATGTAGTACCGAACCACATTACAACATCAATTACTCCGACGAGGAGTTTTATACAACACACCCAGGATAAAATAGAATACATGTGTATTTTATGTGACGATAAAATACACAACATCGAATGAAATGAGCATTCAAACGGAATGTCTGCAATGGAATAAATAAAGGAAACATAAATGATGAATAAATGATCGAATGCATCTGGGGCCCCCTACTAGTATCACTGACTCTCGCCGTCACCGTGCTCTCCCGTGCTTTAGCCTTGCCATGACACGAAAAACAATATCCCCAACGGGCCGCCATACGTAACAACAATCCTCAAGGGTTGAAAATACACAATCATGATATATCCGAAATTATGAATTATTCTTGTCAAAACATACGCAATCAAACATGCTATATGAATCGACTAATCAAGACGGCTCAAAGGAATGGCGCCACACTACGTCCGGGATGGAAATGTGTCCGCACAAGCCACCAACGATCAAACACGCGTGGTCTTGTACCTAATCGGTCTCACGAGCAATCGACTCGTGTGCACACCCAATGTGAGGCCACCAACCAACACACGACTATAATGTGCCCGACATGAAAATCCTACACATACCAACCGCACGCCAAGATGACCGGAATGCCACAATATGACAAAAGTGACAATGAAAATGAATAATGACTCACCAAGATTGAATGATGGTGAAATGAATGATAGCTCAATGAAATGATCGGAACCGTCGTTCCTTATGACTGAGGTGATTAATTGACAATAACGAGTTTTGATACGATTAATACAATGAAGAATGAGTTATGATTATGAATGAACAACGACAAAAGGAATGAATATCCTTTTAACCGAGTAAGAATTAACTTACACAATACCGATGATGAATGTCCGTCCACGAACAACGTCCTAAATGAAATATCGGTCGCTCGAACAACCTTGAATAACACAATTACCAATAATCCGATCATTACGCAAATCAAAAACGATCATAATCGACTCAAACATCGACACAACGATATCCGAGCTCGAATGAATCGAACCAACTCCAAGATGAGTATTTCAAACCATCAAAACACTTTCAAGGATATCAATAATCCATTAGGAATCCATAACTCATGATTACAACAACATCAATCGGAAAATCCCCAATTAACCGAAGTCAACCCCAAGGGTTCTTGAAATAATTCGAAAATAACCATTAAATCCGTAGGAATATGTTTATACAAGTTAGATAATCCATAACTAACATATTCCAATGATAATCCAAGCTTACGAAGAAATCGGAAGGAAAACCCCAAAATCCAAATTCTAGATCCAAGAGATTAATACCTTTGATTCGATGTGATGAAGATGATGAAATGATGATCAATCCGAAAGATGAGCTTGAAGATGATGATTGATGATTACACCTCGAAGAATCCTCTCCGAATCGCTCGAAATCGCCCAAAACTACCGAAGGAATGAAATGAGATGAAAATGACGAACTCGACTAAACCGCCCAATTTATACTACCCGAAGTTAGCGTGCGCTAGCCTTGTGCATAGCGTGCGCTAACGTGTAATTTGGGTAGTCCAAGACTTCTGTCCGAACACGGTAGCGCGCTACGTACCTATTTGTAGCGTGCGCTACGGCCATACTACTAGCGTGCGCTAATATCCATTGTTAGCGTGCGCTAGCGAAATATTTGACGCCAAGATCGGAGTCCGTAAAACCTGTCGACCTCTCGATTCGGCCCGATAGCGTGCGCTACAACCATTGTTTAGCGTGCGCTAATATATCGGTTGCGTACGCTAACAACAATGCATAGCGTACGCTATGAATTAACCCGGTGCGATCCGGTAGCCACGGGACTCAACTCGATCCGTCCCTAGCGCGCGCTACTCCACACATATAGCGTGCGCTACTACAACCCGTTAGCGCGCGCTTACCACTCGTAGCGTGCGCTACAAATATTCTCACTGCGATCCGGTACCTTACGGTGCGGCCCAAGGTAGCCTTAGCGTGCGCTAAAGCTGAGCGGTAGCGTGCGCTACCTATACCCAATTAGCGTACGCTAAAAGGAGTATGTAGCGTGCGCTACTCCTCACGCACAGCTCGCAACGAAAATGACAATGATGATAAACATGGCACGAAACTCCAATCAGATTAGTGATGAATGACGATTGATACACGATACAATTACTCTAAATGATAAATACCATGACTGAATATGAGTGACAAATGATCAATGATGAATGAGATTACTGAGCATCAATTACTGAATGATAATTACTGAGTGATAATTACTGAATGATAATTACTGAGTTACAACCGGGTATTACACTTATTGTTGGGCTGCGGCTGCTTCCTGGAAATCTCTTTTGCGGTAAGTTCGTACTCAAGAGCTTTTTCGATGAATTTCGGTAGGGTCGTGCAGTGGTGATTAAGTAACTGCATCCTCATACGGGGTTTAAGCCTCTTGAGAAAGTACTTGATCTTATCGGATTTTGTTCGGACAATAGACGAAGCAAAAGGAAGAAGTTCCTGAAATTTCTCATCAACCGAGAGCACATCATCATCTTCATACGGATCTGGGTTCAGAAATTCTGACAGCTTGTCCTTATGGATTGCACCTGCGTAATAATGGTCTAACATGAGATTTTTAAATTCCTCCCAAGTACATACACCATCCGCTGGCCTCACCGAAAGCCACAAAATGTAGACGCCCTTGCTAAGATAGTAAGCCGCCACGGGGACGCAATTTTCTTCTGGGCAGTCCAACATCTCGAACAATTTCTCAAAGTGTTCGATCCAATACACAATATGAGGTGGCTCGGAGGAGCCTTTAAAAGTCGGGGGTCGCTGGCGAGAGATGTCGCTAATCATCCAACTCACGGGTCCGCTGTGCACAGGAGGTGGTGGATGAGGTCCCTGTTGCTGGCCAGTAGTAGCTCTCTGCATAGCTTCCATCAATTGACCCATCTGGGTCATCTGGGCCATCATGCCCTGCATAACAACGTAAGGATCAACACGCACATTCTCGTGTTCAGTGTGGTGCGATTGGTCCCTACGAGGCGAATCACTGCCTGCGGAACTCTACTCCGCATTCGAACGGGTGTTGGCTCGTGGTCTCGAGATTCGGCCCCTTCCACGGCCTCGTCCCCCACTACCACGGCCTCTCAGATTTCTTTCCATACTTAATGAATAAAACAATAATAATAACCATAATCACAGTTCATGACCGTATTTATGACCAATCAAAATTCATGCTAAGTTAATAGCAACAAAGGAACTACATATTCAATAAAATAGTTCATAATGAATTATAGGCACTACGAGTGGTACACAGAATATCATATCTACTTCGAGTTGAAACAATATCAATCACATAATCAATCCAAAATTTTCCTCCAAATATCAATTAGATAAATCCTTCCAGATGGACATCACAGTACGCCCGATCCGGAAATGTGTCCGTGCACATGTCCACCCCGTATACGGAATCCAGAATATACGTGTGACAATGTACCTAATTAGCCTCACGAACTACGTCTCGTGTGCACAGTCCAATACGGAAACATCCACATATGACTATATATGTGCGTGGCTAAAAATCCAACACAATAACCAACCGGCACGCAGATATGATTCCAGATATGTCACGATACAACATGACAACAAATTCAATAAATAACATATCCAATTAAAGATCAAGAAACTCATCGAAGTGACAATAAGGATCAACGAGATCAACGATTCAAAGGTGATGAACTTGGGAATGCAATCCCACAATGAAAAACAGAAACATCATCAAGAACAATATCAAATTACGAATCACAGATTTATAAGTGTTTCATATACACAAAAAATATAATCATCAAAAGAATTCAATCATCATTATAACCAAGCAAGATAACATGTCTCAATTCTGTAGGTGAAAGATAGTCCTTCTCCAAATGATAAAACGACGGTATCCTCGATTAAATACTCAATCGGACAAGCAACCTTTAATGAAACATATTTCATTCAATAATACATTCACATAATATTGATAACAATTCGTAGGAAACGACGCCCGAATCAACCCGAATAATTCATTCTATTCCAATGAACATTCTACCGATTATTGATGAATTTCAATACATAGGGTTTGTCTTCCCCAATCAGATTATTATACTAAAATGTCCTTTTAATACTATTGTTATCACTATAAACAAGTTTATGCATTAAACACCTTCAATTCAACATTAACAATCGGATTAACCAAGTTCTTTAACATCTATGTCATTTATTACACAAGGATCATTGTGAACTAACAGTATCACCAATAACCAATAATATGGTCCTAATAACATTATCAACTTATTAATATGGTGATCAACACATACCTAGGGTATCAACAATCGATTATCATGAATATATGAGAGATATAGTTGGGCTCATCAATGCCCTTTATCGACTCTTAAATACCTTGCTAAGCCGAAACAATAATGGTGTTGCATCTTTTAAGATTTCTGAAGCAAGAGAACATCATTCCTAATCTCTAACATTCATCAAGTTCTTCTCAAGGTAAGTTAATACTTAACATGGTGTTCTAATGCATTAATATCATCAATCCATCGATTTTAATGTAACTACAATGAAACTTATGATCATCATCGCCCCAGCGCTGTTAGTAAATCTAGCAAGATGAGTACTTATAAATAAAACATCAAGAACAACTTCATTTAAAACCTTAATCACTATATTCATCAATAAGTGTTAAAAACTTAACCACAATCATGTTTTACTTGATTAATTCAACACTAAGTGTATTATACCATATCAATATCATCATAACTACAAAAATATAGAGTAGAATTGCACAACATACCTCCAAAAATGAAGAACAACCACCAAAACTACAAGAACACACTCCAAGCTTCAAGAACACCCTCTAAACTTCCAATCAATAAGCTCCAATCCAAGATGTAAGGCTCAAATACAAGTTGGAAGAGTGTATAATTGGTATAGGGAGGCGGAGGGGCAATAGCTTGGATAAATTATGGGGTTTGTGTCATGAAAAATGAAAGACACAACATGTCTTTAAATAGACTGCATAATCCTTAGCGTACGTCATCGACGAAAGTTAACGTACGCTAAGCCCTCTTACGTATGTTAACATGTAAGTGTTACATACGCAACCATCTCCCAGAGGCTACTGCCTCAAAACACATACACCAATTACGTATGCTAAAGACTAAGCATTACGTACGCTAATTATGGTTGACTTAGCCATCTCGAAAGTCTAACTCCCTTCACGTGCATGGCCATACACGAAAGGAAGTCAACAGATGCGATCAGATTATCTCCTAACGTACACAAGGCATTACAAATAATGTACGTTATGACTCTGACTTAACGTACGTTAATGTAAAGAGGTAGCGTACGCTACTCTTAAAGAAAGTAGCCAAAATGAAATTCTCAAATTAACATCTAGCCATCAAACATAAAGTGAATAAAAATTATAAGTAACTCAATTCTATAACATCTCAACATTATAGTCATTATACTAAATGCAACAATTCACGATACTCAAATTATCCGAGTACTACAACAATGGGTAAAAATTACAGTTGGATATTACAATGGCTGACCCCGTCGTGGGCTTTACTTTTAGGTTCTTGGGATATCAAGCTCGTATAGGTCGTGAAGAGATGAGCTTCCCGCAGGATACTGGCTATGGCATGTGTTTGTGAATCGAGTACTTTGACTAGTTGTTGTATTCCGCTGCTAGAGTATTTTTAACTGTTTGTCTTTTCCGCTGCGTGAGTATTTTTAGATGTCCATTTGGTTTTTAGCAACTTAAGTTATTTTGGAAAATCGTTTTCTAAACTATTTTTATCAGTACGTGCAAGTGATGGCTTAACATACACCTTTGAAACTGTTGAGTTTTGGCGTTTTGGCCTTGTACTTTCAAATGTGATTTTACGACGGTATTGATAAATGGATTTTTATAAAGCCTTAGCATATTTTAAAAAGATGTTACCGTAATCATCGCTTAGGCATACTTGAAATGTTTGTAAAAATGTCTTGTAGCCTTGCGGGTTCCGTCTCGGGGCCCACGACACTGTAATACTTCTAGATGGCTGTGGGGGTGTTACAGAATATGGTATCAGAGCTTAGGTTGTGAAAACCTAGGCTGTCGGGTCGAGTCGAGTCGTGTTTTTGTCATGTCATTCGAGTTGTCAGTTGACAAGTGTTAGAGTTTTGGGGTTTTATTGATCACCCTGCTTGTGTATTATGTGATTTACCAGTGTGGCACTGTGGTTGATGTAAACTTTTCAAAATGCTATTAATGTGATTCTTTGGAAAGAGATGTGTGGTATTTTGAGTTGAACTGATTTTGCAAAATGTATGTTTTGAAAATATCTGTATCGAGTATTTTCTAGAGTTGAGACATTTGCCAGTATCACGAGAAATCGTCAGTTTCACGATCTGTAAGTATTTGGATTTTTGGATAGCATTGAGGTTATTTTCCGTTATAAGATGATGTACTTTGAGATTTGGGAAAATATTGTGCGTTATAGTATGAGGTAAAAAAGTTGGGACAGAATTGATGATCTTGCGAAACTATGATTATGGAGAATCAACATGCCGATTAAACTTAGAAAATAAAGTCGTATATTTGGGAGAAATGTTGTGATTGTTGAGAGGAACATGTAGTCATGCTAGTTCATTTTGAGACGTATGAAACTGTTGTTTTTTTGTTTTGTTTTTTTGAACATTTCAAAATGATACTTTTCAACATGATATATTTTGAATAAACTATTTTCAATGCCCTTATTCTGGTCGATGTCTTTCTATTGCTAGGAGGGCAGTCCGCTTTAGTTGGCCTCACTCTGTGTGGAGCTCGGGGTTGCTGTGGGCGGCTAGGAAGTGGAGAGGTAAGCACATGGTCAATATGGCTTACCGTATTTTCCTGGCGGCTTTGGTCTATTTGATTTGGCAGGAGAGGAATGAGAGGAGATTTGGTCAGAGGCGTAGAGATCCTCATACGATTACTTTTCAGGGATCGGTCTCATTCGAGAGATTATCTCTCAGAGATGGCCCACTCGTTCTCTATCTACTATGGCTGTTAGACGTACTTGGAGGATAGCTTGGTAGTACTTCATCCTTGTAGCTTTTGTATAGCTTATGTAGCTTTTTAACTTATGTCTATGTATTGCTATATCTTCCTCTTTGTAATGTTGTTTGGTGCACCATTCGTTTATGGTTGCTGGGGTTCTGGTCAGTCTTTTTGGCCAATCTTATTATATTAATGCAATTGACTTTTCCCAAAAGAAGTGCTAATAGCTACATGGAGTGACGAAGACGATGACGATGAATATATTCGAAATAATCTCGCACTCATGGCAAGAAATTCATTTGACAAAAGCAACGTCGAAAGCCAGATTAGTACATCATCTCACGATGAACTTTTTGAAGCAATCGAACTTTTACATACCGATTTTTAAAATACTTTAATTGATAATAAATCCCTTAAAGCAAAAAATAAATTATTGGAAATCGAAATTTCCAAAATAAAAGAAAAAGGGGAAGTTTTTGAAAATGATCATTTGAAATGTCTTGAAATTGAAAATAAATTAAAGTAAAGTTCAAAACGAACTTAAGGTTTTAATGAATAAATTTTCTTGCGGAAATTACAAATTTGAACAATTGCTTTTCATTCAAAAAATTTCATTAAATAAACTGGAGTTGGGACTCAAACCGTGTAATAAAACTGAATACTTAAATTTTAAAATACCCCATTGTGATAAATATTTGAAACTTGGGCATCACATTTGGAATTGCAAAAGCCCACGTCGGACGATAAAAATTAAAAAAGTTTGGATTCTTAAAGGAACCACAATTCCTAATATCGTCTATGTATCAAATAAAAAAAGCAACTCTCGGTTGGATCCCCAAAAATGAATATTGATAAGATTGGTATTTAACTCAGGGGATGTTATAAATTTTTAAAATGGGGAGATATATTTTTTAGGGGTGATGATTCGATTTTTGATCGTCTCATTCCATTCTATTGAGTCGTGCTTTTGTTTGTTTTAAGTTTTTTTGTCCTTTTTATGCTTGGTATGTTGTGTTTTTGTTTTGTAGGTAAACAGACGAAGATTGTGGTGAAATATGTGCTTTTATGGCCAATATTGGAGTTTATGATGATCAAGAGCAAGTCGGGAGCGAGAACATGGCCTAAACAATGAAGATTGAAGCAATGTCGGTCGTATTTTCTAATTTCCAGATTCATTACTTCGAATTAGGATGTGTTCTCTATATGTATGGATTCTCATGAAATCATCTTCGCAACGGTATATTATACACTAAACTCCAAGGTTTATTGAGGGAGATATGGCTTCTAGACCACGGCCAAGCAGTGCGGACCGTGCCCGGATCGTGATCCAAATTCAGACCACACCCGGACCGCGGTCCCAAATTCAGACTGCGCAGATGCGCCCAGCCGAGACACCCAGACCGTGGTCCTAACCTCCCTGACCGCGGTCCACCCCCTCTTTGTGCATAAAATGCGATTTTCTGCACTTTTTGCGATTTTTGACGGGTATATAAGGGAAAACCCTATACACAACTTCACCGAGCCGCAAAAACTCGATCCAAACCTCAGTTTTTATCTATTTTGAGTGTTCTAAACATCTAGAGATACATTATGTGAGTGATATTTATAACTTGTAAGAAGATTTATGAGTTTTTGAAGGAAGAACATCAAACCTTCCGGGGATTCGATTTCGTTTTTGCAAGGGAAGATTTCTACCATGTTTTATTCTATGATTTTTTGCTATTATTATGGAAATGATCATGAGTAGCTAATCTTATCGTATTAGTTTTTAGGTTGAAACCCACATATGTTCTTGATTGCTAGTTTCGATTGATTTTCCGAGTATGAGTTTGAAATTATTCCTCTTTTGTTGCTCTATCATTTTCCTCAGTATTCTTAATGATATTGTGCACGAATATTGTTTAGACACATGAGAACTTAGGATTTAGATCATCAAACCTTGATTCTAAGTTGCTAGTATTGAGATATACGAGGGTTTTTATCGGTCTTCCCCATCAAACGGTATGGTAAAAGTGATTGTGAATGTTCTTGAGCTTTTTCTATGATCTTTTAACGATTTACCTCATCAAAAGTAGTCGGCTAATAGATTGTTAGTTAGAGATTCTTCCCCATCAAAGGATTTTCTCTTATTATTGAATAGAGCAATCGCGATTTTTAAGATTTACCGCCATTAAACGGGTTTCTTTTAATTGTGAGCAATTGGTGATTTCCAACCATTAATTCTTTTAGTATCGGAACTAATAATCGATAACGTGTGTGTCAGTGATTCTAAACACCCAAATCATTCTCATAATTGTAATCTCTAGATAATCCAATCTTAAATTCGATGTTTTTGACGCTTTGATTAATTTAATTTTCCGCACTTGTGTTTACGATTTTACATCTCAATCAAACCATTCACAGTGTTTTAATTTACTTTACTTTTCTTAATTCGACTATTTGCCAAACATAATTGATCTTCAAACCGTTTCCAACTCCTTGTGAGATCGACCTCGGAGTTACTTGCCACTTCCTACAAAAGTGATTCATACACTGCGAGTTTTTAATTTGTTCATCAAGTTTTTGGCGCCGTTGCCAGGGAGTTGGCGTTTAATTTTTGATCTTATTTTAATAATAGTTGAATCATTTTTCTTAATCACTTTTCTGTTTTCATTGTTTTCGATAAACTATAAAAGTCACTCTCACTTATCTTGTTTATGCTTGGTAGGAGATCGTTGGAAAACTCGGTTCTTACACACATAGATGAGGTCCAAGGAATTAGAGCACCAAAAACAATAGCCACATCATCAATGGCAAACGGCGAGGAGAATCCGGATCGTGAAGAGCGACTTTTGCTCTAGGAAGAAAACACTCGTCAATCGAGACATGAGAATGTTGCACAAAATTTAGATGAAGAAAACATTCGTCAACCGAGATTTCCGAGATATGAGAATGTTGGGCGTAATCAAGAGATGCTCGAAGCTCAACAAGGGAGGTACTTTTATCCGAGACAACCACCCGTTGGAGTACAATATGGAGCGAACTATTATCCAGGGCCTCAATATGGGATGGGAGCAAACTACAATATATTGCAACAACCTCCGATCGATCATCTAATGTGGGACTATTCAAAGCGCGTGGTTAACACCGCCATCTCGTGCATCCAATTGGCACCGGCAGCAAGGAACTACCACATCAGTGGATTTCACATCGAGCAAGTACCCTCATTCCACGGAATAGTACGTGAGGACCCATTGTCGTTCATCCGGGACTTCTATGTGGCGATTCACAACTTCCCCATAAATGGGTTGAGCGAGGATCAACTAAGAATGAAGTGCTTCCCGTATACACTAAAGGATGGGGCGAAACAGTGGTTGATGACTTTAGCACCAGGCTCACTAAGAACATGGGATGATGTTTACGACAAATTCATTACCAAGTATTTCTCTCATTCTAAGACTACACAGTTGAGGACCCAAATCTCAACATTTGGACAACAACATGGAGAGGCATTTCACGAAGCATGGAACCGATTGAAGATGCTCCTCATTCAATGCCCACACCATCACTATCCGCTTCAACTACTTAATCAATTCTTGTACGATGGATTGACTTAATATTGCCAAGGTGCAGTGGATAACGCAGTCGGTGGTTCGTTTTGGGGGTTAACGGAGAGACAAGCTTATGATGTATATGAAACATTGGGAGCTAATTCACAACAAAAAAGTGTGCATGTGTGTAGGGGAGTTGTGAACCAAGTAAGCGAGAAGGACGAGATGCAATCTAAAATCGATGAGTTAACGAATGAACTAAGACAACTCAAGACTCAAAATAAATCTTCGAGCTCACGAGTTTGCGAAATTTGCGGAGGACCCGGACATGATGCTAATTCTTGCCCACATACTTTTACAGAAGAACAAACTGAACAAGTGAATTGGGCTATGGGACAAAGCACGGGAAGGCCCGAGTGGGAGGAGAGGAGAAATAATTCTGGAGGAAATGCAAGAAATGCACCTCTCCCGAACACTTATCATACTGGGATAAGAAAACACCTGAATATATCATGGAGAAACAACAACCCGAT
This sequence comes from Orobanche coerulescens, assembly GCA_033398695.1. Classification (NCBI taxonomy): domain Eukaryota; kingdom Viridiplantae; phylum Streptophyta; class Magnoliopsida; order Lamiales; family Orobanchaceae; genus Orobanche; species Orobanche coerulescens. The sequence continues at coordinate 106,157,203 of CM065805.1, read as the reverse complement.
GCCGTACGACACAAGCGCCCAAGCTCAATACAACGAAGGAAACCGAGCCCAACAAACAACAAAAAGTGGACCACCTACGCAACAAAGGAAATCTCTTGAGGAGAGTATTGCGGCATTCATTAAGGAAAGCAGGGAAAACCGAGCTGGGAACAATAAAAGGTTCGAATCTTTAGAAGCATCGGTGAATAAAATGGAGATTAAAATTGGGCAACTTGCTACCGAGGCACGCAGATAAAAAAGGGATAAACTACCAAGTCAGCCCGAGCAAGCTCAAGCTATTACCACCCTCTGAAGTGGTAAAGTGATAAATAAAGAGACAATTTTCGAAGCGATAGAGATGGGCAGTGAGATAGAAGACGAGTCGGGAAATCAAGAAGAGAGAGTATATGAAGCAACTTCGACTTCCAAGCTTCACAAATCTGCTCAACCATATAAGCCACCGGTCCCTTTTCCGAGCCGACTAAGAAAAGCAAAGCAAGATGAGCAATTTTCCAAAATCTACGACATGCTTTCAAAGGTTTATGTCAACTTACCTCTCTTGGATGTTGTGAAGAACATTCCCGCTTACACAGAATTTTTCAAAGAGTTGATCTCCAACAAGAGACGGTATTTTGGGAACGAGAAAGTAGTGCTCTACTAGGTAGAAGCGAGAAGTCAAAAAAGGGGGGATCCCAGAAGTTTTATGATCGACATCACTATGGGAGATAAGAAGGTTGCTCGTGGCATGCTCGATTTGGAAGCAAGTGTGAATCTCATGCCATACTCGACTTATTTAAGGCTTGGACTCAGAGGTATCAAACCAACAAGAATGACTCTTCAAATGGCGGATAGGTTGGTGAAATACCCCAAGGGAATCATTGAAGACCTATTAGTGCAAGTGGACAAGTTGGTGATTCCGGACGATTTTGTTATCTTAGAGATGGGCAATTTCCCAACAAGCGAAAATGAAGGGACAATACTTCTAGGACGACCATTCATGTGTACAACAAAAACAATCATCGATGTTGATGAAGGAAAGATTACCATGACCGTCTTAGGCGAAATGGTGTAAATCGACGTGTTTGGTTCATCTCTTATCCCTCACTATAAGAATAAACGTCAAAGACTTCGTATAATATCTGAAGTAAAAACGTTATAATTACCGAAGTCTATGTTCGTGTAGTAAAAGGTATACTTTAGACTTCACTTTTTATGCGAAGTCTAATATCCTAATAACCGAAGTCTATCTCGGTTTTTTTTCCTAATTATGATCCAAATGTGTGGGGTAAGTGAAGTAAAAGAATGCTTTTAACTTCGATTTTTTTATAATTAGCGTAGTAAATAAAGAACTTTTTACTTCAGTTATTGTATAATATATATTAGTATTTTTTGCAGTAATATATATTAATATTTCACATTTCAATTTAAAATTCATTGCGAAAATCTACATTCAACTATAACTAACCACCAACCACGAGCTCAATAATATAAGAACCAACAATTTCAAATCATCCCATCTTAAAAAAAAACATGCGTTCCAACCATTTCAAAACCAGATACATATCATAACAAAGACATAATGTGTAATAAGATTCTATCTATTTCATCATAAACACCTCAAATAGGACAAAAAGGATTAAAAAAGATCATATACTTCGAAACGACAAAGTCTCTCTTCAGCACTTCATTGCTTTTCATCAGACGGTCATACTTCTTATTCATGAAAGCATCTTCTCATCAACTTTCTTCTTCAAATCTTCAACATCGGAATGTGAAGCTGAGACTCCAATCTAATAGTAACACCACCTTTAGTTCTAGTATAATTTCTTCGACTCCTCTAAGTTTGTAAATAGTACCAGTCCAAGACACCCAAAAGTGTCAAAAGAGGTATATCTGGAGTCACTGAATAAAATTGAATACATATAATGAATATGTTACCAGATAACTAAAACATACAGGTCGGGCTTACTTTACTATTGCGCCAAAAAGCCTAAATACTCATGTTACGGCTATAAACGAAATAAAAGTGAAATAAAATAACTAACCTTTAAGTTATTTCAAGACTACAGTAACCTCTGGTTTATTCTTTTTTGGCAAGGTGAGCATAATCAAAGGTGCTGAGTGTCTCCTCCAAACAGTGGATCGAAGGTGATATTGTGACCATTAGGCACGTCTCTGTTTTCCCTCCCAGAGAATTTCTTAGCAGCCCTGTTAACTTGCTATCTCTTAGATTTAAGGATGCAGTTTATTGATTTACATGATAATCTCTATGTAACAATCCTAGTTTCCATGTATAATAATATTTGACGAGTCGAATACCTGTAGGGTATATGACCATAGTGCTCAACCAATGTACTTATAACTCGACCAAGTGTTAGCAAGCTTTTGTTGATCTCACCTGCTTCCCATGCTCTTCCCTGAAAAGTACAAAAAGAAAAAAATAAAAAAAAATCAAACATCTGAATGACATTATGGAAAGGAATCTTAACATATAATACCGATCAAGATTCATGTTTTTGCTCGTTGGATTCGATACAATTCACTATTATGCTGATATTTTTACTTCCATAAAAATATGTATCAACATGAGGACACCATAGCATAAATTAATAACTTTTATACTATAATTTCTAACCCCTCTTGCACCAGAACGTGAAATATTCTCCGGTCCAGCAAGGCAATTAAGTGAGCTTCCCACATTTGATCATATCCTCCCCTTCTGGAGTACACTCCTTAATGTGAACAGTAATAGAGAATATGCAATGAGAACAGATGCTCTGTTTTTTGAGAAGGGTTTCCGACATTCTTCTTTTAGCAGAACCTTTCTCTAAGATTTTGTATATTTCATCTGCAGAGGTAACAATCTCCTCTTCCAATCTGCTAACAGTAACTCCACCTTGTCCATCCTCCATAAGTGCTAACTGTTTCATTGACTTGTCTTCTGTGAATCTTGAACATTCTTCTGGTGCCAAAAGATCTGTTATGTCCCCGTTGTACATCTCTAAGAAAATTACCTTGATGCTATACTCAGCATTCTGAGCCTCTAAGATATCAATAATTTGTCTGAAGGCTCTTGGAATAACACCTGCATCACTTGGGAATTCACCATTCTAAATAGGAAGAAGAGTTTAAGTTACCAAGACGAATAGACTAACGCAAAAAATAGTATTACACGGTTTGGGGTTTTTATAAATGGAAATATATGAAACATTTTCTCTTGGTCCGCCCTCCATAATGCAAGTCTTTCCATTTCCTGTTTGCATGTATGCAAATATGGTGCAATTGCAGCCTTCATTAACTTCAAACACTATGGGACAAACTGCCTGATCGTATAAATCCTTTTGGTGAGATGATTGACCAAAAACCTAAACACATTTACCACAAATTATTAATTATTCTCTATATAGCACAATTAATAAGGAAGAAACGAGATATAATGAAAAAAAAATCAAGAATTATGACTAGATTGAGAATAGTTTGCAAATTATATTATAAATGAATTCCGAACAGTAACAACTCTTTGTAATGAATAACCACAAATCCTTGAAAACAAGAAACAGAATTGAAGCATGAATTCTATAAAAACACAGTCACTTAAAGATATACCAGACCTTGCCAAAGGTAAAAGTCCTATCAATCGGCTTATTAGCAATATTTTGAACTGCACAAACTTCTCCTCTGCTCTCATTGTAATAAATCACCACATATGTATGCAGTTTTATCGGACCTTGCCAAAGGTATAAGTCCTATCAATCTGTCTTTTTGGTTAAGGTTACTATTGCGCCAAATATCCTAAATACTCATGATAACAAATTGGGCATGAATCAATTATAACTTAAAGAATTTATTACCATTTCTTCTCCTGGTCTTGCGTGCAGGCTGATTAAACCATAGCTTTACATGATTTTTCCAATGTTTCCCGAAGTGTCCATCGGAAATAACATTGTTGGGCTTCATGGTTTCCCTTTACACAAGTAAAGAATAAGATGAATTATCCTAATTAAAACAGACCAAATTAGCAACGACAAACCAGGAGCTTTATCAATTCTTGCAAATCAATGTAACACAAACGAAAATTTCAAACATCAAACATGGTTATATTACTTGTTCAAAAAAAAAAACTATCCTCCACTAACTCTTACACTTGAAAGTTTTCACTTTAAAAGTAAAAAACATATGAATTGCATACATCTTAAAGTACATGGCCATTACAATTTAACCAACACTTCAAGATGACATACACATCTAGGATCATATTAACTTGCATCAAGTCAAAAGATTTAAAAATGAAACCTAATTGTATACATCTTGGCTTTGTGAAAATCACCAAAACTGAACCAGAAGGCAGCTTACAAAGGTGAAAATTCAAGCTCATAATTTCAAAATATGCAAGGGATCGCATATTCATCGAGAACAAATCATGCAATGCAAAATACTACAATTTACATTGCAACAACATCAAGAAAACCTATTCGTGCATATTATCATCAAACATATAAGCAAGACTCAACCATCTTAACTCGCTAAACCTAGATTCATCGGGAATTATACAGCTTGATAAAACAAATTCAGTGCTCTGGGCTTAGATTTCACGCAATGAATCAAACGAAGGATATAGTAAGAGGACAAGCAAATAGGCGAGGCTAATATGTCAGGGTTCAGACATACAACGGCGGTGATTAGCACAGCGGGCGATGGAGTGGCAGTGTAACACCCCCAAAATCAAACCGGGAATATTACACGCCATAGACCCTCTCCGTGAGGATCCACCAGGCTAGACATCGAAACCACACAATAAATTACATACTAACATGATAAAATACTAAATCCATAGACCAACTTGGTCTTTCGTCACTAATATACAAGTCAAAATACACATTTCTATCTCGACTCATGCCCATGCAAGGGTAAAATACACTCACAAATGGAAAGTCCGACAGCGGAAAAGACCATAACGAACTCCGACTAACTGCATCCAGCACTGGCCTTCGTGTGATTAGTATCATTCGCCTTTCATCATCCTTCGCGCCGATCCTGTGTTTTGCTCCCAAACCTGCATGTACCTGGATGCAAAACAGACATCCACCCCCCCGAATACTCGGGGGTTAGCAAAACTCCATTGTTTTGCTAGTACAAGTATAAAGTGAAAATACGATCCATACATAACACATTCCGAGAATACAACAAAAGACTTCCTAGGATATTTTGATTAACTAAAAATAGTTCAAGTCTTAAAAGTAGAAACAAAACAAGAAAGCACTTTGAAAACACATGCAAATCTCGGGAGTTTTGAAAACATTTGTGATTAAAAAGTTCTTAATTCTCGAAAGCCACTTAGGGTCACAGCCCCAAAGTTCATTTTCCAAAACGCAAATCCGTTAACAAATCACGGGGTCCACGACCCGATCATTCCGATCACCAAACATAGGGTCCACGACCCGATCATTCCGATCACCAAACACAGGGTCCACGACCCGATCATCCACTTCAATTCACTTCCAAAAACACATTACACATAACGCATTATGTTTATGCCATTTTAGTCAAACACCAAGACTCGATATATAATGTCTCTCGACCCCAAGCACCAAGCATTGTGTTACTCCGGACATATCACAATTATTCATCAGTACAAACATTCTGGAAATTCTCGCGACCCGGTCCGGCCCTCAAGTCACCAAGTCCCTATATGCCCCATCGAGCAATCCCCAGGTGAGAATGCCCACTCGAAGTAACCCTCGCGACCCGGTCCAGCCGCTAAACCACCAGGTCCGCGTGTGACCCCGTCGAGTTAATCCCCGAGTGAGAGTACCCAAGAACAACCTTACAACTATCATAAATTCACATTTCCAATACCACAATCCTCAAGAGTCAATCACAATATATATAGTCGAGGTATTTTTCTAAAATGGCCATATTATCTAACATATACTCACGACCCAGAATTAATACTATCCACAAGGAAGTACGCTTATCTCAACAACACCGAACGACAAAACCAATATCACACAACTCACATATTCACACACATCTGTATGACTCCAAGCATAATCTTAACGAAAGGGTTGATCTTTAAATTTACCGACAACATATTCACACATAATGGCATCACCCTAAGTAAGGAGATTCTATACTCGACACTGACACACATAGTCAATCAAGCACATTAATTCCCAAACACGAGAATCATCTTTAAAAGAAAACCATGATTGCAAATATATCGATTCTTTTGAAAAGTAGTTGTAAACATTCATTTAGCAAACATCGTCGATTACCAACCATTATATCCACAAAACACGTAATGTATGGGCAAGATACTTGCCTCAATAGTTGATACCGGATACTCCGACGAACGTGGCTCAACCGTAAAACCTCGAACACCCACAACTCTCCAGCGGAAATGATGGTAACACAACCGATCGGGAAACGACGAACGGAAGAGTTCCGAATCGAGTTCTTCGCAAGGAACCTGACCCTAACATCATACCATCAATAGATTAACGATCGTACGATGAAGAATGATCGTAGAACGCCCGAATCCTCTTTGTGACATTTTATCGAACACCTTCAAGGCGTCGATTAGAAACTCAATAAAACGACGAATCCTCGGCTATCCAACCATGGAAAAACAAGGGATTCGATATGATACAACTTAATAATCATCAATCCATCACTATGCCATGTTATAATGAATTAAACGGTCGAAATCAAAGCCACGAAAGAGAAAGAGAGAAATGGGAAAAAATAACTTACATCCACAAGTTCCCCAAGGATCGAGCCGCGGAAGAGAAAGAGAGAAATGGGAAAAATGACTGAAACTGGACTGCTCTTCCATATTTATACTGGTGCAGCCTAGCGTGCGCTTGGCTGCCGAGCTAGCATGTGCTAACGGACGGTCATGGTCGAGAATGTTCGGCCGGGGCTCGCCATCATGCGCTGGACACGTGCGCTGTCGGCCCGGGCCGCAATCCATAGACTTCCTGGACTAGACCGCTCGGCCAGGTAGCGTGCGCAGCCTTCCGGCCGTAGCGTGCGCTACCTGCCGGCCGTAGCGTGCACAGTGTCCGACAGTAGCGTGCGCTACCTGCCGATCCTCCCGAGTCCAGAACCTCTCTACCCCTACTGTCTCGGTCGACTAGCGCGCGTAGCTAACCATCCATAGCGTGCGCTGCCTCCCGGCCGTAGCGTGCGCTACCTTCCGGCCGTAGCATGTGCTACGCCGGTTCCTGCCGCACCCGTCCGGCCAGTGCTTGCAACCGTCTGGCCAGTGCCCGACCACCATGATTCGATGACTCGATTTTACGAAATCACACGGAACGAACACGAAAAAACACTCGAGGACAACATCATCGATCCGAAATGAAAACAATGGATAACAAATCATCACCTATGGTCATAAACGCCAAAATAAGTTGTCGAGAAAATAATACCGACGCTCGACAACTGGGAAATATTCGAAAAAAATCCAAAATAACCGGTACGAAAATCGTGGTTATAACATTCTACCCCCCTAAAAATAAGTGTCGTCCCGAAACTTAAAAAAAAGCAAGGCGACTCTCGACAACACACTAGAGATCCATGTTGTATAAAGCTACTACGGTCCGATTCAACACGCAAGAATGGTTACGAAAAGCAACGAGCATGAATCACTGCGGTTGATAAAACCGAGCAGTACAAAAATCAAATCACGATTCCAACGCTGAAAGGTATGAAATTCCAGTAATTCAAAGATTTGGAAGATCAAATACGAAGACAATTTCCCAACACTTATGGAAATTACGAAGTGGCCCAGATGTTAAATAATCATGATTACAAGATCAAACAATAATGATTGGACAACGACGAATGAATAGCAATGATTGAACATCAACTATCAACTCTGAAGTTCACACTTCCATTCAAGACATCAATGAAATTGTAGGAACCACGAGGTGTTAATTTCGCACACGCTTCACAAGAAATCATTCCGAACATGGAATGATTCCAACGATATACACATCAATTTGGAACAATATGCGAACTCATTCGAATGAGAAGGGTGAGAACAACATAAGGTCAGAAGCATCAACGAACACAATCGAATCGATACGGTCGAACGAAACAGAAGCGGAAAAAAATATGGGTATTACATCATATCACCTTTAAAAGAGGTTTCGTCCCCGAAACCTAAACAACGAGAACAAAGTGCTTGAATAGAAACCTTCCTGGCCATATCTTCTTGGTCCCGCATCTAATCTCCATAACCAACTGTACCGCGGTCACGGTCGCGTCCTTTGTCCCTCGACATACTAAGAGGATTCTCACTCAATAAGATTGCACCAATTCGCAAAAAAAATGCTAAAGTACCAACTTAGCATGGCATATCACATAAGGTAACCAATAACAACTCGAAAAGAAAATCCACGAGGTATCCTTTTAAAGGAAATCTTTTGAAAATCCTTGGATTTGTATGCTATTCAAAATAAACTTTAAAAGTACTTTTGGTACCTCGGGTTGTTTCATCAAAACTTGTAAACAACATACTTTAACCGTCTCATTTGAAATCATTTGCCAAAATAATAATTCCTTGTAACCGGCGTTATCAAAATCATCATGCCTCTACGCATCATCATCACCGTTAACAACCAACAAGTTAACCATGCAAGATCATCAAACCATTCTTACATACTCTAACATTTCCAAATCCGAGTTTGAACTTTACATCGAGTGAGATTTTTCCTCTTTCACTATGTATTTTTGAAAATAAAAATCATATTGGTTTTTGAAATAAAATATTTTTATGATGTGAAAGATTTTTTAAAATCATTTACTCGAATTATTTGAAAATACAACAATATGTTAAAATCATTTTCGAAAATTCTCCCAACACTTCACAAACATCAACGACAGTAATATTTCACAAAATGTTCAAGGTACTTTAAAACAACTCTTTCAAATACCGTCGAGGTTTTATTTGAGATTCCTAGGCCGGCTCTCAAATTTCAAACAATTTCCAAAGTTCATACGAAGCCGCCGACTTAATCGCAACGTCAAATTAGTTTCAAAAATTGATTCTTTCGCAACTTGCACAAACTTATGAAAGTTTTAGGAAAAACATTTTCGAACACACACACACACACAACAGACAAAATTTATCAACTCACTGAACAAAATCAATTATCACTTAGCGCAACAAAAAGTCATAACACACGTTCACACAAAACAGTTGTCATCACTAGACAACACAAGTAGAATACAGTTATAGGTGATCGACTGCCAAGGTTAGGCCTAATAGTTAAAAGAAATATGGTTCTCTAGCCTCTGTCCCGACTAACTAACGCGCGCTACAACAATTATTTAGCGTACGCTACCCATGCTGCATTAGCGCGTGCTAGCCTCGCACTTAGCGTACGCTAGCTGTTCCAACTCAGGAACATGATCACGAACATTTAACGACATTACTAGAATCGATGGTCACAAATAAACAACAACACGTTCGAATCTCAAAGCCATCGATTTAACACTTCATGAGCAACCATCAAAACACAATTGTTGTTCAAAAACCGAAATCTCACCTCTTATTAAAGAGAGCTATCTCAATGTACACAAACCGAAAGACTCAGCATTCACATCACAGTTTTAATCTAAAACTGGCAAAACTGCCCGAACAGCAAGAACATCATCACGTATTTCTCGACTAACAACCATAAAACCGATAAGTTGAAAGCGAGAGTCACGCCTTGATTACATTTTGTAGTCCTCACTTGAGTTTAAAAATTGTGTTTTGAAAACTTATAATACAAGATGAACATAAAATATCGGTAGTTTGAATTCTCCAAAAATTTCGACCTTGAGGTCATCATACGAAAATCAAACTTTTTCCTCCCTTTGGAGGATGTTTTAAAACAAAATATACGTGTCTCCCCAAAAACATGTAAAGTTTTAAAATATCACATTTATGAATTTTTCTTTGCGTAACCACACCAAGGCCATAACTCTTGTAAAAACGACTTATATCAGGATGTGTGTATATATACATATACGTTGGCACCACTTTTATCCTAGCACCATACGAGGATCAAACAACCTAGGCCACATAATCACAAATCACCTTTATACTCCACATTATAACACAAAATCAAACGAGCTCGTATATCACAAGGCATAATATAGTAGGCAGACTTACATCCACAGGTCGCACGAAGATGATGGCTGCACCTTGATACTAATCACGGCCTACATCACAGACGACGCGTTGCGACACGACTTAGACATACACAATCTGACAGAACAAGATATGACAATACCTGACTGGACCCGACAGCCTAGGTTTCCGCAACCTAGGCTCTGATACCATAAATGTAACACCACCAGAATCAAATCGGGAATATTACACGCCGCAGACCCTCTCCGTGAGGATCCACCAGGCTAGACATCGAAACCACACAATAAATTACATACCGACATGATAAAATACCAAATCCGTAGACCAACTTGGTCTTTCGTCACTAATATACAAGTCAAAATACACATTTCTATCTCGACTCATACCCATACAAGGGTAAAATACACTCACAAACGGAAAGTACGATAGCGGAAAAGACCATACACGAACTCCTACTAAGTACATCCAGCACTGGCCTTCGTGTGATTAGTATTATTCGCCTTCCATCATCCTTCGCGCCGATCCTGTGTTTTGCTCCCAAACCTGCATGTACCTAGATGCAAAACAGACATCCACCCCCCGAATACTCGGGGGTTAGCAAAACTCCACTGTTTTGCTAGTACAAGTATAAAGTGCAAATACGAGCCATACATAACACATTCCAAGAATACAACAAAAGACTTCCCGAGATATTTTGATTAACTAAAAATAGTTCAAGTCTTGAAAATAGAAACAAAACAAGAAAGCACTTTGAGAACACTTCCAAATATCGGGAGTTTTGAAAACATTTGTGATTAAAAAGTTCTTAATTCTCGAAAGCCACTTAGGGTCACAGCCCCAAAGTTCATTTTCCAAAATTAAAATCCGTTAACAAATCACGGGGTCCACGGCCCGATCATTCGGATCACTAAACACAGGGTCCACGACCCGATCATTCTGATCACTAAACGCAGGGTCCACGACCCGATCATCCACTTCAATTCACTTCCAAAAACACAATACACATAATACATTATGTTTATGCCATTTTAGCCAAACACCAATACTCGATATATAATGTCTCTCGACCCCAAGCATCAAGCATTGTGATACTCCGGACATATCACAATTATTCATCAGTACAAACATTCTGGCGATTCTCACGACCCGGTCCGGCCCTCAAGCCACCAAGTCCCTGTGTGCCCCGTCGAGCAATCCCTAGGTGAGAAGGCCCACTCGAAGTAACCCTAGCGACCCGGTCCAGCCGCTAAGCCACCAGGTCCCCGTGTGACCCCGTCGAGTCAATCCCCAAGTGAGAGTACCCAAGAACAACCTTAAAACTCTCATCAATTCACATTTCCAAAATCACAATCCTCAAGAGTCAATCACAATATATATAGTCGAGGTATTTTGCTAAATGGCCATATTATCTAACATATACTCACGACCTAGAATTAATACTATCCACAAGGAAGTACACTTATCTCAACAACACCGAACGACACAACCAATATCAATCAAGCAAGCACATTAATTCCCGAACACGAGAATCATATTTAAAAGAAAACCATGATTGCAAATATATCGATTCTTCTGAAAAATAGTTGTAAACATTCATTTAGCAAACATCGTCGATTACCAACCATTATATCCACAAAACACGTAATTTATGGGCACGATACTTGCCTCAATAGTAGATACTGGACACTCCAACAAACATGGCTCAACCGGAAAACCTCGAACGCCCACAACTCTCCGACGGAAATGATGGTAACAAAACTGATCGGGAAACGACGAACGAAAGAGTTCCGAATCGAGTTCTTTGCAAGGAACCTGACCCTAACATCATACCATAAATATATTAACGATCGTACAAGGAATAAAGATCGTAGAATGCCCGAATCCTCTTTGTGACATTTTATCGAACACCTTCAAGGCGTCGATTAGAAACTCAATAAAACGACGAATCCTAGGAAATCCAACCGTGGAAAAACAAGGGATTCGATATAATACAACCTAATAATCATCAATACATCACTATTCTAAGTTATAACGAATTAAACGGACGAAATCAAAGAAACTCCCCAATTTTCCCAAAACTAGGATTTTAGGAAAACTAACCTTGATTCGCTGGATTGAAGGATGTTATGAAGTGATTAATCGATTATATAAGCTCCCAAACTTCTAGGATTAATTGTATAACAACATGCCTTCAGGTTCCCCAAGGATCCAGCCGCGGAAGAGAAAGAGAGAAATGGGAAAAATGACTGAAACTAGATTGCTCGACCATATTTATACTGGTGCAGCCTAGCGTGCGCTAGGCTGCCGAGCTAGAGTGTGCTAACGGGCGGTCATGGTCGAGAATGTTCGGCCGGGGCCCGCCATCATGTGCTGGACACGTGCGCTATCGGCCCGGGCCGCAATCCAGAGACTTCCTAGACTAGACCGCTCGGCCAGGTAGCGTGCGCAGCCTTCCGGCCGTAGCATGCGCTACCTGCCGTCCGTAGCGTGGTAGTGTCCGACAGTAGCGTGCGCTACCTGCCGATCCTCCCGAGTCCAGAACCGCTCTACCCCTACTGTCTCGGCCGACTAGAGCGTGCAGCTAACCGGCCGTAGTGTGCGCTGCCTCCCGGACGTAGCGTGCGCTACCTTACGGCCGTAGCGTGCGCTACCTTACGGCCGTAGCGTGCGCTACGCCGGTTCCTGTTGCACCCGTCCGGCTAGTGCCCGCAACTGTCCGTCCACTATCTCCTCTCGTCCGGACAGTGTCCGCAACCATCCGGCCAGTGCCCAACCACCATGATTCGACGACTCGATTTTCCGAGATCGCACGGAACGAACACGACAAAACACTCGGGGACAACATCATCGATCCGAAATGAAAACAACGGATAACAAATCATCACATACGGTCATAAATGCCAAAATCAGTTTTCGAGAAAATAATATCGGCACTCGACAACCGGGAAATATCCGAAAAAAAATCCAAAATAACCGGAACGAAAATCGTGGGTATTACAGGCAGGGTGGTTTTAGAGCTTGGAAGGTACCTCGACCGGAGTTATAGCCACTTGATGAAGGCCATACACGGTGGGGCGAAGCTACGCCAAGGCGGTGGAACGATGATGGAAATAAGGTAGAGAAGATTGGGCATCAGGGTGTTGGGGGTGGAAAATGGGGAGGGGATTGGGGTAGGAGATACAAGAGAGAGAGAGAGAGAGAGAGAGAGAGAGAGAGAGAGAGAGAGAGAGAGAGAGAGAGAGAGAGAGAGAGAGAGAGAGAGAGAGAGAGAGAGAGAGAGAGAGAGAGAGAAATGGGAACGAGCTGATTTTGCAGGGTTTTGACCGATTAATATCTTTATTCGGTTGGGCAGCCAATCACTTCTTGAAGTCCAAATTTTTTAATTAAAAATAATTCAAGTCTTTTTATTGTTATTTTGGTAATGTTTTTGATAAAATTGCTCATTTTAGTAATTTTTATCATGAAAATTGGAGTAAATGAAAAAATTAAACCTCAAAATATTAATTCCCGGTCTCAAAACATACACTTCGCTATTATAAATTTTTTTGGTAAAAAATAAAATTTCACACTTTTTACTTCAGTAATTATCAAATTAGCGAAGTCTTTGTAACTTAAAATTTTTAACTAGCTCCTGCTTTTTTGTTTGGTACCATTTACTGAAGTCTATGTTGGTTTTTTTACTTCAGTAAATTGAAAAGCGAAGTTGTTGTTTGTTTTTACTTTGCTAATATACATTACCTAAGTGAGACGCACCGAAGTCTTTGATGTTTATTCTACTAGTGCCTTCTCATATTTATGCTGCCCATGATTGTAATTTTATTGATTACATTGATTCTTTGGTTCATGATACATATTTGCATGACAGCGTAGGGGACACGTTGCATGATGCTCTAACCGTTGAGCATGATATGGGGTTCAATAATCTAGAAAATGAAGAATATATTGCATTGCTAGATAATTCCGAACCCATTGATGAAGTTGACGATCTTAATATGCCCTTAGGTTCATGAATCGAGAGGGTTTGGTTGTGGTCCCCCCTCATTTTTGTTTTCGTACGAATATACATGAATCGTAGGCAGGTTTTCGGGTGTATTCCATTTTCGTAATCGTTTCGAAGTGGTTGTAATTGTGTTATTCGAGTTGTTAGGTTCATTTCCAATGGTCCCTCGCGGTCATGTTTGATTTTTCACTTCCGTTCGTGTCGCCGTCTATTGATCGAGGCAAGTACCCTTATGAACTTACAATCTTAACATAGTAGTATTGCATGAGAATTATGTGTGTGTGTGTATGCTCACTATGGGTTAGACCCGACGGGGTCTCGGTAGGGGTCCACGGAGGGGTGGGTCCGCGAGCTTGCTTTTAACCACTATGGTTTAGATCCGACGGGGTCTCGGTAGGGGTCCACAGAGGGGTGTATCCACGGTTAATTGTGGTGTATTTCATAAATGTGTTTTTATATTGGCGTCTCCGGAAATGTGTGTTTCAACCGATGCTTACATTATTGCATGCTTTGACTATATGTATAAGATGTAAGTTGTTTATTTGGTTACTTGTACTAGCGTAATTGCTAACCATTCTGGGGACCCGTTTTGGGGAAATTCATTTTATGAATTTCATGTCTGGTTCATCGAGACGAGCGGGCGCTGGACCGGTATGCGAATGATGGCAGTGCATGATGATTGTGCACGAGTGGTGTCTTATTGTCTTCTACCTTTTTACTTTTTGTGGGTTTGTAAACTAATAGAAGTACTCGAGTACTTAAGAGTTCTTGTTTGTCCGGATTGTATCGTTGTCTATTGTGTTTGTGTCGGATGATTGTGTTGTATTTGACCGGTTGAACCGGGTGGATTATTTTGTTTTGCGTCTTTATGACGAGGTGTTATTTTGTTGTTTCCGCGAGTCGATGAGTATGATGGTTGTTCAGCCTGGTGGATCCTATATAGGGATTCACGGCGTTGTAATATACCTCGAATATCTTGGGGGTGTTACAGAAAATGGTATCATAGAACTAGGTTTATGGATACCTAGGCTTGTCAGTTATTGGGTCTTGTTGTGTGTCATTTTGCACATCATCATCACGCTGCCATGATTCCGATTCTACCGATGCTCGTAAGTTTTTCTTTACTCGTTCTTTTTTTCCTTGCATCACACCTTCTATTCTTGATTGTGGTTGCTTTTCCTCTCGTACTTACCATTGTATGGCCTTTGCTACTTATTTAAAATCAGTATGGATGCTGGAAGAGGCCATGGTCGTGGTCGTGGCCGTGGACGCGTCCGGGGACGTGGGGCAGCCGGTGGGGCGGCCACGTTGCATTCTTCGGGAGCTGGGAGCACCGGTGACCGTCATAGCCATGCTTCTTCTCAAGATGGCGCCGACCTTGGAATTGCGGCTGTCATGCAGCAAATGGTGAACCAGATGGCGGCTATAGCTCAGGTGGTTCAGAACCCGAATCCGGCCCATGCTAATCGGGGCGAAGCAGACCGTTGGCTTCAAGATGTCATCAGGATGCACCCTCCTCAGTTTTCGGGAGCATCAGACCCGATCGGCTGGAAAGGGTAGATCAAGGAGATATCTAAAGTCTTTGTTGCCACCAACTATCCCGAGGACCGTAAGGTCCCTATTGCCCAGTATTTTCTCACTGGGGATGCTACTGATTGGTGGGAGGCCGTTGGGCCTAAGGATCACGTTGCTTCATGTGCGGAATTCAAGGACCTAATGGAGACCGAATATTGCCCGTGGCCAGTTAGACAGGCTCGAGTTCATGCCTTTTATGATGCTCAGCCTCGGGATATTCCTGTTTCTCAAGCTATTGCTGATTTCAACAAGGAGTTGGGCTACGTGAAGACCCAAGTTGTCGAGGAGAACGACAAATCTTTCACTTCTCTAGGCGGATGAAATTGTTGGTCCGCGACTACATGTCTGGGATCGTCTGCACTACCTTGAAGGATTATCTGAGTAAGGCCCTTGCTTATGATATGTCTCTGATGGCTAGTGAGGCGGCCCACGAGAGCAAGAAGCAGAAGTCCGCCGGGAATTTTTCGGGCCACAAAGGTGGGGGTCAGTATAAATTCCAGTCTGCTAACTTCTCCGCTGGTGGTGGCCCATCTCGTTCTACTGGGGTTCCCTACAGGGTTGACAGTGCCCCTCCTTGGGAGGTGAAGTGTTTTAACTGTGTCCAGCTGGGCCACATCAGTCGTAATTGTCCGAGCCCTTTGCTGACGTGTAATCGGTGTGGCCATCCAGGCCACAAGGCTGCTTTCTGTGCCTAGAGAGAGAAAATTTTTGGTGCCCAGGGTTCCATTCCAGCGCCTAGGGAACCAAGCGTGAATAAAGGATCGTTTACTTCTCAGTCCCCACCGAGTGCCAGTCGAGGGAGAGGTCGGGGTCAGACCTCCAGAAGGGGAGCTTCTAGTGTCGGCTCCGCCCATCCACGAGTTTGTAATACCCGGTTGTAATTCAGTCATTATCATTCAGTAATTTCATTTGGTGATTGTCACTCAGTGGATTTTCACTCATTTATAATCATTCATCAATCATGTTCGTTCACCGTGTTCACCGTTCGGAAAAACTTCGAGTTGTGTAACGTTATTGTTCATTGTTTCAACTTTCCTCATATAAGTTCGACTTTGTTAAATCACCATTAATTTTTGGTAACTCCAAAAATTCTAAATCTTTGCAATATTATAGAGCATCGAGTTAACTTTCCAATGGTTCAAACGGTGAGTCAATCGGAGTCCGGACGAGAGAGTTATGGTCGTTTTAGCTCACCCGCTCATTTTTTCAGTTATTGGCGATCATCGCCGACCGAATCGCCGTGTCGTCCGACACGGCCCGTGCCGTACTCGTCCGAAATGCCGTCTCTGCCACGTGACTCGACCGTGTCGCTCAGCACGGCCGAGTCGAACTCTTCCGGATAAGCGTAACCGATCGCGACACGCCCGACCGTGTTCCAGACACGGCCGAGTCATGCCGAAGTCGCGCTTGACGGGTCACTATCGGAAGGCCCTCCGCGCCGCGACCGTGTCAAGCAGGACACGGTCGAGTCCCTGTCGGCCAGCTGTGCGACACGACCGTGCCGATCGGCACGGGCCGTGTCCGGCAGGGTAGTCAACCCCTATAAATTCGTTTTTTGAGCATTTCAGCTCATTTTTTCCCTTTTCCTCACCTTCAACCGAGAGAGAGAGCTTGAGGGAGGGTTTTTCCTTCACAAATCATTTGAGTGTTTGATTTTCTTCATCTCCTTTCGATCGTGAAGCCCGGATAATCAATCTAACGCGTGTTCTTCAGATTAAAGTACTTGGATCTTCAAGAGGTAATTCCTTCAACACTTTGGACTTCGATTTTGTGTTGAGATATGATGTTTTGGACGTTATAATCATGTTATATGAAGGGATATGTATATGATTATGAGTTTGTATAAGGATTCATTGGATTATTGAGGGATTATTCAAGAACACTTTGAATATCGAGTTGAAATTGGGGATTTTCGATTAATTGTCGTTATAATCACGTTTTCGGATATTCGTCTTGGATTATTAATCATATTGAAGATGTTTTGTTGGTTTGAAACACTTCTTGGGGGATTTGATATTGGTATATTGAGGTTTGATTGTAAACAATCGGAGTTTGGCCGCAACGTATTCGATATAATGCCCCAATGAACTTAGTTTAATCGTATCGACGTTTCGAGTTCGTTATATTCGTGTTTGATTCGTATATTAAGCGAATTGTTGGTGCTTGTGTAATTCAAGGTTGTTCGAGTGGCCGGTATTCCCTATTAAGGACGTTGTTCATGGAAGGACTTCCTCGCCTTCGGTTTGAGGCAAGTTTTATACTTGTACTAGTCAATGAGATTAATGTCATCATATATGTGTATAAATGTGTTGTATCATTCCGAGACTTAGTCTCTTCATGAATTCATTGATATTAAGAGATCGTTCGATACGATACCTTTCGGCAATTTTGCCAAATATTTATTGTTGTTCGTTAACGACCGATTCTAGGCATTGTGATACTCATTATTAATGTCATTGTCGATAGCCGGTTCGCGGGGTCGATGTATCGATTTTTGTTAACATAGATGTCAATTTAAGACATTGTTGAGATCATTGTTATTCCTTTTTGGATTGTCATTAAAACTGTACACGCCGATTAAAGGCATTGGCTTATTCATTTCTCACCTTCGTCGTCGGTAACCGATTAAAGGTGCCGAGGCACCCTTCATATCATTGTTATCGAATTGCCGTTCGCAGGCAAATTGAAGTGTTCAATCATTCATCATATCGTTCACATCGATTAGCCATTATAAGGAAATCGAAGCGCTCAAGCATTCATGGAATCATCCGCTGCATCATTGTCATCGGATAGCCGTTCTAAGGCAATCGAGGTGTTGAGTTGGGACTGTCGAGGATGGTGCTGGCCGACTCAAGACATCATACCATCCCTAATTGTGATACGGCTTTCATGCCGTGGCTTCGGCCCTAATTGTAATACGGCTTTCATGCCGTGGCTTCGGCCCTAATTGTGATACGGCTTTCATGCCGTGGCTTTGGCCCTAATTGTGATACGGCTTCGTGCCGTGGCTTCGGCCCTAATCAATAACAAATGGGCTGTTTGGCTTCATGTGATTGTGATATTTGTGATTGCTTTTGAGTGGTTTTTAGGCCTTGTGATTGTCTTGTTAATTTCATTGGAGCCTCCGGGCATTGTGATTCATATTTAATCCTGTTTTGGTTTGGTTCATGTCGTGTAATTCATTGTGGTATTCTGTGATTATGATTCGCCGTTGGGCACTTATGTTCTAAACTGTCGAACATGTATTAATAGTATGCCGTGGGCATAGTATTTCACGAATGCTCAGTTCTTACCTTGGTTTGTGAGCATCTCGTATTATTATCATCATTATACCGTTTCATTCTGCCTTTGGATGCATATCAAGTTATACATGTATTTGATGTTCATTATCTGGATGACTGACCCCGTGGGGGCGGAACATGTTTTCATGTTTTAGGTGCTTGCGAGGAGAGAGTTGAGGCACAGGGGCATGACGATGGCGACGAGGCATACGAGCGATACTAGTCCAAGTTGTTCATTATTGGTCAGTCAGTTGGAGTGTACTCCAGTCTTGTCAGTTGTTGTCGTGTTGTATTACCCGAACAGATGTTCGTGGATCTTGCCAGATTTCATTTTGGCCATGTAGGCCACTTTTGTCGTTGAAATTCCTTATCGGAATATTGTGTCGGATATCATGGTAGGGACTATGATTTTCCCTTGTTGTTTAATTTAATGTATTTTAGTCATGTTCGCCTGGTGGATCTCCTGGCGTGGTGTCCATGGCACTGTAATAACCCAATAGGATTTGGGGGTGTTACAGAAATGGTATCAGAGATTTGGGTTGTGAAATACCCTGAGATGTGAGTTATGTAGTCCTACCGACGTGGTAGTAGTGGGATTGTCAGGTTATGACAATCTAGTCAGTCAGGTTTTGTGAGTCGTAATATTAGTGCGACTGCACGAGTCATTCATTCATCGAGTCGTCGTCAGTAAAGACTAGTATCGCGAGACCTCGAAGCTTCGTATGACCTGTGTAAGGACTCGATTCTCTTTGTGTTCATACATCCATCATGTCATTAATTGTTCATGCTTTGCTGAAACCTATATGTGATATTAGTGTTATGATTGATTCATGACTAATTGTTTTGGAGCACGTGTGACTTGTGTAAGCATTAAGGATCAACTCATTTATCAGTTAATAATTCTCAATCATCATTTTGATCTCATCACTCGCTTAATTCATTCATCACTCACCAATAACATCACTCGGATAATTCATTCATCACTCGCTTAATTCATTCATCACTCACCAATATCATCACTCGTATAATTCATCCATCACTCGGTTAATTCATTCCTCACTACCAATATCATCACTCGATAATTCATCCATCACTCGGTTAATTCATTCCTCACTCACCAATATCATCACTCGTATAATTCATTCATCACCGCTTAATTCATTCATCACTCACCAATATCATCACTCACATAATTCATTCATCACTCACCAATCTTATCGCTCAGTTAATTCATTCATCACTCAGTTGATCTCATTATTCAGTTAATTCATTAATCATTCAGCCCATCTCACGGTTCAGTTGTTGATCTTGAGGATTGAATTTTCAACCTTGTTAACTTGTTCAAGGTAATCATTTCAGGAATTTCATGTGCAATCATGTTACCTCATTTGATGTTTCATACGATCTTATCATACTCGACGTAATGTCGACGATCATTTCATTAAATCATTAATGCATTCATTGTGCGAAAGCGTGTATGCTCATTATTGTCACTGTAACGTAATCATAATGCGATATTCATGGAATCTATAATCATCATGTGACTTTCCTACTTCAAGATGGATAGAGCATCGAGAGGACGCAGGAGGAGGAGCGGTGCGGGCAAACCCGGGATCTCGTGTGCATGCCCGTGCGAATGCGAGTGGTATCATTAATTCATCAAATAGCGAGGCTACTCATTCATCGCCAGATAATCGGGCCGCCGTCAGGAGTCGTACTCCGAGAGGCATCTCACTCGGAAGGTGCTCGGGTTGACCCATTCATATTTATGCAGGGCATGATGGCCTGGATGACTCGGATGACGCGGATGATGGAGACCATGCAGACCTCGATGGTTCGTGGTCCACCGCAACAGAATTCCAGGAGCCGTTTAATGGATGACCGAGAGAGTGAATCGATTGTTGGCGATATCTCTCGCCGAGGTCGCCTACTTTTGAGGGTTCGTCGGAACCACTGATATTGTTCATTGGCTTGAGCATTTTGATAAACTCTTCGACATGGTTCGGTGTCCTGGAGGAGAGTAAAGTGGCGGTAGCGGCTTACTACTTGAGTAAGGGTGCTTATTCTTGGTGGCTTTCTCGTGAAACCCACCGATCGAGATTGTGTTTGGGCGAATTCAAGACTCTCATGATAGAGAGGTATTATCCGGCCCCACGGGAAGCCAAGTTATCGAGGTTTTGAACTCGAATCTGGCCAAGGACGAGGGTGTTATTGTCATTCTTTGAGAAGTTTCATGACTACTTGCTTTGCTTCATCCGCTTATCTCAGATCAAGCGGATAAGATCAAGAATTTTAGCAAGAGGCTAAATCAGCTTGAGGATGCAGCTTGTTCAACCACAATTGTAATTCACTTAGTGAGTTCATCGGGAAGGCTCTTGGAGCAGAGCTTTTGATCAAGGAGCTTACTCGAAACATCCTTGCCTTCCTTCGGGTGAGAGGACTAGGATGCCGATTCGTCTGAGGGACATCGGGCTCCGACGTCCAAGAGGTCGTTTTCCACTGCCTTCGTGCTGAGAAGGCTTCTTCCTCTCGCATTTACGAGTTCGACCGTTGTTTTCTTTAATCGCGTGAATCGCAGGACACGTTAATACTCGGTGTACGGTGCCAGCTATTGTTTGTTTTCTGTGTGGGAACCCGGGACACCTTCAGAAATACTGCAGGAGTTCTGGTGCCGCTAGATCTCGAGAGGGCTCACAAGCCTCGAGGGATTTTGTTACTCCAGTCCGTACTTCATCAAAGGGGTCCTATCAGGCTTCGAGAACCCGAGGTAAGGACATTCATCACCGGTTTTGAACAAGTTAATTCTTGCTCGGTAGTAAGACAATCATTCATTTCATTGTCGTTCACTCATTCATATAATTCATTCATCATATATATCAATCATGTTGGGACTCATAATTATCGATTAGTCATTCAATTCACGAGGAACGGCGGTTCCAATCACTTCAGAGAGCTATCACTCATGACGTTATTAATTCACCTTGGTGAGTCATTCCAAATCCTTGTCGGATTTGTAGTCATTTATCATTCATCATTCATTTTAGTCACTTTCATTCTCATGACCTTCCGAGATCATATTTAGCGGCGAGTTCATCTGCGGATATACCTTAAATCGTTGAGATAGCGGAGATCGATGACATGGAAGGATAACGATGTTGACTACATTTGAGATGTAACCTTGTTTTTGGATGACTGTGTAACTCAATCCGTAGTAATGTATCGTGACTGTGGATCATTTATTCTTGATCTATTTTATTATGATCATATTTGAGAATCTTGAGATTTGGATCAACTGTTGGGAGTTCACCCCTTCGGCGTTGTGCTCAAGGTTTCTTGATAATTTGGGAAATCATTCACTGAGATTCGAGACGTCAAGTCTTGGGGACTTGGGCGTGCGATCCATTTCGTCCCGAGGACTATATGTGCATTATTGTTTTCAGATCTTGATGGACAGTTCATATCCCGAGTTGTTTACCCTGAGTTTCGAGGACGAAACTCCTTTTAAGGGGGGGTGTATGTAATACCCGGTTGTAATTCAGTCATTATCATTCAGTAATTTCATTCGGTGATTGTCACTCAGTGGATTTTCACTCATTTATAATCATTCATCAATCATGTTCGTTCACCGTGTTCACCGTTCGGAAAAACTTCGAGTTGTGTAACGTTATTGTTCATTGTTTCAACTTTCCTCATATAAGTTCGACTTTGTTAAATCACCATTAATTTTTGGTAACTCCAAAAATTCTAAATCTTTGCAATATTATAGAGCATCGAGTTAACTTTCCAATGGTTCAAACGGTGAGTCAATCGGAGTCCGGACGAGAGAGTTATGGTCGTTTTAGCTCACCCGCTCATTTTTTCAGTTATTGGCCGATCACTGCCGACCGAACTCGGCCGTGTCGTCCGACACGGACCGTGCCGTACTCGTCCGGAAATGCCGAAGTCTCTGCCCACAGGACTCGACCGTCGCCTGCACGGCCGAGTCGAACTCTTCCGGATAAGCCAGAACCGACTGCCGACACGCCCGACCGTGTTCCAGGACACGGTCGAGTCATGCCGAGTCGCTGTCGGACGGGTCACTATCGGAAGGCCCTCCGCGCCGCGACCGTGTCAAGCAGGACACGGTCGAGTCCCTGTCGGCCAGCTGTGCGACACGACCGTGCCGATCGGCACGGGCCGTGTCCGGCAGGGTAGTCAACCCCTATAAATTCGTTTTTTGAGCATTTCAGCTCATTTTTTTCCCTTTTCTTCACCTTCAACCGAGAGAGAGAGCTTGAGGGAGGGTTTTTCCTTCACAAATCATTTGAGTGTTTGATTTTCTTCATCTCCTTTCGATCGTGAAGCCCGGATAATCAATCTAACGCGTGTTCTTCGGATTAAAGTACTTGGATCTTCAAGAGGTAATTCCTTCAACACTTTGGACTTCGATTTTGTGTTGAGATATGATGTTTTGGACGTTATAATCATGTTATATGAAGGGATATGTATATGATTAAGAGTTTGTATAAGGATTCATTGGATTATTGAGGGATTATTCAAGAACACTTTGAATATCGAGTTGAAATTGGGGATTTTCGATTAATTGTCGTTATAATCACGTTTTCGGATATTCGTCTTGGATTATTAATCATATTGAAGATGTTTTGTTGGCTTGAAACACTTCTTGGGGGATTTGATATTGGTATATTGAGGTTTGATTGTAAACAATCGGAGTTTGGCCGCAACGTATTCGATATAATGCCCCAATGAACTTAGTTTAATCGTATCGACGTTTCGAGTTCGTTATATTCGTGTTTGATTCGTATATTAAGCGAATTGTTGGTGCTTGTGTAATTCAAGGTTGTTCGAGTGGCCAGTATTCCCTATTAAGGACGTTGTTCGTGGAAGGACTTCCTCGCCTTCGGTTTGAGGCAAGTTTTATACTTGTACTAGTCAATGAGATTAATGTCATCATATATGTGTATAAATGTGTTGTATCATTCCGAGACTTAGTCTCTTCATGAATTCATTGATATTAAGAGATCGTTCGATACGATACCTTTCGGCAATTTTGCCAAATATTTATTGTTGTTCGTTAACGGCCGATTCTAGGCATTGTGATACTCATTATTAATGTCATTGTCGATAGCCGGTTCGCGGGGTCGATGTATCGATTGTTGTTAACATAGATGTCAATTTAAGACATTGTTGAGATCATTGTTATTCCTTTTTGGATTGTCATTAAAAATGTACACGCCGATTAAAGGCATTGGCTTATTCATTTCTCACCTTCGTCGTCGGTAACCGATTAAAGGTGCCGAGGCACCCTTCATATCATTGTTATCGAATTGCCGTTCGCAGGCAAATCGAAGTGTTCAATCATTCATCATATCGTTCACATCGATTAGCCATTATAAGGAAATCAAAGCGCTCAAGCATTCATGGAATCATCCACTGCATCATTGTCGTCAGATAGCCGTTCTAAGGCTATCGAGGTGTTGAGTTGGGACTGTCGAGGATGGTGCTGGCCGACTCAAGACAGCATACCATCCCTAATTGTGATACGGCTTTCATGCCGTGGCTTCGGCCCTAATTGTGATACGGCTTTCATGCCGTGGCTTCGGCCCTAATTGTGATATGGCTTTCATGCCGTGGCTTCGGCCCTAATTGTGATACGGCTTTCATGCCGTGGCTTTGGCCCTAATTGTGATACGGCTTTGTGCCGTGGCTTCGGCCCTAATCAATAACAGCTTCGGGCTGTTTCGGCTTCATGTGATTGTGATATTTGACAGTTTCGGCTGAGTGGTTTTTAGGCCTTGTGATTGTCTTGTTAATTTCATTGGAGCCTCCGGGCATTGTGATTCATATTTAATCGCTCGGTTTGGTTCATGTCGTGTAATTCATTGTGGTATTCTCGTGATTATGATTCGCCGTTGGGCACTTATGTTCTAACCTCGTCGAATGTATTAATAGTATGCCGTGGGCATAGTATTTCACGAATGCTCGGTTCTTACCTTGGTTTGTGAGCATCTCGTATTATTATCATCATTATACCGTTTCATTCTGCCTTTGGATGCGTATCATGTTATACATGTATTTGATGTTCATTATCTGGATGACTGACCCCGTGGGGGCGGAACATGTTTTCATATTTTAGGTGCTTGCGAGAAGAGAGTTGAGGCACAGGGGCATGACGATGGCGACGAGGCATACGAGCGATACTAGTCCGATTTGTTCATTGTTGGTCAGTCAGTTGGAGTGTACTCCAGTCTTGTCAGTTGTTGTCGTGTTGTATTACCCGAACAGATGTTCGTGGATGCTGTTGTATTTCATTTTGGCCATGTAGGCCACTTTTGTCGTTGAAATTCCTTATCGGAATATTGTGTCGGATATCATGGTAGGGACTATGATTTTCCCTTGTTGTTTAATTTAATGTATTTTAGTCATGTTCACCTGGTGGATCTCCAGGCGTGGGGTCCACGACACTGTAATAACCCAATAGGATTTGGGGGTGTTACAGAGTTTACGAGATGAGGAGAGCTGATGATCCGGCCGCTACCGTTGCCACAGGTACCATTCACATTCATTCTCATCCTGTCAGTGTGCTTTTCGATTCCGGTGCTACGCATTCATTTTTCTCTTTGGAATGTGTACAACGTCTGGGTTTTGATGGTTTGTTGCCCTACGAGCCTTTCATTGTTAAACTTTCCAGCGGTGATAGGATCGTTGGTGATTGGGAGATCCGAGATTGTGCTGTGATTATTTGTGAGAGAGCTTGGCTCTCTAATCTTATTGTCATTAATATTGAGGGTGAGGATTTGATTCTCGGGGATGATTGGCTCGAGCGTCATGGCACAATCATGAACTACCGCACGAGAATCATCACTATGTTAGCCGAGGATGGCACCGAGCACTCTTTCGCCGGGCGAAAGAGGGGAAACCAGAAGTTCGTTATTAACGCCTTGCAGGCGATGAGACTCCTGCGAAAGTGGTGTACTAGTTATTGGTGCTATGCCTTGAAGGCGGAGAATGGTGGAGTCGAGCTTTTGTCGATTCCAATTGTTAGTGAGTTTCCTGCCGTTTTTCCTAACGAGTTACCGGGGTTGCCACCGGACCGTGAGGTAGAGTTTGCAATTGAGTTAGAGCCAGGTGCGGCACCGATTTCGAAGGCGCCGTATCATATGTAACCTTCCGAGATGGCCGAGTTGAAGAATCAGTTGAGTGAGCTTCTAGAGTCGAGATATATTCGACCGAGCGCTTCGCCTTGGGGTGCACCGGTTTTGTTTGATCGAAAAAATGATGGTTCAGTGCGTTTGTGTATCGTCTATCGCGAGCTAAACAAGGTGACCATAAAGAACAAGTATCCTCTGCCGAGGATTGATGACTTGTTCGATCAGTTGCAGGGAGCTGCGGTATTCTCGAAGATCGACTTGAGATCGGGGTACTATCAGGTCTGGGTGAGGGTGTCCGATGTGCCGAAAACAGCTTTTCGGACGAGATACGGACATTATGAGTTTGTAGTTATGCCTTTCGGGTTAACTAATGCACCGGAGGTGTTCATGCAGTTGATGAACAAAGTCTTTATCGAGTATTTGGATAAGTGTGTCGTTGTTTTCATTAACGATATTCTTATTTATTCGAGGAACGAGGAATAGCATGCCCATCATTTGAGAGTAGTGTTGGACATTTTGAGGACCGAGCAACTCTATGTGAAATTCTCGAAATGTGAGTTCTGGCTGAAGGAAGTGATGTTTCTAGGTCACGTGATTTCAACCGAGGGGGTTCGTGTGGATCCGCAGAAGATTGAGGCGATGTTGGATTGGGCACTGCCCAGGAATGTGAAGGATATCCGTAGTTTCTTGGGCTTGGCGGGATACTACCGGAGGTTCGTCGAGGGTTTCTGGAAACTAGCTCGGCCACTTACACAGTTGCTCCAGAAGTCCGAGAAGTTCGTCTAGATGACGAGAGGCAGTCGAGTTTTGAGGAGTTGAAGAGACGTTTGACTTCAGCCCCGATTTTGGCGTTGCCATGTGGCAACGAGGGTTTTTCCGTTTATAGAGATGCTTCGGGTCAGGGCCTTGGGTGCGTGTTGATGCAGCACGGCAAGACTATTGCGCTTGCGTCGAGACAATTGAGGCCGTATGAGCTTAACTACCCTACTCACGATTTGGAGTTAGCGACAGTTGTTTTTGCGCTCAAGATTTGGCGGGCAGAGGAGGTGGTTAGAGTTGATTAAGGATTATGACCTCGAAATCCTATATCATCTGGGCAAGGCAACGTCGTGGCCGATGCCTTGAGTCGAAAACCTGTTGCGTTGCGAACGCTAGAGATCCTTACGTTTCAATATGAGCTTCGGCGGGTTTTGATCGAGTTAGATGTTGAGGTTTTGTTGCCTGGAGCTGTCGGGCAACTTTGTGCTTTAGAGATTTCGTCATCTTTGATCGATGAAATTAAGCTGAAACAGTTGGAGGATCCGATGATTACTCAAATCTGAGAGAACGTTCTTAAAGGAAAGTCTCCTGGGTTTGTAATTCACGAGGATGGTGTTTTGAGATTCCAGAGTCGGCTTTGTGTATCGAATGACTCAGAGTTAAGACAGAGTATTTTGCGTGAGGCCCATGCTACACCTTACTCCATTCATCCTGGTTCGAGTAAGATGTACAAGTACCTGAGAAGGAATTTCTGGTGGAATGATATGAAGGAGGAGGTCGCACAGTTTGTAGCGAGATGTTTGACTTGTCAGCAGGTCAAAATCGAGCATCAGCGACCGGCCGGGTTATTACAGTCACTTCCCATTCCGAAATGGAAATGGGAAGATATATCGATGGATTTCATTACGAGTTTGCTGAGGTCGAGGTCGGGCATGAATATGGCCTGGGTGATTGTTGATCATTTGACTAAGTCGGCACATTTTCTGGGCATCAAGGATACTTTGGGCCCAGAGAAGCTGGCTCGTACATTTATTGCTCAGATTGTGAGACTTCACGGCACCCCGAAGTCTATCATTTCGGATCGTGATGGCCGTTTTATTTCGCACTTTTGGTAGGCGGTGCATAGAGCACTGGGTACTCGTTTGCGTCTGAGTACTTCTTTTCACCCTCAGTTTGATGGGCAGTCGGAGCGCACTATCCAGACATTCGAGGATATGTTGCGTGCTTGTGCTCTCGATTTGAGTAGCGATTGGGAGGAACATTTGCCATCGATCGAATTCATGTACAACAATAGTTGGCACGCATCGATTCGAATGGCACCGTACGAGGCACTTTATGGATGGCGTTGTCGATTGCCGATTTGTTGGAATGAGGGGTCCGATTTGGTCGGGACCGAACCGGATATCATTTTAGAGACGAGACAGAAGGTAGAAGTGATTCGGGAATGGATGTTGACTGCTCAGAGTCGACATAAGTCATATGCCGATGTCCGTCGTTGACCTTTGGAATCCGAGGTGGGAGACCATGTTTTGCTAAAGGTGTAGCCGACGAGAGGAGTCTTCCGTTTCGGGAAAAAGGGGAAGTTGAGTCCGAGATTTATTGGACCCTTCGAGATTCTCGAGCGAGTCGGTGAGTTGGCATACCATTTGGCGTAACCCCCGGCCTTGAGTCATGTTCATAGCATTTTGCATATTTCCCAGCTGATGAAATATGTCCCGGATCCTAGTCACGTCATCGATTATGGTGAGATTGATGTCACCGAGGATATTACTTTTGAGGAGCGCCTTTTGAAGATTCTGGAGCATCGTGAGAAGCGATTGAGGCATAAGACCATCCCTTAGGTCAAGGTGCAGTGGTCGAGGCATGGTGTCGAGGAGGCAACTTGGGAAACCGAGGGTAGCATGCGTGCTAGGTACCCCGAGTTGTTTGTTTCTTAAGTTTCGGGACGAAACTTATTTTTAGAGGGGTAGAATGTAATATCCGCATTTTTCTTTTCCCGGTATTTTCATTTTTGGTGTATTTCTCGTTTGTAGTGACCCTCGTATATTTTTTTCAGTGTATTTCTTCCGTCATCTATTGATCTGACTCTCGTAATTCGTCATTCGGAACCGCCGTTTCGGGGTTGCCGCAAGTCCACCTTATGTCCTTATGGACGTTTTGAGCTTTTGCTTGGTGATTCGATGGCGTAATGTATTATGTTGTCGCATTGTCCCTTAGAGAGCGTCGTGAACTCTTGATGTCTTTCCATTTTGAGTTGGTTACGTTCTGGATGTTTTCGGAGTCGTGTCGGGCTAGATGTTAGCCTTTGGTTCTTGCACTCGAGCAGGCCACACGAGTTGTCGATTGTGTTTGGCGCTCGTGCCTAGCCGAATGCTAGGCAGAAGACTCCATAGACGCATGAGCAGGAAGCACGAGCTGGTGCTCATGCGCATTGCTTGTGCATGTTGGTTAGAAGCTGGGCAGTGGCCTAGCACACGACCAAGCACCCGAACAATTGGTCGTGCCCAATGCTCATGCGCAACCAATGCTCGGAAGTAACTCCCAAGTACGCACGAGCAGGAAGCACAAGCTAGTGCTCGTGCGCTGCGCTCGTGCTTGAGGACAAAAGTTGGGCAGTGGCCTGGCGCACGACCAGACGCACGAGCACATGGTCGTGCGTGGTGGTCGTGCGTCTCTGAGGTATTTAAAGGGACAGTCGCGTTTTTTAGCGTCATTTTCATCCCCTCTTCTTCTTCTCCGAGGGTTAGGCGACTTAGACGATTTGGAGGCTGAAGTTTGGATCGTGTATCATCATCCAGCAAAGATTTTGAGTTTATAACACCAAGTTATCATCATTTAATCATATTCTACCTCTTGAATCAAGGTAAAGTTTCCTAGAACCCTATTTTGGGAAAGATTTGGGGGTTTTCACGTTTTCGTCCGATCCGTTCCGTTTTGTTGGTTAATTCATGAAGAATATGATTAATCTTGTTGGTATTCTTTGTTTTCCTACGGATTCATGGTGTATTTCATAGTATCTTTCATTATCGAGAGGGTTTGGTTGTGGTCCGCCCTCGTTGTTGTTTTCGTACCAATATACATGAATCGTAGGCGGGTTTTTGGGTGTATTCCATTTCCGTAATCGTTTAGAAGTGGTTGTGATTGTGTTATTCGAATCTTTAGGTTCATTTCCGCCGGTCCCTCGTGGTCGAGTTTGATTCTTCACTTCCGTTCGTGTCGCCGTCTATTGATCGAGGGAAGTACCCTTATGAACTTACAATCTTAACATAGTAGTATTGCATGAGAATTGTGTGTGTGTGTGCTCACTATGGGTTAGACCCGACGGGGTCTCGGTAGGGGTCCACGGAGGGATGGGTCCGCGAGCTTGCTTTTAACCACTATGGGTTAGATCCGACGGGGTCTCGGTAGGGGTCCACGGAGGGGTGGATCCACGGTTAATTGTGGTGTATTTCATCAATGTGTTTTGATATTGGCGTTTCCGGAAATGTGTGTTTCAACCGATGCTTTCATTATTGCATGCTTTGACTATATGTATAAGATGTAAGTTGTTCATTTGGTTACTTGTACTAGCGTAATTGCTAACCCCTATGGGGACCCGTTTTGGGGAAATTCGTTTTATGAATTTCAGGTCAGGTTCATCGAGACAAGCGGGCGCTGGACCAGTATGCGGATGATGGTCGTGCGTGATGATTGTGCACGAGTGGTGTCTTATTGTCTTCTACCTTTTTACCTTTTGTGGGTTTGTAAACTAATAGAAGTACTTGAGTACTTAAGAGTTCTTGTTTGTCCGGATTGTATTGTTGTCTATTGTGTTTGTGTCGGATGATTGTGTTGTGTTTGACCGGTTGAACCGGGTGGATTATTTTGTTTTGCGTCTTTATGACGAGGTGTTATTTTGAGTATGGTGGTTGTTCAGCCTGGTGGGTCCCATATAGGGATTCACGGTGCTGTAATATACCTCGAATATCTTGGGGGTGTTACACTAACGATGCTAACGTGGTTTGCAATTTTTTAGGGGATGTGATTTTCTGCAGGTTTGGGACGCCTAGAGCTGTGATTAGTGAGAGAGGCACGTATTTTTGCAATAGACAACTTGCAGGTTTGCTTAAGAAGTATAGCATAACGCATAAGGTCACAACGGCTTACCTTCCACAAACTTCCGGGCAAGTCGAAGTGAGTAATAGACAGATAAAGGCAATACTCGAGAAGACGGTGAAAACGACAAGGAAGGATTGGGCATTGAAGTTGAACGATGCATTATGGGCATATCGCACGGCGTACAAAACTACGATTGGAATGAGCCCGTATCGCCTCGTTTTTTAGAAGGCATGCCACCTACCTATTGAAGTGGAACACAAGGCGTATTTGGGCGATCAAAGCGCTAAATTTAGATCAAGAAAAAGTAGGTGAAGAATGAATTCTACATTTAAATGAGCTAGATGAGATGCGATATGAGGCGTACGAAAATGCTAAGCTCTACAAAGAACGGACAAAACGGTATCACAACAAGCGTATCATTCGCAAATCTCTCGAACCTGGGATGGATGTTTTGCTACATAACTCCCGTCTTACGCTCATGCCGGGAAAATTGGTGTCGCGATGGGGCGAACCTTTCAAAGTCGTTCAAGTATGGCCACACGGAGCGGTAGAACTCCTTGATCCATGGAATAATGAGCATTTTAAGATAAACGGGCATAGAGTGAAGCCGTACTTCGGACGAAGCTAAGAAATCAATGCCTTTGGGTGCATAGAAGTGCACGATGTCGAAGATTGAGCAAGACGGGAAGAAGTCGAGCTAGTGACTATAAAAAAGTGCTTCTTGGGAGGCAACCCAAGGGAAGTACGATTTATCGTTTTTTATCATTTTATGTTCATTATTAGATTTTCAAAAAAATCAAAAAAAATAATGCATCATGTCCGAGAATTCGACCGCACGACAAAGAATCTCAAAGAAAAATGGCGGACCGTGGTCCATATGACTGGGACCGCGGTCCCTATGTTTTGTACGAGCCCAGTGGAAATGGGCGGACCATGATCCGAAGAGTTGAGACCGTGTTCCCTGTGTGCTGAAGGTAAAACTCCCCCCCCCCCCCCCCCCCTTTTTTTTTTTCTTTTTCCCTTCATCCTTCATTTCCTACCCCCAAATTCTCATTCCCTCATTCCCCCTTCGACTAATCCGATCCATACCAACATTTCATCATTTCTTTTTGTCAATTTCGTTTAGAAAATCATACATTAACATCTATTTCATCATTTAATCGGAGCAAATCAAAGGCATGAATTCAAAACTAAAGTTTTTCTTCAATTTGGGAAATTATGTGATTTTGAAATTTTGTGCTTACATCTTTGAATTGATGCTTGAGAATAGTTTGAAAGTGATTGAATATGTTAGAATTATGAGTTGTGATTCGTTTTTGAAAGGTTTGTAATCCTAATTGTCTCTCCACAAGCTTAAAATTTTTGTGCACGAAAGGTGTTCGATGAAATGTTTCTATGAACTAATCTTTCAAATCTCTTGATTGGTGCTACTTTTGCTAGTTTTTGGAATTCATTAATGCTACATTGACAATTGTTTGCGCCGAACTAATGAGTTTTGCTACTTGATTAGATTTCTTCATTTACGACAAACCTTCGTTTGGGGGGGGGGGGGTGTTTTGAAATTCACGAATTTGTGGCTTAACAATTATAATTTTGCAGGAAATATGACTAAAAACAAGGGAACCACGAAACGTCCTCGGACTGGAGGCAATGCCGAAAAAGGTCAAGGTTCGAGCCATGGACCAGAACAACAAGAACATGATGTTATTCTTTCTCGATTAAATGCGGTGGACAGAAAATATTTCCTTGAGTTGAGCAAGCTAAGAGTCTTCCCGGAAAAGGGTGTGTGGAGTGCTCTTGCAGAGCGTTTCCCCGTTGTCCGGCATTTGTTAAAACGCACAAATTGGGAGGAATTTTTAAAAGGCGATCAGGAATGTGACTTATCAGTGGTTCGCGAATTTTACGCAACTGTGGCTGCGGCACCCGATGGGAGTCTCGAGGGGAAGTGCCGGGGAAACAAGTGCTTATCTCGCCAGAAACGCTTAATGAGAAGCTGGGGTTCCGAGCAGCACCCCGCTATAGCGAGGACTTCGTTGATGAATAATCCAGATTCGCCGCCCGCCCCAATATCTTGCAACCTTTACAAAAATGTTTTGTCCAGCCGGGAGTTACGTTACATCGAGCGGACCAGCGCACTCAAATCCTCTCTATCGAAGCCAAAATGCTATACCATATTATCTGCAACAGCCTTCTGTCGACTCAGGCTCCACGCCGAATTGTTCTCAACCGCCTTGCTTTGGTTTACTCGATCATGGAGGACCACACGATCAATGTTGGGGCTTTAATTTACAAGCTGCTGGAAGAAATGACCAAAACAAAGACCTTGCAAACCGTCTTCTTCCCCACGATGATTACGTTCATGTGCTGCCATGCTGGGGTCACTATCGAGGACTCCAATCCTTCAAATTGAATGTCTACAAGGTCAATGATCCCCTCAAGATCCACAGCTACGGTGGCCCAAGAAGGGGAAGAATGAGGACGAAGATCAACAGGAAGATGAGCATATGCATGAAGTGGGTGGCCCAAATCCTCAAGATGAGTTGATAATGCTTTTCGAGATACCTACTGCCGACCTACATGCAGTCATGAATGAGGTGTGAATCTCTATGGC
This sequence comes from Orobanche coerulescens, assembly GCA_033398695.1. Lineage (NCBI taxonomy): Eukaryota > Viridiplantae > Streptophyta > Magnoliopsida > Lamiales > Orobanchaceae > Orobanche > Orobanche coerulescens. The sequence goes on along the minus strand of CM065805.1, from coordinate 106,123,605 downwards.
CGCCACATAAGCCTACAAAGAGGAGACAAGAGCAATGCAAATCGCATCTTTGATGGAAATGCGCACCGAGCAACGCGCGTACTTTCATGGCTTACAAGATCACCAACAACTCTTCTTTGATGAATTCTGAGGTGAATGGCAAAATCGAGAAGAGCATCGAGCAACAACTAAAAAATTGGCACGGATCTCAGCAGCCCCTTCCGCAAGGGGATTGACCACTTTCTTCAAATGGTACTTTCTTTGCATTTTTTATAGTGTTGTTTTGTTTTCGGTATTTTTATTTCTTTCTTGTGTTCTAGAATTTTTCCGAACTTATTTCTTTTTAATTGGGGACAAGAAAAGGTTTAGGTTTGGGGGGAGGGGGGGTGCAACATCTTCGATTTTTATTTCTTTTTAGTTTGCGTGATTTTTGTTTCTTTTCTTTAATTTTTTTTCTCTTGCGTGATGTAGTAGTTAGATTGTAATAACCTTGTTAATTATTGGGTATATGGATGATTAGACGTGTTTGTACTTTACTCGTGGAGTTTTATAAATATAATTGATTTTTTGACCTTGCGTGTGAATATATAATTTTTGTTACTTGATTTCATGTGTAAGGAATGAGCGTGGTAGTCCAAAAGCCTTGAGTTCTTGTGCCTAATTGAACCGTTGAATTTTAGCGGTAAAATTCTATCATGTGTGATTTCTCTTATTATGGTTTGTATTCTTTATAACTTGCATGATTCTGTCGAATGATGTGTTGATATTTACATACACGAGAAATGATTAGGGCTGCCCATTTTTTGTCTTGAACCTACTTATCTAAAATACCCATCATTTCACATCAATATCCTTTGCTAGCCCCGTTGAGCCTTTAGCCGTATTTTTTTTGAAAAACCCGCATCTTACATCCCCATATCCAAAAGCCATAACTTACCCAAGTATTGGTCCACGTAAGAGCATGAGAGGTTATATTTGAAAAATGAAGGTGTGCAAAGTTTGTGGTGTATAGAGGCAAAAATCTTCTCTCCCGTTCCCCTAAAAATAATAAGCCCCAAAAAAAAGAGAAAAAAGGGCGATCCTAATAGTAATGGGATAGAAAAGAGAGGGGAGGAGAGGAGTGAGCCTAAGAAAAAATAAAAGGGAAGTCGTTGGGTTGTGAGAAATAGGCCAATATCATAAGAATTGCGCTTAACAATGCCGAAAAAAAAAGAGATATATATACGGGAGAATTGAACTAGAATGATCGATCTTGCTTTGAGTGTTTATTTCATATATGTGAGGATCGTATATGCTCTACTTGGACTGAACTTGTAACTACTAGCCAAATTTTCCAAACCTGAGCCATAGCCTCGTTACAACCAAAAGTAAGACCATATGACTCGTGTTTTGTGAATATTGATGCGTTTGATGAAGAGAAGAAGTGCAAGCATATATTAGAACTTTCCATTCGAATTGAGTTGAGCGTATTAACCTCTCTAAACACTTGATATATGATTGAATTGATAAAATTCTGTGAGGGACTACTAAGACTTGTCTTCTTGCATGTTAGATCAAGTGCCATTGCTTTCCACTCATTTGTGAGTTTAGGCTACCATGACGAATTACGAGACTTTACGATACGTTTACATTCTCGGTTGATTGTATGTATACCCGATGATTAACTTGATTATTCAATCCTCCTCTTCTTCTTTGTCGTGTGTTTTATTTCTTTTTGCTTGGGGACAAGCAAAAGTTTAGGTTTGGGGGGATTTGATGAGTCCATTTTTGATCGTCTCATTCCATTCTATTGAGTCGTGCTTTTGTTTGTTTTTAAGTGTTTTTGTTCCTTTTACACTTGGTATGTTGTGTTTTTGTTTTTTAGGTAACCGGACGAAGATTGTGGTGAAATAAGTGCTTTTATGGCCAATATTGGAGTTTATGACGATCAAGAGCAAGTCGGGAGCGAGAACATGGCCTAAACGATGAAGATTGAAGCAATGTCAGGCGTATTTTCTAATTTCCAGATTCATTACATCGATCTAGGATGTGTTCTCCATATGTATGGATTGTGAAAGCAGTTTCGCAACGGTATATTGTACGCTAAATTCCGAGGTGCATTGAGCGAGATATGACTTCTAGACCATGGCCACGCAGTCCGGACAGCGCCCGGACCGCGATCCAAATTCAGACCGCACCCGGACCGCAGTCCCAAATTCAACCCACGCAGCAGCACCCAGCCAAAACACCCAGACCGCGGTCCCAACCTCCCAGAACGCGGTCCACCCCCTGTTTGTGCAGAAAATGCGATTTTCCGCACTTTTTGCGATTTTTGACAGGTATATAAGGGAAAACTCAGTTTTTATCTATTTTGATTGTTCTAAACATCTAGAGATACATTTTGTGAATGATATTTATAACTTGTAAGAAGATTAGTGATTTTTTGAAGGAAGAACATCAAACCTTTTGGGGATTCAATTTCGTTTTTGCAAGGGAAGATTTCTACCATGTCTTATTCTATGATTTTTGCTATTATTATGGAAATGATCATGAGTAGCTAATCTTATCGTATGGGTTTTTATATTGAACCACACACATGTTGTTGATTGCTAGTTTTGATTGATTTTCCGGGTATGAGTTTGGGATTACTCCTCTTTTGTTGCTCTATCATTTTGCTTGTTGTTATTGATAATATTGTGCACGAATATTGTTTAGAGAAATTAGAACTTAGGATTTAGATCGTCAAACCTTGATTCTAAGGTGCTAGTACTGAGATATACGAGGGTTTTTATCAGTCTTCGCCATCAAATGGTCCGGTAGAAGTGATTGTGAATGTTCTTGAGCTTTTTCTATGATCTTTTAGCGATTTACCTCATCAAAAGTAGTCGCCTAATCGATTGTTAGTCAGAGATTCTTCCCCATCAAAGGAGTTTCTCTTATTATTGAATAGAGCAATCGCGATTTCTAAGATTTACTGCCATCAAATGGGTTTCTTTTAATTATGTGCAATCGGTGATTTCCAACCACTAATTCTTTGAGTATCGAAACTAATAATTGATAACGTGTGTGTAGGTGATTCTAAACTCCTATATCATTCTCATAATTGTAATCTCTAGGTAATCCAATATTAAATTCGGTGTTTTTAACGCTTCGATTAATTTAATTTTCCGCACTTGTGTTTACGATTTTACATCTCAATCGAACCATTCACAGTATTTTAATTTATTTTACTTTTGTTAATTCGACTATTTGCCAAACATAATTGATCTTCAAACCGTTTCCAACTCCTTGTGAGATTGACCTCGGCGTTACTTGTTGCTTCCTTCAAAAAGCGATTCGTACACTTGCGAGTTTTTAATTTGTTCATCAAGGGGAGTTTACCCGTTTTATTTGTCATATGTAATTTTTTCGATTTTATTGATTTTTGATTATTATTACAAAAAGGGGGAGAAGAGTAGAATATAATGGAAAAATGGAGGATACAAGTCATGGAAGAATGATGAGAAAAATAATGCTAATATCCCGATCATGAAAGGGGAGAAAAACATAAAAGAAGAAAGTTGAAAATGAGAAGTAGTTGAAAAGGAGAAAAGAAAAGAATGGGAGAAGCAAACTAACGAAACGGACAAAGCCGAAAAATTTGATCTGTATTATTTTTATTTTGTAGGTGTATAATCCCATCGAAGGTTGTTGTTTTGTCATCATCAAAAAGAGGGAGATTGTTGGAATATCCTATTCCACATATTTATAAAATGGTTTTGATGATGAGTTATTGATGTGTTGTTGATCAATTAAAATAACAATGGAACGAAGCAAAACAACAAAGAAGTAGAAGGAAACGAGCTGGGCAGATTAGCATGTTCAACGCACGCTCACTCAGAGAATAGCACACACAAGAAGGATTACATACGTACGCTGAACTAGAAGTTTTACGCACGCTAAAGGAAGGTCAATACACCACAACGGTCACAACAAAATGACGTAAGCAGTGATGTAGAAATAGCGGACGCTACAAATGTAATACCCGGTTGTAATTCAGTCATTATCATTCAGTGCTTATCATTCTGTAATTGTCACTCAGTAATTTTCACTCATTAATGATCTTTTGTCACTCATATTAAATCATTGTATTCATCATTCAGAGTAATTGTATCGTGTATTAATCGTCATTCATCATCAATCTAGTTGGAGAATCATGCGATGTTTATCATCGTTGTCATTTTCATAGAGTGCTGTGTGTGAGGAGTAGCGCACGCTACGTACTCTCTTTAGCGTGCGCTAATTGAGTACGGGTAGCGCACGCCACCTCTCAACACTAGCACACGCTAGTTTATTTCAAGCAGGCAGTGTAGTAGGCACTGGACTGCAGTTGGGTTATATGTAGCGCACGCTACGAATGGTAAGTAGCGCACACTAGTAGGTCGGAGTAGTGCACGATAGGCAGCCAATATAGCGCGCGCTAAGGACGGATCAGGCAGAGTCCAGTGGCTACTGGACTGCATTGGATAAATGCATAGCGCATGCTATGAGTGCTCTTAGCGTACGCAAACGGTGTAGTAGCACACGCTGAATATTATGTGTAGTGCGCGCTACCGAGATCAGATCATAGAGCAGGAGGTTCTGGACTCCAGTACTGGGCATCAGATAATTCGTTAGCGTACGCTAACCATTGGTGTTAACGCACGCTAATTACATGGTTGTAGCGCACGCTACAAAAAGGTACGTAGCGCACGCTACCGTTGCAAACAGAGGGTACATCTCCTATATCGAAGGCACCGTACCGGATGGCCCCGACCGAAATGCAGGAGTTGAAGAATCAATTAGAGGATTTGACCGAGAAGGGTTATATTCGACCGAGTGCGTCCCCGTGGGGAGCACTAGTATTGTTTGTCAAGAAGAAGGATGGTTCGTTCCGCTTGTGTATTGATTACCGGGAATTGAACCGGGTGACGATCAAGAATAAATATCCTCTACCCCGTATCGATGATCTTTTGGATCAACTTTAGGGAGCTTCAGTATTTTCCAAGATCGAATTAAGATCTGGATATCATCAGTTGCGAATTCGAGAGTCGAATATCGCAAGGACGGTGTTCCGAACACGCTATGGTCATTATGAGTTTGTGGTTATGCCGTTTGGGTTGACTAATGCACCTGCGGTATTCATTGAGTTAAGGAATTGGGTTTTCATCGACTATTTGGATCAGTTCGTGGTTGTCTTCATTGATGAGATTTTGATTTATTCTCGTGACCGGGAGGAACATGAGTTTTACCTTCATCAAGTGCTCGTCGTGTTGAGACGAGAGCAACTTTTTGGAAAGTTTTCCAAATGTGAGTTCTGGATGTCCGAAGTGACATTTCTCGGACATGTAATTTCATCAGACGGAGTTCGTGTCGACCCTCAAAAGACGGAGGCTATTCGAGATTGGCTACCTCCGAAAAATGTGAAGGAAATCCAAAGTTTCCTCGGATTAGTGGGTTATTATCGACGATTTGTGGAGGGATTTTCTAAAATCGCTCAGCCCATAATGAACTTTTTACGGAAGGATAAGAAATACACATGGTCCGACGCGTGTCAACAAAGTTTTGAGGAACTCAAGATCCGGTTAACTTCAGCACCTGTCCTTTCTTTACCGCAAGGGACAGAAGGATTTGTGGTTTATAGTGATGCATCCGGACAGGGTCTAGGATGTGTACTAATGCAGAATGGGAAAGTTATTGCTTATGCTTCACGACAATTGAGACCTTACGAGGTTAATTATCCGACCCATGACCTGGAGTTAGTAGCCGTGGTATTTGCATTGAAGATTTGGCATCATTATCTTTATGGCGTTAGCTGTCAGATATTCACCGATCATAAGATTTTAAAGTATATCTTTACTCATAAGGAGTTAAATATGCGACAGAGACGGTGGTTGGAACTAATCAAAGATTATGATATCGAGATCCTTTACCACCCGGGTAAGGCGAACGTTGTCGCTGATGCCTTGAGTCGTAAGTCCGTTCAGGAGCATATGCTTGCTCGACACGATTGAAGGAACTTCAAAGAATTTACGAGACCCGGATCGAGGTCAGTTACGCTGAGTATAAGGGAAACTTTGTACGTTGGAGATTTCATCGCCACTTGAGGAGGCGATCAGGGAAAATCAGGGTTCAGACCCATTTTTGTTACGCATTCGAGAGGATGTGACTCAGGGGAAAGCCCCCGGGTTTGTGGTCCACGAGGATGGACTTTTGCGTTTTAAGAATCGGTTGTGCGTACTGGCGAATGATGAGTTGAAAAACTCAATTTTGAGAGAAGCTCATGCTACCCCTTATTCCGTTCATTCGGGGTCTAGCAAGATGTATAAAGACTTGAAACAAAATTACTGGTGGAGTAATATGAAGCGAGAAGTCGCGGAATTTGTTTCGAGATTTTTGACCTGTCAACAAGTCAAGATAGAACATCAGCGACCGGCGGGTATGCTGAAACCTCTCCCTATCCCAGAGTGGAAGTGGGAGGATATTTCAATGGACTTCATCACGAGTTTGCCGACGAGTCATCGTGGCATGAATGCAATCTGGGTAATTGTGGATCGCTTAACTAAATCAGCTCATTTCTTTGAGATTAAGGATACGTGGGGTCCTGAGAGACTTGCCCAGTGGTTTATCAAAGAGATAGTGAGATTGCACGGTACTCCTAAAAGTATCGTTTCCGATCATGACGGACAATTTGTGTCTCATTTTTGGAAATCAGTTCATCGTGCTATGGGAACTCAGCTTAATCTTAGTACAGCTTTTCATCCTCAGTCCGACGGACAATCAGAGAGGACTATTCAGACTTTGGAGGACATGTTGAGGGCATGTGTCCTCGATTGGAAAGATGATTGGGAAGCCCAACTACCGTTGATCGAGTTCACGTCCAACAACAGTTGGCATTCTTAGATTAAGATGGCACCTTACGAGGCCTTTTACGGTCGTCGTTGTCGATCTCCTTTGTGTTGGGATGACTTATCAGAATCAATCGGCACCGAGCCTGATATGCTTATAGTCGCCCGTGAGAAGGTAGCTTTGATCAGGAGTCGTTTGTTGACCGCTCAGAGTCGATAGAAATCTTATGCAGATAATCATCATCGACCATTAGAGTTCGAGACATGTGACCATGTCTTGTTCAAGGTATCCCCGAGTCGTGGTATTTTCCGTTTTGGGAAGAGGGGGAAGTTGAGTCCGAGATTCATTGGACCGTTTGAGATTTTGGATCGAGTTGGCGAGTTAGCTTATCGATTGGCCCTACCTCCGGCGTTGAGTCGAATTCATAATGTGTTTCACGTCTCTCAGTTACGGAAGTATGTTGCCGACCCGAGTCACATACTTCAGTTCGACGAAATCGAGATCGCCGATGATCATTCATATGAGGAGTGTCCTATACGAGTTTTAGAGCGGCGGATCAAACAATTGAGGAACAAGACGATTCTTTTGGTTAAAATTCAGTGGTCTAGACACGGAGTCGAAGAGGCTACTTGGGAACCCGAGGATAGTATGCGGGAGAGTTATCCCGAGTTGTTTGACCCTTAGTTTCGGGGACGAAACTCTTTTAAGGGGGGTGTATGTAATACCCGGTTATAATTCAGTCATTATCATTCAGTGCCTATCATTCTGTAATTGTCACTCAGTAATTTTCACTCATTAATGATCTTTTGTCACTCATATTCAATCATTGTATTCATCGTTCAGAGTAATTGTATCGTGTATCAATGGTCATTCATCACCAATCTAGTTGGAGAATCGTGCGATGTTTATCATCGTTGTCATTTTCATAAGGTGTTGTGTGTGAGGAGTAGCGCACGCTACGTACTCTCTTTAGCATGCGATAATTGAGTACGGGTAGCGCACGCCACCTCTCAACACTAGCGCATGCTAGTTTATTTCAAGCGGCGATCCGGTAGGCCTTTGGGCCCGATTAAGCAGGCAGCGCACGCTACGAATGGTAAGTAGCGCGCGCTAGTAGGTCGGAGTAGCGCACGCTATACAGCCAGTATAGCGCGCGCTAAGCACGGATCAGGCAGAGTCCAGTGGCTACTGGACTGCATTGGATAAATGCATAGCGCACGCTATGAGTGGTCTTAGCATACGCAAACGGTGTAGTAGCGCACGCTGAATATTGTGTGTAGCACGCGCGCGCTACCGAGATCAGACCAGAGAGCAGGAGGTTCTGGACTCCAATACTGGGCATTAGATAATTCGTTAGCGCACGCTAACCATTGGTGTTAACGTACGCTAATTACATGGTTGTAGCGCACGCTACAAAAAAGGTACGTAGCACACGCTACCGTTGCAAACAGAGGGTACTGAACTACCCAGTACACCCGTTAGCGCATGCTAAGCACAGGAGCTAGCGCACGCTAACTGATGCTGCTATAAATAGGACAGTTCAGTCCTTTCTTCATCATTTGTCATTTCTCTTTGTTTCTTCGACGGTTTTGGGCGATTCCGGGCGATTTGGAGAGTTTTCTTCGAGGTGTAATCATCAATCATCATCTTCAAGCTTACCATTCGGATTAATCATCATTTCATCATCCTCATCACATCAAATCAATGTATTAATCTCTTGGATCTAGAATTTCGGATTTTTAGGTTTTTCCTTCCGATTTCTTCGTGTAAGCTTGGATTGTTGTTGGAATATGTTAGATATGGATTATCTACCTGGGATGAATGTATTCCTACGGATTTAATAGCTATTTTGGGAATTATTTCAAGAACCCTTGGGTTTGACTTCGGTTAATTTGGGGATTTTCCGATTGATGTTGTTGTAATCTTGAATTGTTGATTCCTATTGGATTATTGATTCCATTGAAATTGTTTTGCTGGTTTGAATCAATCATTTGAAAGTTGGTTTCGATAATTTGGGTTTGGTTGTAACCAACAGGAAGGATATTTACGATGTATTTGTTAGAGTGCATCTACGAGTTTGGATATTATTGTATCGACGTTTGAGTTGGTTATAATCGTGTTTGATACGTGTATTGAACGGATTATTGGTAATTGTGTTATTCAAGGTTGTTCGAGCAACCGACATTTCATTTAGGACGTTGTTCGTGGACGGACATTCTTCATCGGTGTTGCGTAAGTTAATTCTTACTCAGTTAAAAGGATATTCACTCCTTTCGTTGTTGTTCATTCATAATCATAATTCATTCATAAAGTACTAACCGTATTGAAACTTGTCATTCACGAGGAATGACGGTTCCAATCATTTCATTGAGCTGTCATTCATTTCACCATCATTTCATCTTGGTGAGTCGTTATTGATTTTCGATGTCACTTTTGTTATATCGTGCCATTCCGGGTCATACTGGAGTTCCGGTTGGTATGTGTAGGATTTTCATGTCGGGCACATTTAAGTCGTGTGTTGGTTGTTGGCCTCACATTGGACTGTGCACACGAGGCGATTGCTTCGTGAGACTGATTAGGTACAAGACCACACATGTATTCGATTGATACTTGTCGGTGGCTTGTGCACGGACACATTTCCATCTCGGGCGTAGTGTGGCGCCATTCTTTGATCTGTACTGTTAGTTGATTCATATAACATGTTTGATTGTGTATGTTTTCAACAGGATTGTGTTTATTCAACTCTTGAGGATTGTTGTTTTGTGTAACTGACCTCGTTGGGGGATATTGTTTTTAAGGTCATGGCAAGGCAAAAGCACGGGAAGAGCATGTTGACGGCGAGGAGTCCCAGTGATACTAGTAGGGGGCCCCAGTCTCTTCAGTCATCCTTGTTTTCTTCATTTGTATTTCCGCTGCAGAATTCCGTTTGGAATGTTTATTCATTCAGGGTGGTGTATTTTATCTTCATGTAAAATATACTAGTATTCGGTATTATCCTGGTGTATTGTATTTAAGCTCGTCATCGGAGTATTTGATAATATAATGTGGTTCAGTACTGCTATTATATTATTTAAATCATTAATTTTCATTCGCCTGGTGGGTCCCAGTCGGGGGTCCACGACACCGTAATATCCGCCTAGTTTGGGGTGTTACAACAAATGATAAATAGCGCACGCTAAAGAGCATTCGCATTCAAACCAAATCAATCCGTTGGATTGATTCTAGAAGGTCAAAAGGCTTGCAACGGTTATATCACTTTAACATAACGTACACTACAATAAAAGGTTAATGTACGCTACGAGAAGAACATTACGTACGCTACGGTGAATACTTACGTACGCTAATGTAAGATGCAGTGGCCACTGGACTGATGTGATCAATAGGTAACGCACGCTATACGTACGCTAAACGGAATATCGCATGCTAGAAGGAAGCATAACACACACTGATGAACACAGGCAGTAACGGCTAGTTGAGGGAATTTGCCTATAAATACCAAGTCATTTGATATCAATCTACACAACAATTCCAAGCAAAGACACATCTCATATTGTTATATTTATTCTTGTTGTATTTGTGCTCAATTGATAAGTATTTGAGTGTTCATACAAGAAAACATACATGAGAGGAAAGATACGGATTGTAGATTGATTCGGTGTTATTAGGATCGTTGATCCGGCATTAATAGAATCATATCAAAATCCGAATGAGGTTTGTCTAGTACCAATAGAAAGCTAGATAGGTTGATTCCTTGTCTGATAGAAAAAGAAAACGGTTGAGCTTGGACCGACAAAAAGACAAGTGTGTAACGATATCCCTAGGATCAATAGAAGACGAGGCACAGAGGTTGATCTTAATCCTAAAGAAAAAGATATAGAGAGAGGACGTTGGCACTTGGCCGAACCTCTATAAATCTTGTGTCATTTACTTTCCGCAATTTAATTACGCTTTCGCAATGCAAAAGAGTTTGATACACTCTACTATACTCCGCGTCTATTTTAAAACGATGAAGGTACCAAAATTAATCAACAATAGTTGAGCATGAAAAATAAAAAACTCCTCAAATTAAGTAACTTTCACTTCTACCTTTCATCAACCGACTGATTCTACTTATTTTCTCAAGGTAACCATTGACTCTATTTAAATGGATATTTACAAGGCTTGGAAAGAAATATTAAGGCTAAAAAATTTTGAAACATACAATTTTAACCGGTTAAAATGATTTACGAAACTTGTATATAGCTAACTTATTGGTGTTATGGCGAGATCTAGAAATCACTCAAAAAGGATAAACAAAATAAATATACACACACACACACCAATCCAACCGAACATTACACCATACACAAATAACAAAAATTAATTTAAACAATCACACCAAAATCAAAATTACCAAACTGTTCAAAACATACCACCCCCAACCTTAACGAAACAATGGTCCTCATTTTTTGTAAAAAATGAAAAGCTAAGGAGAAATCCTTATTGTGTGGAAGAACAACGGAGTATTGGTTTAAAGTAGGCTTCCCTGTTATGGAATATGATGCTTAGCTTTAAGCATTTTTGGATGTGCAAGAAAAATGAGTTTGGCAAAACAACAAAAGAAAATATATACCCGGAAGTATAACACAAATAACTTAGATGCACTTTAGGAAAGTCCGAAGAGTCGCCTAACGCTGCCATCAATGGTTTTATTAAAAAAATAAGAAAAAATTACAGAAATAGAAATAACAACACATAAATTATGGATATATGCTCGTCAAGAGGTCAAAAATGTAATACCCGTAATTTCGATTTCTGGTAATTTCTTTTTTCGGCCGGAGTCCATTTTGACGACTCGCTCATGACCGTTTCGTCATTCTGAGAATGATTAATTCTGCACTTTTTGTCATCTGAGTTCGTTTCGGTGTCGTTTTGTTGAGTTCCGTGCTTTTTGGCGACTTTCCGCACTTGAGTTCGATTCTTGCGAATCTCGTTCAAAACTGCTGTTTCGAGTTTCCCGTAAGTCCGTTTCACTTTGTTAGACGTGTTGTGAACTTCGGTTTGGTTATTCGATCACGTATCGTGATTTTCGGGCATTTTGGGCCATTTTGTAATTTCTTGAAAGTTACGGGTATCCGTATCTGTAATTGTTGTCTCGAACCATTTCTTGGTCGCGTATAATTAATTATTGCATTATGTTTTTATTTCGGGTCGTTGATGTCGTCCGCGAACTTTTCGTCGTGTTCGTTCCGTGCGTTTTCGGAAATCGAGTCGTCGAGCCCTGGTGTTCGAGCACCGCCGGACGGTTGCGGATCGCCGGACGATTGCGGGCACCGCCGGACAGTGGTAAGAACCGGCGTAGCGCACGCCACGCCCGTAAGATCGCGCGCGCTAACCGGCAGTGTAGCGCACGCTATCGGCCGCCTAATGCACGCTATCGGGTCCGGGCAGCGGGGGTTACGAGGTTCGACTCGGTCAGATCGGGCAGTAGCGCACGCCATCGCTTGGCCGTAGCGCATGCTAACCGGCAGGGGTAGCGCACGCTGTCGGCCGACTAGCGTACGTTACCTGGGCGAACTTTTTAGTCCAGAGGTTACTGGACAGGTCGGCTAGCGTGCGCAGGCTTCCGGCCGTAGCGCACGCTAGCGGGAGTCGGGTCGGCAGGTTTGGTCGGTGGTGCCGGATCGTGCGGGCCCTGGCCGAGGGTACTCGGCCGATACCGGCCGATAGCGCACGCTAGTCCGGGAAGGCTAGCGCACGCTAGTTCCGGCCCAGTATAAATGTGACAGAGCAGACACATTTTCATTCATTTCTCACTTCCTTCCTCTTCTATCCGCGGCTGGCGATTCGAGAGTGGCGAAGCCATGTTGTTTGACAACAAATCCACGAAGTTCATGAGTTCATACCATCAATCAATCATCCGTTATCATCCTTTGATCCAGCGAATCAAGGTAATCTTACCTTAGAACCCTAATTTCGTGAATTTGGGGTTTTTTTGCATTTTTGTCCGATTCTTTCCGTGTTGTTGATTAATTCATGATGGGTATAATTAATCTTGGTAGTATTCTTGTGTTTAACATCATTTAATCCATTGTTCTTCGTCGAATCGAAGTATATTTCTTGATTTCCTTCGAATTGACTTTTTGGGGGATTTGTTCTCGATCTCATTTTTCATCCGTTTTTGATGGATCGATTGTGGTTAAATGATGTTGTTAAACACATTCTATGGATTGTATATCCATATTTCAACTTGGAATTCCGTTTTCGTGTCTTGTCGGGACGAATCGTGTTCTTGGCCGTTTTGGGGAAAACACTTGAACTTTCATCATTCGTTCTTTGAATTCAACAGCTTTGAGTCGTGTTATGGAACTCATTTCATTGTTGTTATTGTACTTCATAGTTTATGAACGCGAGTTGGCGATCGGTGGAATCGGCGGGTTCGTAGTCGGTTCGTGTCAACCTACTTCGGTCGATTCTCCGCGTAGTTCTTATTTGAGGCAAGTACCTTGCTCATACATTTCTTATTTTGTGGATATGATGATCGGTGTTCGTCTTGGTGTGTTTGTTTGGTTGTTTGAAATGAAGATTCAAAAGATTTCGGTTGGGCTTCGTTAAAGGCTCCCTTTCAAAACGCGTGTGTGTTTTGTGAACGGTATGTTTGGGAATTGATTATGATTTGATCATTTTGAACGTTGAAGGCTTTGATGATATCCCTATTGTTTAAAGTTATGGAATCATGTATTCCGTGTTTAATCTTGTTATTGTGTTTTAAAGAGTTTGATAATGTTGTCGGATAAATGGCCATCTCTAGTAAGTATTCTTGATGAACTTACATTCTTAGCATATTAGTATTGCATGAGTAACGTGTGTGTGTGTATGCTCACTAAGGGTTAGATCCGACGGGGTCTCAGTAGGGCTCCACGAAGCTGTGGGACCGCGAGCTTGCTTTTAACCACTACGGGTTAGATCCGACGGGGTCTCGGTAGGGATCCACGAAGCTGTGGGTCCGCGGTTAATTGTGGTGCATTTTGCAAATGTGATTTGATATTGGCATTTCCGGAAATGAGTGCTTTGGAACTATGTTTTCATGATTGCATGCATCGACTAAGTGTGTAAGAGGTAAGTGTTCGTTTGGCTTACTTGGCTAGGATGGCACTAGAGTATTTTGTTGTTTGTTTTAAATCCTTTATTTGTGGATTTTGATGTTGGGAGACGAACCTTGTGGTCGTTCTTGTGTAGTGTGAGTTGATGAGATTTGGGGCTAAAATCCCAATGGTTTTGTAAAAGTCATTTTATGGATTTGGGGCTAAAATCCCAACAGTTTGGTAAATGTCATTTTTCGGAAAGTAAACCTTTGGGGCGGTGACCCCTTTTGTCTTTTGGATTTTGAAAAGTAGGATTTGATAATCCTAAATTATTTTCTATTAAAACTCTCGATGGCATTCTAAACTGTTTTTATAAATTTTTCCATTGATTTGTGATCTTTCGATTTTGGAACGTTTTCTCAAATTCTTGCCTCGGGAAGTGCTTTTTGTTTCGTTTGGATCTTTGAGGATCCTGGTTATTGTTATTCGTGGAATGTAAATTGTATGGCTCGTATTTGCACTTTGTTCTTGCACTAGCAAAACAGTGGAGTTTTGCTAACCCCCGAGTATTCGGGGGGTGGATGTCTGTTTTTGCATTGAGGTTTTGGAGCATAACACAGGGTCGACACGAAGGATGATGAAAGATGATCGATACTAATCACATGAGGAACCGTACATCGTGTATTGGTTCAGTTGTACTTTATTTTCCGCTGCTATATTTTTCCCGTTGTACGGGTGTGGTTGTATTTTGACCCCTGCATGGGCATGAGTTGTATTTGAGTTGTATGTATTTATTGAAAGACCAAATCGGTCTCCTGAGCCATTTTAGCCTTAAAGGCATGGTTGAGTTGTTATATGTTGTTACCAGCCTGGTAGATCCTTGAGGAAGGGTTCTACGGCGTGTAATATCCCTGAGCGGATTGGGGGTGTTACAAAAAAGAAACTCCTTAAGCTACCATCAGTTTTATAATTTTAATACACCCACTAAAAAGTAAAAACAATAAGAAGACTGAAGAGGAATATCAAAGGAAAAGGAATGCATTAATTTTGTGTTTTCGCACAGTGCAATAATGTTAGCTAGAGCTGGATCTGGTTTTGGAACAAATTCAATAAGTGTATTAATCAGATCTTCTGGTGTTGTTGCGACGACTATGATTCATTTAGCACGCTTAGAAATAAAACCTTTTTAAGAAGAGTAGTTAATGAACGATAGTAAACCATCATAGAAACCATTGACATTTAGCAAGCCTATTGGTTTATTATGAATATGTAGCTGAGATCTGTTAACCAAATGAAAAAGTTCCTCAAGAGTGCCAAAACCAACCGGAAGGGTGATAAAGGTATCAACATTATTCATCATATGAGTTATGCTGTCTTGCATATTCACAGTTCTGAACTCATCTGCAATGGTTGCCCCGATGATCTTACTTTTAGCTAGAGATTTTGGAATGATTCCCAACACTTTTATTCCTTCCATATAGGTAGAAGCAGCAGTGCGTCCCATTAATCCTAGACTTATGTAACACCCCAAAAAGGCGGCCATTACAGTGCCGTGGACCCCACACTGGGACCCACCAGGCGATACCCAAAATACATATTAAATACACAATAAATGTGATACCGAACCACAATACATAGTACAAACTCCGATTAGGAGTTCACAGTAGTATGGCCAACGGCCTCATTACACACAGGATCCGAAATACGAGTATAATCCATATGGAGATGGAATATACCTTAAATAACAATACATAGTCCACAATTAAAAATAAAGCGGAAAGATAACATTACACGGTTCGAACAAAACCGGACGATAAAAGACTTGGGCCCCCCAAACTAGTATCCTTCTAACCCTTCGCCGTCACCATGATGTTCCCGTGCCTTGCCTTTTCCTCGACCTAAAATACAAGACAAGTATTTCGCCCAACACAGGGTCAGATATACGTGATAAATAATTTCTCAAGATATTATACAATTCACATATATTAGATCTCAAGGAAAACAACTCGACTAATGAACATACCCCTCGGGCGTATGAACGGTTAGTCACAAAACATCGAACACATCCAAATATATATATGGACTATGAACGACCAAAATAGTATGGCTCAATGATGGAAATAACAGTACGCCCGATCCGGAAATGTGTTAGTGCACATGTCCACCCTATATACGGAATCCAGGATATACGTGGGACAATGTACCTAATTAGCCTCACGAACTACGTCTCATGTGCACAGTCCAATACGGAAACATCCACGCATGACTATATATGTGCCTGGCTAAAAATCCTACACAATGACCAATCGGAACGCAGATATGATTCCGGAGATGTCACGATACAACATGACAACGAATTCAATAAATCACATATTCGATTAAGGATCAAGAAACTCACCGAAATGACAATAAGGATCAATGATATCAATGATTCGAATGTGACGAACTTGGGAATGTAATCCCACGATGAAAACGGAACATCATCAAGAATAATATCAAACGATGGATCACAAATTTATAAGTGTTTCACACACACGAAACGCATAATCATCACAAGAATCCTAACACCATTATAACCAAGCAAGATAACTTGCCTCAATACGGAGGCGAGAATAGTCCTTCCTTGTCAAACGAACGAACGGTCCTCGACTTAATATCGGTTACTCGAACAATCAAACTTGTAAGGGATATAATCCATTCAATAACACATTCTCATAACTATCGATGTCTAGTTCAGTGAATCAATATCCTAAATTCAATTCACTTAGTTCGACTATCTTTGTATTAATTTCATTTCGAAGATTCATACTAACTTCAATTTATACTCATTATTGGTTATCATTCAAGGTGTTCTCAATTATTCGTATGGTTCAAACGGATGAGAATTTATCATGAACAATCATCAAGGAGAACTTCTCTAAAATTGATATGCCGATAGAATTTCTTAAAACAACATCAATATTTTGAAAGATATAATCCGAACAACTACGTTTCATAAAACATTGGTTAAAACGAAGGTTAGTCGGTGATTATCATTGTTCAATGAATCATGAGTTTGTAAAATTAATACTATGTTCATCGGTTATGAGTTCACCAAGTTAGGTTAATGACATAGTCGATTTATTCATCCCAAGACTATCATGAAATCATCATCAAGGTGGATTAAACACCTCTGAATTAAATCTTTATGTTGATATGATTCAATGTTCAAACAATTTAGATGATGATCTTAAGTTCATTTATTTTAGAATCTTTCTAAACATGATGGTTTACTTCAATATAATGATAACAATCCTACAACTCAACATATCTACAATGAAACTAAGGATCATTATTGTCTTAATGATGATAATAGTTCAGCAAGAGGAGTGAGTTTCTGTTAACCATGATTACTACCATTTAAAGCATCAAGAACACATCACTACAAAACCCTTAATCATTATATTCATCATTAAGTTGTTAAAAGTTCAACTACAAACATGTTTAGCTTGATTAATTCATCATTAGGTGAAGTATACTCTAACACTAACAGTATAACTACGAAACTATAGGGTGGAATCATATAACATACCTTCAGAAATGAAGAACACTACACCAAAATCACCACTCTAATCTTCAAGAATGTAATATCCGCAATTTTCGATTTTCGGTAAATTTCTTTTTTTCCGCCGGAGTCCATTTTGACGATTCGCTCATGACCGTTTCGTCATTCTGATAATGATTAATTATACACTTTTTGTCATCCGAGTTTGTTTCGGTGTTGTTTTGTTGAGTTCCGTGTTTTTTAACGACTTTTCCGCACTTGAGTTCGATTCTTGCGAATCTCGTCCGAAACTGCTGTTTCGAGTTTCCTGCAAGTCTGTTTAACTTTGTTAGACGTGTTGTGAACTTCGGTTTGGTTATTCGATCACGTATCGTGATTTTCGGGCGTTTTGGGCCATTTTGTAATTTCTTGAAAGTTACGGGTATCCGTATCTGTAATTGTTGTCTCGACCCGTTTCTTGGTCGCGTATGATTAATTATGGTATTATGTTTTCATTTCGGGCTGTTGATGTTGTCCGCGAACTTTTCGTCGGGTTCGTTCCGTACGCTTTCGGAAATCGGGTCGTCGAGCCCTGGTGGTCGGGTACTGGCCGGACGGTTGCGGGACTGGCCGGACGATTGCGGGCACCGGACGGACAGGTGAGGCAGGAACCGGCGTAGCGCATGCTACGGCCGGAAGGCTGCGCGCGCTAACCGGCAGGTGTAGCGCACGCTATCGGCTGGCCTAACGCACGCTATCGGAGTGCAGGCGGTGGGGTTACGAGGTTACGGACTCGGCCAGATCGGCGGGTAGCGCACGCCATCGGTCGTGAGCGCACGCTAACCGGCAGGGTAGCGCACGCTTGGCCGACTAGCGTACGTTACTGGTGAGTTTGTTAGTCCGGAGGCTACGGGCAGTCGGCTAGCGCGCGAGCCCGGCCGTAGCGCACGCTAGCGGGAGTCGGGCGGGCAGTCATGGTCGCGGGTGGTCGGTGGTGCCGGGTCATGCGGGCCATGGCCGAGAGTGCTCGGCCGATACTGGCCGATAGCGCACGCTAGTCCGGGGAGGCTAGCGCACGCTAATTCCGCCCCAGTATATATATGACAGACCAACGACTTTTTCATTCATTTTTCATTTCCTTTCTCTTCGGTCCGCGGCTGGGGTTTTGGAAGAGACGAAACCATGATGTTGGACAATAAATCCATGAAGTTCTTGAGGTTATATCGTTGATCAATCTTCCTATAACATCCTTCGATCCAGCGAATCAAGGTTAGATCTTTAGAACCCTACTTTTGGGGAGATTTGGGGGTTTTCGCATTTTTGTCCGATTCGTTCCGTTTTATCGATTAATTCATGATGAATATGATTAATCTTGTTGGTATTCTTAGTTTCCCTACGGATTCATGGTATATTTCGTGATTTTTACGGAATCGAGAGGGTTTGGTTGTGGTTCGCCCTCGTTGTTGTTTATATACGAATATACATGAATCGTAGGCGGGTTTTCGGGTGTATTCCAATTTCGTATTCATTTAGAAATGGTTGTGATTGTATTCTTCAAATCGTTAGGTTCGGTTTCATTGGTTCCTAGTGTTCGTCGGTGACTTTCCTTTCCGTTCGTTGCGTCGTCAATAATTCAAGGCAAGTATTTTTGGAAACCTTTATGCTTAACGTGAAATGGTAATGTATATTGTGTGTGATTTGCTATCCTCGGGAGGGTCCGACGGGATCACGGAGGGAATCTATGGCTTCGTCCTGGATTCATGAGTTTGTTTCGCTAGCCAGCTCGGGAGGGTCCTTAGAGGCCTCGAGTGGGATTCGTGGCTTCGTCCCGGTCCTAGGTGACGTGTGGTGCTTGATTTGTTTTATGAATGTGGCCAGCTCGGGAGGGTCCTTAGAGGCCTCGAGTGGGATTCGTGGCTTCGTCCCGGTCCTAGGCAAATTGTTTGACTGTTTGTTTCCGGAAAAGACATGTCTGGTTTTGGCTTTTGAAATTGATATTGGTGCATGTACTATGAAATGTGTAAGCGATTGGTTTGCCTTGAATACTTGTACTAGCATAATTGGTAACCCCTTTGGGGACCCGTTGTCGGGGAAATTCTTGTTATGGATTTCAGGTTATGTTCAGCCAGACGAGCGGGCGCTGGGATGGTACGAGGATGTCGGCCAAGGTTGTTGACATGTGCAATTGAGTCTTGTTATTTCCTACTGTCTCTTTTGATGTGGATGTTTTCCAAATTGTAAACTTATAGATTGTACTCGCGAGTACTTAGGCTTTTCCTTTCGGATTGTGTTTGGACTTCGTTGGAGTTACTGTATTTGTCGGTTGATGTTTATTATGCCGGTTGTACCGGACGTGTTGTTTTATGTTCTTGTTGTTAACAATTGTTTCCTTGCTAACCGAGACGGTTAGTCGAGAGGTGTTTTCTAATGTTAGCCTGGTGGATCCCATGTAGGGGTCCACGGCGTTGTAATACACCTCGAATATCTTGGGGGTGTTACAGAAAATGGTATCAGAGCTCTAGGTTTATGGATACCTAGGCTTGTTGGTTATTTGGGTCTAGTTGTGTTTTGTTTTGCACATTGTCACACCGCTGCCGGCATCTCAGTACATCCAGTGCTCGTAAGTTTTCCTTACTCGATTCTCTTGTTTTCTCGTATTGAAATTCCACTTCTTGAACTGTGATTGCCTCTCTCGTACTTATCGTCGAGTTGTTTTTCGATCCATCTGGTTCGTTTACTTTTGATTCTAGTATTGCGCAGTCCTTTGTCTCTCTGGAGTATGTGCGCCGTTCTGGGCTTGACCGTTTGTCGTTTTGTGAGCCTTCCATCGCTAAACTTCCTAGCATTGGTGGGATCGTTGGTGATCGAAAGATCCGTGTTTTGCTCCGTGGTATATTGTGAGAGGGCTTGACTCTCTAGTCTTTTGTTGTATGATGGAATCTGTGTTTGGTAATTGCGGTATACTAAATGTATGTTGAGCCAAATGTACTGATGGGTCGGACACCGAAGGGTGCAGTATGATGTAGAAGTTTTGAACATTGATATGTTCCGGTATAGGTATTGATGGCAGAGTTTGTTGAGAAACTCACATAGCTGGTTTCGACATACGTCCAAATCGGTGATCTTTGGTTACGCTGTCAAACTTGAAGAGATAGTTTGACATATGCTTGGAATTAGTATTCCCGAGTTGCGCTTGTTGAACTGGTGATTTTTGAATGCCGTATATGCGTGTGTTCGGGAATTGTTGGTACTTGGCTAATTATTGTTATTTACAACCAATGTGTTTCTATTAATAATAATACATGCGGCGTGCATGCTTGAAAATCTCTGAGACTTGATCGTATTGTGGGTTTTTGAAAAGTGACATGAATTTGGGCGAGCCAGCCTTGTATTTTCAAATAAAACCTTGTGTCGTATTTAAAGGTCGTGTTTAAAAGTGTTTAGGACATTTTATAAAATGCTACCGATGTTAAGCCCTTGTCGTGTTTAAAAGGGTCTTGAAAACAATTTTTAACTTATCGGTTTTATTTTCGGATAACTAGAGTATACGATTTTAAAATCAGATTAGCCTGGGGAAACATAGGATGTCGAGTCAGGTTGTGTTGGTTGAGTTTTGTCTCGTCGGATTTTGTCTGACTTAGTCGCATCGCGACGCGTCATTTGAGATCATTGGTCGTGATTAGTATCGAGGGGCGGTCGTCACTTACGTGCGACCTATGGATGTAAAACTCCCTTCCTTGTGTTGTGCCTCGTGTGACACGAGTTATTTGTATGATTAGTCGTTAAATGATGGGATCCTTCCGTGGATTTTGATTTCACAATATGTGTTTATTAGACTCTCGTATTTGGTTTATACGAGGAGTGTCGTCACTGCTGATGTATTTTCGTACCACATTTTATCCGCTGCGTGAGTTCTTTCAAACGACTTTCAGTATTTTGCAAACTGAGTTTTATTTCGTAAAACCGATTCCTTGAATCAAGTTTTGGCATTTTGGCCTTGAATATTTCATGATGGTTTGACAAATGATTATGTGAGCTTTGGGAAATATTACCGTCATTGGTCTTTTTAGCATTTTCGAAATGAGATGGGAAATTGTGCTTAGCCTGGTAAACCCGTGTGAGAAAGGTTTACGGCATGTAATTTTTCTGATATGTTCTGTTGTTGTCTCTGTGGGTCGTTAGCGCACACTACCTGGTAGTTCAGGGCAGTCCAGGAGCTACTGGACTGGGTCTGAAGTTCTCGTTAGCGCACGCTAACACTTGGGGTTAGCGCACGCTAACAGTGTATTTTTGGTCAGGAGTTTTGTTGGTGCCGTGATAGCGCACGCTAACCTTAATGATTAGCGCACGCTAATTGTGTCCAGTATAAATACTGGACACCAGTCTAGAAGATGCATTTTTCTTCATTTCTTCTTCTTCCTCCATGAGTTTGAGACGTAGCGACTCGGTTTCGCATCTGGGCTGATTTTTCTTCCATCCAAAGGTGATTTGGAGTATCCTAGATAATTTTTAACATCATCTAATCCATTGTTCTTCGCCGAATCTAGGTATTTTCTTGAATCCCTAGAGTTTACTTTTTGGAGTTTTGTTCTTGATATCGTTTTCCATCCAGTTTTGATAAACCGATTGTTGTTTTAACGATGTTGTTAAACATATCCTAAGGGTTGTATATCACTGTCGTGATTTTGAGCGATTTGATGCGTGTGATATGATGTGTTTAAGTGAATGTTGATACGTGTGAATTTTGGGCATTTTGGCCTATTGTACTTCTGAAAAACCTTGAGTATCTTAGAAAATAAACCTCGAGACGTACTTTTAAAATAAATTATTTTCTCACAGTGCTCTCAAGATGCCTACTAGTGCCACGCTATGTTTCAAAATTATTCTACTTTGAGGATCAAAATATTTTGAGATATTTCTAATGATATAGAAACGTATTCGCTTAGACCCGAAGGTCGAATATAGCTGAAAAGTTTTAATTTAACGAAAGGTGTCTTCATTTTTTTTATCAAACGCAAGATGATTTTTTTTTAAAGTCTCGATGACGATGTTTGTACTACTTTTTGATATGTGATACTCAAGATCAACTGGTGCTTGCAAGTTATTTTCAAAAGATGGTTTTCGTTCTCAAAACCTATCATTCCTATTTGTGGTCCGGGAATATATGTGTGATGTTCGTGCTCTCGTTAGGGTGTTAGCCCCCGAGTTGTTGTTGAATTGGCGGTGTGAGCGTTGAGTAGTTCGCCACACAGTTTTCGTGGTAGCCTCTGTGAGGGGTGTGATATTGGTATTGGATGTTGTCGCCTCGTAGCGGTTTATGCGTTATCGCATATATGCGAGCTGTTAGAGCACGGGTTGGTATGATTGTGTGCATCGGTGATTGTTCCGCGTTGTGTCGATTGCTTGTTATATTGTTACCTTGGTTCCGTTGTTGTGAGTTTCGGGGGCGAGGTCAAAGGTAATACCCGTACTATTTTGACTTCTATATCTTCTCTTTCTCCAGTCTATCGATTCGCTCGTGTTCATTGATACCTTCTGAACTTGTTCTGTACCTTGGTTTCATCGTTCGAACGAGCTGTAATCCGGTTTTGAGTCGATCTGGTTATCGCTGTGACTTTTCCGAACTCGGTTCGACTATTGTGAACCTTGTTCGGAAGTAACATCTTTTGGTTCTAATAGTTCTTTTATTCGAAGTGGATCGGATTTTGAACTTCTGTATTTTTGGCTCTATCGACTCGTTTATGCTCGTTAACATTTCTGAACTTTCCCTATCCCTTGCTTTTGTTGATCGAACGAGGGTGGTATTGTTTCGGAATAATTCGTCTGTCGTTGTGGCTTTTCAATCGCTATTCTCCTTCCTGTGGATCTTATGGGAATGCACGTCTTGCTGTTCTCACCAGGTCATCCTGGGAGTTGTTTGAATTTTATTATCGTGCGTGTTTCGGACATGATTGTTCGATTTTTGTTGTCTCAATCGTTTGTTTGTTCGGTTTTTGTTCTCGTTTAGTGATTGTTGAGTGTTCAGGCTCCTTCGTAATTCCCTTAAGTTCGGGAAATTAGTCTCGTTTTCGATCTTCCAACCCTTGGGCGGTGGAATTCCGTATTTGTTCAGCGTTGACTCATGTTTTGGTTGATGAACCGTTGGGTTGGTCAATCGTATTGATTTTCGTTCGTTGAGTTTTGAGATTGTTCGGATAATCGACTCGATTGTATTGTCTATTTGATGACGCTTGTCACTCGTTGATTTTATTATGTCTCTACCGGTGGCGTTGTGTTAGTCGCCGTGGAGCATATTTTCACGCCGTATGTCTCTTTGCGTTTCTTGCAGCGTTTCACCGTCGGGCGCGAGTTTTCGGTTTTTGTCTATCTTGTTGAGTTTTCCTGACGGGATATTGCTTCTCCCTACTTGCTTTAAGTTTCGGGACGAAACTTCTTTTAAGGAGGGTAGAATGTAATATCCGCAATATTCGATTTTCGGTAAATTTCTTTTTTTTCGGCCGGAGTCTGTTTTGACGATTCGCTCATGACCGTTTCGTCATTCTGAGAATGAATAATTCTACA
Organism: Orobanche coerulescens; assembly: GCA_033398695.1. Classification (NCBI taxonomy): domain Eukaryota; kingdom Viridiplantae; phylum Streptophyta; class Magnoliopsida; order Lamiales; family Orobanchaceae; genus Orobanche; species Orobanche coerulescens. The sequence continues at coordinate 106,099,632 of CM065805.1, read as the reverse complement.
CTTTTTGTCATCCGAGTTCGTTTCGGTGTTGTTTTGTTGAGTTCCGTGCTTTTTAACGACTTTTCCGCACTTGAGTTCGATTCTTGCGAATCTCGTCAAAATCGTTTTGAGTTTCCCGCAAGTCTGTTTAACTTCGTTAGACGTGTTGTGAACTTCGGTTTGGTTATTCGATCACGTATCGTGATTTAGGCGTTTGGGCCATTTTGTAATTTCTTGAAAGTTACGGTATCCGTATCTGTAATTGTTGTCTCGACTGCTTTCTTGGTCGCGTATGATTAATTATGGCATTATGTTTTCATTTCGGCCGTTGATGTTGTCCGCGAACTTTTTGTCGGGTTCGTTCCGTGACGTTTTCGGAATCGGGTCGCCGAGCCGTGGTGGTCGCATCTTGGCCGGACGGTTGCGAGAGGCGGACGACAGGCACCGGCCGGACAGTGCGGCAGAACCGCGAGCGCACTCTACGGCCGGAAGGGCTGCGCTAACCGGCAGTGTAGCGCACGCTATCGGCCGCCTAACGCACGCCATCTCAGTGCAGGCGGTGGGGTTCTAAGGTTACGACTCGGTCAGATCGGCAGGTAGCGCACGCTACTGTCGGTCGTAGCGCACGCTAACCGGCAGGGGTAGCGCACGCTTCCGGCCGACTAGCGTACGTTACCTGGGTGAGTTTGTTAGTCCAGAGGCTACTGGACAGGTCGGCTAGCGCGCGCAGGCTTCCGGCCGTAGCGCACGCTAGCGGGAGTCGGGCGGACAGTCATGGTCGGCAGAATTGGTCGGTGGTGCCGGGTCATGCGGTCCATGGCCGAGAGTGCTCGGCCGATACTGGCCGATAGCGCACGCTAGTCCGGGGAGGCTAGCGCACGCTAATTCCGCCCCAGTATATATATGACAGACCAGCGACTTTTTCATTCATTTTTCATTTCCTTTCTCTTCGGTCCGCGGCTGGGGTTTTGGAGGAGACGAAACCATGATGTTGGACAATAAATCCATGAAGTTCTTGAGGTTATATCGTTGATCAATCATCCTATAACATCCTTCGATCCAGCGAATCAAGGTTAGATCTTTAGAACCCTACTTTTGGGGAGATTTGGGGGTTTTCGCGTTTTTGTCCAATTCGTTCCGTTTTATCGATTAATTCATGATGAATATGATTAATCTTGTTGGTATTCTTAGTTTCCCTACGGATTCATGGTATATTTCGTGATTTTTACGGAATCGAGAGGGTTTGGTTGTGGTTCGCCCTCGTTGTTGTTTATATACGAATATACATGAATCGTAGGCGGGTTTTCGGGTGTATTCCAATTTCGTATTCATTTAGAAATGGTTGTGATTGTATTCTTCAAATCGTTAGGTTCGGTTTCATTGGTTCCTAGTGTTCGTCGGTGACTTTCCTTTCCGTTCGTTGCGTCGTCAATAATTCAAGGCAAGTATTTTTGGAAACCTTTATGCTTAACGTGAAATGGTAATGTATATTGTGTGTGATTTGCTAACCTCGGGAGGGTCCGACGGGATCACGGAGGGAATCTATGGCTTCGTCCTGGATTCATGAGTTTGTTTCGCTAGCCAGCTCGGGAGGGTCCTTAGAGGCCTCGAGTGGGATTCGTGGCTTCGTCCCGTCATAGGTGACGTGTGGTGCTTGATTTGTTTTATGAATGTGGCTAGCTCGGGAGGGTCCTTAGAGGCCTCGAGTGGGATTCGTGGCTTCGTCCCGGTCCTAGGCAAATTGTTTGACTGTTTGTTTCCGGAAAAGACATGTCTGGTTTTGGCTTTTGAAAATATTGGTGCATGTACTATGAAATGTGTAAGCGATTGGTTTGCCTTGAATACTTGTACTAGCATAATTGGTAACCCCTTTGGGGACCCGTTGTCGGGGAAATTCTTGTTATGGATTTCAGGTTATGTTCAGCCAGACAGCGGCTACTGGGATGGTACGAGGATGTCGGCCAAGGTTGTTGACATGTGCAATTGAGTCTTGTTATTTCCTCTGTCTCTTTTGATGTGGATGTTTTCCAAATTGTAAACTTATAGTTTGTACTCGAGTACTTAGGCTTTTCCTTCGGATTGTGTTTGGACTTCGTTGGAGTTCTTGTATTTGTCGGTTGATGTTTATTATGCGGTTGTACCGGACGTGTTGTTTTATGTTCTTGTTGTTAACAATTGTTTCCTTGCTAACCGAGACGGTTAGTCGAGAGGTGTTTTCTTATGTTAGCTGGTGGATCCCATGTAGGGGTCCACGGCACTGTAATACACCTCGAATATCTTGGGGTGTTACGAGAAAATGGTATCGAGCTCTAGGTTTATGGATACCTAGGCTTGTTGGTTATTTGGGTCTAGTTGTGTTTTGTTTTGCACATTGTCACACCGCCTAGGCATCTCAAGACATCCGGTGCTCGTAAGTTTTCCTTACTCGATTCTCTTGTTTTCTCGTATTGAAATTCCACTTCTTGAACCGTGATTGCCTCTCTCGTACTTATCGTCGAGTTGTTTTTCGATCCATCCGGTTCGTTTACTTTTGATTCTAGTATTGCGCGATCCTTTGTCTCTCTGGAGTATGTGCGCCTGTTCGGGCTTGACCGTTTGTCGCTTTGCGAGCCTTCCATCGCTAAACTTCCTAGCATTGGTGGGATCGTTGGTGATCGAAAGATCCGAGTTTTGCTCCGTGGTATATTGTGAGAGGGCTTGACTCTCTAGTCTTTTGTTGTATGATGGAATCGTGTTTGGTAATTGCGGTATACTAAATGTATGTTGAGCCGAATGTACTGATGGGTTGGACACCGAAGGGTGCGGTATGATGTAGAAGTTTTGAACATTGATATGTTCGGTATAGGTATTGATGGCGAGTTTGTTGAGAAACTCACATATTGGTTTCGACATACGTCCAAATCGGTGATCTTTAGTTCTGTTGTCAAACTTGAAGAGATAGTTTGACATATGCTTGGAATTAGTATTCCCGAGTTGCGCTTGTTGAATCGGTGATTTTGAATGCCGTATATGCGTGTGTTCGGGAATTGTTGGTACTTGGCTAATTATTGTTATTTACAACCAATGTGTTTCTATTAATAATAATACATGCGGCGTGCATGCTTGAAAATCTCTGAGACTTGATCGTATTGTGGGTTTTTGAAAAGTGACATGAATTTGGGCGAGCTAGCCTTGTATTTTCAAATAAAACCTTGTGTCGTATTTAAAGGTCGTGTTTAAAAGTGTTTAGGACATTTTATAAAATGCTACCGCTGTTAAGCCCTTGTCGTGTTTAAAAGGGTCTTGAAAACGATTTTTAACTTATCGGTTTTATTTTCGGATAACTAGAGTATACGATTTTAAAATCAGATTAGCCTGGGGAAACATAGGATGTCGAGTCAAGTTGTGTTGGTTGAGTTTTGTCTCGTCGGATTTTGTCTGACTTAGTCGCATCGCGACGCGTCGTTTGAGATCATTGGTCGTGATTAGTATCGAGGGGCGGTCGTCACTTACGTGCGACCTATGGATGTAAAACTCCCTTCCTTGTGTTGTGCCTCGTGTGACACGAGTTATTTGTATGATTAGTCGTTAAATGATGGGATCCTTCCGTGGATTTTGATTTCACAATATGTGTTTATTAGACTCTCGTATTTGGTTTATACGAGGAGTGTCGTCACTGCTGATGTATTTTTGTACCACATTTTATCCGCTGTGTGAGTTCTTTCAAACGACTTTCGGTATTTTGCAAATTGAGTTTTATTTCGTAAAACCGATTCCTTGAATCAAGTTTTGGCATTTTGGCCTTGAATATTTCATGATGGTTTGACAAATGATTATGTGAGCTTTGGGAAATATTATCGTCATTGGTCTTTTTAGCATTTTCGAAATGAGATGGGAAATTGTGCTTAGCCTGGTAAACCCGTGTGAGAAAGGTTTACGGCATGTAATTTTTCTGATATGTTCTGTTGTTGTCTCTGTGGGTCGTTAGCGCACGCTACCTGGTAGTTCAGGGCAGTCCAGGAGCTACTGGACTGGGTCTGAAGTTCTCGTTAGCGCACGCTAACACTTGGGGTTAGCGCACGCTAACAGTGTATTTTTGGTCAGGAGTTTTGTTGGTGCCGTGATAGCGCACGCTAACCTTAATGATTAGCGCACGCTAATTATGTCCAGTATAAATACTGGACACCAGTCTAGAAGATGCATTTTTCTTCATTTCTTCTTCTTCCTCCATGAGTTTGAGACGTAGCGACTCGGTTTCGCATCTGGGCTGATTTTTCTTCCATCCAAAGGTGATTTGGAGTATCCTAGATAATTTTTAACATCATCTAATCCATTGTTCTTCGCCGAATCTAGGTATTTTCTTGAATCCCTAGAGTTTACTTTTTGGAGTTTTGTTCTTGATATCGTTTTCCATCCAGTTTTGATAAACCGATTGTTGTTTTAACGATGTTGTTAAACATATCCTAAGGGTTGTATATCACTGTCGTGATTTTGAGCGATTTGATGCGTGTGATATGATGTGTTTAAGTGAATGTTGATACGTGTGAATTTTGGGCATTTTGGCCTATTGTACTTCTGAAAACCCTTGAGTATCTTAGAAAATAAACCTCGAGACGTACTTTTAAAATAAATTATTTTCTCACAGTGCTCTCAAGATGCCTACTAGTGGCACGCTATGTTTCAAAATTATTCTACTTTGAGGATCAAAATATTTTGAGATATTTCTAATGATATAGAAACGTATTCGCTTAGACCCGAAGGTCGAATATAGCTGAAAAGTTTTAATTTAACGAAAGGTGTCTTCATTTTTTTTATCAAACGCAAGATGATTTTTTTTAAAGTCTCGATGACGATGTTTGTACTACTTTTTGATATGTGATACTCAAGATCAACTGGTGCTTGCAAGTTATTTTCAAAAGATGGTTTTCGTTCTCAAAACCTATCATTCCTATTTGTGGTCCGGGAATATATGTGTGATGTTCGTGCTCTCGTTAGGGTGTTAACCCCCGAGTTGTTGTTGAATTGGCGGTGTGAGCGTTGAGTAGTTCGCCACACAGTTGTCGTGGTAGCCTCTGTGAGGGGTGTGATATTGGTATTGGATGTTGTCGCCTCGTAGCGGTTTATGCGTTATCGCATATATGCGAGCTGTTAGAGCACGGGTTGGTATGATTGTGTGCATCGGTGATTGTTCCGCGTTGTGTCGATTGCTTGTTATATTGTTACCTTGGTTCCGTTGTTGTGAGTTTCGGGGGCGAGGTCAAAGGTAATACCCGTACTATTTTGACTTCTATATCTTCTCTTTCTCCAGTCTATCGATTCGCTCGTGTTCATTGATACCTTCTGAACTTGTTCTGTACCTTGGTTTCATCGTTCGAACGAGTTGTAATCTGGTTTTGAGTCGATCTGGTTATCGCTGTGACTTTTCCGAACTCGGTTCGACTATTGTGAACCTTGTTCGGAAGTAACATCTTTTGGTTCTAATAGTTCTTTTATTCGAAGTGGATCGGATTTTGAACTTCTGTATTTTTGGCTCTATCGACTCGTTTATGCTCGTTAACATTTCTGAACTTTCCCTATCCCTTGCTTTTGTTGATCGAACGAGGGTGGTATTGTTTCGGAATAACTCGTCTGTCGTTGTGGCTTTTCAATCGCTATTCTCCTTCCTTTGGATCTTATGGGAATTCACGTCTTGCTGTTCTCACCGGGTCATCCTGGGAGTTGTTTGAATTTTATTATCGTGCGTGTTTCGGACATGATTGTTCGATTTTTGTTGTCTCAATCGTTTGTTTGTTCGGTTTTTGTTCTCGTTTCGTGATTGTTGAGTGTTCAGGCTCCTTCGTAATTCCCTTAAGTTCGGGAAATTAGTCTCGTTTTCGATCTTCCAACCCTTGGGTGGTGGAATTCCGTATTTGTTCAGCGTTGACTCGCGTTTTGGTTGATGAACCGTTGGGTTGGTCAATCGTATTGATTTTCGTTCGTTGAGTTTTGAGATTGTTCGGATAATCGAATCGATTGTATTGTCTATTTGATGACGCTTGTCACTCGTTTATTTAATTATGTCTCTACCGGTGGCGTTGTGTTAGTCGCCGTGGAGCATATTTTCACGCCGTATGTCTCTTTGCGTTTCTTGCAGCGTTTCGCCGTCGGGCGCGAGTTTTCGGTTTTTGTCTATCTTGTTGAGTTTTCCTGACGGGATATTGGTTCTCCCTACTTGTTTTAAGTTTCGGGACGAAACTTCTTTTAAGGAGGGTAGAATGTAATATCCGCAATATTCGATTTTCGGTAAATTTCTTTTTTCTCGGCCGGAGTCCGTTTTGACGATTCGCTCATGACCGTTTCGTCATTCTGAGAATGAATAATTCTACACTTTTTGTCATCCGAGTTCGTTTCAGTGTTGTTTTGTTGAGTTCCGTGCTTTTTAACGACTTTTCCGCACTTGAGTTCGATTCTTGCGAATCTCGTCAAAGCTATTGTTTGAGTTTCCCGCAAGTCTGTTTAACTTCGTTAGACGTGTTGTGAACTTCGGTTTGGTTATTCGATCACGTATCGTGATTTCCGGGCGTTTTGGGCCATTTTGTAATTTCTTGAAAGTTACGGGTATCCGTATCTGTAATTGTTGTCTCGACCTGTTTCTTGGTCGCGTATGATTAATTATGGTATTATGTTTTCATTTCGGGCCGTTGATGTTGTCCGCGAACTTTTTGTCGGGTTCGTTCCGTACGTTTTCGGAAATCGGGTCGCCGAGCCCTGGTGGTCTGCATCGCCGGACGGTTATAGATGGCCAGGACGATTGTGGGCACCGGCCGGACAAAGGGCAGAACCGGCGAGCGCACTCTACGGCCGGAAGGTCGCGCGCTAACCGGCAGTGTAGCGCACGCTATCGGCCGCCTAACGACGCTATCGGTGCAGGCGGTGGGGTTACGAGGTTCGACTCGGTCAGATCGGCGGGTAGCGCACGCCATCTGTCGGCCGAGCGCACGCTAACCGGCAGGGTAGCGCACCGCCGGCCGACTAGCGACGTTACAGGTGAGTTTGTTAGTCCGAGGCTCTTTGGACAGTCGGCTAGCGCGCAAGAAGCTTCCGACCGTAGCGCACGCTAGCGGAGTCGGGCGATACGTCATGGTCGCGAAATTGGTCGGTAGTGACGGGTCATGCGGTCCATGGCCGAGAGTGCTCGGCCGATACTGGCCGATAGCGCACGCTAGTCCGGGAAGGCTAGCGCACGCTAGTTCCGGCCCAGTATATATATGACAGACCAGCGACTTTTTCATTCATTTTTCATTTCCTTTCTCTTCGGTCCGCGGCTGGGGTTTTGGAGGAGACGAAACCATGTTGTTGGACAACAAATCCATGAAGTTCTTGAGGTTATATCGTTGATCAATCATCCTATAACATCCTTCGATCCAGCGAATCAAGGTTAGATCTTTAGAACCCTACTTTTGGGGAGATTTGGGGGTTTTCGCGTTTTTGTCCGATTCGTTCCGTTTTATCGATTAATTCATGATGAATATGATTAATCTTGTTGGTATTCTTAGTTTCCCTACGGATTCATGGTATATTTCGTGATTTTTACGGAATCGAGAGGGTTTGGTTGTGGTCCGCCCTCGTTGTTGTTTATATACGAATATACATGAATCGTAGGCGGGTTTTCGGGTGTATTCCAATTCCGTATTCATTTAGAAATGGTTGTGATTGTATTCTTCGAATCGTTAGGTTCGGTTTCATTGGTTCCTAGCGTTCGTCGGTGACTTTCCTTTCCGTTCGTTGCGTCGTCAATAATTCAAGGCAAGTATTTTTGGAAACCTTTATGCTTAACGTGAAATGGTAATGTATATTGTGTGTGATTTGCTCACCTCGGGAGGGTCCGGCGGGATCACGGAGAGAATCTATGACTTCGTCCTGGATTCATGAGTTTGTTTCGCTAGCCAGCTCGGGAGGGTCCTTAGAGGCCTCGAGTGGGATTCGTGGCTTCGTCCCGGTCCTAGGTGACGTGTGGTGCTTGATTTGTTTTATGAATGTGGCCAGCTCGGGAGGGTCCTTAGAGGCCTCAAGTGGGATTCGTGGCTTCGTCCCGGTCCTAGGCAAATTGTTTGACTGTTTGTTTCCGAAAAAGACATGTCTGGTTTTGGCTTTTGAAATTGATATTGGTGCATGTACTATGAAATGTGTAAGCGATTGGTTTGCCTTGAATACTTGTACTAGCGTAATTGCTAACCCGTTTGGGGACCCGTTGTCGGGGAAATTCTTGTTAAGGATTTCAGGTTATGTTCAGCCAGACGAGCGGGCGCTGGGATGGTATGAGGATGTCGGCCAAGGTTGTTGACATGTGCAATTGAGTCTTGTTATTTCCTACTGTCTCTTTTGATGTGGATGTTTTCCAAATTGTAAACTTATAGATTGTACTCGCGAGTACTTAGGCTTTTCCTTTCGGATTGTCTTTGGACTTCGTTGGAGTTACTGTATTTGTCGGTTGATGTTTATTATGCCGGTTATACCGGACGTGTTGTTTTATGTTCTTGTTGTTAACAATTGTTTCCTTGCTAACCGAGACGGTTAGTCGAGAGGTGTTTTCTTGTGTTAGCCTGGTGGATCCCATGTAGGGGTCCACGGCGCTGTAATACACCTCGAATATCTTGGGAGTGTTACAAAGAATGACTCCAAACTTCCAATCAGCAAGCTCCAAACCAAGATGTATAGCTCAAACACAAGTTGGAAGAAGGTAGAAGTGATCTAGGGAGGCAGGGGAATGTTTATGCTGGAGAAATATCGAAGTTGGACGTGCTAAATGAAAGACACAAGTTGTCTTTTTATAACAGCACAGTTCACTACGTACGTTATCACATGCAGATAACGTATGTTAGCCTCATTACGTACGCTATATAGAAATGTGTTACGTACGTAATACACTATCACAGGTTACTGGACTAAAATACGAACATCATTACGTACGTTATGGCTTGAAGCCTTACGTACGTAATGTAGGTCAACTAGGTTGCCTCCAAAAGATCAGATATTCGAATCACGCCCGATCCCACACGCCGAAAGTCGAGATCGGATACGACCACAAGTATTACGTATGTAAAAGGCACCTCCTTACGTACGTAAATCTCACACTATAGCGTACGTTATGCTAAAGGGTTAGCGTAGATTAAGCACATAATTACTAGCCCAAAAATGCTCATATCTATACAACGTTGAGAAATCAAATCATAGAGCGAGTGATAGTTATTATCAATTCTATTATGATATATTTCAACATCAATAAACATTAAACAAATGCAACAAGACTACAACAGTGTTGAATCATCCGAATAATACAACAATAGGTAATAATTTCCGTCGGATATTACAACTTCCTCCTCCATAAACTACATGAAATGCAAGTTTGAGGGATGCAGAAAAGAAATAAGTGCAATGTATATTTATAGATGCAACTTAAAGTTAAAATATTTATCAAATTTGTGACCACGTTAATTGCGCTTCAACTACTCAATAGATAATGAATGAATTTATTTCGTATCAACTTGTTTATTCAAAAAAATTGACAAAACGACAAAATTTAAAGATACTTACGTGAATATATAGTAGTTGTGATTGTGGCTCACATCTTCCTCTGATTTTACGTTCATAAACGGATTAAACGCCTTCTGTGAGTCGGGGAGAAGCTTCCCATCTAATTTTCTTACAAATGGCAAACAAGGTCTTTTAACGTCAGATTTCCAAGACATTATTCATATTCTTGTTTGAATTTATTCCACAAAAATCGAATGTCGTAATGTACGAGTACACTAGGATGCGTGTCAATAGAAATAATGATATCATCTAAATTTCCTTTATTCAGGCCATACTTGATTAACTGAATTTTATCTTCTTTGTTTCTAGAAGGAATTCCTTGTGGGTGATCGACATTTTGAATTACAGTTCCACCTAGCATATTTATAGCAAACGACCATTATCTTTGCTTGTCATTTCTTGGCATATGAACTTTTCCCAAGCCCTAGTAAAAATCTAGTCGGTGTTTCTGTGAATTCACCTGCTATTCCCACCTTGGCTTCAATAATGAATCGAATATCATAAGGTATGCCTTTATTCATAAGAAACTTCATCCTTTCAAGTCTGTTTTTGTAAATTTTCAAAATGATTTTTTTTGGTAAGAAAGGGAAATCTTTTTTCAATAGTTTTTAAGATTTCTTCCATTAAAAAAATAAAAAGGAGAAATTATCTACAAATCAGTTATCCGCAACTTAACCGGACAATGGAGTATTAATTCACAGTATTAGGGTCTAGTGAAACTAAATCGCGATTATATTTCCTTCGCATAGACAAGAGAATATACAACAAAGAAAAAGTTGTATATATTTCAAATTAACATCAATACAGTCCACGGCAACGACGCCAAAAACTTGACATGGTTTTGGTGTATCTTATCGCAAGTGCACGATATAGCATCAAGTAGTAAGTGGACTTTTTGAGTCCGGATAATTGATCCCACGAGTAAGTATAGTTATTAATGAATTTATACACTGTTATCCTTTTGTTGTAGTTATTAAGGATAAATGGAAACACACATTTAAAAAGTTGAGATTGAAAATCGCAAGGAATTGAAATTATAATTCAAATAATTATAAAGAAGTAAATAATTGTACTAATAATAGAATTATGAGATATAAAATGAAATAGTTGGGATTACAAACTCATTTTATCATTAGTTACAGAAGATGTATTTGACATGACAACCTTGTTTATAATCCCAACTCGGAGAACTTAGCTCATGAAGCTTTATTCGACATATTACATGAACTAACAACCATGATTAGTTGAAAAAAGAAAAGAATTATATACTAAATCCCTTTAAATAAAGGAGAAAGAAGCAATAAACTCCCCACACAACATATGGTTCAACACTCTTACATAAACTCTCAAGAACAGAAGTATGTTCTTCACAGAAAAATTAAAATTTATTACACTTATAAAATGAAAGATATAAGAGATGGAAGATAATTATGTAAGAATAATCATATTAGCCAATGAAGGCTTTATTCAACATATTACATGAACTAGTAACCATGGTTAGGTGAAAAAGGAAAAGAATTAATACTAACTCCCTTTAAACAAAGGAGAAAGAAGAAATAAACTCCCCACATAACATATGGTTTAACACTCTTACATAAACTCTCAAGAACGCAAGTGTGTTCTTCACACAAAATGAAAAATTAGAATTTATTACACTTATAAAACTGACACTTATCAAAAACCAAGCACATTGAGATAAAATATCATTTTGTTCGAGAAATGGTTCAGAAAGGGAACAATACACCGCAGAGAATTGACATAGCAAATAACATTACTGATCCGCTGACTAAGCCACTATATCAGAAAGTCTTAGAGAGACATCTAGAGAATATGGGTATTAGATACCATAGCTTGTGGCATTGAGTGCAAGTGGGAGATTGTTAGGAATATACCCTCGAATGCCACTTAGAGGATGAGAGAATCAGAGCATTTTATTGTAATTATGAATGTCAATTTAATAAAGATATTTATTATTAATATATTATTGTATACGACTAGCATTGTGATTTGGTATATAGAATCATAGTCCGTGCATTTTAGAGAAAACATTATACTTCTTGTGGAGATAAGGAGATAGGTATTGGACGTATTTAGGGCTCTAATGCTTAACTTGTACGCAAGTTTATAAAACTTAACTGGAAAATAAGTTTAGACCATACTTGTATAACCTGTTCTTTGACATGTCGAGTGCCTGTCTTTACTAAGGGTTAGTGGTAGCACATGTTATAAGTATACCAATAGGATTAGTATACTCGAACTTGACTCACCTCGATTCGATCGCACGGATTTCACTCTGGATAGTCAATGACTGAATCGAAATCTTGTGATAGGTACACGTGAACCTTTTACTTGAGGTTTCAGTAGGAGATGTGCTTGCGGGCAAATAGTAGTCTCTACTGAATACCAAGGTAGGATTCTTTGTCCTGTAGGTGAGCAGATAAATGTCTTATGCGCTTAATGGCAAATGAAATCATTAGTCTTTGGCAAAAATATTTAGAGCTAGTTGTATTTGATACATGAGAGCTTGGTGATCTTGATTTGCATTAACAAATGCACAGTGTCAAGTTAATATAAGGTTTGACATTACCGTGACCCTAATACTTGACTGAGACGTATGATTGAAGGGTTTATACGTATAAGGTATTCATGACATAATGATTTTAGAATGATCCTATCATTCGTTCTCGGTTAGGGTACAGTGTAGGCCACGGGACTAGTTAGGTGGTCCTAACACTCGTTGGATTATGTCAATGCTAACTGAGATGAACCTACAGAGTCGCGGCACAAGAATTGACGATGGATTATATTTAGCTTATTATCTCTTAGTTAATATTGCACATCAGATGTATAATTTAACTTATTCGATAAATTAAGTCGGTCTAGTGAATTAAATAATTAAAATAGTTAGTTTTATTTTATATTATTTCTTATAGAATTTATATTTAATATAATTAACTAATTGGATTAATTAATTGTATTAGAATTAAAACGTACCAAGATTTACCTATCACACTAGATATACGAAGGTCTTGTTGAAGGTCTGAAACGAACCAACTCCATATTATTTTGAGCATGGCTGCCCACTCCCCACACCATTATATGGTGTATAATTATTTTTGTCTTTATGATGATTTATTTATAAAGTGGGAACTTTAGTTATACACTTGGTGTATAATTAAAGTGTGGTTGACTTGTCTTGATGTGTAATGATTATCATCATCACTACTTGAAATTTTGTGGTTTTGGCCCTAACGTTGGAGAGAAAAGAGGAGAGAAAATTTTCTTGTTCTTCAACTTGAGTTCTAAGTGCATTTGAGAGGAAAATAATTTTATAAAATACCTAGAGTTTTTATAAAATTAAAACTAAGCTAATTCTACCAACTTCTAGCCATATACTTAGAGTATAAGTTGATAGAAATATTTTACGGATATCATCCGATGCGTGATACGTAGAGGCACGGAAGTGTCGGTGATCGGAAATTCTCTAAAGCTTCGCTCTGGTTATTCAACATTGAAATCAATGAATTTAAGGATATGAACTTTTAACTAATGTATTTTGATTTATTATATATTCGATATACGATGCTTGATCGATCCTCTTCTGGGTTCAATTTTTATCTGATTGGGCCAGTTTTATTTTTTCCGCTTCGTAACACGATTTTATTTACCGAATCCCAACACTATGACCTTAGGATGATCTACTGAGGTATGGACCTGATTAGCATTCATAGATTCTATCTTAACTTCCATAGCTTCTTCCCATTTTGCGCAGTCCACATCTTCCATTGATTGGTCATACGTAGAGGGATCGTCTTCTTGGTTACTTTCTGTCATCTCATGGACACCAGTTCCTCTTGATGCAGATAGCCATACCTTTCAGGTAATACAGAAGCTCTATTATACCTACGAGGTTCTGTTTGTATTGTAACACCCCAAGGGCCATCCAGGAATATTACAGCACCGTGGGCCCCGAGACGGAACCCACAAGGCTTAAAAGATATTTTTACAAACATTTCAAGTATGCCTAAGCGGCGATGACGGTAACATCTTTTTAAAATATGCAAAGGCTTTATAAAAATCCATTTATAAATACCGTCGTAAAATCTCATTTGAAAGTACAAGGCCAAAACGACAAAGCTCAACAGTTTCAAAGGTGTACGTTAAGACATCACTTGCACGTACCGACAAAAATAGTTTAGAAAACGATTTTCCAAAATAACTTAAAGTTGCCAAAAACTAAAAGGACATTTAAAAATACTAACGCAGCGGAAAAGACAAACAGTTAAAAATACTCTAGCAGCAGAATACAGCAACTAGTCAAAGTACTCGATTCACAAACACATGCCATAGCCAGTATCCTCCGGGAAGCTCATCTCTTCACGACCGCTACAAGCTCGATATCCCAAGAACCTCAAAAGAAATCCCAAGATGGGGTCAACCATAATACTCAACAATTATAACGATCGCATCACGTCAATAATTACATACCAATGAAAATACTAAGTAAGAATACTACTACCGTAATCTTACCGTCATAACTTTACCCATTCGTGATAATCCTCATCAAAATAACCCTTATCATATTCCACATCTCGTAATATCCATTAAGTATTGAACTCATACACGACATCTATACGGTACCTCAAACAATACTCAAGTTTCTCAAAACAATATCATAACTCACCAATACGGAAATGTACCAACTCTGGCCAATTTAATCCTTCAGATAGCATCAACAAATATCAACACGATAATCGATTGTCCATCCAAATACAAGAACCAAGAAGGAAATACAGAACATACCTCGAGCTATGCAATGCCACGGCGAATCACGTTAGTCTAATCCAAGATCAGATCAATACCACATATGGACATAGTCCTAACACAAGACCTACAAATGCATACTCACATGACGACATCAATATGCCCACAATAATAACAACAATGTATACTCAATGGAAATCCGATGATCCAGCGCACACAGCATAGATCCCAAGATGATCCTGTTAGATCAACATGAGGTGGATAACCAATAATATACATGTGCACAACAACAACACACGGTAATCCAACGATCCAGCACACAGCTATACATTCCCATGATGATCCCGTTGGACCAACGCATGGTCGAAATACCTGTCCAATGATCCGGCGCATACAAAGTAGATGGCCAAGATGATCCTGTCGGACCAACACGAGGTGGACATACGACAACAATGCACAAATGCATGTTAACAACAATACACGAATGCACGACAACATCAATACACAAATGTATTACAACATGATCGACACAAATGACAAAAATGATTAGAGTACTTGCCTCGAGTCCTTTGAGAGAAATCTTGATGTCTAAACCATCACTAAAAATTTCCTCAATATTCGACGATCCAAAAGTGCCATGGACTGTAGATAATTCGTATCCTCGCATTTATCACAATGTATCCTCGATACCCATGTATACCAATAACAAATGTAAATCATATACATTATGATTAAATTCCCAAAATCCGAAAACAACGTTCAATCCCAAATCTCCAGAGTTCACAATTATAATCATTACTATATGAATTATAAACGAATAAAACTGAAACCATTCATTAAATATTATAAACTTAGCAAGTAATAACTTGCCTTGATACCGATACAATGATAGTGAAGCCGTTACCAATTCCTTGATGTCGTCGACAAGCTCCTCGGCCCTGACTAATGCAACGAGCATCCTCAAACTCGATCGTAAGGCACGGTTCTTATCAATGATCAATTACCACAACCTATTGCAATAATCAATTAACAACAATCCGATAACAATCAACAACCGACATAACCAACCAATCAAACTGGTTCGATGATATCACGATCATATACAAAACCAAATAATCCAACTCAACAATTACGAACTCTTGTCTACAATACAAACCGAAACTCGATAATCATAATTAACAATCAATATAACCGATCAACAAACCAAACGGTTCCATAATATCCCTATTCCATAATATCACACGTGACACGAAGGTCTCTTAATACTAGTTCATTTCACAATGACTCATTAAAAGGAAACAACAACACTCTGATACCATCTTCTGTAACACCCCAAAAGGCGGCTATTACAGTGCCGTGGACCCCACACTGGGACCCACCAGGCGATATCCAAAACAGATTAAATAAATATTATTTGTGATACCGAACCACAATGAATAGTCATTACTCCGATTAGGAGTTTATCAAAAATATGGCCAACCGCCTTATAATACACAGGATCCGAAAAACAAGTATAAACCATATGGAGATGGAAAATACTTCAAATGTCAATACAACCAGATAGCAATTTAAATGAAGCAGGAAATAAAATAACATAACACGGTTTAACATAACCGGTCGACAAAAGATGTGGGGCCCCCGAACTAGTATCCTTCGAACCCTTCGCCGTCAACATGCTCTTCCCGTGCCTTGCCTTTGTCTCGACCTAAAATACAATACAAATATTTCGCCCGAAACACAGGGTCAGATATACATGATAATTAATTCTTCCGACATTATACAATTCACATATATATATATAGATCAAGGAAATCATTCCGACTATTAATCATACCCATCGGGCGTATGAATCAACCAGTCACAAACCGTCGAGCACATCCAATACTATGGACGATTAACAATATGGCTCAAGATGGACATCACAGTACGCCCGATCCGGAAATTTGTCCGTGTACATGTCCGCCCCGTATACGGAATCCAAAATATACGTGGGACAATGTACCTAATTAGACTCACGAAACTACGTCTTGTGTGCACAGTCCAATGCAGAATAATATCCACGCATGACTATATATGTGCCTGGCTAAAAATCCTACACAATGACCAATCGGAACGCAGATATGATTCCGGATATGTCACGATACAACATGACAACGAATTCAATAAATCACATATCCGATTAAGGATCAAGAAAACTCACCGAAGTGAAACGAAGACCAACGATATCAACGATTCAAAGCGACGTACTTGGGAATGCAACCCCATGAAGAAAACGGAATAACGTCAAGGACAATGTCAAATCACGACAAACATTACATGAACAATTCATACATATGAAATATATAACCATCACAAGAATCTAATCATCATTATAACCAAGCAAGATAACTTGCCTCAATACGGAGACGAGAATAGTCCTCTTCTTGTCGGAATGAACGAACGGTCCTCGACTAATATTGTTTACTCGAACAATCAACCTTAAACGAAATATATTTTTCTCAATAACATATTCGTATAATTATCAATATAGGATTAGTAAGACGTCATCCTACAATCTTTTAGAATAGTTTGTTATTTCCAATTATCGAAGCCTTATGTCAGGAGTTCTTTTAACATCATTACAACCATAAAAATCAGTTTACAATACTTTTACCGAATGTTCACATAGTTCATCATAAACAAGAATTCTATCAAGGGTATGTTGAATAACCAATTATGATGTTAAGATCATCTTATGATGATTAAACTTTCCAAAACATTAAAACGTTGAAAGGTAAAATCTGCACCATTGTGATCATTCTTCCCTCATCTAAGTTGAATATTAAGCTTACAACAAGGTTATTAGTTATGAGATCACACCATATCCATGAAGGTTATCAAAATCTTTCTTTACAAGGCTGGACGATCCATTAACATCATGATGAATTCACCATCTATCTAGTATGATGATCAAAGTATTCTAAGTTCTTAACACACTAGATTAATGAAAAGTTGTTGTTGTTGTTGGTTTCACAAATATCCTTAACCATTCAAAATCTTGCTGAGCTAAACATAAGGAGAATATGATTCTTAAGAAATCTGAGTAAGAAGATATCCTCGTACTTCTAACATGGCCAAGTTCTTCCCAAGGTAAGTGAAAACTTAAAATGGTGTTTAATCACTTTATGATAACAACTCTATTAGTTAAATCCAACTATGGTGAAGTTAACTGATTCAAAGGTATTCTACTGAGCTAAATTCATCCAACAAGATGAGCATGATAGTTACAACATGATCAGAATCACTATATCATCAAGAACACCTCTATCTCAAACCCTCGTTTATCATATTCATCAAAAGTGTTAAAAGGGTTGGATTAAAACTATGTTTTACTTGCTTAATCTACTCTAGGTGAAGTATAATTCGTTATTAACATCAACATATGAAAATAATACAGAGAGGAAAGTACACCTACCTCCAGACATGAAGAACAACCTCAATGCTATGAGAAAATATACTCCAAGCTCAAGAACACCTCCTAATCTCCAAGGAAATGAGCTCCACTCCAAGATTTAAGGCTTAGAAGCATGTTGGGGGAGGTTGATATCAGTTTGAGAGTGCAGAGGGACGATATATGGAGAGAGAATCGGTTTGGAGTTGTGAAGAAATGAAAAACAGGCTGGTCCTATAAATAGACTGTACAGACTTAGCGCACGCTAACGGGAAGCTTTAGCGTACGCTAACACACTTACGTGCGCTAACTGGTTAATATTACGTACGTAAGTGGCTTACAGTGGCTACTGTCTTGAATTCGCAGGTCGTTAGCGTACGCTAATGAAAAAGTGGTTGCGCACGCTAATAAAAGTTGACTCTGGCCGACATGACAGCTCAGACATTACTCACATGCATGCCAATGGCTAAGGAGTTCACATGCTGAAGTCAACTGATGCTAGATTCCCTCTTAGCGTACGCAACAAAGGAAACATTACGCACGCTAAGGCACAGGATTAACGTATGTTAATCATACTATGTAGCGTACGCTACATCAACAGAAAAATTCGAAAATGCAACTCTCCAATTAACATCGAATCATCACATGTGATATGAAATAACAACGCTATGAAATTCAAATCTACAATACCTCAACATAATACTAAATGCAATGATTCATGATAATCAGATTAATCGAATAATACAATGACAGGTAAAAACGAAAAATTACAGTCAGATATTACATACTCGAGAATGTCATTGACATGATAAACTCCAATACGACCAACCAAAGGTCAAAACACAACCGAGAATATGATCAACATGATAAACTCTAATATTACCAATGAAGGATTAATAATAACCGAGAACACCCTCACATGGTAAAATCCAACACGATCAACACAGAACCTGTAACACCCCAAAGTAGGCAGATATTACAGCGCCGTAGACCCCCAACTAGGACCCACCAGGCGAATGAAAATTAATAAATTAAATAATATAATTGTAGTATCGAACCACATTATATCATTAATTACTCTGATGAGGAGTTTCAAGTACAACACACCCAGGAAATACAGAATACATGTATATTTTATATGAAGATAAAATATACAACACTGAATAAAATGAATATCCAAGCAGAAATCTGCAGCGGAAATAAAAATGAAGAAACATGAATGACTGAAAAGGACCGGGGGCCCCTACTAGTATTACTGGGACTCCTTGTCATAAACGTTCTCTTCCCGTGTCTTTTCCTTTCCATGACCTGAACACAACATCCCCCAACGGGGTCAATTAAACAGAACAACAATCCTCAATAGTTGAACAAGCACAATCATTAAATATATATGACATGAAATCAAGCTGAAGAAGGGCATCATAGTATGCCCGTAATGGGACGTGCAAGTGCACAAGACGAGTGTCCTAACACACCCATCCTTGTACCTAATTCGTCTCACGGAGGCACATTACCGTGTGCACAGTCCATTGTGTCGGTGAACCCTTCACATGACTATCGTGTGCCTTGTAATACCCGAGATTTCTGTTATGTAATTGGAACTGTGATATTGTAATGATTGTACTATTGTCTGAGTACTATTCTCCGTATTTCATAATCCTTTGTTGTCGAGCGTATAATTTCGTGTATGTGATTTAAAGATTGAAATTCTGTGCATGTAGCGCACGCTACAGGCTACGGGTAGCGTACGCTAACCTGGATTCATAGCGCACGCTACAAAGTGTCGTTAGCGTACGCTATGCGTGGTCAAATTGATTCAGACGTGCGGTAGGTGAGATCTGGCCGGGGGACCCCTGTCGGATTGTGTCGAATGAACCTGGACGGCTTTCGGGAAAAGACGAGTCAACGCCTTAGCGCACGCTACAGGTACATGCGTAGCGCACGCTAAGTGCTAAGTACAGATTAGTCAGCGAGCCGTTAGTGCACGCTACGAACAGGGTCTAGCGCGCGCTAATAGACATTTATTATAAATAGGACAGCATCCTATTCGTGATTTCAGTTCTTCTCCTCCCATAACCTGAACTCTTACACTTAGAACATAACTCCCTTCGTCCTAAACACTTCGTATCAACCTCCTAGTTCGAGATTGAAGATCGTATATCATTGGAGATTGGTGTTCAAGCCTTCGGTGTGGGATTGCTTCATTTTCATCCGTGTTCTTCACTACTTTGAGGTAGGTGATTCTTCACCGATGATTAGTAATGTTCCTAAGGAAGTTTGAATCATGTTGGATAGCAAGTATTTCGTTAATAATCGGTCATCACATGTTAGAAGGATACTTTTGACGTATCGGTACTCTATATATCGTATGAACCTTTGAACCATCTTATTATAAGGACTCCTAAGCATGTTCAAATCGATTTATGATCAATAATCGGATATTACCCAGTTGCTACGTTGTACACGTTGGAATCATGTGTTTTGGAACGTAAGACGATCGGAACATAGATTATTTCTTGGAGATCGTAGATGGATTATGATATTGAGATGACTATCCGTATATTTGTATTTCATAATCATAAAACTTCCACAAACCTTATTAGCATGATATGCCCGAGGATAACTTGTATTATCACGGTAGAATTCATGAGTTCTTCGCCATTCAACCCAGTTTTCGGTTTGTAGTATTCTGCCATGCAAGATTAGCGCACGCTAACATGTGTGAGTTAACGTGCGCTATCGGGGTTCAGTTAACGCCCGAAACGTACGTAGCGTACGTTATGAGACGGCCAGTCAGGCCCGATCGTGGCTAGCGACGCTAGTCTTATACGATAGCGTCGCTTCAGTCTGCTTAAGCGCCGCGTTACGTAGAAATGCGTAGCGCGCTAAGCAATCCAGGCAGATTGTTTATTTTGAGCTTCTCGGCCGTAGGCCGAATTGATAGGCCATTGTTCGACTTGAGATGATTTATATATCATTCCTTTTGTTAAGGTTCGAGCTTGTTACGTTGATCGAAGGAGGTGGCCTTCGAGTGTGTTGAGATCATCGAAGTATTCCGTTCTTGCCATTTTCGAGGCAAGTATCATATGTCAAGTTCGATTTATATTTGAATCTTTGATCATGCTTATGGTTTTGCTCATATTGTTGAATATGAGATGTATTTATGAAAATTCTCATGATATTCGTTGATTATTTGTTCGTATTGATGAACATATTGAAATGCATATGTGTATGTATAGTTGTTTGATTTATGGTATAAATGGTCCGAGGGGATCATGAGGATCTATGCTGAGGGCGCTGGATCGAATGTCCACCATGCGTTGGTCCGACGGGATCATCATGGGGATCTATGCTGAGGGCGCTGGATCGCTGGACGGGTTTTCCACCATGGGTTGGTCCGACGGGATCATCATGGGGATCTATACCAAGGGCGCTGGATCGCTGGATTACCCTGTATTGTGCGATGGAATCGTGAGGATTCGCATCGTTGGATTCCGGTAGCGGAAGTCCGTTTGCATGTTTTGTGATGCATTGATGATTAATTGTATTATGATACTTGTACTAGCATTGTTTTGCTAACCCCTTCGGGGGTGGACATTGTTTTGATGTTCAGGTAGTCGAGGAGCGGGGAGGCAACCACAGTACCGACAGGACGATGAAATGGCTCAGTGATGTGGTTGATGTTATTATTATTGTGATTTGTCTTCTTGGTTTGTTTAGTACTCGAGTACATCTGTATTAATAAAGTCTTTTCGATATGGTTGTATGAGTTAACCCATTTGATCTCTTGAATCAAATCTGTATTTGAATTCCAGTTGTTCGATTGGTTTATTTTTATACTTCTTTTAAAATTAGCCTTGTAAATCCTTACCTAAAGGGTTTACGGCGCTGTAATTATTCCGAATATCTCGGGGTGTTACAGAATATGGTATCGGAGCTAAGATTCATGGATATCTTGGCAGTCGGGTTAGTTGGGTCTGTTTACGTTATTTGATTATTGGTCGTTCGTAACATCACTGCTGAGCCAGCTTCGTCGTGTGGACCGTGGTTGTATGTTTCCTAATCTCAAATACTACCGTTTTATTTTATTCATGATTTGTGAACATTGATGGATGTACTTTTAGAAAGTTGGCCCTCGATATTGAATATTTATGTTTACAGTATGTTGAGAGGAGGTCGTGGACGCGGACGCGGTCGTGGACGCGGACGTGGGAATGCGATGCAAGAAGAGTCGGTATCTACTCCAGAGATAGCCGCTAGTCAAACGGATTCACATTCCGGGGGACAGCAGGGATCGGCAAATAATAATGCAGATCCTAACGTGCCGGGAGTGCTTCAGCAGGTGGTTGCTCAGATAAACAAGTTTGCTCAAGTTGTGGATCGCATGCAGACGGCGATGGGACAGCAGAATAACGTGGATAATCGGGGAGATAAATGGCTTACCGAGGTGGTCAAATTGCATCCTCCGAAATTTGATGGTTCGACTGAGACGCTTTCTTGGGATCACTGGCTGAAGGAATTAGAGAAGATTTTTTCGGGGATCAATTGTCCCAACGATAGGAAGGTTCCGGTCGCCCAGTATCTTCTGACAGGGGAGGCTTTCGACTGGTGGGAGGCCATCCGACCGGAGGAGCATAATGTTGACTGGACAGAATTCAAATTGATGATGGAGGCACAGTATTGTCCTCGCCCAGTTAGAGAGGCCCGAGTTCGGGAGTTTTCTCACCGCAAAATTGAAGCATACGCGTGGACGTGATTAAGACTTTTAATCACCGGTGACTTATGTGCGCCACTTGGTCAGACCGAGGCGAGAGGATTTTTCACTTTGACATGCGAATGAAGCGGAAATTTAGCAATACATGTCCGGATTTGAATGTACCACTTTGCGACAATATCGGGATAAGGCGTTGGCTATGATATGAAGGAGGCGTGAGAGAGAAATCGACGGAAGCAAAGAAACGAAGGTGTCGGCAACTTCACGGAGAATAAGAATAGCGGGCCGCCGTGTCAGTCCTCTTTTCACTCATCCAGGAGACCTCCGCATCCTTCTCGAGGAGGAAAGAAGTTCCGAGCAGCACCGACTGTTTCAGACACAGGGAAGAAGTGTTATAACTGTGGAAAAGCGGGACATGTTCGACGTGATTGTTTCGCGCCTGCTATGACCTGTTTCGAGTGTGGACAGGAAGGACATCGCGCAACATTTTGTGGGAATACGACCCGATCTTTTGGTACTCGCACTCCAGCTCCAGTTCCGAAGGAGACGAGTGAACCGACGCACGCAGTGGATTTCAGTGAGAATGTTGGGAGGAGAGAGGCATCCATCTTTGGGTCCGTTCCTCCGCGTATTTACGAGATGAAGAAGGATGGTCAGAACACAGCTGTTGCATCAGGTACAATTCAGATCCTTTTGCAACCAGTTAGTGTTTTATTCGATTCCGGAGCTACACATTCTTTTGTATCATTGAATTGTGTCAATCGTTTGAAAATCTCATGCTTATATGATTGTGAACCTTATGTTGTGGGATTACCAAGCGGAGAGAAAATTGTGGGAACCCTAGAAGCTAGGGATTTTCCAGTAACTATAGGAGGGAGAGATTGGCTATCGAACCTTATTGTGGATGACATTTACGGTGACGATTTAATTCTCGGAGATGATTGGCTCAACCGTTATGGAGCTATTCTGAATTACCGAGAGAGAGTCATTTCTATCATTGCGGATGACGGATCTGAACATTTATTCCGAGGATGGAGACCGGGAAGCTCGGGAAAATTGATTAAGGCAATGAAGGCCGTGAAATTACTGAAACAGGGATGTCAGGGACTCTGGTGCTATGCCATGAAGAAAGAGGAAGGAGTAGAACTCTCGTCTATTTCAGTTGTAAATGAGTTCTCAGATGTTTTTCCTGAAGAACTACCTGGTTTACCTCCGCAAAGAGAAGTGGAATTCACTATCGAATTAGAGCACGGAGAGCGGCTCCTATTTCCAGAACACCATACCGCATGGCGCCAACCGAGATGTATGAACTCAAGAAACAACTGGAGGAATTGTTGCAGAAGGGTTATATTCAACCGAGCGTTTCCACTTGGGGAGCGCCCGTTCTCTTTGTCCGGAAGAAAGACGGATCCCTCCGACTGTGTATTGATTACAGGGAGCTTAACAAGATGACGATCAAGAATAAGTATCCTATACCTCGGATCGACGACTTGTTTGATCAACTGCAAGGGGCAAGGGTATTCTCGAAGATTGACTTGCGATCAGGATACCACCAGTTGAGAATTAAGGAATCGGATATACGAAATCGCTTTGGATCGATGCACGGGCATTATGAATTCGTAGTGATGCCGTTTGGACTTACCAATGCTCCTGCAGTATTCATGCAATTGATGAATCGGGTATTTTTGGAATACTTGGATAAATTTGTGGTCGTCTTCATTGATGACATCTTGATATATTCGAAGGACGCGGTGGAGCATGCCGAGCATTTGCGTGTGGTTTTAAGCACCTTGAGGAAGGAACAGCTGTACGCAAAATTTTCTAAATGCGAGTTCTGGCTTAAGGAAGTAACCTTCCTTGGACATGTGATATCAGCCGACGGAGTTCAGGTGGACCCGAAGAAAGTAGAAGCAATCTTGGATTGGGAGGCTCCTAAAAACGTGAAAGAAGTCCGAAGCTTCTTAGGACTTGCTGGATATTATCGCCGCTTTGTACAGGGATTTTCCAAAATTGCTCGTCCGCTCACTCAGCTGTTACAGAAAACTCAAAAGTTCGCGTGGAATGAGAAGTGCCAGGCTGGTTTTGACGAACTTAAGAGGAGACTAACGACAGCACCTATATTAGCACTGCCAGAGGGAACTGATGGATTCATGGTATACAGCGACGCTTCAAATCAGGGTTTGGGTTGTGTGTTGATGCAGAAGGATAAAGTGATTGCTTATGCTTCTCGGCAATTGAAACCATACGAAGTTAATTACCCGAATCATGATCTGGAGCTAGCAGCTGTGGTCTTTGCCTTGAAAATTTGGCGACATTATTTGTACGGCACTCGTTGTCAGATCTTTACAGATCATAAGAGCCTCAAGTACATTTTCAGTCAGAAAGGATTAAACATGAGGCAGAGAAGGTGGCTGGAATTGATCAAGGATTACGACTTGGAGATTCTCTATCATCCGGGGAAAGCAAATGTAGTAGCCGATGCTTTGAGCCGTAAACCTGTTTCTCTTAGAGTGTTGGAAGCTCTTACGTCTCAAACCAGTATTCAATGAGAACTGATCCGCGAGGGGATTGAAGTATGGGCACCAGGAATCCAAGGGCAACTGTATGTGATGGGCCGACTTCATCACTAGTCGAGGAGATCAAATCTAAGCGATTGGACGATTCTTTAATCCTTCGATTAGGTGATGAAGTAAAGAAAGGAAAAGCCCGGGATTTGTGATACAAGACGATGGAGTTCGAGATTTCGAGAGGCGACTTTGCGTTCGAGGATGATGATTTGAGACGGACAATTTTGAAGGAAGCTCATAGCGCGCCCTATTCTATTCACCCAGGGTAGTAAGATGTACAAAGATTTAAAGCAAAACTTGGTGGGGAATATGAAGAAAGACGTAGCGAGATGCGTTTGAAGTGTTTGACTTGCCAGCAGGTTAAGATTGAACATCAACGACCTACCGGAATGTTAAAACCGCTTCCAATCCCTGAGTGGAAGTGGGAGGATATCTCGATGGATTTCATCACTAGTATGCCGAGGACTAGAATGGGAATGAACATGATTTGGGTTGTAGTTGATCGACTAACCAAGTCGGCTCATTTCCTGGGAATTAAAGATACATGGGGACCCGAGAGATTGGCTCGAGTATTTATTGCGGAGATAGTCAGATTGCATGGGACGCCGAAGACCATCATTTCGGATCGAGATGGTCGCTTCGTGTCGCACTTCGAAGGCGATTCACGAGCTTTGGGGCGAGCTCAAATTTAGCATGACTTATCATCCCCAGACGGACGGTCGATCGAAAGGACTATTCAAACTGTAGAAGACATGCTTAGAGCCTGTGCTTTGGATTGGTCAACTGATTGGGAAGTTCATTTGCCATTAGTTGAATTCACCTACAATAATAGTTGGCATGCTTCGATTAAGATGGCACCATTTGAAGCTTTGTACGGGATAAGATGCCGATCACCCCTGTGTTGGGATGATTCTTCGGATTCGATCGGGACAGAACCGGAATTGATTATTCAGACTCAAGAAAAGATAGCTTTGATTCGAGAGAGACTGTTGACTGCCCAGAGTCGACAGAAGTCTTATGCAGATGTACGTCGTCGCCCTCTAGAGTTCGACGCTGGGGACCATGTACTATTGAAGGTGTCTCCTACACGAGGGATTTTCCGTTTTGGGAGGAGAGGTAAGCTAAGTCCGAGATATATCGGACCATTTGAGATCCTAGAGAGAGTTGGGGATTTAGCATACAGGTTGGCCTTACCGCCATCGCTGAGTCATGTTCACAATGTGTTTCACGTATCCCAACTGCGGAAGTATGTACCGGACCCCAGTCACGTCATTGATTTCGACGAGATCGAGATAGCTAATGATGGCACCTTCGAAGAAAGACCAATCAAGATACTTGAGAGCCGGATCAAACAATTAAGGAATAAACCAATACATTTGGTTAAAGTACAATGGTCACGACATGGAGTCGAAGAGGCCACTTGGGAAACGGAGGACGGTATGAAGGCTAAATATCCGGAGTTGTTTTCATCCTAAGTTTCGGGACGAAACTTCTTTTTACGGAGGAAGGATGTAATACCCGAGATTTCTGTTATGTAATTGGAACTGTGATATTGTAATGATTGTACTATTGTCTGAGTACTATTCTCCGTATTTCATAATCCTTTGTTGTCGAGCGTATAATTTCGTGTATGTGATTTAAAGATTGAAATTCTGTGCATGTAGCGCACGCTACAGGCTACGGGTAGCGTACGCTAACCTGGATTCATAGCGCACGCTACAGAGTGTCGTTAGCGTACGCTATGCGTGGTCAAATTGATTGAGACGTGCGATAGGTGAGATCTGGCCGGGGGACCCCTGTCGGATTGTGTCGAATGAACCTGAACGGCTTTCGGGAAAATCCGAGTCAACGCCTTAGTGCACGCTACAGGTACATGCGTAGCGCACGCTAAGTGCTAAGTACAGATTAGTCAGCGAGCCGTTAGCGCACGCTACGAACAGGGTCTAGCGCGCGCTAATAGACATTTATTATAAATAGGACAGCATCCTATTCGTGATTTCAGTTCTTCTCCTCCCATAACCTGAACTCTTACACTTAGAACATAACTCCCTTCGTCCTAAACACTTCGTATCAACCTCCTAGTTCGAGATTGAAGATCGTATAGCATTAGAGATTGGTGTTCAAGCCTTCGGTGTGGGATTGCTTCATTTTCATCCGTGTTCTTCACTACTTTGAGGTAGGTGATTCTTCACCGATGATTAGTAATGTTCCTAAGGAAGTTTGAATCATGTTGGATAGCATGTATTTCGTTTATAATCGGTCATCACATGTTAGAAGGATACTTTTGACGTATCGGTACTCTATATATCGTATGAACCTTTGAACCATCTTATTATAAGGACTCCTAAGCATGTTCAAATCAATTTATGATCAATAATCGGATATTACCCAGTTGCTACGTTGTACACGTTGGAATCATGTGTTTTGGAACGTAAGACGATCGGAACATAGATTATTTCTTGGAGATCGTAGATGGATTATGATATTGAGATGACTATCCGTATATTTGTATTTCATAATCATAAAACTTCCACAAACCTTATTAGCATGATATGCCCGAGGATAACTTGTATTATCACGGTAGAATTCATGAGTTCTTCGCCATTCAACCCAGTTTTCGGTTTGCAGTATTCTGCCATGCAAGATTAGCGCACGCTAACATGTGTGAGTTAACGTGCGCTATCGGGGTTCAGTTAACGCCCGAAACGTACGTAGCGTACATTATGAGACCGGTAAGTCGACGCGATCCGTGGCTAGCGCCGCGCTAGTCTTATACGATAGCGTCGCTAACGATCGGCTTAAGCGCCGTTACGTAGAAATCGTGGCGCGCTAAGCAATCCAGGCAGATTGTTTATTTTGAGCTTCTCGGCCGTAGGCCGAATTGATAGGCCATTGTTCGACTTGAGATGATTTACATATCATTCCTTTTGTTAAGGTTCGAGCTTGTTACGTTGATCGAAGGAGGTGGCCTTCGAGTGTGTTGAGATCATCGAAGTATTCCGTTCTTGCCATTTTCGAGGCAAGTATCATATGTCAAGTTCGATTTATATTTGAATCTTTGATCATGCTTATGGTTTTGCTCATATTGTTGAATATGAGATGTATTTATGAAAATTCTCATGATATTCGTTGATTATTTGTTCGTATTGATGAACATATTGAAATGCATATGTGTATGCATAGTTGTTTGATTTATGGTATAAATGGTCCGAGGGGATCATGAGGATCTATGCTGAGGGCGCTGGATCGAATGTCCACCATGTGTTGGTCCGACGGGATCATCATGGGGATCTATCTTGAGGGCATTTGGATCATTGACGGGTTTCCACCATGGGTTGGTCCGACGGGATCATCATGGGGATCTATACCAAGGGCGCTGGATCGCTGGATTACCCTGTATTGTGTGATGGAATCGTGAGGATTCGCATCGTTGGATTCCGGTAGCGGAAGTCCGTTTGCATGTTTTGTGATGCATTGATGATTAATTGTATTATGATACTTGTACTAGCATTGTTTTGCTAACCCCTTCGGGGGTGGACATTGTTTTGATGTTCAGGTAGTCGAGGAGCGGGGAGGCAACCACGGTGCAAGCGGGACGATGAAATGGCTCAGTGATGTGGTTGATGTTATTATTATTGTGATTTGTCTTCTTGGTTCGTTTAGTACTCGAGTACGTCTGTATTAATAAAGTCTTTTCGATATGGTTGTATGAGTTAACCCATTTGATCTCTTGAATCAAATCTGTATTTGAATTCCAGTTGTTCGATTGGTTTATTTTTATACTTCTTTTAAAATTAGCCTTGCAAATCCTTACCTAAAGGGTTTACGGCGCTGTAATTATTCCGAATATCTCGGGGTGTTACATGCCTGACTAAAAATTCCATACATAACCACCCGACCATGCAATATGAACCTAGAAGGTCACAAAAACAAAAGTGACCATGATGAATATCAATGAATAAGAAATCGACAAGGGTCAAGAATGACTCGCCGAGATGAAATAATAATAAAATGAATGATAGCTCACTGAAATGATTGGAACCTTCGTTCCTCATGAATTGAATGATTAGATTGATAATTACAAGTCTCGACATGAATAATATATCATGAATGAATTATGAATATGAATGAACAATAACGAAAGGAATGAATATCCTTTTAACTGGGTAAGAATTAACTTACACAAATACCGGTGATGAAATGTCCTCCCTCGAACAAACGTCCTAAGCAGGAAATACCGGTCGCTCGAACAACCTTAAATAACATAATTAGTAACAAACGCTCAATATACGTGTCAAGCATGAATCACAACCAACTCAAAGGTCGATACAACAATAACCAAACTCAATAGGACATTCTAATGAATACGTTGCCAACATACTTCCACTGGTTACAACCAACCCAAAAACATCGAAACCAACCTCCAAATGAGTAGTTCAACCCCAACAAAGAATAATCAAAACAATCAAATAATACAGTAGGAATACTCCATTCGAGATTACGACAACATCTAGTCGAAACCCCAATAATCCCAAAGTAAACCCTTAGGGTGTTCTTGAATAATTCCCCAAATATTAATCAAATCCGAAATCTACACCAATAAATCCATAGGAATACATGTCTCCAAGCTAGATAATCCATATCTAACATATTCCAATATAATAGCAAGTTAAAACGAAGAGATCGGAAGGAAACCACTCAATTCCCAAAATTCTAGATTCAAAAAATGTTTACCTTTATTTGGTGTGTTGGAGAGGATTAGGTGATGAATAATCTGAACTAGAAGCTTGAAAATGATGATAGTTGAATGCAGCTCGAAGAACACTTCATGAAATGCCCAAAATCGTCCAAAACCGATGGGAGGAGGAAGAGATATGATGAAATGACGAAATGGGGCTAAACTGTCCAATATATAGTAAACCCAGCTTAGCGCGCACTAGATCCTATGCTTAGCGTGCGCTAGTGGGTTTACCGGGCCAGTACCCGTTGTCTGCATCGTTAGCATGCGCTATATACCTTAGTAGCGTACGCTAACGTCCCTTTTTAGCGTGCGTTAACCTTGTGTTAGCGCGCACTACCTGATGGTTGAAGTCCAGAATACTGGAGTCCAGAACCTACTGTCCTCTAGTCTGATTGAGCATTAGCGCGCTCTACCCGATGCTTAGCGTGCGCTACCAAACTAACCCTTGCGTATGCTATACACACTCTTAGCAGGTGCTACTGATTATTCCATCTCAGTCCAGTACCCACTGGACTGTCTGTTCCAAATACGCAAGCGCGCGCTGATGATTCCGATAGCGTGCACTACAAACACCATTAGCGTACGTAATACTCCAGTTGTATCATGCGCTATGAATCTCACCAATCCAATCCAGTGCCTTGGACTATCTGCCTGAACCACACTTGCGTGCGCTAATGCTGAGTGGTGGCGTGCACTACCCGTACTCAATTAGTGCGCGCTAAAGAGAGTATGTACCGTGCGCTACTCCTTACACAGACCACTACAAAGATGATATTCTCGGACCGATTCTCCAACTAGGTTGAATGACGAATAATAACTGATACACGATACAAATACTCTGAATGGTGAATACAAAGAATGAAAATAAATGATGATTGACTAATATTGAGTGAAAATTACTGAGTGACAATATACTGAATGACAATTAATAATTTTACAATCGGGTATTACAGAACCACAGAGAAGAATAAAATTCTCAAAACGTTACACAAATCACATACAATGGATCTCAAAGAAACACACCTGACTGTTGAACATACCCCTTAGACATATGAACAACCAGTCACAACCCGTCGAACATATCCAATCATACCTGGAGTGGGAAAGACCAGTCAATATCCAAAACAACTATCCTGGGGTTACCATTCCTAAATCTACACTTACTAAGAAATCACTCAGAATACCACATGTGAAGAAAAAGAAAAATCAGTTGGCTCAAAAGTCAAAAATCACTATAGCAAAATCATGTTACTACCACACCAATAGAGCCTCATAGCACATAGACCCCGGTTTCACAAAAACCAAAGTTCCAAAATCATATCATGTACTGAATCTACAACGCGCGACATATTTCTTTTATCTGATCAACCAACCGGTCATCCCTAGATATCTAAACTACCATACTTAAGATCGAATCTCCTTTCATCGTACCATTAATATGTTATCTAGTATGTGGGTCTCACTCAGAACTTCACCATGATATTGTCAATAAAAATCCATTTTCGAAAGTTCTTTCAAGAATTTCAAAACTCAAAACATAAATTTTCGTAAGACTGCGAAATCAATTTTCAAAAAGTTAAACTAGCTCGCTTATGTCAAGTTCTCGATGACAATTATTTTCGAATACACATGATTAAATAAAATGAAATTATGCAAATGATTGACCACATCCATACGCCTGTATACCAATTCAGCTCGTCACCAATTCCACTGACATTCGGTTGGAAAACCACACGATAGAATCCAAAATCTTATTATAGAGACTTTCTTAAAATCAGATTTGCCACATATGACTTGCTCTATCGACCATTATTCCATTTTGCAACACCTCAACTATACGATGATGAAACATGTTTTTAAAGACAACAACTGTCTCTCAAAATAAATTTAAGAAAATACCAACCACTAGCGCCATGACAGTATTGTTGAAGCTAAGGCCCATGACAGTATTGGTATGGCGCTAGAGTCTCATTGTCATGGAGCCAGTATGGCGCTTAAAGAAAATACCAACCACTGGAGCCTCAACGAGATAATGCCAAGGCCCCCACAATCCACATCCAAGCAAACCTTATCCGAAGCCACCTTGGCATGGCCCGAATCATGAGAACCTCTCCATTGGAAACGCCTGATATGTTTCTCTATCAAATAGAGTACGCCCTCAGGCAAAATAAAAATACCAGCCCAATAAATATGTAAAGAAGATAAGACAGAGCGAATAAGCTGGCACCGACCTATCATGGAAAGAGCAGTACTAGCCCACATACTCAGTCGACCATCAATCGAATCAATCAAAGGGGAACACATATCTATCGTCAGCTTCGAAGAAATCAAGGGGACTCCCGAATACCTCACAGAAAGCTGACCCAGCCGAAACCCTAACAAATGCTAAAGCTGAACCCCCTGCACCTGAGCACTCGCTGAAACAAAGATATTGCTCTTACTCTGGTTGGCTCGTAAGCCAGAAAGGGAGGCGAAGATCTCAATACTCTTCTTAAGGACACCAACAGAGACCTCATAGGGATTACAGAAAAGGAGAAGGTCATCGGCAAAAGCAAGCATGAAAGTGCGGGTGGCCTCACACTTCCAGTGGAATCTGAACTCCGAAGTCTGAGCAATCTCATGGGCGATAATACCATGGAGGACCTCCATAAAAATAACAAACATATACGAAGAAATTGGGTCACCCTGCCTAAGCCCCTACGAGCTATTATCACTTCCTTCTTGGAAGTCGAGGCTCGACAAT
Source organism: Orobanche coerulescens (assembly GCA_033398695.1). NCBI lineage: Eukaryota > Viridiplantae > Streptophyta > Magnoliopsida > Lamiales > Orobanchaceae > Orobanche > Orobanche coerulescens. Next base: position 106,067,142 of record CM065805.1, on the reverse strand, counting down.
TTTTCGCAAAGTGGCCTGGTTTACCATAGTTTCGACTGTTATTGTCGAATTTCTTTGATTCGCTCATGTGATGCCTTTCCTTCTCCGATTCAATAAGTTTTGAAACTAATTTATATTTTTGGCATAATATGCCAATTCTTTATCATCTTCGTCCACCGAGATTTCTTCTTTATTTCTCGACATCTTATCTTTCAAAGCTATCGGTCTTTCTTTCGACTTCGATTTGGTATTTCGAGATTTAAGAACTATCTCGTAGTTTATTAGCGATCCGTCAAAGGCGCTAAAATCGAGAGTGTTGAGATCTTTAGACTCGATTATAGCTGTAACCGTGTCGTCCCATTCAATAGGTAGTGATATTAAGATTTTCTTTACTTTTTCACTACTTGTTAATGGTTTCCCAAAACAAGCTAGTCCCTTAGTAATGACCGAAATCGTTTGAGCATTTTAGTGATGGACTCATCACTCTTCATCATAAATAGCTCGTATTCATGGAGGAGCATATTTATTTTTATCTCCTTGACTTGAGACATTCCTTCATGTATTTTATCTAACATCTTACAACTCTCTTTGGCACTTTCACACGAGGATATCTGGTTGTGTTTTTCCGAAGGCATAATCGCGTTGCTTTGCAATTATAGTGATCGTTTTTCCAATCTCTTCATTATACACTTGAAATTTTTTTAGAGTATCATTTCAGTTCGTGGGAATTTTCGGACCAAGGCATATGACTTTTCATAGCTCAATATCGCAGGCTCAGATGAATATAGACATCTTCTTTTTCTAAGTCATAAAATTAGCTCCATCAAAGAAAGGAGGTCTGTTTAAAGCAAGACCATCGATTAGGCAAATTGAAGGGCCATGGGACCTTTTTCTCCTTGGATGTTAAGCCCCTTTTAGAGAAACCGCTCCGATACTAATTGTTGATTAATTTTGGTACCTTCGCTGTTTTAAAATAGGTGCAGCGTATAGTAGAGTTTATCAAACTCTTTTGCGTTACAGAAGCGTAATGGTATTGTAGAGAGTAAATGACACAAGATTTATAGATGTTCGACCAAACGTGCCTACGTCCTCTCTCCATATCTATTTTTTTAGGCTTAAGATCAACCTCTGCACCTAATCTTCTATTGGTTCAAGGGATACCGTTACACCCTTGTCTTTTTGTCGGTCCAAGCTAAACCCTTTTCCTTTTCTATAGGACAAAGAATCAACCTATATAGCTTTCTATTGGTAGTAGACAAACCTCACTCGGATTTAGATAAGATTCTAGTAATGCCGGATCAACAATACTAATAACACCGAATCAATATGTAATCCATAGCTTTCCTCTCCTATATGTTTTCGTGTATGAACACTCAAACACTTATGAATTGAGCACAAATACAACAACAAGAATGAATATAACAATATCATATGTGTCTATGATTTGCTTGGAGTTGTTGTGTAGATTGATACCGAATGACTTGGTATTTATAGGCAATAATTCCCTCAACTAGCCGTTATTGCCTATCTTCATTAGCGTGTGTTATTCTTCCTTCTAGTGTGCGCTATTCCCTTTAGCGTATGTATAGCGTGCGCTACCTGTTGATCAGATCAGTCCAGTGGCTACTGCATCTTATATCAGCATACGTAAGTATTCACCGTAACGCATGTAATGTTCTTCTCGTATCGTATGTTAACCTCTTATTATAACATACGTTATGTTAAAGTCATATAACCATTGCAAGCCTTTTTGACCTTCTAGAATCAATCCAACAAATTGATTTGGTTTGAATTCGAATGCTCTTTAGCGTGTGCTATTTATCATTTGTAGCGTGCGCTATTTCTATGTCACTGCTTATGTCATTCTGTTGTGACCGTTGTGGTGTATTGACCTTCCTTTAGCATACGTAAAACTTCTAGTTCAGCGTACGTATGTAATCCTTCTTGCTTGCGCTATTCTTTGATTTAGCGTGCGTTGAACATGCTAATCTGCCCAGCTCGTTTCCTTCTACTTCTTTGCTGTTTTGCTTCGTTCCATTGTTGTTTTCATTGATCAACAACACATCAATACTCATCATCAAAACTAATTTATAAATATATGGAATAGGATATTCCAACAACTATAAATGACTTTTCTGCGAAAATTCTATTCCCTAAAAAAATCTAATATTGATCGTGTCGCCATTTCTTACCTTTTTAGTTCGAGTTATTAAGTCTTTTTAATGGTTTTTAACCTGATGCCCTGAGTGAAGAGCTTGGGAGTCGTCGACTAAACACTTGCTACATGGACTAGTTAGAAAGTTTGACTATTTGGGACATTATGTTTTTTGTATTGCTTAAATAAAAGGAATGTAGATTATGAGCAGATTTGAATTACTTAGTGGCTAAATTTTAATACACTCAATTTCGTGAACTATCACAGTATTTGATGACGCCGATGAAATTCTCCTTAAAATTGAGTCAGAAAATAAACGAGCAATCGAGTACAACCAAATAAGGGAATCGTGTGTCACGATTGGGAAAAAAAATAGTCAACCTTTTGGGGGGAAACCTTGCATTTTGGAAATAACAAATAAAACCGAGTTTTAACCTCAAAATCAAAAGTAGATTTTTTTGAATCTTGATTCATTTCTATCTACTGTATAAAGCTGGTTGTTGTGTAATAATGGCATTGATCTTTTTCTCTCTCTATATATGTATATAATTATTTTTCTTAAATTTGTGTGTGTCTTATTTTTCTTTTATTTATGTTTTGTGCGAAAAATAAATGGTCTTGCTCGGGACTAGCAAGAGTTCAAGTTTGGGGGTGGGATAAGTGTCAGTTTTATACACTTATCCATGAGTAATATTGATATATTTCACTCATAATTATGAGCTAGTCTACTCATTTTTGCTTCTAATTAATTAGTTTTAAATAATCTTATTTGTATGGGATGAAGATGTAAATTTAGCCTTAATCGGATATAATTATGGATTTACTCAAGAAATAACATTTTTATAAAAGATTCTCTTTGATGAGTTATTATGTATTCATTTTGTAGAGCTTCACGAGACGAGCTCGACAGTCCTTCCGGATTCTAAATCAGAGTTATTTATCAAAAGTTATCATCCAAAGAAGGTTTGGGGCTAAAACGCAAGAGTCAAAGAAATTTTGGGCTAAAAATGAAGTCTAAAAAGTCCTTACGGCCGTACAACTGTTGTTACTGTCGTACAACACAGCAAGCAAAAAGATCAATAGCCAAAGCTTAATTACGGCCGTAATTGCCAAAGTTACGGCCGTATGATTTGTATGTTACGGCCGTAACCACCGAATGTTACGGCCGTAACTTTTGACAGATTGATCTTATCATATCTTTCACACTTTTGGACCTATATGGAGTGGACGGTTTGTCTTGATCAGATTTGAAATGATAATGCTGAAATTTTGGAGCTATTATGACCTTGGGTGTATAAATAGACCCCTTGATCCATTCCATAATTATCTTCCATATCTTATATCTTTCATTTTATAAGTGTAATAAATTATAATTTTTTATTGTATGTGAAGAATACACTTGTGTTCTTGAGTGTTTATGTAAGAGTGTTGAACCATATGTTGTGTGGGGAGTTTATTGCTTCTTTATCATTTATTTAAAGGTAGTTAGTTTCAATTCTTTCCCTTTTTCAACTAATCATGGTTACTAGTTAATGTAATATGTTGAATAAAGCCTTCATGGGCTAAATTCTCCTAGTTGGGATTATAAACAAGTTTTGTCATGTTATTTAAGTTTGTATAAAAAATCTATTATGGATTACTTATTATTGTGTGTGATTTTCATTGTTTTATAATCTTAATTTGTTTGGTCAATAAATGACGATATTTATGGGCTTCATATATTTTAAACTAAAATATGTTGATTCGATCAAATGATTTTTAGTCTAACTTCTTCTAGAGTATAGAAATATACCTCTAAACCTTAGATGATTTTTTGAGTTATTTTCATAAAACCTAATGTTATGTATTAAATCGAATCAACATAGAAATATAGTAGATTGATTTAATATATAAGAGGTGTTTTGAAACTCGAAAGAGGAACTATATTTTTTAGGAAAATCGAATCTACACAATAAAATAAGTATTACATCTTATGATCTCATATACATCTTCTATAACTATTGATAAATTGAGTTTGTAATCCCAACTATTTCATTTTACATCTTATAATTCTATTATTAGTAAAATCATTTACTTCTTTATAATTATTTGAATTATAATTCCAATTCCTTGCAATTTTCAATCTCCACTTTTTAATTGTGTGTTTCCATTCATCCTTAATAACTATAACAAAAGGATAATAGTGTACAAATCAATCAATAATCATACTTCCTCGTGGGATCGATTACGCAGACTCAAAAGGTCCACTTACTACTTGATGTGATATCATGCACTTGCGATAAGATACACCAAACACGTGTCAGTGTTGTGGTGAGCCCTAGGCTCCCTTGCTTGCGCAACATCTCCATCATTATCACAAAATAGCGCAACGGGCCGATCTGAGTCATGAACCACTTGAAGTTCCTCAGTGAACTTCTTAATCCAGAACGCCTCTTTAGCAGCCTACATGGTTGCTTGATATTCAGACTGGCATGTGGAAATTATAGTCGCACTTTGCTTCACACTTCTCCAAGATACTGCTTCAGTATTCAAAGTAAATATATACCCTGATGTGGACATCTGCGCATCTATGTCTCCCTAAAAATCTTAGTCCGTATAGCCCATAAATTTAAGTTCTCCACCGCCATATGTAAGAACCAAGTCTTTAGTCCTCCTCAGGTAGTTTAGAATGTTATTTATAGCAGTCTAATCTTCCTAACCTGGATTTGATTAAAACCAACTAACTACACTCACAACACAATGTCCGGTCGAGTGCAAATCATATCATACAGGAGACTACCCACTGCCGAAGCATAGGGTACCTTTATCATTTCCTTTCTGTCTTCCTCACCTTGAGGACACATCTCTAATAAAAGTTTTGCACCATGTTGCTAAGGTAGGAACCGTTTTTTAGGATTTTCCATTCTAAATCGCTTCAGGATCTTTTCTATATAGAAGTCTTGGGAAAGACCTACCATTCAGTTCTATTCCGGTAGAGATGAATACCTAGAATATAGGTGGCCTCTCCTAAGTCTTTCATTGAGAACTTATTAGAAAGCCAAGTTTTCATAGAATTGAGCATTCCCTCGTCGTTTCCTATAAGTATAATGTCATCCACATATAGTACTATGAATGACATTTTGCTCCCACTAACCTCCTGGTAAATACATGGCTCCTCTTCGTTTTTGACAAAATAAAACTCTTTAACTGTCTCATTAAAACAAAGATTCTAACTTCGCGAAGCCGGCTTTAGTTCATTGATGGCACACTGAAGCTTGCATATTTTATAAATCATGGCCTCGGATATGAATTCGTTGGGCTGTTCCATATATATCTCCTCCTCGAGGTATCTATTTAGGAACATCTTTTTCACATCCATTTACCATATTTCATTATCTAAATAGGCTGCTATGGCAAGTATCATGTGAATAGACTTTCTCATTGCTATAGGTAAAAAGCTCTCGAAGTAATCAATTCCCTCTCTTTGGGAATAATCCTTGACCACAAGTCTGGCCTTATAGGTTTCAACCTTGCCATCTCCATCAGTCTTTCTCTTGTACAATGCCATTAAGACGATCTACTAGAGTCCAGACCTGATTATCATGCCTATAGTCTATCTCAGGTTTTATAACCTCTTGCCACTTCGCGGAGTCCACATCTATCAATGCCTGATCATAAGTAGAGGGATCATTCTCTTGGCTACTTTACATCATCTCATGAGGACCTAGTTCCTCTTGATGTAAATAGCCATACCTCTCAGGTAAATGAGTAGCTCTATTAGACCTGCGAGGTTTTGTTTGTACTTTAGAACGTTTTGTTCCAATATCTTGTACAGGTGTTTCATTTGGTAATTCTTTTATTTCTTCTAAGGAAATATTTCAACCTATACCTCCTTCCTGAATAAACTCATCTTCAAGGAAGTGTGCTCGTAAAGCAACGATGATCATATGATCTTCAGGCATGTAGAATAAATATGCCATAGAATCCCCTGCATATCCTATGAAACGACCTTTCACAGACGTAGCTTTAAGTTTCTATAATTTAGTCTTCTTGACATAAGGAGAACATCCCAGAGTCAATATATAATTAAGACTTGGTTTTATACCTTTCCACATCTCATGTGGAGTCTTAGGAACGAATTTGTAAGGACATCTATTTAAGATATGTGCAATAGTAAGGAGCGTATAACCCCAAAGGTAAATCGGTAGATCAATAAAGTTAAGCATGGAGCGAACCATGTCTAACAAGGTTCAGTTTCTTCTATCTAACACACCATTTAATTGTGAGGTAGCTGGAGGAGTGAACTGTGACATTATTTTAAATTCTTTTAAGAACTCATCAAAATCAGTACTAATATATTCGCCACCCAGGTCCGACCTAAGTACTTTGATATGATAACCCGTTTAGTTTTCATCTAGGGCCTTAAATTCCTTGAAGTTTTCTAAGGCTTCAGACATATGTTTCATTAAGTACACGAATCCATACCTGGTATGATCACCAGTGAATGTAGTGAAATATTAAAATCCATTCTTGCCACTTCGAAAAAGCCACACAGGTTGGTATAGATTAATCTAAGTTTTTCGGCAGCTCTTCAAGAGTCCCTGTGAAGGGTGACTTAGTCATTTTGCCTTGATGGCTAGATTCATAAGTTGGATAGGATCCGATCCCAATGGACCCATAAGTCCATCATACTCCATTTTATGAATTTTGGTCTGACCAATATGAACAAATCTAAGATGCTACTTAAGTGCTTGGTTGGTTTCATCCCTACCACGCTTCCTAGTTATAATCTTCACATGGGTTTTATTATTTAGATCCAAATGGTATAAACCATTTAGTAATGTAGTTGTACCAACCAATTTATTTCTAAAATAAATACGACAGTATCCATCTCCAACAAAGAAGTGATATCCTCTGTGGTCCATGACCGGAATCGATACAATATTTTTTTGCCCCTTGTGCAAAACAAGCACATCATCTATAGTAATAATAAAATCGGATTCTAAATCCAACATAAGTGATCCAATGTCAGTAGCCTCAACACTATTCCCACTATCGACTATCACCATCACTTATCCAGCTCCAAGATTCCTACTTCGTTCCAGATCCTGAAGTTATTTTACATATGTGAGAACTTGCACCAGAATCAAGTATCGAAGAAGTGGAATAAACAGTAATGAACAATTCATTTCCAAAACTCGTAGTTCCGCACATGAAGCCACATTGTGGCCAAGTTTGGACAGTGCCATCTCCAATGGCCAATCACACTACACTTTAGGTAAGCATCTGTATTCTTGGCCCTCTAACTTTTTGGAACAATTGGGGCCTTGGTCTTTTATTTTCTGTACCCCTCATTTGGGCTTAAACTACTTCTTGCCCTTCTTCCTATTGTTCTTAGACCTCCAAGGCCCAGAATATATTATAAGAGAAACCTCCTTTGTGTAATACCCGAATATGTGATGTTTATTTTATCTGTATTTGAATCTTGTGACATTGCATATGTCGTATTTTGATCTGAGTATAATCCTCTGTATTTCTTAATCCAATATCAATAAGTATATGATGTCGTAGATGTTGATTCATTCTCGTACTTATATACATTTAGCGCACGCTAACATTTAAGTATACCGCGCACTAAATATGTTAGTTAGCGCATGCTATAGATGAGTCTTAACGCATGCTATATGTGGTCAACATGACTGAGACAGGAGGTAGGTGAGATCGAATCAAGGATCTTGGATAATGATATGTCGTGATGAACCTGGACGGCTTTTGGAAAAGTCGAGTTAATGGTGCTTAGCACACGCTACGAGAGAGATGCTAGCGCATGATAAGTCCAGTACAGTGAGGTCAGTGAGCTTTCGTAAAGCCGATAGCGCACACTATGATGGGTGTAGTGTACGCTAACTGTTGCATTTTGTAATATAGAGATAATTATTGAGTATTTTTATCTGTATTTGAACCTTGTATTCGACTTTGTGGTATCTATAATCGAAGTGTGATTTTTCCCGTATTCGTATTCCAAACAGTCATGATCATATTAGGAAGAAGTTGCACATTCATGCATGCAGCTACGTCATAACGTACGCTAGCAGATGAGCTTAACGTACATTATGAACCGAGGATAGCGTACGCTATAAACTGAGCATAGCATACGTAATAGGCAGTCAGGAAGATAAGGTTGGTCGGCACATGGGCCACCTTGGGACGGGGACAAGGATAAGATTCCCCGCATGGCCCGGACAGCTTTTTGAAAAAGCAAGTCAATGAGGTTTAACGTACGCTAAAGGACTTAGATAGCATATGCTAAATATAGCTTATTACGTACGTAAATGGTAAGGGTTAAAGTACGTTAAGAAGGTCAGCAATGGGCAGTAGCTACTGTCGGACGATAACGCACGCTAAAGATTTTGGACAGCGTACGTTAAGGCGATAACATACGTAATGCTGTGAGGTTAACATACGTAAAGGTCTGAATGTTATAAATAGGACATTACCCCATTTCATTCTTTCACTCAATTTATCCATACCTTAGCTCTCCCCAGACCTTCCAACCTTACAAAACTAGTATATTGGCCTCTCTACTTGGTTGTTGAAGAAGTAAGACCTCTTGGATTGATGCTCAAACATTTCTGGTGTTGGATTCTACCAATTGCCTTGATGTTTTCTTCATATTAAGGTATGTTGATGCTATCTCCAACCTTGAATTCGTGTTCTTAAGAATGTTATGAACATGCTACTGAGATTAGTAGGTTCCATGGATGACTTATTTGACCGAACACCATGTTTAAGGAAGTTGGAATAATTATGCTTAGGTTTACCATTGTTAAGAGCATTATAGTTCGAGTCTCGTTATGTTTAACAAGTAGGGGGAGTTTTATGAGATTGTAAATTTACATTGGATGGTGTTTTCAAAATGATCAAAGACTTGTTATTATTATCACCTTTGTTAGATGAACTTAGGGGGATGAACATTGAGGGTTTTTGTCATATCTTGTAAGGTTGGGTTTATTAGCTAATATTCATGATGAATGTTTGAATGAAGTGATGATATTGGTAACAATTGTATCAACCATAGATTAGCCAAACATCATATAAGAATGTATAATCGAGATTGGAGTATGGCATTGTGATGACATGTTTATCCTTGAATTCGAAGACGACAAACATCTTATCCCTATTAGGATCATTATATTCGCATGAGATGTGTGTTCGTGAGTACAATGTACATTAAGTATCACGCATTACGTACATTATAGCATCAGGTGAGACAGTCGTCTGATCAGAGAACTTTGTCAAAAACAAGCTTAGCGTACGGTAGGCATAGGAGCTTACATACGTTAAGGCACACATTTAACTTACGTTATGTTTGGTATTTAACGTCTGTTACGAAGAGAATCGGACAGGATCCGAAGTGTCGGAAATGTTCGTCCATAGTTTAGGATGTTAGATGTTCGTACCATAGTTGTATGACGTAAGATGAACTCTATATTATTTCTTTTGTTTAAGGTCTGAGCTTTGCAACTTTATTGATCGAAGGGGCGACCTTCGAGTGTATTGACATCCGTCGAAGTATTATCCTTGTCATCAATTTAAGGTAAGTACCTTAATTACATCTATTCATATTGATGTCGGATATGTTGATTGTTGTATTGTATATATGTGTTGTGATTGTTTGTCCACCATGCGTTGGTCCGGCAGGATCATCATGGCAATCTATAGTTGTGTGCACTGGATCGTTAGACAGGTATTTCCACCATGCGTTGATCCGACATGATCATCATGGGAATCTATCGCTGTGTGCGCTGGATCGTTAGAATACCACGAGTATGTTGAGATTGATATGATATGTTGTACATTGTTACTGTCTCTCATTGGAGAGACTTGTCATGATTATTGTTGATATTATTGACGTTATTATTCAGGGATTGTTGAATAAATCATTGTTGTATAATTATCGTATTTGTACTATCATCGTTGTGATAACCCCTTTGGGGGTGAACATTTGCTTATGTTCAGGATCCAAGAGAGCAGGAAAACAACCACTAGAGTTGCACGACAACGAGGGTGCAGAGTGATGTTACGGCCGGATTATTTTGTCGTATGTTTGTGTTGTTTTAATAAAGTACGCGAGTCCGTTTTCGTTTGTGATGTCGGTTTTGGTCATGTATTAATGTTCACCGTTTGACATTGTCTTTCAGTACTGTTTTCAGACTCGTGTTGTATTTTATTTCCGCTGCCGTTATTTGATAGCATTTGTTATTGTCATCTCATTTCCTCAGCCTTGTAAATTCTTACGAAAAGGATTTACGGCACTGTAATATTCTGAATATATCGGGGTGTTACACATTTAGCGCACATAAAGGCTATTTAGCGTACGTAAGACCGAGGATGGTTAGAGACAGTGGGCTGGGAGCCCATTAGCGCACGCTAAAAAGGAGCAGTAGCGCGCACTAATAGTCATTTTCTATAAATAGGACAGCACCTCATTTCATTTCTCAGTCTCCACTTCGCCCCACACTCGACTTCCGAGACTTAAAGAGTTACCCTCTCAATTTTAAACCTTCATATCAGCCTCTAAACATAATCATTGAAGGCAAGGAGCTTTTAGGATTGGTGTTCAAGCGTTCGATGTGGAGTTCATCAAGTGATTTTGTATTTTCCTTCGTATAAGGTATGTGGCGAATCACCAATCTAGATTACGTGTTTCTTGTTGTCAAATATGAACATGCTATAGAAGTTGTTGAGTTTATTACTGATATTACCAAGTTCTTACGTACAATATTGATCAAACAACGCGTATAGGGGAACTTAATGGATTGAAATTAGGGTTATTCCTTGAAGAAGAAGACGATAATCATGTTGATTCAAGTAAATGAGTTTTATGGTGTTCTTTGAGAAATTTCCGAAATCTTGTTGCATTGGATTTATGATAGGTATGATTAGGATCCTTGTAAGATGAACTATCATGAGATATAGTTGAAGAATCCGACCGAAAGATGTATTTAATCTTGAATGGAATACTATGAGATTGTTGTTCAGATGAGTAGCGTAGTGTTGATTCCACCGGTATGGTTTGGGGCAGAATAGTATGCTTATTATGATCGGGTATATTATGCCTTTGATGTTCGTATGATGTTAGAATGATTATCCGGAACCGTTAGTTATATTGGTGTTATTGTATAATGAAGGTTCAGATTTTGGTGAATTGATGAAGTGAGAGTTCTTCGAGCGGGTTAAAGGTTATTTGTAGTATCAATCCTTGTCGCCATTTCTGAGGCAAGTATCGTAACTTGATTATTGGTTTAATGTTGATGATTTTGATCATGCATATTGTTATTCATGTTGTTGAACATGAGATCATTCAAGTTGAATTGTCATAATGTCGTTCAGATTATTGATTCATGTGTTGTTCATGTTGATGAACATGTTGATTTGCATATGAGTATGCATAGTTGTATTGTATATGTTGTATTGATCCGAAAGGGATTGTGTGATCTATGCTGAGGGCGCTGGATCGGTTGTCCACCTTGTGTTGGTCCGACGGGATCATCTTGGGATCTATGCTGAGGGCGGTGGATCGTTGGATGGGGTTTCCACCTCGTGTTGGTCCGATGGGATCATCTTGGGATCTATGCTGAGGGCGCTAGATCATTGGATTACCCTGCGTTGTGTTGATGGAATCATGTGGATTCACATCGTTAGATTCTGGTAGAGGAAGTCCGCATTTTTTATTTTGCTATGCATCGTTGTTGCATATCTGATTTTGTATATTATGATACTTGTACTAGCATCGTTTTGCTAACCCCTGCGGGGGTGGACATTTGTTTTGATGTTCAGGTAGCCGAGGAGTGGGGAAGCAACAACAGTACGGGCATGACGAGGAAGGGGCTCAGTGATGTTACCCATTGTATTGTTTTGGTATTCTGATTTGGTATTTAGTACTCGCGTACGCGTGTTCTTTTGATGATTTTGAGAAGCTTGTAATAATGGACTGTTTTGGGTTGTATGGATGATTAAACTGGTTATTAAATTACTCAAATATTGGGGGTACTTTCGTATTGTTCAGCATTTCTTTTAATTTAGCCTTGTAAATTCTTATATAAAGGATTTACGACGCTGCAATTATTCCGAATATCTCGGAGTGTTACACTTTGGCCTAGTCTTCATTTGAGATTGTGCCTTACTCGGCTTTTTCATTAGCCCAGCTAAGTTGCAAGAAATTTCATTGCAGTTGAAATTCATTAACTGAGAGAAGGAATCAGGAAGTGACTGTAGGATAAGGTCGTCTAGAGAGAAGCATGCATCCTGAAATCAAGAGCCTTCAATCTCTCTATCATGGATTGTAACACCCCGAGATGTTTGGAATAATTATAGTGCCGTAAACCCTTTATATAAGAATTTACAAGGCTAAATTTAAAGAAATGCTGAATAATACGAAAGTACCACCAAAAGTTGAGTAATTCTATAACCGGTTTAATCAACCCAAATCAATCCATTTATTACAAACTTCTCAAATCATCAAAAGAACACACGTACTCGAGTTCTAAAAAACAAACCAGAATAACAAAACTATACAACGGATAACATCACTGAGACCCTTCGTCATTATGTCAGTACTGTGGTTGCTTCCGCGCTGCTCGGCTACCTGAACATCAAAACAAATGTCCACCCGCGCAGGGGTTAGCAAAATGATGCTAGTATAAGTATCATAATATACAAAATCAGATATGCAACAACGATGCATAGCAAAATACAAAACACGGACTTCCTCTACCGGAATCCAACGATGCGAATCTACACGATTACATAAACACAACACAGGGTAATCCAATGATCCAGCGCCCTCAGCATAGATCCGAAGATGATCCCGTCGGACCAACACGAGGTGGAAAATCCGTCCAATGATCCAACGCCCTCAGCATAGATCCCAAGATGATCATGTCGGACCAACACGAGGTGGAAAACTGATCCAGCGCCCTCAGCATAGATCACACGATCCCTTCACATGTGCATACACATATGCAATATAACTATGCATATCAATATGGTCCAGCAACATGAACATCACATGAATCAATAACCTGAACGATATCATGACATTCAACTTGAATGATCTCATGTTCAACAACATGAATAACAATATGCATGATCAAAATCATCAACATTAAACAAATAGTCAAATTACGATACTTACCTTAAAGATGGCAAGAATTAAATACTCCAACGACTATCAATATGCCCGAAGGTCGCCGCCCCTCGATCGATCACATTGCAAGGCTCGGATCTTGATCAAAAAGAATAACAAGGGATTCAACATACTTCTCAAAACTAACATACGAGCACCGAACGCCCTAAGTCATATTCGAGTTAACATTTTTGTAAGGCCTGTTCACGTTTTATCCACTCGATGAAAGCTAAGCCGGAAACAATGACGTACTTCATGCGAATCGAACGACCATATCGAAGATGAAATGACGACGTCTACGGATTCATGGATATACATGTTACCACAATCCAAACCTCAATCTTGATTTCTAATTCCAATAAATGTATGGTTCAGCTAATCTTACAATTCCTAACAAAGGCGTGATTCAAGAAATAAGCATACCAATCGTACTTTGCAAGGGAACGATACTACGGTGTTTCGGGTTTGATTCTATCGACATAGCCGATTCATTTCAAGCATGAATATGAAGAAGTTTGTTAAACCAAACACCTCTATCAAAAATACAAATTATTCTCGGTGAAATATCTTAGTAATCTCCGAAAAATCACTATAATCATGCTCATAATTCATAACAAACTCAGGACACTACATCCTAAGGTTATATCTCAACAAGGTTCGATTAATACTCTTAACAACGAAGGAGAATCAAAGTATAACTGTAATATCCGGATTTATTACAGTGTATTTCATCTGTATTCAAACCATGTATTATTTTGGATTGGTGATTTTGATTATTGGAGTATGATATTTAGTGCATTAATATCATTATGCATAAGTATAGAAACATGCAAAATTGCTCAAGCAACCTTGTGATAGCGCACGCTAAGAATGTATCTTAACGCGCGCTATCGGGCCATTATTAGCGCACGCTATGCAGGTATGAGTAACGTGCGCTAAGGACTCAATTATTGAGCGGGACAGCTAGCTCATGCGCCAGCGGGACAAGGGTCCGGATAAGATTCCCACGCCTTTTAGGACAAATTTTGAAGTCAACCATTATTAGCGCACGCTAAGAGATGCTTAGTAGCGTGCGCTAACTTGTCAATAATGCAGAATATTATAAATGGGACAACAACCGCTTGGGCTTTCATTTCCTTCGTCTATACTTCATCTTTAAGAGTCCAGAGAGCAATAATCTCCCTTCTAAACACTTAGAACATTTATGAGTGATCATTGAATGATTGAGTATCACTTGTGAGTGATCATTGAAGAGAAGTAACACCTTGGAGGGGCGCATAACCAACCGGAGTCGGATTACACCTTGTGGTTCAGTGATTTCGGCATATTAAGGTATGTTCAACCTATCACGATCTTAGATTTGGATTTCCAATGGATATGATGATCATGTTAACGAGATATTGAATTTCATTAGTGAATTATTTCAACAACATCATGTTTAGAAGATTGGGATGTCTACAATTACGATATTATTGTTGGAACCTTGAAGTTGGAATCCTAGTACTTCAAATGATGAGAGAAATATTCGGAAGTTAACAATCCGTATGATTTATGTTATCTTTGTGATCATGATTTGGAAAAGATGTTATAAGAACTTAAAGGGAGAATCATCTTAGGAAATATTCTTTCGTATAAGTCGGAATTGTTAGTTCACCTCAAGATGAAGTCTGAATATGTATAATGATAGTAGAATCTAATACATCAACCGGAGATCACCAACTTTGCATGAGAATTGTAATCAAGATGGGTTATGGTGTCATGATGATTATACGTATATTTGCATCTTGAAGTTGATATCATCCTGGAGATTATTCATAAGAGTAAGAACTTGGTATTCATGGAAGTAACATGAATTATCACGAAGGATTTCATCATTTCGTTCATGGCGTAACGATTCTTGCTCGGCGATGGCGCCATGCAGAGATAGCGCACGCTATGCTATGCAGTTTAACGTGCGCTATCGAGCACTAGTTAGCGTGCGCTACGTTTGGTACGTAACGTACGCTAGACCATCAGACGAGTCAGTTGGCTGGTCAGTGAAGTACTGACCATGCGTCGTTAGCGTGCGCTAGGCTTTGTTGTTTGCGTGCGCTATCGGGCAGACGTAACGCACACTACACAGAGTACTTAGCGTGCGCTAAGCTCTTCGGGCAGATTGCAGTTTATGAACTTTTGACCGTTAATCGAATTGTTAAACATTCATACGACGTGAGATAAATTCTATATCATTTCTTTTGTTAAGGTTTGGTCTCGTTACGTGATTGATTGAGGAGGACGATCTTCGAGTATTCATTTTCGTGGAAGTATTATTATTGTCTTCAAATCGAGGCAAGTACCTTAATTGTTTTATGTATTGTTGTTATACATATTGTCGTGCATGTATGTCTTTATTGTGTGTCCACCTCGTGTTGGTCCGACGGGATCATCGGGGGATCTATGCTAGCGTGCGCTGGATCATCGGACGGTTTTTCCACCACAGGTTGGTGCAGCGGGATCATCGTGGGTTCTAGGCGGTGAGCATTTGGATCGATGGAATTACCATGTGTATGTATTGATATCATGTTGTGATTATCAGTTGTGAATATTATGTTTGAGTTTCTCGTAGGAGAAGACTCGTTGGTATTTTGTCGTTTACGTTATTATTATTCACCGTGAGATATGAATAATATGTTGTGGTACTTGTACTAGCATCGTTGTGCTAACCCCTTCGGGGGTGAACATTTTGTTTGTGTTCAGGATCCAGGAGAGCGGGGAAACAACCACTGGAACTGTATGACGACGAGGGTGCAGAGTGATGTCCCGACCGGGTTTATTTGTCTTTCGTTTATTCGTTATTTCAATAAGTACTCGAGTATGAAGTCGTTTGTGATGATTTGAATATGGTGATGTAATATTGAGTTCTGTTGAACAATTGTACTATTCCTATTTTTGGTCAGAACTGATGTACTGTAATTCCGTTATTTCCATTCGTCAGTACCTTTTTATATTTGTTCAATTCTTCAGCCTTGTAAATCCTTATGTAAAGAATTTACGGCGCTGTAATATTCCCGAATATATTGGGGGTGTTACAGAATATGGTATCGGAGCTAAGATTATGGATATCTTGGCCGTTGGGTTAAAATAGGGGTCATTTATGTCTTTTGGGATAACCGGCCGTGAATGACATCACTGCACTGCCTACGTCTTCATGCGAACAGTGGTTGTAAGTTCCTAAACTCTATCTTGTTCTTTACATGTTGTGTCTCTTTATACTCAAATATTAGAACGATGTTGTTTCCTGTATATTGAGTATTTATGCTTACAGTATGTTGAGAGGCGGACGTGGACGTGGTCGCGGTCGTGGACGCGGACGGAGAAATGCCGAAAGGGAAGCGTCGCCTTCTAACCAGGCCAGTCATAGCTCAGGCGAGCCGCAACAGTCTATTAATAATGAACCAGATCCTGCTGTACCAGATATCCTTCGTCAAGTGGTGAACCAGATGACTCAGTTCGCCCAGGTCGTGGACCGAATGCAAGTGGCGGTGGGACTACAGCAGGGAGAGAGACAGCAAGGGATCCCATATATGGGAAATCGAGGTGACCGGTGGCTGCAGGAGGTAGTAAAGATGCAACCACCCAAATTCGACGGTATTTCTGAGGCTCCCACCTGGGATCATTGGTTAAAGGAGCTGGAGAAGATCTTTGCCGGAATTAACTGCCCTGACGACCGGAGAGCCTCTATCGCTCAATATTTTCTGATAGGGGAAGCGTCCGAATGGTGGGAAGCCATCCGGCCGGTAGACCATGACGCTGATTGGACAGAGTTTAGAATGATGATGGAAGATCAGTATTGCCCTCGTCCTGTGAGGGAAGCCAAAGTTCGGGAGTTTTTCTCCGCTCAGCCTTGATGTGCGGTATCCTGTGCAATCAAGGCGTTTAACCGGTGGCATTTGTTCGACATCCGGTGAGCAGATGCGAGAAATGATGATTCATTTCGACATGAGGATGAAACCAAGTCCAGAGGTACATGTACGGATTCGAATGTACCACACTCCGCCAATACCAGGATAAGGCGTTGGCATATTAGATCAAGTAATAAGCCATGGAGAAATTTTGAGAATCCAAGAAACAAAAGTCTCTGGTACTTTTACAGAGCACAAGAACAGTGGGGCCCGTAAGGCCCAGTCATCCTTTCACTCTTTTAAGAAACCTCCGCACCCGACTAGGAGCGGAAAGAACTTCGGGGCGACATCAACTATTACCGATGTTACCAGGAAATGCTTTAGCTGCGCCCAGACGGGGCACTATCGACAGAATTGCCCCCTTCCTGCCGTGACTTGTTTTGGCGTGGGCGAGAGGGACATCGGGCGGTGTTTTGTGAAGAGGCTGCAAAGTATTTGAGCCCGTACACCACGGCCGGTCGAAGGAGGCGGTATTCCACGAGGCGCAGCAAAGTGTTCGATGCCTCGAATTTTGGCCGCGGGCGAGGCAGAGGACAATGGGACCGAAAGGGGACATCGAGTGCCGGATCTGCTCCCCCACGTCTGTACGAGATGAGGAGGACAGACGATCAAGATGCTGCTGTCGCATCAGGTACTGTCCAGATCCTTTCCCAGCCAGTTAGCGTTTTATTCGATACAGGAGCTACACATTCTTTCATATCTTTGTCTTGTGTAAATCGTTTGAATATTTCCGGTGTTCATGCTTGTGAACCTTATGTTGTTGGTTTACCGAGTGGAGAGAGGATTGTCGGAAATTTAGAAACTAGAAATTTCCCTGTATCATTTGGAGACAGAGAGTGGCTCTCAAACCTGATCATGATAGAAATGCAAGGAGACGACCTGATACTCGGAGACGATTGGCTTAATCGATATGGAGCAATTGTGAACTACCGAAGGAGGAATATCTCGCTGATCGCTGACGATGGTTCCGAGATTCTGTTTGAGGTATGGAAACCGGGAAGCTCAGGGAAATTGATCAAGGCGATGAAAGCTGTCAAATTGTTGAAACAGGGCTGTACCGGGTACTGGTGTTACGCAATGAAGAAAGAAGACGAAATTGTGGAACTTTCATCCATTCCTGTTGTGAACGAATTTCCAGATGTGTTCCCTGACGAGTTACCTGGACTACCTCCACGAAGGGATGTGGAATTTACCATTGAGCTGGAACCCGGAGCTACGCCAATTTCCAAGGCGCCGTATCGTATGGCACCTACTGAGATGTACGAACTGAAGAAGCAGCTGGAGGAGTTACTGGACAAGGGATATATTCAGCCAATCGTTTCACCCTGGGGAGCGCCAGTTCTTTTTGTCCGAAAGAAGGATGGATCGCTCCGACTGTGTATTGACTATCGAGAGCTAAACAAGATGACGATTAAGAACAAGTATCCATTGCCACGGATTGATGATTTGTTTGACCAGCTGCAAGGGGAAACGGTATTTTCTAAAATTGATCTGAGATCAGGATACCATCAGCTGAGGTTTAAGGAGTCTGATGTTCCGAAATCAGCGTTCAGAACTCGCTACGGGCATTATGAGTTTGTAGTGATGCCGTTTGGTCTCACTAACGCACCTGCTGTATTTATGCAATTGATGAACCGTGTGTTCATTGAATTTTTGGATAAATTTGTGGTCGTATTTATTGATGACATTCTGGTGTATTCTAAGAGTCCGGAAGAACATGCACAGCATTTGCGGATTGTATTGGGACTTTTGAGAAACGAACAATTGTACGCCAAACTTTCTAAGTGTGAATTCTGGCTAAAAGAAGTAATGTTCCTCGGCCATGTGGTGTCAGCTAGAGGAGTCCGAGTAGATCCTCAGAAGATCGAAGCAATATTGGATTGGAAGCCTCCAAAGAACGTGAAAGAGGTCCGAAGCTTCTTAGGACTTGGCCGGATACTATCGTCGATTCGTGGAAGGGTTTTCTAAAATCTCGCCCACTTACTCAACTCCTGTAAAACTCAAGTTTGAGTGGAATGAATTATGTCGATTAGCTTTGATGAATTGAAGAAGAGATTGACGACGGCACCGATTCTGTCACTTCCGCAAGGAACTGAAGGATTCATAGTTTACGGTGATGCTTCTAACCAAGGACTTGGGTGCGTGTTGATGCGTAATGATAAGGTGATCGCTTATGCGTCGCGGCAAGCGAAACCTTATGAAGTGAATTACCCGACACATGATTTGGAGCTAGCGGCGGTGGTTTTGCCTTGAAGATCTGGAGGCATTATGCATGCAGGACTCACCGGATCTTTACGGATCATAAGAGTCTCAAGTACATATTTAGTCGAAAAAGTTGAACATGCGGCAAAGAAGATGGTTGGGCGATTAATGACTATGACTTGGAGATTTTATATCATCCGAGCAAAGCAAATGTAGTGGCCGATGCACTTAGCCGCAAGCCTATCTCTATTCGAGATCTTGGAGACGCCGACCTCCCAACTTAGCCTTGGCGAGAGATGATTCGTGAAGGAATTGAGGTGTGGTTACAAAGAGTCCAAGGACAAGCGTGCGTGATGGAGATTACTTCATCATTAACCGAAGGAATCAAATCTAAGCAGTGAGATGATCCTCTCGATGATTCGGTTACATGATGAAGTGAGCCAAGGAAAGGCCCCGGATTCATAATTCATGACGATGGAGTTTTGAGATTTGACCGACTCTGCGTTCCCGATGTTGATGTTGAAGCAGACGATTATGAAGGAAGCTCATAGTTCGCCTATTCTATCCACCCGTGCACCAATAAAATGTATAAGGACTTGAAGCGAGAATTTACGGTGGGCAACATGAAGAAAGACGTAGTGGACTATGTTTGAAATGCTTGACTTGTCGTGAGTTAAGATCGAGCATCAACGGCTCTGGAATATTGAAGCCGCTCCCGATTCTGAATGGCAGTGGGCGGACAGATCGATGGACTTCATCACTAATATGCCGAAAACCAGGACAGGAATGAACATGATTTGTGTGATAGTTGATCGTTTATCCACATCGGCTCAGTTTCTAGGCATTAAGGAGACGTGGGGACCGGAGAGGTTGGCACGAGTCGTTATTTCGGAGATAGTTCGATTGCATGGTACGCCGAAGACCATTATTTCGATCGAGGCGGCCGTTTGTGTCTCACTTTTGGAAAGCGATTCATAAGGCCTTGGGGACCGAATTGAACTTGATCTGACTTATCAACCGCAGATCGACGGACAATGAGAGAACTATACAAACGGTGGAAGACATGCTAAGGGCCTGTGCCTTAGATTGGTCAAACGATTGGGAAGTTCATCTACCGTTGATTGAATTTACCTACAACAATAGTTGGCATGCTTCTATTAAGATGGCACCGTTTGAGGCATTATACGGAAGGAGATGCAGATCGCCCTATCTTTGGGACGATTCATCGGACTTGATCGAGCAGAACGAGTTGATCGAGCAGACTCGAGAGAAGATAGCCTTAATTCGTGAAAGGCTGTTGACCACCCAGAGTCGCCAGAAATCCTATGAGGACGTACGTCGTCGCCCATTGGAGTTCAATACTGGAGACCATGTACTTTTGAAGGTTTCTCCTACCCGGGGAATCTTTCGTTTCGGAAGGAAAGGAAAGCTGAGTCCGAGATATATCGGACCATTTGAGATCCTCGAGAGAGTTGGGGAGTTGGCATACAGATTAGCATTGCCGCCTTCATTGTGCCATGTTCATAACGTGTTCCACGTATCCCAGTTATGGAGATATATACCAGATCCCAGTCATATCATTGATTTCGGCGAGATCGAAGTCGAGCAGGATGGGACGTTTGAAGAAAGACCAGTCAAGATACTCGAGAGTCGAGTTAAACAACTGAGGAACAAGTCAATCGTTTTGGTCAAAGTTCAGTGGTCACGTCACGGAATGGAAGAAGCCACTTGGGAAACAGAAGCTGATATGAAGTCTAGATATCCCGAGTTATTTTCGTCTTGAGTTTCGGGACGAAACTCCTTTTTAGTAGGAGAGTATGTAATATCCGGATTTATTACAGTGTATTTCATCTGTATTCAAACCATGTATTATTTTGGATTGGTGATTTTGATTATTGGAGTATGATATTTAGTGCATTAATATCATTATGCATAAGTATAGAAACATGCAAAATTGCTCAAGCAACCTTGTGATAGCGCACGCTAAGAATGTATCTTAACGCGCGCTATCGGGCCATTATTAGCGCACGCTATGCAGGTATGAGTAACGTGCGCTAAGGACTCAATTATTGAGCGGGACAGCTAGCTCATGCGCCCGGGACAAGGGTCGGATAAGATTCCCGCTGACGCACCCGGACAAATTTTGAAGTCAACCATTATTAGCGCACGCTAAGAGATGCTTAGTAGCGTGCGCTAACTTGTCAATAATGCAGAATATTATAAATGGGACAACAACCGCTTGGGCTTTCATTTCCTTCGTCTATACTTCATCTTTAAGAGTCCAGAGAGCAATAATCTCCCTTCTAAACACTTAGAACATTTATGAGTGATCATTGAATGATTGAGTATCACTTGTGAGTGATCATTGAAGAGAAGTAACACCTTGGAGGCGCATAACCAACCGGAGTCGGATTACACCTTGTGGTTCAGTGATTTGGGCATATTAAGGTTTGTTCAACCTTTCAGATTTCTTAGATTTGGTTTTCCAATGGATATGATGATCATGTTAACGAGATATTGAATTTCATTAGTGAATTATTTCAACAACATCATGTTTAGAAGATTGGGATGTCTACAATTACGATATTATTGTTGGAACCTTGAAGTTGGAATCCTAGTACTTCAAATGATGAGAGAAATATTCGGAAGTTAACAATCCGTATGATTTATGTTATCTTTGTGATCATGATTTGGAAAAGATGTTATAAGAACTTAAAGGGAGAATCATCTTAGGAAATATTCTTTCGTATAAGTCGGAATTGTTAGTTCACCTCAAGATGAAGTCTGAATATGTATAATGATAGTAGAATCTAATACATCAACCGGAGATCACCAACTTTGCATGAGAATTGTAATCAAGATGGGTTATGGTGTCATGATGATTATACGTATATTTGCATCTTGAAGTTGATATCATCCTGGAGATTATTCATAAGAGTAAGAACTTGGTATTCATGGAAGTAACATGAATTATCACGAAGGATTTCATCATTTCGTTCATGGCAGAACAGTTTACTGCTCAGCAGTAAACTGCCATGCAGAGATAGCGCACGCTATGCTATGCAGTTTAACGTGCGCTATCGAGCACTAGTTAGCGTGCGCTACGTTTGGTACGTAACGTACGCTAGACCATCAGACGAGTCAGTTGGCTGGTCAGTGAAGTACTGACCATGCGTCGTTAGCGTGCGCTAGGCTTTGTTGTTTGCGTGCGCTATCGGGCAGACGTAACGCACGCTACACAGAGTACTTAGCGTGCGCTAAGCTCTTCGGGCAGATTGCAGTTTATGAACTTTTGACCGTTAATCGAATTGTTAAACATTCATACGACGTGAGATAAATTCTATATCATTTCTTTTCTTAAGGTTTGGTCTCGTTACGTGATTGATTGAGGAGGACGATCTTCGAGTATTCATTTTCGTGGAAGTATTATTATTGCCTTCAAATCGAGGCAAGTACCTTAATTGTTTTATGTATTGTTGTTATACATATTGTCGTGCATGTATGTCGTTATTGTGTGTCCACCTCGTGTTGGTCCGACGGGATCATCGGGGGATCTATGCTAGCGTGCGCTGGATCATCGGACGGGTTTTTCCACCACGGGTTGGTCTGACGGGATCATCGTGGGTTCTAGGCAGTGAACGCTGGATCGATGGAATTACCATGTGTATGTATTGATATCATGTTGTGATTATCAGTTGTGAATATTATGTTTGAGTTTCTCGTAGGAGAAGACTCGTTGGTATTTTGTCGTTTACGTTATTATTATTCACCGTGAGATATGAATAATATGTTGTGGTACTTGTACTAGCATCGTTGTGCTAACCCCTTCGGGGGTGAACATTTTGTTTGTGTTCAGGATCCAGGAGAGCGGGGAAACAACCCTTTGGGCGTATGACGACGAGGGTGCAGAGTGATGTCCCGACCGGGTTTATTTGTCTTTCGTTTATTCGTTATTTCAATAAGTACTCGAGTATGAAGTCGTTTGTGATGATTTGAATATGGTGATGTAATATTGAGTTCTGTTGAACAATTGTACTATTCCTGTTTTTGGTCAGAACTGATGTAATGTAATTCCGTTATTTCCATTCGTCAGTACCTCTTTATATTTGTTCAATTCTTCAGCCTTGTAAATCCTTATGTAAAGGATTTACGGCGCTGTAATATTCCCGAATATATTGGGGGTGTTACAATAACCGAATCTATTCTTCTAAAAACATGGTGTTGGACTCCTCATGATAATAATGAACTTGGTAATCTCAAAAACATGTTCAAAACATCATCAAGAACATGTAATCTAGTTGGTGAAGGATCAACATACCTCAATATAAAGAATCACAACGAAATACTTGGTGAAACTCAACACCGGATGCTTGAACACCAATTCACAAGGGTCTACGATCCTCAAAATCGAGCTGAGATGATGAAATGAGAGAATTTTGGTGCTGGGAGTTCTCAGATTTCAAAAATCGTCCAAGGAGTGAGGAGGAAATAAAATGGAGGTTGGGGTCTATAAATAGAACTTTGAACATTACGTATGTTATCAGCAATGCCTTACATACGTTAAAGCCTTAGCGTATGCTATTCTCAATCCTTAGCGTACGTTAACGTCTGGCAATAGCTCACTGCATTGATTATGGCTTCCCTTATGTATGCTATCCAAACCCGTTTACGTACGTAAAACCATGTAACTAGCACACGTTAACACCCATACCTAATGTACGTTAAGCCTCGTTGACTTGCTTTATTGAAAATCCGTCCAGGTTCATGCGGGGCAATATCGACAAATCTCCCTCTGGCCCCCACACGCCGACCTTATCCGATCTGCCTCTGACTGAAGCTTACGTACGCTGCGCTACAACTATAACGTACATTATATTCAACACTTAGCGTACGTTATGATCAAAGTCTGGCATACGTTATGGCATGCAGATGCATGCATGCATGAATGTGTTGGAAACTCAAAAATGCAGGAATACGAATACGGGAAAGCACACTTCGATTAATAATACCACATAATCAAATGTTACAAGTTCGAATACAGGTAAAATACACAATAATTATCTGGGCATTACATACTACCCCTCTAAAAAGAAGTTTCGTCCCGAAACTTAAGACGAAAAGAATTCCAGGTATCTCGACTTCATACTATCCTCAGTCTCCCAAGTTGCTTCTTCGACTCCATGTCGAGACCACTGAACTTTAACTAAGGAGATAGGTTTATTCCTAAATTGTTTGACTCGACTCTCGAGTATCTTCATTGGCTTTTCTTCGAACGTGCCATCATTAGCCACTTCAATCTCGCCAAAATCGATGATATGACTGGGATCCGGTACATATTCCAGTAATTGGGATACGTGGAACACATTATGAACGTGACTCAGCAATGGCGGTAAGGCCAACCTGCACGCAAACTCCCCAACTCTTTCAAGGATCACGAATGGTCCGAAATATCTCGGACTCAGCTTTCCCTTCCTCCCAAAACAAAAAATTCCCCGAGTAGGAGAAACCTTTAAGAGCACGTGGTCCCTAATTTCAAACTCTAACGGGTGACGGCGCACGTCTGCGTAAGACTTCTGTCGACTCTGGGCAGTCAACAACCTTTCACGAATCAGAGCTACCTTCTCTTGAGTCTGAACTATCAACTCTGGTTCCGTCCCGATCAAGTCAGACGAATCATCCCAACATAGGGGTGATCTGCATCTTCTCCCATACAATGCTTCAAATGGTGCCATCTTAATGGAAGCATGCCAACTGTTGTTGTAGGTGAATTCAATCAACGGCAAATGTGTTTCTTGGTCAGTCGGAAAATCTAGGGCACAAGCTCTTAGCATATCTTCTACTGTCTGAATAGTCCTTTTGGACTGTCCGTGATAAGTTGTTCTAAAGTTCAACTCGGTTCCCAAGGCTTTATGAACTGTTTTCCAAAATTGTGACACGCAGCGACCATCCCTATCCGAAATAATGGTCTTCGGCGTACCATGCAATCGGACTATCTCCGTAATAAACACCCGTGCTAACTTCTCGGCTCCTCAAGTACCCTTAATACCCATAAAATGAGCCGACTTGGTTAGACGATCAACTATCACCCAAATCATATTCATCCTCATTCGGGTCCTTGGCATATTGGTGATAAAGTTCATCGATATATCCTCCCACTTCCATTCAGGAATCGGAAGTGGCTTCAACATTCCGGCAGGTCGCTGATGTTCAATCTTAACCTGTTGACAAGTTAAACACTTCGAGATGTATTCCGCTACATCCCTCTTCATATTTCCCCACCATAAATTCTGCTTTAGATCCTTGTACATCTTACTGGTGCCCGGATGAATAGAATAGGGCGCACTGTGAGCTTCCTTCATGATCATCTATTTCGAAACACCGTCATCGGGGACACAAAGTCGACTCTGGAATCTCAGAACTCCATCATCATGTATCACGAATCCTGGGGCCTTTCTTTTGTTCACTTCATCACGTAACCGAAAAATCAGAGAATCATCCAACTGCTTAGATTTGATTTCTTCGATTATTGACGAAGTTAATTCCATCATACACAGTTGCCCTTGGACTCCTTACGACCATACTTCAATTCCTTCACGAAAGTCAATTCTCGTTGAATGCTGGACTGGGATGTAAGTGTTTCCAACATTCGAATAGAAATAGGCTTGCGGCTCAGTGCATCAGCTACCACGTTCGCTTTGCCTAGATGATAACACTACACCATAGATTGGCTATAGCAACCAGATTTCAAAAATTTCATCAGAAAACGTTGCTATTGATAGACCAGCTCGGATATATTGCAATGCATTTATAAAGTGTTACAATTGAAGCGAAAAAGTTGGAAATAGTGTAAAATTTACATTCTATTGCAACAATTGAAAAATTCGGTGCTGTACATAGCAATTTGAGGCCTAAAATTTAGGCGGGTACTAAAGAAATTGAGCGGGCTTTTGAAACATTAAAACACTAACCACATTATCTCAAACCCTCGCCGCTCCCTCACCCCAAACCCGCGTGCCCAGTCGACAATGTCCGATAATCCGCTTCAGCATCTCTTGCAAGCGTTTGGTAAAGTTTCAGAGTGTGTTCAGAGTCATATCTCGCAGTTCCTTCTGCGACCCGGCGTATCTTCACCATTACACAGCAAGAACCAGAGCCCTCTTGTGTCTCTTTCCTCGCACTACGCCGACTCCTATCTCCAACCGGCCAAAATTCTTGTAAAGGTTGCTTTGATCCTGCTTATGTTTTTATTTGGACATTTTAATCATTCCGTTATTGATGCCTTTCTCATGACATGAACTTCTAGATGAAGTGTTTAAGCTGTTTGATAAAAGTCTGAACGAACTTTTTTTCTTTTTTCTCATACTCGATTTGGGGGGTGGGAGGTGGTTGTTGGTCGGCGGAATATTTAGGAACTTACGCATTTGATTTATTAGATCTTGTTGTTCTTATATTTATGGTGAAGAGATGAAGCTGTATATATTTGTGTTTAATGAGCGAGATGATGTCTGTGCTTGTGGGATATGTTTCTATCAGTTTCTTGTCTTTATTATTTATCTTCATTTCTATGACATGAAGTAGCCCTTCTCTTTCTTTTATTTAAAGGATTTGTAATGGGCCACTCGGGTTACATAAGTAAGCAATGAGAACTTTATGCGAGAAGAAAATGGTCATTTATTCATTTAGCATATAGGGAGTGTTTGTAAACTCCAAAGAGAAGTGTTTCCCAGATTTTAGCCGGAAAAATATGTGCACTTGTAGGCAAAACATATGAGTATTTCTAAGCCAGGAAACCGACCCAACCTTCCAACATATAGTCCTAAAGAAGTTATAAAAGATTAAATATGATTGACAAATGTAATGCTGAGAACTAGAAAACTTCAGAGTCCATAGGAAAACTTAACAGTGGTGTCTCAAGAGGCACAAGTCATATGGGTAGACAAAAGAGATATGCACATGAAGACAAACCGACTTTACTTTTTGTTGTTCCTTAGTTTGTCATAGAAAAATAAACACAAGATAACCTTGTCATGAGTTTGATCAACATTTTCAAAGCTCTGCCCAATTTTAAAGCACAACATACAAAAGTATAGCGTGTCCCACTGGCACTGGGCCTTGTTTTCTGATGCTTTTGTGTTACAATTGGAGTCCACTTCGTAGCATTCCAACACCAACTCTTGTAGGGGATCAAATATATTAGAGTTTGCAAACAGTAACACTACCTAATTCAAGTAATTACCAATATACAGTCTCTTCCACTGGAATATGAACCTAAAAAGAGATGCTTATTCTTCATTCCATCATCCGATATGTGACTTACAGCAAATATTGCAGTGCTGGTTCGTTTGATATGCAGGATAATACATTTTTTATTTTGATCATATATAAAAAAATGAAAGATTTAAGTTTCATCATCTTTTTGTGGTGTTATTTTTTGGGAAAGTCTTCCAGTCCAACAACAAAAGAAGAACTGGGAACAGCCACCTGGACGTTTCTTCACACTCTCGCTGCTCAGGTTTTCTCTTTTCTCCTTAATTCTATTCTATTTTTTGTTCTTTTGAGATCTTAGTTATTTTGGCATATGTATATCCTTGAAGTAGTGGTCTTAGTGACTCTTCCTTCTGTGAAAAAATAGAGTTATTTCGGCAATGGTGTCGTCCGTTGCGGCATGACTTATCCCTTCCAATTAAAATGCTTTCTTAAAACGTATGAATGTTAACCTAAATTTTGTTCGAAACCTCTGTGAAACCTAACTTTGTGCTGCCCATAATAACCATAAAACATAGAGTACTATTTATGCCGTAGTCCCTTACGAGCTTTGATAAACCAACTTCAAGAGTAGTCCTCTTCGGTTTGTTTGTCTTGCTAAAAAATATTTGTTTCCAAGTGAAGCAATCTTACATCTTGCTGCAGTAAAATGGCTCTGTCACATATGCGAATTCCATAAGTTCTTATCTCTTGGGATGATTTTTGGATTGATGCTTAGGACGAAAAAGAACAAAAAAAAAGTAAATAGGGCTAGAAATCTTTTATAGCTTTCCCAGTAAATATAATTGCAATATTCTAATTGATGGGTAATTGCAATATAATTTGTTATATTTAAAATGCTATGCAGCGCAAATCCTGTACAGGCTGGATCTCATCACGAGTTTTCCCAATGGTTATGCCATGTGCACAATGTTGTTAATAGAAGGTACCTAATCCTGCTCTTTAGTTCTATGGGTTTAATTCTGAGCAGTGTTTTAAATAGCGTCGTAGTGTGCTACAGCGCATGTTTTCACAAAAACTCTGCATAGCATGCTGTAAATAGCGTGTGGAACAAAGATCGTGAATAATTTGGGGACGTGTAGCTGAAATAGCGTACGCTATGGCTGTCAAAATGAAAATAACTACATCTATTGTTATTTGAAGTGTTTTAAGAATCTCAGTAACATCAGTATAATATTTCTCAGAACTATCAGAACTTTGTAATTCTAAATCAGAAGAACTTTGAATTGTTTTTGAGTTAGAAGCTCTATCTGCTGTGTTCTCATCTAAGAAGATGAAGAACTTTCTCTTGTATATTTGTCTATTGATGAAATAGAATCTTCTTCTTGACTTCTCCTGCAAGAACATTATTAAAATCAAGCCATTACCATAAAGCTTGTTGAAGCTTCTTTTTCTTTATCTTTGCTTTGATTTCGCTCGGATATACCAAGCTGTTCTTGATGAAGTACTTTGGTGCTGAATCTTTTCCTGATGAGGTTCAGGATAAAGATCTTATTTTTTAAACCTTCTATATTGAGTCTCTTGGTTTATTAGCTTCCTGCTTATTTTCTCCCTTTTAGAACGAGATGATGAAGATCTTCATCATCTCGATGAAGCATCTGACACCATGCGAAATCATCTAGATGGTTTTTCTATCTGCTTATCTCTCATGAAGCATCTGACACCATGCGAAATCTCCAATTCGTTGGATTAGAAAAGAAAGGTTCTTGCTTTGGTGGTTCCAGCCTTGTAAATAAATAAGGCGGATATATTGATGGTGGACAGAATGGCGAATAAGGCATATGCCTTTGTTGTAGATCATTCTCCATATGTAATTACCTGTTTTTTTTCAAATAATATCAATATAGAGTATCATAAGGCGTTGTTTTGATTTTGTCGAGGGCAAATATATCTCTTTGAAGCCATTGCATTATTTAATCTACTTTGTGATGAGCTAACTTTTTTTTTTCTAATTTCAGATTGGGAGAAGTCCATAATGATTCAGAGAAGGATTTAGATGTGCTACTACTTCTATTGAGGACGGAGATGTGACGGATGAAGATGAAGATGAAGATGAAGATGAAGATGAAGATGAAGATGAAGATGAAGATAGATGAAGATGAAGATGAAGATGAAGATGAAGAGGAAGAGGAATAGGAAGATGAATAAGAGCCATGACTCATATTTATATAATGTTTAACTAAGATATTGGTCTATGTATTACTAAGTTAGATTGTGTGTCACTTGAACTTAGTTATTTTGCTTCAACTTGGTCATTTTCCTAAACTTAATCTGAGTGAATTTATTGATATTGGAACAGCAGTAATATTGCTCGGTTCGATTGATGTTACGATATACCAATTGAAATAATTCTAATGGTCATGCCAGTTTTTTTATTTAGCATTGCAATAGAAGCTTAAATGTTGCCATATATGTCATATTCATTAATAAAATTAGATTGAATTTGATTCTAAATATGTTGCAATTGGGCATATATATGTTGCCTTAGGGTTGCCTGAATTCATATATTGCAACAATTAACACAAAAAAATCGTTGCAAAAAAATGTTGCCATAGGTAGTCCAAGATATTGCAATGGTGTTAAACATGTTGATATAGCCGTTAAATCATTGCCATACACTATATTTGCAACGATAATATGCCGTTGCAATATGGTACCAAATTTGTTGCCATAAGGGCCCTATGGCAACCAGAGCAAAGTGCACGCTTGATTTTTGCATAATCGTTGCAATAGGCCCTATTGCAATGAATTTAGGGCATATTGCAACGTATTTTACACGTTGCTGTATGCAATCTATGGTGTAGTGTAAAGGATTTCTAGGTCGTAATCTTTGATCAACTATAGCAATCTCCTCTGTATCATGTTTAATTCCTTCTGACTGAAATTATACTTGAGACTTTTGTGATCTGTGAAGATCTGATAGTGAGTGCCGTACAAATAATGTTGCCAAATCTTCAGGGCAAAGACAACGACTGCTAACTCTAAATCATGCATCGGGTAGTTAACCTCATACGGTTTCAACTGTCGAGAGTCATAGGCAATCACCCTCTCCTTCTGCATCAACACGCAACCCAAACCCTGATTTGAAGCATCGCTGAAAACCACGAACCCATCAATTCCATCTGGTAGTGCCTATATTGGTGCCGTGGTTCGTCTTCTCTTAAGTTCATCAAAACTAGTCTGACATTTCTCGTCCCACATGAATTTCTGAGCCTTCTGTAACAGCTGAGTAAGCGGATGAGTAATTTTGGAAAATCGTTCCACAAAACGACGATAATACCGAGCAAGTCCTAAGAAACTTCGGACTTCCTTTACGTTCTTAGGAGATTCCCACTCCAAAAGTGCCTCAACTTTCTTTAGGTCTACCTATACTCCGTCGGTTGATATCACGTGCCCAATAAACATTACTTGACAGAACTCGCATTTAGAAAGTTTTGCATAAAGTTGCTCAGCTCTCAAAGTATTCAAAACAATTCGCACATGTTCTGCATGCTCTTCTGGATCCTTCGAATAGATCAAGATGTCGTAGATGAAAATGAGCACGAATTTATCCAAGTATTCCAAGAATACCCCATTCATCAATTGCATAAACACAGTCGGAGCATTAGTAAGACCAAACGGCATCACCACAAAATCATAGTGCCCGTACGGGATCTGAAAGCGGATTTCGGTATATCAGATTACTTAATCCTCAACTGATGGTATCCTGATTTCAAGTCGATCTTTGAGAATACCTTCGCCCCCTGCAGTTGATCAAATAAATCGTTGATCCGAGGCAATGGGTATTTATTCTTGATCGTCACCTTGTTTAGCTCCCTATAATCAATACACAATCGAAGAGATCCGTCTTTCTTTCGAACAAAAAGAACAAGTGCGCCCCAAGGAGAAACATTAGGTTGAATGTAACCCTTCTGCAACAATTCCTCAAGTTGTTTCTTTAACTCATACATCTTGGTTGGCGCCATACGGTATGGTGCTCTGGAAATAGGTGCGGCTCCTGGTTCCAATTCGATATTAAACTATACAGCTCTACGTGGAGGTAATCCAGGTAGTTCGTCAGGGAATACGTCTGATAATTCGTTCACAACTGGAATAGATGAGAGTTATACTCATTTCTTCTTTCTTAATGGCATAACACCAAAACTCGGTACAACCCCGTTTCAGCAATTTAATCGCTTTCATGGCTTTGATCACTTTCCCTGAGCTTCCTGGTCTCCATCCTTCGAATAAGTGTTTAGATCCGTCATCATCAATAATCGAGATAACTCTCTTCGATAATTCAAAATAGCCCCATAATGATCAAGCCAATCGTATCCAACAATTAAATCGTCACCATGGATGTCGACCACAATAAGATTTGACAGCCAATTTCCCCCTCCCATAGACACTGGAAAATTTCTAGCTTCTAGATTTCCCACAATTCTCTCTCCACTCGGAAGACTCACAACATAGGGGTCACAATCATGCAAATACGAGATTTTCAAACGACTAACATAGTACAATGATATGAAAGAATGCGTAGCTCCTGAATCGAATAAGACACTAACTGGTTGCAAAAGAATCTGAATCATACCTGATGCAACAACCGTGTTCTAATCATCTGACCTCCTCATCTCATAAAGGCGCAGAGGAACGGACCCAGCACTGGATGCTTCTCTTTTCCCAAAATTCTGCTGTTGAATACCACTCTGTTGTATCAGGTTCACACTCGTCTCTTTCGGAACTTGTGCTGAAGTGCGAGCTCTAAATGATCTAGTCACATTTCTGCAAAAAGTCGCATGATGCCGTTCTTACCCATGTTCAAAACAGGTCACAAAAGGATCAGAGCAATCACGTCGAACATGCCCTGTTCGTCCACAGTTACAACACTTCTTCGCTGCATCAGTAACCATTGATGCTATTCTGAACTTATTTCCACCTCGAGAAGGATACGGAGGCCTCTTGGATGAATGGAATGAGGACTGGCCCTTTAGGGCCCCATCACTCTTGCTCATGGTGAAGTTGCCAGACACTTTCTGCTTCTTTGCTTCTGCAAATTTCTCCAGTGCTGTCTTTTTCATCTCATAAGCCAGTGTTTTGTCTTGATACTGTTGAAGAGTAGTACATTGAAATCGGACATATATTGTTGGATCTGCGGCTTCATCTGCATGTCTAAGTGAAAAATATTTTCCGCCTCGGTCCTGTCCAGATGTCGCACACAGGTCAGCTGGTGATTAAAAGTCTTAATCATGTTTGTCACAGATGCCTCCAGAATTTACGGTGAGAAAAACTCTCGGACTCTAGCCTCTCTAACTGGACGAGGACAATATTGTGCTTCCATCATTAATTTTAATTTTGTCCAGTCAGCATTATGATCCTCAGGTCGAATGGCTTCCCACCAGTCGAAAGCTTCCCTAGTCAGAAAATACTGAGCGATCGGAAGTTTTCGGTCATCGGGACAATTTATTCCCGCAAATATTTTCTCCAGTTCTTTCAGCCAGTGGTCCCACGTAGGCATCTATGAAGAAACGTCAAATTTTGGTGGGTGTAATTTGACCACTTCTAAAAGCAACTTGTCTCCCCGATTGTCTTCATTACGCTGTTGGCCCATCGTTGCTTGCATGGGGTCAACCACCTGAGCAAATTGATTCATCTGAGTGCCCACTTGTTGAAGCACTCCCGACTTGTTAGGATTTGCATCTTCCTCCATAGTTCGTGCTCGGTCATTATTTACCGATTCCTAATGTCCGCCAGAACGGGAATCTGCTCGATTAGCCGACAAATCCGGGGTAGACGACGAATCTTCCTATCTGGCATTACCACATCTGTGTCCACGACCTATTCTCAACATACTGTAAACACGAATACTCAATACCCAGAGCAAAATCTTCTAAAATTCGTGAATATCCATAAAACACGAAATAATTAAAATGGTAATATATGAGATTAGGAAACTTACAACCACGGTCCACATGACGGCGCTGACTGTACATTGATGTTATACGCAACTGATAGATCAAACGACATAAACAGACCAAACTAAACGCAAATGCCAAGATATCCATGAATCTTAGCTCCGATACCATATTCTGTAACACCCCGAGATATTTGGAATAATTACCGCGCCTTAAACCCTTTATATAAGAATTTACAATGCTAAATTATAAGAAATGCTGAATAATACGAAAGTTCCACCAAAAGTTGAGAAATTCGATAACTGGTTTAATCAACCCAATTCAATCCATTTATTACAAACTTCTTAAATCATCAAAAGAACACACGTACTCGAGTACTAAAAACCAAACCAGAATAACAAAACAATACAACAGATAACATCACTGAGCCCCTTCTTCATCATGTCAGTACTGTGGTTGCTTTCCCGCTCCTCGGCTACCTGAACATCAAAACAAATGTCCACCCTCGCAGGGTTAGCAAAATGATGCTACTATAAGTATAATAATATATAAAATCATATATGTAACGACGATGCATAGCAAAATACAAAACATGGACTTTCTCTACCGGAATCCAACGATGCGAATCCACACGATTCCATCAACACAACACAGGGTAATCCGATGATCCAACGCCCTCATCATAGATCCCAAGATGATCCCGTCGGACCAACATGAGGTGGAAAACCCGTCCAATGATCGATCACCCTCAGCATAGATCCCAAGATGATCCCGTCGGACCAACACGAGGTGGACAACTGATCCAGCACCCTCAGCATAGATCACACGATCCCTTAAGATTAATACAACATATACAATACAACTATGCATACACATATGCAAATCGATATGTCCATCAACATGAACAACATATGAATCAATAACCTGAACGACATCATGACAATTCAACTTGAATGATCTCATGTTCAACAACATGAATAACAATATGCATGATCAAAATGATCAACATTAAACAAATAGTCAAATTACGATACTTGCCTTAAAGATGGCAAGAATTAAATACTCCATCGACTGTCAATATGCCCGAAGGTCGCCGCCCCTCACTCGATCACCTTACAAGGCTCGGACCTTGTTCAAAAGGAATAACAAGGTATTCAACATACTTGTCAAAAATAACGTACGAGCACCGAATGCCCCAAGTCATATTTCAGTTAACATTAACGTAAGGCCGGTTCACGATTTATCCACTCGATGAAAGCTAAGCTAGAAACTCATAGAATCATGCTCATTATTCATAACAAACTTAGGACACTACATCCTAAGGTTCTATCTCAAAAAGGTTCGATTAAAACTCTTAACAACGAAGGAGAATCAAAGTATAACCGAATATATTCTTCTAAAAACATGGTGTTCGACTCCTCATGATAATAATGAACTTGGTAATCTCAAAAATAGGTTCAAAACATCATCAAGAACATGTAATCTGGTTGGTGAAGGATCAACATACCTCAATATAAAGAAGAACAACAAAATACTTGGTGAAACTCAACACCGTAAGCTTGAACACCAATCCACAAGGGTCTACAATCCTCAAAATAGAGCTGAGATTATGAAATGAGAGAATTTTGGCGCTGGGGAGTTCTCAGATTGAAAAAATCGGACAAGGAGTGAGGAGTAAATGAAATGGAGGTTGAGGTCTATAAATAGAACTTTGAACATTACGTACATTATCGGCAATGCCTTACGTATGTTAAAGCGTTAGCGTACCCTATTCTCAATCCTTAGCATATGTTAACGTCTGGCAATAGCTCACTGCCTCGATTCTGGCTTCTCTTACATACGCTATCCAAAGACGTTTGCGTACGTAAAACCATGTACCTAGCGTATGTTGACACCCATACCTAACATACGTTAAGCCTCGTTGACTTGCTTTATTAAAAATCAGCCCAGGTTGACGCAGGGTAATATCGACGAATCTCCGTCTGGCACCTACACGCTGACCTTATCCGATCTGCCTTTGACTGAAGCTTACGTATGCTACGCTACAACTATAACGTACGTTATATTCAACACTTAGCGTACGTTATGCTCAAAATCTAGCGTACATTATGAAGTGCAGATGCATGCATGCATGAATGTGTTGGAAACTCAAAAATGCAGGAATACGAATACGGGAAACCACACTTCGGTTAAAAATACCACATAATCAAATGTTACAAGTTTGAATACAGGTAAAATTCATAATAATTATCTGGGCATTACATGGATACCATTTTGAGAATGTGATCCCCAACTTTCTCACATTTCTTCATCGGAGCACTAAACAACTACTTGGTATATCATACCAACCAGTTTGGTTGTGCTCCCCATAGATCTCAGTAAGATGTGCTAGAATCGCCCTTGCAGAGGGCATGTTCTCATGGGCCCTTTGAAGCTCGTTGTTCCTTGAGGCCATCATTAAACCTCAGGCCTTGACATCATCTTTAACCCATTTCTCATGGGTATCAACATCTTCCTGGCCAGTCCTGGTCCTTCCAGGAGCTAGTGGTGTTATGAATATGTCCTAGAATGCCACTCAGAGGATGTATGAGAGAGGGCATTGTACTTGTTATTATGTAAATTCTTATCAGAAGATAATTGTATGTTTCTTTATTTATATACAGAATGTATTTGAGAGCAAAATATTCCAATCCTTATTGGATCAGGGGATCGTCACTGGAAAGGTTTATGGCTCAAATACTTAATCGTTCACAAGTCGATGAGACTTGACTGCGCGTTAAGTTTATATGAAGACTTGTCTGATGTGTTCTTTGAATTGGAAAGTGCCTGTCGTCACTAATGGTTAGTGGGAGCATTACGTTATTGGTATGATAATGAGATTAATATACTCGATCCGACTCACCATCGATTAGTCACACGGATTTCACTCCGGGACAGTCAATGACGGAATCGAAAGGTTATGATAGGTACTAGTGAACCATCGACTTGAGGATTTAGTAGAGATATAATTGTGATGTTAAGATTTTCACTGGAGTAGTTCGACCCAGAGACCGAGAGGTGGGGGTCAACCTCAACATGCGTCTTGACAGACAAGTAGCAGGTTATATTAAATACCAAGACATGATCTTTCTCCTATAAGTGAACAGGTATTGTCCTATCTGGTTATTGACATATGAGATCATAAGTCTTTGGCCAAAGCATTGGACCTAGTTGTATTGGTACACACTCAGTGATCTCGATTTACATTAACTCAAACATAACACCAAGTACAGACAGGGTTTGACTGATCGTGACCCTATAACTTGATCGGGACATATGAAAGAAGGGTTTATACGTTTATTGGTATTCACGACAGAATGGTTCTTGAATGATCCCTATCATTCATTCTTAGTAAGTTTACTGTGTAGGCCGCGAGACTGGCTAGGTGGTGCTATAACTCTTTGGTTACTCCCATCTCTTACTAATACCGACCTACCAAGTTGCGCATTAGGTAGACGACGGAATAATTTGAATTGCATCTCTTATTGTGAATTTTAGACATTGGATGTCTTATTTAATTTATTAGATAAATTAATAAATTACTGGGTAATTAATTTAATTTATGAATTATTATTTCTTGGAGAATAATATCTTAATATAATTTATTAATTTTATTATTCAATTGTATTAATTTTATTTTAGACGAACCAAGATGCATCAGTCGGACTGGATACACGACGGTCCATTTCATGGACCAAAACGAACCGAATCCTTCTCAATCATGGTGTAGGTAGCAACCCCCTCATATGTCTCTTCCTTGATGGTGCATTTTGTCCCCTCATTAGTTTGTGATGTGTTGGTTCAATATGGAGTAGACAAAAGGGTGTGATAGGATGAGATCTTATCATTATACACCATGAGGTGGGGACTTTGGAGTTATGTGTGGATTTTGTTATAAAACAAAGTTCATTCTCCTCCACCTTCACAAAGAAAAGCGGCCATCATCATATCATGTTCTTACGCTCTTAGAGAGAGAGAGAAAATTTCCAGAACAAAACATATGTCACTTAGAGTGATCACAAATTTGAGAGAATCATTTCCTGTTACTATTTTCTAGCCATATCCTTGGAGGATAATTGAGTAGTTGTTGTTCCGATCATCTTCCGATGCGTGGCTAGTACAGACGCGGTACTTTCGGCATTTGGATCATCGAGGGCTTATCAAATCATATTTGCAGTCACCGGGATCAACCTCAATATTCAATCAAAGGACTTCAAAGGTATATTTTCATATCATAACTCTTGTCCTTTTATATTCGTATATACGATGCATGACCGGTCTTCTTTAGGGGTTTGTTATAATTCATTTTTGTTTCCACTTCTCCTTCGTTTTAGGCATTGAATCCCAACAGTTGTATCAAAGTGAGGTATTATGATCGTATATACGATATTTAGCATTTGGAATGCTTGATTGACTGTTTTTATGATTTGGAATCATAATTGTTTTAATCATTACTTTTTAATTGTTCATCTAAACATTATTTTTCATGATTTTATGTTATAATATGAATCTATTTTTTTTTTGAAAAACTGATTTAAATGTATAATATAAAGACTAGAAAAATATTATTTTCAGATTCGGGATGAAACGACGAGCCGGAAATGTGGCCGGACCCGGCAGCTCGGAGTTGCCGAGAGTTAATATGCTGTTGTCCTGCGGTCCTGTTTTGTGAAGGACCGGGGTCTGGCTTGCGGACCGCGTGGCAGTGGCCGCGGGCTTGGCATGGGCTGTGTGTTTTCGACTCTGTTTTTTATATTTTATTTGGTAATTAATTTCCGTAAATTAAATTGGATTTAATTGACTAAGATATAAATATGGTAATTTTATTCTTAAGGGAATGAATTTAATGAAGTATTTTCTGGATTAATTGGATTAATTCGCAAGTTAAAAAATGGTTATGTGAATTAATTGGATTAATTCTTATGGATGGATTAATTTATATTGATTGGATCAATATTTAGATTAATTATTTATCCCATTAATTTTAATGTGATTGTTGCATTATTTTTGAATGGTGATATAGTTAAAGGACCTAGTTTTTGAATCGTTTGTTCGACTGGATTGTAAAGGCTGTTTTGAGACTATTTATTTTACTAGAAAAATTATATATAAGATGTAATTTTTCAATGTAAAAAAATTATGATGACCGGAGGAAGATCCATTTGAGAGGACGAAGATTCAAGACTCAAGACATGTAAAAAAATTACGATGTTTTTGGTTCTAGGAATGGTCCATAAACTACAGGTTGGTAGCAACTAGGTTGTGTATGTTTATTCATATAGTATGAATGTTGACATACACGCTTAAATGAATTAATGTGCAAAGTGTAACATTAATCATGAAAATTCTCCCACGACAAAATACTAAGTTTAAAAGGTTTCAAGGTTTTCCTTCCCTCCAGAGACCTCTCGAAAAATTGAAATCCAAATTGGATGTGCTATGCTTCCGAGTTATCGGGGTAGCCATTCGGGGAGGGTCGATAAATTTTGAAGGTGCATTCGGTTGGAACAAATTTTATCCCTAGAAACCTGTTCGGTTGATGGATAAGATTCAATTCTAAAATTGATCAGCGTCGATGGTATAAACTTAACTTGTTCACGAACTATAGAAACCATATAGGTTGAGGGTAGTGAACAAGGGGGAAAAGAAGATCGAATCATCCATTATATGGGTTGGTGTTGGACACCACTTTACGAATATTAATAGACCAGAAACCTGTTCGGTTGCCCTCTATTAAAATTTATAAAGAACTCGATCACCACTATGAAGTAAAGCGAACAAATACTTCCGAATTTCACAAGGGAGTGTGTTATTCCGATAAAAATAGTGGGAGCTGGGTTAAATGTGTAATACCCGAGATTTTTATTTCCGGTTACACTCAATTAATTGTCGGTTGTGCCGGTTATTTTGTCCCGTTGATGATTAATTAGAATCTTCCCTATGTTGTGTACAGTATGATGTACCGTGTCGTGTTGTTCGTCGTGTACAACTTGTCGTTGCGTAAGTCGTACAGATCGTGTGTTTAGTGCTTCGTCGCGTATTTGTGTTTAATTCGGATTGTTGGTGTATCCATTAGTGTTTCATTCATGCTGTATGCTTTCGAGGAGTTCCGTTGTTGTGTTGAATTTCTGGAACTGCCCTGCTGCATATGTAGTGGGCATAACGCACGGTATGCAGTAGTGTAGCGCTCGCTAATATATGGTGATAGCACACGCTATTATGGCACATATCGCACGCTACCTGGGTAGGCCGAGACAGTCCAGAAGCTACTGGATTGGAATAACAACTCGTTAGCGAATGTTATTGCGCTAGTAGGCGCACATTATCGTGCTAGTTAGCGCATATTATTATGTTTGTTAGCGCACGCTAACTGTTAGTCCGAGACAGTCCAGAATCCACTGGACTGAAATTTGGGACACGCCAGCGTATGCTAGAAGACTTGATTAACGCATGCTAAGTTTACTACTGGACAAATCGTACTAAATCATTGCCCTGTTAGCGCGCGCTAAGGGGGAGTGTTAGTGCACGCTAAATCTCACCTATATATATAGGGCTGCAGAAGTCAACTTCATCATTTTCTTACCTTCTTTCTCTCCTTTGGCGATCCACGGTGATTTGGGGAGGAGTAGTCTAGATTCCGGCTAGATATCATCCATCAACATATTTGAGTTCCTAGTACGGATCTAACAACATTCCAACATCTTTCTCCATTTTAATCAAGGTAAAACCCTTAGAATCTTAATTTTGGGTATTTTGGGGGTTTGTTCTTGGTTTCATCTTCAACCCATTTTTGATGAATCGGTAGTGTTATGTGATGTTGTTGATCGTACTATATGGATTGTATATCCATATTTTGAGTTTGATCAACTCGATTAATGATTCAAGTGTTCTTGAGGAACCGTGAACATTTGATGTTTGGTTAAATGTCTCCATGGCTTTCCCTTCGAGTGTTGGGTGCGTTTCCCATTGCTTTGGTTTTTATATGCATAGTAATCAGGTCGTCGTTGTTTTCTCATGGAGATTGTAGGTTTTTGAGGCTTTTCGGTTGAGTCGTGTTCTCCGGAGAATTCGCGTGCCGATATCGAGGCAAGTATCTTGCCCATACATTTTGTATTTCATGGATATACAATTTGGTAATCGACTATGTGTGTTTATCTAACATGAACCTTCAAGAGAAATAATAATATATTCAAAAAGAGTCCTTCAATAATGCCCTCATGTGTTTTGTGCATGAACGAGTGTTGTGGATATGCTATATCGTGGTTGTGAATCGGAATACGTTCCCTTCATATTGTGTGGTTATAAAAGTTCTCTCTCTCTTCCCCTGTTAAGGGTTGTATGTTGGAATATGTAAGTTGGGTGAGTGCGTAATGTGGTGTTGTAATGTTGTTGACTCCTTTGAAAGGAGGTAATACTATTCGGCATTGTTCGGGAAATATATCTCCTCGTGGAGTGCAATTGTATAAATTCACTCTAGGATGGGCTGACGAGTCCTCAGAGGGTTCCGTTGCCTTTGGTGCAGTTCCAGGAATATATTTGGATTAACCAATATGGGAGGGTCCGATGAGGCCTCAGAGGGTTCCGTTGCCTCTGGTGCGGTTCCATGGTTAACCACGCATATAAATGAAATGTGACATACAATGAGACTTAGTTACTCCGGAATACTAGTCTTGAGTTTGATTGATTGTATATATTCACTCTGGGATGGACTAACGGATCCTCATAGGGTTCTGTTGAATAGCGATCTTGAATTTTACGATTACATTTATTTACCATCGATTACATGTGACTCTCACTTATTTACCATTGTTTGGTTCAGATTATTATATCTTGGAATATGATTGGGCACTAGCAAAATAGTGGAATTTTGCTAACCCCCGAGAAATCGGGGGTGGATGTCTGCATTGCATTCAGGTCCGTGCAGGCTCTTGAGGAGCAAACATGGGATCGGTACGAAGGATGATGGAAGATAAATGATAGTAATCACATGAAGACCAGTATTTGGATTTGTGTGTCGAATTGTATTATCCTTTCCGCTAGAATGTTTTCCCGTATTATGGGAGTATTGTTGTGTTTTTTGACCACTGCGCGGGTATGAGTTTTGTAATAGAGATGTATATGCAGTTTAAGTTGTATGTCATCGATGAAGGACCAAATCGGTCTATTGATTCAGTATTTTGCCATTCTGACATGAGATGTGATGTCCTGTTTTGGTATCTAGCCTAGTAGATCTTCTTAAAGAGGGTCTGCGGCGCCGTAATACTCCCAAACGGATTGGGGGTGTTACAGAATATGGTATCAGAGCTTAGGTTGTGGAAACCTAGGCTGTCGGGTTGAGTTGTGTCTTGTTGAGTCTTGTCTCGTCGGATTTTTCTGATCGAGTTGTGTCGCGACGCGTCGTCTGAGATGTCAAGTGTGATTAGTATCGTGGTGCAGCCATCATCTTCGTGCGACCTGTGGATGTAAGTCTCCTCTTTTACATGAATTATCTTTGTTTTATGACTCTGTTTACATGCGTGTCATGGAGATGGAATTCGTATTTGATACTTATGGTATATTACTTGTGTAATGAGCTGGATGTATTGATGGATTTGACACCGAGTGGTGTAGTATGTTATGAAACCTTGAACATTGAAGTGTTCCAAGAAATGTATCAATGGTAGAGTTTGTTGAGAAACTCATATAGATGGTGTGGACGTGTGTTTGAATTTGGTAGGAATGAGTTATGTATGATGAAATAGTGATCTTGAATGCCATATAGGCATGTGTTTGAGAATTGACTATTTTGGTTAATTGTTGTTATATGCTACAAACATATTCACATTGGTAATTATGTTTGTTGTGTGTGTGTTGGAAAACGCATTTCTGAAAATTTCATAGATTTGAGTAAGTTTGTGGAAAACAAATTTCCAAACATATTTTGACGGTAAACCAATTTCCAAAAATATTTTGACGGTATTTGGAAAGACATGTTTTGGAGTGTTTTAGACATTTCGTAAAAAAAATACCATCATTAATCATTTGTGACGTTTGAAAGGATTTCGAAATGGTTTTAGCTTAACGATCTTATTTTTTCACTTAGCCCGAGTACACGCTTTTAAAAAAAAATCTTTCACACCATAAAATCTTTATATTTTTCAAAGTACAATATGATTTTTATTTTTCAAAAATAAATAGTGATAGATGAAAAATCTTACTCGGCTTAAACTTTAAACTCGGATTTGGTAAATTTTGGGATATGCACCCAAGTATTGTGTTTCATGGTTTGGATATGACTTGTAGTTCGTGTAAGTTATTCTTATGTAATTGTCGATTGGTGGAAATATTTAGTACATGTATGACTGGTTTGTCCACCCGGGAACGATTCAACAAAACCTCTAAGGGTCGATGCTACGAGGCATGACTGTGAGTTACCTAGTGCATTGTTACTTGCGAGGGCATTGTGTGGTAACCTGTGGTTACCTTGTCTGTTGTTAATGGCGATGATGATACGTAGTGACATGAGTATTTTGATAATGTTGTTTACGGAAAAATTCGACATTCAGAAATATTGTTTTCAAATGATTTCAAAATGAGACGGTTAAGATCTCTTGTTTACAGTTTTGGTAAAACAGTCTGAGGTATCAAAAATATTTTCAAATCTTATTTCGGAAACTTACACGAACTCAAGGATCTTAAAATATTATTATTTAAATGAATACCTCATAGAGTTTTAAAGAATATGTTACCAATAATTGGCTACGATTATATGTATTTTATTACGGCTGTGTTTATATCGGTGGGTTGTAAATTTTTAGTTAATACGGTCATATGATTTGTCAGTTACGATCGTGAGCTCCATTTATTGCAGTAGTAATCTTTGTATTCACATAACACTACCAAAATTCACACTTTAGCCGACGACACGTAAAAAAATGGCCGATGACTTTTAATTGTTGTCGGCTAGACTTTTCACTTTAGCCGACGACTTGATCTGGGTCGTCGGCTAAAGTTCAACAAAGTCATCGTCTAAAGTGATAAGCTTTAGCCGACGACTTTTATTAAGGTTTTTCCGACGACTTGATCTGGGTCGTCGGCTAAACCCTTTTCGAAAAAAATGGGCTTTAGCCGACAACCCAGATCAAATCATCGGCTAAACCTCTAATTTAAAATTATATATAGTCCACGGCACACCAACCCAATATTGTGAGTTGCTACTTTCAATTGCTACGATATTGTGACCTTGTGAAAAAGATCAACCCGGTTCTTGGAAACCCCTTTGTGTATTTTTTGAGTTTGTGTTGCTACTTTGAGTTGTGCTAGCTGGAGTGATGAAGGTTTCTACCGGTTGTTATAATCACCATTTCGATTAATTAAGATATTTTATTGTAATTTCAAAACTTTGTATTATTCATGTTGTAGATTCGAAAGCTTTTCTGTATAACGATTAATTCCTGTGATGATATTCATTATTATTAATTGTTTGTTGTGATACTGTAACACCCCGAGATATTCGGAATAATTACAGCGCCGTAAACCCTTTAAGTAAGAATTTGCAAGGCTAATTTGAAGAAACGTAAAATAATACAACAGTACCATGAAAGTTCCAAATACAAAACCAGTTTCAAACAGATCAAAAGAGTTCATTATTACAACCATCTCGAAATATTAATAAGACACGCGTACTCGAGTACTGAAAATGAACCAAAAAGACAAGTCACAATAATAATAAACATTACTGAGCCCCTTCGTCGTCATATCGGTACTGTGGCTATTTTCCCGCTCCTCGGCTACCTGAACATCAAAACAAATGTCCACCCTGGAAGGGGTTAGCAAAACGATGCTAGTACAAGTATCATATTAAACAAATCGAATATGCAACAACAATGCATAACAGAATACACAACACGGACTTCCGCTACCGGAATCCAACAATGCGAATCCACAAGATTCCATTAACACAACATGAGTATTCCAACGATCCAGCGCCCTTAGCATAGATCCCAAGATGA
This sequence comes from Orobanche coerulescens, assembly GCA_033398695.1. Classification (NCBI taxonomy): domain Eukaryota; kingdom Viridiplantae; phylum Streptophyta; class Magnoliopsida; order Lamiales; family Orobanchaceae; genus Orobanche; species Orobanche coerulescens. Next base: position 106,022,509 of record CM065805.1, on the reverse strand, counting down.
TCCCGTCGGACCAACACGAGGTGGATATCCGATCCAGCGCCCTCAGCATAGATCGTACAACATTCACAAACACAACTTATGCCTACATATATGCAAAATTACTATGTCCATCAACATGAACATACAAGTAATTGATAACGAATACCATACAATTCAACTAAATAAATCCCATGTTCAACAACATGAATAAACCACATGCATGCTCAAAATACCAACATTAACAAATTATGATACTTGCCTCAAAGATGGCAAGAACTAATTACTCCAATGATCTCAACACACTCGAAGGCCGCCTCCTTCGATCAAACGTTCGCAATGCTCGGCCCTTGAACAAACAGGAAAAATACCGACAACTCAAAACAAGTTTAAACGTACGAACATCTAGCATCTCCTATGGTCGGTTAACACCCTAAGCTAGCCGGCTCACGGTTCAACTCACCCGACGACCGCTCGGTCTAGCTAGATTCACTCAAATCACTGTAATTTCGTACTTCGATTTCTGATTATCGATGTCAGTACCAAGTTCGGTTATAAATCACATTTCAATATGAGTTTAGGGTTAACTCATCTCTATATTTCGTTTTTATACAAGCTGCCATCTTCGCCAAAGTTTCCCGTTCAAATAAATTATCATCCATCAACACTCTACGTTCGAATCATCAACAAGAAGATAAACAAACCCAGAAATCACTATGAGTTGTGAATTACATTGAAGGTCATTTCATGCTATCCAAAGATTATGTCTTAGTGACCACTCTAAGATTTCCTTTCTTTGCTCAAGATCTCATTCTAAGTAATGATAATAACAATACACCGACACACATTTGATTCGTAAAAGACGACCTAACTATACAACAACCTCAGAAATCAGATTCTTAGTTTCAACTCAATAAGGTTAGATTGTGATCTTCTTATTCAAAGGAGTTCTAATATGATTACTTTAAGTTGGCATGGTATGGTGTTGAACCTAACGATTAATCCTTAACCTTGATAAACTCCAGGAGGAAGTTATAATCCGAATAAGAACATGAATTCGAAGTTCGGACAGCAACACATACCTTGTATGGAAAGAAAATACGGAAACTCTTGATGAACTCAAAGTCGGACGCTTGAACACCAATCCTCAAAGCTCCTTGCCTTCAATGATGTGTTAGGAGGCTGATATGAAGGTTGAAGATGGGGAGGGTAACTCTCAAAGTTGCGAAATTGGAGTGAGGGTTGAAGTGGAAGCCTGAAAAATGAAGGAGGGTGCTGTCCTATATATAGAAAATGGTTATTAGCGCGCACTACGGCCATATACATAGCGTGCGCTAACGGGCTTGCAGTCTACTATTTCTACCTGATCTCGACTTAGCGTACGCTAATATCCCTTTACGCGCGCTAAGTACATAAATTAGCGTACACTACCACTCATATAGCATGCGCTAACAGCCATACGAAGCTTCACTGACCTCACTGTACTCAACTTTAGCGTGCGCTAGCCTCATCACATTAGCGTGCGCTAATCACCGTTGACTCGACTTTTCCAAAAGCCATCCAGATTCATCCCGACATGTCCCGACCAAGATCTGCGGCTGATCTCACCTACCACCCTGTCTTAATCAAGCTGACTATGTATAGCGCGCGCAAAGGTTCATACACAGCGTGCACTACGAAAACCAAATTAGCGTACGCTACGCCTAGTCGGTAGCGTGCGCTACAAGTGCAAAAATTACAATTTTGAACACATTCATGAAATTATACGCTCAACAACACCGGATCATGAAATACGCTGGATAATACTCAGATCAAATACAACAAATACAATGTCACAATGTTCAAAATACACATTAGAATCTCGGGTATTACATCCTCTCTCCCTAAAAAGAAGTTTTATCCCGAAACTTAAGATGAAAATAACTCCAGGTATCTAGTCTTCATTGCATCCCTCCGCTTCCCACGTGGCCTCTTCGACTCCGTGTCATGACCATTGCACTTTAACCAAGGATATTGTTTTATTCCTCAATTGCTTGATCCGACTTTTGAGTATTTTGATTTGTCTATCTTCGAAGGTGCCGTCATTAGCTATCTCGATCTCGCTGAAATCAATGATATGACTGGGACCTGGTACATACTTCCGTAACTGGGATGCATGAAACATATTGTAAACGTGAGTCAGCGATGGCGGTAGGGCCAACCTATATGCTAGATCCCCAACTCTCTCGAGGATCTCAAATGGTCCGATATATCTCGGACTTAGCTTACCTTTTCTCCCAAAACGGAAAACTCCCCGAGTAGGAGACACCTTCAATAGAACGTGGTCCTCAATCTCAAACTCCAGTGAGCGACGGCGCACATCAGCATAAGACTTCTGTCGACTCTGGGCAGTCAACAGCCTTTCCCGAATTAAAGCAACCTGCTCTTGAGTCTGAACTATCAACTCTGGTTCTGTCCCAATCAAGTCAGAAGAATCATCCCAACACAGGGGTGATCTACATCTTCTCCCGTACAGCGCTTTGAATGGTGCCATCTTAGTGGAAGCATGCCAACTATTGTTGTAGGTGAATTCAATCCAGGGCAAATGAACCTCCCAGTCGGCTGACCAATCTAAGGCACAAGCTCTAAGCATGTCTTCTACTGTCTGAATAGTCCTTTAGGACAGACCGTCCGTCTGAGGATGATAAGTCATTCTATAGTTCAGCTCGGTTCCCAAAGCCCTGTGAACTGCCTTCCAAAAGTGTGATACGAAGCGACCATCTCAATCTGAAATAATGGTCTTCGGTGTACCATGCAATCGGACTATCTCTGAAATAAATACTCGTGCCAATTTTTCGGGTCCCCACGTGTCTTTAATTCCTAGGAAATGAGCCAACTTGGTTAGTCGATCAACTACAACCCAAATCATGTTCATTCCCCTCTTGGTCCTTGGCATATTGGTGATTAAATCCATCGATATATCCTCCCACTTCCACTCAGGGATCGGAAGTGGCTTCAACATTCCGGCAGGTCGCTGATGTTCAATCTTAACCTGCTGACAAGTCAAACATTTCGAAACGTATTCTGCTACGTCCTTCTTCATATTTCCCCACAAGAAGTATTGTTTTAGATCCTTATACATCTTACTGCTGCCCGGGTAAATAGAATAGGGTGCGCTGTGAGCTTCCTTCAGAATTGTCTGTCTCAAAACATCATCATCGGGAACACAATGTCGACTCTGAAATCTCAGAACTCCATCATCCTGTATCACGAATCCTGGGGCCTTCCCTTTCTTTGCTTCGTCACATAACCGAAGAATCAGAGAATCGTTCAACTGCATAGATTTGATTTCCTTGACTAGGGACGAAGTTAGTTCCATCACGTATAGTTGCCCTTGGATTCCTGGTGACCATACTTCAATCCCTTCGCGGATCAGTTCTCGTTGAATGCTGGTTTGGGACATAAGTGCTTCCAACACTCGAAGAGAAACAGGTTTACGGCTTAGTGCATCAGCTACTACGTTTGCTTTGCCCGAATGATAGAGGATTTCAAATCGTAATCCTTGATCAATTCCAGCCACCTTCTCTGCCTCATGTTTAATTCCGTCTGACTGAAAATATACTTGAGGATCTTATGATCTGTAAAGATCTGACAATGAGTGCCGTATAAATAATGTCGCCAAATTTTCAAAGCAAACACCACAGCTGCTAACTCCAGATCATGAGTCGGGTAATTAACTTCGTACAGTTTCAACTGTCGAGAGGCATAGGCAATCACCCTATCCTTTTGCATCAACACACATCCCAGACCCTGATTTGAAGCGTCGTTGTACACCATGAATCCCTCGATTCCATCCGGTAACGCTAGTATAGGTGCTGTCGTCAGTCTCCTCTCAAGTTCATCAAAACTAGCTTGGCATTTCTCATTCTACATGAATCTCTGAGTCTTCTGCAACAGCTGAGTGAATGGACGAGCAATTTTGGAAAATCCCTCTACAAAACGGCTATAATATCCAGCAAGTCCTAAGAAGCTTCTGACTTCTTTCACGTTATTAGGAGATTCCCATTCCAAGATTTCTTCGACTTTCTTCGGGTCCACCTGAACTCCGTCAGCTGATATCACATGCCCAAGGAAGGTTAGTTCCCTAAGCCAGAACTCGCATTTAGAAAGTTTCGCATAAATCTGTTCATTCCTCAAGTTGCTCAAAACAACACGCAAATGCTCAGCATGCTCCTCGGGGTCTATCGAATAGATCAAGATGTCATCAATGAAAACGCCACAAACTTATCTATGCATTATAAGAATACCCGATTCATCAATTGCATAAATACCGTAGGATCATTGGTAAGTCCGAATGGCATTACCACAAATTCATAGTGCCCGTACCGGGATCTGAAAGCATATTTCGGTATGTCCAATTCCCTAATTCTCAACTAATGGTACCATGATCGCAAATCGATCTTAGAGAATACTCTGGGACCCTGCAGTTGGTCAAACAAGTCGTCGATCTGAGGTATAGGATACTTGTTCTTGATCGTCACCTTGTTTAGCTCCCTGTAATCAATACATAATTGGAGGGATCCATCTTTCTTCCGGACAAAGAGAACGGGCGCTCCCCAAGGAGAAACACTAGGTTGAATGTAACCCTTCTGCAGTAATTCCTCCAGCTGCTTCTTTAGTTCATACATCTCAGTTGGCGCCATATGGTATGGTGCTCTGGAAATAGGAGCTGCTCCAGGCTCTAATTCGATATTGAACTCTACTTCTCTCCGTGGAGGTAACCCAGGTAGTTTGTCAGGGAATACATCTGAGAATTCTTTCACAACTGGAATAGATGAGAGCTCTACTCCTTCTTTCTTCATGGCATAGCACCAAAATCGTGACAACCCTGCTTCAGTAATTTCACTGCTTTCATAACTTTGATCAATTTTCCCGAGCTTCCCGGTCTCCATCCTTTGAATAGATGTTCAGATCCGTCATCACCAATGATAGAAATGACTCTCTTGCGGTAATTTTAATGTAGCCCTATTGAGCCAATCATCTCTGAGAATTAGATCGTCGCCATGGTTGTCGACTACAATAAGATTTGATGGCCAATCTCTCCCTCTTATAGATACTGGAAAATCTCTAGTTTCTAGGGTTTCCACAATTCTCTCTCCGCTCGGCAAACCCACAACATAAGGCTCACAATCAAATAAACACGAGATTTTCAAACGATTAACACAGTTCAATGATATGAATGAATATGTAGCTCCTGAATCGAATAAGACACTAACTGGTTGCAAAAGGATCTGAATCGTACCTGATGCAATAGCAGTGTTCTGATCGTTAGATTTCCTCATCTCGTACAGGCATGGAGGAACGGACCCAGCACTGGACGCCTCTCTTTTCCCAACATTCTGCTGCTGAAACCCACTTTGCTGCGTCTGGTTCACACTTGTCTCTTTCGGGCCTGGTGCTGGAGTGCGAGTACCAAAAAATCTAGTCACATTTCCGCAAAAATTCGCACGGTGCCCTTCTTGCCCACATTCAAAACAAGTCACAGAAGGAACGGGACAATCATGTCGAATATGCCTTGCATGACCACAATTATAACACTTCTTCGATGTGTCCGAAATTGTTGATGTTGTCCGAAATTTCTTTCCACCTCGAGAAGGATGCAGAGGTTTCCTAGACGAATAAAATGAAGACTGGCCCTTGCGGGGCCCACTACTCTTGTTCTCCGAGAAGTTGCCGGACACTTTATGCTTCTTTGCCTCCATCAATTTCTCCACCGCCGCCTCTTTCATGTCGTAGGCCAGCGCCTTGTCCTGATATTGTCGCAAGGTAGTACACTCAAATCCAGACATATACTGCTGAATCTCCGGCTTCATCTGCATATCAAAATGAAAAATCTTCTCTGCCTCCATCCTGACCAAGTGTCGCACACAAGTCACCTGATGATTAAAAGTCCTGATTATGTCTGTCACAAATGCTTCCGAACTCTGCGGGGAGAAGAACTCTTGGACTCTAGCCTCTCTAACTGGCCGAGGACAATATTGTGCTTCCATCATTAGTTTGAATTCCATCCAGTCAGCATTATGATCCTCAGGTTGAATAGCTTCCCACCAGTCAGAAGCCTCCCCAGTCAGAAAATACAGGGCAATAGGAACTTTTCGGTCCTCGGGACAGTTGATCCCTTCAAATATCTTCTCCAATTCCTTCAGACAGTGATCCCAAGTAGGCATCTTAGCAGAACCGTCAAATTTTGGCGGGTGCAACTTGACCACCTCGGTAAGCCATTTGTCTCCCCGATTATCCTCGTTATGCTGTTGTCCCATCGCCGTCTGCATGCAGTCGACCACCTGAGAAAACTGGGTTATATGGGCAACCACCTGTTAAACCACTCCCGGCATGTTAGGATTTGTGTTGTCATTCGCTGATCCCTGTTGTCCTCCAGAATGGGAATCGGTTTGACTAGCCGATAATTCTGGGGTAGTCGCTGAATCCTCCTGTCTCACACTACCACGTCCGCGTCCACGGCCGCGTCCGCGTCCACGACCTCCCCTCAACATACTGTAAACACAATTACTCAATATTCAGGGCAAATTTTTCAAAAATAAAGTCCGTCAATATTCACAAAACAGAATTTAAGTAAATCGGTAGTATAAGAGTTTAGGAGACTTACAACGACGGTCCACATGACGACGCTGGATGAGCAGTGATGTTATAAACGACCCGTAAATCAAATGACGTAAACAGACCCAAATAAACCCGACTGCCAAGATCTCCATGAATCTTAGCTCTGATACCATATTCTGTAACACCCCGAGATATTCGGAATAATTACGGCGCCGTAAACCCCTTTAAGTAAGAATTTACAAGGCTAATTTGAAGAAACGTAAAATAATACAACAGTACCATGAAAGTTCCAAATACAAAACCGGTTTCAAACAGATCAAAAGAGTTCATTATTACAACCATCTCGAAATATTAATAAGACACGCGTACTCGAGTACTGAAAATGAACCAAAAAGACAAGTCACAATAATAATAAACATCACTGAGCCCCTTCGTCGTCATATCGGTACTGTGGATGTTTTCCCGCTCCTCGGCTACCTGAACATCAAAACCAATGTCCACCTCCGAAGGGGTTAGCAAAACAATGCTAGTACAAGTATCATATTAAACAAATCGAATTTGCAACAACAATGCATAACAGAATACACAACACGGACTTCCGCTACCGGAATCCAACAATGCGAATCCACAAGATTACATTAACACAACATGGGTATTCCAACGATCCAGTGCCCTCAGCATAGATCCCAAGATGATCCCGTGGGACCAACACGAGGTGGATCCAATGATCCAGCGCCATCAGCATATATCCCAAGATGATCCGATCGGACCAACACGAGGTGGACATCCGATCCATCGCCCTCAGCATAGATCGTACAACATTCACAAACACAACTTATGCCTACATATATGCAAAATTACTATGTCCATCAACATGAACATACAAGTAATTGATAACGAATACCATACAATTCAACAAAATAAATCCCATGTTCAACAACATGAATAAACCACATGCATGCTCAAAATACCAACATTAATAAATTACGATACTTGCCCCAAATATGGCAAGAACTAATTAATCCAATGATCTCAACACACTCGAAGGCCGCCTCCTTCGATCAAACGTTCGCAATGCTCAGCCCTTGAACAAACAGGAAAAATAACGGCAACTCAAAACAAGTTTAAACGAACGAACATCTAACGTCTTCTACGTTAACACCCTAAGCTAGCCGGCTCATGGTTCAACTCACCCGACGACCGCTCCGTCTAGTTAAAGTCACTCAAATCACTGTAATTTTGTACTTCGATTTGTGATTATCGATGTCATTACCAAGTTCGATTATAAATCACGTTTCAATCCGAGTTTAGGGTTAACTCATCTCTATACTTCGTTTTTCTACAAGCTGCCATCTTCGCCAAAGTTTCCCGTTCAAATAAACTATCATCCATCAACACTCTATGTTCGAATCATCAACAAGAAGATAAACAAACCCAGAAATCACTACTAGTTGTGAATTACATTGAAGGTCATCTCATGCTATCCAAAGATTATATCTTAGTGACCACTCTAAGATTTCCTTTCTTTGCTAAAGATCTCATTCTAAGTAATGATAATAACAAAACACCGACACACATTTGATTCGGAAAAGACGACCCAACTATACAACAACCTCATAAATCAGATTCTTAGTTTCAACTCAATAAAGTTGGATTGTGATCTTCTTATTCAAATTAGTTCTAATATGATTACTTCAAGTTTGCATGGTATGATGTTGAACCTAACGATTAATCCTTAACCTTGATAAACTCCAGGAGGAAGTTATAATCCGAATAAGAACATGAATTCGAAGTTCGGATAGCAACACATACCTTGTATGGAAAGAAAAGACGGAAACTCTTGATGAACTCAAAGTTGGACGCTTGAACACCAATCCTCAAAGCTCTTTGCCTTAAATGATGTGTTAGGAGGCTGATATGAAGGTTGAAGATGGGGAGGGTAACTCTCATGTTGCGAAATTGGAGTGAGGGTTGAAGTGGAAGTCTGAAAAATGAAGGAGGGTGCTATCCTATATATAGAAAATGGTTATTAGCGCGCGCTACAGCCATATACATAGCGTGCGCTAACGGGCTTGCAGTCTACTGTTTCTGCCTGATCTCGAGTTAGCGTACGCTAATATCCCTTTACGCGTGCTAAGTACATAAATTAGCGTACGCTAACACTTATATAGCGTGCGCTAATGGCCATACGAAGCTTCACTGACCTCACTATACTCAACTTTAGCGTGCGCTAGCCTCATAACATTAGCGTGCGCTAATCACCGTTGACTCGACTTTTCCAAAAGCCATCCAGATTCATCCCGACATGTCCCGAACAAGATCCGCGGCTGATCTCACCTACCACCCTGTCTTAATCAAGCTGACTACGTATAGCGCGCGCTAAGGTTCATACACAGCATGCGCTACGAAACCCAAATTAGCGTACGCTACGCCTAGTCGTTAGCGTGCGCTACAAGTGCAAAAATTACAATTTTGAACACATTCATGAAATCATACGCTCAACAAAACCGGATCATGAAATACGCTGGATAATACTCAAATCAAATACAACAAATACAATGTAACAATGTTCAAAATACACATTAGAATCTCGGGTATTACAGATACCATTTATAATTTGAACAATATTAGTTAGTTGGATTAATATTGGAAAATTTATACATTTTCAGGATGGACAAGAGTTGGATTGGGTTACGAAAAAGGGATCCAAGAGTAATAGATGGGATGAAGAAGTTTATGAGATTTGTAAAAGAGCACGACAGTGGTAGTACGTTGCACTACTGTCCGTGTAATAAATGTAGATGTCGCAGTGATATGTATTGTTTTCCATTTGATGAGGTCTGGGAGAACCTAAAGAAGAATGGTGTTTGGAGTAAATATACATGTTGGATATACCACGGTGAAGCACCGAATTCTGTTATTCCATATGATCACGGACAATTCAGTGGTAACGACGGGGTCACCGATCCGAAGAGGAGGTTGATTGATGATGTGTTTGTTATTCTGAGACGTCTGTACCAACTGAGCTAATCCCACGACCCCGTAGACCGATGCCTTGCAATACTGATGGGCTTGACAGGTAGAACAAGCTTATTCAACTCCAACAGACCCCTCTATACCCATGGTGTAACATGACTGTTCTTGACTGTGTCTTGGAAACGATGATATTAAAGGTGCAAAACAGATCATCCATCAAGTCTGTGGATGATTACTTCGAGCTTACGAGTAATATGCTTCCACATGGTCATCATCTTCCTAACACATATACCAAAATGAGACGAATTTTGAAAGATCTTGGTCTTTCCTACATTAAGATCTACGTCTGCATGTATGATTGTGTTCTATTATGGGGGCATCCTAATGAAGACTTAATGAGATGTCCTGTATGTGATACAGAGAGATATAGGATCACACCTTCTATAAAAGAGAAACCGGTGAAGGTACTTTGGGATTTTCCACTGAAGCACAGGTTAGAACGGGTTTTTATGTCTCCTCACACGGCAAAAGCAATGAGATGGCACGCCGAGCCGCGCACTAATGACAGGGATACTATGATACACCCTTCCGATGGAGAGGCGTGGAAGCATATAGATAGCGAGTATCCAAATTTTTCTTCAGATATCCGAAATGTGAGGCTTGGGATTGCATCTGATGGTTTCAACACTTTTGGTAACATGAGTCTTTCAAATACCATATGGCCTGTTGTAGTGATTCCTTACAATCTTACTCCATGGATATGTATGCGGAAGGAGTATAATATGTTGACCTTGTTAGTCCCAGGGCCGGGATATCCAGGAAAGTGTATCGATGTGTATATGAGACCTTTGATAGAGGAGTTGAAATTGTTGTGGAAGCAAGGTTATCCCATGTACGACAGTTATTCGTCCGAGATGTTCTACTTGCACGCCATGTGTATCGGCACTATTAGTGATTTTCCTGCATATGGAATGTTGGCTGGATCTGTTATTAGCGGATAAAGAGGTTGTCCAGTGTGTTTGAATGCAGATTGTGCTAGGTACCACTGTAGGAAAGTTATCCGAATGCGTCATCGGATATGGCCTGAGAAGGAACATGAGTGGTGTATGGATGCTACAGAATTTGATGGCACTGTAGAAATGGGTGAGCCACCACGACAGTGGACAAGTGATGAAATACTATCGATTCTTAATGAGTACGATTTTGTTCAGCTTAGCAACCATCCTGATGTGATTGCAGCAACCCCTGAAAGGCCCGACAGGTATGACTATTGGTCGCACAAAAGTATATTCTGGGAATTGCCTTACTTGTCCAAGTTACTGATAAGGAACTTCTTGGATGTCATTCACATTGAAAATAATGGTTGCGAAAGTGTGGTTGGGACAACCTAAGGTTGGGAGGGAAAGACCAAAGACGGGCCAAAAGCACGCAAAGGGTTGGAAGAAATGAGCATAAGAAAACATTTGTGGTTGGAGACTGTCAAGGGAAAACAAAAAATGCCTTAGGCGGCTTACACCATCACTGTCGAGCAGAAAACTGAGATATTTTGGTGGATAAAGACTGCTAGGTATCCTACCGGGTATGCTGGAAATATAGGAAGATGCGTTAATTTAATGGAGAACAAGTTAACTTGTTTGAAGAGTCATGATTGTCATATCCTACTCCAACGCCTATTTCCGGTATTTATTCGACCGTACTTACCAAAACAGATGGTCGAGCCGTGTGTTGCATTGTCAAGATTTTTACAGAAATTATGTACGAGAGATGTGAAGAAATCTGATTTGCGTCAAATGCAAGATGAGATCATCTATTTCTTGTGCAAGTTTGAGCAAATATTTCCTCCGAGTTTTTTGACCTCATGCCTCACCTCATGATCCACCTTCCCCGTCAGTTATTGCTCACTGGTCCAGTGCACTACACGTGGATGTACCCGGTTGAAAGGTAATGTTGTCAAATTAAATATGATCTCTAACACAATGACAATATTACAGGCAACTCGGTGATTACAATATTAGCGGATACCGACCTCGATTCCGCCATTAGACAGATCAATCAGGCCGATCCTTATGTTCGCGCTACCGTCTACCCTCCTAGAGGTAGTCAGTACCGCACTAAGATGATGGGAGCCAAGGGTAACAGCCTATTGAAAGATACTCCCGACTTCCGGTGCCCTCGTGCACGGGATGCACGGACTGCCTATCTCGAGGAGCAGTTGAAGGCGGAGAGGGAGCTCAGAGCTGAGAAGGAAAGGAGGACTCAGACGTGGTTACATGAGAGCGAGCAGAGGATTGAGTCGCGGTTAGAGAGTTTCCAGAGATAGCAGCAGGCCATGATGGACTATATGATGACGATGACTCAGACTATTACTCAGGCTGGACTGCAGGCACCTGCTCCACCGCCTTCTCTCTTCAGACAGACCCCATCTTCACAGCCTCGTGACGAGGATCTAGGGGATGGTGGTAATCCTTCTACTTCTACATTTGGACATTTAGATGATTTTGGTAGTGAATTGTAGTTGTGTTGTTGTAGGACTCTTGTATATTTATACTTGTGTTAGAATTGTGTAAGTGATTTTGTTGATGCTACTAGTATATTGATGAAATTTATGTTAGTGAATGTGTTGTTCGTTGTGCGGTGTTGCATATAATGTTGGGTATATTATTGATGGTATTAGTTGAATGTGTTGTGCGTTGATTGTTGGTGATAATGGGAGTTGGTGTATAAAAATTGCAGGTGCAAAAAAACAGGTTTTGGGATCCCAAAATCTGAATTAATTTTTTTTTATATTATGTTTTAGCCGACTACTTTTGTCAAGGTTGTTGGCTAAAGTATATTATTTTTTTTAAAAAGGTTTTAGCCAACGATCTTGCTAAATGTCGTCGGCTAAAGTGCATCATTTTTTTAAAAAAATGGCTTTAGCCGACGACTTTTTTCGTGGTCCTCAGCTAAAACCTTAACAATTTAGCTGACGGAGTAAAGTCGTCAGCTAAACTTCCAACTTTAGCCGACGATTACCAGAAAATTCATCGGCTAAACCTTGGCCGACGAATATCGGCCGACGGTTTTTTAGCCGACGACTGAGGGGATTAACCGATGACATTGACCTTTAGCCGACGACATAAAGTCGTCGGCTAAACCCCCGATATTGGTAGTGTAATTATCTGGATGTAGATAATTGTATCTAGTGGCTATTTGTTGCTTTATGTGGATATGTTGTGCTAGTTTGCCATTTTGGTATATTATTTTGCGATGTTTTGTTTTGTTATGCCTTATGGGTTGTATGATGTTCTCCGTCCTCGGAGTTAAATCATAATGTATATGATTTATATTCGTTATTGGTATACTTGGGAATTGAGTATGCAAGGACAAGGATAGAAGTTATCTACGGTGTTCGGTATCATTCGATCATTTGAGAATATGAGATACGAAATACGATAAGGATGTCTTGATGTGAATGACCACGAGTGGGCAGGGATATGATCGCGAGATTTTTTTGGTGATGTTGGAGTTTTTAAATATTTCGAAATGCTATGATTTGACATCATGTTGACAAATAGTCACGTACTTCGGTGAAAGACAAACTTTCAATCAAACATTTTTGGTAGAAGAGGAAAGACCTCAATTTTTATATTCGGTTTCCAAGTAACATTTCCAGATGTAGATGATGTCTTCGAAAATTTTACATTCTCGAATATTATTCTCAAAGTCCAGATGTGAATATAAAATTTCCTCTTCTAGAAAAAGAACAGTGTTGATGAGTTTTAGGCGAAACATGATTCGCCTTATTTTTGAAAAGTTTTGTTTACATGGAGTCAATATTATTATTTATGGAGATAATGCCCAAGTTCATAATTCGTGTGATGGTGTGAATGCCCAGTCATATGGTTTATGTGCATAATATTCCCGCCCTTGTTGGAAGATGAGAATGTGGTTATTGGGTTTAACGTCTTTGAGTTTTAATTGTTTTGTAACCCTTATAGTGTCGTTTTCGTGGGAAGCGAGTGCGCACAGACTCATATGTGGTATGCATGCTATACGGATTTTTATATCGTGGTTACCAACACTATTTTGGATATTTTAGAAACAATAGCTGATCTTCGTATTTAAGCAACATCCGACGATAACTTATGATCGTAAGCTTTCTGAAGTTGGGAGTACCACTTTAGAGTTTTATATTGTGCCTTGTGCGGATACATGGGGTGCTATTATATTGCGAAGTTGCTACTAAGGTGTCTGGAGAGCGAATTCCTATTTCCACTCCAGGAGAGCCAAGCAGTAGTACATGAAGATTCTGAGAGTCGTTCGTCGGGGTCGAGCTTGATGTACAGATTCAATAATTAATGTTCTTATCTGTTGAGCCATCTTGTTGTATCACGAATGAATGCTCATCGGAGTTGCGCAACAGAAGCTATATTTCTTTCTACCCTCCTATTTTGGGGTAAATATGATAGCTGTTCCTGAGTAATCTGGAGATGCTACAATTTAGTCGCGTGAATACCGAACTCCATTGATCTAGTTCGAAATGGCTGGTTGTTTCCACAAGTTAATTTTAACATGTTCAATCATGTTATGGACTTGCACGTTAACGTTTGGACGCAAAACGTTTTTTTTCAGATGCTTGGGCCATTTTGTGATTTTTCTAAACTTTGGGGCAGTTACTTCGGGCTCATATGCTTCCTATTTGACTTGTTGCGTTTATATGTATTTTTATCGCCTTAACTCATGTATCAAGCGCTTACTCAGTTAGTTCATCGTATTTTAGGGAATTTTATGTTTACAGATTTTTTCGTTACTTTTCGGAGTTGAGCGGAGTGTTTGTTTCATTTTGTTTGGTTTCCACCCTTCATTTTTAAGTTTCGGGATGAAACTTCTTTTTAGTGGGGTAGAATGTAATACCCGATATTTTCGTTTCCGTTACTCTAAATTAATTGTCGGTTGTGCCGGTTATTTTGTCTCGTTGATGATTAATTATAATCTTCCCTATGTTGTGTACGGTATGATGTACCGTGTCGTGGTGTTCGTCGTGTACGATTTGTTGTGGCGTAAGTCGTACAGATCGTGTGTTTCGCGCTTCATCACGTATTTGTGTTTAATTCGGATTGTTGGTGTATCCGTTAGCGTTTCATTCATGCCGTGTAATCATTGTCCTGTCGAGGAGTTCCGTTGTGTTGAATTTTTCGAACTATCTTGCTGCCTGTGTAGTGGGCATAACGCACGCTATGCATTAGTGTAGCACGCGCTAATATTTGGTGATAGAGCACGCTATTATGGGACATAGCGCACGCTACCTGGGTAGACTGAGACAGTCAGAAAGCTACTGGACTGGAATAACAACTCGTTAGTGCACGTTATTGCGCTAGTTAGCGCACGTTATTGTGTTTGTTAGCACACGCTAAATTTTAGTCTGTGACAGTCCAGAATCCACCAGACTGAAATTTGGGACATGCTAGCGTACGCTAGAAGACTTGATTAGCGCAATCGCGCGCTAATGGGGATTGTTACCACACACTAAATCTCACCTGTATACATGGGGCAGAAGAAGTCAACTTCGTCATTTTCTTACCTTCTTTCTCTCCTTTGGCGATCCACGGCGATTTGGGGCGGAGTAGTATATATTCCGGCCAGCTATCATCATCCATCAACATATTTGAGTTCCTAGTATTGATATAACAACATTCCATCATCTTTTGCCGTTTTAATCAAGGTAAAACCCTTAGAACCTTAATTTTGGGTATTTGGGGGGTTTTGTTCTTGGTTTCATCGTCAACCCATTTTTGATGAATCGGTAGTGTTATATGATGTTGCTGATCATACTCTATGGATTGTATATCCATATTTTGAGTTTGATCAACTCGATTGACGATTCGAGTGTTCTTGAGGAACCGTGAACATTTAATGTTTGATTAAATATCTCAATGGCTTTCCCTTCGAGTGTTGGGTGCATTTCCCATTGCTTTGGTTTTTATATGCGTAGTGATCGGGTCGTCGTTGTTTTCTCATCGAGATTGTAGGTTTTCGGCACTTTTCGGTTGAGCGATGTTCTCTGGAGAATTCGCGTTCCGATATTATCACGCCCCCACACCGGGGTTGGACGAGAATGCAACAGTTAACGTAATAAATAACGTTTGTGATAATACATTACAGTAAAGCATAAATATGCCAGATCTCAGCCCAGTGAACTAAGACTGGTTATTCCATAGAAAAGAAATATTCAAGAGTACATCGGAATTATTACATCAAGTGCAAAAGAGTAGATCGGAAACCAAAATACATTTTGACACAGGAATAAAAAAAAAGCGTTAAAGCAGCATCCTAATTCCTACGTCTTGGCAATACTTTGAGGATGGTCTTGAGTGGTCGTCAGCATCTGTATCTTCTTCTTCTTGGTTCTCTTCATCTAGTGGGGTTTTAGAAAACAATTCAAAATGGGGTGAGAATAATGGATTCTCATTGAGTTGGGGTTTGATATTTAATGAGTTTATTAGTTAATAAATATTATGTTTCTCCCACTTTTGAAAAATAGTGTTGTTTAAAAATTGGTGCAAATTTTCAAGAAGAATATTATGAATTATGACATGAAGGTACAGTCAATCTCCGTAGATTACGGTTGAGTATGAAGAATGTACGGCGTCGAGCACCCAATGAGTATTTAGCTTTGGGAGGTCGTCTACATGACTAATCCCTTAGCCTCCTTATAATGTCTTAGACCGTTATTAGTGTTTGACCTTTGACTATCGCCACGACCTTTGGTTTGATAATCGTAGCCTTGGGCGTTTGTTGGACCATCACTATAACATTAGCCTTTGAGCTTTATCGCTCTCATGCTTGATGACGTGATGCCTTATCTCTTATCTCGGCTCAATATGTCCTTCGCTTGGGTCTATGCCCGGATCATATCATAATCGCGACTATACCCGAATTCTACGACCCAGTCACCTTAGGATCACTCTGTCCTTCGGCTTCAAGGGAATAGGATACGACGGTAGCTTTGCCTAGAACCGCAGCCATGCTGCTCGATTCATGACTTAGACTAACCGGCCCTCATGCATATAAATGGAAAAAACGGGACTCTAGAGGTACTCGTACGGACTCTAGCGGTGGCTCCCGCCCGAAGGTCGTAGCACTTAGCTCCGCACAACACTTACTCCCGATTTCTATTGAATAACAATTATTGTCGTGATTAACAACGATTATGCATATTATAAGATATCAATATGATTATTTAATAGTAAACGAACTTGGATAAACCAGAGGAATTAGTTCAACCGGGTGATGATTAGATTGCTATTGTGCGAGTCTTAACTTAACCTTATAATAAACTCATAAACTTGAATAGTTCGGTACGGAATATTTATACGTCCGAAAATTATGTACTTTATTGTGAAAAGTCCATTATGATGTGAGGATTGAAGGTCAGAAGTTGCATGATAGTTTTACCTTTCGGAATTACAATTCTGCCCTTCCGTCTTTTAAGTACTATCATTATTGTTTTTACTATAATTGTATGAATTTGGACAATTCGATACGGATTGATTATACGTCCGAAAATCACGAACTTTATTGCAAAAAGTCCGTTATGATATGAGGATTGAAGGTCAGAAGTTGCATGAAAGATTTACCTTTCGGAAATTACTATTCTGCCCTTCCGTCTTTTATGTACTATCATTATTTTTACTAAAATATTATAAATTTGATTAAGTCGGAACGGTTTGATTGTATGTCCAAAAATTATGAACTTTATGCTGAAAAGTCCGCTATAATATAAGGTTTTGAGTTCGGAAGTTGCATGGAGGTTTTTCCTTCCATAAATTACAATTCTGCCCTTTCGAAATTATAGTACTATTATTATTATTTTTATTTAGTTTTGTCTTATAATTTTGATTAATTCGTTTGGATTCATTTAAACTCCGAAAATTATGAATCCGGTTGCGATTTGAACCTTATGACTTGTACTTTTAGATTACATTCAGTTTTAGTTTTTATTCTATTAGAAATTATAATTTCACCCCTTCATTTTCTTAATCGAGATTTTAGTATTCTTGCCATATCTTTTTCGTTTCTTGTCGGATTGACCTCAAATTTTTGGAGTAAGCTCTTTATGTTATTATGAGTATAGATATTTCAATTTTTCTGGAAATTTTATTTTGGAAACAGAAATTTTCTCTAAATTACAGTTTTGGACCCGAATTCTTGAAATTTATATTTTTGCCCCGATTTTCTATTTTAATAAATTACGATTTATGTGAATTTTATGGAGAACTTATTTTTGATATATTAAGACTTAATTTCGGATATAAGGCTAGAATTATGGATTTTACCAATTTTACTCCAAAACTCATCTTAATTAAATTGTTTTAGTTATCCTTCTAATTTAGGTTCGCATTATCAAATCTTCCGGTGACTAATTATCCTCTTACTATAG
This sequence comes from Orobanche coerulescens, assembly GCA_033398695.1. Classification (NCBI taxonomy): domain Eukaryota; kingdom Viridiplantae; phylum Streptophyta; class Magnoliopsida; order Lamiales; family Orobanchaceae; genus Orobanche; species Orobanche coerulescens. The sequence goes on along the minus strand of CM065805.1, from coordinate 106,004,535 downwards.
TCCAGTATATACTCATATATTTTTGAAGTTTTAATAACCAAAGGTCAGATTTTCCATATTCAACCAAAATTTCCACCAATGAATTAATTTGCACATATAATCACAATATGACAAACTGAAATTCAACAATTAGAAAGATCATTACATGCATGGTAATGAATGTAATTTTAATCAACTATAGCTAACTAAAGTCATAATACTTGCATGCACCATATATATTTAACTTGTAATAATTTTGATTAAGAGAAAAGAAATAAACAATTTTACCCACGTCGATTTCTTGCCGGGAGTAAATGGTTCTAGGTCTTGGTTAAAAGACGATTTCTGCCCTTCACCTCTACTTGGTTCGTCCGAAACATCATATACCAAGGATGTGTATTTTATATTTGCATGATGAGATTTAAGTGAGTATATGAATATTTATAACTTATAAATTATAGAAGGAGATGTAGGGAGATGGATTACCTAGTTCACTTGAGTTTTGATGAACTCTTCCTTCCTCCTTTCTCTCCAAATTTTCGGCCCTCCTCTCTCACTCTCCCTCTATATTCAGATTTTTATGTTGTGTAGTGTAAGAGTGGTGTATATTTTTTTAAGGGTTTAAAAAGGTGGTCAAGGCATGGAAAAAGGGAGCACAAGTCACAAGGTTATGTCTTGCATGATGAGGACATGAAGACTCTAGATGTCCTCCCTCTCTCCACTTGGCCACCCATTTTGTGTGTGTGTTATATATATATTTGTATTTTAAGTGTGTAGAATGTTAATATAATTAGTTGGGTCTTTGTTTAATTGTAAATGAATTAAGTAGTTGGGTTGGGCCTTCAACTATAAATTCAAGACTTAGGAATTTTATTAAGTTAGGTTTGAGTCCATTAGTGAGTTTACATTAGTAAATATTGGTACACATAGCCCATTAGGTGAACCAATATTCTACTCTAACTTTCAATTAATTTATTATTTATGAAACAATTAAGTAAAATAAAATGAAACTAGATGTAGATTATATTATATTATAACAAATGTTATTAAAATACATCATGATATAATAAACCGTACGTGTAGTGAGCTATCGAATTTTAGGGGGTTCTATAGATATCGAGGCAAGTATCTTGCACATACATTTTGTGTTTCATGGATATAATGATTTGGTAATCGACTATGTGTGTTTACTTGATTATCTAACATGAACCTTCAAGAGAAATAATATATATTCAAAAAGAGTCCTTCATTAATTCCCTTATGTGTTTTGAGAATGAACGAGTGTTATGGATATGCTATATTATGGTTGTGAATTGGAATACGTTGCCTTCGTATTGTGTAGTTACAAAAGTTCGCTCCCTCTCTCTTCCCTTGTTAAGGGTTGTATGTTGGAATATATATAAGTTGGGTGAGTAGGTAATGTGGTGTTATAATGTTGTTGACTCCTTTGTAAATAGGTAATACTATTCGGCATTGTTCGGAAACTATATCTCCTCGTGGAGTGTGATTCTATAAATTCACTATGGGACGGACTGAGGGGTTCCCTTACCTTTGGTGAGGTTCCAGGAATATATTTGGATTAACCACTCTGGGAGGGTCTGACGGGGCCTCAGAGGGTTCCGTTGCCTCTGGTGCAGTTTCATGGTTAACCACGCATATAAATGAAATGTGAGGTACAATGTGACTTAGTTACTCCGGAATACTAGTCCTGGGTTTGATTGATTGTATATATTCACTTTGGGACGGACCGAAGAGGGTTCCGTTGCCTTTGGTGCTGTTCCACGAATATTTTGGGTTAACCGCTCTAGGACGGACCGACGGGTCCTTAGAGGGTTCCGTTGCCTTTGGTGCGGTTCCATGGTTAATCATGTATGTATTTAATGTAACACCCCAAACTAGAAGGATATTACAGTGCCGTGGACCCCCGATTGGGACCCACCAGGCTAATGAAAATGAGTAAATTACGCAGGGTAAATGTTGTACCGAACCACATTACACAATTAATTACTCCGATAAGGAGTTTCATACAACACACCCAGGATGATACTGAATACAAGTATATTTTATATGGAGATAAAATATACAACACTGAGTGAAATGAATATTCAAACGGAATGTTTGCAGCGGAATAAATGAAGGAAACATAAATGACTGAAAAGACTGGGGCCCCCTACTAGTATCACTGGGACTCCTCGCCGTCACCGTGCTCTCCCCGTGCTTTAGCCTTGCCATGACCTGAAAAACAGTATCCCCCCAACGGGGTCAGTTACACAGAACAACAATCCTCAAGAGTTGAAAATACACAATCATGAGTTATCCACAGTTATACAATATCCTGTCGAAACATACGTAATCAAACATGCTATATGAATCAACAAATGATACGGCTCAAAGGAATGGCGCCACACCACGTCCGGGATGGAAATGTGTCCGTGCACAAGCCACCAATGAGTATCGATCGAATACACGTGTGGTCTTGTACCTAATCAGTCCCACGAAGCCATCCACTCGTGTGCACAGTCCAATGTGAGGCCACCAACCAATACACGACTATAATGTGCCCGACATGAAAATCCTACACATACCAACCGGCACGCCAGTATGACCCGGAATGCCACAATATGACAAAAGTGACAACGAAAATGAATAATGACTCACCAAGATTAAATGATGGTGGAATGAATGACAGCTTAATGAAGTGATTGGAACCGTCGTTCCTTATGACTGAAGTGATTAATTGACAATGACAAGTTTTGATACGGTTAATACAATGATGAATGAGTTACGATTATGAATGACAACATCAAAAGGAATGAATATCCTTTTAACCGAGTGAGAATTAACTTACTCAATACCGATGAAGAATGTCCGTCCACGAACAACGTCCTAAATGAAATGCCGGTCGCTCGAACAACCTTGAATAACAATAATTACCAACAACCGTTCAATACACGTATCAAGCAACTAAACACGACTAACCCAAAGGTCGAAAACACCGATAATCAAACTCATAGGGGCATTCCAACGAATACGTAAGCAACCACACGACTTCGAAAATATCCAATCCCGAATATATCGAAACCAACACCAAAATGAGTATTAGGAACTAACAAAACACTTCAATGATATCAATAATCCATCAGGAATCTACAATTCGAGATTACAACTACATTAATCGGAAAATCCCCAAATAACCGAAGTCAACCCCAAGGGTTCTTGAAATAATTCCGAAAATAACCATTAAATCCGTAAGAATATACTTATCCAAGGTAGATAATCCATATCTAACATATTCCAATGATAATCCAAGCTTACACGAAGAAATCGGAAGGAAAAACCCAAAAATCCGAAATTCTAGATCTAAGAGATTAATACCTTTGATTCGATGTTAAGGAGATGATGAAGTGATGATAATCCAACTCAAAGACTTGAAGATGATGATGGATGATAGAATCTAGAAGAGAACTCTCCAAAATGCCCAAAATCGCCCTAAACCGATGAGGGAATGAGAAAGGATGATAAAATGACGAACTCAGGCTAACTGTCCAATATATAGCCATTCCAGGTTAGCGTGCGCTAGCCCTTGTGCGTAGCGTGCGCTAATGGGTAATTTGGGTAGTCCAGTACCCACTGTCCGAACACGGTAGCGCGCGCTACGTACCCTTTTGTAGCGTGCGCTACGGTCATGCCATTAGTGTGCGTTAATACCCATTGTTAGCGTGCGCTAACGAATTATGTGATGCCCGATCGGAATCCGAAACCTTCTGTCCTCTGATCTGATCTCGATAGCGTGCGCTACAACCAACGATTAGCGTGCGCTATAATATCGATTGCGTACGCTAAATATCACTCATAGCGTGCGCTATGAATTAATCCAGTGCAGTCCAGTAGCCACTGGACTCAACCTGATCCGTCCCTAGCGCGCGCTACTCCACATATTTAGCGTGCGCTACTACAATCCGCTAGCGCGCGCTACTTACCACTCGTAGCGTGCGCTACAAATAACTCACCTGCAGTCCAGTACCTTTTGGACTGCAACTAGGGTAACATTAGCGTGCGCTAATGCTGAGTGGTAGCTTGCGCTACCTGTACTCAATTAGCGTACGCTAAAAATAGTACGTAGCGTGCGCTACTCCTCACGCACAGCCCACAACGAAAATGACAACGATGATAAACACGGCACGAAACTCCAATTAGATTAGTGACGAATGACGATTGATACACGATACAATTACTCTGAATGATGAATACCATGATTGAATATGAGTGACAATTGATCATTAATGAGTGAAATTACTGAGTATCAATTACTGAATGATAAATACTGAATGATAATTACTGAATTACAACCGGGTATTACATACACCCCCCCTTAAAAGAGTTTCGTCCCCGAAACTAAGGGTCAAACAACTCGGGATAACTCTCCCGTATACTATCCTCGGTTTCCCACGTAGCCTCTTCGGCTCCGTTCCTAGACCACTGAATTTTAACCAAAGGAATCGTCTTATTCCTCAACTGCTTGATTCGCCGCTCTAAAACTCGTATAAGACGCTCCTCATATGAATGATCATCGGCAATCTAGATTTCATCGAACTGAAGTATGTGACTCGGGTCGGCAACATACTTCCGCAACTGAGATACGTGAAACACATTATGAATTCGGCTCAACGCCGGAGGTAAGGCTAACCGGTAAGCTAACTCGCCTACTCGATCCAGAATCTCAAACGGTCCAATGAATCTCGGACTCAACTTACCCCTCTTCCCAAAACGGAAGATACCACGACTCGGGGAGACCTTGACCAAAACATGGTCACCCGCCTCGAACTCTAACGGTCGACGACGATTATCTGCATATGATTTCTGTCGACTCTGAGCGGTCAACAATCGACTTCTGATCAAAGCTACCTTCTCACGGGCGGCTATTAGCATATCGGGCTCGGTGCTGATTGATTCTAATAGGTCATCCCAACACAAAGGAGATCGACAACGACGACCGTACAAGGCCTCGTAAGGTGCCATCTTAATCGAAGCATGCCAACTATTATTATACGTGAACTCGATCAATGGTAGTTGGGCTTCCCAATCGTCCTTCCAATCGAGGACGCATGCCTTCAACATGTCCCCTAAGGTCTGAATAGTCCTCTCTGATTGTTCGTCGGACAGAGGATGAAAAGCGGTACTGAGATTAAGTTGAGTTCCCATAGCACGATGAACTGATTTCCAAAAATGAGACACAAATCGAAATGATACTTTTAGGAGTACCGTGCAATCTCACTATCTCCTTGATGAACAACTGGGCCAGTCTCTCGGGACCCCACGTATCCTTGATTTCAAGGAAATGAGCCGATTTGGTTAAGCGGTCCACGATCACCCAGATCGTATTCATGCCACGACGACTCGTCGGCAAACTCGTGATGAAATCCATAGAAATGTCTTCCCACTTCCATTCTGGAATAGGGAGAGGTTTCAGCATGCCCGCCGGTCGCTGGTGTTCAATCTTAACCTGTTGACAGGTTAAGCATCTCGAAACAAATTCTGCGACTTCTCGCTTCATATTACTCCACCAGTAATTTTGTTTCAAGTCCTTATACATCTTACTAGACCCCGGATGAACAGAATAAGGGGTAGCATGAGCTTCTTTCAAAATCGAGTTTTTCAACTCGTCATTTGCCGGTACGCATAACCGATTCTTAAACGCGAAGTCCATCCTCGTGAACCACAAATCCGGGGCTTTCCCTGAGTCACATCCTCTCGAATGCGTAACAAAAATGGGTCCACACTCGATTCTCCCGATCGCCTCCTCAAGTGACGATGAAATCTCCAACGTACAAAGTTGCCCTTGTACTCGTTGTAACTGCAGACCTCGATCTCGGGTCTCGAAATTCTATGAAGTTCCTTCGAATCGTAATCGAGCAAGCATCTGCTCCTGAACGGACTTACGACTCAAGGTGTCGGCGACAACGTTCGCCTTGCCCGGGTGGTAAAGGATCTCGATATCATAATCTTTGATTAGTTCCAACCACCGTCTCTGTCGCATATTTAACTCCTTCTGAGTAAATATATACTTTAAACTCTTATGATCGGTGAATATCTGACAGGTAATGCCATAAAGATAATGACGCAAAATCTTCAATGCGAACACCACGGCTGCTAGCTCCAGGTCGTGGGTTGGATAATTAACCTCGTAGGGTCTCAATTGCCGTGAAGCATAAGCGATAACTTTCCCGTTCTGCATGAGTACACATCCGAGACCCTGTCCGGACGCATCACTATAGACCACAAATCCCTCCGTCCCTTGCGGTAAAGAAAGGACAGGTTCTGAAGTTAACCGGCTCTTGAGTTCCTCAAAATTCTGTTGACACGCGTCGGACCACGTGTATTTCTTATCCTTCCGTAAAAGGTTCGTCATGGGTTGAGCGATTTTAGAAAATCCCTCCACAAATCGCCGATAATAACCCGCTAATCCGAGGAAACTTCGGATTTCCTTAACATTCTTCGGAGGTAGCCAATCTCGAATAGCCTCCGTCTTCTGAGGATCGACACAAACTCCGTCTAATGAAATTACGTGTCCGAGAAACGTCACTTCGGACATCCAAAACTCACATTTGGAAAGCTTCCCATAAAGCTGTTCTCGCCTCAACACGTCGAGAACTTGATGAAGGTGAGACTCGTGTTCCTCCCGGTCACGAGAATAAATCAAAATGTCATCAATGAAGACAACCACGAACTGATCCAGATAGTCTATGAAAACCCGATTCATTAATTCCATGAATACCGCAGGTGCATTAGTCAACCCAAACGGCATAACCACAAACTCATAATGACCATAGAGTGTTCGAAACGCCGTCCTTGTGATATCCGACTCTCGAATCCGCAACTGATGATATCCAGATCTTAAGTCGATCTTGGAAAATACTGCAGCTCCCTGAAGTTGATCTAAGAGGTCATCAATACGGGGTAAAGGATACTTATTCTTGATCGTCACCTAGTTCAATTCCCGGTAATCAATACACAAGCGGAACGAACCATCCTTCTTCTTGGCAAATAACACTGGTGCTCCCCACGGGGATGCACTCGGTTGAATATAACCCTTCTCGAACAATTCCTCAAGTTGGTTCTTTAATTCCTGAATTTCGGTCGGGGCCATCCGGTACGGTGCCTTCGATATCGGGGACGTACCAGGCTCCAACTCAATCATGAATTCCACATCCCTCTGTGGAGGCAAACCAGGTAACTCGTCTGGAAAAACATCGGCATATTCCTTCACTACCGGAATGTCCGTCAACATTACTGATGATTTCTCGGTTTTGGTCATATAGCACCAATAACTGACACATCCCTGATTGAGTAATCTTACTGCTTTCATCAAATTAATGACCTTACCAGAACAGCCGGGATTACCTCCCTGAAACGCACATTCGACCCCATCGTCTGAAATGATAGTGATCATACGCTTACGGACACTAATGATGGCATCATGACGATCCATCCAATCAATACCCAAGATGCGTCGTCCCTCGGAAAATCTACTACGATTAGGTCCGTTGGCCATACACGACCATGAAGCTGAATCGGACAATTCGGAATCTCACGATTTCCGACAATTCGTCTACCATCAGGTAGACCAATGACATAAGGCTCACAACTAGTAGCACTACCCAGACGTAGTCTACTCAACATGACTCGGAAATGAATGAATGTGATGCACCAGTATCAAAAAGGGTACACACAGGTTGAGATAGAATATCGAGTGTACCTAAGATCATCCGGGCCTCCGGATCGTCGGTCTTCTTCATCTCATAAATTCGGGGCTTGCCGGCCCCCGAACCGGACGCTCCCGTCTGATAGCTCGTGGCTCCGCCTTTAGCTCCTGTCGTCTTGAGCACGCCGACCGAGTGGCTTTGATTCTGCACCGCTGAATGACACGGGGCTTGAGATGACGCTGGAGTGGGTTTAGAGTCCCTACGGCAAAACGGGCCCTATGCCCGGCAACCCCACATTGTGGCACGTGATACCGCTTCGGACATTTGGTGCTGAAATGACCCTGTTCTTCATAGTTGAAACAGGTGATGGCCGAACTGGCCGCTCGCGACTGAGATTCCGCGGGTTTAGGCGTCATCGGAGGACGCTCAGAAAAGGTAGAGCCCGCACGTGGTTTCTTGAAAGTGGCCTGACTCCCGTCAGACTGATTACGGTTCTTAGACTTCTTGCCAGCTGATGAGGGTTGTTGCTTAGCAATTTCCTTAGCAGTAAGCTCGTAAGTGAGAGCTTTCTCAATGAACTCGGCCAGAGTGGCACAATTATGATTAAGCAACTGTAGCCGCATACGAGGTTTGACCTCTTCTTTGAAATACTTGATCTTGTCCGCCTCAGAGTGAATGATAGATGAGGCGAACGGAAGAAGTTCCTGAAATTTTTCGGCGATGGCGAGAACATCATCATCCATCAAAAGGTCGGGAGTGAGTAGTTCCGACAACTTGGCCTCCCTGAGTGGGGCCGGATAGTACCTCTCCATCATGAGGGTTTTGAACTGATCCCAATTACATGATCCGTATATGGGCTTCAACGATAACCACCATGAATGAGCACTCTTACCAAGATAGTAAGCCGCAACTGAAACTTTATGCCCTTCAGGGCAATCCACCATAGCAAATAACTTCTCGAAATGCTCAAGCCAATGGACAATATCCGCCGGCTCAGATGAGCCCTCAAAGGTAGGTGGTCGCTGGAGAGAGATATCACTAATGATATTGCTTACACCCCTCTCTTGCCTCTTAGCTGGCGGCGGAGAAGACTGTTTATTTTGAGTAGTGGAGTTATGCATCGCCTCCATTAGTTGTGCCATCTGAGTCATTTGGGCCATCATGCCCTGCATAAAGGCGAGTGGGTCGACTCGAACACCCTCTGACTGAGCTGTGTCCCGGGTTCGACTCCTTGATAGCGAATGATCACGTCCAGGTGAATGAGTGGCAGCGTCACTGCTCGATGAGTTAGCATTATTCCTGGCATTCGCACGTGTATTCACACGAGTTCTCCGGATTCGGCCCGCTCCACGGCCTCGTCCTCCACGTCCTCTGCCAGCCCTTTCCATACTGAAGTGGAAAGTCATATGATGATTATATATCTCGCATGAGTATCACATTATGATTATATTATGAAATGATGAAAATGAGCATACGCGCTCAAATACAGCGATTACATGAATGATTAATTGACGTGACATGATTATCTGATGAAATTACTGAAATGATTATCTTGAACAATTTAACAAGATTGATGATATAATCTTCAAGATCAACAACTGAGTAATGAAATGAATTGAGTGATTAATGAGTTAACATTATCGACTTGATCACAATTGAAGATGATGAATGAGGATTGTTAACTGATGAATTATGAATGAATGATTATTGCCAGAAATTATACCATGGCATCAGAAATCTTACAGTTCTTGGTCTGATTGGCTCGGCATTTGCACAGGTCACACGTGACGCAAAAGTCCAATGATACTAGTCCGATGACAATGATTTCAAATGAGACATGACTCGGAAGGTAGTATTCAAAACCACGCTCTGATACCAACTCTGTAACACCCCAAACTAGGCGGATATTACAGTGCCGTGGACCCCCGATTGGGACCCACCAGGCTAATGAAAATGAGTAAATTACGCAGGGTAAATGTAGTACCGAACCACATTACACAATTAATTACTCCGATAAGGAGTTTCATACAACACACCCAGGATGATACTGAATACAAGTATATTTTATATGGAGATAAAATATACAACACTGAGTGAAATGAATATTCAAACGGAATGTCTGCAGCGGAATAAATGAAGGAAACATAAATGACTGAAAAGACTGGGACCCTACTAGTATCACTGGGACTCCTCGCCGTCACCATGCTCTCCCCGTGCTTTAGCCTTGCCATGACCTGAAAAACAGTATCCCCCCAATGGGGTCAGTTACACAGAACAACAATCCTCAAGAGTTGAAAATACACAATCATGAGTTATCCACAGTTATACAATATCCTGTCGAAACATACGCAATCAAACATGTTATATGAATCAACACATGATACGGCTCAAAGGAATGACGCCACACTACGTCCGGGATGGAAATGTGTCCGTGCACAAGCCACCAACGAGTATCGATCGAATACACGTGTGGTCTTGTACCTAATCAGTCTCACGAAGCCATCAACTCGTGTGCACAGTCCAATGTGAGGCCACCAACCAACACACGACTATAATGTGCCCGACATGAAAATCCTACACATACCAACCGGCACGCCAGTATGACCCGGAATGCCACAATATGACAAAAGTGACAATGAAAATGAATAATGACTCACCAAGATTAAATGATGGTGGAATGAATGACAGCTTAATGAAGTGATTGGAACCGTCGTTCCTTATGACTGAAGTGATTAATTGACAATGACAAGTTTTGATACGGTTAATACAATGATGAATGAGTTACGATTATGAATGACAACATCAAAAGGAATGAATATCCTTTTAACCGAGTAAGAATTAACTTACTCAATACCGATGAAGAATGTCCGTCCACGAACAACATCCTAAATGAAATGCCGGTCGCTCGAACAACCTTGAATAACAATAATTACCAACAACCGTTCAATACACGTATCAAGCAACTAAACACGACTAACCCAAAGGTCGAAAACAACGATAATCAAACTCATAGGGGCATTCCAACGAATACGTAACCAACCACGACTTGAAAATATCCAATCCGAATATATCGAAACCAACACCAAAATGAGTATATCGAACTAACAAAACACTTCAATGATATCAATAATCCATCAGAATCCACAATTGAGATTACAACTACATTAATCGGAAAATCCCCAAATAATCAAGTCAACCCCAAGGGTTCTTGAAATAATTCGAAAATAACCATTAAATCCGTAAGAATATACTTACCCAAGGTAGATAATCCATATCTAACATATTCCAATGATAATCCAAGCTTACGAAGAAATCGGAAGGAAAACCCAAAATCCAAATTCTAGATCCAAGAGATTAATACCGTTGATTAGATGATAAGCATATGATGAAGTGATGATAATCCAACTCAAAGACTTGAAGATGATGATGGATGATAGAAGCTCAAGAGAACTCTCCAAATGCCCAAAATCGCCCGAAACCGATGAGGGAATGAGAAAGGATGATAAAATGACGAACTCAAAGCTAATTGTCCAATATATAGCCATTCCGTGTTAGCGGCGCTAGCCCTTGTGCGTAGCGTGCGCTAACGGGTAATTTGGGTAGTCCAGTACCCACTGTCCGAACACGGTACCGCGCGCTACGTACCCTTTTGTAGCGTGCGCTACGGTCATGCCATTAGCGTGCGTTAATACCCATTGTTAGCGTGCGCTAACGAATTATGTGATGCCCAGTACTGGAATCCAGAAACCTTCTGTCCTCTGATCTGATCTCGATAGCGTGCGCTACAACCAACGATTAGCGTGCGCTATAATATCGATTGCGTACGCTAAATATCACTCATAGCGTGCGCTATGAATTAATCCAGTGCAGTCCAGTAGCCACTGGACTCAACCTGATCCGTCCCTAGCGCGCGCTACTCCACATATTTAGCGTGCGCTACTACAATCCGCTAGCGCGCGCTACTTACCACTCGTAGCGTGCGCTACAAATAACTCACCTGCAGTCCAGTACCTTCTGGACTGCAACCAGGGTAACATTAGTGTGCGCTAATGCTGAGTGGTAGCGTGCGCTACCTGTACTCAATTAGCGTACGCTAAAAATAGTACGTAGCGTGTGCTACTCCTCACGCACAGCCCACAACGAAAATGACAACGATGATAAACACGGCACGAAACTCCAATTAGATTAGTGACGAATGACGATTGATACACGATACAATTACTCTGAATGATGAATACCATGATTGAATATGCGTGTCAATTGATCATTAATGAGTGAAATTACTGAGTATCAATTACTGAATGATAAATACTGAATGATAATTACTGAATTACAACCGGGTATTACATTTAAATGGAAGTCTATGAAATTTAGTTATTCTAGAATAGCGATCTTGAATTGTACGATTACATTTATTTATTATCGATTACACGTGACTCTCAGTTATTTACCATTATTTGGTTCAGATTATTATATTATTGGAATATGATTGTGTACGGCTCGTATTTGCACTTTTTACTTGCACTAGCAAAATAGTGGAATTTTGCTAACCCCCGAAAAATAGGGGGTGGATGTTTGTATTGCATTCATGTCCGTGCAGGCTCTTGAGGAGCAAAACATGGGATCAGTATGAAGTATGATGGAAGACAAATGATACTAATCATAGGAAGACCAGTATTGTGATTTATTGGTCGAATTGTATTATTCTCTCCGCAGTAATGTTCTCCGATCTTATGGGAATGTTGTTGTATTTTTTGACCCCTGTGCGGATATGAGTTTTGTAATAGAGATGTATATGAAGTTTAAGTTTTATGTCATCGATGAAAGACCAAATCAGTCTATTGATTCAGTATTTAGCCATTTTGACATGAGATGTGATGTCTTGTTTTGGTATCTAGCCTAGTAGATCATCTCAAAGAGGGTTTGCAGCGCTGTAATACTCCCAATGGATTGGGGGTGTTACAGAATATGGTATCAGAGTTTAGGTTGTGGAAACCTAGACTGTCATGTTGAGTTGTGTCTTGTTGAGTCTTGTCTCGTCGGATTTTGTCTGATTGAGTTGTGTCGTGACGCATCGTCTGAGATGTCGGCTGTGATTAGTATCGTGGTGCATCCATCATCTTTGTGCGACCTGTGGATGTAAGTCTCCTCTTTTACGTGTATTATATTTGTTTTGTGACTTTGTTTACATGCGTGTCATGGAGATGGAATTCGTATTTGATACTTATGGTATATTACTTGTGTAATGAGCTAGATGTGTTGATGGATTTGACACCGAGTGGGGTAGTATGATATGAAACCTTGAACATTGAAGTGTTCCAAGAAATGGATCGACGGTAGAGTTTATTGACAAACTCTTGTAGATGGTGTGGATGTGTGTTTGAATTTGGTAGCAACGAGTTGTGTATGATGAATTAGTGATCTTGAATGCCGTATAGGCATGTGTTTGAGAATTGACCATTTTGGTTAATTATTGTTATATGCTACAAACATGTTCACATTGGTAATTATATCTATTGTGTGTGTATTGGAAAATGCATTTCTGAAAATTTCATAGATTTGAGTAAGTTTGTGGAAAACCAATTTCCAAAAATATTTTGACGTATTTGGAAAGATGTGTTTTGGAGTGTTTTAGACATTTCGTAAAAAAATACAGTCGTTAATCATTTGTCACGTCCGAAAGGATTTAGAAATGGTTTTAGCTTAACGATTTTATTTTTTCAATTAACCCGAGTACACGATTTTAAAAAAAAAAATATTTCACACCATAAAATTTGTATATTTTTCAAAGTACAATATGATTTTTATTTTTTCAAAAATAAATAGTGATAGACGAAAAATCTTACTCGGCTTAAACTTTAAACTCGGATTTGGAAAATTTTGGGATATGCACCCAAGTATTGTGTTGCATGTTTGTATAAGCGTTGTAGTTTATGTAATGTTTGGTGGAAATATTTAGTACATGTATGACTGGTTTGTCCACCCGGGAACGATTCAACAGAACCTCTAAGGGTCGATGCTAGGAGGCATGACCGTGAGTTACCTAGTGCATTGTTACTTGCGAGGGCATTATGTGGTAACCTGTGGTTACCTTGTCCGTTGTTAATCGCGATGATGATACGTAGTGACATGAGTATCTCGATAATGTTGTTTACTGGGAAATTTGATATTCCGAAATATTATCTTGCAAATGATTTCAAAATGAGACGGTTAAAATCTCTTGTTTACATTTTTGGTAAAACAGACCGAGGTATCAAAATATTTTCAAATCTTATTTTGGAAACATACACGAACTCAAGGATCTTAAAATATTATTATTTAAATGAATACCTCGTAGAGTTTCGGTAAATATATGTAATTTTATTACGGATGTGTTTATGTTCGTATGGGTTGTAAATTTTCAGTTAATACGGTCATATGATTTGTCAGTTACGATCGTGAGCTCCATTTATTGCAGTCGTAATCTTAGTATTCACATAATTATCTGGATGTAGATAATTGTATCATGTGGCTATTTGTTGCCTTATGTGGATATGTTGTGCTAGTTTGGCATTTTGGTATATTATTTTGCGATGTTTTGTTTCGTTATGCCTTATGGGTTGTATGATGTTCTCCGTCCTCGGAGTTAAATCATAATGTATATGATTTACATTTGTTATTGGTATACTTGGGAATTGAGTATGCCAGGACAAGGATAGAAGTTATCTATGGTATTCGGTATCATTCGATCATTTGAGAATATGAGATACGAAATACGATAAGGGTGTCTTGATGTGAATGACCACGAGTGGGTAGGGATATGATCGCGTGATTTTTTGGTGATGTTGGAGTTTTTAAATATTTCGAAATGCTATGATTTGACATAATGTTGACAAATAGTAACGTACTTCGGTGAAAAACAAACTTTCAATCAAACCTTTTTGGTGGAATAGGAAAGACCTCAGTTTTTATATTCAGTTTCCAAGTAACATTTCCACTTGTAGATGATGTCTTCGAAAATTTTACATTCTCGAATATGATTTTCAAATTCGAGATGTGAATATAAAATTTCCTCTTCTATAAAAAGAACAGTGTTGATGAGTTTTAGGCGAAATATGATTCGCCTTCTTTTTGAAAAGTTTTGTTTACATGGAATAAACATTATTATTTATGGCGATAATGCCCGAGTTCATAATTCGTGTGATGGTGTGAATGCCCAGTCATATGGTTTATGTGCATAATATTCCCGCCCTTGTTGGAAGATGAGAATGTGGTTATTGAGTTTAACGTGTTTGAGTTTTAATTGTTTTGCAACCCTTATAGTGTCGTGTTTGTGGGAAGCGAGCATGCACAGACTCATATGTGGTATGCATGCTCTACATTTTTATATCGGGGTTACCAACACTATTTTGGATCTTTCAGAAACGTTAGCTAATCTTCGTATTTAAGCAACATCCTACGATAACTTACGATCGTATGCTTTTTGAAGTTGGGAGTACCACTTTAGAGTTTTATATTGTGCCTTGTGCGGATACATGGGGTGTTATTATATCATGAAGTTGCTACTAAGGTGTCTGGAGAGCGAATTCCTATTTCCACTCCAGGAGAGCCAAGCAGTAGTAAATGAACATTCTGAGAGTCGTTGGTCGGGGTCGAGCTCGATGTACAGATTCAATAATTAATGTTCTGCTCTGTTGAACCATCTTCTTGTATCGTGAATGAATGCTCATCGGAGTCACGCAGCAAAAGCTATATTTCTTTCTACCCTCCTATTTTGGGGTAAATATTATAGCCGTTCCAGAGTAATCCGTTGATGCTACAATATAGTCGCGTGAATAACGAACTCTGTTGATCTAGTTCGAAATGGTTGGTTGTTTCCACAAGTGCATTTTAACATGTTCAATCGTGTTATGGACTTGCACGTTAATGTTTGGACGCAACACCTTTTTTTCCAGATGCTTGGCCATTTTATGATTTTTCTAAACTTTGGGGAAGTTACTTTCGGGCTCATATGCTTCCTATTTGATTTGTTGTGTTTGTATGTATGTTTATCATCTCGACTCATGTATCAAGCTCTTACTCAGTTAGTCCATCGTATTTCAGGGAATTTTATGTTTACAGATTTTTTCGTAACTTTTCGGAGCTGAGCAGAGTGTTGGTTTCATTTTGTTTGATTTTCACCCTTCATTTTTAAATTTCGGGTTGAAACTTCTTTTTAGTGGGGTAGAATGTAATACTCGAGATTTTTGTTTCCGGTTACTCTAAATTAATTGTCGGTTGTGCTGGTTATTTTGTCCCGTTGATGATTAATTGGAATCTTCCTTATGTTGTGTATGGTATGATGTACCGTGTCGTGGTGTTCGTCGTGTACGACTTGTCGTTGCGTAAGTCGAACAGATCGTGTGTTTCGCGCTTCATCTCGTATTTGTGTTTAATTTGGATTGCTAGTGTATCCGCTAGCATTTCATTCATGCTGTATAATCGTTGTCCTGTCGAGGAGTTCCGTTGTTGTGTTGAATTTCTGGAACTGTCCTGCTGCCTATGTAGTGGGAATAACGCATGCTATGCAGTAGTGTAGTGCGCGCTAATATTTTGTGACAGTGCACGCTATTATGGCACATAACGCACGCTACCTGGGTAGGCCGAGATAGTCCAGAAGCTACTGGACTGGAATAACAACTCGTTAGCGCACGTTATTGCACTAGTTAGCGCACGTTATCATGCTTGTTAGCGCACGCTAACTGTTAGTCTGTGACAGTCCAGAATCCACTGGACTTAAATTTGGGACACGCTAGCATACGCTAGAAGACTTGATTAGTGCAAGCTAAGTTTACTATTGGACAGATCGTACTAAATCATTGCCCCGTTAGCGTGCGCTAAGGGGGAGTGTTAGCGCACGCTAAATCTCACATGTATATATGGGGCAGCAGAAGTCAACTTCATCATTTTCTTACCTTCTTTCTCTTATTTGGAGATCTACAACGATTTGGGGCGGAGTAGTCTAGATTGCGGCCATATATCATCATCCATCAACATATTTGAGTTCCTAATATGGATCTAACGACATTCCAACATCTTTCGCCGTTTTAATCAAGGCAAAACCCTTAGAACCTTAATTGGGTATTTTGGGGGGTTTTGTTCTTGGTTTCATCTTCAACCCATTTTTGATGAATCAGTATTGTTATATGATGTTGTTGATCGTACTCTGTGGATTGTATATCCATATTTTGAGTTTGATCAACTCGATTGACAATTCGAGTGTTCTTGAGGAACCGCGAACATTTAATGTTCGATTAAATGTCTCAATGGCTTTCCCTTCGAGTGTTGGGTGCGTTTCCCATTGCTTTGGTTTTTATATGCATAGTAATCGGGTCGTCGTTGTTTCTCGCGGAGATTGTAGGCTTTTGGGGCTTTTTGATTGAGAAGTATTCTCCGGTGAATTCGCGTGCTGATATCGAGGCATCTTGCCCAAACATTTTGTGTTTCATGGATATAACGATTTGGTAATAGACTATGTGCATTTACTTGATTATCTAACATGAACCTTCAAGAGAAATAATATATATTCAAAAAGAGTCCTTCACTAATGCCCTTATGTGTTTTGAGAATGTTGGTACACATAGCCCTTTAGGTGAACCAATATTCTACTTTAACATTCAATTAATTTATTATTTACGAAACAATTAAGTAAAATAAAATGAAACTAGATATAGATTATATTATATTATACAAATGTTATTAAAATACATCATGATATAATAAACCGTACTTGTAGTGAGCTATCGAATTTTAGGGGGTTCTATAGATATCGAGGCAAGTATCTTGCACATACATTTTGTGTTTCATGGATATAACGATTTGGTAATCGACTATGTGCGTTTACTTGATTATCTAACATGAACCTTCAAGAGAAATAATATATATTCAAAAAGAGTCCTTCACTAATGCCCTTATGTGTTTTGAGAATGAACGAGTGTTATGGATATGCTGTATTGTGGTTGTGAATTGGAATACGTTGCCTTCGTATTGTGTGGTTATAAAAGTTCCCTCTCTCTTCCCTTGTTAAGGGTTGTATGTTGGAATATGTATAAGTTGGGTGAGTGTGTAATGTGGTGTTGTAATGTTGTTGACTCCTTTGTAAGGAGGTAATACTATTCGGCATTGTTCGGGAAATATATCTCCTCATGGAGTGCGATTATATAAATTCACTCTGGGACGGACTAACGAGTCCTCAGAGGGTTCCATTGCCTTTGGTGAGGTTCCAGGAATGTATTTGGATTAACCACTCTGGGAGGGTCCGTTGGGGCCTCAGAGGGTTCCATTGCCTCTGGTGCGGTTCCATGGTTAACCACGCATATAAATGAAATGTTAGGTACAACGTGACTTAGTTACTCCGGAATACTAGTCCTGAGTTTGATTGACTGTATATATTCACTCTGGGATGGACCGACGGGTCCTCAGAGGGTTCCATTGCCTTTGGTTCGATTCCACAAATATTTTAGGTTAACCACTCTAGGACGGACGGATGGGTCCTTAGAGGGTTACATTGCCTTTGGTGCGGTTCTATGGTTAACCATGTATGTATTGAAATGGAAAGCTGTGAGATATAGTTATTACATAATAGCGATCTTGAATTGTACGATTACATTTATTTACCATTGATTACATGTGACTCTCAGTTATTGACCATCGTTTGGTTAAGATTATTATATTCTTGGAATTTGATTATGTATGGCTCGTATTTGTACTTTTTACTTGCACTAGCAAAATAGTGGAATTTTGCTAACCCCCGAGAAATCGGGGGTGGATGTCTGTATTGTATTCAGGTCCGTGCAGGCTCTTGAGGAGCAAAACATGGGATCGGTACGAAGGATGATGGAAGACAAATGATACTAATTGTAATATCCGGGAATTTTAAATCCGAATTTTGACGATATAAATTTTACTTATTTATTTTTATTTTATATTATTAGCCGATTATTTATAAACTAGGCGGATTCTCCTGATATTATGCTAGAATATTAGTAAGCTATCGATGTGATCGGATGCAGTATGAATTAATCGGATAATCAAACCAGGGGACTGATTGATGGATCTCAAATTGATTTATTTTTACTCGGTTAATTAATAATCGAACCTTGTTGGGTCGAATAAATTAAACTACATATATATATATATATATATATATATGTATGTATGCGTATGTATATGTATATGTAGGTGAGAAGAAAATTCCTAACGACTTATTCCTCTCCACTTTTCATTCTTTTTCTACCCTACCTACCCCGCCGCTATTCACCTACCATCATCACCCCTCTTTTCTTCTTCTTCTTCTTCTACTTCAACGATGACGAATGGAAACGAACTGGGCTTTAAGGCAAACTCATCCTGGTTGGAGCCTCGGGTGAAGGGTTGTGCTTTCGGTCGGGTTATACCGGTGTTGTGGATCTATACGGGCTGGTGATGGACTAGTCGCGGCCGGAGTTATTGTTCTCCGATGAGCCACCGACGAGAACAGCGGCGTGCGCGTTGACTCGGGAAGGAACTCCGGCGGGTTGGTTTGATTTTTCGGCGGGCCTGAGTTGATGTCCGGCTAGGCGTCCGATGGTTGAGACATTGGTTTTTGCCGATTTTCAAGGTTAGAGGTTGGGCTCGGGTCCGAGGCATTGCCTGTTCGCACCTGTGTTCGGTGGCTGGGTTTCGATTACAGTTGTAGTGTGTGTGTATATTTTGGTGTGTGTGTCGTGTGTGTCGTATGTATATATATATATATATATTATATATTATATATGTGTGTGAAGGTGTGTGAGTGTGTTGTGTGTGTTGTATGTATATACATATATTATATATGTGTGAAGGTGTGTGTGTGTGCAGAGTGTGTTGTGTGTGTTGTATGTATATATATATTATATGTGTGCAGGTGTGTGCAGGTGGGTGTTGTGTGTGTTGTATGTATATATATATATATATATATATATATATTATATGTGTGCAGGTGTGTGCACGTGGGTGTTGTGTGTGTGTTGTGTATATATATATATATATATATATATATATATATATTATCTATGTGTGCAGGTGGGTGTTGTGTGTGTTGTATGTATATATATATATATATATATATATATATATATATATATATATATATATATATATATATATATATATATATATATATGTGCAGGGTGTGTGTGCAGGAGTGTGTTGGGCATGTTGTATGTATATATATATGTATTATATATATGCGTGTGTGTAGTCGTGGTTGTGTGAGAGTTTGTATTAGAATTCGGACGGAAAAGCATGGATGAAGATGAAGGTTTTGGTAAATCTGGATTGGTGTAACTTATGGAGTGATTTCGAATTCGGGGTTCGTATTCGGAGCAATCGTTCAGGAACTTGGACCCGGGATGAGTATCGCTAATTAAATCGAGATATGGGTCAGGGTTGAATATTTTTAGTCGTTTGATCCGATCGATAAATTAAGGGCACGATGAAGGTATTTTATCATCTAATTAATTACCTTGTAATTATAAGATATTAAATTGAATCCTTATATTAAATTGTCTATTATGTATTTATAATAAAGGTTGGGATTCCAATGAATCGATCGGGTGAGCCGTGTTCGTCAGAGCTTTCGGCATCAATTATCGAGGCAAGTATTCTTGTCTATATGATTTATGTTATACGAATTGAGGTTGCGTATGAAATTGTGTTGGTTTGTGCATTTTAGTTGATTGTGCCTTATCTGTATTATCATAATTGTTATGTGGTTATGGGAGGTTAGTATTGGTTCATTGTTTGTCATAGAGATATGTCAGTAGAGACGTAGTGCCGGGTAGATAGTACACTTAGACATGTACTATAATGTTTTGGTGTTCACAGGGTTGTGCGGGTTAAGTTGTGTGTTATAAGTTGGGTTAGTCGTATTGGTTTGATCGGTTGTTATGTCCGTTGATGTGTGAAGATGTGTTTAGGATTGTTAGGTTGTCGTATAGCTGTGTCGGTCGTGGTTATGCGTCGGATAATTGGCCATTACTAGCGAGTGCCTTGAATATATATATATATATATATATATATATATATATATATATATATATATATATATATATATATATTGTGATTGACTTTCGAGGCTTGTGGTTTGCAACTGTGAATTTTGAAACGTGTGTGTGAGTTACTTGTTCCTTCCACCCGGAGCGTTCGACGGGGCGTCTGGGGGTCGATACTAAGGTGTACGGCCGCGGAAGTGGACTTGGGTGCGTGTGTTGTTGATCTTTCATCCGGAGCGTTCGACGGGGCGTCTGGGGGCCGATACTAAGGGGTACGGCCGCGGAAGTGGTTTCCCGCCCGGAGCGTTCGACGGGGCGTCTGGGGGCCGATAGTAAGGGGTACGGCCGCGGTTTACCAGTTGTGGTTTTCATCTTGAGGATGTTGTTGATGTTTTCTATAATTGTGATATGTCCGGAATATCACAACGTTTTGGTTCTCGACGTTGATGTACATTTATATATTAAATTTTGGTACTTGGCTAGAATGGCACTAGGTTATGTGTCGTATGAGTTTAACTCTTTGATTGTGAGGTTTTGATATTGGAAAATAAACTTTGATATTGATTTCGCGTATTTTAGTTTGAAGAGGTCTTGGGCTGAGATCCATATGGTTGTGTTAATGTTATTTATGGAAAACGACTTTGGGTCGAGACCCAAAGGTTTGAAACGGTTTTCATAACTAAGGACGGAAGGTCCCGAAACATTTCCTATTTATAAAAATGTTTGTCGCATAAAAGAGTTTTGTGCCGAGACCCTATTATTTTGGAATGGTTTTATAACCTCGGACTTGAAGTCCCAAAAGACTTGTTGTCATTTTCTAAAACCCCCGAGTTGATATATATTATTTTCATAGACTTGATTTCTACCTTATTTATTGAAAACCTCTCGGAAATTTCTTCCTCAACTGTTGTCATTTTAATGTAACTGATATTAACGTGATATATTTTGTATAGACTGAATTACTTGTACTAGCCATTCAAATGCTAACCCCTTAAATGGGGGAAATGCATATCATGCATTTCAGTTGTGCTTAGTTCGATGGAGCAACCACAGGGATGGCATGGAAGAAGACGAGCCGCGATACTAATCAAGAGCTAAGAGTCCAGTTTGATGTCGTTGTATTGTTGAGTTATTTTAAGTCTTCCGCTGTATTGTATTTTGACCCCTGCGTGGGTATGTACAATAATGAGTTTATCTTTGGGCTGATTTAATCTTGAGACCTCATTGGTCAGTGTAATTAATATTTGACGTTATCGGTCTGTGTTAGTAAGTCGTTTGACCTCGGCCGGTCAAACATTGTTCGTATCGTGGTGGTTAGCCTAGCATATCCTTATGGAAAAAGGGTCTACGGCGTGTAATATTCCCGGTGGTTTTTGGGGGTGTTACACTAATCACATGAAGACCAATATTGGATTTGTGGGTCGAATTGTATTATCCTTACCGCAGTAAAGTTCTCCCATCTTATGTGAGTGTTGTTGTATTTTTGACCCCTGTGCGGGTATGATTTTTGTAATAGAGATGTATATGAAGTTTAAGTTCTATGTTATCGATGAAAGACTAATTTGGTCTGTTAATTCGGTATTAAGCCATTCTGACATGAGATGTGATGTCTTGTTTTGGTATCTATCCTTGTAGATCCTCTTAAAGAGGGTCTGCAGTGCTGTAATACTCCCGAACGTATTGGGGGTTTACAGAATATGGTATCAGAGCTTAGGTTGTGGAAATCCAGGTTGTCGGGTTAAGTTGTGTCTTGTTGAGTCTTGTCTCGTCGGATTTTGTCTGACTGAGTTGTGTCCCGACGCATCGTATGAAATGTCTGTCGTGATTAGTATCATGGTGCAGCCATCATCTTCATGCGACCTGTGGATGTAAGTCTCCTCTTTTACGTGTATTATATTTGTTTTATGACTGTTTACATGCGTATTATGGAGATGGAATTCGTATTTGATACTTATGGTATATTACTTGTGTAATGAGCTAGATGTATTGATAGATTTGACACCGAGTGGTGTAGTATGATATGAAACCTTGAACATTAAAGTGTTCCAAGAAATGTATCGACGGTAGAGTTTGTTGAGAAACTCATATATATGGTGTGGACGTGTGTTTGAATTTGGTAGCAATGAGTTGTGTATGATGAATTATTGATCTTGAATGCCATATAGGCATGTGTTTGAAAATTAACTATTTTGGTTAATTGTTGTTATATGCTACAAACGTGTTCACATTGGTAATTATGTCTGTTGTGTATGTGTTGGAAAACGCATTTCTGAAAATTTCATAGATTTGAGTAAGTTTGTGGAAAACCAATTTCCAAAAATATTTTGACGATATTTGGAAAGACGTGTTTTGGAGTGTTTTTGACATTTCGTAAAAAAATACCGTCGTTAATCATTTGTCACGTCCGAAAGGATTTAGAAATGGTTTTAGCTTAACGATTTTATTTTTTCAATTAACCCGAGTACACGATCTTAAAAAAAATCTTTCACACCATAAAATCTTTATATTCCTTAAAGTACAATATGATTTTTATTTTTCAAAAATAAAGAGTGATAGACGAAAAATCTTACTCGGCTTAAACTTGAAACTCGGATTTGGAAAATTTTGGGATATGCACCCAAGTATTGTGTTGCATGGTTTGGATATGCCTTGTAGTTTGTGTAATGTTATTATGATGTAATTGTCGATTGGTGGAAATGTTTAGTACGTGTATGATTGGTTTGTCCACCCGGGAACGATTCAACAGAACCTCTAAGGGTCGATGTAGGAGGCATGACCGTGAGTTACCTAGTGCATTGTTACATGCGAGGGCATTGTGTGGTAACCTGTGGTTACCTTGTCCGTTGTTAATGGCGATGATGATACGTAGTGACATGAGTATTTTGATAATGTTGTTTACGGGGAAATTCGACATTCCGAAATATTATTTTGCAAATGATTTCAAAATGAGACAGTTAAGATCTCTTGTTTACAGTTTTGGTAAAACAGTCCAAGGTATCAAAAATATTTTTAATTCTTATTTCGGGAACTTAAACGAACTCAAGGATCTTAAAATATTATTATTTAAATGAATACCTCCTAGAGTTTTTAAAGAATATGTTACCAATAGTTGGCTACGATTATATGTAATTTTATTACGACTTTGTTTATATCGGTATGGGTTGTAAATTTTAAGTTAATACGGTCATATGATCTGTCAGTTACGACCGTGAGCTCCATTTATGTAGTAGTAATCTTTTTATTCACATAATTATCTGGATGTAGATAATTGTATCATGTGGCTATTTGTTGCCTTATGTGGATAAGTTGTGCTAGTTTGACATTTTGGTATATTATTTTGCGATGTTTTGTTTCGTTATGCCTTATGGTTTGTATGATGTTCTCCGTACTTGGAGTTAAATCATAATGTATATGATTTATATTCGTTATTGGTATACTTGAGAATTGAGTATGCAAGGACAAGGATACAAGTTATCTACGGTGTTCGGTATCATTCGGTCATTTGAAAATACGATAAAGATGTCTTGATGTGAATGACCACAAGTGGGTAGGGATTTGACCGCGAGATTTTTTTGGTGATGTTGGAGTTTTTAAATATTTCCAAAAGCTATGATTTGACATCATGTTGACAAATAGTCACGTACTTCGGTGAAAAACAAACTTTCCAACAAACATTTTTGGTAGAAGAGGAAAGACCTAAGTTTTTATATTCAGTTTCCAAGTAACATTTCCAGTTGTAGATGATGTCCTCGAAAATTTTACATTCTCGAATATGATTTTCAAAGTCCAGATGTGAATATAAAATTTCCTCTTCTAGAAAAATAACAGTGTTGATGTGTTTTAGGCAAAATATGATTCGCCTTATTTTTCAATAGTTTTGTTTACATGGAGTCAATATAATTATTTATGGAGATAATGCCCGAGTTCATAATTCGTGTGATGGTGCGAATGCCCAGTCATATGGTTTATGTGCATAATATTCCCGCCCTTGTTGGAAGATGAGAATGTGGTTATTGAGTTTAGCGTCTTTGAGTTTTAATTGTTTCATAACCCTTATAGTGTCGTTTTCGTGGGAAGCGAGCGCGCACAGACTCATATATGGTATGCATGCTCTATGGATTTTTATATCGGGGTTACCAACACTATTTTGGATCTTTCAGAAACGATAGCTGATCTTCGTATTTAAGAAAAATCCTACGATAACTTATGATCGTAAGCTTTCTGAAGTTGGGAGTACCACTTTAGAGTTTTATATTGTGCCTTATGCGGATACATGGGGTGTTATTATATCGCGAAGTTGCTACTAAGGTGTCTGGAGAGCGGATTTCTATTTCCACTCCAGGAGATCTAAGCAGCAGTAAATAAAGATTCTGAGAGTTGTTGGTCAGGGTCGTGCTCAATGTACAGATTCAATAATTAATGTTCTGCTCTATTGAGCCATCTTCTTGTATCACGAATGAATGCTCACCGGAGTTGCGCAGCAGAAGGTATATTTCTTTCTACCCTCCTATTTTTGGGTAAATTTGATAGCCGTTCCAGAGTAATCTAGAGATGCCACAATTTAGTCGTGTGAATACCGAACTCCATTGATTTAGTTCTAAATGGTTAGTTATTTCCACAAGTTAATTTTAACATGTTCAATCATGTTATGGACTTGCACGTTAACGTTTGGATGCAAAACGTTTTTTTCAGATGCTTGGGTCATTTTGCGATTTTTCTAAACTTTGGGGCAGTTACTTTCAGGCTCATATGATTCTTATTTGAATTGTTGCATTTTTATGTATGTGTATCGCCTCGACTCATGTATCAAGCGCTTACTCAGTTAGTTAATCGTATTTCAGGGAATTTTATGTTTAAAGATTTTTTCGTAACTTTTCGGAGCTGAGGAGAGTGTTTGTTTCATTTTGTTTGGTTTCCACCCTTCATTTTTAAGTTTCGGGACGAAACTTCTTTTTAGTGGGGTAGAATGTAATACCTGAGATTTTCGTTTCCGGTTATTCTAAATTAATTGTCGATTTTGCCAGTTATTTTGTCCCGTTGATGCTTAATTGGAATCTTCCCTATGTTTTGTACGATATGATGTACCATGTCGTGGTGTTCGTCGTGTACGACTTGTCGTTGCGTAAGTCGTACAGATCGTGTATTTCGTGCTTCGTCGCGTATTTGTGTTTAATTCGGATTTTTGGTGTATCTGTTAGCGTTTCATTCATGCTATATAATCGTTGTCCTTTCGAGGAGTTCTGCTGTTGTGTTGAATTTTTGGAACTGTCCTACTGCCTGTGTAGTGGGCATAACGCACGCTATGCAGTAGTGTAGCGCGCGCTAATATTTAGTGATAGTGCACGCTATTATGGCACATAGCGCACGCTACCTGGACAGGCCGAGACAGTCCAGAAGCTAATGGACTAGAATAACAACTTGTTAGCACACGTTATTGCACTAGTTAGCGCACGTTATCGTGCTAGTTAACACACGTTACTGTGTTTGTTAGCGCACGCTAACTGTTAGTGCAAGCTAAGTTTACTGATTAGTGCAAGCTAAGTTTACTGCTGGACAGATCGTACTAAATCATTGCCTCATTAGCGTGCGCTAAGGGGTAGTGTTAGAGCACGCTAAATCTCACCTGTATATATGGGGCAGCAGAAGTCAACTTCGTCATTTTCTTACCTGCTTTCTCTCTTTTGGCGATCCACAGCGATTTGGGGTGGAGTAGTCTAGATTCCAGCCAGATATCATCATCCATCAACATATTTGAGTTCCTAGTACGAATCTAACAACATTCCATCATCTTTCGCCGTTTTAGTCAAGGTAAAACCTTTAGAACCTTAATGTTGGGTATTTTGGGGATTTTGTTCTTGGTTTCATCTTCAACCCATTTTTGATGAATCGGTAGTGTATATGATGTTGTTGATCATACTTTGTGGATTGTATATACGTATTTTAAGTTTGATCAACTCGATTGATGATTTGAGTGTTCTTGAGGAACCGTGAACATTTAATCTTCGATTAAATGTCTCAATGGGTTTCTCTTTGAGTGTTGGGTGCGTTTCCCATTGCTTTGGTCTTTATATGCGTAGTAATCGGGTCGCCTTTGTTTTATCATGGAGATTGTAGGTTTTTGATGCTTTTTTGTTAAGCCGTGTTCTCCGGAGAATTCGTATGACGATATCGAGGCAAATATCTTGCCCATACATTTTGTGCTTCATGGATATAATGATTTGGTAATCGACTATGTACGTTTACTTGATTATCTAACATGTACCTTCAAGAGAACTAATATATATTCAAAAGAGTCCTTCACTAATGCCCTTGTGTATTTTGAGAATGAACGAGTGTTATGGATATGATATATCATGGTTTTGAATTGGAATACATTGCCTTCTTATTGTGTCATTATAAAAGTTCTCTCTCTCTCTTCCCTTGTTAAGGGTTTTATGTTGGAATATGTATAAGTTGGGTGAGTGCGCAATGTGGTGTTGTAATGTTGTTAACTCCTTTGTAAGGAGGTAATACTATTCGGCATTGTTTGGGAAATATATCTTCTCGTGGAGTGTGATTGTATAAATTCACTCTGGGACGAACTGACGAGTCCTCAGAGGGTTCCGTTGCCTTTGGTGTAGTTCCAGGAATTTATTTGGTGCGTTCCAACGGGGCCTCAGAGGGTTCCGTTTCCTCTAGTGTGGTTCCATGGTTAACCACGAATATAAATGAAATGTGAGGTACAACGTGACTTAGTTACTCCGGAATACTAGTCTTGAGTTTGATTGATTGTATACATTCAGTCTGGGACGGACCAACGGGTCCTCAGAGGGTTCCATTGCCTTTGGTATGGTTCCACGAATATTTCGGGTTAACCACTCTGGGACGGACCGACAGGTCCTTAGAGGGTTCCATTTCCTTTGGTGTGGTTCCACGGTTAATCATGTATGTATCGAAATGGAAGGCTATGAGATTTAGTTATTCCGGAATAGTGTTCTTGAATTTTACGATTACATTTATTTACCATCGATTACATGTGACTCTCAGTTATTTACCATCGCTTGGTTCAGATTATTATATTCTTGGAATATGATTATGTATGGCTCCTATTTGCACTTTTTACTTGCACTAGCAAAATAGTGGAATTTTGCTAACCCCTGAAAAATTGGGGGTGGATGTATGTATTTCATTCAGGTCCGTGCAGGCTATTGAGGAGCAAAACACGGGATCGGTACGAAATACTAATCACATGAAGACCAGTATTGGGATTTGTGGGTCGAATTGCATTATACATTCCGCTGTAATGTTCTCCCGTCTTATGGGAGTGTTGTTGTATTTTTTGACCCCTGTGCGGGTATGAGTTTTGTAATAGAGATGTATATGAAGTTTAAGTTGTATGTCATTGATGAAAGACCAAATCGGTCTATTGATTCAGTATTTAGCCATTCTGACATGAGATGTGATGTCTTGTTTTGGTATCTAGCCTGGTAGATCCTCTTAAAGAGGGTCTGCGGCGCTGTAATACTCCCGAACGGATTCGGGGTGTTACAAAATGAATAGAAAAGTCCTTAATTCTACACTTAGATCATAATCAAAATGAGTCACTAATCAATATGTCTTACTTAATGCAGACAAACAAAATAACAACTCTCATAATGACAATGAATCCATTCGCAATTCTACTCAAGAAGAACAAGTTAACCGGACAAACTTTGTGGACTGGCTCCATAATATGATGATTGTCCTCAGTATGGAGGCGTTGGGATACGTCTTGGAGGTGGAGATTCCGACGGCTCCAGTGCGGACCAGAGCTAGTCAGGAAGATGTTGAAAACCAAAAAAAGTGGGTTAAGGATGACATTAGAGTCTGTGGGTATATGATGGGCTCTATGTCTAATGAGATTTAGAGAGTTCATGAGAAAAAAACTTCTACTAGGTAGATCTTATCTCACTTAACCAAGCTTTATAGTGAGCACAGTCAAACTGCTAGATATGAGATATCTAAGCCACTCTTCGGTTCCAGGATGAAGTAAGGTGAGAAAATCGGGGACCACGTCCTCAAAAATAATCTCTATGATCGAGAGATTGGAGACTCTTGATTTTAGGATGCATGTTTCTGTCCAAACTGACCTTATTATATAATCTCTTCCTGATTCCTTCTCTTAGTTTGTAATGAACTTCAACTGCAATGAAATTGTTGCAATTTAGCAGGGTTGATGAACAAACTTGTAGCTACTCAGTCTCAGATGAAGACTCCGCGGGTGAAGGAATCTGCCCTTGTGATTTCTTCTGGATCTCAGAAGCCAAGAATAAGAAGAAAAAGACCAAGAAGCAGACGAGCTCACAAGATAAGATTTTTAAGGGTAAGTGCAAGGCCTCAATGGTTCCTAAGAGTAAGAAGATGAAGACGGATTTATGTCTCTATTGCGGTGAGCTGGGCCACTGGGCAAGAGGTTGTCTGATCCTTCATGGCGCTTCAGGTACAGAACTTTTAGTTTTGGAAATGAATTGTTCTGCTAGTGTATTTTCTACTTCTTGGATATTGGATGTAGGTGCTAGTTCTCACATTTTACCATGAATCGGGATATGGAACAAAGTAGGAAGCTTGGAGCTGGGGAAGTGATGATTACTGTCGGAAGCAGGCACAGTATCGAAATAACTGACATACGATCACTTATTTTGGATTTAGAATCTGGCTTTGTTTTGACGTTAGATGATATACTTGTCTTGCCCAAGGGGTATAAAAATATTATATCAATTCCGGTCACGGATCGGAAAAGCTTTTCATTTTTCATTGGTGATAGCACTTGCAAAATTTATTTTGGAAATAAATTAGTAGGCACTGCTACATTATTAAATGACTGTATCATCTAAACCTTAGTAACAAAGTCGTTGTGAACATTATGACTAGGAAGCATGGTCGGGATAAAAATAATAAAACATTGAAATGGCATCTTAGACTTGGTCATGTTGGTCAGACCAAGGTTCACAAAATGGAAAAGGATGGACTTACGGGACCATTGGAATTGGATCCCTTTCCAACTTGTGAATCTTGCCTTAAAGGCAAAATGACTAAGTCCCCCTTCACAGGGACTTTTGAAAGAGCCACTGATAAACTTGGATTAGTCCATACCGATGTGTGTGGGGTTTTATAAGCAACACATGATGGATATAAGTATTTCATTATGTTCACAGATGATCATACTAGATATGATTATGTGTATTCAATGAAACACAAATCCGAGGCCTTTGAGAAATTTCAGGAATTTAAGGCCCTAGTCGAGAAACAAACTGGTAATCACATCAAAGCACTTTGGTCGGACTGAGGTGGTGAGTATATGAGTACAGAGTTTGACGAGTTACTAAAGGAGCATGGAATAGTGTCACAACTCACACTTATAGGAACTCCTCAGTTAAACGGTGTGTCGGAAAGAAGGAACCGAACCTTGTTAGACATGGTTCGTTCCATGCTTAGCTATACCGATTTACTGAACCTGTGGGGTTATTTGCTCCTTACTGCTGCTTATATCTTGAACAGATGTCCTTCCAAGTCCATTCCTATGACTCCACATGAGATGTGGGAGGGTAGGAAATCAAGTCTTAATCATATTAGGATTTGGAGATGTCCCGCCTATGTCAAGAAGACTAAGGTGGAGAAGCTGGAAGCAAGATCCTTAAAGGGACATTTCATTGGATTCCCATCTGGGACGATTGGTTATTTATTCTACATGCCCGAAAATTGGATGATCATTGTTGCTTTGCAAGCACATTTCCTGGAAGATAAGTTTATGCAGGAAGGTGGAGCAGGTAAAGGTATTTCTTTGGAAGAATATAATGAAACTCCTAAAGAGACCCCTATACAAGAAATTGGAACCGAACATTGGGAAACACAAGTACAACCACCTCGTAGGTCTAGTAGGGTGTCTCAATTACCTAAGAGGTATGGCTTTATGCACTTGGAGGAACTAGATCTCCACGAGGTTCCAGCTGATAGCCAAGAGACTGAGCCCGCGACCTATGACCAAGCGATGGTGGATGTAGACTCCACAAAATGGTGAGAAGCTATGGAAACTGAGATAGAATCGATGTATGCCAATCAGGTGTGGACTCTAGTAGACTGCCCCAAGGACATAGTGCCCATTGGGAACAAGTGGATCAACAAGAGAAAGACTGATGGGGATGGAAAGGTTGACACCTCTAAGGTCGGGCATGTGGCAAAGGCTTATACCTAAAAATAATGGATCGATTACCATGATCCCTTCTCGCCCATAAAGACAACTTTCTTTAATAGCAGATGGATCTACCACGATTACCAATAAGTGGATCTACCACGATTCTGAGATATGGCAGATGGATGTAAAGATGGCTTTTCTTGATGGATTCCTCGAGGAGGATATCTATATGGAGAAGCCTAAAGGCTTTGTTTCCGAAGTCGATATTCATAAAGGGTACAAACTTCAACATTCTATTTATGGATTGAAGCACGTTTCCCGTAGTTGGAACCTTCTCTTTGACGAAGCTGTCCAAAAGTTTGACTTCGTACAAAATGAAGAGGAACCTTGTGTATACAAGAGGGTTAGTGGGAGAAAGATCACATTCTTAGTACTATATGTAGATGACATTCTACTAATAGGAAACAATGTGGGAATGCTCAGTTCTATGAAAGTTTGGCTTCCGAGTAGGTTATCCATGAAAGACTTGGGAGAAGCTACCTATATTCTTGGGATTCGACTCTACCGTGATAGAGCAAAGAGAATCATAGGTCTTTACCAAGCCCTCTATATAGATAAGATCTTAAAGCGACTAAATATGGATGATTCTAAAAGAGGGTTCCTTCCGATGCGACATGGAATAAAACTCACCTCGAAGATGTGTCCTCAAGGTGAGGAATAACGAAAAGAAATGAGTAATATACCATATATGTCGGCTGTGGGTACCTTATGTACGCTATGCTGTGTATGAGATCTGACCTTGCACACGTTGTGAGCGTTGTAAGTAGGTTTCGACAAACCCAGGAAAAGGACATTGGAATGCCATAAACAACGTTCTCAAGTACTTAAGAAGGACTAGAGATCTGGTTCTTATGTATGGTGGTGGAAAATTGAATGTGACGAGATTCACTGATTCAGACATCCAAGGAGAAAGACGACTCTATGTCTACTTCTGGCTATATTTTTACTATTAATGGAGGAGAAGTATCTTGGTGAAGCACCAAGAAAAGAACGACTGCTGATTCCACCTGTCAGGCTAAGTATCAAGCAGCCCCGGAGGCCTCTAAGGAAGGATTTTTGATTAAGAAGTTTCTGGGTGAACTTCAAGTGACACCATGTGCTGATATGCCTATCCCGACTTTGTGCGATAACGACGGAGCTGTAGCACAGGCCAAGTATCCAAGGTTTCACAACAGTACAAAACACATTGAGAGAAAGTATCATCTCGTGATAGAATTTGTTCGCAAAGGATATATTGTGGTGCATAGAGTAAATTCAGAAGACAATGTCTCTGATCCACTGATTAAGACACTTTCTCAGATAAGCTTGGAGCGTCATCTGGAGAACGTGGATATTAGATACTATAATATGTGGCATTGATTGCAAGAGGGGATTGTTAGGAATATGCCCTCGAATGACACTTAGAGGATGTATGAGAGAGGGCATTGTACTTGTTATTATGTAAATTCTTATCAGAAGGCAATTGTATGTTTTTTTATTTAGTGGTAGTCATTGGCACTCCTAACTCATAAATATAAATATAAAAACTAGTCCCTTATTTGAGACCAAACATTCCACTCCTTATTGGATAAGGGGATCGGCACTGGAAAGGTTTATAGCTCAAATACTATCATTCGCAAGTTGATGATACTTGATTGGGCGTTAAGTTTATATGAAGACTTGTATGACATGCTCTTTGACTTGGAAATTTCCTGTCGTCACTCATTGGCACACATTATAGGTATGCCAATGAGATTAATATACTCAAACCAACTCACCCTCGATTCGTCACATGGATTTCACTCTGGGATAGTACATGACGAAATCGAAAGGTTGTGATAGGTATTCATGAACCTTCGACTTGAGGATTTAGTAGGGATGTGCTTGTGACATTGATATTTTCACTGGAGTAGTTCGACCCAGAAAACCGAGAGGTGGGCGTCAACCTCGACATGTATCTTGACGGACAAGTAGCAGGTTCTACTAAATACCAAGATAGGATTCTTTATCCTATAAGTGAACATGTATATGTCCTATGTGGTTATTGGCATATCAGATTATAAGTATTTGGCCAAAGCATTGGAGAAAGTTGTATTGGTACGCGAGAGCTCAGTGATATCGATTTGCTGTAACTCAGACATAACATCAAGTACAGATAGGGTTTGACTGATCATGACCCTATAACTTGATTGGGACATATGAAAGAAGGGTTTATATGTTTACTGGTATTCACGACAGAATGGTTCTTGAATGATCCCTATCATTCGTTCTTAGTAAATTTACAATGTAGGCCACGGGACTGGCTAGGTAGTGCTATAACTCTTTGGTTCCTCCCATCGCTTACTAAGACGGACCTATCGAGTCGCATATTAAGGAGACGACGGAATAATTTGAATTGGATCTCTTATTGTGAATTTTAGACATTGGATATCTTATTTAATTTATTGGATAAATTAAATCGGTCTGGTGAGTTAAATAAATAACTGGATAATTAATTTAATTCATGAATTATTATGTCTTGGAGAAATAATATCTTAATATAATTTATTAATTATATTAATCAATTGTATTAATTTTATTTGAGACGAACCAAGATGTATCAGTCGGACTAGATACACAATGGTCCGTTTCATGGCCCGAAACGAACCGAATCCTTCTCAATCATGGTGTAGGCCGCCGCCCCTTCATTTGCCCCTTCCTTAATAGTGAATTTTCTCCCCTTATTGGTTTGTGATGAGTTGGTTCCATATGGAGAGGACAAAAGGGTGTGATAGGATGAGATCTTATCATTATACACCATGATGTGGGGACTTTGGAGTTATGTGTGGACTTTGTTATTAAACAAAGTTCATTATCCTCCACCTTCACAAGAAATCGGCCATCATCATAGAAGAGAGGGAGAGTTGATTTTTTGTTCATGTTCTTACACTCTTAGAGAGAGAAAAATCAAGAACAAAACATATATCACTTAGTGTGATCACAAATTTGAGAGAATCATTTCCTACTACTCTTTTCAGCCGTAGCCTTAGAGGGTAATTTAGTAGTTGTTGTTCTGATCATCTCCCGATGCGTGGCTAGTAGAGACGTGGTGCTTTCGGCATTTAGATCATCGAGGGCTTATCAAATCGAATTTGCGATCACCGGGATCAAACTCAATATTCAATCAAAAGACTTCAAGAGTATGTTTTCGTATTTTAACTCTTGTCCTTTTATAGGTTAGACAGACATGGAATGGTTAGAGGTTTGCCCGATGTGTCATTCCAAAAAGACAGCATCTGCGGACCTTGTCCAAAAGGCAAACAAGTCAAAACCACCCTAAAAGGCAAATCATACATGTCCACTCACAGAGTTCTGGATATGCTACATATCGATCTCTATGGTCCAGTGGATCCTGTAAGTTTTGGAGGTAAGAAATATTGTCTCGTTATTGTTGATGATTTTTCGAGGTACGCTTGGACGATCTTTCTAAGCATGAAGAAAGAAACCACAACAAATTTGATTATGCACCTGAGAAAGCTTTAGAATGAGAAAGGATTGAAGAATATCATGTCCATTCGTTCCAATAGGGGTACTGAATTCACTAATTATTTTATAGAGCAATACTGTTCAGAAAAATGAATACAGCATGAATACTCAGCAGCCTGGACTCCTCATCTAAATGGTGTTGATGAGAGAAAGAACAGAACCCTCAAAGAAGCAACAAGAACCATGATTGCCGCAAGCAAGTTGCCGCAGCGTTTCTGGGGAGAAGCAACAAATACAGCATGCTATACACAAAACCGCTATATCATCAACAAGCACCACAGCAAAACAGCATACGAGGTAGGGAATAACAAAACTCCACTAGTTTCATACTTTCACATATTTGGTTGCCGATTTTATATTTTGAACAACGGGAAAGACCAACTTAGAACCTTCTACGAAAATTCGGATGAAGGGATATTTGTAGGGTATTCCTCTGTCAACAAAGCTTTCAGAATATTTAACAAAAGGAAGCTGACAATCGAGGAATCTGTCCATTTAGTGTTCGATGAACCTCACTTTGACCCTTGTTGACTCAGAATATCTAAACACTTACCATTAATGATTCTCCAACTCCAACAAAACCTGTTGTTGACATAGAAATCAACCCCGTAACTTTAAGAACACAGGTAGTTGAAGCCGATGATGTACAAGTTGAAGCCGAGGCTACACCTTTACAAGATAAAGTATGGGATGCAGAATTAGAACGTGACAGGATATGGCTGAGACATCACCCTCAAGAGTTAATCATAGGAGACATTGATACTGGTGTATCTACCTGTAGGAGAATAAACAGTACACAAAGAACTGTACTATGTGCGCAAGAAGAAGAATCTAAGAAATCTGTATTTTCTGTATGGAAATCACAAGCAGAACTTAGAAGACTTGTAATGTGCACCCTCGATGTATTCTTAGCCCAATCTGAACATGTTTCTACCAATGAAGCCTTGAATAACTCACACTGGATCACTTCGATGGAAGAATAGTTTAATGGTTTTGAAAGAAACAACGTGTGGTATCTAGTGCCTAGACATAAAAATCAAGCCATAATTGGAACTAAATGGGTATTTAGAAACAAGAAGGATGTAAATGGATTGGTTATCAGAAACAAATCCCGTCTAGTCGCATAAGGCTACAGACAGGAAAAAGGCATAGATTACGATGAAACTTTTGCCCCT
Source organism: Orobanche coerulescens (assembly GCA_033398695.1). Classification (NCBI taxonomy): domain Eukaryota; kingdom Viridiplantae; phylum Streptophyta; class Magnoliopsida; order Lamiales; family Orobanchaceae; genus Orobanche; species Orobanche coerulescens. Next base: position 105,968,936 of record CM065805.1, on the reverse strand, counting down.
GTAGCCAGACTAGAAGCCATTAGGATATTTATAGCCTTTGCCGCCCATAATAGCTTTATAGTATATCAAATGGACGTCAAGAGCGCATTCCTTAATGGATATCTCGCCGAAGAAGTCTATGTTGAACAACCACGAGGGTTCGTCAACACTGGAGGCGTAGATTTAGTATACAAGCTAAGGAAAGCCCTGTATGGACTTAAGCAAGCACCTAGAGCATGGTATGCAACCCTGTCACGATACCTAACCGATAATGGATTCAAAAAGGTGCTGTAGACAAGACTCTATTTAAAATACAAGAAGGTGATGACCTGTTGATGGTTCAAATATATGTAAATGATAATATATTTGGTTCCACTGACCTTGCTTTATGTCAAAGATACTCTCATCTCATGAAAAGTAAATTTGAAATGAGTATGATGGGAGAACTTAGTTATTTCCTAGGGCTGCAGGTTAAGCGGTTGCCTACAGGAATCTTCATCAACCAGGAGAAGTACAACAAGGATCTACTCAACAAGTTTCGGGTGAGCAACTCCAAATCATCGTTGACCCCCATGAGCACTTTCATGCAAATTAGTGATGATGAAACTAGAAAGCCGGTTGATCAATCACTCTACAGGAATCTTATAGGCTCACTCTTGTACCTAACATCTATCAGACCCGATATTCAGTTTATTTTAGGTGTGTGTGCTCGATATCAACTTGCACCTAAAGAATCACACTTCACTACAGCCAAACGAATCCTTAAGTACATGAAAGGAACAGTCGATGTTGGACTGTCGTATCCTAAGGAAGAGGGATTCGATTTGGTTGGCTACAGCGACTCGTATCTAGGTGGTTTTAAGTTAGATAGGAAGAGTACAATCGGTACTTGTCACTTTCTTGGACCTAGACTTGTGTCATGGTTCAGTAAGAAACAATTAACCAATTCACTTTCTACAGCAGAGTCGGAATATTATGCAGCTGGAATTTACTGTATGCATATTCTGTGGATGAAACATCAGTTATTAGATTATGGAATCAGTGCCAGAGAAACACCGATCATGTTCGATCGCACGAGTGTAATTACAATAATGCACAATCCTGTGTTGCACTCGCGAACTAAGCATATTGATATGAAGCATCATTTCATTGGGAATCATGTTGAGAATAAGGATGTTCAGATAGAAAAAGTTCATACAAATATCCAGTTAGCCGACATCTTTACCAAACCTCTCAGCACAACCAGATCCTGCAAGCTTTGATAAGAATTGGGATTGATACAGCCTGACTCCCTGTAAGTTTTTTGCTTTTACTCATGAATTGAGGGTGAATGCTGTAAGATCCATGAATACAGTATCCTCCATTAATTAACTATACACTCAGAACAAGTCAGTCTTACTGTACGAAAGAGGTACAAAACCTTCATACAATTGACATGTGCATTAATTAAGGGGGAATACAGTACGACCCATGAATACAGTATTAATCCAAACATTGTTGTTAGAATTGAATCCTGTGTGCTTCTTTTAAGTGGGAACGCTGTATTATTCGCGTATACAACACATACATTATGGGACATCAATTAATTTATATTATCTCTTTATTCGTACTGTATATCGTTTTAAGTCCATGTGCATTGTTTTAAAATTCAAACGTTTTGTCTTTAAGTCTTTAAACGACATCTGGACTTCATTATCTCAAACGATGTGATTTTAATTAATTTAAACTGCCTTTTCTTGCAATAAGGGAAGACAAACTGTCAGAAGTGGGACCGGTTATCATTTCAAAACTAGGTGGATAAGACGTACCAGTTACTCTTAAGTTCATCCTATTCGTTTATTTGAAAGACAATTCCCATTCTCTTAAATTTGACCGTTCACTATTTTCTAACCCTAATCTTCCCTGCACACTATAAAAGGACTCTAAATTGCCTTCGATTCTTTATGCTTTCTGTATATTAAATTAGTCTGAGCAAACAGCCTACACAGCTTACTGCAATTTACTGCATACTTTGCTACTTTCTTTTCTTCTATTTACAGAATCAAATTGCATCTTCCCAGACCTCTTCTATTTCTCTGAAGAAGAAAGACTCTATCATCGATGGGCGAATATTCGCCAGAGAGGTTGTTATGGAAAGGATTCACCTAGAATCTGATGATGTTGACTCGATTGAATTGCTTGTATCAAGAATCAAGCAGAAAGGCTTGTATCACCTTGGAAGTCTGCATCCCGATCTCTATGACGAGCGTATTGTCGAGGAGTTATATATTGATGCATCTTTGAAGTTCTTCTCTCTGATAAGAGGAAAAGATGTTTCCAACATTTCTGCTACCGTCCACGGAGCTGAGATCCGTCTGGACATAGAGCTTCTGGAAAACATCAACAGGCTGCCGTATGATGGCCTGAAGATGGAAGAGCTTGAGACCTTTGGGTCCCAAGAGTTGCTGACTGCTTACTGGGGATTATTCATCGGCGATGGATCAGATAAGAACGTTCATTAGTCTTGCCATAAAAAGAGATTTTGTCTGCCGTTTGTCTTTTTGCATGACTTTTGCTGCCGTGTTGTGGAAACCGAGCTGGCGCATTTGAGTTATGCACCAACTTGCATTTCAGAATTATGGTCGTCATCATGTCTAGTGAAAGATTGAACTGGTGTCAAATTGTCCTCAAAAAGTTACAAGAAGAGGCCTCCAAACCTACATCGCAAAAGAAGTCTTTTGGCCTCATCCGTAACCACATCCTCACCGTGTGTGATGTTCCACAGTCTCGAGGAGCGAAGCAGATTGGAGCTGGTAGATATATTAGTGGAAGAAATCCCTCCACGTTCAACAAGGATGGGCTAATTGCTTGAAGACCATTCATCTGGACTCTGCAAACTTCCGATAATCTAAGGAATGTCACTCTCTGGTCTGTGAGTGAACAGAAGTCGAAGAAAAGAAAAAAGAGCGTGTCTGACAGCAGGTCACTGCTCGTCGAGAAGAAGAAGCTGAAAAAAGCTTCCAAGCCTAAAGCTACAGTGACTGTAGCGGTCACTGTAGGCACTCCAAAACAACCTACTGTACCATTCCCCCAGGGCGCAACCCCTGCGGAAGGAAGTAGCTGCTGCCCAAACAGCAGATCCCGAGCCTATGGCGGCGATGACGGATAATTAGCTATTTTCCAAGATCGGGGGAACTGGTGAGTCGGTTGTCCCCATAGAGCCAAAAACCACATCTCCTATTAGGGATTCCATACCCATACAGGATCTAAGTCCCATCAGGGTAACAACCCCTGTCAGGGAACCCTCTCCCCAACAGGCTCTCATACCTGTTGTGGATCCCATTCCTACAGTAGACCCACATGCTGTAAGGTGCCCCCCCCCCCCCCCCCCCCCTCTGCCCTCATCAACGAAATGTTGCACCAAGTGCAGATAGAGCAAGCCTTCGAGAGGTTCGTGCAATGGAAATCATACAGGGTATCACCTTATGATACCTTGTACAACTGGCAAGAGTGGAAGGAGGAAGAAGAATTTGCTTTGGAAGTCACGGACACCCAAAACGACGTCCTGATCAAATAGGAAAATCAGTTCTGCCATGAGCTCATTTCCAATTATTTTCAAAGGAAAAGGCGCAATTAAAGGGTATGTCACAGTCCAGTGATCCCCCTCCCGACAGTTATAAATCTGATCCCGAATCAGACGATGATGACGACGCCCTACAGGCTGGTCTGAGAATGAGTCGAGAGGATTCTCGAGAGAGGGAGTTCTCCAGACTGGAGAACCAACACGGTCAGGGGATCTTAGAAAGGCAACAGTCCCCTCCTACCCAACACGAAGATGCTCAGGATGTCATACAGGAGGAATCAGTCCCTCTTCTACAGCAGACCGTTCCTGAATAGGCAGCCGAGCCTATCGCTGACCAAGAAGAAGCCCGCGCCATTCGTCAAGAGGAATCAGTCTCTCTCTTGAAGCAGGCGGATGCTGAGATTCGGCAAGAGGATTCAGTCCCTCTTGTACGTCCAACTACCAAAGAAGAAATATAATATTAGGAATCAGTCCCTCCTGTGCCTGAGACTAAACATACAACACCCAGTGCTGCCCCATCTCATGATGCTCCTGCATCGCCCATCTCTGTCTCTTCCAAATATGGTTCTGATGAAGGTTTTCTGCCAGAATACAGACCACGACGCCCGCGTCACGATGTGGTTCTTCGTCAACTTGGCGAAATAGAGGATTCAAAAATTGTGCACCCCGTCTCTCCTCGCACCGAAGCTAAAATCGAGCAACTCCATGCTCTCGGACGATAGACAGCGTTTCTGCAAGATGCATTGAAAGTATTATATGACATAGTCAAAGAGTTAGATTGGATGCGAGAGACTGCATAGGACGAACTACCAAAGCTTAGACATGCCATAAATGACATTGAGGATGCGTTCCGCCTAATCCCTACAAAATTATGGAAAGCGCTTACGCAACTTAGGCTGTCACAAGAAAAGGTCCTAAGGAAAGAGCAAGAGAAGCTCTGCTTCGCTGAAGCAAAAATAGTCACTGCCTTCCAAGAGACTGGTTCCAAGCTGTCTGGTCACGAATCCAAGATCGACGGTATGAAGCTGGTACTAGAAACTCTTGTTGACAAAGTCTCGTCTCTAGAAACCAAACAGGACAAAGCAATGGCAGCCTATCATTTCAAAACCGACAGAGTTTGATGACGCCAAAAAGGGGGAAGAAGCCTAAGAGACTGCCAGATAATGGAGACTGGAGAAAGAGAAGGAGATGGAAGCTACTCTGGAAGAGAGCATTGCTACTGCTATTGGCCGCCTGGCCCAGCCTGCAAAAGGATATAGGGTTTTGTGATCTCGAACAAAGTTCTATGATCCCAATGTTCCTTGGAAGAACAACGTGCAGAAGCCGTCCGTATATTCATTACCTACCAACCGACAGCCGACAACAAATGAAGTTAAAAACCGGAGGAATAACAAACTAATGAGATATTTCGATAAACTCATTAGGGATTCCACCATGTACAACATATGCAAGTCACTGGAATAAGTTGTAGAGGAATTCACGAAGACGCTAGCCGAAGGAAAACTACCACTACAAATGCAGATGAAATCCAGACACCTGAAAGGTAATCGGCTTACCCATCCTGACTACTGGATACTTGCATTCGATCAATTTGCTGATGGAAGAGCAATATATAGAGATCGTGGCAAGGACTCATTAGTCAACTGGAGGAGAGGAACCGAGAATGACCCTGAAATGAGGCCCTGGAGGCATTCGCAGTATAGTAGTTAGCTTATTTTGCCCTTCTTGCTTTTTGTGTTCTTAGGATGCAGTACGCATCTGTTTTGCTGTATTTTTATATCTTTCAAGAACTTGTAACATCTCTTGTTATCAATAAAATTTTTGTTTCTTGAAAGATTACAGCTCGTATTCTACGATTACTTCTTTACTGCTTTACTATTTAAATTGTGAATCAATTTACTGTAAATAAACAAGTGTAGAACTTGTTAAGTCTCAAAGCTGTAAGAAACTTGTCTGCGTACTGTTCATAGGTTAAGTTGTATCTAACTGGATAAACACTATAAGATTGTGCTTGCACGCCAATCATAAGTTTAAGTTGTAATACACTAGTACTGTAGACGTTGTTAGAACTTGTCTGCGAGCAGTTCACATTTTCTTTTTAGACTAAGTGTTGAAGATCAGACCATTCCACAGAAGACCTAGAGTCATAAGTTTAGTGAAGAAGTTTTGGCATTATCAAGATAAAGTCAGAAGATATCTAGAAGTTTTGGCATTATCAAAAAGGGGGAAATTGTTGGGATAAACAATCCCGTTTTGATAATCGCCATATAGCAAAGAAGTCGAAAAGAGCTAATATATCGCTAAGTATGGAAGCTGTCTGGAGCCTCATTACAGCACGTCCATACATACCATAAAATTACTTTAACCTACAGAGCCTACAGCTACAGCATATGTCATGCGTCGAATACAGCATTCAGGTTGTATGATGTTTTACTTAGGAAAAGTAAAACATATCCGATAGGATTGATTAAACCATTGTGAGATACACTTTCTTTATTCATAAAGTATTCACGGTTGAAAATCGCATTTATTGCTGATTGGACAACATTTATTGGAGCAAGATAGAGATAAGTCTGAATGCGCTGAAGAGCATTTAATGCAAAGTAAAAAAGAATGCCTGAAGCATTAAATGCGATCTACATTAATTTAAATATTCAACAAGCCGCCTATCAGAAGACGCAAACATGTCACTTAAATGCAACGGCTACATTTATAATGGATGCATTTCAGAAGGTTATAAATAACCCCAAGTTTGAGGACTTCAGAACTCTTGATACTCTCAAAACTCTTAACACTCTCAGTATTCATACTCACTTAAGCTCTGACAAGTTTCTAGCAATCTAAGCGATATCAAGAGCAAGTATATTTGACAGCATATAGCGCATTATCAAGTGAATAAATATACTGTCCTCAACGAGAACAGCACATCATACATCTATCGTGAATCAAGAATTAAGTTGCTGTTCAAGAAGTATTCTACCATTTAACCATTGAGAAACCATCAGCCTTGTGTGGACTGAAGAGCCTTGCTTATTGGGAACTGTGTTTGAAGAATAAAGCATTATAGACGAAGCTTCAAATTGTGCATGAAGAAGTAAGTTAAGAGAAAGCTCTAGCCAATCTGTGTGAACGGCAAACAACTTCAACCCTTGTATCAATCTGTGTGAATGATACAGTGGGAGGTTTAGTTATAGTCACGTAGTTGTGTACGTAGTGATTATAATAAACTGTTTTACTCCTGTGTAGAGGACCAGTGGACGTAGAGGACTTTATCTTGAACCACTTTAAATTGTGTGTTATACCTTCTGTCTTTATCGTTTTCATTATTGTGATTTATATAAGTGTTGGGATAACAATCCCTGTATTGTGGTTTTGATAAAATGTTTTGACAATGTGCCAATCCAGCATACAGCAAGCTGCTGTATCGAAAGTCTAATCGAAGTTTTTGATCCTGTATCGAAGACTTATCATCATGCCATCATACAAAAACAAGAGTCTAAAAGCGCCAAGTATGGAAGCTATCTCTTCATACAGCAACATTCCATACAGTGACTACTCCAATATAGCCTATAAATGGATACAACATTCAAGCTGTAAAGTATTGAGACATTCAATACCTATCGAAACAGGACTGAAGACCGTTTGAAAAGGAATCTTTGGTATTCGCTAAAGTCAAGTCACATTTGATAAGAAGTATTTAAATACTGAAAGGATAAAGTATTAAAATACTAAAACCGACAAATATCTTCAAACAACGCAAAATCCGGATCTTGGTTTATACAAGTCAATCATCCTGTTGTCATTGACTTTTGCTCAACGGATCTTTCTCAACGGATCTATTCAAAGGCTATATATATCCCCAAGAGTTTGAAGATAAAAAACGAACTCACATCTGAAAAACTATCACTAAGATAAAAAACGCTTACACGAATATTCTGAGCAAACATATTTCTTCAAGCATACTGCATATCCTGAGAGAAGAAATATCCAAGTGATCAACCTTGAAAAACACATCATTAGCTCAAGCTCAAGAAAGTCAAGTTGTTGTACAAACCATCGTTCTATCATTGAACAAACCCATCAGCCCTGTGTGGACTGAGAAAGCATTGCTTTTCTCAAACTGTGTGTGACGGACTTACATTGAAGAGACAAAGCTTCGGAACTGTGTGTGAAGAAGTTAGTCAAGTGAAAGCCTAAACCAATCTGTGTGAACGGTTTAAAGCTTCGATCATTGTATCAATTTGTGTGAATGATACATTGATAGGTTTGATTAATAAATACGTAGTTGTGTACGTAGTATTTATAATAAACATTTTAACTCTTGTGTGGAGGACTAGTGGACGTAGATGGGTTTACCTCGAACCACTTTAATTACTGTGTCATTTACCTTCTCCATTTACTGTTTTAATATCTGTGATTATTTTAGGTATACACTTCATACCGAGTTGCTGTATTTACAGCAATTTACTTTAACAAGACTTCCGCTACGCACTCGGATTTGAAAATAGTACAGCTTGTTGCTTAAAACACTTTCCAAGCTGTATTCTGTATACTTAGTGGCCAACAAGTGGTATCAGAGCGGTTGATTCTCAAAAGACTCAGTCGTATTTTTAACCGAATCAGATCCAAAATCACTTATTTTTGTTTGAAATAGTCTTTTTCTTCCCTATGTACCCATACGGATACGTCAATGATCTATAAAGTTCCCATGTTTTCTATTAATGAGTTTGACGATTGGAGAATTAGGATGGAGGCTCATCTTGCAGCAATGCATGAAGAGATGATTTTTGTTATACAGGATAGCCCCATAAAGATCATCAAGGTAAATCCGGCCCCAAGGATTGAAGGCTAAGCTCATGCCGAGATGCTCGAGAAAGAGCGCGAACAATGGACTTCTGATGATAGAAAGTGCGCCAACCTCGATAATGTTGCGAAAAATGCGCTATTTTTCACTCTTGACAAAGGCTCGTTCTCTAAGGTAAAGAGCTGCATATCAGCCATAGATATCTGGGATAAACTTAAGTTAATTTGTAAGGGAACTGAGCTCTCAAAAGAAAACAAAATTTCAAAATTCACTCAGCAATTTGAATCTTTTGAAATGAAACCAACTAAAACACTTGAGGAACTTGACCTCAGATTCACTGGAATTATTGGTGATCTTGAAGCGTTGGGCAAAATTTATACCCAAAAGGAGAAGAACTTAAAAATTTTCAGATCTCGCCCTGCCCGATGGGACATTAACACCATAGTTATGCGTGTGTCATGCAATCTTAATGAAATATCTACTTTTGATCTCTTTTCTGACCTCAAAGCATTTGAGTATGACATAGACAAGAGAGATAAAGCTGAAGAATCTCCCGCAAGGACTACAACATTAGCCGCTGTATCCAACCGAAGACACGGCATGCCGAGCTCATCAACGCCCATTCACAAGAATGCTGACAGCGACGGCGACATCCTTTCACAAGATTAAATGGCACCCTTCATGCATAAGTTCAAGAAGTTCATCAAGCAGTCGGGAAAGACTCCATACAGGCCCAAGCCTGTTCACAAGGTAAGTACCGAAACATCCTCTAGTGATGATAACCTATGTTATAATTGCAGGAAACCAGGACATTATGCAAACAAATGTCCTCATCCTAAAGTTCAAAGGTTGCCGGAAGCCGAGCAACAAGAAAAAGATGAAAGGAGACATGCTTGGAAAAACAAGCTCAAGGCCCTGATTGGTAAATCAGAAGCCTCCCCCGCACCATCAAAATACGAAGAATGTCTTCAAGTAGTCACTGACAGTGACTCATCTGATGATGATTTCGAAGATAAAGCCTATATGTGCGTTATGGCCAGAGACATTCCGAAAGATGAAGATAGCGATGATGAGGTAAGCTCAACCTCAGCTATTCCTACCAATGCATCTCATACTTTTGAAGACATGATGAATGAGTTTAAGAACATTCAAAAGGCCCATGAGACTTTGAAGAATGAAAACATACAGCTCCGACTTTCTAATCTAGAGATGAAAGAAGAAAACGACGTGCTAAAAGTAAATTATGAAAATATGTCTGTTGATTGTGAAAATAGCAAAGTCGATCATGAAAAACTCATGGAGAGCAATCATCAACTTGCTCATGAACTAAGTGAGGCTAAATCTCATAGTGACAGCAAGACAAATGATTTTGTTCTGCTCCAAGCCAAAGTAAACACTCTCGAAAAACGAGAAGGAGAACTTGAGACCATTCTGAAATCTTTCGAGAAATCATCTAAAAGAATGGAAGAATTTCTAAGCACCGGGCAACATGCTTATGATAAAAGTGGCTTATGATAGAGCTCATTTTCCAACAAAGGGAAAACTAGTACTGTGTTCGTCAGGGGTGTGGAACCTATTCCTATATCGGAAGAAATTCCGAGTCTTGTGAAGGAACCCGTTGCACCGCGAACAACAAAAGTTGCCATTCCGTCACCACAGTCATATTCTAGACAGCGGAATTACCAGCCATTCAGACCTGTAGGACATACTCAACAGCATGCTCCCCGAGCATATCAACAGCGCCAACAGCCGTTCAGAAAGAAGGCTGTATCCAAATATCATTGCCCCGCACGGTAGTACTTTCAGTACAACACGCCTAGATATTGGATATAGGAGCCTCGTTATCCCTCGCGAAAGCAAGTCTCCGCACAGTATCAACAACAACTTTGGAAATGCAACTTGGAGACCCAGAAGGCAAGCTGTAAGGCCAAAGAAATGGCTCCTTCTCCAAGTCGGCATTCGTACTGGATTAATAATAATAATTCTGAATTTCATGGTTATAGCGACTACGTACATGCCCCACGTAGAAATCGCAACTACAGAACTAAAACATCCTATAGTAAACCTATTACTGTCAGGAAAATCTAGGTACCTAAAGGCACTAACATTCATGGACCCAACAATCAAAGGGGACCTAAATCAACTTAATTTATTTGCATACAGGACATCTTAGAGAAAGACATCTGGTACTTCGATAGCGGATGTTCTCGGCACATGACAGGTGACAAAAGCAAGCTGTCAGATTATGTAGAAGGTCGCGGTCGAAAAGTGTGCTTCTGTGATAAATCTAAAGGAAGAACAAGAGGGAAGGGAAACCTGCTTGTCGGAAAATTCAAAGTCACCGATGTAGCTTATATTGAAGGCTTACAGTACAATCTACTTAGTATTATCCAGTTCTGTGACAAACAGTTCTCAGTGAAGTTCTATATAGATCATTGTAGAGTCAAGAACATCCTGACCAAAGAATTTGTGCTCACAGGAAGCAGATCAGGTAATATGTATATTGCTCCGTGGATGCCTACGAGCTCCACAATTCCTTGTTTTGTTGCCAAAGGCACTGCAGATTTAAGCTGGCTATGGCACAAAAGGATGTCTCACGTCAACTTCAAGACTATCAACAAGCTTTCCAGACAGGGAATGGTTAGAGTATTTCCCAATGTGTCATTCCAAAAAGACAGTGTTTGTGCACCCTGTCAGATAGGCAAGCAAATCAAGTCCACCCTGAAGAACAAATCCTACCTTTCCACTCACAGAGTTATAGAAATGCTACACATGGATCTCTATGGACCTGTAGACCCGGTAAGTTTGGGAGGTAAGAAATACTGTCTCGTTATTGTTGATGACTTTTCCAGGTATGCTTGGACAATCTTCCTAAGCAAGAAGAAGGAAACAACATCAAAGCTGCCCGAGCACCTGAGAAAGCTTCAGAATGAGAAAGGGTTGAGTATCGTGTCCATTCGTTCCGATAGAGGTACAAAATTCACTAATCGCTTTATAGAGCAATACTGTTCAGAAAATTGGATACAACACGAATACTCAGCTGCCCGTACACCTCAAAAAAATGGTGTTGCTGAGCGAAAGAACAAGACGCTGAGGGAAGCAATAAGGGCAATGATTACCGCAAGCAATTTGCCACAGCGTTTCTGGGGCGAAGCCACCAATACAGCGTGCTATACACAAAACCGATGTATCATCAACAAGAACCACAAAAAAACAGCATACAAGGTATGGAACAACAAAACTCCATTAGTTTCGTACTTTCACATATTTGGATGTAGGTGTTACATTTTGAACAACGGGAAGGATCAACTTAGAACCTTCGATAAGAAATTGAATGAAGGGATATTTGTAGGATATTCCTCTATTAACAAAGCTTACAGGATCTTTAATAAAAGTAAGCTAACAATTGAGGAATCAGTACATGTAGTGTTCGACGAACCTCACCATGATCCTACCGGAGTAGAAAACTTACTCAGGACATCTAACAACTTTCCATCATAGATCCACCAACTCTTATAGAGCCTGTCGTTGACTTAGAAATCAACCCCGCAGCTGTAATAACTGAAGTAGATGAAGCCGATGCTGTACAAGCTGAAGTCGAAACTACAGCAACTCAAGATACAATACGAGACCCCAAATTAGAACCCGAAAGAAGATGGTTGAGAGATCACCCACAGGATTTGATCATAGGAAATATTGATGCTGGAGTATATACCCGTAGGAGAATATAGAGTACACAAGGAAATGTACTATGTGCGCAAGAAGAACACGAGTCTGAGATATCTCCATTTCATGTATGGAAATATCAATCCAAGCTTAGAAGACTCAACATGTGCACTATTGTTGTATTCTTAGCCCAATCCGAACCTGTTTCTATCATAGAAGCTCTAGACAACTCTCATTAGATTACTTCTATTGAAAAAGAGCATAACGGTTTCGAAAGGAATAACGTATGGTATCTAGTACCCAGACCTACGCATCAATCCATAATTGGAACCAAATGGGTATTTAGAAACAAGAAGGATAGAAATGGACTCATTATCAGAAACAAATCCCGACTAGTCACCCAAGGCTACAGATAGGAAGAAGGCATAGACTACGATAAAACATTTGCCCCTGTAGCCAGACTAGAAGCCATTAGGATATTTTTAGCCTTTGCCGCCCATAAGAGCTTCATTGTATATCAAATGGATATCAAGAGTGCATTCCTGAATGGAGACCTTGCCGAAGAAGTATATGTTGAACAACCACGAGGGTTTGTCAATCCAAAAGGCGAAGACCTCGTATACAGGCTAAGGAAAGCACTGTATGGACTTAAGCAAGCTCCTAGAGCATGGTATGAGACTCTGTCCCAGTATCTAACCGATAATGGATTCGAGAAAGGTGTTGTGGACAAGACCTTATTTAAAATACAGGAACGTGATGACCTCCTCATGGTTTAAATATATGTAGATGATATAATATTTGGTTCAACTAACCTTGCTTGGTGTCAAAGGTTCTCTCATCTCATGCAACGTAAATTTGAAATGAGTATGATGGGAGAACTTAGTTATTTCCTAGGATTGCCAGTAAAGCAGTTGCCTACTGGGGTATTCATCAATCAGGAAAAATACAGCAAGCAACTTCTCAACAAGTTTGGAATGAATAATTCCAAATCATCGTCTACCCCCATGAGCACTTCCATGCAAATTAGTGCTGATGAAGCTGGAAAGCCGGTTGATCAATCACTCTACAGGAAGCTAATTGGCTCACTCTTGTACTTAGTGGCTAGCAGGCCCAATATCCAGTTTGTTGTAGGAGTGTGTGCCCGATATCAAGTAGCACCTAAAGAATCATACTTCGCAACAGCCAAACGAATCCTGAAATACGTCAAAGGAACAGTCGATATAAGACTGTGGTGTCGTAAAGAAGGCGAATTCGATTTAGTTGGCTACAGTAACTTGGATCTCGGAGGCTGCAAGCTAGATAGGAAGAGTACAAGCGGAACTTGTCACTTTCTTGGACCTAGACTCGTGTCATGGTTTAGCAAGAAACAATTGGCAAACTCGCTTTCAATAGCTGAATCAGAATACTATGCTGCTGGGAGTTTCTGTATGCAGATCCTTTGGATGCAACAACAGGTGTCAGACTATGGAATTGAAGCCAAAGAAATGCCGATAATGTGCGATAGCACAAGTGCAATTGCAATAACGCACAACCCTATATTGCACTCGCGCACTAAGCATATCCACATGAAGCATCACTTCATCAGGAATCATGTTGAGAACAAGAATGTTCGGCTTGAAAAAGTTCATACATATATCCAGTTAGTCGACATCTTTACCAAACCTCTCGACACAGCAAGATTCTGCATGCTTCGACAAGAATTGGGGTTGCTACAACCTGACTCCCTATAAGTGTTTAATGCTTTTACTCAACAATTGAGGGGGAATGTTGTAAGACCCAAGAATACAGTATCCACTTTTAGTTATCTGTACACTCAGACTATCAGAACAGCACTGTAGGAACAAAGAGACATGAATTATCCTACAGCTGACGTGTGCAATAACTAAGGGGGAATGCAGTATGACCCATGAATACAACAGTACTCCGAAAGTTGCTGTATGGAATTGAAACCCGTATGTACCTTTTAAGGGGGAACGCTGTATTTTCGCGGATACAGCACATACTATGGGAAATCAATTATCATGTTATTTATTTTAAAACAATTTTTGTGTCCACGTGCCCTATTATAATTAAAAAGTCTTTTGCATTAAATTCTTTACACGACATCTCGACATTAGTATCTCAAAAGTCATGATGTTTCAAATTATTTTATTAATTTCCCACCGCCATTTCAGGCAATAAGGTACGTCAGTTGTGGGACCTTCTCTCATTTTAAAATTAGATGGATAAGTCGTACCAGTTACACTCAGCCCATCGCGGTCGTCCATTTTAAGCAACGGTTCCCATCCCTTAAATCTGACCGTTCATTGTCTGAAAACCCTTCACCGCCGCCCACTATAAAAAGGACTGTTAATGCCTCTTCAGACTCTTTATGCTTTCTGCATATTGAACGATTCCTTTAGCATACAGCTTACAAGTCTTATTTCTTTTACTGCATTTCTCTTTGAATCTTCTTCACTTTTCTTCAAGAATCATCAATGGCATCTTCTTAGACTTTCTCTCTCTCTCTCAAGAGGACCTCTAACATCATGGACAGACGGATCTTTGCTAGATCTGTAGTGGTTGGACGTGTTCGTACTGAAGGTGATGACGTCGAATCGATGGAGTATGTCATTACGAGGATTCGTCAAGAAGGCGTTTATCGCCTTGGGAGTCACACTGCTGAGCGTTTTGACGCTCAAATGGTTGAGGAATTTTACCTCAATGCTGCAGTCCGTTTCTTTTCTCTTGCACATGTAGGAAATGTTGCTGACATCACTGCTGTCATTCACGGAGTGGAGATCCGTGTTAACCAAGAGCATCTTCAGAATATTTACAGGATACCTGCTGATGGCCTTTCCATGGAAGAACTTGAGACCTTTGTGTCCCAAGAAATCTTGACCAGATATTATGGCCTACTCAACGATTCAGCATCGGTTGAAACGGTTCACGCTTCTTGCCACAAGAAATTCTTTTGTCTACATTTTGTTTATTTACACGATTTTTGTTGTTGTGTAATTGAGAATAGAACAGGCGCGTTCGAGATATGCACCAATTTGATATTTAGGATGATGGTCACCATCATGACAAGTGAAAAGGTCAACTGGTGTCAAATAATTCTCAAGAGGTTGCAGGAAGAAGTATCCAAGCCTGCCTCGCAAAAGAAGTCCTTTGGTTTGTTTCTGAATTACAATTTGACGAAATGCGGTGTTCCGCAAGCCAAAGAAGCAAAGAAGATCAATTCTCAAATATTCTTTGGAAGCATCAGACCCTCCGTTTTCAATAAAGGACCCCTGATTGCAAACAAACCTTTTGTCCGAAATTTGCCCCGTTCTGCTGATCCGAGGGACATTTCTTCGAAGTCCCGAAGCAAGGAGACCTCAAAGAAATGCAAGAGATCTCACAGCAAAACTCCCGTTGCTGGTTAGAAGCCGAAGAGGAAGCTAAGGAGGCTCACAAAATTCAAAGCTACAAAAATCTCCGAGGATGCTCCTTCAACGGCCCAACCTACTATATCGAGCCCTCAGGGCGCAACCCCTGTGGAAGATATGACTGCTACTGTCTCGACAGTAGATCCGGAGCCTTTGGCGGCTACGACAGATATTCAGACATCTGCCAACTTAAAAGACTCTGGCGAGTCGGCTGCCCCTTTGGAGCTAATAGCCACATCTCCTATTCGAGATTCCACACGTGTACAGGATCCATCCCCCATCAGGATACCAACCCCTGTTCGGGATCCAGCTCCAACACAGGAACCAACTCCTGTCGAGGAACCCGTGCATACAGCAGACACAAGTGTTGTACACAGCCCTTCCCCAGACACCATAATCAACAAAACTTTGCTTTTCGTGCAAATAGAGCAGGCTTATGAACGATTTGTCGAGTGGAAAGCCTACAGGATCGCTCCGTACAACACTTTGTACAACTGGAGCAATTGGTGCGAAGAAGAAAGGTTTGTCTTAGAAGTGACAGACTCTCAAGATGTTGAGGCCCTGATCCAATGGGACAACCTGTGCTGTAAAGAGTTGATCACCAGCCACCTGATGGACAAGGAAGATGCCCACAAGAAAGGAAAATCAAAATCCAATGGCTCAGCTCCCCCAGTCCTAAATCTGATCATGACTCGGACGATGACGACGATGCCCTCCAGGTAGGTCTAAGAATGAGTCATAAGGAACCTCAACACCAACAGGATCAAGGGACCTCAAGCTAAAATAATGTTCCCAACAGCGAGGATTCAGTCCCTCCTGTCGCGGAGGAACAACCAACCTCTGAACAGGCACCTGCGCCTATCGCCACTGACAACCAGACCAGCGCCATCCCGCACAAGGAATCAGTCCCTCTGCAGGAGCAGGCGGACGCTGAGAGACAGCAGGAGGAATCAGTCCCTCCTGTACCTATGTCTTCAGAACCTATTTCAGAACAGGAGAATACAGCTACCCTTGTTGCCGAGCCAGCATCTGATGCTCTCGCACCCTCAACTGTTTTGGAATCCGACGGCGATATAATACCTGAGGATGTCCCACTCGATTCATGTCCCAATACTTGATACAGTTGAATGGAGTTGAAGATTCTTCCAAGCCAGACTCTCACAAACCGCCGAGAAAAAAGAGCAACTGCAAGCTCTTGGCCACCAAACTGTTCTTTTGCAGGACGTCGTTAATGCCCTGTATGCTGTTGAAAAGGAGATTGATTGGTTACATCAGTCTGCCGTTGAAGAAATGACCGGTATGAGGCATGAAGTTTCTAAAGTTGAAGAAGCCTTCCGCATCCTACCTACCGTCTTCAAGCAGGCCCTTAGCCAATTGCAACAGCGTCAGGAGCAGATCCTGATGGAAGAACAATAAAAGCTTCGTGTTTCTGAGGCCAAGACAGCATCCGCTCTTATTGAATCAGTTCCAAGCTTAGAGCCCATGACAAAAAGATTCAAGATATGTCGCAGGTGCTCAACTCCCGAGTGAATAAAATGACAAGTTTTGAGACCAAGCAGGTTGCTGCTATGCAAATCCTGGAACGCTTGGATGAAAAGGTCTCATATCTTGATGACGCCAAAAAGGGGGAAGAGGCGAGGGAAGCTTCTAGGAGATTGAGGCTTGAGCAAGAGAAGGAGTTAGAAGCTACATTAGGGGACAGCATCACTGCTAAAATTAATCGTTTAGCATCTCCAACTCACAACGTCAGGATACAGGGAGATCGCCCAGAATTCTAAGACCCTAAGTTTCCTTGGAAGAACCTCGTTCAAAATCCGCAAGCTATAAACCTCTCGGCCAACCGACAGCCAACTACCGACGAGATCAAGAATTGGAGAAAAAATGAACTGTTAAGATACTTCATAGTTCTTATCAAGGATTCTGCCATATTCAATAGTTGTAAGACTGTGCAGGAAGCCACTGCGGAATTCAAGAAGAAGTTGGACGAAGGAACGCTCCCGCTCCAGCAGAAGATGAAGTCCAAGCACAAGCAAGGTGACTTGGT
This sequence comes from Orobanche coerulescens, assembly GCA_033398695.1. Classification (NCBI taxonomy): domain Eukaryota; kingdom Viridiplantae; phylum Streptophyta; class Magnoliopsida; order Lamiales; family Orobanchaceae; genus Orobanche; species Orobanche coerulescens. The sequence continues at coordinate 105,951,471 of CM065805.1, read as the reverse complement.
TACCCATCCAGAAGATTGGATCCTAGTTTTCGATAAGTCCTATAAAGGTCAAGCTATCTATCAAAATCAAAACAGGGAGGCTCATCAAAATTGGTGGAAGGGTACTAAGAATGACCCTAAAAGGCCTTGGAGGCATTCTAATTATACGAGCTAGATTCCCTCCTCTATTCTCATCTTGTATTCTTATTTGTTTTGAGATAGCAAAAACATTGTAATCATTTGTTCAATATCAATAAAATATTTATCTCTTGAAAGATTACAACTCATAATCTACTGTGTTTTTGTATGATTACGATACTCAATCCATTTGCTGAATTTAATACACGTATGAAAACTTGTTAAATGTTAAGTTGTACGAACTTGTCTGTGAACAGTTCATAGATTCAACTGTATGTATCTAGATAACATTGTAAGATTGTGCCTGCGTGCCAATCATAAGCTTAAAGATGTAATACTCTTTTCTTTTAAAGTTGACCTTGCCTGCGAGCAGTTCTTAGTGTTAGGCTAATTGTTGAAGGCCAGAACATTCGAAAGAAGACCAAGAAGTCTGCCCTCCTAGAAGATGTTAGATGTCAAGGTTTTGGCATCATCAAGTATTGTTTGGAAAACATAAATAGGATTAAAGGAGGACTTGGCAAATTATCAAAAAGGGGGAAATTGTTGGGATAACAATCCCTGTATCATGGTTTTGATAAAGTGTTTTGACAATGTGCCAATCTAGCATACAGCAAGCTGCTGTATCGAAAGTCTAATCGAAGTTTCTGATCCTGTATCGAAGACTTATCATCATGCCATCATACATAAACAAGAGTCTAAAAGTGCCAAGTATGGAAGTTGTCCCTTTATACAACAACATTCCATACAGCGACTACTCTAATATAGCCTAGAGCATAAATGGATACAACATTCTGTAAAGTATCGAGACATTCAATACCTATCGAAACAGGACTGTAGCCCATTTGAAAAGGAATCTTTGGTATTCTCTAAAGTTAAGTCCCATTTGATAAGAAGTATTTAAATACTGAAAGGATAAAGTATTTAAATACTAAAACCGACAGAGATCTTCAAACAACGCAAAATCCGGATCTTGGTTTATACAAGTCAATCATCCAGTTCTCATGGACTTTTGCTCAACGGATATTTCTCAACGGATCTATTCAAAGGCTATATATATCCCCAAGAGTTTGAAGATCAAAAATGAACTCACATCTGAAAAACTATCACTAAGATAACAAACGCTTACACGAATATTCTGAGCAAACATATTTCTTCAAGCATACTGCATATTCTAAGAGAAGAAATATCCAAGTGCTCACCTTGAACAACACATCATCATCTCAAGCTCAAGAAAGTCAAGTTGTTGTTCAAACCATCGTTCTATCATTGAATAAACCCATGAGCCCTGTGTGGACTGAGAAAGCATTGCTTTTCCCGAACTGTGTGTGACGGACTTGCATTGAACAGACAAAGCTTCGGAAATGTGTGTGAAGAAGTTAGTCAAGTGAAAGCCTAAACCAATCTGTGTGAACGGTTGAAAGCTTCGATCATTGTATCAATCTGTGTGAAAGATACATTGATAGGTTTGATTATAAATATGTAGTTGTGTACGTACTATTTATAATAAACATTTTAACTCCTGTGTGGAGGACCGCTGGACGTACAGGGGTTTACCTCGAACCAATTTAATTACTGTGTCATTTACCTTTTTCATTTACTGTTTTAATATCTGTGATTATTTTAAGTATACACTTCATACCGAGTTGCTGTATTTACAGCAAATTACTTTAACAAGACTTCCGCTATGCACTCAGATTTGAAAATAGTACATCTTGTTGCTTTAAACACTTTCCAAGCTGTATTCTGTATACTTAGTGGCCAACAATAAGTATACTGCAAAAATCCTGTACGCACCAAGCTAACAGGAGAACGCCTAGTTGCTGTATTCACAGCAACTCACTTAATTAAGTTCCGCTACGCAACTCAAACTTTATTAGAAACGTACAACTCGTAGTTCTATCTATTTCCTGTTGGAGTGATATTAGTATTTGCGCCATTTGTGTGGATGCGTAAATTAAATGCGGAAATTAAATGACATGCGGATATATAGAGGTTCGGCCAAACGTGCTCGTGTCCTCTCTGGATGTATCTTTTTCAATAGGCTAAAGATCAAAACCTCTGCACCTCTATTCTATCGGTCGAGGGATTACCGTTACAAGCTCGTCTTCCATCGGTCCGAGTAAAATTGTTCTCTTACTTGTCTTTTTGTCGGTCCAAGTTAAACCATTTTCCTTTTCTATTGGACAAGGAATCAACCACTCTAGCTTTCTATCGGTACTAGATAAACCTCATTAAGATAGCGATTGTGATTCTAACAATGCCGGATCCTTCATCGTAATAACACCGAATCCAATCATATCTTTTCTTTTTCTCACTCGTGTATGATTTTGTGTATAACACTCAATCACTCTAATTTAAGCTCAAGAACAACAACTATAATGTTTACCTTAATATCTCAAGTGTATATGAATTGCTCAATGTTATTGTATGGAATGATACCAACTCATTTGGTATTTATAGCCTTCTTACACAAACTAGCCGTTACTGTCAGTTGTTATTTAGCGTGTGCTATCCTCATCGGGTAACTTCACTTCAGGTTACTTCGAAATCGTCTGATCTGCATCCGGGACCCGTTAGCGTGCTCTAACTTATATGTCTAGCATGCGCTACCTTTGTATTTTGTCTAGCTTTTTGCGTCTTCGATTCCTTTGTCGTTTTGCTTCACCTCTATGTTGTTTTGTTTTGTTTAGCAACTTAATCATCAAAACATTATTTATTAATATGTGGAATAAATATTCCAACATTCTCCCCCTTTCTAATGATTACAAAACAACTCTTGAATTGGATAAAACCTGCAAAATACAATTATATATATATATATATATATATATATATATATATATATATATATATATATATATATAAAGGTACGTTTCAAAGTTTTCGACTTTGATCGTTTCGTTAGTTTCACCTATTTTCTTTTCTTTTTTTGTCATTTTCTTAATTTTCAACTCCTTCGTATCTCCCCCTTTTTGTATGCTTTCTTCTTCTTTTCGACTTCTTCGGTTTTATTTTCTCATCATATCTTTCATGACGCTTTTATCCGATTCAACATCTTCTCCCCCTTTTTGTATTCAGCAAAAAGTGTAAAAAATATAGTGGATACCAATAGTCGAATATAAAAATATGCAATACGAGGAAATATCTCCCCCTGAGAGTATTATCTCCCCTTTGTAAAATAACAATTAATTTTTGGAGATCCAACCGAAAGTCGGTTTTTATTTCGAGATGTAGACGATATTTGAAGCAATTGTTCCTTTAGGAACCCAAATTTTCTTAACTTTAATCGTCCGTCTTGGGCTTTTGAAATTCGAAATGTGATGCGCAATTTTCAAACATTTTTCACACTGGGGTATTTTGAAATTTACAGATTCATTTTTAGAATGCAGTTTGAATCCTAACCCCCCCTTTATTTAACGTATATTTCACACTAGCCGTTACTGCTAGTTGTTATTTAGCGTGCGCTAGGCTGACTTCCTTAGCATGCGCTATCGCGTATTTTGCCTTAACGTACGTTATGTACTGCATGTTACGTATGTTAACGTCTTTCAGTTTTAGTCCAGTGGCTTTTGTCCTTCACAGTTAGCATGCGCTAACACTTTCTTTTAGCGTGCGCTAATCATGCATCATTGCATGCGTCATATATCCCCTTATTTAACGTATATTTTTGAACCGAGAGCATGTTTTCAAATTTTTTGTTTCCGATAGAAAATTTCTGCGTTAAATTTTTGAGCTCGGTTTGAATTATAACAAGATCATTCTTTAAAATATTCTCATTTTCAACGCATTTTGAATGATCGATAACAAATTTTCCCTTCTCAAGAATTTTGGAATTTTCAATTTCCAAAGATTTATATTTTGATTTGAGGGATTTGATCTCCTTTAAAGCATTTTCATAATCGGTATGTAATAACTCGAATGCTTCAAAAAGTTCATCGTAAGAATTACTTACTTGGCTTTCGACGTCGCTATCATCGATTGAACTCCGGGCCATGAGCGCGAGATTATTTTGATCCATGAAATCTTCATCAGGATCTTCGTCACTCCATGTTGCAACTAAAACCTCCTTGGGTTTAACCCGACAATTCTTAGAAAAGTGGCCTGGTTTACCACATAATCGACAAGTGTTGTCAAATTTCTTAAATTCGCCCTTTTAGATGTCCTGCTTCCTCGGGTTTAATTAGTGTTGGAACTTTTTAATATTCTTGGCATAATATGCCGATTCTTCATCGCTTTCGTCCACCAGGATTTCTTCCTTTCTAGATCTCGACATATTAGCCTTCATAGCTATTGATCTTTCCTTCGGTTTTGGTTTGGCATTCCGAGATTTTAGAACAATCTCGTAGTTGATAAGAGAATCAACAAGAGCACTAAAATCACGATTATTTAAATCTTTAGACTCCATTATTGCCGTCACCGTACCGTACCATTCTCGAGGTAGTGATCGGAGAATTTTCTTTACGTTCTCACTACTCGAAAGTGGTTTCCCAAAACATGCTAATCCATTTGTGATAACCAAAAAACGGTCAAGCATTATCGTGATAGATTCATCGTCCTTCATTTGGAATAACTCATAATCGTGAAGTAGCATGTTTATCTTCGTCTCCTTCACTTGAGATGTACCTTCGTATGTTAACTCACACATTTTCCAAATTTCTTTGGCACTATCACACGATGATATCCGGTTGTGTTCTTCCGGATTTAAGGCAGAATAAAGAAGTTGAGTTGCCTTACAATTGTGATGCTCATTTTTCCAATCGGAATCGTCATTTTCTTTGAAAGTTTTAAGAGTGCCGTTGGAATTCGTCAGAATTTTAGGACCAAGGCAAATCACCTTCCAAAGCTCGATGTCATATGCTCGGATGAATATTGACATCTTCTTTTTCCAAGTCATGAAGTTCGATCCATCAAAAAATGGAGGTCGGTTTAGCGCAAGACCTTCGACTGGAGCAAATTGGAAAGCCATTGGATCTTTTCTCCTCGGATGTAAAGACGCTTATAGGAGTACCACTCCGATACCAATTGTTGGAGTGATATCGGTATTTGCGCCGTTTGTGCGGAAGCGTAAATTAAATGCGGAAATTAAATGACACGCGGATTTATAGAGGTTCGGCCAAACGTGCCTACGTCCTCTCTAGATGTATCTTTTTCAATAGGCTAAAGATCAAAACCTCTGCCCCTCTCTTCTATCGGTCGAGGGATTACCATTACAAGCTCGTCTTCTATCGGTCCGAGTAAACCCGTTCTCTTACTTGTCTTTTGTCGGTCCAAGTTAAACCATTTTCCTTTTCTATTGGACAAGGAATCGACCCTTCTAGGTTTCTATCGGTACTAGATAAACCTCACTAAGATAGCGATTGTGATTCTAACAATGCCAGATCCTTGATCCTAATAACACCGAATCCAATCGTATCTTTTATTTTTATCACTCGTGTATGATTTTGTGTATAACACTCAATCACTCTAATTTAAGCTCAAGAACAACAACTATAATGTTTACCATGATATCTCAAGTGTATATGAATTGCTCAATGTTGTTGTATGGAATGATACCAACTCATTTGGTATTTATATCCTTCTTCCACAAACTAGCCGTTACTGCCAGTTGTTATTTAGCGTGCGCTAGGCTGACTTCCTTAGTGCGCTATCACATATTTTGCCTTAAAGTACATTATGTACTGCATGTTACGTACGTTAATGTCTTTCAGTTTTAGTCCAGTGGCTTCTGTCCTTCACAGTTAGCGTGCGCTAACACTTTCTTGTAGTGTGCGCTAATCATACATCATTGCATGCGTCATATATCCGTTTATGTTTTACTTGCAACATATTCTCTCTAACGGATTGATTGACTTGATTAAAACTTTGATATTTAGCGTGCGCTAAATATCATGTCCTGCGTGCGCTAAGATGACTTCAGTGCGTACGTCATTCTGTGTTTGAATTCTCTTCACAGCCGTAATATTGGCTCGATAGCGTGCGTTAATCCTTATGTTTAGCGTGCACTATCCTCATCAGGTGACTTCACTTCAGGTTACTTCGAACTCATCTGATCTGCAGCCGGGACCCGTTAGCGTGCGCTAACTTATATGTCTAGCGTGTGCTAGCTTTGTATTTTGTATAGCTTTTTGCGTCTTCGATTCCTTCGTCGTTTTGCTTCGCCTCTATGTTGTTTTGTTTTGTGTAGCAACTTAATCATCAAAACATTATTTATTAATATGTGGAATAAATATTCAACACTTCCAAGCTGTTTATTGTATACTTAGTGGCCAACAATAATACAACAATCACATTAAAATTAATGGCATAAACAATTAATCCAAATATTGATACAATCAATATAAAATTAATTCATCCATAAGAATTAATCCAATTAATTAATACAACTGTTAATTTTAACTTGTTCCAAACGAAAATAAGTATTTTATAAAATTTATTCCCTTAAAATTAAATCTAATTAAGTTTGTGGGAATTTAAAAATACTATATTTATATTTTAGTCAAATTAAATCTAATTAAGTTAGTTAATATTTTAGTCACGAACTGTCGGCCTAGCCCGAAAGAGAGACTGCCTCTCGGCCACTTCCTGCCGAGCATCAGTATGCTGCTGGTGTCGTTGTAGAGTTGGCCCTTGTAGGGACGACCACTATCTAAACATCCTTAGGGACTTCTGCAGTCACCAAGGTAGCTATTGGTATGGGCTCAGTAGATGGAAGCTCAGGGGTTGTTGTAGCCCGCTGATGAGCTATAGGAAGAGCTTCTGTTTCAATATCCCTGTGAGACTTGTGCTTTTTCTTATTTTTCTCGATAGTTGTAGGAGAGCTGCTGTAGGGAGCACTTCTTTTCTTGCTCACTGTTTTCTTTTCTTTTCGACTTCTCCAGCCTTCACCTTAGTGGCAGGCCCATTCTTGTCTCAAGGGTCACTCGAGACTGGCATGGAGTTGGGCCTGGCCTATGCTCGATTAGAATTGCTTTGTTGTACAGAGTAGGCTTATATCCTCCTCAAAGCTTTCTAGCAAGAATCTTCTTTGTAAAAGGCGATTGCTTGATTCTGGAGTTAGTGAGGATGTCATTCAACATCAGATCGAAGGACTTTTTGGTGGTCTCGGGTTTTGTAGCCTCTTCCTACAGATGTTTGAGCATAATTGGACATCAGTTCACTTTCTCCAAACTCATAATTGCCATCATCAACCTGGAACATAAATTTCTGCATATTTCAAAAGCTCTTGTGCGGTTTTCAGCGACCCTGCAACAAAACTCATGAAGATAGAAGTAAGGGAGAGCAAAAGTTCTTCTTGTGGTGAGAGGGATGTGCATTCAAAATTTGTATTTAGAGTAAAAAGCTTCCAGTAGGTGGCAATTAGATCGTCTCCGAAGGTTTCTAGGTCTTCAAGAGGAAGGCCATCTGATGGGAGTTTGTACAGTCTTTCAAATAACTCCTTCATGATAGAAATATCCTTGTCCTACAAAAAACCAACAATAGCTGTCAGTGATGAGCCTTTCATGTCAAACTCATACTTGAACTCAATGCCAAAGTAGAACTTATCCATGATTGATTCATCACAGTTCCCTCGGTGTAGTCTCATAAGCCTATACATCCCTTGTTGCTTCACATGGGCAACCATCGTGTTCATGCCAGTCATGTCTTGAGATTTTGGTAGTATCTTCTCCAGGAGAAGAGATCTAACAAAGATCCTGTTTTCAATCACAAAGTCCTTCTTCTTCAAGGATTGGGAATGTGTCTGAGAATATGCCATCGAGATGTTTGAAGATAGGAAAGGAAAATTTGTAGAAGATCTTAAGTATGTAAGTTATATGATGTATTCTAGTACTATTGCAAGAAGCATTAAAGAGTCTTTAAGTCAGCATACTTACCCTTTTATAAGTGCTGGAGGGCTAAGTTACAGTATAGTTAACATGCAGATTTAGTGATGGGAATAGTTTTCGAATCAACATAAAGGATGCATCAGGATATAACTTGTACGTTGTAATACCCAGATTTTCAGTATAAATTTTTCGCGTTATTTTATCTGAGGTATATTGTATAGCTTGGTATCTATACAGTATGGATAAAATAAATTGAGAACTAAGACAGCTGTATTTGTACTGATATAACTATCGTAGTGGTTCGACAATTATTTTGAGGATATCGTGTATCAGATTATCGTACTTTTGATATTGGGTATATCATATGATGATATTATTCGATTCAGTACATGTATTCAGTATGCCGTATGTTCGTATTTTGGTATGTCGAGACGGATGAGGAGAGTTGGAAATTGGCTAAGTATAGCCTGATTAGCACGCGATAATGTTCAAGTATAGCGCACGCTATCGTTCATGGTTAGCGCACGCTATCTTTTCTTGCTCACTGTTTTCTTTTCTTTCCGACTTCTCCAGCCTTCACCTTAGTGGCAGGCCCATTCTTGTCTCAAGGGTCACTCGAGACTGGCATGGAGTTGGGCCTGGCCTATGCTCGATTAGAATTGCTTTGTTGTACAGAGTAGGCTTATATCCTCCTCAAAGCTTTCTAGCAAGAATCTTCTTTGTAAAAGGCGATTGCTTGATTCTGGAGTTAGTGAGGATGTCATTCAACATCAGATCGAAGGACTTTTTGGTGGTCTCGGGTTTTGTAGCCTCTTCCTACAGATGTTTGAGCATAATTGGACATCAGTTCACTTTCTCGAAACTCATAATTGCCATCATCAACCTGGAACATAAATTTCTGCATATTTCAAAAGCTCTTGTGCGGTTTTCAGCGACCCTGCAACAAAACTCATGAAGATAGAAGTAAGGGAGAGCAAAAGTTCTTCTTGTGGTGAGAGGGATGTGCATTCAAAATTTGTATTTAGAGTAAAAAGCTTCCAGTAGGTGGCAATTAGATCGTCTCCGAAGGTTTCTAGGTCTTCAAGAGGAAGGCCATCTGATGGGAGTTTGTACAGTCTTTCAAATAACTCCTTCATGATAGAAATATCCTTGTCCTACAAAAAACCAACAATAGCTGTCAGTGATGAGCCTTTCATGTCAAACTCATACTTGAACTCAATGCCAAAGTAGAACTTATCCATGATTGATTCATCACAGTTCCCTCGGTGTAGTCTCATAAGCCTATACATCCCTTGTTGCTTCACATGGGCAACCATCGTGTTCATGCAGTCATGTCTTGAGATTTTGGTAGTATCTTCTCCAGGAGAAGAGATCTAACAAAGATCACATTTTCAATCACAAAGTCCTTCTTCTTCAAGGATTGGGAATGTGTCTGAGAATATGCCATCGAGATGTTTGAAGATAGGAAAGGAAAATTTGTAGAAGATCTTAAGTATGTAAGTTATATGATGTATTCTAGTACTATTGCAAGAAGCATTAAAGAGTCTTTAAGTCAGCATACTTACCCTTTTATAAGTGCTGGAGGGCTAAGTTACAGTATAGTTAACATGCAGATTTAGTGATGGGAATAGTTTTCGAATCAACATAAAGGATGCATCAGGATATAACTTGTACGTTGTAATACCCAGATTTTCAGTATAAATTTTTCGCGTTATTTTATCTGAGGTATATTGTATAGCTTGGTATCTATACAGTATGGATAAAATAAATTGAGAACTAAGACAGCTGTATTTGTACTGATATAACTGTCGTAGTGGTTCGACAAATATTTTGAGGATATCGTGTATCAGATTATCGTACTTTTGATATTGGGTATATCATATGATGATATTATTCGATTCAGTACATGTATTCAGTATGCCGTATGTTCGTATTTTGGTATGTCGAGACGGATGAGGAGAGTTGGAAATTGGCTAAGTATAGCCTGATTAGCACGCGATAATGTTCAAGTATAGCGCACTCTATCGTTCATGGTTAGCGCACGCTAGAGGCGGAATGTAGCGCAAGCTAATGCAGTCAGATCGAAAGGAATCTGCGTGTGGACCCGGCTACTTTAGGCACGTGTCCAGATAAAGTCAACGGTTATTTGTCCTGAAGTATTAGTGTACGCTAAATCAGGAGGCTTAACGCACGCTAATTGTATATCGGTCAAAGAGAATCTTATCCTTGTCAGATAGGCATGTGGGGGCACATGCAGTAGGTAGACTGTAGCAAGTCAATTGATGTTAGCGCATGCTAAATGCAAGGACTTGCGTACGCTAGACAGTGTAAGTTACGTATTCTAATGCATGGGTATTATGTACGTAAGATCATGTGCAAAGCAAGGCAGTAGCCTCTGGACTGCCCGATAGTGCACGCTATCAAGGAAGGATAGCGCACGCTAGGGATGTAGCGCACGCTAAATACAAGTTTTAGCGCACGCTAGTAATGTGCAGTATATAAAGGGACAACCGGGTGTTAAGATGCATTTTCGGCCATTCTTTCCCTTATTTCGATAGAGAGAGTTCTTAGAGAGAAGTTCTAGGTTCCAAACACCTGAGTTGATCGTCCTTAACAACATTGGAGTTTGGAAACGTTTGGAAACGGATTCAACCTTGGGATTCAATCCATTCCTTCAAAGAGGTAATTACTCTTCACTTTGGGATTTCGTTTTGAATTGTATATGATGTTCTTGAGTTGATAATTGTCATGTATATGAGCTGATGATTATATGATTATGAGATGGATTACTGAGTTATGCTGATAATATTGTTGATATGCAGATATTGATATGATTCGTGTGGTTTGGAATGGTGTTGTTCTTCTTCAAGAGATATGTTGATTAATATCTCCCTTCATTTCGGGTTTTGATGTTGTCATTATAATTTACTTCGTATGATGATGATGATCATGCAAGTGATTATAATTCTTGGTTTATATGATATGATTAAGAAGATTATATGTTGCAACGTTAGTAGAAATGAGATTTGGACACTTGTTTGGAAAGTAATGCGTATAAGGTTCGACTTTGGAAAATCGCCCCTGATTCTTTAAAACTCCAAAAATTCTGAAACATAATAGTATGATAGAGCATCGAGTTATCTTTCTAATGGTTCAAACGGTGAGTTAATCGGAGTCCGGATGAGTGAGATATGCTCAAAATGGCAAAAACTATGTTGTCTGTATTCTGAGAACAGGTAGCGCACGCTATTGATGAAGTTAGCGTACGCTAACATGCCTGGACATATAAAAACGTACAGCAGTCGGGAATTTCATTTCCCAACCCTTCCTACACGATCCCCTTTCATCCCAAATCACCCAAACTTGGTTTTTAACCCCTAAACCTCAGATTTTGAGTTGGTTTATCAAATGATAATGTCTAGGAAAGCTTGGAACAAGGATTATAACATCATTCTTGATTCTTTCACCGAATTGAAGATAATTGGCTTGAACTCTAATACTTTGGGATGTTTGAGATTCTTGATATATTTGGGTTGTTTAGTTCGTATCGATGGCTAGAATCATATAATGTTGAAGGATATATATGTTTATGATTGTTTCTTCGTATTCTTGATGTGGTTGGTGTTTATTGATTGATGATTCGAATATACCTTTGAATTCCGCCTTCAAGGTGTTTGATTGATGTTTTGAAAGATAAATTGATTGGAATACTTTAGTTAAGTTTGTATACTCGCCTTATCGAATCGATATATGGACTTTGCGGAATCATGGGAATGAATTCGTAATTGTTTGAGATAGATTGATCGGACTTGTGTTTAATCAAGATATTTTGGAATCGTTAGGATTGTGGATTGGTTATGCCGGTTGTTGATTATTATCGAATGTGTGTTAATCGATTATTGCAATAGGTGGTGATAATTGATCGTTGATTACGACCATTGTGTTGCGGTTTACGTTGAAGAGTTCGTAGATTGCTTTTGGTCGGGGCTGAGGAGCTCATAGACGAAGGCAACGGAGTTTGGTAACAGCTTCGTGGTATCGGTATCGAGGCAAGTTTATACTTGTTCAGTTTATAATATTTGATGAATGGTTTCGTTTTCATTTCATTTATAATTCGTATAGCAATGTTGTTAGAAATGTAAGTTGTCGGATAATGAGTTGTATATCGTGCTCTGGTTTGTATTAAATCCTAAGGTACATGATTTAATTTTGTTCAAGGAAGACGTGAGTTAGCTTTGGTCAAGGATATAGAATATCGGATATCGAGGATAGTTATCGTGATGACATAAGTATCGGGAGAAAGGTTTATTGGTATTGAATGGATGGTACCTTATTTGAGATTATTCGTATAACTGTGTATTCGTTCAGGGATGTTGTTCGTGGAAAGGATGTTGTCTTCGGCTTTGAGGTAATTTATGTTCAGTTATGAGATAATTATTATGTTGAGTTGTTGTATATGTTGTACGTTGAGGCTTCGTATATTGAGATTCGTATTGGTTGTTCGTTGAGGGGTGTTGATCCCAGGACTATTGTTGGTATTAATGGTTGTGTTGACCGTCTCATCGAGGGATGTTGATCCCAGAACTGTTGTCTGAGATTGTTGATCGTATGGATTATACTTTGGGGATTGTGATCCTAGGATTTTTGTTTTGAATATTGATTAGTCGTGTCGACTTTTCTTTGTTAGATTGTCGTTCTTCACTTCGGTGAGTCTTTTGATCCTTATTGAATATGTAATTCTTGAGTTTCGTTGTCATGTTGCATCGTGACATATCTGGAGTCATATCTGCGTGCCGATTGGTTATTGTGTATGATTTTTAGCCGGGCACATGATGGTTATGCGTGGATATTTCCGTATTGAACCGTGCACACGAGACGTAGTTCGTGAGGCTAATTAGGTACAAGACCACACGTGTATTTGATCGATACCTGAGGTGACTTGTGCACGGACACATTTCCAGATCTGGCGTACTGTGACGTCCATCTTTTGAGCCATATTGTTGGGTCGTTCATAGTCCATGTATGATTGGATATGTTCGACGGTTTGCGACTGGTTGTTCATACGCCCGAGGGGTATGTTCGACAGTCAGAGTTATTTCTTTGAGATCCATTATTGTTGATCATTTGGAGTCTACCTTGTTGAGGGTATTCTCAGTTATTGTTGGTCCTTTGTTGATCATTTGCAGTCTACCTTGTTGAGGGTATTCTCGATTATTATTGATCCTTTGTTGATCGTGTTGGGAGTTTACTATGTTGAGGGTACTCTCGGTTATCATTGATCATTTGTTGGTCATATTGGAGTTATCATGTCGATGATATTCTCAGTGATGTGTTGGTTGATCATTGTTATTGATCGTATGAGCATTCGGACTATACGTCGATGTCTCGGGATTTGTTATCATTATCATGTGGAGGTTGATCTACAGATATGTTGTGTATTATTGGTTTATCCAGGTTGGGATTTGATTGTGTAATCCGACGGACCGGATTTGGCACAAATTGGATTATTTCCGCACTTATGAGTTATGATGATGTTTTGAGGATTGTTGGTATTTTTGGAATACAATACAGATAATTGCTGTTGAGTTCAATTCGTCATTTGAGAATGGGAAATGTGAATTATGGTAAGGATCTATTTGGTATGGATTGCCATGGATTGGTAAGGTTATGACGGTAAGTTTACATTTGTGGTATTCTTATAGTATTATTACATTGGTATGTAATTATTAATGATGATGTGATCGATATCATTGTTGAGTATTGTGGCTGACCCCGTCGTGGGCTTTATTTTTAGGTACTCGTAGATCGAGCTAGTAGCAGTCGTGAAGGGGTGAGCTTGGTGATACTGGCTTTGGTATTTATTTGAGTGTCGAGTATTCTTTTCTGGTTGTATTTTTCTGCTGCAAATGTGTATTTTGAATTGTGTTTTATCCGCTGCGTGTGTATATTTCAAAATGGATTTTCGGTATTTTTACCAACTCGTGTGTATTTTAAATGGCCTTTTGGAACTTTGTGAACTTGGGTTATTTCGTTAAAACCTTTTTCCAAACTATTTTGTCGGTATGTTTAAGGGGTGGCTTAACGTACACTTTGAACTGTCGAGATTTGGCATTTCGCCTTGTACTTTCAAATGGTATTTTATTACGGTATTTGAGAACTATGTTTTTGAAGATATTTGAGTATTTAAAATATTACCGTCATTGGCCTTTTGGCATTTTTAAATGGTTTTGTAAATAGTTTTTAGCCTAGTGGGTTCCGGCGCGGGACCCACGGCGCTGTAATATCCCGGATGGTTTTAGGGGTGTTACAGAAGATGGTATCGGAGATTTGGGTTTTGTGAACCTAGGCATGTGTGTTATGTGGCTCTACCGGTACGGTAGTAGCGTGGCTTTTGAAAATGATTTTTCTGACTTTTGAGTCGAATCGATTTTTGGAGGTTCCAAAATTTTTGAGATCTTTTCAAATTGCTATTTCTGATATTGGTGTGTGTTGGTTGTGTTGAGACTTCGTATGGGAGTCGTGTGCTAGTATCACGGGAGATCATCGGGTTCACGCACCTGTAAGTATATCGTTTTGGTTTTTCACTTGTGGCGACGATTGATTGTTTCATGATGAGTTGGAAATTTTGGGTTGATCTGTTGTTTGTGGCAGGTTGCAAGTTTCGAGGACGAAACTTATTTTAAGGGGGGTAGTATGTAATACCCAGATTTTCAGTATAAATTTTTCGCGTTATTTTATCTGAGGTATATGGTATAGCTTGGTATCTATACAGTATGGATAAATTAAATTGAGAACTAAGACAGCTGTATTTGTACTGATATAACTGTCGTAGTAGTTCGACAACTATTTTGAGGATATCGTGTATCAGGTTATCGTACTTTTGATATTGGGTATATCATATGATGATGTTATTCGATTCAGTACATGTATTCAGTATGCCGTATGTTCGTATTTTGGTATGTCGAGACGGACGAGGAGAGTTGGAAATTGGCTAAGTATAGCCTAATTAGAGCGCGCTAATGTTCAAGTATAGCGCACGCTATCGTTCATGGTAAGCGCACGCTAGAGGCGGAATGTAGCGCACGCTAATGCAGTCAGATCGGAAGGAATCTGCGTGTGGACCCGGCTACTTTCGGCGCGTGTTCGGATATGGTCAACGGTTGTTTGTACTGAAGTATTAGCGCATGCTAAAGCATGAGGCTTAACGTACGCTAATTGTAGATCGGTCAAAGAGAATCTTATACTTGTCAGATCGGCATGTGGGGGCAGATGCGGTAGGTAGACTGTAGCAAGTCAACTTATGTTAGCGCACGCTAAATGCAAGGACTTGCGTACGCTAGACAGTGTAAGTTACGTACGCCAATGCATGGGCATTACGTACGTAAGCTCATGTGCAAAGTAAGGCAGTAGCCTCTGGACTGCCCGATAGCGCACGCTATCAAGGAAGGATAGCGCACGCTAGGGATGTAGCGCATGCTAAATAGATGTTTTAGCGCACGCTAGTAATGTGCAGTATATAAAGGGACAGTCGGGTGTTAAGATGCATTTTCGGCCATTCTTTCCCTTATTTCGATAGAGAGAGTTCTTAGAGAGAAGTTCTACGTTCCAAACACTTGAGTTGATCGTCCTTAACAACATTGGAGTTTGGAAACAATTGGAAACGGATTCAACCTTGGGATTCAATCCATTTGTTCAAAGAGGTAATTGCTCTTCACTTTGGGATTTTGTTTTGAATTGTATATGATGTTCTTGAGTTGATAATTGTCATGTATATGAGCTGATGAGTATATGATTATGGGATGGATTACTGAGTTATGTTGATAATATTGTTGATATGTGGATATTGATATGATTCGTGTGGTTTGGAATGGTGTTGTTCTTCTTCAAGAGATATGTTGATTAAAATCTCCCTTCATTTCGGGTTTTGATGTTGTCGTTATTATTTACTTCGTATGATGATGATCATGCAAGTGATTATAATTCTTGGTTTATATGATATGATTAAGAAGATTATATGTTGAAACGTTAGTAGAAATGAGATTTGGACACTTGTTTGAAAAGTAATGTGTATA
Source organism: Orobanche coerulescens (assembly GCA_033398695.1). Taxonomy (NCBI): domain Eukaryota; kingdom Viridiplantae; phylum Streptophyta; class Magnoliopsida; order Lamiales; family Orobanchaceae; genus Orobanche; species Orobanche coerulescens. The sequence goes on along the minus strand of CM065805.1, from coordinate 105,935,459 downwards.
AGGTTCGACTTTGGAAAATCGCCACCGATTCTTGAAAACTCCAGAAATTCTGAAACATAATAGTATGATAGAGCATCGAGTTATCTTTCTAATGGTTCAAACGGTGAGTTAATCGGTGTAACGCTCCAAACCAGGCGGATATTACAGTGCCGTGAATCCCCGACTGGGACCCACCAGGCAAATGAAAATGATGAATTAAATAATATAATTGTAGTACCGAACCACATTATATTACCAAGTACTCCGATGAGGATTTTAAGTACAACACACCAGGACAAAACCGAATACTAGTATATTTTATATGGAGATAAAATACACCACCCTGAACAATTAAACATCTCAAACGGAATTTGCAGCGGAAAATACAAATGACGGAAATGACTTAAATGACTGAAACAAACGGAATGACTGGGGCCCCCTACTAGTATCACTGGGACTCCTCGCCGCCAACATGCTCTTCCCGTGCCTTTGCCTTGCCGTGACCTGAAAACAAAAATCCCCCAACAGGGTCAGTTACATAGAACAACAATCCTCAAGGGTTGAAATTATACAATCATGAATTAACTGAAGTTATGAAATATCCTTAGTTATGAATTACGCTGAAGAGGAGTATCATAGTACGCCCGTAATGTTCTGTGCAAGTGTACAAGACGAATGACCGGACACACCCGTCCTTGTACCTAATTAGTCTCATGGAGGTAAGCGTTACCGTGTGCACGATCCAACGTATCGGTGAACCCAATTCATGACCATCGTGTGCCCGACTAAGAATTCCACACAGCCACACCCGGACACGCAATATGAACCCAGAAGGTCATATGAACGAGAATGACCACAATGAAAATCAATGAATAATAATTCGACAAGGCCAAGATGACTCACCGAGATGAAAATAATAGTGACGTGATTGATAACCCAATGAAATGATTTGGAACTGTCGTTCCTCGTGAATAAAATGATTATTCGACAATTACAAGTCTCAATATGATTAATACCATGATGAATGAGTTATGATTATGAGCAATCAACAACAAAAGGAATGAGTATCCTTTTAACCGAGTAAGAATTAACTTACACAATACCGATGACAATGTCCTTCCACGAACAACGTCCTAATCGAGATACCGGTCGCTCGAACAACCTTGAATAACAATAATTACCAACAACCGATCAATACATGTGTCAAGCAACAAAACACGACTAACCCAAAAGTCGATACAACGATAATCAAACTCATAGGGGCATTGTAACGAATACGTAACCAACCACACAACTTCGAAAATATCCAATCCCGAATATATCGAAACCAACACCAAAATGAGTATTTCGAACTATCAAAACACTTCAATGATATCAATGATCCGATAGGAATCCACAATTCAAGATTACAACCACATCAATCGGAAAATCCCCAATTAACCGAAGTCAACCCCAAGGGTTCTTGAAATAATTCCGAAAATAGCCATTAAATCCGTAGGAATATATTTATCCAAGGTAGATAATCCATATCTAATATATTCCAATGATAATCCAAGCTTACACGAAGAAATTGGAAGGAAAAACCCAAAAATCCGAAATTCTAGATCCAAGAGATTAATACCTTAGATTCGATGTGATGAGGATGTTGAAATGATGATTAATCCAAAAGATAAGATTGAAGATGATGCTTGATGATTACTCCTCGAAGAACGCTCTCCAAATCGCCCGGAATCGCCCGAAACCGCCGAAGAAACGAAGAGAAGTGATAAATGACGGATTAAGGACTGAACTATCCTATTTATAGCAATCCCAGTTTAGCGCGCGCTAGCCCCAGTTCTTAGTGTGCGCTAACGGGTGTTTTGGGTAGTCCAGTACCCACTGTCCGAACACGGTAGCGTGCGCTACGTACCTTTTGTAGCGTGCGCTACAACCATACCATTAGCGTGCGTTAATACCCATGGTTAGCGTGCGCTAACGAATTATTAGATGCCCAGTACTGGAATCCAGAAACCGTCTGTCCTCTGATCTGACCTCGGTAGCGTGCGCTACAACCAATATTTAGCGTGCGCTACTACACCGTTTGCGTACGCTAAATATCACTCATAGCGTGCGCTATGAATTAATCCAGTGCAGTCCAGTAGCCACTGGACTCAACCTGATCCGTCCTTAGCGCACGCTACAGCAATTATTAGTGTGCGCTACTACAACCCACTAGCGCGCGCTACTTACCACTCGTAGCGTGCGCTACTTATAACTCACTGCGGTCGGTACCTTCCGGATCGCAGCTGTGGTAACATTAGCGTGCGCTAATGCTGAGTGGTAGCGTGCGCTACCTGTACTCAATTAGCGTGTGCTAGAAAGAGTACGTAGCGTGCGCTACTCCTCACGCACAGCCCACAATGAAAATGACAATGATGATAAACGCGGCACGAAACTCCAATTAGATTAGTGATGAATGACGATTGATACACGATACAATTACTCTGAACGATGAATACCATGATTGAATATGAGTGACAAATGATGATTAATGAGTGAAATTATTGAATGATACATACAGAATGATAATTACTGAATTACAACCGGGTATTACAATCGGAGTCCTGGTGAGTGAGTTATGCTCAAAATGGCAAAAACTATACTGTTTGTATTCTGAGAACAGGTAGCGCACGCTATTGATGAAGTTAGCGTACGCTAACGTGCCTGGACGTATAAAAACGTACAGCAGTCGGGAATTTCATTTCCCAACCCTTCCTACACGATCCCCTTTCATCCCAAATCACCCAAACTTGGTTTTTAACCCCTAAACCTCAGATTTTGAGTTGGTTTATCAAGTGATAACGTCTAGGAAAGCTTCGAACAAGGATTATAACATCATTCTTGATTCTTTCGCCGGATTTAAGGTAATTGGCTTGAACTCTAATACTTTGGGATGTTTGAGATTCTTGATATATTTGGGTTGTTTAGTTCGTATCGATGGCTAGAATCATATAATGTTGAAGGATATATATGTTTATGATTGTGTTCTTCGTGTTCTTGATGTGGTTGGTGTTTATTGATTGATGATTCGAATATACCTTTGAATTCCGCCTTCAAGGTGTTTGATTGAAGTTTTGATAGAGAAATTGATTGGAATACTTTAGTTAAGTTTGTATACTCGCCTTTTCAAATCGATATATGGACTTTGCGGAATCATGGGAATGAATTCGTAATTATTTGAGTTAGATTGATTGGACTTGTATTTAATCAAGATATTTTGGAATCGTTAGGATTGTGGATTGGTTATACTGGTTGTTGATTATTATCGAATGTGTGTTAATCGATTATTGCAATAGGTGGTGATAATTGATCGTTGATTACGACCATTGTGTTGCGGTTGAGGTTGAAGAGTTTGTAGATTGCTTTTGGTTGGGGCTGAGGAGCTCGTAGACGAAGGCAATGGAGCTTGGTAACAACTTCGTGGTATCGGTATCGAGGCAAGTTTATACTTGTTCAGTTTATAATATTTTATGAATGGTTTCGTTTTCATTTCATTTATAATTCGTATAGCAATGTTGTTAGAAATGTAAGTTGTCGGATAATGAGTTGTATATCGTGCTCTAGTTTATATTAAATCATAAGGTATATGATTTAATTGTGTTCAAGGAAGACGTGAGTTATCTTTAGTCAAGGATATAGAATATCGGATATCGAGGATAGTTATCGTGATGACATAAGTATCGGGATAAAGGTTTATTGGTATTGAATGGATGGTACCTTATTTGAGATTATTCGTATAACTGTGTATTCGTTCAGGGATGTTGTTCGTGGAAAGGATGTTGTCTTTGGCTTTGAGGTAATTTATGTTCAGTTATGAGATAATTATTATGTTGAGTTGTTGTATATGTTGTACGTTGAGGCTTCGTGTATTGAGATTCGTATTGGTTGTTCATTGAGGGGTGTTGATCCCAGGACTATTGTTGGTATTAATGGTTGTGTTGATCATCTCATTGAGGGATGTTGATCCCAGAACTGTTGTCTGAGATTGTTGATCGTATGGATTATCCTTTGGGGTTTGTGATCCCAGGATTGTTGTTTTGAATATTGATTAGTCGTGTCGACTTTTCTTTGTCAGATTCTCGTTGTTCACTTCGGTGAGTCTTTTGATCCTTATTGAATATGTAATTCTTGAGTTTCGTTGTCATGTTGCATCGTGACATATCTGGAGTCATATCTGCATGCCGATTGGTTATTGTGTAGGATTTTTAGCCAGGCACATGATGGTTATGCGTGGATATTTCCGCATTGAACCGTGTCCACGAGACGTAGTTCGTGAGGCTAATTAGGTACAAGACCACACGTGTATTTGATCAATACCCGGGGTAGCTTGTGCACGGACACATTTCCGGATCTGGCGTACTGTGACGTCCATCTTTTGAGCCATATTGTTGGGTCGTTCATAGTCTATGTATGATTGGATATGTTCGACGGTTTGCGACTGGTTGTTCATACGCCCGATGGGTATGTTTGACAGTCAGAGTTATTTCTTTGAGATCCATTATTGTTGATCATTTGGAGTCTACCTTGTTGAGGGTATTATCGGTTATTGTTGGTCCTTTGTTGATCATTTGGAGTCTACCTTGTTGAGGGTATTCTCGGTTATTGTTGATCCTTTGTTGATCGTGTTGGGAGTTTACCATGTTGAGGGTACTCTAGGTTATCATTGATCCTTTGTTGGTCATATTGGAGTTATCATGTCGATGATATTCTCAGTGATGTGTTGGTTGATCATTGTTATTGATCGTATGAGCATTCGGACTGTACGTCGATGTCTCGGGATTTGTTATCATTATCATGTGGTAGTTTATCTACAGATATGTTGTGTATTATTGGTTTATCCAGGTTGGGATTTGATTGTGTAATCCGGCGGACCGGATTTGGCACAAATTGGATTATTTCCGCACTTATGAGTTATGATGATGTTTTGAGTTATCTTTGGTCAAGGATATAGAATATTGGATATCGAGGATAGTTATCATGATGACATAAGTATCGGGATAAAGGTTTATTGGTATTGAATGGATGGTGCCTTATTTGAGATTATTCGTATAACTGTTTATTCGTTCAGGGATGTTGTTCGTGGAAAGGATGTTGTCTTTGGCTTGGAGGTAATTTATGTTCAGTTATGAGATAATTATTATGTTGAGTTGTTGTATATGTTGTACGTTGAGGCTTCGTGTATTGATATTCGTATTGGTTGTTCGTTGAGGGGTGTTGATCCCAGGACTATTGTTGGTATTAATGGTTGTGTTAATCATCTCATCGAGGGATGTTGATCCCCGAACTGTTGTCTGAGATTGTTGATCGTATGGATTATCCTTTGGGGTTTGTGATCCCAGGATTGTTGTTTTGAATATTGATTAGTGGTGTCGACTTTTCTTTGTCAGATTGTCGTTGTTCACTTCGGTGAGTCTTTTGATCCTTATTGAATATGTAATTCTTGAGTTTCGTTGTCATGTTGCATCGTGACATATCTGGAGTCATATCTGCGTGCCGATTGGTTATTGTGTAGGATTTTTAGAAGGGCACATGATGGTTATGCGTGGATATTTCCGCATTGAACCGTGCACACGAGATGTAGTTTGTGAGGCTAATTAGGTACAAGACCACACGTGTATTTGATCGATACCTGGGGTGGCTTGTGCACGGAAACATTTCCGGATCTGGCGTACTGTGACGTCCATCTTTTGAGCTATATTGTTGGGTCGTTCATAGTCCATGTATGATTGGATATGTTCGACGGTTTGGGACTGGTTGTTCATACGCCCGAGGGGTATGTTCGACAGATAGAGTTATTTCTTTGAGATCCATTATTGTTGATCATTTGGAGTCTACCTTGTTGAGGGTATTCTCGTTTATTGTTGGTCCTTTGTTGATCATTTGGAGTCTACCTTGTTGAGGGTATTCTCGGTTATTATTGTTCCTTTGTTGATCGTGTTGGGAGTTTACCATGTTGAGGGTACTCTCGGTTATCATTGATCCTTTGTTGGTCATATTGGAGTTATCATGTCGATGATATTCTCAGTGATGTGTTGGTTGATCATTGTTATTGATCGTATGAGCATTCGGACTATACGTCGATGTCTCGGGATTTGTTATCATTATCATGTGGAGGTTGATCTACAGATATGTTGTGTATTATTGGTTTATCCAGGTTGGGATTTGATTGTGTAATCCGACGGACCGGATTTGGCACAGATTGGATTATTTCCGCACTTATGAGTTATGATGATGTTTTGAGTTATCTTTGGTCAAGGATATAGAATATCGGATATCGAGGATAGTTATCGTGATGACATAAGTATCGGGATAAAGGTTTATTGGTATTGAATGGATAGTACCTTATTTGAGATTATTCGTATAACTGTGTATTCGTTCAGGGATGTTGTTCGTGGAAAGGATGTTGTCTTTGGCTTTGAGGTAATTTATGTTCAGTTATGAGATAATTATTATGTTGAGTTGTTGTATATGTTGTACGTTGAGGGTTCGTGTATTGAGATTCGTATTGGTTGTTCGTTGAGGGGTGTTGATCCCAGGACTATTGTTGGTATTAATGGTTGTGTTGATCATCTCATCGAGAGATGTTGATCCCAGAACTGTTGTCTGAGATTGTTGATCGTATGGATTATCCTTTGGGGTTTGTGATCCCAGGATTGTTTCTTTGAGTAGTGATTAGTCGTGTCGACTTTTCTTTGTCAGATTGTTGTTGTTCACTTCGGTGAGTCTTTTGATCCTTATTGAATATGTAATTCTTGAGTTTCGTTGTCATGTTGCATCGTGACATATCTGGAGTCATATCTGCGTGCCGATTCGTTATTGTGTAGGATTTTTAGCCGGGCACTTGATGGTTATGCGTGGATATTTCCGCATTGAACCATGCACACGAGACGTAGTTCGTGAGGCTAATTAGGTACAAGACCACACGTGTATTTGATCGATACCTGGGGTGGCTTGTGCACGGACACATTTCCGGATTTGGCGTACTATGACGTCCATCTTTTGAGCCATATTGTTGGGTCGTTCATAGTCCATGTTTGATTGGATATGTTCGACGGATTGCGACTGGTTGTTCATACGCCCAAGGGGTATGTTCGACAGTCAGAGTTATTTCTTTGAGATCCATTATTGTTGATCATTTGGAGTCTACCTTGTTGAGGGTATTCTCGGTTATTGTATGTCCTTTGTTGATCATTTGGAGTCTACCTTGTTGAGGGTATTCTCGGTTATTGTTGATCCTTTGTTGATCGTGTTGGGAGTTTACCATGTTGAGGGTACTCTCGGTTATCATTGATCCTTTGTTGGTCATATTGGAGTTATCATGTCGATGATATTCTCAGTGATGTGTTGGTTGATCATTGTTATTGATCGTATGAGGATTCGGACTGTACGTTGATGTCTCGGGATTTGTTATCATTATCATGTGGTAGTTGATCTACAGATATGTTGTGTATTATTGGTTTATCCAGGTTGGGATTTGATTGTGTAATCCGACGGACCGGATTTGGCACAGATTGGATTATTTCCGCACTTATGAGTTATGATGATGTTTTGAGTTATCTTTGGTCAAGGATATAGAATATCGGATATCGAGGATAGTTATCGTGATGACATAAGTATCGGGATAAAGGTTTATTGGTATTGAATGGATAGTACCTTATTTGAGATTATTCGTATAACTGTGTATTCGTTCAGGGATGTTGTTCGTGGAAAGAATGTTGTCTTTGGCTTTGAGGTAATTTATGTTCACTTATGAGATAATTATTATGTTGAGTTGTTGTATATGTTGTACGTTGAGGCTTCGTGTATTGAGATTCGTATTGGCTGTTCGTTGAGGGGTGTTGATCTAAGGACTATTGTTGGTATTAATGGTTGTGTTGATCATCTCATCGAGGGATGTTGATCCCAGAACTGTTGTTTGAGATTGTTGATCGTATGGATTATCCTTTGGGGTTGGTGATCCCAGGATTGTTGTTTTGAATATTGATTAGTCGTGTCGACTTTTCTTTGTCAGATTGTTGTTGTTCACTTCGGTGAGTCTTTTGATCCTTAGTGAATATGTAATTATTGAGTTTCGTTGTCATGTTGCATCGTGACATATCTGGAGTCATATCTGCGTGCCGATTGGTTATTGTGTAGGATTTTTAGCCGGGCACATGATGGTTATGCGTGGATATTTCCGCATTGAACCGTTCACACGAGACGTAGTTCGTGAGGCTATTTAGGTACAAGACCACACTTGTATTTGATCGATACCTGGGGTGGCTTGTGCACGGACACATTTCTAGATCTGGCGTACTGTGACGTCCATCTTTTGAGCCATATTGTTGGGTCGTTCATAGTCCATGTATGATAGGTTATGTTCGATGGTTTGGAACTGGTTGTTCATACGCCCGAGGGGTATGTTCGACAGTCAGAGTTATTTCTTTGAGATCCATTATTGTTGATCATTTGGAGTCTACCTTGTTGACGGTATTCTCGTTTATTGTTGGTCCTTGGTTGATCATTTGGAGTCTACCTTGTTGAGGGTATTCTCGGTTATTATTGATCCTTTGTTGATCGTGTTGGGAGTTTACCACGTTGAGGGTACTCTCGGTTATCATTGATCCTTTGTTGGTCATATTGGAGTTATCATGTCGATGATTTTCTCAGTGATGTGTTGGTTGATCATTGTTATTGATCGTATGAGGATTCGGACTATACGTCGATGTCTCGGGATTTGTTATCATTACCATGTGGTAGTTGATCTACTGATATGTTATGTATTATTGGTTTATCTAGGTTGGGATTTGATTGTGTAATCCGACAGACCGGATTCGGCACAGATTGGATTATTTCCGCACTTATTAGTTATGATGATGTTTTGAGTTATCTTTGGTCAAGGATATAGAATATCGGATATCGAGGATATTTATCGTGATGACATAAGTATCGGGATAAAGGTTTATTGGTATTGAATGGATGGTACCTTATTTGAGATTGTTCGTATAACTGTGTATTCGTTCAGGGATGTTGTTCGTGGAAAGGATGTTGTCTTTGGCTTTGAGGTAATTTATGTTCAGTTATGAGATAATTATTATGTTGAGTTGTTGTATATGTTGTACGTTGAGGCTTCGTGTATTGAGATTCGTATTGGTTGTTCGTTGAGGGGTGTTGATCCCAGGACTATTGTTGGTATTAATGGTTGTGTTGATCATCTCATCGAGGGATGTTGATCCCAGAACTGTTGTCTGAGATTGTTGATCGTATGGATTATCCTTTGGGGTTTGTGATCCCAGGATTGTTGTTTTGAATATTGATTAGTCGTGTCGACTTTTCTTTGTTAGATTGTCGTTGTTCACTTCGGTGAGTCTTTTGATCCTTATTTAATATGTAATTCTTGAGTTTCGTTGTCATGTTGCATCGTGACATATCTGGAGTCATATCTGCGTGCCGAATGGTTATTGTGTAGGATTTTTATCCGGGCATATGATGGTTATGCGTGGATATTTCCGCATTGAACCATGCACACGAGACGTAGTTCGTGAGGCTAATTAGGTACAATACCACACGTGTATTTGATCGATACCTGGGGTGGCTTGTGCACGGACACATTTCCGGATCTGGCGTTCTGTGACGTCCATATTTTGAGCCATATTGTTGGGTCGTTCATAGTCCATGTATGATTGGATATGTTCGACGGTTTGCGACTGGTTGTTCATACGCCCGAGGGGTATGTTCGACAGTCAGAGTTATTTCTTTGAGATCCATTATTGTTGATCATTTGGAGTCTACCTTGTTGAGGGTATTCTCGGTTATTGTTGTTCCTTTGTTGATCATTTGGAGTCTACCTTGTTGAGGGTATTCTCGGTTATTGTCGATCCTTTGTTGATCGTGTTGGGAGTTTACCATGTCGAGGGTAATCTCGGTTATCATTGATCCTTTGTTGGTCATATTGGAGTTATCATGTCGATGATATTCTCAATGATGTGTTGGTTGATCATTGTTATTGATCGTATGAGGATTCAGACTGTACGTCGATGTCTCGGGATTTGTTATCATTATCATGTGGTAGTTGATCTACATATATGTTTTGTATTATTGGTTTATCCAGGTTGGGATTTGATTGTGTAATCCGACGGACCGGATTTGGCACAGATTGGATTATTTCCGCACATATGAGTTATGATGATGTTTTGAGTTATCTTTAGTCAAGGATATAGAATATCGGATATCGAGGATAGTTATCGTGATGACATAAGTATCGGGATAAAGGTTTATTGGTATTGAATGGATGGTACCTTATTTGAGATTATTCGTATAACTGTGTATTCTTGCAGGGATGTTGTTCATGGAAAGGATGTTGTCTTTGGCTTTGAGGTAATTTATGTTCAGTTATGAGATAATTATTATGTTGAGTTGTTGTATATGTCGTACGTTGAGGCTTCATGTATTGAGATTCGTATTGGTTGTTCGTTGAGGGGTGTTGATCCCAGGACTATTGTTGGTATTAATGGTTGTGTTGATCATCTCATCGAGGGATGTTAATCCCAGAACTGTTGTCTGAGATTGTTGATTGTATGGATTATCCTTTGGGGTTTGTGATCCCAGGATTGTTGTTTTGAATATTGATTAGTCGTGTCGACTTTTCTTTGTCAGATTGTCGTTGTTCACTTCGGTGAGTCTTTTGATCCTTATTGAATATGTAATTCTTGAGTTTCGTTGTCATGTTGCATCGTGACATATCTGGAGTCATATCTGCGTGCCGATTGGTTATTGTGTAGGATTTTTAGCCGGGCACATGATGGTTATGCGTGGATATTTCCGCATTGAACCGTGCACACGAGACGTAGTTCGTGAGGCTAATTAGGTACAAGACCACACGTGTATTTGATCGATACCCGGGGTGGCTTGTGCACGGACACATTTCCGGATCTGGCGTACTGTCACGTCCATCTTTTGAGCCATATTGTTGGGTCGTTCATAGTCCATGTATGATTGGATATGTTCGACGGTTTGCAACTGGTTGTTCATACGCCCGAGGGGTATGTTCGACAGTCAGAGTTATTTCTTTTAGATCCATTATTGTTGATCATTTGGAGTCTACCTTGTCGAGGGTATTCTCGGTTATTGTTGGTCCTTTGTTGATCATTTGGAGTCTATCTTGTTGAGGCTATTCTCGGTTATTGTTGGTCCTTTGTTGATCATTTGGAGTCTACCTTGTTGAGGGTATTCTCGGTTATTGTTGATCCTTTGTTGATCGTGTTGGGAGTTTACCATGTTGAGGGTACTCTCGGTTATCATTGATCCTTTGTTGGTCATATTGGAGTTAGCATGTCGATGATATTCTCAATGATGTGTTGGTTGATCATTGTTATTGATCGTATGAGGATTCAGACTGTACGTCGATGTCTCGGGATTTGTTATCATTATCATGTGGTAGTTGATCTACAGATATGTTGTGTATTATTGGTTTATCCAGGTTGGGATTTGATTGTGTAATCCGACGGACCGGATTTGGCACAGATTGGATTATTTCCGCACTTATGAGTTATGATGATGTTTTGAGTTATCTTTAGTCAAGGATATAGAATATCGGATATCGAGGATAATTATCGTGATGACATAAGTATCGGGATAAAGGTTTATTGGTATTGAATGGATGGTACCTTATTTGAGATTATTCGTATAACTGTGTATTCGTGCAGGGATATTATTCGTGGAAAGGATGTTGTCTTTGGCTTTGAGGTAATTTATGTTCAGTTATGAGATAATTATTATGTTGAGTTGTTGTATATGTTGTACGTTGAGGCTTCGTGTATTGAGATTCGTATTGGTTGTTCGTTGAGGGGTGTTGATCCCTGGACTATTGTTGGTATTAATGGTTGTGTTGATCATCTCATCGAGGGATGTTAATCCCAGAACTGTTGTCTGAGATTGTTGATTGTATGGATTATCCTTTGGGGTTTGTGATCCCAGGATTGTTGTTTTGAATATTGATTAGTCGTGTCGACTTTTCTTTGTCAGATTGTCGTTGTTCACTTCGGTGAGTCTTTTGATCCTTATTGAATATGTAATTCTTGAGTTTCGTTGTCATGTTGCATCGTGACATATCTGGAGTCATATCTGCGTGCTGATTGGTTATTGTGTAGGATTTTTACCCGGGCACATGATGGTTATGCGTGGATATTTCCGCATTGAACCGTGCACACGAGACGTAGTTCGTGAGGCTAATTAGGTACAAGACCACACGTGTATTTGATCGATACCCGGGGTGGCTTGTGCACGGACACATTTTCGGATCTGGCGTACTGTCACATCCATCTTTTGAGCCATATTGTTGGGTCGTTCATAGTCCATGTATGATTGGATATGTTCGACGGTTTGCGACTGGTTGTTCATACGCCCGAGGGGTATGTTCGACAATCAGAGTTATTTCTTTGAGATCCATTATTGTTGATCATTTGGAGTCTACCCTTTTGAGGGTATTCTCGGTTATTGTTGGTCCTTTGTTGATCATTTGGAGTCTATCTTGTTCAGGGTATTCTCGGTTATTGTTGATCCTTTGTTGATCGTGTTGGGAGTTTACCATGTTGAGGGTACTTTCGGTTATCATTGATCCTTTGTTGGTCATATTGGAGTTATCATGTCGATGATATTCTCAGTGATGTGTTGGTTGATCATTGTTATTGATCGTATGAGCATTCGGACTGTACGTCGATGTCTCGGGATTTGTTATCATTATCATGTGGTAGTTGATCTACAGATATGTTGTGTATTATTGGTTTATCCAGGTTGGGATTTGATTGTGTAATCCGACGGACCGGATTTGGCACAGATTGGATTATTTCCGCACTTATGAGTTATGATGATGTTTTGAGGATTGTTGGTATTTTCAAATGGTATTTTATGACGGTATTTGAGAACTATGCTTTTGAAGATATTTGAGTATTTAAAGTATTACCGTCATTGGCCTTTTGGCATTTTTAAATGGTTTTGTAAATGGTTTTTAGCCTGTGGGTTCCGGCACGGGACCCACGGCACTGTAATATCCCGGATGGTTTTAGGGGTGTTACAGAAGATGGCATCAAAGCTTTGGGTTTTGTGAACCCAGGCGTGTGTGTTATGTGGCTCTACCGGTACGGTAGTAGCGTGGCTTTTGAAAATGAATTTTCTGACTTTTGAGTCGAATCGATTTTTGGAGGTTCCAAAATTTTTGAGATCTTTTCAAATTGCTATTTGTGATATTGGTGTGTGTTGGTTGTGTTGAGACTTCGTATGGGAGTCGTGTGCTAGTATCACGGGAGATCATCGGGTTCACACACCTGTAAGTATATCGTTTTGGTTATTCGCTTGTGGCGACGATTGATTGTTTTCATGATGAGTTGGAAATTTTGGGTTGATCTGTTGTTTGTGGCAGGTTGCAAGTTTCGAGGACGAAACTTATTTTAAGGGGGGTAGTATGTAATACCCAGATTTTCAGTATAAATTTTTCGCGTTATTTTATCTGAGGTATATAGTATAGCTTGGTATCTATACAGTATGGATAAAATAAATTGAGAACTAAGACAGCTGTATTTGTACTGATATAACTGTCGTAGTGGTTCGACAATTATTTTGAGGATATCGTGTATCAGGTTATCGTACTTTTGATATTGGGTATATCATATGATGATGTTATTTGATTCAGTACATGTATTCAGTATGCCGTATGTACGTATTTTGGTAAGTCGAGACGGACGAGGAGAGTTGGAAATTGGCTAAGTATTGCCTGATTAGTGCGCGCTAATGTTCAAGTATAGCGCACGCTAGAAGCGGAATGTAGCGCACGCTAATGCAGTCAGATCGGAAGGAATCTGCGTGTGGACCCAGCTACTTTCGGCACGTGTCCGGATATGGTCAACGGTTGTTTGTCCTGAAGTATTAGTGAATGCTAAAGCACGAGGCTTAACGCACGCTAATTGTAGATCGGTCAAAGAGAATCTTATACTTGTCAGATCGGCATGTGGGGGCACATGCGGTAGGTAGACTGTAGCAAGTCAACTGATGTTAGCGCACGCTAAATGCAAGGAATTGCGTATGCTAGACAATGTAAGTTACGTACGCTAATGCATGGGCATTACGTACGTAAGCTCGTGTGCGAAGCAAGGCAGTAGCCTCTGGACTGACCGATAGCGCACGCTATCAAGGAAGGATAGCGCACGCTAGGGATGTAGCGCACGCTCAATACAAGTGTTAGCACACGCTAGAGGGACAGCCGGGTGTTAAGATGCATTTTCGTCCATTCTTTCCCTTATTTCGATAGAGAGTGTTCTTAGAGAGAAGTTCTAGGTTCCAAACACTTGAGTTGATCGTCCTTAACAATATTGGAGTTTGGAAACGATTGGTAACGGATTCAACCTTGGGATTCAATCCATTCCTTCAAAGAGGTAATTACTCTTCACTTTGGGATTTTGTTTTGAATTGTATATGATGTTATTGAGTTGATAATTGTCATGTATATGAGCTGATGAGTATATGATTATGAGATGGATTACTGAGTTATGTTGATAATATTGTTGATATGCGGATATTGATATGATTCGTGTGGTTTGGAATGGTGTTGTTCTTCTTCAAAAGATATGTTGATTAATATCTCCCTTCATTTCGGGTTTTGATGTTGTCATTATTATTTACTTTGTATGATGATGATCATGCAAGTGATTATGATTCTTGGTTTATATGATATGATTAAGAAGATTATATGTTGAAACATTATTAGAAATGAGATTTGGACCCTTGTTTGAAAAGCAATGCGTATAAGGTTCGAATTTGGAAAATCGCAACCGATTCTTGAAAACTCCAAAAATTCTGAAACATAACAGTATGATAGAGCATCGAGTTATCTTTCTAATGGTTCAAACGGTGAGTTAATCGGAGTCCAGGTGAGTGAGTTATGCTAAAAATGGCAAAAACTATACTGTTTGTATTCTGAGAACAGGTAGCGCACGCTATTGATGAAGTTAGCATACGCTAACGTGCCTGGACGTATAAAAACGTACAGCAGTCGGGAATTTCATTTCCCAACCCTTCCTACACGATCCCCTTTCATCCCAAATCACCTAAACTTGGTTTTTAACCCCTAAACCTCATATTTTGAGTTGGTTTATCAAGTGATAATGTCTAGGAAAGTTTGGAACAAGGATTATAACATCATTTTTGATTCTTTCGCCGGATTTAAGGTAATTGGATTGAACTCTAATACTTTGGGATGTTTGAGATTCTTGATATATTTGGGTTGTTTAGTTCGTATCGATGGCTAGAATCATATAATGTTGAAGGATATATATGTTTATGATTGTGTTCTTCGTTTTCTTGATGTGGTTGTTGTTTATTGATTGATGATTCGAATTTACATTTGAATTCCGCCTTCAAGGTGTTTGATTGAAGTTTTGAAAGAGAAATTGATTGGAATACTTTAGTTAAGTTTGTATAATCGCCTTATCAAATCGATATATGGACTTTGCGGAATCATGGGAATGAATTCGTAATTGTTTGAGTTAAATTGATCGGACTTGTGTTTAATCAAGATATTTTGGAATCACTAGGATTGTGGATTGGTTATACCGGTTGTTGATTATTATCGAATGTGTGTTAATCGATTATTGCAATAGGTGGTGATAATTGATCGTTGATTACGACCATTGTGTTGCGGTTGAGGTTGAAGAGTTCGTAGATTGCTTTTGGTTGGGGCTGAGGAGCTCGTAGACGAAGGCAATGGAGTTTGGTAACAGCTTCGTGGTATCGGTATCGAGGCAAGTTTATACCTGTTCAGTTTATAATATTTGATGAATGGTTTCGTTTTCATTTCATTTATAATTCGTATAGCAATGTCGTTAGAAATGTAAGTTGTCGGATAATGAGTTGTATATCGTGCTCTGGTTTGTATTAAATCATAAGGTATATGATTTAATTGTGTTCAAGGAAGACGTGAGTTATCTTTGGTCAAGGATATAGAATATCGGATATCGAGGATAGTTATCATGATGACATAAGTATCGGGATAAAGGTTTATTGGTATTGAATGATGGTACCTTATTTGAGATTATTCGTATAATTGTGTATTCGTTCAGGGATGTTGTTCGTGGAAAGGATGTTTTCTTTGGCTTTGAGGTAATTTATGTTCAGTTATGAGATAATTATTATGTTGAGTTGGTGTATATGTTGTACGTTGAGGCTTCGTGTATTGAGATTCGTATTGGTTGTTCGTTGAGGGGTGTTGATCCCAGGATTATTGTTGGTATTAATGGTTGTGTTGATCGTCTCATCGAGGGATATTGATCCCAGAACTGTTGTCCCAGATTGTTGATCGTATGGATTATCCTTTGGGGTTTGTGATCCCAGGATTGTTGTTTTGAATATTGATTAGTCGTGTCGACTTTTCTTTGTCAGATTGTCGTTGTTAACTTCGGTGAGTCTTTTGATCCTTATTGAATATGTAATTCTTGAGTTTCGTTATCATGTTGCATCGTGACATTTCTGGAGTCATATCTGCGTGCCGATTGGTTATTGTGTAGGATTTTTAGTCGGGCACATGATAGTTATGCGTGGATATTGCGGCATTGAACCGTGCACACGAGACGTAGTTCGTGAGGCTAATTAGGTACAAGACCACACGTGTATTTGATCGATACCCGGGGTGGCTTGTGCACGGACACATTTCTGGATCTGGTGTACTGTGATGTCCATCTTTTGAGCCATATTGTTGGGTCGTTCATAGTCCATGTATGATTGGATATGTTCGACGGTTTGCGACTGGTTGTTCAAACGCCCGAGGGGTATGTTCGACAGTCAGAGTTATTTCTTTGAGATCCATTATTGTTGATCATTTGGAGTCTACCTTGTTGAGGGTATTCTCGGTTATTGTTGGTCCTTTGTTGATCATTTGGAGTCTACCTTGTTGAGGGTATTCTCGGTTATTATTGATCCTTTGTTAATCGTGTTGGGAGTTTACCATGTTGAGGGTACTCTCGGTTATCATTGATCCTTTGTTGGTCATATTGGAGTTATCATGTCGATGATATTCTCAGTGATGTGTTGGTTGATCATTGTTATCGATCGTATGAGCATTCGGACTGTACGTCGATGTCTCGGGATTTGTTATCATTATCATGTGGTAGTTGATCTACCGATATGTTGTGTATTATTGGTTTATCCAGGTTGGGATTTGATTGTGTAATCCGACAGACCGAATTTGGCACAGATTAGATTATTTCCGCACTTATGAGTTATGATGATGTTTTGAGGATTGTTGGTATTTTTGGAATACAGTACAGATAATTGCTGTTGAGTTCAATTCGTCATTTGAGAATGCGAAATGTGAATTATGGTAAGGATCGATTTGGTATGGATTGCCATGGATTGGTAAGGTTATGACGGTATGTTTACATTGGTAGTATTCTTATAGTATTATTACATTGGTATGTAATTATTTATGATGATGTGATCGATATCATTGTTGAGTATAGTGGCTGACCCCGCCGTGGGCTTTATTTTAGGTACTCGGAGATCGAGCTAGTAGCGGTCGTGAAGGGGTGAGCTTCCCGGGTGATACTGGCTATGGTATTTATTTGAGTGTCGAGTATTCTTTTCTGGTTGTATTTTTCTGCTGTAAATGTGTATTTTGAACTGTGTTTTATCCGTTGCGTGTGTATATTTCAAAATGGCTTTTCGGTATTTTTACCAACTTGTGTGTATTTTAAATGGATTTTTGGCACTTTGCGATCTTGGGTTATTTCGTTAAAACCTTTTTCCAAACTATTTTGTCGGTACGTTTAAGGGGTGGCTTAACATACACTTTGAACTTTCGAGATTTGGCATTTCGCCTTGTATTTACAAATGGTATTTTATGACGGTATTTGAGAACTATATTTTTGAAGATATTTGAGTATTTAAAATATTACCGTCATTGGCCTTTTGGCATTTTTAAATGGTTTTGTAAATGGTTTTAGCCTGGTGGGTTTCGACGCGGGACCCACGGCGCTGTAATATCCCTGATGGTTTTGGGGGTGTTACATACGTCATGTCCATCAATTTTTAAATTAATGTCGGTCCCAATTACAACCTCCACTATTTCATGTTTAGGTAGTTTTGAATAATTTGAAATCACGGGTTTCAAGACTTTAAATTCCATATGTCGTTTCACTAGTGAATATGAAATCATTTTAAATTCAGATAGGGCAAGAGGACTGAATACGATTTTGAAAAAGTTAAGTGTATGAATTGGATATGATTAAATTATTAATTGAAATCATATAATATATGTTGTATCAGCAAAAATACAGTGTTCCCTCTTGATTAGTACATACAAGATTCAATTCTTACAACAGTTGATGATTAGAGCTGCATTCAAGAGTCCTATAGTGTTCCCCATTTGTTAATGCACACTACAACTATAGGAAGGGAATTTTACCCACTTATTCATACAGTAAGGATATGACTTAAAATTATGTGTGCGCAATTAATAATTATGGACATTGTATTCATGTGTCTTATAGCATTCCTCCTTAGCTGATGAGTATTAAAATACTTACAGGGCTTAATCGAGCTGTAACATTCCTAATTATTGGCAGAGCAGACGGGATCTCTGTTGGGATTCAGTGCCTAAAACGAAGGCCCAGTGGAAGCGATAAACAAAAATAAGTTCAATCTGAATCCTTTAATAGGATCGATCAAGCTATGTATATATGAATATATAAAACTAAACAAGTGTGATACGAAATCACACCCTTGTAGTCCTTTGATTAAATGGTTGTGAAGATGGTCTCCTCCACAAATTCGATTCGCGAAGATTTTGGTGATCTTCCCCACGAATCCGATTCATCAAGCTTTTGAAATTACGAGCACCGAAAACTCCGTGCCTCTACTTTTCACGCGCCGGAAGTCGACCAGAATAACTCCCACCCTATTATCTTCCAAGGACACGGCTATAATAGGATGGTGAAGCTATAAAAATTGATGTATATACTCCAAGTATAGTTATCAATTTTAATCTCTCTCAATATTCTCTAAGAAGTTGATGAAGTGAAGAAGATAATGAAGAAGACAAGAAAACTTTTCTCTTTCTTCTCACTTGTGCTTTGCCGTGAGATTTTTCAAAAGGTAAGAGATTGGTTTTTATCTTTTCTTCCTTTTTCTCCTTTCAAATCCACCCTCAATTATTTTAATCCTCCCACATGCCTACTTCAATAATACTCAGTCTACCTACAATTAATGGAAGAGGACAAAAGGAAAGTGGGAGAAAAGAGGGGGGGCATCTAGAAGTTAGAAGGAGTTCGGTTCGTTTCGGACTGCTGTAAGTCATAACAGATAAACTCCATCTCGTTCCAATGTATGTATATCAATTAATTAATCCAATTAATTAATTTATATAAAATATATAATAATTAATTTCTCCAAGAAATAATTATACTCATGAATTAAATTAATCACCCAGTAATTTATTTAATTCATTAGGCCGTAAATTAATTGATCCAATAAATTAATTTAGACATTCAATGTCCCAAAATTAATTAGACATCTATTGTCCAATAAATTAGATATCCAATATCTAATATTCATAAAGAGAGAATAAGCTGGATTTATTCCGTCGTCTATCATAATGCGCGACTAGGTAGGTCCGTCTCAATTAGCAATGGGAGGGACCAAAGAGTGTTAGCACCAGCTAGTCAGCCCTGCGGCCTATACTGTAACCTAACTGATAATGAATGATTGGGATCATTCAAAAACCTTTTTGTTGTGAATATCAGTATACGTATATACCCTTCTTTCAAATGTCCTGATCAAGTTATAGGGTCACGGCGAGTCAAACCCTATCTATACTTGACACTATGCATGAGTTAATGCAAATCGAGATCACCGAGCTCTTATATATCTAATTCAATGGCTCCAATACTTTGGCCAAAGACTTATGATATTATTTGCCAATAACCGCACAGGACATATACACATTCACTAACAGGAGAAAGAATCCTATCTTGGTATTTAGTAGAACCTGCTACTTGCCCGTCAAGATGCACATCGAGGTTGACCGCCACCTTCCAGTTTTTTGGGTCGAACTACTCTAATGAAAATTTTAATGTCACAAGCACATCCCTACCAAATCCTCAAGTCGAAGGTTCACGAATACCTATCACAATCTTTCGATTCCATCATTGATTGTCTCGGAGTGAAATCCGTGTGATGAATCAAGGGTGAGTTGGTTTCAGTATTCTAATCTCATTAGCATACCTACAACATGTGATCCCACTAACCTTTGGTGACGACAGGCACTATCCAAGTCAAAGAACACGTTATACAAGTCTTCACATAAACTTAACACCTAGTCAAGTTTCATCGACTTGCGAACGATTAAGTATTTGAGCTATGAACCTTTCCAGTGCCGATCCCCTTCTCCAATAAGGAGTGGAATGTTTTGCTCTCAAATACACAGACTAGTTTATATATATATATATATATATATATATATATATATATATATTTACGATTCAGGAATGCCAGTGACTACTAGTAAATAAAGAAACATACAATTGCCTTATGATAATAATTTACATAATAACAAGTAAAACGCCTTCACTCTACCATCCTGTGAGTGGCATTCGAGGGCATACTCCTAAAAATCTCCCACTTGCACTTAATGCCACACATTATGGTATTTAATACCCATGTTCTCCGGATGACGCTCTAAGCTCATCTGAGAAAGTGGTTTGGTCAGTGGATCAGCGGCGTTGTCTACTGAGTCTACTCTATGCAACATAATGTATCTTTTGCGAACGAATTCTCTCACGAGATGATACTTTCTCTCAATGTGTTTTGTACCTTTGTGAAACCTCGGCTCCTAGGCCTGTGCTACCGCTCCATCATTATCATATAACAACGGAAAACAGGCAGCGCAGCACATAGTGTCACTTGAAGTTCACCTAGTAACTTCTTAATCCAAAACCCTTCCTTTGGAGGCCTCCAATGCCGCTTGATACTCAGCCTAATAGGTGGAATTAGTAGTCGCGCTATGCTTGGCACTATGCCAAGATACTGCTCCTCCATTAAGAGTAAAAATATAGCCAGAAGTACATATAGAGTCGTCTTTCTGTCCTTCGAAGTTTGAATCAGTGAAGCCCGTCACATTCAGTTCTCCACCACCATACATAAGAACTAGATCTCTAGTCCTTCTAAAGTACTTGAGAACGTTCTTTACAGCGGTCCAATGTCCCCTACCTGCGTTTGGCTCAAATCTACTTACCACGCTCATAGCATGCATAATGTCAGGTCTCGTACACAACATGGCATACATAAGGCTACCCATGGCTGAAGCATATGATATATGACTCATTTCCTTTCATTGTTCCTCACTTTGAGGACACATCTTCGAGGTGAGTTTTGTTCCATGCCGCATCGGTAGGAACCCTCTTTCAAAATCATCCATCTTAAATTACTTTAAGATCTTATCTATATAAAGATCTTGGGAAAGACATATCATTCTCTTCGCTCTATCTCGGTAGAGCCGAATCCCAAGAATATAGGTTGCTTCTCCCAAGTCTTTCATGGAGAACCTACTCGAAAGCCAAGCTTTTACAGAACTAAGCATTCCCACATTATTTCCTATTAGTAGAATGTCATCCGCATATAGTACTAAGAATGCGATCTTGCTCCCACTAACCCTCTTGCATACACAAGGTTCCTCTTCATTTTGCACGAAGTCAAACACTTTTACTGCCTCATCATAAATGAAGGTCCCAACTACGTGAAGCCTGCTACAGTCCATTTCACAAAGTCTACATCCACCATTGCTAGGTCATAGGTCGTGGGGTCCATCTCTTGACTATCACCTAGATCCTCATGGATTCCCAGTTCCTCCAGGTGCATAAAACCATACCTCTCAGGTAATTGAGATACCCTACTAGACCTAAGAGGTGGTTGTACTTGTGTTTCAGAAGGTTCGGTTCCAACTTCTTGTACAGGTGTCTCCTTAGGAGTTTCATTGTATTCTTACAAAGAAATACTTCTACCTGCTCCACCTTACTGAATGAACTCATCTTCCAGGAAGTGTGCTTGTAAAGCAATAATGATCTTTTGATCTTCGGGCTTGTAGAATAGATAACCCATCGTCCCAGATGGGAATCCAATGAAACGTCCCTTCATGGACCTAGATTCCAACTTCTTCACCTTAGTCTTCTTGACAATGGCGGGACATCCCCATATCCTAATATTATTAAGACTTGGTTTCCTTCCCTCCCGCATCTCATGTGCAGTTTTAGGAACGGACTTAGAAGGACATCTGCTCACGATATAAGTAGCGGTCAGGAGCGCATACCCCTATAGGTAAATTGGTAATTCAGTGTAGCTAAGCATGGAACGAGCCATGTCCAACAAGGTTCGGTTCCTACTTTTCGACACACTATTTAACTGTTGAGTTCCTGGAGGTGTTAGTTGTGACACTTCTATGCTCCTTTAGAAACTCATCAAACTTTGTACTCGTATATTCACCACCTCAGTCCGACCTAAGTGATTTGATATGATTACCAGTATGCTTTTCAACTAGGGCCTTAAATTCTTGAAATTTCTCAAAAGTCTCGAATTTGTGTTTCATTAAGTATACATAACCATACCTAGTATGATCATCTATAAACGTAATGAAATACTGATATCCATCACGTGCTATTTCCAAAGCACCATATACATCGGTATGGACTAATCTAAGTTTATCAGCGGCTCTTTCAGATATCCCGGTGAAGGGGGGACTTAAGGAAAGATTCACAGGTTGGGAAAAGGGATCCGATCCCAATGGACCCACACGTCTATCTTTTTCCATTTTGTAAACCTTTGGTATGACCAACATGACAAAGTCTAAGATGCTAATTCAAAACTTGATTAATTTCATTCCTACCACGATTCCTAGTCATAATATTCACAATGACTTCGTTATTTAGGTTTCGATGATATAATTCATTTAACAATGTGGCGGTGCCTACTAGTTTATTTCGAAAATAAATTTTGCAGGAACCATCACCATTGAAAAATGAAAGCTTTTCCGATCAATGAGCGGAATGGATACAATGTTCTTATGCCCCTTGGGAAACTCTAGTGCATCATCTAAAGTTAAAACAAAGTTGGATTCCAAATCCAAAAGAAGTGATCCTACATCAGTTGCTGCGACACTATGCCCGCTTCCGACAGTAATCATTCTTTCCCTAGCTCCAAGTTTTCTAGTTTGTTCTAGATCCTGATTCATGGTACAAATGTGAGAACTCGCACCTGAATCCAGTATCCAAGAAGTATAAAATACGGTAGCAGAACAATTCATTTCCAAAACTAAAAGTTCCGTACCTGAAGCCCCATGAAGAATCATACAGTCTGTTGCCTAGTGGCCCAGCTCACCGTATTTGAGACACGCGTCCGTTTTCTTCTTCTTGGTCTTAGGAAGCATCAGGGACTTGCCCTTACTCTTAATGTCCTTTCTTTCTGGGCCAACCTGCCCCCTGGACTTTTCTCCTTATTCGTCCAATCCACAAGAAATCACAAGGGCAGACTCCTTCATCCGCAAAGTCTTCATCCAAGACTGAACGGTTACAAGTTTGTTCATCAACCCTGCTAATTTGCAAGCAATTTCATTGCAATTGATGTTCATAACAAACTGTGAGAAGGAACTAGGAAGAGATTACAGGATGAGGTCGGTTTATAGAGAATAATGCATCCTAAAATCAAGAGCCTCCAATCTCTCGATCATAGAGATCATTTTTGAGGACATGGTCCCCGTATTTCTCACCTTCCTTCATCCTGGCACCGAAAAGCTCTTTAGATATCTCATATCTAGCATTTCGACTGTGCTCAC
Organism: Orobanche coerulescens; assembly: GCA_033398695.1. NCBI lineage: Eukaryota > Viridiplantae > Streptophyta > Magnoliopsida > Lamiales > Orobanchaceae > Orobanche > Orobanche coerulescens. Next base: position 105,911,599 of record CM065805.1, on the reverse strand, counting down.
CATAAAGCTCAGTTAAGTGAGATAAAATCTGCCTAGCAGAAGTCATTTTCTCATGAGCTATCTAAAGCTCATTGGACATAGATGCCATCATATAGGCACGGACTCTAATGTCATCTTTAACCCACTTTTCATGGTTTTCGACATCTTCCTGACTGGCTATGGTCTGCACCGGAGGTGCTGGAAGGTCCGCCTCCAAGACGTATCCCAACGCCTCCATACTAAGGACCATCATCAGGTTGCGGAGCCAGTTCACAATGTAGGTCTAATTAAGGTGTTCTTATCGAGTAGTATAGTGAGTGGGTTCATTGTCATTTTTGAGAGTTTTATGTCGGTATAAAGTACACTAGATTAATTAGGGACTCATTTAATTATGGTATGAGTTTATAATTAAGGACTTTTTTATGTTCTTTTAACCCCTACTATTTTTATCGGAATAACACACTCCCCATGAAATCCGAAAGTATTCGTTCACTTTACTTCATAGTGGTGATCGAGTTCTTTATAAATATTAATAGAGGGCAACCGAACAAGTTTTGTAATACTCGGGATTTTAGTTTCCAGCTGGTTGAATTTTTCTACTGTTTAGTAGATTGTATGTCATTTGTGACTATATGATCGTGTGTCATGCATTGACACGTGTTTGGTTGCGATTCAGATTATTTTGTGTTTGTCGTTCCGTTGGCAGGATCGTTGTCATGATCAGTTGGGGTGCGATTCTATTGCCGATGCAGCAAGGATAGCACACGCTATGTGCATGGGTAGCGCGCGCTATTAGGGAGTCGCTAACGCATGCTAAGGCTTTGTTAGCGCAGGCTAACTGGAGGTGAAAAGACAGTCCAGAAGCCACTGGATTGGGTCGGAGTGTCGATTAGAGCATGATATATAGTAATGTAATGCACGCTAAGGTGTTGTAGTAGCACGCGCTATATGTTGTTGTAGCACACATTAACTGGTAGTTCGAGTACAATCCATAAGCCACTGGATTGGGTTGGAGATCTCGTTAGTGCAAGCTAAAGCTTGTAGTTAGCGCATGCTAACTGTGCATTTTCGGTAGAGCATTTCTTCGATAGTGAACTCTAGTCCAGTTACTAGCGCACGCTAAGCTATCCAGTATATAAACTGGACAAAAGTCATATTTTGTCATTTCCACTTCATTTCTTCTTCCCTCCGTATGTTTAAGACGAATGCGACTAGAGTTTGGACTTCTGGTTAATTTTTGCTCCTTTCAAGGTGTTTTGGATATTTCTAGGTGATTGTAACATCATCTAATCTATTGTTCTTCGTCGGATCGAGGTAAATTCTTGGTTTTTCTTGAGTTGACCTTTTTGGAGATTTTGTTCTTGATCTTGTTTCTAATCTGGTTTTGATAGATCGGTAAATGTTGTTATTGATCATGTTCTATAGATTGTATGTCCATAATCCCGGATTGTTCAACCTGATTGTTGATTTTAAGGTTCTTGAATAATCGGGAACATTTAATGTTCGATTAAATGTTCGAGTGAGTCTTCCTTCGATAGTTTGATGTGATTTCCATTGTTGTTGGTCTGGAACCTTGTTTTGACCATCTTTTCATTGTGTCTTGCGGAAGTTGTAGGTATCGAGGCACTTCGGTCTAGCCGTGTTCATCGGAGTATTTTCATGCTAATTCCGAGGCAAGTATCTGTAGGTCACAAGTCGTCCAGGTACAAGTCTAGAGGGGGGGTGAGTAGACTTGTAGAAACTCTTAAACTCTTTTTCACGAAGAGTGAGTTTCTTCAGCTGATAGGTAAACAAATGACTTGGAGTCATTTGTTCTTTAATATATGCGGAAGTCAGCTGATGACGAATAGAAAGCAACTAATGAAACACTTAAAAATGAATGCAGCAGTTAAAGTATGATACAATAAAACAGTAAAGAACGCAGGCGATTATAGTGGTCTCAGAGTTGGGGTAATCCTCTACTAATCCACTTTTCTCCAAACCAGTTGGAGATGAATTCACTATAATTCTCAACCAGTGATAAATATTACAGTGATTCAAACAAAACTACAGCAGCTTCCAACCAGTGGAAATCCGTGCCGTTGTGCCACACTTGACTGCCTTGCACCTCTTGATCCTCGGTCCTCGGATGCCTTTACAGTCTTTAACTTCAACTAGTGAAGTACCCCAAACTCAGGATTATAGACAAGAGTTTTTGTCTTCTCCAACTAAGAGCTTCTTTAAGTATGAACTTTTAGAACGCTCTTTTCGCGATGCTATAGATTATTTTTTGATTGCTTGAATGCTTTGATCGCTTGAAAGTATGTTCTCAGTTTCAAATCTTCGGATATATATAGGTCACGATCTCTGAGCTTTTTCCTTGTAGCCGTTGCAAATCTTTTGAACAAATCAGTCCGTTGGAGGGAGACTGCTTTGTTTAATCTTTTTGAATGTTGCAAGGCTGGATTCCCATTATTTTATTCTATCTTTCGACTGTTGTGAAGACTCTGCATGTGATGCGCCGAATCTTTTGATTATAAAACGTTTAAAGTCTTCAAGGTGGGTCTGGATAGCTTTTTTTAATTCATATATCTTGCGGGAATCACTCCAATTTGTCTCTTCACGCTGCATGTGACTTTCCGTAATACTTGACTTTTCAACGCATGCTGACGTGGACTTGGAGTACTTGGCTGACTTCGACTAGGCTGATGAGCAACTAACATCTCTACAGTCTGGACCTCTCTGATGTTCACTGTTTGTGACTTATCTGATCAGGTGACTTGTCTGAGGTACCTTGGCTGCAGTCTGGTCAAACTTCTCTAATAAATTGTGTTGACCAGAACTACTCTGACTCGACTCGACTGATCCTCTCTGATGGACTTAGCTGTACTCAGTACTTAGCCGATTTTAGCCTAACTAATTTTTTGGCCTACAGAAGATACTCATTTGGTTCTTCTTTACATTTTGCCAATTTTTATACTTAACATATTTGGCCTATGGAAGATACTCATTTGGTTCTTCCTTACATTTTTTCCAAGTAATAAACATTTGATTTTATATTAATGACATCATCAAAATCTAACAAGTATTCCTAACAAATTCCCCCTATTGTCATTCAAAAAGACTGTTATAAAATTAATTTTTACAAGTACATGTCTGAATTTTACAAGAAAATTTTAAGTACATAAATCATTACAAGTAAAAATAAGAAATTAAGAGTCATCTGCCTCTTCCTCTGCCTCTTCGAATAGGCTGTTTGGCAGGTCTGAAGGGTTTTAGCTCCAATTGGTCTTATCTTGACTGGTGCAAGACCATGCTTCCTTCTTATGACTAGAGCAGCAAAGTCTTGATCTTCTTTTGAAGAGAACTTGTGCTCTTCACATAGCTTCCTGATTTCTCTTTGAAGCTCTAGCTCATTAAGCTCATTGTCCAAACGGGTCGGCGCTTCCTCTGCTCTGAATGTGGGAATCATAGGGTAAGCTTCCCATTTGGCTGCATACTTAAGCATTAACTTCCACAGAGTAGGCCATCTAGTATCCATGTAGTTGATGAATGACTGTTGGGCCGAGCATTCTTTATCATCAAGTATCTCCCAGAGATAGAACTGCTCTATGAATTGTTTCTTGGCGTCCGCCCAACGAGTCATGAATTCTGTTGGCAAGAATTCTTCAACAAACCACAACTGTTTGCCATCCCATTCGAATCTTTGTAGCTCTTCTTGCTTTCTTCTCTTCTTCTCCATGGGCTGCTCTTCAAGCTGGTCAGCCTGTTCTTCTGGATCTGCTCCTACCTTCCTCTTCAGGATTCAAGGTCCTTCAATTTGAAGGATATCTTGTTTCTTTTTTGTTCTTAGCTCAGCCCTTATCTCTCCTTGATTACTTCCTTCCCCCTGCATTCTCTCTTCCCCCTTTTTGCCAGCATCAACTAGGGTAGTTAATTGCTACTCCATTCTGCTCATCCAATCAGACATGCCAAATGGCATTCTGTTGTTGGTAGGGGGAGGGGGCTGAGGAACATCTCTCTACAACAGAGTGTCGATCTTTGCATTAATGGATTGAAGGTCAGGAGTGACCTGAGTTGCCAGCAGCTCTCCAATTGTATCTTTCACTATCTTCCTGATCAACTAAGTCATGGCAGGAGATATCTGAACTGATGGAGAGTGCTCTTCTAAGCCTTCTGCAATCGAACTACTGGACTGCAAGCTTATGTCTGCAGCTGGTACTCCAGAGGGGGTCTTCTCTGGGGTCCCTGATCTGGAGTCTTCAGCTAACTCCGCGTCTAGGCTGGTGTACCGGGCAGGTACCACAGTCCTATCTGCAGCTTCTTGTGTCGGCTCTGGCTCTGGCTCTGGCTCCTTTTCTTCTTCTGCCTTCTCTTCCTCTTTCTCCTGTTCCTCCTCCTTTTCTTCTTCTACCTTCTCTTTCTCTTTCTCCTTTTCTTCTTCAATATTTTCCTTTTCTTTTTCCTCATCCTTTTCTTTTTCATTTTCTTTTTCAACTCCTTCATCTCCTCCATCATCATCATCATTATCATCATCATCATTATCATCCTTCTCATCCTTTTCTCCTTCATCATAATTCTGCTTTTCATCATCATCCTCCTTCTCTCCTTCATCTTGTTCTACTTCTTCTCCTTCTTCTTCTTCTTCTTCTTCTTCATTCAACGCTTCTGTCTTTTCTACCTCATCAGGTTGATTTTCAACTAAAATCTTTTCTTCTTCTGTGCTCTCCTCCTGCTCTTCTTCTTCTTCATCGTCCAAAACAACAACTTCTTTATTTTCTTCTCCATCTACCTCCTCAATCCTAATTTCCTTTTCAACTACCTCCTCAACAACCTTCTCATAAGATCCGTCAAAAATACTAAGTATAGTGCAGTGGATGAACTGGTCCATGTTGGTTTTAAAATTGGACATGAACCAGTCCTCCTGAAGGATCAAAATTGTGTCTGATGTTTTACAAAAGTCTATCAGCACATCCTCCGTGGCTTGGGGATAGTCCCAACCACAAGTGTCAATAAAATATTGAAGTTTGACAAAAGATAGGGATTTCAAAAATTTCCATTCTTCAAAAATTTCAAAGAACGATTGTTTTAAAGCTAGAGGTTTAACAAGTTGTAGTTGTTCGATGGATAGATTGAAGGTATTATTTTCTAAGAGGTTAAAGATATAGTTGGCTTCAGGGATAGAAATTATTAGACCTGCTTCTTCTTCCTCGGAGATGTAGGCTGGGGGGGTGAGTACAGCCACAATCCAGGTCTCGTGGGAGCCTGGGGCAGGCTGGTCTTCCAGATGAGTTGGTGATCTGGCTGAGGGGCTGGCAAGGTGATTAGACTGCTCTTCCTCACTAAACTGCAGTTTCCTTGGCCTCTTGGGAGAGGGTTCTGGTGATGACTGCATGATAGAAGGTCCTTCAGGGGCTGGTCCCCTTCTCTTAAATCTGACTGCTATGGGAGTGTCGTCGGACTCGGTGTCTGACTCGACTGCAGTTGGGATGTCGGCTGCAGGTCGGTCCGACTCTCCTGACGAATAATATCTCGGATATGGCCTTGTGTCCGGTAGTTCCTTCAGCATCTGGGCTGCTCTCCTTGCGCCTCCCAATTTTCTCATCTTCTCGTGGTCCATATGACCAAGTCTTTTGTTGGGATGAAAGGGGTCAGTGCTTCCCTTCGTCATGCATGTCTTCTCCAGCATCCAATTCAGCTGCGTTCCAAACGCCTTCTTTGTTTTAAATCTCTTCTCATCAACAAGCCATTCGGCTTTGTTGACCTCTCGAACGAGTTGCCTGAATATGTAGTCTGCCCAGTCAATTTCTTCTTCCTGAATTAGTGCTCCCAGCACCATAAATTTTGCCGACGACAGTTGATCATAACTGCCGGCCATCCCCATGATTATTTTGTTGGTTATGTCCAACGCAAAACGATAAACTTTCTTAAGCTCACTCCTCTTGGCAGTTAATTTCAGCTTTTCGGGCATATTCTTGTCCTTAATCGTCTTCCAGATTTCGGCAGAAGACTATTTGAGCGCTTCGACGGCTATGCCGCGGTGCTTCATACCGAAAATAGTACGGATCGACTCTCGAGATATGTCGACCTGATTTCCTCCGACTGTGCTCCGAATTCCGTCTTGAATTATACAGGCTTCGCGATAGAACGCGATAACATCCTCCTTGTACAGATGTTGAGGGTTGATGTCTAGGAATGGGTAGATCCCATTGAGCTTCACCGCGCGGATTAGGTTATACATATCGTAATCCTCCATATTAGCTTCCAATAAACCTTCAAAATCAACGACCAGCGAGAAAATAATCTGGTCCTTGACCGCCTTCAGGTTGACGTCTTCGAAGTAGGATGCCATTTCTGCAAATAAAAGATTTTAGTGTATTTGATGTTCAAGGAATTTTTGCTCTGAAAAATCTAGGGTTTCTCGTAAGCGTAAAAGGTAAAGTAACTGGTTTTCTTTCCTTATAAAGAAGATGAAAAGACGTATGGATTAATTTATAATATATTTGAAACGGTGGTACGCCTTTTGATATTCTTTTGAATTTCAAATTTGAATCGGTGGTCCATTTTAAAATTTGACGGTTGATTTTGATTGGCCACCGTGGAGGTCGATTTAATAAGCGATTGACACGTGTATTAAAAAACATATATTTAAATGCCTTTTGTTAACCAAAATTAATATAATAATGTTATAAATATGGCAGATAATAATTAAATATTCAGAGGTCAGTTTAGATAACTTAGCTGGTCTGATTTGTTGACTGTTGACCGCTCTGCATCAGGTGAGTTGACTTCTCGCCTGATATTCTGATCAGCTAGGTTGCTTTGTCCGTCCTTCATCTTCTTGCCTGCATCTGCTAGGATCTGACTCTCCAGATGGGTCCGTCCTTCCTCTGAAATGTTTCAGCTTGCTTCAGTACTAGATTCCCAATCTACTAATCCAAGATCTTTGCTCAGCTCCAAAAATCTTTCTTCTGGAAAGGGTTTGGTAAAGATGTCAGCTATCTGGTAGTCTGTGCTGACTCTTTCAACTCTAACTCTTTTGTTAAGCACATGGTCTCTGATGAAGTGGTGCTTAACATCAATGTGCTTCGTCCTTGAGTGCAAAACCGGATTGTTGGTTATTGCAATAGCACTATTGTTGTCACACCAGATAGGAACTTCATTGGCAATAATATTATAGTCCCTTAGCTGTTGTCTAATCCATAAAATCAGGCACAACACTACTGCAGCTAGGTATTCGACTCTGTAGTGGAGATAGAGTTAGAAACCCGCTTCTTGCTAAACAAGGATATCACCTGGTTCCTAGGAATTAACACGTTCCACTAGTGCTCTTCCCGTTGATTTTGCATCTGCGAAATCCGCATCTCGATATCTGACATTTCGAAATTATCATCCTTAGGATACCATAGTCCAACATTGATTGTAGACTTAAGGTATTTTATTATCCTCTTGGCTGCATCTAGGTGTGATTGCTTCGGCTTGGACTGGAATCGTGCACAAACTCCAACAGCATAGGATATGTCTGGCTTGCTTGCAGTGAGGTACAGAAGAGATCCAATGAGTCCTCTGTAGTGGGTTGAGTCCACTGATATGCCTGCCTCGTCTGCATCCAGATGAGTACTTGTGCTCATAGGAATTCTTGCTGGCTTGGCTGATTCCATTCCATATCTCTTGATCAGATCTTTGGTATACTTAGCTTGGTTGATGAAAATTCCTTTTTCCATCTGCTTAACTTGTAGTCCAAGAAAGAAGTTAAGCTTTCCCATCATACTCATCTCAAATTCTCCTTGCATGAGATTGGAGTATTTCTCGCATAGCTCTGGATTGGTTGATCCGAATATGATGTCATCCACATATATCTGGACTATTAATATGTGGCCTTCGTGCTCCACTCTGAATAGGGTTTTGTCCACTTTCCCTTTGCAAAAACCATTTTTCTCAAGAAACACAGACAATGTTTCATACCACGCTCTAGGTGCTTGCTTAAGTCCATAGAGAGCCTTTAGCAGCTTATAGACTTTGTCTCCTTTGACAAAACCTGGGGGTTGCTCTACATAGACTTCTTCTTCTAGGATTCCATTTAGAAAAGCACTCTTTACATCCATCTGATATACTTCAAAATCCTTGAATGCAGCATATGCGAGGAATAGTCTGATGGCCTCTAATCTTGCAACAGGTGCATAGGTTTCATCAAAATCTATTCTTTCACACTGTGCATAACCTTTTGCTACAAGTATGGCCTTATTCCTAACAACAGTTCCGTCTTCATCACTCTTGTTTTTGTACACCCATTTGGTGCCAATAACTTTCTTATGATCAGGTCTGTCTGTTAGTTCCCAAACTTTGTTTCTCTCCATTTGCTCCAATTCCTCTTGCATGGCATTTATCCAAGAGTAATCTTCTAGGTCTTGTTCTGTAGTTTTAGGTTATATTTGTGAAATAAAGCATGAGAACATAGCCATTCCTGATGGTAGGGTTGACTGTCTTATCTTAACTCCATCAGTCAGCTTTCCGATGATTTGCTGAATTGGGTGATCTTTGAGCCACTTGGGGATGTCGTCTTCTTCTGGGTTTGTTCCCCCTGTTGGATTGCTCTGGTGGATTTCTGCATCAGCTGGGTTCTGGTCTGCAACTGGATCAGCTACCGTCTTGTCATCTGCAGGTTGGATCCGATATGCAGGTGAGTCTTTATCAGCTACAGATGGGTCTTCATCAGCGGCAACTGGATCAGATAGGTTTGGTGATCCTGTCTGATCTGCAGTTGGGTCTTCAGCAGCTACAGTTGGGTCATCAGGCTGGTCTGCAGGTGAGTCCACCATTCCAGTGTCATGTACAATGACTTATTCAAGGGTTGCTGATTTGAGCTTGTTCTCAATTAGCTCAACTTGCTTCCTGTACTCAACGGTAGATTCATCAAAAACAACATGGGGTGTTTCCTCCACAACTAAGGTTCTTTTATTAAAAACTCTATATGCCTTGCTTCTTTGAGAATATCCCATAAACAGACCGTCATCAGTTTTAGCATCAAAGGCATTTAGTTGTGTTTTACCGTTGTTGTGGATGAAACACTTACAACCAAAAACGTGAAAGTAAGCAACAGTGGGAGTTCTATTATTCCAAACCTCATAGGGAGTTTTGCCATGTCTCCCTACTATCATATTCCTGTTCTGGGTGTGACGGGCTGTGTTGACAGCTTCAGCCCAGAACCTTTTGGGCAGGTCCGCTTCTGCAATCATGGACCTTGCTGCTTCCTTCAGGGTTCTGTTTCTTCTTTCAGCAATACCATTCTGCTGGGGCGTCTTGGCTGCAGAGAGCTCATGCTGGATCCCATTCTGATCGCTGTAATCAATTATCTCCTTGTTGAGAAACTCTCCTCCTATATCTGATCTGATCTTGATGATGGATAGGGATTTCTCATTCTGGATCCTTCTCAGCAGCTCAGGTAGCTTGGTCAAGGTTTCACTTTTCTTATATAGGAAGATAATCCAAGTGTACCTTGAATAATCATCTACTATTACAAGTGCATGCTTTCGGCCGCTCAGAGTCCTTGGGTTGATTAGACCAAATAGATCCATGTGGAGTAGATCTAAGATCCTTGTTGTGAGAGTTGTAGGCTGGACTGGCTTGAACGATGCTCTGGTCTGCTTTCCTTTCTGACATGCATCACAAAGCGCTTCCTTCTTGAATGCTTCATTTGGAAGTCCTCTGACCAGCTTATGCTCAGGAGGTTGTACTTGAGCCCTTTGACATAATGAACTTTGGATATCACAATATTTCCTCGGTGCAGCTCTCCAAAGCCTTTTGTTTGTCCTCTAGAGCTATCTCCAAAAGTTACATCGGGACCTCTTTCTTTGGTGTATTTGGACAGCATCTTCTTGTTCCCGGTCATATGCCTCGAGCATCCAGAATCTACAAACCATTCTTCACCTCTAAAATTTGAGCTTGTGGAGATGTGGTTGTAGTCCTTCCACCTCTTCTGCAATCAGACAAGCAGAGATTTAGTACCCAAATCTGTGTGGGTCCTTTGGGGTTAGCTGGTTTCCTGGAGAATTGATTTCTCCTTGGATTGTGAAAGTAGTTATTATTGTTATAACCCTCATAAGGTGTGTAAGGTCGAGGTCTGAATCTCCTGTTGGATTGTATACTGGATATTCCTCAAAATTTTGATAGTGTGGGCCATGTCTAAATCTTGGCTGAGACCATTTATTGAATCTTTGAGGTCTCCACACTTGTTCATTTTGTAAATTGGAATAACCTTGTGGTTTCCATCTGCCCCTCCCATTTTGAAATCTATTTTTAGGGAGTTGTTGGTAATAGTGGGCATGTTGTCTGGGCTGCTGCTTTTGCCTGGGCCATTGCCTAGTCGCCTGTCTAGGTGGCTGCCTTGTATAACCTGACTGCAGCCTAGACATGTGACTTGGCTGTTGCCTGTTTTTAAATATCGGTTTATATGTAGGCTCAACAGTCGAGACAATTGTTTCTCCCTTGATAAACTTTCTTTTAGAACTAAAGGGAATGTGAGGATCATATCCAAGGCCTGATTTGGAATCTAGTGGCCTTTTATTGGTACACAATTCTTCCAGGGTTGAAGACGCCTTCAGGGAGGTTATTTCCTGCGCCTGAGTCTTATTTACCTGTGACAGCTTAGTAAACTCAGCTTTGGCATGAGCAAGTGCAGCTGATTTTTCTTTAAGTAAAATGGTTAGTCTGTTTATCTCAGCTGTATTAACATCAGCCTGGTTTTTAAAGTCAGCTGCAGTTATCTCAACCTTATTCAAATCTAGGCTGAGTTTTTCGAAATCATTTTTCAGCTGCCTATTCTCATCTTGCAGCTGAGTCTTCTCTGCTGATACAGTTTGGTGTGCAGATTTGAGTGTTTCAAAATCTTTAAATAACTGATTTACCGATTCGTGCAGATCCATATCTTGTGACATGGCTGAGCTATTATTTGAACTGGTGGGTTTAGAAGTTACCTCTTCATCAGCTAGGTTTGTCATCAGGCAGTCATACTCTTCATCTTCATCAGAAAAGAATCTGCTGCTTGATTCAACATGCTCCTGGTCTTCTCCGATGAGGGCCTTTCTTCTTTCTTCTTTTCTGCCCACCTCCTTCTTGGTTTCGTCCTTCTTGAGCTCAAGACAGTCCATTTGGATGTGTCCGGTCTTGTGACAGTTGTAGCACTCTACTTTCCAGCTTCCAGCTTTCTGGTTCCTTCTTGGATTCTCCTTATAATTTTTCTTGTATTTTGAGTAGTTCTTTCTAAAGTTGCTGAACCTTTGCATTATAAACGCCATTTCTTCCTCAAAATCTAGTGGATTTGGAGGCTTTACATCAGATAGGTTCTTGGCAGGGGACTCGGCTGCAAATGCTATTCCCTTCTCTGCAGGCTCAGTTGAGGATGAACTTGGAAGCTCTAACTCATAAGCCTTCAGATCAGAGAACAGCTCTTGGATCTTTATCTTATTCAGGTCCTTGGACTCTCTCATGGCCACGACCTTCATGCTCCATTCAGGGTTGAGAGATCTGAGAACCTTCAGTGCCATTTCCCTGTTGCCATAGGTTTTGCCCAGGGAGTTGATCTCATTAATAATCTCAGTGAACCTTGTGTCCACTTGATCTATGGATTCGCCGTTCTTCATTTTGAAATTGTCAAACTTTTGAATGGCGATTGACAATTTATTTTCTTTGATTAGCTCCGTTCCCTCACACATTAAAGCTAATGTGTCCCAGATTTCCTTGGCATTCTTGCAGTTCTTGATCTTGACCATGGTGGATTTGTGAAGAGTCTGATATAATACATCTCTCGCTCGGTTATCAAGATTGGCCAGATTTCTTTCTTCGGGAGTCAGCTCTGTCCTCTTCTTAGGAATCTTCTCTGGCTTCCCTGCTGCGATCTCCTCTGCTGTGTTGTCCTTCTCGAAGATGAATGGACCATCCTCTATGATGCACCACATGTCGTCATGAATCGAAGATAAATGTGCCTGCATCCTTATCTTCCACAGATCATACTCGTCAACTGAAAACACAGGGAGTCTAGAATGCATGTGTTCCATTATAAAGTGAGAGTGAAGATATATATCTGATATAGATCTGGTTCGTGAAATAAATGAACCAACCTCTCTGATACCACTTGTAGGTCACAAGTCTTCCAGGTACAAGTCTAGAGGGGGGGGTGAATAGACTTGTAGAAACTCTTAAACTCTTTTTCACGAAGAGTGAGTTTCTTCAGCTGATAGGTAAACAAATGACTTGGAGTCATTTGTTCTTTAATATATGCGGAAGTCAGCTGATGACGAATAGAAAGCAACTAATGAAACACTTGAAAATGAATGCAGCAGTTAGAGTATGATACAATAAAACAGTAAAGAACGCAGGCGATTATAGTGGTCTCAGAGGTGGGGTAATCCTCTACTAATCCACTTTTCTCCAAACCAGTTGGAGATGAATTCACTATAATTCTCAACCAGTGATAAATATTACAGTGATTCAAACAAAACTACAACAGCTTCCAACTAGTGGAAATCCATGCCGTTGTACCACACTTGACTGCCTTGCACCTCTTGATCCTCGGTCCTTGGATGCCTTTACAGTCTCTAACTTCAACTAGTGAAGTATCCCGAACTCAGGATTATAGACAAGGGTTTTTGTCTTCTCCAACTAAGAGATTCTTTAAGTATGAACTTTTAGAACCGCTCTTTTCACGATGCTATAGATTGCTTTTTGATTGCTTGAATGCTTTGATCGCTTGAAAGTATATGTTCGCACCGGTGATTGCTCAGTTTCAAATCTTCGGATATATATAGGTCACGATCTCTGAGCTTTTTCCTTGTAGCCGTTGCAAATCTTTTGAACAAATCAGTCCGTTGGAGGGAGATTGCTTTGTTTAATCTTTCTGAACGTTGCAAGCCTGGATTCCCATTATTTTATTCTATCTTCCGACCGTTGTGAAGACTCTGCATGTGATGCGCCGAATCTTTTGATTATAAAACGTTTAAAGTCTTCAAGGTGGGTCTGGATAGCTTTTTTTAATTCATATCTCCTGCGGGAATCACTCCAATTTGTCTCTTCACGCTGCATGTGACTTTCCGTAATACTTGACTTTTCAACGCATGCTGACATGGACTTGGAGTACTTGGCTGACTTCGACTAGGTTGATGAGGAGCTAACATCTCTGCAGTCTGGACCTCTCTGATGTTCACTGTTTGTGACTTATCTGATCAGGTGACTTTTCTGAGGTACCTTGGCTGCAGTCTGGTCAAACTTCTCTGATAAATTGTGTTGACCAGAACTACTCTGACTCGACTCAACTGATCCTCTCTGATGGACTTAGCTGTACTCAGTACTTATCCGATTTTAGCTTAACTAATTTTTTGGCCTACAGAAGATACTCATTTGGTTCTTTACATTTTGCCAATTTTTATACTTAACATATTTGGCCTATGGAAGATACTCATTTGGTTCTTCCTTACAATTTTTCCAAGTAATAAACATTTGATTTTATATTAATGACATCATCAAAATCTAACAAGTATTCCTAACAGTATCTTGCTTCTACGACTTGTATCTTGTGACTAGAAATCACATATTAGGTTTGTGATGATTTGATTGCCTTTGTAAATATGGTTCGTGTGAGCTGGCTATGTATTACGTGTTATGAGGCTTGGTGATGATAGTGCTATTTTTGGTATATGTGTTACGTGTTGTGTTATTTGTGCAGGATTGTGATTATCGTGTTGGTTGGGATTGCGATAATCATGTTGGTTCGGTTGTACATATGGTTGTGCAGTGTATTGTGTATCGATCATGAGTTATGATGGATTGCGTGTCATTGATGATGATGGTTGTATTGTTGAGATTGTGTTATTTGTGCGTGATGCGTTATTTCGTGGTGATCAATGTTACTGATTGACCGTGTCCATTGTTGATGGAATGTGAATGAATAATGTTGTGTGTTGTGATGCTAAGTTCACTCGTGTGGCTTCGACGGGACCTACGAGGGTTCATGGCAGAAGATCACGGGATCGGAACGTAGTATGTGGTGCTGTGGCCAAATCGTGCGGGTCTGACGAGGCCTACGATGACACCTGACGGAAGATCATGGGGTCAGGGCACAATACATCCAATCGTGTGGGATCGACATGGCCTACGGTGACTTGCGGCAGCGGATCGCGTAGTCGGGACTGGTATTTGTGATGTTGTGTCTGGTTAAGACCGTGCAGGTTGTTTAACCTATGGTGACTCGTTATGGTGGATCACAGAGTTGATATTGTTTGTAACTGTCGTGTTTGGTTAAGACCGTGTGGGTTGTTGAACCTACGGTGACTCGTGACGGTAGATCACGGAGTCGATATTGATTGTGATTATTGTTTTGGTTATGATCATGTGGGTTGTTGAACCTATGGTGATTCGTGACAGTAGATCACAGAATCGAGAGCCTGTTTTGATAAATGAAGTTTTTGAAGGAAAGTTTTATGGAAATGTAATGACTGGCCCAAGACCCAAGCAACTTGCGTAAAGGTATTCGTGTTGTAAAACTATTGAATGTTGAAATGGGATTTTGGTCTGAGACCCTAATGTTTGATAAAGGTTTTGACAAACTTAGTACATGAATTCCTAATGACTTCTATTGTTTAAAACTCCCGAGATGATAGTTGTGTTTCAAGGACTAGTTGTGTTGGTTGCTAGATTTCTAAAACCTTTCGGGAGGTACTTGGTGAATGGTTGTCCTTATCTGATTCGTGGTTGTTAGTTGCTTGTTACATTTCGTATAGTATGATACTTGTATTGGCCATTGAAATGCTAACCCCTTAAATGGGGGAAATGTGTTTCTTGCATTTCAGGTATACTTGGTTCGTGGGAGCAGCCACTGGGTCGGCATGGAAGACGATGGGCCGCGATACTAATCAAGATCTATGAAGTTCAGTTGTTGTTGTGCAGTTGTATTATTGAATTACTCTTAGTATTCCGTCGTGTTCTATCATTTTGTATTTGGACCTCTGTGTGGGTATGTGTTGTAAGGAAATTATCTCAGGTTATTAAGTTGAGTGACCTCATCGGTCTATGTTGTTAATATCGTGGGCGACTGTCCTCTTCGTGCGACATGTGGATGTAAGTCTCCCCTTCTA
This sequence comes from Orobanche coerulescens, assembly GCA_033398695.1. Classification (NCBI taxonomy): domain Eukaryota; kingdom Viridiplantae; phylum Streptophyta; class Magnoliopsida; order Lamiales; family Orobanchaceae; genus Orobanche; species Orobanche coerulescens. The sequence goes on along the minus strand of CM065805.1, from coordinate 105,896,516 downwards.
TATGAGATATCTGTGCTTCGTGATTTCATTTATGTGCATGATGCTAGAGGAAATCTGTGTTTGGTACTTGTGATGTACTACATGTGTATTGAGTTAAATGTATTGATGGTTTGGACACCGAGTGGTGCAGTATGATGTGAAAGCCTTGAACATTGATGTGATTCCTGGAAGTGTATTGACGATAGAGTTTGTTGAGAAACTCATATAGATGGTTTTGACATGTGTTCGAATTAATATTCATTAGTTATGTTGTTAAACTTGGATGGATGGTTTGACATATGTTTGAACTCGGTGTTTATAAGTTGTTTGTAGAATTGATGATTCTGTATGCCGAGTGGGCTTACGTTTTGAGATTGATTAATTCTAGATACTTGTTGTAATTATATCCCCCGCGTGTGTGTTTATTTCCTAGAATTTCTTAGACCCGAGTGTATTGTGGAAAATCAGTTTTCGAAAATATTTTGACAATGCGGTCAAATGTCGAATTAATGTGGATCTTTAAAGGTGGTAAGAATTTTGGGCGAGTCAGCCTTGTATTTTCAAATGAAACCTGGTGTCGGTATTTAAAAGATTTTGAAATATTAACCATACATCGTGTTTGATAAGATTTTGAAAGTAATTCTAACTTATTGGTTTTATTTTCAAATACGTCGAGTGAATGATTTTGAAACCATCACGCCATAAAATTTTTGTATTTTTAAATCCAAAACGTGATTTTAATTTTAAAAAAAGGTGAAGGATGAATCTTTATAAATTGTATCAGTTAGCGCATGATAATGTGCTTATTAGCGCACGCTAACTTGACTGGCAGACTGAGTGATATAGTTAACGCACGCTAATCGTAGGCTTAACGCGCGTTAAGATTCTTTGTGTAACATGATTTTTATGTGATTGTTAATCTATGGGAATATCTATTGTATGTATGATTAGATTACCACCCAGGGACGGTTCGGTGAAACCTCTAGGGGTCGATGCCAAGAGAGCATGACCACGGGATACCTTATGTGATATTGGTTGTGATGATGTTGAGTGGTAACATGCGATTACCTTATGTGCGGTTAATTATGATGATGTTGAATGGTAACATGAGATTACCTTTTGTGTTGATGTTTGTGAACACGTGATGTCATGATTATGTGATGTTATGTGCCATTGTATTGAATGATTGTATGTTCATTATTCCGAGAGGACGAGGTCGAGGTCGTGGTCGCGGCCGTGGATATAATCGGGATCGTGATTTGGTGACTCGCTCGTTGTGGAGTGCCAATCAGCTCAATACAGATGGTCGGGATGACCAGTCGTGTGATCAGGAGCAGTCAGCTGGGGATAATGTTAATGTTGGCGCCGCCACCATCCTACAACAGTTGGCAAACCAGTTGGCGCAGATGAATCAAACAGTACAACGGAATGAAATTCCAGATGGGGATAACGGAGCTAGTAGATGGTTGTGAGATATGATGAGAATGAAACCGCCTTGTTTTGCGGGTTCGTCGAATTTGCCAGGTTGGGAGAACTGGCTCTTCTAGTTGGAAAGAACATTTGATGCTGTAGCTTGTCCGGATGAAAGGAGGGTACCCATTGCTCCGTACCTCCTCGATAAGGAAGCTGCAGAATGGTGGGAGGCCGTAGCGCCTATGGATCGTATGGCTACTTGGGTCGAGTTTAAGACTACAATGGGGGCAGGGTACTGACCGTTTCCTATTCGAGAGCACAGGATTGTTGAGTTTTTCTCGGCTACGCCCCAGGATGTACGTGATCAAGTTATAAGTGAGGCGGACAAGATTCATTACTTTGATATGCGGATGAAACCCAGTATACGACAGAGTATGGCTCCCCTCAGGTCTACTACTTTAAAATAATATTAGGATCGAGATCTAGCCATCGAGATGGCCATTTCTGTAACGGAAGTTAGTCCAGAAAATAAGAGAGAGAAGATTTCATGTAGCTTCTCAAAGGGTCAGAGAAGTGAGTCCTTTGAGCCTATTGTTCCGTAACATTCTTTTGGGAAGCCTCCACGTTCGGTTGGTCAGTCCAACCATCCTACCCCTGTGATTAGTAAGGCGAGTAGTGTACAAACTTGTTTTAACTGCAGTCGTGTGGTCCATGTACGACAGAATTGTCACTCGCGAAATGTGAATTGTTTCTTGTGTGGTCAAGTGGGACACCAAGCGGGGCATTGCGAGACCGTTGCGAAGATGTTTGAGAACCAAAGTTCCGCCCCCACTTCTGGAGGGCCCAGTGGTACCCAGTGTTAGTATGTGTGTTTTGTACTGTGGATTTTATCTCAGGTCGAGATTTGATATTTGGTGTTCGATGTCTGTTATTTTGGTTTGAATAATTCTGTGTGGGTTTGTAAACCTACGAAAGACACGTGATAGTAGATCATGGGGTTCCGAGTGTGTTGATATATGATGTTTGAACATTTGTGTTGTTTTCTTACATGGCACAGTGATGCTCTTGTTTTAAGTTTCGGGAAGAAACTTATTGTTCGTGGGGGAGAATGTAATACCCGGGATTTTCATTTCCAGTTGGTTGAATTTTTTCTACTGTTTAGTACATTTTATGTTGTTTGTGACTCTATGATCGTGTGTCATGCATTGACAAGTGTTTGGTTGCGATTCAGATTATTTTGTGTTTGTCGTTCCGTTGGCAGGATCGTTACCCTGATGAATTATGGTGCGATTCTATTGTCGGTGCAGCAAGGATAGTGCACGGTACGTGCATGGGTAGCGCGCGCTACCAGGGCATCACTAGTGCATGTTAAAGCTTCGTTAGCGCACGCTAAGTGGAGGTGCAGAGACAGTCCAAAAGCCACTGTACTGGGTTGGAGTGTCGATTAGCGCATGCTATATAGTGATATAATGCATGCTAAGGTGTTGTAGTAGCGCGCGCTATATATTGTCGTAGCACACATTAACTTGTAGTTTGAGAGAGTCCAGAAGACACGAGACTGGGTTGGAGATCTCGTTAGCGCATGCTAAAGCCTGTAGCGCATGCTAACTGTGCATTTTCTGTAGAGCGTTGCTTCGATAGCGCATGCTAGTCCTGGTACTAGCGCACGCTAAGCTGTCCAGTATATAAACTGGACAGCAGTCATATTTTGTCATTTCCAATATGACATTTCCACTTCATTTCTTCTTCTCTCTGTGGGTTTGAGACGAAGGCGACTAGGGTTTGGACTTCTGGTCGATTTTTGCTCCTTTCAAGGTGTTTTGGAGATTTCTAGGTGATTGTAACATCATCTAATCCATTATTCTACATCGAATCGAGGTAAATTCTTGGTTTTTCTTGAGTTGACCTTTTTGAAGATATTGTTCTTGATCTCGTTTCTAATCCGGTTTTGATAGATCAGTTGTTAGTAAATGTTGTTATTGATCATTTTCTATGGATTGTATGTCCATAATCCTGATTGCTTCGACCCGGTTGTTGATTCTAGGGTTCTTGAAGAACCGGGAACATTTAATGTTCGATTAAATGTTCCAATGAGTCTTCCTTCGATAGTTGGATGTGATTTCCATTGTTGTTGGTCTGGAACCTCGTTGTGACCGTATTTTCATTGTGTCTCGCAAAAGTTGTAGGAATCAAGGCACTTTGGTTGAGCCGTGTTTGTCGGAGTATTTGCGTGCCGATTCCGAGGCAAGTATCTTTCTTATACGACTTATATCTTGTGACTAGAAATCACGTATTAGGTTTAAATACTGCCAAGAAGTCTAATGTTCATAAGGAGTTCAGATACTTGATAGACATGACCAATAAAGTCGTCATGGACATGTCAGGGAGTTTTGATCAGATGTCCTCATCTAAGTACACAGTGATGGGTGCAATGATTCAGAAGCAAAAGATTAACTGGCCTGATTACATCTTCAGACGGTTGGTCAGGGATGTAAATAAAGCCAATTGGGGTTCTAATAAAAGAAATTCATCCAGAAATTAGCCTTTGGCACTCAAATTAGTTGGATCCTTGAATTTTTGGGAAAAGCCAAAGGCAAAGCAGAGACCTTCCCGAGCAGCAAACACATTGGCCACCTAGACCTAGCTGCACTGGCTCAGTTCTCAACTCAGCAACCGAGGGACGTAGAAATTCTTGCTAAGATGAAGTTAGGAACATCATCTTACAAAGAAGCATCAGAATCTGAGCATGAAAATGAAGTGGAATCAGTCACATACAAGGATTTTCTAAGGAGATGCCCACACCATGGTCTACCGGATTGGCTGCAGATTCAGACGTTCTATAACGGACTGAGTGCTTCTACACGCACTCTTGTTGATGAAGCCGCTAGAAGAGCTTTAATGGGCAAGACGATGGCTTTAATCGCCAAATAATCCATATTCTAACACTTGCAACCAAGGGTGGCGAAATCATCCAAATCTTTCGTGGAGGAACGGGAAAGCTTTAAATAAACCTCGGCAAGCTCAATTCACTCAGCCCCCCACAACATCCCCCTCAACCACCGAAAGTCTCTTTTGAAGATGCTCTTGCTCAATTGGCGGCCAACATGAGTCAATTCATGGTCCGCACCGAAACTACTCTACAGAATCATTCCGCTTCTAGTTGCAATTTGGAAGTCCAAATGGGTCAAATAGAAAATTTGTTAACAGCCCGACCTCAGGGCACTTTGCCAAGTACAACTAAGATGAACCCTAGAGAGAGTATTAATGTCATTGGCTTGACAAGTGGGAGGGAAATGTGTGAGCAACCCGGGAAAAACAAAGTGAGAGGTGAAGATGAGGAGAAGAAAAATTCGGCATTAGGAGAATCACAAATTTCTAAAAACTTGAAATTGTTTCCAGATAATCCAATAGCCTATGTGCCATAAGTCCCGTTTCCACAGTGGTTACAAAAGCAAAAGTTAAACAAGCAATTCTCCAAGTTTCTTGACGTCCTCAAGAAATTACATATCAATATCCCATTTGCCGATGCTTTGGAACAAATGCCGAGCTATGTGAAGTTTATGAAGGAGATATTATCTAAAAAAAGGATGCTCGAAGAATATGAAACGGTGGCACTGACTGAAGAGTGCGGCGCGATCTTGCTGAAAAAGCTCCCGCCAAAATTGAAGGATCCAGGAAGCTTCACTATACCGTGCACTATAGGAAACTTCTTTTTTGATCGAGCATTATGTAATCTCGGCGCCAGTATAAATCTTATGCCTCTTTCTGTGTTCAAGAAACTAGGAATTGGGAAGGCCAAGCCTACTACGGTCTCTCTGCAACTAGCCGATAGATCTATCAAATATCCGAGAGGGATAATAGAAGATGTCCTGGTCAGGGTGGATAAATTCATTTTCCCCGCTGATTTTATTGTGATTGATATGGAAGAGGATCATGAAATTCCGATTATTTTGGGTAGACGTTTTTGGCCAATTGTAGAACTCTTATTGATGTTCAGGAGGGTGAATTGATGCTTAGGGTTCAAGATGAGCAAGTAACATTCAAAAGTGTTTCGATCTCTCCCGTATCCAAGCAATGTCGAGAAGCATTCTCAAATTGAAAGCTTAGATATGTTTGCGAAAGGAACACACTGGGAAGGTCGTCAGTCGAAATGTTCAGAATCTATTGTAGTTGCTCCGACATCTGAGCAAAATGTATAATGAGTCGCATATATTAGGCATTTGGACATGTCGTCTTCATCAGCCATTCACTCACCATCAGAAAATTCTCATGCCGTTAGAAATTCATCCGTGGAATAGAAAACTAAGCCGGAAGTAAAACGGGTGCCAAGCCCAGTGTAATTTGGGTGTTTTGGAAAGTTACTTTTATTCAAATCTTTTTGCAAAGAACGTTGGACGTCCAAACCAAAAATCAAACTGTTAAAAACAAATGGTCAAAAATTTAAAAAATAGATTAACGGTTCGATGGACTAGGAGGAGTCTAATTGGTGTGTGCGAAAAGCAAATTCATCTTTAAAAGGTCCGGCTGAAGACTATAAACTTAGCGCTTCTCGGGAGGCAACCCGAGTATTAGTATAGATTTTACTTTTCTCGCTATTTTCCTTCATTTTAGGAGACTACATTTTTTGGCGTTTCTGGCTTTGCTATGCTATCTCTCATGTTGTAGGTGTTTTTCTAAAATTTCTATGCAGGAACCTTCCCAGGGAATTTTAAGGTAAGGGGATGCGGCACATAAAGAGCAGGCCGCGGCACACGCAAGTTTAAAAATCTGGGAAACTTTCTGTACTCTGTGCCGCGGCACGAAGATGCTGAGTCGCAGCACACTTGTACCAAGAGCCCTGGCACGTTGAAGCTGAGCCGCGGCACGCCGAAGACCAAGCGCCCAGGAACCTGTACTCTGTGCCGCGGCACGGAGATGATGAGCCGTGGCACACTAACCCTGCACGCCGCGGCACCCGTGCGATGAGCCGCAGCACACTGCGAGATCCCCCAGCGCGCAAAACAACCTATACTACAGGCCGCGGCTCACTTGATACGAGCCGCGGCCCCTGCTGAGGAATTTAAATGGCCAGGGCAAGATTTATACATCAGTCGGTCAAAAACAATAGGTAAAACTCCTCCAAATCCTTTCCTCCTATGCGCGGAACAAGGTTACCTCCTTCGAATCTCTCCTTCTTCTCATCTTCTTCAATCCAACACCAGGTACTCCTTAATCTTTAGTTTGATTTGAAATAAGGATTGAAAAGTGAGGTATTGTTTGTTTCACCCATGGAGGAATTTGTTTCTCTTTTCTAAGTCTATCAAGAATTTGATCGAAATATATGATGATTATCGATTTATTGTGGATTGTTTTTCATTGATTTGTCATGATTCATGCGATTTTGTTTGTTGTTAGGGATTGAATTGAGCAATTATTGCTTTTGTTCTTCGTTTAAGTTTACGCACGCAAGGTGTTCAATGAAATTCCCCAATGAAATTTTTTGAGCTAAACATCTCCAATTTGTCTGCAACGAATACGATTATCGGAATAAGATGTCCCCCAAACCCTTACGTCAAGTTTGAGTTTAAGTTTTTGCATCATATCCCTCGTACGGAAGTGCAAGTTTTTTTGCTATATTCGTTTCCCGCACGTCATAAGTTGAGATTGGTGTGGTGTTATTTAAAGTCGTCTAAACTATCCTGCGTTTATTTTTCAGGACTTTGCTATGGCTCGGAAGAGAAAGTTGAGCACAAGGGATAGGACTTTATCATCCCCCACGAGAGGGGAAACTTCACAAAATCGGTCGGAAGGGCAATCCCACCAATTTTCTGACCCCGAAATCTATCGAATTTTTAAAGAGAGAATCCTTCCTCGTCCTATAATTCCGGAGCGGAGATTCACTTCTGCTCCCCAAGACGGAGATCTATTGACGATGATTAATAAAATGGTATGGACTCGATTCACTGCACAGCCCGAGCCGGCGGTAATTTATATCGTCCAAGAATTCTATGCTAGCGCGTTATTACGGCATATCCAGGCAGGGCCGATGATGGGACAACCGGATACATGTACTGAGGTCATCGTCCATGGACAGAAAGTGGATTTCTCTGCAGCTGCGATACAGAGCTTATACGAGCTTCCCGAGGTTGACGAATCGGTATACACGTAGACAGTGAGTAGCCTTTCGAGGGAAGCTTTGCTAGAGGCGCTTGCTCATCCGGATTCGGTTTGGGCGACGTGCATCCCGGGTCGACGACCTTCTTATTCAAGAGTTCCCACCTTAGTCGGCTCGAGCGAGCTTGGCTTTATTTTATCTGCTCGCGAACCAACCCGACGTCACATATCCGTTTGGTCCTGTTTCCTCGTGCCAGACTGTTATAGGCCATTACGGCCGGACTGCGATTCGATGTGGCCCCACGACTGGTCTGGTCTATTCTACCATGCTTCTAAGGTGGGGCCAAGACCGGGCTGAAACACCCCTCTCTCATTTATGCCTTATGCCGCCAGTTGGGCGTAACTTGGTCGGATGACGAGCCGACACTAGCACCCCAGGGTCCGATCGATCACCGCATTATCTCTCACTTTGACCAGTGGGGTGGCGCGTGGGCACATCCGCGGGGACGAGGATTTCTTCTGGATGAGCCACATGAGCACTCCCCCGAGCCACTTCTTCTGACGCATGAGCCGGCGGCTGATACTGAGGATCAGACCGAGTCCACCCCGCTGCCCGTGAGAGATCACGTCCTTCAGGCGATGATTGATGGCTTTAGGGAGGAGATGCGAGCTGAGAGAGATAGCGTCCTCATAGCCGTTCGAGAGGAGATCTGCCGGGCCAATTGGCGTGTGAAGAGATGCTTAGCTGCGAGAGATGCCTATCATCGGGACTATTTAGCTGTTTGGACGGACCACATCCTTCGCCCGAACGGACCTTTCATTCCTCCGGTCAGGCCACCTACACCACCCTCTTCGCCGGACGAGGCCTATGCCAGTACCTGAGGTTATCTTAGGGGAGTACTTAACCTTTCTCTTACTGCATATTAATATTATTTGTTGTCCATTGAGGTCAACGTACATCCCAAGTTTTGGGGGGGTACTTTTTAGTTGTTGTATTTTTCGTTGTTATTGATTCTAGCCTTGCTTGTCTTCTATATTATGGACTTTGTTTGCATTCGTTAATATTTCGTGCATCCTTGTGTAAGACTTATTATATGATACTGATTTCTTTTTGAAGAAACGGATGAGTATTGGTCGAGTTCGCATTATGCGATTTTTGTTTCCCTCGAGTATTCATTTCGGTTTGATTTTTTTTGCGTCATTGTGGTAATCTTGACATATAAGAAATGAGACATACGTGTTTAGTGTCCGCATTACACGAGCCATCGTCTATATGTTTGGTTATGCTTCTCACTTAGCTAGTCGTCCAGTAACATTAGTCTTGTTGGCATTAAATTAAGTACCTAAGTTTAGGCTTTGAGTCGGACAGTTGTAATTCCCAAAATTTAAGAAATTTTGCTTGTCTATGATGGGAATTCTAGTAACCGGGGGTATTCATGTGACCCGTTGTTTACTCTTTCGTAAAACGACAACCCTGAATAGATTAATGGTTCAGAAAAATCGCATCTCCGGTGATGGAACCCTAGTAACCAGGGGTATTCATGTGACCCGTTGTTTACTCTCGCGTAAAACACCAACCTTGAATCGAACGTGCGTGAATAGCTATTCAAGTTTTTTCTCCGCTGTAAAGGGAGACTTAGTAACTAGAAGCATTCATGAGCCCCATGAGTGTCTTTTACGTCAAACGGTTCCCCAATACATGAGAATGGAAATCCACCCTAGGGTTAATTCATGAAACATATCAGAAGTCGAAACCTAGTGGTTAACTTGAATCATTATAATGATTATATATAAGGGAGCAATGTCTGAGAACTATTATGGGATTCTTGTGTTTTTGCCACGAGACTGTTTGACTGGGCGAGTTGGCTTATTTAATCTAAACATTCATATTGGAGGTTCGCTCAATTCACGTTTGTTAATCTTTGAGCCTTGATTTTCTTCACGAGCTATTGATTTGCACTAGAAATGTTTACCGTGTGGAATCATTGTCCTTACTGTGACTCACTAGTACGATATCCGTATTATTTTTGAGATTTTCAGGGTAGTATTGATCAGTTGAGCACTATGGATTTGCACGATTGTCCACGATACTTGTCGTCTTATTTGAAATTGACTTTTGCTTGAGGACAAGCAAAGGATTAAGTTTGGGGGTATTTGTTAGATGTATTTTTGTGCGCTTAATTATCATTATTTTATCTCCATTTTGTGTTTAAATTGGCATAAATGAGCTTTTAATGCATTATGTTTATATGTTTTGTAGGAAATTAGAGTCTGGAAGCTTAAACGAAGAAAAACGGGCCAAAATGACATTTTTTGGTCAAGGGCCGCGTCACATCGAGCTAGAGCCGCAGCACAGACACACCCAGAAGCACACTGGTACAAACTGTACCGGGGGCTGCGGCACGCTCATTCTGAGCCGCGGCCCGTAAAGAATTTTACGCCCAGGCCTGGCAGCATTAAAACTGGGGCCGCGGCACACTAAAACCGGGCCGCGGCCCGTGGCGCGGTATTGATAAGCCGACCGTGCGATTTTGGGCTGTTTTTGAGGCTGTCTTCGACCTAATTCCCGAACGTGTTTTGGAGACGAATGAAGGTTATCCACTACCAGATGTCCAGATAATTTTCTTTAGAGCTTCAACCGCTATTCCACGGTTCTCCAGTCCAAAAGCATTTGTTACGGTTTGTTGGGTTATGATGATGGGTTCGCCGAGCACATGATGACCCGTTCAGTCAACTCGGCTTCTTTATAATAGCAGATGATGGCTTTCTTGTAAAGATCGGAGGGATTGATGTCCCGATAATGGTAGTTACCATTTTTCTTCATTGTAAGAGAGAACTGTTTGCCTCTAGAAGTCCGACAAAGTCCACCACTATGCTGAATATTATTGGCTCCTTCATGACTCTCATGTTGATGTTCTTAATCTATGTTGCCGCATCCATTCCTGTGACTTTTTAAGAGTTTTTAGTGTAGAGAAATTCGAATTTTTGCTTTTCGGAAAACTAAGGTTCTTACTTAAAAACTTTTGAAGACGATAATTTTTCATCAAGTTATTTTAATCGCTTTAATAAGCTATTTTTGAAGTCGGTTTTAAAATAATTAATTGCGAAATGGCGGGTCTTGTGACATGATTGGAAAACGTGATATAGGCATGGTGTTACTGGGATCATGCATGTTTAATCCACATGTGATATTTAAATAAATAAATAAATTTTTAAAGAGATTAGGAACTTAGCTGGTTGACCATTTGACTTCTGATCAGCTGCGTTTTTGATTCCTTGCTTTCTTGTATCAGATATGTTATCTTGGCTAAAATTTGGTTAGCTAGGATCCTATCCTGGTTGAGATTTGATCACCAAGGTCTCTTCTATCCTGGCTGAGATTTGATCAGCTAGGTTTCTTCGATCCTGACTGAGATCTGATCACCTAGGTTTCTTCTATCTTGGCCGAAATTTGATCAGCTAGGTTTCTTCAATCCTGGCTGAGATGATCAGGCAGCACTATGCCACAAATGGCCTTCAGCAACGTTTATTTCAATGTTACAAGCAAAAGTGTTAGCATAGATGCCTTAAAATTGATCTACGCCAACACTTTTTTTAGCGTTACAGTTGATAGTAACCGGTGTTGCTATAGTATCTATGGTAACACCAAATTCGGTGTTATCGTTGATAATAGACCCTTGATAATAGACCCGTTGGTTAAGACAACGGGTCTCTTTAGTATAAGAGACCCAATATTAGAAACAACAGGTCTCTAATGTAGGAGTGAGCATGGGTCGGTTTGAGTTCAGTTTTAGCCTAAAACCAAACCCAAACCGACAAGCTTCGGTTTCCAAAAAATCAAACCCAAACCGAAACCAACCCAATGGGTTCGGTTTCTCAGTTTTTCGGTTTTTTACGGGTCGGTTTCGGGTTTAAACCCAACCAAACCGATTTTTGTCTATTCTTCAAAAAAAAAAACTTAAAATGTGCATTGGACAGGAATCGAATCTGGGACCAACGCGCGGACTACCAGCGTCCTAACCACCAGACCATGATACTCTTTTTGTATATTCTTCATAATGCATATAAACATATAAAATTTATGAATTACATATATATATTAAATGATATCGGTTCAGTTCGGTTTTAATGATTTGGTTTATAGTGTATAAACTGAAACCAAACCGAGTTTTCGGTTTTTAAAATTTTTAAACCCAAACCGATGGTTTTGATTTGGTTTCAGTTTTTCGGTTTCGATTTCGTCAGTTTTTCTCGGTTTTTCGGTTTTTCGGTTCAGTTTTGCTCACCTCTACTCTAATGTGTTAAAGGGGGTCTACTATTTTTTTGAGATAAATTAAAGATCAGTTATTTAAGGTAACAGGTCTCTAACGTGTAAGAAATAAGAGATCCGTTGTTTGATCCAACAAGAAATAAAGACCCGTTTCCATTCCTTCATATTTTCACACTGTTGAATAATGGTGCCTTCCTGCTCGCCGAAAACCCAAACCCTGAAAATACCACCACCCAAAAGCTCGAATCTCCTCAAACACACACTCAACACAGTCAAAATCCACGTCTCCTCACACCCTCGTTTCTGGCTCTTCATCGCTTTCCTCTGGGCCCAAGCCCTAATCATCTCCATCGCCCATACTCTGCCGCCATGTTTTCCCGACCGCACCGCCACTGTCTCCTCCGCCGTACCCATCCGCTCTCTCCCGCCACAGAACGACGCCGTATCCAACTACAAACGACCCCAAGCCCCCTCTCCTCCCTACACCGACGAGTGCCCCTCCGGCAAAATCTACGCCTACGATCTTCCTTCCGTTCTGAACAGAGACCTGGTCTTTACCAATTGCGCAGACCTAGATCCGTGGAACTGGGAATGCGGGATCATTTCCAACTATGGCTATGGCGTCGCCGCCACCGAGCCCCGCCGCATCTTGCTGGAGGATCTACACAAATCGTGGTACCACACAAATCAGTTCACCTCAGAGGTGATTTTTCACCACCACATCCTCATGCATAAATGCAGAACCCTTGATTTTATTGTTCTGTTTTCTACAAGCATTTCCAAACTGTTTAGTTTAATAAAATTTGATTGTTTGTAGATTGCAGAGTTGAGTTGTTTTGAGTCCTTCAACTCTGCTGTAGCTTTGGTACTTTTATCAAGTCGCGGCGTTTGATAGAAAATAGTCCAGATGTCATGCAAACCAGTTATTTCAAAGACGTTTGATATAATGACAGGGCACGTGGACTAAAAATTTGTTTTAAAAGGAATAATATATTATTATATTATTAATGGATTTCCCACAGTATGTGCTGTATCCGCGATACAGCGTTCCCCTTTAAAAGGTACATACGGGATTCAATTTCATACAGCAATCTTAGGATTAATACTGCATTCATGGGTCATATTGCATTCCCCGTTAATTAATGCACACGTCAGCTGTAGGAAAAGTGTCTTCATTTTCCTACAATGATGTCGGAATGTCTGAGTGTACAGATAATTAATACCCTTCCTCAAGGATCTACCAGGCTGGTAACAACATCGAACATCTCAACAATGCATTTAAGGCTAAATTGACTCAGTAGACCGATTTGGTCTGTCAATAAAAACATACAACTCAAACTCAATACATGCCCAAGCAGGGGTCAAATACAAATTGCTCCCGTATAACGGGGAAAATATTGCAGTGGAAAAGACGTACAACTGAACCAATACAACAATAAACAAGTCCTCATGTGATTAGTATCGATCATCTTTCATCATCCTTCATGCCGACCCTGTGCTATGCTCCCCAAAACCTGAATTCAATACAGACATCCACCCCCAATTACTCGGGGGTTAGCAAAATTCCACTATTTTGCTAGTGCAAGTACAAAGTGCAAAATACGAGTCATACAATTCAAGTTCCAAGAATAACAATAATCAGGAATCCTCAAAGATTCAAACACAATGAAAAATACTTCCCGAAGCAAGAGTTTGGGTAAAGCATTCCAAAACCGAAAGTTCACAATTTAAGAGAAACAATTTACAAAATGGTTTAATAAGCCATTGGGAGTTTTAATAGAAAACAATTTAGGATTATCGAATCCTTCTCTTTCCAAAAATCAACGGGGGTCACAACCCAAAGGTTTTGTTTTCACAAATAAAACCAACAACAATTCACAGGGTTAAAACCCACGTCACGTGTCCTCGGCGGACATAAAATCAACACAACATAATCACCCAAGATACGCAAATCTAGGTCAGCGAATACAACACCAACTCGTGAATCCAGGGCTATACCATTGGATTCCCTCGAGGCCTCGTCGTACCCTTCCGAGGTGAGCAAAATACATTCACAAATCATATACACACCAACTCGTGAATCCAGGGCTATACCATTAGATTCCCTCGAGGCCTCGTCGGACCCACCCGAGGTGAGAAAAATACATATACATAACACCGTGAACACATGCCACGTCATCTCATGGTTGGATCAATCACTTGTTGTCTCCTGACCATATGATCACATGCCATATGTCACCGCAGGTCTTGTATTAGGCTCTCACGATTGGATCAATCACTTGTTGCATCCTGACCACATGGTCACATGCCCTGTGTCACCGTACACCTTCGACCATATCCACACATTCGCACAAATAACATAGCATGCCAAGGATATCCGAACAACTCACCCAAAGGAAATAAACACATAGCACCACATAAGTGTCAAATCACAACACACCGGAATGAGATAATATATGTATGTATATTATCAAAGCACAACAACAACACCAAGCGTATTCATAGGGTTCACTTTACCATTCGCGAAACATACCATTCACAAAACACACGCGTTATGAAAGTGAGCCCTTAACGAGGCTAAACCTAATCTTTTGAAAGTTCATTTCAAACAACCAAACAAACACATTTAGACGATCACCGATCACCATATCCACGAAACAATAAAAGTATGGACAAGGTACTTGCCTCGATACCACGAGCAATGGAACAATGAACGGATACGGTCGGGTAGACCTCGAACTTCCAAGATCGACTAAAACCCTGACAATTCCACGAAAACAACGAAAACAATATCACCACGAATCAATAACGCTAAACGGCAACCGAATCCACCCGAAAAATAACAAGGATCCGAGGGTTCTTCAAGGAAATCGGAAATCAAGTTCCGAGTGGTAAAAATCGATAAACGAGTTACAAAATCCAAAGATCATGGCCAATACAACAAGAATACCATAATCAATTCATCAATCACGGATTAAATCGAAGAATCACGAAGAAACCCCCAAAAATCATACAACTAGGGTTCTAAGTAAGAAAATACCTTGATTCGACGAAGAACACGGATTAGATGATGATATAATTGACAAGAATCTTCCAAAATGCCTTGGAATTGATTAGGACCAGCCAAGAACTCGAGTTCTCGAGTCTCCCATCGCCAGTCGCCACAAAAATGAGGAAAAAGGGTGAAAATAAGGTCTGGCCGAAGCCGAGGCCTATATATGGCCGACAGGGTTACAGCCGTAACCGGTAGTTCCTTACGGCCATAACTCGGTCAAAGCGCGTTAGCGTACGCAATGGCCGAAGACTTTGCGTACGCAACGATCATACCTTACGGTCGTAATAGGCATAGCCTTACGGCCGTAACCGAGCATCCCAGGCCACTGAATGAGATCTTCTGAATCACTACGGCCGTAATCGGCCAGCGCCTAGCGGCCGTAACAAGTCATACGACCGTAACCGGATAGACCTTACGGCCATAACCAAGTGTCTCAGGCCCAGGTGTTCGTAAGTATTACGGCCGTAATCGTCCAGGCCTTACGGCTGTAACTCGATCCAGCCCACACCCGACCATCCAGCTCGATACTCGATGCCGTCTCGATCACGCGAACGCACCGGCTAAGATCCAAAATAATACCGAACAGGCTACGAAACTCAATGTACCACAGTACAAGCACGCGATTCCAAGGACGCAGACGACAACAGTCCATTCTACCGAAGAAAATTCAACGAAATCGGAATGAAGATCTCGGGTATTACATTACCATAGCGCGCGCTAACCAATAAGTGTAGCGTGCACTAACGACTCAAAAGTACAGCAACAGAACATCTCAGAAATGGGTATGATGATGGATACCCATAACATTGGGAAATTACAAAACGGTCCCAAATGTCCGAAAATCACGATACGACAACGAATAACCAAACCGAAGCTCACAACACATATAACAATGTTAAATGAACTTACGAGAATCCCGAAACGATAGCTTCGAACGAGATTTGCAACAATCGAACTCAAGCATCGAAAAGTCACCTAAGAATATGAAACTCGACAAAACGTCACCGAAACGAACTCGGACATCCAAAAAGAGCAGAATTAAATACTCTTAGAATGACGAAACGGTCACGAGCGAGTCGTCAAAATGGACTCCCACCGAATTTTTTTTTACCTAAAATCAAAATAGGGGATATTACAGGTTATTGGTGCTACATGAGCAAGATAATGGATCGACCAGCTGAATTGACCGATATTCCAGTGGTCCGAGACTACCCAGATGTTTTTCCAGATGAGTTTCCAGGCTTGCCTCGACATTGTAAGGTAGAGTTTAACATTAAATTAGAGTTAGGTACGTCCCCGCTTTCGAAAGCACCGTATCGCATGGCTCCAACTTGTAATACCCGATATTTTTATTCCGGTTATTTTGGATTTTTGGATATTTCTCGGTTGTCAAGTGTCGGTATTATTTTCTCGATGATTTATTTTTGTGTTTATATGGTTGCGTATGATTATTTGTTACATGATGTTTTCATTTTGGATCGTTGATGTTGTCCGCGAGCGTTTTGTCGAGTTCGTTCCATACATTTTCGGAATTCGATTTGTTGGGTCGTGGCGGCTGGGCACTGGACGGACAGGTGCGGCAGCTACTGTCGAAAGGTCTGGGAACTAGCCAGATAGGTGCGGCAGCTACTGTCGGAAGGGCTGGGCACTGGCCGGGCAGGTGCGGTAGGAACCGGCATACTGCACGCTACTGTCGGAAGGCTGTGCACGCTACTCGGTAGGCATAGCGCTTGCTATTCGGCTGCCAGCGCACGCTACATGGCCGAGAAGTTTAGTCCAGGAGGTTTTGGACGGGTCGGCTAGCGCACGCTAATGCCCGTCCAGCGCGCGCTATAGCGGCCGGGCAGAAGTCTCTGGACTTTCGGTGCCGATCACTAGTACACGCTAGCGCCAGGGTCTAGCGCACGAGGATGGGCCCCGGCCGTAGGTTCTAGGCCGAGACTGGCCCGTTAGCGCGCGCTAACCCGGAACCCTAGCGCACGTTACCTGCGTCTGTATATATGTGACTGAGCAGTCATGTTTTCACCCGTTTGTCATTTCTCTTCCTTCCTTTCTGCAGCTGGAGTCTTGGTGAGCGAGGAGGCATGTTGTCAAGTGATTAATCCACGAAGTCCTGGAGTTCATATCATCGATTAATCACTACATAACCTCCTCTGATCGACCGAATCAAGGTTAGATTTCCTAAAATTTTAGTTTTGAAAAAATTGGGGGTTTTGTTTGGTTTTGTCCGATTTAACCGTAGTAACTTAGAATTGTGGTGGATCAATGATTATTAAGATGTATCCTATCATTTTCCTTGTTGTTCCATGGTTGGATTGTCAAGGATTTTTCGTTTTGTTGAGTTCCTAATCGATGCATTGAAGGTGTCCAATAAAAGGACTTAGATGGGGATTCGGGCATTATACGATTATTATTCCTCGTACGATCGTTGATATATTGATGATATGTATTAAGAACAAAATATTTATGAAGAACTCGAGTCGGAACCTTTCCGTTCGTTGTCCTCTTCGGGGTCCGAAGTTTCCCGGTTGAACCGTGTTCTTCGGAGTGTTTAGTATCAGTTATGAGGCAAGTATTCTACTTCTACGACTTGTGTCTTGTGAATAGAGTTTACATATTGGATTTACGATGATTTGGTTTACCTTCGTGGATATGATTCGTGCGATTTGGTTATTCGAATGTTTGTTGGTATTAATGATATTCTTGCTTGCTTAACATTGTGAAGTTGTGTTGGTCATGTTAGTCGCGTGATTCGTGCTGGACATGATTGCTCGGGTTTGATGTCTTGTGTTGATTATGATTATTGTGTTGGATTTATTATACACCTGGACAAGTATTTTGGTGTATGATTAGATGTTCGAACATATTTGTATTAAGGTGTACTATCCGTGGTGATGTGTTGCGTTGTTTGATATGTGTTGGAAAGTGTGTGTGTGTGTTCGTGATCCAGTTACGGTCCATGTGGCCTCTGGAGTTCGCTACATGATGTCTACGAACAGTGTATGTGGTCCAGGTATGTTCCGTGTGGTCTCTGGAGTTCGGTACATGATGTGTACGAACAGCATGTGTGGTCCAGGTACGGTCCGTGTGGCCTATGGAGTTCAGTACATGATGTGTACGAACATTGTGTGTGGTCCAGGTACGGTCCGTGTGACCTATGGAGTTCGGTACATGATGTGTACGAACAGTGAATGTGTGGAACCAGGTACGGTCCGTCGTGTCCTCCGGGGTTCGTTACTTGACGAGTACGAACAGTGATTGTATGGATAATGTTTTGATGTTAAATATCGGACACGTGATGATATTTTGACTAATGTGTTTTGAAACAAGAATCGGGCTGAGGCCCTGACGATTTTAGAAAGAGGTTTTGTAATTTAGGACTCTAGGTCCAAAATAAATTATGCTTTAAAAACTCCCGAGATACCGAATTTAATTTTAAAAACTTCATCACTTGTTTTCTAATTAATAAAACCTCTCGGGAATGTTTTGACATTTGATTGTGTTACCTGATTCGTGATTGCTTTTTGCTTGATACATTTTGTATACTATTATACTTGCACTAGTAAAATAATGGAGTTTTACTAACCTTCGAGTAATCGGGGGTGAATGTCTGTTTTGCGTCCAGGTACATGCTGGTTTGGGGGAGCAGTCACAGGATCGGCACAGGAAGTGACGAGCTACAATACTAATCAAGAGTTGAGAGTTTGGTCGGGTTATGTTGTGTCGACCGAGTTATAGTCAGACTTCCGCTGCTATGTATCTTTACCCATGTGTGGGTATTTATTGTAAAGAGTTGTATTTCATCTTGTTTCCGTTAGTCGTGTTACCTCATCAGTCTGTGTGGTTGTATTGTAATTCACCTTACTGGTCTGCATTATTGTAATGATTGACTCATGTCGGTCAAGTTTTTGGTAGTTCTGTGTTGTTTAGCCCGGTAGGTCCTCGTGGGGAGGATATACGACATGTAATATTACAATATGGTCTGGGGGTGTTACAGTTATGGTATCGGATCTTAGGTTGCGGAAACCTAGACTGTCGGGTCAAGTCGAGTCATGGTTTGTCGAGTAATATGATGTCATGTCATTCGAGTTGACGGGTGACAAGTTGAGTTGTGCATGGTCAAAACGGGTCGTATGTATTGTCGGATGAGATTAGTATCGTGGGCGACCGTCATCTCCGTGCGGCCTGTGGACGTAAGACTCCTCTTTCATGTGAGGTATCGGTGTTTCATGATTTCATTTATGTGCGATAATTGTGGTGCATAATTTTGTTTGCATAGTGTTGTGAAATAGAATTTGTGTTTAATATTTGCGGTACGCCGTTTGTGTATTGAATTGAATGTATTGATGGCTGGACACCGAATGGTGCAATGCGATATGAAAACTGTGAACTTTAATGTGATGCGGAGATTGTATTGACAGAAGAGCTCTTGAGGAATTCAAATAGATGGTTTTGATGTATGTTTGAACTTGGTGTTCACGAATCGTATCTGATTAATTTTTGTAATCTCGTTTGTCGATTAGGCATGTGGTTTCAAGTTTGATTATTTTTAATTGTATCCTCCGCGTGTAGATTTAAACGGTAAAAGTTTTTATGAGCTTGAGTATGTTTGTAAAAGAATCGAATTTTGAAAACATTTTCATGGCGTGGTTAAACAACGATTTTGTATGAATTTTGAAACCGGTTGAACTTTAACGAATAAGTCATGTATTTTCAAATGACACCTTCAGACGGTATTTGAAAAATATGTTTTAAAATACTTCGGACATTGCAAACCATTACCTCATTTCTGGATATGATCGCAAGGATTTTGGAAAAATTTTATTTTGCAAAACGACTTTGATTTTCAAAATTTAAAATGTTAAGTGTTTTTGTGTTGGGACTAAGTCGTTGCGACAAGTTTGTTATGTTGTTATGCTCATCGGAGAATTTCGCAGTGTTTCTAAATTCCGGGATATATTGTTAGGAGTCGAACCTTGACCTTCGGAGCCGTTTCGGGGCTGCTGGGACAATTCTTTTGTCCTGCAGTTAGTGATTATGGCTGTAAGATGTTTACCATTACGGCCGTAAGCTCTTAGGTGTTATGGACGTAAGCTCCTAGATGTTATAGCCGTAAACTACATGTTATTACGATCGTAATCCTGTGACTGCCACGACAGTAATTTGGTTATTACAGTAGTATATGTGCTCTTTGTCGATTGTTTGATTCCATGGATATTATTGACGTGTTATTAGTTGTTACCTTTCTTGTTAGCGAATTTTGGTTGCACACCTCGATGTTGTTACTACATAGTTGGTTTAGTTGTATTATTCTATGACGTTATTCTAATGTAATAGTTGATCAATGGTAATGATTAGAGCGAGCACAAGTAGTTTTCCACCTGGGGATGGTTTGGCGAAACATCTGGGGGGTCGATGCTTAGGGGCATGGCCACGAATTATCATGTGCATTGTTATTCGTGATGGTGTGGCGTGGTAACAGGTGGTTACCCTGTAGGTCATTTTGACGGTATCGGTTATTGAGTAAATATGATATTTCGAAACGTTGTTTTGCAAATGACTTCAAACGAAACAATTATGATAATCGAATCATGGTTTTGATTAAACGAACGAGGTATTAAATTTTCAAAAATTTCATTTTGGCAAAATCTTTCAAATTCAATAATTTTAAAATATTATCATTTGAACGAATACCTCCGGAAATTTTATTTTAAAGAATGTTACAAATGTTTGACCCCAATGATATGTATATGGTTTTGACAGTGTTTGTTTTGATAAAGGTCATACATTTCTGTTTATCTGGCCATGTGGATTATTTATGGAATTAAGTTCTATTGTTGTAGTGTTAGTTCGTATATTCGTGTAATGACTCGGAGTGAATATTTTATTGGGCTGTTGTTCATTGTCCTATGTTGATTCTGTGATGTTTGTTTTGTTGTGTTATTCTGAATGGTTGTCCATTCAGTATGCCGAGAGGTCGAGGCCGAGGACGTGGTCGTGGTAGTGGTCGTAATCAGGAGCATGATAGGGCGACTCGCTCGTCGTCGAGTGCCAATCAACTCATTACAGATGGTCGAGATGACCAGTCGCGTGATCAGGGGAAATCAACCAGAGGTAATGTTGACGTTGGTGCCGCCACCATTCTTCGTGAGGTGGTTGATCAGTTGGCACAGATGAATCAAAACGTGCACCGGGATGAGAACCCAGATGGGGATAATGGAGCTAGTAAATGGTTACGAGATGTGATGAGAATGCACCCGCCTCATTTTGTAGGTTCTTCAGACTCGTTAGGTTGGTAGAACTGGCTCTTCCAGTTGGACAGAACATTTGATGTTGTATCTTGTCCGGATGAGAAGAGAGTACTCATTGCTCAATATTTGCTCGATAGGGAAGCTGCAGACTGGTGGGAGGCCGTAGCGCCTAGTGATCGTGCAACTACTTGGGCTGAATTCAAGACTGCCATGGAGTCCGAGTATTGTCTGCCGCCTGTTAAAGAGCGTAGGATCGTCGAGTTCTTCTCGGCTACGCCCCAAGATGTGTCGATATCTCAGGCAATAGACGATTATAATCGGCAGTTATGTTATGTTCGAGATCAGGTGAGAAGTGAGGCAGATAAGGTTCTTTATTTCGATATGCGTATGAAACCTCATGTTCGGCAGTGTATGGCTCCTTTTATGTGTACTATGTTTAAGGATTATCAAGACCGAGTCTTAGCCTTTGAAATGGCTGTATTGTCTATCGAGTTGGTATCTGTAGCAAAGAAACAGAGGATTTCTGATGATGCCTCGAGAAGTAAGGAAATTGGGATTTTAAAATCCCAAGCCTCGTATCAGATGAGTATGGGACCTTCTCGGTCATCTAGAGAATCTAAAAGACCCAAGTCGGTGTCTTTGAGTTCAGGCAGTGCTCCAAGATGCTTCAACTATAATGTACTGGGCCACGAGCGTGCGAGTTGTAAGAAACCGCCGGTAACTTGTTATAATTGTGGATGCGAAGGGCATCGAGACCAGTACTGCGAGACCGTTGCTATGATGGTAGGGAACCGGAGTTCCGTTCATACTTCTGGAGGGCTCAGTGATGCCCAGTGATAATATTTTGTGTTTTTAGTGCGGATGGTCTCCCTTGTGTAGACTTATTATGTAATGTTTTTATGTTTGGGGCATGATGATTGATATTTTATGTTGGAGGAGTCCGTGTGGGTTTTTGAGCCTACGGAGACACGTGACTGTAGGTCACGGGACCATGAGTTTGATATTTTTATGTTGAGCGTGGTGTTTTGTTTGGTAGCACTGTGATGTCTTTGTTTTAAGTTTCAAGACAAAACTTATTTTTAGGGGGTAGAATGTAATACCCGATATTTTCATTCCAGTTATTTGGGATTTTTAAGATATTTCTCGGTTGTCGAGTGTCGGTATTATTTTCTCGATGATTGATTTTTGTGTTTATATGGTTGCGTGTGATTATTTGTTGCATGATGTTTTCACTTCGGATCGTTGATGTTGTCCGCGAGCGTTTTGTCGAGCTCGTTCCGTGCGTTTTCGGAAATCGAGTCGTCGGGTCATGGCGGCTGGGCACTGGCCGGATAGGTACGGCAGCTACTGTCTGAAGGGCTGGGCACTGGCCGGGCAGGTGCGGTAGGAACCGGCATAGCGCACGCTACTATCGGAAGGCTGTGCGCACTACTCGGCAGGCATAACGCACGCTATTCGGCTGCCAACCCACGCTACCTTGCCGAGCAGTTTAGTCTAGGAGGTTCTGGACGGGCCGGCTAGCGCACGCTAACGCCCGTACAGCGCGTGCTATCGTGGCCGGGCAGAAGTCTCTGGACTGTCAGTTCCGATCACTAGCGCAAGCTAGTGCCAGGGTCTAGCGCACGAGGGCAGGCCCCAGCCGAAGGTTCTAGGCCGAGACTGGCCCGTTAGCGCGCGCTAACCCGGAACCCTAGCGCACGCTACCTGGCGTCCGTATATATATGACTGAGCAGTCATGTTTTCACCCGTTTTTCATTTCTCTTCCTTCCTTTCCGCGGCTGGAGTCTTGAGCGAGGAGGCATGGTGTCAAGTGATTAATCCACGAAGTCCTGGAGTTCATATCATCGATTAATCACTACATAACCTTCTCTGATCGACCGAATCAAGGTTAGATTTCCTAAAATCTTTGTTTTGAAAAAATTGGGGGTTTTGTTTGGTTTTGTCCGATTTAACCGTAGTAACTTAGAATTGTGGGGGATCGATGATTATTAAGCTGTATTCTATCAGTTTCCTTGTTGTTCCATGGTTGGATTGTCAAGGATTTGTCGTTTTTTTGAGTTCCTAATTGATGCCTTGAAGGTGTCCGATAAAAGGTCTTAGAGGGGGATTTGGGCGTTATACGATTATTATTCCTCGTACGATCGTTGATATATTGATGATATGTCTTGGGAACAAAATCTTTGTGAAGGACTCGAGTCGGAACCTTTCCGTTCATTGTCCTCTTCGGGGTCCGAAGTTTCCCGTTTGAACCGTGTTCTTCAGAGTGTTCGGTATCGGTTATTGAGGCAAGTATTCTACTTCTACGATTTGTGTCATGTGAATAGAGTTTACATATTGGATTTACGATGATTTGGTTTACCTTCGTGGATATGATTCGTGCGATTTGGTTATTCGAATGTTTGTTGGTATTAATGATATTCTTGCTTGTTTAATATTGTGAAGTTGTGTTGGTCATGTTAGTCATGTGATTCGTGTTGGACATGATTGCTCGGGTTTGATGTCATGTGTTGATTATGATTATTGTGTTGGATTGATTATACACCTGGACAAGTATTTTGGAGTATGATTGGATGTTCGAACGTATTTGTATTAAGGTGTACTATCTGTGGTGATGTGTTGCATTGTTTGATATGTGTTGGAAAGTGTGTGTGTGTCTGTGTGTGATCCAGGTACGGTCCGTGTGGCCTCTGGAGTTCGGTACATGATGTCTACGAACAGTGTATGTGGTCCAGGTACGGTCCGTGTGGTCTCTGGAGTTCGGTACATGATGTGTACGAACAGCATGCGTGGTCCAGGTACGGTCCGTGTGGCCTCTGGAGTTCCGTACATGATGTGTATGAACATCATGTGTGGTCCAGGTATGGTCCGTGTGACTTCTGGAGTTCGGTACATAATGTGTACGAACAGTGAATGTGTGGAACCGGGTACGGTCCGTCGTGTCCTCCGGGGTTCGTTACTTGACGAGTACGAACAGTGATTGTGTGGATAATGTTTTGATGTTAAATCTCGGACACGTGATGATATTTTCACTAATGTGTTTTGAAACAAGAATCGGGCTGAGGCCCTGACGATTTTAGAAAGAGGTTTTGTAATTTAGGACTCGAGGTCCAAAAGAAATTATGCTTTAAAAACTCCCGAGATGAAGAATTTAATTTTAAAAACTTCATAACTTGTTTTCTGATTAATAAAACCTCTCGGGAATGTTTTGACAATTGATTGTGTTACCTGATTCGTGATTGCTTTCTGCTTGATATATTTCGTATACTATTATACTTGCACTAGTAAAATAATGGAGTTTTACTAACCCTCGAGTAATCGAGGGTGAATGTCTGTTTTGCGTCCAGGTACATGCTGTTTTGGGGGAGCAGTCACAGGATCGGCACAGGAAGTGACGAGATACGATACTAATCAAGAGTTGAGAGTTTGGTCGGGTTATGTTGTGTCGACTGAGTTATAGTCAGACTTCCGCTGCTATGTATCTTTACCCATGTGTGGGTATTTATTGTAAAGAGTTGTATTTCATCTCGTTTGCGTTAGTCGTGTTACCTCATCAGTCTGTGTGGTTGTATTGTAATTGACCTTACTGGTCTGCATTATTGTAATGATTGACTCATGTCGGTCAAGTTTTTGATAGTTCTGTGTTGTTTATCCTAGTAGGTCCTCGTGGGGAGGATCTACGACATGTAATATTACGATATGGTCTGGGGGTGTTATAGTTATGGTATCGGAGCTTAGGTTGCGGAAACCTAGACTGTCGGGTCAAGTCGAGTCATGGTTTGTCGACTAATATGATGTCATGTCATTCGAGTTGACGGGTTACAAGTTGAGTTGTGCATGGTCACAACGTGTATTATGTATTGTCGGATGAGATTAGTATCGTGGGTGACCGTCATCTCCGTGCGGCGTGTGGACGTAAGACTCCTCTTTTATGTGAGGTATCGGAGTTTCATAATTTCATTTATGTGCGATAATTGTGGTGCATAATTTTCTTTGCATAGTGTTGTGAAATAGAATCCGTGTTTAATATTTGGGGTACGCCGTTTGTGTATTGAATTGAATGTATTGATGGCTGGACACCGAATGGTGCAATGCGATATGAAAACTGTGAACTTTAATGTGATCCGGAGATTGTATTGACAGAAGAGCTCTTGAGGAACTCAGATAGATGGTTTTGACGTATGTTTGAACTTGGTGTTCACGAATTTGATTAAATTTGTAATCTCATTTACCGATTAGGCATGTGGTTTCAAGTTTGATTATTTTTAATTGTATCCGCCGCGTGTAGATTTAAACGGTATTCTAAAAGATTTTATGAGCTTGAGTATGTTTGTAAAAGAATTGAATTTTGAAAACATTTTCATGGCGTGGTTAAACAACGGTTTTGTATGAATTTTGAAACCGGTTGAACTTTGACAAATAAGTCATGTATTTTCAAATGACACCTTCAGACGGTATCTGGAAAATATGTTTTAAAATACTTCGGACATTGCAAACCGTTACCGTCATTTCTGGATATGATCGAAAGGATTTTGGAAAATTTTTATTTTGCAAAATGACTTTGATTTTCAGAATTTAAAATGTTATGTGTTTGTGTGTTGGGACTAAGTCATTGCGACAAGTTTGTTATGTTGTTATGCTCGTCGGAAAATTTCGCAATGTTCTAAATGCTGGGATATATTATTAGGAGTCGAACCTTAACCTTCGGAGCCATTTCAGGGCTGCTGGGACAATTCTGTTGTCCTGCAGTTAGTGATTATGGCCGTAATATGTTTACCATTACGGTCGTAAACTCTTAGAGGTTATGGCCGTAAGCTCCTAGATGTTATGGCCGTAAACTACATGTTATTACGATCATAAGCCTGTGAATATCACGACAATAATTTGGTTATTACAGTAGTATATGTGCTCTTTGTCGATTGTTTGATTCCACGGACATTATTGACGTGTTATTAGTTGTTACCTTTCCATGGTTGGATTGTCAAGGATTTGTCATTTTGTTGAGTTCCTAATCGATGCCTTGAAGGTGTCCGATAAAAGGTCTTAGAGGGGGATTCGGGCGTTATACGATTATTATTCCTCGTACGATCGTTGATATATTGATGATATGTCTTAGGAACAAAATCTTTGTGAAGAACTCGAGTCGGAACCTTTCCGTTCATTGTCCTCTTTGGGGTCGGAAGTTTCCCGGTTGAACCGTGTTCTTCGGAGTGTTCGGTATCGGTTATTGAGGCAAGTATTCTACTTCTACGATTTGTGTCTTGTGAATAGAGTTTACATATTGAATTTACGATGATTTGGTTTACCTTCGTGGATATGATTCGTGCGATTTGGTTATTCGAATGTTTGTTGGTATTAATGATATTCTTGCTTGTTTAACATTGTGAAGTTGTGTTGGTCATGTTAGTCGCGTGATTCGTGTTGGACATGATTGCTCGGGTTTGATGTCTTGTGTTGATTATGATTATTTTGTTGGATTGATTATACACCTGGAGAAGTATTTTGGTGTATGATTGGATGTTCGAACGTATTTGTATTAAGATGTACTATCCGTGGTGATGTGTTGCATTATTTGATATGTGTTGGAAAGTGTGTGTGTGTGTGTGTGTGTGTGATCCAGGTACGGTCCGTGTGGCCTCTGGAGTTCGGTACATGATGTCTACGAATAGTGTATGTGGTCCAGGTATGGTCCGTGTGGTCTCTGGAGTTCGGTACATGATGTGTACGAACAGCATATGTGGTCCAGGTACAGTCCGTGTGGCCTCTGGAGTTCGGTACATGATGTGTACGAACATCGTGTGTGGTCCAGGTACGGTCCGTGTGACCTCTGGAGTTCGGTACATGATGTGTACGAATAGTGAATGTGTGGAACCGGGTACAGTCCGTCGTGTCCTCCGCGGTTCGTTACTTGACGAGTACGAACAGTGATTGTGTGGATAATGTTTTGATGTTAAATATCGGACACGTGATGATATTTTCACTAATGTGTTTTGAAACAAGAATCGGGCTGAGGCCCTGACGATTTTAGAAAGAGGTTTTGTAATTTAGGACTCGAGGTCCAAAAGAAATTATGCTTTAAAAACTCCTGAGATACCGAATTTAATTTTAAAAACTTCATCACTTATTTTCTGATTAATAAAACCTCTCGGGAATGTTTTGATAATTGATTGTGTTACCTGATTAGTGATTGCTTTCTGCTTGATACATTTCGTATACTATTATACTTGCACTAGTAAAATAATGGAGTTTTACTAACCCTCGAATAATCAGGGGTGAATGTTTGATTCCACGGATATTATTTACGTGTTATTAGTTGTTACCTTTCTTGTTAGCGAATTTTGGTTGCACACCTCGATGTTGTGACTACATAGTTGGTTTAGTTGTATTATTCTATGACGTTATTCTAATGTAATAGTTGATCAATGGTAATGATTAGTGCGAGCACAAGTAGTTTTCCACCTGGGGATGGTTTGGCGAAACATCTGGGGAGTCGATACTTAGGGACATGGCGACGGATTATCATGTGCATTGTTATTCGTGATGGTGTGGCGTGGTAACAGTTGGTTACCCTGTAGGTCATTTTGACGGTATCGGTTATCGAGTAAATATGATATTTCGAAATGTTGTTTTGCAAATGACTTCAAACGAAACAATTATGATAATTGAATCATGGTTTTGATTAAACGACCGAGGTATTAAATTTTCAAAAATTTCATTTTGGCAAAATCTTTCAAACTCAAGAATTTTAAAATATTATCATTTGAACGAATACCTCCGAAAATTTTATTTTAAAGAATGTTACAAATGTTTGACCCCAATGATATGTATATGGTTTTGACAGTGTTTGTTTTGATAAAGGTCATACATTTCTGTTTATGTGGCCATGTGGATTATTTATGGAATTAAGTTCTATTGTTGCAGTGTTAGTTCGTATATTTGTGTAATGACTCGGAGTGAATATTTTATTGGGATGTTGTTCATTGTCCTATGTTGATTCTGTGATGTTTGTTTTGTTGTGTTATTCTGAATGGTTGTCCATTCAGTATGCCGAGAGGTCGAGGCCGAGGATGTGGTCGTAATCAGGAGCATGATAGGGCGACTCGCTCGTCGTCGAGTGCCAATCAACTCAGTACAGAAGGTCGAGATGACCAGTCGCGTGATCAGGGGAAATCATCCAGAGGTAATGTTTATGTTGGTGCCGCCACCGTCCTTCGTCAGGTGGTTGATCAGTTGGCACAGATGAATCAAAATGTGCACCAGGATGAGAACCCAGATGGGGATAATGGAGCTAGTAAATGGTTACGAGATGCGATGAGAATGCACCCGCCTCATTTTGTAGGTTCTTCAGACTCGTTAGGTTGGGAGAACGGGCTCTTCCAGTTGGATAGAACATTTGATATTGTTTCTTGTCTGGATGAGAAGAGAGCACTCATTGCTCAATATCTGCTCGATAGGGAAGCTGCAGACTAGTTGGAGGTCGTAGCTGCCTAGTGATCGTGCAACTACTTGGGCTGAATTCAAGACTGCCATGGAGTCCGAGTATTGTCCGCCGCCTGTTAAAGAGCGTAGGATCGTCGAGTTCTTCTTGGCTACGCCCCAAGATGTGTCGATATCTCAGGCAATAGACGATTATAATCGGCAGTTATGTTATGTTCGAGATCAAGTGAGAAGTGAGGCAAATAAGGTTCTTTATTTCGATATGCGTATGAAACCTTATGTTCGGCAGTGTATGGCTCCTTTTATGTGTACTATGTTGAAGGATTATCAAGACCGAGTGTTAGCATTTGAAATGGCTGTATTGTCTATCAAGTTGGTATCTGTAGCAAAGAAACATAGGATTTCTGATGATGCCTCGAGAAGTAAGGAAATTGGGATTTTAAAATCCCAAGCCTCGTATCAGATGAGTATGGGACCTTCTCGGTCAGCTAGAGAATCTAAAAGACCTAAATCGGTGTCTTTGAGTTCAGGTAGTGCTCCAAGATGCTTCAACTATAATGTACTGGGCCACGAGCATGCGAGTTGTAAGAAACCGCCGGTAACTTATTATAATTGTGGATGCGAAGGGCATCGAGACCAGTACTGCGAGACCGTTGCTAAGATGGTAGGGAACCGGAGTTTCATTCATACTTCTGGAGGGCTCAGTGATGCCCAGTGATAATATTTTGTGTTTGTAGTGCGGATGGTCTCCCGTGTGTAGACTTATTATGTAATGTTTTTATGTTTGGGGCATGATGATTGATATTTTATGTTGGAGGAGTCCGTGTGGGTTGTTGAGCCTACGGAGACACGTTACTGTAGGTTACGGGACCATGAGTTTGATATTTTTATGTTTAGCGTGGTGTTTTGTTTGGTAGCACTGTGATGTCTTTGTTTTAAGTTTCAAGACAAAACTTATTTTTAGGGGGTAGAATGTAATACCCGATATTTTCATTCCAGTTATTTTGGATTTTTTAAGATATTTCTCGGTTGTCGAGTGTCGGTATTATTTTCTCGATGATTGATTTTTGTATTTATATGGTCGCCTGTGATTATTTGTTGCATGATGTTTTCACTTCGGATCGTTGATGTTGTCCGTGAGCGTTTTGTCGAGCTCGTTCCGTGCGTTTTCGGAAATCGAGTGGTCGGGCCGTGGCGGCTGGGCACTGGCCGGACAGGTATGGCAGCTACTGTCTGAAGGGCTGGGCACTGGCCGGGAAGGTGCGGTAACCGGCATAGCGCACGCTACTGTCGGAAGGCTGTGCGCGCTACTCGGAAGGCATAGCGCAAGCTATTCGGCTGCCAACGCACGCTACCTTTCCGAGCAGTTTAGTCCAGGAGGTTCTGGACGGGTCGTCTAGCGCACGCTAACGCCCGTCCAGCGCGCGCTATCGTGGCCGGGCAGAAGTCTCTGGACTGTTGGTGTCGATCACTAGCGCACGCTAGTGCCAGGGTCTAGCGCACGAGGGCAGGCCCCAGCCGAAGGTTCTAGGCCGAGACTGGCTCGTTAGCGCGCGCTAACCGGGAACCCTAGCACACGCTGCCTGGCGTCCGTATATATATGGCTGAGCAGTCATATTTTCACCCGTTTTTCATTTCTCTTCCTTCCTTTCCGCGGCTGGAGTCTTGAGCGAGGAGGCATGTTGTCAAGTGATTAATCCACGAAGTCCTGGAGTTCATATCATCGATTAATCACTACATAACCTCCTCTAATCGACCGAATCAAGGTTAGATTTCCTAAAATCTTTGTTTTGAAAAAATTGGGGGTTTTGTTTGGTTTTGTCCGATTTAACCATAGTAACTTAGAATTGTGGCGGATCGATGATTATTAAGCTGTATTCTATCATTTTCCTTGTTGTTCCATGGTTGGATTGTCAAGGATTTATCGTTTTGTTGAGTTCCTAATCGATGCCTTGAAGGCGTCCGACAAAAGGTCTTAGAGGGGGATTCGGGCGTTATACGATTATTATTCCTCGTACGATCGTTGATAAATTGATGATATGTCTTAGGAACAAAATCTTTGAGAAGAAGTCGAGTCGGAACCTTTCTATTCATTGTCCTCTTCGGGGTCCGAAGTTACCCGGTTGAACTGTGTTCTTCGGAGTGTTCGGTATCGGTTATTGAGGCAAGTATTCTACTTCTACGATTTATGTCTTGTGAATAGAGTTTACATATTGGATTTACGATGATTTGGTTTACCTTCGTGGATATGATTCGTGCGATTTGGTTATTCGAATGTTTGTTGGTATTAATGATATTCTTGCTTGTTTAACATTGTGAAGTTGTGTTGGTCATGTTAGTCGCGTGATTCGTGTTGGACATGATTTCTCGGGTTTGATGTCTTGTGTTGATTATAATTATTGTGTTGGATTGATTATACACCTGGACAAGTATTTTGGTGTATGAATGGATGTTCGAACGTATCTATATTAAGGTGTACTATCCATGGTGATGTGTTGCGTTGTTTGATATGTGTTGGAAAGTGTGTTTGTGTGTGTGATCCAGGTACGGTCCGTGTGGCCTCTGGAGTTCGGTACATGATGTCTACGAATAGTGTATGTGGTCCAGGAACGGTCTGTGTGGTCTCTGGAGTTCGGTACATGATGTGTACGAACAGCATGTGTAGTCGAGGTACGGTCCGTTTGGCCTCTGGAGTTCAGTATATGATGTGTACGAACATTGTGTGTGGTCCAGGTACGTTCCGTGTGACCTCTAGAGTTCAGTACATGATGTGTACGAACAATGAATGTGTGGAACCGGGTACGGTCCGCCGTGTCCTCCGGGGTTCGTTACTTGATGAGTACGAACAGTGATTGTGTGGATAATGTTTTGATGTTAAATCTCGGACACGTGATGATATTTTCACTAATGTGTTTTGAAACAAGAATCGGGCTGAGGCCCTGACGATTTTAGAAAGAAGTTTTGTAATTTAAGACTCGAGGTCCAAAAGAAATTATGCTTTAAAAACTCCCGAGATACCGAATTTAATTTTAAAAACTTCATCACTTGTTTTCTGATTAATAAAACCTCTCGGGAATGTTTTGACAATTGATTGTGTTACCTGATTCGTGATTGCTTTCTGCTTGATACATTTTGTATACTATTATACTTGCACTAGTAGAATAATGGAGTTTTACTAACCCTCGAGTAATCGGGGGTGAATGTCTGTTTTGCGTCCAGGTACATGCTGGTTTGGGGGAGCAGTCACAGGATCGGCACAGGAAGTGACGAGCTACGATACTAATCAAGAGTTGAGAGTTTGGTCGGGTTATGTTGTGTCGATCGAGTTATAGTAAGACTTCCGCTGATATGTATCTTTACCCATGTGTGGATATTTATTGTAAAGAGTTGTATTTCATCTCGTTTTCGTTAGTCGTGTTTCCTCATCAGTCTGTGTGGTTGTATTGTAATTGACCTTACTGGTCTGTATTATTGTAATGATTGACTCATGTCGGTCAAGTTTTTGGTAGTTCTGTATTGTTTAGCCTGGTAGGTCCTCGTGGGGAGGATCTACGACATGTAATATTACGATATGGTCTGGGGGTGTTATAATTATGGTATCGGAGCTTAGGTTGCGGAAACTTAGACTGTCGGGTCAAGTCGAGTCATGGTTTGTCGAGTAATATGATGTCATCTCATTTGAGTTGACGGGTGACAAGTTCAGTTGTGCATGGTCACAACGTGTCGTATGTATTGTCGGATGAGATTAGTATCGTGGGCGACTGTCATCTCCGTGCGGCCTGTGGACGTAAGACTCCTCTTTTATGTGAGGTATCGGTGTTTCATGATTTCATTTATGTGCGATAATTGTGGTTGATCGCTAGAATTCGTGTAGTATGGTTTTCAAATCCGATCAATTTTAAAATTTGTAAAACCTCGAAGTAATTCCAAGGTGTCGAACCCAAGGGAATTGATGTGTCGAAAATAAAGGAAGTAACTCTACTCAAAATTTGACTGCTATTTAGGAATCAGAAAATTTGGTTTGTTTCTAATTATCTAACTTTAAAAATCGAAATATAAAAATTAAATAAAAGATGAATTACCTAAATTAAGCAAATAAAGCAAATTAGCAAGATAAAATCACAAGTGAAAGCTAATTGATCCTATGGTAGTATCATCTAATTGAGTTCACACAATCCATTCACTTGATTCCTTCTCCCCAAATTTTAATTCAATCCTAGAAATAATCACTCAGCCGATCTAGAATTCCGATCAAGGCAACCTAGAAAGATAGTTAATTTAAACCCTTTTCCCCGCTAAGGCTCAAAGAATTTAAATCACTTAAAAAGCGTCAACTTATTTATCTATGATTTATCTTACTCCACTAAGGTCTTAAGATCAAATCATATTGTGCATCAAGTATTTCCACTAATTAATTAATCCTTCCGGGCAAAATCAATTAGCTAACATGCATCGATTAAGGGCCCTTTAATCTAACATGAGATTTAACACATCTTGATCACAAGCCTAGGATGAAAGGTAAAAAGGTAATCAAAGGGACATCATGTGAACATCAATTAAATTTACTAACCCTAGAATCAATCAATGAATTTAGCCAGACATAATTGAAATTAAACAAGAAATAGATGGAGAATGCATATTATTAATATGAAAAGAGAGATTACAACCCTTACGGATGAACTCTGAGTCTTCAATCTCTGAAAAACAATAATAGTTGCTGCCTCCAAAAAGTTCTTGCATCAAAGGAATAAATCTTGCTAAAAAAATGTAAAAATCTGTTAAAGATAATAAAGGATGATAAAGAATGATGAAAGATGATAAAAGATGGTAAAAGATGGTGGAACTAGGTCTAGGAGGGGGTGTATATAGCCTATGGGAGTTAAACTCCCGATTAGCCCTAATCTAGGAAACAAAAAAACTATCCAAAAGAGTCATAATCCGTCAAAATACGAGAACCCGCT
Organism: Orobanche coerulescens; assembly: GCA_033398695.1. Lineage (NCBI taxonomy): Eukaryota > Viridiplantae > Streptophyta > Magnoliopsida > Lamiales > Orobanchaceae > Orobanche > Orobanche coerulescens. The sequence continues at coordinate 105,863,060 of CM065805.1, read as the reverse complement.
GAGCAGCCTATCGGCCGCACCTATCGGCCGATAGGCTGGGCCGATAGTTGGTTCGTCGGTCGACTTCACTTGATAGGGCAGGAACACCTTTCGGACGCACCTATCGGCCGATAGGCTGGCCCGATAGGTTCGTCTGTCTCTTGCAAAAATCCGTTTCTTCCGTCCGTTTGACTCGACTCTCGGTCCTTTGTCTCGTTTTGGGTCCTTTTGGCTCTAAAAACCTGCAAACACACTAAAACCAACCCAAACGCGTAATACGGCTCGACTAATCATAAATAAGCCAAATACGAGCACATTAATCACGAAACGAGATAAAAACCTAGTATAAAATCCTAGAAATAAGTGGTAAAATTACCACTTATCAAACCCCCCCAAACTTAAGCCTTGTTCGTCCCGAACAACAAAAAGAAAAGAAAAAGAATGTCGTGAATCATCGTGCAACTCATAGTGTTCAACCTAATCAATACTATCCTGTAATTCTCTCTAAATAATCCGAGTGTCGTAAAAGCGAGCTGCACTCAGAATAATGATTCCGCAAAGTAATCAAGTTCAGTCCTAATCACTCGTTCATGAAGAAAATCCAGCTCAAAGATTAACAAAACGTGAGTCAAATCGACCGTCAATATGAAAGGCTAAAATAAACAAGCTAGTTCGTCCCGTTACACAGTCTAGTGGCACAATTTTCACGAGTTTCATAAGAAATAAATCTCAGGCAAGATTCCCTATATATATGTTCAAGAATTTGATTCGAGTTGACCACTAGGTTAGGATCTCGGGATGTTTCATCGGGGTAATCCTAGGGTGGAACTTCCATTCTCATGTATTAGGAAACCGTTTGACGTAAAAGACACTCATGGGGCACATGGATGCTTCTAGTTGCTAAGTTCCCATCTACAGCGGAGAAACAACTCGAATATATAATTTCCGCATGTCCGAATCAAGGTCGCCGTTTTGCGCGAGAGTAAACAGCGGGTCACGCGAATACCCCCGGTTACTAGGTTCCCTATCATTGGCACATGTGAAATATCTAAATCACTAGTCTAATCAGGGTCATCGTTTTACGCGAGGGTAAACAACGGGTCACGCGAATGCCCCCGGTTACTAGACTTCCCTTCATAGAACAACATTATCTCGACTTTTGGGAAAAACTGACCGACTCTAAACTCAATCTAACTGCCAACACGACTAAAGAAACAGTACGACTCACTATCCGGAAGATGTAACCAAACGTATTGACGGTGATTTTAAAACAAGTATGTATCGTCTCTTATCTGCCAAGACCTCTACAATCACGAAAATTTTTGGACCTAAATGAATACTATGCAAAACAGAAATAACTAACTACAACTCGACTAAAACTCGACCGTTTCTTCAGAGAGAAAAACAGTGTCGTAACATCAGTATCACACAAATAGAAGCACGAAAAATTCACGAATAAAGAAAAACTAAGACAAGCAAGGCTATCTAAAAAAAATTTTACGCAAAGTAGACCAAAATCTAAAAAGCGAACAACGAAAAGCAAATAAAAGCAAACACGAAAGCAAAACACTACTACGACCTAAAAAATAGAAACTAGCAAACACACCAAACGAAAATGAACATATAAATCTAAAAACTAAGCAACCAAAAGCCAAATCCACACAACACCAATATGATAAGCACAAATAAAAACAACGGGCACCGACACAAGCAAATAATGATACAAGGCATACAAGGTACTCACACGTAAAGAAATTAACAAAGCCGCACTACTCCCCCCCCCCCCCCCCAAACTTATTCCGCAACCCAAAGGAGGAATAAGTTTGAAAAGAGAAAGGAGTGGCTTTGTTAACGGAGTACCTGATCACTGTGGCGGAAATGGCGGGTTTGTCAGCGAGCTCGGATCATAGCGGGCATGTGAATCGGGGAAAGGAGCAAAGTGGTACATCTCGTGTAGCATTCGGTTGTAGTGGTCCTCCTGGGCCCACCTATCTTCCTGCCTCTTCCTCTCTTGCTCCCTCCAAGCAATCTCCTCTTGTCGCCACACTCTGTCCTCTTCGGCTCATTTCTCCACGAGCTCGTACAACTCATTGACCCGAGTGGCAACAACACCCACCCGAGTCTCAACCTCGCCCAGCCGAGTTCCCAAAGAACCAAACTCGGTTGTCAAAGAACGCATACTCCCCAAATGATAATTGTCTTGCGCCTGCATACTCTCTTCGTGCATCTCTCTCTCTCTCTCTCAAAAAATCTCGACTCAAAAGCCTCAAAATCCGGAGCTCTCATCTGAAAACTACTACCTCCACCGGTGGGAATCTCGTCACGGCTACCCCCCTCGGGTATATCATCCAGCTCCTCCTCGGCTCCTTCCAAGAACGGCTCATCAATGGTCACCTCCCGGCGTTGCCTCTTACGAGACGCATCCAACGGTCGGATAAGTGCCAAATGAGCCTCGGAGCTCATACTCCACCTCGCATATACATCGGACGCGTCGCCCATCACAGAGGTCAAGGTCGGAGAGGGGAGTCGGAAGAGGGACACGGTTTTGTTACGACCATGCAATTTCCAGTCGAACCCCTCGGTGAAGGCAAGCATCTCTTGCCTCTGCAGTGTCGGTTTATCCAAATAGATGTCTCGGGAAACCGGCTCTCCTCTAATGCGCACCCCGAGATGCTCCGCGATAGGGGTCACGAACGCCCCAATCCCAATCCTCTACTTCCCGGTCAGCCGGGCTTGTTTCTCCATGTGCTCAATCAGAAAACATCCGGCGTGCTTCCGCCTACCGTTCAAGGCCGACCATAAAAGGTGAAGATCAGTGGACAAGCACGTCCCCGAGTCGGTACGGCTCAAAATCGTCGAGGTGAACAGACGGTGGATATAACGGAGAACTGGGTTCCTGATCGAGGAGGCCTTGGCATACGTCGGATTATAAATGAGAAGCGTCTCCTCCCTGCGGTAAATCATCTTGGACCACAGCTCTAAGTTTTCTTTGGCATGATCGCCCTGCTGGAATGACCCGTCCTCGGCCCCGTTGATAATGGCATTAACTTTGTCGGCCGAGAGCTCCCTTTCTGTGTTGTCGAGGTTGAAGCGAATAGATGTCGGAGTCCCGTGCTCCCTAAAAACCTCAAGCGTGGACAGAAACTCCACGGTGAGCACGTGGTAAGCGAGATAGTTTGCCCGAAAAATGTGCTCAAACCCGCACTGCCTCGCTAGTAACATAATATCATCGTATATACCCATACCCCGAGCCGTCTCCTCATGCAAAAATCGGCAATGCTTGTGTGACATTCCGATAAGGTGCGACCACCTTCTTTTAGACTCAGATCCAGTCAATCTTAGCTTGAACTTCTTCGGGTCGAGTGCAGCCGGGATCGGAATAGCCGGCACTACCTTCGTCGGAGCCTTTTCCTTCTCTGTGGTTGCCTTAGACTTTCCGGCCTTACTCGGCTTCGACTTCTTGCTTTGATTTCCAGCCATTTCAAAGTTCCTACAAAACAACCATCCAATCAATATCCAATAAGCAACTCATAATGCAAACATTCAACGAGTGTCGACATAATCCAATAATCCCACAATATTAACTAAGAGCCCTATAATGTCCAATAGACATCAAAATCATAGTCCCGACAGCCATATACTACGATCAACAAATCACACAACCTCCCCCAAACTTCGACTCCCTCATTTCATATTCAAAGGATTAGAATCACAACCCACAATAACAAAACTACACACTACGATCATATTAGGACAAATTCTCTCCAATCAAATCTAATTCATCAACAATTCAACTCATATCAATCCCAATTCACAATTCAATTCAACAAATTTACCCAATTTCAACAAATTCAAAATTAGGGTTCTTCCAATTTGGGGGTTTTTTTCAAAATTCGTTCAATTTCATCAATTAATCCCCCAATTCGAAGTACCCATGAACAATCAAGCATAGATAACATGTTTCCATCAAGATTCTATCAACAATCGGGCATAAAATTCAAAGAACATCAAAGTCTAACAAAAGCCCCAAAAAGTGGATCCCCAATTCGAAATTCATCAAACTCCAAAAAGAATCCGTCAAAGTGCTTCAAAACATGTATAGAATTGAAAAACAAGAGGATTAAGTGTCGAAATTAAGTACCTTGATCGAGTTTTGAAGGAAGAACAATAGAAAGAAATCGCCCCTTGTTCTTATCGGCCGATATGTGTGTGTGTGTGTGAGAAAATCGGGTGGTGAAGGTGTTTAAAAGGGGTATTAATCAACCGGGTCGAAGCGGATACTGGGCCGGGTATGTCCTATCGGGCAGGCCTATCGGCCGATAGGCTGGGCCGATAGGAACTACTGAAACTTACGTACCTCATATCGGGCGGGATATCGGTCGATGTGGTCTGCCTATCGACCACTGCTTGTAACATGTAATTTTTTTAATTTTCCTCAGCCTATCGGCCGGGTCTATCGGCCGATAGGCTCGTCCGATAGGATCGTCTGTCTCAAAAACTTTTTTCAACTTTTTCTATTTCGCATACTTGGTCCCGTTTTTGCTTGGATATGGCGATTAAAGACCTGCAAGTATCCAAAACTCGGCGTGCATGGATTAGAACTTAACAAAACTAACAAAGCTACTACGAAACTAGAAACTACAAAAATCACGCAAACGAAAAATCGAAAACAAACGAATAAAACGAACTAATATACATACGTTGGGTTACCTCCCAACAAGTGCTACGTTTAACGTCTTTAGCTAGACGATACCTCATTCATTCCGGGTCTTCAGCAACAACTCCCCCTTGAACGGGTTTGTTGATATCAAGATAGCATGCGCTCCTCTCATTAGATCGAAACTCGTTCGCCTCCAACATTCGAACATAATTTGGCAAATCCTCGTAAATTTCTTCAACATCAGAATGTGAGTAAATGGATTGTGAAATGCAATGCTCCAACAAGTCGGTCGGGGGCGGCATAATAGACTCAATTTCATAACATTCCTCGGGCGCATCCTCGGCCTTCTTCATCGCGTCATAGATGGAAATTTTCAGATTTTGATCATTAACCCGGAAAGTAAGATCACCCTCTTGGACGTCGATAAGTGCTCTCCCCGTCGCTAGAATCGGTCTCCCAAAGATTAGTGGTTGATTCTCGTCCTCGGGCATGTCAAGAACTACGAAATCGGCTGGGAAGACTAAGTGTTGGACTCTAACGAACACATCCTCCACAACTCCCCTCGGATACGCGATCGACCGGTCCGCCATGAGTAGAGAAATGGTAGTCGGCTTCATCTCCCCAATCTTCAACCTCTTAAAGATGGATAGAGGCATAAGATTGATGCTTGCCCCGAGATCACACAACACATTACTGAACGTTTGGTCGCCAATCATGCATGTCAAAGTAAAACGTCCCGGATCCTTCTGCTTGAGCGGGAGCTTGTTTTGAATGATAGCGCTGCACTCTTCTGTCAAATTTATTGTTTCAAACTTCGCCAACTTCCTCTTACTTGCCACAGCGTCTTTCAAGAATTTAACGTACCCCGGCATGTCTCTCAAAGCGTCTAGAAGTGGGATGTTGATATTCACCTTTTGAAACATGTCGATAAACCGTTGAAGCTTTTCATCATATCTCGACTTGGCCAATCGCTGTGGAAATGGAGCTTTTACCTCAAAATCCTTCACATTCGAACCTACAGGAGCCTTTCGACCGATAGAGGGGTCGATAGGCTCAACCGTGCATTCATGCAGGTATCGGTTGGGCCTATCGGCCGATAGTCTTGGCAGATGGGCCTGCTGCGTTTCATCTTCCTTCTCGTTCTCGGATCCCGTTTCTAGTACATCCTCGTTTCCAGATTTCTCAACTTCAGCCCCATGATTACTGTACCTTCTCCCACTCCGAAGCTCGATTGCGTTGCATTGTTGCGTCTTCGGGTTGGTCTCGGTACTGCTCGGAAAATGGCCCGGCTTATGAATTCCGGCTTGGGCGTTCGCCATTTGACTCATTTGGGTCTCCACCATCGACATCTGCTTTGTCAAGGCTATCACTGAGTTTCCAATAGATGTCACACTATGCTCGAGAGCCCCGAACCTCTTGTCTTCTTTATAAATAAAATCTTTTTGACTTGCCTCTAACCGTTCCAACATCTCTTCCATCGGTGTCTTAACAATCGGCTCTTGAATAACCCCGTTTTTCACGTTAAATCCCGGTGGTGGCTGAAGAGCATTGTTCGGGTTGGCATAGGAGAAATTAGGGTGGTTTCGATTGTTCGGATAATAGTTCCCCCTATTTCCCCCTTGCCGGAAGTTTCCTCCTTGCACATAATTTGCATCCTCCTCAATTGCAATAGGCTCGTTTAGCTCTTCAAAAACTGCATTGACTCCCAAAGTCTTCTTTCTTAGTATCTCAAGCTCTTTTTGTTGTCTTTCAAATTTCGCCTTCAAATCACCGTAGGCGTCCTCGTCACCGGATGGAACCTTTCTTCTCGTCATCTTCCTATCGGTCACCTCCTCGTAATCATTGTTGACCGCTAGCTCGATGAGATTCTTGGCATCTTCATAATCGTTAGCAAGAAATCCCCCTTTCGAGGAATAGTCCAACTCTCTTCTAGCCTTCCTCGTCAAACCCCGATAAAACCGAATGTAGATTTCCTCCTTGTCAATTCCATGCTGTGGGCATTTGCGAAGTAGCTTCTTAAATCGGATCCATGCCTCGTATAAGTATTCATCCTCATATTGCTCGAATTGCAAGATATCGTTGATTTGTTTTTGCACCTTCGAGGGAGGATAGAACTGTGCTAAGAACAACCGAGTCATCTCTCTCCAAGTACCAATTTCCTTCCGATCTAGGCTCTTGTACCAATCTAGCGCATCATCTTCTAAGGAGAACCGGAATAGGCGGAGCTTAATGACATCCGGAGGCACTCCGTTTTGCTTGATGGTGGCACATATGTCCAAAAACGACTCAAGATGAGCGTTTGGATCTTCATTAACTCCTCCTCCGTATGTTTGAGACTTCACCGTAGCGATGAGGGACGGCTTAAGCTCGAAGTTGTTGGCATCAATCTTTCCCCAACCTCCTTCTTGATAATCGTCCAGCTTAGGTCGAAAGCGGGCATTCAGAGGGATCTTCTCGGGACGAGCGAGTTCTCGTGGTGGGTCAACAATGCCGGCCATGGTATCAACGAAAGGTATAGAAATAGTCTCGGTTCTCGCTTCTTGCTTCTTCCTCCTCAAAGACTTCTCGATTTCCGGATCCAAAGAAAATAAGTGCCTTCCTTGGGATCTTGTGATCATGCACCGCCTACAAGGAAGAGAAAACAAGATGTGAGGAAACGAGATCGAATATTAATAATAATAGTAAACAACCTAAAGTAACAATCTCTTCTTTTTCGAATTATCCCCTTAAGTTTTCTATCAATTCCCTGGCAACGGTGCCAAAAATTGATCGCTAGAATTCGCGTAGTATGGTTTTCAAATCCGATCAATTTTAAAATTTGTAAAACCTCGAAGTAATTCCAAGGTGTCGAACCCAAGGGAATTGATGTGTCGAAAATAAAGGAAGTAACTCTACTCAAAATTTGACTGCTATTTAGGAATCCGAAAATTTGGTTTGTTTCTAATTATCTAACTTTAAAAATCGAAATATAAAAATTAAATAAAAGATGAATTATCTAAATTAAGCAAATAAAGCAAATTAGCAAGATAAAATCACAAGTGAAAGCTAATTGATCCTAGGGTAGTATCATCTAATTGAGTTCACACAATCCATTCACTTGATTCCTTCTCCCCAAATTTTAATTCAATCCTAGAAATAATCACTCAGCCGATCTAGAATTCCGATCAAGGCAACCTAGAAAGATAGTTAATTTAAACCCTTTTCCCCGCTAAGGCTCAAAGAATTTAAATCACTTAAAAAGCGTCAACTTATTTATCTATGATTTATCTTACTCCACTTAGGTCTTAAGATCAAATCATATTGTGCATCACGTATTTCCACTAATTAATTAATCCTTCCACGCAAAATCAATTAGCTAACATGCATCGATTAAGGGCCCTTTAATCTAACATGATATTTAACACATCTTGATCACAAGCCTAGAATGAAAGGTAAAAAGGTAATCAAAGGGACATCATGTGAACATCAATTAAATTTACTAACCCTAGAATCAATCAATGAATTTAGCCAGACATAATTGAAATTAAACAAGAAATAGATGGAGAATGCATATTATTAATATGAAAAGAGAGATTACAACCCTTACGGATGAACTCTGAGTCTTCAATCTCTGAAAAACAATAATAGTTGCTGCCTCCAAAAAGTTCTTGCATCAAAGGAATAAATCTTGCTAAAAAAATGTAAAAATCTGCTAAAGATAATAAAGGATGATAAAGAATGATGAAAGATGATAAAAGATGGTAAAAGATGGTGGAACTAGGTCTAGGAGGGGGTGTATATAGCCTATGGGAGTTAAACTCCCGATTAGCCCTAATCTAGGAAACAAAAAACTATCCAAAAGAGTCATAATCCGTCAAAATACGAGAACTCATTGAGCAATTTATCGGCCGCACCTATCGGCCGATAGTCGGGCCGATAGTTGGTTCGTCGGTCGACTTCACTTGATAGGGCAGAACACCTTTCGACGCACCTATCGGCCGATAGCCGCCCGATAGGTTCGTCTGTCTCTTGCAAAAATCCGTTTCTTCCGTCCGTTTGACTCGACTCTCGGTCCTTTGTCTCGTTTTGGGTCCTTTTGGCTCTAAAAACCTGCAAACACACTAAAACCAACCCAAACGCGTAATACGGCTCGACTAATCATAAATAAGCCAAATACGAGCACATTAATCATGAAACGAGATAAAAACCTAGGATAAAATCCTAGAAATAAGTGGTAAAATTACCACTTATCAGTGGTGCATAATTTTCTTTGCATAGTGTTGTGAAATAGAATCCGTGTTTAATATTTGTGGTGCGCCATTTGTGTATTGATTTGAATGTATTGATGGCTGGACACCGAATGGTGTAATGCGATATGAAAACTGTGAACTTTAATGTGATCCGGAGATTGTATTGACAGAAGAGCTCTTGAGGAACTCAGATAGATGGTTTTGACGTATGTTTGAACTTGGTGTTCACCAATTTGATTAAATTTGTAATCTCATTTGCCGATTAGGCATGTGGTTTCAAGTTCGATTATTTTTAATTGTATCCGCCGCGTGTAGATTTAAACGTTATTCTAAAAGATTTTATGAGCTTGAGTATGTTTGTAAAAGAATTGAATTTTGAAAACATTTTCATGGCGTGGTTAAACAATGGTTTTGTATGAATTTTGAAACCCGTTGAACTTTGACGAATAAGTCATGTATTTTCAAATGACACCTTCAGACGGTATCTGAAAAATATGTTTTAAAATACTTCGGACATTGCAAACCATTACCGTCATTTCTGGATATGATCGAAAGGATTTTGGAAAAAATTTATTTTGCAAAACGACTTTGATTTTCAGAATTTAAAATGTTATGTGTTTGTGTGTTGGGACTAAGTCGTTGCGACAAGTTTGTTATGTTGTTATACTCGTCGGAGAATTTCGCAGTGTTTCTAAATGCCGGGATATATTGTTAGGAGTCGAACCTTAACCTTCGGAGCCGTTTTAGGGCTGCTCGGACAATTCTGTTGTCCTGCAGTTAGTGATTATGGACGTAAGATGTTTACCATTACGGCCGTAAGCTCTTAGGTGTTATGGCCGTAAGCTCCTAGATGTTATGGCCATAAACTACATGTTATTACGATCGTAAGCATTTGACTGTCACGACAGTAATTTGGTTATTACAGTAGTATATGTGCTCTTTGTCTATTGTTTGATTCCACGGATATTATTGACATGTTATTAGTTATTACCTTTCTTGTTAGCGAATTTTGGTTGCACACCTCGATGTTGTGACTACATAGTTGGTTTAGTTGTATTATTCTATGACGTTATTCTAATGTAATAGTTGATCAATGGTAATGATTAGTGCGAGCGCAAGTAGTTTTCCACCTGGGGATGGTTTGGCGAAACATCTGGGGGGTCGATGATTAGGGGCATGGCCACGGATTATCATGTGCATTGTTATTCGTGATGGTGTGGCATGGTAATAGGTGGTTACCCTGTAGGTCATTTTGACGGTATCGGTTATCGAGTAAATATGATATTTCGAAACGTTGTTTTGCAAATGACTTCAAACGAAACAATTATGATAATGGAATCATGGTTTTGATTAAACGACCGAGGTATTAAATTTTCAAAAATTTCATTTTGGCAAAATCTTTCAAACTCAAGAATTTTAAAATATTATCATTTGAATGAATACCTCCGAAAATTTTATTTTAAAGAATGTTACAAATGTTTGACCCCAATGATATGTATATAGTTTTGACAGTGTTTGTTTTGATAAAGGTCATACATTTCTGTTTATGTGGCCATGTGGATTATTTATGGAATTAAGTTCTATTGTTGCAGCGTTAGTTCGTATATTTGTGTAATGACTCGGAGTGAATATTTTATTGGGATGTTGTTCATTGTCCTATGCTGATTATGTGATGTTTGTTTTGTTGTGTTATTCTGAATGGTTGTCCATTCAGTATGCCGAGAGGTCGAGGCCGAGGACGTGGTCGTAATCTGGAGCATGATAGGGCGACTCGCTCGTCGTCGAGTGCCAACCAACTCAGTACAGATGGTCGAGATGACCAGTCGCGTGATCAGGGGAAATCAGCTAGAGGTAATGTTGACGTTGGTGCTGCCACCGTCCTTCGTCAGGTGGTTGTTCAGTTGGCACAGATGAAGCAAAACGTGCACCGGGATGAGAAACCAGATGGGGATAATGGAGCTAGTAAATGGTTACGAGATGTGATGAGACTGCACCCGCCTCATTTTGTTGGTTCTTCAGACTCGTTAGGTTGGGAGAACTAGCTCTTCCAGTTGGACAGAACATTTGATGTTGTATCTTGTCCGGATGAGAAGTGAGTACTCATTGCTCAATATCTGCTCGATAGGGAAGCTGCAGACTGGTGGGAGGCCGTAGCGCCTAGTGATCGTGCAGCTACTTGGGCTGAATTCAAGACTGCCATGGAGTCCGAGTATTGTCCGCCGCCTGTTAAAGAGCGTAGGATCGTCGAGTTATTCTCGGCTACGCCCCAAGATGTGTCGATATCTCAGGCAATAGACGATTATAATCATCAGTTATGTTATGTTCGAGATCAAGTGAGAAGTGAGGTAGATAAGGTTCATTATTTCGATATGCGTATGAAACCTCATGTTCGGCAGTCTATGGCTCCTTTTATTGTACTATGTTGAAGGATTATCAAGACCGAGTCTTAGCATTTGAAATGGCTGTATTGCCTATCGAGTTGGTATCTGTAGCAAAAAAACATAGGATTTCTGATGATGCCTCGAGAAGTAAGGAAATTGGGATTTTAAAATCCCAAGCCTCGTATCAGATGAGTATGGGACATTCTCGGTCAACTAGAGAATCTAAAAGACCCAAGTCGGTGTCTTTGAGTTCAGGCAATGCTCCAAGATACTGCGAGACCGTTGCTAAGATGGTAGGGAACCGGAGTTCCGTTCATACTTCTGGAAGGCTCAGTGATGCCTAGTGATAATATTTTATGTTTGTAGTGCGGATGGTCTCCCGTGTGTAGACTTATCATGTAATGTTTTTATGTTTGGGGCATGATGATTGATATTTTATGTTGGAGGAGTCCGTGTGGGTTGTTGAGCCTACGGAGACACGTGACTGTAGGTCACGGGACCATGAGTTTGATATTTTTATGTTGAGCGTGGTGTTTTGTTTGGTAGCACTGTGATGTATTTGTTTTAAGTTTCAAGACAAAACTTATTTTTAGGGGGTAGAATGTAATACCCGATATTTTCATTCCAGTTATTTTGGATTTTTTAAGATATTTCTCGGTTGTCGAGTGTCGGTATTATTTTCTCGATGATTGATTTTTGTGTTTATATGGCCGCGTGTGATTATTTGTTGCATGATGTTTTCACCTCGGATCGTTGATGTTGTCCGCGAGCGTTTTGTTGAGCTCGTTCCGTGCGTTTTCGGAAATCGAGTCGTTGGGTCGTGGCGGCTGGGCACTGGCCGGACAGGTGCGGTAGCTACTGTCTAAAGGGCTGAGCACTGGACGGGCAGGTGCGGTAGGAACCGGCATAGCGCACGCTACTATCGGAAGGCTGTGCGCGCTTCTCGGCAGGCATAGCGCACGCTATTCGGCTGCCAACGCACGCTACCTTGCCGAGCATTTTAGTCCAGGAGGTTCTGGACGGGTCGGCTAGCGCACGCTAACGCCCGTCCAGTGCGCGCTATCATGGCCGGGCAGAAGTCTCTGGACTGTCGGTGCCGATCACTAGCGCACGCTAGTGCCAGGGTCTAGCGCACGAGGGCAGGCCCCAGCTGAAGGTTCTAGGCCGAGACTGGCACGTTAGCATGCGCTAACCCGGAACCCTAGCGCACGCTACCTGGCGTCCGTATATATATGACTGAGCAGTCATGTTTTCACCCGTTTTTCATTTCTCTTCCTTCCTTTCCGCGGCTGGAGTCTTGAGCAAGGAGGCATATTGTCAAGCAATTATTCCATGAAGTCCTGGAGTTCATATCATCGATTAATCACTCCATAACCTCCTCTGATCGACCGAATCAAGGTTAGATTTCCTAAAATCTTATTTGTGGGAAAATTGGGGGTTTTGTTTGGTTTTGTCTGATTTAACCGTAGTAACTTAGATTTGTGGCGGATTAATGATTATTAAGCTGTATTCTATCATTTTTCTTGTTGTTCCATGGTTGGATTGTCAAGGATTCTTTGTTGTGTTGAGTTCCTAACTGACGCCTTGAAGGTGTCCGATAAAAGGTCTTAGAGGGGGATTCGGGCGTTATACGATTATTATTCCCCGTACGATCATTGATATATTGAAGATATGTCTTAGGAATGAAATCTTTGTGAAGAACTCGAGTCGGAACCCTTCCGTTCGTTGTCCTCTTCGGGGTCCGAGGTTTCCCGGTTGAACCGTGTTATTCAGAGTGTTCGGTATTGGTTTACCCTCGTGGATATGATTCGTTTGATTTGGTTATTCGAATGTTTGTTGGTATTAATGATATTTTTGCTTGTTTAACGTTGTGAAGTTGTGTTGGTCATGTTAGTCGCGTGCTTCGTGTTGGACATGATTGCTCGGGTTTGATGTCTTGTGTTGATTATGATTATTGTGTTGGATTGATTATACATTTGGACATGTATTTTGGTGTATGATTGGGTTTTCGAATGTATTTGTATTAAGGTGTGTTATCCATGGTGATGTGTTGAGTTATTTGATGTGTTGGGAAGTGTGTGTGTGTGTGTATGTGTGTCATCCAAGTACGGTCTGTGTAGCTTCTGGAGTTCGGTACATGATGTTTACGAACAGTGTATGTGGTTCAGGTACGGTCCGTGTGGCCTGTGGAGTTCGGTACATGATGTGTACGAACAGCGTGTGTGGTCCAGGTATGGTCCGTGTGGCCTATGGAGTTCGGTACATGATGTGTTCGAACAACGTGTGTGCTACAGGTATGGTCCGTGTGACCTCTAGAGTTCGGTACATGATGTGTACGAACAATGAATGTGTGGAACCGAGTACGGTCCGTCATGACCTCCGGGGTTCATTACTTGACGAGTACGAACAGTGATTGTGTGGATAATATTTTGATGTTAAATCTCGGACACCTGATGATATTTTCACTAATGTGTTTTGATACAAGAACCGGGATGAGGCCCTGACGATTTTAGAAAGAGGTTTTGTAATTTTGGACTCAAGTTCCAAAAGAAATTATGCTTTAAAAACTGCCGAGATACCGAATTTAATTTTATAAACTTCATCACTTGTTTTCTGATTAATAAAACTTCTCGGGAATGTTTTGACAATTGATTGCATTACCTGATTCGTTATTGCTTTCTGCTTGATACATTTCGTATACTATTATACTTGCACTAGTAAAACAATAGAGTTCTACTAACCCCCGAGTAAATGGGGGTGGATGTCTGTTTTGCATCCAGGTACATAATGGTTCGGGGGAGCAGTCACAGGATCGGCACAGGAAGTGACGAGCTACGATATTAATAGAAGTGAGCTGCTCGGGGGAGAGCTTGATGTTCGGGCCCATCACTTGACACCTGTGACAAGATCGGGCGTAGGCGATCGCGTCTTTTTGTAGCGTAGACCAGAAAAAGCCTTGCCTGGTCGTCTTGTGGATGAGAGCTCATCCTCCAGCGTGATTTCCATAGATCCCGTCATGGATTTCGGCTAAAACGAGTCGGCCTTCCTTCAGAGTAATGCACTTGAGGAGAGGAAGGCTGAAAGCTCGCTTGTAAATCCGGTCATCCAATAGGGTGTATCTGGTTGCTCGGAGCTGAAGCTGGCGAGCTTTGATCCGATCTGCGGGGACCGTTCCGTCCTTCAAGTATTTAATGAACGGAGTCATCCAGTTCTCTTCGGCGATGGCAACTGTGGTGATCAGGCTTCTGTCGATTGCTGGCTTTGCTGACTTCGTGATTTGGATGTTATAGAAGTCTGCTGACCCATCTGACGATGCGAGTTTGGATAGGGCATCGGCGTGGGAGTTGTGCTCTCTCGGGACTTGTTCGATCAGCACTTCTTCGAACTTTATGCACATTTCGGCGACCAATTCTTGGTACTTGATCATCTGTTCGCCGCACGCCTCATATTCCCCCTTGACTTGGTTCACGACCAAGAGGGAGTCCATGAAGATGTGGAGGCGATGAACATCCAGGGCGAGTGCTAGATCGAGCCCGCCTACGAAGGCTTCGTACTCGGCTTCATTGTTGGTCGCATGGAATCCAAAATGCACAACATTTGTGAAACTTTGGCCGTCGGGGCTGATTAGGACAATCCGTGGCCCTGCTCGTGAGTTGGTCGCCGAGCCATCTACGTACAATTTCCAAGTAGGACGACCATCCTGGGTCGGACTGGGCGGGAACATTAATTCCACCACGAAGTCCGCCATAGCTTGGCCTTTGATCGCCGTGCGATGAGCGTACGTAACACCGTATTGGGCGATCTCCAGTGACCACTTGAGGAGTCGCCCATTGGTGTCTGGACGGTGCAGAACTTGCCTTAGAGGGAGAGTCGTCAGAACCTCCACTTGGTGTTCGAAGAAGTAGGCCCTCAGCTTGCGAACACTCATGACTAGTGCGCAGGCGAGCTTTTTAAGAGGTGTGTAACGCGTTTCCGCGTCAGGAAGAGCTTGACTGACAAAGTAGATCGGCAAGTGGACTTGCCCCTCTGCTCACACTAACACAGCGCTCAGCGCGACCTCTGAGGCTGCCAGGTAGAGGAATAGTTTTTCGCCCGGGATTGGCTTCACCAAAATTTGGGGATTAGACAGATACTCCTTGATTTTGGCGAACACCATTTTACTTTCCTCCATCCATGCAAATTTCTTATTCTTTATGGTGGCGAAGAATGGGTTGCTTTTGTCTCCGAGCCGAGAAATGAAACGGTTAAGGGCAGCTAGACAACCTGTGAGATGTTGCACCTGTTTGACATTCCATGGCTCTTGCATGTCGAGGATCGCTTGGATCTTGGTGGGGTTCGCTTCAATCCCCCTTTGGATCACGATGTGCCCCAGGAACTTTCCGAAGCTTACCCCGAAGTTGCATTTCTTGGGGTTTAGTTTCATGTTAAATTTCTCGAGGATGGCGAACGTCTCAGCAAGGTCTTTGAGGTGATCTTCCTTTTTGAGGCTCTTGACCACGATGTCGTTAATGTAAACCTCCATGGTCTTGCCGATCTGGTCGGCGAACATCCCGTTGACTAGTCGTTGGTAGGTCAACCCCGCATTCTTCAGACCGAATGGCATTCGGACCCAAAAGTACACGTCTTTTTCCGTGTGGAACGATGTGTGTTTTACGTCTTTCTCCGCCATTAGTATCTGATGGACCCCGGCGAAGGCGTCCATGAACGACATCATTTCGCAACCTGCCATGCTATCGACCAAGTGGTAAATATGAGGCATCGGAAAGTGGTCTTTCGGACATGCCGCGTTGAGGTCGGTGAAATCGATGCATAACCTCCAGGAGTTGCTCGCCTTTTTGACGAGCACCACGTTGGATACCTACTGTGGCTCGTCGGTAGCTACTCCGATTAGTTTGTTGTCGAGTAGCTTTTTGACTTCTACGTCGAGCACAGCATACTTCTCAGGACCGAATTTCCTACGTTTCTAGTGAACAGGCTTCCTTGCTGGGTCGATCTTTAGATAGTGGCAAGCGTGTTTAGGACTAATGCCGACCATATCTTGATGTGACCAGGCAAAGATTCCGATGTTCTTACGTAGTAAACTGATCAGATCGTCTTTTAACTCGAGACCGACGATTGTGCCGATCTGCACTTCCCGCTCCGGGTGAGCCAGATCTATCGTTATACTTTCCAACTCTTCAATGGGGACGGTCGTTTCTCGTTTGGAACGATTTCCGGACTTGATCCTTGGATCAATGTCGAGGCTTGGATCGAAACCGATTCTTGGCTCGATGTCGTCCGACAATCGATGTGAGATGTCGTCCTCCGAGTCAGGATGGTATGAGGTGCTTGGCTCGTCGATCTCCATTGGTTGAATGTCGACCGTCTCAATGTTATAAATACTACGGGAAGTGTTTAAAGGGGAAGTTACGACACAGGAGTAATTCAAACATTTCTTTGCCATTAGCTGGTCTCCTTTTACAGTACCGACCATCCCATCGGCAGTGGGGAACTTGATACAGTAAAAGAAAGAAGAGGCGACTACCTCGAAGGTTTCTAGAAAGGGGCGACCTAAGAACCCATTATAGATGCTGGGCCTATCTATGATTACAAAATTGAGGTTCCTAGTGATCCTAACCTTGGGATCGTAACACCATATTAGCTCGATACAGAGCTTGATCCTTCCATAGGCTTGGACCGTGTTGTCTCCTAACCCTTGAAGCACGGTATCAAATGGATTGACGAACTTGGTCAGGTTGCCGAGCTGTTACAGAGTTGTTGGCCACTAAGTATACTGGATACAGCTTGGGAAGTAGTTTAAACAACAAGCTGTACTGATTTTTAAATCTGAGTGCGTAGCGAAAGTCTTAGATACAGTAAGTTGCTGTGGATACAGCAACTAGGTGTACAGTGTATAGTTAAATAATCACAGTAAATAAAATAGTAAAAACCGAAGGTAAATAACACAGTATTTAAAGTGGTTCGAGGTAAACCCCTCTACGTCCACTGGTCCTCCACACAGGAGTAAAATGTTTATTATAATTACTACGTACACAACTACGTAATTATAACAGTTATACAATCAATATATCATTCACACAGATTGATATAAAGATCTTAGCTTCAACCGTTCACACAGATTGGTTTGAGCTAAAGCTTGACTGACTTCTTCACACAGAGTTCTGAAGCTTCGTCTTCCTCAGTCCATACAAGGCTGATCTGGGTTTGTTCAAGGTATAGAACAGAGTGTGAACAACAGCTTTGGCTTTATGAGCTTGTAGCTGATGAAGTGTTGTTCAAGAAGATGAGCACTGTATATCTCTTTTATCTGAGTTGCAGTAAGCTTGGAGATACATTATGCTCTGATGATAACTTGATAGCTTTGAATGATTTCGGTTTCGGTAACTGATCTTCAATGCCTTCATGAGATATATATATAGTCTCTGAAATATATATCCATTGAGACGTATCCGTTGAGCAATATTCCGTTCCAACGGGATTAAAAGCACGATCTGGATTTAGCGGGATTTGAAGATCTATTGACTGACAGTATTTAAATACTTTATCCTTGAGTATTTAAATACTTCTTTATTCAACGGGACTTGACTACTGAAGATTCCTTCTTGTACTGTTGAAAGCTGTATGGAAGATAACTGTATTGGTGTTTCGAGACAGTTTCCATACTTGGTCTTTATAAGACTTCTTTGCTGTACTGAAGGGTTCCACTATATGCTGGATTCGAGACAGGTCTTCGATACAGGTTGATGCCTTAACACTTTGATACAGTTTCCTTTACTGTATGTAGATTGGCATATATGTCAAAACCTCTTACCAAATACTATTCGATACAGGGATTGAATATCCCGGCTGTTTCGATACAGGGTTCTTGTTTTCCCAACAATTTCCCCCTTTTTGATAATTTGCCAAGACTTTGACTTTCTAACTTTCAAGTCTTCTTGATGATGCCCAAACCTTCTTCATGAAATAATCTTCTTTGATGACTTGTGGCAGATTTCTTGGTCTTTCATCAAAACATCTGTCTTTCAGCAACTTAGTCTAATTAATGAACTTCTCGCAGGCGAGTTCGATACAGCTAAGAATTTTTACAACTTAAGCTTATGATTGGCGCGCAGTACAACTGAAATCATGAACTGTTCGTAGACAAGTTTGTACAGCTTAATTTTCGATCAAGTTTCTATACTTGAGATTTGTTATCAAACAATTTAAGTAATCATACATCAACATAGTAGATTACGAGTTGTAATCTTTCAAGACAAACAAACACTTTTATTTATATTCAAAATAAATTGAGTACATGGTTTGCTGTTTCGAAGAGAAATTACAAAACAAAAATAATAGACAAGGATTTCAGCTCCTATCTGTAGTCCGCATGTCTCCATGTCTTTCTTCCTGGATCATTCTTGGTACCACGCCACCAGTTCTGTAGGGAATCGTTGCCTCGATCCTGGTATATAGCTCTTCCTTCATAGGATCTATCAAAGGCAAGAATCCAGTCTTCTGGATGGGTGATCCGATCTCCTCTTCTGTGCTTGCTCTTCATATCTAGCTGGAGAGGGAGTTTTCCTTCTTCTAGCATCTTCGTAAATTTGTCTGCGGCCTCCGCTAAAGTCTTATAGCTCTTAAAGATGGCGGATTCCCTGATGAGTTTAACAAAGTATCTCATCAGTTCGTTCTTCCTCCATTGCTTCACTTCATCGGCAGTAGGATGGCGGTTGGTCGGTAGACAAATTTCAGAAGGTCTCTGGATTAGACTTTGCCACGGGACATTTGGATCATGAAATTCTGGTTGGGAGCCTGAAATCTTAAAACTCTGAGAGGGAGGGGCTAGCTTGTTTAACTCAGCAGTGATGCTATCTTGAGCAGCCTCAAATTCCCTTTCATGATGTAACCTGATTCTCCTTACAGCTTCTCTTGCTTCTTCCCCCTTTTTGTCATCATCAAGACGTCCTAGGATCTCTAATGCAGCATCCTGTTTCGTCTCGATGTTAGTCATTCTTTCTACAATGGAGGAAAGTGCCTGCGACATGTCCTTGATACATTTGTCGTGGGCTCGCAATTGAGAACTGTTTTCGATCATAGCACATGCGGTCTTGGCTTCAACGATGCGTGTTTTGGTTGCCTCTTCCTTCAGGAGTTGCTCTTGCTTGTCTTCCATGATTTTCAGTGCTTGTTTCAATACTTCTGGCAAAATAATGAAGGCCTCGACTACTCGAGAAACTTCATGCTGTAAGGTGGCCATCTCTTCCACGGCAGAAGTATGCATCCAATTCAAGGCTTTTTCAACTGAAGACAGGGCATTCACTGCATCCTGGATGAATAAAGTTTGAAGACCAAGAGCACGCAGGCGCTCTTTCCTAGCGGAAGAAATCGGAGAATCTGGTTGGGCGAAATCTTCAGAGTAGTTCAACCTCCTTAGATTCACGGTAGGGCGTGAACTAAGTTGGACATCCTCAGGTGTATTACCGTCCTCGGATTCCACGGTTGAAGGGGCGGGATAAGCTTGTTCTGGTTCGGCGGCAGGGGATTGAGTTTCCTCCTGTTGCGAAGGATTGTCGGTAGACATAGATACAGGAGGGACTGATTCCTCCGGTTGTCTTTTAGTGACAACTTCGTCTTCTTGAGCGGCGGAAGGATTGGGTGCCTGTTCCAAAACTGTTCCTTCCTCCTAGACTTGAGGGACTGATTCCTCCTCGTCGGGAATGTTTTATTGTTGTGGCGAAGGGGTCTTGCTTCGAGTTGACGGCCCTTCGTCATCCTTTGGTGGAGAGGCGTCTCTATCTTGAGCCTCTTCACGACTCATTCTCAGACCAGCTTGTAAAGCATCGTCGTCGTCGTCTGAGTCGTTGTCATCGTCGTATTTTGGATTTGGGGGAGAGTCCTCTGACTTATATTTACCTTTCCTCCTTGCGTCAGATTTCTGTAGAAGATGGCTTTCAATCAGTTCTTTGCAGAAAGGATTGTCCCATCGGATCAGGGCCTCAATTTCCATTGAGTCTGTCACTTCTGATACAAATCTTTCTTCTTGGCTCCATTCGCTCCAGTTGTATAATGTTTCATATGGAGATAGCCTGAAGCCTTTCTATTTCAGAAATCTTTCGTAGGCATGTTCGATCTGAATAGAGAGAAGGGTTTTGTGAATAATGGTGTCAGGGGAAGGACTGCGTACAACGTATGGGTCCGCTGTAGCGAGGGGTTCCTCTACAGGTGTGGGATCCTGTAAAATGTTCCTCATGTTCCTGTCGACTTCGAGAATAAATCAGGATGTCGTCAATAAAAACCACCACGCACTTATCGAGGAAAGCAATCAATACTCTGTTTATCAGTTCCATGAAAACGGCTGGGGCATTAGTCAACCCGAATGATACCACGATATATTCGTAATGTCCATACCTCGATCGAAATGCAATCTTGAGTATATATTCCTCCTGAATCCTCAATTGGTGATATCCGGACCGTAGATCGATCTTTGAAAACACAACTGCCCCTTGTAGTTGATCTAAGAGGTCATCAATTCTTGGTAGTGGGTAACGATTCTTGATAGTAACCTTATTTATCTCCCTGTAGTCAATGCACAAGCGTAGGCAGTTGTCTTTCTTCTTAACAAAAAGTACCGGCGCACCCCACAGTGAGGTGCTCGGGCGGATCAATCCTTTCTCCAACAGATCTTCAAGCTGTATCTTTAATTCCTTCATCTCGGCCGGCGCCATCCTGTAAGGAGCTTTGGAAATAGGTCTCGTCCCCGGCTCGAGTTCAATGGAGAGGTCAACTACTCGGTGTGGTGGCAGCCCTGGTAGTTCATCGGGAAAGACGTTTGGGAATTCATTCACCACCAGAATGTTTGCGATCGTAAGTTGTGGAGTATCCTCCTGAAGAACATAACATCAATAGTACTTCCTTCGAGAGTCGCAAGAGACTTCCGATGTGAGGAGGCTGAGAGACCCTTTCGTACTGAAGTGTTCTCGTCCTTTGATAACATGTGTGGTACCGTTATGAGCCGTAATGGAAATAGTCAAGTGGTAGGTATCCAAGACCATCCTATGCAATGGCATCGAGTCTATACCTAATATGATATCTTCATTTTGAAGCGGGAAGACCATAAGATTAGCGGTCCAAATATGATCATCAATGCAGATCTGACAGTCTCGAACCTTTAGATTGCCGCCTATTCTACTACCCTCAGGTAGTTTAACAATAAAAGATTCATAAGGCACACAAGCAAGATTTAAATGTTCAACACATTCCAAAGATATAAACGAATGTGTGGCTCCGGTATCGAATAGTACATGCACTGGCTAAGAGTTAACAAGAAGAGTAGCTGAGATAGCCAGCGCGGACTGACCATCCGTAACCCTCAGCTCAAATACACGGGACGGCACTGACTCCGAAAAGGATGAAGTACCACCGCCGTGCCCACGGCCTCGTACGGCACCGTGTGGCGGTGGTTGAGTCTGGTGGGATGGAGCTCGGTAGTTGGAAACGGCAGGCATCCTGGGGGATTGCACAGAGCCTTGTTGACTTGGTTGGGAAGCTGAGTTCTGAGTGGGATTGGCCGCCAGCAGTAACGAGACATGTGTCCACTCTTTCCGCAAGTGAAACATTTGGTAGCCGACTTCTGGCACCGATCCTTAGTATGTCCGGACATGCCATAATTGAAATAGTCCCTACGGTAAGGCCAATCAGATGCACCCTTCTGTTGGTACGAAACCGCTGACTTGAAAGAAGATGCGGGCCCCGAGTTTGTTTTATTGTTGCTCCCCGACTGAGCCGATGTCTGTTGCTTCTTCAAGTTATGTCCGGTGTCGGTATTAACAACAGTACCGGCATAAGTTGTGACCACGTCTTCGTACACCCTCAGAGTCGTGCAGTGGAATCCGTGGGCATAGCGTTGTACATCCTCCGGCAACCTCTGCGCAAGGTGGCATATTCGTTGATCTTCTGATGGAACCATCTGCGAGATGTAACTTAGCTCGGTTCGGTTGGCCCGAATGATCTCTGGTACTGGCATATTTTGTGGTCCGACACTGAAAAAGTCTCGTGCGCGAGCGGTTTGGGCTGATCTGGGATAGTACTCGCTCCGCAGTAGTCGGGCCAATTCGTCCATCCAACCACTCGGTCCTCTGGCCTGTAAGTCCTCCACCAGCGGGCAGTGGTGTCACGGAGTTGATTAACCCCAAGCGGCACCTTTCAGTTCTCTGGGCATCCGATCACATCGAAACCAGTCTCTATTTCAGAAATCCAGTCATCCACGTGTTTCTCCCCTGCCCCGTCAAACAACGGAGGCCTAGCCTTCAGCATCTCTCCCAACCATCGGTCCCTTCCTGCGTTTTCTTCCACATTGATGACCGGTATCCGTTCCACCTGGTTGACCTGAGCAATTCCCATGGCGATAGCTTGGGCAAGGGCCTGAATGAAAGTCGGGTCCATGCCTCCCGGGTTGTTATTCTGGCGTTCTGCCTCCTGATCGTTTTGATTAATTGGTGGCGGCTGGTCCCCAGCAGGATGGGTCTCGGCAGTATTCCTGTCCCCATCGTGGTTTGCGGCGGAAACCTGAGCATCATTCGCCACCCTCCTAGCTCCTCGGCGTGCCATTACTGACAGTATTAATCTAAAGCCAGTTTCACACATAGTTTACAATTAAATGTAGTTTCCAGACAGAAAACACACATATCACTTACTTTGCATTTCCACGAGGAGTTACGGTCGCTTGGGGTGTTGGACTAGAATAACTTTGAAAATTAGGAGAAATTTTATTTAAACCAGGAGCCGATGCTCCGATACCATTTTCTGTAACACCTCCAAAATCTCCCAAGGTATTACAGTGCCGTGAATCCCACGTGGGACCCACAAGGCTAGTTTAGAAAATAGACATTTTAAAGAAATTGCGATAAAACAATAAATTCACGGTTACATAACATGAG
Organism: Orobanche coerulescens; assembly: GCA_033398695.1. Lineage (NCBI taxonomy): Eukaryota > Viridiplantae > Streptophyta > Magnoliopsida > Lamiales > Orobanchaceae > Orobanche > Orobanche coerulescens. The sequence goes on along the minus strand of CM065805.1, from coordinate 105,839,893 downwards.
CCGAAAGGTTTTAAGGAGAAACATAATTCAAAGTTCGATTATTACATAACGGAGGTTTTAAAGACCAAATTTAATTTAAGTAGCGGCAAGAGTTTATTCCAACACCGTTCAAGTCTGACCGGACCCCTCAGGAATGTCTTGCACATAATCAACAAATTTACCTGGCACGACAATTCATTCCAGGTGACCAGGGTCAGAGAATGCATACCAATAATGATCATTGGCAACGATATACACAATTTTACCGAACACAGTGCCATATAACCAACCGAAAATATTTCACCACGCGACCGACGTTGTCTTTCTCTTTTTATCACATAAACCCCAAGGTCGCAACCAAGGGTCACGAAAGTATCCACATGGGAATACCCCGGAACATAGGTGCCCAATTCGGGTCTTATCCCCTAACACATTTCCATACAGGTACTATACATGATTTATCCCCAATACATCGGCCCATTTATAACACATTTTAGAGAAATAACTGTCGGCATTCATCAACAATGGCACATTCATTAATACGAAAATTACAATAATATTAGCATTTCTCGAGAAAGATTCACTTGCCTGTGCTCCGACGGTAGGTGCTTTATGATAATCGGGATCTCCACGTCCGCTCGAGCTTAACCTAGTCACGTAATATCCGATTAACACCTCGTACGGATCATGATGAATAAAACTAGTGTCCCTGCCCTATCTGGATTCCTAGCGTAGTCTTAATTGCTAACATTAGTATCGTTTTTCTAAGTTCATAAGCATTATGTAACATTATACCATTCAATTCTATGGTTAACGTTAGATACATCGATTTGCTCAACAAGATTATCTCTATCATCATTCGGTTGGCAACAAACAACTATAGCATAATCAAATCCCATAACTTCTAATTCAATTCTATATTCTGAGTACTACAATCGATGGATTACCATTTTACACAATGATTTCGGTGGTTTGATCTTTAATGATGATAATACTATCGAATTGTTTTCCCTAGTTCACTTAGCATCGAAAATCGTAAGGTAAGGGTGGCTACGAATAATGGAACATATGGTGACGGATTCCTACGAATCCTCCTACAATTGATTCATCGAATTTTATATTCTTAATGTCGATGGAAATGAAATTTTCACATGTGATAGATATGAGTTGTATGGAACGAAACATACGAGCAATGATAACTCCGGTTACTACAATTCCGTCCGATTAGATAGCCTACGAGAGTTGGCAAAATCTACCCAAATACCCGTAATCTAACAAGTATAATCAAAAACATCGAGCAGATTACTCCAGGGATTGATAGGCTTACCTTAGAAAATGAAGGATAATGAAGATAGTTGACGAATCCATAAGAACTACGAGGAGGAATGAAAAGTGGCTTGAATGACTTGGATAATCTTCACCGGAGCTCGAGAAACCACCTCCTAAAATGTTAATTCAAGTGTATGAGAGGCCAAGAACCGAGTATAAGGTTGGGAAATGCTCCAAGGGTGTTTTCTTGCAAGGTTGAGGTCGAGCAAATGAAGAAGGGAAGTGTCATTTTATAACACTCGGTTTTGATAACGTATGTTAATGATACAGCTATTACGTACGTAAAGGACATTACGTACGTAATGTTCTGATTCTAACGTGTGTAAAGTCCGTCCAGAGGTCACTGACTGAAATGTGCCTATATGTTATGTACGTAAGCCGTCTTTACCTACGTAAGACTCCAGTCCGTAGCGTACGTTAAGCTTGGTGGATAGCGTACGCTATGAGGAGTTGACTCGTTTCTCTTCTAGCCCGCTGAAAGTAGCTCAATCCGCGTCAAAAGAAAGATTCTGGTCGGTAGACCAACTCACCCGTTACGTACGTAAGCTAGTTACGTTAACGTACATAATATTCAAATTTTAGCGTACGTTATGCATTTACTATAGCATGCGTTAGACATTCAATCCTTTAGCCACATATCACATTTTAACCATCTCGGGGTGACCGTCCTTTCCACTCGTCAACAATTATAGGGGAACAAGACGTTGGCCACCATCATATTCGCACCGACGATCATCCAACGGCGTCAAGGCGTGTCACCTCCGTTTCATCCACATTACACAATTGTATAGCACTTAATGAAATACATAATTAAAAATGACATCACATTACAAGAAATCACATAGTACAAAGTAATTAAGCATGAAATACTGGTGGTATTACACCCAATCTGCAGCTTCCCGGTCCTGGTTGGTTCGTCCGATTGGACCCCTTTTCATGCAGGACACATTTTTCCTTCGTGCTTTGTGTACTCTAATTCGATTACAATTTTACACAAAATAAAATACATCGAATTTACAACTAAATTACAAGGAAAAATAAAATCCTATTCTGCCCGTGGATTTTCTCACGGGAAAAACTTGTAGATGCCTAAAACATGGGCTAAATTACCAAAACATGTAAAATAAAAATAAAATTATATAGTCATAATAATTGGACCATATTCACCTGCAAGACAAATTCTAGCAAAATATTCCAAAGATAATAATATATGAATATTTTTAAATTGCTAGCAATTAATCACAAAATTAATTAAATTGAACGGAACCTAAAGACTGGCTCTGATACCAATTGATGGAAATAAAAAACAGCAGAAGCGGCGGGTTTATATTTACTCAAATCAGCCCTCAAGAATCGGATCTATTTAGGCTCGTCAAATAATTAATTACATAGATTAATAAGCAATTTAAACGAGCAATATATATTTACACGTCTAAATATGATAATTTGTAGTATTCTATACAGATCTAAAATATCTTAGAGTATGTTACCTTTGAAGCAGAGTATTTGAATTTCTCTTTGATCTTCTTGTATTTCTACCTTTAGATCTTCTAGAGTATGATTCCGCCGTAATCCAGACGTTATGTGGGCAATGAGCTACCGAATCTTGCTTGGAGTACAAGGTGGATCGGCTGAATATACTTCCTCTCACAACTCTCGATTTTCTTTTCTTCAAGTAATTCCGATTTGTAGCAAGAATTAAAGTGTTATCTCAATTGTGGAATCAAAGACACAAGTCAAGATCCACAATTAAACACTAAGAAGAAAAATTGAAACCCTTGTGTAGGTGTATGTAGTTCGGCCGAACCCTCCCCCTTGTAGTCCTATTTATAGGCTCTTGGACTACTTTAGGAATCTTAAGGAGGATTAGAGAAAGGACTCCTAATAGACCTCAAATGTCCATACTAGGCCTTTCCTAATATATTGAGTCTATTAAATATCAACTAAGTCCACTAAAGAGTTAATATTGCACTTCCTACCCAAATCCCAAGTTACGAAATTTGGCTCCTCTTTAAATTAATTATTTCTCGTGCTTAAGATATCACATGTCAATTAATTAATTTAAGCTAGTGAGAGCTTTGTTAATTAATTTCTTTTACAAGATTATAACCACTCGACTTTTATTATTATAACAGGAAATTAATTCCACCTGCAGGGAATAATATAACAATCCTTTTGAGTGCCTCAAGAGACATGATCAGCCCGATGGATCGGGACATTATTTTTAGTTATAATATTAATCGCTATGTAAATAATATTATTTCCCAATATACAAAGCTTATTGAGTCAACCATTGTGACTCTCACCCATGGTAAATCAAAGCAATAAATATTATATATATACACAACAAATATATACTTAGAATTAAGAAATAATAATTATTCGAGATTTACGTTCTTCTTACAGTCAGTACAGAAGACACTTTCTCACTTCAATCCAGTTCAATGTTTGGAAATACGCTAATGCATGCTAATAGTCAAGACCAACGAATCTCAAGCATACATTACATCCTTCAATATAATTTGTCTAATAATATATAAGTTGTGAACTTTGCACCGATAATGTGATCTTCTGTGTGACACCAACATACTACATTATCTACAATATAAAATAATTAGACATTATATTTGCATAACCATAACGTGAATAAATATGCAAAATATGTGATTAAATATAATTAATATTCTCATAGGTAGTTATAGGAAAATAAGGTAATACAAGCATAAAGTATGCTTTGCAGCATACAACCATAACACTTGTTTCATTAATTTAGTCATTAGGGTAGTTCAATCCAATCACCTATCGGTAGGGATCAACCTCAAAGTGCAACTTAATGGGCAAGTAGCAGTCTTTATTGAATACCAGTAAAGGATTCCCTCTCATGTAAGTGAACAGGATAATATCATAAGTGGTTAGTGGCAAATGAGATCAAAAGTCTTTGGCTAAAGAAATTGAGCTGGTTGTATTTGATAGATGAAAGCTCTATCTTGATTTGAGATTATATAACAAGCCAACACACACACTTCATGAGGGGATTTTTATGTACGAGAAAAACAAGTGAAGAAGAAAAGGCTTTCTACTACTTGTTCTCAAAGAAACAAAGGAGAGAAAAACTAAGTTTGGAACTTAGCTTTCAATTTGTTAAGGCTTACTCTATTTTTTTCTAGTTGTGTTCTTCAAGAACTAGAAGATAGAGTTTTATTCTAGTTGTTTTTCCGATGAGTGAATCATAGAGACGTTCAGCATTTTAGCTTGGAATTTCCAAAAACTTCACAGATTGGATTCGTGTTCATCATCATCAGATTATAGAAGTCAGGTCCATAAGGGTATGATTTCGATTTCTTTATTTACTGATTTATACGATTCTTGATCGATTATCATTAGGAGTTCGGATGAGCACATTTTATGCGATATTTATTTTTGCTGCATATTCGATTTATGGCCTGAACTCCAACAACCGGCACCTTGTGATGGCTGCTAAGTCAGACCAGATGGCATTTGATAATTAGGGGCAAAGGCATTCGGGGTGACTGAACAGAGTCCTAATGATTTTGATGGGAGGTTGAATTTGTCGCATACGTGGCTCGCGAACAAGAGCGAGACATGTGGCTACTCTTCTCACAAGTGAAACATTTGGTTGATGCCTTCTGGTAGCGATTCATCAATTCCCCATACTTCCACAGTTAAACATTCCCGGTTGGCAAAAGTACATGTCGGCCTTCCCTGTTGGTACGAAACATCAGATTGTTAGCATCGAGATTGCTTTATAATTTCCCTCGGACTAATATGATGTATTCTGCTTCTTCTGACTCTGTCCCACGTCAAAGCTAACAGTAGTGCCAGCAAGTGCTTTCACAACATCCTCATATGACATCAAGGTGGTACAATGAAAATCAGTTGCATAACGATGAACATCTTCTGTCAGCTTGTGCACTGGTTGACCGTTGTGTTGGTCCTCAAATGGGACCATAATGATCTCCGAAACTGGCAAATTCTGTGGTCCCTTACTGAATAAGTCACGTGCATGAGCAGTATGCACAGGTCTATGACAATACTTATTTCTCAACAATCCAGTGAACTCAGGCCAGCCAACAACTCTTCCTTCCGACTTATATGTCTTCCACCAACAGGCAACATTTTCATGAAGCTGGTTAAGCCTAAATGGCACTTTTCTATTTTTCAGACATCCAATGACTTCAAAAGTTGTCCCCAATTTGTAGATCCAATTGCCAACCTGTTTTCCTATGCTTCATCGAACAAGGGAGGTCTTGCCTGTAGTAACTCTCCGATCCGACAGTCACCACTTCCATTCTCTTCAACATTGACAATTGGCACTGGCTCGACACGATTAGCTTGGGCAATTCCTGTAGCTATTGCTTTGACTAGGTTCTGAATGAAGGCATCGTACTTCATTATCATTTGGATTCAGAACATGAGGTGGTTGGTCCCCACGTGGAACATTGTCGTAGGCGATGGTCCCCATGTGGAACATTCTCATTGGCATTGTGATTATCGACCGGCCCATCAGGTGTGTTAACAGCCATATTAGAGTTATTCTGTTTCTACATTGTCCTCTCTCGATAAGAATAATAATCTAGATTACCATATCAAGGCCAACATTATTCGTAATATCATACAATCTGCAATCTCAATATAATCATCGAGGAAATTATAACCCATAGAAAGAAAAGGGAAACTCATAGTTCACTTAGTAATTTCCTTGAGAAGTTGCAGTCGCTTGGAGTTTTGGTCTTCATAGGTTTACTTAGACATTTTTGAATGATAAGAAATATTTTGCATGAAAAGGTTTTAGTGGAATGTTTCTCTGTAATACCATCTTTTGTAACATCCCCAAAACTTACCGAATTATTATAATGACGTGAATTCCAAGTAGGGCCTGCAAGGCTACTTCAAAAGTATGAAACTTGGTTTTGTCGAATTTAAATTAAATGAGTAACTTACAAGTTTAAATATAATAATGTCTCAAATATTAAGACAGCCATGGTTTAATGAATACATAATCATTACCACCCCACAATTCTTAACGATTTATTTAATATGGTAATAAAGTTGACGTCATGTGGTCAGGCTCCAACACTCTGTCAGACATGACCAGAACTCTCGGAAATGTAATGCATATAATCAATAGATTTACCTGACACGATGAATCGTGCTAGCCCAACCTGAGGTCATATGATGATAAAAAATTTCATGAAACTACCACATATATTCGGAAGTAATCAGTCACATTCAAATCGCAATTAATACACGCATCAAATATTAATCATTCAAACTCAGGATACACACTCATGGGGAACTATCATAACAAACCCCAGGATACACACTATTGGGGAACTATTATCACAACCCTAGGATCCACACTGCCAGGAAACTATCATACAGGAATACACATTGCTGGTAAAGCATTTCCTGGTGACATCCGTCGTGGTTGATGCTGCTCCGAAGTTCTTTCCGCTCTCAGATAGGTGCGGAGGTTTCTTGAAAGAATGGAAGGATGACTGGGCCTTGCGGGGCACTACTCTTTTGTTCCGTGAAACTACCAGAGACTTTCTGCTTCTTGAATTCTACAAACTTCTCCATTGTTGCTTCCTTGATTTCATACGCCAATGCTTTATCCTGGTATTGACGGAGAGTGGTACATTCAAAACCGTACATGTACCTCTGGATTTCTGATTTCATTCTCATATCAAAATTGATCATCATTTCTACATCTGTTCTGACCAGATGTCGAACAAATGCCAGTTGCTGGTTAAACGTCTTAATCGCCTGAGATACTGGTACATCTGAAGGCTGAGCGGATAAGAACGCCCGCACTTTGGCTTCCCTCACAGGACGAGGGCAGTACTGAGCTTCCATCATCAATTTAAATTCTGTCCAGTCCGCATCATGATCTGCAGGCCGGATGGCTTCCCACCACTCGAATGCTTCCCCTATCAGAAAGTACTGAGCAATAGAGGCTTTCCGGTCGTTTGGGCAATTAATCCCGGCAAAAATTTTCTCCAATTCCTTTAACCAATGATCCCAGGTGGGAGTCTCAGAAATACTGTCGAATTTAGGTGGTTGCATCTTCGCCACCTCTTGCAGCCATCGGTCACCTCGATTTCCAATGTCTGGGATACCCTGTTGTCGATCTCCCTGTTGTAACCCTACTGCCACCTGCATTCGGTCCACGACCTGGGCAAACTGAGTCATCTAGTTCACCACCTGACGAAGGATTTCGGGTACAGCAGGTTCCGGTTCATTATTAATAGATCTTTGTAGCTCGTCTGAGCTGTTGCTGGCCTGATTAAAAGGCGAAGTTTCTCTTTCGGCATTCCTTCGTCCGCGTCCGCGACCGCGACCACGTCCACGTCCATCTCTCAACATACTGTAAGCATAAATACTGAATATACAGGAAACAATATCGTTCAATGTTCAAGTATAAGGAGATACAATATGTAAAGGACGATATAGAGTTTAGGAACTTACAACCACCGTTCGCACAAAGACGTAGGCAGTACAGTGATGTTATTTATGGACGGTTACCTCAAAAGATGTATATGACCCCTATTTTAACCCAATGGCCAAGATATCCATAACCTTAGCTCTGATACCATATTCTGTAACACCCCCGATATATTCAGAAATATTACAGCACTGTAAATCCTTTACATAGGGATATACAAGGCTGAAGAAATGAAAAGACAATAACTGATACCAACGTATGAAAGTAACTGAAATAAAATATAACAGTTCTGACCAATACTAAAAATACAAATGTCCAAAGGAAAAGTATTAATACATCACCAAATCCAAATCATCACAAATGACGACGTACTCGAGTACTTATTAAAAAGATACAAACAACAGACAAATAAACTCGGCCGGAACATCACTCTGCACCCTCGTCTAGTGGTTGTTTCCCCACTCTCCTGGATCCTGAACATAAACAAATGTTCACCCCCGAAGGGGTTAGCATAACGATGCTAGTACAAGTACCACAACATATTATTCAACATCTCATGAAGAATAATAATAACATAAATGACAAAGAACCAAAGAGTCTTCTCCTGCGAGAAACTCAATAATAACATACACACATGATAACCACAACATGATATCACAACATACACATGGTAATTCCAATGATCCAGCGTTCACTACCTAGACCCCCCGATGATTCCGTCAAACCAACCCGAGGTGGAAAAACTCGTCCGATGATCCAGCGCACGATAGCAAAGATCCCCCGATGATCCCGTCGGACCAACACGAGGTGGACATACAACAACGACATATATGTACAATAATATGTATGACATCAATACATAAAACAATTAAGGTACTTGCCTCGATTCAATGACAAGAATGATACTTTCACGAAAAAACAGAACACTCGAAAGTCACCCCTTCAATCAATCACGTAAAAAGCTTGAACCTTAAACAAAAGAAATAATATAGAATTCATCTCCCGTTGCACGAATGTTAACAATCTAATTTATAATCGGAAGTTCATAAATCGTAATCTACCTGGCTTGCTCAACGCACGCTACGTATCATATGTAGCGTACGTTAAGGCTACTTGTTAGCACACGTAATAATACGAAGTCTAGCGTACGCTAACCATACACTGTCAGTACCTCACTGATCAGTCGATTGACTCGTCTGATGATATAACGCACGTTACGTTCCAAGCGTAGCGTACGTTAACTTATGCCCGATAGCGCACGTTAACTATAAATCTTAGTGCACGCTAAACATGTATGATAGTTCTTCCCTGGACAGTCGACTGTTCTAACTGTGATGAAACTTACGAAATCCTCAGTGTTTAATATACGTTATTTTCATGCATATTACATTCATATTGTTACAAATGATCTCACGGATTCAAACATCTTCGAGATACAAGGATACGTATAATCATCACAACACCATATTCCATTTTGATTACAATTCTCATGCGAAGTTTGGTGTTCTTAAGGTCGATGCACTAGATTCCAATATCATCATTACATCCCGATTTAACCATGAAGATGAACTAACAATTCCAACTTATAAGAAAGGATGCAAATCTTCTATGATTCTTTCCTAAGTCCATTTAACAAAAGTGATAACAACTTTACGTCTACGACCAATATGGTAACGTAATCAATACGGATAATCAATCTCAGAATATTTCTCTCATCATTCGACGTGGTAAGATGCTAATCATGATGTTTCCAATGATGATATCTTAAGTATAAACATTCCAACTTATAAACATGATGTTGTTTGGATAATTCATCAACGGAACTAAATATCTTGATAGCATAATCCTCATATCCTTAATAAAACGAATCCAAGGTAGGAGATAGTATTAACATACCTTAAGATGAAGAAAACACTGAAACGATAGGTAGACTTCAACCCCGGTTGCTTGTGTGTCACTCCAAAGTGAGTTTCTTCTTCAATAATCAAGTGTAAGTACTCTCCAATCTTCAATGATCATGTAAGGAGGGTTTATGTGTGTTTAAGAAGTAGGTAAGGCTCTCTGGACTTTCCAAGATATGAAGAACGAGTGATAGAATCGTAAACCAAATGAAATGGGGTGCTGGCCCTTAAATAAAGTTTCTGTATGATAGCTGTTTAGCGCACGCTATCATACTTTCCTTAGCGTATTCTAATTAGCGTTGACTCCAAAATTGTCCAGGTTCACCCACGGGAATCTTATCCGGACCCATGTCTGGACGGCGCATGTGCTAGCCGCCTAGCTCAATAATTGATTGGTTAACGCACGCTATGCTACATTCGTAGCGTACGCTAACTTCGACAGATAACGTACGTTAAGCTATCCTTGTTAACGTACGTTATCACGTATTTGCATGAGGAAATTTACATGTTGTCATACTCATGTACAAGGATACAAATACGAGATATCACACTTCAATTATCGATATCACAGTCCTGAATAATACAGGGTTCAAATACAGATGAAATACTCAATAATAAATCCGGATATTACAATCATATCCAAAATACTCGAACAAAACAAAAACAAAAAAATGAAAAAATACCAACTAAAACAACAAAAAAATGGAAAATAAATATGCTAAAGCAATAAACCTAAAATGCATAGTAAATGCATCGCAAAAATTATAAAAAAAATACCAGTATTTTCTTGACCCAAAACCTCTCCCCCAAACTTAAAATAAATGATATGATTATCTAGGGAAGCATAGAATTTAATAGTCGAGTGAAGAAATACTAACAAACAGACTATGTAGGATGAGCTCCCAATTGACACGGTCGTGTTATGCCTGATGCCCAGTTTTATCCTCCGGAGTTTTTTCCTACAAAATATATACTAAAACTCGAACCGGTGAATCCAAAAACTGAAAATATGCTAAAAGAAAACAAAACAACTAAAAAAACACACAAGACAAAAACTATTGAACTAACAAAAATGAAAAAAAGCAATAAATATACAAAAGCCGTTGGGTTGCCTCCCAACCAGCGCTAAGTTTAATGTTTTCAGTCAGATGTTTGTTTCATTCATCCCGGATCATTTAATGAGCTCTCACAATTCGGCTAACGTGAAATTTTATCAGGAGGTTCTCTACTCATCGATCCATCCAATCAAGGGGTCATCAAAAATACGACATCTTCACCATGCGTCCTAATCGTCAGTTCTCCTCGATCCACGTCAATTAAATCTCTTGTTGTTGCTAAGAATGGGCACCCTAGAATCAACTCATTGTTTCTCTCTTGACCATCATCTAGTACCACAAAGTCGACTAGGAAGGATAATTGATCTATCTTTTCGTGATTCCTATTGGAAGGATGATAGGATCCTGGAGGTGGGTTATTCTGGTAATTATTGAAATTATGATTGTTGATGTAATGAGCCTCCACAAAAGGATCCAATGGTAGTGTAGTTTCTAGAGGTGTTACCCTTGCATCCATTCCCTTAGCCAATGCGCCCAACTAGTTTGTGAGAAGAGACATTTGGACTGCTAACGCCGTGATAGGCTCCGAATCCGAAATTTCAGCCACTCTATGGATATTGTTTCTCTTGGTAGGCTATTGATACTTGTTCATGGCCATTTCCTCCATCAAACTATATGCTTCCTCTGCGCTTCTGGCTAGTAATGCTCCTCTGGATGATGCATCTACAAGATTTCTTATCTCTCTGACCAACCTATTATAAAAAACACATTTGTTACTCTTCTGGAAAACCGTGACGAGGACATTGTCTCAACAAATCCTTAAATTATTCCCACGCCTCAAATAATGGCTCTGAGTCCATCTGTTTTTAATCTCATGGGCTTGTTGGGTAGGAAGAACTTGAATAAGAACTTCTCGCTCAACTCGTCCCATCTGCTTATGTTGCCTGAAGCATGAGTTCCAAGCTAACTAAGAGCCTTCTTTCTCAAGGAAAATAGAAATAACTTCAATCTTATTGCATCGTCTGACACCCCATTCATCTTGATGGTATCACAAATTTGAAGAAAGTGGAATAAATGGGTGTGCGGGTCCTCAGTGGCAGATCCCCCAAACTGATTCTGCTGAACCATCGATATTAAGGAAGGCTTCAACTCAAAATTGAGGGTGTTGATAGTAATATGCGCAGTTCCCCATAATTTTGGTTGAGCTTTGGCCGGAATCCATCAAGAATCAATTAGGTTTGAGCGGTCAGTTGCTGGACCTACGCACCTATCGGGTTATTTCGAGCTGCTTCATTACCTGATTTGCTATTACCTCCTCTGTTCTAATATTATCTCCCCCTCGTTCCATCTTGTCAGGTAATTCTCTCTTTAATTTCCTAGTGGTTGCACTCGTCTTTCGAGCAAATGCTTCGACTTCTGGAATAAAAGCTTCTATAGGCTTCTTGGATGAGTGGGCGTTCATGCACGTCCTGAAACAAGATTAAAAATAAAAACATAAGGAAAGAAATAAAATAAAATAAAATAAAATAAAATAAAATAATAAAAAAATGTCTAAAGTAAGACCAGAAATACTTACAGTAATATCAATACTAATAAATTAGTCCCCCTCAACGGCCCCAAAAACTTGTTCGCTATTTATTTTGCTACCCGCAAGTGTATGAAGTAGATGTAGAAAGTGGCGAGCAAGATCGTATCCATGGAGACTAATTATTCTTATTGTATAAAGTAGTAGATTCTAGTATTTCTAATTTTATCTAGACGACGAAATTTTGAGAAACTTAATAATTGAAGACTAGAACAATAAAAAAATTAATCAAGTCGCAGTATTTAGAATGAAGGGAATTTATGGGTTTACAAGATAGATTCCAAGGCTAGGTTTCCATTTATTGCTAGGGTTAATCGGATTTTATTTCAGTTAAAGTTCTATTTATCTTCCCAATATGATGATCACACAAGTATCTTAAAGCCCCTCTCGAGATGTATTAAATCTTATAGTAAATAACCTACAATGATGTCTCCATCTACCATAGATTATCTAACTCTAAAAAGCTCACAAGACCATTAATTCATCATATTCAATCATCAATCTCTCGATCCCGTAATAAACTTTACGCGCGCCGAATCGCTCTGACCTAGGGCGATTCTACTCTCACACACTCGATGCCATGCCGTTTCTCCCAGTCCTACCATCCTCTCCGACCACCACAGCCTCCACCCCTCATCACCCCGACTCTTCGCCAATAATCTCAGCCCCAACCGACGCTATGAAGCGCCTCCGTTATGAAGGTTTCTTACACAGACTTCACATGAAAAATCGCCTTCACCATCGTCAGGCGTCAGAACAATATAACAGTTTATAGATCCATCCCCGACGCAGGCCGCGCCTAACAGTACTACAATTTTATGCTCGTCTTCACCTTCTCTCCCTCCAACGACTAATGCTTGTCGCGCTCATGACGCGATGTAAATGGGCGTCGAGGATGCCCGAAAAGCGACCTGCAACATTGCCTCAACACACAGCTCCGGGCTCCACACGCCGCTTTCTGGAAAATGATCGTCGCTTACAGGGAAATATTGAGATGCAGTCAGCTTCACCTAATGTTCGACTACAACCTCCGTCCGAAGATAAGTCCTCCATTTCTCCAATTAGCAAAGGATCTAAACCTAACATTGTCAAAAATTCTATTGCGACAGTCATACAAGTATCCATCGATGAAGTTCTGCCGTCATGCCTGCTTCTTGTCTTCAAAAACCTACTTGTGCAGAACGATCGTAAAATAGAGATGGAAAAGGCAGAAACCCTAGTTCCGTCAATTTTAGGCCCATCTCTGGCCTTCAAAACTCCTGCTAATACGTACCAACCCAAATCTTCCAAAAGGTCACGCAGTCTTCCCCTTTAAGAAGTTAATGAGGTTAGCCCAATTAAACCACTTAGTAATCAGCACAGGCCCACCAAATTATGGCAGTATTTATATCTTGTGCCCAACCCAAACTTTAAAAACTCGGCCGCCCCCATTGGGCCGAATATAATTAGTATCGCCCTGGCCCAAACATTATCTGAACCCTCGGATGATCCCACTGGGCCGAAAATCGTTATTCTCATCTTGACCCAACCTTTATTTGATCCTTCCCAGCCTACCTCACTAACCGATCAATCCAGAGCAATCCCCATCCCTCAGCCCATTACCGAGCTCACATTTTCCGCCAAGCTTATCAACGCCCAGCCCAATACCCAGAACCAGGCCGGCTCTTCTCATCATCCCGGCACTAATTCCAACACCCAGCCCCCAATATAACTCCTCTGCCCAACCCAGAACCCTACATCCATACAAGTCATATACCCAGTAAACCCGACCCTATTTAATTCAAGCCCTTTCACGATATAACCGACAGAAAATTCGGACCTCCCGCACTGGTAAACCCAACCAGCTTAGCTCAACATTCACCAACCACCGCCCGGTGGATCATATGCACGATGGTGAGCAACCCACCCGCTCACTCAACATCACGAGTCCATCCAGCTGGATTCATCGCTTAAGTCGTTTAATTTTGACGGACCTCAGGTATGTCCATTTGGATCTCTCTCCTCTATTAATGAAAATATATGTGTTTCTTTTCATCATCTGATATGATTACTCTTGCTGCATCATGGGATCATACATTAATTTTAAAATTTTCACATGCTATCCGCTCCCCTCGTGATGTGTCCTCCGGCTTGAATGATTTAAAGGTGAGGCTAAATAGTTGGTGTTGGATAAACTATCGTCATATAGCATGAAATTTGATAATGATGAGGACTACAAATGTGTTTGGTTTGGATTTAGCTGGAATTTTTCCGGATGTCCACTTCGTGTTTTTAAATGGACTCCAAAATTCTCACTGAAAACTGAGACTTCTTTTTCTCCTATTTGGGTTCGGATCTCGGGCCTTCCCATTCATTTCTTTCATCCACGCGCTTTATATAATATTGCCAGAGCAATTGGCACTCCTATTTTGGTGGATGCTCCTACGACCACACACTCACAACTCTCAGTCGCCCGAGTTTGCGTCGAGATTGATCTTCTAGCACCTAGGGTCCTAGAGTCTGAAATTGAATTTGATGAGTGTGTTCTTACGCAACATGTGATTTATGAGAGAGCTCCATTTTATTGCTCTCTCTGCTCGCATGTGGGGCATGAGCCTTCTAGTTGCTATATTGCTAGCAACAAAGAACAGCCTCCTCCTCCCCAGGATAAGAAGCCTTCTGCTCCACCTAGGTAGCAAAAGGAACAGCAGGATCCTCCCAAAGCCCATAAGTCACAACCTTGCAGCTAGCTCCAAAGGCTACTAAAGTCAAGGAAGCTGCCATATGTAAAGTGGTAACTAATTAGTTACCCCAAGGGCACTGCTGCCACGACCAGCACTCTTATTCTGCATCTTCCTCTAGTAAACAGGAGGAAGATTTAGTGGGCCTTGATGATGTTGTTAGTGGTGGTGATAAGGAAAGCATCCTGGGTAGTGATGAGGGTTATTACAGTGTACATTAGGAGCTAGTTATTGACTGTGATACTGAGTCATCTACAGTCCCCATTCAGTCTAGACTGCACGAGTCTAACTCTCTGAGCCATGACCATGAGGGACACCTCGATGATCCTATCATTGAGGAATCTAATACCTTGGCCATGGTTATTTATGAGCCTCCCCCTTCTCCCCCTATCTCTCACCCCCCTTCTCTTTCTCAAATTGTGGGCGTTCTTGCACGCAGTTTTAGGTTTTTGACTATAATATCACTTCCTCTGCCATGGCGCCACTCCCCAAGGCATCTAAGGCTTCGGTTAAGAGGCGTCTTATGCCTTATACTACTGCCCCCGATGTTACGACCAGGGGAAAAGCTGCTAGTGACTCTTCGATGTCTACACGTGGTAGAGCAGCTTTTCGTGGCTCATCTTGTAGGTCACAAGTCGTCCAAGAATAAGTCTATAGGGGGGGTGAATAGACTTATTGAAACTCTTAAACTCTTTTTCACGAAGAGTAAGTTTCTCAGCTGATAGATATGCGGAAATCAGCTGATGACGAAATCAAGACTAAGCAATGGAACGGTAATGTATGAATGCAACAGTTAAGTATGATGCTGAAAACAGTAAAACACGCAGGCAATTTATAGTGGTATCAGAGGTGGGGTAATCTTCTACTAATCCACTTTCTCCAAACCAGTTGGAGATGAATCCACTATAATTCTCAACCAGTGATAAATATTACAGTGATTCTACTACTTAGCTACAACAACTTTTAACTAGTGGAAATCACGTCGTTGCAACTCCTCTTTGACTGCCTAGCACCACTTGATTCTTCAAATCCTCGGATGCCTATCAGTCTCGAAACTTCAACCAGTGAAGTACCCCAAACTCAGGTTTTAAGACAAGAGTTTTTGTCTTCTCCAACTAAGAGCTTTCTTCAAATAAGAATTTCGAGTACTGCTCTTTTCACGATGCTATGTGATTGCTTTGATTGCTTTGATAACTTTGATTGCTTGAGAGTTTTGTTCGCATCATACTGCTCATCTTCAAATCTTCGGATATATATAAGTGTCGATCCTTGATCATTCTTCATAGACATTGCAAATCCTGTAACAAATCCGTCCGTTGGAGAAATAGACTTTTTTGTTTATTTTTCTGAACGTTGCAAGGCTGGATTCCCATATTTTAATCCATCTTTCGACCGTTGTGAAGACTTTGCATGTGAGGCGCCGCATCTTTTGAATATAATAAGATTAAAGTCTTCAGTGGTAGGTCTGGATGAATTATTTAATTCATATCCTTGCGGGAATCTCTCTAATTTGTTTCTTCACACTTGCATGTGACTTTCCGTAATATTTGACTATTCAACGCATGCTGACGTGGACTTGGAGTACTTGGCTGATCTCTTATAAGTCAAGTTAGCTGATGTACAGTCATCTTCTCTACAGTTTGGACTTCTCTATCGATGACTTCTCTGATGACTGTTGAGACTAGCCTGATCAGATGACTTGTCTGGGGTCTTTTGTCTTGATGAATTTTGACTTGTTTGATGGTCAGACTTCAGATGACTTAGTCTGCTGATCACTTGACTGCAGTCTGGTCAAACATCTCTGATGAATTTTTGTTGACAAGAACTTCTCTGAATTGACTCGGCTGTACTTCTCTGATGTACTTATCTGTACCTTTGTACTTAGACGATTTGAGCCTAATTTATTTGGCCTATAGAAGATACTCATTTGGTTCTTCTTTACATTTTGCCAAGTATTTAACTTAACATAATTTGGCCTATGGAAGATACTCATTTGGTTCTTCCTTACATTTTTGCCAAGTAATAAACATTTGAATTACAATGATGACATCATCAAAATCTTAACAAGTATTCCTAACAAATTACCCCTATCTTGATGATGGCAAAACTTTAAGCAATTAATCAAATGCACAAGTATGCACTTAGGTGCAAGACACAAACTCAAAATCAGTCTTGTTTTTGAGACAACTAGGAGTTGTCATTCAAATGACTGTATATATTAATTTTTTGTTGATTACAAGTACATGGCTTGATAGAATAAATACAGAAAAGTTAATCACAAAAAAAAAATACAATTACATCCAAAACCTATCTGCCCCTTCCTCTGCGAATAGTTTGCTTGGGAGGTCTAAATAGTTTTGCACCGATTGGTCTACTTTTGATGGGTGCAAGACCATATTTCCTCCTTATGACTAGGGCAGCAAAGTCTTGGTCTTCTTTTGAAGAGAACTTGTGCTCTTCACACAGCTTTCTGATTTCTTCTTGAAGCTCTAGCTCGTCAAGCTCATTATCCAAACGGGTCGGCACTTCCACTGCTCTGAATGGAGGAATCATAGGATAAGCACGCCATTTGGCTGCATATTTAAGCATGATCTTCCACAGAGTAGGCCATCTAGCATCCATGTAGTTGATGAATAACTGTTGGGGTGAGCATTCTTTATCTTGGAGAATCTCCCAGAGGTAGAACTGCTCTGTGAATTGTTTCTTTGCATTCGCCCAACTAGTCATGAATTCTGCTGGTAAGAATTCTTCAACATACCACAACTGCTTGCCTTCCCATTCGAATCTTTGCTCTTTTTTCTCTCTTGTTCTTCTCTTCTTCTCAAAAGGCTACTCTTTAGATTGGTTGGGGCCAGATATCTCCTTTCTCTTCAGACTTGATGGTCCTCCTTAAATTTGGAGAATATCTTGTCTCTTCTTCGATCTAAGCTCTTCAGCCTGAACAACAAAAACCTTCTCCTGTCTGCTACCTTCCCCCTGCATTCTATCTTCCCCCTTTGACTTCTCTTCCCCCTCAAACCTATCTTCCCCCTTTTTGCCAGCATCAACTAGGGTAGTTATCTGCTGCTCCATTCTAAGCATCCAGTCTGACATGCCAAGCGACATCTTGGAATTTGTAGGAGGAGGTGGTTGAGGGGCATTTCTCTGCAGCAGGGTGTCAAGTTTGGAGTGGATTGACTGCAGATCAGGTGAAATTTCGGAGGTAAGCAGCTCTTCAACGGTCTCTCGGACGATTTGGCGAATCAGCTCCGTCAACATAGGTGAAATGTGAGGTGCCTCTGGAGAGTGCTCACCTGAGCCTTCTTCGTCTGCAGTTAGGTTAGCATAGGACCGACCTGACTGCAGACTCCTTGTAATAGGCTGACTAGATGAGGTTGGCTCTGGAGTCCCCGATCTGTCTTCTTCCTCAGCTAGGCTGACATCAAGGCTGGTGTATTGGGTAGGAACCCCAGCCTTATCTGCTTCAGCCTTGTCTCCTTCAGCTTCAGCCTCTTTCTCTTCTTCAGGCTGGCTCTCTTCTTCAGGCTGCCTCTCTTCTTCCTTCTCTTCTTCAGCAGCATTTTCTTCTTTTCTTATCTCAGCCTCCTTTTCTCCTCCATCACCTTTATTATCATCATCATCATCATCATTCTCATCATCATCATCACCTTTTTCTTCATTTTTATTTTTATCATCTTCATATTCATCATCATTTTCTTTTTCTTCTTCTACTTCTTCTTGGTCCACCTCTTCTCCTTCTTCTTCTCCTTCATCCTCCAGTTCTTCTATTTTTTCAACTAGGTTGTTTTCCTCTTCTTTTTCCTTTTCTACTTCCTCCTTTATTTCCTCCTCATCTTCTATTATAATAATTTCTTCTTTTTCTTCTTCTTCCACCACTTCTATTCTCACTTCTTTTTCAACTACTTCTCCATCTCCATTCAAAGTTCCATCAAAGACGCTAGCCATAACAAGATGGATGAGCTGGTCCATGTTTGTTTTAAAATTAAACATGAACCAGCCTTCCTGAAGTAGTAGGCACAGATCTGTCTCATTACAAAAATGGGTGAGCAGATCTTCTGTAGCCTGGGGATAGTCCCAGCTACTCCCTTAAATAAAGGTTTGAAGTTGAGAGAATGGAACAGTTTTGAGAGTTTTCCATTCCTCAAAGATTTCAACAAAAGAGTGTTTTAGAGCATGGTTTTTTACAATTAAAAGTTGCTCTATAGACGGGTTAAAATTGTTATGTTCAAGTAGATTAAACGTGTAATCGGCTTTTGGAATCAAAATAATTAAACCTGCCTCTTCTTCCTCCGTTGCAAAAAGAGAAGTTAGAACTGGTATCATTTGTGTCTCCAGGCTGGAGGAAGCAGGCTGATCCTCTAAGAGAATGGGTTCAGGTGTAGCAAATTGGTCTGGCTGCTCCTCCTCATCAAATAATCTCCTGGGTCGTTTGGGGGAGGGTATTGGTAAGGAGTGGATTATGGAGGGCTCACCAGGGGCTGGTCCCCTTCTCTTAAAACGCAGCAATTGGGGTGTTGTCTGACTCAGACGATCGGGCCGCAGCAGTGAGTTGCGTCGCATCCCGGTTGGACTCGCTCGAGGTTTCGTGGTATCTATAGGTGGGTCCACAGTCGATGCCTCTTTTAGAATCTGGGCTGCTCTCCTTTCGCCTCCTAGTCTCCTCACCGTTTCTTGGTCTAGATGACCAAGTCTCTTATTGATGTGGAAGGGGTCAGTGCTTCCCTTTGCCACACCAAGTTTCTCCAAAATCCAACTGAGCTGCGTTCTGAACGCCAGCTTGGATTTAAATCTCTTCTCTTCAACAAGCCACTTGGCCTTGTTGACCTCATGCACTAATTGCCTCTAGATGTAATCAGTCCTGTCAATTGGTTCATCTTGAATCAGTGCTCCCAGCACCATAAACTTAGCTGACGACAGTTGGTCGTAGCTACCTGCCATTCCCATGACTATCTTGTTGGTTATATCCAACACATAGCGGTACTCTTTCTTTATTTCGCTCTTCTTGGTGGTTAACTTCAATTTCTCCGGTTAGACGACCGCCTTGATTTTCAGCCAAGTGTCGGCTGCGCTCTGCTTAAGGGCTTCGACCGCCACGCTGTGGTTTTTCATCCCAAATGATTTTTCGATAGTCTTCGGCGTGATATCCACTTGGATTCCACAGACTGTGCCCCGAATCCCCGATTCGATCACTCGGGCCTCTCGGAAGAAAGCAATAACAGCCTCCTTAAACAGATGCTTGGGGCTGATGTCCAATAATGGGTAGATCCCATTCATCTTTATCGCTCGAATGAGGTTGAGCACATCGTTGTTCTTCAAATTTGTTTCCCGGAGTCCTTCGAAATCGACGACCAGAGAAAAGATGATCTGGTCCTTGACTGCCTTCAGATTTACGCCTTCAAAGTAGGATTCCATTTCTGCAAAATAAGCGATTTCTTAGTGTATTGAGGGTTAGAAAGGATTTCTGCTTTGAAATTTAAGGTTTCGAAAGTTTGGTGAAGGTAAAGTGAAAGGGTTTTTCCCGTCCTTAAAAGGAAAATGAAACGACGTTTGTAATTAAATATTCATTTATTTTAATCGGTGGTCCACCTTTTGAGGATTTTTAAAATTCAAATTTAGTAATCGGTGGTCCATGTTTTGAGAATTTGAAAATGGACGGTTGGATTTTAATTGGTCATAGTGGAGGTCGATTGAACTCGCAATTGCCACGTGTATTTTAAGCATATAGTATTATGCCACTTGTGATCCAAAAAGTAATATGATATTATACAAATAGCAGATAATGATATAATATTCAGAAGTCGGTCAGTATTAGAAAACTTAGCTGGTTGACCGTTGACTGTTGATTGATCTGCAACAGGTGAGTTGACTCCTTTGACTTCTTGCCCGTGGTTTGATCAGCTAGGTTCCTTCGTCTGTCCTTCGTCTTCTTGTCTGCATCTGATTCCTATGATCAGCTTAGTCCATCCTTTGTCTGATCTGCTTCAGTTAGCTTTTTCATTTGTACTAGATTCCCAATCTAGTCATCCAAGTTCTCTGCTCAGCTCCAAAAACCTTTCTTCTGGCAAAGGTTTGGTGAAAATGTCAGCAATTTGGTAGTCTGTGCTGACTCTTTCAACTCTGAATCTCTTGTTAAGCACGTGATCTCTTATGAAGTGATGCTTAACATCAATGTGCTTGGTCCTTGAATGCAATACCGGGTTGTTGGTTATTGCAATAGCACTGTTGTTGTCACACCAAATTGGAACTTCATTGGCAATAATGTTGTAGTCCCTTAGCTGTTGTCTGATCCATAAGATCTGGGCGCAACAACTACCTGCAGCTAGGTATTCTGACTCTGTTTTGGAGATAGAGTTAGAAATCCGCTTCTTGCTAAACTAGGATATTAGTCTGGTTCCTAGGAATTGACACGTTCCACTAGAGCTTTTCCTATTTATTTTGCATCCTGCGAAATCTGCATCTGAATATCCTGATAGCTCGAAGTTGTCGTCCTTAGGATACCATAGTCCAACATTGACTGTAGACTTAAGGTATTTGATTATTCTCTTGGCTGCATCTTCGTGAGACTGTCTTGGCTTGGATTGAAATCGTGCGCATACTCCTACGGCATAAGATATATCTGGTCTGCTTGAAGTGAGGTATAGAAATGATCCAATAAGTCCTCTGTAGTGGGTTGAATCCACTGATATGCCTCCCTCATCTGCATCTAGGTGAGTACTTGTGCTCATAGGAATTCTTGCTGGTTTGGCTGATTCCATTCCAAATCTCTTGATTAGGTCTCGGGTATATTTGGCTTGATTGATGAAAATTCCATTTTCCATCTGCTTGACTTGTAATCCAAGAAAGAAGTTAAGCTTTCTCATCATACTCATCTCAAATTCTCCTTGCATGAGATTTGAGAATTTCTCACACAGCTATGGGTTGGTTGATCCAAATATGATGTCATCAACATATATCTGAACTATTAATATGTGGCCTTCGTGCTCCACTCTGAATAGGGTCTTGTCCACTTTCCCTTTGCAGAAACCGTTCTTCTCAAGAAATACATATAAGGTTTCATACCAAGCTCTTGGTGCCTGCTTGAGTCCATATAGAGCTTTCAATAGCTTGTAAAATTTATATCCTTTGATAAATCCTGGGGGTGCTCCATATAGACTTCCTCTTCTAGGATTCCATTAAGAAATGCACTTTTTACATCCATCTGATAGACTTCAAAATCCTTGAATGTGGCATATGCGAGGAATAGTCTGATGGCTTCTAATCTTGCAACAGGTGCATAGGTTTCATCAAAATCTATTCATTCACACTGTGCATATCCTTTAGCAACAAGCCTGGCTTTATTCCTAACAACAGCTCCATCTTCGTCGCTTTTGTTTTTGTACACCCAGTTGGTGCCAATAACCTTCTTATGATCTGGTTTGTCTGTTAGTTCCCAAACATTGTTCCTTTGCATTTGTTCAAGCTCCTCTTGCAATGCATTGATCCAAGAATAGTCTTTCAGGGCTTGTTCTGTTGTCTTGGGTACTATTTGGGACATGAAGCATGAAAACATTGCCATTCCTGCGGGTAGAGTAGGCTTTCTTGTCTTGACTCCATCAGTTAGATTCCCAATGATCTGTTGGATAGGATGATCTTTAAGCCACTTAGGGATATCTTCTTCTTCAGGGTCTGTTCCCCCTGTAGATTTGCTTTGGTGGATTTCTTCTCTGTCTGCATCAGCTTGGATCTGATCTCCTTGGTCTCGCAATCGGATCGCCATCGTCTTGTCATCTCGCAAGTTGGGATGCAGTGCAGTCTGCAGATGAGTCTTTATCGCCTACGCTTGATCTTCATCGCAGCAACCGGATCGAGTAGGTTTGGTGGTCTGTCGATCTGCAGTTGGGTCTTCATCGCCTGAGATGGGTCTTCAGCCGACCGCAGATGAGTCCATCATTCCTGTGTCATGAACAATGACTTCTTCGAGGGTTGCGGATTTGAGCTTATCCTCAATTAGTTCTACTTGTTTCCTGTACTCAACGGTAGATTCATCAAATACAACATGAGGTGTTTCCTCCACAACTAAGGTTCTTTTATTAAAGACTCTATATGCCTTGCTTCTTTGTGAATATCCCATAAAGATACCATCATCAGTTTTAGCATCAAAGACATTTAATTGGGTTTTACCATTGTTGTGGATGAAACACTTACAACCAAAAATATGAAAATAAGCAACTGTAGGGGTTCTGCCATTCCAAACCTCATAGGGAGTTTTGCCATGTCTCCCTACTATCATACTCCTGTTCTGAGTATGGCATACTGTGTTGACAGCTTCAGCCCAGAACCTCTTGGGCAGGTCTGCTTCTGCAATCATAGACCTAGCTTCTTCCTTTAAGGTTCTGTTTCTTCTTTCGGCAACACCATTCTGTTGGGGAGTCCTGGCTGCAGAGAGCTCATGCTGGATTCCAATCTGATCACTGTAATCAGTGATCGCCTTGTTGAGAAATTCACCTCCTCTATATGATCTGATCTTGATGATTGAGAGGGATTTCTCATTTTGGATCCTTCTCAGCAGCTCAGGTAGCTTGGTCAAGGTTTCACTCTTCTTATACAAGAAGATAATCCATGTGTACCTTGAGTAGTCATCTACTACTACTAGAGCATGATTTCTGCCACTTAGAGTCCTTCTCTTTATAGGGCCAAATAGATCCATATGGAGTAGATCTAAGATCCTTGATGTGAGAGTTGTAGGCTAGACTGGCTTAAATGATGCTCTAGTCTGCTTTCCTTTCTGACACGCATCACAGAGAGCTTCCTTCTTGAATGCTTCTTCTGGAAGTCCTCTGACCAGCTTCTGAGAACTAATCATGTTGATGGCTTTGAAATTTAGGTGACATAATCTTTTGTGCCACAGCCATCCATTCTCAGCTATTGACTTAGATAGGAAACAGGTATTAGGGGTTCCTGTGTTCCAGTCTATCATGTAGACATCTCTTCTTCTGAATCCTTGTAGCTACACCTCTCCAGATAGGATATCTGTCACCATACATTTCCAAATGGTGAAGATTACTAGATTCTTTTCATCACAAAACTGGCTTATGCTCAGGAGATTATACTTGAGCCCTTTGACATAGTGAACTTTGGATATAATGATATTTCCTCGGTGCAGCTCTCCAAAGCGCTTTGTTTGTCCTCTAGAGCTATCTCCAAAGGTTACGTCTGGACCACTTTCTTTGGTATATTTTGTCACCACTTTCTTGTTCCCGGTCATGTGCCTCGAGCATCCAGAATCTACAAATCATTCTTCACCTCCAAAGTTTGAATTTGTGGAGATGTGGTAGTAGTCCTTCCATCCTTTCTGCAATCATACAAGCAGATATTTAGGTACCCAAATGTGTGTGGGTCCTCTAGGGTTAGATAGTTTCCTGGAGAATTGATTTCTCCTTGGATTGTGAAAATTGTTGTTATTACCCCTATAAGGTGTGTAAGGTCGGGGTATATATCCTCTGTTAGGATTGTATACCGGACATGCCTCATAATATTGGTAGTGTGGTCCATTTCTAAACCTTGGCTGAGACCATTTATTAAATCTTTGAGGTCTCCACACTTGTTCATTTTGAAAATTAGGATAACCTTGAGGTTTCCATTTGCCCTCCCATTTTGAAATCTGTTTTTGGGGAGTTTTTGATAATAGTGGGCATGTTGTCTGGGCTGCTGCTTCTGCCTTGGCCATTGCCTAGTCACTTGTCTAGGTCTGCCTTGTATATCTTGGCTGCAACCTAGACTTGTGACTTGGTTGTTGCCTATTTTTAAATACAGGTTTGTATATAGGCTCAGTAGACGAGACAATTGTTTCTCCCTTGATAAAAGTGGTTTTAGAACTAGAGGGAGTGTGAGGATCATATCTAAGGCTTGATCTGGAATATAGTGGCCTTTTATTGGTACACAATTCATCCAGAGTTAGAGACGCCTTCAGCGAGGTTATTTCCTGCGCCTGAGTCTTACTTACCTGAGTCAGTTTAGTAAATTTGGCTTTGACATGAGCAAGTGCAGCTGATTTTTCACTATTCAAAACAGTTAATCGCTTTATCTCAGCTGTAGTGACATCAGCCTGGTTTTTCAAGTTAATCACTGGTTTTCAAGATCGATTTTACTTTATTCAATTATAAATGAGTTTTTCAAAATCATTTTTCATTGCCTATTCTCATCTTGCTTGAGTCTTCTACTGACAGATAGGTGTGCAGATTTTAGTGTCTCAAAATCTTTAAGTAGCTGATTTACAGATTTGTGCAAGTCCATATCTTGTGACATGGCTGAACTATTATTTGAATTAGAGGGTTTTGATGTTACCTCTTCATCAGCTAGGTTGGCCATCAGGCAATCATATTCTTCATCATCATCAGAGAAGAATCTGTTGCTTGACTCTACACGCTCTTGATCTTCTCCGATGAGGGCCTTCCTTCGGTCTTATTTTCTGCTCACCTCCTTCTTGCTCTCATCCTTCTTAAGATCAGGACAGTCGATTTGAATGTGTCATGTCTTATGGCAGTTGTAACACTCCACCTTCCAGCTTCCGGCTTTTTGGTTTCTTCTGGGATTATCCTTATAATTCTTTTTATATTTGGAGTAATTCTTCCTGAAGTTGCTGAACCTTTGCATGATGAATGCCATTTCTTCCTCGAAATCGAGTGGATTTGGATGTTTAACTTCAGATAGGCTTTTGGCGGGAGACTCGGCTGCAAATGCTATTCTCTTCTTTGCAGGCTCGTTTGATGATGAACTTGGGAGTTCGAATTCATAAGCCTTCAAATCAGAGAATAGTTCTTGAATCTTGATTTTATTGAGGTCTTTGGATTCCCTCATGGCTACCGCCTTCATATTCCACTCTGGGTTGAGTGATCTCAGAACCTTCAGGGCCATCTCCCTGTTGCCATAGGATTTTCCCAGAGAATTGATTTCGTTGATGATCTCTGTGAACCTTGTGTCCAACTGGTCTATGGATTCTCCGGTCTTCATCTTGAAGTTGTCAAACTTCTGAGTAGCGATTGACAACTTGTTTTATTTTATTAGCTCGGTACCTTCGCACATCACAGCAAGGGTATCCCTAATATCTTTGGCATTTTTGCAATTTTTAATCTTGGCCATTGTTGATTTGTCAAGGGTTTGGTATAGTACATCTCTGGCACGGTTGTCGAGGTTGTCCAACTTTCTTTCTTCTGGGGTCAGCTCCGTCCTCTTCTTTGGGATCTTTTCCGGCTTCCCAACTGCAATCTCCTCAGGAGTGTTGTCCTTCGCGAATATGAACGGGTCGTCCACTATGATATACCACATGTCATCATGGATTGAAGATAAGTGTGCCTGCATCCTTATCTTCCAAAGATCATACTCGTCAACTGAAAACACAGATAATCTAGAATTCATGTGTTGCATGTGTTCCATTTTTCAATGAGAGTTTAATAAAAATATATATCCTCGATATATGGATCTGGTTCGTGAAATAAATGAACCAACCTCTCCGATACCACTTGTACGTCACAAGTCGTCCAGGAATAAGTCTAGAGGGGGGGTGAATAGACTTATTGAAACTCTTAAACTCTTTTTCACGAAGAGTAAGTTTCTCAGCTGATAGATATGCGGAAATCAGCTGATGATGAAATCAAGACTAAGCAATGGAACAGTAATGTATGAATGCAACAGTTAAATATGATGCTGAAAACAGTAAAACACGCAGGCAATTTATAGTGGTCTCATAGGTGGGGTAATCCTCTACTAATCCATTTTCTCCAAACCAATTGGAGATGAATCCACTATAATTCTCAACCAGTGATAAATATTACAGTGATTCTACTACTTAGCTACAACAACTTCTAAGCAGTGGAAATCACGTCTGTAACTCCTTCGATCGCCTAGCACCACTTGATTCTTCAAATCCTCGGATGCCTATCAGTCTTGCAACTTCAACCAGTGAAGTACCCGAACTCAGGTTTTAAGACAAGAGTGTTTGTCTTCTCCAACTAAGAGCTTTCTTCAAATAAGAATTTTGAGTACTGCTCTTTTCACGATGCTATGTGATTGCTCTAATTGCTTTGATAACTTTGATCACTTGAGAGTTTTGTTCGCATCGTACTGCTCATCTTCAAATCTTCGGATATATATAAGTGTCGATCCTTGAGCATTCTTCATAGCTGTTGCAAATCCTGTAACAAATCCGTCCGTTGGAGAAATAGACTTCTTTGTTTATTTTTTCTGAACGTTGCAAGGCTGGATTCCCATATTTTAATCCATCTTTCAACCATTGTGAATACTTTGCATGTGAGGTGCCGCATCTTTTTAATATAATAAGATTAAAGTCTTCAGTGGTAGGTCTGGATGAATTATTTAATTCATATCCTTGCGGGAATCTCTCTAATTTGTTTCTTCACACTTGCATGTGACTTTCCGTAATATTTGACTATTCAACGCATGCTGACATAGACTTGGAGTACTTGGCTGATCTCTTATAAGTCAAGTTGGCTGATGTACAGTCATCTTCTCTGCAATTTGGACTTCTTTGTCGATGACTTCTCTGATGACTGTTGAGACTAGCCTGATCAGATGACTTGTCTGGGGTCTTTTATCTTGATGAATTTTGACTTGTCTGATGGTCAGACTTCAGATGACTTAGCCTCGGCCGATCGCTTGATCGCACCGTCAAACATCTCGATGAATTTTTGTTGACGTAACTTCTCCGACCGACTATTGCATTTCTCTGATGTACTTGTCTGTACCTTTGTACTTAGCCGATTTGAGCCTAATTTATTTGGCCTATAGAAGATACTCATTTGGTTCTTCTTTACATTTTGTCAAGTATTTAACTTAACATAATTTGGCCTATCGAAGATACTCATTTGGTTCTTCCTTACATTTTTGCTAAGTAATAAACATTTGAATTACAATGATGACATCATTGAAATCTTAACAAGTATTCCTAACACATATTTCCCCTTGTCAAGGTGCGATCAGCTTCGCCGTTGAAAGGGGGAACATCTGCTAGGCAGGGCACACCTCGGATATGAGGCACTCCAGTCAGCATCCCGATCTTAGGCTTAGTCAGTTGGTTAGGTATACTGATACCATGCTTACATGGAACGTCCGTGGTCGGGCTAATTCCAAAGCATATCAGAATATTCGAAATCTACACCATTATTATAGATTTTCGTTTATTGGCATTTTGGAGCATATGGGCTCCAATGCTAACTTTGATCTTTACCCCCGGTTTTTCATCAGTACTCTTTAATAGGTCTAATAAGATTTGGTTCTTTTTATTTTCTAATTTTCAGCACCAAGTCTTACAAGGTACCGATCAGGTCCTTCATCTTTCTATTTCTTCCCCCTTATTCCCCAGTCTATACTTGTTACTTATGTTTATGCCAGCACCGTTCGTGCTGGTCGTTACGCCCTTTGGAACACCATGAGATTGGTGAGGCCTTGAGGACCGCAAACGATGGCGAGCGGCGATATAATTAAGATCCTTCTCCGGAAAATAGTACCGCTATGCACCATTTCCGTGCTGAGTACCAACTTTGTCTCTGTATGGATGAAGATTTCTGGAAACAGAAAGCGGCTATTCATTAGGTTGATGAGGGTGAGTGTAACACCCAATTTTTCCAGGGTTTTTGTGAAGCAAAAGTGTTGCCAGTCTTATATTCATAGTATTGAGGATGATGGGAGGACTCTCTCTGAGAAGTTCGATATTCGGTCATCCGCTTAGAATTTTTTTGGACTATGCTTTCATCGATGGTGATGACCTCACCCACCAGATGACACTTGTTTCCCTTATATCCCCTCGTCTTTTTATATTGGCAGTTTGTGTGTCGCCCCGTCTTCCTAAGAGATTCGTGCTACGGTTTTTGACATTGATCCTCACAACACTTCTGGGCTTGATGGTTTTCTTCTTTATTTTTTCAGCATTGTTGGGAGATCGTCTATAATGATGTGGAGGGGGTTGTGATTGATCTCTTTGATGGTCATCCCATGCCTTCAGCTTTCACAGGGACTACGGTCGTCTTGATCCCGAAGAATCTTGTTCCGAGTGGTTGGTCAGATTACTGGCCTGTTAGTCTGTGTAATGTGACCAATAAGATTATAACCAAAATCCTTAACGCTCGGCTTGGTTCTGTCCTCCCTCTTATTATCTCTCCGAACCAGAGTGCTGTTGTTCAGGGATGGGTTATTACTGATAATATCCTCTTGGCCCAGGAACTAATCCACGACCTCCCGGTGGCGGACAAGAATGATCTCCTGAACCTGGCACTGAAGCTTGATATAGCTAAGGCGTACGATAGGGTTCAACGGCATTTTTTACATGAGGTCCTAGTGAGTATGGGATTCCTAGCTAGATGGATTCTTTTAATCCTTCATTGTGTCGAGAGTTGTACGTTCTCTATTTTGGTAAACGGCAGCCCGATTGGCTATTTTTCCTCTAGTTGTGCTTGCGTCAGGGCGACCTTATTTCTTCATCGATCTTTGTTCCTGCCGCTGATTACTTATCGCTTTTCTTGAATCGCTTCGTTCGGGATCATCCCATGATAAGGTATAGGATTGCCAGACGGCCTTTTCCCGTTTCGCATCTCTCCTATGTCAATGACATCATTATATTCACATGGCCTGTGGATGATGGTCTCGTTAATCTTATGCATCTACCAGATCACTACTCTATGGCCTCCGGTCAGATGGTTAGTATTCAGAAGAGCACATTTACTCTCGCTCCTAAACACACGCTTTGTTCGCATGAGAGTGTTCATGATCTCACTGGCTTCCGCCAGGGTGATCTCCCCATCACCTATCTTGGTGTGCCCATTTCACAAAGGATTTATGAAACGAGATATCTTTGCTTGGGTGAAGCAAAGGATGTTGGATAGGATCTCTGGTTGGTCTTACTGACACCTTGCTTTTGGGGGTCGCTGGCTCTTATTAAGAGCACACTTTGTACGATTCCTCTTCACATGCTTCAGGTGATGGACCCACCCCATAACGTTATCCGGGAGCTCGAGCAGATTATTGTGAGATACTTCTGGGGTGCTGTCGGTCTTTCGAAAAAGACGCATTGGGTCCGTTGGCGGAAGATTTATCGCTCGGTCTTCGAGGGAGGTCTCGGTATTCGGAGCCTTTCGGATATGACGAGAGCTTTCAGTTATAAGCTCTGGTGGCTCCTTCGCGCAGGTGCGTCTTGTGGTCGCAGTTTATGCTCCGCAAATACTGCTTTGCTAGCCTTTTTACACCTATGCGTACTACGATTAAAGGTCATGCCAGACACCCTTGGTGACGTCTCCGTGTGGGTATTCAGGCTCAGGAGTTCATTTTTTGGACTCTCATTAGTGGCAGCGGAGAGATTAGTTTTTGGGACGATACTTGGATTGGGGATAGGCCCATTTCTTCTTTTTCTCAAGTTACTGGTATACCCCATCTTAGGGTTAGAGAGCTTTGGGATCACGGGAGTTGGGACAAGGGTAAGTTAGTGGAGAGGAGCTAAGATTTACCCCTAACTTCATTCACGAGATTCTCGCGACTCCCATGCCAAAGAGGACATGGATAGCATGTGTTTGACACTTACCTTTTTGGGTGCTTTCTCTTTGACGTTATCTTGGTGTAATACCCGAGATTTCTGTTGTGTAGTTGAACCTTGTGATATTGTATTTGTTACATTTTGATCTGAGTATTTTCCTCCGTATTTCATGATCCTGTGTTGTTGACCGTATGATTTCATACATGTTGTTCGTAGTTGCATTTTTGTGCACTTGTAGCGCACGCTAACATATTATCATTAGCGCACGCTAATTGAGTTAGCTAGCACACGCTACGTATGAGTTGTAGCCCGCGCTACACATAGTCAGCGTGATTAAGACAGGTTTGTAGGTGAGATCAGACCGCGGATTTCGTTGGGATTATGTCGGGATGAACCTGGACGGCTTTTTGGGAAAGTCGAGTCAATGGTGTTTAGCGCACGTAAATGGTTTGAGGTTAGTGCACGCTAAGTCTTGTACAGTGAGGTCAGTGAACTTTCGTTCAGTCGTTAGCGCACGCTAAAAATAGTTGTTAGCGTACGCTAATCGTTGATTTTAGCGCACGTAAGGCTGTTTAACGTACGCTATGCCGAGACCCGTCAGAGACAGTAGACAACTAGCCCGTTAGCGCACGCTAATTTAGGAGAGTAGCGCGCGCTAATAACCTTTTTCTATAAATAAGACAGCACCTAACTTCATTTTTCAGTTTAGACCTCTTCCCACACCCGATTTTTGGGACTTTGAGAGTCACTCCCTCCATCCAAATCCTGCATACCAGCCTCCTAACATCACCAATGAAGACAAAGGATCTTTGAGGATTGGTGTTCTAGCTCTTGGACGTGGAGTTTATCAAGATATTTCAACCTTTCTTTCCGAATAAGGTATGTTATGATTTACCAAGCCGAATTTTGCGTTCTCAGCTATATTTTGAGCCTGCTTCGGAAATCCTTAGGCTAGCAAATGATCTTATGAATCCAGCAACATATTTTTTTGAAGATTGAAACCCAGTTATACCTTGTTTTTCTTTCATTACTAAGAGTGTTGATCTAGCCTCGGTGCATAAAAACCTTAGGATGTAGTATCCTTAATTCGTTAAAATCATGAGCATGATTTTAGTTAGATTCTATGAATTCCTATGATGTTCCACCGATGAAATTCATGTTTGCTAGGGGTATTTGTTTTGACAATATTCTTCATGTTCATGAGGATGATGAATCGGCCATATCATTGAACTCAATCCGGATCACTGTAGTATCGTTTTCCTTGCGTAATACTTGGGCATGCTTGCTATCTTGAGTCACAATTGTGGTAAAATCATAATAGCCGAACATATGAGAATTTGGAATTGAAGCCCATATTTAAACCCGAAATCTTTAATAAACTTGTATATCTTTGAATCCATAAACATCGGCACTTCACCTCCGAAATGATCATTCAACTCACATGAAGTGTATCATTATTTCCGATTCACCTTTCATCTAAGTATACTAACCGCGAACTGGCCTTACATCACTATTTCACGATTCTAATATAAGATATTCGGTGATCATACGTTAGTTTTGAGTAGAATGTTGAGTTCCTTGTTATCTCTTTTGATCAAGGTCCGAACCTTGCATAGTGATCGATCATGCGACGGCGGCCTGCGGACGTGTGACATTCGTGGGAGTATTTAGTCCTTGCCATGTTTGAGGCAAGTATTGTATGTTGAGTTTGGTTTATATTGGAACTTTGATCATGCATGAGGTTTTGTTTATGTTGTCGAGTATGAGATTATTTTCTTGATTTGTCGTGGTATTCGTTAAAAATTGTTCATGTTGATGAACATATTGAAATGCATATTTGTATGCATGATTGCATGGTTTATATTGTAAATGATCCGAGGGGGTCATGAGGATCTATGCTAAGGGGGCTCGATCGGATGTCCACCATGCGTTGGTCCGACGGGTTCATCATGGGGATCTATGCTGAGGGCACTGGATCATTGGACGGGTTTTCCACCATGCGTTGGTCCGACGGGATCATGATCGGGATCTATACTGAGGGCGCTGGATCGTTGGATTACCCTGTATTGTGTTGATGGAATCGTGAGGATTCGCATCGTTGGATTCTGGTGACGGGAGTCCGTTTTGTATGTATTATGATGCATCGTTGATTTATGTATTATGATACTTGTACTAGCATCGTTTTGCTAACCCCTTCGGGGGTGGACATTTGTTTTGATGTTCAGGTAGTCGAAGAGCGGGGAAGCAACCACAGTACCAACATGACGATGAAGTGGCTCAGTGATGTGGATTATGTTGTTTTGTTTTTTGATTATTTTTTAGTACTCGAGTACGCTTATGTTGTTGATGTTTTGGGGATGTTTTGTAATATTGGACTCATTTGAATTTGTCGAACGGGTTTTGAATTTCTTTTTCATTAATGACACTTTAGTATTATTTCCGTATTTCTGAGATTAGCCTTGTAAATTCTTATACAAAGGATTTACGTCGCTGTAATTATTCCGAATACATCGGGGTGTTACAGAATATGGTATCAGAGCTAAGATTCATGGATATCTTGGCAGTCGGGTTAGTTGGGCCTGTTTACATTATTTGATTTATGGGTTGTTTGTAACATCATTGCTGAGCCAGCATCATCATGTGGACCGTGGTTGTAAGTCTCCTAATCTCAAATACTATCGTTTTATTTAATTCCTGTTTTGTGAATTTTGACGGACTTCCTTTTAGAAATTTTGTCCTGGATATTGAGTATTTGTGTTTACAGTATGTTGAGGGGAGGTCGTGGACGCGGACGCAGTCGTGGACGCGGACGTGGTAATGCGAGACAGGAGGATTCAGCGTCTACCCCAGAATTATCGGCTAGTCGAACCGATTCCCATTCTGGAGGACAACAGGGATCAGCGAATGATAACGCAAATCTTAACATGACGGGAGTGCTTCAACAGGTGGTTGCTCAGATAAACGAGTTTGCTCAGGTAGTTGATCGCATGCAGACGGCGATGGGACAGCAGCATAACGAGGATAATCGGGGAGACAAATGGCTTACTGAGGTGGTCAAATTGCACCCTCCAAAATTTGACGGTTCTGCTGAGACACTTACTTGGGATCACTGGCTGAAGGAGTTAGAAAAGATATTTGCAGGGATTAATTGTCCCGAAGACCGAAAGGTTCCGATTGCCCAGTATCTCCTGACTGGGGAGGCTTTCGACTGGTGGGAGGCTATTCGACCTGAGGATCATAATGCTGACTGGACGGAATTCAAATTAATGATGGAAGCACAATATTGTCCTTGCCCAGTTAGGGAGGCCCGAGTTCGGGAGTTTTTCTCACCACAAAATCTAGAGGCATCTCTGACAGACGTGATTAAGACTTTTAATCACCAGCTGACTTATGTGCGCCACTTGGTCAGGACCGAGGTGGAGAGGATTTTCCATTTCGACATGCGGATGAAGCCGGAGATTCAGCAATATATGTCCGGATTTGAATGTACCACCTTACGACAGTATCAGGACAAAACACTGGCCTACGACATGAAAGAGGCGGCAGTGGAGAAATCAACAGAAGCAAAGAAGCAGAAAGTGTCTAGAAACTTCACGGAGAACAAGAGTAGTGGGCCCCGCAAAGGCCAGTCCTCATTTCATTCATCTAGGAGACCTCTGCATCCTTCTCGAGGTGGAAAGAAGTTCCGGGCAGCATCAACAGCTTCAGACGCAGCGAAAAAATGTTATAACTGTGGCAAAACAGGGCATGTTCGACGTGATTGTTATGCACCTACTGTGACCTGCTTCGAGTGTGGACAGGAAGGACAGCGCGCAATTTTTTGTGGAAATGCGACTAGATCTTTTGGTACTCGCACTCCTGCACCATTTCTGAAGGATACAAGTGTGAACCAGACGCAGCAGAGTAGTTTCCAGCAGCAGAATGTTGGGAAAAGAGAGGCGTCCAGCAGTGGGTCCGTTCCTCCACGCATTTATGAGATGAGGAAGTCAGACGATCAGAACACTGTTGTTGCATCAGGTACGATTCAGAGCCTTTTGCAACCAGTTAGTATCTTATTTGATTCAGGAGCTACGCATTCCTTTATATCGTTAACTGTGTTAATCGTTTGAAAATATCGTGCTTGTATGATTGTGAGCCTTATGTTGTGGGATTATCGAGCGGAGAGAAAATTGTGGGAACCCTAGAAACTAGAGATTTTCCAGTGTCTATAGGAGGGAGAGATTGGCCATCAAATCTTATTGTAGTCGACATCCATGGTGATGATTTAATTCTCGGAGATGATTGGCTCAACCGTTATGGATCTATTTTGAATTACCGAAAGACATTTCTATTTTTTGCTGATGACGGATCTGAACATTTATTCAAAGGATGGAAACCGGGAAGCTCAGGAAAATTGATCAAAGCCATGAAAGCAGTTAAATTGCTAAAGCATGGTTGTTACGGATTTTGGTGTTATGCCATGAAGAAAGAAGAAGGAGTCGAGCTTGCATCTATTCCAGTGGTAAATGAATTCTCAGACGTATTCCCTGACGAACTACCCGGGTTACCTCCGCGGAGAGAAGTAGAGTTTAATATCGAATTAGAGCCTGGAGCTGCACCTATTTCTAGAGCACCATACCGTATGGCGCCAACCGAGATGTATGAACTAAAGAAACAGCTTGAGGAATTATTGCAGAAGGGTTACTTTCAACCAAGCGTTTCTCCTTGGGGAGCACCCGTTCTCTTTGTCTGGAAGAAAGATGGATCCCTCCGATTATGTATTGATTACAGGGAGCTAAACAAGGTGACGATCAAGAACAAGTATCCTATACCTCGGATCGACGACTTGTTTAACCAACTGCAGGGGGGCAGAGTATTCTCTAAGATTTATTTGAGATCAGGATACCATCAGTTGAGAATTAAGTAATCGAACATACCGAAATCTGCTTTCAGATCCCGGTACGGGCACTATGAATTTGTGGTAATGCCATTCGGACTTACCAATGCTCCTGCGGTATTTATGCAATTGATGAATCGGGTATTCTTAGAATACTTAGATAAGTTCATGGTCATTTTCATTGATGACATCTTGATCTATTCGAAAGACCCAGAGGAGCATGCTGAGCATTTGCGTGTTGTTTTGAGCACCTTGAGGAACGAACATCTTTATGCGAAACTTTCTAGATGAGAATTCTGGCTCAAGGAAGTGACTTTCCTTGGGCATGTGATATTAGCTAATGGGGTTCAGGTAGACCCGAAGAAAGTCGAGGCAATCTTGGAATGGGAATTTCCTAATAATGTGAAAAAAATCCGAAGTTTCTTAGGACTTGCTGGATATTATCGCCGTTTTGTCGAAGGATTTTCCAAAATCGCCCGTCCGCTTACTCAACTATTGCAGAAGACTCAGAAATTCGTGGAATGAGAAATGCCAAAGTAGTTTTGATGAGCTTAAGAGAAGACTGACGACAGCGCCTATACTAGCGTTACCAGATGGAACTGATGGATTCATGGTATACAGTGATGCTTCAAATCAGGGTCTGGGATGTGTATTGATGCAAAAGGATAGGGTGATTGCATATGCCTCTCGACAGTTGAAACCATACGAAGTTAATTACCCGACTCATGATCTGGAGTTAGCAACTGTAGTCTTTGCTCTAAAAATTTGGCAACATTACTTGTATGGCACTCATTGTCAGATCTTCACAGATCATAAGAGCCTCAAGTATATTTTCAGTCAGAAGGAATTAAATATGAGGCATAGAAGGTGGCTGGAATTAATCAAGGATTACGATCTGGAGATTCTCTATCATCCAGGCAAAGCGAACGTGGTAGCTGATGCACTGAGCCGCAAACTTGTTTCTCTTTGAGTGTTGGAATCGCTCACGTCCCAAAACAGAATTCAACGAGAACTGGTCCGTGAAGGGATTGAAGTATGGTCACAAGGAGTCCAAGGGCAACTATACGTGATGGAACTAACTTCGTCATTAGTCGAGGAAATCAAATCTAAGCAATTGAATGATTATCTGATTCTTCGGTTATGTGACGAAGTAAAGAAAGGGAAGGCCCATGGATTCGTAATACAAGACGATGGAGTTTTGAGATTTCAGATTCGACTTTGTGTTCCCTATGATGATGTCTTGAGACAGACAATTCTGAAGGAAGTTCACAACGTGCCCTATTCTATTCACCCGGGCACCAGTAAGATGTATAAGGATCTAAAACAAAATTTCTGGTGGGGAAATATGAAGAAGGACGTAGCAGAATACGTTTTGAAGTGTTTAACCAGTCAGCAATTTAAGATTGAACATCATCGACCTGCCGGTATGTTGAAGCCACTTCCGATCCCTGAGTGGAAGTGGGAAGATATATCGATGGACTTCATCACCAATATGCCATGGACCAAGACGGGGATGAACATGATTTGGGTCATAGTTGATCGACTAACCAAGTCAGCTCATTTTCTGTGGATTAAAGACACTTGGGGACCCGAGAAGTTAGCACGAATGTTTATTATGGAAATCGTCCGATTGCATGGAACGCCGAAGACCATTATTTCGGATCGCGATGGTCACTTCGTGTCTCACTTCTGGAAGGCAGTTCATAGGGCTTTGGGAACCAAACTGAACTTTAGCACGACTTATCATCCTCAGACGGACGGTCAATCCGAAAGGACTATACAGACAGTAGAGGATATGCTTAGGGCTTGTGCCTTAGATTGGTCAACCGATTGGGAAACTCATTTGCCGTTAATTGAATTCACATATAATAATAGTTGGCATGCTTCCATTAAGATGGCACCGTTAGAAGCGTTGTATGGGAGAAGATGTAGATCGCCCCTGTGCTGGGATGATTCTTCTGATTTGATTGGGATGGAACCAGAATTGATAGTTCAGACTCAAGAGAAGGTAACTCTAATTCGTGAAAGGCTGTTGACTGCCTAGAGTCGATAGAAGTCGTATGCTGATGTGCGCTGTCGCCCGTTGGAGTTTGAGATCAGGGATAACGTGATGTTGAAGGTTTCCCCTACCCGTTGAATTTTCCGATTTGGGGGGAAAGGAAAGCTGAGTTCGAGATATATCGGGCCATTCAAGATCCTTGAAAGAGTTGGGGAATTAGCATACAGGTTGGCTTTACCACCATCACTAAGTCACGTTCATAATGTATTCCACTTATCCCAATTGTGGAAGTATGTACCAGATCCCAGTCATATCATTGATTTTGGCGAGATCGAAATAGCTAATGATGGCTCGTTCGAGGAGAAACCAATCAAGATACTTGAGAGTCGGATCAAACAATTGAGGAATAAACTAATACCCTTGGTTAAAGTACAATGGTCGCGACACGGAGTTGAAGAGGCCACTTGGGAAATGGAGGACAGTATGAAGGCTAGATATCCAGAGTTGTTTTCATCTTAAGTTTCGGGACGAAACTTCTTTTTAGGGAGAGAGGATGTAATACCCGAGATTTCTGATGTGTATTTGAACCTTGTGATATTGTATTTGTTACATTTTGATCTGTGTATTTTCCTCCGTATTTCATGATCCTGTGTTGTTGAGCATATGATTTCATGCATTTTGTTCATAGTTGCATTTTTGTGCACTTGTAGCGCACGCTAACATCTTATCATTAGCGTACGCTAATTGAGTTAGATAGCGCACGCTACGTATGAGGTGTAGCGCGCGCTACACGTAGTCAGCGTTATTGAGATAGGTTGGTAGGTGAGATCAGACCGTAGATTTCGTTGGGATTATATCGGGATGAACCTGGACAGCTTTTTGGGAAAGTCGAGTCAATAGTGTTTAGCGCACGCAAATGGTTTGAGGTTAGCGCACGCTAAGTCTAGCACAGTGGGGTCAGTGAACTTTCATTCAGTCGTTAGCGCACGCTAAAAATAGTTGTTAGCGTATGCTAATCATTGATTTTAGTGCACGTAAGGCTGTTTAACGTACGCTCTGCCGAGACCCGTCAGAGACAGTAGACTGCTAGCCTGTTAGCGCACGCTAATTTAGGAGAGTAGCGCGCGCTAATAACCTTTTTCTATAAATAAAACAGCACCTAACTTCATTTTTCAGTTTACACCTCTTTCCACACCCAATTTTTGGGACTTTGAGAGTCACTCCCTCCATCCAAATCCTGCATACCAGCCTCCTAACATCACCATTGAAGACAAAGGAGCTTTGAGGATTGGTGTTCTATCTCTTGGACGTGGAGTTTATCAAGATATTTCAACCTTTCTTTCCGAATAAGGTATGTTATGATTTACCAAGCCAAAATTTGCATTCTCAACTATATTTTGAGCCTGCTTCGGAAATCCTTAGGCTAGCAAATGATCTTATGAACATATTGAAATGCATATGTGTATGCATGATTGCATGGTTTATATTGTAAATGATCCGAGGGAGTCATGAGGATCTATGCTGAGGGCACTGGATCGGATGTCCACCATGCGTTGGTCCGACGGGATCATCATGGGGATCTATGGTGAGGGCGTTGGATCGTTGGACGGGTTTTCCACCATGCGTTGGTCCGACGGGATCATCATGGGGATCTATACTGAGGTCGCTGGATCGTTGGATTACCCTATATTGTGTTGATGGAATCGTGAGGATTCGCCTCGTTGGATTCCGGTGACGGGAGTCCGTTTTGTATGTTTTATGATGCATCATTGATTTATGTATTATGATACTTGTACTAACATCGTTTTGCCAACCCCTTCGGGGGTGGATATTTGTTTTGATGTTCAGGTAGCCGAGGAGCGGGGAAGCAACCACAGTACCGACATGACGATGAAGTGGCTCAGTGATGTGGATTATGTTGTTTTGTTTTCTGATTATTTTTCAGTACTCGAGTACGCTTATGTTGTTGATGTTTTGGGGATGTTTTGTAATATTGAACTCATTTGAATTTGTCGAACAGGTTTTTAATTTCTTTTTCATTAATGACACTTTAATATTATTTCCGTATTTCTCAGATTTGCCTTGTAAATTCTTAT
Organism: Orobanche coerulescens; assembly: GCA_033398695.1. Taxonomy (NCBI): domain Eukaryota; kingdom Viridiplantae; phylum Streptophyta; class Magnoliopsida; order Lamiales; family Orobanchaceae; genus Orobanche; species Orobanche coerulescens. The sequence continues at coordinate 105,800,370 of CM065805.1, read as the reverse complement.
ACAAAGGATTTACGGCGCTGTAATTATTCCAAATACATCGGGGTGTTACACTTGGTCTCACATCAGGGTGAGGGATCAGGCTAATTTCATTTTCGGGTCCATTTGGACTATCTTACTTACACCTACTATATCGGTGTTCATTTAGTGGCTATTATTACGACGGATTCCTACTGATGATATACCGCAGAGGAGGGGCATTTCCCCGGCTTCTAGATGCTCATGTTGTACCTCTACCCATACCTACCATACCGAGACCATTGCCCACCTTTTTCGATAGAGTGATGTTGCTCGTGACATGTGGGAGTATTTTGGCGCATGGACACATCTATACCCACCCCATGTAACACCCTCAATCTGCTCAGGGATATTACACGCCGTAGAACCTTTCCTCAAGGATCTACCAGGCTGGTAACAACATATAACAACTCAACCATGCCTTTAAGGCTAAAATGACTCAGTAGACCGATTTGGTCTTTCAATAAATATATACAACTCAAATACAACTCATGCCCACGCAGGTGTCAAAACACAACCACACCCGTACAACGGGAAAAATATAGCAGCGGAAAATAAAGTACAACCGAACCAATAAACAATGTACGGTTCCTCATGTGATTAGTATCGATCATCTTTCATCATCCTTCATGCCGACCCTGTGTTATGCTCCAAAACCTGAATGCAAAAATAGACATCCACCCCCCGAATACTCGGGGGTTAGCAAAACTCCACTGTTTTGCTAGTGCAAGTACAAGTGCAAAAATATGAGTCATACAATTCACATTCCACGAACGATAATAATCCGGAATCCTCAAAGATTCAAATACAACAAGATGAACACTTCCCGAGGCGAGAGTTTGAGTAAAGACTTCCCAAAATTTCAAGATCAAAATATCAAGGGAAACAATTTATAAAATGATTTGAAATACCATCGGGAGTTTTAATAGAAAACGATTTAGGATTATCAAATCCTACTTTTCAAAACCCAAAATACGAAAGGGGTCACCGCCCCAAAGGTTTACTTTCCGAAAAATGACCTTTACCAAACCGTTGGGATTTTAGCCCCAAATCCGTAAAATGACTTTTACAAAACTATTGGGATTTTAGCCCCAAATCTCATCAACTCAAAGTACACAAGAACGACCACAAGGTTCGTCTCCCAACATCAAAATCCACAAATAAAGGATTTAACACAAACAACAAAATACTCTAGTGCCATCCTAGCCAAGTAAGCCAAACGAACAATTTACCTCTTACACACTTAGTCGATGCATGCAATCATGAAAATCGTTCAAAAGCACTCATTTCCGGAAATGCCATAATCAAATCACATTTGTAAAATGCACCACAATTAACCGTGGATCCACTCCTCCGTGGACCCCTACCGAGACCCCGTCGGATCTGACCCATAGTGGTTAAAAGCAAGCTCGCGGATCCACGTCTCTATGGACCCCTACCGAGACCCCGTCGGATCTAACTCATAGTGAGCATACACACACACATTACTTATGCAATACTAATATGCTAAGAATGTAAGTTCATCAAGAATACTTACTAGAGATGGACACTAATCCGACACTATTATCAAACTCTTCAACAACACAATAACAAGATTAAATACGGAATACACGATTCCATAACTTTAAACAACAGGGATATCATCAAAGCCTTCAACGTTCAAAATGATCAAATCATAATCAATTCTCAAACACACCGTTCACAAAACACACGCGTTTTGAAAGAGAGCCTTTAACGAGGCCAAACCGAAATCCTTTGAAACTTCATTTCAAACAACCAAACAAACACACCAAGACGATCACCGATCATCATATCCACAAAATAAGAAAAGCATGGGCAAGGTACTTGCCTCGAATAAGAACAACGCGGAGAATCGACCGAAGTAGGTTGACACGAACCGACTACGAACCCGCCGACTCCACTGAACGACAATCCGCAACAATGAACTACGAACAAAGACAATAACAACGAAAATGAATTCCAAAGTACGACCCAAAGCCGCTGAATTCAAAGAACAAATGACGAAAGTTCAAGGATTTCCCCCAAAACGGCCAAGAACACGATTCGTCCCGTCAAAACACGAAAACGGAATTCCAAGTTGAAATATGGATATACAATTCATAGAATATGTTTAAAAACATCATTTAACCACAATAGATCCATTAAAAATGGATGAAAAACGAGATCGAAAACAAATCCCCTAAAAAGTCGATTTGAAGGAAATCAAGAAATATACTTCGATTCGACGAAGAACAATGGATTAAATGATGTTAAACACAAGAATACTACCAAGATTAATCATACCCATCATGAATTAATCAACAACACGGAACGAATCGGACAAAAATGCAAAAAAACCGAAATTCACGAAATTAGGGTTCTAAGGAAGATTACCTTGATTCGCTGGATCAAAGGATGATAACGGATGATTGATTGATGTTATGAACTCAAGAACTTCGTGGATTTGTTGATAAACAACATGGATTCGTCACCTCCGAAGCTCCAGCCACGGATCGAAAAGAACGGAAATGAAAAATGAGTGAAAATGAGGCTGCTCTGCCACATTTATACTGGGCCGGACTAGCGCGCGCTAGGCTGCCGAGCTAGCGTGCGCTATCGGCCCATGCCGTAATCCAGTGACCTTCTGGACTAGACTGCTCGGCCAGATAGCGTGCACAGACTTCCGGCCGTAGCGTGCGCTACCTGCCGGCCGTAGCGTACGCAGCATCCGACAGTAGCGTGCGCTACCTGCCGATCCTAGCCGAGTCCATAACCTCAGAACCCCTCTGCCCAGACCCGATAGCGTGCATTAGGCCAGCCGATAGCGTTCGCTACACCTGCCGGTTAGCGCGCGCAGCCTTCCGGCCGTAGCGTGCACTACGCCGGTTCTTGCCGCACCCGTCCGGCCGGTGCCCTTAATCGTCCGGCCAGTCCCGCAATCGTCCGGCCAGTGCTCGAACACCAGGGCTCGACGACTCGATTTCCCAAAACGTACGAAACGAACACGACGAAAAGTTCGCGGACAACATCAACGACCCGAAATGAAAACATAATGCAATAATTAATCATACGCGACCAAGAAACGGGTCGAGACAACAATCACAGATACAGATACCCATAAGTTTGGGTAAATTACAAAATGGCACAAAACGCCCGAAAATCATGATACGTGATCGAATAACCAAACCGAAGTTTACAACACGTCTAACAAAGTTAAACGGACTTACGGGAAACTCGAAACAGCAGTTTCGAACGAGATTCGCAAGAATCGAACTCAAGTGCGGAAAAGTCGCCAAAAAGCACGGAACTCAACAAAACGACACCGAAACGAACTCGGATGACAAAAAGTGTAGAATTAATCATTCCCAGAATGACGAAACGGTCCTGAGCGAGTCGTCAAAACGGACTCCGACCGAAAAAAGAAATTTACCGAAAATCGAAAATTGCGGATATTACATTCTACCCTCCTTAAAAGAAGTTTCGTCCCGAAACTTAAAACAAGTAGGGAGAAGAAATATTCCGCCAGGAAAAACTCAACGAGATACACAAGAATGCGTAACTAACGCCCAACGGCGAAATGTTACAAACAACGCAAAGGAATATACGGCGTGAAAACACGCTCCACGACGACCAACACAGCGTCGCCGTTAGGGATATAATAAAACCAACAAATGACAAGCATCATCAAACGGATAATATAGCCAAGTCAATTATCCGAAAATCACAAAACACGACGAAAGAAAATCAATATGATTGACCAACCCAACGGTACATCAATCAAAACGCGAGCCAACCGCTGAACAAATACGGAATCCCACCGCCCAAGGGCTGGAAGATCGAAAACGAGACTAATTTCCCGAACTAAGGGAATTACGAAAGAGCCTGAACATTCAACAATCACGAAACGAGATCAACAAAAACGAACAATCAAACGATCGGGACAACAAAAATTGATCTATCATGTCCCAAACACGAAGGATAATAAAATTCAAACAACAACTCCCAGGTTCGCATCTCGACTCGAGACAATATATAATCCGGTGAAAACAACAACATGTGCATTCACATAAGATCCACAAGAAAGGGAATAGAAATTGAAAAGTCACAACGACAAACGAGTTATTCCGAAATAATACCACACTCGTTCGATCAACAAAAGCAAGGGGCAGGACAAGCTCAGAAATGTTAACGAGCATAAACGAGTCGACAGAGTCGAGAACACAGGAGTTCCAAATCTGATCCACTTCGGATAAAAGAACTAATAGAACCAAATGATGTCACTTCCGAACAAGGTTCACAAGAATAGAACCGAACTCGAAAAAGTCACAGTGATAACCAGATCGACAGACAACAAGATCACAGTTCGTTCGGACGATGAAACCGAAATACAGAACAAGTTCATAAAGTATCAACGAACATGAGCGAATCGATGGACTGGAGAAAGAGAAAATACAGAAGTCAAAATAGTACGGGTATTACCTCCGACCTCGTCCACGAAATTCACAAAAACGGGAGCAAGGTAACAAGACATTAAACAACCGACACATAACGGAACCATTACCGATGCACACGGTCATACCAAACCAAGCTCTAATAGCTCGCACATACGCGACAACGCAGAAATCACCACAAGGCGACAACATTCAACACCAACATCCCGTCTCTCACAGGGGCTAACACAACAAATGTAAGCGACTCAACGCTCACACCGCCAATTTGATCATACTCAGGAGTAAACATCATAATGACAACGCGAACATCATACATACATACCCAGCCCTCAAACGGGAATGGATAGGTTTTAAAAACGAAAACCTCATTTTGAAAATAATTTAGAAGAATACCGGTTGATCTTGAGTATCACCTTTCAAAAAAATACAAACGTGAAACATCGTTATCGAGACTTTGGAGAACCATTTCGCATTTGATAAAAATGAGGACACTTTCTATTAGTGAAAACTTTCAAAATATTCGACCCTCGGGTCTAAATAAAAGTGTTTCTAAAACATTGAAAATATCTCAAAGCATTTTGGTCCTCGAGGTAGAAAATTTTTGAAGTATATTGTGGCACCTTGGATGTACCACAAAAAAAATAACTCATTTGAAAAGTATGTCTCGAAATTTATTTTTCTAAGATACTCAAGGTTTTCGAAAATCCAATAGGCCAGAATGCCCAAAACTCACACATATCGACGTACGCTAAAACACCTCCTAGTACACGCATCAAAACGTTTAAAATCAAGACAATACATGTCTTTTAACGGAAAATAAACGGTAAAACACCATAGTCGAAGACCGCCTAGGTTTCTGAACAAAACCACGGACCCCATTCGAGGCCTCTAAGGACCCTCCCGCACTGGCTAGTGAACAAGTCGAACGCGTATAAGCACAAAGCTTCCACAAGAGAACTTGTAAAACGTGCAAATCGATTCGAAAATCATCAGCAACGGACAAAAAAACAATAAAAAGACATCACAAGCGACGACACTCCTCGTATAAATCAAGTACGAGAGTCGACTAAATACATATCGTGAAATCAAAATCCACATAAGGATTCCATTACTTAACAAATAATCATAAAAATAGCTCGTGTCACACGAGGCACAACACAAAGAAGGGAGACTTACTTCCACAGGTCGCACGAAGATGATGATCGCCCCACGATACTAATCACGACCAACAAACTCAAACGACGCATCGCGACACGACTCAGTCACACAAAATCCGACGAAACAAGACTCTAACAACACGACTTGACCCGACAGCCTAGGTTTCTTCAACCTAATCTCCGATACCATATTTGTAACACCCCCAATCCGCTCAGGGATATTACACGCCGTAGAACCTTTCCTCAAGGATCTACCAGGATGGTAACAACATATAACAACTCAACCATGCCTTTAAGGCTAAAATGACTCAGTAGACTGATTTGGTCTTTCAATAAATACATACAACTCAAATATAACTCATGCCCACGCAGGGGTCAAAACACAACCACACCCGTACAACGGGAAAAATATAGCAGCGGAAAATAAAGTACAACCGAACCAATAAACAATGTACGGTTCCTCATGTGATTAGTATTGATCATCTTTCATCATCCTTCGTGCCGACCCTGTGTTATGCTCCAAAACCTGAATGCAAAAATAGACATCCACCCCCCGAATACTCGGGGGTTAGCAAAACTCCACTGTTTTGCTAGTGCAAGTACAAGTGCAAAAATACGAGTCATACAATTCACATTCCACGAACGATAATAATCTGGAATCCTCAAAGATTCAAATACAATAAGATGAACACTTCCTGAGGCGAGAGTTTGAGTAAAGACTTCCCAAAATTTCAAGATCCAAATATCAAGGGAAACAATTTATAAAATGATTTGAAATACCATCGGGAGTTTTAATAGAAAACGATTTAGGATTATCAAATCCTACTTTTCAAAACCCAAAATACGAAAGGGGTCACCGCCCCAAAGGTTTACTTTCCGAAAAATGACCTTTACCAAACCGTTGGGATTTTAGCCCCAAATCCGTAAAATGACTTTTACAAAACCATTGGGATTTTAGCCTCAAATCTCATCAACTCACAGTACACAAGAACGACCACAAGGTTCGTCTCCCAACATCAAAATCCACAAATAAAGGATTTAACACAAACAACAAAATACTCTAGTGCCATCCTAGCCAAGTAAGCCAAACGAACAACTTACCTCTTACACACTTAGTCGATGCATGCAATCATGAAAATCGTTCAAAAGCACTCATTTCCGGAAATGCCATAATCAAATCACATTTGTAAAATGCACCACAATTAACTGTGGATCCACCCCTCCGTGGACCCCTACCGAGACCCCGTCAGATTTAACCCATAGTGGTTAAAAGCAAGCTCGCGGATCTACGTCTCTATGGACCCCTACCGAGACCCTGTCGGATCTAACCCATAGTGAGCATACACACACACACGTTACTCATGCAATACTAATATGCTAAGAATGTAAGTTCATCAAGAATACTTACTAGAGATGGCCACTAATCCGACACCATTATCAAACTCTTCAAAAACACAATAACAAGATTAAATACGGAATACACGATTCCATAACTTTAAACAACAGGGATATCATCAAAGCCTTCAACGTTCAAAATGATCAAATCATAATCAATTCTCAAACACACCGTTCACAAAACACACACGCGTTTTGAAAGAGAGCCTTTAACGAGGCCAAACCGAAATCCTTTGAAACTTTATTTCAAACAACCAAACAAACACACCAAGACGATCACCGATCATCATATCCACAAAATAATAAAAGTATGGGCAAGGTACTTGCCTCGAATAAGAACAACGCGGAGAATCGAACGAAGTAGGTTGACACGAACCGACTACGAACCCGCCGACTCCACCGAACGACAATCCGCAACAATGAACTACGAACGAAGACAATAAAAACGAAAATGAATTCCAAAGTACGACCCAAAGCCGCTGAATTCAAAGAACAAATGACGAAAGTTCAAGGATTTCCCCTAAAACGGCCAAGAACACGATTCGTCCCGTCAAAACACGAAAACGGAATTCCAAGTTGAAATATGGATATACAATCCATAGAATATGTTTAACAACATCGTTTAACCACAATCAATCCATCAAAAACGGATGGAAAACGAGATCGAGAACAAATTCCCCAAAAAGTCGATTCGAAGGAAATCAAGAAATATACTTCGATTCGACGAAGAACAATGGATTAAATGATGTTAAACACAAGAATACTACCAAGATTAATCATACCCATCAAGAATTAATCAACAACACGGAACGAATCAGACAAAAATGCAAAAACCCCCCAAATTCACGAAATTAGGGTTCTAAGGAAGATTACCTTGATTCGCTGGATCAAAGGATGATAACAGATGATTGATTGATGTTATGAACTCAAGAACTTCGTGGATTTGTTGATAAACAACATGGATTCATCACCTCCGAAGCTCCAGCCGCGGATCGAAAAGAAAGGAAATGGAAAATAAGTGAAAATGAGGCTGCTCTGCCACATTTATACTGGGCCGGACTAGCGCGCGCTAGGCTGCCGAGCTAGCGTGCGCTATCGGCCCATGCCGCAATCCAGTGACCTTCTGGACTAGACTACTCGGCCAGGTAGCGTGCGCAGCCTTCCGGCCAGACAGGCGCTACTGCCGGGCCAGAAGCGCACGCTGGCCCGACAAGAGCGTGCGCTACTCGCCGATCCTAGCCGAGTCCGTAACCTCGTAACCCTCCGCCCAAACCCGAGCAGATGGCGTCGTTAAAGCCGATAGCGTGCGCTACACCTGCCGGTTAGCGCGCGCAGCCTTTCGGCCGTAGCGTGCGCTAAGCCGGTTCTTGCAGCACCCGTCCGGCCGGTGCCCTTAATCGTCCGGCCAGTCCCGCAACCGTCCGGCCAGTGCTCGAACACTAGGGCTCGACGACTCGATTTCCGAAAACGTACGGAACGAACACGACGAAAAGTTCGCGGACAATATCAACGACCCGAAATGAAAACATAATGCAATAATTAATCATACGCGACCAAGAAACGGGTCGAGACAACAATCACATATACGGATACCCATAAGTTTGGGTAAATTACAAAATGGCCCAAAACGTCCGAAAATCACGATACGTGATCGAATAACCAAACCGAAGGTCACAACACGTCTAAAAAGTTAAACGGACTTACGGGAAACTCGAAACAGCAGTTTCGAATGAGATTCGCAAGAATCGAACTCAGGTGCGGAAAAGTCGCCAAAAAGCACGGAACTCAACAAAACGACACTGAAACGAACTCGGATGACAAAAAGTGTAGAATTAATCATTCCCAGAATGACGAAACGGTCATGGGCGAGTCGTCAAAACGGACTCCGGCCGAAAAAAGAAATTTACCAAAAATCAAAAATTGCGGATATTACATTCTACCCTCCTTAAAAGAAGTTTCGTCCTGAAACTTAAAACAAGTAGGGAGAAGAAATATTTCGCCACGAAAAACTCAACGAGATACACAAGAATGCGTAACTAACGCCCAACAGCGAAATTTTACAAACAACGCAAAGGAATATACGGCGTGAAAACACGCTCCACGACGACCAACACAGCGTCGCCGTTAGGGATATAATAAAACCAACAAATGACAAGCGTCATCAAATGGATAATATAGCCAAGTCAATTATCCGACAATCACAAAACACAACGAACGAAAATCAATATGATTGACCAACCCAATGGTACATCAATCAAAACGCGAGCCAACCGCTGAACAAATACGGAATCCCACCGCCCAAGGGCTGGAAGATCGAAAACGAGACTAATTTCCCGAACTAAGGGAATTACGAAAGAGCCTGAACATTCAACAATTACGAAACGAGATCAACAAAAACCGAACAATCAAACGATCGGGACAACAAAAATCGATCTATCATGTCCCAAACACGAAGGATAATAAAATTCAAACAACAACTCCCAGGTTCACATCTCAACTCGAGACAATATATGATCCGGTGAAAACAACATGTGCATTCACATAAGATCCACATGAAAGGGAATAGAAATTAAAAAGTCACAACGACAAACGAGTTATTCCGAAATAATACCACACTCGTTCGATCAACAAAAGCAAGGGCAGGACAAGCTCAGAAATGTTAACGAGCATAAACGAGTCGACAGAGTCGAGAACACAGGAGTTCCAAATCTGATCCACTTCGGATAAAAGAACTAATAGAACCAAATGATGTCACTTCCGAACAAGGTTCACAAGAATAGAACCGAACTCGAAAAAGTCACAGTGATAACCAGATCGACTCACAACAAGATCACAGTTCGTTCGGACAATGAAACCGAAATACAGAACAAGTTCATAAAGTCTCCACGAACATGAGCGAATCGATGGACTGGAGAAAGAGAAAATACAAAAGTCAAAATAGTACGGGTATTACCTCCGACCTCGTCCACGAAATTCACAAAAACGGGAGCAAGGTAACAAGACATTAAACAACCGACACATAACGGAACCATCACCGATGCACACGGTCATACCAAACCAAGCTCTAACAGCTCGCACATACGCGACAACGCAGAAATCACCACAAGGCGACAACATTCAACACCAACATCCCGCCTCTCACAGGGGCTAACACAACAAATGTGTGGAAAGCGACTCAACGCTCACACCGCCAATTCGATCATACTCGGGAGTAAACATCATAATGACAACGCGAACATCATACATACATACCCAGCCCTCAAACGGTAATGGATAGGTTTTAAAAACGAAAACCTCATTTTAAAAATAATTTAGAAGAATATCGGTTGATCTTGAGTATCACCTTTCAAAAAAATACAAACGTGAAACATCGTTATCGAGACTTTGGATAACCATTTCGCATTTGATAAAAATGAGACACTTTCTATTAGTGAAAACTTTCAAAATATTCGACCCTCGGGTCTAAATAAAAGTGTTTCTAAAACATTGAAAATATCTCAAAGCATTTTGGTCCTCGAGGTAGAAAATTTTTGAAGTATATTGTGGCACCTTGGATGTACCACAAAAAAAATAACTCATTTGAAAAGTATGTCTCGAAATTTATTTTTCTAAGATACTCAAAGTTTTCGAAAATCCAATAGGCCAGAATGCCCAAAACTCACACATATCGACGTACGCTAAAACACCTCCTAGTACACGCATCAAGACGTTTAAAATCAAGACAATACATGTCTTTTAACGGAAAATAAATGGTAAAACACCACAGTCGAAGACCGCCTAGGATTCGGAACAAAACCATGGACCCCATTCGAGGCCTCTAAGGACCCTCCCGCACTGGCATGTGAACAAGTCGAATGCGTATAAGCACAAAGCTTCCACAAGAGAACTTGTAAAACGTGCAAATCGATTCGAAAATCATCAGCAACGGACAAAAACAAAAATAAAAAGACATCACAAGCGACGACACTCCTTGTATAAATCAAATACGAGAGTCGACTAAATACATATCGTGAAATCAAAATCCACATAAGGATTCCATTACTTAACAAATAATCATAAAAATAGCTCGTGTCACACGAGGTACAACACAAAGAAGGGAGACTTACTTCCACAGGTCGCACGAAGATGATGATCGCCCCACGATACTAATCACGACCAACAAACTCAAACGACGCATCGCGACACGACTCAGTCAGACAAAATCCGACGAAACAAGACTCAAACAACACGACTTGACCCGACAGCCTAGGTTTCCTCAACCTAATCTCCGATACCATATTTGTAACACCCCCAATCCGCTCAGAGATATTACACGCTGTAGAACCTTTCCTCAAGGATCTACCAGGCTAGTAACAACATATAACAACTCAACCATGCCTTTAAGGCTAAAATGACTCAGTAGACTGATTTGGTCTTTCAATAAATACATACAACTCAAATACAACTCATGCCCACGCAGGGGTCAAAACACAACCAAACCCGTACAACGGGAAAAATATAGCAGCGGAAAATAAAGTACAACCGAACCAATAAACAATGTACGGTTCCTCATGTGATTAGTATCGATCATCTTTCATCATCCTTCGTGCCGACCCTGTGTTATGCTCCAAAACCTGAATGCAAAAATAGACATCCACCCCCCGAATACTCGGGGGTTATCAAAACTCTACTGTTTTGCTAGTGCAAGTACAAGTGCAAAAATACGAGTCATACAATTCACATTCCACGAACGATAATAATCCGGAATCCTCAAAGATTCAAATACAATAAGATGAACACTTTCTGAGGCGAGAGTTTGAGTAAAGACTTCCCAAAATTTCAAGATCAAAATATCAAGGGAAACAATTTATAAAATGATTTGAAATACCATCGGGAGTTTTAATAGAAAACGATTTAGGATTATCAAATCCTACTTTTCAAAACCCAAAATACGAAAGAGGTCACCGCCCCAAAGGTTTACTTTCCGAAAAATGACCTTTACCAAACTGTTGGGATTTTAGCCCCAAATCCGTAAAATGACTTTTACAAAACCATTGGGATTTTAGCCCCAAATCTCATCAACTCACAGTACACAAGAACGACCACAAGGTTCGTCTCCCAACATCAAAATCCACAAATAAAGGATTTAACACAAACAACAAAATACTCTAGTGCCATCCTAGCCAAGTAAGCCAAACGAACAACTTACCTCTTACACACTTAGTCGATGCATGCAATCATGAAAATCGTTCAAAAGCACTCATTTCCGGAAATGCCATAATCAAATCACATTTGTAAAATGCACCACAATTAACCGTGGATCCACCCCTCCGTGGACCCCTACCGAGACCCCGTCGGATCTAACCCATAGTGGTTAAAAGCAAGCTCACCGATCTACGTCTCTATGGACCCCTACCGAGACCCCGTCGGATCTAACCCATAGTGAGCATACACACACGCGTTACTCATGCAATACTAATATGCTAAGAATGTAAGTTCATCAAGAATACTTACTAGAGATGGCCACTAATCCGACACCATTATCAAACTCTTCAAAAACACAATAACAAGATTAAATACGGAATACACGATCCCATAACTTTAAACAACAAGGATATCATCAAAGCCTTCAACATTCAAAATGATCAAATCATAATCAATTCTCAAACACACCGTTCACAAAACACACACGCGTTTTGAAAGAGAGCCTTTAACGAGGCCAAACCGAAATCCTTTGAAACTTCATTTCAAACAACCAAACAAACACACCTAGACGATCACCGATCATCATATCCATAAAATAAGAAAAGTATGGGCAAGGTACTTGCCTCGAATAAGAACAACGCGGAGAATCGACCGAAGTAGGTTGACACGAACTGACTACGAACCCGCCGACTCCACCGAACGACAATCCGCAACAATGAACTACGAACAAAGACAATAACAACGAAAATGAATTCCAAAGTACGACCCAAAGCCGCTGAATTCAAAGAACAAATGACGAAAGTTCAAGGATTTCCCCCAAAACGGCCAAGAACACGATTCGTCCTGTCAAAACACGAAAACGGAATTCCAAGTTGAAATATGGATATACAATCCATAGAATATGTTTAACAACATCATTTAACCACAATCGATCCATCAAAAATGGATGGAAAACGAGATCGAGAACAAATCCCCTAAAAAGTCGATTCGAAGGAAATCAAGAAATATACTTCGATTCGACGAAGAACAATAGATTAAATGATATTAAACACAAGAATACTACCAAGATTAACCATACCCATCATGAATTAATCAACAATACGGACCGAATCGGACAAAAATGCAAAAACCCCCCAAATTCACGAAATTAGGGTTCTAAGGAAGATTACCTTGATTCGCTGTATCAAAGGATGATAACGGATGATTGATTGATGTTATGAACTCAAGAACTTCGTGGATTTGTTGATAAACAACATGGCTTCGTCACCTCCGAAGCTCCAGCCGCGGATCGAAAGGAAAGGAAATGAAAAATGAGTGAAAATGAGGCTGCTCTGCCACATTTATACTGGGACGGACTAGCGCGCGCTAGGCTGCCGAGCTAGCGTGCGCTATCGGCCCAGGCCGCAATCCAGTGACCTTCTGGACTAGACTGCTCGGCCAGGTAGCGTGTGCAGCCTTCCGGCCGTAGCGTGTGCTACCTGCCGGCCGTAGCGTACGCAGCATCCGACAGTAGCGTGCGCTACCTGCCGATCCTAGCCGAGTCCAGAACCTCGTAACCCTCCGCCTGCACTCCGAGCAAGCGTCGTTAGGCGGTAGATAGCGTGCGCTACACTTGCCGGTTAGCGCGCGCAGCCTTCCGGCCGTAGCGTGCACTACGCCGGTTCTTGCCGCACCCGTCCGGCCGGTGCCCTTAATCGTCCGGCCAGTCCCGCAACCGTCCAGCCAGTGCTCGAACACTAGGGCTCGACGACTCGATTTCCGAAAACGTACAGAACGAACACGACGAAAAGTTCGCGGACAACATCAATGACCAGAAATGAAAACATAATGCAATAATTGATCATACGCGACCAAGAAACGGGTCGAGACAACAATCACAGATACGGATACCCATAAGTTTGGGTAAATTACAAAATGGCCCAAAATGCCCGAAAATCACGATACGTGATCGAATAACCAAACCGAAGTTCACAACACGTCTAACAAAGTTAAACGGACTTACGGGAAACTCGAAATAGCAGTTTCGAACGAGATTCGCAAGAATCGAACTCAAGTGCGGAAAAGTCGCCAAAAAGCACGGAACTCAACAAAACGATACCGAAACGAACTCGGATGACAATAAGTGTAGAATTAATCATTCCCATAATGACGAAACGGTCATGAGCGAGTCGTCCAAACGGACTCCGGTCGAAAAAAGAAATTTACCGAAAATCGAAAATTGCGGATATTACACCCCATACAGAAAAAATCGTCGAGCTTCTGAGGTTTTTCTCATGTGGCACATACTTTAAGCACACAGCTTTCATAATTCCTTGTCTGGTCATTTGATACATCTGGACAGGAACGAATATGGTAAAGCATAGGCGCTTTACTTTTCTTGCTTGTCATATTATTGTGCAGGTGGAGGGCCATGTCTCATTATTGTCTACGGCGGGGCTTATCACTTTGGAATTCTGTACGGGGTGCTCGCCTCCTGACCACTTTCAAAGAGTCTCTCACCCCCCTCCCACTCAGGCACATCGCCCTGCTCTTGTTGTTTGGCTGTGGCCCGAGACACCTTGGATCAAGCTGAATATGGATGGCTCATTTGATAGAGACACTAAGATTGTCTGTGGTGGAGGCCTGATTAGAGATCATCATGGAGAGCTCAATCTTGCTTCCCACTCCTCTCTTCAGGCTTCGTCGAGTTTTGATGCGGAGATCCAGGCATTTGCGATTGGATTGATTTTGGATTCCCAGCGTTCGAGACATGTTTAGGTCGAGCTTGATGCTGCTGTTGTGGTGACCCTACATACATTTAGCCATCAGGGCTCATGGCAGGTTCGCCACATTCTTATGTGTATCCGACACATTCTCAGAGGTATTCAGGTTAGAGTCACACATATATTCTAGGAGGGAAACAGGCCAGCCAACTACCTTTCAGAGCTTAGCATGTCGTCTCTCGGCATTCAGACTTACACCTCAGATACTGCTCCTCCATCTCTTCTCTCCCTCGTACGTAGGATCAGCTTGGTTACCTTTGTTTTATATTTAGCATTTTTTGTTATTGTTAGTTGATTTATAGCCTATTGGTCCGCACATTAGCCCATGATTATAGTGGTGCACATTGTGTTTCTTTAACGGGCCGTAGGTAGTTTAGTTTTTAGGTCCCGGGCTATGGCCTAATTTTGATCATAGTCCGAGTCAGATTGTTTGTATTTCTCGATTATTTCCTTATCTCATAGGTTGGTGGGTCTCGTCTCAACCCTCCAGTCCACAATGGATGTTTTTCCCCCAAAAAAAGAAACTACTTGAGACCTATTAATGCCCTCATCTCTCGAATTATGAACAATTAAGTTAAACATGTAAAGACATTGATCAGATGCTAAACAGGAATTAAAACCAAGTAATTTAAAAGGAATCAAATTAATAAGTGAATATAACAATCAATCCTCAAAACCCATCACAAATCAATGTACTTCGATGCCCGGAACCTAACAAATTTAGCTGAACATGGTGAAAAAAGAAGAAGAAATCCTACTCAAGTTCAACATGATGTAACTAAATAAAAAAAAAAAAGTAAGAAAGGAAGAAGTCAAAAACTCGGATGATGATCTCTCGATCTTGACTTGATCTCTGCACTTGATCTCACTCGATGTCTTCAATTCCCTCTGATAGTGTTTATAGCCTCTTAAATCCTTCTTAGACTTGATTATCCCAAAAATTGGCATTTTGGGTCCTTTTATGGTTGCCAAATAAGATTTAGGGCTATTAAAACGCGTCAAACTTGTCAAACAAGAGAATTAGTACTGCCCGGTGATCCGGTTGTGTTATTTGACACGGTCTGTGTCGAACTGCTCTAGAAAACACATTTTTTCTGCACTAAAACATGACTGGGGCCTCGCAGTGTCGTTTGACACAGTCCGGACTGTTTTGCCCTGTTCATCTCCGTTTTTCAGTCTTTTCGGCTCGGTTTCTTATTTGTGCATCAACTGATATATTTGGGGGTTGGGACTTCATTCATGCTTGATAATGGCCTTAAATATGCATATAAACAAAATTAATAACACCAAAGCGTAATCAAGTTCAACAAATGGATAACTAAGTATAAATACTAAAAATCCACGCTCGAGATCAATAAGTATGAGAAAATACTATAAAAAGATGTGTGAAATTGCGTGCAAACGGAATCAGGCCCAAAAAAGGAAGATGGAGTCACATGGTAAGACATATTACCAAAATCCATAACTATGAAGGATCCGAAGAAGGCAATAGAGTCCTTACGAAAATTAAATAGATCCAAATTAAAGTCAACAGTAGGCGAGATTTCCTCCTTTAATTCTAGAAGCTCAACACGTCAATCTTTAATCACAACATCGAATGCATTCTCCCTACTTAACGATGTTAAGTTTATTGACGTAGAAGAATCTGAAAGTGAACATGGCTCATAATTGAATCAGGGTTATATTGGGGACCTCAAGGTATGGTACTTCAAATCCCTCTCATGGAACTGATGGAGGAAGATGAGGAAATCAATTACAAGACCCGAGTGGAACCACTAGATCGATCCTCGAAGATATTACTAACAGAAACTCAACAGTGGCTGATTCATATCCTAGAAATTCCAGCGATGATTTTACAATGCTCGGTGGAGGTTCATTATCGGGAAAGGATGGACCACGTGAGACAATTTTGGCTACGTACAACAATAGAGAGGAGGAATTAGATACAATCACACCTGGACTGGCTATCTCGAAAGAAATGCTTTATCGACAATTGCCGGTCTCATTCAATTGACTGTCCTATGGAAAGGGGCAATTATTAGCCCCACTCATCCCTATAATATTTTTGGTTTACCAATGAAGGTCCTTACATGGAATTGTCAAAGGGGCTGGAAGCCCGGAGTTTGCAAGAAATTTTCATGATTTAGTTGAGGAATATTGACCTCATGTAGTATTTATTATGGAGACTCGAGTTTTTTCGAAACAAGCTGACCTTATTATTCCTTCTCTAGGTTTCTCTGATTGGATTGTGGCTCCAACTGATGGAAGGATGGGAGGGATTCGGATGTTATGGAATGCTAATGATACGGAAGTAGAAATTCTTAATGTTGAAGATCAAGTAATTCATGCTTTCATAAGTAGGAAAGATCAAGCTAGCTGGGTAGTGTCTGGAATTTATGCACAACCTAGACAAGAAGATAAATCACGTGTCTTCAATAGCTTGGAAAACTTTGCTAGGACTAGGAGTATGGATTTGCATGGTTCACCACTGGTAATTTTAGTGACATAAGATTCACACATGAGAAAATGGGTGGGAATGTAGCTTCATTACGAAGATATCAAGCTTTTAATCACAGGATCGAAAGGTTTGATTTACGTGGCTTGGGGTTTCATGGGCCAAAGTTTACGTGGAACAATAACAGGGAAAAAAGAGCAAATATTCAGGAGCGTATTGATCGTTCGTTAACAAATGATAAATGGTGCAAGCTCTTCCCAAACAGTGCAGTTCTTCATGTACCAAATACTCACTCTGACCACCATCCAATCTTGACATGTTGTTATGGCTTGGATGACAAAAAGAAGAACTATCCATTTCGGTCTGAAAATGCTTGGTTGGTGAATGATGAATGCAAACATTTGATCGATGACATCTGGAAAGATAATTTGAATATTTTCTCAGCCATTGCTCAAGTCCCGAAAATTATCATTAGGCGATGTTTTTCACAAAAAGCGCAAGCTTTTAGTAAAAGATCACTATCAGCTCACCATAGTTCTTTCTTGGTAAATATGGAAAGAGACTTAGTCCGTGAGTATAATGTTTTGCTCAATCAAGAGGAAATTTTATGGTTTCCAAAGTCCCAGGTAAAATGGATTTTGGAAGGAGAGTCGAATACAAAGTTCTTTCACTAATCAACCTTAGCACGAAGAAGAGCAAATAAAATTGTGATGCTAAAAGTTGATGAAGAGTGGGTGCAAGATTAGGAGATTCTGGAGCAACACGGTAGGAAGTATTTTGAGAATATTTTGCTCCAGCTACTTTCAGCGACAGTTTGCATACTCCTGCACCGACGAGATAAGCACTTCAGGCCAAACTCACGGACTTGGAACATACAGCTTTGGCGGCCCAATTATCAGTCGAGGAATTTAAGGACGTTGTTTGGGCTACGCATCCAACGAAATCACCAGGTCCAGATGGTTTGCAAGCCTTTTTCTACCAAAATTATTGGAACATAGTTGGGCCGTCTGTTACAAACTTTGTTCAGTGGGCCTACCTCATGGGGAGTTTTGACCCAAGTATGTGCAAAGCTTGTTTGCCTAATCACGAAGGTATTTAATCATATCACAATTTCAGAATTTCGTCCCATTTCGTCATGTAATGTACTGCATAAGTTTAATACTAAATGCATAACTATGAGGTTGAAGCATTTAATGCTGGAGTTGATTTCACTATGCCGATCGAGCTTTATTAGTGGCCAAAGCACCCAGGATACTATCTTTGTTATGCAAGAAGTTCTACATTCTTTACGAACCAAAAAGAAAAATAAGATAGGTTGTATGGTGATAAAACTTGATCTTGAAAAAACATATGACCGAGTGAGTTGGATTTTTCTTGAGAATACGCATTTCCCAAGGAATTTGATTGATATCATTATGTTTTGTGTGCGACACTCGAAATCTCAAATTTAATGGAATGGAGAACCTCTAGAGCCTATTACACACATGTGGATTACGCCAAGGCGATCCTTTATCCCTATATTTGTTTATGATATGTATTGAGAGATTGTCCTACATGATTAATGAGATGGTTGACAAGAAAAAATGGAATCCTTTCAAGCCTGTAGGAATGGTCCTGCCTTCTCACATAATCTTTGCGGATGACCTGATCTTAATGAGCAAGGCAATGATAGCCGATGCAAGAGTAATAAAGAAAGCGACTGATAAGTTCTGTGGTAGCTCTGGCTTGAATCTGAATCTCAATAAATCCAAAAAAAAGGTGCTATTTTGAAGAGAAATATCATTGACATCTTGGGTTTTAGCTAAACTCCAAACTTAGGCAAATATTTAGGGATTTATTTGCGTCATAAGAGAGTTTCTAGAGCTGAAGCTGGGAAATTAGTGGATAAAGTCACTGCCAAGTATACAGGTCGGAAGAAGAAATTTTTATCCACTACAGGACGAGCCACTCTGATACAATCTGTAACATAAGCTGTGCCAATCCATGATATGCAAGCTGGATGGTTATCGAAACATATATGTGATCGACTAGACAAGTTGAGTTGAGATTTTATTTGGTCTACTGATATTACTCGACTGAGAATTCATCTTGTTGGTTGGAAACAAGTTACCCAGCAAAAAAAAATGGTGGGCTGTGAATCCGTGAGGCAAGATTGAATAATGAGGCAATGATATCAAAGGTGGCTTAGAAGACTCTCCGTAGAGAAAAAATTATCTATCCGGATTTGGTTCATGAAAAGTACTTAAAAGGGGGAAGCATTCTCCACTATTCTTCGAAACAAGTAGATAGTCCAATGTGGGAAAGAGCCACTACATGTGCACAAAAGCTTAATTCTAGTTTCAGATGGCATGTGGGAGATGGAACTAAAATTCTCTCCTGGCTGGACTCTTGGTTCATGAACAAAGGCCTACGAACTAAAGTTAATTTTGTGGATCAGAGAGATTATGATAAGACACTTAGTCAAGTGTTGGGAGGTGAATGGTACCTGGAATTTTACTATTCTGCGTACAAAAATTCAGCTCATTTTGGTAAATGAACTCACAAACTCTCACATATGGCTTAATGATGAGATGGACAAGATTTTATAGAACAAAACTGCTACAGTGGTGTTTAGCTGCCAATCTGCCTACCATACTTTACACAGGCAAGCAAACTCAATGACTCCTAAAAGATCCGACTGGGACTGCATATGGAAAAGCAAATTCACTGTTGTTACCCAAAATATTATCTGGAGATGATATTGCTGGAATGGTCGAGTAACAAACAAAGTGCGAGAGCACGTCCGTGAGGAAATAAATAACACAAGATTTGTCGGGGTTGTTAGTCCCGGGCTTGAATGCTCTCGCGAGATGTTATTAATATGAATACTAGTGAGTACAGATATTAATGTTAGAGTACAATTACAATGAGTGTAAAGACTCTAGTTATCTTAGCTAACGAGTGCTGAAGATTGCTGGAAGGACCAGAGTTGAAGCTCTGTGAGTTCTTGTTACAAAGATGATGAGTTCTCTGTATGGATTGCTTTTGGTGTCTTGTGTTCACGTTGTAAATTGTGTTTTTGTATATGTCTTCGTGAATCGATTTCACCGTCAGTATGTGTGAATGGATCTTTCCGTGTGAATGAAGTTCTTTTTGTGTGAATGAAGTTTTTCGTCCTTTGGCCACTACTGGAGGCCTTCTATTTATAGGAGGAGAGGTTGCTAGGTCCTCCCTGTCCATCGCGGGCGACCGCCGTTTTCTATATTAGAATAAGGTGGGCGATCATCTCATCACGTGGGACTGTTTCCTCAAAGTCCGCGGCTGCTGCTGGCAGCCAGATGTGAGAGCCAATGAGAAGTCCGCACGCGTCTTGAGTCACTGTCTCGGGAGGACCAATTTTGCACCTTTCGACGGGTCTGTCGGTAGGTGCAAAGGTGGTGACAGGCTGGGGTCAAAAGGCCTTATCCTGTGGCGCCTTTTGCGGATTTGCACGTGGGTCTTCACCCGAGATTCGGTCTTCGAAGACTTTTACGGGTGTCGGATTCATATGTGGCACGGGACGATTGTCTACAGTCAGACCTTAGGCGATCGCCAGATGCCAATAGACAATCGCCTTGGACGTCGACCGCTAGTCGCTTGCCCAGTATCTGTCTTCTTTGGCTGGATCTGGACCATTAGGCCGATTACCATCGAGGCGTATAAATTGCCGCACAACAATTGCCCCCCAGCTCGCTCCGATGTTGAAGACGTGGGGTGAGGTGGCACTGTTGGCGATCGCCTGGTTTAGACGATTAACTCATCTGTTTATGACAAGGACGATCGTGTAACACCCCAATTCACAAATGGGACATTACACGCCGTAGAACCCTCGTGAGGTCTACCAGGCTAACACATGACACAAACCCACAATGCAAATCCAAACAATGCACTCAAAAGTAAATAAGGCCGTGGCCTCGGCCAAAACAATTTTAACGGAGTACATGAACATAAAATAAATACCAATCCGTTGCCCACGCAGGGGACTTAAACCAAGTTTAAAAGTAGACAGTTTAATTCCAGTACTCGACAAATGCAATGACAAAACATAAAATTTCAGACTCGAGCCACATCATCAAGCCAGCCCATCCTTTACGTGCGTGTCCCGTGCCTGCTCCTCAGCTCTCCCGGTACCTGAAATGCATAAGACGCATTTCCCCCATTTAAGGGGTTAGCATTCGAATAGCTAGTGCAAGTACACAATTACACAACATTATATACAAAAATACGGTTTTTAGCACAATCATCTCAATCAGAAATCATTTGCCATATATATATATTCCGGAATACTACATTGGCAATCAAATCAGTTCCAATCATCACGATATCACAAAATCACAACTGGTATCCCGTGGCCGTACCCCTTAGTATCGACCCCCAGACATCCCGTCGAACACTCCGGGTGGGATACCACTTCCGCGGCCGTACCCCTTAGTATCGACCCCCAGACATCCCGTCGGACACTCCGGGTGGAAGTTCAATCACACACGCACCCAAGTTCCCTTCCGCGGCCGTACCCCTTAGTATCGACCCCCAGACATCCCGTCGGACACTCCGGGTGGAAGGAACACAACTCACGCACCCGAAAATCACAATTCATCATTCATTTTGAAAATCACAACATACATAACGAAATGTAATACATGTACTTGCCTTGAATGAAACAAAACGAAGGAAACGACGAAGGAATAGGTTTCGGTCCGAACAATCTTCCCAAATCCGTTCCTAACACAATAACGGTATACACAAGTCTCAATAATGCGGAAAGGTAAGAATTAATCCTAATTCTACCCCTCAGAACGATTTGTCGGAAAATACGAAGTCCACGATGGCTATAATCTAACAATGAAGAAATTACTAGGTTAAATCCGTTAAACTATACTGGAAACAAGGGATTTACGACTACACAATCGTAATCTAACAAGTCGTCGAAGTCAAAACGGATTAAAAGGAAGAATTATGCCAAAAATCCCGAAATCCCCAAAGAACTAGGGTTCATCGATGTATACCTCGATTCGGACGGATGGAGGATGATTAAGATGATGATAAACCTTGCTTGGGACGCAAAAATCGATCTTTAGAAGGTTCCTACGGATTGCACCGGATGAATCGCTTGAAATCGCCCAAAGGAAGCTCACGTCGCGAGAAAGAAAGAAAAGGAGTGAAATAAGTCGACCGGAAATAAGTCGGAATTAAAAGACACGACGGCGAGTTACGACGTTAACGTCATTGTTAACGTACGTTATGAAGGTTACGTACGTAACCCCTCTCAGGTTAACGTACGTAACGAACAATCTGGACACTTTATGCGAAACCATAACGTACGTTACCAATGGGGTATAACGTACGTTATGATACCTATATAACGTACGTAAAGGAGCACGCATAACGTACGTTATGCATGCAGCAGTTCAGCACTGCTAATCACTTAGCCCAGCACAGTCGATACAACGACGAAACGTAACACAAGGATAGAATCAAAAGCATAAACATGGGGTATCCAAAACAATGAAGCTGAGTTTTGAAAGAAAATATAATCCCGATCACTAGAGAGTCTCAAATGAAGCAAATGAAACGAAATTCCCCAAACTTATGAAAATTACAAAAACGGCCCAAGAGCCCGAAAAATCGCGATGCAACGTCGGATTAACAAACCGAAAATTTCAACACGACCAACTCAACCATACAAACTTATACAAATCAAGAAACAACGGAAACGAACAAGTTTTACGAGAATCGAACGTACATACGGCAAGATACAAATTAAGATGAAATTATGCAAAAACATCCTCGAAACTCATCCAGACGGAAAAACTCCAAGAACAAAATAGATTCAGAATTCCAAAACAGTGCTAAGCGAGTTGTCCGAAACGAACATACACCAAAAATAGAAATTACCAAAAATAGAAAACACGGATATTACATTATCTCCCCCTAAAAATAAGTTTCGTCCCGAAACTTACAACGCGAACAACTCGGGGTATCTCGACCGCATACTCTCTTCCGTCTCCCATGTGGCTTCCTCGGATCCATGTCTCGACCATTGAACTTTAACCAGAGGAATGGTTTTATGACGAAGTTGCCTCACCCGACGCTCTAAAATCTGAATTGGCCTCTCCTCAATGGTAATGTCGGGTCCCAATTCGATCTCTCCAAAATCAAGAATATGGCTAGGGTCCGATACATATTTCCTAAGCTGGGAAACATGAAATACGTTATGAACGTGACTCAAAGACGGCGGCAAGCCTAACCGATAGGCAAGCTCTCCCACTCTCTCTAAAATTTCAAACGGCCCAATATATCTCGGACTAAGTTTACCCTTCCGGCCGAAGCGGTAAACTCCCCGTGTCGGCGACACCTTAAGCAAAACATGATCTCCCACCTCAAACTCCAACGGCCGGCGACGCGTGTCGGCATAAGACTTTGCCGACTGGGCCGTCAACAATCTATCACGAATCGAGTAATCTTCTCCCTCGTCTCCACTACCATATCGGGCTCAGTACCAATCAGCTCGGACGCATCGTCCCAACACAACGGCGATCTGCACTTCCTCCCATACAATGCCTCAAATGGTGCCATTCGATCGAGGCGTGCCAACTATTGTTGTACGTGAACTCGATCAACGGCAAGTGCGACTCCCAATCATCCTTCCAATCTAGGGCACAGGCTCTCAACATATCCTCCAACGTCTGGATCGTCCGCTCCGACTGCCCGTCAGTCTGAGGGTGGTAAGACGTACTGAGTCTCAACTCAGTCCCCAAAGCTCGATGAACAGCCTGCCAAAAATGTGATATAAACCGGCCATCACGATCCGAAACAATACTCTTAGGAGTCCCATGTAATCTCACGATCTCTGCAATAAACACTCGTGCCGATCTCTGGACCCCAAGTGTCCTTAATACTCAGAAATGAGCTGATTTGGTCACCGATCGACAATAACCCAAATCATGTTCATTCCAGTCCGAGTCCTAGGCATACTGGTAATGAAATCCATAGAAATATCCTCCCATTTCCACTCCGGGATGGGAAGTGGTCGCAAAAACCCCGCGGGTCGCTGATGCTCGATCTTAACCTGCTGACAGGTCAAACATCTCGACACGAACTCGCTAACGTCTGTCTTCAAATTACTCCACCAGTAGTTACTCCTCACGTCCTTGTACATTTTACTCGTACCAGGGTGTATGGAGTAAGGCGTGGTATGAGCTTCGCTCAATATCTTCTGTCTCAGCTCAATAACATTCGGTACACATAATCTGCCGCGAAATCTCAGAACGCCATCATCCTGAATCACAAATCCAGGGGCTTTCCCCTTCCTCACATCCTCCCTCAACTCGACCAAACACGGATCATCATACTGTTTCGCCTTGATATCATCAGTCAGGGACGAAGTGATCTCTAATGCACATAACTGGCCCTGAACTCTCTGAACCCAAACCTCAATATTTTGACAGATAAAATCTCGCTGGATCCTACTCTGTGGTGTAAGTACCTCCAACATCTGTAACGCCATCGGCTTACGGCTCAACGCATCAGCCACTACGTTAGCCTTACCCGGATGGTAAAGTATCTCGAGGTCGTAATCTTTAATTAGCTCCAACCACCTACGTTGTCTCATATTTAACTCTTTCTGACTGAAGATATACTTCAAACTCTTGTGATCTGTAAAAATCTTACACGACGACCCATAGAGATAATGCCTCCAGATCTTTAAGGCGAAAACGACCGCAGCTAACTCCAAATCGTGCGTGGGGTAATTCACCTCATAAGGTTTCAACTGGCGGGACGCATACGCAATGACCCTATCTCTCTGCATAAAAACACATCCGAGCCCAAGGCCCGAAGCATCACTATATACTACGAAATCCTCGTTCCCCGGAGGCAGTGCTAAAACGGGTGCGGTAGTCAAACGCCCCTTTAACTCGTCAAAACTGTCACATGCATGCGGTCCACTCGAACTTCGAAGGTTTTACGGAGCAAGCGAGTGAGTGGTCTAGCGATCTTAGAAAATCCCTCCACGAATCTACGGTAATAGCCGGCAAGACCAGAAAACTCCTCACCTCCTTCACATTCTTAGGCGGCTCCCAAGCCATTCGCCTCTATCTTCGCGGATCTACCCGAACTCCCTCTGCTGAAATCACATGGCCGAGGAACCTAACTTCCTCGAGCCACAACTCACACTTAGAGACCTTCGCATACAACCGCTCTGCTCTCAATATGTCTATTACAATCCGGAGTTGGAAGGCGGGCTCCTCTCGCCTCCGTGACTAGATAAGAATGTCATCGATAAAGACGACTACGAATTTGTCCAGATACTCAATAAAAACTTTGTTCATCAATTGCATGAACAACTGTTGGGCATTAGTTAGCGAAGGCATAACCACAAACTCGTAATGGCCATATCTCGTCCGAAAGGCGACTTTCGGTATATCGTCCCGAATCCTCAACCGGTAGTAGCCCGATCGCAAGTCAATCTTGAAAAGACGCCCCTGAAGCTGATCAAACAAGTCGTCAATCCGGGGCAAAGGGTATTTATTTTTGATGGTCAACTTGTTTAATTCTCGATAATCGATACATAAACGAAGCGATCCATCCTTCTTCTTAACAAAAAGTACAGGCGCACCCCAAGGCGATGCGCTCGGTCGAATATACCCTTTATCTAACAACTCCCCCAACTGATTCTTCAACTCTAGCATCTCCGACGGTGCCATACGGTACGGTGCTCGAGAAATAGGGGCCGCATTCGGCTCAAGGTCAATAGGAAACTCCACCTCTCGATGTGGTGGTAATCCCGGCAAGTCGTCCGGAAATACATCAGGATACTCACTAACAACTGGAATCGATGATATGTCAACCCCACCATCTTCCGCCTGCAGAGCGAAACACCAGTAGCCGACACAACCCTGGTTCAGAAGTTTTATCGCCTTCAAGGCGCTAATCACACTCACCGATCTACCGACTACAGTAGACGAGTATGCTCGGTGCCGTCCTCGGCAACTATCGAGATGGTACGAGTCCGATAGTTCATGATAGCACCGTGACGATCCAACCAATCGTCTCCGAGGATTAAATCCTCACCCTTAAGGTCTATAACAATGAGATTCGAGGGCCAATCCCGGCTCCCGATCCTCACTAGGCAATCCCTAACTTCCCGGTCCCCAACCATACGATCCCCACTGGGTGTACTCACTACAAACGGCTCACACTCAAACAAGCAGTCAAAACCAATACGACTCACACAATCCGAAGCAATAAAGGAATGGGTAGCACCCGAATCAAAAAGCACTGACACTGGATGAGTAAGGATCTTAGTAGTACCTGGACGCCACTGGAACATCTGTCTCCTCTGTACGCCTCATCTGATACAATCGGGGTGAATCAACCCGAACTCGGCCAGTGTCTGGCGATCCGGTGACTCCCGTCCTACCACGACTCGAACTCTGCGGAACATAAGTAGCCGGAGGCCGTGATCCCTCGATCGGTAGTGGTAGTCGGAACTCTAACGACCACGGTGGCCCGCTCACAATGAGTCGCCCGATGCCTTGCGCCCACAAGTGAAGCAAGTAATCGGAGGAAAAGGGCAATCCTTCATCAAATGCTCATCTTGGTTGCAGTTAAAACAAACCCGCCACCGAAAGCGGATCCCCGCAGTAAGGTTTCCCGAGATCCCGGCTGATGAAATGGCCTCTTCCCGGTGTAGAGGCGGTATGCTCTCGAAAATCGGCCACTCTTGCCGGTGAGAAGTTGCCAATCTGTTTTGTTTCTTGGCCTCGGCACCCAACTCGATTAGTGCGGCCATCTCGATCGCTAGAGCGCGATCCGATACTCCTTCAAAGTGGCACACATGAGCGGTGCCATACTCGCACGATATGCGGTTTCATACGCATATTAAAGTAACGGATTTTATCGGCTTCCGTCCTCACACGATCTCTCACGAAACCCAGTGCGATTGTAAGTAATGATGGCACGAGAAATAGGCACATCCCGAGGTGTAGCGGTGAAGAACTCCACAATGCGCTCCTTAGCGGCGGTGGACAATATTCGCTTCCATAGCAGCCTGAACTCATCCCAAGTGGCCCGACGGTCTCGGGCGCAACGGCCTCCCACCATTCCAGCCTTCCTTATCCAGGAGGTACTGGGCAATATGTACCCTCATCCTCGGGACAAGCTACGGCATCGAAGGTCCTGGATAACTGAAAGAGCCAATTCTCCCAACCGAGAGAGTCAGAAGATCCGGAGAAACGAGGAGGATGCATCTTAGACACCGTCTGAAGCCACTTACTAGCTTCCTCTTCAGGTGTCGGGGGCGGATTATGGCGTCCACCCTGAGCTATCTGAGCAAGCTGGGCTACTAATTGCTGGAGTACGGCAGTGGCCCCGGCGTCGGCATTATTACCCGACGGCACTGAGTGAGAGGCTGAGTCTGCAGAGGACTGAGAAAGTGAGCCCTCTTCATTATCAGCACCCCGACCACGGCCTCGGCCGCGCCCCCTAGCTGGTCTACCACGACCTCTCAACATACTGAAGAAAATACGAAAAGAACAAGATCAGAAAGATTCACAATTCACAAAGTTGGTAACACAAGTCACAATTCCGAACTACGCAAGAAAACGAATTACAGAAATATAAGAGTTCGAGGAGACTTACAGCCACGGTTCGCACGAAAAGACGGTAGCGTGATGATATTAGGCTCAACGACTGACTCTAACGACATAACTGACAGACCCAAAATTCACCGACAGCCTAGGTATTCAAAACCTAAGCTCTGATACCATAAATGTAACACCCCAATTCACAAATGGGACATTACACGCCGTAGAACCCTCGTGAGGTCTACCAGGCTAACACATGACACAAACCCACAATGCAAATCCAAACAATGCACTCAAAAGTAAATAAGGCCGTGGCCTCGGCCAAAACAATTTTAACGGAGTACATGAACATAAAATAAATACCAATCCGTTGCCCTCGCAGGGGACTTAAACCAAGTTTAAAAGTAGACAGTTTAATTCCAGTACTCGACAAATGCAATGACAAAATATAAAATTTCAGACTCGAGCCACATCATCAAGCCAGCCCATCCTTTACGTGCGTGTCCCGTGCCTGCTCCTCAGCTCTCCCGGTACCTGAAATGCATAAGACGCATTTCCCCCATTTAAGGGGTTAGCATTCGAATAGCTAGTGCAAGTACACAATTACACAACATTATATACAAAAATACGGTTTTTAGCACAATCATCTCAATCAGAAATCATTTGCCATATATATATATTCCGGAATACTACATTGGCAATCAAATCAGTTCCAATCATCACGATATCACAAAATCACAACTGGTATCCCGTGGCCGTACCCCTTAGTATCGACCCCCAGACATCCCGTCGAACACTCCGGGTGGGATACCACTTCCGCGGCCGTACCCCTTAGTATCGACCCCCAGACATCCCGTCGAACACTCCGGGTGGAAGTTCAATCACACACGCACCCAAGTTCCCTTCCGCGGCCGTACCCCTTAGTATCGACCCCCAGACATCCCGTCGGACACTCCGGGTGGAAGGAACACAACTCACGCACCCGAAAATCACAATTCATCATTCATTTTGAAAATCACAACATACATAACGAAATGTAATACATGTACTTTCCTTGAATGAAACAAAACGAAGGAAACGACGAAGGAATAGGTTTCGGTCCGAACAATCTTCCCAAATCCGTTCCTAACACAATAACGGTATACACAAGTCTCAATAATGCGGAAAGGTAAGAATTAATCCTAATTCTACCCCTCAGAACGATTTGTCGGAAAATACGAAGTCCACGATGGCTATAATCTAACAATGAAGAAATTACTAGGTTAAATCCGTTAAACTATACTGGAAACAAGGGATTTACGACTACACAATCGTAATCTAACAAGTCGTCGAAGTCAAAACGGATTAAAAGGAAGAATTATGCCAAAAATCCCGAAATCCCCAAAGAACTAGGGTTCATCGATGTATACCTCGATTCGGACGGATGGAGGATGATTAAGATGATGATAAACCTTGCTTGGGACGCAAAAATCGATCTTTAGAAGGTTCCTACGGATTGCACCGGATGAATCGCTTGAAATCGCCCAAAGGAAGCTCACGTCGCGAGAAAGAAAGAAAAGGAGTGAAATAAGTCGACCGGAAATAAGTCAGGAATTAAAAGACTGACGGCGAGTTACGACGTTAACGCCTATTGTTAACGACGTTATGAAGGTTACGACGTAACCCCTCTCAGGTTAACGACGTAACGAACAATCTGGACACTTTATGCGAAACCATAACGACGTTACCAATGGGGTATAACGACGTTATGATACCTATATAACGCACGTAAAGAGCACGCATAACGTCGTTATGCATGCGGCGAAAGACCGCTAATCACTTAGCTCAAAGACAATCGATACAACGACGAAACGTAACACAAGGATAGAATCAAAAGCATAAACATGGGGTATCCAAAACAATGAAGCTGAGTTTTGAAAGAAAATATAATCCCGATCACTAGAGAGTCTCAAATGAAGCAAATGAAACGAAATTCCCCAAACTTATGAAAATTACAAAAACGGCCCAAGAGCCCGAAAAATCGCGATGCAACGTCGGATTAACAAACCGAAAATTTCAACACGACCAACTCAACCATACAAACTTATACAAATCAAGAAACAACGGAAACGAACAAGTTTTACGAGAATCGAACGTACATACGGCAAGATACAAATTAAGATGAAATTATGCAAAAACATCCTCGAAACTCATCCAGACGGAAAAACTCCAAGAACAAAATAGATTCAGAATTCCAAAACAGTGCTAAGCGAGTTGTCCGAAACGAACATACACCAAAAATAGAAATTACCGAAAATAGAAAACACGGATATTACAGATCGTCGCCTGGACGAACTGATTTCGAATCCGGACGATCTCCTTATGCGTTGGAAATAGCGGGAAGTGGAGGCGGGCTCTCGAAACGTTGCAGGGATACGCGTCGCGCTCCCGTTGGGGGAGTCCGACAGTTTTTGTCAGACTTGTCGCCTGGCGTGCCCTCGAAACGATGTGTACGCAGGTTTCGAGGACTGCATTTAATGTGTCCCCCCCCACCCCCGATGGTTGCACTTCAGCCCCCGGGATTCTGCCTATTTGCACAGAGGTCCCTGCACTCGCCTATAAAAGGGCTAGGGCTACTACAGATTAGATCTTTATGCGCCCTTGCCTTTAGACGAAGACTCTGTCGAAATTCTTTGAAGCTTCTTGCGCCGATCGACTTTCTTTCTAGGTAAGACCAAAAATTCTCTCCCCCCTTTTCTCTTTGAAACATGTCTAGAGGAGGATCCAAAGCGTATGAGGCTGGTAGCTCTTCTGCCGCCGCGACTTCGCCTGCCCGGGAAGAAACCTCCGTGGTTCTTCACATGGAGATGACCGTCGAGGCCATTCGTGCGGGAATCGCACCCGCGAAGGTTGAAGAGCTCTTCAATGAGGCCGACTCGGCGAGATCGGCGGTGGCAGCGGGGCAAAGGGGCTTGCCAGTGGATGAGGATGAAGCAGTGAGGCTGTACTGGGAGCAGAACAGCGTGTTTGGTCGGGCCTTTTTGGAGTTCGCCGGTCTTATGGAGGGGATTGCCGGACCACGTCCTCAGTTTGACTTCGGAGCATACTCGGTCGCCCACCCCTATGAGCCAGTGAAGCGGACGTCATTCCAGGCCGCGGACTGTTCCCCGTGGACGCTCAGTCAGATCCGTAGTTCGGCGACCAGGAAGTACTTGAGTCGCTAGAGGGCGAAATTCCATTTCCGTTCTGACGTTCCATTGTATGTGCCCTCGGAGAACGAACGCGCCGACCAAACTCCCGAGGGTATGGTCGCTGTCAACGAACTGATCTTGGAGGCCGGTTTGCGGTTCCCATTGTCGTTCGCCGTGTCATACTTGCTGGCCGCATGGAATGTGGCGCCGCTCCAATTGACGCCGAACGCCTGGCTGCAGATTATCAGTACCTTGACACTTTTTGGTGGTCATCGGTTGTTCCGTCTACCTTCTGCGATGGAAATGAACTATCTCTTCAAGCTGACTGCGCAGAAGGGATCGGTTGGCGGCTACCACATTCAGGGTCGCATGGGTAGGGTGGTCCTCGGGGTGCCGAACAAAGTTCGGGGCGACCTGGAAAAATGGTGCTGGGTCGGCGGAGCGTGGAGGTCGGCGTCAAGCGATAAGCCAGAGGCTGAGTTGGATATCCCTACCAGTTTTCGAGAGAGGAATCCGAGTAAGAGTTTTAACTCTCCCTTTGTTCGGATACATCTTGAACTAATCTAATTTGGTTTCCTTTTTGGAGGCTCCCTTCCAGCGATCGGTGACCTTCCTTTTGACTTCTTCATCGTCTGGGAGCGAATCCGCGGTCTGCCGGACAACTACCTCGACGTTCGCACAGTCAACAACGAAGCTCATTGGTTGGGCGCTCGATTGTTTCGCTTCCCTCGCTACCTAAAGGTTCCAGGTATGAACTTTTACTTCCTCTTTTCTGCTTGACGATCGTCTGACTGAGATACATGTCTAACTTGGACGAATTTCTTCTTTGACAGATATCCACTTTCCCCGCTACTCCGAGCCCCCGAGAGAGATTTTAATATCGAACCCCTGTCTTTTGGGTCGTCTCCACCAAGGAAAAAAGGCGGGTCGTGCCCCTGCAACGATGTCCCGTCTTATCCCCGAGGAGAGACCTATTATAGTGCCGGTCGTCGAGCCGGAGGCTCGGGATGAGGAGCAGCTCCAGCGCAACCGCAAGAGGCGGAGGCCGGAGGAGCCCTTGCCCACTGTTGCTGCGGAGGCGTCCCTTGTGGTTCCGCCGGTTGCCGCGCCACCTATCTCCGCTGTTCCCATGGCGGGGGGGGGGGGGGGGGTCTTCGGCCTCAGCGGCCTTCCTGAAGACTGCGGCGATCGCTGAAGCCGAGACTGCGCGGGGCAAGCCCTATTTCGGCCGCAACCCCGAGTTGGTCGCGAGGTAAGACTGGTTTGATTTTTCTGAGATAAGCTACTTGTGTAGGGTGCATACTAACTCCTTCATTTTTTGTTGCAGGGTCCGCCTTGCCGATCCGAACACCTCGCCGATGGTGCTGGATTTCCTGGCTAGCAAGTCCCCGCGCGAGCCTATCGACGTCCCTTCCTACGTCTCCCGGGCCATCTCTTCTCTTCCTAAGGCTTGGACGACCGACCTGGATGCGATTGCACGCCAGCGGTCTGGAGATGCCATGCAGGCGACACTCGCCATGACCCTCCAAGCGGCGACGATGGCCGCTCAAGCTGTTAAAGATTATGAGGGGCGACCCTCTACTGCTCGGCTCCATTCGGATCTTGAGGCTGCTCGGAACCATAATGCCAGGTTTGCCGACCGGATCGTGTCCATGGAGAAAGAATATACTGAGACGGTCAAACGGTCCAAACAAGATCTTAACCGGATGAGGCAGGAGCTTGACCGGTCCCGGGCGGTGGTCGATCGGTTTCGCGACCAGATAACGGATGCTCGTCAGTTGCATGCGGCCTCGCAGGAGGAGGTGACCGGGCTGAAGGCGGTGGTGGACCGGTTAAACGGAGAGCTAGAGAAAATGAAGGGGGAATTGGCTACCAAGGTAGCCGAGCTCGCGGATGCGGACAAGACGGCCGCGGGGCTGAAGGAGCAGTTGAAGGCGATCGAGACCGATCCCTACCTCAACGTGGAGTACGTCGGCGAGTTCGCATATTACATGGCTTACGCCGACGCTATCCGTGCTTCCAAGAAGGTAGGGCTCGAGGTCGGCCCTCTGATGGAAACCTTCAAAGCCTACGTGCTTGAGCATCCTTTGCAGCCGGACTTCTCTCTGCCGATCCTCGACCTCACCGACCTAGGGATCGATCTGAGCTGGTATCCGTTGTCGGATAAACTTGTTTATCCTGAAGCCGGTGAGGAAGCGCGCGTCGATCCGCCTGGTGGAGGCGAAGGCCAGTCGGGGGTGGCCTGAGTGAGGCCGCAGTCACTTTGTTTTTCTTTCCTCGTAATTTCCAGTTTCTCCTTGTATTGCCTTCGGGCGTGTATGTACAAACATTTGAATGGAATAAAATACTTCTTTTTGCATCTAACTCTTTATTTGTACGATCGCCTCTTTGAATGTTTGCATACGAATTTACACAAGTGTTTACACAATCGCACCTGATGCCTTGTTTGTATGATCGTCTGTCTGAATGTTCCGCATCACTTTGACTTTGCACAATTGTCTGAATAGATTGGTACACTTGAAAATTCTTACTTGTCAATTTCTTGAACAAAACCGATCGTCATGTGTGTGTTTAAACAAAGCCGATTGTGTATGGTTCCTTCCTCCCGATCGCATGTATGAATAGCTCCACTTTGCCCCTTGTTTTTGTTTACATAGCGTAAGTAAGGGAACGAAAATAATATGTTTGGTGTGCTATCTTTAGTTTGTTTCTTGCGATCTTCAGTTTTGCTGATTCCTCGAGGGAGGCCGATTGTTTCGACCTTCAGGAACCGTGCACGGTCGCGGAGTTTGATGGACCGACCTCCATAACCGTGTCTTTGTGTGCGAGGGAGATTCCACCTGCAGGTCTGTCTCGCGACTCACTTTATTGTGAGGGTCCTC
Organism: Orobanche coerulescens; assembly: GCA_033398695.1. NCBI lineage: Eukaryota > Viridiplantae > Streptophyta > Magnoliopsida > Lamiales > Orobanchaceae > Orobanche > Orobanche coerulescens. The sequence continues at coordinate 105,766,295 of CM065805.1, read as the reverse complement.
CGTTAGGCTGCGCCCGCCTTGTATTTAAACGAAGGGCGAGCGGTCTTGGTATGGGGGAGTGCTTGCACGGGGCGTCATCGGTTTAATCGACTCCACATCCGTGGCTTGTTAGCACTTTTCTACCTCGGATCGCCATGTTAGATGGCAATCCTCGACGGTATACGTTGTGCCGGGGGTAGGGACGCGTCGCCTTGTCTGGGTCCATCATGTTAGATGATGTACCTTTGAGGGCGAGCGAGCGAGTCCACAGATTTGTTTGGAGGGTCCTTCGGCTACGCCCGCCTCGTATTTAAATGAAAGGCGAGCGATCGCAGCCCAAATGAACCTTGCATGGACGAAGTTGTCGATTCCATCGACCTCCAGGACCATGGCTGCACTTTTCTACCTCGGATCGCCATGTTGAATGACGATCCTCGACGGTATACGTTGTGCTTGGAGGGGCGATCGCTTGCATAGGTCTGTTAGGTTAGATGTCGACCTCTTGGGGGCGAGCGAGCCGTCCTCTTTTTTATTTGTTTGTTTTATCGAGGCGAATCACATGTAAGGGATCGAAAAATCTCATTAAACTCTTTATACATTGGGTAACTGAATACAGAGTTTTTACTGGTAGTATTTCTTCAAATGTACGGAGTTCCAGGGATATTGGTCTGGAGTGCCGTCCGGGTGTTGGAGTTCGTGGGCTCCTCTGGCCAGCCATTTAGATATCCTGAAGGGGCCTTCCCAATTCGGGCCAAATACTCCCGTGTGATTCTGGATCTTTTTGAGAACTAGGTCGCCTACTTGGAATCGTCTTTCCTTGACCTTCGAATTGAAGAACTTCTCGGATCTCCTTTTGTGGATTGCGTTCTTCATTTCCGAGGTCAGTCGCCGTTCTTCGAGCATGTCCAAGTCGATCGGTCGGGCTACATCATTGTCCGTCGTTATTTCCTGTTCAATTCGGTGGCTGAGGACGGCGATCTCCGAAGGGATCACTGCTTCTGTTCTGAAGGCGAGGGAAAATGGTGTTTCGTCGGTTGAGTTTCGGGTCGTCGTTCGGTAGGACCACAAAACATCCGGAAGCTCGCTCGTCTATCGTCCTTGTTTGGATTCGAGTCGTGCTTTAATCGTGTGTTTGAGGATCTTGTTTACAGCCTCTACCTGCCCGTTCGTCTGAGGGTGGTAGGGGGCCGAGAACAACTTTCTGATTCCCCATTTCTCGCAGAATTGCATGACTTCCAAGCCGTCGAACTGCTTTCCGTTGTCGGAGATGATAGCCTAGGGTAGACCGAACCGGCATATGATGTTTTTCCAAATGAACTTGATTACTTGTTCTTGGTCGATCTTGTTGAGTGGCTCGACCTCAGCCCATTTTGTTAAATAATCGACCCCCACGATGGCAAATTTACATCCCCTGGCGCCGTTGGCAAGGGTCCGATGAGGTCGATGCCCCATTGGGCGAACGGCCATGGACTGTACATAGAAGTGAGCTGTTCGGGGGAGAGCTTGATGTTTGGGCCCATCAATTGACATCTGTGACACGATCGGGCGTAGGCGATCGCGTCTTTTTGTAGTGTAGGCCAGAAAAAACATTGCATGGTCATTTTGTGGATGAGAGCTCGCCCTCCAGCATGGTTTCCACAGATCCCGTCATGGATCTCGGCTAAAACGAGTCAGCCTTCCTCCGGCGTAATGCACTTGAGGAGGGGAAGACTGAAAGCTCGCTTGTAAAGCCGGTCGTCCAATAGGGTGTATCTGGTTGCACGGAGCTGAAGTTGGCGGGCTTTGATAGGATCGGCGGGGACAGTCCCGTCTTTTAAGTATTTAATAAACGGAGTCATCCAGTTCTCTTCGGCGATGGTAACCATGGTAACCAGGCTTCTGTCGATCGCCGGCTTCGTTGATTTCGTGATTTGGATGTTAGAGAAATCGGCCGCCCCATCTGACGACGCTAGTTTGGACAGGGCATCGGCCTGGGAGTTGTGCTATCTCGGGACTTGTTCGATCAGCACTTCTTCAAACTTCGTGCACATTTCGGCGACCAGTTCTTGGTATTTGATCATTTGTTCGTCGCGCGCCTCATATTCTCCCTTGACTTGGTTCACGACCAAGAGGGAGTCCATGAAAATGTGGAGACGGCAAACATCCACGGCGAGTGCTAGATCGAGCCCGCCTACCAACGCTTCGTACTCGGCCTCATTGTTGGTCGCACGGAACCCGAAACGCACAGCATTTGTGAAACTTTGGCCGTCGGGCTGATGAGGACAATTCCTGCCCCTGCTCGCGAGTTGGTCGCCGAGCCATCCACGTACAACTTCCAAGCAGGGCGGCCTACCTGTGTCGGACTGGGTGGGAATGTTAATTCCACCACGATGTCCGCCAGAGCTTGGCCTTTGATCGCCGTGCAAGGAGCGTATGTGATACCGTATTGGGCGATCTCCAGTGACCACTTGAGGAGTTGCCCGTTGGTGTCGGGTCGGTGCAGAACTTGCCTTAAGGGGAGAGTCGTCAGAACCTCCACCTGATGTTCGGAGAAGTAGGCCCTTAGCTTGCCAACACTCATGACTAGAGCGTAGGCGATCTTCGCCAGAGGCGTGTAACGCGTTTCCACATCATGGAGCGCTTGGCTAAAGAAGTAGATCGGTAAGTGTGCTTGCCCTTCTGCTCGCACTAAAACAGCACTCAGCGTGACCTCCGAGGCCGCCAGGTAAAGGAATAGCTTTTCGTCGGGGATCGGCTTCGCCAAGATTTGGGGGTTAGACAGATACTCCTTGATTTTGGCGAATGCTATTTGACTCTCCTTTGTCCATGCAAACTTCTTGTTCTTTATGGTCGTGAAGAATGGCTTGCTTTTATCTTCGAGCCGAGATTTAAAACGGTTAAGGGCAGCTAGACAACCTGTGAGGCGTTGCACCTGTTTGACATTTCGTGGTTCCTGCATGTCGAGGATCGCCTGGATCTTGGTGGGGTTTGCCTCTATCCCTCTTTGGCTCACGATGTGCCCCAGGAACTTTCCGGAGCTTACCACGAAGTTGCATTTCTTGGGGTTCAGCTTCATATTGAACTTCTCGAGGATGGCGAACGTCTCGGCAAGGTCATTGAGGCGATCTTCCTTTTTGAGGCTCTTGACTACGATGTCGTCAATGTAGACCTCCATGGTCTTGCCGATATGATTGGCGAACATCCCGTTGACTAGCCGTTGGTAGGTCGCCCCTGCATTCTTCAGACCGAATGGCATTCGGACCCAAAAGTACACGTCTTTTTCCGTGTGGAACGACGTGTGTTTTATGTCTTTCTCCGCCATTGGGATCTGATGGTACCCGGCGAAGGCATCCATGAACGACATCATTTCGCAACCTGCTGTGTTTCTCCCCTGCCCCGTCAAACAACGGAGGCCTAGCCTTCAGCATCTCTCCCAACCATCGGTCCCTTCCTGCGTTTTCTTCCACATTGATGACCGGTATCCGTTCCACCTGGTTGACCTGAGCAATTCCCATGGCGATAGCTTGGGCAAGGGCCTGAATGAAAGTCGGGTCCATGCCTCCCGGGTTGTTATTCTGGCGTTCTGCCTCCTGATCGTTTTGATTAATTGGTGGCGGCTGGTCCCCAGCAGGATGGGTCTCGGCAGTATTCCTGTCCCCATCGTGGTTTGCGGCGGAAACCTAAGCATCATTCGCCACCCTCCTAGCTCCTCGGCGTGCCATTACTGACAGTATTAATCTAAAGCCAGTTTCACACATAGTTTACAATTAAATGTAGTTTCCAGACAGAAAACACACATATCACTTACTTTGCATTTCCACGAGGAGTTAGGGTCGCTTGGGGTGTTGGACTAGAATAACTTTGAAAATTAGGAGAAATTTTATTTAAACCAGGAGCCGATGCTCCGATAACATTTTCTGTAACACTTCCAAAATCTTCCAAGGTATTACAGTGCCGTGAATCCCACATGGGACCCACAAGGCTAGTTTAGAAAATAGACATTTTAAAGAAATTGCGATAAAACAATAAATTCACGGTTACATAACATGAGCCGAAAGGTTTTAAGGAGAAACATAATTCAAAGTTCGATTATTACATAACGGAGGTTTTAAAGACCAAATTTAATTTAAGTAGCGGCAAGAGTTTATTCCAACACCGTTCAAGTCTGACCGGACCCCTCAGGAATGTCTTGCACATAATCAACAAATTTACCTGGCACGACAATTCATTCCAGGTGACCAGGGTCAGAGAATGCATACCAATAATGATCATTGGCAACGATATACACAATTTTACCGAACACAGTGCCATATAACCAACCGAAAATATTTCACCACGCGACCGACGTTGTCTTTCTCTTTTTATCACGTAAACCCCAAGGTCGCAACCAAGGGTCACGAAAGTATCCACACGGGAATACCCCGGAACATAGGTGCCCAATTCGGGTCTTATCCCCTAACACATTTCCATACAGGTACTATACATGATTTATCCCCAATACATCGGCCCATTTATAACACATTTTAGAGAAATAACTGTCGGCATTCATCAACAATGGCACATTCATTAATACAAAAATTACAATAATATTAGCATTTCTCGAGAAAGATTCACTTGCCTGTGCTCCGACGGTAGGTGCTTTATGATAATCGGGATCTCCACGTCCGCTCGAGCTTAACCTAGTCACGTAATATCCGATTAACACCTCGTACGGATCATGATGAATAAAACTAGTGTCCCTGCCCTATCTGGATTCCTAGCGTAGTCTTAATTGCCAACATTAGTATCGTTTTTCTAAGTTCATAAGCATTATGTAACATTATACCATTCAATTCTATGGTTAACGTTAGATACATCGATTTGCTCAACAAGATTATCTCTATCACCATTCGGTTGGCAACAAACAACTATAGCATAATCAAATCCCATAACTTCTAATTCAATTCTATATTCCGAGTACTACAATCGATGGATTACCATTTTACACAATGATTTCGGTGGTTTGATCTTTAATGACGATAATACTATCGAATTGTTTTCCCTAGTTCACTTAGCATCGAAAATCGTAAGGTAAGGGTGGCTACGAATAATGGAACATATGGTGACGGATTCCTACGAATCCTCCTACAATTGATTCATCGAATTTTATATTCCTAATGTCGATGGAAATGAAATTTTCACATGTGATAGATATGAGTTGTATGGAACGAAACATACGAGCAATGATAACTCCGGTTACTACAATTCCGTCCGATTAGATAGTCTACGAGAGTTGGCAAAATCTACCCAAATACCCGTAATCTAACAAGTATAATCAAAAACATCGAGCAGATTACTCCAGGGATTGATAGGCTTACCTTATAAAATGAAGGATAATGAAGATAGTTGACGAATCCATAAGAACTACGAGGAGGAATGAAAAGTGGCTTGAATGACTTGGATAATCTTCACCGGAGCTCGAGAAACCACCTCCTCAATGTTAATTCAAGTGTATGAGAGGCCAAGAACCGAGTATAAGGCTGGGAAATGCTCCAAGGGTGTTTTCTTGCAAGGTTGAGGTCGAGCAAATGAAGAAGGGAAGTGTCATTTTATAACACTCGGTTTTGATAACGTACGTTAATGATACAGCTATTACGTACGTAAAGGACATTACGTACGTAATGTTCTGATTCTAACGTGTGTAAAGTCCGTCCAGAGGTCACTGACTGAAATGTGCCTATATGTTATGTACGTAAGCCGTCTTTACGTACGTAAGACTCCAGTCCATAGCGTACGTTAAGCTTGGTGGATAGCGTACGCTATGAGGAGTTGACTCGTTTCTCTTCTAGCCCGCTGAAAGTAGCTCAATCCGCATCAAAAGGAAGATTCTGGTCGGTAGACCAACTCACCCGTTACGTACGTAAGCTAGTTACGTTAACGTACATAATATTCAAATTTTAGCGTACGTTATGCATATACTATAGCGTGCGTTAGACATTCAATCCTTTAGCCACATATCACATTTTAACCATCTCGGGGTGACCGTCCTTTCCACTCGTCAACAATTATAGGGGAACAAGACGTTGGCCACCATCATATTCGCACCGACGATCATCCAACGGCGTCAAGGCGTGTCCCCTCCGTTTCATCCACATCACACAATTGTATAGCACTTAATGAAATACATAATTAAAAATGACATCACATTACAAGAAATCACATAGTACACAGTAATTAAGCATGAAATACTGGTGGTATTACACCCAATCTGCAGCTTCCCGGTCCTGGTTGGTTCGTACGATTGGACCCCTTTTCATGCAGGACACATTTTTCCTTCGTGCTTTGTGTACTCTAATTCGATTACAATTTTACACAAAATAAAATACATTGAATTTACAACTAAATTACAAGGAAAAATAAAATCCTATTCTGCCCGTGGATTTTCTCACAGGAAAAACTTGTAGATGCCTAAAACATGGGCTAAATTACCAAAACATGTAAAATAAAAATAAAAATTATATAGTCATAATAATTGGACCATATTCACCTGCAAGACAAATTCTAGCAAAATATTCCAAAGATAATAATATATGAATATTTTTAAATTGCTAGCAATTAATCACAAAATTAATTAAATTGAACGGAACCTAAAGACTGGCTCTGATACCAATTGATGGAAATAAAAAACAGCAGAAGCGGCGGGTTTATATTTACTCAAATCAGCCCTCAAGAATCGGATCTATTTAGGCTCGTCAAATAATTAATTACATAGATTAATATGCAATTTAAACGAGCAATATATATTTACACGTCTAAATATGATAATTTGTAGTATTCTATACAGATCTAAAATATCTTAGAGTATGTTACCTTTGAAGCAGAGTATTTGAATTTCTCTTTGATCTTCTTGTATTTCTACCTTTAGATCTTCTAGAGTATGATTCCGCCGTAATCCAGACGTTGTGTGGGCAATGAGCTACCGAATCTTGCTTGGAGTACAAGGTGGATCGGCTGAATATACTTCCTCTCACAACTCTCGATTTTCTTTTCTTCAAGTAATTCCTATTTATAGCAAGAATTAAAGTGTTATCTCAATTGTGGAATCAAAGACACAAGTCAAGATCCACAATTAAACACTAAGAAGAAAAATTGAAACCCTTGTGTAGGTGTATGTAGTTCGGCCGAACCCTCCCCCTTGTAGTCCTATTTATAGGCTATTGGACTACTTTAGGAATCTTAAGGATGATTAGAGAAAGGACTCCTAATAGACCTCAAATGTCCATACTAGGCCTTTCCTAATATATTGAGTCTATTAAATATCAACTAAGTCCACTAAAGAGTTAATATTGCACTTCCTACCCAAATCCCAAGTTACGAAATTTGGCTCCTCTTTAAATTAATTATTTCTCGTGCTTAAGATATCACATGTCAATTAATTAATTTAAGCTAGTGAGAGCTTTGTTAATTAATTTCTTTTACAAGATTATAACCACTCGACTTTTATTATTATAACAGGAAATTAATTCCACCTGCAGGGAATAATATAACAATCCTTTTGAGTGCCTCAAGAGACATGATCAGCCCGATGGATCGGGACATTATTTTTAGTTATAATATTAATCGCTATGTAAATAATATTATTTCCCAATATACAAAGCTTATTGAGTCAACCATTGTGACTCTCACCCATGGTAAATCAAAGCAATAAATATTATATATATACACAACAAAATATTATATACTTAGAATTAAGAAATAATAATTATTCGAGATTTAAGTTCTTCTTACAGTCAGTACAGAAGACACTTTTTCACTTCAATCCAGTTCAATGTTTGGAAATACGCTAATGCATGCTAATAGTCAAGACCAACGAATCTCAAACATACATTACATCCTTCAATATAATTTGTCTAATAATATATAAGTTGTGAACTTTGCACCGATAATGTGATCTTCTGTGTGACACCAACATACTACATTATCTACAATATAAAATAATTAGACATTATATTTGCATAACCATAACGTGAATAAATATGCAAAATATGTGATTAAATATAATTAATATTCTCATAGGTAGTTATAGGAAAATAAGGTAATACAAGCATAAAGTATGCTTTGCAGCATACAACCATAACACTTGTTTCATTAATTTAGTCATTAGGGTAGTTCAATCCAATCACCTATCGGTAGGGATCAACCTCAAAGTGCAACTTAATGGGCAAGTAGCAGTCTTTATTGAATACCAGTAAAGGATTCCCTCTCATGTAAGTGAACAGGATAATATCATAAGTGGTTAGTGGCAAATGAGATCAAAAGTCTTTGGCTAAAGAAATTGAGCTGGTTGTATTTGATAGATGAAAGCTCTATCTTGATTTGAGATTATATAACAAGCCAACACACACACTTCATGAGGGGATTTTTATGTACGAGAAAAACAAGTGAAGAAGAAAAGGCTTTCTACTACTTGTTCTGCAGTAAACAAAAGGAGAGAAAAACTAAGTTTGGAACTTAGCTTTCAATTTGTTAAGGCTTACTCTATTTTTTTCTAGTTGTGTTCTTCAAGAACTAGAAGATAGAGTTTTATTCTAGTTGTTTTTCCGATGTGTGAATCATAGAGACGTTCAGCATTTTAGCTTGGAATTTCCAAAAACTTCACAGATTGGATTCGTGTTCATCATCATCAGATTATAGAAGTTGGGTCCATAAGGGTATGATTTCGATTTCTTTATTTACTGATTTATACGATCCTTGATCGATTCTCATTAGGAGTTCGGATGAGCATATTTTGTGCGATATTTATTTTTGCTGCATATTCGATTTATGGCCTGAACTCCAACAACTGGCACCTTGTGATGGCTGCTAAGTCAGACCAGATGGCATTTGATAATTAGGGGCAAATGCATTCGGGGTGACTGAACAGAGTCCTAATGATTTTGATGGGAGGTTGAATTTGTCGCATACGTGGCTCGCGAACAAGAGCGAGACATGTGGCTACTCTTCTCACAAGTGAAACATTTGGTTGATGCCTTCTGGTAGCGATTCATCAATTCCCCATACTTCCACAGTTAAACATTCCCGGTTGGCAAAAGTACATGTCGGCCTTCCCTGTTGGTATGAAACATCAGATTGTTAGCATCGAGATTGCTTTATAATTTCCCTCGGACTAATATGATGTATTCTGCTTCTTCTGACTCTGTCCCACGTCAAAGCTAACAGTAGTGCCAGCAAGTGCTGTCACAACATCCTCATATGACATCAGGGTGGTACAATGAAAATCAGTTGCATAACGATGAACATCTTCTGTCAGCTTGTGCACTGGTTGACCGATGTGTTGGTCCTCAAATGGGACCATAATGATCTCCGAAACTGGCAAATTCTGTGGTCCCTTACTGACTAAGTCACGTGCATGAGCAGTATGCACAGATCTATGACAATAATTATTTCTCAACAATCCAGTGAACTCAGGCCAGCCAACAACTCTTCCTTCCGACTTATATGTCTTCCACCAACAGGCAACATTTTCATGAAGCTGGTTAAGCCTAAATGGCACTTTTCTATTTTTCAGACATCCAATGACTTCAAAAGTTGTCCCCAATTTGTAGATCCAATTGCCAACCTGTTTTCCCATGCTTCATCGAACAAGGGAGGTCTTGCCTGTAGTAACTCTCCGATCCGACAGTCACCACTTCCATTCTCTTCAACATTGACAATTGGCACTGGCTCGACACGATTAGCTTGGGCAATTCCTGTAGCTATTGCTTTGACTAGGTTCTGAATGAAGGCATCGTACTTCATTATCATTTGGATTCAGAACATGAGGTGGTTGGTCCCCACGTGGAACATTGTCATAGGCGATGGTCCCCATGTGGAACATTCTCATTGGCATTGTGATTATCGACCGGCCCATCAGGTGTGTTAACAGCCATATTAGAGTTATTCTGTTTCTACATTGTCCTCTCTCGATAAGAATAATAATCTATATTACCATATCAAGGCCAACATTATTCGTAATATCATACAATCTGCAATCTCAATATAATCATCGAGGAAAATATAACCCATAGAAAGAAAAGGGAAACTCATAGTTCACTTAGTAATTTCCTTGAGAAGTTGCAGTCGCTTGGAGTTTTGGTCTTCATAGGTTTACTTAGACATTTTTGAATGATAAGAAATATTTTGCATGAAAAGGTTTTAGTGGAATGTTTCTCTGTAATACCATCTTTTGTAACATCCCCAAAACTTACCGAATTATTATAATGACGTGAATTCCAAGTAGGGCCTGCAAGGCTACTTCAAAAGTATGAAACTTGGTTTTGTCGAATTTAAATTAAATGAGTAACTTACAAGTTTAAATATAATAATGTCTCAAATATTAAGACAGCCATGGTTTAATGAATACATAATCATTACCACCCCACAATTCTTAACGATTTATTTAATATGGTAATAAAGTTGACGTCATGTGGTCAGGCTCCAACACTCTGTCAGACATGACCAGAACTCTCGGGAATGTAATGCATATAATCAATAGATTTACCTGACACGATGAATCGTGCTAGCCCAACCTGAGGTCATATGATGATAAAAAATTTCATGAAACTACCACATATATTCGGAAGTAATCAGTCACATTCAAATCGCAATTAATACACGCATCAAATATTAATCATTCAAACTCAGGATACACACTCATGGGGAACTATCATAACAAACCCCAGGATACAAACTATTGGGGAACTATTATCACAACCCTAGGATCCACACTGCCAGGAAACTATCGTACAGGAATACAGATTGCTGGTAAAGCATTTCCTGGTGACAGACGTCGTGGTTGATGCTGCTCCGAAGTTCTTTCCGCTCTCAGATAGGTGCGGAGGTTTCTTGAAAGAATGGAAGGATGACTGGGCCTTGCGGGGCACTACTCTTGTGTTCCGTGAAACTACCAGTGACTTTCTGCTTCTTGGATTCTACAAACTTCTCCATTACTGCTTCCTTGATTTCATACGCCAATGCTTTATCCTGGTATTGGCGGAGAGTGGTACATTCAAAACCGGACATGTACCTCTGGATTTCTGGTTTCATTCTCATATCAAAATGGATCATCATTTCTACATCTGTTCTGACCAGATGTCGAACAAATGCTAGCTGCTGGTTAAACGTCTTAATCGCCTGAGATACTGGTACATCTGAAGGCTGAGCGGATAAGAACGCCCGCACTTTGGCTTCCCTCACAGGACGAGGGCAGTACTGAGCTTCCATCATCAATTTAAATTCTGTCCAGTCCGCATCATGATCTGCAGGCCGGATGGCTTCCCACCACTCGAATGCTTCCCCTATCAGAAAGTACTGAGCAATAGAGGCTTTCCGGTCGTTTGGGCAATTAATCCCGGCAAAAAATTTCTCCAATTCCTTTAACCAATGATCCCAGGTGGGAGTCTCAGAAATACTGTCGAATTTAGGTGGTTGCATATTCGCCACCTCTTGCAGCCATCGGTCACCTCGATTTCCAATGTCTGGGATACCCTGTTGTCGATCTCCCTGTTGTAACCCTACTGCCACCTGCATTCGGTCCACGACCTGGGCAAACTGAGTCATCTAGTTCACCACCTGACGAAGTATTTCGGGTACAACAGGTTCCGGTTCATTATTAATAGATCTTTGTAGCTCGTCTGAGCTGTTGCTGGCCTGATTAAAAGGCGAAGTTTCTCTTTCGGCATTCCTTCGTCCGCGTCCGCGACCGCGACCACGTCCACGTCCATCTCTCAACATACTGTAAGCATAAATACTCAATATACAGGAAACAATATCGTTCAATGTTCAAGTATAAGGAGATACAATATGTAAAGGACGATATAGAGTTTAGGAACTTACAACCACCGTTCGCACAAAGACGTAGGCAGTACAGTGATGTTATTTATGGACGGTTACCTCAAAAGACGTATATGACCCCTATTTTAACCCAATGGCCAAGATATCCATAACCTTAGCTCTGATACCATATTCTGTAACACCCCCGATATATTCAGAAATATTACAGCACCGTAAATCCTTTACATAGGGATTTACAAGGCTGAAGAAATGAAAAGACAATAACTGATACCAACGTATGAAAGTAACTGAAATAAAATATAACAGTTCTGACCAATACTAAAAATACAAATGTCCAAAGGAAAAGTATTAATACATCACCAAATCCAAATCATCACAAATGACGACGTACTCGAATACTTATTAAAAAGATACAAACAACAGACAAATAAACCCGGCCGGAACATCACTCTGCACCCTCGTCGTCATGCAACTCTAGTGGTTGTTTCCCCACTCTCCTGGATCCTGAACATAAACAAATGTTCACCCCCGAAGGGGTTAGCACAACGATGCTAGTACAAGTACCACAACATATTATTCAACATCTCATGAAGAATAATAATAACATAAATGACAAAGAACCAAAGAGTCTTCTCCTGCGAGAAACTTAATAATAACATACACACATGATAACCACAACATGATATCACAACATAAACATGGTAATTCCAATGATCCAGCGTTCACTACCTAGACCCCCCGATGATTCCGTCAAACCAACCCGAGGTGGAAAAACTCGTCCGATGATCCAGCGCATGATAGCAAAGATCCCCCGATGATCCCGTCGGACCAACACGAGGTGGACATACAACAACGACATATATGTACAACAATATGTATGACATCAATACATAAAACAATTAAGGTACTTGCCTCGATTCAATGACAAGAATGATACTTTCACGAAAAAACAGAACACTCAAAAGTCACCCCTTCAATCAATCACGTAAAAAGCTTGAACCTTAAACAAAAGAAATAATATAGAATTCATCTCCCGTTGCACGAATGTTAACAATCTAATTTATAATCGGAAGTTCATAAATCGTAATCTGCCTGGCTTGCTCAACGCACGCTACGTATCATATGTAGCGTACGTTAAGGCTACTTGTTAGCACACGTAATAATACGAAGTCTAGCGTACGCTAACCATACACTGTCAGTACCTCACTGATCAGTCGATTGACTCGTCTGATGATATAACGCACGTTACGTTCCAAGCGTAGCGTACGTTAACTTATGCCCGATAGCGCACGTTAACTATAAAGCTTAGTGCACGCTAAACATGTATGATAGTTCTTCCCTGGACAGTTGACTGTTCTAACTGTGATGAAACTTACGAAATCCTCAGTGTTTAATATACGTTATCTCCATGCATATTACATTCATATTGTTACAAATGATCTCACGGATTCAAACATCTTCGAGATACAAGGATACGTATAATCATCACAACACCATATTCCATTTTGATTACAATTCTCATGCGAAGTTTGGTGTTCTTAAGGTCGATGCACTAGATTCCAATATCATCATTACATCCCGATTTAACCATGAAGATGAACTAACAATTCCAACTTATAAGAAAGGATGCAAATCTTCTATGATTCTTTCCCAAGTCCATTTAACAAAAGTGATAACAACTTTACGTCTACGACCAATATGGTAACGTAATCAATACGGATAATCAATCTCAGAATATTTCTCTCATCATTCGACGTGGTAAGATGCTAGTCATGATGTTTCCAATGATGATATCTTAAGTATAAACATTCCAACTTATAAACATGATGTTGTTTGGATAATTCATCAACGGAACTAAATATCTTGATAGCATAATCCTCATATCCTTAATAAAACGAATCCAAGGTAGGAGATAGTATTAACATACCTTAAGATGAAGAAAACACTGAAACGATAGGTAGACTTCAACCCCGGTTGCTTGTGTGTCACTCCAAAGTGAGTTTCTTCTTCAATAATCAAGTGTAAGTACTCTCCAATCTTCAATGATCATGTAAGGAGGGTTTATGTGTGTTTAAGAAGTAAGTAAGGCTCTCTGGACTTTCCAAGATATGAAGAACGAGTGATAGAATCGTAAACCAAATGAAATGGGGTGCTGGCCCTTAAATAAAGTTTCTGTATGATAGCTGTTTAGCGCACGGTATCATACTGTCCTTAGCGCACTCTAATTAGCGTTGACTCCAAAATTCTCCAGGTTCACCCACGGGAATCTTATCCGGACCCATGTCTGGACGGCGCATGTGCTAGCCGCCTAGCTCAATAATTGATTGGTTAACGCACGCTATGCTACATTCCTAGCGTACGCTAACTTCGACAGATAACGTACGTTAAGCTATCCTTGTTAACGTACGTTATCACGTATTTGCATGAGGAAATTTACATGTTGTCATACTCATGTACAAGGATACAAATACGAGATATCACACTTCAATTATCGATATCACAGTCCTGAATAATACAAGGTTCAAATACAGATGAAATACTCAATAATAAATCCGGATATTACAATCATATCTAAAATACTCGAACAAAACAAAAACAAAAAAATGAAAAAATACCAACTAAAACAACAAAAAAATGGAAAATAAATATGCTAAAGCAATAAACCTAAAATACATAGTAAAGGCATCGCAAAAATTATAAAAAAAATACCAGTATTTTCTTGACCCAAAACCTCTCCCCCAAACTTAAAATAAATGATATGATTATCTAGGGAAGCATAGAATTTAATAGTCGAGTGAAGAAATACTAACAAACAGACTATGTAGAATGAGCTCCCAATTGACACGGTCGTGTTATGCCTGATGCCCAGTTTTATCCTCCGGAGTTTTTTCCTACAAAATATATACTAAAACTCGAACCGGTGAATCCAAAAACTGAAAATATGCTAAAAGAAAACAAAACAACTAAAAAAACACACAAGACAAAAACTATTGAACTAACAAAAATGAAAAAAAGCAATAAATATACAAAAGTCGTTGGGTTGCCTCCCAACCAGCGCTAAGTTTAACGTTTTCAGTCAGATGTTTGTTTCATTCATCCCGGATCATTTAATGAGCTCTCACAATTCGGCTAACGTGAAATTTTATCTGGAGGTTCTCTACTCATCGATCCATCCAATCAAGGGGTCATCAAAAATACGACATCTTCACCATGCGTCCTAATCGTCAATTCTCCTCGATCCACGTCAATTAAATCTCTTGTTGTTGCTAAGAATGGGCACCCTAGAATCAACTCATTGTTTCTCTCTTGACCATCATCTAGTACCACAAAGTCGACTAGGAAGGATAATTGATCTATCTTTTCGTGATTCCTATTGGAAGGATGATAGGATCCTGGAGGTGGGTTATTCTGGTAATTATTGAAATTATGATTGTTGATGTAATGAGCCTCCACAAAAGGATCCAATGGTAGTGTAGTTTCTAGAGGTGTTACCCTTGCATCCATTCCCTTAGCCAATGCGCCCAACTAGTTTGTGAGAAGAGACATTTGGACTGCTAACGCCATGTTAGGCTCCGAATCCGAAATTTCAGCCACTCTATGGATATTGTTTCTCTTGGTAGGCTATTGATACTTGTTCATGGCCATTTCCTCCATCAAACTATATGCTTCCTCTGCGCTTCTGGCTAGTAATGCTCCTCTGGATGATCCATCTACAAGATTTCTTATCTCTCTGACCAACCTATTATAAAAAACACATTTGTTACTCTTCTGGAAAACCGTGACGAGGACATTGTCTCAACAAATCCTTAAATCATTCCCACGCCTCAAATAATGGCTCTGAGTCCATCTGACGAAACTGCATGATTTCACTTTTTAATCTCACGGGCTTGTTGGGTAGGAAGAACTTGAATAAGAACTTCTCGCTCAACTCGTCCCATCTGCTTATGCTGCCTGAAGCATGAGTTCCAAGCTAACTAAGAGCCTTCTCTCTCAAGGAAAATAGAAATAACTTCAATCTTATTGCATCGTCTGACACCCCATTCATCTTGATGGTATCACAAATTTGAAGAAAGTGGAATAAATGGGTGTGCGGGTCCTCAGTGGCAGATCCCCCAAACTGATTCTGCTGAACCATCGATATTAAGGAAGGCTTCAACTCAAAATTGAGGGTGTTGATAGTAATATGCGCAGTTCCCCATAATTTTGGTTGAGCTTTGGCCGGAATCCATCAAGAATCAATTAGGTTTGAGCGGTCAGTTGCTGGACCTACGCACCTCTCGGGTTATTTTGAGCTGCTTCATTCCCTGATTTGCTATTACCTCCTCTGTTCTAATATTATCTCCCCCTCGTTCCATCTTGTCAGGTAATTCTCTCTTTAATTTCCTAGTGGTTGCACTCGTCTTTCGAGCAAATGCTTCGACTTCTGGAATAAAAGCTTCTATAGGCTTCTTGGATGAGCGGGCGTTCATGCACGTCCTGAAACAAGATTAAAAATAAAAACATAAGGAAAGAAATAAAATAAAATAAAATAAAATAAAATAATAAAAAAATGTCTAAAGTAAGACCAGAAATACTTACAGTAATATCAATACTAATAAATTAGTCCCCCGCAACGGCCCCAAAAACTTGTTCGCTATTTATTTTGCTACCCGCAAGTGGCGAGCAAGATCGTATCAACAGAGATTAATTATTCTTATTGTATAAAGTAGTAGATTCTAGTATTTCTAATTTTATCTAGACGACGAAGTTTTGAGAAACTTAATAATTGAAGACTAGAACAATAAAAAAATTAATCAAGTCGCAGTATTTAGAATGAAGGGAATTTATGAGTTTACAAGATAGATTCCAAGGCTAGGTTTCCATTTATTGCTAGGATTAATCGGATTTTATTTCAGTTAAAGTTCTACTTATCTTCCCAATATGATGATCACACAAGTATCTTAAAGCCCCTCTGGAGATGTATTAAATCTTATAGTAAATAACCTACAATGATGTCTCCATCTACCATAGATTATCTAACTCTAAAAAGCTCACAAGACCATTAATTCATCATAATCAATCATCAATCTCTCGATCCCGTAATAAACTTTACGCGCGCCGAATCGCTCTGACCTAGGGCGATTCTACTCTCACACACTCGATGCCATGCCGTTCTTCTCCCAGTCCTACCATCCTCTCCGACCACCACAGCCTCCACCCCTCATCACCCCGACTCTTCGCCAATAATCTCAGCCCCAACCGACGCTATGAAGCGCCTCCGTTATGAAGGTTTTTTACACAGACTTCACATGAAAAATCGCCTTCACCATCGTCAGGCGTCAGAACAATATAACAGTTTATAGATCCATCCCCGACGCAGGCCGCGCCTAACAGTACTACAATTTTATGTTCGTCGTCATCTTCTCTCCCTCCAACGACTAATGCTTGTCGCGCTCATGACGCGATGTAAATGGGCGTCGAGGATGCCCGAAAAGCGACCTGCAACATCGCCTCAACACACAGCTCCGGGCTCCACACGCCGCTTTCTGGAAAATGATCGTCGCTTACAGGGAAATATTGAGATGCAGTCAGCTTCACCTAATGTTCGACTACAACCTCCGTCCGAAGATAAGTCCTCCATTTCTCCAATTAGCAAAGGATCTAAACCTAACATTGTCGAAAATTCTATTGCGACAGTCATACAAGTATCCATCGATGAAGTTCTGCCGTCATGCCTGCTTCTTGTCTTCAAAAACCTACTTGTGCAGAACGATCGTAAAATAGAGATGGAAAAGGCAGAAACCCTAGTTCCGTCAATTTTAGGCCCATCTCTGGCCTTCAAAACTCCTGCTAATACGTACCAACCCAAATCTTCCAACAGGTCACGCAGTCTTCCCCTTTAAGAAGTTAATGAGGTTAGCCCAATTAAACCACTTAGTAATCAGCACGGGCCCACCAAATTATGGCAGTATTTATATCTTGTGCCCAACCCAAACTTTAAAAACTCGGCCGCCCCCATTGGGCCGAATATAATTAGTATCGCCTTGGCCCAAACATTATCTGAACCCTCGGATGATCCCACTGGGCCGAAAATCGTTATTCCCATCTTGACCCAACCTTTATTTGATCCTTCCCAGCCTACCTCACTAACCGATCAATCCAGAGCAATCCCCATCCCTCAGCCCATTACCCAGCTCACATTTTCCGCCAAGCTTATCAACGCCCAACCCAATACCCAGAACCAGGCCGGCTCTTCTCATCATCCCGGCACTAATTCCAACACCCAGCCCCCAATATAACTCCTCTGCCCAACCCAGAACCCTACATCCATACAAGTCATATACCCAGTAAACCCGACCCTATTAAATTCAACCCCTTACACGATATAACCGACCCGGTAAAATTCGGACCTCCTGCACCTGGTAAACCCAACCAGTTAGCTCAACATTCAGCCAACCAGCCTGCCCGAATTGGAACATACGCACAGATGGTGAGCAACCCACCCGGTTCAGCTCAACATCGCGAGTCCATCCAGCAGCCCAGTTCATCAGTTAAGTCGTTTAATTTTGACGGACCTCAGGTATGTCCATTTGGATCTCTCTCCTCTATTAATGAAAATATATGTGTTTCTTTTCATCATCTGATATGATTACTCTTGCTGCATCATGGGATCATACCTTAATTTTAAAATTTTCACATGCTATCCGCTCCCCTCGTGATGTGTCCTCCGGCTTGAATGATTTAAAGGTGAGGCTAAATGTAGTTGGTGTTGGATAAACTATCGTCATATAGCATGAAATTTGATAATGATGAGGACTACAAATGTGTTTGGTTTGGATGTAGCTGGAATTTTTCCGGATGTCCACTTCGTGTTTTTAAATGGACTCCAAAATTCTCACTCAAAACTGAGACTTCTTTTTCTCCTATTTGGGTTCGGATCTCGGGCCTTCCCATTCATTTCTTTCATCCACGCGCTTTATATAATATTGGCAGAGCAATTGGCACTCCTATTTTGGTGGATGCTCCTACGACCACACACTCACAACTCTCAGTCGCCCGAGTTTGCGTCGAGATTGATCTTCTAGCACCTAGGGTCCTAGAGTCTGAAATCGAATTTGATGAGTGTGTTCTTACGCAACATGTGATTTATGAGAGAGCTCCATTTTATTGCTCTCTCTGCTCGCATGTGGGGCATGAGCCTTCTAGTTGCTATATTGCTAGCAACAAAGAACAGCCTCCTCCTCCCCAGGATAAGAAGCCTTATGCTCCACCTAGGTAGCAAAAGGAACAGCAGGATCCTCCCAAAGCCCATAAGTCACAACCTTGCAGCTAGCTCCAAAGGCTACTAAAGTCGAGGAAACTGCCATATGCAAAGTGGTAACTAATTAGTTACCCCAAGGGCACTGCTGCCACGACCAACACTCTTATTGTGCATCTTCCTCTAGTAAAAAGGAGGAAGATTTAGTGGGCCTTGATGATGTTGTTAGTGGTGGTGATAAGGAAAGCATCCTAGGTAGTGATGAGGGTTATTACAGTGTACATTAGGAGCTAGTTATTGACTGTGATACTGAGTCATCTAGAGTCCCCATTCAGTCTAGACTGCACGAGTCTAACTCTCTGAGCCATGACCATGAGGGACACCTCGATGATCCTATCATTGAGGAGTCTACACTACAACAAAAAGAGGCATTGACAACGTTTTTTTTAACAACGTTTTTAAAAAAACGTTGTCATTTAGGTTTTCGACAACATTTATTTTAAAAACGTTGTAGTATTTCTCTTTTGACAACGTTTATAAAAGAAACGTTGTGGTAACGAAAATAGACAACGTTTAGCGAAGAAACGTTGCACTATATTACAACGTTTAATTGTTAAACGTTGTGAAAAGAGAAATACTACAACATTTTTTTATAAACGTTGTATTATTGTTTCACTAAAACAATAACAGTAAAAGGAGAACGGCTTCTCCTTTGCTTGTATTATAGTTTAATTGTTAAACTAGAAAAAGGAAAAAAAGAAAAACAAAAACAGTAAAAGTAGAACGGCTTTCCCCACAGACGCAGTCAAGCAAAGGAGTTCTTGGGCATCGCAGCGATACTGGTCGGAGGCGGGAGGCGGCGCTGCTCTTAACACCAACAACACTGTATCATCTCTCTTCCTTCCCCGTTTGTTTCCCCTATACCCTAGCCCTCGTGATTTTGAGATTTTGAGCGGGCATTGATTCAGAGTCTGATTCTGAGGTAAATTTAGGGTTTGTAGATTTAGGGTTTGTAAAATACTGCAATTTTTGCCTTTTTTAATTCTTCTGTTTTGTACAGGTCCCAACACTGCCATTCGATGTGCTATTGACAACTTATGATATAGCCTTGATTGATCAGGATTTTCTCTCCCAATTTTCATGGCATTATGCAATAATTGATGAAGCACAGAGACTCAAAAATCCTTCCAGTGTATGTTCCCGATTACACATTTAACCGTCTCTAGAATCTACCGTATGTACCCGCTTCTGTGGCAATCCTTATTTTCTATTACCTTTTTCAGTAGCTTAGTGTTATGTTTATGCTTTAACTGTATATAATTTATTGGTGACTCCATCCTTATCTTAGGTAATCCCAACACAAATGAAACGCAATCGAAGATGAGACCTTGATGGATGCTTCCTTGCTTGAAAATGTATTTGTCGACCCAGCTTGTCCGAGGCTTCATCGAGACGGGATGCCATGGAAGATCTGTTGAGGCATGTATTGTATACTGGTTTGGGTTGGGAGATAGGCAACGAAGGACAAGTTTTATTTACAGATCCGCTGTCAACCCCAAAGGTTCGGCAGAGTCTGTTGATATCAAGTTAAAAAGATAACAATTTCTTTGTTTTTCCCTCCTTAATTGGGTTTTGTTTTATGAGATGCTCATATCATGTTTTATAATGTCAGAAGTGCTTGTCTGTGTATGTGTGTGTATTTTAACTATTTGGAAAGGTGATACTGAGTAATAGGGGAGGCAACACATTCTCTTTGCTTTTTCAATGTGATAATTCATATCTTCGATTATGGGAAGATGTCAGTAGTCAGTCAAGTGATAAGGCATAGAAATAATTATTGTTAAAACACTTTGACGATTTTTCTACAATTACATCATTGATATTGATTGTTGTAAATCAGGCAGTTAGAGAGCAATTGGTGCAATTGATGTTTGAAAAATTCAACATCTCTGGCTTTTATGCATCTGAGCAAGCAGTATTATCCCTTTATGCAGTAGGGCGCATCTCAGCCGCACTGCCGTTGATGTCGGCCATGGAAAGATGGGTACGTCTTGTTGCATTTGTTTTACCTGAAGTTTTCATTGTTGAAGTAATTGATCTATGTACATGGCATGATGATTCAGCATAATTTTTTATTCTTAAATTCAAGCAAATCAAGGTTGTTTGTGGGTTACATGTATGATTGCCTTATACTCAATGTCCTAAGTTTGCCACGTTTGTTTAGTAAAGTGGTTTGGAAAAGATGTTATTTGGTACACTTCAATATTTTTGTTCTTTGAATATATTTGCTCTTAGCAAACGAAAATATAAGAAAAGGATTACTGAAATGTGAATTTTTCGGCTCTCTACTTTCATGGAGAATTCTTGACCCATGGTCATTTTCTTTCTTGTATCCTTTTACCGATATGAGTAGAAGCGTGGTTCAGCAATGATGGATTACAATTCCATCTTAGACCTAAAAGGCGGCTGTGATCTCTTGAGATTATTAATTGTTTGTGATATTTTTCTGGCTGGAAGCTTAATGCTATTGCTCTTGTGTGCAACCATTATGTTGTCTCAGAAGTTGTCCTTGGCTTCATGATCATGGGCCTTTGCTTGGATTTGCTCCATCAAGAGTTTTGTATTTGAACCTGTCATTTTCTGTTGTGTGGACTGTCGAGTTTCATGTACTGAATCTAGCAGTGGCTTCTCTTGAATTGTATGCTGTCTCTTGAATTGTATGTTGTAGAAGGTAAACGTGATAGCAATGAATGATTGTAAGTTCTGGAGCATAAAGGTGATTAATGTGGTGATGAGGAACACCTTATGCCTGACGTTGAAGTAGAACACCTTAAGCTAGGATGGAAATATACGGAGCAGTGAGAAAGGGTGGAGAGAGTTTTGCTAATAATCATACAATAGGGCATTTTGGTCCAACTAAACCTCAGCTCTCTGCTCGAGTTCCAAACGATATTTTTTTTTTGTGGTTTTTGTTTGTTCCCATTTGATATGGGGCCTCCTTGGTGACTTTTCTTCAGATAACCTAAAAACATTTTCTTAAAAATAAAAATCACTCGAGTTAATTTTGCTATTGTTTTCTGGCTTTGCTCAAGCAGCACTATCTGAATAATTATAATCACCTTCTCATAAACTATTTTGGGGTTGCTTATGGTTTAAAGACGTTACAGAACACTTTTGACTAATATGGTCCCGTATGTAGGGTTACATTTACGTAACTTATGTTTTTTCTCTCGATATTTGAGATATTTCATACGTAATTGAAGGTGCCGTTCAACATATATCTTCTAGAAGATTTGAAATAGGAGGTTTGGATCGACAAACTTATTCGCTCAAGAACTCGGTAAATCCAATCCACATGTGAACCTTAGCATTTCGATGTCGAAAAGTTGAAGGAGCGATTTGCATGTTGTCGAGGATGATGTAGCTTATAAAAAGTCCTGCAAGCATGCTCGAGGAGCAACATACGTTGCCGGAGGGACAGGTCAGATTCTAATGCCATTTGGTGGACAACAATTTTATTTACAAGGAGCGATTGTCAACTACTTTGACTCCGAAGATGCTTTTTTACTTATTAGATGTAGTTTTTCGCAGTGCATGTAAGCTATCTGGTCATACCTTTCTTAATATCCATTCGGACTTCGGCTTACTTGTCGCTTAGCAGGTAGTGCTATTTAGCATTGCACTTGAAGAAAACATTGTGGCTAATCGTGCATGCTCAGGGACGGAGCCAGGAATTCGGGTTTAGGTACGACCGTGGGAGAGAATACAAATGAGCCATAAGAAATAGTTATCATAAGAATTGAAGTAAAAGTTACTATAAAAACATGAAACGAGTTAACCAGATGTAAATTTATGTACAAATGCAAAATTGCTGCTATATATAGTACATCCTTTTCAAGGAATTCGCAGGGTGATGTAGGTTCGGGCGGAGAAATCCTTGTAAATTACTATATCTTGTTTGTGCCTGCTTATAGTCTCTTTTCTTAGGTAGTTAGTGTTGGTGTTAAAGTTTCTAGGCACACTTTCTTGGTGTTACTGCGATTTTGAATATGAGGATATTCGTGGTCCTTGATTTTCGAATCGGTTTAATTACAAATTTAGAAGTTCAGTATTTCCTATTGTTGTTGTAAACAATAGGAATCCAATCGCGTTATAATGGAATTCAGAACAAAATGGACTATGTTATCGCCCTTTTACTGATGGTTTGTGCTCATTACAGGACAATTGGGACAATATCTCTGAAACTTACGGAGCTGGATTTCTGATAACTCGTTTCATTGCCGCTGTCGTGTCGCCGGTTGGTGCTGTTCGCCTTAGCTCTTCAAATTTTTATATAAACTTAGGCGCATCAAACTATTAGGCATGAAACAGTTTTTTTTTTCTTTTTAAATTACGAAAAATGACCCATGAGGTTTGTTTATTGTAACACTTCCTATCCCCTCATAAGCATAGAACAGTTCAAACACTCCCCTTACATTTGTAAAAATATTCCAGTTACGATTACCCCCTCACATTTTAACTATTTAAGACATAATCAAGCATCAAGATCTTTTTCTAAAATTTTGAAAATAAAACTTTGGGATCTTATAAATACTCAAAACCTCAATTTTTGTTTTATAATTATTCGAAATAATGATGGTGATAAATTAATTTACCATTTTTGATTTCCTCTATTTTTCTTCCCAGTTCACTTGTTATGAAAAGGCAGAGGAAGTTGGAGAGTTTGCTTTTGTGCGATATACTGATCTCGTTTGAAGTACTTGGCACATTACAAACTCTCATTCTAGCAATGCTGCAGAAGGAAAGACACTTTGTAGTTCGATCAAGTGTTCCTCATTTTCTTGTTTTGATTTGTATTATTCGACCTTGAACTAATATTCGCATAGAAATCTCTTTTTTTTTTCCATGATGTTATTGGTTAGGAATTAACTGTGTGGGTTAGAGGCGAATACTTGGGTTGGACAGCAGATCGAATGTTCAAATGAAAACACTAATTGTTACATCAATTTTTTTACTGGTGTTGGTAAACTAATTGTTACAATTTTGTTTTGCTTTGAAATCTATTGGTGAAGCAAATAGGAGAAAAAAAATAAAAAATTGTAGTAGGTGCAATAGGTGAATTTGGTGGTGCATATTTTTTTTAGAAAAATAACTTTATACAACGTTTTACATAAACGTTGTGAATACTCAAAGACAACATTTCATTAAATGTTGTCTAAGTGGATTTTTTTTTAGAAAAATAACAACGTTTTACATAAACGTTGTTACTACTCAAAGACAACGTTTTTCTAAACGTTGTGGAACTTATTAACAACCTTTTCAGAACGTTGTCAATAAACAAGGACAACGTTTACGAAAACGTTGTTGAAGTTAGTAACAACGTTTTCTAAACGTTGTTAAAGGTTTTTAACAAAAAATGGGATCGCTATTACAACAACGTATCCGCAACGTTTAGAGAACGTTGTCATAAAGATAGACCTAAGACAACGTCGGATAATACAACGTTTAAAGAAACGTTGTCAAACGCTAATTACAACGTTTAAAAAATGTTGTTAAAGGCCTTTTTTGTTGTAGTGCTAATACCTTGGCCATGGTTATTTATGAGCCTCCCCCTTCTCCCCATATCTCTCACCCCCCTTCTCTTTCTCAAATTGTGGGCGTTCTTGCACGCAGTTTTAGGTTTTTGACTCTAATATCACTTCCTCTGCCATGGCGCCACTCCCCAAGGCATCTAAGGCTTCGGTTAAGAGGCGTCTTATGCCTTATACTACTACCCCCGATGTTACGACCAGGGGCAAAGCTGCTAGTGACTCTTCGATGTCTACACGTGGTAGAGCAGCTTTTCGTGGCTCATCTTGTAGGTCACAAGTCGTCCAAGAATAAGTCTAGAGGGGGGGGTGAATAGACTTATTGAAACTCTTAAACTCTTTTTCATGAAGAGTAAGTTTCTCAGCTGATAGATATGCGGAAATCAGCTGATGACGAAATCAAGACTAAGCAATGGAACAGTAATGTATGAATGCAACAGTTAAGTATGATGCTGAAAACAGTAAAACACGTAGGCAATTTATAGTGGTATCAGAGGTGGGGTAATCCTCTACTAATCCACTTTCTCCAAACCAGTTGGAGATGAATCCACTATAATTCTCAACCAGTGATAAATATTACAGTGATTCTACTACTTAGCTACAACAACTTCTAACTAGTGGAAATCACATCGTTGCAACTCCTCTTTGACTACCTAGCACCACTTGATTCTTCAAATCCTCGGATGCCTATCAGTCTTGCAACTTCAACCAGTGAAGTACCCCGAACTCAGGTTTTAAGACAAGAGTTTTTGTCTTCTCCAACTAAGAGTTTTCTTCAAATAAGAATTTCGAGTACTGCTCTTTTCACGATGCTATGTGATTGCTTTGATTGCTTTGATAACTTTGATTGCTTGAGAGTTCTGTTCGCATCATACTGCTCATCTTCAAATCTTCGGATATATATATAAGTGTCGATCCTTGATCATTCTTCATAGACATTGCAAATCCTGTAACAAATCCGTCCGTTGGAGAAATAGACCTTTTTGTTTATTTTTCTGAACGTTGCAATGCTGGATTCCCATATTTTAATCCATCTTTCGACCGTTGTGAAGACTTTGCATGTGAGGCGCCGCATCTTTTGAATATAATAAGATTAAAGTCTTCAGTGGTAGGTCTGGATGAATTATTTAATTCATATCCTTGCGGGAATCTCTCTAATTTGTTTCTTCACACTTGCATGTGACTTTCTGTAATATTTGACTATTCAACGCATGCTGACGTGGACTTGGAGTACTTGGCTGATCTCTTATAAGTCAAGTTAGCTGATGTACAGTCATCTTCTCTACAGTTTGGACTTCTCTATCGATGACTTCTCTGATGACTGTTGAGACTAGCCTGATCAGATGACTTGTCTGGGGTCTTTTATCTTGATGAATTTTGACTTGTCTGATGGTCAGACTTCAGATGACTTAGCCTGCTGATCACTTGACTGCAGTCTGGTCAAACATCTCTGATGAATTTTTGTTGACCAGAACTTCTCTGAATTGACTCGGCTGTACTTCTCTGATGTACTTATCTGTACCTTTGTACTTAGACGATTTGAGCCTAATTTATTTGGCTTATAGAAGATACTCATTTGGTTCTTCTTTACATTTTGCCAAGTATTTAACTTAACATAATTTGGCCTATGGAAGATACTCATTTGGTTCTTCCTTACATTTTTGCCAAGTAATAAACATTTGAATTACAATGATGACATCATCAAAATCTTAACAAGTATTCCTAACAAATTACCCCTATCTTGATGATGGCAAAACTTTAAGCAATTAATCAAATGCACAAGTATGCACTTAGGTGCAAGACACAAACTCAAAATCAGTCTTGTTTTTGAGACAACTAGGAGTTGTCATTCAAATGACTGTATATATTAATTTTTTGTTGATTACAAGTACATGGCTTGATAGAATAAATACAGAAAAGTTAATCATAAAAAAAAAATTACAATTACATCTAAAACCTATCTGCCCCTTCCTCTGCGAATAGTTTGCTTGGGAGGTCTAAATAGTTTTGCACCGATTGGTCTACTTTTGATGGGTGCAAGACCATATTTCCTCCTTATGACTAGGGCAGCAAAGTCTTAGTCTTCTTTTGAAGAGAACTTGTGCTCTTCACACAGCTTTCTGATTTCTTCTTGAAGCTCTAGCTCGTCAAGCTCATTATCCAAACGGGTCGGCACTTCCACTGCTCTGAATGGAGGAATCATAGGATAAGCACGCCATTTGGCTGCATATTTAAGCATGATCTTCCACAGAGTAGGCCATCTAGCATCCATGTAGTTAATGAATAACTGTTGGGGTGAGCATTCTTTATCTTGGAGAATCTCCCAGAGGTAGAACTGCTCTGTGAATTGTTTCTTTGCATTCGCCCAACTAGTCATGAATTCTGCTGGTAAGAATTCTTCAACATACCACAACTGCTTGCCTTCCCATTCGAATCTTTGCTCTTTTTTCTCTCTTGTTCTTCTCTTCTTCTCAAAAGGCTACTCTTTAGATTGGTTGGAGCCAGATATCTCCTTTCTCTTAAGACTTGATGGTCCTCCTTAAATTTGGATAATATCTTGTCTCTTCTTCGATCTAAGCTCTTCAGCCTGAACAACAAAAACTTTCTCCTGTCTGCTACCTTCCCCCTGCATTCTATCTTCCCCCTTTGACTTCTCTTCCCCCTCAAACCTATCTTCCCCCTTTTTGCCAGCATCAACTAGGGTAGTTATCTGCTGCTCCATTCTAAGCATCCAGTCTGACATGCCAAGCGACATTCTGGAATTTTTAGGAGGAGGTGGTTGAGGGGCATTTCTCTGCAGCAGGGTGTCAAGTTTGGAGTGGATTGACTGCAGATCAGGTGAAATTTCGGAGGTAAGCAGCTCTTCAACGGCCTCTCAGACGATTTGGCGAATCAGCTCCGTCAACATAGGTGAAATGTGAGGTGCCTCTGGAGAGTGCTCACCTGAGCCTTCTTCGTCTGCAGTTAGGTTAGCATAGGACCGACCTGACTGCAGACTCCTTGTAATAGGCTGACTAGATGAGGTTGGCTCTGGAGTCCCCGATCTGTCTTCTTCCTCAGCTAGGCTGACATCAAGGCTGGTGTATTGGGTAGGAACCCGGCCTTATATCTTGACCTTGTCTCCTTGACTTGACCTCTTTCTCTTCTTCAGGCTGGCTCTCTTCTTCAGGCTGCCTCTCTTCTTCCTTCTCTTCTTCAGCAGCATTTTCTTCTTTTCTTATCTCAGCCTCCTTTTCTCCTCCATCACCTTTATTATCATCATCATCATCATCATCACCTTTTTCTTCATTTTTATTTTTATCATCTTCATATTCATCATCATTTTCTTTTTCTTCTACTTCTTCTTGGTCCACCTCTTCTCCTTCTTCTTCTCCTTCATCCTCCAGTTCTTCTATTTTTTCAACTAGGTTGTTTTCCTCTTCTTTTTCCTTTTCTACTTCCTCCTTTATTTCCTCCTCATCTTCTATTATAATAATTTCTTCTTT
The DNA here is from genome assembly GCA_033398695.1 of Orobanche coerulescens. Taxonomy (NCBI): domain Eukaryota; kingdom Viridiplantae; phylum Streptophyta; class Magnoliopsida; order Lamiales; family Orobanchaceae; genus Orobanche; species Orobanche coerulescens. The sequence goes on along the minus strand of CM065805.1, from coordinate 105,738,216 downwards.
TTCTTCTTCTTCCACCACTTCTATTCTCACTTCTTTTTCAACTACTTCTCCATCTCCATTCAAAGTTCCATCAAAAACGCTAGCCATAACAAGATGGATGAGCTGGTCCATGTTTGTTTTAAAATTAAACATGAACCAGCCTTCCTGAAGTAGTAGGCACAGATCTGTCTCATTACAAAAATGGGTGAGCAGATCTTCTGTAGCCTGAGGATAGTCCCAGCTACTCCCTTAAATAAAGGTTTGAAGTTGAGAGAATGGAACAGTTTTGAGAGTTTTCCATTCCTCAAAGATTTCAACAAAAGAGTGTTTTAGAGCATGGTTTTTTACAATTAAAAGTTGCTCTATAGACAGGTTAAAATTGTTATGTTCAAATAGATTAAACGTGTAATCGGCTTCTGGAATCAAAATAATTAAACCTGCCTCTTCTTCCTCCGTTGCAAAAAGAGGGGTTAGAACTGGTATCATTTGTGTCTCCAGGCTGGAGGAAGCAGGCTGATCCTCTAAAAGAATGAGTTCAGGTGTAGCAAATTGGTCTGGCTGCTCCTCCTCATCAAATAATCTCCTGGGTCGTTTGAGGGAGGGTATTGGTGAGGAGTGGATTATGGAGGGCTCACCAGGGGCTGGTCCCCTTCTCTTAAAACGCAGCAATTGGGGTGTTGTCCGACTCTGTATCAGACTGGGCTGCAGGTGAGTTGCGGGCTGCATCCTGGTTGGACTCGTCTGAGGTTTCAGGGTATCTATAGGTGGGTCCCTGGTCAGACAGCTCTTTTAGAATCTGGGCTGCTCTCCTTTCGCCTCCTAGTCTCCTCACCGTTTCTTGGTCTAGATGACCAAGTCTCTTATTGATGTGGAAGGGGTCAGTGCTTCCCTTTGCCACACCAAGTTTCTCCAAAATCCAACTGAGCTGCGTTCTGAACGCCAGCTTGGATTTAAATCTCTTCTCTTCAACAAGCCACTTGGCCTTGTTGACCTCATGCACTAATTGCCTCTAGATGTAATCAGTCCTGTCAATTGGTTCATCTTGAATCAGTGCTCCCAGCACCATAAACTTAGCTGACGACAGTTGGTCGTAGCTACCTGCCATTCCCATGACTATCTTGTTGGTTATATCCAACACATAGCGGTACTCCTTCTTTATTTCGCTCTTCTTGGTGGTTAGCTTCAATTTCTCCGGTTAGACGACCGCCTTGATTTTCAGCCAAGTGTCGGCTGCGCTCTGCTTAAGGGCTTCGACCGCCACACTGTGGTTTTTCATCCCAAATGATTTTTCGATAGTCTACGGCGTGATATCCACTTGGATTCCACAGACTGTGCCCCGAATCCCCGATTCGATCACTCGGGCCAATAATGGGTAGATCCCATTCATCTTCATCGCTCGAATGAGGTTGAGCACATCGTTGTTCTTCAAATTTGTTTCCAGGAGTCCTTCAAAATCGACGACCAGAGAAAAGATGATCTGGTCCTTGACTGCCTTCAGATTTACGCCTTCAAAGTAGGATTCCATTTCTGAAAAATAAGCGATTTCTTAGTGTATTGAGGGTTAGAAAGGATTTCTGCTTTGAAATTTAGGGTTTCGAAAGTTTGGTGAAGGTAAAGTGAAAGGGTTTTTCCCGTCCTTAAAAGGAAAATGAAACGACGTTTGTAATTAAATATTCATTTATTTTAATCGGTGGTCCACCTTTTGAGGATTTTTAAAATTCAAATTTAGTAATCGGTGGTCCATGTTTTGAGAATTTGAAAATGGACGGTTGGATTTTAATTGGTCACAGTGGAGGTCGATTGAACTCGCAATTGCCACGTGTATTTTAAGCATATAGTATTATGCCACTTGTGATCCAAAAAGTAATATGATATTATACAAATAGCAGATAATGATATAATATTCAGAAGTCGGTCAGGATTAGAAAACTTAGCTGGTTGACCGTTGACTGTTGATTGCTCTGCAACAGGTGAGTTGACTCCTTTGACTTCTTGCCCGTGGTTTGATCAACTAGGTTCCTTCGTATGTCCTTCGTCTTCTTGTCTGCATCTGATTCCTATGATAGTCCATCCTTTGTCTGATCTGCTTCAGTTAGCTTTTTCATTTGTACTAGATTCCCAATCTAGTCATCCAAGTTCTCTGCTCAGCTCCAAAAACCTTTCTTCTGGCAAAGGTTTGGTGAAAATGTCAGCAATTTGGTAGTCTGTGCTGACTCTTTCAACTCTGACTCTCTTGTTAAGCAAGAGATCTCTTATGAAGTGATGCTTAACATCAATGTGCTTGGTCCTTGAATGCAATACCGGGTTGTTGGTTATTGCAATAGCACTGTTGTTGTCACACCAATTGGAACTTCATTGGCAATAATGTTGTAGTCCCTTAGCTGTTGTCTGATCCATAAGATCTGGGCGCAACAACTACCTGCAGCTAGGTATTCTGACTCTGTTGTGGAGATAGAGTTAGAAACCCGCTTCTTGCTAAACTAGGATATTAGTCTGGTTCCTAGGAATTGACACGTTCCACTAGAGCTTTTCCTATTTATTTTGCATCCTGCGAAATCTGCATCTGAATATCCTGATAGCTCGAAGTTGTCGTCCTTAGGATACCATAGTCCAACATTGACTGTAGACTTAAGGTATTTGATTATTCTCTTGGCTGCATCTTGGTGAGACTGTCTTGGCTTGGATTGAAATCGTGCGCATACTCCTACGGCATAAGATATATCTGGTCTGCTTGAAGTGAGGTATAGAAATGATCCAATAAGTCCTCTGTAGTGGGTTGAATCCACTGATATGCCTCCCTCATCTGCATCTAGGTGAGTACTTGTGCTCATAGGAATTCTTGCTGGTTTAGCTGATTCCATTCCAAATCTCTTGATTAGATCTCGGGTATATTTGGCTTGATTGATGAAAATTCCATTTTCCATCTGCTTGACTTGTAATCCAAGAAAGAAGTTAAGCTTTCCCATCATACTCATCTCAAATTCTCCTTGCATGAGATTTGAGAATTTCTCACACAGCTATGGGTTGGTTGATCCAAATATGATGTCATCCACATATATCTGAACTATTAATATGTGGCCTTCGTGCTCCACTCTGAATAGGGTCTTGTCCACTTTCCCTTTGCAGAAACCGTTCTTCTCAAGAAATACATATAAGGTTTCATACCAAGCTCTTGGTGCCTGCTTGAGTCCATATAGAGCTTTCAATAGCTTGTAAAATTTATCTCCTTTGACAAATCCTGGGGGGTGCTCCACATAGACTTCCTCTTCTAGGATTCCATTAAGAAATGCACTTTTTACATCCATCTGATAGACTTCAAAATCCTTGAATGTGGCATATGCGAGGAATAGTCTGATGGCTTCTAATCTTGCAACAGGTGCATAGGTTTCATCAAAATCTATTCCTTCACACTGTGCATATCCTTTAGCAATAAGCCTGGCTTTATTCCTAACAACAGCTCCATCTTCGTCGCTTTTGTTTTTGTACACCCATTTGGTGCCAATAACCTTCTTATGATCTGGTCTGTCTGTTAGTTCCCAAACATTGTTCTTTTGCATTTGTTCAAGCTCCTCTTGCAATGCATTGATCCAAGAATAGTCATTCAGGGCTTGTTCTGTTGTCTTGGGTACTATTTGGGACATGAAGCATGAAAACATTGCCATTCCTGCGGGTAGAGTAGGCTTTCTTGTCTTGACTCCATCAGTTAGATTCCCAATGATCTGTTGGATAGGATGATCTTTAAGCCACTTAGGGATATCTTCTTCTTCAGGGTCTGTTCCCCCTGTAGATTTGCTTTGGTGGATTTCTTCTCTGTCTGCATCAGCTTGGATCTGATCTCCTTGGTCTGCAACTGGATCAGCTACTGTCTTGTCATCTGCAAGTTGGGATCTGGTCTGGTCTGCAGATGAGTCTTTATCAGCTACAGTTTGATCTTCATCAGCAGCAACTGGATCAGGTAGGTTTGGTGGTCCTGTCTGATCTGCAGTTGGGTCTTCATCAGCTACAGATGGGTCTTCAGGCTGATCTGCAGATGAGTCCACCATTCCTGTGTCATGAACAATGACTTCTTCGAGGGTTGCGGATTTGAGCTTATCCTCAATTAGTTCTACTTGTTTCCTGTACTCAACGGTAGATTCATCAAATACAACATGAGGTGTTTCCTCCACAACTAAGGTTCTTTTATTAAAGACTCTATATGCCTTGCTTCTTTGTGAATATCCCATAAAGATACCATCATCAGTTTTAGCATCAAAGACATTTAATTGGGTTTTACCATTGTTGTGGATGAAACACTTACAACCAAAAATATGAAAATAAGCAACTGTAGGTGTTCTGCCATTCCAAACCTCATAGGGAGTTTTGCCATGTCTCCCTACTATCATACTCCTGTTCTGAGTATGGCATGCTGTGTTGACAGCTTCAGCCCAGAACCTCTTGGGCAGGTCTGCTTCTGCAATCATGGACCTGGCTGCTTCCTTTAAGGTTCTGTTTCTTCTTTCGGCAACACCATTCTGCTGGGGAGCCCTGGCTGCAGAGAGCTCATGCTGGATTCCAATCTGATCGCTGTAATCAGTGATCGCCTTGTTGAGAAATTCACCTCCTCTATATGATCTGATCTTGATGATTGAGAGGGATTTCTCATTTTGGATCCTTCTCAGCAGCTCAGGTAGCTTGGTCAAGGTTTCACTCTTCTTATACAAGAAGATAATCCATGTGTACCTTGAGTAGTCATCTACTACTACTAGAGCATGATTTCTGCCACTTAGAGTCCTTGGCTTTATAGGGCCAAATAGATCCATATGGAGTAGATCTAAGATCCTTGATGTGAGAGTTGTAGGCTAGACTGGCTTAAATGATGCTCTAGTCTGCTTTCCTTTCTGACACGCATCACATAGAGCTTCCTTCTTGAATGCTTCTTCTGGAAGTCCTATGACCAGCTTCTGAGAACTAATCATGTTGATGGCTTTGAAATTTAGGTGACATAATCTTTTGTGCCACAGCCATCCATTCTCAGCTATTGACTTAGATAGGAAACAGGTATTAGGGGTTCCTGTGTTCCAGTCTATCATGTAGACATCTCTCCTTCTGAATCCTTGTAGCTACACCTCTCCAGATAGGATATCTGTCACCATACATTTCCAAATGGTGAAGACTACTAGATTGTTTTCATCACAAAACTGGCTTATGCTCAGGAGATTATACTTGAGCCCTTTGACATAGTGAACTTTGGATATAATGATATTTCCTCGGTGCAGCTCTCCAAAGCCCTTTGTTTGTCCTCTAGAGCTATCTCCAAAGGTTACGTCTGGACCACTTTCTTTGGTATATTTTGTCACCACCTTCTTGTTCCCGGTCATGTGCCTCGAGCATCCGGAATCTACAAATCATTCTTCACCTCCAAAGTTTGAATTTGTGGAGATGTGGTAGTAGTCCTTCCATCCTTTCTGCAATCATACAAGCAGAGATTTAGGTACTCAAGTCTGTGTGGGTCCTCTAGGGTTAGATAGTTTCCTGGAGAATTGATTTCTCCTTGGATTGTGAAAATTGTTGTTATTACCCCTATAAGGTGTGTAAGGTCGGGGTATATATCCTCTGTTAGGATTGTATACCGGACATGCCTCATAATATTGGTAGTGTGGTCCATTTCTAAACCTTGGCTGAGACCATTTATTAAATCTTTGAGGTCTCCACACTTGTTCATTTTGAAAATTAGGATAACCTTGAGGTTTCCATTTGCCCTCCCATTTTGAAATCTGTTTTTGGGGAGTTTTTGATAATAGTGGGCATGTTATGCTGGCCGCTTCTGCCTTGGCCATTGCCTAGTCACTTGTCTAGGTGTGCCTTGTATATCTTGGCTGCAACCTAGACTTGTGACTTGGTTGTTGCCTATTTTTAAATACAGGTTTGTATATAGGCTCAGTAGACGAGACAATTGTTTCTCCCTTGATGAAAGTGGTTTTAGAACTAGAGGGAGTGTGAGGATCATATCTAAGGCTTGATCTGGAATATAGTGGCCTTTTATTGGTACACAATTCATCCAGAGTTAGAGACGCCTTCAGGGAGGTTATTTCCTGCGCCTGAGTCTTACTTACCTGAGTCAGTTTAGTAAATTTGGCTTTGACATGAGCAAGTGCAGCTGATTTTTCACTATTCAAAACAGTTAGTCGCTTTATCTCAGCTGTAGTGACATCAGCCTGGTTTTTCAAGTTAACTGCAGCCTGGTTTTCAAGATCAGATTTTACTTTATTCAATTCTAGGCTGAGTTTTTCAAAATCATTTTTCAGCTGCCTATTCTCATCTTGCAGTTGAGTCTTCTCGGCTGATACAGATAGGTGTGCAGATTTTAGTGTCTCAAAATCTTTAAGTAGCTGATTTACAGATTCGTGCAAGTCCATATCTTGTGACATGGTTGAACTATTATTTGAATTAGAGGGTTTTGATGTTACCTCTTCATCACCTAGGTTGGCCATCTGGCAATCATATTCTTCATCATCATCAGAGAAGAATCTGTTGCTTGACTCTACACGCTCTTGATCTTCTCCGATGAGGGCCTTCCTTCGGTCTTCTTTTCTGCTCACCTCCTTCTTGCTCTCGTCCTTCTTAAGATCAGGACAGTCGATTTGAATGTGTCATGTCTTATGGCAGTTGTAACACTCCACCTTCCAGCTTCCGGCTTTTTGGTTTCTTCTGGGATTCTCCTTATAATTCTTTTTATATTTGGAGTAATTCTTCCTGAAGTTGCTGAACCTTTGCATGATGAACGCCATTTCTTCCTCGAAATTGAGTGGATTTGGATGTTTAACTTCAGATAGGCTTTTGGCGGGAGACTCGGCTGCAAATGCTATTCCCTTCTTTGCAGGCTCGTTTGATGATGAACTTGGGAGTTCGAATTCATAAGCCTTCAAATCAGAGAATAGTTCTTGAATCTTGATTTTATTGAGGTCTTTGGATTCCCTCATGGCTACCGCCTTCATATTCCACTCTGGGTTGAGTGATCTCAGAACCTTCAGGGCCATCTCCCTGTTGCCATAGGATTTTCCCAGAGAATTGATTTCGTTGATGATCTCTGTGAACCTTGTGTCCAACTGGTCTATGGATTCTCCGGTCTTCATCTTGAAGTTGTCAAACTTCTGAGTAGCGATTGACAACTTGTTTTATTTTATTAGCTTGGTACCTTCGCACATCACAGCAAGGGTATCCCAAATATCTTTGGCATTTTTGCAATTTTTAATCTTGGCCATTGTTGATTTGTCAAGGGTTTGGTATAGTACATCTCTGGCACGGTTGTCTAGGTTGTCCAACTTTCTTTCTTCTGGGGTCAGCTCCGTCCTCTTCTTTGGGATCTTTTCCGGCTTCCCAACTGCAATCTCCTCAGGAGTGTTGTCCTTCGCGAATATGAACGGGTCGTCCACTATGATATACCACATGTCATCATGGATTGAAGATAAGTGTGCCTGCATCCTTATCTTCCAAAGATCATACTCGTCAACTGAAAACACAGATAATCTAGAATTCATGTGTTGCATGTGTTCCATTTTTCAATGAGAGTTTAATAAAAATATATATCCTCGATATATGGATCTAGTTCGTGAAATAAATGAACCAACCTCTCCGATACCACTTGTACGTCACAAGTCGTCCAGGAATAAGTCTAGAGGGGGGGTGAATAGACTTATTGAAACTCTTAAACTCTTTTTCACGAAGAGTAAGTTTCTCAGTTGATAGATATGCGGAAATCAGCTAATGATGAAATCAAGACTAAGCAATGGAACAGTAATGTATGAATGCAACAGTTAAATATGATGCTGAAAAAAGTAAAACACGCAGGCAATTTATAGTGGTCTCAGAGGTGGGGTAATCCTCTACTAATCCACTTTCTCCAAACCAATTGGAGATGAATCCACTATAATTCTCAACCAGTGATAAATATTACAGTGATTCTACTACTTAGCTACAACAACTTCTAAGCAGTGGAAATCACGTCGTTGCAACTCCTCTTTGACTGCCTAGCACCACTTGATTCTTCAAATCCTCGGATGCCTATCAGTCTTGCAACTTCAACCAGTGAAGTACCCGAACTCAGGTTTTAAGACAAGAGTGTTTGTCTTCTCCAACTAAGAGCTTTCTTCAAATAAGAATTTTGAGTACTGCTCTTTTCACGATGCTATGTGATTGCTCTAATTGCTTTGATAACTTTGATCACTTGAGAGTTTTGTTCGCATCGTACTGCTCATCTTCAAATCTTCGGATATATAAGTGTCGATCCTTGAGCATTCTTCATAGCTGTTGCAAATCCTGTAACAAATCCGTCCGTTGGAGAAATAGACTTCTTTGTTTATTTTTCTGAACGTTGCAAGGCTGGATTCCCATATTTTAATCCATCTTTCGACCATTGTGAATAGTTTGCATGTGAGGTGCCGCATATTTTGAATATAATAAGATTAAAGTCTTCAGTGGTAGGTCTGGATGAATTATTTAATTCATATCCTTGCGGGAATCTCTCTAATTTGTCTCTTCACACTTGCATGTGACTTTCCGTAATATTTGACTATTCAACGCATGCTGACATAGACTTGGAGTACTTGGCTGATCTCTTATAAGTCAAGTTGGCCGATGTACAGTCATCTTCTCTGCAATTTGGACTTCTTTGTCGATGACTTCTCTGATGACTGTTGAGACTAGCCTGATCAGATGACTTGTCTGGGGTCTTTTATCTTGATGAATTTTGACTTGTCTGATGGTCAGACTTCAGATGACTTAGCCTGCTGATCACTTGTGATGCACGGTCAAACATCTCGATGAATTTTTGTTGACGAACTTCTACGAATTGACTTTTGTACTTCTCTGATGTACTTGTCTGTACCTTTGTACTTAGCCGATTTGAGCCTAATTTATTTGGCCTATAGAAGATACTCATTTGGTTCTTCTTTACATTTTGCCAAGTATTTAACTTAACATAATTTGGCCTATGGAAGATACTCATTTGGTTCTTCCTTACATTTTTGCTAAGTAATAAACATTTGAATTACAATGATGACATCATTGAAATCTTAACAAGTATTCCTAACACATCTTTCCCCTTGTCAAGGTGCGATCAGCTTCGCCGTTAAAAGGGGGAACATCTGCTAGGCAGGGCATACCTCGGATATGAGGCACTCCAGTCAGCATCCCGATCTTAGGCTTAGTCAGTTGGTTAGGTATACTGATACCATGCTTACATGGAACGTCCGTGGTCGGGCTAATTCCAAAGCATATCAGAATATTCGACATCTACACCATTATTATAGATTTTCGTTTATTAGCATTTTGGAGCATATGGGCTCCAATGCTAACTTTGATCTTTACCCCCGGTTTTTCATCAGTACTCTTTAAACGGTCTAATAACATTTGGTTCTTTTTATTTTCTAATTTTCAGCACCAATTCTTACGAGGTACCGATCAGGTCCTTCATCTTTCTATTTCTTCCCCCTTATTCCCTTAGTCTATACTTGTTACTTATGTTTATGCCAGCACCGTTTGTGCTGGTCGTTACGCCCTTTGAGACACCCTCCATGAGATTGCGTCAGAAGTAGAGGGGTGGGTTGCCATAGCTTGTTAGTGGTAACTTCAACATTTTCGTGCATTCACATGAACATGAGGGTAGTTCCACAGACCGTTCGCCTGAGATTCTCGACTTTGCACAGACTATTGCTGACTGTGAGTTGATTGACGTGTGTTGTGAGGGCGATATATTCACTTGGAAGCATAATGGTCTGAAGGAAATACTAGATCGTGCTTTATTTAATGAGGCATGGTCGAACTTGTTTGCAGTTTCCACTATTACTCACTTGTCTCGACTTCATTCTGACCATGCGCCCCTTCTCATTCAGAGTCGCTTTGCTTTGACTCATCAGAAAGTTGTCATTCCATTTCTAGAGTATGTGGATAGAGCATCACACATTCCTGGACATTGTTTGGGAGGTCTGGCTTACCCTGACGGGACTCTGTGGCATGTGTAACCTACAGGCCAAACTCATTGGGGTTAAGCGCATACTGAAACAGTGGAACTGGTCTGTTTTTTGAAATCATCATGAGAAGTTGGTGAGGCCTTGAGGACCGCAAACGATGGCGAGCGGCGATATAATTCAGATCCTTCTCCGGAAAATAGTACCGATATGCACCATTTCCGTGCTGAGTACCAACTTTGTCTCTGTATGGATGAAGATTTCTGGAAACAGAAAGCGACTATTCATTAGGTTGATGAGGGTGAGTGTAACACCCAATTTTTCCAGGGTTTTTGTGAAGTAGAAGTGTTGCCAGTCTTATATTCATAGTATTGAGGATGATGGGAGGACTCTCTCTGAGAAATTCGATATTCGGTCATCCGCTTAGAATTTTTTTGGACTATGCTTTCATCGATGGTGATGACCTCACCCACCAGATGACACTTGTTTCCCTTATATACCCTCGTCTTTTTATATTGGCAGTTTGTGTGTCGCCCCGTCTCCCTAAGAGATTCGTGCTATGGTTTTTGACATTGATCCTCACAACACTTCTGGGCTTGATGGTTTTCTTCTTTATTTTTTCAGCATTGTTGGGAGATCGTCTATAATGACGTGGAGGGGGTTGTGATTGATCTCTTTGATGGTCATCCCATGCCTTCAGCTTTCACAGGGACTACGGTCGTCTTGATCCCGAAGAATCTTGTTCCGAGTGGTTGGTCAGATTACTGGCCTGTTAGTCTGTGTAATGTGACCAATAAGATTATAACCAAAATCCTTAACGCTCGGCTTGGTTCTGTCCTCCCTCTTATTATCTCTCCGAACCAGAGTGCTGTTGTTCAGGGATGGGTTATTACTGATAATATCCTCTTGGCCCAGGAACTAATCCACGACCTCCCGGTGGCGGACAAGAATGATCTCCTGAACCTGGCACTGAAGCTTGATATAGCTAAGGCGTACGATAGGGTTCAACGGCATTTTTTACATGAGGTCCTAGTGAGTATGGGATTCCTAGCTAGATGGATTCTTTTAATCCTTCATTGTGTCGAGAGTTGTACGTTCTCTATTTTGGTAAACGACAGCCCGACTGGCTATTTTTCCTCTAGCTGTGCTTGCGTCAGGGCGACCTTATTTCTCCATCGATCTTTGTTCCTGTCGCTGATTACTTATCGCTTTTCTTGAATCGCTTCGTTCGGGATCATCCCTTGATAAGGTATAGGATTGCCAGACGGCCTTTTCCCGTTTCGCATCTCTCCTATGTCAATGACATCATTATATTCACATGGCCTGTGGATGATGGTCTCGTTAATCTTATGCATCTACCAGATCACTACTCTATGGCCTCCGGTCAGATGGTTAGTATTCAGAAGAGCACATTTACTCTCGCTCCTAAACACACGCTTTGTTCGCATGAGAGTGTTCATGATCTCACTGGCTTCCGCCAGGATGATCTCCCCATCACCTATCTTCGTGTGCCCATTTCACAAAGGATTTATGAAACGAGATATCTTTGCTTCGGTGAAGCAAAGGATGTTGGATAGGATCTCTGGTTGGTCTTACTGACACCTTGCTTTTGGGGGTCGCTGGCTCTTATTAAGAGCACACTTTGTACGATTCCTCTTCACATGCTTCAGGTGATGGACCCACCCCATAACGTTATCCGGGAGCTCGAGCAGATTATTGTGAGATACTTCTGGGGTGCTGTCGGTCTTTAGAAAAAGACGCATTGGGTCCGTTGGCGGAAGATTTATCGCTCGGTCTTCGAGGGAGGTCTCGGTATTCGTAGCCTTTCGGATATGACGAGAGCTTTCAGTTATAAGCTCTGGTGGCTCCTTCGCGCAGGTGCGTCTTGTGGTCGCAGTTTATGCTCCGCAAATACTGCTTTGCTAGCCTTTTTACACCTATGCGTACTACGATTAAAGGTCATGCCAGACACCCTTGGTGACGTCGCCTCCGTGTGGGTATTCAGGCTCAGGAGTTCATTTTTTGGACTCTCATTAGTGGCAGCGGAGAGATTAGTTTTTGGGACGATACTTGGATTGGGGATAGGCCCATTTCTTATTTTGCTCAAGTTACTGGTATACCCCATCTTAGAGTTAGAGAGCTTTGGGATCACGGGAGTTGGGACAAGGGTAAGTTAGTGGAGAGGAGCTAAGATTTACCCCTAACTTCATTCACAAGATTCTCGCGACTCCCATGCCAAAGAGGACATGGATAGCATGTGTTTGACACTTACCTTTTTGGGTGCTTTCTCTTTGACGTTATCTTGGTGTAATACCCGAGATTTCTGTTGTGTAGTTGAACCTTGTGATATTGTATTTGTTACATTTTGATCTGAGTATTTTCCTCCGTATTTCATGATCCTATGTTGTTGACCGTATGATTTCATGCATGTTGTTCGTAGTTGCATTTTTGTGCACTTGTAGCGCACGCCAACATATTATCATTAGCGCACGCTAATTGAGTTAGCTAGAACACGCTACGTATGAGTTGTAGCACGCGCTACACGTAGTCAACGTGATTGAGACAGGTTTGTACGTGAGATCAGACCGCGGATTTCGTTGGGATTATGTCGGGATGAACCTCGACGGCTTTTTGGGAAAGTTGAGTCAATGGTGTTTAGCGCACGTAAATGGTTTGAGGTTAGCGCACGCTAAGTCTAGTACAGTAAGGTCAGTGAACTTTCGTTCAGTCGTTAGCGCACGCTAAAAATAGTTGTTAGCATACGCTAATTGTTGATTTTAGCGCACGTAAGGCTGTTTAACGTACGCTATGCCGAGACCCATCAGAGACAGTAGACTACTAGCCCGTTAGCGCATGCTAATTTAGGAGAGTAGCGCGCGCTAATAACCTTTTTCTATAAATAAGACAGCACCTAACTTCATTTTTCAGTTTAGACCTCTTCCCACACCCGATTTTTGGGACTTTGAGAGTCACTCCCTCCATCCAAATCCTGCATACCAGCCTCCTAACATCACCATTGAAGACAAAGGAGCTTTGAGGATTGGTGTTCTAGCTCTTGGACGTGGAGTTTATCAAGATATTTCAACCTTTCTTTCCGAATAAGGTATGTTATGATTTACCAAGCCGAATTTTGCGTTCTCAGCTATATTTTGAGCCTGCTTCGGAAATCCTTAGGCTAGCAAATGATCTTATGAATCCAGCAACATATTTTTTTGAAGATTGAAACCCAGTTATACCTTGTTTTTCTTTCATTACTAAGAGTGTTGATCTAGCCTCGGTGCATAAAAACCTTAGGATGTAGTATCCTTAATTCGTTGAAATCATGAGCATGATTTTAGTTAGATTCTATGAATTCCTATGATGTTCCACCGATGAAATTCATGTTTGCTAGGGGTATTTGTTTTGACAATATTCTTCATGTTCATGAGGATGATGAATCGGCCATATCATTGAACTCAATCCGGATCACTGTAGTATCGTTTTCCTTGCGTAATACTTGGGCATGCTTGCTATCTTGAGTCACAATTGTGGTAAAATCATAATAGCCGAACATATGAGAATTTGGAATTGAAGCCCATATTTAAACCCGAAATCTTTAATAAACTTGTATATCCTTGAATCCATAAACATCGGCACTTCACCTCCGAAATGATCATTCAACTCACATGAAGTGTATCATTATTTCCGATTCACCTTTCATCTAAGTATACTAACCGTGAACTGGCCTTACATCACTATTTCACGATTCTAATATAAGATATTCGGTGATCATACGTTAGTTTTGAGTAGAATGTTGAGTTCCTTGTTATCTCTTTTGATCAAGGTCCGAACCTTGCATAGTGATCGATCAAGCGACGGCGGCCTGCGGACGTGTGACATTCGTGGGAGTATTTAGTCCTTGCCATGTTTGAGGCAAGTATTGTATGTTGAGTTTGGTTTATATTGGAACTTTGATCATGCATGAGGTTTTGTTTATGTTGTCGAGTATGAGATTATTTTCTTGATTTGTCGTGGTATTCGTTAAAAATTGTTCATGTTGATGAACATATTGAAATGCATATTTGTATGCATGATTGCATGGTTTATATTGTAAATGATCCGAGGGGGTCATGAGGATCTATGCTAAGGGGGCTGGATCGGATGTCCACCATGCGTTGGTCCGACGGGTTCATCATGAGGATCTATGCTGAGGGCGCTGGATCATTGGACGGGTTTTCCACCATGCGTTGGTCCGACGGGATCATGATGGGGATCAATACTGAGGGCGCTGGATCGTTGGATTACCATGTATTGTGTTGATGGAATCGTGAGGATTCGCATCGTTGGATTCTAGTGATGGGAGTCCGTTTTGTATGTATTATGATGCATCGTTGATTTATGTATTATGATACTTGTACTAGCATCGTTTTGCTAACCCCTTCGGGGGTGGACATTTGTTTTGATGTTCAGGTAGCCGAAGAGCGGTGAAGCAACCACAGTACCAACATGACGATGAAGTGGCTCAGTGATGTGGATTATGTTGTTTTGTTTTTTGATTATTTTTTAGTACTCGAGTACGCTTATGTTGTTGATGTTTTTGGGATATTTTGTAATATTGGACTCATTTGAATTTGTCGAACGGGTTTTGAATTTCTTTTTCATTAATGACACTTTAGTATTATTTCCGTATTTCTCAGATTAGCCTTGTAAATTTTTATACAAAGGATTTACGTCGCTGTAATTATTCCGAATACATCGGGGTGTTACAGAATATGGTATCAGAGCTAAGATTCATGGATATCTTGGCAGTCGGGTTAGTTGGGCCTGTTTACATTATTTGATTTATGGGTCGTTTGTAACATCATTGCTGAGCCAGCATCGTCATGTGGACCGTGGTTGTAAGTCTCCTAATCTCAAATACTATCGTTTTATTTAATTCCTGTTTTGTGAATTTTGACGGACTTCCTTTTAGAAATTTTGTCCTGGATATTGAGTATTTGTGTTTACAGTATGTTGAGGGGAGGTCGTGGATGCGGACGCGGTCGTGGATGCGGACGTGGTAATGCGAGACATGAGGATTCAGCGTCTACCCCAGAATTATCGGCTAGTCGAACCAATTCCCATTCTGGAGGACAACAGGGATCAGCGAATGATAACGCAAATCTTAACATGACGGGAGTGCTTCAACAGGTGGTTGCTCAGATAAACGAGTTTGCTCAGGTAGTTGATCGCATGCAGACGGCGATGGGACAGCAGCATAACGAGGATAATCGGGGAGACAAATGGCTTACTGAGGTGGTCAAATTGCACCCTCCAAAATTTGACGGTTCTGCTGAGACACTTACTTGGGATCACTGGCTGAAGGAGTTAGAAAATATATTTGTAGGGATTAATTGTCCCGAAGACCGAAAGGTTCCGATTGCCCAGTATCTCCTGACTGGGGAGGCTTTCGACCGGTGGGAGGCTATTCGACCTGATGATCATAATGCTGACTGGACGAAATTCAAATTAATGATGGAAGCACAATATTGTCCTTGCCCACAAAATCTAGAGGCATCTGTGACAGACGTGATTAAGACTTTTAATCACCAGCTGACTTATGTGCGCCACTTGGTCAGGACCGAGGTGGAGAAGATTTTCTATTTCGACATGCGGATGAAGCCGGAGATTCAGCAATATATGTCCGGATTTGAATGTACCACCTTATGACAGTATCAGGACAAAACACTGGCCTACGACATGAAAGAGGCGGCAGTGGAGAAATCAACGGAAGCAAAGAAGCAGAAAGTGTCTGGAAACTTCACGGAGAACAAGAGTAGTGGGCCCCGCAAGGGCCAGTCCTCATTTCATTCATCTAGGAGACCTCTGCATCCTTCTCGAGGTGGAAAGAAGTTCCGAGCAGCATCAACAGCTTCAGACGCAGCGAAAAAATGTTATAACTGTGGCAAAACAGGGCATGTTCGACGTGATTGTTATGCACCTACTGTGACCTGCTTCGAGTGTGGACAGGAAGGACAACACGCAATTTTTTGTGGAAATGCGACTAGATCTTTTGGTACTCGCACTCCTGCACCATTTCTGAAGGATACAAGTGTGAACCAGACGCAGCAGAGTAGTTTCCAGCAGCAGAATGTTGGGAAAAGAGAGGCGTCCAGCAGTGGGTCCGTTCCTCCACGCATTTATGAGATAAGGAAGTCAGACGATCAGAACACTGCTGTTGCATCAGGTACGATTCAGAGCCTTTTGCAACCAGTTAGTATCTTATTTGATTCAGGAGCTACGCATTCTTTCATATCGTTGAACTGTGTTAATCGTTTGAAAATCTCGTGCTTGTATGATTGTGAGCCTTATGTTGTGGGATTATCGAGTGGAGAGAAAATTGTGGGAACCCTAGAAACTAGAGATTTTCCAGTGTCTATAGGAGGGAGAGATTGGCCATCAAATCTTATTGTAGTCGACATCCATGGTGATGATTTAATTCTCGGAGATGATTGGCTCAACCGTTATGGATCTATTTTGAATTACCGAAAGACATTTCTATTATTGCTGATGACGGATCTGAACATTTATTCAAAGGATGGAAACCGGGAAGCTCAGGAAAATTGATCAAAGCCATGAAAACAGTTAAATTGCTAAAGCATGGTTGTTACGGATTTTGGTGTTATGCCATGAAGAAAGAAGAAGGAGTCGAGCTTGCATCTATTCCAGTGGTAAACGAATTCTCAGACGTATTCCCTGACGAACTACCCGGGTTACCTCCGCGGAGAGAAGTAGAGTTTAATATCGAATTAGAGCCTGGAGCTGCACCTATTTCTAGAGCACCATACCGTATGGCGCCGACCGAGATGTATGAACTAAAGAAACAGCTTGAGGAATTATTGCATAAGGGTTACTTTCAACCAAGCGTTTCTCCTTGGGGAGCACCCGTTCTCTTTGTCTGGAAGAAAGATGGATCCCTCCGATTATGTATTGATTACAGGGAGCTAAACAAGGTGACGATCAAAAACAAGTATCCTATACCTCAGATCGACGACTTGTTTAACCAACTGCAGGGGGCCAGAGTATTCTCTAAGATTGATTTGCGATCAGGATACCATCAGTTGAGAATTAAGTAATCGGACATACCGAAATCTGCTTTCAGATCCCGGTACGGGCACTATGAATTTGTGGTAATGCCATTCGGACTTACCAATGCTCCTGCGGTATTTATGCAATTGATGAATCGGGTATTCTTAGAATACTTAGATAAGTTCGTGGTCATTTTCATTGATGACATCTTGATCTATTCGAAAGACCCAGAGGAGCATGCTGAGCATTTGCGTGTTGTTTTGAGCACCTTGAGGAACGAACATCTTTATGCGAAACTTTCTAGATGAGAATTCTGGCTCAAGGAAGTGACTTTCCTTGGGCATGTGATATTAGCTAATGGGGTTCAGGTAGACCCGAAGAAAGTCGAGGCAATCTTGGAATGGGAGTTTCCTAATAATGTGAAAAAAATCTGAAGTTTCTTAGGACTTGCTGGATATTATCGCCGTTTTGTCGAAGGATTTTCCAAAATCGCCCGTCCGCTTACTCAACTATTGCAGAAGACTCAGAAATTCGTGTGGAATGAGAAATGCCAGGCGGGTTTTGATGAGCTTAAGAGAAGACTGACGACAGCGCCTATACTAGCGTTACCAGATGGAACTGATGGATTCATGGTATACAGTGATGCTTCAAATCAGGGTCTGGGATGTGTATTGATGCAAAAGGATAGGGTGATTGCCTATGCCTCTCGACAGTTGAAACCATACGAAGTTAATTACCCGACTCATGATCTGGAGTTAGCAGCTGTAGTCTTTGCTCTAAAAATTTGGCAACATTACTTGTATGGCACTCATTGTCAGATCTTCACAGATCATAAGAGCCTCAAGTATATTTTCAGTCAGAAGGAATTAAATATGAGGCATAGAAGGTGGCTGGAATTAATCAAGGATTACGATCTGGAGATTCTCTGTCATCCAGGCAAAGCGAACGTGGTAGCTGATGCACTGAGCCGCAAACTTGTTTCTCTTTGAGTGTTGGAATCGCTCACGTCCCAAAACAGAATTCAACGAGAACTGGTCCGTGAAGGGATTGAAGTATGGTCACAAGGAGTCCAAGGGCAACTATACGTGATGGAACTAACTTCGTCATTAGTCGAGGAAATCAAATCTAAGCAGTTGAATGATTCTCTGATTCTTCGGTTATGTGACGAAGTAAAGAAAGGGAAGGCCCCTGGATTGGTAATACAAGACGATGGAGTTCTGAGATTTCAGATTCGACTTTGTGTTCCCTATGATGATGTCTTGAGACAGACAATTCTGAAGGAAGTTCACAACGTGCCCTATTCTATTCACCCGGGCACTAGTAAGATGTATAAGGATCTAAAACAAAATTTCTGGTGGGGAAATATGAAGAAGGACGTAGCAGAATACGTTTTGAAGTGTTTAACCAGTCAGCATGTTAAGATTGAACATCATCGACCTGCCGGTATGTTGAAGCCACTTCCGATCCCTGAGTGGAAGTGGGAAGATATATCGATGGACTTCATCACCAATATGCCATGGACAAAGACGGGGATGAACATGATTTGGGTCATAGTTGATCGACTATCCAAGTCAGCTCATTTTCTGGGGATTAAAGACACTTGGGGACCCGAGAAGTTAGCACGAATGTTTATTATGGAAATCGTCCGATTGCATGGAACGCCGAAGACCATTATTTCGGATCGCGATGGTCACTTCGTGTCGCACTTCTGGAAGGCAGTTCATAGGGCTTTGGGAACCAAACTGAACTTTAGCACGACTTATCATCCTCAGACGGACGGTCAATCCGAAAGGACTATACAGACAGTAGAGGATATGCTTAGAGCTTGTGCCTTAGATTGGTCAACCGATTGGGAAATTCATTTGCCGTTAATTGAATTCACATATAATAATAGTTGGCATGCTTCCATTAAGATGGCACCGTTTGAAGCGTTGTATGGGAGAAGATGTAGATCGCCCCTGTGCTGGGATGATTCTTCTGATTTGATTGGGATGGAACCAGAATTGATAGTTCAGACTCAAGAGAAGGTAACTCTAATTCGTGAAAGGCTGTTGACTGCCTAGAGTCGATAGAAGTCGTATGCTGATGTGCGCTGTCGCCCGTTGGAGTTTGAGATCAGGGATAACGTGCTGTTGAAGGTTTCCCCTACCCGTGGAATTTTCCGATTTGGGGGGAAAGGAAAGCTAAGTCCGAGATATATCGGGCCATTCAAGATCCTTGAAAGAGTTGGGGAATTAGCATACAGTTTGGCTTTACCGCCATCACTAAGTCACGTTCATAATGTATTCCACTTATCCCAATTGTGGAAGTATGTACCAGATCCCAGTCATATCATTGATTTCGGCGAGATCGAAATAGCTAATGATGGCTCGTTCGAGGAGAAACAATTCAAGATACTTGAGAGTCGGATCAAACAATTGAGGAATAAACTAATACCCTTGGTTAAAGTACAATGGTCGCGACACGGAGTTGAAGAGGCCACTTGGGAAATGGAGGACAGTATGAAGGCTAGATATCCAGAGTTGTTTTCATCTTAAGTTTCGGGACGAAACTTCTTTTTAGGGAGAGAGGATGTAATACCCGAGATTTCTGATGTGTATTTGAACCTTGTGATATTGTATTTGTTACATTTTGATCTGTGTATTTTCCTCCGTATTTCATGATCCTGTGTTGTTGAGCATATGATTTCATGCATGTTGTTCATAGTTGCATTTTTGTGCACTTGTAGCGCACGCTAACATCTTATCATTAGCGTACGCTAATTGAGTTAGATAGCGCACGCTACGTATGAGGTGTAGCGCGCGCTACACGTAGTCAGCGTTATTGAGACAGGTTGGTAGGTGAGATCAGACCGTAGATTTCGTTGGGATTATATCGGGATGAACCTGGACAGCTTTCTGGGAAAGTCGAGTCAATAGTGTTTAGCGCACGCAAATGGTTTGAGGTTAGCGCACGCTAAGTCTAGCACAGTGAGGTCAGTGAACTTTCATTCAGTCGTTAGTGCACGCTAAAAATAGTTGTTAGCGTACGCTAATCGTTGATTTTAGTGCACGTAAGGCTGTTTAACGTACGCTCTGCCGAGACCCGTCAGATATAGTAGACTGCTAGCCTGTTAGCGCACGCTAATTTAGGAGAGTAGCGTGCGCTAATAACCTTTTTCTATAAATAAAACAGCACCTAACTTCATTTTTCAGTTTACACCTCTTCCCACACCCGATTTTTGGGACTTTGAGAGTCACTCCCTCCATCCAAATCCTGCATACCAGCCTCCTAACATCACCATTGAAGACAAAGGAGCTTTGAGGATTGGTGTTCTAGCTCTTGGACGTGGAGTTTATCAAGATATTTCAACCTTTCTTTCTGAATAAGGTATGTTATGATCTACCAAGCCAAAATTTGCGTTCTCAACTATATTTTGAGCCTGCTTCGGAAATCCTTAGGCTAGCAAATGATCTTATGAATCCAGCAACATATTTTTTTGAAGATTGAAACCCAGTTATACCTTGTTTTTCTTTCATTACTAAGAGTGTTGATCTAGCCTCGGTGGATAAAAACCTTAGGATGTAGTATCCTTAATTCGTTGGAATCATGAGCATGATTTTAGTTAGATTCTATGAATTCCTATGATGTTCCACTGATGAAATTCAAGTTTGCTAGGGGTGTTTGTTTTTACAATATTCTTCATGTTCATGAGGATGATGAATCGGCCATATCATTGAACTCAATCCGGATCACCGTAGTATCGTTTTCCTTGCGTAATACTTGGGAATGCTTGCTATCTTGAGTCACAATTGTGGTAAAATCGTAATAGCCGAACATATGAGAATTTGGAATTGAAGCCCATATTTAAACCCGAAATCTTTAATAAACTTGAATATCCTTGAATCCATAAACATCGGCACTTCGCCTCCGAAATGATCATTCAACTCACATGAAGTGTATCATTATTTCCGGTTCAACTTTCATCTAAGTATACTAATCGCGAACCGGCCTTACGTCACTATTTCACGATTCTAATATAAGATATTCGGTGATCATACGTTAGTTCTGAGTAGAATGTTGAGTTCCTTGTTATCTCTTTTGATCAAGGTCCGAACCTTGCATAGTGATCGATCAAGCGACGGCGGCCTGCGGACGTGTGACATTCATGGGAGTATTTAGTCCTTGCCATCTTTGAGGCAAGTATTATATGTTGAGTTTGGTTTATATTGGAACTTTGATCATGCATACGTTTTGTTTATATTGTCGAGTATGAGATTATTTTCTTGATTTGTCGTGGTATTCGTTATAAATTGTTCATGTTGATGAACATATTGAAATGCATATGTGTATGCATGATTGCATGGTTTATATTGTAAATGACCCGAGAGGGTCATGAGGATCTATGCTGAGGGCACTGGATCGGATGTCCACCATGCGTTGGTCCGACGGGATCATCATGGGGATCTATGGTGAGGGCGCTGGATCGTTGGACGGGTTTTCCACCATGCGTTGGTCCGACGGGATCATCATGGGGATCTATACTGAGGTCGCTGGATCGTTGGATTACCCTATATTGTGTTGATGGAATCGTGAGGATTCGCCTCGTTGAATTCCGGTGACGGGAGTCCGTTTTGTATGTTTTATGATGCATCATTGATTTATGTATTATGATACTTGTACTAACATCGTTTTGCCAACCCCTTCGGGGGTGGATATTTGTTTTGATGTTCAGGTAGCCGAGGAGCGGGGAAGCAACCACAATACCGCCATGACGATGAAGTGGCTCAGTGATGTGGATTATGTTGTTTTGTTTTCTGATTATTTTTCAGTACTCGAGTACGCTTATGTTGTTGATGTTTTGGGGATGTTTTGTAATATTGGACTCATTTGAATTTGTCGAACAGGTTTTTAATTTCTTTTTCATTAATGACACTTTAATATTATTTCCGTATTTCTCAGATTTGCCTTGTAAATTCTTATACAAAGGATTTACGGCACTGTAATTATTCCGAATACATCGGGGTGTTACACTTGGTCTCACATCAGGGTGAGGGATCAGGCTAATTTCATTTTCGGGTCCATTTGGACTACCTTACTTACACCTACTATATCGGGTGGCTATTATTACGACGGATTCCTACTGATGATATACCGCAGAGGAGGGGCATTTCCCCGGCTTCTAGATGCTCATGTTGTACCTCTACCCATACCTACCATACCAAGACCATTGCCCACCTTTTTCGATAGAGTGATGTTGCTCGTGACATGTGGGAGTATTTTGGCGGATGGACACATCTATACCGACCCCATGTAACACCCTCAATCCGCTCAGGGATATTACACGCCGTAGAACCTTTCCTCAAGGATCTACCAGGCTGGTAACAACATATAACAACTCAACCATGCCTTTAAGGCTAAAATGACTCAGTAGACCGATTTGGTTTTTCAATAAATATATACAACTCAAATACAACTCATGCCCACGCAGGGGTCAAAACACAACCACACCCGTACAACGGGAAAAATATAGCAGCGGAAAATAAAGTACAACCGAACCAATAAACAATGTACGGTTCCTCATGTGATTAGTATCGATCATCTTTCATCATCCTTCATGCCGACCCTGTGTTATGCTCCAAAACCTGAATGCAAAAATAGACATCCACCCCCCGAATACTCGAGGGTTAGCAAAACTCCACTGTTTTGCTAGTGCAAGTACAAGTGCAAAAATACGAGTCATACAATTCACATTCCACGAACGATAATAATCCGGAATCCTCAAAGATTCAAATACAACAAGATGAACACTTCCCGAGGCGACAGTTTGAGTAAAGACTTCCCAAAATTTCAAGATCAAAATATCAAGGGAAACAATTTATAAAATGATTTGAAATACCATCGGGAGTTTTAATAGAAAACGATTTAGGATTATCAAATCCTACTTTTCAAAAGCCAAAATACGAAAGGGGTCACCGCCCCAAAGGTTTACTTTCCGAAAAATGACCTTTACCAAACCGTTGGAATTTTAGCCCCAAATCCGTAACATGACTTTTACAAAACCATTGGGATTTTAGCCCCAAATCTCATCAACTCAAAGTACACATGAACGACCACAAGGTTCGTCTCCCAATATCAAAATCCACAAATAAAGGATTTAACACAAACAACAAAATACTCTAGTACCATCCTAGCCAAGTAATCCAAACGAACAATTTACCTCTTACACACTTAGTCGATGCATGAAATCATGAAAATCGTTCAAAAGCACTCATTTCCGGAAATGCCATAATCAAATCACATTTGTAAAATGCACCACAATTAACCGTGGATCCACCCCTCCGTGGACCCCTACCGAGACCCCGTCGGATCTAACCCATAGTGGTTAAAAGCAAGCTCGCGGATCCACGTCTCTATGGACCCCTACCGAGACCCCGTCGGATCTAACTCATAGTGAGCATACACACACACGTTACTCATGCAATACTAATATGCTAAGAATGTAAGTTCATCAAGAATACTTACTAGAGATGGACACTAATCCGACACCATTATCAAACTCTTCAAAAACACAATAACAAGATTAAATACGGAATACACGATTCCATAACTTTAAACAACAGGGATATCATCAAAGCCTTCAACGTTCAAAATGATCAAATCATAATCAATTCTCAAACACACCGTTCACAAAACACACGCGTTTTGAAAGAGAGCCTTTAACGAGGCCAAACCGAAATCCTTTGAAACTTCATTTCAAATAACCAAACAAACACACCAAGACGATCACCGATCATCATATCCACAAAATAAGAAAAGCATGGGCAAGGTACTTGCCTCGAATAAGAACAACGCGGAGAATCGACCGAAGTAGGTTGACACGAACCGACTACGAACCCGCCGAATCCACTGAACGACAATCCGCAACAATGAACTACGAACGAAGACAATAACAATGAAAATGAATTCCAAAGTACGACCCCAAGCCGCTGAATTCAAAGAACAAATGACGAAAGTTCAAGGATTTCCCCCAAAACGGCCAAGAACACGATTCGTCCCGTCAAAACACGAAAACGGAATTCCAAGTTGAAATATGGATATACAATTCATAGAATATGTTTAAAAACATCATTTAACCACAATAGATCCATTAAAATGGATGGAAAACGAGATCGAGAACAAATCCCCTAAAAAGTCGATTCGAAGGAAATCAAGAAATATACTTCGATTCGACGAAGAACAATAGATTAAATGATGTTAAACGCAAGAATACTACCAAGATTAATCATACCAATCATGAATTAATCAACAACACGGAACGAATCGGACAAAAATGCAAAAAACCCCAAATTCACGAAATTAGGGTTCTAAGGAAGATTACCTTGATTCGCTGGATCAAAGGATGATAACGGATGATTGATTGATGTTATGAACTCAAGAACTTCGTGGATTTGTTGATAAACAACATGTATTCGTCACCTCCGAAGCTCCAGCCGCGGATCGAAAAGAACGGAAATGAAAAATGAGTGAAAATGAGGCTGCTCTGCCACATTTATACTGGGCCGGACTAGCGCGCGCTAGGCTGCCGAGCTAGCGTGCGCTATCGGCCCAGGCCGCAATCTAGTGACCTTCTGGACTAGACTGCCGCCAGAAGCGTGGCGCAGCCTTTCCGGCCGTGGCGTGCGCTACCGCCGGCCGTAGCGACGCAGCTGGCCCGTCAAGAGCGTGCGCTACTCGCCGATCTGGCCGAGTCGAACCTCGTAACCCTCTGCCCAAACCCGATAGCGTGCGTTAGGCCAGCCGATAGCGTGCGCTACACCTGCCGGTTAGCGCGCGCAGCCTTCCGGCCGTAGCGTGCGCTACGCCAGTTCTTGCCGCACCCGTCCGGCCGGTGCCCTTAATCGTCCGGCCAGTCCCGCAATCGTCCGGCCAGTGCTCGAACACCAGGGCTCGACGACTCGATTTCCCAAAACGTACGAAACGAACACGACGAAAAGTTCGCGGACAACATCAACGACCCGAAATGAAAACATAATGCAATAATTAATCATACGCGACCAAGAAACGGGTCGAGACAACAATCACAGATACGGATACCCATAAGTTTGGGTAAATTACAAAATGGCCCAAAACGCCCGAAAATCACGATACGTGATCGAATAACCAAACCGAAGTTTACAACACGTATAACAAAGTTAAACGGACTTACGGGAAACTCGAAACAGCAGTTTCGAACGATATTCGCAAGAATCGAACTCAAGTGCGGAAAAGTCGCCAAAAAGCACGGAACTCAACAAAACGACACTAAAACGAACTCGGATGACAAAAAGTGTAGAATTAATCATTCCCAGAATGACGAAACGGTCATGAGGGAGTCGTCAAAATGGACTCCGGCCGAAAAAAGAAATTTACCGAAAATCGAAAATTGCGGATATTACATTCTACCCTCCTTAAAAGAAGTTTCGTCCCGAAACTTAAAACAAGTAGGGAGAAGAAATATTCTGCCAGGAAAAACTCAACGAGATACACAAGAATGCGTAACTAACGCCCAACGACGAAATGTTACAAACAACGCAAAGGAATATACGGCGTGAAAACACGCTCCACGACGACCAACACAGCGTCGCCGTTAGGGATATAATAAAACCAACAAATGACAAGCATCATCAAACGGATAATATAGCCAAGTCAATTATCCGAAAATCACAAAAAACAACGAACGAAAATCAATATGATTGACCAACCCAATGGTACATCAATCAAAATGCGAACCAACCGCTGAACAAATACGGAATCCCACCGCCCAAGGGCTGGAAGATCGAAAACGAGACTAATTTCCCGAACTAAGGGAATTACGAAAGAGCCTGAACATTCAACAATCACGAAACGAGATCAACAAAAACCGAACAATCAAACGATCGGGACAACAAAAATCGATCTATCATGTCCCAAACACGAAGGATAATAAAATTCAAACAACAACTCCCAGGTTCGCATCTCGACTCGAGACAATATATGATCCGGTGAAAACAACAACATGTGCATTCACATAAGATCCACAAGAAAGGGAATAGAAATTGAAAAGTCACAACGACAAACGAGTTATTCCGAAATAATACCACACTCGTTCGATCAACAAAAGCAAGGGGCAGGACAAGCTCAGAAATGTTAACGAGCATAAACGAGTCGACAGAGTCGAGAACACAGGAGTTCCAAATCTGATCCACTTCGGATAAAAGAACTAATAGAACCAAATGATGTCACTTCCGAACAAGGTTCACAAGAATAGAACCGAACTCGAAAAAGTCACAGTGATAACCAGATCGACCCACAACAAGATCACAGTTCGTTCGGACGATGAAACCGAAATACAGAACAAGTTCATAAAGTATCAACGAACATGAGCGAATCGATGGACTGGAGAAAGAGAAAATACAGAAGTCAAAATAGTACGGGTATTACCTCCGACCTCGTCCACGAAATTCACAAAAACGGGAGCAAGGTAACAAGATATTAAACAACCGACACATAACGGAACCATCACCGATGCACACGGTCATACCAAACCAAGTTCTAACAGCTCGCACATACGCGACAACGCAGAAATCACCACGAGGCGACAACATTCAACACCAACATCCCGCTTCTCACAACAAATGTGTGGAAAGCGACTCAACGCTCACACAACAAATGTGTGGAAAGCGACTCAACGCTCACACCGCCAATTCGATCATACTCGGGAGTAAACATCATAATGACAATGCGAACATCATACATACATACCCAGCCCTCAAACGGGAATGGATAGGTTTTAAAAACGAAAACCTCATTTTGAAAATAATTTAGAAGAATACCGGTTGATCTTGAGTATCACCTTTCAAAAAAATACAAACGTGAAACATCGTTATCGAGACTTTGGAGAACCATTTCGCATTTGATAAAAATGAGGACACTTTCTATTAGTGAAAACTTTCAAAATATTCGACCCTCGGGTCTAAATAAAAGTGTTTCTAAAACATTGAAAATATCTCAAAGCATTTTGGTCCTCGAGGTAGAAAATTTTTGAAGTATATTGTGGCACCTTGGATGTACCACAAAAAAAAAATAACTCATTTGAAAAGTATGTCTCGAAATTTATTTTTCTAAGATACTCAAGGTTTTCGAAAATCCAATAGGCCAGAATGCCCAAAACTCACACATATCGACGTACGCTAAAACACCTCCTAGTAAACGCATCAAAACGTTTAAAATCAAGGCAATACATGTCTTTTAACGGAAAATAAACGGTAAAACACCATAGTCGAAGACCGCCTAGGATTCGGAACAAAACCACGGACCCCATTCGAGGCCTCTAACGACCCTCCCGCACTGGCTAGTGAACAAGTCGAACGCGTTTAAGCACAAAGCTTCCACAAGAGAACTTGTAAAACGTGCAAATCGATTCGAAAATCATCAGCAACGGACAAAAAAAACAATAAAAAGACATCACAAGCGACGACACTCCTCGTATAAATCAAATACGAGAGTCGACTAAATACATATCGTGAAATCAAAATCCACATAAGGATTCCATTACTTAACAAATAATCATAAAAATAGCTCGTGTCACATGAGGCACAACACAAAGAAGGGAGACTTACTTCCACAGGTCGCACGAAGATGATGATCGCCCCACGATACTAATCACGACCAACAAACTCAAACGACGCATCGCGACACGACTCAGTCAGACAAAATCCGACGAAACAAGACTCAAACAACACGACTTGACCCGACAGCCTAGGTTTCCTCAACCTAATCTCCGATACCATATTTGTAACACCCCCAATCCGCTCAGGGATATTACACTCCGTAGAACCTTTCCTCAAGGATCTACCAGGATGGTAACAACATATAACAACTCAACCATGCCTTTAAGGCTAAAATGACTCAGTAGACTGGGTCTTTCAATAAATACATACAACTCAAATATAACTCATGCCCACGCAGGGGTCAAAACACAACCACACCCGTACAACGGGAAAAATATAGCAGCGGAAAATAAAGTACAACCGAACCAATAAACAATGTACGGTTCCTCATGTGATTAGTATCGATCATCTTTCATCATCCTTCGTGCCGACCCTGTTTTATGCTCCAAAACCTGAATGCAAAAATAGACATCCACCCCCCGAATACTCGGGGGTTAGCAAAACTCCACTGTTTTGCTAGTGCAAGTACAAGTGCAAAAATACGAGTCATACAATTCACATTCCACGAACGATAATAATCCGGAATCCTCAAAGATTCAAATACTATAAGATGAACACTTCCTGAGGCGAGAGTTTCAGTAAAGACTTCCCAAAATTTCAAGATCAAAATATCAAGGGAAACAATTTATAAAATGATTTGAAATACCATCGGGAGTTTTAATAGAAAACGATTTAGGATTATCAAATCCTACTTTTCAAAACCCAAAATACGAAAGGGGTCACCGCCCCAAAGGTTTACTTTCCGAAAAATGACCTTTACCAAACCGTTGGGATTTTAGCCCCAAATCCGTAAAATGACTTTTACAAAACCATTGGGATTTTAGCCTCAAATCTCATCAACTCACAGTACACAAGATCGACCACAAGGTTCGTCTCCCAACATCAAAATCCACAAATAAAGGATTTAACACAAACAACAAAATACTCTAGTGCCATCCTAGCCAAGTAAGCCAAACGAGCAACTTACCTCTTACACACTTAGTCGATGCATGCAATCATGAAAATCGTTCAAAAGCACTCATTTCCGGAAATGCCATAATCAAATCACATTTGTAAAATGCACCACAATTAACTATGGATCCACTCCTCCGTGGACCCCTACCGAGACCCCGTCAGATCTAACCTATAGTGGTTAAAAGCAAGCTCGCGGATCCACGTCTCTATGGACCCCTACCGAGACCCTGTCGGATCTAACCCATAGTGAGCATACACACACACACACGTTACTCATGCAATACTAATATGCTAAGAATGTAAGTTCATCAAGAATACTTACTAGAGATGGCCACTAATCCGACACCATTATCAAACTCTTCAAAAACACAATAACAAGATTAAATACGGAATACACGATTCCATAACTTTAAACAACAGGGATATCATCAAAGCCTTAAACGTTCAAAATGATCAAATCATAATCAATTCTCAAACACACCGTTCACAAAACACACACGCGTTTTGAAAGAGAGCCTTTAACGAGGCCAAACCGAAATCCTTTGAAACTTCATTTCAAACAACCAAACAAACACACCAAGACGATCACCGATCATCATATCCACAAAATAAGAAAAGTATGGGCAAGGTACTTGCCTCGAATAAGAACAACGCGGAGAATCGAAAGAAGTAGGTTGACACGAACCGACTACGAACCCGCCGACTCCACCGAACGACAATCCGCAACAATGAACTACGAACGAAGACAATAAAAACGAAAATGAATTTCAAAGTACGACCCAAAGCCGCTGAATTCAAAGAACAAATGACGAAAGTTCAAGGATTTCCCCCAAAACGGCCAAGAACACGATTCGTCCCGTCAAAACACGAAAACGGAATTCCAAGTTGAAATATGGATATACAATCCATAGAATATGTTTAACAACATCATTTAACCACAATCGATCCATCAAAAATGGATGGAAAACGAGATCGAGAACAAATCCCCCAAAAAGTCGATTCGAAGGAAATCAAGAAATATACTTCGATTCGACGAAGAACAATGGATTAAATGATGTTAAACACAAGAATACTACCAAGATTAATCATACCCATCATGAATTAATCAACAATACGGACCGAATCGGACAAAAATGTAAAACCCCCCCAAATTCACGAAATTAGGGTTCTAAGGAAGATTACCTTGATTCGCTGTATCAAAGGATGATAACGGATGATTGATTGATGTTATGAACTCAAGAACTTCGTGGATTTGTTGATAAACAACATGGATTCGTCACCTCTGAAGCTCCAGCAGCGGATCGAAAAGAAAGGAAATGAAAAATGAGTGAAAATGAGGCTGCTCTGCCACATTTATACTGGGCCGGACTAGCGCGCGCTAGGCTGCCGAGCTAGCGTGCGCTATCGGCCCAGGCCGCAATCCAGTGACCTTCTGGACTAGACTGCTCGGCCAGGTAGCGTGTGCAGCCTTCCGGCCGTAGCGTGTGCTACCTGCCGGCCGTAGCGTACGCAGCATCCGACAGTAGCGTGCGCTACCTGCCGATCCTAGCCGAGTCCAGAACCTCAGAACCCCTCTGCCCAAACCCGATAGCGTGCGTTAGGCCAGCCGATAGCGTGCGCTACACCTGCCGGTTAGCGCGCGCAGCCTTCCGGCCGTAGCGTGCGCTACGCCGGTTCTTGCCGCACCCGTCCGGCCGGTGCCCTTAATCGTCCGGCCAGTGCTCGAACACTAGGGCTCGACGACTCGATTTCCGAAAACGTACAGAAGGAACACGACGAAAAGTTCGCGGACAACATCAACGACCCGAAATGAAAACATAATGCAATAATTGATCATACGCGACCAAGAAACGGGTCGAGACAACAATCACAGATACGGATACCCATAAGTTTGGGTAAATTACAAAATGGCCCAAAATGCCCGAAAATCACGATACGTGATCGAATAACCAAACCGAAGTTCACAACACGTCTAACAAAGTTAAACGGACTTACGGGAAACTGGAAATAGCAGTTTCGAACGAGATTCGCAAGAATCGAACTCAAGTGCGGAAAAGTCGCCAAAAAGCACGGAACTCAACAAAACGATACCGAAACGAACTCGGATGACAATAAGTCTAGAATTAATCATTCCCAGAATGACGAAACAGTCATGAGCGAGTCGTCAAAACGGACTCCGGTCGAAAAAAGAAATTTACCGAAAATCGAAAATTGCGGATATTACACCCCATACAGAAAAAATCGTCGAGCTTCTGAGGTTTTTCTCACGTGGCACATACTTTAAGCACACAGCTTTCATAATTCCTTGTCTGGTCATTTGATACATCTGGACAGGAACGAATATGGTAAAGCATAGGCGCTTTACTTTTCTTGCTTGTCATATTATTGTGCAGGTAGAGGGCCATGTCTCATTATTTTCTACGGCGGGGCTTATCACTTTGGACTTCTGTACGGGGTGCTCGCCTCCTGACCACTTTCAAAGAGTCGCTCACCCCCATCCCGCTCAGGCACATCGCCCTGCTCTTGTTGTTTGGTTGTGGCCCGAGACACCTTGGATCAAGCTGAATATGGATGGCTCATTTGATAGAGACACTAAGATTGTCTGTGGTGGAGGCCTGATTAGAGATCATCATGGAGAGCTCAATCTTGCTTCCCACTCCTCTCTTCAGGCTTCGTCGAGTTTTGATGCGGAGATCCAGGCATTTGCGATTGGATTGATTTTGGATTCCCAGCGTTCGAGACATGTTTAGGTCGAGCTTGATGCTGCTGTTGTGGTGACCCTACATACATTTATCCATCAGGGCTCATGGCAGGTTCGCCACATTCTTATGTGTATCCGACACATTCTCAGAGGTATTCAGGTTAGAGTCACACATATATTCTAGGAGGGAAACAGGCCAGCCAACTACCTTTCAGAGCTTGGCATGTCGTCTCTCGGCATTCAGACTTACACCTCAGATACTGCTCCTCCATCTCTTCTCTCCCTCGTACGTAGGATCAGCTTGGTTACCTTTGTTTTATATTTAGCATTTTTTGTTATTGTTAGTTGATTTATAGCCTATTGGTCCGCACATTAGCCCATGATTATAGTGGTGCACATTGTGTTTCTTTAACGGGCCGTAGGTAGTTTAGTTTTTAGGTCCCGGGCTATGGCCTAATTTTGATCATAGTCCGGGTCAGATTGTTTGTATTTCTCGATTATTTCCTTATCTCATAGGTTGGTGGGTCTCGTCTCAACCCTCCAGTCCACAATGGATGTTTTTCCCCCAAAAAAAGAAACTACTTGAGACCTATTAATGCCCTCATCTCTCGAATTATGAACAATTAAGTTAAACATGTAAAGACATTGATCAGATGCTAAACAGGAATTAAAACCAAGTAATTTAAAAGGAATCAAATTAATAAGTGAATATAACAATCAATCCTCAAAACCCATCACAAATCAATGTACTTCGATGCCCGGAACCTAACAAATTTAGCTGAACATGGTGAAAAGAGAAGAAGAAATCCTACTCAAGTTCAACATGATGTAACTAAATAAAAAAAAAAAGTAAGAAAGGAAGAAGTCAAAAACTCGGATGATGATCTCTCGATCTTGACTTGATCTCTGCACTTGATCTCACTCGATGTCTTCAATTCCCTCTGATAGTGTTTATAGCCTCTTAAATCCTTCTTAGACTTGATTATCCCAAAAATTGGCATTTTGGGTCCTTTTATGGTTGCCAAATAAGATTTAGGGCTATTAAAACGCATCAAACTCGTCAAACAAGGGAATTAGTACTGCCCGGTGATCCGGTTGTGTTATTTGACACGGTCTGTGTCGAACTGCTCTAGAAAACACATTTTTTCTGCACTAAAACATGACTGGGGCCTCGCAGTGTCGTTTGACACGGTCCGGACTGTTTTGCCCTGTTCATCTCCGTTTTTCAGTCTTTTCGGCTCGGTTTCTTATTTGTGCATCAACTGATATATTTGGGGGTTTGGACTTCATTCATGCTTGATAATGGCCTTAAAAATGCATATAAACAAAATTAATAACACCAAAGCGTAATCAAGTTCAACAAATGGATAACTAAGTATAAATACTAAAAATCCACGCTCGAGATCAATAAGTATGAGAAAAATACTATAAAATGATGTGTGAAATTGCGTGCAAACGGAATCAGGCCCAAAAAAGGAAGATGGAGTCACATGGTAAGACATATTACCAAAATCCATAACTATGAAGGATCCGAAGAAGGCAATAGAGTCCTTACGAAAATTAAATAGATCCAAATTAAAGTCAACAGTAGGCGAGATTTCCTCCTTTAATTCTAGAAGCTCAACACGTCAATCTTTAATCACAACATCGAATGCATTCTCCCTACTTAACGATGTTAAGTTTGTTGACGTAGAAGAATCTGAAAGTGAACATGGCTCATAATTGAATCAGGGTTATATTGGGGACCTCAAGGTATGGTACTTCAAATCCCTCTCATGGAACTGATGGAGGAAGATGAGGAAATCAATTACAAGACCCGAGTGGAACCACTAGATCGATCCTCGAAGATATTACTAACAGAAACTCAACAGTGGCTGATTCATATCCTAGAAATTCCAGCGATGATTTTACAATGCTCGGTGGAGGTTCATTATCGGGAAAGGATGGACCACGTGAGACAATTTTGGCTACGTACAACAATAGAGAGGAGGAATTAGATACAATCACACCTGGACTGGCTATCTCGAAAGAAATGCTTTATCGACAATTGCCGGTCTCATTCAATTGACTGTCCTATGGAAAGGGGCAATTATTAGCCCCACTCATCCCTATAATATTTTTGGTTTACCAATGAAGGTCCTTACATGGAATTGTCAAAGGGGCTGGAAGCCCGGAGTTTGCAAGAAATTTTCATGATTTAGTTGAGGAATATTGACCTCATGTAGTATTTATTATGGAGACTCGAGTTTTTTCGAAACAAGCTGACCTTATTATTCCTTCTCTAGGTTTCTCTGATTGGATTGTGGCTCCAACTGATGGAAGGATGGGAGGGATTCGGATGTTATGGAATGCTAATGATACGGAAGTAGAAATTCTTAATGTTGAAGATCAAGTAATTCATGCTTTCATAAGTAGGAAAGATCAAGCTAGCTGGGTAGTGTCTGGAATTTATGCACAACCTAGACAAGAAGATAAATCACGTGTCTTCAATAGCTTGGAAAACTTTGCTAGGACTAGGAGTATGGATTTGCATGGTTCACCACTGGTAATTTTAGTGACATAAGATTCACACATGAGAAAATGGGTGGGAATGTAGCTTCATTACGAAGATATCAAGCTTTTAATCACAGGATCGAAAGGTTTGATTTACGTGGCTTGGGGTTTCATGGGCCAAAGTTTATGTGGAACAATAACAGGGAAAAAAGAGCAAATATTCAGGAGCGTATTGATCGTTCGTTAACAAATGATAAATGGTGCAAGCTCTTCCCAAACAGTGCAGTTCTTCATGTACCAAATACTCACTCTGACCACCATCCAATCTTGACATGTTGTTATGGCTTGGATGACAAAAAGAAGAACTATCCATTTCGGTCTGAAAATGCTTGGTTGGTGAATGATGAATGCAAACATTTGATCGATGACATCTGGAAAGATAATTTGAATATTTTCTCAGCCATTGCTCAAGTCCCGAAAATTATCATTAGGCGATGTTTTTCACAAAAAGCGCAAGCTTTTAGTAAAAGATCACTATCAGCTCACCATAGTTCTTTCTTGGTAAATATGGAAAGAGACTTAGTCCGTGAGTATAATGTTTTGCTCAATCAAGAGGAAATTTTATGGTTTCCAAAGTCCCAGGTAAAATGGATTTTGGAAGGAGAGTCGAATACAAAGTTCTTTCACTAATCAACCTTAGCACGAAGAAGAGCAAATAAAATTGTGATGCTAAAAGTTGATGAAGAGTGGGTGCAAGATTAGGAGATTCTGGAGCAACACGGTAGGAAGTATTTTGAGAATATTTTGCTCCAGCTACTTTCAGCGACAGTTTGCATACTCCTGCACCGACGAGATAAGCACTTCAGGCCAAACTCACGGACTTGGAACATACAGCTTTGGCGGCCCAATTATCAGTCGAGGAATTTAAGGACGTTGTTTGGGCTACGCATCCAACGAAATCACCAGGTCCAGATGGTTTGCAAGCCTTTTTCTACCAAAATTATTGGAACATAGTTGGGCCGTCTGTTACAAACTTTGTTCAGTGGGCCTACCTCATGGGGAGTTTTGACCCAAGTATGTGCAAAGCTTGTTTGCCTAATCACGAAGGTATTTAATCATATCACAATTTCAGAATTTCGTCCCATTTCGTCATGTAATGTACTGCATAAGTTTAATACTAAATGCATAACTATGAGGTTGAAGCATTTAATGCTGGAGTTGATTTCACTATGCCGATCGAGCTTTATTAGTGGCCAAAGCACCCAGGATACTATCTTTGTTATGCAAGAAGTTCTACATTCTTTACGAACCAAAAAGAAAAATAAGATAGGTTGTATGGTGATAAAACTTGATCTTGAAAAAACATATGACCGAGTGAGTTGGATTTTTCTTGAGAATACGCATTTCCCAAGGAATTTGATTGATATCATTATGTTTTGTGTGCGACACTCGAAATCTCAAATTTAATGGAATGGAGAACCTCTAGAGCCTATTACACACATGTGGATTACGCCAAGGCGATCCTTTATCCCTATATTTGTTTATGATATGTATTGAGAGATTGTCCTACATGATTAATGAGATGGTTGACAAGAAAAAATGGAATCCTTTCAAGCCTGTAGGAATGGTCCTGCCTTCTCACATAATCTTTGCGGATGACCTGATCTTAATGAGCAAGGCAATGATAGCCGATGCAAGAGTAATAAAGAAAGCGACTGATAAGTTCTGTGGTAGCTCTGGCTTGAATCTGAATCTCAATAAATCCAAAAAAAAGGTGCTATTTTGAAGAGAAATATCATTGACATCTTGGGTTTTAGCTAAACTCCAAACTTAGGCAAATATTTAGGGATTTATTTGCGTCATAAGAGAGTTTCTAGAGCTGAAGCTGGGAAATTAGTGGATAAAGTCACTGCCAAGTATACAGGTCGGAAGAAGAAATTTTTATCCACTACAGGACGAGCCACTCTGATACAATCTGTAACATAAGCTGTGCCAATCCATGATATGCAAGCTGGATGGTTATCGGAACATATATGTGATCGACTAGACAAGTTGAGTTGAGATTTTATTTGGTCTACTGATATTACTCGACTGAGAATTCATCTTGTTGGTTGGAAACAAGTTACCCAGCAAAAAAAAAATGGTGGGCTGTGAATCCGTGAGGCAAGATTGAATAATGAGGCAATGATATCAAAGGTGGCTTAGAAGACTCTCCGTAGTGAAAAAATTATCTATCCGGATTTGGTTCATGAAAAGTACTTAAAAGGGGGAAGCATTCTCCACTATTCTTCGAAACAAGTAGATAGTCCAATGTGGAAAAGAGCCACTACATGTGCACAAAAAGCTTAATTCTAGTTTCAGATGGCATGTGGGAGATGGAACTAAAATTCTCTCCTGGCTGGACTCTTGGTTCATGAACAAAGGCCTACGAACTAAAGTTAATTTTGTGGATCAGAGAGATTATGATAAGACACTTAGTCAAGTGTTGGGAGGTGAATGGTACCTGGAATTTTACTATTCTGCGTACAAAAATTCAGCTCATTTTGGTAAATGAACTCACAAACTCTCACATATGGCTTAATGATGAGATGGACAAGATTTTATAGAACAAAACTGCTACAGTGGTGTTTAGCTGCCAATCTGCCTACCATACTTTACACAGGCAAGCAAACTCAATGACTCCTAAAAGATCCGATTGGGACTGCATATGGAAAAGCAAATTCACTATTGTTACCCAAAATATTATCTGGAGATGATATTGCTGGAATGGTCGAGTAACAAACAAAGTGCGAGAGCACGTCCGTGAGGAAATAAATAACACAAGATTTGTCGGGGTTGTTAGTCCCTGTTGTTGCCCAAAATATTTATCCGAAGATTAATACTGCTGGAAGACGGACAACAAACAACAATTTGCGGGAGCACTTCCGAGAGAAGATAAATAATACAAGATTTGCCGGGTTTGTTAGGCCCGGGCTTGAATGCTCTCGCGAGATGTTATTAATACAAATATTCGTGGATACAAGTATTAATGAGAGAAATATAAATACAAATAGTGTAAAAAGACTCTGTTAATCCGGCTCTTGAGCGAAGCTCGGTGTTCTTCGTCCCTGCCGATAGTTTGCTCGATGAGAGAGGCCGGGAGAAGAATGATAGCTGTTGCCAAGAGTTGGAGATTAGCCAAGTGCTTGATGTTTTGCTTCTGTATTGCGTGTATAATGTCAAAATACCCGAGAAGTTGAAGTTCTGGAGCCTTTTGTGTGGTAAAAGTTCGGTCCCTTGGACAAGTGCTGGGAGCCATGTATATATAGGGGCAGCCGGGTCCTGTCCTCTAGCGGGCGATCGCCTTCCGGCCATTATCATAATGTGCCGATCGTCTGCCGGCCATTATTATAATGGGGCGATCACGGGCTAAATTCCAAGGAAGATGCTGGCAGTCTGCCTAAAGTCCAAAGCTCCAGCAGGCAGCCAGCTGGGCGGACCAATAAGGGGCCAGAACGTGTCCGGAGTCAGTCAACATGTGGTCCTACTGACAGCTTTCGGCGGAATCAATGTCACATGCGGCCCTACTTGACAGCTTTCGGCGGCTTGTCGGCTGGTGGAGAGATTCTGCCAGGCTGTGGTCAATGGCCCGTGATTCACGGATCTTGTCTCGGCTCCTGCACGTGGTGCCAGTCTTAAGGTTCGGCCTTTGCCGACTGGATGGCCATCGGTGCTGATCGTCATGAGGCGGTCGTCCCTAGATGGTCATCAGAGGTCGCCATTTGCCAGTTGTCGAGGGTCGGCATTGGTCGGTCACCAAGTGTCGGTCGGCAGATGCCGAGAGAGGTCGGTCACCAAGGGTCGATCGGCAGATGCCGAGAGAGGATCGTCCGCTAGTCGATCGCCAGGAGTCGGTCGTCGAGTACCGAGAGGCGATCGTATCTGAGGTCGATCGCTCGGCACCGGGACTTGTCCTGGGACCTTCGGTTGGCCGATATAGCTTGTCCGCTGGGTTAAGGCTTGGCCGCCTGGTCGCTGATCGGCAGATCTGCCTTGGCCGCTCGGCAGTGACTCGGTCGCCCGACCTCCTAGGCGATCGCTGGTCGGAAGGTGTTAATTCTTGACACAACAATTGCCCCCCAGCTTGCTCCTATGTTGAAGACATGGGGCGAGGTGGTTCTTGCTGGCGATCGTGTAAGGATGAGGACGGGCGATCTTCTGAGTGACTTAGGATTCGGACTTGGGCTATCATGGTCGATTGGCTTAGCTATCTTTCGGTCTTGTACTGCAAAAACAACATTGGCCGATCCCCCATGGAAACTTGGTGGTTTCGCTTTGTTTGAGAATCGTGCACGATCGCGGAGATTGATGGACCGACTCCATGGCCGTGTCTTGGTGCGCGAAGACATTGAGTGTCTCGTGACTCACTTTATTATGAGGGTCCTCTGTTAGCCGCGCCGCCTCGTATTTAAACGAAGGGCGTGCGGTCTCGGTCTAGAGGAGTCCTTGCGCGGGGCAGCGTCGGATGAATCAACTCCACGCCCGCGGCTTGTTAGCTCTGCTTCCACCTCGGCCAGCCATGGAGATGGCCGACCTGGACGGTGTACGTTGAGACGGGGGTTGTGGCATGTGTCCACTGATTAATGTTGGAGAGCCCTCAGACTACGCCGGCCTCGTATTTAAACGAAGGGCGGGCAATCTCGGCCGAAAGGGACCTTGCATGGCCGAAGCAGCCGGTTCCATCGACTGCCAGGGCCATGGCTTTATGATGTGCGGTGGAGGCGATCGCGAGCCTTAGTTCCTCGTGTTAAATGCTGGACTGTGGATGGCGATCGGGTCCTCCGGGTTGCTGATGATGTAGCGTGATGATCGGGGATCGGGCCGGAAGACTGGCGATCGTTGCTCGGCAGCCGATCGCTTAATTCGTAGGTCGATATCGGCGATCGGGCGGCAGCTAGTCCCTCATTTAAAATGGTGGACTGTAGGCGGTGAGCGAGTCCTCCGGCACTGCTGGATAGTAACGACCGGGCTGGGAGACTGGAGGTCGTCGCGCGGGCGCCGATCGCTCTACTCCTAGGCTAAGAAGAAGCCTTTGCCTGGACAGGAAATCTGCGTCTCTAGCCCGAAAGGCTGCGTAGGTCGTCGGTAGGGTCTTCGTTAGATGCCTGAACATAGGCGAGAAGCCCTGAAAACCTCCTAGGACCGCGTAGAGGGCGGTCTCATCGCTTACGGGCTCGCCGTTGAGGATGATCACGTCTACCCGGTCGATGTAGTCCGAGTCGGACTCTTCTTCTCCCTGCTTGATTTGCATCATGCGAAAGCGACCTTCTGGCCGGACGACCCTGGTGGCGAAGTATTCCGTGAAGACGTGCGCCAGCTCGTTAAAGGAGCCAATGGACCGAGGTGGCAATGAGGTGTACCACCGGTGGGCGATGTCGTCCAGCGTCAGAGGGAACATCCGGCACCTGGTCGCGTCCGATGCCCCACACCCGGTCATGTAGATGTTGAACTTGTGCAGGTGTGTTTGGGGGTCCGATCGCCCCTCGTACACGGGTGTCTGAGGAGGAGCGATCTTGTGCTGCACGGGGGCGAGCTCGATGTCGATCGCGAGCGGCTCGCTCGGCTCGGCGATCGTCTTCATGGCGCCTGCCCCGGATTGCAGGAGCGCCTTCACGTCGTCGAGCTGACGTTGCAATGCGGTAATCGCCGCGGCTCGGCTGCTTGCGGATCGGCTTTGGGAGCGGGGGCCGAGGCGATCGTGTACCGACCTCCGGACTCCGCTGCTGCCGACCTCGGGAATTTGGCGAGCGGGAGCCAGCGGCTGGATTGCCTTCAGGGAGCCGGGTAGGCCGAGCTCTGGTGACGGATTCAAACTCCGTCGTCTCGTAGCCGGGCCGGATCGCCCGGCCGCTGTGTCGGGTCACCGCCAGCGATCAAGACAGACGTGCCTGGCCGCGAGCGCCTCTTCTTGCGGGCGAGAGCCTCCTGGCGATCGCTCGGCCAGTAATGCCTTGAGCTTCCGCTTGGACTTCCGGCGGGAGACCGAGGGGGTGATAGCAGGAGGCGCGTCGAGAGCACTCCGTCGCTCCTGAAGGACGGCTATGGCCTCTTCGATCTGTTCATTGGTTCGGAACTGATCGAGCGAGAGGCTCGGGCCGCCGTCCCGGGACGGGATCGAGCATCTCTGACCGTGGCGGCTACCTTCCACCATCGGCTGCGGCTCGGACTGGGACGGAATGGGGGGTCTGGACGTCTGGTCAGCGGCTTTCTTCGACGCGGAGGCGGAAGACATGATTTCTGAAGGATTTCTTTGAAGTGCAGTGAGTGTCACTTCAAGTATCTGCCCCGAGAACAGTGAGTGTTCTTTCGGGATGGTAGGTATAAAAATTCGAGGGTTGGATGCCCCTTCCTCTAGCGCCAATTGTTGTTGCCCAAAATATTTATCCGAAGATTAATACTGCTGGAAGACGGACAACAAACAACAATTTGCGGGAGCACTTCCGAGAGAAGATAAATAATACAAGATTTGCCGGGTTTGTTAGGCCCAGGCTTGAATGCTCTCGCGAGATGTTATTAATACAAATATTCGTGGATACAAGTATTAATGAGAGAAATCTAAATACAATGAGTGTAAAAAGACTCTGTTAATCCGGCTCTTGAGCGAAGCTCGGTGTTCTTCGTCCCTGCCGATAGTTTGCTCGATGAGAGAGGCCGGGAGAAGTAAGACCGAATGATAGCTGTTGCCAAGAGTTGGAGATTAGCCAAGTGCTTGATGTTTTGCTTCTGTATTGTGTGTATAATGTCAGAATGCCCGAGAAGTTGAAGTTCTGGAGCCTTTTGTGTGGTAAAAGTTCGGTCCCTTGGACAAGTGCTGGGAGCCATGTATATATAGGGGCAGCCAGGTCCTGTCCTCTAGCGGGCGATCGCCTTCCGGCCATTATCATAATGTGCCGATCGTCTGCCGGCCATTATTATAATGGGGCGATCACGGGCTAAATTCCAAGGAAGATGCTGGCAGTCTGCCTAAAGTCCAAAGCTCCAGCAGGCAGCCAGCTGGGCGGACCAATAAGGGTCCAGAACGTGTCCGGAGTCAGTCAACATGTGGCCCTACTGACAGCTTTCGGCGGAATCAATGTCACATGCGGCCCTACTTGACAGCTTTCGGCGGCTTGTCGGCTGGTGGAGAGATTCTGCCAGGCTGTGGTCAATGGCCCGTGATTCGCGGATCTTGTCTCGGCTCCTGCACGTGGTGCCAGTCTTAAGGTTCGGCCTTTGCCGACTGGATGGCCATCGGTGCTGATCGTCATGAGGCGATCGTCCCTAGATGGTCATCAGAGGTCGCCATTTGCCAGTTGTCGAGGGTCGGCATTGGTCGGTCACCAAGTGTCGGTCGGCAGATGCCGAGAGAGGTCGGTCACCAAGGGTCGATCGGCAGATGCCGAGAGAGGATCATCCGCTAGTCGATCGCCAGGAGTCGGTCACCGAGTACCGAGAGGCGATCGTATCTGAGGTCGATCGCTCGACACCGGGACTTGTCCTGGGACCTTCGGTTGGCCGATATAGCTTGTCCGCTGGGTTAAGGCTTGGCCTCCTGGTCACTGATCGGCAGATCTGCCTTGGCCGCTCGGCAGTGACTCGGTCGCCCGACCTCCTAGGCGATCGCCGGTCGGAAGGTGTTAATTCTTGACACAACAGTCCCGGACTTGAATGCTTTCGCGAGATGTTATTAATATGAATACTAGTGAGTACATATATTAATGTTAGAGTACAATTACAATGCGTGTAAAGACTCTAGTTATCTTAGCTAATGAGTGCTGAAGATTGCCGGAAGGACCAGAGTTGAAGCTCTGTGAGTTCTTGTTACAAAGATGATGAGTTCTCTGTATGGATTGCTTTTGGTGTCTTGTGTTCACGTTGTAAATTGTGTTTTTGTGTATGTCTTCGTGAATCGATTTCACCGTCAGTATGTGTGAATGGATCTTTCCGTGTGAATTAAGTTCTTTTTGTGTGAATGAAGTTTTTCGTCCTTTGGCCACTGCTGGAGGCCTTC
Source organism: Orobanche coerulescens (assembly GCA_033398695.1). Lineage (NCBI taxonomy): Eukaryota > Viridiplantae > Streptophyta > Magnoliopsida > Lamiales > Orobanchaceae > Orobanche > Orobanche coerulescens. The sequence continues at coordinate 105,696,339 of CM065805.1, read as the reverse complement.
TATTTATAGGAGGAGAGGTTGCTAGGTCCTCCCTGTCCATCGCGGGCGACCGCCATTTTCTATATTAGAATAAGGTGGGCGATCGTCTCATCACGTGGGACTGTTTCCTTAAAGTCCGCGGCTGCTGCTGGCAGCCATATGTGAGAGCCAATGAGAAGTCCGCACGCGTCTTGAGTCACTGTCTCGGGAGGACCAATTTTGCACCTTTCGACGGGTCTGTCGGTAGGTGCAAATGTGGTGACAGGCTGGGGTCAAAAGGCCTTATCCTGTGGCGCCTTTTGCGGATCTGCACGTGGGTCTTCACCCGAGATTCGGTCTTCGAAGACTTTTACGGGTGTCGGATTCATATGTGGCACAGGACGATTGTCTACAGTCGGACCTTAGGCGATCGCCAGATGCCAATAGACAATCGCCTTGGACGTCGACCGCTAGTTGCTTGCCCATCATCTGTCTTCTTTGGCTGGCTCTGGACCATTAGGCTGATCACCATCGAGGCGTATAAATCGCCGCACAACAATTGCCCCCCAGCTCGCTCCGATGTTGAAGACGTGGGGTGAGGTGGCACTGTTGGCGATCGCCTGGTTTAGACGATTAACTCATCTGTTTGTGACAAGGACGATCGTCGCCTGGACGAACTGATTTCGAATCCGGACGATCTCCTTATGCATTGGAAATAGCGGGAAGTGGAGGCGGGCTCTCGAAACGTTGCAGGGATACGCGTCGCGCTCCCGTTGGGGGAGTCCGACGGTTTTTGTCAGACTTGTCGCCTGGCGTGCCCTCGAAACGACGTGTACGCAGGTTTTGAGGACTGCATTTAATGTGTCCCCCCACCCCCGATGGTTGCACTTCAGCCCCCGGGATTCTGCCTATTTGCACAGAGGTCCCTGCACTCGCCTATAAAAGGGCTAGGGCTACTACAGATTAGATCTTTATGCGCCCTTGCCTTTAGACGAAGACTCTGTCGAAATTCTTTGAAGCTTCTTGCGCCGATCGACTTTCTTTCTAGGTAAGAACAAAAATTCTCTCCCCCCTTTTCTCTTCGAAACATGTCTAGAGGAGGATCCAAAGCGTATGAGGCTGGTAGCTCTTCTGCCGCCGCGACTTCGCCTGCCCGGGAAGAAACCTCCGTGGTTCTTCACATGGAGACGACCGTCGAGGCCATTCGTGCGGGAATCGCACCCGCGAAGGTTGAAGAGCTCTTCAATGAGGCCGACTCGGCGAGATCGGCGGTGGCAGCGGGGTTGCCGGTGGATGAGGATGAAGCAGTGAGGCTGTACTGGGAGCAGAACAGCGTGTTTGGCCGGGCCTTTTTGGAGTTCGCCGGTTTTATGGAGGGTATTGCCGGACCATGTCCTCAGTTTGACTTCGGAGCATACTCGGTCGCCCACCCCTATGAGCCAGTGAAGCGGACGTCATTCCAGGCCGCGGACTGTTCCCCGTGGACGCTCGGTCAGATCCGGAGTTCGGCGACCAGGAAGGACTTGAGTCGCTGGAGGGCGAAATTCCTTTTCCGTTCTGACGTTCCATTGTATGTGCCCTCGGAGAACGAACGCGCCGACCAACCTCCCGAGGGTATGGTCGCTGTCAACGAACTGATCATGGAGGCCGGTTTGCGATTCCCATTTCCGTTCGCCGTGTCATACTTGCTGGCCCCCTGGAATGTGGCGCCGCTCCAATTGACGCCGAACGCCTGGCTGCAGATTATCAGTACCTTGACACTTTTTGGTGGTCATCGGTTGTTCCGTCTACCTTCTGCGATGGAAATGAACTATCTCTTCAAGCTGACTGCGCAGAAGGGATCGGTTGGCGGCTACCACATTCAGGGTCGCATGGGTAGGGTGGTCCTCGGGGTGCCGAACAAAGTTCGGGGCGACCTGGAAAAATGGTGCTGGGTCGGCGGAGCGTGGAGGTCGGCGTCAAGCGATAAGCCAGGGGCTGAGTTGGATATCCCTACCAGTTTTCGAGAGAGGAATCCGAGTAAGAGTTTTAACTCTCCCTTTGTTCGGATACATCTTGAACTAATCTAATTTGGTTTCCTTTTTGGAGGCTCCCTTCCAGCGATCGGTGACCTTCCTTTTGACTTCTTCATCGTCTGGGAGCGAATCCGCGGTCTGCCGGACAACTACCTCGACGTTCGCACAGTCAACAACGAAGCTCATTGGTTGGGCGCTCGATTGTTTCGCTTCCCTCGCTACCTAAAGGTTCCAGGTATGAACTTTTACTTCCTCTTTTCTGCTTGACGATCGTCTGATTGAGATACATGTCTAACTTGGACGAATTTCTTCTTTGACAGATATCCACTTTCCCCGCTACTCCGAGCCCCCGAGAGAGATTTTAATATCGAACCCCTGTCTTTTGGGTCGTCTCCACCAAGGAAAAAAGACGGGTCGTGCCCCTGCAACGACGTCCCGTCCTATCCCCGAGGAGAGACCTATTATAGTGCCGGTCGTCGAGCCGGAGGCTCGGGATGAGGAGCAGCTCCAGCGCAATCGCAAGAGGCGGAGGCCGGAGGAGCCCCTGCCCACTGTTGCTGCGGAGGCGTCCCTTGTGGTTCCGCCGGTTGCCGCGCCACCTATCTCCGCTGTTCCCATGGCGGGGGGGGGGGGGGGTATTCGGCCTCAACGGCCTTCCTGAAGACTGCGGCGATCGCTGAAGCCGAGACTGCGCGGGGCAAGCCCTATTTCGGCCGCAACCCCGAGTTGGTTGTGAGGTAAGACTGGTTTGATTTTTCTGAGATAAGCTACTTGTGTAGGGTGCATACTAACTCTTCATTTTTTGTTGCAGGGTCCGCCTTGCCGATCCGAACACCTCGCCGATGGTGCTGGATTTCCTGGCTAGCAAGTCCCCGCGCGAGCCTATCGACGTCCCTTCCTACGTCTCCCGGGCCATCTCTTCTCTTCCTAAGGCTTGGACGACCGACCTGGATGCGATTGCGCGCCGGCGGTCTGGAGATGCCATGCAGGCGACACTCGCCATGACCCTCCAAGCGGCGACGATGGCCGCTCAAGCTGTTAAAGATTATGAGGGGCGACCCTCTACTGCTCGCCTCCATTCGGATCTTGAGGCTGCTCGGAACCATAATGCCGAGTTTGCCGACCGGATCGTGTCCATGGAGAAGGAATATACTGAGACGGTCAAACGGGCCAAACAAGATCTTGACCGGATGAGGCAGGAGCTTGACCGGTCCCGGGCGGTGGTCGATCGGTTTCGCGATCAGATAAAGGATGCTCGTCAGTTGCATGCGGCCTCGCAGGAGGAGGTGACCGGGCTGAAGGCGGTGGTGGACCGTCTAAACGGAGAGCTAGAGAAAATGAAGGGGGAATTGTCTACCAAGGTAGCCGAGCTCGCGGATGCGGACAAGACGGCCGCGGGGCTGAAGGAGCAGTTAAGGCGATCGAGACCGATCCCTACCTCAACGTGGAGTACGTCGGCGAGTTCGCATATTACATGGCTTACGCCGACGCTATCCGTGCTGCCAAGAAGGTTGGGCTCGAGGTCGGCCCTCTGATGGAAACCTTCAAAGCCTACGTGCTTGAGCATCATTTGCAGCCGGACTTCTCTCTGCCGATCCTCGACCTCACCGACCTAGGGATCGATCTGAGCTGGTATCCGTTGTCGGATAAACTTGTTTATCCTGAAGCCGGTGAGGAAGCGCGCGTCGATCCGCCTGCTGGAGGCGAAGGCCAGTCGGGGGTGGCCTGAGTGAGGCCGCAGTCACTTTGTTTTACTTTCCTCGTAATTTCCAGTTTCTCCTTGTATTGCCTTCGGGCGTGTATGTACAAACATTTCAATGGAATAAAATACTTCTTTTTGCATCTAACTCTTTATTTGTACGATCGCCTCTTTGAATGTTTGCATACGAATTTACACAAGTGTTTACACAATCGCACCTGATGCCTTGTTTGTATGATCGTCTGTCTGAATGTTCCGCATCACTTTGACTTTGCACAATTGTCTAAATAGATTGGTACACTTGAAAATTCTTACTTGTCAATTTCTTGAACAAAACCGATCGTCATGTGTGTGTTTGAACAAAGCTGATCGTGTATGGTTCCTTCCTCCCGATCGCATGTATGAATAGCTCCACTTTGCCCCTTGTTTTTGTTTACTTAGCGTAAGTAAGGGAACGAAAATAATATGTTTGGTGTGCTATCTTTAGTTTGTTTCTTGCGATCTTCAGTTTTGCTGATTCCTCGAGGGAGGCCGATTGTTTCGACCTTGAGGAACCGTGCACGGTCGCGGAGTTTGATGGACCGACCTCCATAACCGTGTCTTTATGTGCGAGGGAGATTCCACCTGCAGGTCTGTCTCGCGACTCACTTTAATGTGAGGGCCCTCCGTTAGGCTGCGCCCGCCTTGTATTTAAACGAAGGGCGAGCGGTCTTGGTATGGGGGAGTCCTTGCACGGGGCGTCGTCGGTTTAATCGACTCCACATCCGTGGCTTGTTAGCACTTTTCTACCTCGGATCGCCATGTTAGATGGCAATCCTCGACGGTATACGTTGTGTCGGGGGTAGGGATGCGTCGCCTTGTCTGGGTCCATCATGTTAGATGATGTACCTTTGAGGGCGAGCGAGTCCACAGATTTGTTTGGAGGGTCCTTCGGCTACGCCCGCCTCGTATTTAAATGAAAGGCGAGCGATCGCAGCCCAAAGGAACCTTGCATGGACGAAGTTGTCGATTCCATCGACCTCCAGGACCATGGCTGCACTTTTCTACCTCGGATCGCCATGTTGAATGACGATCCTCGACGGTATACGTTGTGCTTGGAGGGGCGATCGCTTGCATAGGTCTGTTAGGTTAGATGTCGACCTCTTGGGGGCGAGCGAGCCGTCCTCTTTTTTATTTGTTTGTTTTATCGAGGCGAATCACATGTAGGGGATCGGAAAATCTCATTAAACTCTTTATACATTGGGTAACTGAATACAGAGTTTTTACTGGTAGTATTTCTTCAAATGTACGGCGTTCCAGGGATATTGGTCTGGAGTGCCGTCCGGGTGTTGGAGTTCGTGGGCTCCTCTGGCCAGCCATTTAGATATCCTGAAGGGGCCTTCCCAATTCGGGCCAAATACTCCCGTGTGATTCTGGATCTTTTTGAGGACTAGGTCGCCCACTTGGAATCATCTTTCCTTGACCTTCGAATTGAAGAACTTCTCGGATCTCCTTTTGTGGATTGCATTCTTCATTTCCGAGGTCAGTCGCCGTTCTTCGAGCATGTCCAAGTCGATCGGTCGGGCTACATCATTGTCCGTCGTTATTTCCTGTTCAATTCGGTGGCTGAGGACGGCGATCTCCGAAGGGATCACTGCTTCTGTTCCGAAGGCGAGGGAAAATGGTGTTTCGTCGGTTGAGTTTCGGGTCGTCGTTCGGTAGGACCACAAAACATCCGGAAGCTCGCTCGTCTATCGTCCTTGTTTGGATTCGAGTCGTGCTTTGATCGTGTGTTTGAGGATCTTGTTTACAGCCTCTACCTGCCCGTTCGTCTGAGGGTGGTAGGGGGCCGAGAACAACTTTCTGATTCCCTATTTCTCGCAGAATTGCATGACTTCCAAGCCGTCGAACTGCTTTCCGTTGTCGGAGATGATAGCCTAGGGTAGAACGAACCGGCATATGATTTTTTTCCAAATGAACTTGATTACTTGTTCTTGGTCGACCTTGTTGAGTGGCTCGACCTCAGCCCATTTTGTGAAATAATCGACCCCCACGATGGCAAATTTACATCCCCTGGCGCCGTTGGCAAGGGTCCGATGAGGTCGATGCCCCATTGGGCGAACGGCCATGGACTGTACATAGATGTGAGCTGTTCGGGGGAGAGCTTGATGTTTGGGCCCATCAATTGACATCTGTGACACGATCGGGCGTAGGCGATCGCGTCTTTTTGTAGTGTAGGCCAGAAAAAACATTGCATGGTCATTTTGTGGATGAGAGCTCGCCCTCCAGCATGGTTTCCACAGATCCCGTCATGGATCTCGGCTAAAACGAGTCAGCCTTCCTCCGGCGTAATGCACTTGAGGAGGGGAAGACTGAAAGCTCGCTTGTAAAGCCGGTCATCCAATAGGGTGTATCTGGTTGCACGGAGCTGAAGTTGGCGGGCTTTGATACGATCGGCGGGGACAGTCCCGTCTTTCAAGTATTTAATAAACGGAGTCATCCAGTTCTCTTCGGAGATGGTAACCATGGTAACCAGGCTTCTGTCGATCGCCGGCTTCGTTGATTTCGTGATTTGGATGTTAGAGAAATCGGCCGCCCCATCTGACGACGCTAGTTTGGACAGGGCATCGGCCTGGGAGTTGTGCTCTCTCGGGACTTGTTTGATCAACACTTCTTCAAACTTCGTGCACATTTCGGCGACCAGTTCTTGGTATTTGATCATTTGTTCGTCGCGCGCCTCATATTCTCCCTTGACTTGGTTCACGACCAAGAGGGAGTCCATGAAAATGTGGAGACGGCAAACATCCAGGGCGAGTGCTAGATCAAGCCCGCCTACCAAGGCTTCGTACTCGGCCTCATTGTTGGTCGCACGAAACCCGAAGCGCACAGCATTTGTGAAACTTTGGCCGTCGGGGCTGATGAGGACAATTCCTGCCCCTGCTCGCGAGTTGGTCACCGAGCCATCCACGTACAACTTCCAAGCAGGGCGGCCTACCTGGGTCGGACTGGGTGGGAATGTTAATTCCACCACGAAGTCCGCCAGAGCTTGGCCTTTGATCGCCGTGCAAGGAGCGTATGTGATACCGTATTGGGCGATCTCCAGTGACCACTTGAGGAGTTGCCCGTTGGTGTCGGGTCGGTGCAGAACTTGCCTTAAGGGGAGAGTCGTCAGAACCTCCACCTGATGTTCGGAGAAGTAGGCCCTTAGCTTGCCAACACTCATGACTAGAGCGTAGGCGATCTTCTCCAGAGGCGTGTAACGCGTTTCCGCATCATGGAGCGCTTGGCTAACGAAGTAGATCGGTAAGTGTGCTTGCCCTTCTGCTCGCACTAAAACAGCACTCAGCGCGACCTCCGAGGCCGCCAGGTAAAAGAATAGCTTTTCGTCGGGGATCGGCTTCGCCAAGATTTGGGGGTTAGACAGATACTCCTTGATTTTGGCGAATGCTATTTGACTCTCCTTTGTCCATGAAAACTTCTTGTTCTTTATGGTCGTGAAGAATGGCTTGCTTTTATCTCTGAGCCGAGATTTAAAACGGTTAAGGGCAGCTAGACAACCTGTGAGGCGTTGCACCTGTTTGACATTTCGTGGTTCCTGCATGTCGAGGATCGCCTGGATCTTGGTGGGGTTTGCCTCTATCCCTCTTTGGTTCACGATGTGCCCCAGGAACTTTCCGGAGCTTACCACGAAGTTGCATTTCTTGGGGTTCATCTTCATATTGAACTTCTCGAGGATGGCGAACGTCTCGGCAAGGTCATTGAGGTGATCTTCCTTTTTGAGGCTCTTGACTACGATGTCGTCAATGTAGACCTCCATGGTCTTGCCGATCTGATTGGCGAACATCCCGTTGACTAGCCGTTGGTAGGTCGCCCCTGCATTCTTCAGACCGAATGGTATTCGGACCCAAAAGTACACGTCTTTTTCCGTGTGGAACGACGTGTGTTTTATGTCTTTCTCCGCCATTGGGATCTGATGGTACCCGGCGAAGGCATCCATGAACGACATCATTTCGCAACCTGCCGTGCTATCGACCAAGTGGTTAATATGAGGCATCAGAAAGTGGTCTTTTGGACATGCCGCATTGAGGTCGGTGAAGTCGATGCATAACCTCCAGGTGTTGCTCGGCTTTTTGACGAGCACCGCGTTGGCTACCCACTGAGGCTCGTCTGTAGCTACTCCAATTAGTTTATTGTCGAGTAGCTTTTTGACTTCTATGTCGAGCGTTGCGTACTTCTCAGGACCGAATTTTCTACGTTTCTGGTGAACAGGCTTCCTTGCCGGGTCGATCTTTAGATAGTGGCAAGCGTGTTCAGGACTTATGCTGACCATATCTTGATGCAACCAGGCAAAGACTCCGATGTTCTTACGTAGTAAACTGATCAGATCCTCCTTTAACTCGAGGTCGACGCTTGTGCCGATCTGTACTTCCCATTCCGGGCGAGCCGGATCTATCGTTATACTTTCTAACTCTTCAGTGGGGACGGTTGCTTCTCGCTTGGAACGATTTCCGTACTCGATCCTTGGATCGATGTCGAGGCTTGGCATGAAACCGATCCTTGGCTCGATGTCGTCCGTCAATCGATGTGAGATGCCGTCCTCTGAGTCGGGCTGGTACGAGGTGCTTGGCTCGTTGATCTCCATCGGTTGATTGTCGATCGTCTCTATGTTATAAATAGTATGGGAAGTGTTGAAAGAAGTTACGACACATGAGTAATTCAAACATTTCTTAACCATTAGTTGGTCTCCTTTTACAGTACCGACCGTCCCATCGGTAGTGGGGAATTTGATGTAGTAAAAGAAAGAAGAGGCGATCGCCTCGAAGGTTTCTAGAAATGGGCGACCTAGGAACCCATTATAGATGCTGGGCCTCTCTATGATTACAAAATTGAGGTTCCTAGTAATCCTAACCTTGGGATCGTAATAACATATTAGCTCGACAGAGAGCTTGATCCTTCCATAGGCTTGGACTGTGCTGTCGCCGAACCCTTGGAGCACGGTGTCAAATGGCTTGATGAACTTGGTCAGGTTGCCGAGCTGGTCAAGAGCAGATTTGAATATGATATTGCAAAAGCTCCCATTGTCAACCAGTACGCGATCGACCATTTTCCCAAGGATATATGCAGAGATTACCAACGCATCCTCTTTGGGGCACTTCACTCCCTCCCTATCCTTGTTGGAGAAAGTGATGAGCGCGTCTTTGGAAATGGTCGGCTCTGGGGGTACCACGACATGGACCCCGGCGAACGCCCTCAATTCGGCCTTCCGCTTTCTGTTCGACATGGTGCAAATCGGGGAAATCCCTCCAAGGTTTCCACCTCCCGCCTCAAGCATATTGATCCGACCGCTAGGGTTGATCGGAGGGATTGATTCGTCAGAGTACTCCGGCTCATTCTGCTCGATCCTGGCGACCGAATTGGGAGGGATTCCGTCATTCTACCGGCGCTCGCGCCCCCCGGTCCTCTCTGCTCGGGGCTCTGGATTGGTAACCAAGTTATCCAATTTGCCTTCCTCAAACAGTTTCCAGAGTTGTCTGAGGAGGTCGCGGCACTGGCTGGTGTTGTGGCCGAGACTCTTGTGGTAGGCACAAAATTTGCTACGGTCTAGATGACCGTTGTCCCTCATCGGCTTTGGTTTGCTAAGCCACTCGCGCCCCTTGGTGGCATTGAAAATGTGGGCCGGAGATAGATTGAGGTTGCATAGGAGGTGAACCTCCACATCCTCGAAGGCTTTGAATTCGCCGGGCGGCTTCGCGATCGCCTTTCTGGGCTTGACGACCGCCTTTCTCGGGATGGAAGTTGGCGCCTTTCCTTCCCCGGCAGATCCCTCGCCTAAGCAAAGAGTGAACATCCTCTGCCTAGCCAGAAATCAGCGGCCCTGACGTGGAAGATCGCGTAGGTCAGGGGGATGTCCTTCGTAAGGTGCCTGAACATGGGCGAATGGCCATAGAATCCCCCTAAGACCGAATAGAGAGCGAGTTCGTCGCTAATGGGCTCGCCGGTGAGGACTATTTCGTCCACCCGGTCGATGTAGTCTTCATCGGGCTCGTTCTTCCCCTGCCTGATTTTCATCATGTGGTGGGGGCCTTCTGGCCGAGCAACTTTGGCGGTGAAATACGACGTGAAGTCGTTCGCCAGCTTCTTAAAACAGTTGATCGAGCGCGGTGGCAGTGAGATGTATCACCTATGTGCAAGATCGCCCAATGTTAATGGGAACATTCGGCACTTCGTCGCGTCTGATGCCCCACAACCGGTCATGTAAATCCGGAACTTGCTTAAATGGGTTTCAGGATCCGATCTCCCCTCATATAGAGGTGTTTGAGGAGGAGAGATCTTCGGTTGAACGGGTGCGAGCTCGATCTGGGCCGCGAGTGGCTCACTCGGTCCGGCGATCGATCTCTTGGCGCCTGGCCCAGTTTCTAGGAGCGCCTTCATTTCGTCGAGCTGGCGTTGCATGGCGGCCATCGCCGTAGCCTGACTGCTCGCGGATTGGCTTTCAGAGCAGGAGCCGAGGCGATCGTGTACCGATCTTCTGGCCCCGTGGTAGGTGACAAGTTCTCCGCCACCGAGCTCAATTCTTGGGCGAGTGGGAGCCCGTTGGCCGGCCTGTCTTCTAGGAGTCGGGTATGCCGAACTTTTGGTGACGGATTCGGACTCCGATGTCTCCCGGCTGGGGCCCGAGTGCCCTGGTCGCCATGAGGGATCACTCCCTAGGCGGATGAAGACGGAATCATCCCGCCTTACGAGCGCCTTTTCCTGTGGCTCGGGGCTTTCCGATGATTTCTCGACGTATAGCCCCTTGAGCTTCCGCTTGCCCGCACGGCGGATGGCTGAGGGAGTAATGGTGGGCGAGTCGCACACCCTCTGTCGCTCCCTGAGGATGGTTATAGCCTCCTTGATCTGTTCCACGGTTTGGAACTGATCGAGTGAGAGGCTGGGACCGTCCCTCGGGGGCGGGAGTGAGAGCCTAGCGTCGTCGCGGTCGCCTTCTCCCGTAGGTTGGGATTCGGTCTGGGCCAGAATAAGATGTCCGGCAGATCGCAGGGTGGCTCTTATTGAGGTCGTGGCAGATGTCATGATTCTGAAGGTTTTTTCTTTGAAGAACAGCGAGTGTTTCTTCAAGTATATGCCTCGGAGAACAGTGAGTGCTCTTCGAGATGGTCGGGATAAAAATGAAGGTTAAGACCCCTTCCTCTAGCGCCAATTGTTGTTACCCAAAATAATATCCGGAGATGATATTGCTGGAATGATCGAGTAACAAACAAATTGCGAGAGCACGTCCGTGAGGAAATAAATAACACAAGATTTGCCGGGGTTGTTAGTCTCGGGCTTGAATGCTCTCGCGAGATGTTATTAATATGAATACTAGTGAGTACAGATATTAATGTTAGAGTACAATTACAATGAGTGTAAAGACTCTAGTTATCTTTGTTGGGATTCAGTGCCTAAAACGAAGGCCCAGCGGAAGCGGTAAAACGAAAATGAATTCGATCCGAATCCCTACGAGGATCGATCGAGCTACGTATATACGAATATATAAACGAAAAGCAAGAGTCATAAGAAACTAACCCTCGAAGTCCGTTGATTAAATGGTAACCTTCTCTTGAGCTATTCCCCAAGCTTTTGTTTGATCTCTACGAGTTTAATCCGCTCCAAGCCCTTGAACGATCCAACGCCGAAAGCACCGCATCTCTACTTGCCACGGGTTACGGCTAGAATCAAGTGATGAAGCTTTTATTACTACACTCTAAGTGTATAATTTATCTCTCAATTTCATCTCTTGATATTTTTTCTCTAAGAAAAACTCTGAAGAACAATATGAAGAAGTTTTTCTCTCTCCCTTGAAAGCCTTATCTCACGTTGGAAATCAATTATGTGAGGGGAGAGATTGTCTTCTTTTTATTCTTCTCACTTTTTGACCAAATCACCTAATATCATATATAATATGATATTGTCCCCTTGGTGGCCATATGTCTTCCACCTAACAAGGAGAAGACCAAGACCAAGGGAGGGGTTAGGTATAGGGCGGCCATCTAGAAGGAGCCGAGACGAGTTCGGTTCGTTTCAGACTCCCGTGAGTCCAAACAGATAAACTCTGATTCCGTTCCGATGTATTTATATCAATTAATTAATCCAATTAATTAATCATATCAAATACATTATAACATAATTAATTTCTCCAAGAAATAATTATATTCATGAATTAAATTAATGACCCAGTAATATATTTAATTCATTAGGCCGTAAATTAATTTATCCAATAAATCAATTTAGACATCCAATGTCCCAAAATCAATTAGACATCCAATGTCCAATAAATTAGATATCCAATATCTAATATTTATAATGAGAGATTAAGCTCGATTCATTCCGTCGTCAATTCTAATGCGCGACTCGGTAGATCCGTCTCAGTCAGCAATGGGAGGAACCAAAGAGTAGTAGCACCACCTAGCCAGCCTGGTGGCCTACACTGTACCCCGACTGAGAACGAATGACTGAGATCATTCAAGAACCATTTTGTCGTGAATACCAGTAAACGTATAAACCCTTCTTTCAAATGTCCCGATCAAGTTATGGGGTCACGGTCAGTCAAACCCCATATGTACTTGATGCTATGCATGCGTTAATGCAAACCGAGATCATCGAGCTCTCGTGTATCTAATACAGCTAGCTCCAATGCTTTGGCCAAAGACTTATGATCTCATCTGCCAATAACCGCATAGGACATATAACCCGCTCACTAACGGGAGAAAAAATTCTATCTTTGTTGGCCACTTAAGTATACTGGATACAGTTTGGAAAAGTAGTTTAAACAACAAACTGTACGGAATCTAAATCTGAGTGCGTAGTGGAAGTCTTGGATACAGTTAGTTGCCGTGGATACAGCAACGAAGTATTTGGTGTATACTTAATATATCACAGTAATTTCAAACAGTAAAAGCTGAAGGTAAGTGACACAGTAATTTAAGTGGTTCGAGGTAAACCCCTCTACGTCCACTGGTCCTCCACACAGGAGTAAAAAGTTTATTATATAATTACTGCGTACACAACTACGTAATTATAAACAAACCTATCCTTGTATCGTTCACACAGATTGATACAAAGAAAGTCACTTTCAACCGTTCACACAGATTGGTTAAAGCTTCCTTCTTGACTAGCTTCTTCACACACAGTTCCAAAGCTTCGTCCTTATTCGTCCCACACAGGTCAGAATAACTTGTTGAGTTCACACAGAGCTCGGTTTTTACACAGAGGTAAAAGGTAGGTAACCAGGTAAGAACAGCAGCTTTTGAATATCAAGATCTGATGATGGCTGTTCTTGATGTTTGAGCACTGTATATCTCTTTCGTTCTTAACTTGCGATATACTTTGGAGATATGTTTGCTCAGATGATAACTTTGATAGCTTTGAGAGTTAGGTTACTTGGAGTAACTGATCTTCAATGTCTTCAAGGATATATATAGTCTCTGAAGAAAGTATCCGTTGAGATATCCGTTTGAATAAGATTTCCTTCAACGGGAATATGACATGATCCGGATTTCGCGGGATTCTGAAGATCTGAAGACTGACAGTATTTAAATACTTTATCCTTGAGTATTTAAATACTTCTTTGTTCAACGGAACTTGACTTGTGTTCTTTCTTGTCCTTTTGTGAACTGTATGGAAGATGACTGTATTTAGAGCATCGAGACAGTTTCCATACTTGATCTTTTACAAGTCTTCTTGCTGTACTGACGAGCTTCACTTATGCTGATTCGAGGCGGGTCTTCGATATAGGATAAAGCCTTGAAGCCTCGATACAGTTTTACTTTACTGTATTTGGCATATATGTCAAAACCTTCTCAATAACAAATAACAATCGATACAGGGATCGGGTATCCCGGCTAATTCGATACAGGGTGTTTGTTTTTCCTAACAATCTTGGTATTCAGTAGGACCTGCTACTTGCCCGTCAAGATGCAGGTCGAGGTTGACCCCCGCCTTCTGGTTTACAAGGTCGAAGTACTCTAATGAAAATCTTGACGTCACAAGCACATCCCTACTAAATCCTCAATTCGAAGGTTCACGAATACCTATCACAACCTTTCGATTCCGTCATTGACTGTCCCGGAGTGAAATCCGTGTGACGAATCAAGGGTGAGTCGGTTCGAGTATACTAATCCAATTAGCATACCTATAACGTGTGCTCCACTAACCATTAGTGTTCGACAGGCACTCTCCATGTCAAAGAACACGTTATACAAGTCTTCACATAAACTTAACGCCCAGTCAAGTTTCATCGACTTGCGAACGATTAAGTATTTGAGCTATAACCTTTCCAGTGCCGACCCCCTTATCCAATAAGGAGTGGCACGTTTTGCTCTCAAATGCATGGACTAGTTTCTATATATTTATTTACGAGTTAGGAATGCCAGTAACTACCAGTAAATAAAGAAACATTCATTTGCCTTATATAAATGGTTTACATATTTTCAAGTACAATGCCCTCACTCAACAACCTCTGAGTGGCATTCGAGGGCATACTCCTAACAATCTCCCACTTGCACTCAATGCCACACACTATGGTATCTAATACCCATGTTCTCCAGATGACGCTCCAAGCTAGTCTGAGAAAGTGGCTTGGTCAGTGGATCGGCGACGTTGTCGGCCGAGTCTACTCTGGCAGACAATGTATCCCTTGCGAACAAATTCTCTTACGATATGATACTTCCTCTCAATATGTTTGGTCTTGTTGTGAAACCTCGGCTCCTTGGCTGCGCTACGGCTCGTCGTTGTCGCAAAGACAAATGAACAGCAAATTTCAAAGACATGGTATCATTTGAAGTTCTCCTAAACTTCTTAATCCGTAACCCTTCCTTGAAGCCTCCGAGGCCGCTTGATACTCACCTGGCAGTGGAATCGAATCGCGCTTTGCTTGGCGCTACGCCAAGATATCGCTCCTCCATTAAAAGTAAATATGTAGCAGTAGACATCGAGTCGCCTTCGAGTCCTTGGAAGTCCGAATCGGTGATTCCCACCACATCCAAATCTCCACCGCCATACATCGAACCATATCTCTAGTCCTTCTCAAGTACTTGAGAACGTTCTTACTGGCACCCAATGTTCCCTACCCGGGTTTGCTCGAAACCTACTCACCACGCTTACGGCATGCGCAATGTCGTCTCGTACAACATAGCATACATAAGGCTACCCACGGCCGAAGCATATGGTATATTACTCATTTCCTTTCGTTGTTCCTCACTTTGAGGACACATCTTCAAGGAGAGTTTTATTCCATGTTGCATCGGTAGGAACCCTCTTTTAGAATCATCCATCTTAAATCGCTTTAAGATTTTATCTATATAGAGGGCTTGGGAAAGACCTATTGTTCTCTTCGCTCTATCCCGATAGAGTCGAATACCAAGAATATAGGTAGCTTCTCCCAAGTCTTTCATGGATAAATTACTCGAAAGCCAAGCTTTCACAGAACTGAGCATTCCCACATCATTTCCTATTAGTAGAATGTCATCTACATATAGTACTAAGAATGCGATCTTGCTCCCACTAACCTTCTTGTATACACAAGGTTCCTCTTCATTTTGCACGAAGTCAAACTCTTTGACTGCTTCATCAAAACGAAGGTTCCAACTACGCGACGCTTGCTTCAGTCCATAAATGGAACGCTGAAGCTTGCACACTTTCTGAATATCGACTTCGGACACAAAGCCTTTAGGCTGCTCCATATAGATTTCCTCCTCGAGGAATCCATTAAGGAAAGCCGTCTTTACGTCCATTTGCCATATCTCATAATCGTGGTAGGCGGCTATAGCAAGCATCATGCGAATAGACTTGATCATGGCTACGGGCGAGAAGGTATCGTGGTAATCGATCCCTTCCTTTTGGGTATAACCCTTTGCCACAAGCCTGGCCTTATAGGCATCAACCTTGCCATCAACATCAGTATTTCTCTTGTAGATCCACTTATTCCCAATGGGAACTATGCTCTTGGGGCGGTCTGCTAGAGTCCAGACCTGATTTACATGCATCGAGTCTATCTTAGCTTCCATAGCTTCACGCCATTTCGCGGAGTCTACATCCACCATCGCTTGGTCATAGGTCATCGGGTCAGTCTCTTGGCTATCACTTGGAACCTCATGGAGACCCAGCTCCTCCAAGTGCACAAGCCCATACCTCTCACGTAAATGAGACACCCTACTAGACCTACGAGGTGGTTGTACTTGTGTTTCAGAAAGTTCGTTCCAGTTTCTTGCACAGGTGTCTCTCTAGTAGTTTCATTGTATTCTTCTAAAGAAATACTTCTACCTGCTCCGCCTTCCTGAATGAACTCATCTTCCAGGAAGTGTGCTTGTAAAGCAACAACGATCCTTCGATCTTCGGGCATGTAGAATAGATATCCCATCGTCCTGCACGGAATCCAATGAAACGTCCCTTCGCAGACCTAGCTTCCAACTTTTCCACCTTAGTCTTCTTGACATAAGCGGGACATCCCCAAATCCTAATATGATTAAGACTTGGTTTCCTTCCTTCCCACATCTCATGTGGAGTTTTAGGAACGGATTTGGAAGGACATCTGTTCAAGATATACGCGGCAGTCCGGAGTGCATACCCCCACAGGTAAATCGGCAAGTCAGTGTAGCCCAGCATGGAACGGACCATGTTCAACAGGGTCCGATTCCTTCTTTCTGACACACCATTTAACTGAGGAGTACCTGGAAGTGTTAGTTGTGAAACTATTCCATGTTCTTTAATGAACTCGTCAAACTCCGTACTCATATACTCGCCACCTCGGTCCGACCGAAGTGCTTTGATATGATTACCAGTTTGTTTCTCGACTAGGGCCTTGAATTCCTGAAATTTCTCAAAGGCCTCGGATTTATGTTTCATTAAGTATACATAACCATACCTAGTATGATCATCTGTAAACGTAATGAAATATTGATATCCGTCACGTCCTGCTTCCAAAGCACCACAAACATCAGTATGGATTAATCCCAGTTTATCAGCGGCTCTTTCAAAAGTCCCTGTGAAGGGGGACTTAGTCATTTTGCCTTTAAGGCAAGATTCACAAGTAGGAAAGGGATCCGATTCCAATGGACCCATAAGTCCATCTTTTTCTATCTTGTAAACCTTGGTCTGACCAACATGGCCAAGTCTAAGATGCCATTTCAAAACTTGATTGGTTTCATCCCTACCACGTTTTCTAGTCATAGTATTCACAACTACTTTGTTGCTGAGATTTAGATGATACAATCCATTCAACAATGTAGCAGTACCCACTAGTTTATTTCTAAAATAAATTTTGCAGGAACCATCACCAATGAAAAATGAAAAGCCTTATCGGTCAATGACCAAAATGGATACAATGTTTTTGTGCCCCATGGGCAAAACAAGTACATCTTCTAAAGTCAAAACAAAGCCGGATTCTAAACCCAAAAGAAGTGATCCTATGTCGGTCGTCTCGACACTATGCCCGCTTCCGACTGTGATCATAACTTCTACAGCTCCAAGCTTCCTACTTTGTTCCAGATCCTGATTCACGGTACAAATATGAGAACTAGCACCGTAATCCAAAGATTCAGAAGTAGAAAATACAGAGCGTAACAATTTGTTTCCAAAACTAAAAGTTCTCAGACCAAGTGCCATGAAGAATCGGACAGTCTCTAGCCCAAAGGGCCCACTCACCGCACTTGAGACAAGCATCCTTCTTCTTCTTGTTCTTTGGAACCATCGGGGCCTTGCCCTTACCCTTAAGGTCCTTAGCTTGTGGTCCAGTCCGCTTCTTGGTATTTTTCTTCTTATTCTTAGACTTCCGAAGTCCAGAAGAAATCACAAGTGCAGATTCCTTCATCCGTGGGGTCTTCATCTGAGACTGAGCGGTCATCAGTTTGTTCATTAGCCCAGCTAAGTTACATGCAATCTCATTGCAGTTGAAGTTCATAACAAACTGTGAGAAGGAATCAGGGAGAGACTGTAGGATAAGGTCGGTTTGGAGAGAAGTATCCATTTTAAAATCAAGAGCCTCCAATCTCTCGATCATGGATATCATTTTGAGGACGTGTTCCCCAACCTTCTCACCTTCCTTCATCCTTGCACCGAACAGTTGCTTGGATATCTCATATCTAATGCTTCTGTGCTCACCATAAAGCTCGGTTAAGTGAGATAGAATCGCCAGCGAAGTCATTTTCTCATGAGCTCTCTGAAGCTCATTAGACATGGAAGCCATCATATAAGCACAGACTTTCACATCATCCTTAACCCACTTTTCGTGGTTTTCAATCTCTTCCTGATTGGCTCGGGTCCGCACACGAGGCGCCGGAATGTCCGTCTCCAAGACGTATCCTAGTGCCTCTATACTGAGGACAATCATCATATTGCGGAGCCAATCCACAAAGTTAGGTCCCATTAAGGTGTTCTTTTGAAGCGAGTGCGAGTGGATTCATTGTCATATTGAGATTTAAGTCTGCATTAAGTACGATAGATTAATTAGTGACTCATTCAATTATGTTCTGAGTATAGAATTAAGGTCTTTTCTATTCTTGTTACCCAGCTCCCACTATTTTTATCGGAATAACACACTCCCATGTGAAATCCGGAAGTATCGTCGCTCTACTTCATAGTGGTGATTGAGTTCTTTATAAATCTTAATAGAGGGCAACCGAACAGGTTTCTAGTCTATTAATTTTCATTAACTGGTGTCCAACACCAACCCATCTAATGGATGATTCGATCTTCTTTTTCCCCTTGTTCACTCCCCTCAACCTATACGGTTTCTATGGTTCGTGAACAAGTTAAGTTTATACCATCGACGCAAATCAGTTTCACAATTGAATCTTATCCGGCAACCTATCAGGTTTCTAGGGATAAAATTTGCTCCAACCGAAGGCATCCATTGCGCTCCCGGTAATTTATTCGTCCTCCCCAAACGACTACCCCGATAACTCGGAAGCATAGCACATCCGGTTTGGATTTTAATTTCCCGAAAGCTCGATGGAGGGAAGGAAAACCTTGAAACCTTATAAACTTAATAATTTGTCGTGGGAGAATTTTCGCGATTAACGTTACACTTTGCACATTAATCATATTAGCGCGTTTTTGGTATTCATACAATATGAATAAACCATTCACAACCTAGTTGCTACCAACATGTGGTTCATGGACCGTTCCTAGAAAACAAAAAATCCGTAATCTAATTACAAGTATTCGTCTTGAATCTTCGTCTTCTCGAAATGGATCTTCCTCCGGTCTTCGTCATTACATATAAATTTTACATCGAAAATTGCATCCTAGATACAAACATTTCTAGTAAAATAAATAGGCTAAAAAAGGCCTTTACAACCCAATCGAATAAAACGAACGATTCAAAACTAAGTCCACGAACCACATCTACATTCAA
Organism: Orobanche coerulescens; assembly: GCA_033398695.1. Lineage (NCBI taxonomy): Eukaryota > Viridiplantae > Streptophyta > Magnoliopsida > Lamiales > Orobanchaceae > Orobanche > Orobanche coerulescens. Next base: position 105,677,297 of record CM065805.1, on the reverse strand, counting down.
AAGCATTCATCCAATAAATACTATATAAATGCAAAGCGTAGAGATACATTGATCCAGTCAACAATATGAACCGATCCAATCGATTCACACAATCGGTAATATGATAACGTTCAAAATAATTCGGTCGACCATAAATATTCCAATTAATCAAATTTACCTTATAAAATGAAATACTATAAATCATTTTAATCATATTTAATCCAATTTAACATGCAGAAGATTAATTTTCAAGAATACACGAAAAAATCGAGCCGGGTGAAAAATTGGCCTGCCTGGCCGAGTCACTGCCGGCCGGACACGGCCCGTGCCGAATTGCACGGTCGGGTCGTGCCGGCAGTGTCCTAGACCTTCCTGCCAGACTCGGCCGTGTCACCTGACACGGTCGAGTCACTTCCGGAAGCTGACGGCCAGACACGGCCCGTGTCGCCTGACACGGTCGGGTCCGCCTGACAGTGGCCTGTCCAGACTGCCGGACACGGCCCGTGTCACCAGAAACGGCCGAGTCACCCTGGCAGCTTCCTGCCCTTTGTCTGAAAAGTCGTCCGACGATGATTCGGAGCTCGATTTTCGACCGGATATCCAATATAAATATTTTTCAACATTCATATCTTCAATATAAATCATATTTCCCAGAAATTTAAAATTTATATTTAGACATAAACTTATGAAAAATATAACTATAACGAACGTAAAACATGTACCACGATATCGAGCATTTCAAATGCCAATATCGTATATACGATCGCAAGACCTACTCTCTGATACCACTGTTGGGATTCGGTGCCTAAAACGAAGGCCCAGCGGAAGCGGTAAAATGAAAATTAATTCGATCCGAATCCCTACGAGGATCGATCGAGCTACGTATATACGAATATATAAACGAAAAGCAAGAGTCATAAGAAACTAACCCTCGAAGTCCGTTGATTAAATGGTAACCTTCTCTTGAGCTATTCCAAAAGGTTTTGTTTGATCTCTACGAGTTTAATCCGCTCCAAGCCCTTGAACGATCCAACGCCGAAAGCACCGCGTCTCTACTTGCCACGAGTTACGGCTAGAATCAAGTGATGAAGCTTTTATTACTACACTCTAAGTGTATAATTTATCTCTCAATTTTATCTCTTGATATTTTTTCTCTAAGAAAAACTCTCAAGAACACATAAAGAAGAAGAACAAGATGAAGAAGTTTTTCTCTCTCCCTTGAAAGCCTTATCTCACGTTGGAAATCAATTATGTGATGGGAGAGATTGTCTTCTTTTTATTCTTCTCACTTTTGGACCAAATCACCTAATATCATATATAATATGACATTGTCCCCTTGGTGGCCATATGTCTTCCACCTAACAAGGATAAGACCAAGACCAAGGGAGGGGTTAGGTATGGGGCGGCCATCTAGAAGGAGCCGGGAAGAGTTCGGTTCGTTTCAGACTCCCGTGAGTCCAAACAGATAAACTCTGATTCCATTCCGATGTATTTATATCAATTAATTAATACAATTAATTAATCATATCAAATACATTATAACATAATTAATTTCTCCAAGAAATAATTATATTCATGAATTAAATTAATCACCCAGTAATATATTTAATTCATTAGGCCGTAAATTAATTTATCCAATAAATCAATTTAGACATCCAATGTCCCAAAATCAATTAGACATCCAATGTCCAATAAATTAGATATCCAATATCTAATATTTATAATGAGAGATTAAGCTCAATTCATTCCGTTGTCAATCCTAATGCGCGACTCGGTAGGTCCGTCTCAGTCAACAATGGGAGGAACCAAAGAGTAGTAGCACCACCTAGCTCTGGTGGCCTACACTGTACCCCGACTGAGAACGAATGATTGGGATCATTCAAGAACCATTCTGTCATGAATACCAATAAACGTATAAACCCTTCTTTCAAATGTCCCGATCAAGTTATTGGGTCACGGTCAGTCAAACCCCATCTGTACTTAACGCTATGCATGCATTAATGCAAACCGAGATCATCGAGCTTTCGTGTATCTAATACAGCTAGCTCCAATGCTTTGGCCAAAGACTTATGATCTCATCTGCCAATAACCGCATAGGACATATAACCCGCTCACTAACGGGAGAAAGAATTCTATCTTGGTATTCAGTAGGACGTGCTACTTGCCCGTCAAGATGCAGGTCGAGGTTGACCCCCGCCTTCCGGTTTACAGGGTCGAACTACTCTAATGAAAATCTTGACGTCACAAGCACATCCCTACTAAATCCTCAAGTCGAAGGTTCACGAATATCTATCACAACCTTTCGATTCCGTCATTGACTGTCCCGGAGTGAAATCCGTGTGACGAATCGAGGGTGAGTCGGTTCGAGTATACTAATCCAATTAGCATACCTATAACGTGTGCTCCCACTAACCATTAGTGTTCGACAGGCACTCTCCATGTCAAAGAACACGTCAAACAAGTCTTCACATAAACTTAACGCCCAGTCAAGTTTCATCGACTTGCGAACGATTAAGTATTTGAGCTATAACCTTTCCAGTGCCGACCCCCTTATCCAATAAGGAGTGGAAAGTTTTGCTCTCAAATATATGGACTAGTTTCTATATATTTATTTACGAGTTAGGAATGCCAGTAACTGCCAGTAAATAAAGAAACATTCATTTGCCTTATATAAATGGTTTACATAATTTCAAGTATAATGCCCTCACTCAACAACCTCTGAGTGGCATTCGAGGGCATACTCCTAACAATCTTAGCTAACGAGTGCTGAATATTGCCGGAAGGACCAGAGTTGAAGCTCTGTCAGTTCTTATTACAAAGATGATGAGTTCTCTGTATGGTTTGCTTTTGGTGTCTTGTGTTCACGTTGTAAACTGTGTTTTTGTGTATGTCTTCGTGAATCGATTTCACCGTCAGTATGTGTGAATGGATCTTTCCGTGTGAATGAAGTTCTTTTTGTGTGAATGAAGTTTTTTTTCGTCCTTTGGCCACTGCTGGAGGCCTTCTATTTATAGGAGGAGAGGTTGCTAGGTCCTCCCTGTCCATCGCGGGCAACCGCCGTTTTCTATATTAGAATAAGGTGGGCGATCGCCTCATCACGTGGGACTGTTTCCTTAAAGTCCGCGGCTACTGCTGGCAGCCAGATGTGCGAGCCAATGAGAAGTCCGCACGTGTCTTGAATCGTTGTCTCGGGAGGACCCACTTTGCACCTTTCGGCGGGTCTGTCGGTAGGTGCAAACGTGGTGACAGACTGAGGTCAAAAGGCCTTATCCTATGGCGCCTTTTGCGGATCTGCACGTGGGTCTTCACCCGAGATTCGATCTTCGAAGACTTTGACAGGTGTCGGATTCATACGTGGCAGGGGACGATCGTCTACAGTTGGACCTTATAGGCGATCGCCAGATGCCAATAGACGATTGCCTTAGACGTCGACCGCTAGTCGCTTGCCCAGCATCTGTCTTCTTTGGCTGTCTCTGGACCATTACGCCGATCGCCATCGAGGCGTATAAATCGCCGCACAACATTCACAAATAAAATGAAGAATTTCCTCTGGCTGGCTATACGTGATCATCTGGTTACAAACTCGCTGGCTATACATGATCATCTGGTTACAAACTCGCTCAGGTACAAACATCAAATATCTCCAGATTTTTTATGTCAACAATGCGAATAAGGTGAAGAAACAATATTGCATATCCTTAAGCATCGCAAGATAGCCAAACTTATCTGGGCTGAGGTACTACAACAAGCAGACTTGGAAGTGTTTGAAAAACTCACCGATTAAACTTGGTTCGAGATCGATTTGCAGAGCACTTTCGTGACGAAGCTGAAAATTGATGCAACTTGGCCGACAATCTTCAGTGCCACTGTCTGGGTCATATGGAAATCAAGAAACTCGAGTATCTTCAGAGGTGGACATGAAAATTTACAACGAACTCTGTTTTTAGTCAAGCAACAGAGCAATGATCTCCATTTCAAGATGCACCCAAATCGGAATTCTCATAGAAACCTCCAATGGGAAAATCCCCCATTACATGGATGAAGCTTAATGTAGATGGAAGCTACAACCCTCAACTGAATTCTGGAGCCATTGGATGTGTACTCTGAGATGATAAAGGCACTTGGGTTTGGGACTTTTCCGCAAGAATCGAGCAGCCCACAATCAAGAAACCGACAACATGCTTAAGGGACTTGAGTTAGCTTGGGATGAAAGAATTCCCAAATTGCTGGAAGAGATGTAATACCCCCAATCCATTCAGGGATATTACACACCGTAGAACCCTTCCTCAAGGATCTACCAGGCTGGTAACAACATTAAACATCTCAACAATGTCTTTAAGGCTAAAATGACTCAGTAGACCGATTTGGTCTTTCAATAAATACATACAACTCAAACACAATACATGCCCACACAGGGGTCGAATACAACACACTCCCGTACAACGGGGAAAAAAAATACCACAGCGAAAATAAAATACAACTAAACCAATACGACATTGTACGGGTCCTCTTGTGATTAGTATCGATCATCTTTCATCACCCTTCATGCCGACCCTGTGTTATGCTCCCCAAAACTGAATGCAAAGACAGACATCCACCCCCCTAATACTCGGGGGTTAGCAAAACTCCACTGTTTTGTTAGTGTAAGTATAAAATACGAAAACAAGCCATATATATCATACTCCAAGTACATAGAAATCATAAACATACTTCCCGAGGTAAGTCACTTGATCAAAACTGTTAAATCGAAAGATAGGGGTAAACCCGATATACCTCTTGTAAAAACATTTTACGATCTCGAGAGTTTTGAAAATATTTAGGGCCACAGCCCAAAAGTCATTTTCCCAAAGCACAATTACGATACAACACACGGGGTCACGACCCAATCATACCATCCCGATCACAAGCACGGGGTTCAAGACCCGATCATATCATAACAACATGTTTCCACAGATTATTCGCGTCCCGTGCTAACAAGCCACGGACCTCAGATGCTCCCGTAGAACAGACCCGAGTGAATAACCCATAGGGAAACCATACCGAATCACATGTCACCACAACAAGAGTCACGTGAATACAAGCACAGATACCTTCATAACCAAATCACAACCATAAGTTATCCCGGCATCGCGCTAGCAAGCCACGAACCTCGGAGTCCCCGCAAGACATACCCAATGGATAACCAGACAAGTTATCCCCGGCATCGTGCTAACAAGCCACGAACCTCGGAGTCCCGGCAAGACATACCCGATGGATAACCCTACGGTCACGCCCGATCCATACTGGCAAGTATGAATCCCGGAGATTCAACGATCCTACCCGGAGGCACATCACATACAAAAAGCACACAACAATAATTGACTATCAAGCCAAGCAACATTAAGCATCACAACCTCCTTTCAAAGGAGTAACAACCAATATCACCTGTCACATATTCACCGAACAAGCACACATAACAACACGTAATCCTCGGTAAAGGATTACGATGAATTACATTCACTAAATGTGATCATAAGTCTTTCAACAAACGAAGTTAACACACATAGTCCAAAAACACACTTATTCACGAAGCATCCGAGTTATCGTTGAAAGACAACATTTATCGAGAACATACCGATACTTTTTAACATTCATTAAACATCCGGATTTTACATAAAATCATTTACCAACAATTTTGCCTACGAAACATGAAACGTATGGGCAAGAAACTTGCTTCGATACCGCGAGCAATGAAAACGACGAACGGACATGGCCGGGTAGCCCTCGAACTTCCAAGATCGACCAAAAACCCGACAACTCCACAAAAACTACGAAAACAAAATCACTACGAATCAATAACGCTAAACGGCATCCGTATCAACCCAAAAAACAACAAGGATCCGAGGGTTCTTCAAGGAAATCGGAAATCAATGTTTCGGGTTGGTAAAAATTGATAAACGGGTTACAAAATCTGAAGATCATGGCCAAGACAACAAGAATACCATAACCAATTCATTAATCTCGGATAAAATCGATGAATCACGAAGAAATCCCCAAAAATCATACAATCAAGGTTCTATGTAAGGAAATACCTTGATTCGATGAAGAACAAGGATTAGATGTTGATATAATCAACAAGAATCTTCCAAAACGCCTTGGAATCGATTAGAATCGGCCAAGAACTCGAATTCTCCCATCGCCAGCCGCCACAAAAATGAAGAAGAGAGTGAAAAATAAGTTCTGGCCGAAGCCCAGGCCTATATATGCCGACAGGGTTACGGCCGTAACCGGCAGTGCCTTACGGCCGTAACTCGGTCAATGCGTTAGCGTACGTAATGGCCGAACACTTAGCGTACGCAACGATCACCCTTACGGCCGTAATCGGCATAGCCTTACGGCCGTAACCGAGCATCCCAGACTACTTGACGAAATCTGTCGAACCCTTACGGTCGTAACCGTCCAGCTCCTAGCGGTCGTAACCGGATTGGCCGTACGGCCATAATCGAGTATCCCAGGCCCAGGTGTCCGGAAGCCTTACGGCCGTAATAGGCCAACCCTTACTGTCGTAACTCGATCAAGCCCACACCCGACCATTCGGCTCGATACTCAACGATGTCTCGATCACGCAAACGCACCGGCTATGATCCAAAACAATAACGAACAGGCTACGAAACTCAATGTATCACAATACAAGCATGCGATTCCAAAGACGCAGACGACAACAGTCCGTTCGACCGAAAAATTTAACAAAATCGGAATAAAAATCTCGGGTATTACATTCTACCCCTCTTAAAAGAAGTTTCGTCCCTGAAACTTGAAACATAGAACGAACAATGCAAAACAAACTCAGACAACACCCGATATCCGTTGCCGATAACACGCGACGACTCACGTGCAGCACGCAGCTGCTACCATCCAAATCGCTACACCCGTACAATAACAAAACACAACGAATGAAAATCATATGATTGACCAACCCAACAGTATATCAATCAAAACGCGAGCTAATCGCCGAACAAATACGGAATTCCTCCGCCCAAGGGTTGGAAGATCGAAAATGAGACTAATTTCCCGAACTTAAGGGAATTACGAAGGAGTCTGAACGCTCAACAATCAAAAAACGAGATCAACAAAAACCGAACAATCAACGATCGAACCACAACGATCGAGACAACAACAATCGAACAATCATGTTCGAATCACGACGAACAATAAAATTCAAACAACAACCCCAAAGTTCACATCTCGACTCGAGACAATATATGATCCAGTGATAACAACAAGATGTGCATTCACATAAGATCCACCGGAAATGGAATAGCAATTGAAAAGTCACAACGACAAACGAGTTATTCCGAAACAATACCACACTCGTTCGATCAACAAAAGCAAGGGACATGACAAGTTCAGAAAATGTCAACGAACATAAACGAGTCGACAGAGTCGAAAATACAGAATTTCAAAATCCGATCCACTTTGAATAAAAGAAGTTAATCTCTGAAATTCGAAACAACAAGTAAGGAAATAACATAACATACAACTGATAGACCACGCCCCTTAGGGACTCCTCGGAGTCGGTCCTGATATCAGTTCTCCAGTCCGTGCCTAGGAAGGCTCGGTGACCAACTCACAAAACTAAACCCGGTGTCCCTCGAGCCAGCACTTGTAACACATTACTGGTGGATAAGGACAATGTGCACGAACATGTCCCGACACATTGCAGTTAAAACACCTCTTGGCCTTACCAGGAGTCAAAGCAGACGACTTGGAACTCTAAGTCCCACGCATCGAGCGATGGAGCTTTATAGCGGAAAGGCTACGACATTGCAAACTAGAAACACCAACTCTTGTACTGTCCACAAGGTCATCGGATTTCCTCTTCTTCTCCAAATCGAGCACACGCTCCAACGATAACGAGGCCAGTTCATGGGCTAAGGCTCGATCTTGATAGTCCCTCAACGAAGTGCAAGTGAGTCCCGACATATACACGCGAATCTCTGGCTTCATCCGTATGTCAAAGTGAAAGATCTTCTATTCCTCGGTTCTCACACGATCTAGCACATAACTGAGCTGTTTGCTATAGTCGACGATAGCCTGTGACACTGAAATATCTTATGGTTCTACCAAATATAATTCATGAATCTTCTTCTCTCTAATCGGTTTCGGACAGAACTCAGCTTCCATAAATGCCTGGAACTCCGCCCACATGACATTACGATCATGAGGTTTAACAGCTTCCCACCAATTAGCAGCATCTTTGTCAAGAAGGTACTGAGCGATAGGCACCTTCCGTTCTTCGGGACAATCGACAGCCTCGAATATCTTTCCCAACTGGAAAATCCAACCATCCCAGCCCAATGCATCCGCAACACCGGCGAATCGAGGGGGATTAATACGAACTACCTCGCGAAGCCATTGATTTATGCCGACGTTCTGATTCGCGTCAATGCTATGTTGAACCGCCTGGGTCAACTGAGTCATCTGAGTCGCTACTTGTTGCAATATAGTAGCAACATCCAAGCCAATATCGTTCCTGATAATATTCTCTCGATCACGCATTTGATCCCCGTGGCCAATGGCACCACAGTTACGACCACGACCTCTGCCCCTCGGCATACTAACAAGCAACAACCTATCGCAACGAAAGATCATAATACATACCAAAGATATTCACATCTCCGCCTTCAATCAAACATAATTAAATCCTATACATTATGATTTGATTCAAACTAGTGCACAATATACAAACCATTATCTCGACAATTTACATTCATAATATCATTGCTATGTGAATTATAAATGCAATGAAATTAAAGTCATTCATTATATCAAAACCACCTTCTGCATGGGTCCCGCGCCGGAACCCACCAAGTTGAAAAACCATTTTCGAAAATGTTCAAAAATGTCAAAAGGCCGCTGACGGTAATACTTTCCAAATACTCACCAAAAGTCATTTTCCAAATACCAAATATCGTCATAAAAATACCGTTTGAAAGTACAAGGCGAAGACGTCAAAACTTAATAGTTTCAAAATGTACGTTAAGTCACCCCTTAAACGTACCGACAAAAGAGTTAGGAAAAAAGGTTAACGAAATAACCCAAATTTACAACGTACCCAAAAGGTCATTTAAAATAGACACGGTTTGGAAAAATACTAAAAAGTCATTTTAAAATATACACACGCAGCGGATAAGAACACAGTTCAAAATACACACAATCACACACAACAATTGTTATCACTGGACAACACACACACACAAAATATGGTCACAAACGGTCAGCCTAACAATCGCAAAAGTTAGACCTACGGCCAGAATGTAATTCCCGAACTCCTGCCCAGGCTAATTAGTGCGTGTTCCAACATAGACTTCATGTGCGCTAGCCACGCCACATTAGCGCGCGCTAGTCCCACACTTGGCGTGCGCTAACTATTCTAATCTAGCAACTCGTTCATGAACATATACCAAAAGTTGAAGGTTACAAATAAACAACAACATACGAATCCAAACGCCAGCAGTTCACATCATTATCATAATCACCACTCTGAGCATCATAACCAAAATAATAACATCCTCACTACATACCCTTTAACCGAAATTCATGAAACCGAAAAGTTGAAAGCGAAAGCCACATCTCAAGTAAACTTTTGATAGTCCTCGTTGGAGTATTTAAAAATCAAATTTTGAAAATTTTCAATGAAAGATGAAAATAACAGATACGTAGTTTGAAGTCTCAAAATCTTTGGTCTCGAGGTCATCATACGAAATCAAACCTTTTTCCCTCCTCGAAGGGTGTTTTTAAATAAAATTTACGCGATTTCCCCAAAACATTTAAAGTTTAAAATACCGCATTGGTAAACTTTGATCGAGTAACCAATCCAAAACATTACTCCTGTAAAACTATTTCACACCAAGATATATATATATATATATACATACCGGTACTGTTCTTCATTCCAGCACAATTCGAGAATCAAACAAGTATGGAGTACATATTCTCGAGGCATGTTTACACTCCACATAATAACACAGAGTCACACAAGCTCGTATAACACGAGACACAACAAAGTAGGGAGACTTACATCCACAGATCGCACGAAGGTGATGATTGCCCCACGATACTAATCACGACCAACCAACTCAGACGACGCGTCGCGACACGACTCAGTCAGACAAAATCCGACGAGACAAAACTCAACAGACACCACTAAACCCGACAGCCTAGGTTTCCAAAACCTAAGCTCCGATACCATTTATGTAACACCCCCAATCCATTCAGGGATATTACACGCCGTAGAACCCTTCCTCAAAGATCTACCAGGCAGGTAACAACATTGAACATCTCAACAATGCCTTTAAGGCTAAAATGACTCAATAGACCGATTTGGTCTTTTAATAAATACATACAACTCAAACACAATACATGCCCACGTAGGGGTCGAATACAACACACTCTCGTACAACGGGGAAAGAATACCGTAGCGAAAATAAAATACAACTAAACCAATACGACATTGTACGGTCCTCATGTGATTAGTATCGATCATCTTTCATCACCCTTCATGCCGACCCTGTGTTATGCTTCATAAAACCTGAATGCAAAGACAGACATTCACCCCCCGAATACTCGGGGGTTAGCAAAACTCCACTGTTTTGCTAGTGCAAATATAAAATACGAAAACAAGCCATACATATCATACTTCAAGCACTTAGAAATCATAAACATACTTCCTGATGTAAGTCACTTGATCAAAAAGGTTAAATCGAAAGATAGGGGTAAACCTGATATACCTCTTGTAAAAACATTTTACGATCTCGGGAGTTTTGAAAATATTTAGGGACACAGCCCAAAAGTCATTTTCCCAAAGCACAATTATGATACAACACACGGGGTCCACGACCCAATCATACCATCCCGACCATAAGCACGGGGTTCAAGACCTGATCATATCATAACAACATGTTTCCACAGATTATTCGCGTCCCGTGCTAGCAAGCCACGGACCTCAGATGCTCACGTAGAACATACCCGAGTGAATAACCTATAGGGAAACCATACTGAATCACATGTCACCGTAACAACAGTCACGTGACCACAAGCACAGATACCTTTACAACCAAATCACAACCATAAGTTATCCCGGCATCGCGCTACAAGTCACGAACCTCGGAGTCCCCTCAAGACATACCCGATGGATAACCACACAAGTTATCCCCGGCATCGCGCTAACAAGCCACGAACCTCGGAGTCCCCGCAAGACATACCCAATGGATAACCCTACGGTCACGCCCGGCCCATACTAGCAAGTATGGATCTCGGAGATTCAACGATCCTACCCAGAGGCACATCACATACAACAAGGACACAACAATAATCGACTATCAAGCCAAGCAACATTAAGCATCACAACCTCCTTTCAAAGGAGTAACAACCAATATCACCCGTCACATAATCACCAAACAAGCACACATAACAATACGTAATCCTCGGTGAAGGATTACGGTTTATTACATTCACTAAATGTGATTATAAGTCTTTCAACAAACGAAGTTAACACACATAGTCCAAAAACACACTTATTCACGAAGCATCCGAGTTATCGTTGAAAGACAACATTTATCGAGAACATACCGATAATTTTTTACATTCATTAAACATCCGGATTTTACATAAAATTATTTACCAACAATTTTGCCTACGAAACATGAACCGTATGGGCAAGATACTTGCCTCGATACCACGAGCAATGAAAACGATGAACGGACACGGCCGGGTAGCCCACGAACTTCCAAGATCGACCAAAAACCCGACAACTCCACGGAAACTACGAAAACAAAATCACTACGAATCAATAACGCTAAACGGCATCCGAATCAACCCGAAAAACAACAAGGATCCGAGGGGTCTTCAAGAAAATCGGAAATCAATGTTTCGGGTTGGTAAAAATCGATAAACGGGTTACAAAATCCGAAGATCATGGCCAAGACAACAAGAATACCATAACCAATTCATTAATCTCGGATAAAATCGATGAATCACGAAGAAATCCCCAAAAATCAAGGTTCTAAGTAAGGAAATACCTTGATTCGAAGAAGAACACGGATTAGATGTTGATATAATCAACAAGAATCTTCCAAAATGCCTTGGAATCGATTAGAACTGGCCAATAACTCGAATTCCCGAGTCTCCCGTCGCCAGCCGCCACAAAAACGAAGAAGAGAGTGAAAAATAAGGTATGGCCGAAGCCCAGGCCTATATATGCCGACAGGGTTACGGCCGTAACCGGAAGTCCCTTACGGTCGTAACTCGATCAACGCGTGTTAGCATACGTAATGGCCGAACACTTAGCGTACGCAACGATCACCCTTACGGCCGTAATCGGCATAGCCTTACGGCCGTAACCGAGCATCCCAGACTACTGGACGAAATCTGCCGAACCCTTATGGCCGTAACCGGATAGGCCTTACGGCCGTAATCGAGTATCCCAGGCCCAGGTGTCCGTACGCCTTACGGTCGTAATAGGCCAGGCCTTACGGCCGTAACTCGATCCAGCCCACACCCGACTATCCGGCTCGATACTCGACGACGTCTCGATCACGCGAACGCACCGGCTATGATCCAATAAAATAACAAACACGCTACGAAACTCAACGTATCACAATATAAGCATGCGATTCCAAAGACGCGGACAACAACAGTCCGTTCGACCGAAATTTTTTTTAACAAAATCGGAATGAAAATCTCGAGTATTACAAGAAACGAACTCTACTATGATTTTTGATTGGATAACAAAAAACGAGATGCCACCACCAGAAATGGAAGAGACAGTAAATCGATGTGGAGTTTTGATTAGAAACCCTTGAGAAGTGGAGTTCAAGAAGATAGAATGGCAAACCTTTGTACTGATTATTTAGTCAAATTAAGATATAATTAGAATGGTGAAAGAAGGGTTTCTGTTAGAAGCTCTTAGCGCTGTTGTCCTCATTTCTTAGCGTTGTCGTCCGCCGGTCGAGATCTAGTCCTGGCCCAAGTTCCCCTGTCTCCAGCGCCCCTTTTCCTTTATCCTTTATCTCTTATCTCTCTCATTTCCTTCTGGTTTTGCTGCTGTTCCCCTGGTCTTCTCTTTCATATATTTGGAAGGAGGAGGAAGCTCGCACCGGACCCCCATTTTCGAACCCCATTGGACCCTGCAGCTTGTTGTTCCAGTCACCATGTCCGACCCGCTAGAAAAGCTCTTTGTCTCCCTCTTCCTCAACGAAGATGAGGAAACCCCCACCTGTGTAGCCGAAAACATCCTCTCCTCTTTCACCAGCTCTCACTGTCTCATCGAAAAATCCTTGCACCAAGAACCTTCCCCCCAGCCGACATTAAAGCTCTATTCAGAAACTTGTGGTCCCCTAAATACACCATGAACTGCAGATCTCTGGAGGACAATGTCATGCTCTTTTAATTCGAATCCGAAGTATACATAAAGTGGGTGAAAAATGGAGCATCCTGGTGTTTTGATAAATATCTACTAGCACTCATGAACGTAGATCCAAAGTCAGTACCAAAGAAAATTGAGCCCAAGCACCGCCAGTTCTGGATCCAAATTCATGGCTTGCCAATAGGCCTTATGAATTCGGATTTTGCAAGAATAGCCGGAAACAGCCTGGGCACCATCGTAGAAGCTGACTGCGACTCGGATGGAGAACTCATTGACCGATTCCTACGGATACGAGCTGATATAGACATATCCAAACCCCTGAGAAGAATCCTGAAGGTCAAACAGTCAGGAGTCGATGTCTCCTGCCCTCTAAAGTACGAGAGACTTCCTCTGTTTTGCTTCTACTGTGGCCGGATTGGTCACGCCGACAAAGACTGTGACACAAAATTCCTGAACACAACCACAACACCAACAACATTCCCCTTTGGAAACTGGCTGCGTGCCTCTACCTATTCAAACACGTTCTCCCTCAAACAACCGTCTTCAAAGTCCCCTGAAAATTCGCAGCCCCAATCCAAAAATCCAACAACCTCATTGAAAAACCACCAAACAATCTCCCCACCCAACAAATCTCCCATAAACTCCTCTGCCACTCCATTAGCCTCAAGACCATCCTCACCAACTAAATCAGTCACTTCCCCATTAAAATCTCTAAGCTCTGACCAAAACAAACAAAACTCACGATGTTGTGCGGCGATTAATACACCTCGATGGCGATCGGCATAACGATCAGAGAGCCAACCATAGAAGACTTACTCTGGGCGAACGCCCAGCGATCGACACATATGGCGATCGTCTTTTGGTACCCAGCGATCGTCTTTTGATATCTGGCGATCATCTTTGATGTGCGAACCAGAGACGATCGTCTCGTGCCACGTATGGATCCAACATCCGTCAAAGTCGTCGAAGATCGAATCTCGGACGGTGGTCCACGTGCGGATCTTCAAAGGGCACCGACAGATAGGACCTTTGACCCCATCCTGTCACCTACCTCACCTACCGAATGGGCCGCCGAAAGGTACAAAGTGGGTCCTCCCCGGACAGCGACCCAGGACATGTGCCGGCTTCCCATTGGCTCGCACAGCTGGCCACCAGCAGCGGCCCCAGACTTTAAGGGAACAGCCCCACATGACAGGACGATCGGCCATCTTATTATAATATAGAAAACGGCGGTCGCCCGCGATCGTCGGAGAAGTCCCAGCAACCTTGTCTCCTATAAATAAAGGACAAACAACAGTGGCCAAAGGAGACGTGATTTTTACCGTGAAGACAGTGCAAATACACACAGAAAGAGAATCAAAGACCCATCTGGCAATCACTTATACATTCATAGTGATATTCATATACACTTATCATACATCCAAAGCAAGAACTCACAGATCTACATATCTGGTTCTTCCGGCAATCTATACGCTCTACAGCTTAGATAACTTGAAGTCTTTACACTCATTGTAATATATTCTAACATTAATATTTGTACTCGACAGTATATTTATTAATAACATCTCGCAAGAGCATTCAAGCCCGGGATTAATAACCCAGGCAAATCTAGTGTTATCTATTCTCTCACAGAAGTGTTCTCGCATTTGTTTGTTACTCGATCATTCCAGCAATACTATCTTCGGATAATATTTTGGGTAACAACAATTGGCGCTAGAAGGAGGACAAATCTAAACCTTCATTTTTATTCCTACCATCTCGAAGAACACTCACTGTTCTCCGGACATATACTTGAAGAAACACTCACTGTTCTTCAACAGAAAAGCCTTCATAAAAATGACTTCTGCTACGACTTCCAAGAGAGCTACCCTAAGATCCGCCGGAAATCTCATTCCGGCCCGGACCGAATCCCATCCCACGGCGGAAGGCGACCGTGGCGACGCTAGGCTCTCACTCCCGCCCCCGAGGGACGTTTCTAGCCTCTCACTCGATCAGTTCCAGACCGCGGAACAGAATGAGGAGGCTATAGCCATCCTCAGGGAGCGACGGAAGGCCTACGACTCGCCCACCATCACTCCATCGGCCATCCGCCGGGCAGGCAAGCAGAAGCTTAAGGGGATCTATGTTAAGAAATCGACAGAAAGCCCCGAGCCACAGGAGAAGGATCTCGTGAGACGGGACGATTCCGTCTTCAGCCGCCTATGGAGCGATCCCTCGTCGTGACCCGGGCACTCAGGCCCCAGCCGGGAGACATCGGAGTCCGAATCCTTTACCAGGAGTTCGGCATATCCGACTCCCAGGAGACAAGCCGGTCGGCGAGCCCCCTCTCGCCCAAGAAATGAACCCGCTGGCAGGGAACTCGCCATTCACCACGGGGCCAGGGGATCAGTACACGATCGCCTTGGCTCGCGCTCTGGGAGTCAATCGGCGAGCAGTCAGGCGACGGCGATGGCCGCCATGCAACGCCAGCTCAACGAGATGAAGGCGCTCCTGGAAATTGGGGCAGGCACCAGAAAATCGATCGCTGGGTTAAATGAACCTCTCGCGGTTCAGGTCGAGCTCGCCCCAGTTCAACCGAAGATCGCTCCCCCACAAACGCCTCTATATGAGGGGAGGTCAGATCCGGAGACCCACTTGAGCAAATTCCGGATCTACATGAATGGATACAGAGCATCAGATGCGACGAAATGTCGAATGTTCCCGTTAACTTTAGGCGACCTCGCCCACAGGTGGTACATCTCACTACCACCTCGCTCAATCAATTGCTTTGAGAAGCTGGCGAACGACTTCACGTCGTACTTCGCCGCCAAAGTCGCTCGCCCGGAGGGTCCCTACCGCATGATGAAAATCAGGCAGGGTAAGGACGAATCAGATGAAGATTACATCGATTGGGTAGACGAGATAGTCCTCACCGGCGATCCCATCAGCGACGAGCTCGCCCTCTACTCAGTCCTGGGTGGATTCTACGGGCACTCACCCATGTTCTTCAAGGAAATCGGAAATCAATGTTTCGGGTTGGTAAAAATTGATAAACGGGTTACAAAATCTGAAGATCATGGCCAAGACAACAAGAATACCATAACCAATTCATTAATCTCGGATAAAATCGATGAATCACGAAGAAATCCCCAAAAATCATACAATCAAGGTTCTATGTAAGGAAATACCTTGATTCGATGAAGAACAAGGATTAGATGTTGATATAATCAACAAGAATCTTCTAAAACGCCTTGGAATCGATTAGAATCGGCCAAGAACTCGAATTCTCCCATCGCCAGCCGCCACAAAAATGAAGAAGAGAGTGAAAAATAAGGTCTGGCCGAAGACCAGGCCTATATATGCCGACAGGGTTACGGCCGTAACCGGCAGTGCCTTACGGCCGTAACTCGGTCAACGCGCGTTAGCGTACGTAATGGACGAACACTTAGCGTACGCAACGATCACCCTTACGGCCGTAATCGGCATAGCCTTACGGCCGTAACCGAGCATCCCAGACTACTTGACGAAATCTGCCGAATCCTTACGGTCGTAACCGTCCAGCTCCTAGCGGCCGTAACCGGATTGGCCGTACGGCCGTAATCGAGTATCCCAGGCCCAGGTGTCCGGAAGCCTTACGGCCGTAATAGGCCAACCCTTACTGTCGTAACTCGATCAAGCCCACACCCGACCATTCGGCTCGATACTCAACGATGTCTCGATCACGCAAACGCACCGGCTATGATCCAAAACAATAATGAACAGGCTACGAAACTCAATGTATCACAATATAAGCATGCGATTCCAAAGACGCATACGACAACAGTCCGTTCGATCGAAAAATTTAACAAAATCGGAATAAAAATCTCGGGTATTACATTCTACCCCTCTTAAAAGAAGTTTCGTCCCCGAAACTTGAAACATAGAACGAACAATGCAAAACAAACTCAGACAACACCCGATATCCGTTGCCGATAACACGCGACGACTCACGTGCAGCACGCAGCTGCTACCATCCAAATCGCTACACCCGTAGAATAACAAAACACAACGAACGAAAATCATATGATTGACCAACCCAACAGTATATCAATCAAAACGCGAGCTAATCGCCGAACAAATACGGAATTTCTCCGCCCAAGGGTTGGAAGATCGAAAATGAGACTAATTTCCCGAACTTAAGGGAATTACGAAGGAGTCTGAACGCTCAACAATCAAAAAACGAGATCAACAAAAACCGAACAATCAACGATCGAACCACAACGATCGAGACAACAACAATCGAACAATCATGTTCGAATCACGACGAACAATAAAATTCAAACAACAACCCCAAAGTTCACATCTCGACTCGAGACAATATATGATCCGGTGATAACAACAAGATGTGCATTCACATAAGATCCACTGGAAATGGAATAGCAATTGAAAAGTCACAACGACAAACGAGTTATTCCGAAACAATACCACACTCGTTCGATCAACAAAAGCAAGGGACATGACAAGTTCAGAAAATGTCAACGAACATAAACGAGTCGACAGAGTCGAAAATACAGAATTTCAAAATCCGATCCACTTTGAATAAAAGAAGCTAATCTCCGAAATTCGAAACAACAAGTAAGGAAATAACATAACATACAACTGATAGACCACGCCCCTCAGGGACTCCTCGGAGTCGGTCCTGATATCAGTGCTCCAGTCCGTGCCTAGGAAGGCTCGGTGACCAACTCGCAAAACTAAACCCGGTGTCCCTCGAGCCCGCACTTGTAACACATTACTGGTGGATAAGGACAATGTGCACGAACATGTCCCGACACATTGCAGTTAAAACACCTCTTGGCCTTACCAGGAGTCAAAGCAGATGACTTGGAACTCTCAGTCCCACGCATCGAGCGATGGAGCTTTATAGCAGAAAGGCTACGACGTTGCAAACTAGAAACACCAACTCTTGTACTGTCCACAAGGTCATCGGATTTCCTCTTCTTCTACAAATCGAGCACACGCTCCAATGATAACGAGGCCAGTTCATGGGCTAAGGCTCGATCTTGATAGTCCCTCAACGAAGTGCAAGTGAGTCCCGGCATATACACGCGAATCTCTGGCTTCATCCGTATGTCAAAGTGAAAGATCTTCTCTTCCTCGGTTCTCACCCGATCTAGCACATAACTGAGCTGTTTGCTATAGTCGACGATAGCCTGTGACACTGAAATATCTTGTGGTTCAACCAAATAAAATTCATGAATCTTCTGCTCTCTAATCGGTTTCGTATAGAACTCAGCTTCCATAAATGCCTGGAACTCCGCCCACGTGACATTACGATCATGAGGTTTAACAGCTTCCCACCAATTAGCAGCATCTTTGTCAAGAAGGTACTGAGCGATAGGCACCTTCCGTTCTTCGGGACAATCGACAGCCTCGAATATCTTTCCCAACTGGAACATCCAACCATCCCAGCCCAATGCATCCGCAGCACCGGCGAATCGAGGGGGATTCATACGAACTACCTCGCGAAGCCATTGATTTATGCCGACGTTCTGATTCGCGTCAATGCTATGTTGAACTGCTTGGGTCAACTGAGTCATCTGAGTCGCTACTTGTTGCAATATAGTAGCAACACTCAAGCCAATATCGTTCCTGATAATATTCTCTCGATCACGCATCTGATCCCCGTGGCCAATGGCACCACAGTTACGACCACGACCTCTGCCCCTCGGCATACTAACAAGCAACAACCTATCGCAACGAAAGATCATAATACATACCAAAGATATTCACATCTCCGCCTTCGATCAAACACAATTAAATCCTATACATTATGATTTGATTCAAACTAGGGCACAATATATAAACCATTATCTCGACAATTTACATTCATAATATCATTGCTATGTGAATTATAAATGCAATGAAATTAAAGTCATTCATTATATCAAAACCACCTTCTGCACGGGTCCCGCGCCGGAACCCACCAAGTTGAAAAACCATTTTCGAAAATGTTCAAAAATGTCAAAAGGCCGCTGACGGTAATACTTTCCAAATACTCACCAAAAGTCATTTTCCAAATACCAAATATCGTCATAAAAATACCGTTTGAAAGTACAAGGCGAAGACGTCAAAACTTAATAGTTTCAAAATGTACGTTAAGTCACCCCTTAAACGTACCGACAAAAGAGTTAGGAAAAAAGGTTAACGAAATAACCCAAATTTACAAGGTACCCAAAAGGTCATTTAAAATAGACACGGTTTGGAAAAAATACTAAAAAGTCATTTTGAAATATACACACGCAGCGGATAAGAACACAGTTCAAAATACACACAATCACACACAACAATTGTTATCACTGGACAACACACACACAAAATATGGTCACAAACGGTCAGCCTAACAATCGCAAAAGTTAGACTTACGGCCAGAATGTAATTCCCGAACTCCTGCCCAGGCTAATTAGTGCGTGTTCTAACATAGACTTCGTGTGCGCTAGCCACGCCACATTAGCGCGCGCTAGTCCCACACTTGGCGTGCACTAACTATTCTAATCTAGCAACTCGTTCATGAACATATACCAAAAGTTGAAGGTTACAAATAAACAACAACATACGAATCCAAACGCCAGAAGTTCACATCATTATCATAATCACCACTCTGAGCATCATAACCAAAATAATAACATCCTCACTACATACCCTTTAACCGAAATTCATGAAACCGAAAAGTTGAAAGCGAAAGCCACATCTCAAGTAAACTTTTGATAGACCTCGTTGGAGTATTTAAAAATCAAATTTTGAAAATTTTCAATGAAAGATTAAAATAACAGATACGTAGTTTGAAGTCTCAAAATATTTGGTCTCGAGGTCATCATACGAAATCAAACCTTTTTCCCTCCTCGAAGGGTGTTTTTAAATAAAATTTACGCGACTTCCCCAAAACATTTAAAGTTTAAAATACCGCATTGGTAAACTTTCATCGAGTAACCAATCCAAAACATTACTCCTGTAAAACGATTTCACACCAAGATGTATATATATATATATATACATACCGGTACTGTTCTTCATTCCAGCACAATTCGAGAATCAAACAAGTATGGAGTACATATTCTCGAGGCATGTTTACACTCCACATAATAACACAGAGTCACACAAGCTCGTATAACACGAGACACAACAAAGTAGGGAGACTTACATCCACAGATCGCACGAAGGTGATGATTGCCCCACGATACTAATCACGACCAACCAACTCAGACGACGCGTCGCGACACGACTCAGTCAGACAAAATCCGACGAGACAAAACTCAACAGACACCACTAAACCCGACAGCCTAGGTTTCCACAACCTAAGCTCCGATACCATTTATGTAACACCCCCAATCCATTGAGGGATATTACACGCCGTAGAACCCTTCCTCAAAGATCTACCAGGCAGGTAACAACATTGAACATCTCAACAATGCCTTTAAGGCTAAAATGACTCAATAGACCGATTTGGTCTTTTAATAAATACATACAACTCAAACACAATACATGCCCACGCAGGGGTCGAATACAACACACTCTCGTACAACGGGGAAAGAATACCGTAGCGGAAATAAAATACAACTAAACCAATACGACATTGTACGGTCCTCATGTGATTAGTATCGATCATCTTTCATCACCCTTCACGCCGACCCTGTGTTATGCTCCACAAAACCTGAATGCAAAGACAGACATTCACCCCCCGAATACTCAGGGGTTAGCAAAACTCCACTGTTTTGCTAGTACAAATATAAAATACGAAAACAAGCCATACATATCATACTTCAAGGACTTATAAATCATAAACATACTTCCCGAGGTAAGTCACTTGATCAAAAAGTTTAAATCGAAAGATAGGGGTAAACCTGATATACCTCTTGTAAAAACATTTTACGATCTCGGGAGTTTTGAAAATATTTAGGGACACAGCCCAAAAGTCATTTTCCCAAAGCACAATTATGATACAACACACGGGGTCCACGACCCAATCATACCATCCCGACCACAAGCACGGGGTTCAAGACCTGATCATATCATAACAACATGTTTCCACAGATTATTCGCGTCCTGTGCTAGCAAGCCACGGACCTCAGATGCTCCCGTAGAACATACCCGAGTGAATAACCTATAGGGAAACCATACTGAATCACATGTCACCGTAACAACAGTCACGTGACCACAAGCACAGATACCATTACAACCAAATCACAACCATAAGTTATCCCGGAATCGCGCTACAAGTCACGAACCTCGGAGTCCCCGCAAGACATACCCGATGGATAACCACACAAGTTATCCCCGGCATCGCGCTAACAAGCCACGAACCTCGGAGTCCCCGCAAGACATACCCAATGGATAACCCTACGGTCACGCCCGACCCATACTAGCAAGTATGGATCTCGGAGATTCAGCGATCCTACCCGGAGGCACATCACATACAACAAGCACACAACAATAATCGACTATCAAGCCAAGCAACATTAAGCATCACAACCTCCTTTCAAAGGAGTAACAACCAATATCACCCGTCACATAATCACCAAACAAGCACACATAACAACACGTAATCCTCGGTGAAGGATTACGGTTTATTACATTCACTAAATGTGATCATAAGTCTTTCAACAAACGAAGTTAACACACATAGTCCAAAAACACACTTATTCACGAAGCATCCGAGTTATCGTTGAAAGACAACATTTATCGAGAACATACCGATAATTTTTTACATTCATTAAACATCCGGATTTTACATAAAATTATTTACCAACAATTTTGCCTACGAAACATGAACTGTATGGGCAATATACTTGCCTCGATACCGCGAGCAATGAAAACGACGAACGGACATGGCCGGGTAGCCCTCGAACTTCCAAGATCGCCCAAAAACCCGACAACTTCAGGGAAACTATGAAAACAAAATCACTACGAATCAATAACGCTAAACGGCATCCGAATCAACCCGAAAAACAACAAGGATCCGAGGGGTCTTCAAGAAAATCGGAAATCAATGTTTCGGGTTGGTAAAAATCGATAAACGGGTTAGAAAATCCGAAGATCATGGCCAAGACAACAAGAATACCATAACCAATTCATTAATCTCGGATAAAATCGATGAATCACGAAGAAATCCCCAAAAATCAAGGTTCTAAGTAAGGAAATACCTTGATTCGACGAAGAACACGGATTAGATATTGATATAATCAACAAGAATCTTCCAAAACGCCTTGTAATTGATTAGAACTGGCCAAGAACTCGAATTCCCGAGTCTCCCGTCGGCAGCCGCCACAAAAACGAAGAAGAGAGTGAAAAATAAGGTATGGCCGAAGCCCAGGCCTATATATGCCGAAAGGGTTACGGCCGTAACCGGCAGTGCCTTACGGCCGTAACTCGATCAACGCGTGTTAGCATACGTAATGGCCGAACACTTAGCGTACGCAACGATCACCCTTACGGCCATAATCGGCATAGCCTTACGGCCGTAACCGAGCATCCCAGACTACTGGATGAAATCTGCCGAACCCTTACGGCCGTAACCGGATAGGCCTTACGGCCGTAATCGAGTATCCCAGGCCCAGGTGTCCGGACGCCTTACGGTCGTAATAGGCCAGGCCTTACGGCCGTAACTCGATCCAGCCCACACCCGACTATCCGGCTCGATACTCGACGACGTCTCGATCACGCGAACTCACCGGCTATGATCCAAAAAAATAACAAAGAGGCTACGAAACTCAACGTATCACAATATAAGCATGCGATTCCAAAGACGCGGACAACAACAGTCCGTTCGACCGAAGAAAAATTTAACAAAATCGGAATGAAAATCTCGAGTATTACAAGAAATGAACTCTACTATGATTTTTGATCGGATAACAGAAAACGAGATGCCACCACCAGAAATGGAAGAGATAGTAAATCGATGTGGAGTTTTGATTAGAAACCCTTGAGAAGTGGAGTTCAAGAAGATAGAATAGCAAACCTTTGTACTGATTATTTAGTCAAATTAAGATATAATTAGAATGGTGAAAGAAGGGTTTCTGTTAGAAGCTCTTAGCGCTGTTGTCCTCATTTCTTAGCGTTGTCGTCCGCCGGTCGAGATCTAGTCCTGGCCTAGGTTCCCCTGTCTCCAGCGCCCCTTTTCCTTTATCCTTTATCTCTTATCTCTCTCCTTTCCTTCTGGTTTTGCTGCTGTTCCCCTGGTCTTCTCTTTCATGTATTTGGAAGGAGGAGGAAGCTCGCACTGGACCCCCATATTCGAACCCCATTGGACCCTGCGGCTTGTTGTTCCAGTCACCATGTCCGACCCGCTAGAAAAGCTCTTTGTCTCCCTCTTCATCAACGAAGATGAGGAAACCCCCACCTGTGTAGCCGAAAACATCCTCTCCTCTTTCACTAGCTCTCACTGTCTCATCAAAAAATCCTTGCACCAAGAACCTTCCCCCCAGCCGACATTAAAGCTCTATTCAGAAACTTGTGGTCCCCTAAACACACCATGAACTGCAGATCTCTGGAGGACAATGTCATGCTCTTTTAATTCGAATCCGAAGTATACATAAAGTGGGTGAAAAACGGAGCATCCTGGTGTTTTTATAAATATCTACTAGCACTCATGAACGTAGATCCAAAGTCAGTACCAAAGAAAATTGAGCCCAAGCACCGCCAGTTCTGGATCCAAATTCATGGCTTGCCAATAGGCCTTATGAATTCGGATTTTGCAAGAATAGCCGGAAACAGCCTGGGCACCATCGTAGAAGCTGACTGCGACTCGGATGGAGAACTCATTGACCGATTCCTACGGATCCGAGCTGATATAGACATATCCAAACCCCTGAGAAGAATCCTGAAGGGCAAACAGTCAGGAGTCGACGTCTCCTGCCCTCTAAAGTACGAGAGACTTCCTCTGTTTTGCTTCTACTGTGGCCGGATTGGTCACGCCGACAAAGACTGTGACACCAAATTCCTGAACACAACCACAACACCAACAACATTCCCCTTTGGAAACTGGCTGCGTGCCTCTACCTATTCAAACCCGTTCTCCCTCAAACAACCGTCTTCAAAGTCCCCAGAAAATTCGCAGCCCCAATCCAGAAATCCAACAACCTCATTGAAAAACCACCAAACAATCTCCCCACCCAACAAATCTCCCATAAACTCCTCTGCCACTCCATCAGCCTCAAGACCATCCTCACCAACTAAATCAGTCACTTCCCCATTAAAATCTCTAAGCTCTGACCAAAACAAACAAAACTCACGATGTTGTGCGGCGATTAATACGCCTCGATGGCGATCGGCATAACGATCAGAGAGCCAACCATAGAAGACTTACTCTGGGCGAACGCCCAGCGATCGACACATATGGCAATCGTCTTTTGGTACCCAACGATCGTCTTTTGATATCTGGCGATCGTCTTTGATGTGCGAACCAGAGACGATCGTCTCGCGCCACGTATGGATCCAACATCCGTCAAAGTCGTCGAAGATCGAATCTCGGACGGTGGTCCACGTGCGGATCTTCAAAGGGCGCCGACAGATAGGACCTTTGACCCCAGCCTGTCACCTACCTCACCTACCGACAGGGCCGCCGAAAGGTACAAAGTGGGTCCTCCCCGGACAGCGACCCAGGACGTGTGCCGGCTTCCCATTGGCTCGCCTGGTGGCCACCGGCGGCCCAGACTTTAAAGGGAAACGGCCACGTGTGGGACGATCGGCCATCTTATTATAATATAGAAAACGGCGGTCGCCCGCGATCGTCGGAGAAGTCCCAGCAACCTTGTCTCCTATAAATAAAGGACAAACAACAGTGGCCAAAGGAGACGTGATTTTTACCGTGAAGACAGTGCAAATACACACAGAAAGAGAATCAAAGACCCATCTGGCAATCAGTTATACATTCATAGTGATATTCATATACACTTATCATACATCCCAAGCAAGAACTCACAGATCTACATATCTGGTTCTTCCGGCAATCTATACGCTCTACAGCTTAGATAATTAGAAGTCTTTACACTCATTGTAATATATTCTAACATTAATATTTGCACTCGATAGTATATTTATTAATAACATCTCGCGAGAGCATTCAAGCCCGGGATTAACAACCCCGGGAAATCTGGTGTTATCTATTCTCTCACAGAAGTGTTCTCGCATTTGATTGTTACTCGATCATTCCAGCAATACTATCTTCGGATAATATTTTGGGTAACAACAATTGGCGCTAGAAGGAGGGCAAATCTAAACCTTCATTTTTATTCCTACCGTCTCGAAGAACACTCACTGTTCTCCAGACATATACTTGAAGAAACACTCACTGTTCTTCAACAGAAAAGCCTTCAGAAAAATGATGTCTCCTATGACTTCCAAGAGAGCCACCCTAAGATCCGCCGGAAATCTCATTCCGGCCCGGACCGAATCCCAGCCCACGGCGGAAGGCGACTGTGGCGACGCTAGGCTCTCACTCCCGCCCCCGAGGGACGGTTCTAGCCTCTCACTCGATCGGGCCTGCATCAGGAATGATTGAGGAGGCTATAGCCATCCTCAGGGAGCGACGGAAGGCCTACGACTCGCCCATCATCACTCCATCGGCCATCCGCCGGGCAGGCAAGCAGAAGCTTAAGGGGATCTATGTTAAGAAATCGATAGAAAGCCCCGAGCCACAGGAGAAGGCTCTCGTGAGACGGGACGATTCCGTCTTCGGCCGCCTATGGAGCGATCCCTCGTGGCGACCCGGGCACTCAGGCCCCATCCGAGAGACATCGGAGTCCGAATCCTTTACCAGGAGTTCGGCATATCCGACTCCCAGGAGACAAGCCGGTCGGCGAGCCCCCTCTCGCCCAAGAAATGAACCCAATGGCAAGGAACTCGCCATTCACCACGGGGCCAGGGGATCAGTACACGATCGCCTTGGCTCACGCTCTGGGAGTCAATCGGCGAGCAGTCAGGCGACGGCGATGGCCTTCAAGCAACGCCAGCTCGACGAGATGAAGGCGCTCCTGGAAACTGGGGCAGGCACCAGAAAATCGATCGCTGGGTTAAATGAACCACTCGCGGTTCAGATCGAGCTCGCCCCAGTTCAACCGAAGATCGCTCCCCCACAAACGCCTCTATATGAGGGGAGGTCAGATCCGGAGACCCACTTGAGCAAATTCCGGATCTACATGACCGGATACAGAGCATCAGATGCGACGAAATGTCGAATGTTCCCATTAACTTTGGGCGACCTCGCCCACAGGTGGTATATCTCACTACCACCTCGCTCAATCAATTTCTTTGACAAGCTGGCGAACGACTTCACGTCGTACTTCGCCGCCAAAGTCGCTCGCCCGGAAGGTCCCCATCGCATGATGAAAATCAGGCAGGGGAAGGACGAATCAGATGAAGATTACATCGATCGGGTAGACGAGATAGTCCTCACCGGCGAGCCCATCAGCGACGAGTTCGCCCTCTACTCAGTCCTGGGTGGATTCTGCGGGCACTCACCCATGTTCAGGCACCTCACAAAGGATATCCCCCCGACTTACATGGTTTTCCGCATCAGAGCCGCCGACTTCTTGGCCAGGCAGAGGATGCTCTCCCTCCGCTTAGGCGAGGGACCGCCCGGGGAAGGAAAGGCGCCATCCCATATCCAGAAGAAGGCGGTCGCCAAGCCCAGAAAGGCGGTCGCCAAGCCGCCTGGCGAGTTCAAAGCCTTCAAGGATGTGGAGGTCCACCTCTCCACAACCTCAACTTATCTCCGGCCCACATCTTCAACACAATCAAGGGTCGCGAGTGGCTTTCCAAACCAAAGTCGATAAGGGACCACGATCATCTAGACCGCAGCAAATTCTGTGCATACCACAAGAGTCCCGGCCACAACACCAGCCAATGTCGCGACCTCCTCAGACAGCTCTGGCGATTGTTTGAGGAAGGCAAACTGGACAACTTGGTCACCAAGCCAGTACCTAGGGCAGAGAGGACCAGTAGGGCGCGATCGCCAACAAAATAAAAGAACTCCTCCTAATCTGATCGCCAGAATCGAACATGAGCCGGAGTACTCTGATGAGTCGATCCCTCCGATCAACCCTGGCGGTCGGATCAACATGCTTCAAGCAGGAGGTGGAAACCTCGGGGGCCTTTCCCCGGTTTCCACTATGTCAAACAGGAAGCGAAAGGCCGAGCTGAGGGCGTTTGCCGGGGTCCATGTCGTGGTACCTCCAGAGCCGACCATCTCTAAAGACGCGCTCATCACCTTATCCAACAAGGACAGGGAGGGAGTACAATGCCCCAAAGAGGATGCATTGGTGATCTCAGTTTTGTACACTTATCCATGGTTTGTATCGATAAAATTCACCCATAGTTGAGCTAGTCTACTCGTTTTTTTTGCTTTTAATTTATTAGTTTTAATAATTTTATTTTTATCGGATGATGATCGGATTAAATAACTGAATTACTCAAGAAACAACATGTTTAATAAATATTCTCTTTATTGAATTTTGATATATTCATGTTGTAGGGATTTCCGAGGCGAATTCGGCAGTCTTTCCGGATTCAAAATCAGAGTTATATATCAAAAATTATCATCCGAAGAAGATCTGGGGCAAAAACTCAAAGTCTGAGAAATTCTGGGCTGAAAACGTAACTATCAAAGCTTCAAGTGAACAAATTTACGAAGCCACGTTACGGCCGTAACATTCAGGAGTTACGGCCGTAAGTCACCCTAGTTATGGCCGTAACTCACGAATGTTACGGCCGTAACTCTTGATGATTACTATGATTTGTCTAATTTTTATACTTTTGTGTATTATTGAGGGGATGGCTGGCATTGATCCGATCTAATGTAATAATGCTGGAGTTTTGGAGCTATTAGATGACTTTAGGTGTATAAATAGACCCCTTAGATCCTTCATCATTCATCATTCATCTTATAATTTTCCATTTTCTTGTAAACTTTTCTTTTTGTGTGAAGAACACACTTGTGTTCGTGAGTGATCTTTGTAAGTGTGGTATAGTATATGTTGTTCAGAGAGTTTATTGCTTCTATCTCCTTTATCTACTAAGGGAGTTAGGATCAATTCTTTCTCTTGATTCAACTAAAAATGACCACCAAAGCTTGTAATATGTGTAATAAACCCTTAATGGGCTAAGTAATCTTAAGTTGGGGTTATAAACAAGGTTAGTCATGTTATTTATGTTTGTATAAAAGATCTATTGTGAATTACTTATTATTGTGTGTGATTTTCATTGTTTTAACAATCTTTATTTATTTGGCCAATTAATAAAGATATTTATGGTCTTCATATGTTTCGAAAGAAAATATGTTTGATTAGATCAAATGATCTTCACTCTAAGTTGTTCTAGGGGATAGAAATATACCCCTAGTCCTTAGATGATTCTTTGAGTTATTTTCATAAATCCTAATGCTATGTATTGAAGCCAATCAACATAGAAATATAGTGGATTGATTCAATATGTAAGGGACGTTTCATAGTTCGAAAGAGAAACCGTCTTTTTAAGGAAAATCGAATCTACACAACATAATAAGTAAATTCATTTTATGATCTCCAATACATCTTTTATAACTAATGACGAACTAAGTTTGTAATCCCAACTATTTCATTATATCGATAATCAATCTATTATTATTGCTATCTTTTTATTTCCTTATAATATTAGAACTATTATTGCAATTTCTTTGCAATTATTAAACCAAACTTTTTAATTATGTGTTTCACTCATCTTAAGTATCTATAAAAATAGACTAATAGTGTATAATTCAAATTATAACAAAACTTCCTTGTGGGATCGATAAACCGGACTCAAAAAGTCCACTTTACTACTTGATACGATATCGTGCACTTGCGATAGTTACACTAAAAGCGTGTCAAGTTTTTGGCGCCGTTCTTGGGAAGTATAAGTTATATTTGAAATCTTACATTGTAAACTATTTTTATAGGTACAAATTTCTCGACGTTGTAACTTAGTACTAAATTGTGTTTGTCCGGTCAAGTGGCGGATAACGGTACTCCGTGACTATTAAAGTCGAATTTTTTAGTTTCCCACAACAACTGATATTTGTATATATTTTTTTTTAATTATTTTCATTGTCTTTTTATTTTTGTTTTTTATCATGGACGAAACATTGTTTAAAATTGAAAAAAGATTTCCCTTTCTAAGCAAAAATGCAATTTTAAAAATTTACAAGACAAGGCTTGAAAGGATGAGGTTGCTTACGAATAAAAGCATACCTTTTGACATAAGATTCATTATCGAAGCTAAAGTAAGAATAGAAGGTGAATTCACAGAAACACCAACTAAATTTTTACCAGGGCTTGGAAAAAGTTCATATGCCAAGAAACGACGAGCAAAGATACTATCCGTTTGCTATAAATGTGCTAGATGGAACTGTAATGCAAAATGTCGATCTTTAGGAATTCCATCTACAAACAGAGAAGATAAAATTCAGTTCATTAATGATGGTCTGAATAAGGAGAATTTAGATAATATCGAAATTTCTCTTGACACGCATCCTAGTGGACTTGTGTATTACGGAATTCAATGTTTGTGGAATAAATTCAAACCAGAATATGAACAACGTCTTGGGAATCTGACGTTAAAAGACCCTGTTTGCCAATTTGTAAGAAAATTGGATGGGAAGCTTCTCCCCGACTCATAGAAGGCGTTTAGGCCGTTTACAACGTAAAATCGAGAGGAAGATGTGAGCCACAATCACAACTACTGTACATACGCGTAAGTATTTTTATTTTTGTCGTGTGGTGAGATTTTACGAATAAAAAATGTGATACGCGATAAAAGCTTTCTTTATTCTATTGAGTAGTTGAAGCACAATCAAACGCAATCACAAACTTGTTAAACAATTTTTACCTTCTTTTTCTTCTATAAATAAACTTTCTATTGGTCTCTTTCATTCATCCCTCAAACTTGCACTTTTCTCTGTTTCTCTCTAAAAATTTTTTTCTTTTCAAAAATGGAGTCATCATCTTCAACAAAAATTTTACACGATCGCATTTTTGGTGGATCTAGTTCGGAAAAGAGGCATGCTTCATCAAGCGACCCACAACTTGGGTCGTACCTTAGAGAAAAATGCATTCATGTAGTTTACGGAGGAGAAAGTCTAGGATTAATGGGACGAAATGCATACGCCTATATGGAAGGAGTAAGAGTGTTGGGAGTAATCCCAAAACCTCCGGCTGAAAGTAAAATCACCGGGTCAACTATTGGAGATGAGTTTAGATCGTGAATATGCAAGATCGCATAACTCACATGATAAATAATGCAGGCGCCTTTATCGCCCTTCCGTGGTTTTGGCACCCTTGAGGAACTTTTTCATGTGGTTACCAGAGACTAAATGTTCATCAAAACCAATAGAGTGCTTAATGTCAATGGTTTCTTTGATGGTTTCTGTCTTTCATCGACTACTCTTTGAAAAGGGCTTTATTTCCGAGCGTGCAAAACGAATCATAGTCGTTGCAACAACACGAGAAGAACTAATCAAAAACTCAATGAATTTGTTCCTCAACCAGATCCAGCTCTAGCTAAAATTGTGCGGATAGAAGATTTTACCGTGAGAAAGCGAAAAGTAGATTCATTCCTCTCCCTTTGATAACCCATGTCGGACCCCTTGTATTTTTACTTTACCGTGTGTAATAATCGTGCTAAATGATGGCAGCTTAAGGAGTTTCTTCTTGATCTCTTGACGCGCATCTATTCACGATTTATGTATTTTTATTTCATTACTGTAATGTTTATTTCGTGTTTTGCTTTTATAAAAACTTTGATGGCAGCGTAAGGCGACTCTTCGGACTTTCTTGATGCGCATCTAAAAAATTATGTTATACTTACGAGTATATTTTATTTTCTTTTGTGTGTGCCTCGTATATTTATTCTCTTGCAGATTCTAAAAGGCGTTAGGCTCAGACATCAACTTTCTTAACAGGGAGTATTCTGCTTTTCTGCATTGATTTTTTTTTTTTTTTTTAAACTGAGGACAGTTTTATTTTCAATTTTGGGGGTGGTTTGTTTTAGTATTTTGGTGTGTTGTAATTTTGGTGTGGTTTGTTTAATAATTTTGGTGTGTTTTGATTGATTTGGTTATTTGCCTTAATTTTTTTTATTATATATATATATATATAATTTTTTTTTAATAATTTTTTTTATAGTATTTTGATTTTTGAGATTTCTAGATCTGGCCATAACACCAATAAATTAGCTATATACAAACTTCTAAAATCGTTTTAACCGGTAAAAAAATTGTATATTCCAAAATTTTTTTGATCCTTAATCTCTCTTTCCAAGCCTTGTAATTATCATATAAAATCGAGTCATTCGTTACCTTGAGAAAAGAAGAATCAATTGGTTGATGAAAAATAAAACTGAAATTTACTTAATTTGTGGAGTTTTTTATTTTTCATGCTTAACTAAAAAATGATTTTCTGCAAAAATTCTATTCCCTAAAAAAAGGAGTCATCGGTGAAAAGAGCTACACGTTAGCAAATAACGGTGTGAAAGCTATCACCTAAAAAAATAAATGACGAAAAGGAGAAGTGTTGAGCAGCAACAGCTGCCTAATTTTGGAAGTCTTAAATTTTGCGAAAAATAAAGGACTAACCATTATTGGTGCGTAGCTGCCTTCTCAGAAAAATTGGTGAAAAGAGCTACACGTTAGCAAATAACGGTGTGAAAGCTATCACCTTTTTACGAAAAGAAAAATAATGAGATAGAAATTGTGTTAGTGAAAAGAGCTACACATTAGCAAATAACGGTGTGAAAGCTATCACTAAAAGGGATGTAGTTTATGAGCAGATTTGAATTAATTAGCAGCTGAATTTCAATACACTCAATTTTGTGAAAATCACAATATTTGATGACGCCAATGAAATTCTTCTTCATATTGAGTCGAAAAATAAACGAGTGATCGAGAGCTACCATTAAAGGGAGTCGTGTGTATCACGAGTGGGAATGAAATAATCAACCTATTGGGGGGAAACCTTACATTATGGAATTACAGTACTAAAACCGTGTTTTAACTTCAAAATCATTTGTAGATTTATTTTGAATCTTGATTCATTTATATCTACTGTATAAGCTGGTTGTTGTGTATTAATGGCATTTTGATCTCCTTTTCTCTTTTTATATTTTAATTTATGTGTGTATTAATTTTCTTATTTTTGTTTTATTTTTTATTTTATTTTTGGAGTGTGAATAATAAAGAGTCTTGCTCGGGACTAGCAAGAATTCAAGTTTGAGGGTGTGATAAGTGTCAGTTTTGTACACTTATCCATGGTTTGTATCGATAAAATTCACCCATAATTGATGGGAAGCTACTCGTTTTTTTTGCTTTTAATTTATTAGTTTTAATAATTTTATTTTTATCGGATGATGATCGGATTAAATAACTGAATTACTCAAGAAACAACATGTTTAATAAATATTCTCTTTATAGAATTTTGATATATTCATGTTGTAGGGCTTTCCGAGACGAATTCGGCAGTCTTTCCGGATTCAAAATCAGACTTATATATCAAAAGTTATCATCCGAAGAAGATCTGGGGCAAAAACGCAAAGTCTGAGAAATTCTGGGCTGAAAACGTAACTATCAAAGCTTCAAGTGAACAAATTTACGAAGCCACGTTACGGCCGTAACATTCAGGAGTTAAGGCCGTAAGTCACTAATTACGGTAGTAACTCACGAATGTTACGCCGTAACTCTTGATGATTACTATGATTTGTCTAATTTTTTATACTTTTTGTGTATTATTGAGGGGATGGCTGGCATTGATCCGATCTAATGTAATAATGCTGGAGTTTTGGAGCTATTAGATGACTTTAGGTGTATAAATAGACCCCTTAGATCCTTCATCATTCATCATTCATCTTATAATTTTCAATTTTCTTGTAAACTTTTCTTTTTGTGTGAAGAACACACTTGTGTTCTTGAGTGATCTTTGTAAGTGTGGTATAGTATATGTTGTTCAGAGAGTTTATTGCTTCTATCTCCTTTATCTACTAAGGGAGTTAGGATCAATTCTTTCTCTTGATTCAACTATAAATGACCACCAAAGCTTGTAATATGTGTAATAAACCCTTAATGGGCTAAGTAATCTTAAGTTGGGGTTATAAACAAGGTTAGTCATGTTATTTATGTTTGTATAAAAGATCTATTGTGAATTACTTATTATTGTGTGTGATTTTCATTGTTTTAACAATCTTTATTTATTTGGCCAATTAATGAAGATATTTATGGTCTTCATATGTTTCGAAAGAAAATATGTTTGATTAGATCAAATGATCTTTACTCTAAGTTGTTATAGGTGATAGAAATATACCCCTAGTCCTTAGATGATTCTTTGAGTTATTTGCATAAATCCTAATGCTATGTATTGAAGTCAATCAACATAGAAATATAGTGGATTGATTCAATATGTAAGGGACGTTTTATAGTTCGAAAGAGAAACCGTCTTTTTAAGGAAAATCGAATCTACACAACATAATAAGTAAATTCATTTTATGATCTCCAATACATCTTTTATAACTAATGACGAACTAAGTTTGTAATCCCAACTATTTCATTATATCGATAATCAACCTATTATTATTGCTATCTTTTTATTTCCTTATAATATTAGAACTATTATTGCAATTTCTTTGCAATTATTAAACCAAACTTTTTAATTATGTGTTTCACTCATCTTAAGTATCTATAAAAATAGACTAATAGTGTATATTTCAAATTATAACAAAACTTCCTTGTGGGATCGATAAACCGGACTCAAAAAGTCCACTTTACTACTTGATACGATATCGTGCACTTGCGATAGTTACACTAAAAGCGTGTCAATCTCCGCTTGTATCCTTGGAAAGACGGTCGATCGCGTGCTGGTCGACAATGGAAGTTTCTGCAACATCATATTCAAATCCTCCCAGGACCAGCTCGGCAACTTGACCAAATTCATCAAGCCGTTCGACATCGTGCTCCAAGGGTTCGGCGACAACACAGTCCAAGCCTACAGAAGGATCAAGCTCTCTGTCGAGCTAATATGCTTTCACGATCCCAAGGTTAGGATTACTAGGAACCTAAATTTTGTGATCATAGATAGGCCCAGCATCTATAATGGGTTCCTAGGTCGCCCCTTTCTAGAAACTTTTGAGGCGGTCGCCTCGTCTTTCTTTTACTGTATCAAATTCCCCACTGCCGATGGGACGGTCGGTACTGTAAAAGGAGATCAGTTAATGGCAAAAAGATGTTTGAATTACTCCTATGTCGTTACTTCTTTCAATACTTCCCATGCTATGTGTAACACTGAAGAGATCGACAATCAACCCATGGAGATCGACGAGCCAGACACATCGTACCAACCCGACTCGGAGGATGCCATCTCGGTTCGATTAACGGACGACATCGAGCCAAGGATCGGTTTCGAGCCAAGTCTCGACATCGATCCAAGGATCGAGTCTGGAAATCGTTCCAAACGAGAAGCGACCGTCCCCGTCGAAGAGTTGGAGAGTATAACGATAGATCCGGCTCATCCAGAACGGGAAGTACAGATCGGTGCAAGTATCGACCGCGAATTAAAAGGGGATCTGATCGATTTGCTACGTAAGAACATCGGAGTCTTTGCCTGGTCGCATCTAGATATGGTTGGCATAAGTCCTGAGCACGCTTGCCACTATCTAAAAATCGACCCGGCAATGAAGCTTGTTCACCAGAAACGTAGGAAATTCGGTCCCGAGAAATACGCGGCGCTCGACATAGAAGTCCAAAAGCTACTCAACAACAAATTGATCGGGGTAGCTACAGACGAACCACAATGGGTCGCCAACGCGGTGCTCGTCAAAAAGCCGACTGGTTCCTGGAGGTTATGCATCGACTTCACCAACCTCAACGCGGCATGTCCAAAGGATCACTTTCCGATGCCTCATATTGATCATTTGGTCGATAGTACAGTAGGTAGCGAAATGATGTCCTTTATGGATGCCTTCGCCGGATATCATCATGTAACACCCCGAGATATTCGGAATAATTACAGCGCCGTAAACTCTTTAAATAAGGATTTACAAGGCTAATTAAAAAGGAAAGTGAATAAAAGACGTCAATACTGCGAAAATTCGAGTTTATGAAAACGTACAACTGGTTCAACGGGTAATTAATACAACCATATCGAATTAATATCAAAGGACACACGTACTCGAGTACAGAAACCAAACCAAGACAACAAATCTCCAATAACAATAAACATCACTGAACCCCTTCGTCGCCACGCTTGCATCGCGGTCGCTTTCCTGCTCCTGGCTACAGAACATCAAAACAAATGTCCACCCCGAAGGGGTTAGCAAAACAATGCTAGTACAAGTATCGTATTTAAACAATTCGAATATGCATCAACAATACACAACAAGACATATCACACGGGGCTTCCGCTACAGGAACCCGACAATGCGAATCTACAAGATTCCATTACACAAAGATGGGTATTCCAATGATCCAGCGCCTCAAAGATAGATCCCAAGATGATCCGTCGGACCAACACGAGGTGGAAATAACCCGTCCAATGATCCAGCGCCCGGCTAGATCCCAAGATGATCCCGTCGGACCAACACGAGGTGGACATCCGATCCAGCGCCCTCAGCATAGATCGTACAACGTATACAAACACAACTCATGCATACACATATGCCAAATCATTATGTTCATCAACATGAACATATAAACAATATACAACGAATATCATGACAAATCAACGAAGTAAATATCATGTTCAACAACATGCATAATCATACGTATACTCCAAAAATACCGATATTAACATATCACACGGTACTTGCCTCCAAAAATACCGATATTAACATACGCACTCGAAGGCCGCCCCCTCCGATCAACGTAACAAGCTCGAACCTTAACAAAAGGAACGATATACAAATCATCTCGAGTCGAACAATGGCCTAACAATTCGACCTACGGCCGAAAAGCTCAAACTAAACAAGCTGCCTGGATTGCTTAGCGCGCACGCACTATACGTAACGCGGCGCTAAGTCAATCAGCGACGCTATCGTATAAGGCTAGCGTGCGCTAGCCACAAATCGCGATCGACTGGCCGCCTCATAACGACGCTACGACGCTCGCGGCGAAAACCGAACCTCGATAGCGCACGTTAACTCACGCATGTTAGCGTGCGCTAATCTTGCATGGCGAATACTACGAACCGAAAGCTGGGTTGAAATGATGAAGAACTCATGAACCCTATGGTGATATTACAAATTATCCTCGGGCATATCATGCTAATAAGGTTTCGGAAGATTTATGATTATGAAATACCAATATACGGATAGTTATCTCGATAACACAATTCCTCTACGATCTTCAAGAAATAATCTAAGTTCCATCGTCTTACGTTCCAAAACACATGATTCCAACGTATACAACGTATCAACTGGGTAATATCCGATTACTTGATCATAAATCGATTTAAACATGCTTAGGAGTCCTTATAATAAGATGGTTCAAAGGTTCATTCGACATCTAGTACCGATACGTCAAAAGTATCCTTCTAACATGTGATGACCGATAAAAACGAGATACTAGCTATCCAAACATGATTCAAACTTCCTCATGAACATTACTAATCATTGGTGAAGAATCACCTACCTCAAAGTAGTGAAGAACACGGATGAAAATGAAGCAATCCAACACCCAAGGCTTGAACACCAATCTCCAATGATATAAGATCTTCAATCTCGAACTAGGAGGTTGATATGGAGTGTTTAAGACGAATGGAGTTATGTTTCAAGTGCAAGAGTTCGGGTTATGGGGAAGAAAGGATGAATTCACGAATAGGATCTTTGTCTATTTATAATAAATGGCTATTAGCGCGCGCTATACACTATCCGTAGCGTGCGCTAACGGCTCATAGTCTAAACTGTACTCGGCACTTAGCGTGCGCTACGCATAGACCTCTAGCGTGCGCTAAGGCGTTGACTCGGCTTTTCCCGAAAGCCGTCCAGATACACTCGACAGGATCCGACAAGGGTCCCCCGGCCAGATCTCACCTACCGCGCGTCTCAATCAATTTGACCACGCGTAGCGTGCGCTAATTACACTCGGTAGCGTACGCTATGAAACCATGTTAGCGTACGCTACCGTAGCTGTAGCGTGCGCTACATGCATGTAATTTCAACCATTTAAATCACATACACGAAATTATATGCTCGATGGCATCGGATTATGAAATACGGAGAATAATACTCATACAAAAGTACAATCATTACAATATCACAAGTTCCAATTACATAACAGAAATCTCGGGTATTACATCCTTCCTCCCTAAAAAGAAGTTTCGTCCCGAAACTTAGGATGAAAACAACTCCGGATATTTAGCCTTCATACCGTCCTCCGTTTCCCAAGTGGCCTCTTCGACTCCATGTCGTGACCATTGTACTTTAACCAAATGTATTGGTTTATTCCTCAATTGTTTGATCCGGCTCTCAAGTATCTTGATAGGTCTCTCTTCGAAGGTGCCATCTTTAGCTATCTCGATCTCGTCGAAATCAATGACATGACTGGGGTCCGGTACATACTTCCGCAGTTGGGATACGTGAAACACATTGTGAACATGACTCAGCGATGGCGGTAAGGCCAACTCACGCTAAATCCCCAACTCTATCTAGGATCTCAAATGGTCCGATATATCTCGGACTAAGCTTGCCTCTCCTCCCAAAACGGAAAATCCCTCGTGTAGGAGACACCTTCAATAGCACATGATCCCCAACGTCGAACTCTAGAGGACGACGACGTACATCGGCATAAGACTTCTGTCGACTCTCGGCAGTCAATAGTCTCTCTCGAATCAAAGCTATTTTCTCTTGCGTCTGAATAATCAATTCCGGTTCCGTCCCGATCAAATCCGAAGAATCATCCCAACACAGGGGTGATCGGCATCTCCTCCCGTACAAAGCTTCAAATGGTGCCATTCTAATAGAAGCATGCCAACTATTATTGTAAGTGAATTCGATCAAGGGCAAGTGAACTTCCCAATCAGTTGACCAATCCAACGCACAAGCTCTAAGCATGTCTTCTACAGTTTGAATAGTCCTTTCGGACTGACCGTCTGTTTGGGGATGATAAGCTGTGCTAAAGTTGAGCTCAGTCCCCAAAGCCTTATGGACTGCCTTCCAGAAGTGCGATACGAAGCGACCATCTCGATCCGAAATAATGGTCTTCGGCATCCCATGCAATCTGACTATCTCCGCAACAAATACTCGTGCCAATCTCTCGGGTCCCCATGTATCTATGATTCCTAGGAAATGAGCCGACTTGGTTAGTCGATCAACTACGACCCAAATCATATTCATTCCTGCTCTAGTCCTTGGCATACTTGTGATGAAATCCATCGAAATGTCCTCCCACTTCCATTCAGGGATCGGAAGCGGCTTTAACATCCCGGCAGGTCGCTGATGTTCAATCTTAACCTGCTGACAAGTCAAACACTTCGAAACGTACTCTGCTACGTCCTTCTTCATATTCCCCCACCAGAAGTTTTGTTTAAGATCCTTATACATCTTACTGCTGCCCGGGTGAATAGAATAGGGCGCGCTATGAGCTTCTTTCAGAATAGTTCGTCTCAAATCATCATCATCGGGAACGCAAAGTCGACTTTGAAATCTCAGAACTCCATCATCCTGTATCACGAATCCTGGGGCTTTTCCTTTCTTTACTTCATCACATAATCGAAGGATCAGGGAATCGTCCAACTGCTTGGACTTGATCTTCTCGACTAGTGATGAAGTCAGTTCCATCACATAAAGTCGCCCTTGGATTCCTGGTGCCCATACTTCAATCCCTTCGCGGATCAGTTCCCGTTGAATACTGGTTTGGGATGTAAGTGCTTCCAACACTCGAAGAGAAACAGGTTTACGGCTCAATGCATCGGCTACTACATTTGCTTTCCCCGGATGATAGAGAATCTCTAAGTCGTAATCCTTGATCAATTCCAGCCACCTTCTCTGCCTCATGTTTAATTCCTTCTGACTGAAAATGTATTTGAGGCTCTTATGATCCGTAAAGATCTGACAATGAGTGCCGTAATGTCGCCAAATTTTCAAAGCAAAACCACAATTGCTAGCTCCGGATCATGAGTCGGATAATTAACCCGTGACGGTTTCAACTGCCGAGAAGCATAAGCAATCACTTTATCCTTCGCATCAACACACAACCCAAACCACGATTTGAAGCGTGGCTGTATAGCATGAATCCATCAGCCTTTCCGGGCGCTAATATAGGTCTTGTCGTCGGTCTTTTTAAGTTCGTCAAAACCACTGGCATTTCTCATTCCACGTGAACTTTTGAGTTTTCTCAGAATAATGAGTGAGCGGACGAGCAATTTTGGAAAATCCCTCTACAAAGCGGCGATAATATCCCGCTAGTCTAAGAAGCTTCGGACTTCCTTCACGTTCTTAGGAGCTTCCCATTCCAAGATTGCTTCGACTTTCTTGAGTCCACCCGAACTCCATCGGCGGATATCACATGCCCAAGGAAGGTTACTTCCTTAAGCGAACTCGCATTTAGCAAATTTTGCATATATTGTTCCTTTCTCAAGATGCTCAAAACCATACGTAAATGATCGCATGCTCCTCTGCGTCCTCGAATATATCAAAATGTCGCCAATGAAAACGACCACAAATTTATCCAAGTATTCCAAGAATACCCGATTCATCAATTGCATGAATACCGCAGAGCATTGGTAAGTCCGAATGGCATCACCACAAATTCATAATGCCTGCACGGATCTCAAAGCGATTTCGGTATGTCCGATTCCTTAATTCTCAATTGGTGGTATCACGATCGCAAGTCAATCTTCGAGAATACCTCGCCCCTTGCAGTTGATCAAACAAGTCGTCGATCCGAGGTATAGGATATTTATTCTTGATCGTCATCTTGTTAAGCTCCTGTAATCAATACACAATCGGAGGGATCCGTCTTTCTTAGGACAAAGAGAACGGGCGCTCCCAAGGGGAAACGCTCGGTTGAATATAGCCCTTCTGTAACAATTCCTCCAGTTGCTTCTTGAGTTCATACATCTCGGTTGGCGCCATGCGGTATGGTGCCCTGGAAATAGGGGTTGCTCCAGGCTCTAATTCGATGGTGAATTCCACTTCTCTTTACGGGGGTAACCGGGTAGCTCGTCAGGAAATACATCGAGAACTCATTCACAACTGAAATAGACGAGAGCTCTATTCCTTCCTCTTTCCTCATGGCATAGCACCAAAGTCCGTGACATCCCCGCTTGAATTTCACACTTTCATTGCCTTGATCAATTTCCCGAGCTTCTCGGTCTCCATCCTCGTACTAAGTGTTCAGATCCTTCATCAGCACTGATGGTAATGACTCTCTCT
Source organism: Orobanche coerulescens (assembly GCA_033398695.1). Taxonomy (NCBI): domain Eukaryota; kingdom Viridiplantae; phylum Streptophyta; class Magnoliopsida; order Lamiales; family Orobanchaceae; genus Orobanche; species Orobanche coerulescens. Next base: position 105,636,538 of record CM065805.1, on the reverse strand, counting down.
CGGTAATTCAACACATCTCCTTAACGGTTGAGCCTATCATCTCCGAGAATTAAATCTTCACCTCATATGTCAACTACAATAAGATTCGATGGCCAATCTCTCCTTCTATAGAATCGGGAAATCCCTAGCTTCTAGTGTTCCCACAATTTTCTATCAGCTCGGTAATCCCAAAAAATAAGGTTAACAATTATACAAGCACGAGAATTACAAACGAATAACACAGTACAAAGATATAAAAGAATGCGTAGCTCGAATCGAACAAGACACTAATCTGGTTGCAAAAGGATCTGAATCGCACTGATGCAACAAAGCAGTTCTGCCGTCAGATCTCCTCATTTCGTACAGGCGCGGAGGAACGGACCCAACACTGGATGTCTCTCTCTTCCCAGCGTTCTGCTGCTGAAATCCACTCTGCTGTGTCTGGTTCACACTTATCTCCTTAGGAACCGGTGCTGGAGTGCGGGTACCAACAGATCTAGTAGCGGCTCCACAGAAGGCCGCACGGTGCCCTTCTTGCCCACAATCGTAACAAGTCACAGAAGATGCGGGGAAATCTCGTCGAATATGCCCTGCTCGACCACAATTGTAACATTTCCTTGATGCGTCCGAAACTGCTGATGCTGTCCGGAACTTCTTTCCGCCTTTTGAAGGATGTGGAGGTTTCCTAGCCGAATAAAAGGAAGACTGGCCCTTGCGGGCCCCACCACTCTTGTTTTACGCAGTCGCGGTCACCTTCGCTTCTTTGCCTCTACCGATTTCTCCACCGCCGCCTCTTTCATATCGTAGGCCGGCGCTTTGTCTTGGTACTGCCGCAACGTAGTACACTCGAATCGGACATGTCTCTTGAATCTCGGCTTCATCCGCATATCAAAATGAAAAATCTTTTACGCCTCCGTTCGACCAAGTGTCGCACACAAGTCGGTGATGATTAAAAGTTTTAATTACATCATCGAGATGCCTCCGAACTCTGTGGTGAGAAAAACTCTCGGATCTTCGCCTCTAACCTGACGAGGACAATACGTGCTTCCATCATTTGTTTGAATTCCGTCCAATCCGCATTATGGTTCTCGGGTCGAATAGCCTCCCACTACCAAAAGCCTCCCGATCGGAAAATACTGGGCAATGGGAACCTTCCGGTCCTCGGGACAGTTAAGACCCGCGAATATCTTCTCCAACTCCTTGAGCCAGTGATCCCAAGTAAGTGCCTCAGCAGATCCGTCAAATTTTGGTGGGTGCAATTTAACCACCTCAGCAAGCCATCTGTCTCCCCGGTTATCCTCATGGTGCTGCTGTCCCATCGCTGTCTTCATGCGATCAACGACCTGGGCGAACTGGTTTATCTGCGCCACCACCTGTTGAAGCACTCCCGGCATGTTCGGATTTGCGTCATCATTCTCCGATCCTTGCTGCCCTCCAGAATGGGAATCGGTTCGACTAGCCGATATTTCTGGGGTAGTTGCGGAATCCTCATGTCTCATGTTACCACGTCCGCGTCCACGACCGCGTCCGCGTCCACGACCTCCTCTCAACATACTGTAAACGAAATTTCTCAATATACAGAACAAAAATTTTTTTTGAAATAAAGTCCGTCAATACTCACAAAACAGTTATTAAGTAAAACGGTAGTATAAGAGATTAAGAGACTTACAACCACGGTCCACATGACGACTTCGGCTGAACAGTGATGTTACAAACGACCCATAAATCAAATAACGTAAACAGACCCAAATAAAACCCATCGCCAAGATATCCATAAATCTTAGCTCGATACCATAATCTGTAACACCCCGAGATATTCGAATAATTACAGCGCCGTAAACCCTTTAAATAAGGATTTACAAGGCTAATTAAAAAGGAAAGTGAATAAAAGACGTCAATCTTTGCGAAAATTCGAGTTTATGAAAACGTACAACTGGTTCAACGGGTAATTAATACAACCATATCGAATTAATATCAAAGGACACACGTACTCGAGTACAGAAACCAAACCAAGACAACAAATCTCCAATAACAATAAACATCATGAACCAACCCCTTCGTCGTCACGTGCATCGCTTCCTGCTCTCCCAGCTACTGAACATCAAAACAAATGTCCACCCCCGAAGGGGTTAGCAAAACAATGCTAGTACAAGTATCGTATTTAAACAATTCGAATATGCATCAACAATACACAACAAGACATATCACACGGGGCTTCCGCTACCGGAACCCGACAATGCGAATCTACAAGATTCCATTACACAGCATGGGTATTCCAATGATCCAGCGCCCTCAGCATAGATCCCAAGATGATCCCGTCGGACCAACACGAGGTGGAAATAACCCGTCCAATGATCCAGCGCCCTCAGCCTAGATCCCAAGATGATCCCGTCGGACCAACACGAGGTGGACATCCGATCCAGCGCCCTCAGCATAGATCGTACAACGTATACAAACACAACTCATGCATACACATATGCCAAATCATTATGTTCATCAACATGAACATATAAACAATATACAACGAATATCATGACAAATCAACGAAGTAAATATCATGTTCAACAACATGCATAATCATACGTATACTCCAAAAATACCGATATTAACATATCACACGGTACTTGCCTCGAAGATGGCAAGAATGATATACTTCAATGCTCTCGACGCACTCGAAGGCCGCCCCCTCCGATCAACGTAACAAGCTCGAACCTTAACAAAAGGAACGATATACAAATCATCTCGAGTCGAACAATGGCCTAACAATTCGACCTACGGCCGAAAAGCTCAAACTAAACAAGCTGCCTGGATTGCTTAGCGCTACGCATTATACGTAACGCGGCGCTAAGCCAATCTGTTAGCGTACGCTATCGTATAAGGCTAGCGTGCGCTAGCCTCAAACTGGCAGTCTGACTCGGCTGCCTCATAACGTACGCTACGTACGTTCTGTGCGAAAACCGAACCTCGATAGCGCACGTTAACTCACGCATGTTAGCGTGCGCTAATCTTGCATGGCAGAATACTACGAACCGAAAACTGGGTTGAAATGATGAAGAACTCATGAACCCTATGGTGATATTACAAATTATCCTCGGGCATATCATGCTAATAAGGTTTCTGGAAGATTTATGATTATGAAATACCAATAAACGGATAGTTATCTCGATAACACAATTCCTCTACGATCTTCAAGAAATAATCTAAGTTCCATCGTCTTACGTTCCAAAACACATGATTCCAACGTATACAACGTATCAACTGGGTAATATCCGATTACTTGATCATAAATCGATTTAAACATGCTTAGGAGTCCTTATAATAAGATGGTTCAAAGGTTCATTCGACATCTAGTACCGATACGTCAAAAGTATCCTTCTAACATGTGATGACCGATAAAAACGAGATACTAGCTATCCAAACATGATTCAAACTTCCTCATGAACATTACTAATCATTGGTGAAGAATCACCTACCTCAAAGTAGTGAAGAACACGGATGAAAATGAAGCAATCCAACACCCAAGGCTTGAACACCAATCTCCAATGATATAAGATCTTCAATCTCGAACTAGGAGGTTGATATGGAGTGTTTAAGACGAATGGAGTTATGTTTCAAGTGCAAGAGTTCGGGTTATGGGGGAAGAAAGGACTGAATTCACGAATAGGATGCTGTCCTATTTATAATAAATGGCTATTAGCGCGCGCTATACACTATCTGTAGCGTGCGCTAATGGCTCATAGTCTAAACTGTACTCGGCACTTAGCGTGCGCTACGCATAGACCTCTAGCGTGCGCTAAGGCGTTGACTCGGCTTTTCCCGAAAGCCGTCCAGATACACTCGACAGGATCCGACAAGGGTCCCCCGGCCAGATCTCACCTACCGCGCGTCTCAATCAATTTGACCACGCGTAGCGTGCGCTAATTACACTCGGTAGCGTACGCTATGAAACCATGTTAGCGTACGCTACCCGTAGCCTGTAGCGTGCGCTACATGCACAGAATTTCAACCATTTAAATCACATACACGAAATTATATGCTCGATGGCATCGGATTATGAAATACGGAGAATAATACTCATACAAAAGTACAATCATTACAATATCACAAGTTCCAATTACATAACAGAAATCTCGGGTATTACACATCAAATCCCAATGGCGGAGAAAGACATAAAACACACATCTTTCCACACGGAAAAAGACATATACTTTTGGGTCCGAATGCCGTTCGGCTTGAAAAACGCAGGGGCAACCTACCACGATCGGTCAATGTAATGTTCGCCAATCAGATCGGCAAGACCATGGAGGTCTACATTGACGACATCGTGGTCAAAAGCCTCAAGAAGGAAGATCACCTCAATGATCTCGCCGAGACGTTCGCCATCCTCGAGAAGTTCAACATGAAACTGAATCCCAAGAAATGCAACTTCGGGCTGGGCTCCGGAAAATTCCTGGGGCACATCGTGAGCCAAAGGGGAATCGAGGCGAACCCCACCAAGATTCAGGCGATCCTTGACATGCAGGAGCCGCGGAACGTCAAGCAGGTGCAACACCTCATAGGTTGTCTAGCCGCCCTGAACCGTTTCATATCTCGGCTCGACGATAAAAGTAAGCCATTCTTCGCGACCATAAAGAACAAAAAGTTCTCATGGACGAAGGAGAGTCAGGTGGCGTTCGCCAAAATAAAGGAATATCTATCTAACCCCCAGATCCTGGCAAAGCCGATCCCCGGTGAGAAACTATTCCTTTACCTAGCAGCCTCGGAGGTCGCACTGAGTGCCGTTTTGGTACGAGCGGAAGGGCAAGTCCACTTGCCGATCTACTATGTTAGTCAAGCGCTCCATGACGCTGAAACACGTTATACACCATTGGAGAAGATCGCCTACGCCCTTGTCATGAGTGTTCGTAAGCTAAGGGCTTATTTCTTCGAACATCAAGTGGAAGTCCTGACAGCTCTACCTCTGAGGCAAGTTCTACACCGACCAGACACCAACGGGCGGCTTCTCAAGTGGTCACTGGAGATCGCCCAATACGGAATCACATACGCTCCTCGCACGGCGATCAAAGGCCAAGCTCTGGCGGACTTTGTGGTGGAACTAACGTTCCCTCACAGTCCAACTCAGATCGGCCGACCTGCCTGGAAGTTATATATGGACGGCTCGGCGACCAATTCGAGAGCAGGGGCAGGAATCGTCCTCATCAGCCCCGACCTACAAAGTTTCACAAATGCTGTGCGTTACGGATTTTGCACGACCAACAATGAAGCCGAATACGAACCCTTGGTAGGCGGGCTCGATCTAGCCCTTGCCCTGGATGTTCGTCGCCTCCATATATTCATGGACTACCTCTTGGTCGTGAACCAAGTCAGGGGAAAATATGAGGCGCGCGGCGAACAGATGGTCAAATACCAAGAGCTGGTCGCCGAAATGTGCACAAAATTTGAAGAAGTGCTAATCGAACAAGTCCCGAGAGAGCACAACTCCCAGGCCGATGCCCTTTCCAAATTAGCATCATCAGAGGGGGCAGCCGACTTCTCTAATATCCAAATCACAAAGTCAGCAAGGCCGGCGATCGACAGAAGCCTGGTTACCACGATTGCTACTACCGAGGAGAACTGGATGACTCCATTCATCAATTACTTAAAGGACGGAACGGTCCGTGACGACCGTGTTAAAGCTCGCCAACTCCGGCTACGTGCGACCAGATATACCCTATTGGACGACCGGCTTTACAAGCGAGCTTTTAGCCTTCCCCTCCTCAAGTGTATTACACCGGAGGAAGGTCGACTCGTTTTAGCCGAGGTCCATGATGGGATTTGCGGAAACCATACGGGCGGGCAAGCTCTCATCCATAAGACAACCAGGCAAGGTTTTTTCTGGCCATCACTTCAGAAGGACGCGATTGCCTATGCCAGATCGTGTCACAGGTGTCAAATAATGGGCCCAAACATTAAACTCTCCCCCGAACAGCTCACCTCCATGTACAGCCCTTGGCCATTCGCACAATGGGGCATCGACCTTATAGGTCCCTTGCCGAAGGCTCCAGGGGGCTGTAAGTTCGCCATCGTAGGGGTCGATTATTTCACCAAATGGGCTGAGGCCGAACCGCTCAACAAGATCGGCCGAGATCAAGTGATCAAGTTTATCTGGAGAAACATCATATGCCAATTCGGTCTGCCCCAGGCCATCATCTCCGACAACGGAAAGCAGTTCGATGGCTTAGAAGTCATGTAATTCTGTGAGAAGTGGGGAATCAAAAGGTTGTTCTCGGCTCCCTATCACCCTCAAATGAACGGGAAGCTAGAGGCTGTGAACAAGATCCTCAAACACACAATTAAAGCGCGACTCGAATCCAGGCTAGGACGATGGGCAAGCGAGCTCCCAGACGTTTTGTGGTCTTATCGAATGACGCCCCGTAATTCAACCGGCGAAACCCCATTCGCCCTCGCCTTCGGAACGGAAGCGGTGATTCCCTCAGAGATCGCCGTCCTCAGCCATCGAACCGAACAAGAGATGACGACCGACAACGATATGGCCCGGCGGATCGACCTCGACATGCTCGAAGAACGACGACTGACCTCAGAAATGAGGAACACAATCCACAAAAGGAGATCTGAGAAGTTCTTCATTTCGAAGGTCAAGGAGAGAAGGTTTCAGGTGGGCGATCTCGTCCTCAAAAAGATCCAGACCCACACAGGTGTTTTTGGTCCGAACTGGGAAGGCCCTTTCAGGATATCTAAATGGCTAACTAAGGGAGCCTACGAACTTGAACACCCTGACGGTACTCCGGATCAATATCCCTGGAACGCCATGCATCTGAAGAAATACTACCAGTAAAAATTTTGTATTCGGGCCAACTGCCCAATGTACAAGGAATATAAATGAGATTTTTTCCTATCCCATCTATTCTGGCGATCGCCCCACCAGGCATATCGCATGCCACCGACGATCGTCGTTCATGACGATCCGAGGGAAAATCAATGCAGCCATGGTCCTGGAGGTCGATGGAACCGACAGCTTCGCCCATGCAAGGTTCCTTCGGGCTGAGATCGTCCGCCCTTCGTTTAAATACGAGGCCGGCGTAGCCAAAGGACCCTCCAAAATGATCAGTGGACACATTCGCACGTCCTCAAAGTACGTCATCTAACATGATGTGCTCGGATAAGGCGATGCGTCCCTACCCCGTCACAACGTATACCGTCGAGGGTCGTCATCTAACATGCCGACCCGAGGTAGAAAGGTGCTTACAAAGCCGCGGATGTGGAGTCGAATAAACCGACGACGCCCTGTGCAAGGACTCCTCTAGACCAAGATCGCCTACCTTTCGTTTAAATACAAGGCAGGCGCATCCTGACGGAGGACCCTCACAATAAAGTGAGTCGTGGGATAGGCGATGTCCCTCGCACACAAAGACACGGTTGTGGAGATCGGTCCATCGAACTCCGCGACCGTGCACGATCCCTCAGAGTCGGCAAAACTGAAGATAGCTCGCCTAACAAACTTGTTTTTGTACCCTTACTTACAATAAGTAAACAAAAACAAGGGGGCAGTGAAGGGGAGCTAACCTTAAATGCGATCGGGCAGAAGGAACCGTACTCGATCGGCTTCGTTCAAACACAAGCCGGACGATCAATATTGTTCGACAAAATTTACAAGTAAGAATTTCGATTCAAAACATATCAATACATTCAACATTCAAACAACCGGTCGGATGAACAAGACATCGGATGCAATCATACACATACTTGTTGAAATTCGCATGAAAACATTCAAAGGCGATCGTACATAAAAAGGCACCAGTGCGAAAAAGGAATATTTCATTCATTATCAAAAGAAGTTCATATAGTATGAAGCCCGAAGGCAATACAAAGAGAAAGAAAAAATTGCAAGATACAAGGAAAATAAAGAGATCTCTCAGGGTCCCACCAGCTGGTCTTCGCCCTCAGGTGGCGGATCGGCATGCGCCCCCCCATCGGCCTCAGGACGAATGAGTTTATCCGGAAAAGGATACCAACTCAAGTCGATCCCCCAATCGACGAGGTCGAGGATCGGCAAGGAAAACTCTGGGTGCAAAGGGTGCTCAAGCGCATAAACCTTGAAGCTCTCCATAAGAGGACCGACCTCGATCCCTACCTTCTTGGCGGCTCTGACAGCATCAGCGTAGGCCACATAATAGGCGAACTTGCCGACGAGTGCCACATTGAGGTAGGGATCGGTCTCGATCACCTTCAGCTGCCCTTTCAACTCCATGGTCGTCTTCTCAGACTCCGCCAGCTCGACCACCTTGGCGGCATTTTCTCCCTTGGCCCTCTCCAACTCTCTTTTCGCCGCCTCCAGCTCGCCGCTGAGCCGATCCACCGTCGCCTTCAGCCCGACCGCCTCCTCCTGCGAAGCCGCATGCTTCCGGCGGGCTTCTTTCTCCTGATCACGGAATCGATCGGCAGCCTCCTTGGAGCGGCTCAGCTCTTGCTTCAGTCGGTCGACGTCCTGTTTAGTCCGCTTGGACGTCTCTACGTACTCCTTCTCCATAGACTGGATCCGATTGGCGTATTCAATGTTTGAGTTTCGGGCAACCTTGAGGTCACTATGGAGACGAGCAGTAGAGGGTCGCCCCTCAAAATCCTTGGCAGCTTGGACGGCCACCGTCGCTGTCTGGAGAGCCAGGGCAATGGTCGCCTGCATGGTATCCCCAGATCGCCGACGAGCGATCGCATCAAGATCGGTCGTCCAAGCCTTGGGCAGTGCGGTGATAGCCTTCTGGACGTAAGTAGGGACGTCGAGGGACTTTTGCGGAGCCTTACTCGACAAGAAATCCAGCACCATGGGAGCGACGTCCGGGTCGGCAAGATGGATCCTGCAGCGTAAACAAAAGAGACAAAGGAGTTAATCTATATCTCACCCAAAATGCTTAACTCGGAAAGTTCGATTCAGTCTTACCTGTTGACCAACTCGGGATCGTGGCCAAAATAAAGCTTGCCCCGAGAAGTTTTTGCCTCAGCAATCGCCACCTTCTTCGAGAAGCCGCCCGATGACTTGGATCCGGACGCCGAGGGCCTAGAGCCTGATCCCTCCATCATCGGAACGGCGGAGATAGGAGCCGCGGCAACCGGAGGCTCCAGAATAGACACGTCCGCCTCAGTGGTCGGCATGGACTCCTCCGACCTCTGCCTCTTGCGGCGCTGGAGTTGTGCCTCTTCTTGAATTTCCAGCTCGGCGACCGGCACCCCAATGGGACTCACCACTGGAACAGGGCGAGACGTCGTCGCAGGAACACGACCAGTCTTCTTACCCAAGTGAAGGCGACCGATGAGTCCTGGGTTAGACATGGCGATCTCTGGTGGTGGCTCGGTAAAGAGGGGAAAGTGAATCTCTGTCAAAGAAGAAGTACAAACAAGATTAGACTATTACTTAGACGTTATGACCTCCTGGAGACGATCGTCAAGCAAGAAATAAAATTTATACCTGGAATTCTCAAGTGACGAGGGAAGCGAAACAATCGAGCCCCCAACCGATGAAGTTCGGCACCGAGCGAGCGAACATCTATGAAGGAATCCGGCAAGGCGCGAATCCGATCCCAAATGATCAAGAAATCGAAAGGGAGATCGCCGATCGCTGGAACGAGAGGTCCTGCAAAAAGGAAACGAAATTAGATCAGTCCAAGACAAGCTCAATCAAAGGGAGAATTAAAATCCTTACTCGGATTCCTCTCCCGAAAATTGGTAGGAATCTCCAACTCCTCCTCCGGTCTGTCACTCGATGCCGATCTCCACGCTCCGCCGACCCAGCACCATTTTGCCAGGTCGCCGCGGGTCTTGTTCAGCACGCCGAGGACCACTCTTCCCATTCGGCCTTGGATATGATTACCGCCGATCGACCCTTTCTGCGCAGCCAGTTTAAATAAATAGTTCATCTCCATCGTAGAAAGAAGACGGAACAACCGATGACCGCGAAGCAGTGTCAAAGTGCAGATGACCTGTAGCCAGGCATTCGGCGTCAGCTGGAGCGGCGCCAGATTCCAGGCGATCAATAAGTAGGAGACGGCGAACGGCAAAGGGAATCGCAAACCGGCCTCTATGATCATCTCACTAACGGTGACCAGACCCTCAGGCGGTTGATCGGCACGTTCATTTTCTGATGGCACGTGCAGGGAGACGTCAGAGGGAATATGATATTTCGCCCTCCAGCGGTCCAAGTCTTTCCGGGTCGCCAAACTCCGGATCTTACCAAGGGTCCACTGAGATGGATCGGCGGCCCGAAATACCGTCCGCTTCACACGTTCGTAAGGATGAGCGGCGGAGTAAGTTTCAAAGTCAAATTCCGTACAGGGTCCGGCGATCCCCTCCATAATCTTGGCGAAAACCACATAGGCGGGTCCAAATACACTCTCCCGTTCCCAAGTTATCTGCATCAGTTCGTCCTCATCCGCCGGCGATCCACCGTGCTCTGTCGTCGTCGCCGTTCTCGCCACTTCGGCCTCGTTGAAGAGCTCTTCGAGTTCTGCGGGTGCAATCCCCGCACGAATAGCCTCAATGGCCATTTCCATATCAACTCCCACGGGAATCTCCTCCCGGTCAGGCGAAGCCGCGGCGGCAGAAGTGCTTCCGGCCTCAAAGGTCTTAGATCCTCCCGACATATTCTTAAAAAGTAAAGGGAGAAAGAAGATTGGTTTTCTTACCTAAAGAAAGGAAGACGATCGGCACAACAAAGCTTCGGAAATTTCCGCAGAGTTTCAGCAAGAAGGCAAGGACGCGTGAAGAGCAAAAATGGAGTAGCCCTAGCCCCTTTTATAGATGAAAGCGTGGGTCTCTATGCAAATAGGCGAAAGTCCGAGGGCTGGAGTACAACCATCAGTGGGGGGACACCATAAATGCTGCCCTGGAATCCCGCGTATGCGTCTTTTCGAGGGCACGCCTGGCGACAAGTCTGACAAACCGTCGGACTCCCCCAACAGTAGCGCGACGCGTGTCCTTGCAACATTTCGAGAGCCCGCTTTAATTTCCCGCTGCTCCCAGCGCAAAAGGAGATCGTCCAAATTTGAAATCAGATCACCCGATCGTCAAAACATTGGCGATCGCCAACAGTGCCACCTCACCCCGTGTTTTCAAACATCGAAGCGAGCTGGGGGGCAATTGTTGTGCGGCGATTAATACGCCTCGATGGCGATCGGCATAACGATCAGAGAGCCAACCATAGAAGACTTAATCTGGGCGAACGCCCAGCGATCGACACATATGGCGATCGTCTTTTGGTACCCAGCGATCGTCTTTTGATATCTGGCGATTGTATTTGATGTGCGAACCAGAGACAATCGTCTCGTGCCACGTATGGATCCAACATACGTCAAAGTCGTCGATGACCGAATCTCGGATGGTGGTCACGTGCGGATCTTCAAAGGGCGCCGACAGATAGGACCTTTGACCCCAGCCTGTCACCTACCTCACCTACCGACAGGGACGCCGAAAGGTACAAAGTGGGTCCTCCCCGGACAGCGACCCAGGACGCGTGCCGGCTTCCCATTGGCTCGCACAGCTGGCCACCAGCAGCGGCCCCAGACTTTAAGGGAATAGCCCCACGTGACGGGACGATCGGCCATCTTATTATAATTTAGAAAACGGCGGTCGCCCGCGATCGCCGGAGAAGTCCCAGCAACCTTGTCTCCTATAAATAAGGGACAAACAACAGTGGCCAAAGGAGACGCGATTTTTACCGTGAAGACAGTGCAAATACACACAGAAAGAGAATCAAAGACCCATCTGGCAATCACTTATACATTCATAGTGATATTCATATACACTTATCATACATCCCACGCAAGAACTCACAGATCTACATATCTGGTTCTTCCGGCAATCTATACGCTCTACAGCTTAGATAACTAGAAGTCTTTACACTCATTGCAATAGATTCTAACATTAATATTTGTACTCGACAGTATATTTATTAATAACATCTCGCGAGAGCATTAAAGCCCGGGATTAACAACCCCGGCAAATATGGTGTTATCTATTCTCTCACGGAAGTGTTCTCGCATTTGTTTGTTACTCGATCATTCCGTCAATACTATCTTCGGATAATATTTTGGGTAACAACACACGATACAACTCACGACTAAAAAAATCTTCTTTTCCTCACAACTCATTATCTACTCTTCCCCTTCAAAGTAGACTTCCGATCCTGCTCCAACTGACATCGATTCCCCAAAGAAAATGCAACCTGCTCCCCCAGAACAGCACTGCTCCACTCCTCACAGACCCCACTGCCCAGATAATCCATTCCTCCTGACTATCCCAGTAAAAAACGATACCCCAACCCGAAAAGCCACCAAAAACACTCAACCGATCAACTCTGAAGCTCTAAATCAAATGGCGGAGACTGGCAAGACCCAGTCCCACCGAGACCAATGAGTATCCTTAGTTGGAACTGTCGGGGGCTTGGGAACCCCCAGACAGTTTAAGAGTTGGATGACATCATCCGGAAAAAGTGCCCCATGTTGTCTTTCTCTACGAGACAAAGTGTGGTACCTGAGCAGTTGATAGCTTGAAAAGAAAATTTGACTTCTTTGGCATTGTTGTCCCATCCCTTGGAAGATCGGGTGGCTTAGCCCTCCTCTGGAAAAAAGACATGTCTGTCTCCCTTCAGAGCTTCTCTCAAAGATTTATTGATGCTGATATTACTCTCCTTGTCCATTCCTTCAGAATCACAGGGGTTTATGGTAAACCGGACGTCTCGATGCGTAGAGAAGCCTGGGCAAATTTTCAGGCACTTTCGACTTCACCACCCCTCCCATGGCTCTGCTTTGGCGACTTTAATGAGATCCTCTCTCAATCGGAGTTTGAAAGCCGAAATATCAGACCAAGTTGGCAATTTTCAGCCTTCAGAAATGCTCTGACAGCCTGTGACCTTGCCGACTTAGGTTTCACAGGGCATATTTTCACGTGGGATCGTCTCTCAGTTCACCCCTTCACTCAGAGAGCCCGTCTTGATCGTTTTGTTGCAAACCCGCAATGGCTCCACCTGTTCCCATGGTCCAGAGTCTACCATATACCTGCCCTTTACTCTGACCATGCTGCCATTCACATACATTTCTCTCCGTCTGAACCCCCTCTCGAGCGGTGGCGAGGCAAGAAACCTTTCAAATTTGAAGCCTTGTGTATCAGAAAATCTGACTGTGAACAGATTATTAGAGATTGGGACGAAAATCTAATCCCCTTTCCGTATAAGTAAAATGTGTTGTTGGTCTCCTAAACTGGGGAGGAACCAATAACAAGAAGCTAAAAGAGAAAATAAGCCACCTCAAAGAGAATATATCTAGGTTGCGAAAAGAAAAGATTACACCCGACATTAAAAGCCAATTGACGGACCTCCAATCTAGGCTCGACTTCCTTCTTGAACAGGAAAGTATCCTTTGGAAGCAATGTGCGAAACACCACTGGCACAAGAAAGGGGACCAAAACACCGCCTTCTTCCATACGCCAGCCTCTCGCTGCAGAGAAATCAACCACATTACCGCTCTTACCGATAACCAACGGACCCTTCGAACCAAAAAAGAGGACCTTGAACAGATCATCCTCGACCATTTAGGTGACATCTTCACCTCATTTGCCCCCTCCAAAACAGCAATCCACCAGGCCATCTAGCAGATTCGAAACAAGTTAAGTCCGAGCTCGAGAGCTTCCCTCCTTCAACCTTTTACCGAAGACAAAGTTAAGAAATCGCTAAAAATCATGCATCCCTTCAAATTGCCCGGTCCCGATGGTATGAGCCCTATTTTTTACCAAAAATTTTGGCACATTGTTGGTATTGATGTTACTGATTTTTCTCTCTCTTTCCTTAAAACGGATCACTTAGCTAGTGGTGTTAACCGAACCTTTATTGTTATCATTCCAAAAGTTAAGAACCCCACTGCCATCACCCAATTTAGGCCTATAAGTTTATGCAATATTGTGTATAAGCTTGCATCCAAATGCATCGCTAACCGTATTAAGTCTGTCCTCCCTTATGTGATTTCAGAATCCCAGTCCGCCTTTATCCCTGGAAGACTTATCTCGGACAACATCCTCATTGCCCACGAACTGCACCATTTCACAAAGCATCGTAAATCCGGTCTCGCAGCGCTCATGTCAATTAAACTAGACATGAGCAAAGCATTCGATCGGGTTGAATGGTGCTTTTTGGAAGCCGTTTTGAGAGGTTTTAACTTCCCGGACCACTTTATTAATCTTATCACTAAGTGCGTCTCCACTATTGACCTTTCCTTCATTCTCAATGGTTTCACTATTGGAAAACTGACCCCTCAAAGGGGAACTAGACAAGGCGACCCTATAATACCCGAGATTCTCGTTTTTGGTTACTTTGAATTAATTTTTGTTTGTGCCGATTATTTTGTTCTGTTGATGGTTAATTGGAAATCTCCCTACGTTGTGTACGGTATGATGTACTGTGTTGCGTTGAATTTCTGGGACTGTCCTGCTGCCTTTGTAGTAGGCGTAATGCACGCTATTGGTGGTAGTGTAGCGCGCGCTAATACTTGGCGATAGCGCACGTTATTGTGGCAGGTAGCGCACGCTAAGTGGATAGGCTGAGACAGTTCAGTGGCTACCGCATTCCACTAGGGAGTTCGGCATCCCATGCTATGTGGATCTTGTTGGGATTCGGTGTCTAAATTAAAGGCCCAGCGGAAGTGGTAAAACGAAAATTAATTCGATCCGAATCCCTACGAGGATCGATCGAGCTACGCATATACGAATATTATACGAAACACAAAAGATATAGAAACTCATCCTTGTAGTCCGTTGATTAAATAAATTCCTTCTCTGGAGATATTCCCCAAGCTATAGATTGCTTTTCCTACGATCCAATCCGCTCCAAGCTCTTGATGATCCAATGCCGAAAGGACCGCGTCTCTACTTGCCACGCGCCGGAAAAATGAACAGAATGACGATCACCCAATTAACCTCCAAGGTTACGGTTAGAATCGGACGACGAAGCTATCAAATGTGAATATTACACTCTAAGTGAATAACTCACAAACTCTCAATCATGTCTTAATTTTTCTCTAATAAAAACTCAAGAACATGAAGAACAATGTGTAGACTTAGAGAAAACTATTTTCTCTCTTTCTCTCTTTCTTGTTGAACCGTATGAATGCAAGTGGTAGGTTGGTAGAGATGAAGTCTTCACATCTAATTATTCACCAAATCCACCTAATGACAACCCATTTCCATTATAATAAGAGATACTATATCTCTTAAGTCTTTGTCTTCCATTTAAAACATGGAGACAAAGACAAAATGAAGGTGGGTGGAAATGGGGCAGCCTTCATGAAGAAATCGGACGAGTTCAGTTCGTTTCGGACTCCCGTGAGTCCAAACAGATAAATTCTCATTCCGTTCTGATGTAAATTAATTAATCATATCAAATACAAAATAACATAACTAATTTCTCCAAGAAATAATTATATTTATGAATTAAATTAATCACCCAGTATTTTATTTAATTCATTAGGCCGTAAATCAATTTATCCAATAAATCAATTTAGACATCTAATGTCCCAAATTAGATATCCAATATCTAATATTCATAATGAGAGAACAAGCTCGATTCATTCCGTCGTCAATCCTATTGCGCGACTCGGTAGGTCCGTCTCAGTCAGCAATGAGGGGAACCAAAGAGTAGTAGCACCACCTAGCCAGCCTAGCGGCCTACATTGTACCCCAACTGAGAACGAATGATTGGGATCATTCAAGAACCATTCTGTCGTGAATACCAGTATACATATAAACCTTTCTTTCAAATGTCCCGATCAAGATATAGGGTCACAGTCAGTCAAACCCTATCTATACTTGACGCTATGCATGCGTTAATGCAAATCGAGATCATCAAGCTCTCGTGTATCCAATACAACTAGCTCCAATGCTTTGGCCTAAGACTTATGATCTCATCTGCCAATAAACACATAGGACATATAACTCGCTCACTAAAGGGAGAAAAAATTCTATCTCGGTATTTAGTAGGACCTGCTACTTGCTCATCAAGATGCACGTCGAGGTTGACCTCGCCTTCCGGTTTACAGGGTCGAACTACTCTAATGAAAATTTTGACGTCACAAGCACATCCCTACTAAATCCTCAAGTTGAAGGTTCACGAATACCTATCACAACCTTTCGATTCTGTCATTGACTGTCCCGGAGTGAAATCCGTTTGACGAATCGAGGGTGAGTCGGTTCGAGTATACTAATCCAATTAGCATACCTATAACGCATGCTCCCACTAACCATTAGTGTTCGACGGGCACTCTCCATGTCAAAGAACACGTCATACAAGTCTTCACATAAACTTAACGCCCAGTCAAGTTTCATCGACTTGCGAACGATTAAGTATTTGAGCTATAAACATTTCCAGTGCCGACCCCCTTATCCAATAAGGAGTGGAACGTTTTGCTCTTAAATACACGGACTAGTTTCTATATAAATATTTACGAGTCACGAACACCAGTAACTCCCACTAAATAAAGAAACATCCATTGCCATATATAAATGTTATACATAATAACAAGTACAATCTCAACATCCTCTGAGTGGCATTTGAGGGCATACTCCTAACAATCTCCCACTTGCACTCAATGCCACACACTATGGTATCTAATACCCATATTCTCCAGATGACGCTCCAAGCTAATCTGAGAAAGTGGCTTGGTCAGTGGATCAGTGACGTAGTCGGTGACTCTACTCTATGCAGAACAATGTAACTCTTTGCAAACAAATTCTCTAACGAGATGATATTCTCTCTCAATATGTTTGGTACTGTTATGAAACCTCAGCTCCTAGGCCTGTGCTACCGTTCTGGAAGTTCAACACAAGATGTCACGTGAAGTTTACCCAGTAACTTCTAAATCCTTCCTTTGGTGGCCTCCGAGGCCGCTTTATACTCAGCCTAACAGGTGGAATTAGCAGTCGCGCTATACTTGGAACTATGCCAAGATACTGCTCCTCCATTAAGAGTAAATATGTAGCCAGAAGTAGACATAGAATCGTCTTTCTATCCTTGGAAGTCCAATACAGTGAATCCCATTACATTCAGTTCTCCACCGCCATACAAAAGAACCATATCTATGATCCTTCTCAAGTACTTGAGAACGTTATTTTCGGCAGTCCAATGTTCCCTACCTGGGTTTGCCTGAAACCTACTCACCACGCTTACAGCATGCGCAATGTCGGGTCTCGTACACAACATAGCATACATAAGGCTACCCACGGCCGAAGCATATGGTATTTTACTCATTTCCCTTCGTTGTTCCTCACTATGAGGACACATCATAAAGGAGAGTTTTATTCCATGTCGCATCAGTAGGAACCCTCTTTAAGATCTTATCTATATAGAGAGCTTGGGAAAAACCTATTGTTCTCTTTGCTCTATCCCGGTAGAGCCGAATACCAAGAATATAGGTAGCTTTTCCTAAGTCTTTCATGGAGAAATTACTCGAAAGCCTAGATTTCACAGAACTGAGCATTCCCACATCATTTCCTATTAGTAGAATGTCATCTATATATAGTACTAAGAATATGATCTTGCTCCAACCAACCCTCTTGTATACACAAGGTTCCTCTTCATTTTGCACGAAGTCAAACTTTTGACTACCTCGTCAAAACGAAGGTCCCAACTACATGAAGACTGCTACAGTCTATTTCATGGAGTCTACATCCACCATTGCTAGGTTATTGGTCGCGAATCGGTCTCTTGTTTATCATCTGGAACCTCGTGGAAACCCAATTCCTCCAAGTGCATAAAACTATACCTCTCAGGTAATTGAGACACCCTACTAGACCTACGAGGTGGTTGTACTTGTGTTTCAGAAGGTTTGGTTCTGATTTCTTGCACAGGTGTCTCCTGAGGAGTTTCATTGTATTCTTCCAAAGAAATATTTCTACTTGCTCCGCCTTCCTGGATGAACTCTTCTTCTAGGAAGTGTGCATGCTAAGCAACAACGATCTTTCGATCTTTGGGCATGTAGAATAGATAACCCATCATCTCATATGGGAATCAAATGAAACGTCTCCTCACAGACCTCGCTTCTATTTTGTCCACCTTAGTCTTCTTGACATGGCGGAATATCCCCAAATCCTAATATGATTAAGACTTGGTTTCCTGCCCTCCCATACCTCATGTGAAGTTTTAGGAATGGATTTGGAAAAACATTTGTTCAAGATATATGCAGCAGTCAAGAGTGTATATCCCCACAGGTAAATCGGTAAGTCGGTATAGCCAGCATGGAACGAACCATGTTTAACAAGATCATGTTCCTTCTTTCTGACACACCATTTAACTGAGGAGTACCTGGAGGTGTTAGTTGTGATACTATTCTATGTTCCTTCAGGAACTTGTTAAACTCGTACTCATATCCTTGTCACCTCGGTCCGACCGAAGTGCTTTGATATGATTTCCAGTTTGTTTCTCGACTAGGGCCTTAAATTTCTGTAATTTCTCAAAGGCCTCGGATTTATGTTTCATTAAGCGTACATAACCATACCTAGTATGATCATCTGTAAACGTAATGAAGTACTGGTATCCGTCACGTGATGCTTCCAAAGTACCACATACGTCGGTATGGATTAATCCCAGTTTATCAGCGGCTCTTTCAAAAGTCCCTGTGAAGGAGGACTTAGTAATTTTACCTTTAAGGCAAGATTCACAAGTAGGAAAGGGATCCGATCCCAATGGACCCATAAGTCCATCTTTTTTGTAAACTTTGGTCTGACCAACATGACCAAGTCTAAGATGTCATTTCAAAACTTGATTGGTTTCATCCCTACCACGCTTCCTAGTCATAGTATTCACAACGACTTTGTTACTGAGGTTTAGATGATACAGTCCATTTAACAATGTAACAGTACCCACTAGTTTATTTCTGAAATAAATTTTGCAGGAACCATCACCAATGAAAAATGAAAAGCCTTTTCGGTCCATGACCGGAATGTATACAATGTTTTTGTGCCCCTTGGGCAAAACAAGTACATCTTCTAAAGTCAAAACAAAGCCGGATTCTAAACCCAAAAGAAGTGATCCTATGTCGGTTGCCTTGACACTATGCCCGCTTCCGACAGTGATCATCACTTCCTCAGCTCCAAGCTTCCTACTTTGTTCCATATCCTGATTCATGGTACAAATATGAGAACTAGCACCAGAATCCAGTATCCTTGAAGTAGAAAATATAGTAGCAGCACAATTTGTTTCCAAAACTAAAAGTTTTGTACCTGAAGTGCCATGAAGAATGGGACACTCTCTAACCCAGTGGCCCAGCTCACCGCACTTGAGACAAGCGTCCTTCTTCTTCTTGTTCTTCGGATCCATCGGGGCCTTGCCCTTACCCTTGAAGTCCTTGACTTGTGGTCCCGTCTGCTTCTTGTTCTTTATCTTCTTATTCTTGGACCTCCGAGATCCAGAAGAAATCGCAAGGGCAGACTCCTTCATCCGCGGAGTCTTCATCTGAGACTGAGCGGTCACAAGTTTGTTCATTAGCCCAGCTAAATTACATGCAATCTCATTGCAGTTGAAGTTCATAACAAACTGTGAGAAGGAATCAGGGAGAGACTGTAGGATAAGGTCGGTTTGGAGAGAAGTATCCATTTTAAAATCAAGAGCCTTTAATCTCTCGATCATGGATATCATTTTGAGGACATGGTCCCCAACCTTCTCATCTTCCTTCATCCTTGCACTGAACAGTTTCTTGGATATCTCATATCTAGCAGTTCGACTGTGCTCAACATAAAGCTCAGTTATGTGAGATAGAATCTGCCTAGCAGAAGTCATTTTATCATGAGCTCTCTGAAGCTCATTAGACATGGAATCCATCATATATGCGCGGACTTTCACGTCATCCTTAACCCACTTTTCGTGGTTTTCAATCTCTTCCTAATTGGCTCTTGTCCGCACTGGAAGCGCCGGAATGTATGTCTCCAAGACGTATCCCAGCGCCTCTATACTGAGGACTATCATCAGATTGCGGAGCCAATCCACAAAGTTAGGTCCGTTCAAGATGTTCTTTTCAAGTAGAATTGCGAGTGGATTCATTGTCATATTGAGAGTTATGACTACATTAAGTACGACAGATTAATTAGTGACTCGTTTAATTATGTTCTGAGTATAGAATTAAGGTCTTTTCTATTCTTGTTACCCAGTTCCCACTATTTTTATCGAAATAACACACTCTCATGTGAAATCCGGAAGTATCGTCAGCTCTACTTCATAATGGCGATCGAGTTCTTTATAAATCTTAATAGAGGGCAACCGAACAGGTTTCTAGTCTATTAATTTTCATAAAGTGGTGTCCAACACCAACCCATCTAATAGATGATTCGATCTTCTTTTTCCCCTTGTTCACTGTTGGGATTCGGTGCCTAAAACGAAGGCCCAGCGAAAGCGGTAAAATGAAAATTAATTCAATCTGAATCCCTATGAGGATCGATCGAGATATGTATATACGAATATTAAAACGAAATACAAGAGATATAAGAAACTCACCATTGTAGTCCGTTGATTGAATGGATTCCTTCTCTTGAGCTATTCCCCAAGCTTTAAATTACTTTCCCTACAATCCAATCCGCTCCAAGCTCTTGGATGATCCAACGTCGAAAATACTGCGTCTCTACTTGCCACGTGCCGGAGAAACGAATGGAACGACTAAACCTCGTTATCCTCCAAGGATACGGCTAGAACAAGGTTATAGGAGCTAATCTTAAAATGTGATTATAACAGTCCAAGTGTATAACTCACAATCCCTCAATATGTCTTGAATTCTCTCCAAGGAAAAACAAGAAGAAATAAAGAACAAATATGAAGACTAAGAAATTTATTTTCTTCTCTCTCCCTCTTGC
The DNA here is from genome assembly GCA_033398695.1 of Orobanche coerulescens. Lineage (NCBI taxonomy): Eukaryota > Viridiplantae > Streptophyta > Magnoliopsida > Lamiales > Orobanchaceae > Orobanche > Orobanche coerulescens. The sequence continues at coordinate 105,615,691 of CM065805.1, read as the reverse complement.
TAAAGGAGCCGTGAGTTTCTCTTAACAAAAGCAAGTGGAAGTCTTCATTTATTGGCCGCTTGTTGGGCCGAGTTCCATGTCGTTCTAGATTTATAATGGGCGTATAGAGGGGCTCGTCCTCCCTTAAACTCTTTGGGCGTGTAGTGGGCCTCGTCCCCCCACATTTCTGATCCATCGAATAAATTTCGGTTTTTTTTTTTTACAAAAAAAAAAAAAAAAAAAAAAAGTCTTCATTTATTGCTTTATCAACATCTCCCAAATCACCTTTCACATTATAATAATAGATACCATGTCTCTTAAGTCTTTGGTCTTCCATTTATAAAATGGAGACAAAGACTAAGTGGAAGGTTGGTGGAATGGGTTGGCCATCTAGAAGAACCGGAATGAGTTTGGTTCATTTTGGACTTCCGAAAGTCCAAACAGATAAACTCCAATTCCGTTCCGATGTATTTATATCAATTAATTAATCCAATTAATTAATCATATAAAATACAAAATAACATAATTAATTTCTCCAAGAAATAATTATATTTATGAATTGAATTAATCACCCAGTAATTAATTTAATTCATTAGGCCATAAATCAATTTATCCAATAAATCGATTTAGACATCCAATGTCCCAAAATTAGATATCTAATATATAATATTCATAATGAGAGAATAAACTCAATTCATTCCGTAGTTAATCCTATTGCGCTACTCGGTAGGTCCGTCTCATTCAACAATGGGAGGAACCAAAGAATAGTAGCACCACCTAGCCAGCCTGGCGGCCTACACTGTACCCCAACTGAGAACGAATGATTGGGATCATTCAAGAACCATTCTGTCGTGAATACTAGTAAACGTATAGACACTTCTTTTAGATATCCCGATCAAGATATAGGGTCACGGTCAGTCAAACCCTATCTGTACTTGACTCTATACATGCGTTAATGCAAATCGAGAACATCGAGCTCTTGTGTATCAAATACAACTAGCTCCAATGCTTTGGCCAAAGACTTATGATCTCATCTGTCAATAATCGCATAGGACATATAACCCGCTCACTAACGGGAGAAAGAATTCTATCTTGGTATTCAGTAGGACCTGCTACTTGCCCGTCAAAACGCACGTCGAGGTTGACCCCCACTTCCCGGTTTACAGGGTTGAACTACTCTAATGAAAATCTTGACGTCACAAGAACATCCCTACTAAATCCTCAAGTCGAAGGTTTACGAATAATTATCACAACCTTTCGATTCCATCATTGACTGTCCCGGAGTGAAATCTGTGTGACGAATCGAGGGTGAGTCGGTCCGAGTATACTAATCCAATCAGCATACCTATAACGTTTGCTCCCACTAACCATTAGTGTTCGACACGCACTCTCCATGTCAAAGAACGCGTCATACAAGTCTTCACATAAACTTAACGCCCAGTCAAGTTTCATCGACTTGCGAACGATTAAGTATTTGAGCTATAAACCTTTCCAGTGCCGACCCCCTTATCCAATAAAGAGTGGAACGTTAACTACCAGTAAATAAAGAAACATTCATTGCATTATATAAATGATTTACATAATAACAAGTATAATGCCCTCACTCAACATCCTCTGAGTGGCATTCGAGGGCATACTCTTAACAATCTCCCACTTGCACTCAATGCCACATACTATGGTATCTAATACCCATGTTCTCCAGATTACGCTCCAAGCTAATCTGAGAATGTGGCTTGGTCAGTGGATCAGTGACGTAGTCGGCTGACTCTACTCTATGCAGCACAATGTATCTCTTTGCGAACGAATTCTCTTACGAGATGATACTCGCTTTCAATATGTTTGGTACTATTATGAAACCTCGGCTCCTAGGCATGTGCTACCGCTCTATTGTTATCGTATAAAAAATGAAAATAGGCAGCGCAACACATGGTGTCACGTGAAGTTTACCCAGTAACTTCTTAACCCTTCCTTTGGAGGCCTCCGAGGCTGCTTTATACTCAGCCTAACAGGTGGAACCAGCAGTCGCGCTATACTTGGCACTATGCCAAGATACTGCTCCTCTATTAAGAGTAAAATATAGCCAGAAGTAGACATCGAACCGTCTTTCTGTCCTTGGAAGTCCAATTCAGTGAATCCCACCACATTCAGTTCTCCACCATATTTAAGAACCAGATCTCTAGTCCTTCTAAAGTACTTGAGAACGTTCTTTTACGGCGGTCTAATGTTCCCTAATTGGGTTAGTCCGAATCCTACTTACCACGCTATCATCATGCGCAATGTCAGGTCTCATACACAATAAAGCATATGTAATGCTACCCACTGCCGAAGCATATGCTATATAACTCATTTCCTTTCATTGTTCCTCACTTTGAGGACACGTCTTCGAGGAGAGTTTTATTCCATGTCGCATCGAAAGGAACCCTCTTTAAGATCTTATCTATATAGAGGGCTTAGGAAAAACCTATTGTTCTCTTCGCTCTATCCCGGTAGAGCCGAATCCCAAGAATATAGGTTTCTTCTACCAAGTCTTTCATGGAGAAATTACTCGAAAGCCAAGCTTTCACATAACTGAGCATTCCCACATTATTTCTTATTAGTAAAATGTCATCTACATATAGTACTAATAATGTGATCTTGCTCCCACTAACCCTCTTGTATACACAAGGTTCCTCTTCATTTTGCACGAAGTCAAACTTTTGACTGCCTCATCAAAACGAAGGCCCCAACTACATGAAGACTGCTACAGTCTATTTCATGGAGTCTACATCCACCCTTGCTAGGTCATTGGTCGCGGGTCGGTCTCTTGTTTATCATCTGGAACCTCGTGGAAACCCAGTTCCTCCAAGTGCATAAAACTATACCTCTCAGGTAATTGAGACACCCTACTAGACCTACGAGGTGGTTGTACTTGTGTTTCAGAAGGTTTGGTTCTGATTTCTTGCACAGGTGTCTCCTGAGGAGTTTCATTGTATTCTTCCAAAGAAATATTTCTATCTGCTCCGCCTTCCTGGATGAACTCTTCTTCTAGGAAGTGTGCATGCTAAGCAACAACGATCTTTTGATCTTTGGGCATGTAGAATAGATAACCCATCATCTCATATGGGAATCAAATGAAACGTCTCCTCACGAACCTCGCTTCCATTTTGTCCACCTTAGTCTTCTTAACATAGGCGGTACATCCCCAAATCCTAATGTGATTAAGACTTGGTTTCCTGCCCTCCCACACCTCATGTGAAGTTTTAGGAATGGATTTAGAAGTATATCTGTTCAAGATATATGCAGCAGTCAGGAGTGTATACCCCCACAGGTAAATCGGTGAGTCGGTATAGCCAGCATGGAACGGACCATGTTTAACAAGGTCCTGTTCCTTCTTTCTGACACACCATTTAACTGAGGAGTACCTGGAGGTGTTAGTTGTGATACTATTCTATGTTCCTTCAAGAACTTGTTAAACTCGTACTCATATCCTTGTCACCTTGGTCCGACCGAAGTGCTTTGATATGATTTCCAGTTTGTTTCTCGACTAGGGCCTTAAATTCCTGGAATTTCTCAAAGGCCTCGGATTTATGTTTCATTAAGCATACATAACCATACCTAGTATGATCATCTGTAAACGTAATGAAGTACTGCTATCCATCACGTGCTACTTCCAAAGTACCACATACGTCGGTATGGATTAATCCCAGTTATCAGTGGCTCTTTCAAAAGTCCCTGTGAAGGGGGACTTAGTAATTTTGCCTTTAAGGCAAGATTCACAAGTAGGAAAGGGATCCGATCCCAATGGACCCATTAGTCCATCCTTTTCCATTTTGTAAACCTTGGTCTAACCAACATGACCAAGTCTAAGATGCCATTTCAAAACTTGATTGGTTTCATCCCTACCACGTTTCCTAGTCATAGTATTCACAACGACTTTGTTACTGAAATTTAGATGATACAGTCTATTTAACAATGTAGAAGTTCCCACTAGTTTATTTTTTAAGTAAATTTTGCAGGAACCATCACCAATGAAAAATGAAAAGCCTTTTCGGTCCATGACCGGAATGGATACAGTGTTTTTATGCCCCTTGGGCAAAACAAGTACATCTTTTAAAGTCAGAACAAAACCGGGTACTAAACCCAAAAGAAGTGATCCTATGTCGGTTGCTTCGACACTATGCCCACTTCCGATAGTGATCATCACTTTCCCAGCTCTAAGATTCCTACTTTCTTCCAGATCCTGATTCACGGTACTAATATGAGAACTAGCACCTGAATCCAGTATCCAAGAAGTAGAAAATACAGTAGCAGAACAATTTGTTTCCAAAACTAAAAGTTCTGTACCTAAAGTGCCATGAAGAATGGGACAGTCTCTATCCCAGTGGCCTAGCTCACCACACTTGAGATAAGCATCCTTCTTCTTCTTGTTCTTTGGAACCATCGGGGCCTTGCCCTTACCCTTAAGGTCCTTAGCTTGTGGTCCCGTCTGCTTCTTGTTCTTTTTATTCTTATTCTTGGACCTCCGAGATCCAGAAGAAATCACAAGAGCAGACTCCTTCATCCGCGGAGTCTTCATCTGAGACTGAGCGATCATAAGTTTGTTCATTAGCCCAGCTAAATTACATGCAATCTCATTGCAGTTGAAGTTCATAACAAATTGTGAGAAGGAATCAGGGAGAGACTGTAGGATAAGGTCGGTTTGGAGAGAAGCATCCATTTTAAAATCAAGAGCCTCCAACTCTCGATCATGGATATCATTTTGAGGACGTGTTCCCCAACCTTCTCACCTTCCTTCATCCTTGCACCGAACAGTTGCTTGGATATCTCATATCTAGTAGTTCAGCTGTGCTGACCATAAAGTTCGGTTAAGTGAGATAGAATCTGCCTAGCAGAAGTCATTTTCTCATGAGCTCTTTGAAGCTCATTTGACATAGAAGCCATCATGTAAGCACGGACTTTTATGTCATCCTTAACCCACTTTTCGTGGTTTTCGATCTCTTCCTGATTGGCTCTGGTCCGCACAGGAGGCGCCGGAATATCCGTCTCCAAGACGTATCCCAGTGCCTCTATACTGAGGACAATCATCAGATTGTGGAGCCAGTCCACAAAGTTAGGTCCGATCAGGATGTTCTTTTCGAGTAGAATTGCGAGTGAGTTCATTGTCATATTGAGAGTTATGTCTGCATTTAAGTACGACAGATTAATTAGTGACTCGTTCAATTATGATCTGAGTATAGAATTAAGATCTTTTCTATTCTTGTTACCCAGATCCCACTATTTTTATTAGAATAACACACTCCCATGTGTCCGGAAGTATCATTCGCTCTTACTTCATAGTGGTGATCGAGTTCTTTATAAATCTTAATAGAGGGCAACCGAACAGGTTTCTAGTCTATTAATTTTTATAAAGTGGTGTCCAACACCAACCCATCTATTGGATGATTCGATCTTCTTTTTCCCCTTATTCACTCCCCTCAACCTATATGATTTCTATGGTTCGTGAACAAGTTAAGTTTATACCATCGACGTAAATCAGTTTCACAATTGAATCTTATCTGGCAACCTTTCAGGTTTCTAGGGTTAAAATATGCTCCAACTGAAGGCATCCAATGCGCTCCCGGTAATTTATCCATCCTCCCCGAACGACTACCCCGATAACTCGGAAGCATAGCACACCCAGTTTGGATTTAAATTTCCCGAAAGCTCGATGGAGGGAAGGGAAACCTTGAAACCTTATAAACTTAATAATTTGTCGTGGGAGAATTTTCGCGATTAATGTTACACTTTGCACATTAATTCATTTAAGCGCGTTTTTGGCATTCATACAATATGAAACAACCATTCACAACCTAGTTGCTACCAACATGTGGTTCATGGACCGTTCCTAGAAAACAAAAACTCCGTAATCTAATTACAAGTCTTCGTCTTGAATCTTCGTCTTCTCGAAACGGATCTTCCTCCGGTCTTCGTCATTACATATAAATTTTACATTGAAAATTGCATCCTAGATACAAATATTTCTAGTAAAATAAATAGGCTCAAAACGGCCTTTCCAACCCAATCGAATAAAACAAACGATTCAAAAACTAAGTCCACGAACCACATCCCCATTCAAAAGCATTCATCCAATAAATACTATATAAATGGAAAGCGTAGAGATTCATTGATCCAATTAACAATACGAACCGATCCAATTGATTCATTCAATACGAATTAATCCAATTAATTCAAACAACCATCAATTTTAACTTGTTCCGGACGATAAAATATTTCATTAAATTAATTCTCTTAAGATTAAAATTACCATAATTAAATCTTAGTCAAATTAAATCCAATTTAATTTGTGGGAAATTAATTATCGAACGAAATATAAAAAATGGAGTCGAAAAACACGGCCGGAGCACTGCCCAGCAGGCTGCCGAGCAGGGCCGGCAGTGACCGGCAGGGACCGAGACCATTGCCAGGCAGCGGCCGGCACAGACTGCCGAGCCTGGCCGATCACGGGTCCAGATCGCGATCTGCTGCCTCGGACCGCGAGGCAGCGCCCGGCCAGCCCCAAGTTGCCGGGTCCGATTATGTTTTCGGCTCGTTTTTTGCTCCGATTCCAAAAATAACATTTTTTTTAATCTTTATATTACACTTTAAATTAGTTTTTAAAAAGAAAAATAGATTTATATTGTAACATAAAATCATGAAAAAATAATTTTTGGATGAACAATTAGAAAATCAACGATTAATACGATTATGATCCCAAATCATATACCATCTAATCAAGCATTCCAAATGCCAATATCGTATATACGATCGCAAGACCTACGTTCCGATACCATTGTTGGGATTCGATGCCTAAAACGAAGGCCCAACGGAAGCGGTAAAATGAAAATTAATTCGATCCGAATCCCTACGAGGATCGATCGAGCTACGTATATACGAATATTAAAATGAAATACAAGAGATAAAAGAAACTAACTCTTGTAGTCCGTTGATTAAATGGATTCCTACTCTTGAGCTATTCCCCAAGCTTTAGATTACTTTGCCTAAGATCCAATCCGCTCCAAGTTCTTGAATGATCCAACGCCGAAAATACCGCATATCTACTTGCCACGCGCCGGAGAAACGAACGAAACGACTAACCTCGTTATCCTCCAAGGATACTATAACAGCCCCGATATATTCAGGAATATTACAGCGCCGTAAATTCTTTACGTAAGAATTTACAAGGCTGAAGAAATGAAATGACAATAACAGAAACTAACTTATGAAATCACTGAAATAAAATACAACAGTCTGGTTCAATACCGAGAATACAAATATCCAATGAAGGGTTATTAATACATCACCAAAATCCAAACATCTTAAACTGACAACGCACTCGAGTACTTATTGAAATAATCAACAAACAACAGACAATAAAACCCGGCCGGAACATCACTCTGCACTCTCGTCGTCATGCAGCTCCAGTGGTTGTTTCCCCGCTCTCCTGGATCCTGAACATAAACAAATGTTCACCCCCACAGGGGTTAGCACAACGATTCTAGTACAAGTACAATAATCATACAACAGTGATATAATCAACAATTATATCATAACAAGTTTCTCCAACGAGAAATATCAACAACACATATCATATCATAACAGTTTCCAACATACTGATGGTATTCCAACGATCCAGTAAGACACGGCTATAGATTCCCATGATGTTCCCGTCGGACCAACACATGGTGGAACTACTGTCCAACGATCCAAACAAGACAGCTATAGATTCCCATGATGATTCCCGTCGGATCAACACATGGTGGACATATAATCACAACACATTTACACAATACAATCACATCATAACTGTCATAATATAAACAATTCTAATTAGAGTACTTGCCTCGGTTCGAAGACAAGGACAATACTTCCACGAAAACGAAACACTCGAAGGTCGCCCCTTCAATCAATCACATAACAAGCTCGAACCTTAACAAAAGAAATAATCTAGAATTTATCTCATGCCGTACGAATGTCTAACAATCCAAAATTACGGCCGAAAGTTCATAAAATGCAATCTGCCTGAACTTCTTAGCGTACGCTAAGTATTCTGTGTAGCGTGCATTAAGGCTGCTCGATAGCGCACGCAAACAACAAATCCTAGCGTACGCTAACTATGCATGGTCAGTACCTCACTGATCAGCCGACTGACTCGTCTGATGGCCTAACGTACGTTACGTACCAAACGTAACGTACGTTAACTCATGCTCGATAGCGCACATTAATCTACATAGCTTAGCATGCGCTAACTGTGCATGGCAGTTCACTACTGGTATTAGACTGATCTCGTCATGATCAAACCAATGAAATCTTCGGTGTTAATTCATGTTACCTCCATGAATATCATGTTCATACGGTTATGAATGATCTTATGGATAATAACAACTTCAGATTCAAGAATATGTATATTATTATAAAACCATATTCCATTTCGATTACAATTCTTCATGCGATAATTCGGAAGGCTTAACGGTCGATTTCAACACCTATCTATCAATCAAAACTTATCATTTTGAAGTTTGAATAACGTTCCATATTTACAAGATAAATCCTTCCATAATCAATCCTTTAGATTCGTCTAACAATAATGATGCTAAAGTCAAGTCCATGATTGATATGAAGACACCTACTAAATTCGGATTTACCAATGATAGAGACTTCCTCTACTTGTTCAATGTAATAAGATTCGAATCATGATGTTCATAATCAAGGTACTTAAGGCATAATCATCTCAATATTCCAAACATAGTGTGCTTTGGATAATTCACCCAAGAAGATCAATATTTGCTAACATGACCATCTTATTCTCCATAACACGAATCTAGAGTTGAAGATAGAATCAACATACCTTAATATGACGAAATCACTGAACCACAAGGTAGAATCCGACTCCGGTTGGTTATATGCCACTCCAAGGAGTTACTTCTCTTCAATGATCACTCACAAGTAATATCCAATATTCAAGGATCAAGTAGATGTGTTCTAAGTGTGTTAGGAGGATAATTATGGCTCTCAGGTCTCTCAATACTGAAGAATGAACGAAGGAAATGGGAATAAAATGGAGTGCTGGCCCATATATAAACTTTCTATACAAAGCAGATTAGCGCACGGTACTAAGCATTCCGTAGCACGCGCTAATAAGAGTTGACTTCAAAACTGTCCAGGTTCATCTGCGGGAATCTTATCCGGACCCATGTCCCAGATGGCACATGTGTTAGCCGCCCAGCTCAATAATTGAGTGCCTAGCGCACGCAACTCCTACATACGTAGCGTGCGCTAGTAGTAGCCGATAGCGCGCGTTAAGCTACATTCTTAGCGTGCACTATCACGAGTTTTCATGAGAAGTTTTGCATGTTGTTATACTTATGTACAAAGATACCAATGCAAGAACTATCATACTCCAATTATCAAGATCACAAATCCGAAAAAAATACAGGGTTCGATTACAGATGAAATACACAGTAATAAATCCGGATATTACATACTCTCCTACTAAAAAGGAGTTTCATCCCGAAACTCAAGACGAAAATAATTCGGGATATCTGGACTTCATGCCATCCTCCGTTTACCATGTGGCTTCTTCCACTCCATGACGTGACCATTGAACTTTGACCAAAACAATGGGTTTGTTCCTCAACTGCTTAACTCAACTCTCGAGTATCTTGACCGGTCTTTCTTCAAACGTCCCATCTTGAGCGACTTCGATCTCGCCGAAATCAATGACATGACTAGGATCTGGTATATACCTCTGTAACTGGGATACGTGGAACACGTTATGAACATGGCACAATGACGGAGGCAATGCCAATCTGTATGCCAACTCTCCAACTCTCTCAAGGATATCAAATGGTTCGAGATATCTCGGACTCAGCTTTCCTTTCCTTCCGAAATGAAAGATCCCCCGAGTAGGAGAAACCTTTAAGAGTACGTGGTCTCCTGTACTGAACTCCAAAGGGCGACGGCGTACATCTGCATAAGATTTCTGTCGACTCTGGGCGGTCAACAGTCTATCACGAATTAAAGCTATCTTCTCTCGAGTCTGTACGATCAACTCTGGTTCTGTTCCGATTAAGTCTGATGAATCGTCCCAGCATAGGGGCGATCTGCATCTTCTCCCGTATAATGCCTCAAATGGTGCCATCTTAATGGAAGCATGCCAACTATTGTTGTAGGTAAATTCAATCAACGGTAGATGAATTTCCCAATCGTTTGACCAATCTAAGGCATATGCCCTCAGCTGTCTTCCACCGTTTGAATGGTCCTCTCGAATTGTCCGTAAGTCTGCGGGTGATAAGCTGTACTGAAGTTCAAGTCGGTCCCCAAGGCCTTATGAACTGCTTTCCAAAAGTGAGACACAAAACGGCTATCTCGATCAGAAATAATGGTCTTCGGCGTACCATGCAATCGAACTATCTCTGACATAAATACTCGCGCCAACCTCTCTGGTCTCCACGTGTCCTTAATGCCTAGGAAATGAGCTGATTTGGTTAGACAATCAACTATCACTCAAATCATGTTCATTCCTGTCTTGGTTCTCGGCATACTAGTGATAAAGTCCATCGATATGTCCTCCCACTTCCATTCAGGAATCGGGAGCGGTTTCAACATCCCGGCAGGTCGTTGATGCTCGATCTTAACTTGCTGACAAGTCAAGCATTTAGAAATATAGTCCGCTACATATTTCTTCATATTGCCCCACCAGAAATTCTGTTTTAAGTCTTTATACATCTTGCTGGTGCCCGGCTGGATAGAATAAGGCGAGCTGTGAGCTTCCTTCATAATCGTCTGTTTTAGAACATCGACATCGGGAACGCAGAGTCGGTTCTTAAATCTCAAAACTCCATCATCATGAATTACGAATCCGGGGGCCTTCCCTTTGATCACTTCATCACGTAACCGAATCATCAAAGGATCATCTGTCTGTCTAGATTTGATTTCTTTGGTTAATGATGAAGTTATTTCCATCATGCACAGTTGTCCTTGGACTCTTTGTAACCACACTTCAATTCCTTCTCGAATCATCTCTCATTGAAGGCTAAGTTGGGAGGTCAGTGTCTCCAGCATCTGAATAGAAACAGGCTTGCGGCTGAGTGCATCGGCCACTACATTCGCTTTGCCTGGATAATACAAAATCTCCAAGTCATAGTCCTTAATCAGTTCTAACCATCTTCTTTGCCGCATGTTCAACTCTTTCTGACTGAAGATGTATTTGAGACTCTTGTGATCCGTAATGATCTGACAGTGAGTCCCGTACAGATAATGCCTCCAGATCTTCAAAGCAAAAATTACTGCTGCTAGCTCTAAATCATGTGTTGGGTAATTCACTTCATAGGGTTTCAGCTGTCGTGAAACATAAGCGATCACCTTATCAATCTGCATCAATACGCATCCGAGTCCTTGGTTCGAAGCATCACTGTAAACTATGAATCCTCCAGTCCCCTGTGTAAGTGATAAAATTGGTGCTGTCGTCAATCTCTTCTTCAATTCATCAAAACTAGTCTGACACGACTCGTTCCACTCAAACTTTTGAGTTTTCTGCAGGAGTCGAGTAAGTGGGCGGGAGATTTTAGTAAACCCTTCCACGAATCGACGATAATATCCAGCAAGTCCTAAGAAGCTTCGGACTTCCTTCACGTTCTTTGGAGGCTTCCAATCCATAATTGCTTCGATCTTATAAGGATCTACTCGGACTCCTTTAGCTGATACCACATGACCGAGGAACATTACTTCCTTTATCCAGAATTCACACTTAGAGAGTTTGGCGTACAGTTGCTCGCTTCTTAAAAGTTCTAATACAATCCACAAATGCTGCGCATGTTCTTCCGGGCTCTTAGAATACACCAGAATGTCATCAATGAACACAACCACAAATTTATCCAAATATTCAATGAACACTCGGTTCATCAACTGCATGAATACAGCAGGTGCATAAGTGAGACCAAACGGCATCACTACAAACTCATAGTGTCCGTAGCGAGTTCTGAATGCTGACTTTGGAACATCAGATTCCTTAATCCTCAGCTGATGGTATCCTAATCTCATATCGATTTTAGAAAATATTGTTGCTCCTTGCAACTGGTCGAACAGGTCATCAATCCGTGACAACGGATACTAATTCTTAATTGTCATCTTGTTCAGCTCTCGATAGTCGATACATAGTCGAAGTGATCCATTCTTCTTTCGGACAAAAAGAACTGGCGCTCCCCAGGGCGAAATGCTTGGATGGGTATAGCCTTTGTCCAGTAACTCCTCCAGCTGCTTTTTCAGTTCATACATCTCAGTAGGTTCCATACGATACGGCGCCTTAGAAATTGGTGTAGCTCCGGGTTCCAGCTCAATGGTGAATTCTACATCCCGTCGTGGCGGTAGTCCAGGTAACTCGTCAGGAAATATATCTGGAAATTCGTTAACAACAGAAATGGATGGAAGTTCCACAATTTCGTCTTCTCACTTCATTGCATAGCACCAGTATCCGGTACAGCCCTGCTTCAACAATTTGACAGCTTTCATTGCTTTGATCAACTTTCCTGAGCTTCCTGGTTTCCATCCTTCAAACAGTACTTCGGAACCATCGTCAGCGATCAGCGAAATATTCCTCCTTCGGTAGTTTACAATAGACCCATATCAATTAAGCCAATCGTCTCCGAGTATTAGGTCGTCTCCTTGCATTTCTATCACAATCAGATTTGAGATCCACTCCCTGCCCCCAAATGATACAGGGAAATCTCTAGTCTCTAAGTTCCCAACAATCCTCTCTCCACTCGGTAAACCAACAACATAAGGTTCACAAGTATGAAAACCAGAAATATTCAAACGATTTACACAAGACAAGGATATAAAGGAATATGTAGCTCCTGTATCGAATAAAACGCTAACTGGCTGGGAAAGGATCTGGACAGTACCTGATGCGACAGCAGTGTAATATCCGGATTTATTACGGTGTATTTCATCTGTATTCAACCCTGTATTATTTCGGATTGATGATTTTGATTATTGGAGTATGATATTTCGTGCATTGATATCATTGTACATAAATATAGAAACTTGCAAAATTGCTCAAGCAACCTCGTGATAGCGCACACTAAGAATGTATCTTAACGCACGCTATCGGGCCATTATTAGCGCACGCTATGAGGATAGGAGTTGCGTGCGCTAAGAACTCAATTATTGAGCGGGACGGCTAACACATGCGCCAGCCGGGACATGGGTCCGGATAAGATTCCCGCTGACGCACCCGGACAAAATCTGAAGTCAACCATTATTAGCGCACGCTAAGGGATGCTTAGTAGCGTACGCTAACATGTCAATAATGCAGAATATTATAAATGGGACAGCAACCGCTTTGGCTTTCATTTCCTTCGTCTATACTTCATCTTTGAGAGTCCAGAGAGCGAGAATCTCCCTTCTAAACACTTAGAACATATGTTAGTGATCATTGAATGATTGAGTATCACTTGTGAGTGATCATTGAAGAGAAGTAACACCTTGGAGTAGCACATAACCAACCGGAGTCGGATTATACCTCGTGGTTCAGTGATTTCGGCATATTAAGGTATGTTCAACCTATCACCAGTCTTAGATTTGGATTTCCAATGGATACGATGATCATATTAACGAGGTATTGAATTTCATTAGTAAATTATTCAACAACATCATGTTTAGAAGATTGGAATGTCTAGAATTACGATATTATTGTTGGAACCTTGAAGTTGGAATCCTAGTACTTCAAATAATGAGAGAAATATTCTGAGGTTAACAATCCGTATGATTTATGTTATCTTTGTGATCATGATTTGGAAGAGATGTTATAAGAACTTAAAGGAAGAATCATCTTAGGAAATATTCTTTCGTATAAGTCGGAATTGTTAGTTCACCTCAAGAGGAAGTCTGAATATGTATAATGATAGTAGAATCTAATACATCAACCGGAGATCACCAACTTTGCATGAGAATTGTAATCAAGATGGATTATGGTGTCATGATGATTATACGTATATTTGCATCTTGAAGTTGATATTATCCTGGAGATCATTCATAAAGGTTATGAACATAACATGAAGACAGTTAACAACATCAAATCACTGAAGAATTTGCTTACTTCATCACTATATGTGTAAATCACGCCTCCGGTGAATCGCCATGCACTATTAGCATGCGCTAATATACGAGATTTAACGTGCGCTATCGAGTACGTTTAGCGACGCAACGCTCGACTTAGCGCGTTAAATCATCGGCCGAGTCGATCGGCCGATCGTGAGGCACCGACAACGCCGGGTTAGCGACGCTAGGCGGTGTGTCTGCGACGCTAACGAGTAGCATTAACGTATGCTACATATGATTCGTAGCGTGCGTTAACTGGCCCGCAGATTGCATATTAAGGACTTCCTACCGTAATTGTTGAATTGTTAGATGTTAAATACGGACGAAATGAATTCTGTACTATTTCTTTTGTTAAGGTTCGAGCTTAACACGTGGCTGATCAAAGGGGACGACCTTCGAGTATTTTGATATTCGTGGAAGTTTATTCTTGTCAACGAACCGAGGCAAGTACTCTAATTAGAATTGTTTGTATTATGACAATTATGATTGTATCGTGTAAATATGTTGTGTGTATATGTCCACCATGCGTTGATCCGACGGGAATCATCATGGGAATCTATAGTCAGGTGCGTCTGGATCGTTGGATGTAGTTCCACCATGTGTTGGTCCGACGGGATCATCATGGGAATCTATAGCTGTGTGCGCTGGATCGTTGGAATACCATCTGTATGTTGGAAATGTTATGATATGATATGTGTTGTGGATATTCTCGTTGGAGAAACTTGTTATGATATAATTGTTGATTATATCACTGTTGTATGATTATTGTACTTGTACTAGCATCGTTGTGCTAACCCCTTTGGGGGTGAACATTTGTGTATGTTCAGGATCCAGGAGAGTGGGGAAACAACCACTGGAGATGCATGACGACGAGGGGGCAGAGTGATGTTTCGACCGGGTTTACTGTCTGTTATTTGTTGGTTATTTCAATAAGTACTCGAGTACGTTGTCGATTTATAATGTTTGGATTTTGGTGATGTAATAATAACTCTTCATGGGATATTTGTAATTTCTGTTTTGAACCAGTCGGTTGAATTTTATTTCAGCAATTTCATAAACTGGTATCTGTTATTGTCATTTCTTTTATTCAGCCTTGTAAATTCTTATGTAAAGGATTTACGGCGCTGTAATATTCCTGAATATATCGGGGGTGTTACAGAATATGGTATCAGAGATAAGATTATGGATATCTTGGCCGTTGGGTTAAAATAGGGGTCATTTATGTCTTTTGAGGTAACCGGTCGTGAACGCCATCACTGCACTGCCTACGTCTTCATGCGAACGGTGGTTGTAAGTTCCTAAACTCTATCTCATTCTTTACACATTGTGTCTCTTTATACTTGAATATTAGAACGATGTTGTTCCCTGTATATTGAGTATTTATGCTTACAGTATGTTGAGAGGCGGACGTGGACGTGGTCGCGGTCGTGGACGCGGACGAAGGAATGCTGAAAGGGAGGCGTCGCCTTCTAATCAGGCTAGTCATAGCTCAGGCGAGCCGCAGCAATCCATCAATAACGAACCGAACTCGTGTGCCGTAAATCCTTCGTCAAGTCGTGAACCGGATGACTCGGCCGCTCGTTGTGGACCGAATGCAAGTGGCGGCAGAATTCGCAGGAGATGGACAACAAAGGATTCCGTAAATGGGAAATCGAGGTGACCGATGGTTTCAAGAAGTGGCAAAGATGCAACCACCCAAATTTGACGGCTTTTCCGAGACTCCCACTGGGACCATTGGTTGAAGGAACTGGAGAAAATTTTTGCTGAATTAATTGCCGGACGATAGGAGAGCTCCTATTGCCCAAGATTTCTCGATAGGGAAGTATCCGAGTGGTGGGAAGCTATCCGACTGCAGATCGTGATGCCGATCGACAATTTAAAATGATGATGGAAGCTCATTATTGCCCTCGTCATGTGAGGGAAGCCAAAATTCGAATTTTTCTCCGCTCAACCATCGACGAACCCGTATCCTGCATTTATTAAGACGTTTAACCAAGAAGCTAGCATTTGTTCGACATTTGGTCGTAATGATGCGAGATGATGATTCATTTTTAAATGAGGATGAAACTGTAAATCCAGGTACATGTCCGGTTTTGAATGTACCACTCTCCGCCATGATACAGGATAAGGCGTTGGCGTATGAAATAAAAGAAGCAGCAATGGAGAAGTTCATGGAGTCGAAGAAGCAGAAAGTCTCTGGTACTTTTACAGAGCACAAGAGCAGTGGGCCCCGCAAGGCCCAGTCTTCTTTTTCTTTCAAGTAGCCTCCGCACCCATCTAAGAGCGGAAAGAATTACGGAACAATGTCAGCCACGACGGATACAGCTAGGAAGTGCTTTAACTGTGGTCGCCCAGGCCACCTTTGGCGTGATTGTTTGCGCACTCCAGTTACATATTTTGAGTGCGGACAGGAAGGGCACCGTGCAACGTTTTGTAAGGACGCCACTAAGTACAATGGAACCCGTTCATCAAAGCCAGTTCAGAAGGAAGCCAGTGTCCAACAGACGCAGCAAAGTGTTCAGATGCCTCAGAACTTTGGCCGCGGGCGAGGCAGAGGACAATGGGACCGAAAGGGGACATCGAGTGCCAGATCTGTTCCCCCACGTTTGTATGAGATGAGGAGGACAGATGATCGATGTCTTTGCCGCATCGCATCGTGCATCGGCCCAAATCCTTTCCCAGCCAGTTAGCGTTTTGTTCGATACAGGAGCTACACATTCTTTCATATCTTTGTCTTGTGTAAATTGTTTGAATATTTCCGGTTTTCATGCTTGTGAACCTTATGTTGTTGGTTTACCGAGTGGAGAGAGGATTGTCGGAAATTTAGAAACTAGAAATTTTCCCGTATCATTTGGAGGCAGAGAGTGGCTCTCAAATCTGATCGTGATAGAAATGCAAGGAGATGACCTGATACTCGGAGACGATTGGCTTAATCGGTATGGAGCAATTGTAGACTACCGCAGGAGGAATATTTCACTGATCGCTGATGATGGCTCCGAAGTACTGTTCGAAGGATGGAAACCGGGAAGCTCAGGAAAATTGATCAAAGCGATGAAAGCTGTCAGATTGTTGAAACAGGGCTGTACCGGATATTGGTGTTATGCAATGAAGAAAGAAGACGAAATCGTGGAACTTTCGTCCATTCCTGTTGTGAACGAATTTCCAGATGTATTTCCTGACGAGTTACCGGGACTACCTCCACGAAGGGATGTGGAATTTACCATTGAGCTGGAACCCGGAGCTACACCAATTTCCAAGGCGCCGTATCGTATGGCACCTACTGAGATGTACGAACTGAAGAAGCAGCTAGAGGAGTTACTGGATAAGGGCTTTATTCAGCCAAGCGTTTCACCACAGGGGAGCGCCAGTTCTTTTTGTCCGAAAGAAGGATGGATCGCTCCGACTGTGTATTGACTATCGAGAGCTGAACAAGTTGACGATTAAGAACAAGTATCCGTTGCCACGGATTGATGATTTGTTTGACCAGTTGCAAGGGGAAACAGTATTTTCTAAGATCGATCTGAGATCAGGATATCATCAACTGAGGATTAAGGAATCTGATGTTCCGAAATCAGCGTTCAGAACTCGCTACGGGCATTATGAGTTTGTAGTGATGCCGTTTGGTCTCACTAACGCACCTGCGGTATTTATGCAATTGATGAACCGTGTGTTCATTGAATTTTTGGATAAATTTGTAGTCGTGTTTATTGATGATATTCTGGTGTATTCTAAGAGTCCGGAAGAACATGCGCAGCATTTACGGATTGTGTTGGTACTTTTGAGAAACGAGCAATTGTACGCCAAACTCTCTAAGTGTGAATTCTGGCTAAAGGAAGTAATGTTCCTCGGCCATGTGGTGTCAGCTAAAGGAGTCCAAGCAGATCCTCAGAAGATCGAAGCAATTATGGATTGGAAGCCTCCAAGGAACGTGAAAGAGGTCCGAAGCTTCTTAGGACTTGCTGGATACTATCGTCGATTCGTGGAAGGGTTTTCTAAAGTCTCCCGCCCACTTACTCGACTCCTGCAGAAAAGTCAAAAGTTTGAGTGGAATGAATTGTGTCAGATCAGCTTTGACGAATTGAAGAAGAGATTGACGACGGCACCGATTCTATCACTTCCGCAGGGAACTGGAGGATTCATAGTTTACAGTGATGCTTCGAACCAAGGACTTGGGTGCGTGTTGATGCAGAATGATAAGGTGATCGCTTATGCATCGCGACAACTGAAACCTTATGAAGTGAATTACCCGACACATGATTTGGAGCTAGCAGCAGTGGTTTTTGCCTTGAAGATCTGGAGGCATTATCTGTACGGGACTCACTGTCAGATCTTTACGGATCACAAGAGTCTCAAGTACATATTTAGTCAGAAAGAGTTGAACATGCGGCAAAGAAGATGGTTAGAACTGATTAAGGACTATGACTTGGAGATTTTATATCATCCAGGCAAAGCAAATGTAGTGGCCGATGCACTTAGCCGCAAGCCTGTCTCTATCCAAATGCTGGAAACGCTGACATCCCAACTTAGCCTTCAACGAGAGATGATTCGTGAAGGAATTGAAGTGTGGTTAAAAAGAGTCCAAGGACAACTGTGCGTGATGGAGATAACTTCATCTTTAACCGAAGAAATCAAATCTAGACAGGCAGATGATCCTCTGATGATTCGGTTACATGATGAAGTGATCAAAGGAAAGGCCCTGATTCATAATTCATGACGATGGAGTTTTGAGATTTCGAACCGACTGCGTTCCCGATGTTGATGTTCAAACAGACGATTATGAAGGAAGCTCATAGTTCGCCCTATTCTATTCACCCGGCACCAAGAAATGTATAAGGACTTGAAGCGTAACTTACGTGGGGCAACATGAAGAGGGATGTAGCGGACTATGTTTGAAATGCTTGACTTGTCGTGAGTTAAGATCGAACATCAACGGCTGCTTTGGAATGTTGAAGCCGCTCCCAATTCTGAATGGAAGTGGGAGGACATATCGATGGATTTTATCACTAATATGCCGAGAACCAAGACAGGAATGAACGTGATTTGGGTGATAGTTGATCGCTTAACCAAATCAGCTCATTTTCTAGGTATTAAGGATACGTGGGGACCAGAGAGGTTGGCACGAGTATTTATTTCGGAGATAGTTCGATTGCATGGTACGCCGAAGACCATTGTTTCTGATCGAGACGGCCGTTTTGTGTCTCATTTTTGGAAAGCAGTTCATAAAGCCTTGGGGACCGAATTGAACTTGAAGATGCCTTATCACCCGTAGACTGAAGGACAATCTGAGAGAACTATACAAACGGTGGAAGACATGCTAAGGGCCTGTGCCTTAGATTGGTCAAACGATTGGGAAATTCATCTACCGTTGATTGAATTTACCTACAACAATAGTTGGCATGCTTCCATTAAGATGGCACCGTTTGAGGCATTATACGGAAGGAGATACAGATCGCCCTATCCGGGACGATTCATCGGACTTGATCGAATGTAACTGCAGTTGATCGAAAGACTCGAGAGAAGATAGCCTTGATTCGTGAAAGGCCGTTAATCGCCCAGAGTCGCGAAATCCTATGCGGACGCGCCGCGCCCATTGGAGTTCAGTACTGGAGATCACGTACTTTTGAAGGTCTCTCCTACTCGGGGAATCTTTCGTTTCGGAAGGAAAGGAAAGCTGAGTCCTAGATATATCGGACCATTTGAAATCCTCGAGAGAGTTGGGGAGTTGGCATACAAATTGGCATTGCCGCCGTCATTGTACCATGTTCATAACGTGTTCCACGTATCCCAATTATGGAGGTATATACCAGATCCCAGTCATATCATTGATTTCGGCGAGATCGAAGTCGCGCAGGATGGGACTTTTGAAGAAAGGCCGGTCAAGATACTCGAGAGTCGAGTTAAACAGCTGAGGAACAAACCAATCGTTTTGGTCAAAGTTCAGTGGTCACGTCATGGAATGGAAGAAGCCACCTGGGAAACGGAAGCTGATATGAAGTCTAGATATCCCGAGTTATTTTCGTCTTGAGTTTCGGGACGAAACTCCTTTTTAGTAGGAGAGTATGTAATATCCGGATTTATTACGGTGTATTTCATCTGTATTCAACCCTGTATTATTTCGGATTGATGATTTTGATTATTGGAGTATGATATGTCGTGCATTGATATCATTGTACATAAATATAGAAACTTGCAAAATTGCTCAAGCAACCTCGTGATAGCGCACGCTAAGAATGTATCTTAACGCGCGCTATCGGGCCATTATTAGCGCACGCTATGAGGATAGGAGTTGCGTGCGCTAAGAACTCAATTATTGAGCGGGATGGCTAACACATGCGCCAGCCGGGACATGGGTCCGGATAAGATTCCCGCTGACGCACCCGGACAAAATCTGAAGTCAACCATTGTTAGCGCACGCTAAGGGATGCTTAGTAGCGTACGCTAACATGTCAATAATGCAGAATATTATAAATGGGACAACAACCGCTTTGGCTTTCATTTCCTTCGTCTATACTTCATCTTTGAGAGTCCAGAGAGCGAGAATCTCCCTTATAAACACTTAGAACATATGTTAGTGATCATTGAATGATTGAGTATCACTTGTGAGTGATCATTGAAGAGAAGTAACACCTTGGAGTAGCACATAACCAACCGGAGTCGGATTATACCTCGTGGTTCAGTGATTTCGGCATATTAAGGTATGTTCAACCTATCACCAGTCTTAGATTTGGATTTCCAATGGATACGATGATCATATTAACGAGGTATTGAATTTCATTAGTAAATTATTCAACAACATCATGTTTAGAAGATTGGAATGTCTACAATTACGATATTATTGTTGGAACCTTGAAGTTGGAATCCTAGTACTTCAAATAATGAGAGAAATATTCTGAGGTTAACAATCCGTATGATTTATGTTATCTTTGTGATCATGATTTGGAAGAGATGTTATAAGAACTTAAAGGAAGAATCATCTTAGGAAATATTCTTTCGTATAAGTCGGAATTGTTAGTTCACCTCAAGAGGAAGTCTGAATATGTATAATGATAGTAGAATCTAATACATCAACCGGAGATCACCAACTTTGCATGAGAATTGTAATCAAGATGGATTATGGTGTCACAATGATTATACGTATATTTGCATCTTGAAGTTGATATTATCCTGGAGATCATTCATAAAGGTTATGAACATAACATGAAGACAGTTAACAACATCAAATCACTGAAGAATTCGCTTACTTCATCACTATTTGTGTAAATCTGCTGCCCTCCAGTGAACTGCCATGCACTATTAGCGTGCGCTAATATACGAGATTTAACGTGCGCTATCGAGTACGTTTAGCGTACGCAACGTTCTGGACTTAGCGTGCGTTAAATCATCAGCCGAGTCGCCGGCCGATCGGTGGGCACCGACAATGCCGGGTTAGCGACGCTAGGCGGCAGGTATCGCGACGCTAACGAGTAGCATTAACGTACGCTACATATGATTCGTAGCGTGTGTTAATCTGTCCCGCAGATTGCATATTAAGGACTTCCTACCGTAATTGTTGAATTGTTAGACGTTAAATGCGGCCGAAATGAATTACGTACTATTTCTTTTGTTAAGGTTCGAGCTTAACACGTGGCTGATCGAAGGGGACGACCTTCGAGTATTTTGATATTCGTGGAAGTTTATTCTTGTCAACGAACCGAGGCAAGTACTCTAATTAGAATTGTTTGTATTATGACAATTATGATTGTATCGTGTAAATATGTTGTGTGTATATGTCCACCATGCGTTGATCCGACGGGAATCATCATGGGAATCTATAGCTGTGTGCGCTGGATTGTTGGACAGGTAGTTCCACCATGTGTTGGTCCGACGGGATCATCATGGGAATCTATAGCTGTGTGCGCTGGATCGTTGGAATACCATCTGTATGTTGGAAATGTTATGATATGATATGTGTTGTGGATATTCTCGTTGTAGAAACTTGTTATGATATAATTGTTGATTATATCACTGTTGTATGATTATTGTACTTGTACTAGAATCGTTGTGCTAACCCCTTTGGGGGTGAACATTTGTGTATGTTCAGGATCCAGGAGAGTGGGGAAACAACCACTGGAGATGCATGACGACGAGGGGGCAGAGTGATGTTTCGACCGGGTTTACTGTCTGTTATTTGTTGGTTATTTCAATAAGTACTCGAGTACGTTGTCGATTTATAATGTTTGGATTTTGGTGATGTAATAATAACTCTTCATGGGATATTTGTAATTTCGGTTTTGAACCAGTCGGTTGAATTTTATTTCAGCAATTTCATAAACTGGTATCTGTTATTGTCATTTCTTTTATTCAGCCTTGTAAATTCTTATGTAAAGGATTTACGGCGCTGTAATATTCCTGAATATATTGGGGGTGTTACAAGCAGCATCCTGATCGTCTGTCCTCCTCATTTCGTACAGACGTGGGGGAACAGATCTGGCACTCGATGTCCACTTTCGGTCCCATTGTCCTCTGCCTCATCCACGGCCAAAATTATGAGGCATTTGAACACTTTGCTGCGTCTGTTGGATACTAGCTTCCTTCTGAACTGACTGCGATGAATGGGTTACATTGTACTTGGTGGCATCCTTGCAAAACGTAGCACGGTGCCCTTTCTGTCCGCAATCAAAACATGTAACTGGAGTGCGCAAACAATCACGCCAAAGGTGGCCTGGGTGACCACAGTTAAAGCACTTCCTCGCTGTATCCGTCGTGGCTGACATTGTTCCGAATTTCTTTCCGCTCTTAGATGGGTGCGGAGGTTTCTTGAAAGAATGAAAGGATACCTGGGCTTTGCGAGGCCCGTTGTTCTTGTGCTCTGTAAAAGTACCAGAGACCTTCTGCTTCTTCGACTCCATAAACTTCTCCATTGCTGCTTCTTTTATTTCATACGCCAACGCCTTATCCTGGTATTGGCGGAGAGTGGTACATTCAAAACCGGACATGTACCTCTGGATTTCTGGTTTCATTCTCATTTCAAAGTGAATCATCATCTCTGCATCTGTTCTGACCAGATGTCGAACAAATGCTAACTGGTGGTTAAACGTCTTAATTGTCTGGGATACGGGTTCGTCTGATGGATGAGCAGAGAAAAACTCCCGAATTTTGGCTTCCCTCACAGGACGAGAGCAGTACTGAGCTTCCATCATCATTTTAAATTCTGTCCAATCAGCATCATGATCTGCAGGTCGGATAGCTTCCCACCACTCGGATGCTTCCCTTATCAGAAAGTACTGAGCAATAGGAGCTCTCCTGTCGTCTGGGCAATTAATTCCAGCAAAAATTTTCTCCAATTCCTTCAACCAATGATCCCAAGTAGGAGTCTCGGAAAAGCCGTCAAATTTGGGTGGTTGCATCTTCGCTACCTCTTGCAACCATCGGTCACCTCGATTTCCCATTTCTGGGATCCTTTGATGTCCATCTCCCTGCTGAAATCCCACCACCACCTGCATTCGGTCCACGACCTGAGCGAACTGAGTCATCTGGTTCACCACTTGACGAAGGATTTCTGGTACAGTAGGTTCCGGTTCGTTATTGATGGATCGTTGCGGCTCGCCTGAGCTATGACTGGCCTGATTAGAAGGCGATGCCTCCCTTTCAGCATTCCTTTGTCCGCGTCCACGACCGCGACCACGTCCACGTCCGCCTCTCAACATACTGTAAGCATAAATACTCAATATACAGGAAACAACATCGTTCTAATGTTCAAGTATAAAGAGGTACAACAAGTAAAGAACGAGATAGAGTTTTGGAACTTACAACCACCGTTCTCATGAAGACATAGGCAGTGCAGTGATGTCATTCACAGTCGGTTACCTCAAAAGACGTAAATGATCCCTATTTTAACCCAATGGCCAAGATATCCATAATCTTAGCTCCGATACCATATTCTGTAACACCCCCGATATATTTAGGAATATTACAGCGCCGTAAATCCTTTACGTAAGAATTTACAAGGCTGAAGAAATGAAATGACAATAACAGAAACCAACTTATGAAATCACTGAAATAAAATACAACAGTCTGGTTCAATACCGAGAATACAAATATCCAATGAAGGTTTATTAATACATCACCAAAATCCAAACATCTTAAACTGACGACGCACTCGAGTACTTATTGAAATAATCAACAAACAACAGACAATAAAACCCAGCCGGAACATCACTCTGCACTCTCGTCGTCATGCAGCTCCAGTGGTTGTTTCCCCGCTCTCCTGGATCCTGAACATAAACAAATGTTCACCCCCACATGGGTTAGCACAACGATGCTAGTACAAGTACAATAATCATACAACACTGATACAATCAACAATTATATCATAACAAGTTTCTCCAACGAGAAATATCAACAACACATATCATATCATAACAGTTTCCAACATACTGATGGTATTCCAACGATCCAGCGCACACAGCTATAGATTCCCATGATGATCCCGTCGGACCAACACATGGTGGAACTACATGTCCAACGATCCAGCGCACACAGCTATAGATTCCCATGATGATTCCCGTCGGATCAACACATGGTGGACATATAATCACAACACATTTACACAATACAATCACATCATAACTGTCATAATATAAACAATTCTAATTAGAGTACTTGCCTCGGTTCGAAGATAAGGACAATACTTCCATGAAAACGAAACACTCGAAGGTCGCCCCTTCAATCAATCATGTAACAAGCTCGAACCTTAACAAAAGAAATAATCTAGAATTTATCTCATGCCGTACGAATGTCTAACAATCCAAAATTACAGCCGAAAGTTCATAAAACGCAATCTGCCTGAACTTCTTAGCGTACGCTAAGTATTATGTGTAGCATGAGTTAAGGCTGGTCGATAGCGCACGCAAACAACAAAGCCTAGCGTACGCTAACTATGCATGGTCAGTACCTCACTGATCAGCCGACTGACTCGTCTGATGGCCTAACATACATTACGTACCAAACATAGCGTACGTTAACTCATGCTCGATAGCGTACGTTAATCTACATAGCTTAGCGTGCGCTAACTGTGCATGGCAGTTCACTACTGGTATTAGACTGATCTCGTCATGATCAAACCAATGAAATCTTCGGTGTTAATTCATGTTACCTCCATGAATATCATGTTCATACGGTTATGAATGATCTTACGGATAATAACAACTTCGGATTCAAGAATATGTATATTATTATAAAACCATATTCCATTTCGATTACAATTCTTCATGCGATAATTCGGAATGCTTAACGGTCGATATCAACACCTATCTATCAATCAAAATTTATCATTTTGAAGTTTGAATAACGTTCCATCTTTACAAGATAAATCCTTCCATAAGCAATCCTTTAAATTCGTCTAACAATAATGATGTTAAAGTCAAGTCCATGATTGATATGAAGACACCTACTAAATTCGGATTTACCAATGATAGAGACTTCCTCTACTTGTTCAATGTAATAAGATTCGAATCATGATGTTCATAATCAAGGTACTTAAGGCATAATCATCTCAATATTCCAAACATAGTGTGCTTTGGATAATTCACCCAAGAAGATCAATATTTGCTAACATGACCATCTTATTCTCCATAACACGAATCTAGAGTTGAAGATAGAATCAACATACCTTAATATGACAAAATCACTGAACCACAAGGTAGAATCCGACTCCGGTTGGTTATATGCCACTCGAAGGAGTTACTTCTCTTCAATGATCACTCACAAGTAATATCCAATGTTCAAGGATCAAGTAGATGTGTTCTAAGTGTGTTAGGAGGATAATTATTTCTCTCAGGTCTCTCAAGACTGAAGAATGAACGAAGGAAATGGGAATAAAATGGAGTGCTGGCCCATATATAAACTTTCTGTACAAAGCAGATTAGCGCATGCTACTAAGCATTCCTTAGCGCGTGCTAATAAGAGTTGACTTCAAAACTGTCCAGGTTCATCCGCGGGAATCTTATCCGGACCCATGTCCTGGCTGGCACATATGTTAGCCGCCCAGCTCAATAATTGAGTGCCTAGCACACGCAACTCCTACATATGTAGCGTGCGCTAGTAGTAGCCGATAGCGCGCGTTAAGCTGCATTCTTAGCGTGCGCTATCACGAGTTTGCATGAGAAGTTTTGCATGTTGTTATACTTATGTACAAAGATACCAATGCAAGAACTATCATACTCCAATTATCAAGATCACAAATCCGAAAAAAATACAGGGTTCGAATACAGATGAAATACACAGTAATAAATCCGGATATTACAGATACGGCTAGAACAAGGTTATAGGAGCTAATCTTAAAATGTGATTATAACACTCCAAGTGTATAACTCACAATCCCTCAATATGTCTTGAATTCTCTCCAAGGAAAAATAAGAATAAATGAAGAACAAATATGAAGACTAAGAAAATTATTTTCTTCTCTCTTACTCTTGCTAAAGGAGCCGTGAGTTTCTCTTAACAAAATCAAGTGGAAGTCTTCATTTATTCCTTTATCAACATCTCCCCAAATCACCTTTCACATTATAATAAGAGATACTATATCTCTTAAGTCTTTGGTTTTTTATTTATAAAATGGAGACAAAGACTAAGTGGAAGGTTGGTGGAAGGGGTTGGCCATCTAGAAGAACCGGGATGAGTTTGGTTCGTTTCGGACTTCCGAAAGTCCAAACAGATAAACTCCAATTCCGTTCCGATGTATTTATATCAATTAATTAATACAATTAATTAATCATATCAAATAGTACAAAATAACATAATTAATTTCTCCAAGAAATAATTATATTTATGAATTGAATTAATCACCCAGTAATTAATTTAATTCATTAGGCCGTAAATCAATTTATCCAATAAATCGATTTAGACATCCAATGTCCCAAAATTAGATATCCAATATCTAATATTCATAATGAAAGAATAAGCTCGATTCATTCTGTCGTTAATCCTATTGCGCGACTCGGTAGGTCCGTCTCAGTCAGCAATGGGAGGAACCAAAGAGTAGTAGCACCACCTAGCCAGTTTGGCGGCCTACAGTGTACCCCAACTGAGAACGAATGATTGGGATCATTCAAGAACCATTTTGTCGTGAATACCAGTAAACGTATAAACCCTTCTTTCAGATGTCCCGATCAAGATATAGGGTCACGGTCAGTCAAACCCTATCTGTACTTGACTCTATGCATGCGTTAATGCAAATCGAGATCATCGATCTCTCGTGTATCAAATACAACTAGCTCCAATGCTTTGGCCAAAGACTTATGATCTCATCTGCCAATAACCGCATAGGACATATAACCCGCTCACTAATGGGAGAAAGAATTCTATCTTGGTATTCAGTAGGACCTGCTACTTGCCCGTCAAGACGCAAGTCGAGGTTGACCCCCACCTCATGGTTTACAGGGTTGAACTACTCTAATGAAAATCTTGACGTCACAAGCACATCCCTACTAAATTCTCAAGTCGAAGGTTCATGAATACCTATCATAAACTTTCGATTCCGTCATTGACTGTCCCAGAGTGAAATCCGTGTCGCGAATCGAGGGTGAGTCGGTTCGAGTATACTAATCCAATTAGCATACCTTTAATGTGTAATCCCACTAACCATTAGTGTTCGACAGGCACTCTCCATATCAAAGAACGCATCATACAAGTCTTCACATAAACTTAACGCCCAGTCAAGTTTCATCGACTTGCGAACGATTAAGTATTTGAGCTATAAATCTTTCCAGTGCCAACCCCCTTATCCAATAAGGAGTGGAACGTTTTGCTCTCAAATACACGGACTAGTTTCTATATGTATATTTACGAGTTAGGAATGCCAGTAACTACCAGTAAATAAAGAAACATTCATTGCAAATAAATGATTTACATAATAACAAGTACAATGCCCTCACTCAACATCCTCTGAGTGGCATTCAAGGGCATACTCCTAACATTCACTCCCCTCAACCTATATGATTTCTATGGTTCGTAAAGAAGTTAAGTTTATACCATCGACGGAAATCAATTTCACAATTGAATCTTATCCGGCAACCTATCAAGTTTCTAGTGATAAAATTTGCTCCAAATGAAGGCATCCAATGCACTCCCAGTAATTTATCCGTCCTCCCTGAACGACTACCCCGATAACTCGGAAGCATAGCACATCCGGTTTGGATTTCAATTTCCCAAAAGCTCGATGGAAGGAAGGAAAACCTTGAAACCTTATAAACTTAATAATCTGTTGTGGGAGAATTTTCGCGATTAACGTTACACTTTGCACATTAATCATTTAAGCGTGTTTGTGGCATTCATACATTATGAAACAACCATTCACAACCTAGTTGCTACCAACATGTGGTTCATGGACCGTTCCTAGAAAACAAAAACCCCGTAATCTAATTACAAGTCTTCGTCTTCAATCTTTGTCTTCTCGAAACGGATCTTCCTCCGGTCTTCGTCATTACATATAAATTTTACATTGAAAATTGCATCCTAGATACAAATATTTCTAGTAAAATAAATAGGCTCAAAACGGCCTTTACAACCCAATCGAATAAAACGAACGATTTAAAAACTAAGTCCACGAACCACATCCCCATTGAAAAGCATTCATCCAATAAATACTATATAAATGGAAAGTGTAGAGATACATTGATCCAATCAACAATACGAATCGATCCAATCGATTCACACAACCGGTAATATGAAAAACGTTTAAATAATTCGGTCACCCATAAATATTCCAATTAATCAAATTTCCCTTATAAAATGAAATACCATAAATCATTTTAATCATATTAAATCCAATTTAATATGCGGTAGATTAATTTTCAAGAATACACGAAAAAATCGAGCCGGGGCGAAACTGGCCTGCCACGGCCGAGACACTTCCGGCAGCCTGCCGGCCAGACACGGCCCATGCCGAATGGCACGGTCGGGTCATGCCGGCAGTGTCCTAGACCTTCCTGTCAGACACGGTCATGTCAAATGACACGGTCGAGTCACCTCCGGCAGCCTGCCGGCCAGACACGGCCCGTGTCGCCTGACACGGTCCGGTCGTCCCGACAGTCTGCCGAGACTGGCTGGCTGGCACGGCCCGTGTCGCCTGACAAGGTCGTGTCAGCCCGGCAGCTTCCTGCCCGTTCTCCGAAAAGTCGTCCGACGACGATTCAGAGCTCAATTTTCGACCGGATATCCAATATCAATATTTTTCAACATTCATATCTTCAATATAAATCATATTTTCAAGAAATTAAAGATTTATATTTAGACATAAACTTACGAAAAATACAACTATTACGAACGGAAAACATATACTACGATTATGACTATAAATGATTACAAATCATTCACCATCTAATCAAGCATTCCAAATGTTAATATCGTATATACGATCGCAAGACCTACGCTCCGATACCACAGTTGGGATTCGGTGCCAAAATCGAAGGCCCAGTGGAAGCGGTAAAATGAAAATTAATTCGATCCGAATCCCTACGAGGATCGATCGAGCTACGCATATACGAATATTATACGAAACACAAGAGATATAGAAACTCACCCTTGTAGTCTGTTGATTAAATGGATTCCTTCTCTTGAGTTATTCCCCAAGCTTTAGATTGCTTTCCCTACGATCCAATCCGCTCCAAGCTCTTGGATGATCCAACGCCGAAAGGACCGCGTCTCTACTTGCCACGCGCCAGAAAAATGAACGGAATGACGATCACCCAATTAACCTCCAAGGTTACGGCTAGAATTGGATGACGAAGCTATCAAATGTGAATATTACACTCTAAGTGCATAACTCACAAACTCTCAATTATGTCTTAATTTTTCTCTAAGAAAAACTCAAGAACATGAAGAACAATGTGTAGACTTAGAGAAAACTATTTTCTCTCTTTCTCTCTTCCTTGTTGAACCATATGAATGCAAGTGGTAGGTTGGGTAGAGATGAAGTCTTCACATCTAATTATTCTCCAAATCCACCTAATGACCTCCCCTTTCCATTATAATAAGAGATACTATATCTCTTAAGTCTTTGTCTTCCATTTAAAAAATAGAGACAAAGACCAAAGGAAGGTGGGTGGAAATGGGGCGGCCTTCATGAAGAAATCGGACGAGTTCGGTTCGTTTCGGACTCCCGTGAGTCCAAACAGATAAACTCTGATTTCGTTCCTATGTATTTATATCAATTAATTAATCTAATTAATTAATCATATCAAATACAAAATAACATAATTAATTTCTCCAAGAAATAATTATAGTTATGATACGAATTACGTATAAAATGGACGTAAAGTCGCATGTAATGCAGCGGAAATATTGTTGATCCTCACAACACTCAGATATATTTAACACTCGTAAGAAATAACCGAAAGTAGGGCAATTCGGTCGTGTAAGTAAGAACAATGTGATGATGATTATCAAACTAGACCTATAGTTTGATAAGGTGATTTCTTCTCAAGACCTATTGAGAATCAATCGGATTATTACTCGAAAACGCGTCGAATAAAAATCAAAGGTCTGATGAAAAGCATTCAACAATGGTGAAAACACAAAGTGTATTCTTTTTCTTCAACATACAATAATGATACAATCATGAACAAGACTACTTATAGAAGTGTAGTCTTTTAAACAACTAAGGAATAAAAACAAGATCACATGATCTTGAAATGAAAAACAAACCATCAAGATAAAAATATAAAGGAATCAAATGATAGAGGGGAATCACACATTAAAATGATAATAAGTCACCCCACATAACATGTAAGTCTAATCATGACATGTGAGGGAAGGGAAAACAACAAAACACACAAAAAATCAGCAATAATATAAGTTGGGCGGCTGTTGGACACGGGCCGTGTCAAGCGCGCGCGGTCGGCAGTGACTCGACCGTGCTCCAGGACACGGTCGGGTTGGCGTGACAGTGACTTTCGGTAGTTCTGGGCGATCAGGACTCGACCGTGTCACTGGGCACGGTCTGGTTGGACGAGTAGACGTTTCGGCAGTTCTGGGCGAGCAGGACTCGACCGTGTCGCTGAGCACGGTCGGGTTGGATGGGCAGACGTTTCGGAAGTTCCGGAAGAGTTCGACTCGGCCGTGTCTCGGGACACGGTCGAGTCCGGTGGGCAGTCAGTTTCACATATCTAGGACATCTCGGCACGGGCTGTGTCGGACGACACGGCCGAGTTCGGTCGGCGGTGATTCGGCAGTTTCCAGCACAACGTGACACGGGCCGTGTCATATGACACGGCCGAGACTTGGCAACTTGTTCCTCCTCGTTTCGTGTCCATTTTCTCACCGAAGTACATAGGTGCATGTGCATACAATGTTGTATCGTTACTTACATCAATTCTTACTTCGTTTTCTTCGTTTGGATATGCCAATATCGCATCATCTCCTCCCTCTTTAAAAGGAATTTACGTCAATTCAGTAATTCCATCGTCGTCAAGGTAAGAAGATAGATCGCCTACGTTGAACGTGTCGTGTACTCCATAATCGCCCGGAAGTTCTACTTTATATACATTATCGTTCACCTTACCCACGATTTTGTAAGGACCCTCGGACCTTGGCATAAGTTTGTTCTTGCGTTTACTAGGAAATATCTCCTTTCTTAAGTGTACCCAAACCAAGTTGCCTAGCTCGAACAGTCTCAGTTTTCTTTGATTGTTGGATTTTCGTTTGTACGCGTCATTCACCTCTTTGATTCGATCACGTATTTGCCCATGTAACTTCATCATTGATTTAAGTTTAGATTCCGTATCTTTGTGTACCAATTCATCCTTCGGCAATGGAATCAAGTCTAAGGGTATATAAGGATTTAACCCGTAGACGATTTCAAAGGGAGAGTGTGCCGTGGCATGTGTAGGGGATCGGTTATAGGCAAATTCCGCATGAGCAAGTTTTACGTCCCAATCCTTTTGCGTTTTATTCACAAGTCCTCGCAACAACGTTCCTAGCGTTCGATTTGTGACCTCGGTTTGACCATCTGTTTGAGGATGGTGTGAGGTGCTAAATAAGAGTTTTGTCCCCACTTTCCTCCATAATGTATTCCAAAAATAACTAAGAAATTTCGAATCCCGATCCGAAATAATAGTTTTCGGAACTCCATGTAAACGAACCACCTCTCGGAAGTATAAATCGGCCACGTTACTTGCGTCGTCGGTTTTGTGGCAAGCCACAAAATGAACCATCTTCGAGAAACGATCAACGACCACCATAATAGCATCTCTACCTCGTTGAGTACGGGTCAAAGCGACGATAAAATCCATTGATACATCATCCCACGGTCTTTCTGGAATCGGTAGAGGCATATACGATCCCGGTTTGAACGAACTTTTCGCGATGTGACATGTTAAACATTTACTTAAAATATTGTAGATGTCTTTTAGCATTTTTGGCCAAAATAAATGTTCTTTGAGTACCTCCATTGTCTTAGCCGTGCCAAAGTGCCCCGCTAAACCTCCTCCGTGAGCCTCCCGAACCAACAATTCTCGAACCGCATGTTTTGGAACACAAAGTCTATTCCCTTTAAAGAGAAAATCATCTTGCATCATGAAATCCCCGAATGGACCAGATTTGCAACGAGTAACCGAACTTCCAAAGTAGAAAGTAAAGCATACCTTCTAGATAGTGCATCTGCAACGACATTGCTTTTACTGTCTTTGTACTTGGATGAGAAGTGAAACGATTGTAGGAATTCCACCCACTTAGCATGTCTCGGACTCAGTTTGTGTTGTCCGTTAATGTATTTCAATGATTCGTGGTCCGAATGTAGAATAAAATGTTTCAGTCGAAGATAATGACTCCAATGATCCATGGCCCTTACGATAGCATAGAATTCTTTATCGTAAGTGCAATAATTCGACCGAGCACCGTTCAATTTCTCCGAAAAGTAAGCGATAGGTCATTTACCTTGAATAAGAACCGCTCCAATTCCAACCCCACTAGCATCACACTCCACTTCGAATGGTTGAGTAAAATCGGGTAGTGTTAGGATCGGTGCTTCGCATAATTTGGCCTTTAACCTTTCGAATGCTTTTTGGGCAGCTCCGTTCCATACAAATGGTCCTTTTTTAAGCACTCCGTTATCGGACTTGAAATGGTGCTAAAATCCCGAATAAACCTCCGATAAAAAGAAGCAAGTCCGTGAAATGATCTTACTTCCGTTATGGTCGTAGGGGTCGACCAAGACTTAATTGCTTCGATTTTTGTTTGATCAACCGCCACTCCATCCTTTGAAACGACATAGCCAAGAAAGACTATACTCTCGACCAAGGATGAACACTTCTCCTTTTTTCCATATAGTTTTTGACCCCTCAAAGTTTCGAAGACTTGCCTTAATTGGTTCAAATTGAAATTAAACTTAATCGATTTGAAATTTGAACTTGGTCGGTTCAAATTGAATTTGAAGTTAATCGATTTGAAATTTGAACTTAATCGGTTCAAATTGAACTTGATCGGTTCAAATCGAACTTGATCAAATTGAAATTGAACTTAATCAATTTGAGATTTGAACTTAATCGGTTCAAATTGAAATTGAACTTAATCGGTTTGAAATTTGAACTTAATCGGTTCAACTTGAGATTTGAACTTGATCGGTTCAAACCGAACTTGATCAAATTGAAATTGAACTTAATCAATTTGAGATTTGAACTTAATAGGTTCAAATTGAAATTGAACTTAATCGATTTGAAATTTGAACTTAGTCGGTTCAAATTGAAATTGAACTTAGTCGGTTCAAATTTGAACTTATTTTCGTGTTACTAAAAGGTAGCTAATTGCCACATTTTTAAGTAGTGGTCATAAGTAGTTTATGGTCGCAATTTTGGTTAATCTGCGTGACCACAACACTACAACATTATGCAGGTTCAGCAACGACGGAAAACCGTTGCGTAAAGATGCAAATCCGTTGCCTAAAGTTTAGGCAACGGTTTTTAAAGTGTTCTCTAGGTGAGCGTTGCCTATTCTGATAGGCAACGGTTTTCTGTATATGGCAACGCTATTCTGAGACCGTTGTCATGTCATATTATGCAACGGTTTTTATGTATAAATAGCAACGGTTCTTGGCTCATATTATTTATTAAAATAGAGTTTAGGCAACACTATAGAACCGTTGCTTTAGTTGTAAGCAACAGGTATATAACCGTTGCTTTACATATGCAACACTATATATATATATATATATATATATATATATATATATATGATATCACCATCTATTTACTTTTTTTATATTATATTTACAATGGACCTTATTTATATATTTATGAACAACTAATTGAAAATGCAATTTTGAACTTTTATTTATAAATAGTTACAAACAAATATAATCTAAATATTGGACATATTAATGTACGTTTTAAAAAAAATGTAACAAACATATATATATTGTTAGGAATACTTGTTAGATTTTGATGATGTCATTAATTTAAAATCAAATGTTTATTACTAGGCAAAATGTAAGGAAGAACCAAATGAGTATCTTCCATAGGCCTAAATATGTTAAGTATAAAACTTGGCAAAATGAAAAGAAGAACCAAATGAGTGTCTTCTGTAGGCCAAAGTTAGTTAGGCTGAAAATCGGCTAAGTACTAAAGTACAGCCTAGTCCATCAGAGAAGTAAATCAGTGACTCGGTCAGAGTAGCTCTGGTCAACTAAAATTATCAGAGAAGTTTGACCAGACTGCAGCCGAGGTACCTCAGGGAAGTCACCTGATCAGACAAGTCTCAAACAGTGAACAGCCGAGAAGACCTACCTGCAGAGATGTAAGCTGCACATCAGCCTACTCAACTACAGCCTAGTACTCCAAGTCCACGTCAGCATGCTTTGAAAAGTCAAATATTACGGAAAGCTCACATGCAACGTGAAGAGACAAATTAGAGTGATTCCCGCAAGAGATATGATTTATTTAAATCATCCTGACCCACCGTGAAGACTTTAATCCTTTTATATTCAAAAGATTCGGCGCTCACATGCAGAAGTCCTCACAACGGTCGGAAGATAAAATTAAATAATGGGAATCCAGCCTTGCAACGTTCGGAAAAGATTAAACAATGAAGTCTCCCTCTAACGGACGGATTTGTTCAGATTTGCAACGGCTACAAAGAAGAAGCTCAGAGATCGTGATCTATATATACCCGGAGATTTGAGACTGAGCAACTACCGGTGCGAACATATATTCTAGCGATCAAAGCAAACAAAGCAATCTCAAGCAATCAAATAGCATCGTGAGAAGAGCAGATCTAAAAGTTCATTCTTAAGGAAGCTCTTAAGTTGGAGAAGACAAACACTCTTGTCTATAATCTTGAGTACGGGGTAATTCACTGGTTGAAGTAAGAGACTGTAAGGGCATCCGAGGATCGAGGATCAAGAGGTGCAAGGTAGTCAAGTGTGTGTACAACGGCACGGAATTCCACTGGTTGGAAGCTGTTGTATTGTGTTGTGAATCACTGTAATATTTATCACTGGTTGAAAATTATAGTGAATTCATCTCCAACTGGTTTGGAGAAAAGTGGATTAGTAGAGGATTACCCCACCTCTGAGACCACTATAATTGCCTGTGTCATTTACTGTTTTACTGCATCATACTCTAACTGCTGCATACATTGTTAAGTGTTTCATTAAGTTAATTTATATTCGTCATCAGCTGACTTCCGCATATTTCCAAGAACAAACGACTCCAAGTCATTTGTTTGACCATCAGCTGAAGAAACTCACTCTCTGTGAAAAAGAGTTCAAGAGTTTCAACAAGTCTATTCACCCCCCCCCTCTAGACTTGTTCCTGGACGACTTGTGACCTACAAGTGGTATCGGAGAGGTTGGTTCACATTTTTCTCACGAACCAGATCTATACTAGATATATATCTTATCTCTCACGTTATAATGGAACACATGCACTCTAGACTACCTGTCTTTTCAGTTGACGAGTATGATCTCTGGAAGATAAGAATGCAGGCACACTTATCTTCAATCCATGACGACATGTGGTGCATCATCGAAGATGGTCCATTCATTTTTGAGAAGGACAACACAGCCGAGGAGATCGTAGCTGGGAGGCCGGAAAAGATTCCCAAGAAGAGAACGGAGCTGACCACCGAAGAGAGAAAGCTGGCCAATCTTGACAACAGGGCCAGAGATGTGTTATACCAAACTCTTGACAAATCCACAATGGTCAAGATCAAAAATTGTAAGAATGCCAAAGAAATTTGGGACACATTAGCTCTAATGTGTGAAGGAACGGAGCTGATCAAGGAAAACAAGTTGTTAATAGCTATCCAAAAGTTTGACAACTTTAAAATGAAGAATGGTGAATCAATAGACCAAGTGGACACAAGGTTCACTGAAATCATCAATGAGATCAACTCCCTGGGCAAAACCTATGGCAACAGGGAAATGGCACTAAAGGTCCTCAGATCTCTAAATCCCGAATGGAGCATGAAGGCTGTAGCTATGAGAGAGTCCAAAGACTGAATAAGATAAAAATTCGAGCTATTCTCTCGATCTAAAGGCTTATGAGTTCGAGCTTCCAAGCTCATCCTCAATCGAGCTGCGAGAGAAGGGAATCGCATTTGCGGCCGAGTCCCTGCTAAGAGCTTATTCGATGTGAAACCTCCAAATCCACTAGATTTTGAGGAAGAAATGGCTTTCATAATGCAAAGGTTCAAGCAATTTGAAAGAACTACTCCAAGTATAAGAAAAACTACAAGGAGAATCCAAGAAGGAACCGGAAAATTTAGGCTGGAAAGTTGAATGCTACAACTGTCACAAAATAGGACACATTCAAATGGATTGTCCCGAGCTCAAGAAGGACGAAACCAAAAAGGAGGTGGGCAGAAAGGAAGACAGAAGAAAAGCTCTCATCGGAGAAGACCAGGAGCATGTCGAATCAAGCGGCGGTTTCTTTTCTGATGAAGACGAGGAGTATGATTGCCTGATGGCAAATTTAGCTGATGAAGAGGTAACCTCTAAACCTACCGGTTCAAATAATAGCTCAGCCATGTCACAAGATATGGATTTACATAAATCGGTAAATCAGTTATTCAAAGATTTTGAAACACTTAAATCTGCACACCAAGCTGTATCAGCAGAGAAGACTCAGCTGCAAGATGAGAATAGGCAGCTGAAAAATGATTTCGAAAAACTCAGCCTAGATTTAAATAAGGTTGAGACAACTACAGCTGATTTTAAAAACCAGGCAAGTGTCACTACAGCTGAGATAGACCGGCTAAATATTTTACTTAAAGAAAAGTCAGCTGCACTTGCTCATGCCAAAGCTGAGTTTACTAAGCTGGCACAGATAAATAAAACTCAGGCGCAGGAAATAACCTCCCTGAAGGCGTCTTCAACTCTGGGTGAATTGTGTACCTATAAAAGGTCATTATATACCAAATCAGGCCTTGGATATGATTCTCACACTCCCTCTAGTTCTGAAACCAAGTTTATCAAGGGAGAAACAATGGTCTCGACAGCTGAGCCTGTGTATAAACCGATTTTCAAAAACAGGCAACAGCCAAGTCAAACGTCTAGGCTGCAGTCAGGTTACACCAGACAGCCACCCAGACAGGCGACTAGGCAGTGGCCCAGGCAAAAGCAGCAGCCCAGACAACATGCCCACTATTACCAACAACTCCCCAAAAATAGATTTCATAATGGGAGGGGCAGGTGGAAACCTCAAGGTTTTCCTAATTACCAAAATGAACAAGTGTGGAGACCACAAAGCTTTAATAAATGGTCTCAGCCTAGATTTAGAAATGGCCCACACTATTTTAAGGAATATCCGGTATACAATCCAACCAGGAGATTTAGACCTCGACCACAGGCACCTTATAAGGGTTATAATAATAATAACAATTTCCATAATCCAAGGAGAAATCAATTCTCCAGAAAACCAACTAACCCCAAAGGACCCACACAAATTTGGGTACCTAAATCTCTGCTTGTTTAATTGCAGAAAAGGTGGAAGGACTACAACCACATCTCCTCAAGCTCAAATTTTGGAGTAGAAGAATGGTTTGTAGACTCTGGATGCTCAAGGCACATGACCGGGAACAAGAAGATGCTGACCAAATATATCAAAGAAAGAGGTCCCGATGTAACCTTTGGAGATAGCTCTAGAGGACAGACAAAAGGCTTTGGAGAGCTGCACCGAGGAAACACTGTAATATCCAAAGTTCATTATGTCAAAGGGCTCAAATACAACCTCCTGAGCATCAGCCAGTTCTGTGACGAGAAGAATCTAGTAGTCTTCACCATCTTGAAGTGTATGGTGATAGACATCTAATCTGGAGAAATAAAGCTACAAGGATTCAGAAGAAGAGATGTCTACATGATTGATTGGAACACAGGGACACCTAACTCGTGTTTTCTATCCAAGACTGTAGCTGAGAATGGATGGCTGTGGCACAAAAGACTATGTCACCTGAACTTCAAAGCCATCAAGAAGATTAGTTCTCAGAAGCTGGTCAGAGGACTTCCAAATGAAGTATTCAAAAAGGAAGCACTCTGTGATGCATGTCAGAAGGGAAAGCAGACCAAGGCATCGTTCAAGCTAGTTCAGCCTACAACGCTCACAACAAGGATCCTAGATCTACTCCACATGGATCTATTTGGTCCTATCAAACCAAGGACTTTGAGCGGCAGAAAGCATGCTCTTGTAATAGTAGATGATTATTCAAGGTACACTTGGATCATTTTTCTGTACAAGAAAAGTGAAACCCTGACCAAGTTACTCGAGGCTGAGAGGATCGAATGAGAAATCCCTCTCCATAATCAAGATCGGATCGGATAGAGGAGGAGAGTTTCTCAACAAGGCGATAACCGATTTCAGCGATCGAATGGGATCCGGCATGAGCTCTCTGCGGCAGGGCGCCCCGTGAGAATGGTGTTCTTTGAAAGAAGGAACGAGAACTCTAAAGGAAGCGGCAAGGTCCATGATTGCGAGCGGACCTACCAGAGGTTACGGGCTGAAGGCTGTGCACGGCTGTCACACCCGAGCAGAGTATGATAGTAGGGAGACATGGCAAAACTCCTATGAGGTTTGGAATAATAGAACTCCTCGTTGCTTACTTTCATGTTTTTGGTTGTAAGTGTTTCATCCACAACAACGGTAAAACACAGCTAAATGCCTTTGATGCTAAAACTGATGATGGTCTATTTATGGGATATTCCCAAAGAAGCAAGGCATATAGAGTTTTTAACAAAAGAACCTTAGTTGTGGAGGAAACACCCCATGTTGTTTTTGATGAATCTACCGTTGAGTACAGGAAACAACTTGAGCAAATTGAGAACAAGCTCAAGTCAGCAACCCTTGAAGAAGTCATTATACGTGACACTGGAATGGTGGACTCACCTGCAGATCAGCCTGATGACCCAACTGCAGCTGACGAAGACCCAACTACAGATCAGACAGGATCACCAAACCTATCTGATCCAGTTGCTGCGGAAGAAGATCAAGCCGGAGCTGACAAAGACTCATCTGCAGTTCAGAACCAAGCTGCAGATGACAAGGTGGTAGCTGATCGATTCTGGGCGAGAACCCAGTGATGCAGATAACCACGAGCAATCCAACAGGGAACAAACCCAGAAGAGGACGAGATCCCCAAATGGCTCAAGGATCATCCAATTCAGCAAATAATCGGAAAGTTGACTGATGGAGTCAAGACAAGACAGTCAACTCTACCAGCAGGAATGGCGATGTTCTCATGTTTCATGTCACAAATTGAACCCAAGACCACAGAACAAGCCTTGGAAGATTATTCATGGATTAATGCCATGCAAGAGGAATTGGAGCAGATGGAAAGAAACAAAGTTTGGGAACTAACAGACAGACCTAATCACAAGAAAGTTATTGGCACCAAATGGGTGTATAAGAACAAGAGTGATGAAGACGGAGCTGTTTTTAGGAATAAAGCCAGACTCGTAGCAAAAGGTTATGCACAGTGTGAGGGAATAGATTTTGATGAAACTTATGCACCTGTTGCAAGATTAGAAGCCATCAGACTATTCCTCGCATATGCTGCATACAAGGATTTTGAAGTTTACCAGATGGATGTAAAAAGTGCGTTTCTGAATGGAATCCTAGAAGAAGAAGTCTATGTAGAGCAACCCCCAGGTTTTGTCAAAGGAGACAAAGTCTATAAACTGTTGAAGGCTCTGTATGGACTCAAGCAAGCACCGAGAGCATGGTATGAAACACTGTCTGTGTTTCTTGAGAAAAATGGTTTTTGCAAGGGAAAAGTGGACAAGACCCTATTCAGAGTGGAACACGAAGGCCACATATTAATAGTTCAGATTTATGTGGATGACATCATATTCGGGTCAACCAATCCAGAACTATGCGAGAAATTCTCCAACCTCATGCAAGGAGAATTCGAGATGAGTATGATGGGAAAGCTTAACTTCTTTCTCGGATTACAAGTTAAGCAGATGGAAAAATGAATTTTCATCAACCAAGCAAAGTATACCAGGGATCTTATCAAGAGATATGGAATGGAATCAGCCAAGCCCGCAAGAATTCCAATGAGCACAAGTACTCACCTGGATGCGAGGCAGGCGAGCATATCGGTGGACTCAACCCACTACGAGAGGACTCATCGGATCTCTTACGCCTCACCAGCGAGCCGGACATATCATATGCAGTTGGAGTTTGTGCAAGATTCCAGTCCAAGCCGAAGCAATCACACCTAGATGCAGCTAAGAGAATAATTAAGTACCTAAAGTCTACAATTAATGTTGCACTGTGGTACCCCAAGGATGACAACTTCGAGCTATCAGGATACTCAGATGCGGATTTCGCCGGATGCAAAATCAACAGGAAGAGCACTAGTGGAACGTGTCAATTCCTAGGAACCAGGTCGATATCTGGTTTAGCAAGAAGCAGGTCTCTAACTCCATATCCACTACAGAGTCAGAATACCTAGCTGCAGGTAGCTGTTGTGCACAAATTCTATGGATCAGACAACAGTTAAGGGACTACAATATTATTGCCAACGAAGTTCCAATTTGGTGTGACAACAATAGTGCTATTGCAATAACCAACAATCCGGTTTTGCACTCAAGGACGAAGCACATTGACGTTAAGCACCATTTCATTCGAGACCATGTGCTTAACAAAAGGGTTAGAGTTGAAAGAGTCAGCACAGACTACCAAATAGCTGACATCTTCACTAAACCCTTGCCAGAAGAAAGATTCCTAGAGCTTAGCAGAGAACTTGGATTACTAGATTGGGAATCTAGTTCTGAAGCAAGTTGAAGGAAGGACGGACCATCAGAATCAGCCTAAGCTGATGCAGGCGAGAAGACGAAGGCCAGACGAAGCAACTTAGCTGTACAGAATACCAGGCGAGAAGTCAAACTCACCTGTTGCAGAGTGGTCAACAGTCAACAGTCAACAAAATCAGACCAGCTAAGTTCTCTAAACTGATCTCTAAATTTTTAATTATTATCTGCCATATTTAAAATATTATTTTGGCTAAAATGGCATTTAAAATATACATTTTATAAGCCAAGTGGCAATTTTAAATACACGCGTCACACGCCTATTTAATTAACCTCTACGGTGGCCAATCAGAATCAACCGTCGAATTTTAAATGGGGCCACCGATTCAAATTTGAAATTCAAAAGAATATCAAAAGGCGTACCACCGTTTAAATTTATAATAAATTAATGAAAACGTCTTTTCATCTTCTTTATAAGGAAGAAACCCTTTCACTTTACTCTTTACGCTTTCAGAAACC
The DNA here is from genome assembly GCA_033398695.1 of Orobanche coerulescens. Classification (NCBI taxonomy): domain Eukaryota; kingdom Viridiplantae; phylum Streptophyta; class Magnoliopsida; order Lamiales; family Orobanchaceae; genus Orobanche; species Orobanche coerulescens. The sequence continues at coordinate 105,573,861 of CM065805.1, read as the reverse complement.
CTAGAACTTACAGAGCAAAATACACACTAAAAATCCTAAAATCCTTTTTGCAGAAATGGCATCTTTTGACGGAGCAAACTTGAAGGCGATGAAGGACCAGATCATCTTCTCCATGGTCGTCGATTTCGAAGGTTTATTAGAAGCAAATCTAGAGGACTTCGATATGCTCAACTTAATCCGGGCGATGAAGCTGAACGGAATCTACCCGTTTCTCGACATCAACCCGCAGCATTTGTTCAAGGAAGATGTCATTGAATTTTATCGTAATGCCTCTCTGATTCAGCACGGGATTAATAGCTCAGTCGGCGGAACCCCTATCACCATAGATCGAGAGAAGATCCGTTCTGTATTCAGAATGAAACATCGCGGTTTGGCGGTCGAAGCGCTCAAACAATCACCTGCCGAAACATGGAAAACAATCAAAGTCGAAAACATCCCAGAGAAATTAAAGTTTACAGCGAAGAGGAATGAGTTGAAAAGGATTTATTGAGTTGCTTTGGACATCACAAACAAGATAGTAATGGGAATGGCAGGAAGCTATGACCAACTGTCATCTTCAAAATTCATGGTGTTGGGTGCGTTAATTCAAGAAGAAGAAGTTGATTGGGCGGACTATATTTTCAGGCAGCTTGTTCGCGAGGTGAACAAAGTTGAATGGCTGGAAGGTGAGAAGAAATTCAAAACTAAGTTGGCGTTCGGAACGCATCTTAGTTGGCTTTTGGAGAAAATGGGAGTGGCTAAGGGAAACATTGACCCTTTCCACCCAAAGAAGAGGCTAGGTCACATGGACCATGACAAGAAGAAGGTTGGAGTCACTGGGAGGGCAGCCCAGTTGTTGAAGGATTTGCCAGACTCTCCGTATTGCCCAAGATACGATTTATCAGAGGAATCGGACCGACCTGCAGCTGAGGTCGGAACTGCAGTCGACTCCGGGAATGAGTCTGACGATACACCAATTGCCATCCGATTCAAGAGACGGGGACCAGCCCCAGAAGGACCCTCCAACCTGCAATCATCACCTGAACCCTCTCCAAAGAGGCCAAGGAAGCTGCAATTCAGCGAGGGAGAGCAGCCTGAGCACCATACCAGCCCATCAGTTCAGTCACCAATCCATCCAGACTTGCCTGCACCAGACACTGAAACTCGGATTGTACCTGTTATTACACCTCCAGTGTACATATCCGAAGAAGAGGAAGCAGGTCTTATTATTTCTATTCCTGAAGCAGATTACACTTTCAACCTTTTAGAAAATAATTCTTTTAATCTCTCTATTGAACAACTTCAGCTTGTCAAACCACAAGCAGAAAAACACTCTTTCGTAAATATTTTTAAAGAGTGGAAAACTCTCAAAACCATGTCTTTTTCAAATCTTCAAACTTTTGTTGAAACTAGTGGTTGGGAATATCCCCAAGCCACTGAGGATGTTCTGACTGATTTTTGCAAAGAGTCAGATTTAGCTTTACTCCTCCAGGATAACTGGTTCATGTCACATTTTGAGACAAACATGGACCACTTTATCCATTCTATAATGCTAAGTATTTTTAATGGTACTTTTGGAGAGGAGGAGGAAGAGGAAGTAGAGAAGGAGATTAGGATTGAAGAAATTAATGGAGACAATGAAATTATCAATTTGGTTGCAGAGGATGAAGAAGAAAAAGAATCTGAAGAAAATATACCAGTTGAAAAACAAACAGAGGAGATTGAGAAGACAGAAGAAGTAGCTGATGAAGGAGATGAAGAAGAAGGAGAAGAAGTAGAGCAGGAAAAAGATGAAGAAGATAAGGAGGATGAGGATGATGGAGAAAAGAAGAATGATGATAAAAATGATGATGATGATGATGATAACAATGATGATGGAGGTGAAGGAGGAGCAGAAGAAGAAAAAGAAAAAGAAAAATCTGGAGAAGAAGAAAAAGAAAAAGAAAAATCTGGAGAAGAAGAAGGGAAAGAGGAAGAAAGAGAAGGGGACAAGGAGCCAGAGCAAGAGCCAGAGCAAGAGCCGGAGCAGGAGCCCACTCATGAAGCTGCAGAAAGGATTGTTGTACCTGCCAGGTACACCAGCCTAGATGCAGAGCTGGCAGAAGACTCCGGGTCAGGGACCCCGGAGAAAACCCAATCTGACCTAGCTGCTGCATCCAGGAGCCTGCAGTCTAGTGGTTCTCTTGCAGAAGGTTCAGGAGAGCACTCTCCATCAGCTCAGTTATCACCTACCATGACTGAGCTGACCAAGCAAATTGTCAGAGACACTATAGGGGAGGTGCTATCAACTCAGGTCACTCCTGACCTTCAGACCATAAATGCCAAGATTGACACCCTACTTCAGAGAGAGATCCCTCAGCCTCCTCCTCCTACAAACAACAGAATGCCTTTTGGCATGTCTGATTGGATGAGCCGCATGGAACAACAGTTGACAACCCTCATTGATGCTGGCAAAAAGGGGGAAGAGGGGATTCAGGGGGAAGAGAGAGAAATCAGAACCAAAAAGAAGCAGGATGTCCCTCAGATTGAAGGACCCTCCAGTTTAAAAAGAAAGGAAGCTGTAGACCCAGAAGACCAGGCTGACCAGCCTGTAGGAAAAAGAAGAAGGACCAGAAGCGGCTTTGAACCTACTCTTGAATGGGAAGGGTTGGAGCTATGGTTTGTTGAGGATTTCTGCCCAATTGAAGCTTTTGAGATGTGGGGAGCAGCTAGGAAGAGGTTTATCAGAGACTATTACATCTGGGAACTAATTCATGATGACAAACTCTCCCCACAGGAAACTTTCATAAACTTCATGGAAGAAATCTATCCGAAACTTTGGGCCGTTCTGAAGAAGTACGCTAAAGAGCAAAATGCCTTTCCTATGATTCCCTTATTCAGAGCTGAAGAGGCACCAATCCGTATGGATGGTGAACTGGATGAGTTAGCACTTCAGAAGGAAATCAAGCTAGTGTGCCTCGAGAACAGATTCAGATCTCAGCAAGAGCAGGATTTCGCAGCACTCGTGGTGAAAAGAAAATATGGCCTTGCTCCAGTCAAGGTAAGACCTATTGGAGCCAAACCTTTCAAGCCTACCAAGCAGCCTACTCGAAGAGGCAGAGGAAGAGGCAGATGACTTTAATTATTTCTCCTACTTGTAATTTTTTATTTTCTGTACTTAAAACATTCTTGTAAAATTTCAATGATAAAGTCAGAAAAATTTTATGAACAGTCTGTTGAATGACAATTTTCCAGTTGTCTCAATATTAGACTGATTTCAGTTTTGTCTCGCACTTAAGTGCAGACTTGGTCATTTGATTTCTTACTTAGTTTTGCCATCATCAAAATAGGGGGAATTTGTTAGGAATACTTGTTAGATTTTGATGATGTCATTAATTTAAAATCAAATGTTTATTACTAGGCAAAATGTAAGGAAGAACCAAATGAGTATCTTCCATAGGCCTAAATATGTTAAGTATAAAACTTGGCAAAATGTAAAGAAGAACCAAATGAGTGTCTTCTGTAGGCCAAAGTTAGTTAGGCTGAAAATCGGCTAAGTACTAAAGTACAGCCTAGTCCATCAGAGAAGTACAGCCGACTCCAGTCAGAGTAGCTCTGGTCAACTAAAATTATTAGAGAAGTTTGACGGTGCGGCCTGAGTACCTCGGGAAGTCACACGATCAGACAAGTCTCAAGCGGTGAGCAGTGAGAAGACCTACCTGCAGAGATGTAAGCTGCACATCGGCCTACTCAACTACAGCCTAGTACTCCAAGTCCACGTCAGCATGCTTTGAAAAGTCAAATATTACGGAAAGCTCACATGCAACGTGAAGAGACAAATTAGAGTGATTCCCGCAAGAGATATGATTTATTTAAATCATCCTGACCCACCGTGAAGACTTTAATCCTTTTATATTCAAAAGATTCGGCGCTCACATGCAGAAGTCCTCACAACGGTCGGAAGATAAAATTAAATAATGGGAATCCAGCCTTGCAACGTTCGGAATAGATTAAACAATGAAGTCTCCCTCCAACGGACGGATTTGTTCAGATTTGCAACGGCTACAAAGAAGAAGCTCAGAGATCGTGATCTATATATACCCGTAGATTTGAAACTGAGCAACTACCGGTGCGAACATACATTCTAGCGATCAAAGCAATCTCAAGCAATCAAATAGCATCGTGAGAAGAGCAGATCTAAAAGTTCATTCTTAAGGAAGCTCTTAAGTTGGAGAAGACAAACACTCTTGTCTATAATCTTGAGTACGGGGTACTTCACTGGTTGAAGTAAGAGACTGTAAGGGCATCCGAGGATCGAGGATCAAGAGGTGCAAGGCAGTCAAGTGTGTGTACAACGGCACGGAATTCCACTGGTTGGAAGCTGTTGTATTGTGTTGTGAATCACTGTAATATTTATCACTGGTTGAAAATTATAGTGAATTCATCTCCAACTGGTTTGGAGAAAAGTGGATTAGTAGAGGATTACCCCACCTCTGAGACCACTATAATTGCATGTGTCATTTACTGTTTTACTGCATCATACTCTAACTGCTGCATACATTGTTAAGTGTTTCATTAAGTTAATTTATATTCGTCATCAGCTGACTTCCGCACATTTCCAAGAACAAACGACTCCAAGTCATTTATTTGACCATCAGCTGAAGAAACTCACTCTCTGTGAAAAAGAGTTCAAGAGTTTCAACAAGTCTATTCACCCCCCCCCCCCTCTAGACTTGTTCCTGGACGACTTGTGACCTACATATATATATATATATATGTATATAATCACCATACATATACCAAAATAACATAAGATTATTAGATTCGATAATCCAAAGAGTAGAAGATACCAAATTAATTACTTCCTAATTAACATAATTGTTTTGTGCTACAATTCAAAAGAAAATAACAACGCTATAAATAAATCCATATGATTGCCAATGACATCAATCCCATTCATCTTCGGCTTGGTCTTCCTCAACATTCGGATTATGCTGCAATATGAAGAAAAAAATATATATGTTAAAAACAGAGAAAACACATACTAAACATCATTGTATATGCATGTCTCTTCTAAACATCATTATATATATTCAAAACAGAGAAAATACATACTAAACATCATTATATATGTTAAAAACAGAGAAAAAATATATATGCCTGTCTCTTCTAAACATCATTATTACAATATATATATATATATATATATATATATATATATATATATATATACACAAACACACACAAACATACTAAATAGGTTATACCTCTTCATTCGGAAAATGGGTTGAGGTAGAAGAAGGGTATGCCGCACTATTTTCATTACCTAAGGCTCCTCCCATTATATCATTCAAAGCCTCATCATCCAAATCTGGGTTTGTTTGCTTCAGCACACATTTCAAGAACGCTTCTAATCCTTCGACCCTCTTAGACAAGCTATTAATTTTACCAGCACATTCTTTCTTAACAACAGCAATTTCTTGATTTCGTTTTAACATAGTTGGTGTGATAGTTCTTCCAAAACAACGCACCCTGCCTATCTTTTCTTTGCCAAATATTGATTGAAAGTTTGCCCAGCAAATTCTGTTGAGTTTTGAAGTGAATCCTTAAGCTTATCCTAATAAAAGGAAAGAAGCTAATAGCTTAAATGAATGAAAAAAAACAGGGTTATAAAATTAAGAAGCTAATAACTAAATGAATGAAAAAAAATAGAGCTAATAAAAAGACAAATCACTGTTGCAACTAAGCCTATTTATGAACAACAGGTTGCAACTAAGCCTAAAGTTTGACAAATCACTGTTGCAACAACAGTGAGACAACAGCCAAAACAGTGAAACAAATCACTTGCTAAAGTGAAGACAAATCACTTGACTTACAACAACAGAGTTTGTTTCTGGATCCACTTGCTTTCCTGTTCGGCTTTGGCGAGTGACGATGAACATTTCAGCTTGACATACATCCTCTCCATTCTCCTTTTCTACACGCTACAATAGTTGTTTGAGCAGAAAAAATATTGATTAGGAGAAAGTGTAACACCCCCGATATATTCAGGAATATTACAGCGCCGTAAATCCTTTACATAAGGATTTACAAGGCTGAAGAATTGAACAGGCATTAAAAGGTACTAACGAATAGAAATAACGGAATTACAGTACAACAGTTCTGACCAAATACAGAAATAGTACAATTGTTCAACAGAACTCAATAATACATCAACAAATTCAAATCCATCACAAATGACTTCGTACTCGAGTACTTATTGAAATAACGAATAAACAACAGATAAATAAACCCGGTCAGGACATCACTCTGCACCCTCGTCGTCATACAGTTCCAGTGGTTGTTTCCCCGCTCTCCTGGATCCTGAACACAAACAAAATGTTCACCCCCGAAGGGGTTAGCACAACGATGCTAGTATAAGTACCACAACATATTATTCATATCTCACGAAGAATAATAATAACGTAAACGACAAAATACCAACGAGTCTTCTCCTACGAGAAACTCAAACATAACATACACAACTGATAATCACAACATGATATCAATACATACACATGGTAATTCCATCGATCCAGCGTTCACTGCCTAGATCCCACGATGATCCCGTCAGACCAACCCGTGGTGGAAAAACCCGTCCGATGATCCAGCGCACGCTAGCATAGATCCCCCGATGATCCCGTCGGACCAACACGAGGTGGACATACAACAACAACAACATACATGCACGACAATATGTATAACAACAGTACATAAAACAATTAAGGTACTTGCCTCGATTTGAAGACAATAACAATACTTCCACGAAAATGAACACTCGAAGATCGTCCTCCTCAATCAATCACGTAACGAGACCAAACCTTAACAAAAGAAATGACATAGGATTTATCTCACATCGTACGAATGTTTAACAATTCGATTCACGGCCAAAAGTTCATAAAATGCAATCTGCCTGAACTGCTTAGCGCACGCTAAGTACTCCGTGTAGCGTGCATTAAGTCTGCCCGATAGCGCACGCAAACAACAAAGACTAGCGTACGCTAACTATGCATGGTCAGTACTTCACTGACTAGCCAACTGACTCATCTGATGGTCTAGCGTACGTTACGTACCAAACGTAGCGCACGCTAACTAGTGCTCGATAGCGCACGTTAACATTCATAACATAGCGTGCGCTATCTATGCATGGCAGTTTACTACTGAGCAGTAAACTATTCTCGCCATGATCGAGACAATGAAATCTTGCGTGATAATTCATGTTACTTCCATGAATACTATGTTCATACCCTTATGAATGATTTTACGGATAAAGACAACTTCGGATTCAAGGGTATGCATACCAATATAAAACTATATTCCATTCCGACTTCAAATCTTCATACGACAATTCGAAAAGCTTATCGGTTGATATCAACACCTCTATATCAATCCATATTATCATACTGAAGTTGATAAACGTCCTATATATACTAGATAAATCCTTCCATGATCAAACCTTTAGATTTATCTAACAATAAGGATGTTAAAGTCAAATCCAAGATTACTATGAAATCATCTATTAGATTCGGTTTACCAATGATAGAAGCTTCTCTTCACATATTCAGTGTAATAAGATTCGAATCATGATGATTATAATCAAGGTATTTAAGGCTTATTCATCTCACTATTCCAAACATGATATACTTGGATAATTCATCTATGAAAATCCATATCTTGTTAACATGATCATCCAAATCGTTAGAATCCAACTCTAAGTTTGGAGATAGATTGAACATACCTTAAAATGACGAAATTCACTGAACCGTAAGGTAGAATCCCACTCCGGTTGGTTGTATGCCACTCCAAGGTGCTATTCCACTTCCATGAATATTCCCAAGTGATAACCAATGTATAACACCAACAATATGTGTTCTAAGTGTATAGGAGTATTACTACAGCTCTCTGAACTCTCAAGGATGAAGAAAGGGCGAAAGAAATGAAAGCCAAAACGGTTGATGTCCCGTTTATAATATTCTGCATTATTGACAAGTTAGCGCACGCTACTAAGCATCCCTTAGCGTGCGCTAATAATGGTTGACTTCAGGATTGTCCGGGTGCGTCCGCGGGAATCTTATCCGGGCCCATGTCCCGGCTGGCGCATGTTCTAGCTGTCCCGCTCAATAATTGAGTTCTTAGCGCACGCAACTCCTATCTTCATAGCGTGCGCTAATAATGGCCTGATAGCGCGCGTTAAGATACATTCTTAGCGTGCGCTATCACGAGGTTGCTTGAGCACTTTTGCATGTTTATATACTTTATGTACAATGATATCAATACACGAAATATCATACTCCAATAATCAAAATCACCAATCCGAAAAATACATGGTTTGAATACAGATGAAATATACTGTAATAAATCCGGATATTACATACTCTCCTACTAAAAAGGAGTTTCGTCCCGAAACTCAAGACGAAAATAACTCGGGATATCTAGACTTCATATCAGTTTCCGTTTCCCAGGTGGCTTCTTCCATTCCGTGACGCGACCACTGAACTTTGACCAAAACAATCGGTTTGTTTCTCAGTTGCTTAACTCGACTCTCGAGTATCTTGACTGGTCTTTCTTCAAACGTCCCATCCTGTGCGACTTCGATCTCACCGAAATCAATGATATGACTGGGATCTGGTATATACCTCCGTAACTGGGATACGTGGAACACGTTATGAACATGGCACAATGACGGCGGCAATGCTAATCTGTATGCCAACTCCCCAACTCTCTCGAGGATCTCAAATGGTCCGATATATCTCGGACTCAGCTTTCCTTTCCTTCTGAAACGAAAGATTCCCCGAGTAGGAGAAACCTTCAAAAGTACATGGTCTCCAGTATTGAACTCCAATGGGCGACGACGTACGTCCGCATAGGATTTCTGGCGACTCTGGGCGGTTAACAGCCTTTCACGAATCAAGGCTATCTTCTCTCGAGTCTGCACGATCAACTCTGGTTCTGTTCCGATCAAGTCTGACGAATCGTCCCAGCATAGGGGCGACCTGCACCTCCTCCCGTATAATGCCTCAAACGGTGCCATCTTAATGGAAGCATGCCAACTATTGTTGTAGGTAAATTCAATCAACGGTAGATGAACTTCCCAATCGTTTGACCAATCTAAGGCACAGGCCCTTAGCATGTCTTCCACCGTTTGTATAGTTCTCTCAGATTGTCCGTCAGTCTGTGGGTGATAAGTCAGATTGAAGTTCAATTCGGTCCCCAAGGCCTTATGAATCGCTTTCCAAAAGTGAGACACAAAACGGCCGTCTCGATCGAAACAATGGTCTTTGGCGTACCATGCAATCGAACTATCTCCGAAATAAATACTCGTGCCAACCTCTACGGTCCCCACGTATCCTTAATGCCTATAAAATGAGCCGATTTGGTTAAACGATCAACTATCACCCAAATCATGTTCATTCTGTCACGGTTTTCGGCATATTAGTGATAAAGTCCATCGATATGTCCTCCCACTTCCATTCGGGAATCGGGAGCGGCTTCAACATTCCAGCAGGCCGTTGATGCTCGATCTTAACTCGCCGACAAGTCAAGCATTTCGAAACATAGTCCGCTACGTCTTTCTTCATGTTGCCCCACCAGAAATTCTGCTTCAAGTCCTTATACATTTTACTGGTGCCCGGGTGGATAGAATAGGGCGAACTATGAGCTTCCTTCATAATCGTCTGTTTTAGAACATCAACATCGGGAACACAGAGTCGGTTCTGAAATCTCAAAACTCCATCGTCATGAATTATGAATCCGGGGGCCTTTTCTTTAATCACTTCATCATGTAACCGAATCATCAGAGGATCATCTGCCTGTCTAGATTTGATTTCTTCGGTTAAAGATGAAGTTATCTCCATCACGCACAGTTGTCCTTGGACTCTTTGCAACCATACTTCAATCCCTTCACGAATCATCTCTCGTTGAAGGCTAAGTTGGTATGTCAGCATCTCCAGCATCTGAATAGAGACAGGCTTGCGGCTAAGTGCATCGGCCACTACATTCGCTTTGCCTGGATGATATAAAATCTCCAAGTCATAGTCCTTAATCAGTTCTAACCATCTTCTTTGCCGCATGTTCAACTCTTTCGACATTCGAATATGTACTTGAGACTCTTATGATTCGTAAAGATCTGACAGTGAGTCCCGTACAGATAATGCCTCCAGATCTTCAAAGCAAAAACTACTGCTGCTAGCTCCAAATCATGTGTCGGGTAATTCACTTCATAAGGTTTCAGCTGTCGTGACGCATAAGCGATCACCTTATCATTCTGCATCAACACGCACCCAAGTCCTTGGTTTGAAGCATCACTGTAAACTATGAATCCTCCAGTTCCCTGCGGAAGTGATAGAATCGGTGCTGTCGTCAATTTCTTCTTTAACTCATCAAGACTAATCTGACACGACTCGTTCCACTCAAACTTTTTAGTTTTCTGCAGAAGTCGAGTAAGTGGGCGGGAGATTTTAGAAAACCCTTCCACGAATCGACGATAATATCCAGCAAGTCCTAAGAAGCTTCGGACTTCTTTCACATTCTTTGGAGGATTCCAATCCAATATTCCTTCGATCTTCTGAGGATCTACTCGGACTCCTCTAGCTGACACCACATGGCCGAGGAACATTACTTCCTTTAGCCAGAATTCACACTTAGAAAGTTTGGCGTACAATTGCTCGTTTCTCAAAAGCTCCAATACAATCCGCAAATGCTGCGCATGTTCTTAGGACTCTTAGAATACACGAATGTCATCAATAAATACGACCACAAATTTGTCCAAAAATTCAATGAACACTGTTCATCAATTGCATAAATACAAAGAAAGTTAGTGAGACCAAGCGGCATCACTACAAACTCATAATGCCCGTAGCGAGTTACGACCGATTTGAACATCGACTCCTTAATCCTCGGTGATGGTATCCTGATCTCAGATAAATTTTAGAAAATACCGTTGCCCCTTGCAGCTGGTCAAACAGATCATCAATCCGTGGCAACGGATATTTGTTCTTAATCGTCATTTTGTTCAGCTCTCGATAGTCAATACACAGTCGGAGCGATCCATCCTTCTTTCGGACGAAAAGAACTGGCGCTCCCGTGGTGAAACGCTGTGAATATAGCCCTTATCCAGTAACTCCTCCAGCTGCTTCTTCAGTTCGTACATCTCAGTAGGTGCCATACGATACGGCGCCTTAGAAATTGGTGTCGCTCCGGGTTCCAACTCAATAGTAAATTCTACATCCCTTCGTGGAGGTAGCCCAGGTAACTCGTCAGGAAATACATCTGGAAATTCGTTCACAACAGGAATGGATGAAAGTTCCACAATTTCGTCTTCTTTCTTCATCGCGTAACACCGCATCGATGCATACTGTTTCAACAATTTGTGACTTTCATCGCCTTGATCAATTTTCCTGAGCTTCCCGGTTTCCATCCCTCAAACAGAATCTCGGAACCATCATCAGCGATCAGCGAGATATTCCTCCTTCGGTAGTTTACAATTGCTCCATATCGATTAAGCCAATCGTCTCCGAGTATCAGGTCATCTCCTTGGATTTCTATCACGATCAGATTTGAGAGCCACTCTCTGCCTCCAAATGATATAGGGAAATTTCTAGTTTCTAAATTTCCGACAATCCTCTCTCCACTCGGTAAACCAACAACATATGGTTCACAAGCATGAAAACCGGAAATATTCAAACGATTTACACAAGACAAAGATATGAAAGAATGTGTTGCTCCTGTATCGAATAAAACGCTAACTGGCTGGGAAAGGATCTGGACAAGACACGATGCGGCAATGACATCTTGATCGTATGTCCTCCTCATCTCGCATGCACGTGGGGAGCAGATCCGGCACTCGATGTCCCCTTTCGGTCCCATTGTCCTCTGCCTCGCCGGCGGCCAAAATTCTGAGGCATCTGAACACTTTGCTGCGTCTGTGGAATACTGGCCTCCTTCTGGACTGGCTGTGGTGTACGGGCTCTGAAAGACTTTGCAACCTCTTCACAAAACACCGCCCGATGTCCCTCTCGTCCACAATCAAAACAAGTCACGGCAGGAAGGGGGCAATTCCGTCGATAGTGCCCCGTCTGGGCGCAGTTAAAGCATTTCCTGGTAATATCAGTAATAGCTGATGTCGTTCCGAAGTTCTTTCCGCTCCTAGCTGGGTGCGGAGGTTTCTTGAAAGAGTGAAAAGATGACTGGGCCTTACGGGGCCCGCTGTTTTTGTGCTCTGTAAAAGTACCAGAGACTTTCTGCTTCTTGGATTCTGAAAATTTCTCCATAGCTGCTTCCTTGATCTCATACGCCAACGCCTTATCCTGGTATTGGTGGAGTGTGGTACATTCGAATCCGGACATGTACCTCTGAATTTCTGGTTTCATCCTCATATCGAAATGGATCATCATTTCTGCATCTGTTCTGACCAGATGTCGAACAAATGCCAGCTGTTGGTTAAATGTCTTAATCGCCTGGGATACTGGCACATCAGAAGGCTGGGCGGAGAAAAACTCCCGAACTTTGGCTTCCCTCACAGGACGAGGGCAATACTGAGCTTCCATCATCAATCTAAACTCTTTCCAATCAGCATCATGGTCTAGAGGCCGGATGGCTTCCCACCATTCGGACGCTTCCCCTATCAGAAAATATTGAGCGATAGAGGCTCTCCGGTCATCTCGGCAGTTGATTCCGGCAAAGATTTTCTCCAGTTCTTTCAACCAATGATCCCAGGTGGGAGTCTCATAAATACCGTCGAATTTGGGTGGTTGCATCTTCGCCACCTCTTACAGCCACCGGTCACCTCGATTTCCCATATCTAGGATCCCTTGCTGTCTCTCTCCCTGCTGTAGTCCCACCGCCACTTGCATTCGGTCCACGACCTGGGCGAACTGAGTCATCTGGTTCACCACTTGACGAAGGATCTCTGGTACAGCAGGATCTGGTTCATTATTAATAGATTGTTCCGGCTCGCTGAGCTTTGGCGCTTTAGTTAGAAGGCGACGCTTCCCTTTCGGCATTTCTCCGTCCGCGTCCACGACCGCGACCACGTCCACGTCCGCCTCTCAACATACTGTAAGCATAAATACTCAATATACAGGAAACAACATCGTTCTAATATTCGAGTATAAAGAGATACAACATGTAAAGAACAAGATAGAGTTTAGGAACTTACAACCACTGTCCGCATGAAGACGTAGGCAGTGCAGTGATGTCATTCACGGCCGGTTACCCCAAAAGACATAAATGACCCCTATTTAACCCAACGGCCAAGATATCCATAATCTTATCTCTGATACCATATTCTGGAACACCCCCGATATATTCAGGAATATTACAGCGCCGTAAATCCTTTACATAAGGATTTACAAGGCTGAAGAATTGAACAGGCATTAAAAGGTACTAACGAATAGAAATAACGGAATTACAGTACAACAGTTCTGACCAAATACAGAAATAGTACAATTGTTCAACAGAACTCAATAATACATCAACAAATTCAAATCCATCACAAATGACTTCGTACTCGAGTACTTATTGAAATAACGAATAAACAACGGATAAATAAACCCGGTCAGGACATCACTCTGCACCCTCGTCGTCATACAGTTCCAGTGGTTGTTTCCCCGCTCTCCTGGATCCTGAACACAAACAAAATGTTCACCCCCGAAGGGGTTAGCACAACGATGCTAGTACAAGTACCACAACATATTATTCATATCTCACGAAGAATAATAATAACGTAAACGACAAAATACAAACGAGTCTTCTCCTACGAGAAACTCAAACATAACATACACAACTGATAATCACAACATGATATCAATACATACACATGGTAATTCCATCGATCCAGCGTTCACTGCCGAGATCCCACGATGATCCCGTCAGACCAACCCGTGGTGGAAAAACCCGTCCGATGATCCAGTGCACGCTAGCATAGATCCCCCGATGATCCCATCGGACCAACACGAGGTGGACATACAACAACGACATACATGCACGACAATATGTATAACAACAATACATAAAACAATTAAGGTACTTGCCTCGATTTGAAGACAATAACAATACTTCCACGAAAATGAACACTCGAAGATCGTCCTCCTCAATCAATCACGTAACGAGACCAAACCTTAACAAAAGAAATGACATAGGATTTATCTCACATCGTACGAATGTTTAACAATTCGATTCACGGCCAAAAGTTCATAAAATGCAATCTGCCTGAACTGCTTAGCGCACGCTAAGTACTCCGTGTAGCGTGCGTTAAGTCTGCCCGATAGCGCACGCAAACAACAAAGACTAGCGTACGCTAACTATGCATGGTCAGTACTTCACTGACCAGCCAACTGACTCGTCTGATGGTCTAGCGTACGTTACGTACCAAACGTAGCGCACGCTAACTAGTGCTCGATAGCGCACGTTAACATTCATAACATAGCGTGCGCTATCTATGCATGGCAGTTTACTGCTGAGCAGTAAACTGTTCTCGCCATGATCGAGACAATGAAATCTTGCGTGATAATTCATGTTACTTCCATGAATACTATGTTCATACCCTTATGAATGATTTTACGGATAAAGACAACTTCGGATTCAAGGGTATGCATACCAATATAAAACCATATTCCATTCCGACTTCAAATCTTCATACGACAATTCGAAAAGCTTATCGGTTGATATCAACACCTCTATATCAATCCATATTATCATACTGAAGTTGATAAACATCCTATATATACTAGATAAATCCTTCCATGATCAAACCTTTAGATTTATCTAACAATAAGGATGTTAAAGTCAAATCCAATATTACTATGAAATCATCTATTAGATTCGGTTTACCAATGATAGAAGCTTCTCTTCACATATTCAGTGTAATAAGATTCGAATCATGATGATTATAATCAAGGTATTTAAGGCTTATTCATCTCACTATTCCAAACATGATATACTTGGATAATTCATCTATGAAAATCCATATCTTGTTAACATGATCATCCAAATCGTTAGAATCCAACTCTAAGTTTGGAGATAGATTGAACATACCTTAAAATGACGAAATTCACTGAACCGTAAGGTAGAATCCCACTCCGGTTGGTTGTATGCCACTCCAAGGTGCTATTCCACTTCCATGAATATTCCCAAGTGATAACCAATGTATAACACCAACAATATGTGTTCTAAGTGTATATGAGTATTACTACAGCTCTCTGAACTCTCAAGGATGAAGAAAGGGCGAAAGAAATGAAAGCCAAAACGGTTGATGTCACGTTTATAATATTCTGCATTATTGACAAGTTAGCGCACGCTACTAAGCATCCCTTAGCGTGCGCTAATAATGGTTGACTTCAGGATTGTCCGGGTGCGTCCGCGGGAATCTTATCCGGGCCCATGTCCCGGCTGGCGCATGTTCTAGCCGTCCCGCTCAATAATTGAGTTCTTAGCGCACACAACTCCTATCTTCATAGCGTGCGCTAATAATGGCCCGATAGCGCGCGTTAAGATACATTCTTAGCGTGCGCTATCACGAGGTTGCTTGAGCACTTTTGCATGTTTCTATACTTTATGTACAATGATATCAATACACGAAATATCATACTCCAATAATCAAAATCACCAATCCGAAAAATACATGGTTTGAATACAGATGAAATACACTGTAATAAATCCGGATATTACAGAAAGCTTATTGAAATTGGGAATAGAAATTTATAACTCCTAAACAAACACATAAATATACTACCAATTCATTTCGAACTCTAGCAAAATTTTTTGGTCCCATGCGATGCATATATTTCAGCCTAGTCCTATTCACAGCATTTTTCTTGCTAATGTCCTGCATTATAGATAAACAAGTTGAAGGTAGAACATAAATAGCAAAATTGAAATCAAATAGTCAAATAATTATCTTACTTGAACAGTGGTATTTGACCAATAAGACATCAATTGTCTAAAATGAGCTTCCGATATCATCTCAGGACGATGTCTTAACCTTTCTCGCAAGCTAGAGTATTTAAGAAAATGTTTACTCTTGATTTTGCACTTGTAGCGTCTCCAAGCTTCATTTATGCAACAAAACACTGATTTCTTTCCTTCTTCGGGAATATTGAATTTACTCTACAAACAATTTTCATTTCATAAATATTGCTATATATATATATGTGTGTGTGTGTGTGTGTGTGTGTGTGTGTGTGTCAGCATTTAAAAAACATGGTAATAATTTGCACATACATTAACATACTCCCATATGCGATCTTTGTAATCAGTAGGCAAGGCTTTGAAGTTTGTGAAAATTAGAGGACAAAAGTCGGAATTCCTCGCCAAAGTGCCCAAGAAAGAGCTCAAGTCATTTACTACTTCAGCAGTGGGCCCAATTGGCTCTCCAGAATCGTCTAATGTAACTTCTGAACGATCGTCAATGGCTCTTGCATGAGTCTTAAACATTGGGTTGGACCTCGGGTTCTTTTATTACTTGGACCTAGCAAATTATAAATAATAAACACAAATGAAGGAAGGTTGGTTTTGGAAAGTTAGTGCTACACAAAATCTACCAACTTTCATATACAAGATATTATTGCATGTAATCATTTTTCTAAGATAGATTATAAATTTGTACCTTTGGTTACATTAGCGTTGATTTCGAAATTTCCTTCTTGGTCTGCATTTCCATCTTGAAACATGGCCTCTAATTCATCTTCTTCATCTTCAATACCAAGGTGTTCTTCATCACCGATCTCACCATTTTCATGAAGGAACTCATTAATTGACATGGGACAACACATTGGAGTCTTTTTTGCCTTCTTTCTAGGGATGTTTTGATTGTCACCTGATCCATCATCTTGAGCCATTGGCATTTCTGTACTTTGGTTCTTTTGACTTGTACCCACTAGTTGGCTTTTTCCGATGGGATTATGTTGCCTAAGTGAATTCCATTCTCCTTGATCACCTGACACATTTGATAACAAAGGTTGATTGATTCCTTTACTTTGCTTGTCAAGCCTTTTAGCTTGGGAACTCATGCTTGATTTGGTCAATGGCTTGTTTACCGCCTTTCTAGTAGTTTCTCCTTGAACATTACATAACTCCCTTTCCGTCAGAGGCTGGTTGCTTCCTTTATTTTGCAAATAATTCATTGATGCAGTGGTTGGTGGCTTGTTTTGCTCCTTTATTATAGTTTCTTTTTGAAAATTTGATAACAAGTTCTCAACCATGGCTTGGCTATTTTGAAGGGGATTATGCTGCCTGTCACGTCTTTCTTCACTTGCAGCCGGTGTGATCAATGGCTGGCTATTTCCTTCATTTTTCTTCAATCTCCTTTGTACTTGGGAACTCATGGATGCAACGTTACTAGTTGTTGGCTTGTTTTTTTCTTTTTTTTTTTTAGCTTCTCCATGAACATTGCATAACATCTTGTTCACCTCAGGTTGGATCTTTTGCTTGTCAAGCCTTTTAGTTTCGGAGGTCATAGTTGCAGTGGTCACCGGTAGCTTTTTTTTTTCTGTAGCAGTATTTGGCCCACAAACTTTGCGTACCAATGCATCCCGATTCATTTGAAACCTCCTAACCAACTCATGGCTCGATTTAGCTGTTTTAGCCAAGTTCATATTCATGATCAGTTTAGAATTGTTTTCATTTTTCTCTTGTTTTATGCTTGCTAGATTCTTCATTGTCTACCTTAGAGATGGTTGCTTGGTACTTCCTCCTGCATCAATGACAAATAATGAACAACTTGGTTAGTAACCGAGAAGTGTGTCACTTTTCAGGGCATAATTGTAATGAGAAGGAGAAACCGAGAAGTTATCAACAGGTTACGACAACAGAAATGGCAGCCTAAAAAACCAGTTACAAAGGAGAATGTTGTTGGTGCAAAACTAGTGCAAGATAATCAGAACAATGGATCTGGAAATGATGGTAAAAAAAGGGAGCAAACTCAACAAAGGGCTGGACCATCAAATACAGAGAAGGAATGGGAACAGCCTAAGAAAACTATTAGAAATTTGAGTATAAGTCCACATGCTGCTGTTGTTACAAAAGGAAATTTGAGTATAAGTCCACATGCTGCTGTTGTAACGCTGAAAAAGAAAATCTGCAGCAACATTTGAATATATAAAGCTGAAAAAAGAAAATCTGCAGCAATATTTCAATATATAAACCTGAAAAATAAAATTTGCAGCAACATTTGGCTATCCATTTGGTAGTTTAATATCTGCCATACATTAAGAAACAAGTCTAATAAACAATGCTGAACCAATGTAGCTAATGGAAATAAACACTGCATATCAAAACAGAAACATTGTCCTTAACCCTCTACTCGTATAATGAGTAAATATAAACTAGTCTATGTAGTCAAATAGTGTGTCATCTAAATCAGAATCCTCTGCTGGTTCAGCTTCATGCATAACTTGTGGAGGCGCGCCAACGACTGTTCTTGGTAAATCTTCCCTGACCAAGTTAACTTCATCATTACGTGGAGCAGTTAGATTTCTTCTATCATCAAACGGTTCACTTTGATAAGATGCTTGATCTTCTAATTCCGATACATCGTCAATCATGTGAAATAAATCTCTAGGGAATGTCTTCATAACATAATGCATATTGGCTTCAAAAGGATCTTGGACATAAAAACACTGGTGGACTTGAGAAGCAAACACAAAAGGATCATTTCGGCAACACTTTTTGTTGAAGTTTACACATGTAAGCCCATATTTGTCTTCCTCAACCTCAAACCAGTCACACTTAAACAACACAAATTTGAAGTGGCCATAATAATCTAACTCAATTATATCATTAATAACTCCATAGTACGTGACAGGTTCTGTCCTGGGATTTTCATCCTTAGAACTTGCGAAACTTATAGTTATTGAAACCAAGGTCACACCAAAATTTTGAGTTTTACGTCGTGTATCTCCTTTTCTAGTATGAAATCTATATCCATTGATCAGATAAGCTGAAAACCTCTTTGCAACAGTATTTGGCCCTCTGGAAAATTGTTTCAGTTTAGGTGAAACATCATCTTTCAATGCACGAGTTTTGAACCATTCACCAAAATCTTGACTTTGAGCTCTGGCCTTGGTCCACCTTCGTCTTTTAGTGTGATTACTAACAATGTCACCATGCTCTCTACAATGACAACATTACTAATTACTATTTATGTAAAAATGATTTTATAGATGAAAAAAGGATAAAACGAATTGAGTTACCTGATGTAGTCTTGAACATCATCACAATTGAATAAGAGGTATCGATGGGCTTGTGCTTTTGATTTGGAATCTAGAGAAAATGGTTTACCCTTTCTCTTCCCACCTAAAGGATGACCGGGGTTTGAAAAGTAATCATTAGTATCTCTTTCACCAGGCTCAACATCATCATTGTTTCTACTCTTTCTATTCAAACTTGTTTCCACACTTTTATGCAAATATCTTGAGCAAAAAGTTAAAGCTTCTTCAGCCAAATACCCCTCAGCAATAGAACCTTCTGGATGGCTTCTATTACGAACATAAGTCTTTAGCTTACATAAAGCTCTTTCTGGGGGATACATCCATCGAAATTGAACCGGACCACCTAACCTGACCTCATTTGCTAAATGAATAGGCAAGTGGACCATTATATCAAAAAAACTAGGAGGAAAAATCATCTCCAGTTGACAAACTACTTCTGCAATCTCTGCTTCCAAGTAAAACAAATCTTCTGGTTGGATAACTTTCTGACAAAGAGCATGAAAAAAGGAACAAAGGCGTATCAGAGGTTCAGCCACTTCTTCCGGCATTGTGCATCTGATTGCTATTTGCAACAAGTAATGAAGCATGAAATGAGCACCATGGCTCTTATAACCAGATATTTTTTTTCAGCAACATTTACGCATCTTGAAATGTTAGATGCACTACCATCTGGTAACTTAGCAGCCTTTAAAACACCAACAAAAATAGCTTTCTCTTCCGAAGTCATAGAGAAACATGCTTTTGCAAGCTGTACAAGGCCCTCACCAATATCTTGTAGATGAAGATTCTTTCTGATTCCCATATCTTGTAAATCGTAACGAGCTTCCCGATGATCATTTGTCTTCCCTTAGATTTCCAAAAGAGTGACAATAATACTGTCCAATATGTTTTTTTCTATGTGCATTACATCAAGATTATGACGTAAAGAAACATAGGCCCAATATGGCAATTCAAAAAAGATTAGCAACTTCTTCCATGGCCCATCAATTTTTTTCTTGCCCTTCTTCCCAAAAGCATTGATGAAAAATTCTAACTCTTGTAAGATATCTGTCCCTGTTAACAAAGTTGGGGCAGTTCTAAATTCTTGTTTTCCATTAAATGATTTTTTGTTAGATCTCCAAGGATGATCCATTGGCAAAAACACAAGATGATCCATATAGCACGTCTTATGACTATGTTTCAAATAAATCGAAGAAGTGCCATGATTGCAACATGCACATGCAAACTTCCCTTTGGTACTCTAACCAGACAACATAGCGTACCCAGGGTAATCACTAATAGTCCACAACAAAGCTGCCCGCATTTGAAAAGTTTGATTTTTAGAGGCATCATATGTCTCTACTCCCGGTTCCCATAACTGTTTCAACTCCTTGATCAAGGGTTGAAGGTACACATCGATGTTATTTCCAGGTGATTTTGGTCCTGGAATCAGCAATGACATCATAGTATATTCGGACTTCATGCACATCCACGGTGGAAGATTGTATGCCATCAACATGACAGACCATGTACTATGAGATATACTCATGGTCCTAAATGGATTGAATCCATCACTGGTCAAGCCTAGTCTTAAATTACAATAGTCAGAAGCAAAATCGGGATAAAGGTTGTCAAAATCCTTCCATGCTTGGCCATCAACAGGATGCCTCAATTTCCCATCCTTTGTACGCTCTTCTTCATGCCACGACATTGACTCCACTGTCCTTGAGCACATAAACAGCCTTTGAAGTCTTGGAATCAAGGAAAAGTATCTCAAAACTTTTTCAGGAACTTTATGCTCTTTTTTTGGTTCCTCAAACTCACAATCTATATGAGGGAATTCCTTCCACCGTGAAGCCCCACAAATAGGGCAGGAATCAGATTTCTCATGCTCTTCCCAAAATAAGACATAATCATTTGGGCAAGCATGAATCTTTTCATAGTTAAGACCTAAGTCTTTAATCATTGCCTTTGTTTTGTTAAAAGATTCAGGAATGTTTAACTTAGGAATGGATTCTTTCAATAATTGTAAAAGAGCACTAAATGATGCATTGGTCCACCCATGGCGACATTTTAACAAGTACATTCGAATTGTAAATGACAAAGTGGAGAAGTTTTTGCAGCATGGGTATAATTTTTGTTTTGCCTCATGAACCAAATTATAGAATTTTGTTGCATCTTCATTAGGACCCTCGTTGACACCCTCTACTTCTCTCACATCCTTAAATGTGTCATACAGTAATCCATCAATATCATCAAGTGTGTCCTCTTGATCTTCCATCTCACTATCAAGGCCTTTTGTGAATGCTAATTGCTCTCCATGGTTCACCCAAATATCGTAGCCTTTCAAAAATCCAGTGCCTATTAAATGATCATATATCACATTTCGTTTTTCCCAACAACGATTTCTACACTTAGCACAAGGACATAATATCTCATCCCCTTGCGGTCTTCCTTTAGTGTATGCAAAATCTAAAAAAGACACTACACCATTGATATATTCTGGACTGAACCTTGCTAGTTTAACCCACTCTTTCTCCATCACTATCAATCTAATAAAAAAGTGATGAACATGTTAAGTACTAGGTTAAAAAAAGTATTATAATTAAAAACTATATCATCCAAGGATTTAAAATTTCATGACCTTATTCACTTTCAAGATTTATACAACTTATTCATAATCTTATGCAACAATGTTTTTTTACTTATGTTATTTGATTTGAGCCATCCCATCCACGTTAGCTATACAGTAGTGGCTGAAACATTCTTAACCAAAAGAACAACCAAAGAAACAATAAGCAAATTATTAAGCAAAGAAACAGTAACCATTTCATTATTAACCAAAAAAACAAAGAAAAATTAAAAGAAAAAACAGAGAAAAATAACACTGCCCCCCACCCCCATTTCCTTCTAGTAAAATATCAGAACACATATTTTTCATTCTCTGATTGTCTTATCTACTTTTCTTGCATTTCCTGCTACTCTATTATTATAGAACAACAGCCAACCAGTAATATTGTCAACTAAAATGTTATAAAAATACTAACAGAGGTGAACAATATTGCAAATATCTAAAATGATCACTCCAATTGCTAACAGGTTGCTACAGGTGTAAATACTGCAAATTCGATGGGTTTTACAAAAACAATCATTGACTTCAAAATATCACTCCCTCACCGTATGCAAACTCGTCAGAGAAGGGAAGGGGGTTTCCAGATATGGGGTTTGGGGATATAAAGCATTATTATGAAAAGAGAAATGTTGCTACTCACCATATGGAAGTTGAAGTCTGAGAATGGAGTGCAGGCAGAGCTGAGATCGTGCGATTTGGGGAGGTAGGGCGCGATTGGAGGCTGAGCGCGGAGTCACAGGCGGCGGCCATAGGGAGCCTGTGCGCGGTGATTTATTTGAGCGGTCGTAGGGAGGCGCCGCCGGTAAAGGTGATTTGGGGGTTGGGGATGGAAGATGATGTCGTAGGTGTTAGATTAGGTATTAATTAAGTGTTGGGGATGAAGTTTAGGTGTTAGGGAACATAATTAGAATAGTGTTTTCAGGGTTTTTTAATGAAGTTTAAGGCAACATTCCTTTCTATCACATTATTTAACCGTTGCCTTACACAATACCCGTTGTTTATTCATATTTAATTAGCAACATGCAAAAAGCTGTTGCTTATTCCATCTATAGGCAACAGTTTTCTACCCGTTGAATTTTTTAGTATTGCCTAAAGTCAAACCCGTTGCTTATTCATATTTATTAGCAACATGAAAAAAAACCGTTGCTTATTCCATCTATAGGCAACAGTTTTCTACCCGTTGAATTTTTTAGTGTTGCCTAAAGTCAAAAATGTTGTAGTGTAAGGTAACCAATAGCCACAATTTTAACTGTTTAGTATAACCATATATCATGCATTTACCAATCAACTTTGTCACGGCGCAAGCTCGGATAAGGTGAATAATAAACTTGTGATGATTGACTAGCCAAAACAAAAGGTTCATACTCCCTAAGCCTTCTTTTATGGTTGATATCGACTAGCTTCTAATCTTTATGAATCCTCATCCCAACATTCGGGGTTGTATCAAACCAATCACACTTACACAATACAACTCTTTTAATTGGGAGAGCGGAGTACTCTAATTCTACAATCTCCGATAAAACGCCATAAAAATTAGTTGACTTGTCACCACAATTATTACCCTTAATGCACACTACAATGTTAAAGCTTGACCTCCCTGAACCATGCTCACTAGTCTGGAATTTATACCCATTGACAAAATATAGGGGGTCTAGGGGCAGCGCCCCTAGCGGGGTCTAGGGGCAACGCCCCTAGCGGGGTCTAAGGGGCAGAGCCCCTGTCGGTGGTCTTCGGAAATTTGGATTGATAACTTAGTGAAAATTCTGAATTTTAGAGGGAGACTATGGTAAAATTGACTAATTTCGTCAATTTTAGAAACCATTAGTTATACCCTAATTCCTGATCAGTAATTAACCTATTGACAGCGCCAAATTTTACTTATCACTTTGGAGCCAAATTATTAGTCCAAATTTTTAAAATTGTTACTTATTACTTTGGAGCCAAATTTTTAGTCCAAATTTTTCAAAATTTTTAAAATTGTTACTTGTCACTTTAGAGCCAAATTTTTATTCAAAAATTTAAAAATCACCTACTTCTCCGTTTTATCACAAACCCTATTTCATCGACATCACCAAAAAAACCTATTTCATCTCCAATAATTAGGGCTGCACCCAAAACAGAACAACAAAATCTCATTTTACACCATGGTAACTCAAGCCATTGATGATCAGGATCAGTTGGTTAATTATGATAATGATAATGAAAATGACGATTTAGGATATCAGTCGGAGGAGTATTTTGATGAGGCGCATGAGGAGGATGAAAACAACCATTCAAATGGGAATGTAGTTAAGGGGGGCATAACCAGGTTATATAAGTTTCGCAGGGAATATGGAAAACCCGATGGAATAAAGCTCAGTGTAACCTTCGATGCGTTGAATAGGATATCAGGAAAACACAGAGCATTATTTTCGAGTTTTTTAGGAGATATGGTTCGTGAGCATATAGGTTTCAAGATTCTATCCAGGAATAAGGTGGATTCAGAAGCAAGAGATAAACTATGGGATGAAATCACGGTACACATATACTATTTTTTAACCCAGTACTACATAAGTTTATCTCTGCATTTACATTATGTGCAACTAATTAACAACATTGTGTTAATCTTTGCAGCGATATTTTGATGTTCACTTGACAGTTAGAAAGCTTGTAATGAGTCGTCTTGGTCAACTTCTAAGGATTTTCAGAAGGAAATTGAGACAAACATACATATTGCCCAACCAAAATACACTTTCTAAACTAAATGAAGTCCCGACGAAGTATAGTGCAATTTTAAAAGCCGAAGAATGGGTCAATTTTGTCAAGTACACGGCCACAGAGGATTACAAGGTTTTAATTAGTCATTTTTATTTAAGTCCATATATCTTTCATAATTTTGTGTCCGTATATATTAGTTCTATACTAGCAGCAAGGTTCTATACTACATCTAAACACCTTATGATTTTGCGTTGCAAGGTGAAATCAGCTGCAGCTAAAATCGCGCGTTCCAAGTCTGTTTATCAGCATACAATAGGATGAGGTGGATACGCACATGTGAAAGAGAAAATGGTAAGGTTACACATTTGCACATTTGCATTTAATATCATCACACTTTCGTTTATATTGGTTTAACTTACATGTGTATGTATTTGATGTTTATAAGATCGAAAAAAAAAATTGAACCAGATGAAGAACCCCCGCGTGGTACACTGTGGTTGAAAGGAAGGGTAAACAAAGACCGAGAATATCCAGATGATGAGATTAGATCAGTGGGAGATAAACTTGTAAGTTTGACTGAAAATTTCGTTATTATGTTCATTTTCGTATAATAACCTATTTGCCATATTGTATATGCAGAAAGAAATTGAGGACAAGATCAAAGAAGGAACCTTGAAGGTTGATCATGACACTGATGCCATGACAGTTGTATTAGGTAAGGAAAAGGGAGGTTATGCAAGAGGAGTGGGAAGTGGAGTTACATACAAGAGGTATTTTGATCTTCCTCAGAGCAAACAAGCATCTGATGAAAGAATTTTGTTACTTCAAAGTCAACTTGATAATGAGAGATGCGAACGTCAAGAAAAAGAACTATTAATCCAGAATTTGTCCAAAAATATGTCACAAACAGAGGTAATGGTTACTCAACTGAAGAATAAGTTGGCTGCACAAGGGGGGCAGTTGCAGTCAATGTCAACTCAATTGACACCACCAAATGTAAGACATTTTTTATGTTGTTAACTAGCAGCATTAACTTCAAACATGCAATTTCTTATAATTTTCTTGTTTAGGTTTAAATAATTATTTAGAATTTTAATGATATTCTAATGCAAATAATAAATTAAAATTTAAAAGTCTAATGAAATCAGTGTAAGAATCTACTAATTACCCCCGTATCTATGAAATCAGTGTAAGAATCAGTGTAACTCACCTACTAAACGAATAAATCTGGTACTAATTACCCCCGTATCTATGAAATCAGTGTAAGAATCTTTGTAAATAGTTCAACTACGAATTATTCTGCAAGCTACAATCTGGACTGATGCTATGCACTACCCACTCCACTACAATATATTGCAGGTGTCTCCGGTGGACATTAATCCTATAAATAGCAGCGCCGATGAGGAGGGCGGAACAACTGTTGTTGGATGTGAGAATGACGCGAGCATTCAGAAGTCTAATGGACTTGCAACTTTGGAAAAGGAAATGGAAACAAGGGTAAGTAATAAAACATCCCTGTGATTTTTGAATTCTACATACATGTCTTATTTACCGTGTTATATATATATATATATATATATATAGGAAACTGTAAAATCTGTCGGATCTAAGAAAATGACTAGATCAATACGGAAGGATTCTTCACGTCAAGATTCCCAATCACAAGAAAATGCATCTCCACTACTAGTACTACCACAAGTATGTATTTCAACATGTTCATATATTCTTTTGTTTAATTAATTTCTGATACATACCTGCAACAAATCATTTTGTAGGCAATTAAGTGCAAACTGTGGCACTTAAAGAAATCAACTATTATTGCTTTGGGTACCGTATGTTGTTGCCCAAAATATTTATACGAAGATTAATACTGCTGGAAGACGGACAACAAACAACAATTTGCGGGAGCACTTCCGAGAGAAAATGAATAAACACTAGATTTGCCGGGGTTGTTAGTCCCGGGCTTGAATGCTCTCGCGAGATGTTATTAATACAAATATTCGTGGATACATGTATTAATGTGAGAAATCTAGATACAATGAGTGTAAAAAGACTCTGTTAATCCGGCTCTTGAGCGAAGCTCGGTGTTCTTCGTCCCTGCCGATCGTCTGCTTGATGAGAGAGGCCGGGAGAAGTAAGTACCGAATGACAGCTGTTGCCAAGAGTTGGAGATAGCCAAGTGCTGTGAGGAATCTCGTGGGAATGCA
This sequence comes from Orobanche coerulescens, assembly GCA_033398695.1. Taxonomy (NCBI): domain Eukaryota; kingdom Viridiplantae; phylum Streptophyta; class Magnoliopsida; order Lamiales; family Orobanchaceae; genus Orobanche; species Orobanche coerulescens. Next base: position 105,547,144 of record CM065805.1, on the reverse strand, counting down.
GATAATGCTTGTTCCTTGAGTAAACATCCGAGTGCAGGGTGTTTTGAGAGTCAGAATATCGGTCCCTTGGACAAGTGTAGGGAGCCGTGTATTTATAGTGGCAGCCGAGTCTTGTCCTTTGGTGGGCGATCGCATTCCGGCCATTATAATAATGGGGCGATCGTCTGCCGGCCAATATTATAATGGGGCGATCACCCGGGCTGTCGGGCTAAAGTCCAAGGTAGGTTCCGGCGCCAGCTGGGCGGTCCAATAAGGAGCCAGCACGCGTCCAGAGTCACTGTCACATGCGGCCCTACTGACAACTTTCGGCGGGCCTGTCGGCTGGTGGAAAGATTCTTCCAGGCTGTGGTCAACGATCCGTGATATGCGGATCTTGTCTCGGATCTTGCACGTGGTGTCTGTCCTGAGGCTCGGCCTTTGCCGACTGGATGGCCATCGGCGCTGATCGACATGAGGCGGTCGTCTCTAGCTGGTCATCAGAGGTCGCCATCGGCCAGTTGCCGAGGATCGGCATCGGTCGGTCACCAAGGGTCGGTCGGCAAGTGCCGAGAGATGATCGTCGCCAGTCGGTCGCTAGGAGTCGGTCGCCGAGTACCGAGAGACGATCGTATTTGATGTCGATCGCTCGGCACCGGGACTTGTCCTGGGACCTTCGTTTGGCCGATTTATCTTGCCCGCGGGGCTAAGGCTCGGTCGCCTGGTCGCTGGTCGGCAGTTCTGCCTTGGCTGCTCGGCAGTGACTAGGTCGCCCGATCTCCGAGGCGATTGCCGATCGGAGAGTGTAATTCTTAGCACAACAATTGCCCCCCAGCTTGCTCCTATGTTGAAGACATGGGGCGAGGTGGTTCTTGCTGGCGATCGTGTAAGATGAGGACGGGCGATCTTGCTGAGCTGACTTAGGATTCGGACTTGGGCTATCATGGTCGATTGGCTAGCTATCTTTCGGTCTTCTACCTGCAAAAAACAACATTGGCCGATCCCCCTTGGAACTTTGATGGTTTCGCTTGTTTGAGGAATCATGCACAGTTGCGGAATTCGATGGACCGACTCCATGACCGTGTCTTGGTGCGCGGAGACATTGAGTGTCTCGTGACTCACTTTATTATGAGGGTCCTCTGTTAGGCTGCGCCTCGCCTCGTATTTAAACGAAGGGCGTGCGGTCTCGGCCTAGAGGAGTCCTTGCGCGGGGCAGCGTCGGATGAATCAACTCCACGCCCGCGGCTTGTTTAGCTCTGCTTCCACCTCGGCCCGCCATGGAGATGACGAACCTCGACGGTGTACGTTGAGACGGGGGTAATGGCACGTGTCCACTGATTAATTTTGGAGAGCCCTCAGACTACGCCGACCTCGTATTTAAACGAAGGGCGGGCGATCTCGGCCGAAAGGGACCTTGTATGGCCGAAGCAGCCGGTTCCATCGACTGCCAGGACCATGGCTTTATGATATGTGGTGGAGGCGATCGCGAGCCTTAGTCCCTCATGTTAAATGGTGGACTGTAGGTGGCGAGCGAGTCCTCCGGCTCTGCTGGATAGTAGCGATCGGGCTGGGAGACTGGAGGTCGTCGCACGGGCGCCGATCGCTCTACTCCTAGGCTAAGAAGAAGCCTTTGCCTGGACAGGAAATCTGCGGCTCTAGCCCGGAAGGCTGCGTAGGTCGTCGGTTGGGTCTTCGTGAGATGCCTGAACATAGGCGAAAAGCCCTGAAATCCTCCTAGGACCGCGTAGAGGGCGGTCTCATCGCTTACGGGCTCGCCGTTGAGGATGATCACGTCTACCCGGTCGATGTAGTCCGAGTCGGACTCTTCTTCTCCCTGCTTGATTTGCATCATGCGAAGGGGACCTTCAGGCCGGACGACTCTGGTGGCGAAGTACTCCGTGAAGACGTGCGCCAGCTCGTTAAAAGAGCCAATGGACCGAGGTGGCAATAAGGTGTACCACCGGTGGGCGAGGTCGTCCAGCATCAGAGGGAACATTCGGCACCTGGTCGCGTCAGATGCCCCACACCCGGTCATGTAGATGTTGAACTTGTTCAGGTGTGTTTGGGGGTCCGATTTCCCCTCGTACACGGGTGTTTGAGGAGGAGCGATCTTGTGCTGCACCGGGGCGAGCTCGATGTCGATCGCGAGCGGCTCGCTTGGCTCGGCGATCGTCTTCATGGCGCCTGCCCTGGATTGCAGGAGCGCCTTCATTTCATCGATCTGACGTTGCATCGCAGCCATCGCCGTGGCTCGGTCGCTCGCTGATCGGCTTTGGGAGCGGGAGCCGAGGCGATCGTGTACCGATCTCCGGACTCCGCTGCTGTCGACCTCGGCAATTTGGCGAGGGGGAGCCAGACGGCTGGGCTGCCTTCTGGGAGCCGGGTAGGCCGAGCTCCTGGTGACGGACTCAAACTCTGTCGTCTCGTAGCTGGGGCCGGATCGCCTTGGCCGCTGTGTCGGGTCACTGCCCAGGCGATCGAAGACAGAGGTGCCCCGGCTGGCGAGCGCCTCTTCTTGCGGACGAGAGCCTCCTGGCGATCGCTCGGCCAGTAACGCCTTGAGCTTCCACTTGGACTTCCGGCGGGCGGCCGAGGGGGTGATAGCAGGAGAGGCGTCGAGAGCACTCCGTCGCTCCTGTAGGACGGCCATGACCTCATCGATCTGTTCCTTGGTTCAAAGCTGATCGAGCAAGAGGCTTGGGCCACCGTCCAGGGACGGGATCGAGCGTCTCTGACTGTGGCGGCTGCCTTCCACCATCGGCTGCGGCTCGGACTGGGACGGAACGGGGGGTCTGGCCGGCTGGTTAGCGGCTTTCTTCGATGCGGAGGCGGAAGACATGATTTCTGAAAGATTTCTTTGAAGCGCAGTGAGTGTCACTTCAAGTATCTGCCCCGAGAACAGTGAGTGTTATTCGAGACGGTAGGAATAAAAATTTGAGGGTTGGACCCCTTCCTCTAGCGCCAATTGTTGTTGCCCAAAATATTTATCCGAAGATTAATACTGCTGGAAGACGGACAACAAACAACAATTTGCGGGAGCACTTCCGAGAGAAAATGAATAAACACTAGATTTTCCGGGGTTGTTAGTCCCGGGCTTGAATGCTCTCGCGATATGTTATTAATACAAATATTCGTGGATACAAGTATTAATGTGAGAAATCTAGATACAATGAGTGTAAAAAGACTTTGTTAATCCGGCTCTTGAGCGAAGCTCGGTGTTCTTCGTCCCTGCCGATCGTCTGCTTCATGAGAGAGGCCGGGAGAAGTAAGTACCGAATGACAGCTGTTGCCAAGAGTTGGAGATAGCCAAGTGCTGTGAGGAATCTCGTGGGAATGCAGAAAATGCTTGTTCCTTGAGTAAAAATCCGAGTGCAGGGTGTTTTGAGAGTCAGAATCTCGGTCCCTTGGACAAGTGTAGGGAGCCGTGTATTTATAGTGGCAGCCGAGTCTTGTCCTTTGGTGGGCGATCGCCTTCCGGCCATTATAATAATGGGGCGATCGTCCGCCGGCCAATATTATAATGGGGCGATCACCCGGCCGCTTGCTAAAGTCCAAGGTAGGTGCCGCGCCACCGTGGCGGTCCAATGAGGAGCCAAAGACGCGCCCGCAGTCACTGTCACATGCGGCCCTACTGACAACTTCCGGCGGGCCTGTCGGCTGGTGGAAAGATTCTGCCAGGCTGTGGTCAACGATCCGTGATATGCGGATCTTGTCTCGGATCTTGCACGTGGTGTCTGTCCTGAGGCTCGGCCTTTGCCGACTGGATGGCCATCGGCGCTGATCGACATGAGGTGGTCGTCTCTAGCTGGTCATCAGAGGTCGCCATCGGCCAGTTGCCGAGGGTCGGCATCGGTCGGTCACCAAGGGTCGGTCGGCAAGTGCCGAGAGATGATCGTCGCCAGTCGGTCGCTAGGAGTCGGTCGCCGAGTATCGAGAGACGATCGTATTTGATGTCGGTCGCTCGGTACCGGGACTTGTTCTGGGACCTTCGTTTGGCCGATTTATCTTGCCCGCGGGGCTAAGGCCTTGGCCGCCCGGTCGCCGGTCAGCTCGCCTTGCCGCTCGGGCAGCGCTGGGGTCGCCCGATCTCCGAGGCAATCGCCGGTCGGAGAGTGTAATTCTTGGCACAACACCGTATACAAGACTGATGGAAAACAAAGGCTTCATAACAAAGAACTCCCAAAGGATTGCTACAAAGTGTCAATTAATACATCTTTAGTGGATGCAGCATGCATACCGGGTGTAGAAAATAACGGTTTCAAAACAGTTAAGGATGCAGTAGGTGGTTTTTTTGCATGGCCAAAGGATCAAGTGGTTTTCGATCCAAAGGTACATACCTGCGTTTTATCAACCTACATATGTATAATTCTTTATATTTAATTCAGTGTTTGATACACACGGATTTTGTTTCCTACAGGCAACACCTCCAAGTACCATACAAATGAATATTGAGAACAAAACTGCACCTCAAATACATATGAAGCGTAAAAACGTTTACATCTCTAGTGATGCAATTCAAAGGCAAGCTAAGAAGAAGAGTCTTCAGAAGTCCTTAAATTATTGAGAATTTTATTATGTACGACATTACAATTTTATATTTGGTTCAGTTATATACATTCCAGTTTTATTGTATTTGAATTTGTTTTGATATATAATGATTTCTTAAATGTGACTAAAAGATGCATATGGTCATACTTATTAACACTTTTGGTCATTGTTTGTTTAATTCTTCGTGTGACTAAATAATACAAAAAGCCACACAAACATAAAATTCATGTGGCCATTGGATGAACAATAGTCACACAAAATACATATTTCTTCACCATAAACAGCATATGGTCACACTTATTAACACTTTTGGCCACTTTATGCTTAATTGTATGTGGCTAAATACCTAAAACAAACATGCTTTGTGTGACTAAATATTACAAAAGGCCACACAAACATAAAATTCATGTGGCCATTGGATGAACAATAGTCACACAAAATACACATTTCTTCCCTTTAAACAGCATATGGTCACACTTATTAACACTTTTGGCCACTTTATGCTTAATTGTATGTGACTAAATACCCAAAACAAACATGCTTTGTGTGACTAAATATTACAAAAGGACACAAAAACATAAACTTAATGTGGCCATTGGATGATCAATAGTCACACAAAATACACATTTATTCACTTTAAAAAGCATATGGTCACACTTATTAACACTTTTGCCCACTTTATGCTTAATTGTATGTGGCTAAATACCTAAAACAAACATGACTTGTGTGACTAAATATTACAAAAGGCCACACAAACATAAAATTCATGTGGCCATTGGATGAACAATAGTCACACAAAATATACATTTCTTCCCTTTAAACAGCATATGGTCACACTTATTAACACTTTTGGCCACTTTATGCTTAATTGTATGTGACTAAATAACTAAAATAAACATGCTTTGTGTGACTAAATATTACAAAAGGCCACACAAACATAAAATTCATATGGCCATTGGATGAACAATGGTCACACAAAATACACATCTCTTCCCTTTAAACATCATATGGTCACACTTATTAACACTTTTGGCCACTTTATGCTTAATTGTATGTGACTAAATACCCAAAACAAACATGCTTTGTGTGACTAAATATTACAAAAGGACACAAAAACATAAACTTAATATGGCCATTGGATGATCAATAGTCACACAAAATACACATTTATTCACTTTAAACAGCATATGGTCACACTTATCAACACTTTTGGCCACTTTATGCTTAATTGTATGTGGCTAAATATCCAAAACAAACATGCTTTGTGTGACTAAATATTACAAAAGGCCACACAAACATAAACTTAATGTGGCTATTGGATGAATAATAGTCACACAAAATACACATTTCTTCACTTTAAACAGCATATGGTCAAACTTATTAACACTTTTGGCCACTTTATGCTTAATTGTGTGTGACTAAATACCCAAAACAAACATGCTTTGTGTGACTAAATATTACAAAAGGCCACACAAACATAAAATTCATGTATCCATTGAATGATCAATAGTCACACAAAATACACATTTATTCACTTTAAACAGCATATGGTCACACTTATTAACACTTTCGGCCACTTTATGCTTAATTGTATGTGACTAAATACCCAAAACAAACATTCTTTGTGTGACTAAATATTACAAAAGGCCACACAAACATAAACTTAATGTGGTTATTGGATGAATAATAGTCACACAAAATACACATTTCTTCACTTTAAACAGCATATGGTCACACTTATTAACACTTTTGGCCACTTTATGCTTAAATACCCAAAACAAACATGCTTTGTGTGACTAAATATTACAAAAGGCCACACAAACATAAAATTCATGTATCCATTGGATGATCAATAGTCACACAAAATACACATTTATTCACTTTAAACATCATATGGTCACACTTATTAACATTTATTAATACTTTCGGCCACTTTATGCTTAATTGTATGTGACTAAATACCCAAAACAAACATTCTTTGTGTGACTAAATATTACAAAAGGCCACACAAACATAAACTTAATGTGGCTATTGGATGAATAATAGTCACACAAAATACACATTTCTTCACTTTAAACAGCATATGGTCACACTTATTAACACTTTCGGCCACTTTATGCTTAATTGTATGTGACTAAAAGCCCAAAACAAACATGCTTTGTGTGACTAAATATTACAAAAGGCCACACAAACATAAAATTTATGTGCTCATTGGATGATCAATAGTCACACAAAATACACATTTCTTCACTTTAAACAGCATATGGTCACACTTATTAACACTTTTGGCCACTTTATGCTTAATTGTATGTGACTAAATACCCAAAACAAACATGCTTTGTGTGACTAAATATTACAAAAGGCGACACAAACATAAAATTCATGTGGCCATCGGATGATCAATAGTCACACAAAATACACATTTATTCACTTTAAACAGCATATGGTCACACTTATTAACACTTTCGGCCACTTTATGCTTAATTGTATGTGACTAAATACCCAAAACAAACATGCTTTGTGTGACTAAATATTACAAAAGGCCACACAAACATAAAATTCATGTGGCCATTGGATGATCAATAGTCACAAAAATACACATTTCTTCACTTTAAACAGCGTATGGTCACACTTATTAACACTTTTGGCCACTTTATGATAAATTGTATGTGACTAAATATACAAAAAAAAACATGCTTTGTGTGCTTGTACAGTGTTTACGGTCACACTTATTAACACTTTTGGTCACTGTTTTTTAATGGATACGCACACTAACTCAAAAATGCCATAAACAACCTACGGTCGCGCGACCTTTTGTCACACACATTCAAAAACGCATGTGTGACTATATGTATATCGTCACACTTTTTTGGTGTAGCTAAATCCACTTTTTGTTCTAGTGTTAAGTGCCCAAAATGTTCTTGTAATGATCGACTATAGATCAGAATGTCATCCTGATATACAACCACGAATTTCCCCAGAAATGGCTTAAGCACTTCGTTCATCAACCTCATGAAGGTACTTGGTGCATTTGTAAGACCGAATGGCATAACGGTCCATTCATATTATCTGTTTTTCGTTTTGAAGGTCGTATTCCACTCGTCACCTTCTCGCATTCGAATTTGATGATATCCGCTTCGTAAATCAACCTTTGAAAAGACAATCGAACCATGTAGTTCGTCTAACATATCATCAAGCCTCGGGATAGGGAATCAATACTTGATGGTGATGTTGTTCACGGACCGACTATCCAAACACATTCGCCAAGAACCATCTTTCTTAGGGACAAGTAAGACTGGAACCGCACACGGACTCAAACTCTCCCGAACGTACCCGCGGTTCAAAAGTTCTTCGACTTGTCTTTGTAACTCCTTCGTTTCCTCGGGATTACATCTATAGGCAGATTTATTAGGGAGTGGTGCTCCCGGTATAAGATCGATTTGGTGTTCAATACCACGAATAGGTGGTAAACCCGATGGTAATTCTTCGGGAAAAACATCCCCAAATTCGTGTAACAACATATCTATCTCCCCTCCGTTTTGTACTCCCGTGTTCTCGTCCCGTGTTTCTTTAAACATCACCAAATATACTAGATCCCCGTCATTAATGGCATGTTCCATTTCCCTCTCGCTATAAAGAATAGTAAGTTTCGGTTTCTCCACTCGATTAGAACTCATCGAACGGATAGCTTGCGGGGACATCGACTTGAGTACAATCTTCTTTCCTTTGTCTCGTAATTCATATTCATTACTTCGACCTCGATGTAAAACATCTCGGTCGAACATCCATGGTCGTCCCAAAAGTACGTGGCATGCGTCCATCGGGAGTACATCACATAACACATCGTCTCCGTATGGTCCCATAGTTAAGTTGACCCGTACTTGTCTCGACACCTTCACTTTACTTCCATCGTCGATCCAATGTAAAGCATATGGTCTCGGGTGAGCCGTAGTAGTTAGACCGAGTTTTGTAACCATCTCATTGGAGGCTACATTCGTGCAACTTCCTCCGTCGATTATCAAACTACACCATTTTTCTCCGACTCGGCATTTGGAATGAGAGATTTGGTCCCTTTGCTCCGTATCACTTGGAATGATTTTGGTATGTAGAGCTCGAAGTACTAAAGTAGTATCATATTTTGGAGCGTCATAAGCCTCTCATTCCTCATTTTCTTCCTCGGCCTCCATGTCAAATACGTCACCAAGTCCTTCCTTCTCGTCCTCAACTAAAAGTTCGTCTCGGACCGCAAGAGCTTCTCTTAACGTGACCACCCATTTGCTTGGACATGCGTTTTGATAGTGACCAAAACCTTGACATTTAAAGCATCGTACTTTAGTCAAGCTCGTCTCTTTTGACCCTTGAGGAATCTTCGGGTCCAGGGTAGGGACTTGAATAGGCACAGTAAGTTTCGTAGTCGAACTTGAGCCGGTACTTGAATTTCCGAATTTGTATGGAAATTCGGGTTTGGCAAACTTCACTTTTTTTTGAGCTTCTATCTTTATGCATAGTCCGCATAAAGTGTCAAAATCTCTGTATGGGTATAATTCCACCGTATTTGCAATGTTTCTGTTTAGGCCACGTAAGAAACGTGACATTCTTTGTTCTTCATTTTCTTCGAGTTCTGCCATTAAGGCCAATACTTCAAATTCTTCAATATATTCTCCCACACTTAGTTTCCCTTGCATGAATTCGGTAATCCTTCGGTACAAGGTTAACCGATGATATGTTGGGACATACCTCTTACGTAGTTTCTTTTTTAGAGAATCCCAAGAACGGATCTTTTCCTTTCCCGCACGAGCTCATTGTGTTTTCACACCCTCGTACCACAGGGAAGCACCTTTCCCTAACTTGAGAATCGCATATTTGCAACGTTTCTCGTTGTTAAGGTTTTTGAACTTGAAAATGCGTTCAATCTTTCTCTCCCACTCCAAGTAGACTTCGCGATCGGCACCTCCGACAAATTCCGGAAGTTCATTTAATTTAAATTCATCTGCATGATGCGGTGAATGTGCGTCATATCCTCCTCTTCTAGCTTGAAAACGTGGCTCTTGTAAGTAGTGTAGTGCCTCACGGAGTTTCTCCATGAAATCAACGTCGGAAAGATCCATGATAGATAGCTTTAACAAGAAAATCGCCAAGAAAATTTCGACAAGGAAATAACCTTGGTCTCTGATGCCACTAATGATATGAATTACGTATAAAATGGACGTAAACTCGCATGTAATGCAGCGGAAATATTGTTGATCCTCACAACACTCGGATATATGTAACACTCATAAGAAATAACCAAAAGTAGGGCAATTCGGTCGTGTAAGTAAGAACAATGAGATGATGATTATCAAACTAGACCTATAGTTTGATAAGGTGATTTCTTCTTAAGACCTATTGAGAATCAATCGGATTATTACTCAAAAACGCGTCGAATAAAAATCAAAGGTTTGATGAAAAGCATTCAACAATGGTGAAAACACAAAGTGTATTCTTTTTATTCAACATACAATAATGATACAAGCATGAACAAGACTACTTATAGAAGTGTAGTCTTCTAAACAACTAAGGAATAAAAACAAGATCACATGATCTTGAAATGAAAAACAAAACATCAAGATAAAAATACAAAGGAATTAAATGATAGGGGGAATCACACATTAAAATGATAATAAGTCACCCCACATAACATGTAAGTATAATCATGACATGTGAGGGAAGGGAAAACAACAAAACACACAAAAAATCAGCAATAATATAAGTTGGCGTGCTGACACACGGCGCTGCCAGCGCGTGGTAAGCGGTGACTGACCGTGCTCCAGACACGGCCGGGTTGGTGTGATCACTTTCGGCGCTTACGGCGAAAGGTGACTTGACCGTGTCGGCCGGGCACGGTCGGATTAGACGGCAGACGCCGCGCTTCGGCGGCGAGGACTCGACCGTGTCGCTGGGCACGGTCGGGTTGGACGGGCAAACGTTTCGGCAGTTCCGGAAGAGTTTGACTCGGCCGTGTCTCGGGACACGGTCGGTCCGGCGGCCAGTCAGTTTAACATATCTGGGACATCTCGGCACGGGCCGTGTCGGACGACACAGTCGAGTTCGGTCGGCAGTGATTCGGCAGTTTCTGGCACAGCGTGACACGGGCCGTGTCATATGACACGGCCGAGACTTGGCAACTTGTTCCTCCTCTTTTTGTGTCCGTTTTCTCACCGAAGTACGTAGGTGCATGTGCATACAATGTTGTATAGTTACTTACGCCAATTCTTACTTCGTTTTCTTCGTTTGGATATGCCAATATCACATCAATTTATGAATTAAAATAATCACCCAGTAATTTATTTAATTCATTAGGCCGTAAATCAATTTATCCAATAAATCGATTTAGAAATCTAATGTCCCAAATTAGATATACAATATATAATATTCATAATGAAAGAACAAGCTCGATTCATTCCATCGTCAATCCTATTGCGCGACTCGGTAGGTCCGTCTCAGTCAGCAATGGGAGGAACCAAAGAGTAGTAGCACCACCTAGCCAGCCTCGCGGCCTACACTGTACCCCAACTGAGAACGAATGATTGGGATCATTTAAGAACCATTCTGTCGTGAATACCAGTATATGTATAAACCTTTCTTTCAAATGTCCCGATCAAGATATAGGGTCACGATCAGTCAAACCCTATCTGTACTTGACGCTATGCATGCGTTAATGCAAATCGAGATCATCGAGCTCTCGTGTATCCAATACAACTAGCTCCAATACTTTGGCCAAAGACTTATGATCTCATCTGCCAATAACCGCATAGGACATATAACCCGCTCACTAACGGGAGAAAGAATTCTATCTTGGTATTCAGTAGGACCTGCTACTTGCCCATCAAGATGCACGTCGAGGTTGACCCCCGCCTTCCGGTTTACAAGGTCGAACTACTCTAATGAAAATCTTGACGTCACAAGTACATCCCTACTAAATCCTCAAGTCGAAGGTTCACGAATACCTATCACAACCTTTCGATTCTGTCATTGACTGTCCCAGAGTGAAATCTGTTTGACGAATAGAGGGTGAGTCGGTTCGAGTATACTAATCCAATTAGCATACCTATAACGTGTGCTCCCACTAACCCTTAGTGTTCGACGGGCACTCTCCGTGTCAAAGAACACGTCATACAAGTCTTAACATAAACTTAACGCCCAGTCAAGTTTCATCGACTTGCGAACGATTAAGTATTTGAGCTATAAACATTTCCAGTGCCGACCCCCTTATCCAATAAGGAGTGGAACGTTTTGCGCTCAAATACACGGACTAGTTTCTATATAAATATTTACGAGTCAGGAATGCCAGTAACTCCCAGTAAATAAAGAAACATTCATTGCCTTATATAAATGATATACATAATAACAAGTATAATGCCCTCACTCAACATCCTCTAAGTGGAATTCGAGGGCATACTCCTAACAAATCTATAGCGCGCGCTAAGATTCGGCAGTTAGCGCACGCTACGGGAATTGTAGCACACGCTAACTGGTAGTTACGGGGCAGTCCAGAAGCTCCTGAAATGAAATTGAGACTCGTTAGCGCATGCTAATATTCGTAATTAGTGCACGCTAACTGTGCTTTTTGGGAAGACGTTGACTCGATAGCGCACGCTAATCTGGGGCGATTAGCGCACGCTAAGCTGTCTAGTATATAAACTGGACAACAGATCATTTTTCCCATTTTCTCACTTCTTCCTCTTCTCTCTACGGGTGTGAGTCAAGGGCGACTACGGTTCATCACTTTGGTCGATTTTATTCTATTCAGAGGTGTGTTTTGGAGCATCCTAGGTGATTATAACATCATCTAATCCATTGTTCTTCGTCGGATCGAGGTATTTTTCTTTATTTCCCTGGAGTTAACTTTTTGGAGATTTGTTCTTGATTCCGTATTCAGTCTGATTTTGATGAATTGATTGGTGTTAAATGATGTTGTTAAGCATGTTCTATGGATTGTATATATAACACCCCAAATCACAAATGGGACATTACACGCCGTAGAACCTTCATGAGATCTACCAGGCTAACACATAACACACAATCCGAATATGAAATCCCAAAAGACCCAACCATCAAAGTAAAATAGGGCCGTGGCCTCGGCCAAAATATTTTAATCAAGTATCGAAGAGTGTAACTCCAATAAATCCATTGCCCATGCAGGGGAATTTAACCAATTTATAAAACACTCAGTCTAACTCCAACATCAAGATAAATGCAATAGTAAAACATAAAACACGACTCGAGCCTCATCATCATGCTGGTCCATCCTTTGCATGCATATCCCGTGCCAGCTCCTCGGCTCGACCAGTACCTGAAATGCATAAGACGCATTTCCCCCATTTAAGGGGTTAGCATTCGAATAGCTGGTGCAAGTACACAATTACATTACATTATATACATACACAATTCGACACAAGCAATCCATGTGAGAAAAACAGTTGAAGTCAATATTCCGAAATATCACATTTACAACAAAACAGTATATTATCAAGTTTCCCACATCACAACTATCCATGCTTGGTAACCCGCGGCCGCACACATTAGTATCGACCCCCAGAGGCCCCGTCGGACCGTCCCCAGGTGAGAAACCACTTCCACGGCTGTACCCATTAGTATCGGCCCCCAGAGGTCCCGTCGAACCATCCCCGGGTGGAAGAACATCAACACACGCACCCAAGTCCACTTCCGTGTCCGTACCCATTAGTATCGGCCCCCATAGGCCACATATGCCATCCTCGGGTGGAAGAGCAACAATCATATTCATTAAATAATACAATTTACATCATTCGCATCAAAACCGTACACACACAATGAAATGTAATATATGTACTTGTCTTGAAAAAAATGACGCGAAAGGAAAAGGTGAACGACAAGGTTTCGGTCCGAACAATCTTCACGAATCTGATCCTACACAACCATGATATACAATCGATCTCAATAACGCGAAAATGTAAGAATTCGCCTTAATTCTACCTGTTGGGATATTTCGTCGGACAATACAAGGTCAAAACCGATTCTAAACTATCAACGGGGAAAAACATCGAGTTTAATCCGCAAAACCACAAGAGAAACAAGGTATGGTGATTATGCTATCGAAATCTAATTAACAATCATAAGAGGCAAATCGGACTAGAAGGGTGAAAACCAAAACAAAACCCCAAAATCCCCAAAAGTTAGGGTTCTAAGGAAATATACCTCGGTTCTGATGGAGGAGGATAATTATGATGACGATAAACCTTGCTCGAAGCCCAACAATCGATCTATGAAGGAATTTTATGGAGTATTCTGCACAAATCGCTCCAAATTGGTCGAGGAGTTTACGTCGCGGACAAGGGAAGGAAAAGAAAGGAAATGACCCATCTGAGGTCAACTCAGGATTTAAATACCTGACAGAGCATTACGTACGCTAACATGGATAGTTAACGTATGCTAAGGTGTCTTACGTATGTAACTCCTTTGAGTTAACGTACGTAAGATCTTGGCAGAGCGTTCTGCCCGATTGGCTGAGGTCGATAGCGTACGCTACGCCAAACCATTAATGTGCGCTACGAAGAGTTTTACGTACGTAACAAACGCCCGTTAACGCACGTAAGGGCTAGGCAGAAACTGGACAGAACCCCTGTTGAAGTCCATAACGTACGTTACGACTAAGGCATAACATACGTTATGTAGGTAACGATAGCGCACGCTAAATAGCATGCATAACGTGCGTTATGCATGCAGCAGTTCAGTACTGCTGAACATCATTTTCTACACAGGACGATAAGAAAACGGAACGCAACACAAGATCAAACCCAGAAGTGTAAACACGAGATATTCACGACAACGAAGTTAAGCACTGAAAGATAATACACTCCCAACTAGCGGGGAACCCAAAATACGACAAGGAGGGTAAAATTCCCTAAACTTTTAGGAAATTACAAAATGGCCCAAACGTCCGAAAAATCATGATACGATGTCAGATTAACAATCCGAAACTCACAACATGAGTAACTCAACCATACGAACTCATGGGAAAATAAAAATAACGAAATTGGATGAGTTTTACGAGAATCGAACGTACACGGGATAAAACATAGTTCAGGACGAAAATACGTAAAAACATCACCGAAACTCGTCCAAATGGAAAAACTCAAAGAACAAACTAGATTCAGAATCCCAAAACAGTGACAAACGAGTCATCCAAAATGAACGTACACCAAAAATAGAAATTACCAAAAAAAATAGAAAGTACGGATATTACATTCTCTCCCCCTAAAAATAAGTTTCGTCCCGAAACTTACAACGCGAATAGCTCGAGGTATCTCGACCTCATACTCTCTTACGTATCCCAGGTGGCTTCCTAGGATCCATGCCTCGACCATTTCACTTTAATTAAAGGAATGGTTTTGTGCCTGAGTTGCTTCACCCGACGCTCTAAGATCTGAATCGACCTCTCCTCAATGGTAATGTCGGGTCCCAACTCGATCTATCCAAAATCAATAATATGGCTCGGGTCTGGTACGTACCTCCTAAGATGGGAAACATGAAATACGTTATGCACGTGACTCAAGGACGGCGGCAAGCCTAACCGATATGCGAGCTCTCCAACTCTCTCTAGAATCTCGAATGGTCCAATATATCTCGGACTAAGTTTACCCTTCCGACCGAAGTGGTAAACTCCCCGTGTCGGCGACACTTTAAGCAAAACATGGTCTCCCACCTCAAACTCCAACAGCTGGCGATGCATATCGGCATACAACTTCTGTCGACTCTGAGCTGTCAACAACCTATCGCGAATCAGTGCAATCTTCTCTCTCGTATCAACTACCATATCTGGCTCGGTGCCGATTAACTCGGATGCATCATCCCAACACAACGGCGATCTGAACCTCCTTCCATATAATGCCTTAAATGGTGCCATTTCGATCGAGGCATGGCAACTATTGTTGTACAACTCCCAATCATCCTTCCAATTTAAATCACAAGCTCTCAACATATCCTCTAGCGTCTGAATCGTCCGCTCTGACTGCCCATCTGTCTGAGGGTGGTAGGATGTACTGAGTCTCAACTCAATTCCCAAATCTTGATGAACGGCCTGCCAAAAATGTGATATGAATCGGCCATCACGATCCGAAACAATACTCTTAGGAGTCCCATGCAACCTCACGATCTCCGCAATGAATACCCGCGCTAGTCTCTCCGGCCCCTAAGTATCCTTAATACCCAAAAAATGAGCTGATTTGGTTAGTCGATCGACAATAACCCAAATTATGTTCGTTTCAATCCGAGTCCTAGGCATACTGGTAATAAAATCCATGGAAATGTCCTCCCACTTCCACTTCGGAATAGGGAGTGGTCGCAATAATCCCACGGGTCGCTGATGCTTATTTTTTAACCTGCTGACAGGTTAAACACCTCGATACAAACTCGTTCACGTCCGTCTTCAAATTGCTCCACCATTAGTTACTCCTTACATCCTTGTACATTTTCCTCGTACCAGGATGTATGGAGTAAGGTGTAGTATGAGCCTCACTCAATATCTTCTGTCTCAACTTAATGTTATACGGTACACATAATCTGCCGCGAAATCTCAAAACTCCATCATCCTGAATCACAAACCCAGGGGCTTTCCCCTTTCTCACATCCTCCCTCAACTGAACCAGAAACGGATCATCATACTGCTTCGCCTTGATATCATCGGTCAAGGACGAAGTGATTTCCAACGCACATAACTGACCCTGAACTCTCTGAACCCAAACCTCGATATTCTAACAAATCAAATCCCACTGGATCCTGCTCTGTGGTGTAAGTACCTCTAACATCTGTAATGCCATCGGGTTCCGACTCAACGCATCGGCTACATTAGCCTTACCAGGATGGTAAAGTATCTCGAGGTCATAATCTTTAATTAGCTCCAACCACCTACGATGTCTCATGTTCAACTCTTTCTGACTGAAGATATACTTCAGACTCTTGTGATCCATGTAAATCTTACACGGCGTCCCATAGAGATAATGCCTCTAGATTTTTAAAGCAAAGACGACTGCAGCTAACTCTAAATCATGTGTAGGGTAATTTGCTTCGTAAGGTTTCAACTGTCGGGATGCATAAGCAATAACCCTATCTCTCTTCATCAAAACACATCCGAGCCTGAGGCCCGAAGCATCACTATACACCACGAAATCCTCGTTTCCCTGAGGTAATGCTAAAACGGGTGCGGTAGTCAGTCGTCTCTTCAACTCGTCAAAACTATCCTGTCTATCTGCGGTCCATTCGAACTTCTGAGTCTTCTGGAGTAACTGAGTGAGTGGTCTAGCGATCTTAGAAAATCCCTCAACAAATCCACGGTAGTAGCCTGCAAGTCCCAGAAAATTCCTCACCTTCTTCACATTCTTAGGTGGTTCCCACGCCATCACTGCCTCTATCTTCTGCGGATCTACCCGAACTCCCTCCGCTGAAATCACATGCCCGAGGAACATCACTTTCTTGAGCCAAAACTCACACTTAGAGAATTTCGCATACAACTGCTCAGCTCTCAAAATGTCTAGCACAATTCGGAGATGTAAGGCGTGCTCCTCCCGACTCCGGGAGATAAGAATGTCATCAATAAAGACGACTACGAATTTGTCCAGATACTCAATAAAAACTTTATTCATCAACCGCATGAACACTGCTGGGGCATTGGTTAGCCCGAAAGGCACAACCACAAACTCGTAATGACCATATCTCGTCCGAAAAGCAGCTTTCGGTATATCATTATCCCGAATCCTCAACTGGTAGTAGCCCGATCGTAAATCAATCTTCGAGAAGACTGTCGCTCCCTGAAGCTGATCAAACAAATCATCGATCCTGGGCAAAGGGTACTTGTTTTTGATGGTTAACTTGTTTAATTCTCGATAATCGATGCATAAACGAAGCGATCCATCCTTCTTCTTAACAAAAAGTACAGACGCACCCCAAGGCGATGCACTCGGTCGAATATACCCTTTATCTAACAACTCTCCCAACTGTTTCTTCAACTCTAACATCTCCGACGGTGCCATACGGTACGATGCTCGAGAAACAGGGGCCGCATTCGGCTCTAGATTAATAGGAAACTCAACCTCCCGCTGTGGTGGTAATCCCGGCAAGTCATCTGGAAAACGTCTGGATACTCGCTAATGACTAGAATCGAAGACATGTCAACTCCACCATCTTCCGCCTTCAGAGCGTAACACCAATAGCCGACGCAACCCTGGTTCAGAAGTTTCATCGCCTTCAAGGCGCTAATCACACTTCCCGATCTACCCGGTTTACAACCGACGAGAGTATGCTCGGTGCCATACTCGGCTACTCTCGAGATGGTACGAGTCCGATAGTTCATGATAGCACCGTGACGATCCAACCAATCGTCCCCGAGGATCAAATCCTCACCCTTAAGGTCTATAACAATGAGATTCGAGGGCCAATCTCGGCTCCCGACCTCACTGGGAAATTTCTAACTTCCCGGTCCCCAACCATACAATCCCCGCTAGGAGTACCTACTACAAACGGTTCACACTCGAACAAGCATTCAAAACCAATACGACTCACACAATCCGAAGCAATAAAGGAGTTGGTAGCACCCGAATCAAAAAGTACTGAAACTGGATGAGAAAGGATCTGAGTGGTACCTGACGCCATCGGAACGTCTGCCTCCTCTGTGTGCCTCATTTGATACAATCGAGGGTGAACTGAGCCCGAACTCGATGATGTACGGCGATCCAGCTGACCCCGACCCCTACCATGACCCGAATTCTGAGGAACATGAGCAAGTGGAGTATTGTGCTCCTTCTGAACGGTGGTGGTAGTCGGAACTATGGCGACCCTGGTGGCCCTTTCGCAATATACTGTCCGATTCCCGATCTGTTCGCAAGTAAAGCAAGTAACTAATGGAAATAGGTAATCCTTCATCACGTGCTCATACTGACTGCAATTAAAACAAACTCTCCCGCCATATGCAAACGAATGGACCGAACGGTTACCCTGAGATCCACCGGCCTGATGAAACGGCCTCTTTCTAGATGTAGGAGCAAACCGATACCTCGAAAACTGACCACTCTTGCCGGCTGAGAAACTGCCAGTAGTCTTCTGCTTCTTAGTTTCGGAACCCGACTCTAATTCCGGGATAGCCATCTCGATCGCTAGGGCGCGATCCTGGTATTCTTTCAAGGTGGCACACATGAGCGGTGACATACTCTGCCTGATATGCGGTTTCATGTGTATATTGAAATATCGGATTTTATCAGCCTCCGTCCTCACCTGATCCTTCACGAATCCCAATTGCTAATTGTAGGAGATAATGGCCTGGGAAATCGGTACATTCTGAGGTGTGGCAGTGAAGAAATCCACAATCCTGCGTTCTTTGACTGGCGGCGGACAATATTCTGCTTCCATAGCAGCTTTGAATTCCTCCCAAGTAGCTCGGCGGTCTCTGGGCGCCACAGCCTCCCACCATTCCGCAGCTTCCTTATCTAGGAGGTACTGAGCAATATGTACCCTCCTGTCATCGGGACATGCTACGGCATCAAAAGTCCTGCTCAACAAAAAGAGCCAATTCTCCCAACCGAGGGAGTCAGAAGATCCAGAGAAACGAGGAGGGTGCATCTTAATCACCGTCTGAAGCCATTTACTAGCTTCTTCCTCAGGAGTCAGGGGCAGATTCTAGCGTTTTCCCTCAGCTATCTGGGCAAGCTGGGCTACCAACTGCTGAAGTACGGTAGTATCCCCGGCATCGGCATTATTACCCTATGATAGATCCTGACTGACCGACATATCCTGCTGCCCGTTAGAGCTCAGAGGTAGAGTGCTCAACACTGACTGAGAGGCCGAATCTGCAGAGGACTGAGAAAGTGGGACTTCCTCATTAATATCACCCCGACCACGGCCTCGGCCGCGTCCCCTAGCTGGTATACCGTGACCTGTCAACATACTAAAGAAGATATGAAAGGAACAAGATCAGAAAAATTCACAGTTTGCAAAGTTGGTACCACATTTCACAATCCAAACAACACAAGGAAATGAATTACAGAAATATAAGAGTTCAAGTAGACTTACAGTCACGAGTCGCACGAAGAGATGGTAGCACGATGATATTGGGCTCAACAAATGACTCTAACGACACAAATGACAGACCCAAAATTAACCGACAGTCTAGGTATTCATAACCTAAGTCTGTGATACCATAAATGTAACACCCCAAATCACAAATGGGACATTACACGCCGTAGAACCTTCACGAGGTCTACCAGGCTAACACATAACACACAATCCGAATATGAAATCCCGAAAGACCCAACCATCATAGTAAAATAGGGTCGTGGCCTCGGCCAAAACATTTTAATCAAGTATCGAAGAGTGTAACTCCAATAAATCCATTGCCCACACAGGGGACTTTAACCAATTTATAAAACACTCGGTCTAACTCCAACATCAAGATAAATGCAATAGTAAAACATAAAACACGACTCGAGCCTCATCATCATGCTGGTCCATCCTTTGAATGCATATCCCGTGCCAGCTCCTCGGCTCGACCAGTTACCCAAAATATTATCCGGAGATGATATGCTGGAATGGACGAGTAACAAACAAAATGCGAGAGCACGTCCGTGGGGGAGTAAATAACACAAGATTTGCCGGGGTTGTTAGTCCCGAGCTTGAATGCTCTCGTGAGATATTATTAATATGAATACTTGGTAGTAAAATATTAATGTTATAGTACTATTACAATGAATGTAAAGACCCTAGTTATCTTAGCTCTTGAGTGCTGAAGATTGCCGGAAGAACCAGAGTTGATGCTCTGTGAGTTCTTGCAACAACGATGGAGTGCTATGTTTTTTAGCTGAATGTCTGAACTTCTGAACCTTTTTCCAGTTGTTGTAGGCTCTCTATTTATAGGACTGGGAGTCGCTGGGCGATCACCTCTGCTGTATTATAATAAGCGGGCGATCGTCTTTAGCACATGGGTTGGTCTTCTTAAAGTCCACAACAGCTGCTGGCAGCCGGATGTGCGAACCAATGAGAAGACAACACGTGTTTATGTCGCTGTCTTGGGAGGTCCTATCTAGTACCTTTCGGCGGGTCTGTCGGTTGGTGAGGTCGTCCCTGTCACTGACAGCTACTGAAGGACTAGAATACAATTATTCCGCAGCGCCTTGAGGTCCCACCTAAGACCTTTCGGCGGGTCTGTCGGTAGGACAGCTGTTGATGGGCTAGAGTCAAAGATCCTTATTCTGCGGCGCCATTAGCGGATCTGCACGTGGGTCCTCGCTCCGAGATCTGGTCCTCGTAGATATGACGGATGATGGCCTTATACGTGGCATAGGACGGTCGACCTTGGTCGGGCACCAGAGTCGGTCGCTAGGTACCAAGAGACGATCGCTCCGGGAGGTCGATCGCTAGATACTCGAAGATGGACTGTTACCTTCGATTGGCAAGTCTGTCGTGGCTCATTTGATCATGAACTCGGTCGCTCGGCCTTATGCCGATCGCCGTCCAGGCATATTAATCGCCGCACAACAATTGCCCCCCAGCTTGCTCTCATGTCGAAGATGTGGGGTGAGGTGGCTCCACTGGCGATCGCTTGGATTTAGATGAGCGACTTTTTATGAGTTTAGATGATCGTTTTTCGAGCGGACTGGTTTTGAATTTGCACGATCCACTCGGTAGCTGAAAAGAGCGGGAAATAATAGCAGGCTCAAAACTCCGCGGGGATACGTGTCGCGATGTGATTGGGGGAGTCCGACGGTTAGTCAAGACTCCTCATCTGGCGTGTCCTTGAAACGACGCATACGCGGGTTTCAAGGGAGGCATTGACTGCGTCTTTATTCGAAGGTTGCACTTCAGCCCTCGAGATTCTCCTTATTTGCACGGAAGCCCTCGCCTTCTCCTATAAAAAGGGGCTAGGGTTACAGTGTAATCCCCTTTACGCAATTTCGTCGGAGAGGAAGATAGCCGAAATTTCTTGAAGCCTTATCTGCCGATCGTCGTTCGACTCAATCCTTCGGTAAGAAATAATCCTCTTTTTCCTTTTCTTTTTGAGAATATCTGGAGTACCTACAATGTCTGAAACGGGCACCACCTCCGCTGCCAGGACTTCGACTGCCCGGGAAGGAACTTCCGCGGAATTCCACATGGAGACAGCTGCCGAGGCTATCCGCGCTGGTATTAATCCCGCGGAAGTCGAGGAACTACTCAACGAGGCCGATGCTGCCAGGGAGGCAGCAGCTGAGCAAAAACACTTGCTGGTCGAGAAGGAGTTGGCGGTGAGGGTGTATTGGGAGCAATATAGAGCCCTCGGCCAAGCCTATTCAGCCTTCGCAGAAATTATGGAGAGACTGGCCGGTCCGCGTCCCAAGTTCAACTATCGGGAGTACTCGATCGCCCATCCTTATCAATCCGAGAAGTGGTCGCTGTTCCGGGCCACGCAGCGCTACCCGTGATCCCTTGGCCAGATCAGGAGCTCAGCGACCAGGAAGGACTTGGCCATCTGGAGGGCGAGGTACCATGTCCCTTCTGATGTGGACCTTTTCGCGCCTGCCGAGAACGAGTGAGCCGACCAACCTCTGGAGGGCATGGTCGCCGTGAATGAGGTGATAATGGAGGTCGGGCTGCGGTTCCCACTGTCGTTTGTCATCTCCAACTTGCTGGTCGCCTGGAATGTGGCGCCGCTTCAGCTAACGCCGAACGCCTGGCTCCAGATTATCTGCGCCCTCACTTTATTCGGCGGTCACTGACTGTACCGCCTTCCCTCGCCGTTGGAGATGAACCACCTATTCAAACTGACGGTTCAGAAAGGGTCCGTTGGTGGCTACCACATCCAAGGCCGCTCTAGTCGGGTGATCCTTGGGGTCCCGAACAAAGTGCGGGGCGATCCGGCGAAATGGTTCTGGGTCGGCGGTGCATGGAAAGCATGCGCGAGCGACAATCCCACTGGCGAGCTGGACATTCCCATAAGCTTTCGGGAGAGGAATCCGAGTAAGGGTTCTGACTCTCCCTTTGTTCGGATACATTCTGAACTGATCTAATTTGGTCTTCCTTTTGCAGGCTTCCATATTCCGGCGGCTGACGAGCTACCTTTTGACTTTTTGATCGTCTGGGAGCGGATACGCAGTCTTTCGGACGACGATATAGATGCTCGCCAGATTAACAATGAGAGTTGTTGATTGGCCTTCTAATTTGATTGCGGTAGATATTAAGGACGAGGATCTGATTCTTGGTGAGGATTGGCTGGATCGTCATGGGGCTGTTTATCGACTATCGAGAGTTGAACAAGGTGACTATCAAAAACAAGTATCCACTCCCGAGGATTGATGACTTGTTTGACCAACTGCAAGGGGCAACCGTATTTTCTAAGAATGATTTGAGATCGGGGTATTATCAGCTCCGAGTGAAGGATTCTGACATTCCGAAGACGGCCTTTCGGACGAGATACGGTCATTACGAGTTTGTGGTTATGCCTTTTGGGCTAACCAACGCACCAGCCGTGTTCATGCAGCTTATGAACAAAGTCTTTATCGAGTACCTCGATAAGTGTGTAGTCGTTTTTTATCGATGATATCCTGATTTACTCGAGGAGCGAGGAGGATCATGCCCGTCATTTGCATATCGTGCTAGGAATCTTGAGAACTCAGCATCTTTTTGCGAAGTTCTCAAAGTGTGAGTTTTGGTTACGGGAGGTTATGTTTCTCGGCCACGTGATCTCGGCCGAGGGTGTTCGTGTGGACCCACATAAGATAGAGGCAGTGTTGGATTGGGCGTCGCCCAAAAATGTGAAGGACGTCCGCGGTTTTCTGGGTTTGGTCGGGTATTATCGTAGATTTGTCGAGGGGTTCTCTAAGCTCGCTCGGCCGCTGACTCAGTTGTTACAGAAGTCAGAGAAGTTTGTGTGGACCAACGAGAGACATAAGAGTTTCGAGGAATTGAAGAAACGGTTGATGACCGCTCCCGTTTAGGCTTTACCGAGTGGTAATGAGGGTTTCTCAGTTTTTAGTGATGCTTCGGGCCAAGGGCTTGTAATACCCCCATTTTTCGAATATATTTTTCATTTATATATTGGATATCGTGGATGGTTAATTATGCTCGAAGACGTTGGGAACGTTTGATAATGTTATTGAATTGAGTATATGTATTAATTTTGCCGTATGTTCGTATTCGGTATGTCGTGACGTTGGACAGGAATTGCTATAAATGGCTAAGTATGGAAGCCATTACGTACATTATGTATTGAAGCTTACGTACGTTAAATTGGTAGAGATACGTACGTTATGGCCGAGACATTACGTACGTAACATGGGAATCAGACGATCGAGTCATGGTCGGCAGGTGGGACCCTGTGTCGGCAACTTTCGGCAGAGGATGTTGACAGGTGAGTCAACGTATGTGTTACGTACGTTATACAGGACGTGTTACGACGAATACCCACCATCAGACCGTAGCAAGTCAACTAGTATATTACGACGTTATATGGTATGGGTTACGACGTAATGGACTTCACGGAATGAGACAGTGAGTTTGTTACGACGCTATGGATTTCAGATACGACGTTAAAGTTGTTACGTACGTTAAGTAAGGACACTTACGTACGTAACGAGATGCGCAGTTTATATAATAAGAGCTGGTCTTTCATTTGTTCACCAAAGGAAACTCATTTCTCCCATCCCAACTCGTCCCTCTTCACTTCTAAGAGTGTTCTAAACACTTCTAACATGATTGTGAGCTTGGAATCATGGAATTAGAGCTTGGTTATGGAACTATTGTTGATTCTTGAAGTGATTTCTTGTGTTATCCATATTCTATGAGGTATGTTGGATATTTCTCCTTTTCATTTCGGATTTTTGATGTTATAGTTGATGAATGATTCGTATGAAGATGATTATGATGTTGTTATTGCGATTCTTGAGGATATATGAGGTTTATGTTGAAGGAAGATGATGATATGTTTTGAATATGTTGATTATGATTGTGGGATCATAGAGTTCTTGATGTTCTTGAGGCCATATGATGACTATGATGATTTGATAATTCGTTTAACCGATTTAAGATGGTATTCTAAATCATAGTGATGATAGTGGTAGATTTATATGAGATGAATCTTGATACGAGGTTGAATTCCAGATTGTGCATGTTATGATCCTTGTTACCGAGTTGGTCCGATTATTGACATGATTATTGTTCTAGGGTAATTAATCAATAGGTATAACCGTTGTGCTTCGTTGGAAGACCGTACATTCATTCCAGTCGGGGCTGAAGAGCTCGTAGACGAGGGCGATGAGTTCGGTGTTGGTTTTGTCGTGTTGGTATCCAGGCAAGTGTTTACTTGTTCGGTTGTAATGTTTTGATGAGTAATTCCATTTACATTTCATAAGTATTTTATGTTGTATTGCATATTGACGAATGTTCAGTGATGTTCTAAAAGGATTAGAATGCACAGTTGATGATTGTTGAGATACTTGGACAATCTTGGGAAGATTGTAGTATTCGGATATTGTTGATGTCATTTTGGATATTCTTGGTTTATGGTATGCATTTCGAAAGGATGTCTGGATAGAGGTATGTTTTATGGCAATCGTACATAGAGGATTATGTACGAGAAAGTATTCGGTATTGAGGTATTATACGGTATTGTTGTGATACTGGGATTCTTATGGTATTGTTGTGATACTGAGATTTTTATGGTATTATGATATTGGGATTTTGACGAGAATCGTTGGATTACCGGAAGTGGTAAGGTTATCGTTGAGGTTATTATTCTCATGATGCATGGCATGTGAATATTTATGTTTATGTACTTGCGGTTATTTGTCGGGCATTATTGCTGACCCCGTTGTGGGACTTGTTTTTCAGGTATTGAGGACTTTGATGGTAGCGGTCGTGAGGCGAGGATTCCGGATGATACTGGCTATGTCATATTGTTGGGGAATCGTGTATTTTGTCTGTGTATTAATTATTGATGCATATGTATCTTGTACTGTATTTCTTTCCGCTGCGTGAGTTCTTTCAAATGGCTTTCGGCTTTTTGCCAATTGAGTTTCATTTCCAAAACCGATTCCCTTAACCGAGTTTTTGGCCTTGATCGTTTTGACGGTAGTTGGTGTTTTCAAATGATTTTGTGAGTTTTGGAAAATACCACTGTCATTGGCCTTTTTGGGTGTTTTTTTTTTGTAATTGGTTTTTAGCCTGGTGGGTTCTGGCGCGGGGCCCACGGCGTTTAATATTCCTGGGCTGAACCGGGGGTGTTACAAATATGGTATCGGAGCCCAAGGTTTTGTGATAATCGAGCATGTGTGTTATGTGGCTCTACCGGTGTGGTAGTAGCGTGATGGTTGTGATGTTTTGGAACTGTGTGATTTTTGAGTACTGTCGTGGTGATGTGTGGGTTTGGGGATTGTTGGTGTTCCCGAGACCGATGAGGCAGGGAGTGAATGCCGGTGCCGTGGTCATGTGCAATGTGCGGCTCCAATCGGGAAGTGAACGCCGGTGCGAGGCACGTGCAATGTGCGGCATTCGATGTGGAGTGGAACGCCGGTGATACGTGCATGTGACAAGGAGCGGCTCATGCGCTTTAGGTGAGGAGACACAGCGTCACAGATCCCACAAAACTCGACAGTGCTCTAAACTTGTTGTGGTCTTGGCGGAGACCAATCGTTTTCAAATTGTGATTATTCCTGTTTTGGCATTCTTGTTGTGTCGAGATTTTTGAAATGGTGTCATATGCTAGTATCACGGGAGATCTTCGTCTTCACTGACCTGTAAGTATGTTGTTCGGATTATTCGATAATTCTTGGTTATCTTGGTGATTTTGGATTTTTCGTTGAAATGTTGTTTGTGCGAGTGATTGCAAGTTTCGAGGACGAAACTTATTTTTAAGGGGGGTAGAGTGTAATACCCCGATTTTTCGAATATATTTTTCATTTATATATTGGATATCGTGGATGGTTAATTATGCTCGAGGACGTTGGGAACGTTTGATAATGTTATTGAATTGAGTATATGTATTGATTTTGCCGTATGTTCGTATTCGGTATGTCGTGACGTTGGACAGGAATTGCTATAAATGGCTAAGTATGGAAGCCATTACGTACGTTATGTATTGAAGCTTACGTACGTTAAATTGGTAGAGATACGTACGTTATGGCCGAGACATTACATACGTAACATGGGAATCAGATGATCGAGTCATGGTCGGCAGGTAGGACCCTGTGTCGGCAACTTTGGGCGGAGGATGTTGACAGGTGAGTCAACATACGTGTTACGTACGTTATACAGGACGTGTTACGTACGTAACACGACCATTGTACTGTAGCAAGTCAACTGGTATATTACGTACATTATATGGTATGGGTTACGTACGTAATGGACTTCACGGAATGAGACAGTGAGTTTGTTACGTACGTTATGGATTTCGTATTACGTACGTTAAAGTTGTTACGTACGTTATGTAAGGACACTTACGTACGTAACGAGATGCGCAGTTTATATAATAAGAGCTGGTCTTTCATTTGTTCACCAAAGGAAACTCATTTCTCCCATCCCAACTCGTCCATCTTCACTTCTAAGAGTGTTCTAAACACTTATAACATGATTGTGAGCTTGGAATCATGGAATTAGAGCTTGGTTATCGAACTATTGTTGATTCTTGAAGTGATTTCTTGTGTTATCCATATTCTATGAGGTATGTTGGATATTTCTCCTTTTCATTTCGGATTTTTGATGTTATAGTTGATGAATGATTCGTATGAAGATGATTATGATGTTGTTATTGCGATTCTTGAGGATATATGAGGTTTATGTTGAAGGAAGATGATGATATGCTTTGAATATGTTGATTATGATTGTGGGGTCATAGAGTTCTTGATGTTCTTGAGGCCATATGATGACTATGATGATTTGATAATTCGTTTAACCGATTTATGATGGTATTCTAAATCATAGTGATGATAGTGGTTGATTTATATGAGATGAATCTTGATACGAGGTTGAATTCCAGATTGTGCATGTTATGATCCTTGTTACCGAGTTGGTCCGATTATTGACATGATTATTGTTCTAGGGTAATTAATCAATAGGTATAACCGTTGTGCTTCGTTGGAAGACCGTACATTCATTCCAGTCGGGGCTGAAGAGCTCATAGACGAGGGCGATGAGTTCGGTGTTGGTTTTGTCGTGTTGGTATCCAGGCAAGTGTTTACTTGTTCGGTTGTAATGTTTTGATGAGTAATTCCATTTACATTTCATTAGTATTTTATGTTGTATTGCATATTGATGAATGTTCAGTGATGTTCTAAAAGGATTAGAATGCACAGTTGATGATTGTTGAGATACTTGGACAATCTTGGGAAGATTGTAGTATTCGGATATTGTTGATGTCATTTTGGATATTCTTGGTCTATGGTATGCATTTCGAAAGGATGTCCGGATAGAGGTATGTTTTATGGCAATCATACATAGAGGATTATGTACGAGAAAGTATTCGGTATTGAGGTATTATACGGTATTGTTGTGATACTGGGATTTTTATGGTATTGTTGTGATACTGAGATTTTTATGGTATTATTGTGATATTGGGATTTTGACGAGAATCGTTGGATTACCGGAAGTGGTAAGGTTATCGTTGAGGTTATTATTCTCATGATGCATGGCATGTGAATATTTATGTTTATGTACTTGCGGTTATTTGTCGGGCATTATTGCTGACCCCGTTGTGGGACTTGTTTTTCAGGTATTGAGGACTTTGATGGTAGCGGTCGTGAGGCGAGGATTCCGGATGATACTGGCTATGGCATATTGTTGGGGAATCGTGTATTTTGTCTGTGTATTAATTATTGATGCATATGTATCTTGTACTGTATTTCTTTCCGCTGCGTGAGTTCTTTCAAATGGCTTTCGGCTTTTTGCCAATTGAGTTTCATTTCCAAAACCGATTCCCTTAACCGAGTTTTTGGCCTTGATCGTTTTGACGGTAGTTGGTGTTTTCAAATGATTTTGTGAGTTTTGGAAAATACCACCATCATTGGCCTTTTTGGGCATTTTTTTTGTAATTGGTTTTTAGCCTGGTGGGTTCCGGCGCGGGGCCCACGGCGTGTAATATTCCCGGGCTAAACCAGGGGTGTTAAAGGGCTCGGATGTGTACTCATGCAGCACTCGAAGACAATTGCCTATGCTTTCCGTCAGTTGAAACCGTACGAGTTGAATTAACCTACACACGATCTTGAGTTGGCCGCGGTTGTGTTTGCATTGAAGATCTGGCGTCACTACTTGTATGGCTCGTCGTGTCAGATTTTCACCGATCACAAGAGCCTGAAGTACATTTTTACACAGAAAGAGCTTAACATGAGACAGCGGAGATGGTTGGAGTTGATTAAAGATTACGACCTTTAGATCCTTTACCATCCGGGCAAGGCAAATGTGGTGGCAGATGCCTTGAGCCGGGAATCAGTGTCGATTCGGGTGCTTGAGTTACTTACGGCCCAGCTAGGACTTCAGCGAGAGTTGATGAGGTTGAGAGTTGAGATTGTACTATGGGAGAGTTCCGGGCAGTTGCGTACTCTTGAGATTTCTTCGTCTATAGTCGACGACATTAAATCGAGACATTTGGAAGACCCGATGTTTATTCAGCTTCGAGAGAATGTAGGGAAGGGGAAAGCCCCGGGATTCGTGATACGTGAGGATGGTGTATTGAAATTACGAGGTCGGATTTGTGTTCCGAACGACTTGGAATTGAGGCAGAGTATTATGGGAGAGGCTCACGCGTCACCTTACTCAGTCCATCCGGGCTCGAGTAAAATGTATAAAGATTTGAGGAAGAATTTCTGGTGGAACGACATGAAGAATGAGGTAGTTAAGTTTGTGGCTAATTGTTTGACTTGTCAAAAAGTTAAAATCGAGCATCAGCGGCCAGCCGGATTGTTGAAACCACTTCCCATCCCAGAATAGAAGTGGGAAGATATCTCGATGGATTTTGTCACGAATTTGCCGAGAACGAAGACCGGAATGAATATGGTGTGGGTGATCGTAGACCGACTGACTAAGTCGGCACATGTTCTGGTCATCAAGGATACTTGGGGTCCAGAAAAATTGGCTCGTATTTTTATCGCGCAGATAGTGAGACTTCATGGTACGCCGAAGACTATTATTTCGGATAGAGATGGCCGGTTTGTATCGCATTTCTGGCAGGCGGTACATAAGGCATTGGGGACACGTTTACATTTGAATACATCTTTCCATCCTCAGACCGACGGACAGTCCGAGCGTACCATTCAGATGTTCGAGGATTTGTTGTGCGCATGTGCGTTAGACTGGAGTAGTGATTGGGAGGAGCATCTAGCCTTGATCGAGTTTACGTATAATAATAGCTGGCACGCGTCGATTCAGATGGCACCGTATGAGGCGCTATATGGCCGACATTGCCGATCACCGATATGTTGGGATGAGTCGTCCGATCTAGTTGGCACCGAGCCGGACTTTGTGTTAGAGACGAGGGAGAAAGTTGAGTTGATTAGAAAGAGAATGTTGGCAGCTCAGAGTCGACAAAAGTCTTATGCGGATGTTAGGCGTCGACCTTTGGAGTTTGAGGTGGGAGATCATGTTCTGTTGAGAGTGTCTCCGTAGAAGGGAGTTTTCCTGTAATATCCTAGAATTTCACTATGAATTTTTCGCATTATTTTATCTGGGATGTACTGTACAGAGTGGGACCGACACGATATGAGTGGGTAATTTTGGAAACCGTGACAGTCGTGCCAGTATGTCATCGAGGTTATTTTGATTCTAGGATATTACATGCTTGGTGTGTTTTTCGATGTCGGATATACCGTATGGGTATTTGTATGATTGTCGTACTTGGTCGACAGTTGTAATTGGGGGTATCGTGCATCAGACGTACCGTACGAGAATATTTTCGGGATTTCGTATATGTGTTCAGTATTGTCGTATGTTCACATTTGTTATGTCGAGATGTTGGATAGGAATTGTTGGAAATGGCTAAGTATGGAAGCCATTACGTACGTTATGTGTTGAAGCTTACGTACGTTAAATTGGTAGAGTTACGTACGTTATGGCCGAGACATTACGTACGTAACATGGGAATCAGACGATCGAGTCGTGGTCGGCAGGTGGGACCCTGTGTCGACAACTTTCGGCGGAGGATGTTGACAGGTGAGTCAACGTACGTGTTACGTACGTTATACAGGACGCGTTACGTATGTAACACGACCATTGTACTGTAGCAAGTCAACGTACGTATTACGTACGCAACGGAATAAGTGTTACGTACGTTACGGGGCGGCTGGTCGAGTCGTGGCCGAGAGGACCGTAGTGGCCGAGTATGGTCGGCAGTGACTCGCAGGGATGGCCGATCATGGTCGGCAGCGACTCGCATGGATGGCCGATCACGGTCGGCAGTGACTCGCAGGGATGGCTAGATCGGCCGACATGACGTAAGGCAGTGGCCGGTTACGGCCGTAAGGGCCAGTAACGTACGTAAGCCAGCTGCCGGTTACGTACGTAAGGGTGTCGACTAGACTGGACAAAAGGTAGGCCACGGCCGGTTACGTACGTAAGCCACGTCCGGTTACGTACGTAACGTGTCGGCAGGTCCCGCCTATATAAGGCCTCGACCGAGTCATACTTGCCATTTTCGTTTTTCTTCGTTCTTTCCGCGATTTCTTCAGCAAATATGATGGTTTTAGGTAGAATCAACTTATAACAACATGTTTTGGAAGTTGGAATCATGGATTAACATCATCCTCCACCCGGATCGAAGGTAAGAACACATGAACTTTTGGTTTTTGGATGTTCTTGAGATTTCTTGGTGTTTTGGCCTATTTGCTTCGTTTTGATTCAGATTATTGATAGAACTTGATTGTATACTCGTAATCATTCAATACTCTTGAAATTTTGTGGAACAAATTCGAGTATTTCTTTGAATAATCGATTGAATTGGACTATGCCTTCAAAGTGTTCGATGAAATGCCTCAATGAGTAGAACTTGGGAAATTCTATACGTTTTCGTATGAATGGTGATTGAATTGATATTATTGTGATTTAAGAATGAACTTTTGAAGGAAGTTGAATCGGTACCCTTCCCTTTTGTCGATTTCTTCGCACCGTGCTATTCAAAACAAGTGATTACTTGTGTATTTCATCTTCTAGAGGTATGTTCGATAATCCTCTCCTTGAATTCGGATTTTGATGTTATCGTTGAAGAAGGATTCGTATGAAGATGATTATGGTTTTGTTGTCACGATTCTTGCGGTTATATGAAGTATATGTTGAAGACATTGTTAGGATTATTGAACACCAAATTTCGGCTTGTGTTCGTATTGTTAAGAGTTAATATGGGTTGGTTTCGTATGATCGAGATATCGTTGAACCATCGAGTTTGATTAGTTGGTCATTTCGGTGGTTGATTGTTATTGAACGTATCGTTAATTGATTATTGCATTAGGTTGCGTTTAGTGATCGTTGAAGTTAACCGTTGTGCTGCGGACGAGCTGGGGCTGCGGAGCTTGTAGTCGGAGATGGCGGGATTGATAGCAGCTTCGTCGAATTGGTATCGAGGCAAGTTATGCTTGCTCAGTTCATAATGTTAATAAATGATTTCGTTTTCATTTCATTTATGATTCATATAGCAATGGTATTATGGAATATATGAATTGTCGGAATGGTGGTATGTATGGTATTTTTGGACTAAGATAAATCATAATGCATATGATTTTAAGGATGTCTAGTGGAAATGGGAACGTGAATTATAATTTGGTCTACTGCATGAGAAGTTGGATATCAAGGTTACTTATCGTGTCGATATTGAACTCAGGATGATGATTTGGTATTAGTTATGGACTGTACTTCATTTTGGATTGTCGGATAAACCATGTATTCGTTCAGGGCGGTTGGTCGTGGAAAGGTTAGCGTCTCCAACTTGAGGTAAATTAATATTGTTAGATTATGATAATCATCATGTTGCATTATTGCATGTGTGTGTTGATATTTCATGTGGTGAGTGTGCACCATCATTTGTTACGTTTTGTAATGTGCTCTTCCTTTGAGCTGTGATCTATTGGGCCGATGTGTTAAGGGATAAGATCTATATGGCACCTATGTTCCGGGGTATTCCTGTGTGGATACTTTCGTGACCCTTGGTTGCGACCTTGGGGTATTTTGTGATAAGACCTAAATGGCACCTATGTTCCGGGGTATTCCTGTGAGATGCTTCCGTGACCCTTGGCTGCTGCCTTGGGGTTTATGTGTTAATATTATATGCATCGTTGAGCATGATGTGGACTGTTGTCTGATGGAAATACGACATCGTGGTCGTGTCGGTCTTTCATGATCGAGTTACTGTTGCTCTTTTGGGAAGTCTTCTGATCCTTGATGGATATGCGATTCTTTGAGATTTGTTATCATGTTGTATCGTGGCATATCTGGAGCCAGATACGTTCTGATCGTTCATGTGTAGGATTTTTGGGACGAGCACGTGTAGCATGTGTTGGCTTCGACCTCATATTGAACCGCGCACACGAGACGTACTTCGTGAGGCTGTTTAGTTACGAGACCAGACGGATACCTGATCAATACCCGTGGTTGGCTTGTATACGGACACATGTCTGGATCGAGCGTATCGTGACGTCCATCTCGAGTCTTATTGATTGGTCGTTCACAGTCCATGTATAATTGGATCTATTCGATATTCGAGTTGTCTTTGAAATCCCGTATATATGATTTTTATATGTTTGACGATTTTATTCTCTCGTGTATTTGTCCCCGTTGATCCTTTTCTGATCTTGTTTGGAGTTACCTTATCGATGGTCAACTTTTTTGTTATCGATCCTTTATTAATCTCGTTTGGAGTTTCCCCTATCATTGGTAGCCTCGTTTGTTATTGATCCTTATTGATTCCGTTTGGGAGTTTGCCTTACCGTTGGTATTCTCGGTTGTTGATCCCTTATTATCCCTATTGGAGTTTACCGTGTCGTCGGTATTCTCGGTTGTCTATTCCTTATTGCTCTTGTTGGAGTTTACCGTGTCGTCGGTATTTTCGGTTGTCGATTCTTTATTGCTCTTGTTGAAGTTTACCGTATCGTTGGTAGTCCCGGTTGTTGGTCCTTATTGATCTTGTTAGAGTTTACTGTGTCGTCAGTATTCTCGGTTGTTGACCCTTATCGATCTTGCTAGAGTTTACTGTGTTGTCGGTATTCTCAGTTGTCAACCTTTTATTGATCTTGTTGGGATTTGCCATGTCGTCGGTATTCTCGGTTATTGATTCTTCGTTGATCATTACCGTCTCATCGGTATTCTCGGTTATTGATTCTTCGTTGATCTTGTTGGAGTTACCAGATCATGGTATTCTCGTCCGTGGTTGATCCGTTGTCGATCTTGTGTGGAGATATCATGTCATTGATATTTTCGTTGTGATGCATCGATTGTTTATCATTATTGACTGTGTGAGCCTTCATGCTTTGTATTGATATCCGGGACTTGCCATTGTTTCGGGACAGTTGATTTGCAGATGTATCGTGTGATATCAGTTTCTATCAGTATTGGGATCCAATTGTACGACCCAGCCAGCGGAATTGAACTTGGCCAGATTATTCTATACTCGAGATATGTTTATGTTTGGAAATCTTGGTAGTGTTTCGGATACAGTACATGTGATTACATTTGAATTCGTTCATTACTTAAGGACACGAGGCGTGGGATATGGTAAGAATTGATTGTTATGGTTGTGATAGGTTGGTAAGGTTACTTCGGTAAAATACATGGGGAATGTTCTTACTCTGTAGATTACATTGATATGTAATTGTTTTTGTGATGTGATCATTATCATTGTTGAGTATTATGGCTGACCCCGTCGTGGGCTTTATCTTTTAGGTACTCGGAGTTCGAGCTAGTAGCGGTCGTGAAGGGATGAGCTTTCTGGTGATAGTGGCTATGGCGTGATTGTTGGGATTATGCATTCTTTTCTGGTTTTCTAATTCCGCTGCAAATGTAATTAATTGTGTTTTTATCCGTTGCGTGTGTATATTTAAAATGGCTTTCAGTATTCTTTGAACTGTGTTTTTATCCGCTGCGTGTGTGTGTACTTTCAAAGGGCTTTTTGACATTTTTAAACGTTTAAAATGATTTTAGCCTTGTGGGTTCCAATATGGGGCCCACGGCGCTGTAATATTCCCGGTCGATTTTGGGGGTGTTACAGAAAATGGTATCGGAGCTTGGGTTTCGTAAAACCCGGGCGTGTGTGTTATGTGGCTCTACCGGTGCGGTAGTATCGTGACTTTTGAAAATGATTTTCTAACTTTTGAGTCAAACCGATTTTGGAGGCTTCAAAATTTTTGAAATATTTTCAAATTGCTGTATTGCGATGCCGGTGTGTTGTTATTGTGTCGAGGCTTTGTATGGGAGTCGTATGCTGGTATCACGAAAGATCATCGACTTCACGGACATGTAAGTATGTTCTTTCAGTTATTTCAGTTTTGATGATGATTATTGAGTATGGTGTCGTGATTTTGAGATATTTCGGGATTGAGATAGTGATTATGACGGGTGTTGAGTTTCGAGGACGAAACTTATTTAAGTGGGTGTATATGTAATATCCTAGAATTTCACTATGAATTTTTCGCATTATTTTATCTGGGATGTACTGTACAGAGTGGGACCGACACGATATGAGTGGGTAATTTTGGAAACCGTGACAGTCGTGCCAGTATGTCATCGAGGTTATTTTGATTCTAGGATATTACATGCTTGGTGTGTTTTTTGATGTCGGATATACCATATGGGTATTTGTATGATTGCCGTACTTGGTCGACAGTTGTAATTGGGGGTATCGTGCATCAGACGTCCTGTACGAGAATATTTTTGGGATTTCGTATATGTGTTCAGTATTGTCGTATGTTCACATTTGTTATGTCGAGATGTTGGACAGGAATTGCTGGAAATGGCTAAGTATGGAATCCATTACATACGTTATGTGTTGAAGCTTACGTACGTTAAATTGGTAGAGTTACGTACGTTTTGGCCGAGACATTACGTACGTAACATGGAAATCAGACGATCGAGTCGTGGTCGGCAGGTGGGACCCTGTGTCGACAACTTTCGGCGGAGGATGTTGACAGGTGAGTCAACGTACGTGTTACGTACGTTATACATGACGCATTACGTACGTAACACGACCATTGTACTGTAGCAAGTCAACGTACGTATTACGTACGCAACGGAATAAGTGTTACGTACGTTACGGGGCGGCTGGCCGAGTCGTGGCCGAGAGGACCGTAGTGGCTGAGTATGGTCGACAGTGACTCGCAGGGATGGCCGATCATGGTCGGCAGCGACTCACATGGATGGCCGATCACGGTCGGCAGTGACTCGCAGGGATGGCTAGGACTGGCTGATTACGTACGTAAGGAAGTGGCCGGTTACGGCCGTAAGGGCCAGTAATGTACGTAAGCCAGCTGCCGGTTACATACGTAAGGGTGTCGACCAGACTGGACAAAAGGTAGGCCACGGCCGGTTACGTACGTAAGCCACGGCCGGTTACGTACGTAACTGTAACACCCCAAACTAGGCGGATATTACAGTGTCGTGGACCCCCGACTGGGACCCACCAGGCGAATGAAAACGGATGAATTACACAGGGTAAATGTAGTACCGAACCACATTACAACATCAATTACTCCGATTAGGAGTTTCATACAACACACCCAGGATAAAATAGAATACATGTGTATTTTATGTGACGATAAAATACACAACACTGAATGAAATGAGTATTCAAATGGAATGTCTGCAGCGGAATAAATAAAGGAAACATAAATGACTGAATAAATAACTGAACAGACTGGGGGCCCTTTCTAGTATCATTGGGACTCCTCGCCGTCAACGTGCTCACCCTGTGCCTTTGCCTTGCCATGACCTGAGAAACAAATATCCCCAAACGGGGTCAGTTATACAGAACAACAATCCTCCAGAGTTGAATAAACACAATCATATAAATATGTAGTATAAACCACAAGTTCGATTAAAATGAAGCGGTTAGATTATAACCCAATCTTGTTGAAAACACACGCAATCAAACATGCTGTATGAATCAACTAACAGTACGGCTCAAAGGGTGGCGCCACACTATGCCCGGGATGGAAATGTGTCCGTGCACAAGCCATCAACGAGTATCGATCGAATACCCGCGTGGTCTTGTACCTAATCAGTCTCACGAGCAATCGACTCGTGTGCACAGTCCAATGTGAGGCCAACAACCAACACACGACATAAATGTGCCCGACATGAAAATCATACACATACCAACCGGCACGCCAGTATGACCCGGAATGCCACGATATAACAAAAGTGACATCGGAAATGAATAATGACTCACCGAGATAAAATGATAGTGAAATGAATGATAGCTCGACAAAATGATTGGAACCGTCGTTCCTTGTTACTGAAGTGATTAATTGACAATGACAAGTTTTAATACGGTTATCACAATGATGAATGAGTTACGATTATGAATGAACAACAACAAAAGGAAATGAATATCCTTATAACTGAGTAAGAATCAACTTACACAATACCGGTGACAATTATCCTTCCACGAACAACGTCCTAAAAGAGATATCGGTCGCTCGAACAACCTTGAATCATACAATATCCAACAACTCGTTCAATATACGAATCAAACACGAATATCACGAACTCAAAACGCCGATAC
This sequence comes from Orobanche coerulescens, assembly GCA_033398695.1. NCBI lineage: Eukaryota > Viridiplantae > Streptophyta > Magnoliopsida > Lamiales > Orobanchaceae > Orobanche > Orobanche coerulescens. The sequence goes on along the minus strand of CM065805.1, from coordinate 105,509,898 downwards.
GATTAAATTAAGTTCATTGGGACATTATATCGAATACGTTGTGGCCAACTCCGGTTGTTAACAATCAAATCTCAATAAGCCACTATCAATTTCCCCCAAGAAGTGTTTCAAACCAACCAACAACTTCCGAATGATCAATAATCCAAAATGAATATCCGAAAACGTGATTATAACGACAATTAAACGAAAACCCCCAATTTCAACTCGATAATCAAAGTGTTCTTGAATAATCCTTCAATAATCTAATGAATCCTTATACAAACTCATAATCATATACATATCCCTTCATATAACATGATTATAATGTCCAAAACATCATATCTCAACATAGAATCGAAATCCAATGTGTTGAAGAATTTACCTCTTGAAGATCCAATCACTTCGATCCGAAGAACACGAGTTTAAACGAGTATCCAAGCTTCCCAAATGAATGAAGATGATGAAAATTACACACTCAAGTGATTGATGATTGCAAAATCTCTCTCTCAACCCTCTCTCTCGGATGAAGATGGAAAAATGAAGAAGTGAGGAGAAATGACCCGGCCAAGTCCTTAAATACTGCCGGAAGTTACGGCCGTAACTCGGCCCTCTTACGGCCGTAACTCGGCTTCGTCCGAAAGCCTACCGACAGACTTACGGCCGTAACCATTCCTGAGTTACGGGCGTAACTTGCCTTCGTCAAAAACACCCGTCGACAGCCTTACGGCCATACCGCACACCTTACGGCCGTAACTCGGATGATACGGCCGTATCCGGCCAACCTTACGGGCGTAACCCGCCTTCGTCAAAAATGGCCAGACATCCTTCCTGCAGCGTACGGCCGTATCCGGCCAAGCCTTATGGCCGTAAGTCACCCTTGGTCGACAACACCCAAAATTTACGAACACCACTTACGGCCGTATCTCATCTTCCTTACGGCCGTAACTCACCTTCGGCCAAAATGCCTGGGTAGCCTGCTGGACCACTTATGGCCGTAACCGGCCAGCCTTATGGCCGTACCCGCTGACTTACGGCCGTATCCCAGAACCTTACGGCCGTAACTCGATGCTGGCCAAGGTGAATAAATCCGATAATTCCGATTCCTCGCTACGACTGATGAATGATCCGACATTTCATACGAATGTGGAAGTGAACAAGTCTAACACGAGCCAAAGATGATACTCCCAGTACAAGGCTATCAATCACAATGAAAATGATAATACTCCCATCTCGATCTAAAAACGGAGATAAAATGACGATCGGTAACTGATATACGATTACAACATGCCAACATTGAACGCAAATGAGTGATTCATGAATGATGAGTGATTGATAATGAGTGAGAATTACTGAGTGACAATTACAGACTGATAATTACTGAATGAAAATGAATGAATTACAACCGGGTATTACATACTCCCCCCCCTTAAAAAGAGTTTCGTCCCCGAAACTAAGGGTCAAACAACTCGGGATAACTCTCCCGCATATTCTCCTCGGTTTCCCAAGTAGCCTCTTCGACTCCGTGCCTAGACCACTGAATCTTGACCAAAGGGATCGTCTTGTTCCTCAACTGTTTGATTCGCCGCTCTAACACTCGTACAGGACGCTCCTCGTACGAATGATCATCTGCGATCTCGATTGCCGAATCAAGTATGTGACTCGGGTCGGCAACATACTTTCGCAACTGAGAGACGTGAAACACATTATGAATCCTGCTCAAAGCCGGAGGTAAAGCCAATCGATAAGCTAACTCGCCTACTCGATCCAAAATTTCAAACGGTCCAATGAATCTCGGACTCAACTTCCCCCGTTTTCCGAAATGGAAAATACCTCGACTCGGGGATACCTTGACCAAAACATGGTCACCCGTCTCGAACTCTAGTGGTCGACGACGATTATCCGCATACGATTTCTGTCGACTCTGAGCTATCAACATACGACTCTTGATCAAAGCTACCTTCTCCCGGGCGGCTATAAGCATATCGGGCTCGGCGCCGATTGATTCTGACAAGTCATACCAACACAAAGGAGAGCGACAACGACGACCGTACAAGGCCTCGTAAGGTGCCATCTTAATGGAAGCATGCCAACTATTTTTATACGTGAACTCGATCAATGGTAGTTGGGCTTCCCAATCGTCCTTCCAATCGAGGACGCATGCCCTCAGCATGTCCTCTAATGTCTGAATAGTCCTCTCTGATTGTCCGTCGGACTGAGGATGAAAAGCGGTACTGAGATTGAGCTGAGTTCCCATAGCACGATGAACTGATTTCCAAAAATGAGACACAAATCGTCTGTCACGATCGGAAACGATACTCTTAGGAGTACCGTGCAGTCTCACTATCTCCTTGATGAACAACTGAGCCAGTCTCTCGGGACCCCACGTATCCTTGATCTCAAGGAAATGAGCTGATTTAGTTAAGCGGTCCACAATCACCCAGATCGTATTCATGCCACGACGACTCGTTGGCAAACTCGTGATGAAGTCCATAGAAATGTCTTCCCACTTCCACTCCGGAATAGGGAGAGGTTTCAGCATACCCACGGCCGGTGTTCAATCTTAACTTGTTGACAGTTAAGCATCTCGAAACAAATTCTGCGACTTCTCGCTTCATATTACTCCACCGTAATTTTGTTTCAAGTCCTTGTACATCTTCTTGGACCGGATGAATGAACAATAAGGGTAGCATGAGCTTCTCTCAAAATCGAGTTTTTCAACTCGTCATTCACGGTGACGCACAACCGATTCTTAAATCTCAAAAGTCCATCCTCGTGGACCACGAATCGTGGGCTTTCCTCGAGCCACATCCTCACGGATGCGCAACAATGAAGGGTCCGAACTCCGATTCTCTCTGACACGCCTCAAGTGACGATGAAATCTCCAACATACAAAGCCGTCCCGCACTCGCTGGAGCCAGGACCTCGATCTCGGGTCTAATGAATTCCTCAAGCTCCTTCGAATCGTAAACGAGCAAGCATCTGCTCCTGCACGGACTTACGACTCAAGGCGTCGGCGACAACATTCGCCTTGCCCGGGTGATAAAGGATCTCGATATCATAATCTTTGATTAGTTCTAACCACCGCCTCTATCGCATATTTAACTCCTTCTGAGTGAATATATACTTTAAACTCTTATGATCGGTGAATATTTGACAGGTAACGCCATAAAGATAATGACGCCAAATTTTCAAAGCGAACACCACGGCTGCTAGCTCCAGATCGTGAGTCGGATAATTAACCTCGTAAGGTCTCAATTGCCGTGAAGCATAGGCAATAACCTTTCCATTCTGCATGAGCACACATCCGAGACCCTGTCCGGACGCATCACTATAAACCACAAATCCCTCCGTCCCCTGCGGCAAGGAAAGTACAGGTGCTGACATTAACCGGCTCTTGAGTTCCTCAAAACTCCGTTGACACGCGTCGGACCACGTGTATTTCTTATCCTTTCGCAAAAGGTTCGTCAAGGGTTGAGCGATTTTAGAAAATCCTTCCACAAACCGCCGATAATAACCCGCTAATCCGAGAAAACTTCGGATTTCCTTAACATTCTTCGGAGGTAACCAAACTCGGATAGCCTCCGTCTTCTGAGGGTCGACACGAACTCCGTCTGATGAAATTACATGTCCGAGAAAAGTCACTTCGGACATCCAGAACTCGCATTTGGAAAACTTTCCATAAAGTTGCTCTCGTCTCAACACGTCGAGAACCTGATGAAGATGAACCTCGTGCTCCTCTCGGTTACGAGAATAAATCAAAATGTCATCGATGAAGACAACAACAAACTGATCCAAAAAGTTGATGAAAACCCGATTCATCAACTCCATGAATACCGCAGGTGCATTAGTTAGCCCGAACGGCATAACTACGAACTCATAATGACCATAGCGTGTTCGAAAAGCCGTCCTCGCGATATCCGACTCTCGAATCCGCATCGGTGATATCCAGATCTTAAGTCGATCTTGGAAAATATCAAGCTCCACAAGTTGATCTAAGAGATCATCAATGCGGGGTAAAGGATACTTATTCTTGATCGTCACCCTGCTCAATTCCGTAATCAATACACAACCGAACGAACCATCCTTCTTCTTGACAACAAAGACTGGTGCTCCCACGGGACGCACTCGGTCGGATATAACTTTCTCGAACAACTCCTCAAGTTGGTTCTTTAATTCTGCATTTCGGTCGGGGCCATCCCGACGGTGCCTTCGATATCGGGGACGCATCGGGCTCCAACTCAATAGTGAATTCCACATCTCTCTCGGAGGCAAGCCGTGTAACTCGCTGGAAAAACGTCGGCATATTCCCATACTAACGGAAAAACAGACAACAAAACTGATGACTTCTCGGTTTTGGTCATATAGCACCAATAACCAACACATCCCTGACTGAGTAATCGTACTGCTTTCATCAAATTAATGACCTTACCAGAACAGCCAGGATTTCCTCCCTGAAACACACATTCAACCCCATCGTCTGCTATGATAGTGATCATACGCTTACGGACACTAATGGTGGCATCATGACGATCCATCCAATCAATTCCCAAGATGACGTCGTCCCTCGGCAATTCTACTACGATTAGATCCGCTGGCCATACACAACCATGAAACCAATCGACAATTTCAATCTCACGACACGATAATTCGTCTACCATCAGGTAGGCCAATGACATAAGGCTCACAACTAGTAGCACTACCCAGACGTAGTCTACTCATACATGACTCGGAAATGAATGAATGCGATGCACCAGTATAAAAAAGGGTACACACAGGATGGGATAGAATATCGAGTGTACTTGACATCATTCGGGCCTCTGGATCATCGGTCTTCTTCATCTCGTAAAATCGGGGCTTGCCGGCCCCCGAACCAGACGCTCCCGTCTGATAGCTCTTGGCTCCGCCCTTGCTAGCTCCTCGCTGTCTTAAACGACGCCGACCGAGTGGCTCGATTCTCGCATCTTTGAATGTCCTGGGCCTCGAGATGACGCGAGTGGGTTTAGAGTCCCTTCGGCAAAAACGGGCCCTATGCCCGGCAATCCCACGATTGAGGCACGTGATGATCGCTTGGACATTTGGTGCCGAAATGGCCCTGCTCTCACGCTGAAACAGGTGATGGCCGAACCGGCCGCTCGTGATCGAGATTCCGCGGGTTTAGATGCCAGGGGAGGTCGCTCGTAAAAGTAGAGCCCGCACGTGGTTTCTTGAAAGTGGCACGACTCCCGCCGATTCTGATTCAGCTTAGACTTCTTGCCGCAGATGAAGGTTGCCGCTTAGCAATCTCCTTAGCGGTAAGCTTGTAAGTAAGAGCTTTCTCAATGAATTCGGCCAACGTGGTGCAATTATGATTAAGCAATTGCAGGCGCATACGAGGTTTCACCTCTTCTGAAATACTTGATCTTGTCCGCCTCGAGTGAATGATAGATGAGGCGAACGGAAGAAGTTCCCGAAATTTCTCGGCAATGGCGAACATCCGCGTCGATGAAGGGTCGGGAGTGAGTAACTCGGCCTTGGCCTCTCGAGTGGGGCCGGATAGTACCTCTCCATCATGAGCGTTGAACCGATCCCAAGTACATGATCCGTCTGGGCTTCAACGATAACCACCATGAATGAGCGCTCTTACTAAGATAGTAAGCCGCGGTGAAACTTTATGCCCTTCGGGCAATCCACCATAGCAAATAACTTCAAGTGTTCGAGCCAATGAAAATATCCGCCGGCTCGATGAGCCTTCAAAGGTAGGTGGTCGGCGAGAGATATCGCTAATGATATTGCTTACACCCCTCTCTTGCCTCTGAGGCGGCGGCGGAGGAGCCTGTTGATTTTGATTGACTGAATTGTGCATCGTCTCCATAAGTTGCGCCATCTGCATCATTTGGGCCATCATGCCCTACATAAAAGCAAGTGGGTCCACCCGAACACCTTCTGACTGGGCCGTGTCCCGGGTACGATTCCCCGATAGTGAATGATCACGCCCAGGTGAATGAGTGGCGATCGCCGCCGATGAATTGGCATTGTTTCTCGCATTCGCACGTGTATTCACACGAGCTCTCGGATTCGGCCCGCACCACGGCCTCGTCCTCCTCGTCCTTCGCGCCTCTTTCCATACTGAAGTGGAAAGTTACATGATGATTATATCTCTCGCATGAATATCACATTATGACTATGACATGAGGTGATGAAAATGAGCATACGCTCTAACACAGTGATTACATGAACGATTAACCGAGGTGACATGATTTCTGATGAAATTATTGAAATGATTATCTTGAACAAGTTAACAAGATTAATTATATGATCTTTCAGATCAACAACCGAGTAATGAAATGAATTGAGTGATTAATGAGTTAAAATGACCGTCCTGGTCAAAATGAAAATGATGTTTGAGGATTGTTAACTGATAAATTATGAATGAATGAAAATTGCCAGAAATTATACCATGGCGATAGAAGTCTTACAGTTCTTTGATTCGATTGGCTCGGCATCTGCACAGGTCACACGTGACGCGAAAGTCCAATGATACTAGCCCGATGACGATGATTTCAAATGAGACATGACTCGGAAGGTAGTATTCAAAACCACGCTCCGATACCAACTCTGTAACACCCCAAACTAGGCGAATATTACAATGTCGTGGACCCCCGACTGGGACCCACCAGGCGAATGAAAACGGATGAATTACACAGGGTAAATGTAGTACCGAACCACATTACAACATCAATTACTCCGATTAGGAATTTCATACAACACACCCAGGATAAAATAGAATACATGTGTATTTTATGTGACGATAAAATACACAACACTGAATGAAATGAGTATTCAAATGGAATGTCTGCAGCGGAATAAATAAAGGAAACATAAATGACTGAATAAATAACTGAACAGACGGGGGCCCCTTTCTAGTATCATTGGGACTCCTCGCCGTCAACGTGCTCACCCTGTGCCTTTGCCTTGCCATGACCTGAGAAACAAATATCCCCAAACGGGGTCAGTTATACAGAACAACAATCCTCCAGAGTTGAATAAACACAATCATATAAATATGTAGTATAAACCACAAGTTCGATTAAAATGAAGCGGTTAGATTATAACCCAATCTTGTTGAAAACACACGCAATCAAACATGCTGTATGAATCAACTAACAGTACGGCTCAAAGGGTGGCGCCACACTACGCCCGGGATGGAAATGTGTCCGTGCACAAGCCACCAACGAGTATCGATCGAATACCCGCGTGGTCTTGTACCTCATCAGTCTCACGAGCAATCGGCTCGTGTGCACAGTCCAATGTGAGGCCAACAACCAACACACGACATAAATGTGCCCGACATGAAAATCCTACACATACCAACCGGCACGCCAGTATGACCCGGAATGCCACGATATAACAAAAGTGACATCGAAAACGAATAATGACTCACCGAGATAAAATGATAGTGAAATGAATGATAGCTCGACAAAATGATTGGAACCGTCGTTCCTTGTGACTGAAGTGATTAATTGACAATGACAAGTTTTAATACGGTTATCACAATGATGAATGAGTTACGATTATGAATGAACAACAACAAAAGGAAATGAATATCCTTATAACTGAGTAAGAATCAACTTACACAATACCGGTGACAATTATCCTTCCACGAACAACATCCTAAAAGAGATATCGGTCGCTCGAACAACCTTGAATCATACAATATCCAACAACTCATTCAATATACGAATCAAACACGAATATCACGAACTCAAAACGTCGATGCGATTAAATTAAGTTCATTGGGACATTATATCGAATACGTTGTGGCCAACTCCGGTTGTTAACAATCAAATCTCAATAAGCCACTATCAATTTCCCCCAAGAAGTGTTTCAAACCAACCAACAACTTCCGAATGATCAATAATCCAAAATGAATATCCGAAAACGTGATTATAACGATAATTAAACGAAAACCCCCAATTTCAACTCGATAATCAAAATGTTCTTGAATAATCCTTCAATAATCCAATGAATCCTTATACAAACTCATAATCATATACATATCCCTTCATATAACATGATTATAATGTCCAAAACATCATATCTCAACATAGAATCGAAATCCAATGTGTTGAAGAATTTACCTCTTGAAGATCCAATCACTTCGATCCGAAGAACACGAGTTTAAACGAGTATCCAAGCTTCCCAAATGAATGAAGATGATGAAAATTACACACTCAAGTGATTGATGATTGCAAAATCTCTCTCTCAACCCTCTCTCTCGGATGAAGATGGAAAAATGAAGAAGTGAGGAGAAATGACCCAGCCAAGTCCTTAAATACTGCCGGAAGTTACGGCCGTAACTCGGCCCTCTTACGGCCGTAATTTTCCAAGTCAACGGCCTTACGGCCAGAATCGCCAACTCAGACGGCCAGAATCCTGCTTCGTCCAAAGCTTGCCGATGCACTTACGGCCAGAATCGTTCTGAGTTACGGCGTAACTCGCCTTCGCCAAAACACTGCCGACCTCTTTACGACCGTACCGCACACCTTACGGCGTAACTCGATGATACGGCCGTATCCGCCAACCTTACGGCATAACCCGCCTTCACAAAATGGCGGACATCCTTCTGCACAGACGGCCGTATTCACCAAGCCTTACGGCCAGACTCGCCTCGACTTACGGCCGTATGCCGCAACCCTTACGGCCGTAAGTCACCCTTGGTCGACAACACCGAAATTTACGAACACCACTTACGGCCGTATCTCATCTTCCTTACGGCCGTAACTCACCTTCGCCAAAATGCCCGGGTAGCTTGTCGGACCACTTACGGCAGTAATCCGGCCACTTTACGGCCGTACCCGACTTACTACGGCCGTATCCCAGAACCTTACGGCCGTAACTCGATGCTGGCCAAGGTGAATAAATCCGATAATTCCGATTCCTCGCTACGACTGATGAATGATCCGACATATCATACGAATGTGGAAGTGAACAAGTCTAACACGAGCCAAAGATGATACTCCCAGTACAAGGCTATCAATCACAATGAAAATGATAATACTCCCGTCTCGATCTAAAAACGGAGATAAAATGACGATCGGTAACTGATATACGATTACAACATGCCAACATTGAACGCAAATGAGTGATTCATGAATGATGAGTGATTGATAATGAGTGAGAATTACTGAGTGACAATTACAGACTGATAATTACTGAATGAAAATGAATGAATTACAACCGGGTATTACAGTAACGTGCCGGCAGGTCCCGCCTATATAAGGCCTGGACCGAGTCATACTTGCCATTTTTCGTTTTTCTCCGTTCCTTCCGCGATTTCTTCAGCAAATATGACGGTTTTGGGTAGAATCAACTTATAACAACATGTTTTGGAAGTTGGAATCATGGATTAACATCATCCTCCACCCGGATCGAAGGTAAGAACACATGAACTTTTGGTTTTTGGATGTTTTTGAGATTTCTTGGTGGTTTGGCCGATTTGCTTCGTTTTGATTCAGATTATTGATAGAACTTGATTGTATACTCGTAATCATTCAATACTCTTGAAGTTTTGTGGAACAAATTCGAGTATTTCTTTGAATAATCGATTGAATTGGACTATGCCTTCAAAGTGTTCGATGAAATGCCTCAATGAGTAGAACTTGGGAAATTCTATACGTTTTCGTATGAATGGTGATTGAATTGATATTATTGTGATTTAGGAATGAACTTTTGAAGGAAGTTGAATCGGTACCCTTCCCTTTTGTCGATTTCTTCGCACCGTGCTATTCAAAACAAGTGATTACTTGTGTATTTCATCTTCTAGAGGTATGTTCGATAATCCTCTCCTTGAATTCGGATTTTGATGTTATCGTTGAAGAAGGATTCGTATGAAGATGATTATGGTTTTGTTGTTACGATTCTTGCGGTTATATGAACTATATGTTGAAGACATTGTTAGGATTATTGAACACCGAATTTCGGCTTGTGTTCGTATTGTTAAGAGTTGATATGGGTTGGTTTCGTATGATTGAGATATCGTTGAACCATCGAGTTTGATTAGTTGGTCATTTCGGTGGTTGATTGTTATTGAACGTATCGTTAATTGATTATTGCATTAGGTTGCGTTTAGTGATCGTTGAAGTTAACCGTTGTGCTGCGGACGAGCTGGGGCTGCGGAGCTTGTAGTCGGAGACGGCGGGATTGATAGCGGCTTCGTCGAATTGGTATCGAGGCAAGTTATGCTTGCTCAGTTCATAATGTTAATAAATGATTTCGTTTTCATTTCATTTATGATTCATATAGCAATGGTATTATGGAATATATGAATTGTCGAAATGGTGGTATGTATGGTATTTTTGGACTAAGATAAATCATAATGCATATGATTTTAAGGATGTCTAGTGGAAATGGGAACGTGAATTATAATTTGGTCTACTGCATGAGAAGTTGGATATCAAGGTTACTTATCGTGTCGATATTGAACTCGGGATGGTGGTTTGGTATTAGTTATGGAGTGTACTTTATTTTGGATTGTCGGATAAACCATGTATTCGTTCAGGGCGGTTGGTCGTGGAAAGGTTAGCGTCTCCAACTTGAGGTAAATTAATATTGTTAGATTATGATAATCATCATGTTGCATTATTGCATGTGTGTGTTGACATTTCATGTGGTGAGTGTGCACCATCGTTTGTTACGTTTTGTAATGTGCTCTTCCTTTGAGCTGTGATCTGTTGGGCTGATGTGTTAGGGGATAAGACCTATATGGCACCTATGTTCCGGGGTATTCCTGTGTGGATACTTTCGTGACCCTTGGTTACGACCTTGGGGTATTTTGTGATTGCATGAACTGTGTTAGGGGATAAGACCTAAATAGCACCTATGTTCCGGGGTATTCCTGTGAGATGCTTCCGTGACCCTTGACTGCTGCCTTGGGGTTTATGTGTTAATATTATATGCATTGTTGAGCATGATGTGGACTGTTGTCTGATGGAAATACGACATCGTGGTCGTGTCGGTTTTTCATGATCGAGTTACTGTTGCTCTTTTGGGAAGTCTTCTGATCCTTGATGGATATGCGATTCTTTGAGATTTGTTGTCATGTTGTATCGTGGCATATCTTGAGCCAGATACGTTCTGATCGTTCATGTGTAGGATTTTCGGGACGGGCACGTGTAGCATGTGTTGGTTTCGACCTCATATTGAACCGTGCACACGAGATGTACTTCGTGAGGCTGATTAGTTACGAGACCAGACAGGTACCTGATCAATACCCGTGGTTGGCTTGTACATGGACACATGTATGGATCGAGCGTATCGTGACGTCCATCTCGAGTCTTATTGATTGGTCGTTCACAGTCCATGTATAATTGGATCTATTCGATATTCGAGTTGTCTTTGAAATCCCGTATATATGATTTTTATATGTTTGACGATTTTATTCTCTTGTGTATTTGTCCCCGTTGATCCTTTTCTGATCTCGTTTGGAGTTACCTTATCGATGGTCAACTTTTTTGTTATCGATCCTTTATTAATCTCGTTTGGAGTTTCCCCTATCATTGGTAGCCTCGTTTGTTATTGATCCTTACTGATTCCGTTTGGGAGTTTGCCTTACCGTTGGTATTCTCGGTTGTTGATCCCTTATTATCCCTATTGGAGTTTAACGTGTCGTCGGTATTCTCGGTTGTCTATTCCTTATTGCTCTTGTTGGAGTTTACCGTGTCGTCGGTATTCTCGGTTGTCGATTCCTTATTTCTCTTGTTGAAGTTTACCGTATCGTTGGTATTCCCGGTTGTTGGTCCTTATTGATCTTGTTAGAGTTTACTGTGTCGTTAGTATTCTCGGTTGTTGACCCTTATCGATCTTGCTGGAGGTTACTGTGTTGTCGGTATTCTCGGTTGTCAACCTTTTATTGATCTTGTTGGGATTTGCCGTGTCGTCGGTATTCTCGGTTATTGATTCTTCGTTGATCATTACCGTCTCGTCGGTATTCTCGGTTATTGATTCTTCGTTGATCTTGTTGGAGTTAACAAATCATGGTATTCTCGTCCGTGGTTGATCCTTTGTCGATCTTGTGTGGAGATATCATGTCATTGATATTTCCGTTGTGATGCATCGATTGTTTATCATTATTGACTGTGTGAGCCTTCATGCTTTGTATTGATATCCGGGACTTGCCTGTAATACCCGGTTGTAATTCATTCATTTTCATTCAGTAATTATCAGTCGGTGATTGTCACTCAGTGGATTTTCACTCATTTATAATCATTCATCAATCATGTTCATTCACCCGTGTTCACCGTTCGGAAAAACTTCGAATTGTGTATCGTTATTGTCCATTGTTTCAACTTTCCACATATGAGTTCGACTTTGTTAGATCACCATTAATTTTTGGTAACTCCAAAAATTCTGAATCTTTGCAATATTATAGATCATCGAGTTAGCTTTCCAATGGTTCAAACGGTGAGTCAATCGGAGTCCGGACGAGAGAGTTATGGTCGTTTTAGCTCACCCGCTCATTTTTCGATTTTGGCGATCGCTGAGCCGAAGAACTCGGCCGTGTCGTCCGACACGGCCGTCTTGTACTCCTCCGAAATGCCGAAGTCTCTGCCACAGACCCGACTGCCTGCTCGCACGGCCGAGTCGAACTCTTCCGGATAAGCTGTAACCGATCGCTTGACGCCCGACCGTGTTCCAGGACACGATCGAGTCATTGCAAGCAGACAGAGTCACCGCCGGACGGTCACTATCGGAAGGCCCCTTCGCGCCGCGACCGTGTCCGGGCAGACACGGTCGAGTCCCCGCCGGCGATTGCTGGCCGCGGCCGTGCCGATCGGCACGGCCGTGTCCGATGCACTACCAACCCCTATAATTTCGCTTTTTTGAGCATTTCACTCATTCCTTCCATTTCTTCCACCTTCATACGAGAGAGAGTCTTGGGGGAGAGATTTCTTCATCAATTATCACTTGAGTGTGGTTTTTAATCATTTTCATTCGGTTGTGAAGCTCGGATCATCGATCTATCGCGTGTTCTTCGAATCATAGTGCTTGGATCTTCAAAGGTAACTTTCATCAAACCTCTTGGATTTTCGATTTGTGTTGAGATATGATGTTTCGGATGTTAAAATCACGTTGTATGAAGTGATATACGTATGATTATGGATATGTTCGATTATTCATTGGATTATTGAAGGATTATTCAAGAACACTTTGAATGTTGTGTTGAATTTGGGGGTTTTCGATTAATTATTGTTGAAATCATGATTTTGGATATTCATAATGGATTATTGATCGTATTGGAGATGTTTTGTTGGTTTGAAACACTTCTTGAGGATTTGATGTTGGTATTTTTGAAGTTTGGTTATAAACAATCGAAGTTGGCCACAAAGTGTTCGATATAATGCCCCAATGAACTTGTTTTATTCGTATCGACGTTTCGAGTTCGTTATATTCGTGTTTGATTCGTGTATTGAATGGATTGTTGGTAATTGTATTTATTCAAGGTTGTTCGAGCGACCGATATCTCAATTAGGACGTTGTTCGTGGAAGGATAATTATCACCGGTGTTGTGTAAGTTAATTCTTACTCGGTTAAAAGGATATTCATTCCTTTTGTTGTTGATCATTCATAATCATAACTCATTCATTATTGTATTAATCATATTGAGACTTGTAATTGTTGAACAATCACTTCATTAACGGGAACGGCGGTTCCAATCATTCCATTGAAACTATCAATCACTTCATTATTACTCTCATCTCGGTGAGTCATTCTTGACTTTGTCAGATTATTATTTATTCATTGATATTCATTACGGTCATTCTCGTTCATATGACCTTCTGGGTTCATATTGCGTGGCGGTGCGGATGTGTGGAATTTTTAGTCGGGCACATGATGGCCATGTATTGGGAGTGATACATTGGGTGTGTACAGTAACGATTACCTCCGTGAGACTAATTAGGTACAAGGACGGGTCCGGTCATCCGTCTTGTACACTTGCACGCAACACTACGGGCGTACTATGATGCTCCTCTTCGCCGTAATTCATAACTAAGGATATTTCATAACTTGATTAAATCATGTTTGTGTATTTTCAACCCTTGAGGATTGTTGTTACGTGTAATCGACCGGCCGGGATTTTGTTTTTCAGGTCATGGCAAGGCAAAAGCACGGGAATAGCATGTTGATGTCGAGGAGTCCCAGTGATACTAGTAGGGGGCCCCGATCTTTCAGTTATTCATGTTATTGTCCTTTATTTTCCGCTGCAGACTTTCATTTGGATACTCCGTTTCATTCAGTGTTGTGCATTTTATCTTCATATAAAATACACTAGTATTCGTTATTGTCCTGGTGTGTTGTAACTAAACTCCTCATCGGAGTAATTATTGTTGTAATGTGGTTCGGTACTACATTTATCCTGTGTAATTCATTCATTTTCATTTGCTTGGTGGGTCCCAGTTGGGGATCTACGGCACTGTAATATCCGCCTAGTTTGGGGTGTTACAGAGTTGGTATCAGAGAGTGGTTTTGAATACTACCTTCTGAGTCATGTCTCATTTGAAATCATCGTCATCAGACTAGTATCATTGGACTTTCGCGTCACGTGTGACCTGTGCAAATGCCGAGCCAATCAGACCGGAAAAACTGTAAGATTTCTAACGCCATGGTATAATTTCTGGCAATAGTCATTCATTCATCATTCATCATTTAACAATCCTCAAACACCATCATTCATTGTGATTAGGACGATCATGTTAACTCATTAATCACTTAATTCATTTCATTACTCAGTTAATGATCAGGACGATCATGTTAATTCATCAATTACTCAATTCATTTCATTACTCATTTGTCGATCTGGATGATCATATTATTAATCTTTTTAAGTTATTCAAGATTATCATTTCAAGAATTTCATCAGATAATCATGTCACTTCAGTAAATCATTCATATAATCACTAAGTTAGAGCATGTATACTCATTTTCATCATCTCATGACGTAATCATAACATGATAATCATGCGGAAAATATAATCATTATGCGACCTTCCTACTTCAGTATGGAGAGAGCTGTCAGGGGATGCGCGGGGAGAGGCCGCGGTGCGGGCCGAAACCCGAGAAATAATCACTCGCTGCCGGGAAATCGTGCCCAGGACTCGGCTCGATCAGAAGATGTTCAGGTTGATCCACTCACTTTTATGCAGGCCATGATGACCCATGTGCAGTTGCTCAATCATCATTGCGCCACTCTGGCCGGATTAATCGAGAGAACTCTCCCGTATGAGCCAACTGCTAAGGAAAGTGCTGAACAACAACCTTCTTCTGTCAGCAAGAAATCAACGAAGCGCAATCAATCCGAAGGCGGTCAGTCAACCTTCAAGAAGCCTCGTGTGAGTCCTATCGTTTCTGAGCGACCTCCTACGGTGCAAAATCGTGCGGGATCTCAGTCCCGAGCGGCCTGTTCGGCCATCACCTGTTTCAATTGTGGAACGCCGGGTCATTACAGCACTGAGTGTCTGAAACCGTCTATCACGTGCTATAATTGTGGGAATTTTGGGCATAAGGCCCGTTTTTGCCGAAAGGACTCCAAGTCGGCTCTGGCGGCATCTCAGGCCCCGAAGCAATCGGCGTTTCAGAATCAGACTGCTTTGTCAACGTCGTTTAAGACAATGGAGGCAAATAGAGTTGGAACTCGTATTTATCAGACGGGAGCGTCCGGTTCGGGGGCCGGCAAGTCCCATATTCATGTGATGAGAAGGATCGACGATCCGGTGGCCCGAATGATTTCAGGTATACTCGTAATTTTATTTCAACCTGTGTGTACCTTTTGATGATGGTACACCGCATTCTTTCACTTTCGAATCATGTTTGAATAAACTTACTTCGGGATAGTCCTATTGCTTGTGGATCTCATACCATCGGTCTACCTGATGATGGAAGAATTTTCGGATATCATACCGAAGTAAGCTTAGTGACCGCGATTGGTTGATGGACCTAATCGTGGTAAATTTATCTTAGGACGATGTAATTTTCGGTATTAGTTGGTTTAATCGTCTTGATACTATCCTCAGTGTTTGTTAGCGTTTGGTCGCTATCTTTCCGTCGATGGTTGTCGAATGTGTGCTTCAGGGAAGTAATCCCTGTTGTTCCAGTAGAATTATTATTATGGCGGAAGCAGAGAAATTCCGCAATCGAGTCATTCAATCATTCATTGTATCATTTTCATCGATTGACCTTCCTAAGGCAATCGAGTTATTCAATCCTTCATTGCATCATTTTCATCGATTGACCTTCCTAAGGCAATCGAGTTATTCAATCCTTCATTGCATCATTTTCATTGATTGGCCTTTCTAAGACAATCGAGTCATTCAATCATTCATTGTATCATTTTCATCGATTGGCCTTTCTAAGACAATCGAGTCATTCAATCATTCATTGTATCATTTTCATCGATTGGATTTTCTAAGACAATCGAGATGTTCGATCATTCATTGTATCACTTTTTATCGATTGACCATTCTAGGGCAATCGAAATGTTCAATCATTCGTGGTATCATTGTCATCGATTGGCGACGTATTTTCCAACCGAGTTATCTGGTTGCCTTCACATAGAGTAGTGGAATTCAGGAGTGAGTTGGAGCCGGTACGTCCCCGTTATCGAAGGCACCGTATCGGATGGCCCCGACCGAAATACAGGAGTTGAAGATTCAACTTGAAGGATAGTTTGAGAAAGGGTATCTCCAACCGAATGCGTCCCCGTGGGGAGCACCAGTGTGATCTGTCAAGGAGAATGATAGTTCGTTTCGTGTGTGTATTAATTATCAGGAGTTGAACAGGGTGATGATCAAGATTAGTATCCCTTACCCCGTATTGATGATCTTTTAGATCAACTATAGAGAGCTTCAGTATTTTCCAAGATCGACTTAAGATCTGGATATCACCAGTTGCGGATTCGAGAGTCGGATATCGCGAGGACGGCGTTTCGAACACGCTATGGTCATTATGAGTTCGTAGTTATGCCGTTCGGGCTAACTAATGCACATGCGGTATTCATGGAGTTAATGAATTGGGTTTTCATCGACTTTTTAGATCAGTTTGTTGTTGTCTTCATCGATGACATTTTGATTTATTCTCGTAGCCGAGAGGAACACGAGGTTCATCTTCATCAGGTTCTCGACGTGTTGAGACGAGAGTAACTTTATGGAAAGTTTTCCAAATGTGAGTTCTGGATGTCCGAAGTGACTTTTCTCGGACATGTAATTTCATCAGACGGAGTTCGTGTCGACCCTCAGAAGACGGAGGCTATCCGAGATTGGTTACCTCCGAAGAATGTTAAGGAAATCCAAAGTTTTCTCGGATTAGCGGGCTATTATCGGCGATTTGTGGAAGGATTTTCTAAAATCGCTCAACCCTTGACGAACCTTTTGCGAAAGGATAAGAAATACACGTGGTCCGACGCGTGTCAACGGAGTTTTGAGGAACTCAAGAGCCGGTTAATGTCAGCACCTGTACTTTCCTTGCCGCAGGGGACGGAGGGATTTGTGGTTTATAGTGAGGCGTCCGGACAGGGTCTCGGATGTGTGCTCATGCAGAATGGAAAGGTTATTGCCTATGCTTCACGGCAATTGAGACCTTACGAGGTTAATTATCCGACTCACGATCTGGAGCTAGCGGTAGTGGTGTTCGCTTTGAAAATTTGGCGTCATTATCTTTATGGCGTTACTCCGCCGATATTCACCGATCATAAGAGTTTAAAGTATATATTTACTCGAAGGAGTTAAATATGCGGCAGAGACAGTGGTTGGAATTAATCAAAGATTATGATATAGAGATCCTTTACCACCGGGCAAGGCGAACGTTGTCGCCGACGCCTTGAGTCGTAAGTCCGTGCAGGAGCAGATGCTTGCTCGTTACTTGATTCGAAGGAGCTTCAGCAGGAATTCCTTAGACCCAAGATCGAGGTCTGGCTTCAGCGAATTCAGGGACAGCTATGTATGTTAGTGATTTCATCGTCACTTGAGGAGAAAATCAGGGAGAATCAAGGTTCAGACCCAGCATTGATGCGCATCCGTGAAGATGTGGCTCAGGGGAAAGCCCCTGGATTCGTGGTCCACGAAGATGGACTTTTGAGATTTAAGAATCGGTTGTGTGTACCGGCGAATGATGAGTTGAAAAACTCGATTTTGAGAGAAGCTCATGCTACCCCTTATTCTGTTCATCTGGGGTCTAGCAAGATGTATAAGGACTTGAAACAAAATTACTGGTGGAGTAATATGAAGCGAGAAGTCGCAGAATTTGTTTCGAGATGCTTAACCTGTCAACAAGTCAAGATTGAACATCAGCGACCGGCAGGTATGCTGAAGCCTCTTCCTATTCCCGAATAGAAGTAAGAAGACATTTCTATGGATTTCATCACGAGTTTGCCGACGAGTCGTCGTGGCATGAATACGATCTGGGTGATTGTGGACCGCTTAACTAAATCAGCTCATTTTCTTGAGATTAAGGATACTTGGGGTCCCGAGAGACTTGCCCAGTTATTCATCAAAGAGATAGTGAGACTGCACGGTACTCCTAAAAGTATCGTTTCCGATCGTGACGGACGGTTTGTGTCTCATTTTTGGAAATCAGTTCATCGTGCTATGGGAACTCAGCTTAATCTCAGTATTATCTTTCATCCTCAGTCCGACGGACAATCAGAGAGAACTATTCAGACATTAGAGGACATGTTGAGAGCATGCGTCCTCGATTGGAAGGACGATTGGGAAGCCCAACTACCACTGATCGAGTTCACGTATAATAATAGTTGGCATGCCTCCATTAAGATGGCACCTTACGAGGCCTTGTACGGTCGTCGTTGTCGATCTCCGTTGTGTTGGGACGACCTATCAGAATCAATCGGCACCGAGCCCGATATGCTTATAGCCGCCCGTGAGAAGGTAGCTTTGATCAGGAGTCGTTTGTTGACCGCCGAGTCGGCGAAATCATATGCAGATAACCGTCGTCGACCATTAGAGTTCGAGGCAGGTAACCACGTGTTGGTCAAGGTATCCCCGAGTCGTGGTATCTTCTGTTTTGGGAAGAGGGGTAAGTTGAGTCCGAGATTCATTAGACCGTTTGAGATTTTGGATCGAGTAGGCGAGTTAGCCTATCGACTGGCTTTACCTCCGGCTTTGAGCAGGATTCATAATGTGTTTCATGTCTCTCAGTTGCGGAAGTATGTTGCCGACTCGAGTCACATACTTCAGTTCGACGAAATCGAGATCGCGGATGATCATTCGTATGAGGAGCGTCCTGTACGAGTGTTAGAGCGGCGAATCAAGCAGTTGAGGAACAAGACGATTCCTTTGGTCAAGATTCAGTGGTCTAGACACGGAGTCGAAGAGGCCACTTGGGAAACCGAGGAGAGTATGCGGGAGAGTTATCCCGAGTTGTTTGGCCCTTAGTTTCGGGGACGAAACTCTTTTTAAGGGGGGGAGTATGTAATACCCGGTTGTAATTCATTCATTTTCATTCAGTAATTATCAGTCGGTGATTGTCACTCAGTGGATTTTCACTCATTTATAATCATTCATCAATCATGTTCATTCACCCGTGTTCACCGTTCGGAAAAACTTCGAATTGTGTATCGTTATTGTCCATTGTTTCAACTTTCCACATATGAGTTCGACTTTGTTAGATCACCATTAATTTTTGGTAACTCCAAAAATTCTGAATATTTGCAATATTATAGATCATCGAGTTAGCTTTCCAATGGTTCAAACGGTGAGTCAATCGGAGTCCGGACGAGAGAGTTATGGTCGTTTTAGCTCACCCGCTCATTTTTCAGTTTTTGGCCGATCACTTTGCAGCCGTCCGACACGGCCGTGTCGGTTGCACTCGTCCGGAAATTCGAAGTCTCGCCACAGACCCGACCGTGTCGCTGCACGGCCGAGTCGAACTCTTCCGGATAAGCGTAACCGATCGCCAGACGCCCGACCGTGTTCCAAGACACGGTCGAGTCATCGCTTAAGATCGAGTCACCGCTGTCGGACAGTCACTATCGGAAGGCCCCTCGCGCGCGACCGTGTCAAGCGAGGACACGGTCGAGTCCTCGCTGCCGACGATTGGCGGCGCGCCGTGCCGATCGGCACGGCCGTGTCCGGCTGCACTACCAACCCCTATAATTTCGCTTTTTGAGCATTTCACTCATTCCTTCCATTTCTTCCACCTTCATACGAGAGAGAGTCTTGGGGAGAGATTTCTTCATCAATTATCACTTGAGTGTGGTTTTTAATCATTTTCATTCGGTTGTGAAGCTCGGATCATCGATCTATCGCGTGTTCTTCGAATCATAGTGCTTGGATCTTCAAAGGTAACTTTCATCAAACCTCTTGGATTTTCGATTTGTGTTGAGATATGATGTTTAGATGTTAAAATCACGTTGTATGAAGTGATATACGTATGATTATGGATATGTTCGATTATTCATTGGATTATTGAAGGATTATTCAAGAACACTTTGAATGTTGTTTTGAAAATTGGGTTTTCGATTAATTATTGTTGAAATCACGATTTTGGATATTCATAATGGATTATTGATCGTATTGGAGATGTTTTGTTGGTTTGAAACACTTCTTGAGGATTTGATGTTGGTATTTTTGAAGTTTGGTTATAAACAATCGAAGTTGGCCACAAAGTGTTCGATATAATGCCCCAATGAACTTGGTTTATTCGTATCGACGTTTCGAGTTCGTTATATTCGTGTTTGATTCGTGTATTGAACGGATTGTTGGTAATTGTATTTACTCAAGGTTGTTCGAGCGACCGATATCTCAATTAGGACGTTGTTCGTGGAAGGATAATTATCACCGGTGTTGTGTAAGTTAATTCTTACTCGGTTAAAAGGATATTCATTCCTTTTGTTGTTGATCATTCATAATCATAAGTCATTCATCATTGTATTAATCATATTGAGACTTGTAATTGTTGAACAATCACTTCATTAACGGGAACGGCGGTTCCAATCATTCCATTGAAACTATCAATCACTTCATTATTACTCTCATCTCGGTGAGTCATTCTTGACTTTGTCAGATTATTATTTATTCATTGATATTCATTACGGTCATTCTCGTTCATATGACCTTCTGCGTTCATATTGCGTGGCCGGGTGCGGATGTGTGGAATTTTTAGTCAGGCACATGATGGCCATGTATTGGGAGTGATACATTAAACTGTGCACACGGTAACGATTACCTCCATGAGACTAATTAGGTACAAGGACGGGTGGGTCCGGTCATCCGTCTTGTACACTTGCACAGAACACTACGGGCGTACTATGATGCTCCTCTTCAGCGTAATTCATAACTAAGGATATTTCATAACTTCAGTTAAATCATGTTTGTGTATTTTCAACCCTTGAGGATTGTTGTTCTGTGTAACTGACCCCGGCTGGGGATTTTGTTTTTCAGGTCATGGCAAGGCAAAAGCACGGGAATAGCATGTTGATGTCGAGGAGTCCCAGTGATACTAGTAGGGGGCCCCGATCTTTCAGTTATTCATGTTATTGTCCTTTATTTTCCGCTGCAGACTTTCATTTGGATACTCCGTTTCATTCAGTGTTGTGTATTTTATCTTCATATAAAATACACTAGTATTCGGTATTGTCCTGGTGTGTTGTAACTAAACTCCTCATCGGAGTAATTATTGTTGTAATGTGGTTCGGTACTACATTTATCCTGTGTAATTCATTCATTTTCATTTGCCTGGTGGGTCCCAGTTGGGGATCTACGGCACTGTAATATCCGCCTAGTTTGGGGTGTTACATTGCCATTGTTTCGGGACAATTGATTTGCAGATATCGTGTGATATCAGTTTCTATCAGTATTGGGATCCAATTGTGCGACCCAGCCATCAGAATTGAACTTGGCCAGATTATTCTATACTGGAGATATGTTTATGTTTGGAAATCTTGGTAGTGTTTCGGATACAGTACAGGTGATTACATTTGAATTCATTCATTACTTAAGGACACGAGGCGTGGGATATGGTAAGAATTGATTGTTATGGTTGTGATAGGTTGGTAAGGTTACTTCGGTAAAATACATGGGGAATGTTCTTACTCTATAGATTACATTGATATGTAATTGCTTTTGTGATGTGATCGTTATCATTGTTGAGTTTATGGCTGACCCCGTCGTGGGCTTTATCTTTTAGGTACTCGGAGTTCGAGCTAGTAGCGGTCGTGAAGGGATGAACTTTCCGGTGATACTGGCTATGGCGTGATTGTTCGGATTATGCATTCTTTTCTGGCTTTCTAATTCCGCTGCAAATGTAATTAATTGTGTTTTTATCCGCTGCGTGTGTATATTTAAAATGGCTTTCAGTATTCTTTGAACTGTGTTTTTATCCGCTGTGTGTGTGTGTACTTTCAAAGGGCTTTTTGACATTTTTAAACGTTTGCGAAAATGATTTTAGCCTTGTGGGTTCCAATATGGGGCCCACGGCGCTATAATATTCCCGGTCGATTTTGGGGGTGTTACATTTCCGTTTTGGGAAAAAGGAGAAGCTTAGCCCGAGGTATATTGGACCTTTCGAGATATTAGAGAGAGTTGGCGAGTTAGCGTACCGTTTGGCATTACCTCTGTCGTTGAGTCATGTGCATAGTGTGTTTCACGTCTCCCAGTTGAGAAAGTATGTTCCGGACCCGTCCCATGTTATTGATTTCGGGGACGTGCAGATCGAGAAGGACGTCACGTTCGAGGAGAGGCCCGTTAAAATTTTGGAGCGTCGAGACAAACAATTAAGGCACAAAACCATTCATTTGGTTAAGGTGCAATGGTCGAGGCACGGAGTAGAAGAGGCAACGTTGGCGTTGGAGGAGGATATGCGTTCGAGGCACCCCGAGCTTTTTGATTCTTAAGTTTCGGGACGAAACTTCTTTTTAGAGGGGGAGAATCTAATATCAGTACTTTTCCATTTTTAGCAGTTTCCATTTTTGGTGTATGTCTATTTTTATCGACTCGCTTGTAACCATTTCGACATTTTGAATCTATTCTATTCTTGGAGTTTTTCCATTTGGACGGATTTCGGAGGTGTTTTTACGAAATTTCGTTCTATGTTATGTTTTGCCGTATGAACGTTCTATTCTCATGAAACTTGTTCGTTTTCGTTGTTTCTTGGTTTGCATGAGTTCGTATGGTTGAGTTGTTCGTGTTGGGACCTTCGGTTTGTCAATCGGACGTCGTATCGTGATTTTCGGACACTTGGGCCATTTTTGTAATTTCTTATAAGTTAGGGAATTTCATCTTCGTTGTCGTATTTCGGATTCCCGGGTAGCCGGAATTGTATTTTCTTGTAGCGCTTAGATTCATCATCGTGAATACTTCGTAATCATATTTTTGGTTCGATAGCAGGTCCGGGTTTTGGAGTCGTCTAAGCAGTTTGGACAAAGAATGCCTGCATCCGCCCAAGAGGTGTTACGCCGTAACACCCCGCCATCGGCCGTAATATGGCCATTGTTACGGCCGTAATGCATCAGTTGTTACGGCTGTAACATCCCGCTGTTTTAAGAACAGCGGGCAGAGGTCAGAAACCTCACTTTTACGTCTTCCTTTCGTTTTCTTCGTCGGGCGACACCAGAGAACGATTTTCATCAAGTCCAATCCGTGAATTCTTCGTACTTCATCACCTTGAGATCGTAGGAGCATATTATCATCAACATAATCATCTTCCATCGTCCGAATCCGAGGTAATTTCGTCTAGAACCCTAACTTGTCAATTTTGGGGGGTTTTCCGGGTTTTGATTATTAAACTCGAATTGTTCAAGTATGTTGTGATATTCCTTACCGATTGTTGTCAGTGGGTGATTCCCAATCTGATTTTGTCGAGTTTAATCCGTGAATTGTTTATTCGGGGAGGTTTTGCGTAAACCCTCGCCCGTATCAATTGATCGTATTTTGGCATCTCTTGTAATCGGAGTTATGGGCATATTCCATTCGATTATTGTTATCGTATAGGACTGAGTTATGTTAATCCTTCGTTTAGGATCGGCCGTTTTCCCTCTGGATCATTCGTAGTCGTTGTTCTTTCTCGTTTCGTCAAGGATTGTACTTGCACTAGCAGTTCTCACTAACCCCTTAAATAGGGAAAATACTTTTGTATTTCAGGTACAAGTCAAGGAAGCAAGCGAGCATGCGAGCCGTACGAGGATGATGGGCAAACATGATTCTGTTCAGTGATTGTCTGTTGGTGTCTTGTTTTTGGAATTTATTTACTATGTCATTGATTTAAGTACTCGAGTACTTCTTTCTTTAATTTATGATGTTGTGTACCCATTTTGGGATTGGATTTGATGTCGAATTGTATTGTTGAATTTCAACCTTTGGTGTTGAATGTCGTGGATTGTGAAATTTTCGTTTTGTTGATGACGTATGTCTTTGTCGAATGTCGTTTTGGTACATTAGCCTGGTGGATTCTACAGTGTGAGGTCCGCGGCGCTGTAATATGCCCTGATCATCTTGGGGGTGTTACAAAAGAAAAATAACGAAATCGAACGAGTTTTACGAGAATCGAACGTACACGCGATAAAACATAGTTCAGGACAAAAGTACGTAAAAACATCACCGAAACTCGTCCAAATGGAAAAACTCAAAGAACAAACTAGATTGAATCCCAAAACAGTGACAAGCGAGTCGTCCGAAATGAACATACACCAAAAATAGAAATTACCAAAAATAGAAAGTACGGATATTACAGTATATCCATATCTTCGTTTCGTTCGACCCGATTGGTGATTTTAGTGTTCTTGAGGAACCAACATCTAACATTCGATTAAATGTTCATGTGAGTTTTCCTTCGTATGTTTGGGGCGATTTACATTGTTATTGGTCTTGTCCTCGTTGTGATCATGCTTTCATTGTGTCTTGCGGAAGTTGTAGGTGTTCGAGGTTTTTCGGTCGAGCCACGTTCGTCGGAGTTTTCGGTATCGTTTATCGAGGCAAGTATCTTGCCCAAACATTTCACCTTTCATAGATGTAATGATTGATAATAGACTATGTGTGTTTACTTAGAGTATTCATAATGAAATTTCATGAGGATTGATACAATCCCATTAACGGATTTCTTTCAAAACGCCCGAGTGCTTTGCAATAAATGAGTTCTACGGATATGTGTATTTTGGTTGGGAATTGGAATATTTTGCATTCTTGCTAAGTGATTATAAAAGCTCTTTTCCCTTGTTAAGGGTTGTATGCTCGAATGTGTATTCATTTGATGAGTGCGCATATGTTGTGTTGTATTGCTTGTCGACTCCCTTGTGATGAGGTGATACTATTCGGTGTTGTTGGGGATTATATCTCCTCGTGGTTGTGATCATATACATATATTCACTCTGGGATGGACTGACGAGTCCTCAGAGGGTTCTGTTGCCTTTGGTGCGGTTCCACGAATATATTTTGGGTTAACCACCCTGGGAGAGTCCGAAGGGGCCTCAGAGGGTTCCGTTGCCTCTGGTGCGGTTCCATGGTTAATCACGCATATAATGGAATGTGACGTACAATGAGACTTTGTTACTCCGGAATACTAGTCTTGAATTCGATTGATTATATATATTCACTCTAGGATGGACTGACGAGTCCTCAGAGGGTTCCGTTGTCTTTGGTGCGGTTCCACGAATATTTTGGGTTGTGATTATATATATATATATATATATTCACTCTGGGATGGACTGACGAGTCCTCAGAGGGTTCCATTGCCTTTGGTGCGGTTCCACGAATATTTTGGTTAGTCACGCATGAAATTGACATGGAATGATATGAGATTTAGTTATTTTCGGAATACTGATCTTGAATTGTACGATTACATTTATTCACCATCGATTACATGTGACCCTCAGTTATTTACCATTGTTTAGTCCAGATTATTCTACCCTTGGAATATGTTGTGTATGGCTCGTATTTGCACTTTATACTTGCACTAGCAAAATAATGGAATTTTGCTAACCCCCGAGTAATAGGGGGATGGATGTGTGTATTGCATTCAGGTACGTGCAAGTTCCTGAGGATCATGACATGGGATCGGTATGAAAGATGATGTAAGGAAAATGATACTAATCACATGAGGGCCAGTATTGATATTTGTTGGTCGAATGGAATTATTCTTTCCGCTGTAATGTTCTCCCGTCGTATGAGAGTGTTGTTGTATTTTGACCCCTGTGCGGGTATGAGTTTTGTAATAGGAGATGTACACGAAGTTTAAGTTGTATGTAATCGATGAAAGACGGTCTACTGAGTTAGTATTTAGCCATGCTTACATGCGATGTGATGTCTTCATTTGGTATCTATCCTTGTAGATCCTTTAAAAAAAAAGGATCTGCGGCGCTGTAATATTCCCGAATGGGTTGGGGGTGTTACAGACCCCCTTTCGCCTTACCTGTTTATTATTTGCTCTGAGTTGTTTTCGTGTTTTCTACAGGATCTCCAAGGCTGTAAAAAGATTAAAGGGATCAAAATTGATCGAACAGTCTCGACCATCACCCACCTGTTCTTCGCGGATGACACACTTCTAGTGGGTCAAGCCACGACCGAAGAAGCACAACATTTCAAGTTGGCTATCAACCTCTTCGAAATTGTTTCTGGACAGCGGGTCAACCTCGACAAATCCGGTATCGTCTTTAGCCCGAATACAAGCACTGACCTAGGGGATTCTATTCATAAATCCTTGGTATCCCTCGGGTTACAGCACACGGGAAATACCGTGGGCTCCCCACAATTATCGGGTTTAAGAAGAAGGATATTTTCAGTGAACTCAAAGACAAGGTGTGGAAAAGAATCTCAGGATGGAAAGAAAAACTTCTATCAAAGGCGGGAAAGGAGATTCTCATCAAATCGATAGTGCAGGCTATCCCATCCTATGCCATGACGTGGGTTGGAGATTGATCTAGCCCTCCTTGCAAAACAGGGTTGGAGATTGATTGTGTCGCCACACTCGACTATAGCCAGAATCCTCAAAGCGAGATATCATCCGAGTTCCACGTTTCTTGAAGCTCATATTGGTCATCGCCCATCTTGGTCTTGGAGAAGCATCATGGCAGCCCGACCCATTCTCTTAGCAGGCTGCAGACACTCCATCAACTCTTCTAGCACAAAGATTTTCGACGACTTCTGGCTTCCATCGACTCCTCTCCGAAAGGTAAATCAAATCTCTCCTTCTCTCCCTGTGGGGAAACTATTCGGAATACATAGACGATTACACAACAGAGTAGAAAACAAATTACAAATAAATTCCGGAAATGAACGAATTACACAGCAAACTTGGGGACAACAAATTACACGAAATAAAAACGGGAAAAACTAATTAACCCGAAAAACAGATTAACACAAAGAACAGATAGAAAAAAGGTGCCAGAAAACCAAACCGGAAAAGGATCACAAAGATCCGAATCAACAAAAGGTAGATGGTGGTGTGAGACGACCGGAACTTGGCCTCGGCTCAGTCCTCCACTATCCAGTACCCGCGTCCAAGGCTCCGTGCGTATCCGCGGCCAGCAACCCAGACGAATAAATCCAAAAAACCATCCCGGCTGGTTTCAAGTAATCCCGAAACCCCCCCCAAATCGCCTCAAGCAACTTTTCACTCAGAAAGGATTTTTCACTCAGAAAAAATTTTCACCAAGAAAACACAAATCGATTTTTTCCTCACTTAGAAAATTAGGTTTTTATTTTTCGTGTATTTTTCATGCCCAGATCGCCGGCCTTAAATAGGCAAAACGCCAACCGGGAGAGGCCACGGATTTTCGGAGGATCGAATCCAATCATATCACTGATTGATATGGGTTTCGATTCCCTTCCAAATCGGGACCGCGAAGCCGAGCAGAAAGAGGTAAGAAAATCCATGGCAGTCGGCGGAGAGAAGAGGGGTGAGAGAAAAAAACCGAGAGAAGTGAGGCTAGGGTTACGGGGGGGAATAAATATAAGGGACCAACGGTAGGGATAGGTCAACCCTCAACCAACGGGTGAGATCAAAGGAGCCGGGGGGAATGGTTTTAAAACATCTGGGCCGGGCTGCAAAAATACCGGCCCATAATAAAAATAATCATTTGGGCCAAATTTTTAACAAATCTCCACCCGGACCAAATGAGCCATCGGGGTACTCTCTTGATAGGGAGGTCATCATCGCCGAATGTCACACCACCTGCACACCACACAAAGTTAGTACAAGTATAAAGACATTAAACAATCACTAAGAAAGAAAAAACTAGGAATCACAGAGAAAACTAGAAAAGCTATCACAAAGATAGCGAGAAGAAAGACTGGAGAGTCTTCAGTTGAAGGAGTCGATATTTAGTATCGACTTGCAAGATCTGACTTTCTCGACTTAGGCACTTCGTGCCCATATCTCCAGGGTTAGACTGGGACGGATTTTCTTCAAATCAATTATGCCCTTTTCGACTATATCACGGATGAAATGTCGCCCGACATCAATATGCTTTGTACGATCATGGAAAGCGAATTTACGCACAAGTGTATGCTAGATTGGTCGGAAAAGACCACAACATTGTCACGAAGAACACCAATTTCATTAAGTAAACCTTTCAACCAAATAGCCTCTTTAAAGGCTTGATGAGTGGCAATATATTCACTTGGTGGTAGACAAAGTAACTATATGCTGAAGTTGAGATTTCCAAGAAATGCATGAGCCACACAAGGTAAACACATATGAAGTTGTGGACTTACATTCATCCCGATCATTGGCATAATTAGAATCAACATAACCTTTAAGGTTAACCCCATCATTAGATTTAGAAAACACAAGTCCATCAGAAACAGAATTTTTTAAGTACCGAAGTAACCACTTAAGAGCCTCCCAATGAGGCTTCCCAGGATTGGCCATATACCTACTTAAACAGCTCACAGCATAAGCGATATCTGGTCTGGTACTGACCATAAGGTACATGACAGATCCAATAGCATTAGCATATGGGATAGATCTCATTTCTTGAATTTCAGATTCCGTTTTTGGTGACTGAGTTTTGGATAATAAGAAATGAGAAGCCAGTGGCACACCAACAGATTTTGCATCAGTCATAGAAAATTTTTCCAGAATTTTACCAATGTAAGAGGACTGATTTAGAAATAAAGTGCCTTTCGATCTATCCCGAACGATATTCATGCCTAAAATCCTTTTAGCATCCCCCAAGTATTTCATGTCAAATTGTTCACCTAAGCGATTTTGGACATGATTAATAGATTTAATGCATGAACTTATCAAGAGCATATCATCTACATAAATAAGTAGAAACATAGGAACATCACAATCAATCTTGAAATAAAGGCATGGATCATATGAACTTCGGCAGAATTTCAAGGACAGCATGCAATCATTAAATTTCTTGTTCCATTCTCTAGGGGACTGCTTGTGCCATATAAGGTTTTATTCAAAGAAGCACACATAATCCGGATGGTTAGCATCTATAAAACCTTCGGTTGTTTCATGTAGATGGTTTCTTTTAATTCACCATGCAAAATGCCGCTTTTAACATCTAATTGTTTCATCTCCCAATTATGATGTGCAACTAATGCAAGCATGATGCGAACAAAGGGTGAATTTAACTACGGTACAAAAATTTCGGTATAGTCAATACCTTCACCGAGTGAAACCTTTAGCTACTAACCTTGCTTTGAATCTGATGTCATCCTCGTCCTTTTTGACTTTAAATAACCACTTACAATCAATCAAAGAACAGTTCTTAGGTTTTGGAACAAGTTTCCAAGTATTATTAGCATGCAAGGGTGTCATTTCTTCATTCATTGCACTTAACCATTCATTTGATTTATCAGACAACAGAGCGTCATTGTAAGATTTAGGTTCATTTCCATCAAGCATATCAAACACATTGAAAGCAAGAGAAGCCATGTGGAAATCATCTAAATGTATAGGTCTTCTAACATTTCTTCTAGACCTATCCCTAGTTAGTTGATAATCAGACAAATCAGGAACAGATTCAGATTCGTCTCCATTTTCAGATTGATTATCAGGTTGATCATTAGAGATTTCAGGATTTTCCATATTATCAGATTCAGCAGGTAACTCATTATCACTAAGATGCTCCACCCTAATCTGAACAGGGTGGGGAGTATTTTCAGCAGCTAACACAGGAGCAGGTAATGGATTATTAAGACAAGGAAATTCAGTTTCATTAAACACCACATCCCTACTAGTGATCACTTTCAACCCGGGTTCAGATCTGACCCATAATCGATAACCCTTAATACCATCAGGATATCCAAGAAAAACACATCTCAAGGACCTAGGCTCAAGTTTATCAACATTTTGATGCACATAAGCAGCACAACCAAACACACGAATGTTTGAAAAATCAACAGCATGACCCGACCACACAGACTCGGGATAATTACCATTCAAAGGTATAGAAGGTGATCTATTTATAAGATAGGCAGAATTTAAAAGAGCCTCACCCCAAAAACTTTTGGACAGTCCAGAAGTGGCGAGCATAGCCCTAACCTTTTCAAGGAGGGTTCAGTTCATCCGCTCAGCCACCCCGTTCTGTTGAGGGGTGTATGGAACTGTCTTATGCCTAAGGATGCCATTTTCTAACACATAGTATCAAATCGAGTATTGCAAAATTCAAGACCGTTGTGGGTCCTTATCTTTTAATCCGTTTCCGGTTTGATTTTCCACTAAAGTTTTCCAAGTTTGAAATTTTTCGAACACATCGATTTGAGTAGAAAACGAAAACTTTCCTTGAATAATCATCAATGATGGACAAGAAGTAACGGTTTCTCCCATGAGTCGGGATACTGGCAGGACCCCAAACATCAGCATGAACATAATCAAGCACATTGGAACTCTTACCAGATTTTTCAAAAACAGGATCAGAGGAATTGGGAGGTTTCGAAATCGGGTTTTATGTTGTTTGCCATACATGCAAGAGTCACAGAAAGACAACTTAGAGATTTTATCTTTTCCAAAACACTTTTGTTTATGCAAGATATCTAATCCCTTTATGCTCATGTGTCCTAACCTATTATGCCATAATTCGGTTTTATCCGCACAAACCAGGTTGGAACATGCAGCAATTTGATTTGGCAAATATATAAATTAAATTTCGGATTCCTTTAAACAACACTAAGGAACCTCTGCAGATTTTCATATAACCATTTCCCCATGAACCCCTAAGACCCTCATCTTCCAAAGTAGTACAAGATATCAAATTGTTAGATAAATCGGGAATATGTCCGACATTTTAAAGTAAATTGAGTACCATCAAAGAAATTTCAAACAAACATTCCTAACCCCTACCACAACCCGTTTTATTTTATCGTGCATATACACATACCGATCACCAAGATTAGTATAACTCGTAAAATCTTGTTTATAAGGTGTCATATGGTGAGTGCATCCAATCCAAAGAACCATTCATTTTCACTTAGACTGAAAGCACATAATTCACAGAAAGATGCAAATTATCAATAACTGTAAAGACATCCCCAGCAGTAAAGTTAGCCTGATCATTTGGCAAATTCTTTTTAGGCTTGGTGCATTCTTGTATATAATGACCAGATTCACCACAGTTATAGCATTTGCGGTTTTTAGGCCGGTACTTAGATTTATCCTTCCATTGCCCCTTTTTCTTATTAGATTTTTCAAAATCAGTTTTGACAAACGGTTTCTTTTTAAGGTGTGGTTTAGACCTTACAAAATTGACATCAGAAACCGGTTTAGGGACCTTATTAACTTTCAAGTCTAATTCCTTACTCTTCAAGCCACTTATAACAGTATCTAAGGTCACAGAATCCCTACCATACTTAATGGCAGATTTCACATCATTATAAGCATCTGGGATAGCATTCAAGAGCACAATAGGGGAATAATCATCAATATTTTTATCACCATTTTGTTTTATATCTTGTACTAACTTTGTAAAGGTATCAAGATTGCCATCAATATCTTTATTCAAATCCAGCTTGTAACGGAAAAACTTTTCGAGGAGGAATAATTTATTTGGCAAAGATTTTTCAAGAACGTTTCCTCAAGTTTATCCCAAAGATGTTTTGCATTATCGATTCGCTATTCGTCTAATCACAGAATCAGACAGGTTCAAGATTATAGAAGAATGAGCAAACTCAATTAATTCCTCTCGTTTTCGAAGACACATCGGATGGGAAAGTACCTTCAATAGCTTTAAAACATTTTTGTTGACAAGTATAGATTTCATTTTTGTTGCCAAATTCTAAAATCTCCTTTACCACAAAAGGTGCCATTGTAAATGAAGTTAGAGAACCCATTTTAGTATTTTTAAAAATCACACAAGATTTTAAAATACCAAAGACAAGGTACTAATAAAACCGAAAAGCAGAGGTGACAGATAAATATCACGAAGATACCACAACGAACGAAATCACACGGATTTTGGAGTCGAATACCAATCTGTATAACACAAAGCTATAAAAAAATCACACCGATTTTTTTAAAAATGATACGAGCCGAATCGTATCCTGGAGCCCCACAAGATCCGAGGAACACTTACGGTCCGTGCAAGGGGTTTGGTATGCTCAAGATAGCGATATCAACAGTCTCAACACAAGGGCGGACAAAATAAGACCAAGCAATCACAAATACCAAGACAAAGTGGCGAAAATAAAAATAACGAGAAGCCGCACACCAAAATACCGAAATTTAAGGGAGAGTATGGAATGTAATACCTGAGCGGATCCCTCGGCCGGAACCCGTATGCCCTTCCGAATAGAAACCCCTTTTAAAGGGCTCCGATACCACTGTGGGGAAACTATTCGGAATACATAGACGATTACACAACAGAGTAGTAAACAAATTACAAATAAATTCCGGAAATGAACGAATTACACAGCAAACTTGGGGACAACAAATTACACGAAATAAAAACGGGAAAAACTAATTAACCCGAAAAACAGATTAACACAAAGAACAGGTAGAAAAAAGGTGCCAGAAAACCAAACCGAAAAAGGATCACAAAGATCCGAATCAACAAAAGGTAGATGGTGGTGTGAGACGACCGGAACTTGGCCTCGGCTCAGTCCTCCACTATCCAGTACCCGCGTCCAAGGCTCCGTGTGTATCCGCGGCCAGCAACCCAGACGAACAAATCCAAAAAACCACCCCGGCTGGTTTCAAGTATTCCCGAAACCCCCCCCAAATCGCCTTAAGCAACTTTTGACTCAGAAAGGATTTTCACTCAGAAAAAATTTTCACCAAGAAAACACAAATCGATTTTTTCCTCACTTAGAAAATTAGGTTTTTATTTTTCGTGTATTTTTCATGCCCAGATCGCCGGCCTTAAATAGGCAAAACGC
Source organism: Orobanche coerulescens (assembly GCA_033398695.1). Classification (NCBI taxonomy): domain Eukaryota; kingdom Viridiplantae; phylum Streptophyta; class Magnoliopsida; order Lamiales; family Orobanchaceae; genus Orobanche; species Orobanche coerulescens. The sequence continues at coordinate 105,476,614 of CM065805.1, read as the reverse complement.
CAACCGGGAGAGGCCACGGATTTTCGGAGGATCGAATCCAATCATATCACTGATTGATATGGGTTTCGATCCCCTTCCAAATCGGGACCGCGAAGCCGAGCAGAAAGAGGTAAGAAAATCCATGGCAGTCGGCGGAGAGAAGAGGGGTGAGAGAAAAAAACCGAGAGAAGTGAGGCTAGGGTTACGGGGGGAATAAATATAAGGGACCAACGGTAGGGATAGGTCAACCCTCAACCAACGGGTGAGATCAAAGGAGTCGGGGGGAATGGTTTTAAAACATCTGGGCCGGGCTGCAAATATACCGACCCATAATAAAAATAATCATTTGGGCCAAATTTTTAACACTCCCTGATAACGCCTCTGTTGCAGGCCTCATTGACCATAAAAATGGCTGTTAGAAATATGACCTGATCACACAAAATTTCGACCCGAACGACGCCGACGCCATCCTCTCTCTTCCAATCCGAAACTCATCTGCTCCAGACAAGTGGACATGGAACTTTTCTAATTCAGGGGCCTTCACGGTTAATCAGCATACCATGCCCTCAGAACTATGCATCAGACGACTGCTTCTCCATCGACTCATGTTAACCGGACCTGGACTAGCCTGTGGAAGCTCAAAATTCCTCCAAAAATCCTCCACTTCCTTTGGAGGTGCTGCATGACTCTTTACCGTTCCCGGACAACCTTTCTAGAAGGGAAATCCCAACTGACCCAACCTGCCACCTCTGTCATGCGCCGGATGGCTCTCCAGCTCACTTTTTCTTCCGCTGCTTGTTTGCGATCGACATTTGGTTGAGGGCAGGCATTTTGGATATTGTTCTCTCAAAAGAGCAGCAGACTTGTGGAGGTTGGTTTCAAGAGCTCCTGCTAATTGGAGACTCGAGGATTATTGATTACTTCGGTGTGATTTGCTATTTCATGTGGTTCACAAGAAACCGAACGATTTTTGACGGAGATTCCCCATACCACAGCTCCATTATCGCTGCTGCATCTAAGCTTCTTGTTGACTTCTAAAACGCTAACGCGTGGCCGGAACGAGCCTCTTCGGCTCTCAACAGATCACCTTGGGTTAACCCGCCTCCTCACAACTTCAAAATCTTTTTCGACGGGGCGGTTTCACTTAGAAATAGTTGTGCAGGATGTGGGATTTTCATCGTAGACAAGGAAGGATCCTTCATCTTCGGGCGGGCAAGGAAATTCCCCGATATTCTTCCCCGGAACTTTCCGAGCTCCTCGCTCTTAAGGAATCTCTTCTTGTTATCCAGCAGCTTCAGCTCAAGAATTCTGTTATCATGGGGGACGCAGAAAAGATCATTCTTACTGTCCTAGGAGGAAGTAAAGACTCTTCTTCGTCTCACCCTGGGCATTTTCTGGACGAGTAGGTCTAATAATACTACAACTCATGAGATTGCATTTCATGCAAAAAATTGTTCGGATGTTGTAACCTCATGGGCTTCACCCCCGACTTCTTATTGTCCATCAGTGCTGGCTAATTCCAACTTTTTAATGAAATTTCCCTTTCACAAAAAAAAAAAAAGAATGGTGAAAGAAAGTTTTGGCATACACCATGGTTCATGTAATCCCGATTTTGGGCACCGACCTGGCTTTTAGAGCACCTCCAGCCCTCGAGTCCCATTTCCCACTTTTACTGGGTCCCCGTGCAATCCACCTCACTGTAAAGTGAGGTCAAAAAAAAATGGTCAAACTCATCCAATGCATAAACCCATTTGCCACATTTTGTAGGACCTATTTTATTCTTATTATATTATATTTGTAGTAAAATAATATTTTACAATTCAATTTTAGTTTAATTTAACGTTACCTATAAACTGAAAAAGTAGTACATCGCTGCAAAGTGAGATGAAATACAGCAATAAAATAATAATTAAAAAAAAAGAATTGAAGTGGGACGAGCCCACGGTAGTGGGACTGCCCACTTTCTTCTTCTTCCATACAATGCTAACACAGTCCCATTTGCATGCTCAAAGTCCTCTTCACGTGGCCCTAGGCGGGAAATGACCCCCAAAAAAATATAAAAAATATAAGCCTAGTTGAACTTTCTACACCAAAAAATGTCATATCTAAATTATAATAATATTTATTAATAAATAAATAGCATATAATAGAATATAATAATCATATAAAAGTTAGAAATATTAAAGTAGGAAATAAATCATATGAAAACTAATTACCTTGTGAAATCTAGAAATTTTTGTAGGCCATTGATATTAGTGATATAACAGCTGTAGATGAGTAGAATTATATGCATTTATGTATTTTTTATTACATTATTTGTTGCATATACTAGCGACTTGATACAACAAATAATAACAAATATGCAATGAAATTACTTAATAATGCAATTGATTTCTAGATTTCACATTAAGGGTGTTCCCACCATAGTCAATTCCTATTAAAGTATATCTAATTAATGCTCCGAATAATCCTTAAATTATTTCCAACTATCCCTAACGCTTAGTTCCTGAGTTTAACTTAAGGATAAAAAAGAAGGGAAATGGAGGGAAATAAGAAGAAAGAAAAAATATTTGGTGTTCCCGAGTTTTTTAATGAAAAGAAACGGAAAGAAATGGAAGGAAAACTTTCCCTCCTAACTTTCCTTCCGATTTGGAAGGATTTGGAGAGAAAAAACAAAATGGTTAATTTTCCTTCCACTTCCTTCAAACTCCAGAACACAAAATACAATTTTCTTTCACTTTTATTTCTTTCTTTTCTCTCCTAACTCTCTTTTCCCTTTTTTTTCCTTTCATTTATTAAAACTCTTTCCCTTTTTTTTCTTTCGTTTCAGGTTTGGAACACTGCCCAGCCACGATTTTTTTTGGGAACAGGGTATACACGACCCGAAGTGGCACATTGGCACCCTCATTTCAGGCTCGGCGCAGACAATATCCCTCTTTCCCCACGCTTAACCCATTTACCCTCTCCATCACCAAACCCTAACTCCCTAAGTCGATCTTTATTTTATTTTTTTCAAAACCTCTCTGAGTTTCCCAGATTTCGCAATCTTTAATATTTGCCTTTAAATAATCGCGTTGGTGGCTGAGAAGGCCAGCATGGATTCGCAGGCGAACAATCTCTACGAGACGGCGTCCCAGCCGGACACCGGGAACGACGCCTTTACGTTTCTGGAATTCAACACTCAGGGCGAGGAGGACTTCGATTACCCTGAATTCCAAGAGCTCTCGCAGCCCATTCGATCATCTACCTCCATCTGGCCCACACCCTCCGATTCTATTTCCGCCACCGAGGTTCCTCCCTCCTCCGAAGCCTCCCAGTCCAATACTAAACCCCGTGATCGCGGCAGTGGTTGTGCAATTAATAAGACTAGTGGCAATAATAATAGTAACAATAACAGCAAGGAGACGGGTGTGGTTGAGGCATTGGCGGCGGGGATGAGCGGCCTGAACTTTGAAGAAACTGGCGGCGATGATGAGGTATTTGAGTATGGGAAGGGAGACTTCACTGAGCATGCTTGCAGGTATTGCGGGGTCACTAACCCAGCATGTGTTGTGAGGTGCAATGTGCCATCTTGTAGGAAATGGTTCTGTAATTCGCGAGGGAATACTTCTGGTTCTCATATTGTTAATCATCTGGTGAGTATTTTGGAGGCCAAAATGCATATATGTGTATATAGGTGCTCCAAATTACTGATTTTACTATGTCTTGTTTCCCATTGAGGGATATAGGGAACTACACAGGGGACGTTCCTGGTTGAACTCTTTAACTGGATGACTGTTACTTGAAAAGTTATTCAGATTATTAAAAGGATTGAAATAGAGAGATTTTTTTCATGTGCTGTTTGACAACTGAAGTGGATCAAACATTGCTGCTTTTCCTCCTTTATTTACCAGTGAATTGAATAAAAAGAATGTTAACGTGAATCCTGAGTTGCTAAAGTTAGTCCATTGGTTACATGATACATCTTTCTCTAAAATTCCTTTTGGTCGACAATATGTTTGAGGATGGAAATTGTTATGGGAATTGGTTACACTTTGAGAATTGAATTCCATCTGAATGATGGCGTACATAAGGGATTCTAGGTTTCCATGTGTGGTTTACATTGAATTACTTGTGTTGGCCTTAGATCAATGTTGTTGTTCACATTTGTGCACTTGGCCTGTGGAAGCAAAGGTTTATTTTCCGAATGTAGCTAGGTCCTATATAAGGGGTCGAATTGTTTTTTTCTTTACAATTTGCGTGGTTTGAAGATCGTTCTGAGGCACTTGATCCATATATTTCAATGTGGACTATCTAGCTACATCAGATTATATAATGACCATCTCTTTGTTTGTTATTGTGTTTATTTTTTGTACAGTATATGGATGATTTCCAACTTGGTCTCTCCAGAAAAGGCTTTGGACTATTTTTATAGATATCTGCACTCTGTGGTCATTTTGATTTGATTTACTTTGATTCTCTCTTAGGTGAGAGCAAAGCACAAGGAAGTTTGTCTTCACAAAGACAGTCCTTTGGGAGAAACAATTCTCGAGTGTTATAACTGTGGTTGTCGAAATGTATTCCTTCTCGGGTTTATATCTGCAAAGACAGAAAGTGTTGTTGTTCTCCTATGTAGGGAACCCTGTCTGAGTGTTAATGCATTAAAGGACATGAATTGGGACCTGAGTCAGTGGTGCCCGCTAATTGATGATAGATGCTTCTTGCAGTGGTTACTGAAGGTTGGGTGTGCTTACATCACTTGTGCTATCATAGACTTCATATTCCTGTAGTGGAATTCTTAATTTGTTGCAAAAGCAGGTTCCATCTGAACAAGAACAGTTAAGGGCTCGACAAATTACTGCCCAGCAGATAAATAAAATAGAAGAGCTTTGGAAAACAAATCCTGATGCAACTTTGGAAGATCTTGAGAAGCCTGGCGTGGATGACGAGCCCCAACCAGTAGCCTTGAAGTATGAAGATGCTTATCAGGTGCTCTTAGTGAGACAGTTCAGGCTTAGTTAATGGGATGAAGTAAAGTTATGTGTATTGCGACTGTTTGTATTGTCTATGAAGTGACATTTTTATTTAATTGCTTTTACTAATTATATTGCCTTTTACATTTCGTATCCAGTATCAAAATGTTTTCGCACCACTCATCAAGCTTGAAGCAGACTATGATAAGGTATGCCTATGCCCTATTGTTCATTATTCGTACTGCAACTGGATTGGAGAATTGGACTGTCAACATTCAGTCTCCACATTTGAACTTACTAAGCTTTAGACATTTGAACTTACTAAGCTTTAGACAAGGACTGGAAAATTGAGTTTTTATTATCTTTACATTTTTCACTGCACAAAATAGTGATGGACTGTTAGCAGAATTGCATCACTAAGTGAGGGTAATCTGGGGATAAGTATATCGTTCTGTGGATTTCATGAGAAGGAAATACGAGCATTTAATTGTTGATATAGCATGTTGTGAAAAATAGTTAATGATGTATTGTCTGTTCAGTTTATTGGAGTGCTCTACATCTGCTGTGCACTTGTTGGAGGTTAGATTAGTCGCACTCTACTAGTTTAATTCACAATGGCTAGGTCTCCGATTCGATGAAGATAGTGAAGCAGCAGAAGGGAACGAAGTTTTTTGTCAATTTCCTTTTATTAAGTTTTGATGCATTTAAACTGTTAAAAATCTAAACGTAGTTAATTGTCATGAACAATAGAAACAAGCAAAGGCATTTCACCAATTGAATACCATACATCTGCTCCGTGTTTTCTTTTGAAACTAAAAAACAGATGACAGAGTTATATTTGTTGTTGTCCTAATCAAAATATAAAAATCCCCGTTGAACCTAAAAACATGCCCCGAAAGGTTTATAATTGTAATCGTTGTTTGGCAGATGATGAAAGAGTCTCAAAGCAAAGACAATATCACGATTCGATGGGATGTTGGTCTTAACAAGAAGCGCATTGCTTATTTCGTGTTTCCTAAGGTAACATGTCATGTTAATTGTTAAATATAGTTCGTTATTAATTTCTTCAATAAGAACGCATGTTCCCTGTAGGAAGATAATGAGTTACGCCTTGTACCCGGCGATGAGTTGCGGCTCCGATATTCAGGTGATGCGGCACATCCTTCGTATCAGTCTGTTGGCCATGTGGTGAGGCATCTCACTTCAAAATCTTTTACTTTTCCAATCTTTCTTCAAGCTTTTGCATTAGCCTGCTGGTGGTTTCCATAACCTGCCATATTGAGGCTTAGCACTGGGTTCTGATTTCGTACAGCGACCTGTTTGTTGGTTCATGTTTTTTCATCATTGGAACTTTTCCATTTTACCTTTTAAAATATATTGAGAATGGTTTCTGCTTTCTAGATAAAATTAACTGCACAAGAGGAGGTTGCTCTTGAACTTGGTACAAGTCAGGTATGTTTTATCACCATTGCATTGTTGTTCTCACTACAAAAGGAAAATTGATTCAAACTATTGTAGCAGGGTGTTCCTGTTGACGTGAACCATGGTTTTAGTGTTGATTTTGTTTGGAAGAGCACGAGTTTTGATCGGATGCAGGGGGCCATGAAGACTTTTGCTGTGGATGAAACTAGTGTCAGTGGGTAAGTGCAAAAAATATTCTGTTTTGCTGACTACTTTTACTCTGTTCACGGTTTGTATAATGTTCAGATGAAGAAATTAGTTATCCGTTCATTATGCTTATTCTCAAGTACAAGAGCGGTGGTTGAGAATGTTCTCTCAGGTCCCCTTTCTGATTAGGTCGAGGCTTTACGCCTACTCTGAGCCTTACCATTGGGGAAGCATTTATGTCACCCTCCAAGGACTACACACTGTCTTGTCTCTTCTGCCCCATAGTTGTAAAAGGAGTGCCTCAGGTGCAAGGTGCTTAGATAAAAGGGCACATCGCCTTTTAAGCCCTAAGGCGGGGCGCCTCGGTGCGCTTTTTTGTGCCTCAGTGTGCCAAGGGGCGCCTGAGGTCTTTTTTTTTCATAATACTTCTATAGTTGTCATTGTTACGACACTTTAATTTTGTTAATTATTAAGTATTTTGTGGATTGTTATATTTTATAGTCATTATGTGTTTATAAATTTTATAATTTAGTTTAATTTTTATTTTTCTGGGCCCCACCTATCTCAGGCGCGCGCCTCGCCTTTCGCCTCGCGCCTCAGGCGCTAGGAGCCGTATCGCTTTGGTGCGCCTTTCGCCTTTAACAACTATGATCTGCCCTCTCTAAAATAATGATTCTGAAGTTATGGTGCTATTACAATATTATTATGTATCCATCATGGATTTCAAGTGGTCAACGTGACCTTAGATGTACTCTTTGAATTATTTCGTATATCCTTGATTTTAAAAGATGGTGGTATGATATGAGAGATGAGTTGTCCTGGTTCTTTTTCTAGATCAAATAGGTTGCATTTAATATAAGATAATTACCCGTTTACTATCATAGACTTGTTTGTTTGTCTAAATGCTGCACTTATGCATGCAGGTACATTTATCATCATCTGCTAGGCCATGAAGTTGAGATGCAGATGGTTCGTAATACTTTGCCTCGTCGTTTTGGTGCACCTGGTCTTCCAGAACTTAATGCATCTCAAGTATGGTCCCACTTCTTTATATCATCTATATTTGTAATGCTTTATCAAGTGGGATGCCTATGTCGTATTTTGGATAAATTTCTCATTTTTGTTCGAATCGGTCTGGCTCTGTGCTGCATAATATGTTTCTGGTGTACATTATGAAGTAAATGGGACGGCAACATTGTTTGGCCGGTGATTGATTTCTTTGTTTCGGTTAGAATGTGTGAATCTGAGAAAAGTTTCATTATTTTATGGGTAATGTTAAGTAGTTAGCTCAGTTTCCTGTAGAAGAATAGCAGGAATAGAGTTTGTTAAAGAATTAGTGGAGGATTGCTCAAATGTGGAAATTGAAGAAATGATGTGTTATAGATGCATATTGTGCTGTCTTGTACTGCTTTAGTTTGTTTTTTCTCTTGTCGTGACTTGTCAGTCCTTATAGGTTTTTGCTGTCAAGAGTGTCCTACAAAAGCCTATAAGTCTCATCCAAGGTCCACCTGGAACTGGTAAAACTGTAACATCCGCTGCAATTGTGTATCACATGGCAAAACAAGGCCAGGGGCAGGTTGAGTTACTTTCAAGTTCTACTTTCTGTAGAAGATATTTGTTTGGTTGCCATGCAGATTTTGGTTTCTGTTTGCTTTTATATTGTTTTCCATTCAGGTTTTGGTCTGTGCTCCAAGTAATGTGGCTGTAGATCAGTTAGCTGAAAAGATAAGCGCCACTGGCTTAAAGGTTTGCATATTGCTGAGTCTAAGTGATTGTTTCATCTACACCAATTCAGTTTTGCTATAATATATTGCTTAAATACTTTATTTTCACCTTAAATGGGGAATGATCAACACTTGATCTGTGAAACATGTAACCGTGAAGTGTTGTATGCATCTACAAAGTCTTGCGAGAGTTAAGTATAGGGGAAATATCGGTCTTGATTCCCTGTGAAAAATTCTAGTAAATTTTTTTGCGAGAACTTATACCCAATATGATTGCTACGTCATTCCCACTTGCAATTCAATTATCTAAATAACATCTGTTCATTTTGTCATCATTATGTTCTCACATCACAAAAAAAATTATTCACTTATATTTTCTGATCATTCTTATCAAATGGCGTCATGGCGGTGCAGAAATAGGTAGGACCGCCAATGACGGGTCTGACATGGCAGCTGATATTCATGTGTCTGCTAGGCCCTAGCGCAAACTTTTACAAAGAAAAACAAAACATCTGAGTTCTTGAGTGCCATTGAAGAAGAAAGCCCAACTTAAATGAGGCCCGTAATGTCTAATTCCCCACATCTTGTCCCAGCATAAAAGCCCTAATTGTGTTGCTAAAGTCTGCCAACCAAACAAAGGAACAAAGGAGCTATTTTTACCAGTTACTCGTATCTCCATGGACCCAGCTTTCGGCGATTGCTGGACAACCCAGCTCCGCTTTTCTGTTTTTCTTTGGTGCTCTTGCACTTTTTTTCCTTGCTCATTCCACTTGTGACTCGGCGCTGGCCCACCACTTGCGAGACATCAATATTTTATCAATCTAACCTATTGTTATTGAATGATTTTAGCTTTATGGTGTTTCATATATATGGCAGAGATGCGTATGCTACGATGGATGTGTGGTCATACAAAAAAGGATCGGCTCAGAAATGAGGTGATTAGAGAGAAGGTAAGAGTTGCGTCTATAGAAGACAAGATGATGGAGAATCGATTACGATGGTTTGGTCATGTGAGAAGAAGACCTATTGATGCCCCAGTGTGGAGGCTAGAAAGTTGGGGAACAAGTAATGTTGTGAAAGGTAGAGGAAGACCCACGAAAATTTGGATAAAGATGATTGAAAATGATATGCGGTTTCTTGGAATTGGAGAAAGTATGGCGATGGAGAGGCAAATGTGGCGGGAATGAATACGGATGGTGGATGGAGTCTGATTTTTTTTTTATTCCTATTTTCTTTTATTTCATGTTATCTTTTAATTTATTTTTCAGGATTTTTCATTTTTTTTTAACATTTATTCACTTTTTTGTATTTGCTTTTTTCTCTACTTTTTCCCTCTTTTTTCCTTTTATGTTATTTATATAACGATTATTGACGGTTTCAAAGTTTGATTCATGTTATCCGATCCCAAATCATTTTGGGACTAAGGCTTAGATGTTGTTGTTGTTGTTGTTGGTGGTGGTGTTTCATATATATATATCTGCAGTATTTTAGTGTGTGTGTATAGGTCCTCCATAGGCCCCAAAGCCATCTGACACTTCTCGCTCGTCGTCATTAGTCGCCATTTGCCTTTGACAATATTGTTTCGAATCAGCAGTTGCGTTCTCGATTTTACTAAAAAAATCACATCAACCTTCATCATCATGGTTTCGTCCTACGTTCATCTACACTCCCATTCTCATTTTTTTAAAGCAACTTTTTAATTTGGTTTGTTCACTATTCCCTCTCATCATCATCATCATCATCAGCACCTTTATCCCAACTATGTTGGGTCGGTGGCATGAGGACTATAGTGTCAATTAATGATCAGGATTAGTTGACACTACAAAATCATGCAAAAAGCGATGCAAAATTATAAGCCAGATGCCCTCCTTGTCATTCTTCACTATTTACTTTTATTAGTATGATTAGTTATGAGTACCAACGGTCAGTTAATACATTTCATTGATTTAAGTTGCAATTTACTTATCACCTGAAACTCCACAGAACCCTCCATGCATCTTTTTTGGTTTTTGAAAAATTAGAGCGCAAAAGTTTAGATTATTTTCTTTACTTGCAATTTTGAGATTTAAGGTCCTTTTCATGTGTTGATTTATTTATTACTTTTTTTATGATCAGGTTGTCAGACTATGCGCTAAATCAAGAGAAGCTGTTAGTTCTCCCGTTGAGCATTTAACCTTGCACTACCAGGTCTGGTGATTGTGGATTTAAATGAATTCTTTCAGCTCTGGTCATGTGTTTATAGGTACTTTAAGTAAGTTATGCAAATATCTGGATCTTTTTCCATTTGTTTTGTTCACAGGTTAGACATCTCGACACATCTGAAAAGAGTGAGCTCCACAAGTTACAGCAACTGAAAGATGAACAGGGTGTGCTTATATGGGCTTTTCTTTTTCCTGTTTATTTCCGTTCCTTTTCTCTTTTTTATACTTTGTTAGAGTCCTAAATTTCTTATGATGCACTGTGCCTTCAGTTAAGTTTCTCTGTTTCATTTCTACTATGAAGTAAGCAAGAGCCAGATTCTGAATGTTCAGATCAGTGAACTGAATAAGATTTGGTGATGTGCTGGGGTGAGAGTTTCTGCCATAAGGTTTTACCGTTTGAGGGGAAAAGTTTCAGAATAACGCCTGCTCCTTTTGACCTATTATGATAATCTTCTAGCGAAGTCAACACTTGATGCATATGCATTATCTTCTGGACTTTGTGAAGTGGCAGTAAATGTTTATTCTTATGTAGAGCAAATTTTTCTTCATATTTTGTGTTTATTCGTAATTATGATGGATGAACAAAAACATAACTTTAAGAAGTACAGGGGTGTTTGATTGGGCTTAATAAGGAGTAGCAGGTGTCATTTGTGTGGGAGTGAGAAACAGTATTAGCAGTGGCGGATTCATAATTATGTGGCCACAGGGGCAAAGTGCAAAAATTTTGAAAATTTTTATAAAGTAAAAATATTAGAAAAATAAAAAAATCGTAGTTTCATTCATAAACAGTAACAAAACCAATAATAAGTCAATTGCCACATATTCAAGCTATCGTCCAACCATGAGTTAAATAATTTTTTAATAATTCATTTGCTCTCCAATATAGTTGCAATCGGCTTGATATATATTGTATATTTTTGCTTATTTTTTCAGGCTCAACTATTCAAAGATGTAATAGAAAGATTCCAAGCATATGTGCAATTATTCTTTGTACTTTCGCGTTGGATTTAATATAGTGCTTAAAATTTATGCGAAATTTCCAGGAGAAGTTTCTTTAGAGAAAACAAGACTCTCACTCTTCACATCAGCTGAAAATTATTTCTCAATCTTTTAATCATTGAAACAAATGAAACATATGCATGTAGATTGTCAATAAATATGAAGATTCTGAATTTACTGTTTATGGGGTTTGATGCTGCATAACTTGGCAAGTGAATGATTATGTGGAGGCTGAGGTGGGGGGAGACTGAAGTAACATTTGAGTAATGCACATGTTATACTTATGTGATTAACTTTTGATCAGTGTTTCAAAAGCACGCTTTAGCACGAGTCGTAGTGCACTATCGCGGGCTACAGGGCTGATGCGCGACAGAACAATTTTCTTAGCGCACTGCTTGGTTACCGCACGATTTTTGACCGTGTCGCGTGCTTTTGAGTGAATAGCGAATGCTATTACGCGAAATGGACTGTAGCATGCGCTATCTGTTCCCAAAAAAACGACGTGAATACCGAGGGTAACTTGGTATTTTCCATGCTACCGCACGCAGCAACTTAGAAACTGAACCAATCGACAAGTTGAAGTTCAGGAAACTAAAAAACGCATAAACCCTAGGTCTCAGTTATGCGACTGGAAAGCTGAGAAGTTTCAACTGAAGAGCGCGAACGGAAGGGATTGAGGGCGAGATTTGACTACCTCTAGTTTATGTTGTAAAATCATTCATATTAGTGTTTTTGGATAATTGGGTTGAGTTAATTGGAATGTAATGATTAATTAATTATAATGATTGTAGGGTTATTTATCTCAGTTTTCTGCTAATATAAATATATATTTTTAAATAATTAGTTGACATGCTTGAATAGTATGCTATGCGCTACGCTACGGTGGAACAAAAACGCTGCGCACATGTACAGCATTATTGAAAACACTTTTTTGATTAACATCGCTAATGTCTTGATCTGTTTCCTACCAAAAAAAGGAAAAGCGAATATCAATAATGTTTTGCAAAATATTTATTGGGCGTAGAATTACAAACAAAAAGTACAGGTGCATTTTCATTTTTTATATTTCACTCTTACTATATTTGAGATGGAGTAGTTGACATCCAACTTTTTCAAGTTTCGTCCCTTTTACTGCTGTTTCACATAAGAATAGGACTTCGATTCACTGGTGTACTTATTGGTTTTTATTTTATCATATTCATACAAAATTATCTTGAAGTCCAAATAGTCACCATCTTGAGTATTTATCATGGCCAATGCTTCCTACATTTGACAGGAGAATTGTCCAGCAGCGACGAGAAAAAATACAAAGCACTCAAGCGAGCAACTGAGAGGGAGATATCTCAGAGTGCTGATGTTATCTGTTGTACATGTGTTGGTGCTGGGGATCCTCGGTTAGCAAATTTTAGATTTCGCCAGGTAAAATAGGCTGTTGTAATTTGTGAACATGAGAATTCATTGTTTTTCTTCTTTTTTTCCCTCCGGCCAGGGGCGGGGGCGGGGGTGTTAACTCATTAGTTGTATTGACCCCTGTTTTTCAATTTTTATTGCAAAAATCATTTCCAGGTCCTTATTGATGAGTCCACCCAATCAACAGAGCCTGAGTGTCTAATTCCCTTGGTTCTTGGAGCGAAGCAGGTAATCAAATGGAGTTAGCATTGTTACATGATTATATGATAATATCGTTTGGACGATAATAACAAGATTGTTGTAGGTTGTTCTTGTGGGAGATCACTGCCAGCTTGGTCCTGTCATTATGTGTAAGAAAGCTGCGCGGGCTGGTTTAGCCCAATCTCTATTTGAAAGACTTGTGCTTCTGGGTGTGAAACCGATTAGATTGCAGGTGATTGTTATCCTCCTATTTGCATTTTGAGGAGCAGATGTCTATTCAATTTACTGAATATGTCCGGTTTATTACGAAAAGTTCAATGCATGCTGGTGTTTCTTTGTTCCTCAACCCCAGGACCAGAAAATAGAGAAAGACTAATAGCAGAAAACAAAATTCTGTGATGCTTAACAAGTACTGTGTGGTAGTGGCCTTATGTATGTCAGTAAGAGTGTGCCACTTTTATTGTTTGCTTGTGCTATGATATATTGTGTGGTGTATGTGAAACGTACTAGTGTTGTGAACGAGAACACAAGTCAAGTAGAGCTATATGATTAATTTACTGATGCCGGAGATGCTAGTGTCAGATAATATTTGTCCATTCTTGCCTGCATAACGGTGGTATTTGTTTGTAATTTTGTGTTCACATCATTCTTTTTATAATTGTGCTAGTCGAATGGAACCTTCAATCCTTCTGTATTTGGATGTCTTTCCAGGTTCAGTATAGGATGCATCCCGCTCTTTCCGAGTTTCCATCTAACAGCTTTTATGAAGGTACTCTTCAAAACGGAGTGACAGTAAATGAAAGGCAATCACTGGGCATTGATTTCCCTTGGCCGGTGCCAAGCCGCCCCATGTTCTTTTATGTCCAGGTATATTACATCCCCTAATGTCATATGGAGTTGTTTATGTAAACATTGACGCATTTTCTGTTGCATTTGTTGGAAGGTTCTATAATGTAATTACTGAAACAGAGAGATGCTGTTTCTTCTTTGTTTGGACTTAACCTTGTTTCTCTACCTTGTTTCTCTTCTAAATAATGTTTTTTCCTTATATTACATGTTGGAGCAGATTTAGATTCTTTGTTCTTTTCTTTATGAAATATTTATTGACCTTATTAGTTGACTTGTATAGATGGGACAAGAGGAGATAAGTGCTAGCGGAACATCCTATCTAAATAGGACTGAGGCCGCCAATGTTGAGAAAATTGTGACTACTTTCTTGAAGAGTGGTGTTGTTCCTAGTCAGGTTCACCGAGCTTCTCTAATCCTTAAGTTTGATGTTTGTTTTTTATTTTGAGAAAATGATTGTTATGTGCTGCTACTGTTTTACAGATTGGTGTTATTACACCTTATGAAGGCCAGCGAGCGTACATTGTGAATTATATGTCTCGAAATGGTGCTCTGCGACAGCAGTTATACAAAGAAATTGAGGTAATATGTGATATTGAGTAATTGATTTTGTACATCGCTCCAAGATAGAAGAAATTGATGCTTCTTTTTCTTTCTCTTTTTATTCCAGGTAGCAAGCGTAGATTCATTCCAAGGGAGGGAAAAAGACTATATAATTTTGTCTTGTGTGAGGAGTAATGAACATCAGGTGGGTACTAATGCTCGTCTGGCTTGTTTCCCTTGCTCTATTTCTCATACTTCTGACTCTTGCTTTATTTTATATAGGGAGACCGGGGATGTATGAGCATGATTGGTGTAATAGTTGTGGGGTAGATTAGTCCATGTGGAGTAGTTCCTGATTTGTACTTTGAATCTATATTTCTGTCTTTCTTTCCCGTCCTCTTTCGTTTTTCACTTTGACAATTGATCATCTTGGATTGTCCACGTTTGCGTTCACCACATATGATTCATTCAAGCAGGCCCCCATTTTTCCTTCATTTCTTTCATGTTTCATCTTCTTCCATCTTCTCTTCTCCACCTCCCCAGAACTGCCATCTTGCCCATGCAGTCTGCATCATGATTGCCCTTTTATCATCTTCTTTCTCCTATAAACTAACTAAGAGAACCCTAGCCTTTGGAAGCATAATATATTTAGGGTGGATGGTTGGGAGTTGTCGTGCTACTTGGGGTAATGTAACCATGCATCTTCAGTCTTGTTGCATTGTCCACGTTTTTACCACGTATGGTTATCAAGTCTTCAACTTGGATTTTTACCCGAAAACTTGATCCGAAATTATAAAGGGTTAAAGCGTATTAGGTCTTCTTGTTCTCATCTCTTGGAGCGGTGGGTCGCGGGTCTTCATATCCCCAGTAGTCTATGATCTATTATGGGTTGTTGAAACTTTTATTCTTATAGTTTTTGATGAATACGATGAAATTGTTGTATGTTTAGCTTTGTATTAAATCTATGTTAAAGTGGATGAGAGACTTGTCGGACGACTTGTCAACTTGTCGTCCTGACAGTGGATGAGCTACTTGGTGTCATGATAACTATGTTACCAAGTCTTGAGGATTACAGTTGAAGTGACTGAACACTTCACCTGGATGGCCTGAAGCAAACTAGTGCTCTGGTCTCCTGCATGTTTTTTCTGTTGAGTGTATAAATGTATCTCTTTCACCATATACTGCTTTAACAGTTCTGCTATCATCACCTAATTTTGGGCTTCCACCTATATTTTCCCAAGTTTCTCCTAAGCCAACTTGATGTGAAAAGTAGGAGGAGATAACTTTCATTATCGTATCAACAGTGTGTTTAATGCTTAAATAGAAAATATGATCAAGGAAAGATTAGAAAAGAAAAAGGAAACCAATAAAGCAAATACTACTGAACATCTTAATTGGAAAATACCCAAAATCAATTCACTAATTTATCTGAAAAAGGGAGATCTGCAATATTCTTCTTATACTTCTGACACCCCCACAAGTTGGTGCATTGATATCTATCATGCCCAACTTGGTTATCAGAGGCTCAGAGCACGGCTTGCCAGGCTCAGTCAAAATATCAGCTGTTTGTTGATTGGGAGGCACAAGAAGTAAGCAAATAATTCCAGCATCAAGTTTCTCATTTGTAAAGTGACGATCAACCTCAATGCTTCATATATCTTGCTGAATGAGATTGTGAGCTATGCTTATTGCAGACTTACTATCACAGTATAGTTTCAGTGGAAGTGAGTTTACTGAGGACTCTATAAAATCCATAGTTCTTGACAAAAATCCTTGGGCTATTGTTCTTAATTCAGGGTCTGGATTGCTTCTAGCAACAAATCATTATTTATTGCTTCTTTAAGCTACCAGGTTTCCAACACATTACAATACCATGAAATGGTGCCCAATTTGCGTGAGTCAAAACAGCTACATATTCCTCACTGAAAAGTACCTTAAAATTTGGTGAACTGCTTGAAGTGTTCTTCATATGGAGAGTGCATGAACTGACTTACAACACCCATAGAGAGAGAAATGTCAGGTTTGGTGTGAGACAAGTACATTAGTGTACCAACTAGTCATTGGTATCTCCAGCAACAGGAACATTACCTCCCAAAGTTTTGCATTTGGATCCACGTGGGTACTGACTGGTAGATAACCACTCGTCCGAATTTCCTCCTAGAGATCCTGAATGTACTTCTCCGTGAAACCACAATCTTTCTTGGGGTAAGCAACTTCCATGGCGAAGTATTTCAATTATCAAATCCCTGATCTCGAGTTCGGCTGTCATTTTTTTTTTTACATTTCCCATCTGCATTGCTTCCCGTACAAAACGATATCATCAGCATGGACTGTTAAGAGTAGCAATCTCTTCATTGGAGGAAAATATTGTAAAGGTGTTGTCTGCTTGTCTTAAAGAGTATCCTTGTCTCTTGAATGAATGGTTGAATTTTTAAACCCCGCCTTGAAGGCTCGAGACCCCTAGGAGAGTTTTTCAGTTAACACATTTTTGACCAAAATTTGTCTTCGAAGCCTTGAGGACTGTTGATGCATACCTCCTCCAGATCACCTGTCCGCCTCTCCACGTTATGGTTTCTATTAGCAAGAGCAGAACCTTCCACTTTCAAAACGGAGGCGGACGTGTTCAACATGATTCTTTGTCGCGCTTCTTCTCTCCTGGTAAAGTTTCATGAATCATTGGCAAAGGTTTCTTCCTTAGAATTCTACCCCTTCATTGAGTTCTTTGCCGAGTCCAGCTAAGAACATAAATACCCAATCATTTTCTTGCCTTTTAATAAACTGAACACTGTCGTCAGTACACTTCTGTCCTCATGGCAGAGGTCCAATTCCTGTTATAGTCATTAATCCATCATTGTAGGTAATCGTGTCGCTGTCACCTTGTTTGGCATGCCACCAACACTTTTTATAGAAGGTTCTAGAAGAAAACCTATATATATGAACTTTTTAGAAGCATTTGAATCATTGGATTCGATGAATTTTTGATTTATAATGTGATTTAGGGCGAGGGCAGAGCTGTAGATAGCTCTAATTGATGTTTATCTGTACATTTTCTGGCTACATTAATGTTCCCTGATCTAATGTCATTTTGTCTGTCCCCAGGGCATTGGTTTCCTCAATGATCCACGCCGGCTTAATGTTGCCCTGACACGTGCTCGTTATGGTATTGTCATCTTGGGAAATCCTAAAGTTCTTAGCAAGCAGCCTCTGTGGAATGGCTTATTAACAAACTACAAGGTTTCTCTTGCTTGTACTTTTGTTCCTTTTTCTAAACAATAGGTTCTAGTTGAATGTAGTAACCGCCACAATTCAGGATACATTCAAGCTGACAACATTCCGTTAGTTTGATCGATTCTTCAGAATTTAGTTCTTACAGTTGTTTCGAATTATTTCGACAATTGTAAGGCATGTTTTAACATATGCCATTCCTTCTGAATTTCTGGTTCACTAGGAACATGAGTGCTTGGTTGAAGGACCTCTGAATAATCTAAAGCAGAGTATGGTTCAGTTCCAGAAACCCAAAAAGGTGAGTGGCCTAGCTTGTAAGTCATTTGTTCCGAATGTATTTCAAATAATTCTTAGATCTATTAGTTTGTTTATTTGGGGTGCTTTGACATGGGTCATGTGGTTAATGTTGCACAGATATACAATGAGCGAAGACTTTTCTATGGCGGGGGACGAGGAATTGTTCCCAATGATGCTTTTGGATCTGTTTCCTCAAGCCCAAATGCTGATAGGAGGGGTCCTCGCTCTAGGGGTACGTTCCTACTAATATTTGTGCATAAGCTGCTTTGGAGCCATCCGATGTCTTAATCATGCAATTACCAGAGGTTCATGGTAGTGGTAGAAATAGCAAGGCAATTTTTTTTCCATGAGTTATCCTAAAACCCATGAAATAACTATCCCTCCATACTTGCGAGCTAAATGGTTTAATTTTTAAGCAGGTCCTTACATGGCTTCTGGCCCACCAAATGGTAGTCATAGACCTGGTTTTCATCCTTCTGGTTATGCATTGCCTCGGGTACCCCTTCCTCCCTACCATGGGGCCCCTCCATCCCAACCGTATGCCATTCCCAGTCGTGGTGCTGTACATGGACCTGTTGGAGCTGTACCTCAAATTCCACAACCTGGAAGCCGAGGGTTTGGTGCTGGGCGTGGAAATCCCAGTGCGCCCATTGGCAGTCACCTCCCACTCCAGCAAGGAACGCAACCCTCGATTGGAAGCCTTGCATCTAACTTCAATTTCCCATCTATGGAGAATGCTGGTAACCAGCCAACTGTAGCTGGACCTCTGTCTCAACCTGGTTATGTTTCTAATGTTAGTTCCGTTACAAGATTATAATTTATTCTATGGATCACTTATTGTATTCTGTGGACTGATACTGATGACATACTGAGATGTTCATTCACGAACTGCAGGTGATGGGTCAAGGACCAAGCCAAACTTATAGGGATGGGTTTTCTATAGGTGGCATGTCTCAGGTTATTTATTAAGCATTGAACACTGTCATTCACATATGTATGTTTGGATGGATTTCTTTATATGCTGAATATTGATCTTAACACAGGATTACTTGGGTGATGATTTTAAAAGTCAGGGATCACATGTCCCTTATAATGTTGCTGAATTCTCCACACAGGTATGTGAATTTCTTTACGCTTATTTTCAGCAAAATGTTTGTTTACATTGGAGTTGGAATCTGCATGCGTAACTCTTGTTATAGTTGATGGCATTCCTTAAGGGTATGTTTGTCTTGAGGTTTGCTGAGATTTAGAAGTCTGGCATTTATAATCTTTGTTGTAGGAGTGTTGTGAATAGTAAGAATACCTGTTTGTTATAGGATTCAGAATCCTTACCTTTTAAGTTGATGATGTATAGTATGGAGTTTTATTATTTAGAGATAAAAAGAAGAGGGGATGATGTATTATTATATATAGTATGTAGTTGTATTATTTATATGTAGTTGTATTATTTAAAAATAAAAGGAGGAGAGATGATGTTGTATTAATATATAATATTTAGTTGTATTGTTTAAAGATAAAACGAGGAGAGATGATATTGTAATATTATATGGTATAATATTATATGGTATTTAGTTGCATTATTTAAAGATTAAAAGAGGTGAGAGACAGTAGATATAAGATATGTTGGTTGGGTATTTGAAATTTGATTCTTAGAGCAAAAGGGAATTTGGATTTAAAATCCAAATTTGGTATTTTAAACCTTTGGACAAACATAGCCGACGGGTCTTTGCTGGATAACTTTGTAGGCTTCTCAGGGTGGCTATGCTGTTGATTATGTTGCACAAGGGGCTCAAGGTGGATTTCCCGGGAGCTTTTTAAACCAGAATTCTCAAGCTGGATATGCTCGTTTCCCCCCAGGAAATGACTACATGTCTCAGGTTGATTACGAAGTTTGTTTGTCTTCCTTTGGCATGATTTTTTGCGTTGCTTTCCCATAGGAACCAGAAAAAAGGAAACAAAATTGCCTATTTGAAGCTTTATTTTGGCATAACTGGAGAGCTCTTTTTCCCTTTTGTAAGAGAATGGTAGTATTTTGGTATCACTTACTGAGGCCAGTTTCTGGAGAGAAATATGGCACGAGAATCCACAAATTTGTTTGGGTTCTAACTAAATTATAGATGCTTGGAAACAATGTTTGAAAAGGTGATGGTAAGCCTAGGCGTTAGCCTGCCAAAAAGCAAGGCGTAAGCCTTGAGGCGCCGAGCCGTAAGCACTACATGCTTTTTTTTTTATGTATAGAATAACACCTAAATTATAATCCCTTAATCAAATAAGCTTCAAATATGTAATAATACAACTTAAGCAACATATATAAAGTTTAAAAACGTAAATTCAACCAAAATGAAATAAAAATAACATAAGTTCAACGATACAAGCCACAAGTTCAATATAAAAAAAAACGAGAGCATGTACTGCTGGAGAAGGGTGTACTGCTGGAGAAGCAGAAAAAAAATGAAAGAGCCAGAGAAGGAAAAAAATCGTTGCGGGGGAAGGGTGGTACTGCTGCGATTTGTGTTTTTAGAGGATAGGTTTCAGATTTTATTATTGTAATATTTATTATTTGGTGTTTTCACATATCACTTCTTTTTATTATGCTGAAAAGTGAAAAGTGAAAACCACTACCAAAAAAAAGAAAAGTGAAAAGTGAAAACAGAAGGGAAGGGATAACAAGGGTTTCCTTTCCTTTTTTTTTTTTTTTGCTTTTTCTTCTTTCCTGGAAACGACGTCGTTTTCGGCCCAGGTTTAAAAAAAGAAAAGCACAAAAAGCCTGCGCCCGGTAGAGAAGGCGCACGCTGTGCCTCAAAAGCGTGCGCCGTGTCCAAGAGGCGAACGCCTTTCCTGCTTTCCGCAGGTCGCCAAAAGCCTTGATGCGTTGCCGGCGAAAGGCGCTCCGAGGCGCGCTTCAAGGCGTGTGGAGCGCTGCTTTTTCAAACACTGCTTAGAAATTTATTTTAAGGACTAAGATAGTGAAATCTAATTCACTCTTATTTTTTACGACTAAATTTAGTGATATCTTCTTTTCTCTTAATTCTATTTTTTGGGTTATTTTTCAGAATTTTCAAACTTTTACACTGATCTTTTACCATCATTCTCAATATTTGAATGTTTTTTGTTTTCTTTTTCTCGAGTCAAGTTGATCTTGCTTTACACTTCATATTTTTATTTATTTATTTCGTTTTATTTGTTTATTTTGTTTTATTTATTTATTATATTTTGCTATTAATGGACTTTTGTGGTCGTTGACGGTTTCAAAGGATGATTCCTGTTAGCCGACCTCAAACCGTTTTGGGATTATAGGATCAAATGTTGTACACCGACGCCTTTTTCTCCTGAACTCTTACTCTAAAATTTTAATGCCAAGGGGTAATATATATTTTTTTTTTTACTTTTAAGAAGTTTTTAACATCTACTGATATTTTAACAGAATAAAACAAAATGACTCACTAAACTGGCTGCCACTTCTTTTGCTTATGAAGTACTAGTCATTCCATGCAATTCTCGATGCAATTTTCATTTTGGATCATCCGGAAACAGCCTCTCTGTGTTAAGACAGGGGTAAGGCTGCGTACATCCGATCCCCCCTTACCCCGCTTTTTGCGGGAGCCGTTGAGGCATTGGGGTAACGTTGTTGTTGAGTTGTTGTAAGAAGTTTTTAACATCTATTGATATTTTAACTATATTTTCAGTTTGAAAAGACCATGAAGCAGATTAAAACTAGTGGGATGCATAGCGATCTTAATTTCTTGTCCCATGTAATAATAGATTATAATCATAAGAACTCACTTTAGTCGTTAAAAAGAAACTTGGTTTTATAATTGACATAATATACCAAAAGGAATTTTGGTAAAGCAAAAAGTATGACATGTGAACAATATATCATAGTTTGGCTCAACATATATCACATACTACTGTTGCTATATATATATATTTGACAAATAAAATAGGGGTAAAATTTCCGTTCGGTTACTTACTCTTAGATAGGTCCATACTGGATGTATCGTTCTTTGCTTCTTAAGGGAATATGTAATTGTTGAAAATTGATACTTTTGAAACTTAATTTAATTAGAAAGAGGGAACTTGCTTGCTGGATATAATTGCCATTTGAATAATTTATATTATACATTTTACCTACTGCCAAAGTTGTCCTCAGCGTAAATGTAATTTTATGCACTACCATGTCTGTTAAGATAGTGGTTTTCCAGATGTCTGTCTATATTTTTGCTGTTCATACACATTTATCTTTTGCAGGAGTATATGGCCAACGGTTCACAAGGATTATTTACACACGGTGCATACAGTGATCAGTCTCAAGAGAATACCACTGGGAACCACTTTGATGTGGCTAGTGCCAATCTTCAGTCACAGGCATGTCTCTCTCTCTCTCTCTCTCATTGTTATTTTGTTGTTTTTGTTTTTTAACAATTGGAGTTGTTTGGTGATCCTCTTCTTGAATGTTCACAGAACTTGCTGAATCCCATGTATTCACAGCCATTTACACACTACAACACACAGCCGATAAGTGCCCAGAACTCTCAGCAGCAACACTCATCCCAGCAGGCTCAAGGTTCCCAGAATCATAAGCAGCTCCACTACAGCGGTTAAATGTTCGATGAGTTACTGTCTTCGCGTATGCAGAAATCTTGTTATGAATACTATTCTGTCTAAAGACACCTCTATAGATTGGGAAGATATCACGTTGATTGATGACGGTATTCCTTGGTGGATATTTCTGAAACAACGATCAAATTTTAGTTTTTGATTGAAAGAAAGTTCTCAATTGAAGAAATTCACTCGGATGCACAGCTGGAGCTGAGAAACCCCATTGAGAGAGAGTGAACATTACATGGCATGGTGTTGTCAGTAAAAAGTTGAAGCTGAGATGGTTACTTCACCAGTGAGTGACGTGCATCATGCTTGAGTGGCTATTGCTATAATTTCTATACGAGGTGCCTGGATAGTGGATAGTATTGCTGACATGTAATTATGTGTTCTCTTAGACACATTTATGAAGTAGGATGATAATGACCATAATCCTATGTTAGTGAGTGCTACTACTGTTGTGGTTTGCTAGACCTAATGTGATAAAAAGTATCAAGTGAAGTGTGCCGATGGATCCATTTTCATGGGTTCATGTGTGGTCCTAAGTTTCGACAACTGTTTCAAGGTTTTCGATTTGGTCGTCAATATCGGGAATACTTAATGCATTCCGCCCCCTAGTTCTCATCTTTTTCCACACCAAATGCACCTTCCGATGGAGAACGGAATGAAAGTTTAATCAACTTTTTGAATCCATTTCAAAAAAATGTTTGTTTTTGTTTTGTCGATGAGTGACTTGTCAACTTGTTATCATGACAGTGGATGGGCGACTTGACTTGACTTACCATCGTGACAACATGTTACCAAGTCTTGATTACAATTAGTAATTGAACGCTTCACCTAGATGGCCAATTCATTGAAGCAAACTTCTCCAGCCTCTTGTTCACCATATACTGCTTTAACAGCTCTTGCTGTATTGCCTATTTTTGGACTGCCACTTGTATTCTATCAAGTTTCATGTTCATAGACATCAGAGAGGTGGTCGGTTGTTTTGTCTTGGTAAACCAACTTGGTGCAGAAAATAAAAGGAAATCTGTCATTATATCAACATTATGTTTATTCCTCGAAAACGAAAAATTGATAGCAAGTACTACTGAAGATTTTAATTGAAAAAGAAACAAAGTCAAATCATTAGTTTATCTTATAATGGAGGTCTTCAACATTCTCCTTATACTTCTAACACCTCCTCAAGTTTGTGCATTGATATCTAATACTTTCTCCGTTATTATTGCAACGTGTTGACTATTACACTGTTCACATATTCTCTTTTGATTATTTTTTGTGATTTATACATATGAAAAAATATAATCATGTGAGATCTTGTTAGATTCATCTCGAAATATACTTTCAAAATATCAACGTTTTATAATTTTTAAAAATAAAGAATTGAAGATATTAATAATCAAAGTTGTGCATTGACAAACGTGAAAGTCCAGATGTTGCAATTATAAAAGAAAGGAGATGTATGCCAGACTTGGAGGTTATCGAATGCTTAGAATAGGTTTTGCCAGGCTTACTGAAACTACTAGTTGTTTGGTGATTTGATGGCAATAAAGGTAAGCAAATAATCTTTCTCAATTCGTCATACAGCTTTAAGTTCATAGTATTGCTTCAACTTGAATTTTGTGAGGACTTTCTAAATCCATAGTTCTTGACAAAATCATTGGGCCATTGCTCTATCAACGTCTGAATTGCATCTAGCAACAACTCCTCATTTGTTGCTTCTCCAAGTTTCCCGATTTCCAACACCTTATAATAGCATAATGTGGATTTTCTACCTGTAACAGATGGTCTAGTTTACGTCAATGGAAATCGGTACATTCAGCGCACTATTCTTTTTAAGGAAGTACCTTAAAATTCGGAAAATTGCTCCAAGTTGTTCTTCATATGGACAGTGCTTGAACTGACTACAACACCACAAAGAAAGCAATGTTAGGTACGGTGTGAGACAAGTACATTAGTTTACCAACTAATCTTTGGTATCTCCAGCAACAGGAACATTACCTCCCAACATTTTGCATTTGGATCCATATGGGTAGGGGTGTCGTTACCGGATTCCCGGTATCGTATCGAGAATCAGGTACCGAATACCGGTTTAACCGGTTTCGGTACTGTAACCGGTACCATCTCTATTTGGTAATTCCGGTACCCGGTTAACAGGTACCGAACCGGGTACCGGTTAATATATAATACTTTATATTTTTTTTATAAAATTGATATTATTTTTTATTATTTTAACAATTAAAAATTTAAAACATAAAATTATATATAAAAAGTAGAAAACAAAATATTTTGAATTTTTTTTAAAAATCGGTACCATAACCGGTATTTCGGGATTCCGGTGCAACCGAACCGGATAAATTATCCGCACTGCACCGATACCTAAAAAGTTCTTAATCCGTAACCGTAATCGGTTCGATGCACTGCTAACCGCACTGCATCGCTTGACACTCCTACATATGGGCACTGTCTGGTCGGCAAACACTCGTCCGAGTTTCCTCCAAGAGATCCAGAATGTAAATCCATGTCATTCTTCCCTCCAATTTCCCTAGCCTCCTACATATTTTTTTTTCTGCCTGGAGTATAAATGTATAACTCGTTCACCATATACTGCTTGAACAACTCTTCTTCTATCCTCGACTAATTTTGGACTTCCACCCATGTTCTCCCAAATCTCATCTGTTCATAGATAGGATAAATGGCATGTTGTTTTATCTTGCTAAGCCAACTTGATGCAAAATATAAAAGGGAAATCTTTCACTGTTATATCAATAATATGTTTACTATTCAACAAGAAAAAGAAAACTCGTAAACCAAATACTACTGATAATCTTAACTAATACAACAACAACATCTAAGACTTAGTCCCAACATGATTTGGGGTCGGCTAACATAAACCAAACTTTGAAACCGTCAATGATCGTTACATAAATAACATAAAAGGAAAAGAGGGAAAAAAGTAGAGAAAAAAGCAAAAAAAAAAAAAAAAATCCTGAAAAATAAATTAAAAGATAACATGAAATAAAAGAAAAAATGAATAAAAAAAAGAATCAGATTCCATCCACCATTCTTATTCTTTCCCGCCACATTTGCCTCTCCATCGCCATACTTTCTCCAATTCCAAGAAACCGCATATCATTTTCAATCATCTTTATCCAAGTTTTCTTGGGTCTTCCTATACCTTTCACAATATTACTTGTTCCCCAACTTTATAGCCTCCTCACTGGGGCATCAACAAGTCTTCTTCTCACATGACCAAACCATCGTAATTGATTCTCCATCATCTCGTCTTTTATAGACGCAACTCTTACCTTCTCTCTAATCACCTCATTTCTGAGCCGATCCTTTTTTGTATGACCACACATCCATCGTAGCATATGCATCTCCGCCACATTCATCTTTTGAATGTGACACTGTTTTACAGCCCAACACTCGGTGCCATATAATAGCGCAGGCCTAATTGCCGTACGGTAAAATTTACCCTTTAATCTATGAGGCATGTCAGGATTACATAAACCCCTGTGGCACTCTTTCACTTCAACCACCCTGTCTTTATTGTGTGAGCCACATCGCTATCTAGCTCTCCATCCTTTTGGATAATAGATCCAAGATACCGAAAAAAAGTGGATCCATGAACAACATTCCCATCAAATGTGATCATCCCCGCCTCTCTATCACTGTTTTCGCTAAACCTACACTCCATATATTCAGTCTTACTTCTGCTCAGCCTAAAGCCTCGAGCTTCCAAAGTATCCCTCCAAAGTTCCAATTTCTGTTGCACTCCAACCTTCGATTCATCAATCAACACAATATCATCTGCGAACATCATACACCACGGAACGTCATTTTGAATTTATCTTGTCAATTCGTCCATGACTATGGCAAGGACTAAGAGCAGATCCTTGATGCACCCCAATCGTAATAGGGAATTCTTCTGTGCTCCCAACATTAGTACGTACACTTGTACTAGCTCCCTCATACATGTCATTTATAATGTCAATATATTTCCGTGATACACCCTTCTTTGCTAAGGCGCACCAAAGTCCTTCCCTTGGTACTTTATTATATGCCTTCTCTAAATCAATAAAAACCATATGTAGATCTTTTTTTATCTCGATAATGTTCCATCAACTGCCGGATAAGATAAATTGCTTCCATAGTCGATCTTCCAAGCATAAATCCAAACTGATTTTCTGTTATCTTCACACATTTCCTGATTT
This sequence comes from Orobanche coerulescens, assembly GCA_033398695.1. Lineage (NCBI taxonomy): Eukaryota > Viridiplantae > Streptophyta > Magnoliopsida > Lamiales > Orobanchaceae > Orobanche > Orobanche coerulescens. The sequence continues at coordinate 105,449,813 of CM065805.1, read as the reverse complement.
TCAATCACTCGTTCCCACAACTTCATGGTATGACTCATTAGTTTAATTCCGCGATAATTAGAACAATCCTGAACATCACCTTTGTTCTTATAGAAAGGGACGAGAAATCTTTTCCTCCATGCTGATGGCATCTTATTGCTTCTCCAAATCTTATTGAAAAACATAGTTACCCATTCGATCCCTCTCTCCCCCAAACACCTCCAAACTTCAATAGGTATACCATCTGGTCCTTCTGCTTTCTTTGACCCCATCTTCTTTAATGCCATTGTCACTTCACCCTTTTGAATTCTCTTCTTAAACTCTCAGTTAACCATACTTGAGGGGATGTCTTAACTAATAAAGAAACAAAATCAAATCACTCATTTATATATGGAGCTCTATGATATTTTTCTAACTGCCAAACACCCCTTCCAAGTTTGTACATTGATATTTAACATGCCAAAATTGGTTATGTTTGTCAAACCCTCAAAATTCCAGAAACTGTTTCAAAATGTTCTTCATATGGAGAGTGCTTGAACTGACTGATAACACCAATAATGGAAGCAATGTCAGGCCTACTGTGAGACGAGTACATTAGTTTACCAACTAATCTTTTGTATCTCTAACAATAGGAATATTACCGCCCAAAGTTTTACATTTGGATCCATATGGGTACTGATTGGCCGACAACCACTCATTCGAGGTTCCCCATAGAGATCCAGAATGTAATTCCATGTAATTATTTCCTCCAAGTTCTCTATCCTACTGCATATTTTTTGTATTGTGAGTATAAATATGTAACTCATTTAAGATATACTTATTTATTCCTTTTCTTCTATCATCAACTATTTTGGACTTCCACATATATTCTCTCAAGTTTCATCCTGTTCATATATATATTAGATAGATGTATGGTTGTTTTATCTTACAAAGCCAACTTGATGCAAAAAGTGAGAGGGGAAAATTTTCATTATCATATCAACATTATGTTTAATGCTTAAAAAGAAAAAGAAAACTAGTAAAGCAAATACTATTAAATAACTTAATTGATAAAGAAACAAAACCATATCACTAATTTATCTGAATATGGAAGTTTGCAATATTCTCTTAACACCCCTCAAGTTTGTGCATTGATACCTAACATGCCAAACCTTGTTATGGTTATCAAATACTAAGAACAGGTCTTGCCAAGCTCAGTCAAAATATCAGTTGTTTGTTATTAGAAGGAAAAATTGTAAGCAAACAATTCGAGCATCATGTTTATCCTCTGTGTAGTGACGATCAATCTCAATGCTTTATATATAATACTGAACGGAATTGTGAGCTACACTTATTGCAGCCTTACATTCAAAGTATATCTTCAATGAGAGTTTTTGAGGACTCTGCAAATCCACAGTTCTTGATAAATCATTGGGCCATTGCTCTATTCAACATCTGGATTGCATCTGGAAGCAACTCCTTACTTCTTGCTTCTCAAAGTTTCCATATTTCCAACACGTTTATAATACCAAAATGTAGATTTTCTACCTGCAACATACTGTCCAATTTACGTCAATGAAAATAGCTACAATCCCCTCACTGCTTTTCTAGAGTACATTAAACTTGGGGAAACTGTTTTAAGATGTCTTCATATGGAGAGTGCTTGAACTGACTTACAAGACTCATAGTGAAAGCAATGTCAGGTCTGGTGTGAGACAAGTACATTTTTTTACCAACTAATCTTTGGTATCTCCAATGTAATATCCGGAATTTCTTCTACTGTTGTTTAATATTATTTTATCCAAGTTATGTTGTACAGCGTGGAATCTGTACAGTATGGATAAAACAATTGAAGGACTGAGACATCTGTGTTGGTATAATTACTGCATTTGGTTGACAGTTGTATTTGAAGATATTGTGTGTTGGGCGTAACATATGAGAATATTGTTGGAAGGAGTATACATATTCAGTATGCCGTATGTTCGTATATAGTATGTTGAGATGTTGGACAAGAATAGCTGAAAATGGCTAAGTATAGCCTGATTAGCGCACGCTAATATTCAATCTTAGCGCACGCTATCGTGCAAGTTTAGCGCATGCTAAAGGTAAAGGATAGAGTACGCTAGTGCAGAACAGATCATAGGGAATCTACGTGTGGACCCGACTACTTTCGGCGCATGTTCCGATAAGGTCAACAGATGTTTGTTGTGAAGGATTAGCGCACGCTTATGCATATGGTTAGTGCACGCTAATACTAGATCGGTCCAAAGGGAATCTTATCCTTGTCAGATGCTTTTGGCGTGTGGACCCGTCTTCGGAGCATACAGACAAATGAGTCAACTATGAGTAGTGCACGCTATGATCGGACACTAGCGTATACTAAATAGAGGCAATTACGTATGCTATTGCATGGGGATTGCGTACGTATATCATTGTATGAAGTAAGGCAATAGCCTCTGGACTGCGATAGCGCACGCTAACAAAGACAGTTAGCGCACGCTAAGCATGTAACGTACGTTAAATCAAGATGTTAGCGCACACTAGTAATGTACAGTATAAATATGTGCAGTTGGGCATTATTCGTCATTTCCGTCCATTTCTTCATGTGAACCGATAGAGAGAGTTCTTAGAGAGAAGTTGAGGTTCCAAACACTTGAGTTGATCGTTCCTAACAACATTTGAAGCTTGGAAGTGATTGAGAATGGATTCAACCTTGGAAATCAATCCATTCCTTCAAAGAGGTAATTACTCTTCACCTTTGGATTTCGTTTTGGATTGAATGTTGTTGTTCTTGAGTTGATGATTATCATATAAGCAAGTTGATAAGTTTGATTATGAGATGGATTACCGGAGTATGATGATATTAATATGATTCTTGTGGTTTGAATTGTGTAGTTCGTTTTCTTGAGATAAGTTGGTGAATCCTTCTCCTCCTTTGCGGATGTTGATGTTATTGTTGATGATTACTCTCTGTAATGATTGATTATGGAAATGTTATGGTTCTTGGTATTTATATGTTGATATTAAGGAAGAAGATGATCTATGAATATATGACTTGGATTATGAGTTGGATGATTGTTTATATGTTAAAGGATATCGGATTTCGTTGTTTTAGCTATGAACATGGTTTCGAGTCACTTTGTGTTCTTGATAATCGCCATATGTTGATCGATACTTGTAAGGAATGCATCTATACAGCATTAGCGCACGCTAATTGAAGCGACTTAGCGCATGCTACATTAAGTGATTAACGTGCGCTAAGTGGACAGGCAGTGTAGTATATCCTGTTTCAGTTATGAATTCGTGATCGTTTAAGTTGGATTTATTAAACTTGTGGTTAATCGAGATAGTTGAGCCGCTGGGTTTGTGAATTGGTTATATTGATTGTTGATTGTTATTGAACTTGTTGTTTATCGATTATTGTAATAGGTTGAGATTATTGATCGGTGATTAGAACCATGCTTTGCGGTCGTGTTCGAGAATGTTCGTAGATTGCTTTGGTCGGGGCTGAGGAGTTCGTAGACGACGGCAAGGAATTGGTAACAGCTTCATCGGTATCGAGGCAAGTTATTACTTGCTCAGTTTATAATATTTAATGAATGGTTTCCGTTTCATTCGTTTATAATTTGTATAGTAATATGTATAATCGTAATCACAGGAGATTTGGAATTATAAGTTGTATTCGAGTTTTGGGAATTAAATCATAATGTATATGATTTACATTTGTTGTTGGTATACTTGGTATCAAGGATACATTATGGTATAGACGAAGACGTGAATTATCTACCGTCCGTGACATTTTGGATCGTCGAATATTCAGAATAATGGTTGGTGATGATTTAGATATCGAGATTGCTCTCGAAGGACTCGGAGCAAGTATTTTAATCATTTTTGTCATTTTGTGTCGATCATGTTGTGATACATTCGTGTATCGTTGTTGTCATGCATTGTGTATCATTGCTATATGCATTTGTGCATTGTTGTCATATGTCCACCAGGGTTGGTCCGACGGGATCATCTTGGGATCTATGCTAGCGTGCGTTGGATCATCGGACAGGTTTTTCCACCACCGTTGGTCTGACGGAATCATCGTGGGATCTAGGCAGTGAATGCTGGATCATCGGATTACCATGTGTTGTGCATATGTATATTATGGGTTTGCCATAAGTATACATTGTCATTATTGATGTGAGCATGTTGACGTTGTTGTCATATGAGTATGCATTTGTAGGTCTTGTGTTAGGACCAAGTCCGTATGTTGTATTGATATGATCTTGGATTAGACGGATATGATTTCGTCGTGGCATTTCATATCTTGAGGTATGTTCCCTACTTCCTTTGGTATTTGTCTTCTGATGGACAACCGATTGTCGTGTTGAGATTTGATGATGTTTATTCCGATGGATCGAATTGGTCAGAGTTGGTATATTTCCGTATTGTGAGTTATGATGATGTTTTGAGAATCTTGGGTATGGCTTAAGGTACCATATGCATGTTATGTTTGAGTTTATTGATTAATCGAGATTACGAGATGTGCTTTGTGATGATGGTTATTCTGATGAGAATTATTTGAGTAAGTAAAGTCACGACGGTAAGATTACATTGGTCGTGTTCTTACTTAGTATTTCCATTGGTATGTAATTATTGACGTGATGTGATTGATATCATTGTTGGATATTATGGCTGACCCCGTCGTGGGCTTTCTTTTTAGGTTCTTGGAATATCGAGCTTGTAGCGGTCGTGGAGAGATGAGCTTCCCAGAGGATACTGGCTAGAGCATGTATTTGTGTGTTGAGTTTCCTGATCAGTTCTTGTATTCCACTGCTAGAGTATTTTAATTGTTTGTCTTTTTCCGCTGCGTGAGTATTTTTAAATGGACTTTTGGTATCTGATAACTTAGGTTACTTTGGTAATCGTTTTCGAAACTATTTTGTTGGTACGTGTAAGCGATAGCCTAACGTATGTTGTTTTTTTTAACTGTTGAGCTTTGGCATTTCGGGCCTTGTGATTTCAAATGAGATTTTTACGACGGTTTTGATAAACGGATTTTATTAAGTCTCCGAATGTTTTTAAAAGATAGTACCGTCGTTAGCCTCTTGGGCGTTTGTGAATGTTTGCAAAAATTTCCTTCAGCCTTGTGGGTCCCATCTCGTGGGCCACAACGCTGTAATATTCCTGGATGGCTCTGGGGGTGTTACAGAATATGGTATCAGAGATTAGGATGAGAAAACCTAGGCAGTCGGGTCGAGTTGGGTCGTGTTTTGTCGCGTCATTCGAGTTGTCGATTGACTAATACTAGAGCCCTAGATTTTTGTTGTTCACTTGGGCTTGTGCGTTATGTGATTTACCAGTGTGGTACTGGGGTTGTTGTAAATTTTTCCAAATAGTATTAACGTGTTTCTTCGGATAGAGATGTGTTGTGTTCTCGAGTTGAATTGAGTTTGCAAAATGTGTGTTTTGAAAATATCCGTGTCGAGTATTTTCTAGAGTTGAGACATGTGCCAGTAACACGGGGAATCATCGGCTTCACGATCTGTAAGTATTTGGATTTTTGAATTGTATTGAGATGTATTGTCATTCTAAGTTGATATGCTTTGAGATTCAGCAGAATATTATGCTTTACAGTATAAGGTGACAGAGTTGGGACAGGATTGATGATCTTGAGAAGTTATGATTTTGGAAATCAATATGTCGGTTAAATTTTGGAACGTAGTTGTGCATTTGGGATTAATGTTGTGGACGGTTGAGAAGAACATGTAGTCATGTTAATTCATTTTGAGATATATGAACTATTTTTGAGCTTGACGCCTTCTTCCTCGGCTTCCTCGGGCGCCTTTGATTTTTTATTCTTCTTACACTCTGGATCCGGGCCGCCTAGCTCGGACGTCCTCTTACCGCGCTGTACTCCCTATTTTACCGTTGTCTGGTAACAAGACCGGGACACAAACTGATCCCCGACTACTTCCCCTACCCCGCTTCCTACGGGGAATTTTACTTTCATGTGCGCGGTGGATGCCACTGCTTCGAACTTGTTGAGTCCCGGTCGCCCTAGAATGGCGTTATAGGCCGATTTGGTGTCTACCACCAAAAACCTGAGCGTCTTGACCTTCCGATGAGGTATCCGACCTAGTGCTACCGACAGCACCACTTCTCCGACCGGTTGGACCTCGGTCATGTAGAACCCATAAAGTACGGTATCTACTTTCTTTAATTCTACCTCAAGGTTCATCTGTTTGAAACAATCATAGAATAAGATGTCCACCGAGCTTCCTGTATTGATGAATACCCTTTGCACATAATAACTGGCAATCTCCGCGGTGATGACCAGTGCGTCATTATGGGGCGCATGTATCCCGCTATAATCCACAGGGCCGAACTGAATGCTAGGCCCGCTGCCTACAGAGGCGACCTCTTCGAACTGATGACACCTAGCCCTTCGCGTGTGAGCTTTCCTAGCCTGATTAGAATTTCCGTCGGTTGGTCCTCCTGATATCATGTGGATCGCTCCTTTCTTAGCTGGGGGAGCAGCGGGTCCCCGAGGGGCTTCTCTTTTCATCCCCGTCCCCCATTGGGGCATGGGTGGTTGCCTCCGGCCTCCATTCCTTTGCTGATATGTGAACTCCATTAGATGCCCCGCTCGGACCAGCCTCTCGATCTCGTCTTTAAGGTGTTTACACTCATCCGTTTTATGCCCATAATCATTGTGGAATCGACAATAAAGCTTGGATTTCGGCTGGGTAGGCCCATTAGAACGAGAGGTAGGCCACTCGATAACCCTATTCATCTTACCTTCAACTGCTTCCAAAACCTGCGCTCTCCTCATCGTTAATGGGCTGTATTGGTCAAACCTGGGTCGCTTTAGACCGATATCGCTCTTTCTTCGGTCTGAGTTCCGGTCTATCTTTCCACGCGGCATTTCCTCCCGAGGCAGATTTCCTTGAAAGGTATATTCCTCGCGCCGCACCAATCTGCTAGATCCTCTCTCCCCATCTTCAGTTTTTTCTTGCAATTCCTCCATATCCTTCTCGGTTTCTTCAACATTGATGTATTTTGAACATCGGCCTAAGACCTCATCATATGTTCTGGCCGGTTTTTTAGCCAACGAGGTGCATAGCAGTCCAGGCTTTAGTACCTGCGTCAAGGGACTGGTTTTTACCTCTTCAGACGACGAGGGTACCTCCAGACATGCCTTTGTAAATCGGGTCACATAAGCTCTCAGCGCTTCTCCAGAGTACTGCTTGATGCTAAATAAAGACATGAAGGTCTTCTGGTGCGCCCTGGCGCTAGCAAAGTGAGTCAAGAACGCTGAGCTGAAAGTTTTGAAGCTGGTGATTTTCCCAGGGGGTATCTGGTGGAACCAATCCTGAGCTGACTCCGTCAGCGTAGCCAGGAATGCTCTGCAATTCACGGCATCCGAGTATCGGTGTAGTACGGCCATGTTCTCGAATCGGTACAAATGTCGGGTAGGATCTGAGAGTCCATCGTAGGTGAAGGTGACAGCCCTAAACCCATATGGGAGTTTGGCTTGCAGTATGCCCTCCGAGAAGGGGTGGCCTGGATGACTCTCCGTGTCCTTCCCTGCAACCCTCTGTCGCAACTCCTCTAGCTCGTTTTGCATACTGGATATTAAGGGATCCAGCGTTTTTTCCTGTCTAGATCGCTCCCATACTCTTGGATAGCTCTCCCCATGCTCTTCCTGCTGATCAATTTCCTCTGGCCCATCCGAAAGGATGGGTATTACCTTTCGTGGTATTATTTGCTTTTCGACCTCTCGGCTCTTCTGGATCGCATTGGCGATTATGTCGGCTAAGGCTTCCTTTGTCAGTGTTATTGTGCTGGGTGCAGCTTCTTCTACCGGGGTGATGGGTGTTCTCTCCAGAGTCGATTCTCCACCCGCAGCTGCTAGTTCCTCTTCTAAATTTCGGGGTATCAACTCCCCTATTTTCTTCTGGTTCGTTTCTTCCGCCATTACTGACCTCACGTCTCAGCTCAAAATGACTCGATGTCACCCTTTCCACAAACGGCACCACTTGATGTAACCGAGCTGATCGGACACCAAGAACCGGGTTAATTTCAGAAGTTTATCTAAGAAAACCCGAATGTATGAAGTATTGCTTTTTCTCTCTCTCTCTAAAAAAAATACTGTAATCTCAGAATTGTGCTTGGCCTTTGAAGGAAAGCCCCCTCCTCCTTTTATAGAAGGGAGAGCCGCCTATCTTTTAAGATTTTTCCCTGATTTTTAGGGAAGATCCCGGATATCCAGGGATTCGGGCTGCGATTTCCCATCCCTGGATATCCGGGATTGAGGAGTATGGGCTTCCAGTCCCCGAATCTCTCGAATTCTGTCAGGTGAGTTGAGATTTACTTTTCCGAGAGTTCAACCTTCATGAGCCCGGCAATTCCCGACTCCGGGTATGACTTAGTAGGTCGGCTCATATTATAAAGGGTCACTTAGGTCGGGACACTCTTATCCAAGTCCGTAGGTCGACGAAGCCTCCGAGGTCGGCACCCTCTTATATGAGGTTATAGATCGGCGAGCCCTCCGAGGTCGGCACCCTTTTATCTGAGATTATAGATCGACGAGTCCTCCGAGGTCGGCACCCTTTTATCTGAGATTATAGATTGGCGAGCCCTCCGAGGTCGGCACCCTTTTATCTGAGGACATAGGTCTAACTTCATTATTCTAGGTCTCCCCTCCTTTACTCAAAAATGAGTACGCCGGTTTATATTGGTCTTCTTAAAACCGGATTTTTAGGAAGCGTACATTTGTCGTCTTATCAATTATACAATTCATTACCACCCTGGTAAAGCAAACGTAGTTGATGATGGACTAAGCCGTAAGGCGAGAGGAGACCTAGCATGAATGTTAACCCAAGAGGAAAGCTTAGTCAAGGAATTTGCAAGAATGAACCTTGAACTAGCTATACCATCAAAGTCCGTTGAGTCATTATTAGCTAGTTTGGTGGTACAACGAACCTTGAGGAAGAAGATCAAAGAAGGTTAAGGACAAGATGATTTTTTGGTCAAAATGAAAGAACGTGCCCTTTCAGGAGAGGATAAGGGATTAAGTGTGTCCAACGATGACACGGTGTACTATGGAGGGAAGATTTGTGTGCCCAATGTTGTTAAGTTGAGAGAAGCAATATTGAAAGAGGCACATAATACTCTATACACAGCACACCCTGGAAGTAGAAAGATGTACCAAGGCCTTAAGGGGACATTTTGGTGGGAATGTTTGAAGAGAGATGTGACAGACATTGTCAGAAAGTATATAGTTTATCAACTTAATTTAAGAAGCATTTAATATTAGTCATTGTTATTAATATTATTATAATTATGAAAGATATTATTAATAATAATAGTAATAATATTTATAATAGAGAGCCGTATTAATATTAATAGTTTTAATATTATTATTAGATATCATTATTAAATATTTAAAGTCTTTTCATTTAGCCCAAATATATTATAATGAGCCAAAATAATTAAGCCCAAAAGTCCTCCTCATTCATCGACTGAATTCAGTATTTCTCTATTAGCGTTACAACATATCTCCAACCCTCAACTTAGGAGTATAAATATACACAGAAAACTACATAAAATACGGCATAATTATACAACCGATTTTCCCAACCACCAAATTTTCAGCTTCTGCAAATTCTCTTCACTGTGAAGACGTTCCAGTCCAAATTTGGACAATCAAGTTCACAGCGTTAGAGCATCTTTTCAAATTTCATCCGCAATTTCATCTTCTCAGTTCCTCCGTATCATAGGTAAATTTGACCCCAGGTTTTACTTTCAGTTTTATGTTCATATTGAATTCTGCTGTATACAACCAAACATTACAAAATTAGAAATTTTAATTACAAATAAAAACAATGTGACCTCCATAATCAGAAACCCGGTCCTTTTATCAGTAAACCCAGAATCTAACCCGGTAAGCCCGAATCGAGCCTGAAACCCCTTTTCAGCCCGAATCGGACTGACCATGTGAACCTTACCCGCATCTGGAAATTCGAAGCCTGACCTATGACTCGCTGGAATCGCCGCCGCAGCAAGTCACACATCACTGCCGAACCCAAACATCATGGCCCGAGTAATCGCACCTCTGAAACCAACAGAAAGCAACAAACCAAAACTGAATCGAACTCATATCTGACTTACCTTTTCATCCAAGTTCGTCCAACTCAGAACCCATGACCCGATTTGTATCAACACAGGATGCCAAATTTAGACTGATCTTTCAATCCCAATTTTGATCCTCAATTTGAGACCGAAATCAAGTTCAGGTCCTAGTAACCATTCGGGCCTGAACCCTAACCTTGTTGGTGCCATCTCCAACCGCGTGCTATCAGTCATAAACGCCGCGGGCTACTAGAAATCACCGCCGGAGCCCGAAACTGTTTCGAACAAGCCGAAGTTAGCTACCCCCCAGAACCCGCAATGTTCTTCGGACCTGCACCTCGGCCTCAAGCTGCCACCGGTCGCCTTGTATCCGAGTGGGTGTGTGTGTTCGATTTGTATTTGGCATGTGTGCAGAAGGTTTTAGATTGTGGAGAGAGAGAGAGAGAGAAGAGGATAGAGAGAGACGAGAGGCAAGGGGTGGAAATAGATGAGGAGATAGCGACCGATTGGTGATAGGGGCTTATATACCCGGAGTTTTAGGTTAAGATCAATTAAGTCTCTTATTTTGACATTTATTCAATTTCACCCCAAGCATTTTTTAATTATTACAATTGACCCCAGATAACTTATTATACCTTCAAATTCAGTCCTATTTTGAGCCAAGCCATTAATAATGTTACATCTTCAATTAATATTACTAAGCAATTTTAATTTATGTATTATATCTTATTTTTAGTTATTATAAAATAAAAATTAAATTATAAGGATTCTAATTATTATTCTTATATGTAGATATTAACAAGGATTTGCGGGCTTAGGATTTGTGAATCGAGCATCTTCATATTCAAGTTCCAGCAACATCATTTAATCATGTGAGAATTTTCACTATCACTTTAATTGCTTTATTTGGACTGTTATGTGATATTCTATTTATGTTTTAAAATTGAAGATACATGTTTTAAATCAGGCTCACATGTGTACGTGTAAAGAGGCTATCTTAAGATATATATTGTGTGGGGACACCTGCACAATCTCTAGGTTCATGTTATATGTGATATTGTGTGTTGTATTCATGTTGAGGAAAATAATACTGATAGAATAATCATTTAATTGCTTTTCATGAATTTGTATATTATTGTGATCGGTGTGATTCCCACAAGCTGAAGGAAGCTCACCCCCACCTAAATTGATCCTGCAGGCTAATACGAGCTGGAAGGACGAAGGAGCGAGCCGAGCGGGCATGTGATGATAGATTTTACAAACGATGTTTTCTCTTTTATGTCTTGTGCTTTGAAACATTTATTTCGGGGAAACTCTTATTTTGCAATAGTATTTTTGAAATTTCTTCCGCCCCAGTATTAATCTCTTAATTATGGCATGTCGTTGTCTTAATTAATAAATATTTATTTTAGTCAGTATAGCGACTCGACTTTGTAGGCGAGAATATTAATATTCTCAAAGGAATTTATATTTTCATTTAAATTTACCTTTTTACTTATTTTTCCCTTATAAATATTCCTAGAAGGTCGGGGCCTTACAACTTGTCTCTCCCCAAGCAGACATTGTTTTCTCGGCGGATGTCGTACGCTAGTTTAAGCACTCTCCATATGAAGAACATCTTGAAGCCGTTTCCCAAATTTTAAGGTACTTCTTAAGAAAATAGTGAGGGTAATGTAGTTATTTTTGTTGACGTAAATTAGAGAATCTGTTACGGGTAGAAAATCTAGTTCATGGTATTATAAAGTGTCGAAAATCTGGTAAGTTGGAAAAGCAAGAAAAAAGGATTTGTTGCTAGATGCAATCTGAATACTGAATTTCGAGCAATGGCCCAACGATTTTGTCAAGAATTATGGATTTATAGAGTCCTCAAAGAAAAACCCATTAAAGCTATACTGTGACTGTAAGGCTGCAATAAGCATAGCCCACAATCTCGTTCAGCATTATATATGAAATATTGAGATTGATCCTCACTTCATTGAGGATAAACCTAATGCTGGGATTATATGCTTACCTTTTTGCCTTCCGATCAACAAACAACTGATATTTTCACTGAGCTTGGCAAGACCTGTCCTTAGTATTTGATAACCATAACAAGGTTTGGCATGTTAGGTATCAATGCACAAACTTGAGGGGTGTTAGGAGAATATTGCAAACTTCCATATTCAGATAAATTAGTGATATGGTTTTGTTTCTTTATCAATTAAGTTATTTAATAGTATTTGCTTTACTAGTTTTCTTTTTCTTTTTAAGCATTAAACATAGTGTTGATATGATAATGAAAAATTTTCCCTCTCAATTTTTGCATCAAGTTGGCTTAGTAAGATAAAACAACCATACATCTATCTAATATATATATGAACAGGATGAAACTTGGGAGAATATATGTGGAAGTCCAAAATAGTTGATGATAGAAGAAAAGGAATAAACAAGTATATCTTAAACGAGTTACATATTTATACTCGCAATAGAAAAAATATGCAGTAGGATAGAGAACTTGGAGGAAATAATTACATGGAGTTACATTCTGGATCTCTATGGGGAACCTCGAATGAGTGGTTGTCGGCCAATCAGTACCCATATGGATCCAAATGTAAAACTTTGGGCGGTAATATTCCTATTGTTGGAGATACAAAAGATTAGTTGGTAAACTAATGTACTTGTATCACAGCAGGCCTGACATTGCTTCCATTGTTGGTGTTATCAGTCAGTTCAAGCACTCTCCATATGAAGAACATTTTGAAAGAGTTTCCCGAATTTTAAGGTATTTCCTTAAAAAAAATAGTGAGGGGAATGTAGTTGTTTTCATTTATATAAATTGGACATTCTGTTATAGGTAGAAAAACTACTTTATGGTATAGTAATGTGATGGCGATCTGGTAACTTGGAGAAGAAATAAATAAGGATTTGTTGATGCAATCCAGACAATGAACTCAGAGCAATGGCCCAAGTGTTTTGTCAAGACTATGGATTCGTAGAGTCCTCAAAAGACTCCCATTAACACTATACTGTGTATGTAAGGCTGCAATAAGCATAGCTCGCAACCCCATTTAACATTATATATGAAGTACCCCGTTTAACATTATATATGAAGTATTGAGATTGATCGTCACTTCACAGAGGATAAACCTTATGTTGGGATTATTTACTCACCTTTTTGCTTTCCAATCTGTTGGGAAAAATACCGACAAACGTCACGTCACAACGAATAAAGCGGAATCTCGTTTGACAAATTCCCACTCTTCAATCGTAACTTTGTGGTTACCGACGAGTAGAGCAACAATTACAACTCGATAAAATTAATACAAATGATATTCGAAAGCGATAAATAACGAGACATAATTTTAGCGTGGAAAACCCCTCAAGACGAGAGTAAAAACCACAGAACCAGAGCCGCTTAAATCTACTATCACCAATACACACAAATACACAATCGTCCCTAATACAACTAGGGGTATACACCAACCGTCAAATACTTGGTAATAAATGTTCTTCAAGTATTTGGAATCAACAACAACAACTAGATCGAGAAAAGAAACAACCGTAAATAGCTTACACAAAGAGCTAACGAAATACCTGAACTTCCGGACTCAAAATCTCGATCTACACCGGTGAAAAGAATTGCCCAATAGCTACTAAGCTCTTGTCAAAATATCACGACGATCCGACCGATAAATCTCCGGGAAAATGAAGAAATGTATTTCTCTCTCTTGTTTCTCTCTCTATCTCTCTCTCTTGTTCTTCACAAAGTGTGTGTGTATATTGTAGTAAAGTCCCGATCCAAAAATCTGCATAAAAGGTACCCATTTGCTGGATTGACCCATGTGCCGCGGCCCGGCCCAAGTGTGCCGCGGCACACAGCGCAAAATTGCGCCCAGGACTCGGCAGGGGCCGCGGCCACTGCAGAGTACAGATGCGCCAGGCAAAATGACGGGGGCCGCGGCTCGGCAGGGATGTGCCGCGGCCCTAGGTGATCGGCAGCACTCGGCAGTGCTCGGAAGGGGCCGACAGGGGTGTGCTCGGCAGGGGCCGCAGCCCAGAGTACAGTCTCGGCCAGAATGTGCTGAGTGATTTCGGGGCCGCAGCTCGGCAGCTGTGTGCCGCGGCCCGGCAGTGCAAGGTGAGGAAAAATGTCTTTTCGAGCATAGTGCCATGGCCCGGAGGGTTTGTGCCGTGGCCCGGAGTCCAGTCGACTCCGAAAATGCCTATATTGCGGAAATTACTCCTACAAATCTCCCCCTTTTTGGAATATAGGAAGAGTTCGCCATCCCGGCGATCGAACAATACACTTTCACCTTATATCTACTTAACGCCTTGGTTAACATATCGGAACCATTATCATCGGTATGAACTTTATCAAGTTCAAACAAACCATCCTCCAAAGCATCTCGGATCCAATGATACCTCACATCGATATGTTTCGTTCTCTTGTGAAAAGTCACATTCTTAGCCAAATGAATTGCACTTTGACTATCACAAAGAACTACGTAACGTCGTTGTTGGAAGCCTAGCTCTCGTAAAAAAATTTTCAACCATAAGAGCTCTTTGCTCGCTTCCACCGCCGCAATATACTCGGCCTCCGTTGTAGACAAGGCAATGCACTTTTGCAATCTTGATTGCCATGACACGGCTCCCCCTACAAACGTCATCAAATAACCGGAAGTGGATTTTCGGTTATCTTCATTACCGGTCATATCCAAATTGGAATAACCAACAAGCATTGCTTTCCCGTTTCCAAACATAATCCCCAACTTGGAAGTACCCCGCAAATATCTAAATATCCATTTTACGGCTTCCCAATGCTTCTTTCCCGGATTCGATAGAAACCGGCTCACAACTACCACGGCATGAGCAATGTCGGGCCTAGTACATACCATAGCGTACATCAAACTCCCGACCGCCGAGGCATATGGAATTTTATCCATATCCTCAATCTCCTCCTTCGTCTTAGGGCAATCTTGGCTCGTCAATTTAAAATTGTTAGTAAGAGGCGAACTAACAACTTTAGATCTGTCCATGATGAAACGTTTAAGCACCTTCTCGATATATTGCTCTTGTGACATGTGCAATTTCCGGGCTGCTCTATCCTGAGTGATTCTTATTCCAAGAATTTGTTTAGCCGCCCCCAAGTCTTTCATGGTAAAAGACTTACTCAATTCTTCCTTCAAGTTGGCAATCCTCTCGGTATTCTTGCCAACGATCAATATGTCGTCCACATAGAGCAATAAGATGATAAAGTCATCATCTCCGAATTTCTTGAAAAATACGCAATGGTCGAGAGTCATCTTTTGGTAGCCTTACTCCCCCATAATCGACTCAAACTTCTTGTACCATTGCCTTGGTGCTTGTTTCAACCCGTATAAACTCTTCCGAAGTTTACATACATAATCCTCTTTTCCTTCAACCTCAAATCCTTCCGGTTGCTTCATATAAATTTCTTTGTCAAGATCTCCGTGGAGAAAAGCCGTCTTGACATCCATTTGCTCAACCTCAAGATCAAGGCTAGCCGCAATACCAAGGACCAATCGAATCGATCCAATCTTCACAACCGGAGAAAAAATCTCGTCAAAATCAATGCCCTTCTTTTGACTAAATCCTTTCACTATGAGTCTACCTTTGTATCGGGGCAACGAGGTATGCTCCTCCGACTTCACCTGATACACCCATTTGTTTCTCAAAGCCCTCTTGCCTTTCGGCAACTTCACCAACTCGTAAGTGTTATTCTCATGCAAGTAACTCATCTCGTCTTGCATGGCATCCATCCATTCCTTCTTCTTTTCATCCTCCATGGTCTCCGCAAAATATTCGGGCTCTCCCTCGTCGGTGAGTAAAACATATTCATCGGCCGAATAGCGGGTGGAGGGATGACGGTCCCTCGTCGACCGCCTATGAGGAACAAAAGATGGCATGTTCGTCACGGGTAGCTCGGGATGAGCTCCATTGGTGTCATCTTGTCTCAACTCATCGTTGTCACCAGCATCTTGTTGTTCATCATTTTGGACATCCTCTCCACCCGGTGTCTCAACGTGTTGTGGAGGAACGGGGTCCAAATCAATAAGATCATAGTCGTGTTGTGGAGCCGACTCTCCATTCTCAACATCTTTCATTGTTTGATCTTCTACAAAAACAACAACTCTCGACCGAACAAGCCTCTTTGTCACCGGGTCATATAATCTATACCTGAACTCATCAAGCCCGTAGCCAATAAAAATACACAGCTTCATCTTAGAATCAAGCTTCGATCTCTCATCATTCGGGATGTCAACAAAAGATTTACATCCGAAAACCTTTAAGTGGCGGTATGAAATATCTTTACCGCTCCATACCTTATCCGGCACATCAAACTACAAAGGAACACATGGCGTCAAATTGATAACATGAACCGTCGTGTTCAAAGCTTTTCCCCAAAACGACTTTGGCAATCCGGCATGTGAGAGCAAACAACGAGCTCTCTCGACCAAAGTCCGGTTCATTCTCTCTGCCAAGCCATTGAGTTGCGGAGTCTTCGGGGGCGTCTATTGATGTCGGATCCCTTGTTCTCGGCAATATTCATCAAAGGGTCTGGTGTACTCTCCACCATTGTCCGTCCGGATACACTTTAGTTTCTTCCCGGCCTCTCTTTCCACCGAGGCATGAAATTGTTTGAAAGTTTCTAAAACTTGATCTTTAGTCTTCAAGGTGTAAGCCCATACCTTCCTAGAGTGATCGTCGATGAATGTGACAAAATATCGGCAACCACCGAGCGTTCTCGTCTTCATAGGACCACAAACATCGGAATGAACAAGATGAAGAACATTTTCCTTCCGTGAATGAGTATGACTCTTAAAGGTAACTCTTCATTGTTTCCCGGCAAGACAATGAGAGCATCTTTTAAGGTGTACCTTGTGAACCCCGGACAACAACTCCTTCTTCGACAATAGCGCCATTCCTTTTTCACTCATGTGACCGAGCCTATTATGCCATAGCTCGGCCATGTCATTATTGTCGATTGTGTTCATGAAATTAGTCGTGACCTTCGGAAGTGTCACGTACAATTTTCCTTCCTTTTGTCCTCTCCCGACAATCAAGGAACCTCTAGTGAGTTTCCACAATCCCTTGCCAAAACCGCTATGATAACCGTCATCATCGAGTAAAACAACGGACATAACATTAAGCCTCATGTCCGTAACATGTTTTACATTCTGTAAAACAAGATCCATTCCGGTGTCGAATCTCAAATGCACATCTCCCACTCCAACAATCTTGGATAACCCGTCGTTACCCATCTTGACTATACCAAAGTCGCCCGGAGTATTCATCTCTCGCAAGATTGACCATATCATAATCACAACAAACAAAGAATTCTTCGGTAGTAGTATTAACTTCGGCTTTATCATTACTACCGCTTTCCTTCTTTTGTGAATTTTCTCGGCCTTGGCGATTCTCCTTCTTCAATTGTCAGCAAAATTTCTTAGTATGCCCTTTCTTACCACAATGGTAACATTCGATATTGGCATACTTCCCTCGAGAACTACTCCTTTGTGGCCCTCTATTACTCGGACCTCTACTTTGACCTCTCCCCCGTCTTTCGGTAACTAGAACATCCGACTGTGAAGAATATCCTTGTGCTTTTCTTCGGACCTCCTCATTCAACATGTTCCCTTTGGCTAATTCCATCGAAATGACTCCATCGGGGGCGGAGTTAGACAACGACGTTCGAAACGTCTCCCAAGAATCCGGCAATGTGCCTAACAACCACAAAGCTTGCACCTCCTCTTAGAATTTAATTCCCATTCCGGCAAGTTGATTAATTATGCCTTGGAATATATTTAAATGATCCGATAGAGGAGTCCCATCTCGAAACTTCAAATTCATCATTGTTTAATGACGAATAACTTATTATTCCCCGTCTTCCGAGCATATAATTGCTCGAGCTTGTGCCATAACTCTCGAGCATCCTTCTCTCCACTAATATGGTTCAAAACGTTGTCATCCACCCATTGTCGAATATATCCGCAAACTTGGCGATGCAAAATAGTCCACTCCACGTCGGACTTCCCTTCTGGTTTATCTTTGCTAAAAACCGGCATATAATAATCCTTCACGTATAGAAGGTCTTCCATCTTCCCCTTCCATACGTGGTAGTTTGAACCGTTCAAGTTAACCATTCTACTCGTATTGGCTTCCATCTTAAAATTGAGATACTTAACAACCACGAAACAACAAATCCCGTGGCTCCGATACCACTTTGTTGGGAAAAATACCGACAAACGTAACGTCACAACGAATAAAGCGGAACTTCATTTGATAAATTCCCACTCTTCAATCGTAACTTTGTGGTTACCGACGAGTAGAGCAACAATTACAACTCGATAAAATTAATACAAATGATATTCGAAAGCGATAAATAACGAGACACAATTTTAGCGTGGAAAACCCCTCAAGACGAGAGTAAAAACCACGGGACCGAAGCCGCTTAAATCCAATATCACCAATACACACAAATACACAATCGTCCCTAATACAAACTAGGGGTATACACCAACCATCAAATACTTGGTAATAAATGTTCTTCAAGTATTTGGAATCAACAACAATAACAAGATCGAGAAAAGAAACAACCGTAAATAGCTTACACAAAGAGCTAACGAAATACCCGAACTTCCGGACTCAAAATCTCGATCTACACCGGTGAAAAGATTTGCCCAATAGCTACCAAGCTCTTGTCAAAAGATCACGACGATCTGACCGATAAATCTCCGAGAAAATAAAGAAATGTATTTCTCTCTCTTGTTTCTCTCTCTATCTCTCTCTCTTGTTCTTCACAAAGTGTGTGTGTATATTGTAGTAAAGCCCCGATCCAAAAATCTGCATAAAAGGTACCCATTTGCTAGGCCCGGCCCAAGTGTGCCGCGGCACACAGCACAAAATTGCGCCCAGGACTCGGCAGGGGCCGCGGCCACTGCAGAGTACAGACGCGCCAGGCAAAATGACGGGGGCCGCGGCTCGGCAGGGATATGCCGCGGCCTGTGTGATCAGCGCGCTCGGCAGGAGGGCTCGGCAGGGCCGGCAGGGTGTGCTCGCAGGGCCACGGCCCAGTCTGATCTCGGCGAATGTGCTGAGTGATTTCGGGGCCGCGGCTCGGCAGCTGTGTGCCGCGGCCCGACAGTGCAAGGTGAGGAAAAATATCTTTTCGAGTGTAGTGCCATGGCCCGGAGGGTTTGTGCCGTGTCCCGGAGTCCAGTCGACTCCGAAAATACCTATATTGGGGAAATTACTCATACACAATCAACAAGCAACTGATATTTTCAATAAACATGGGAAGACCTGTTGTGAGTGTTTGTTTGATAACCATAACCAATTTGTGCATGTTAGATAACAATTCACGAACTTGAGTGGGGGTTAGAAATAAAAGTAGAATATTGCAGAAGTCCATATTCAGATAATTTAGTGATTTAATTTTGTTTCTTTATAATTTAAGATCTTAATTCGTATTTGCTCTACTGATTTTTTTTCTTTTTGAGCAGTAAACGTACTGTTGATATGATAATGAAAGATTTCCCGTTTTATTTTTTGAATCAAGTTGGCTTAGCAAGATAAAACAGCCAGCCATCTAACTAATATCTATGAACATGATGAAACTTGAGAGAATATAGGTGGAAGTATGATGCGACCCCCACAAGACACGTCGTGGTAACCGAGATAGCTAGATAGATTAAAGTCACGGGATGTTTCCAATATAAGCAAAAAGGATTTTACTTCCAAACCACTACACGACCTGCCGTAGCGACCCAGAAGGGGTGGAATTCAAATATTAAATAAGGGGTTGAAACTTTTATAAGTAATTGAATCACACAAGGGTATTTTGGAGACACACTGAACAAAACAAGAAGGAACTCACAAAGGTTTGTTAACACAAACACACTCAAATTTTATATATCTTAAGGTGGCTTTTACGAATGAAGATGATGGCTATTTATAGCCAAAAATTCTACAACTATTATATATAAAAATAAAAAAAATGAAACTTCATAATTTTTTCCTACAAAGACCAAGACCATTCAACACATAATAAAATAAAATCAACAATAATACAATGTGCAATATATGTGCACAAAAATAGTCAAAATAAAAACTTCCTAGTTATGTTCTATCAATACCATTCAACACTTAAAAAGTAAGAATTAAATAAAATAAGTGAGAAATCATCACTCTCAATCTAATCGAATCTGAGCTCAATTTCTTCAGAATTTATTCTTGGTTCATATAATTGTAGCTCTGTCCCTTATGTTTTCCTAGCCACTTAAACGTTAATCGGACATCAAACGGGAGAGTTATAATCAAAATACGAAACTGCTACGTGTTCGCCTTACGCGGGTTTTTGTATTTCTATCCGTTCGTTTTAGATACGTCTTGACTTTTACATATACAATATTATTATTACTAAAAATTACAACTCAAAATTGCATAAATAATACAATAACTCTATTCATTATACTTTAAAATACTAAAATATAAAAGGTGACTTGGCGACTTCAATAATATAGATAAATTTTATGTCGGGGAAACTGTTGTCATTTTTGGTGAATTCATTGATGACAAGTGTTGATAATGTATTTTAAAAAAAAAATTGCTCGTGACCTCGTTATCGGTCCCACATGAATGTACAGTTATTCTTTCGATTGATTGCCTGCATATTGATTCACATCAAAGTCCAAAACTGGTCGAAGATAGAAGAAGAGTTGTTAAAGCAGTAGATGGAGAATGAGCTATACTTTTGTACTCCTAACAGAAAAATATGCAAGAAGGTACAAAATCCACATCATGGAATTGTAATATTTTGGAAATCACGTAACTTGGAGAATCAAGAAATAAGGAGTTGTTGCTAAATCCAATCTAGACACTGAATTAAGAACAATGGCCCAAGGATTTTCACAAAAACTTTGGATTTATAGAGTCCTCAAAAACTCTTATTGAAGCTTTTACAGTGAATGTAAAGTTGCAATAAGCATATCTCACAATCCTGTTAAGCATTATATATGAAGCATTGAGATTGATCGTCACTTCATGGAGGAGAAACCTAATGCTGATATTATTTAGTTACCTTTTTGCCTTCCAATCAACAAATAAGTTATATTTTGACTAAGGGCCTATTTACTAGCAGCTTAATGAACCTTATTGATTTCTTAAAGCTTTTTCGGAGAGCTGCTAATGTGTTTACCAAGAGCTTAATCAATAAAATAGCAGTTTAATGGGACAGTGATCCCCCAACTCCTTATTCGGTAAGCTATCATCTTAATGGAACCAAATGACTATTATAACTACATATTGTGTTATATTGTTGTGATGTTGTGCAATTTATAATTGTATGGTGTTCAACTATTTTAGATACAAATATTTAATACATTTATATATATATATATATCGAGTGAGTAAAATGGTCATTTCTGCCATTCAGACAGTTGATTCAGCAATGCAGGTAAACAACATTTCATCTTTATCCAGACAGACAGCATAATCCAAACAGATAACTTATTTCACTCAAATCTTAATGACAGAGTTAGTAAACAGCCCCTAAGCCTAGTAAGACCTGTTCTAAGCATTTAATAACCATAACCAAGTTGGGCATGTTAGATATCAATACACGAACTTGAGGGGTGCTAGAAGCATAATGAGAATATTGTAGTCCTCCATCTTCAGATAAATTAGTGATTTGATTTTGTTTGTTTAGCAATTATGATCTTCAGTAGTATTTGCTTTACTAGTTTTCTTTTTCTTTTTAAGCAGTACACATAATGTTGATATGAGAATGAAAGATTTCCCCCTTTTACTTTATGCATCAAGTTGGCTTAGAAGGATAAAAAAACCTGCCATCTATCTAATATATATGATCAGGATAAACATGGGAGAATATAGGTGGAAGTCCAAGCAGTCGATGATAGAAGAAGAGTTTTTAAAGCAGTATATGATGAACGAGTTACACATTTGTACTCCCAATAAGAAAAAAACATGCAGGAGGATAGAGGACTCGGAGAAAAGAATTACATAGAACATTCTGGATCTCTCTGATGAAACTCGGATGAGTGGTTGTCGACGAGTCAGTACCCATATATGGATCAAAATGCAAAACTTTGGGCGGTACCTGTTGTTGGATGTAACACCCCAGAGCCATCCAGGAATATTACAGCGCCGTGGGCCCCGAGATGGAACCCACAAGGCTGAAGAAAATTTTCGCAAATATTTACAAACGCCCAAGAGGCTAACGACGATACTATCTTTTAAAACATTCGAAGACTTAATAAAATCCGTTTATCAAAACCATCGTAAAAATCTCATTTGAAACCACAAGGCCCGAAATGCCAAAGCTCAACAGTTAAAAAAACAACATACGTTAGGCTATCCCTTACACGTACCAACAAAATAGTTTAGAAAATGATTGCCAAAGTAACCTAAGTTACCAGATACCAAAAGGCCATTTAAAAATACTCACCCAGCGGAAAAAGACAAACAATTAAAATATTCTAGCAGCGGAATACAAGAACTGATCAGGAAACTTAACACGCAAATACATGCCCTAGTCAGTATCCTCCGAGAAGCTCATCTCTCCACGACCGCTACAAGCTCGATATTCCAAAAACCTAAAAAGAAAGCACACGACGGGGTCAGCCATAATATCCAACAATGATATCAATCACATCACGTCAATAATTACATACTAATGGAAATACTAAGTAAGAATACGACCAATCTAATCTTACCGTCATAACTTTACTTACTCAAATAATTCTCATCAGAATAACCATCATCACAAAGCACATCTCGTAATCTCGATTAATCAATAAACTCAAACATAACATCCATACGGTACCTCAAGCCATACCCAAGATTCTCAAAACATCATCATAACTCGCAATACGGAAATATACCAACATTGACCAATTCGATCCATCGGAATAAACATCATCAAATCACAACACGACAATCGGTTGTCCATCAGAAGACAAATACCAAAGGAAGTACGGAACATACCCCAAGATATGAGATGCCACGATGAAATCATATCCGTCTAATCCAAGATCAGATCAATACAACATACGGACTTGGTCCTAACACAAGGCCTACAAATGCATACTCATATGACAACAACGTCGGCATGCTCACATCAATAACGACAATGTATACTTATGGCAAACCCATAATATACATATGCACAACAACAGCACATGATAATCCGATGATCCAGTGTTCACTGCCTAGATCCCACGATGATCCCGTCAGACCGACCGTGGTGGAAAAACCTGTCCGATGATCCAGCGCACGCTATCATAGATCCCAAGATGATCTCATCGGACCAACCCTGGTGGACATATGACAACAATGCACAAATGCATATAACAATGATACACAATGCATGACAACAACGATACACGAATGTATCACAACATGATCGACATGAAATGACAAAAATGATTAAAATACTTGCTCCTTCGACGATCCAAAATGTCACGGACGGTAGATAATTCACGTCTTCGTCTATACCACAATGTATCCTTGATACCAAGTATACCAACAACAAATGTAAATCATATACATTATGATTTAATTCCCAAAACTCGAATACAACTTATAATCCCAAATTTCCTATGATTACGATTATAAACATTTCTATACGAATTATAAACGAATGAAACGGAAATCATTCATTAAATATTATAAACTGAGCAAGTAATAACTTGTCTCGATATCGGTGAAGTCGTTACCAATTCCTTGCCGTTGTCTACGAACTCCTCAGCCCCTAACAAAGCAATCTACGAACATTCTTGAATACGACCACAAAGCATGGTTCTAATCACCGATCAATAATCTCAACCTATTACAATAATCGATAAACAACAAGTTAGATAACAATCAACAATCGATATAACCAATTCACAAACCCAACGGCTCAACAATATCTCGATTAACCACAACTCTGATCAATCCAACTTAAACGATCACGAATTCATAACCGAAACAGGATATACTAGATTGCCTGTCCATTTAGCGCATGTTAATCACTTAACGTAGTGGGCGCTAAGTCGCTTCAATTAGCGTGCGCTAGCCAGTAAGCTTAGCGTGTGCTAATGCTGTACAGATGCATGCCTTACAAGTATCGATCATCATATGGCGATTATCAAGAACACTAAGTGATTTGAAACCATGTTCATAGCTATCAAAACAACGAACTCCGATATCCTTTAACATATAAACAATCATCCAACTCATAATCCAAGTCATCATAGATCATCTTCTTCCTTAATATCAACATATGAATACCAAGAACCATAACAACACTTCCATAATCTATCATTATAGAGATTAATTATCAACAATAACATCAACATCCGCAAAGGAGGAGAAGGATTCACCAACTTATCTCAAGAAAACGAACTACACAATTTAAACCACAAGAATCATATTAATATCATCATACTCCGGTAATCCATCTCATAATCATACTTATTAACTTGCTTATATGATAATCATCAACTCAAGAACATCAACATTCAATCCAAAGCGAAATCCAAAGGTGAAGAGTAATTACCTCTTCGAAGGAATGGATTGATTTCCAAGGTTGAATCCATTCTCAATCACTTCCAAGCTTCAAATGTTGTTAGGAACGATCAACTCAAGTGTTTGGAACCTCAACTTCTCTTTAAGAACTCTTTCTATCGATTCACATGAAGAAATGGACGGAAATGACGAATAATGCCCAACTGCACATATATATACTGTACATTACTAGCGTGCGCTAACATCTTCATTTAGCGTACGTTACGTGCTTAGCGTGCGCTAATTGTATTTGTTAACGTGCGCTATCGCAGTCCATAGGCTACTGCCTTACTTCATACAATGATTTACGTACGCAATGCCCATGCAACAGCGTACGTAATTGCCTCTATTTAGCGTACACTAGTGTCCGATCATAGGGTGCGCTACACATAGTTGACTCATTTGCCTGTATGCTCCGAAGACGGGTCCACACGCCAAAAGCATCTGACAAGGATAAGATTCCCTTTGGACCGATCTGGTATTAGTGTGCGCTAATCCTTCACAACAAACATCCGTTGACCTTATCGGAACATGCGCCGAAAGTAGCCGGGTCCACATGTACATTCCCTCTGATTTGTTCTGCACTAGCGTACGCTATCCTTTACCTTTAGTGTGCGCTAAACCTGCACGATAGCGTGCGCTAAGCTTGAATATTAGCGTGCGCTAATCAGGCTATACTTAGCCATTTTCAGCTATTCTTGTCCAATGTCTCAACATACTATATACGAACATATGGCATACTGAATACGTATACTCCTTCCAAAAATATTCTCATATATTACGCCCGACACACAATATCTTCAAATACAACCGTCAACCAAATGCAGTAATTATACCAATACAGATGTCTCAGTCCTTCAATTGTTTTATCCATACTGTACAGATTCCATGCTGTACAACATAACTCAGATAAAATAATATTAAACAACAGTAGAAGAAAATCCGGATATTACATACTACACCACTTAAAATAAGTTTCGTCCTCGAAACTTGCAATTCGTCATAGAAAAACCAACAAACCGTTCAACCAAAATATTCCGAAACCATCACAACAACGATCAATCATCATCCTTAACGAATAACCAAAGCAGTACATTTACATATGCGCCAAGTCGACGATCTCCTGAGATACTAGCAAGTGACTTCACTGTAAAGCCTCAATACACTTACAATCACAATTCGATGAGTCCCAACAAAATATATCATCTTCGGATGAAATAATCTATCTGTGTAAAGTCCTGTCTGCCTGATCGCACAATCAAGTCCCAATTCTGATACAATCAATAATGCATGATACATCTGAGAAACAACTGCCCAATACAACGACACAAATCCCGAAACATCGACACAAAATTCGAACGCTCATATGATCATTAACAATGTTCAACCAAAAAATTTATCAAGAATATCATCAACGTGATAAACTCCAATATGACCAGCCAGAGGTCAAACCACAATCGAGAATATCATCAACATGATAAACTTCAATACTACCAATGAAGGATCAACAAGAACTGAGAATACCATCGCATGGTAAGCTCCAACACGATCAATACAGAACCACATAAACAGATATACAAAGGAATAACACACAATGGATCTCAAAGAAACACACCCGACTGGTGAACATACTCCATCCAACACGGAGTGGGAACGACCAATCAATACCCAAAACAACCATCATGGGGTCACCATCCCCAAATCCACGCTTACAAAGGAATCATTCAAAAATCACTATGGTAAAATCGCACTACTACCATACCAATGGAATCACATAGCACATATGTCCCGGTTCCACAAAATCCAAAGTTCCAAAATCATACTCTGTACCCGAATCTACAATACGCAGCATATTCTTCTTATCTGATCAATCAACCGATCATCCCAGGATAACCAAACTACCATACTGAAGTTTAGATCTCTATTCATCGTTCCATATTGATGACTTATCCAGTTCGTGAGTCACACTCATAACTTCACCATGATATGCACTTTGCACTAAATGCGTATGTATATCGGTCACATTTTCAAAACTAGTTTGAAATCATGTAATCTTGTCAAGAAGATAAATTTTCGAAAGTTCTTTCAAGAATTTCAAAATTCAAAACATAAATTTTCGTAAGATCACGAAATCAATTTCCGAAAAATCAAATCAGCTTGCTAATACCAAGTATTCGATAACAGTTTCCTTCGAATCCACACAATTTCGAAGTTTTTAAAATGAAAACTATGAAAATGATTGACCACATCCATACTCCTGTATACCAGTTCGATTTGTCACCGAATCCACTGACATTCAATCAGAAAACCACAGGATAGAGTTCCAAAATCTTAGTGTATAAATTTCGATAAAAACTCCTTTTTCCACATATGGCTCGCAACGTCGACCATTATCCCATTTCGGATAACCTCAACTATGTTATGACCAAAACATTGAAACAAATCAACACAGCGAAAGACTACCCGAGAAGACTCATTTGAACAAATGAATCAAAACCCCGAAAGGTAGTGATAAAATGCATAAACGATTAGTAAAGTATTTTACAAATCTCGGGAATTTTAGAAAACAGAAAAGCCTTTTTGGAACATTAGGATCTCAGCCGAACAAATAAACAAAAACAACAATCAAAACATTTATGATTCCAAATCACAAATCATTCTATCAAGTATTCAAAATGCTAAATATTGTACATACGATCGCAAGACCTCGCTCTGATACAGTTGTTGGGATCCGATGCCTTAAACGAAGGCGCAATAGAAGCAAAAATGAAATATACCGAACCCCTAAATAGGACCGATCATGCATCACATATACGAATATAAAAGGACAAGAATAAAGATACGAAAACATACCCTTGAAGTTCTTTGATTGAATGTTGAAATTGGTGTCGGTGACTGCAAATACGATTTGATAAGTCCTCTATGATCCAAACACCGAAAGCATCGCGTATCTACTAGCCACGCACCGGGAGATGATCGGAACACGGACTACTCAATTATCTTCCAAGGATACGGCTAGAAAGGAGTAGTAGGAAATGATCTCTCAAGATTATGATCACTCTAAGTGATATAAACTTTTGATCTTGATATTCTTTCTCTCTCTAAGAATGTAAGAATATCAACATGAACTCTCACTCTCTATATTTCTTATGATGGCCGATTATCTTGTGGAGGAGGAGGATGTTATTTAATGGCAAGTCCACACAAACATCCAAAGTCCCCACCTCATGGTGTAAAATGATAAGATCTAATCTTATCACTCTCTTTGTCCTCTCTACATGGAACCGACTCATCACAAACTAACAAGGGGATAAAAGGCACCATCAAGAAAAGAGCACATGAGGAGGGCGGCCATAAGGAAGAAATAAGAGGTTGGTTCATTTCGGTCCGTGAAACTGACCGCCGTGTATCCAGTTCGACTGATACACCTTGGTTCATCTCAAATAAAATTAATTAATCTAATTAACTAATTAAGATATTATTTCTCCAAGAAATAATTATTCACGAACTAAATTAATTACCCAGTAATTTATTTAATTCCCCATACCGATTTAATTTATCCAATAAATTAAACAAGACATCCAGTGTCTAAAATTCTCAATAAGAGATCTTGTTCATATTATTCCATCGTCTCCCTAATGCGCGATCGGTAGGTCCGTCTCAGTAAGCAATGAGAGGAACCAAAGAGTTATAGCACCACCTAGCCAGTCTCATGGCCTACACTGTAACCTTACTGAGAACGAATGATAGGGATCATTTAAGAACCATTCTATCATGAATACCATTAAATGTATAAACCCTTGTTTCAAATATCCCGATCAAGTTATAGGGTTACGATCAGGCAAACCCTATCTGTACTTAATGCTATGCATGAGTTATTTCAAATCGAGATCACTGAGCTCTCGTGTATCTTATACACCTAGCTCTACTGCTTTGGCCAAAGACTTATGATCTCATCTGTTAATAACTGCATATGACATATACCTATTCACTTATAGGAGAAAGAATCCTATATTGGTGTTTAGTAGAACCTGTTACTTGTCCGTCAAGACACACATCGAGGTTGACCCCCACTTCTCGATTTTCTGGGTCAAACTACTCTAGTAAAAATCTTAATGTCACAAGCACATCCCTACTATATCCTCAAGTCTAAGGTTCACGAATACCTATCACAAACTTTCGATTCCGTCATTGACTATCTCGGAGTGAAATCCGTGCGACGTATCGAGGGTGAGTAGGTTCGAGTATACTAATCTCATTAGCATACCTATAATGTGTGCTCCCACTAACCATTAGTGACGACAGACACTCTCCAAGTCAATGAACACATCATACAAGTCATCACATAAACTTAACGCCCAGTTAAGTTTCATCGACTTGCGAACGATTAAGTATTTGAGCCATAAACCTTTAGAGTGCCGATCCCCTTATCCAATAAGGAGTCGAATGTTTTGCTCTCAAATATACAGACTAGTTTCTGTATATATATTAATGAGTCAGGAATGCCAATGACTACTAGTAAATAAAGAAACATACATGTAATACCACCGGTATTTCATGCTTAATTACCTTATACTATGTGATTTCTTAAAGTGTGATGTTGCCTTTTTTTATATATTATGTGATTTCATTTAAAGTGTTATTACAATACAATTGTGTGATGTGAATAGAATGGAGGTGATGTACCTTGATGCCGTTGGACAATCTTCGGTGCGAATATGATGGTGGCCAACGTCTTGTTCCCCGATGAATTGTTGACGAGCGAAAAGGTGGTCGCCCCGAGATGGTTAAAATGTGAGTATGACTAAGGCGCTGAGTGGCTAACGTATGCTATAGGATATGCATAACGTACGCTAGTTTCGTAACATTATGTACGTTAACATCACTTGGTTACGTACGTAAGGCTTGAATTGGTCTTCCGACCAGAATCTTTCTTTTGACGCGGATTGAGGTACTTTCGGCGGGATAGAAGATAAACGAGTCAACTGCTCATAACGTACTCTAATTACCAAGCTTAACGTACGCTATGGTCAGGTGTTTTACGTACGTTATGGCACCCTACGCACGTAATAGGTGGGGGCATTCCAGGCAGTAGCCTCTGGACGGCCTTTACACACGTTAACTGGAGGGCATTACATACTTAAGCCCTGTTACGTACGTAAAGACTTGAGTTATAACGTATGTTAAGGTGATAGAGTGTTATAAAATAACACTTCCTCCTTCATTTTCCCTCGACCAAAAACCTCTTGAGAAACATCCTTGAAGCTTTTTCCGACCCTTACACGATTCTTGGCCTCCCCAATCACTTGTATCAACATAGAGGAAGGGATTACTCAAGCTACGGAGAAGATTATCTAGGTCAATCGATCCACTCTTCGTTCCTCCTCGTGGTTCTTCGTCGGATTGTCATCATTCCTCACTGTTCTTCCTCTATTAAGGTAAGACTATCAAACCTTGAGGCTATCTCTTCAATGTTATCATTATGCCTATTATATTATGGGTATTCGGGTAGTTTGCTAACTCTTGTAGACAATCTAATCGGATGAACTTGTAGAAATTGAAACTATCATTACTCGTATATTTCATTTTCATGCATCTCGTTATATTAATTATATGCAAAAATCCCCATCTCAATCAACCTTGGAAAGGTAAAACTTGACGAATCAATTGTAGGAGAATTGCGTAGGAATCCGTCACCGTATGTTAAACTAGTTGTAATCCATTTTTGCCATATGATTATCAACGTCAAATTAACTAGAAATAATCAACTCGGTAGTATTACCATCATTAAGAATCGAGCACTCGGAATAGATAATTGGATTAGTAGTTATGGAATCAATTACACTATAGTCGATTATTGTCAACCCAAATAATATTAGGGATAATCTTGTTGAGTGAATTGTTGTAACAATCGTTAATCATAAAAATTGAACAACATGATAATACGTATTGCTTGTGAACTTAGAAACACGATACTAGTTTTGGCGAGATCGAACGAAGTTAAGAGTTCGATTAGGAAAGGGAAGGGGAAGCTAGTTTTATTCATCTTTATCCGTACGAAATGTTAATCGGGAAATATGTGAATAGGTCAACTCGATCGGTCGTGGAAGTCCAAGATACCGTAAGGCACTTACCGTTGGATTTAAGGCAAGTAAAGTCTTGCTCAATAATTGTTAATCTTATTGCAATGTTCGTAATACATGAATGTGCCATTGTGTGATGAACGTCGACGATTGTCTTTCTCTAGAAAATGTGTTATGAATGGGCTGATGTGTTGGGGATAAAACCTAAATGATACCCATGAGGAAATATGTTGAGGGATAAGACCTAAAAAGTGCACCCACGTTCCGGGGTATTCCTGTGTGGATACTTCCGTGACCCTTGCTTGCGACCTTGGGGTTTATGTGTTAAAAAGATAAAGACAATGTCGGTCATACTGCGAATTATCTTCTATCTATTATGTGGCACGGTGATGATAAATTGTGTATATCATTGCAAATTATTGTTATTGATATTTATTCTCTGACCCCGGTTTGTCTGGCATGATTCGTCATGCCAGGTAAATTTTTTGAATATGTGCAGGACATTCTCGAGGGGTCCGGTCAGGTTTGAACGGTGTTGGGATAAAGACTTGCCGCCGCATGATATAATTTTAATTTTCGAAACTTCCGTTTATGTAATAATCATGCCTTGAACTATGTTCTTTCAAAACATTCCGTCTTATGTTATGTAACCGCAGACTCAACGTTTTATAATAATTTCTTTAAAATATCTATTGCCCAAATTAGCCTTATGGGTTCCGCTCGGGATTCACGGCACTGTAATACCTCAGGAAATTTTGGGGGTGTTACAGAAAATGGTATCAGAGAGGTCGGTTTTGTTGTAAAAGATTTTGAAACATTTCTCCTTATTTACGAAGTTATCCAAGTCCAACACCCCAAGCGACCGTAACTCCTCATGGGAATGCAAAGTAAGTAATGTGTGTGTTTTTTGTTTGAATACAACATTTAATTTGCAAGAGATAAGTGTGTGTTGAACTGGCCTTAAATTAATATTGTCTGTAATGGCACGTCGTGGAGCTAGGAGGATAGTAAACGAAGCTCAGGGTTCCGCCGTGAACCAGAACGAGAACAGGAACACTATCGAGACTGTTCCGGCTGGGGACCAGCTGCTGCCAATTAATCAAAACGATCAGGAGGCAGAACGCCTGAATAACCACCTTGGAGGCATGGACATGGCCTTCATTCATGTCCTCGCCCAAGCTATTGCCATGGGAATCGCTCAAGTCAACCAGACAGAATGGGTACCGGTCACCAATGTGGAGGAGAACGCAGGGGGAGACCGATGGTTGGGAGAGATGCTGAAGGCTAGGCCGCCATTGTTTGATGGAGCAAGGGAGAAACACGTGGACGACTGGATTTCTAAAATGGAGACCGCTTTTGATGTGATCGGATGTCCAGAGAACCGGAAGGTGCCGCTTGGGATTAATCAGCTCCGCGACACTGCTGCCCGCTGGTGGAGAACTTATAAGCCAGAAAACTGAGTAGTCGGGTGGGCCGAATTTGCCTGGATACTGCGGAGCGAGTACTGTCCTAGATCAGCCCAAACCGCTCGTGCACGAGACTTTTTCAGTGTCGGACCACAGAATTTGCCAGTACTGGAGATCATTCGAGCTGACCGTACCAAGCTAAGTTACGTCTCACAGATGGTTCCATTAGAAGATCAATGAATCTGTCACCTTGCACAGAGGTTGCCGGAAGATATATAACGTTATGCCGCCGGATTCCACTGCACAACTCTGAGGGCGTACGAAGACGTAGTCACAACATATGCCGATACTGTTGTTAACACTGACACCGGATATAATTGGAAGAAGCATAAGACATCTACTCAGTCAGGGAGCAACATCAAGAAGAACTCGGGGTCCGTATCTTCTTTTAAGTCAGCAGTTTCGTACTAACAGAAGGGTGCATCTGATCGGCCTTACCATAAAGACTGCTTCAATTGTGGCGTACTTGGACATACCAAGGACCGGTGTCACAAGTCGGTTACCCAATGCTTCTCTTGCGGAAATAGTGGATACATGTCTCGTTACTGCTGGCGGGCCAACTCTACACCGAGCTCAACTCCTCATCAGAGTCAATAAGGCTGTGTACAATCCTCCAGGACACCTACCGTTTCCAACTACCGAGCTCCACCCCACCAGAATCAACCACCACCTCACGGTGCCGGTCGAGGCCGTGGGCGCGGTGGTGGCAATTCATCCTTTTCGGAGTCGTTACCATCCCGTGTATTTGAACTGAGGGCTACGGATGGTCAGTCCGCGCCAGCTATCTCAGGTACATTTCTTGTTAACGCCCAGCCTGTTCATGTACTATTTGATACTGGAGCCACACATTCATTTATATATGTGGAATGTGTTGATCGTTTAAATCTTGCTTATGTGCCTTGTGAATCCTTTACTGTTAAGCCACTCGAGGGTAGTAGAGTGGGCGGAAATCTAGAAGTTCGAGATTGTCAGATTCGCATCAATGATCATAGTTGGACTGCAAATCTTATGGTTTTCCCGCTTCAGAATGAAGATATTATTTTAGGAATGGACTGGATGCCCTTGCACAGGACGATATTGGATACCTATCACTTGACTATTTCCATCATGGCTTGCGACGGTACCACGCATGTTATCAAAGGTCGAGAACACTTCAGTACGAAAGGGTCTCTCAGTCTTCTTGCATCTGAAGTCTCCTGTAACTCTCGAGAAATGTACTATTGGTGTTATGTTCTCCAAGAGGATACATCCCAACTTTCGGTCACGAACATTCCAGTGGTGAATGAATTTCTAGACATCTTTCCTAATGAACTACCAGGGCTGCCGCCGCACCGAGAAGTTGATCTCTCCATTGAACTTGAGCTGGGGACGAGACCTATTTCCAAAGCTCCTTATAGGATGGCACCGGCTGATATGAAAGAATTGAAGATACAGCTTGAAGATCTGCTGGAGAAGGGATTAATCTGCCCGAGCACCTTGCCATGGGGCGCGCCGATACTCTTTGTTAAAAAGAAGGACAACTCTCTACGTTTGTGCATTGACTACAGAGAACTAAACAAGGTTACTATCAGGAATCGTTATCTGCTTCCCATGATCGATGATCTCCTAGATCAATTACAGGGGGTGGTTGTGTTTTCAAAGATCGATCTACGGTCCGGATATCACCAATTGAGGATTTGGGAGGAAGATATACTCAAGACTGTATTTCGATCGAGGTATGGACATTACGAGTATATCATGGTATCGGTCGGTTTGACCAATGCCCCAACTGTTTTCATAGAGTTGATGAACAGAGTTTTAATCGATTTCCTCGGTAAGTGTGTCGTGGCTTTTATTGACGACATCCCAATTTATTCTCGAATCCGAGAGGAACACGAAGAACATTTGAGACAGGTACTGAGCGTGTTGAGGCAACACCAAATTTATGCAAAACTTTCCAAGTGCAAATTCTGGATGCCGGAAGTAATTTTCCTCGTACATGTTGTCTCGGCAGAGGGCGTTAAGGTCGATCCATAAAAGATCGAAACGATAATGAGTTGGGAACCGCCGAAGAACGTCAAGGAGGTAAGGAGTTTTCTAGGATTGGCGGGTTATTATCGCAGATTTCGAGGCTTTTTCCTATATCGCTAGACCACTAACGAACCTACTGAGGAAAAGTACCAAGTTTGTATGGACTACAGACTGTCAGAAGAGCTTTGACGAGCTCAAGAGGAGGCTGACTACTGCTCCAGTGTTAGTGCTACCGCAGGAACGAAATGATTCATTATATATACGGATGCATCTAAGCATGGGATGAGATATGTTTCCATGTAGAACGACAGAGTTATTGCATATGCATCTCGACAACTGAAGCCGTATGAAACAAATTACCCAACCCATGACTTAGAGCAAGCCGCAGTGGTGCATGCACTCAAGATTTGGAGGCACTATCTTTATAGAGTTACTTGCAAGATTTTCACGGACCATAAGAGCTTGAAATATATCTTCACCAAGAGAGAATTAAACATGAGACAGAGGTACTGGTTGGAGCTAATCAAAGACTACGATGTGGAAATATCATACCACCCCGGAAAGGACAATGTCGTAGATGATGCTCTTAGTCGGAAAACTGCACAAGAAGTAATGTTATCCAACATAACAGTTCTACCCGAACTGCAGGCAAGGACAATTGTGCTCAATCAATATACACTCGTCCTTACTAGACGAGATATGTCTAGCACAGATGGAGAATCCCGAACTACATGCGATCGGTGCGAGGATCGAGGGAGGAGATGTTTCCGACTATAAGATCCAGGGGGACTTGGTGAGGTTCAAGAATAGGATCTGCATTCCGCCGAATGACGAGCTGAAGAAAACTATACTGAGAGAAGCACATTCCACCCCCTATTCCATTCATCCAGAAGCGAGCATAATGTACAAAGATCTGGGAAAGAGTTTTTGGTGGAAGAATATGAAGCACCAAGTGGCTAGATTCGTCGCCCGATGTATGACGTGCCAACAAGTAAAAATTAAACACCGCAGACCAGCCGCAATCATGCAATCCCTACCCATTCTGGAGTGGATATGGGAAAGCATATCAATGGATTTCATTACCAAGTTACCAATGGCGGTGGGAGGAAGGGACACCATCTGGGTTATCGTTAATTGGCTAACAAAATCGGCACATTTTAATCCAATTTAGGAAGCAACCGGAATAGAACAGTTAGCCACTATTTTCACCAGGGAGATCGTGAGGCTGCACGACGTTCCCTCGTCCATCGTATCGGATAGGGACACCAGGTACGTGTCCCATTTTTGGTGTAATAACCGTGTATTTCATGTGTGTTATTTTGGATTTATCTAGTTGTATTATGGTTATTTGAATTTGAGGATAGTGATGATTGGCAATTGGAGTGTACATAGTTGGTAACTGTTGGGTTTTGTGATTTTGGATTGCTTTCGTTCTGGCTGGATTTCGCAAATTTTATGCTGGATAGTAGCAGTTAGCGCGTGCTAGACTGCACTGATAGCGCACGCTAACTAGGTGCGAGTAGCGCATGCGGCTCTTGTGCATTAGCGCCCGTTAGGCCTGCTGGGCAGTGAGCTTTCTGGGCTATGGACTGAGGCATTAACGCATGCTAATGGAAGATTAGCGTACGCTATTACGGGTGTGTTAGCATACGTTAAAGGTTGGTAATGTGTGATAGGTCGGTAGGACAGTGAGGACAGATTGTTTCTGGACCGCGGGCGATAGCAGGTAGCGCACGCTATGTTTCGGGTTTAGCGCGCGCTAAGTCTCGTTCGATAACGCGCGCTAATATTTTTGAGTAGTGCGCGCTACCGAGGTCAGACAGTGGGTTCTGTACTGCCTGTCAAGCCCGTTAGCACATGCTAATATTTAGCCATAGCGTGCGCTAGTTTTCCCCTAGTATATATATGCTGGGTAGGTTCTAAATCGCCATTTTCTTCCCTCTCTTCTCCTCCTCCAGCGGATGAGTGTTCTTGAACATAAGGAGTGTAGATTTTGGTCATATTTCATCATCCAACAACATTTTGACTTCCTAACACCAAGTTATCAACATCTCATCAACTTTCACCGTCCAAATCAAGGTAAAATCCGCTTGAACCCTAGTTCTTCATATTTTGGGATTTTTGTGAAGATATTCGATTTTAATCTATTTTAGCTCAGATTTGTGCTACATTATGATGTTGCAATCATAATACTTCATTTTTCTCCAAGTTCATGGATTAAATTCCATGTTTTTCTCCGTAGTTTGGATTCGAACTATGTTGTATTTGTAGTGTTTCATTAAAGGTCCCTAAGGGTAAAACTTGGGGTAAATCCTTCCGTTTTCATAGGATGGTATTTTATTCGGTATTTTGCTGAACTAGGATCGAATCGTTGAAGGGGTTTGGACCGTACGTCTTCCCGTTCATTATTCTTGTATCGTTTCCAACCAAGGCAAGTAATTTGATTTCGTTTATTGTACTTCGTTTGAATATGTAAAAATGTGATTTTGAGAAAATATGATTTATGCTATGTATTTATTGAGCATGTGTGAGCCGAGTAAAACCAGCGAGGGTCCCCTGGGATTTCGTAAGACTTCGAGTTCTACAGATCACTCGGTTGGGTTGTACACCGAGGAGCGCCTGACGAGGAATCTCTGGGGTGTGTATCCCATGTGGGTATAGGGCCAGTAAAACTCGGGAGGTTATCTTGTGATGATGATTATGGTATTGTATTCCGTAATATTTGTGATGGCACTGTGATTTCTGTAGAATATCCATTGGTTATACATATTCTGTAATCGTTGTACTTGCACCGGCATTTTGCTGACCCCTTTGGGGGTAGATATACTTGTTGTGTATTCAGGTTCAGGTCCAGTGGGAGAGCCAGCAGAGGGTGGACATGAGCTTGGTGGGCAGCATTGATATCGTGTACTATTTTGAGTTGGTGGTCATTTTGTCAAGGTCATGGTTATGTTTTGGTTTTGTACTCGCGCGGGTACTGTCATGTGTTGTCATTAGGTTGTTTTTCATTGTTGATGGTGCTGTTGCATCAGCTGTGGACTGTTGTATCAGTCGTGATCCTACGGGACGATGTGTTATTTGGTTTTGTAATATATGTCGTATTGGAGACAGTTTGTTCTTTTAAATAAGTGAACGTTATGAGTTTTATGTATATTAGCCTGGTAGGTTCTCCAAAAGAGAATCTACGGCGATGTAATATCACCGTATATCACGGGGGTGTTACAGAATATGGTATCAGAGCTTAGGTTTATGGATACTGTTAGGAAAAACAATCACCCTGTATCGATTCAGCCGGGATACCCGATCCCTGTATCGATTGTTATTTGTTATTGAGAAGGTTTTGACATATATGCCAAATACAGTAAAGGAAAACTGTATCGAGGATTCAAGGATTTATCATGTATCGAAGACCTGCCTCGAATCAGCATAAGTGAAGCTCGTCAGTACAGCAAGAAGACTTGTAATAGATCAAGTATGGAAAACTGTCTCGACATCCTAAATACAGTTACCTTCCATACAGTTCGCAAAAAGGACAAGAAAGAACACAAGTCAAAGTTCCGCTGAACAAAGAAGTATTTAAATACTCAAGGATAAAGTATTTAAATACCGCCTTCGTGATCTTCAGAATCCCGCGAAATCCGGATCATGTCTTATTCCCGTTGAAGGAAATCTTATTCAAACGGACATCTCAACGGATACTTTCTTCAGAGGCTATATATATCCTTGAAGACATTGAAGATCAGTTAACCCAAGTAACATAACTCTCAAAGCTATCAAGTTATCATCTGAGCAAACATATCTCCAAAGCATATCGCAAGTTAAAACGAAAGAGATATACAGTGCTCAAACATCAAGAACAGCTATCATCAGATCGTGATATTCAAAGCTGCTTTTCTTACCTGGTTACCTAACCTTTTACCTCTGTGTAAAAACCGAGCTCTGTGTGAACTCAACAAGTTATTCTGACCTGTGTGGGACGAATAAGGACGAAGCTTTGGAACTGTGTGTGAAGAAGCTAGTCAAGAAGGAAGCTTTAACCAATCTGTGTGAACGGTTGAAAGTGATATTCTTTGTATCAATCTGTGTGAACGATACAAGGATAGGTTTGTTTATAATTACGTAGTTGTGTACGCAGTAATTATATAATAAACTTTACTCTGTGTGGAGGACCAATGGACGTAGAGGGGTTTACCTCGAACCACTTAAATTAATGTGTTATTTACCTTTTGCTTGCTTTGAAATTACCGTGATATATTAAGTATACACCAAATACTCATTGTCAGATCCACGGCAACTAATCGTATCCAAGACTTCCGCTACGCACTCGATTTAGATTCCATACTTTGTTGTTTAAACTACTCTTCCAAACCGTATCCAAGATACTTAAGTGGCCAACAAGTGGTATCGAGCGGTTGATTCTAAAAAGAATCACGTATTTCTTTTAACCGAATCGATTCAAATCACTTATTTTCAAAACAGCTTTCTTTCATTCCTATATTATCAAGATGGATACTTCTATGATTAACAAAGTCCTTATGTTCTCTATTAATGAATTTGACGACCGGAGAATTAGAATGGAAGCTCATCTTGCAAAGAATGCACGAAGAGATGATCTTTGTTATACAGGATGGTCCGATCAAGATTATGAAGGTCAATCCACCGAAGGATTGAGGGCCAAGCCCATGCCGAAATGCTCGAGAAGGAACGCGAGCAATGGACAACCGATGAAAGGAAGCGAGCCAATCTAGACAACGTGGCTAAGAACGCGTTATTTGTCACTCTTGACAAAGGCACGCTCAAAGGTAAAGAGCCGCAAAAAATGCAAAGAAATGGGATAAACTCAAGTTAATTTGTGAGGGAACCGAGCTCTCAAAAGAAAACAAAATTTCAAAACTTACTCAAGAATTGAATCTTTTGAAATGAAACCAACGAAACACTTGAGGAACTTGACCTCAGATTTACCGGTATTGTTGGTGAACTTGAAGCGTTGGGCAAGATTTACACCCAAAAGGAGAAGAACTTAAAAATTTTCAGATCTCTCCCACTCGATGGGACATTAAGACCACAACTATGCGTGTATCATGTAATCTTAATGAAATATCCACTTTTGATCTCTTCTCCGACCTTAAAGCATTTGAGTATGACATTGACAAGAGAGAAAGTCAAGAATCTCCTTCAAAAGTCACGACTCTCGGCCAGATCGAACCGGCCGACACAAAGATGCCTAGCTCGTCAAGCCTTGGCCACAAGAGCATTGATGACGACGACATCCTGTCACAAGATGAAATGGCGCTTCTAATGCATAAGTTCAAAAAGTTCATCAAACGACTGAAAGACTCCCTGTGCCCAAACCGGTCAACAAGGTAAGTACCGAAACCTCATCTGGCGATGCTAACCTGTGCTATAACTGCAGGAAACCAGGCCATTATGCAAACAAATGTCCTCATCCCAAAGTCCAAAGATTGCCTGAGGCCGAGCAACAAGAGCGAGATGAAAGAAGACGTGTTTGGAAAGACAAGCTCAAGGCCCTGATTGGAGAATCAGAAGCCTCCCCCACACCATCCAAATCTGCAAAATGTCTTTAGGTGGTCACTGAGAGTGATTCATCTGACGATGAGTTCGATGATAAAGCATACATGTGCTTTATGGCCAAAGATGTTCCAGAAGGTGAAGACAGCGACGATGAGGTAAGTTCAACCTCAGTTATTCCACCTAGTGCATCTCATACTTTCGAAAATATGATGAATGAATTCAAAAACATTCAAAAGGCCCATGAGACTCTAAAAACTGAGAATATACAGCTTCAATTAACAAATCTAGAGCTGAAAGATGAAAATGACTTGTCAAAATAAATTATGAAAATATGTCTCGATTGCGAAACCAAGAAGGTCGATTTTGAAAAACTCATGGAGAGCAATCATCAACTTGCTCATGAACTAAATACGATTAAAACCCATAATGAGAGCAAGACAAATGATTTGGTTCTACTACAAACCAAAATTACAACTCTCGAGAAGCGAGAAAATGAACTTGAGACCATTCTTAAGTCTTTTGAAAAATCGTCCAAAAGAATGGAAGAAATTGAGCACCGGGCAACATGCTCATGATAAAAGTGGCTTAGATACGGCTCATGTTCGAATAAAGGTAAAACTAGTATCGTGTTCGTCAAGAGTGTGGAACACATTCCGAATCGGAAGATACTCCCGATCCCATAAAGGAACCTGCTGTACCGAGAAAACCGAAGGCTGCAATTCCGCCCCCTCAACTCTATTATTCGAGACAGTGGAACCAACAACCACTCAGAAGGCGTAATCTACAGCATGCTCCACAAGCATATCATCAAAGCCGACAGTCATTCAGAAAGAAGACGGTATCCAACCGCCAAAGGCCCGCACAACAGTACACTCAGTACAGTGCACCTAGGTATTGGATACAGGAGCCCCGGTATCCCTCAAGACAGCAGATGCCAGTTCAGTATAAACAACAGCATTGGGAATCCAACTGGAGACCCATAAGACAAGCTGTTAGGCCCAAGAAAATGGCTCCACCTTCTAGACGGCACTCGTACTGGAATAATAATAATAATCCTGAAATTTACATGCATAATAATTATCATGATTATAACAACTACGGATATGCCCCCCGTAGATACCGCAATACTGTACCGAGTACATCCTACAGTAAACCAATTGCTGTCAGGAAAATCTGGGTACCTAAAGGAACTAACATATATGGACCCAAAAATCAAAGGGGACCTAAATCTACCTAATTTCTTTGTTACAGGACATTCTAGAGGAGGATACGGTACTTCGATAGTGGATGCTCGCCACATGACCGGAGACAGGAGCAAGCTATCCGATTTTGTAGAAGGTCGCGGTCCGAAAGTTCGCTTTGGTGATAAATCTAAAGGAAGAACAAGAGGGAAAGGAAACCTACTTGTCGGGAAATTCAAGGTCACCGATGTTGCATATGTTGAAGGCTTACAAGATAATCTACTTAGTATTAGCGCCTCGTGATAAACAGCTTTCGGTGAAGTTCTATATAGATCAGAGAGTCAAGAACACCCAAACCAAGGAAGTTGTGCTTACAGAAGCGATCGTGTAATATGTACATTGCCGATCGAAGCCTATGAGCTCCTCAATTCCATGTTTTGTTGCCAAAGGCACCGCAGATCTTAGCGGCTATGGCACAAGAGGATGTCTCACGTCAACTTCAAGACGATCAACAAGCTTTCAAGACAGGGTATGGTAAGAGGTTTGCCGATGTGTCATTCAAGAAGGACAAATGTCATGGACCATGCCGTAAAGGCAAGCAAATCAAGTCAACCCCGAAAAGCAAATCCTACCTTTCAACCCAAAGAGTGTTGGAAATGCTACACATGGATCTCTACGGTCCCGTAGACCCAGTAAGTTTGGGAGGTAAGAAATATTGTATGGTTGTTGTTGATGATTATTCCGTATGATCGACGATCTTTCTTAGCAAGAAGAAGGAAACAACATCAAGGCCGCCCGAGCTCCCGAGAAAGTTGCGAGAATGAAAAAGCATCGAGTATCGTGTGCATTCGTTCCGGCAGAGGTACCGAATTTACTAACCGTTTCATAGAACAATACTGTTCGGAGAATGGAATACTGACGAATACTCACCGCCCGAACACCTCAACAAAATGGTGTTGCCGAGCGAAAGAATAGGACGTTGAAAGATGCAACAAGGACAATGATTGCCGAAAGCAAATTGCCGCAGCTTCTGGGTGAAGCAACCAATACAAAGATGCTACACTCAAAACCGTCAGATCGTCAACAAGCACCACGACAAAACAGCTTACGAGGTATGGAACAACAAAACTCCATTAGTTTCGTATTTTCACATTTTTGGATGCAGGTGTTACGTATTGAACAATGGGAAGGACCAACTTAGAACATTTGATGAAAAATCAAATGAAGGAATATTCGTAGGATACTCCTCCACAAAGAAAGCTTTAATCTTTAATAAAAGGAGGCTGACGATCGAGGAATCAGTTCATGTAGTGTTCGACGAACCACACCATGACCCTACAGGAGTAGATAACATCACTCAGGACATTCACCATCTATCTATCTTGGATCCACCTACACCGATAGAACCTGTAGTTGATTTAGAAATCAACCCCGCAGCTGTAAGAATCGATGTGGATGAAGTCGACGCTGCATGTCAAGCCGTACCCACGTAAACTTTCGATACAAGACGGGACCCGAACTAGAACCCGACCGAAGATGGTTGAGAGATCACCCGCAAGAGCTGATCATTGGAAACATTAATGCAGTGTGTTTCTACTCGTAGGAGAATACAGAGTACACAAGGAAATGTACTTTGTGCACAAGAAGAATCTAATGTCAAGTCTCACAATTTCTGAATGGAAATCTCAATCCGAACTTAGGAGACTCAATATGTGCACTATCGCCGTATTTTTAGCCCAGTCCGAACTGCTTTCGACCATAGACGCTCTTAACAACTCTCATTGATAACATCTATGGAAGAAGAGCTTAACGGTTTGAAAGAAACAATGTATGGTATCTTGTACCAGACCGACACACCAATCGGTTATAGGAACCAAATGGGTATTTCAAACAAAAAGGATGGAAATGGACTTATCATAAGAAACAAATCCAGACTAGTAGCACAAGGCTATTGTCGGGAAGAAGGAATCGACTATGACGAAACCTTCGCCCGTAGCGAGACTAGAAGCCATCAGATATTTTTAGCCTTTGCCGCCCATAAGAGTTTTATCGTATACCAAATGGACGTCAAGAGTGCTTTCCTGAATGGAGAGCTTTCAGAAGAAGTTTATGTTGAACAACCACCAGGGTTTGCCAACACGGACGGTATCGATCTAGTTTACAGGCTAAGGAAAGCACTGTACGGACTTAAACAAGCCCCTAGAGCCTGGTACGAAACCCTGTCCCAGTATCTAACCAACAACGGATTTGAGAAAGGTGCTGTCGATAAAACCTTGTTCAAGATACAGGAAGGTGATGACCTTCTAATGGTACAAATTTATGTTGATGATATTATTTTTGGTTCAACTAACCTTGCTTTATGTCAAAGGTTCTCACATCTCATGCAAAGCAAATATGAAATGAGTATGATGGGGGAACTTAGTTATTTCCTAGGTTTGCAGATAAAGCAGATGCCTACAGGTATATTCATCAACCAGGAGAAATACAGCAAGGAGCTTCTCAACAAATTTGGAATGAACACTTCCAAATCTTCGCCAACCCCCATGAGCACTTCCGTGCAAATTAGTGCTGATGAAGCCGGAAAGCCGTTTGACCAATCACTCTACAGGAAGCTCATTGGTTCGCTCCTGTACCTAACGGCTAGCAGGCCCGATATCCAGTATGCTGTTGGAGTGTGTGCGAGATACCAAGTTGCACCTAAGGAATCACACTTCAATACAGCTAAACGAATCCTGAAATACGTCAAAGGAACAGTCGATGCAGGACTGTGGTATCCTAAGGAAGGCGGATTCGATTTAGTTGGATACCGCGACTCGGATCTCGGAGGCTGCAAGCT
This sequence comes from Orobanche coerulescens, assembly GCA_033398695.1. Lineage (NCBI taxonomy): Eukaryota > Viridiplantae > Streptophyta > Magnoliopsida > Lamiales > Orobanchaceae > Orobanche > Orobanche coerulescens. Next base: position 105,406,054 of record CM065805.1, on the reverse strand, counting down.
AGATAGGAAGAGTACAAGTGGAACTTGTCACTTTCTCGGACCTAGACTCGTATCTTGGTTCAGTAAGAAGCAATTGGCTAACTCCCTTTCCACTACCGAATCGTAATACTATGTCCTTGGTAGTCGCCGTATGCAGATCCTTCGATGCAAAGAACAATCGCCGATTATGGAATCGATGCTAGAGAGACTCCAATCATGTGTGATAGCACGAGTGCAATTGCAATCACGCACAATCCTTTTTTGCACTCGCGCACTAAGCATATCAACATGAAGCATCATTTCATCAGGAATCATGTCGAGAACAAGGATGTTCGCCTGGAAAAAGTCCATACAGACATCCAGCTGGCCGACATTTTCACCAAGCCTCTCGACACAGCAAGAATAAACATGCTAAGAACAGACTGGGAATACTGCAAATGACTCCGTAAGTAAATTTCTCGCTTTTACTCAACAATTGAGGGGGAACGCTGTAAGACCCGTGAATACAATATTCAACATTAATTATCTGTACACTCGAAACATCAATACAAGATCGTAGCGAACGAAGGCATATGAATCCTACGGTGATGTGTGCAATAATTAAGGGGGAATACCGTAGGACCCATGAATACAACATTAATCCAAACATTCCGTATGGAATTTAAAACCTATTAGTACCTTTTTAAGGGGGAACGTCAGATCGACGGAGAACAAAGACATACTATGGGATTTCAATTCGGTATATAATATAATATTATTTCCTTTTAAAATAATTTTTGTCCACGTGCCTGCTTTATGTCAAACGTCATGTTCATTAAATGCCTTACACGACATCTGACAATCAATCTCAAAAGCCGCGATGTTTTAAATTGTTTATTATTTTTAAACCGCTTTTAGGCATTTAGGTAATCAACCTATGTCGAAGTGGGACCCGATGTATTTTAAAACCTTTTAATGGATTAGCGTACGCTTACACTAAATCCATCCCGACTGGCCGATTTCAAAACCGGTTCCCATCCCTTAAAATCGACCATTCGTACTGCAAAACCCTATTTCGCCGCCTAAGTATAAAAGGATCAGATTCGCCATTAGAGACTCTTTACGCTTCGCAATTACAAGAGATCTCAAGCAAAATTACTACATATTTTCTGCATATTCACCGAGAATTTCTATTGTTTTCTTCCACCTTCGCTTTAAGAAAACATCCATGGCTACTCAATCTTCATCCCCTGCTCAAGAAAACTTCCAAAGATCATTGATGGCGGATCTTCTCGAAACTACCATCATCGAGCGTATCATCTCCGAAATCAACGACACGAACCGATGGAGTATATTATTACTCGTCTTGAACAACAAGGACTTTATCGCTTCTAAGCAAAATCGCCGACAAATACGACGCTCATCTAGTTGAGGAATTCTACCTCAACGCCGCCGTTCGCTTTCTCTCACTATCTCAGTGGAGGACATGTTGCCGACATCACCGCAATACCCAAGGAGTGCAAGTCTGCATCAATAGCGAGTTACTTCGTAAAATCTACAGCCGCCCGACGGCTCGACCATGGACCACCTTGAGACATTTGGGTCTCAAGAGCCGATTACCAAGTTTTATGGACTATTTACCGGGTCCAAAGTGGTTGATATGGTGACAACCACGTGCCACAAGAAAAATTTTCTTCTTCATTTCGTTTATCTCCACGATTTCTGCCCAGATCATTGAAAATCGAACCGGTGCGTTCGAGATGTGCACGAATCTTAGGTTCAATGATGGTCGCTATCTTGACTCGTGAGAAGGTCAATTGGTGCCAAATCATTTTGAAACGACTCAGAAGAGGTGTGCAAACCGCCACCCAAAAGAAATCATTTGGTTTAATGCTAAATTACATTCGACAAAGTGCGGAGTCCAAAGAATCCGCCGATGCCAAGAAAAACAAACTCACGGATATATTTAGGAGGTGTCAAACCCTCTCGCCTATAACCAGAGCACAATGCATGCCAATCACCGAGAACAAGGCACATGCCTATTTCGACAACCCCGCAGACGAAACCGTGAAGGTCCCCGAATTGAATCTTCAAAGAAGAAGCGCAAGCGTTCTCACAAAGAAGAAGCACTCACGATGAGAAGTCGAAGAAGAGACTCGGAGGCTCTCAAAATCAAAGCCAAACACTCCGAGGATGTCTCGCCCGTGGCGCAACCCATCGATATAGCACCCTGTGGCCCAACCCCGCGGAAGAGGTGTCTCCTACCGCATCGACGGTAGATCCCGAGCCCTTGGCGGCTACGACGGATTTAGAGACATCTCGCCAACATTCAAGACGTTAGCACGTCTACGCCCATTCGAGCCAAAAGCTACTTCTCCTCTACGGATTCCACACCCGCAGATCCAATTTCCTTCGGCACCATCCTCGCAAGGAGTCCATCTTCCGTGCAGATCCCATACTGCATCTAATCCTCAAACAGCGTCTGCACGTGATTCAAGTCCCTCCCAGCACTCAATTATAAATCAAACACTTCTTTCAAGACAAATTGAACAAAGCGCATTTAAAGATTTCTGCAATGGAAAAGCTTTAGGCTAGCTCCGTACGACACTCTGTACAACTGGAGCGAATGGAGCCACGAAGAGCGATTTGTCTCCGAAGTAACTGACTCAACTGAAATTGAGGCACTGCTTCGATGGGACAACGCTTCTTGCAAAGATCTCATTGAAAGCCACCTGTTGCACAAATCCGACGCCAGAAGAAAAGGAAAGAAGAAGTCAGAGGACTCTCCCATCAATCCAAAAGACGACGACGACCATGACTCAGACGATGACGACGATGCTCTTCAAGCAGGTCTGAGAATGAGCCGTGAAGAGGCTGAAGCCCAAGCCTCCTCTCCACCCAGAAAAGACGAAGGGCCATCTACCCAAGCTAATCCACCTTCGCCACAGCCGGAGAACATTCCCGACCAGGAGGAATCAGTCCCTCCAGTCGTGGAAGATCAAGAAATTTTGGAACAGGCACCCGAGCCTGTAGCGACCGAAGAAGCCAGTCCTACAACCCAACAGGAGGATTCAGTCCCTCCTGCATCCACTTCTGCCGAAGAACCTTCGCCACAGGACGCTTCTGAACCAACTGTCGCCATTCCACAAGAAGCTACTCCCGCCCCTGCAACCTTGGAATCCGAGGACGGTAACGAACCTGAGGATATCCAACTTACTTCACGTCCATCCATGAACGTAAGGAGGTTAAACGGTGTCAAGACTTCGCCCGGCTGACTCTCCTATCTCTGCCGCACGCAAAGAGCGCCTGCAAGCTCTTGGCCTTGATCGTATTTATCCAAGATGCGATTAACGCTCTCTCTTCCGTAGAAAAGGCATCGAATCGATGCACACCTCTCAGCTTGAAGAAATGACAACTCTTCAACACGAAGTATCTCGAGTTGTCGAAGCATTCATCATCTTTCCGTATGTTCAAGCAAGCCTTGAAGATTATGGAGGATAAACAAGCGCAAGCTCCAAGGAGGAAGCTTCAAGACAAGAATTGTTGAAGCCAAGACTGTGCAATGATAGAGAATACTCAACAAGTGCGCATGACAAATCTATTCAAGAGATGTCGCAGACTCTTTCCTCCCTCGTTGAAAGAATAAACAGCATCGAGACCAAACAGGACGCCGCTCTTGAAATCCTGCAAAGTCTTGATGAAGCCAAAAAGGGGGAAGAAGCACGAGAAGCTGCAAGGAGAATAAGACTGCAACAGGAAAGGGAATTTGAGGCTGCTCAGAGCAGTATCGCTGCCGAATTGAACAAGCTAGCACCTCAACCCCAAAGCTTTAGAATTTCAGGCTCAGCACTGTAATTCCATGACCCAAATGTCCCTTGGCAAAATCTTGTTCAAAGACCTTCGGAAATACGTCTGCCAACCAACCGCAACCCAACTGCCGAAGAAGTGAAGCACTGGAGGAAGAATGAACTGATGAGATATTTTGTCAGACTCATCAGGGAATCCGCCATCTTCAAAAATTATAAAACATTGGCGGAAGCGGCAGATAAGTTTTCAAAGATGCTAGAAGAAGGTAAGCTCCCTCTCCAAATTGAAATGAAATCAAAACATAGAAGAGGAGATCGGGTCACCCATCCAGGATCGATACTTGCCTTTGATCATTCATATGAAGGAAGAGCAATTTACCAGGAACGAGGCAATGATTCACTTCAAAACTGGTGGCGCGGCACCGAGTATGAGCCAGGAAGAAGACCTTGGAGGCATGCGGATCAAAGATAAAGAGCTGAAATTTATGTATATTATTTTTGTTTTTGTAATTTCTATTCGACACAAACTTTGTACTCAATCTTTTTGAATATCAATAAAACAGTTTGTTTGTCTTGAAAGATTACAACTCGTAATCTACTGTGTTTATGTATGATTACTTAAATTGTTTGATAGGAATCTCAAGTTAGATAAACTTGATTGAAAATAAGCTGTACGAACTAGTCTACGAACAGTTCATAGTTTCAGTTGTAAACTTAGAATACATTGTAAGATTGTGCCTGCGCGCCAATCATAGGCTTAAGTTGTAATAAATCTCAAATCAGATCGAACGTGCTCGCGAGCGGTTCATTATTGTAGACTAAGTCACTAAGTCGACCTATTGACAAGAGACCAAGAAATCTGCCAGAAGTCATCGAAGAAGAACGCTTCATGAAGAAGGTTTTGGCATCATCAAGAAGACTCGAAGAGTTTAAGTTAAAGTCTTGGCAAATTGTCAAAAAGGGGGAAATTGTTAGGAAAAACAATCACCTCAGATCGATTCAAAGGATACCCGATCCTCGTATCGATTGTTATTTGTTATTGAGAAGGTTTTGACATATATGCCAAATACAAGAAAGGAAAATCAGACGAGGATTCAAGGATTTATCATGTATCAAGACTCCGCCTCGAATCAAAGATAAGTGAAGCTCACAAGACAAAGCAAGAAGACTTGTAATAGATCAAGTATGGAAAACTGTCTCGACATCCTAAATACAGTTACCTTCCATACAGTTCGTAAAAAGGACAAGAAAGAACACAAGTCAAAGTTCCGCTGAACAAAGAAGTATTTAAATACTCAAGGATAAAGTATTTAAATACCGCTGGCCTTCGAATCTTCGTAATCCCACGAAACCGGATCATGTCTTATTCCCGTTGAAGGAAATCTTATTCAAACGGACATCTAAACGGATACTTTCTTCAGAGGCTATATATATCCTTGAAGACATTGAAGATCAGTTAACCCAAGTAACATAACTCTCAAAGCTATCAAGTTATCATCTGAGCAAACATATCTCCAAAGCATATCGCAAGTTAAAACGAAAGAGATATACAAAGGCTCAAACATCAAGAACAAATTATCATCGATCGTGATATTCAAAGTCACTGTTCTTACCGGTTACCTAACCTTTTACCTCTGTAAAACCGAGCTCGTGTGAACTCAACAAGTTATTCGACTGTGTGGGACGAATAAGGACGAAGCTTTGAACCGTGTGTGAAGAAGCTAGTCAAGAAGGAAGCTTTAACCAACTGTGTGAACGGTTGAAAGTGATATTCTTTGTATCAATCTGTGTGAACGATACAAGGATAGGTTTGTTTATAATTACGTAGTTGTGTACGCAGTAATTATATAATAAACTTTTTACTCCTGTGTGGAGGACCAGTGGACGTAGAGGGGTTTACCTCGAACCACTTAAATTACTGTGTTATTTACCTTCTGCTTTTACTGTTTGAAATTACTGTGATATATTAAGTATACACCAAATACTCTGTTGCTGTATCCACGGCAACTAACTGTATCCAAGACTTCCGCTACGCACTCAGATTTAGATTCCATACAGTTTGTTGTTTAAACTACTTAAGTGGCCAACAGATACCTAGACTATCGGTGTTAATGGGTCTGTTAAATTGAGTCAGTTGTTGTCTACGATATCATTGGCATGCTACCATTCCGTATTGCCTGTGCTGGAAGATTCTTCGGATGTTGGTTGCTTCTTTCCTTCAGAAGTAATTATCTTTGTCATTGTGCAATCTATTATTGTAATCATTTCCTTGTGAACCATTCTTATTCCACAGTATGCCGAGAGGTAGAGCTATCGGTCAATGAGGCCGAGGCCGTGGTAGAGTAGTAGTATCTGAGTCCGAGAGGTCCGTTTCAGAATCGGCATCTCGTTCTGCAACTAGATTAGACCCGATCCTTTCGGGAGATTTAGATGGAGGTTCGGAGGCCGAAGTGCCTAATGTTCTTCAACAAGTCGTAACGCAAGTGCACCAACTGGCACAAGTGGTGCATAATATTAATACTGGCAGGACGGTTGAGGACCGATGGCTTCAAGAAGTTATGATGATGAACCCTCCCAGATTCGATGGTTTCGGTGATGCGAACAACTAGGATCATTGGTTAGTTGAGATGGAAAAGATCTTTGATGCTATTGGCTGCCCGGAAGCCAAGAGAGTCCTAATTGCTCAATATCTGATGGTTGATGATGCGTCAGATTGGTGGAGAGCTGTTAAGCCCAGGGACCGTGACATTACTTGGGAATAATTTAAAGAACTGATGGAAGCTTAGTATTGTCCAGCGCCAGTACAGTTAGCAAGAGTCAGTGAATTTTTTAGAGCTCAACCCGAGGATGTTCCTATTTCCTAGGCAATCAAGACATACAACAAGCAGTTAGTGTATGTCCAAGATCAGGTTAAGGATTAGATAGACAAGATACTTCATTTCGATGCAAGGATGAAACCGGAGGTCCGAAAGTATATGGCGGGCCCTGGGTGTACAACTTTGAGAGAGTATCAGGACAAAGTGCTTGCTTATGAGATGGTGTCAGTTCCGGTTTGACCAATGCCCCAGCCGTTTTCATGGAGTTGATGAACAACATTTTAATCGATTTCATCGATAAGTGTGTCGTGGTTTTTATTGACGACATCCTAATTTATTCTCGAAGCCGAGAGGAACATGAAGAACATTTGAGGCAGGTACTAAGCGTGTTGAGGCAACACCAACTTTATGCAAAACTTTCCAAGTATGAATTCTGGATGCCGGAAGCAATTTTCCTCGGACATGTTGTCTCGGCAGAGGGCGTTAAGGTCGATCCATAAAAGATCGAAATGATAATGAGTTGGGAACCGCCGAAGAACGTCAAGGAGGTAAGGAGTTTTCTAGGATTGGCGGGTTATTATCGAAGATTTCGAGGCTTTTTCCTATATCGCTAGACCACTAACGAACTTAGGTTGGAAAAGTACCAAGTTTGTATGGACTACGGACTGTCAGAAGATATTTGACGAGCTCATGAGAAGCAGTACTGAAGTATGGGTACAATGCAGGCAAGGACAATTGTGCTCAATCAATATACACTAGTCCTTACTAGACGAGATACGTCTAGCACAGATGGAGGATCCCAAACTACATGCGATCGGTGCGAGAATCGAGGGAGGAGATGTTTCCGACTATAAGATCCAGGGGGACTTGGTGAGGTTCAAGAATAAGATCTGCATTCCGCCGAATGACGAGCTGAAGCAAACTATATTGAGAGAAGCACACTCCACCCCCTATTCCATTCATCCAGGAGCGAGCAAAATGTACAAAGATCTGCGAAAGAGTTTTTGGTGGAAGAATATGAAGCGCCAAGTGGCTAGATTCGTCGCCCGATGTATGATGTGCCAACAAGTATACGTGGAAAACGGGCTGGGCCAGCCCAAACGGGTTGGGCTGCCAATGGGTGGGTCAAATTTTGGGCTGGGCCAAAAAGGCCCAGGATTTTTTGGGCCTAAATATTGAGGCCCGTGGCCCATGCTGGGCGGGCCTAGCCCAGCCCATGGGCTACATATTTTTTCTTGCTTCCAACTTAATTAACCAAAATATATTAAAAGTATCAATAATATGATAGAAATATATTTTCAACTATTTTAAAAAGTTCAAACATCCATTTCAATACTATTAAAACCGTTAGATTCTTGCACTACAACCAGCGGTACGGAAAGTAGCTCATCACTTGGTCCATTATCTGTATTCGATAGCAAAATATCAATACAAAAATCTAAACAAAATCAACTTTAAATTGAAATAAGTTACGGTGTAAGGTTATACCCATTAACCTTAGCCTAATTAATTAATATTTATTAGTTATTAAATTTTTCATGGGCCTCTGGGCGCCCGTGGGCTGGGCCGTCCTGGACTGGGCCAAAATCTGGGCGGGCCAAAAAAGCCCAAGTTTCTATGGGCTAAAAAAGTAAAGCCCAAAGCCCATTTATTCATGGGTGGGCTGGGCCGGCCCGTGGGCCTGGACCACTTTTGCCAGGTCTACCAACAAGTAAAAATTGAACACCGCAGACCAGCCGGAATAATGCAATCCCTACCCATTCCGGAGTGGATATGGGAAAGCATATCAATGGATTTCATTACCAAGTTACCAACGACGGTGGGAGGAAGGGACACCATCTGGGTTATCGTTAATCGGCTAACAAAATCGGCACATTTTATTCTAATTCAGGAAGCAACCCGAACAACACAGTTAGCCACTATTTTCATCATGGAGATCGTGAAGCTGCACGGCGTTCCCTCATCCATCGTATCGGATAGGGACACCATGTATGTATCCCGTTTTTGGTGTAATAACTGTGTATTTCATGTGTGTTATTTTGGATTTATCTGGTTGTATAGTGGTTATTTAAATTTGAGGATAGTGATGATTGGAAATTGGAGTGTACATGGTTGGTAACTGTTGGGTTTTGTGATTTTGGATTGCTTTCGTTCTGGCCGGATTTCGCAAATTTTATGCTGGATAGTAGCAGTTAGCGCGCGCTAGACTGCACTAATAGCGCACGCTAACTAGGTGCGAGTAGCGCATGCTGCTCTTATGCATTAGCGCCCGTTAGGCCTGCTGGGCAGTGAGCTTTTTGGGCTCTGTACTGAGGCATTAACGCACGCTAATGGAAGATTAGCATACGCTATTACGGGTGTGTTAGCATACGTTAAAGGTTGGTAACGAGCGCTAGGTCGGTAGGACAGTGAGGACAGTTTGTTTCTGGACTGTGGGCGATTGCAGGTATCGCACGCTATGTTTCGGGTTAAGCGTGCACTAAGTCTCATTTGATAACGCGCGCTAATATTTTTGGAGTAGCGCGCGCTACCGAGGTCAGACAGTGGGTTCTGTACTGCCTGTCAAGCCCGTTAGAACACGCTAATATTTAATCATAGCGTGCGCTAGTTTCCCCCAGTATATATATGCTGGGTAGGTTCTAAATCGCCATTTTCTTCCCGTTCTTCTCCTCCTCCGGCGGCTGAGTGTTCTTGAACATAAGGAGTGTAGATTTTGGTCAGATTTCATCATCCAATAACAGTTTTGAGTTCCTAACACCAAGTTATCAACATCTCATCAACTTTCACCGTCCAAATCAAGGTAAAATCCGCTTGAACCCTAGTTCTTCATATTTTGGGGTTTTTGTTAAGATATTCGATTCTAATCTATTTTAGCTCAGATTTGTGCTAGATTATGATGTTGTAATCATAATCCTTCATTTTTCTCCAAGTTCATGGATTAAATTCCATGTTTCCTCCGTAGTTTGGATTCGAACTATGTTGTCTTCATAGTGTTTGATTAAAGGTCCCTAAGGGCAAAACTTAGGGTAAATCGTTCCTTTTTCATAGCATGGTTTTTTATTCGGTATTTTGCTGAACTATGATCGAATCGTTGAAGGGGTTTGGACCGTAAGTCTTCTCGTTCATTATTCTTGTATCGTTTCAAACCAAGGCAAGTACTTTGATTTCGTTTATTGTACTTCGTTTGAATATGTAAAAATGTGATTGTAAGAAAATATGATTTGTGCCATTTATTTATTGAGCATGTGTGAGCCGAGTAAAACCAGCGAGGGTCCCATGGGATTTCGTTAGATTTCGAGTACTACGGATCACTCAGTTGGGTTGTACACCGGGGAGGGCCTGACGAGGACTCTATGGGGTGTCTATCCCATGTGGGTACAGGGCCAGTACAACTCGGGAGGTTATCTTGTGATTATGATTATGGTATTGTATTCCGTAATATTTGTGATGGCACTGTGATTTCTGTAGAATATTCATTGGTTATACATATTCTATAATCGTTGTACTTACACCGGCATTTTGCTGACCCCTTTGGGGGTGGATATACTTATTGTGTATTTAGGTTCAGGTCCAGTGGGAGAGCCAGCACAGGGTGGACACGAGCTTGTTGGGCAGCATTGATATCGTGGACTATTTTGAGTTGGTGGTCATTTTGTCAAAGTCATGGTTATGTTTTGGTTTTGTACTCGTGCGGGTACTATCATGTGTTGTCATTGGGTTGTTTTTCATTGTTGATGGTGCTATTGCATCAGATGTGGACTGTTGTATCAGTCGTGATCTTACAGGACGATGTGTTATTTGGTTTTGTAATATATGTCGTATTGGAGACAGTTTGTTCTTTTAAATATGCGGTTTGGTAACTTTAATGAGTTTTACATATATTAGCCTGGTAGGTTCTCCAAAAGAGAATCTACGGCGCTGTAATATCACCGTATAATCATATCATTTTGGTAATCGTTGATAGGTTCTCTATTTATATCGATTAATTAATTCAATTAATTAATCATATCAAATACATAATGACATAATTAATTTCTCCAAGAAATAATTATATTAATCACCTGGTAATTTACTTAATTCATTAGGCCATAAATTAATTTATCTAATAAATTAATTTAGACATCCAATGTCCCAAATTAGATATCCAATATCTAATATTCATTATGAGAGAATAAGCTTGATTCATTCCGTCGTCAATCCTATTGCGCGACTCGGTAGGTCCATCTCAGTCAGCAATGGGAGGAACCAAAGAGTAGTAGCACCACCTAGCCAGCCTGGCGGCCTACACTGTACCCCAACTGAGAACGAATGATTGGGATCATTCAAGAACCATTCTGTCGTGAATACCAGTATACGTATAAACCCTTCTTTCAAATGTACCGATCAATTTATAGGGTCACGGTCAGTCAAACCCTATCTGTTACTTGACGCTATGCATGCTTTAATGCAAATTGAGATCATCGAGCTCTCGTATATCCAATACAACTAGCTCCAATGCTTTGGCCAAAGACTTATTATCTCATGTGCCAATAACCGCATAGGACATTTAACCCGCTCACTAACGGGAGAAAGAATTCTATCTTGGTATTCAGTAGGACCTGCTACTTGCCCGTCAAGATGCACGTCGAGGTTGACCCCCACCTTTCGGTTTATAGGGTCGAACTACTCTAATGAAAATCTAGCGTCACAAGCACATCCCTACTAAATCCTCAAGTTGAAGGTTCACGAATACCTATCACAACCTTTTGATTCCGTCATTGACTGTCCCGGAGTGAAATCCGTGTGACGAATCGAGGGTGAGTCGGTTCGAGTATACAAATCCAATTAGCAGACCTATAACGTGTGCTCCCACTAACCATTAGCATTCGACAGGCACTCTCCATATCAAAGAACACGTCATACAAGTCTTCACATAAACTTAATGCCCAGTCAAGTTTCATCAACTTGCGAACGACTAAGTATTTGAGCTATAAACCTTTCCAGTGCTGACCTCCTTATCCAATAAGGAGTGGAACGTTTTGCTCTCAAATACATGGACTAGTTTCTATACGTGTATTGACGAGTTAGGAACGCCAATAACTACCAGTAAATAAAGAAACATTAATTACCTTATATAAATGATTTACATAATTACAAGTACAATGCCCTCACTCAATATCCTCTGAGTGGCATTCGAGGGCATATTCCTAATAGATATCGCGATGGATTTTATTGTGGGAATGCCAAGGACGCGAACCGGAGTGAATATAATTTAGGTAATCGCTGATCGGTTAACCAAATCCGCACATTTTCTGGGCATTAGAGATACTTGGGGACCGGAGAGGTTGGCTCGGTTATTCACTGCTGAGATTGTGAGACTCCATGGTACCCCAAAGAGTATTGTGTCTGATCGCGATGGGCATTTTGTGTCACATTTCTGGCAAGCAGTACATCGAGCACTCGATACCAAACTGAATTTCAGCACCGTTTATCATCCTCAGATAGATGGACAGTCGGAGAGAACGATCCAAATGTTGGAAGACATGTTGAGGGCTTGTGCGTTAAATTGGAAAGAATATTGGGATATTCATTTACCATTGATCGAATTTGCCTATAATAATTGTTGGCATAGTTCGATTGGAATGGCTCCGTTTGAAGCATTATATAGAAGACGGTGTAGATCGCCAATTTGTTGGGACGAACCATACGAGTTACTTAGAGTAGAACCGGACTTGATGATTCAAACATGGGAGAAAGTCGCAATTATTCGACAAAGGTTGTTGACCGCCCAGAGTCGACAAAAGTCATATGCCGATGTTCGTCGTCGACTGTTAGAGTTACAGGAAGGAGATCATGTGTTGTTGAAAGTATCGCCGACTCGTGGAGTTCTAAGGTTTGGTAATAAGGGGAAGCTTAGTCCTCATTATATTGGCCCCTTCGAGATCCTGGACAAGGTAGGTGATGTAGCTTATCGACTAGCGTTGCCTCCGACGCTTAGTCATGTTCATAATGTGTTCCATGTTTCTCAACTACGTAGGTATGTTCCCGATACCAGCCATGTTATTGACTATCAAGAGATTGAAGTTAATGATGATGTCACATATGAAGAACAACCGGTATCCATATTGGAGCGCCGAGTGAAGCAGTTGGGATGAAAAGCGATCCCGTTAGTAAAGGTCCAATGGTCTAAACATGGAATTGAGGAAGCCACATGGGAGACTGAAGAAAATATGCGTGCCCGTTACCCTGAACTTTTCGAATCTTAAGTTTTGGGCCGAAACTTCTTTTTAGGGGGTAAGGGTGTAATAACCGTGTATTTCATATGTGTTATTTTGGATTTATCTTGTTGTATTGTGGTTATTTGAATTTGAGGATAGTGATGATTGGCAATTGGAGTGTACATAGTTGGTAACTGTTGGGTTTTGTGATTTTGGATTGCTTTCGTTCTGGCCGGATTTCGCGAATTTTATGCTGGATAGTAGCAGTTAGCGCGTGCTAGACTGCACTGATAGCGCACGTTAACCAGGTGCGAGTAGCGCATGCTGCTCTTGTGCATTAGCGCCCGTTAGGCCTGCTGGGCAGTGAGCTTTCTGGGCTCTGGACTGAGGCATTAACGCACACTAATGGAAGACTAGCGTATGGTATTACGGGTGTGTTAGCGTACGTTAAAGGTTGGTAATGCGCGCTAGGTCGGCAAGACAGTGAGGACATATTGTTTCTGGACTGCGGGCGATAGCAGGTAGCGCACACTATGTTTCGGGTTTAGTGGGCGCTAAGTCTTGCTCGATAACGCGCGCTAATATTTTTTGAGTAGCACGCGCTACAGAGGTCAGACAGTGGGTTCTGTACTGCCTGTCAAGTCCATTAGCGGACGCTAATATTTAGCCGTAGCGTGCGCTCGTTTCCCCCCAGTATAGATATGCTGGGTAGGTTCTAAATCGCCATTTTCTTCCCTTTTTTCTCCTCCTCCGGCGGCTCAGTGTTCTTGAACATAAGGAGTGCTTCAACCTTGTTCTTGTTTTTCTTAGAGAAAAATATCAAGACATAAAGAGAGAGTAAGATTAAAACACTTAGAGTGTAGTAATCTTTACATATATAGCTTCATCACCTAGCTCTAGCCGTATCCTCGGAGGATAGCAAGGTGTTGTCATTCCGTTCGTTTTTCCGGCGCGTGGCTAGTAGAGACACGGTGCTTTCGGCATTGGATCGTTCAAGGGCTTGGAGCGGATTGAACTCGTAGAGATCAAATTAAAGCTTGGGGAATAGCTCAAGAGAAGGTTACCATTTAATCAACGGACTTCGAGGGTACTACTCTTGCTATTCGTTTATATATTCGTATATACGTAGCTCGATCCTCGTAGGGATTCGGATCAAATTAATTTTCATTTTACCGCTTCCGCTGGGCCTTCGTTTTAGGCACCGAATCCCAACAATCACTTCCTTGTGAACCATTCTTATTCCTCAGTACGCCGAGAGGTAGAGCTATCCGTCAATGAGGCCGAGGCCATGGCAGAGTAGTAGTATCTGAGTCCGAGAGGTCCGTTTCAGAATCGACATCTCATTCTGTGACTAGATCAGACCTGATCCCTTCGGGAGGTTCAGATGGAGGTTCGGAGGCTGAAGTGCGTAACGTTCTTCAACAAGTTGTAACGCAAGTGCACCAAATGGCACAAGTGGTGCAGAATATTAATACTGGCAGGACGGTTGAGGATCGATGGCTTCAAGAAGTTATGAAGATGAACCCTCCTAGATTCGATGGTTTCGGTGATGCGAACAACTGGGATCATTGGTTAGTTGAGCTGGAAAAGATCTTTGACGGTATTGGCTGCCCGGAAGCCAAGAGAGTCCTAATTGCTCAATATCTGACGGTTGATGACGCGTCGGATTGGTGGAGAGCTGTTAAGCCCAGGGACCGCGACATTACTTGGGAATAATTTAAAGAACTGATGGAAGCTCAGTATTGTCCAGCGCCGGTACAGTTAGCAAGAGTCAGTGAATTTTTTAGAGCTCAACCCGAGGATGTTCCTATTTCCGAGGCAATCAAGACATACAACAAGCAGTTAGTGTATGTCCAAGATCAGGTTAAGGATTAGATAGACAAGATACTTCATTTCGATGCAAGGATGAAACCGTGTAACACCCCCAATACCATCCGGGATATTACAGCGCCGTGGGTCCCGCGCCGGAACCCACCAGGCTAAAAACCATTTCAAAGACGTTTAAAAATGCCAAAAGGCCACTGACGGTAATATTTTAAATACTCAAATATTTTCAAAAGCATAGTTTTCAAATACCGTCATAAAATACCATTTCAAAATACAAGGCGAAGTGCCAATTCTCGACAGTTCAAAATGTACGTTAAGCTACCACTTAAATGTACCGATAAAATAATTTGGGAAAAGAGTTTGTGAAAATAACCAGTTCGTAAAATGCCCAAAAGGCCATTTTAAAATACACACACGAGTTGGTAAAAATACCAAAGAGCCATTTTGAAATATACACACGCAGCGGATAAAGATACCGAAAAAGCCATTTTGAAATATACACACGCAGCGGATAAAAACACAGTTCAAAATACATATTTGCTGTAACACCCCAAACTAGGCGGATATTACAGTGCCGTGAATCCCCGACTGGGACCCACCAGGCGAATGAAAATGATGAATTAAATAATATAATTGTAGTACCGAACCACATTACATTACCAAATACTCCGATGAGGAGTTTAAGTACAATACACCAGGACAATACCGAATACTAGTATATTTTATATGAAGATAAAATACGCAACACTGAATGAAACGGAGTATCCAAATGAAAGTCTGCAGCGGAAAATAAAGGACAACCACATGAATAACTGAAAGATCGGGGCCCCCTACTAGTATCACTGGGACTCCTCGCCGTCAACATGCTATTCCCGTGCTTTTGCCTTGCCATGACCTGAAAAACAAAATCCCCAGCCGGGGTCAGTTACACAGAACAACAATCCTCAAGGGTTGAAAATACACAATCATGATATACCTGAAGTTATGAAATATCCTTAGTTATAAATTACGCTGAAGAGGAGTATCATAGTACGCCCGTAGTGTTCTGTGCAAGTGTACAAGACGGATGACCGGACACACCCGTCCTTGTACCTAATTAGTCTGACGGAGTTAATCTTTACCGGGTGCACAGTCTAATGTATCACTCCCAATACATGGCCATCACGTGCCCGACTAAAAATTCCACACATCCGCACCCGGCCACGCAATATGAACCCAGAAGGTCATATGAACGAGAATGACCGCAATGAATATCAATGGATAATAATTCGAAAAGGTCAAGAATGACTCACCGAGATGAAAATAATAGTGAAGTGATTGATAACCCAATGAAATGATTGGAACCGTCGTTCCTCGTGAATGAAATGATTATTCGACAATTACAACTCTCAATATGGTTAATACAATGATGAATGAGTTATGATTATGAATGAACAACAACAAAAGGAATGAATATCCTTTTAACCGAGTAAGAATTAACTTACTCAACACCGGTGACAATTATCCTTCCACGAACAACGTCCTAACTGAGATATTGGTCGCTCGAACAACCTTGAATAACACAATCACCAACAACCCGTTCAACATACGAATCAAACACGAATATAACAAACTCAAAACGTCGATACGATTAAACCAAGTTCATTGGGGCATTATATCGAACACTTTGTGGCCAAACTTCGATTGTTTAAAACCAAGCCTCAATAATATCAACATCAAATCCCAAAGAAGTGTTTCAAACCAACAAAACATCATAAATACGATCAATAATCTATTATGAATATCCAAAATCGTGATTACAACAACGATTAATCGAAAACCCCCAAATCCAACTCAATATTCAAAGTGTTCTTGAATAATCCTTCAATAATCCAATGAATAATCAAACATATCCATAATCATGCATATATCACTTCATACAACATGATCTTAACATCCAAAACATCATATCTTAATACAAAATTGAAATCCAAGATGTTTGATGAATATTACCTTTGAAGATCCAAGTACCTTGATCCGAAGAACATGCGTTAGATCGATTATCCGGGCTTCACAACCGAATGAAAATGATTAAAATCCAACACTCAAGTGATAGATGATGGAGAGTTCCCCCTTAAGCCCTCTCTCTCGCATGCAGGTGAAGAAATGGAAGAAAATGGGTTGATCTCGCCCAAAAAAACGCAATTATAGAGTTGACTGCCCTGTGTGCCGCGGCCCGGCCAAAGTGTGCCGCGGCACAGGGCAAAAAATGCCCCCAGTGATCGGCAGTGTGCCGCGGCCCGGACGAATGTGCCGCGGCAGTGACTCGGCAGTGTGCCGCGGCCCCGTCGGCCTGTGCCGCGGCACACGATACAGAAGGCTTGGCCAATAAGTGCAACACGAGTGTGCCGCGTCCCGGACGAGTGTGCCGCGGCAGTGACTCGGCAGTGTGCCGCGGCCCTGCCGGCATGTGCCGCGGCCCACGGTACAGACTGCTCGGCCAAAAACTGGACAATGTGTGTGCCGTGGCGCACACTCCTTGTGCCGCGGCCCACACCCCCCTTGGGTCCTAAAATGATGAAAAATGACCCCGGAAGAGAATAAAAGCAATAGGAATCAATATTTGGGAAACAATAACACGAAATGGAAGTACGGAAACCCCAAAACGGTGGTTCCAAGCCATGATTACAAGGGTTTGCCCAACAAAACACAAATTGAACAATGTGGAGATTAGAAATGACATGAACTCCAACGTCAAAAACGACTAATGAATCAATTACCACGATCAAGATAATACTCTTGTCTCGATTCCCAAGTAAGGTTGAAACAATGAACAATTTCGATACACAACTCGAAGTTATTCCGAACGGTGAACACGGATGAATGGTTATTAACAAGTGAAAAATTACATGGTGACAATTACCAAATGAAATTACTGAATGATAATGACTGAAATACAACCGGGTATTACATACACCCTCCCTTAAAAGAGTTTCGTCCCCGAAACTAAGGGTCAAACAACTCAGGATAACTCTCCTGCATACTATCCTCGGTTTCCCTAGTAGCCTCTTCGACTCCGTGCCTAGACCACTAGATTTTTACCAATGGGATCGCCTTATTCCTCAACTGTTTGATTCGCCGCTCTAAGACTCGTATGAGACGCTCCTCATACGAATGATCATCCGCGATCTCAATTTCATCGAACTGAAGTATGTGACTCGGGTCAGCAACATACTTCCATAGTTGAGAGACGTGAAACACATTATGAATTCGGCTTAATGCCGGAGGTAAGGCCAAACGATAAGCTAGCTCGCCTACTCGTTCCAAAATCTCAAACGGTCCAATAAATCTCGGACTCAACTTCCTTCGTTTTCCAAAATGGAAATACCTCGACTCGGGGATACCTTGACCAAAACGTGGTCACCCGTCTCGAACTCTAGTGGTCAACGACGATTGTCTACATAAGATTTCCGTCGACTCTGAGCGGTCAACAAACGACTCCTGATCAAAGCTACCTTCTCACGGGCGGCTATAAGCATATCAGGCTCGGTGCCGATTGATTCTGATAAGTCGTCCCAACACAAAGGAGATCGACAATGATGACCGTACAAGGCCTCGTAAGGCGCCATCTTAATCGAAGCATGCCAACTATTATTATACGTGAACTCGATCAATGGTAGTTGGGCTTCCCAATCGTCTTTCCAATCGAGGACACATGCCCTCAACATGTCCTCCAAAGTCTGAATAGTCCTCTCTGATTGTCCGTCGGACTTAGGGTGAAAAGATGTGCTGAAATTAAGCTGAGTTCCCATGGCACGATGAACTGATTTCCAAAAATGAGACACAAACCGTCCGTCACGATCGGAAACGATACTTTTAGGAGTACCGTGCAGTCTCACTATCTCTTTGATGAACAGCTGGGCAAGTCTCTCGGGACCCCATGTATCCTTAATCTCAAGGAAATGATCTGATATAGTTAAGCGGTCCACAATCACCCAGATCGTATTCATGCCACGACGACTCGTCGGCAAACTCGTGATGAAATCCATAGAAATGTCTTCCCACTTCCATTCTGGAATAAGGAGAGGTTTCAGCATACCCGCCGGTCACTGATGTTCAATCTTGACTTGTTGACAGGTTAAGCATCTCAAAACAAATTCTGCGACTTCTCGCTTCATATTACTCCACCAGTAATTTTGTTTCAAGTTTTTGTACATCTTGCTAGACCCCGGATGAACATAATAAGGGGTAGCATGAGCTTCTCTCAAAATCGAGTTTTTTTCAACTTGTCATTCGCCGGTACGCACAACCGATTCTTAAATCTCAAAAGTCCATCCTCGTGGACCACGAATCCAGGGGCTTTCCCTTGAGCCACATCCTCACGGATGCGCAACAATGATGGGTCTGAACCCTAATTCTCTCTGATTGCCTCCTCAAGCGGCGATGAAATCTCTAACATGCAAAGTTGCCCTTGCACTCGCTGAAGCCAGACTTCGATCTCGGGTCTAAGGAATTCCTGTTGAAGCTCTTCCTGAACTGTTAAACGAGCAAGCATTTGCTCCTGAATGGACTTACGACTCGAAGCGTCGGCGACAACGTTCGCCTTCCTCGGGTGGTAAAGGATCTCGATATCGTAATCTTTGATTAGTTCCAACCACCGTCTCTGTCGCATATTTAACTCCTTCTGAGTAAATATATACTTTAAACTCTTATGATCGGTGAATATCTGACAGGTGACGCCATAAAGGTAATGACGCCAAATCTTCAACGCGAAAACCACTGCTGCTAACTCCAGGTCGTGGGTCGGATAATTAATCTCGTAAGGTCTCAATTGCCGTGAAGCATAAGAAATAACCTTCCCATTCTGCATGAGTACACACCCGAGACCCTGCCCGGATGCATCACTATAAACCACAAATCCTTCCGTCCCTTGCGGAAAGGAAAGTACAGGTGCTGAAATTAACGGGCTCTGGAGTTTCTCAAACACCGTTGACATGCGTCGGACCACGTGTATTCCATATCCTTTCGCAAAAGGTTCGTCAATGGTTGAGCAAATTTAGAAAATCCTTCCACAAACCGCCGATAATAACCGGCTAATCCGGTAAAGCTTCGGATTTCCTTAACATTCTTCGGAGGTAACCAATCTTGGATAGCCTCCGTCTTCTGAGGATCAACACGCACTCCATCTGATGAAATTACATGCCCGAGAAAAGTTACTTCGGACATCCAGAACTCACATTTGGAAAATTTTCCATAAAGTTGCTCTCGTCTTAACACGTCGAGAATCTGATGAAGATGAACCTCGTGTTCCTCTCGGTTACGAGAATAAATCAAAATGTCATCGATGAAGACAACAATAAACTGATCCAAAAAGTCGATGAAAACCCAATTCATTAACTCCATGAATACCGCAGGTGCATTAGTTAGTCCGAACGGCATAACTACGAACTCATAATGACCATAGCGTGTACGAAACGCTGTCCTTGCGATGTCCGACTCTCGAATTCGCAACTGATGATATCCAGACCTTAGGTCGATCTTGGAAAATATTGAAGCTCCCTGAAGTTGATCTAAGAGATCATTGATACGGGGTAAGGGATACTTATTCTTGATCGTTACCCTGTTCAACTCCCGATAATCAATACACAAATGAAATGAACCATCCTTCTTCTTGACAAACAACACTGGTGCTCCCCACGGGGACGCACTCGGTCGGATATAACCTTTCTCGAACAATTCCTCAAGTTGATTCTTCAACTCCTGCATTTCGGTCGGGGCTATCCGGTACGGTGCCTTCAATAACGGGGAAGTACCGGGCTCCAACTCAATCGCGAATTCCACATCTCTCTGTGGAGGTAAAACAGGTAGCTCGTCTGGGAGTACTATGTCAAATGATAACAATGATACTACGAATGGTTGAACAACTCGATTGCTTTAGAATGGTCAATCGATGACAATGATATAATGAATGATTGAGTATCTCGATTGCCTAATAACGGCCAATCGGTGACAATGAGGTAATGAATGATTGAATTTCTCGATTGCCTATGAATGGCCAATCGATGACAAGGATACAATGAATGTTTGAACACCTCGATTGCCTAAGAACGGCCAATCGATAAAAAGGGTACTATGAATGATTGAATACCCCAATAGAGTAATTACACTGTCTTCCTCATATTAATAATTCATCTGGAATAACGGGGATTACCTCCATGAGATACACACTCGGCTCCAATGACTGAAATGATAGTGATCAAACGCTTACGATCACTGAGGATGGTATCATGACGGTCCATCTAATTAACACCCAATATTACACCATCCTTAGGTAGGTCCACCCCGATTAGGTCCACCCACCAATCGCGGTCATTAAGCTTAATTCGGTATGATTTCCGAAAATTCTTCCATCATCAAATAGACCGATGGTATGAGGTCCACAAGCAATAGGACTATCCAAATTAAGTCTATTCAAACATTATTCGAAAATGAATGAATGCGGTGCACCAGTATCAAAAGGTACACACAGGTTGAAATAAAATTATGAGTATACCTGAGATCATTCGGGCCACCGGATCGTCGATCCTCTCCATCACATGAGTCCGGGACTTGCCGGCCCCCGAACCGGACGCTCCCGTCTGATAAATATGAGCTCCGACATTATTTGCTTCCATCGTCTTAAACGACGCTGACAGAGTAATCTGATTCTGAATCGCTGATTGCTTCGGGGCCTGAGATGCCGCCGGAGTCGACTTGGAGTCCCTTCGGCAAAAACGGGCCTTATGCCCAATAATTCCACAGTTATGGCATGTGATAGACGGCGTCGTACACCTAGTGCTGAAATGGCCCTGCCCTCCGCAGTTGAAACAGGTGATGGTTGCACCGGCCGCTCGGGAATGAGATCCCACACGATTATGCACCGTAGGAGGTCGCTCAGAAACGATAGGGCCCGCACGAGGCTTCTTGAAGGTTGAATGACTGCCTTCGGACTGATTACGCTTCGTTGATTTCTTGCTGACACATAAAGGTTGTTGTTCAGCAATTTCCTTAGCAGCAGGCTTGTACGTGAGAGTCTTCTCGATTAATTCGGCCAGAGTGGCGCAATGATGATTAAGCAATTGCATATGGGTCATCATGACCTGCATAAAAGTGAGTGGATCAACCCGAACATCTTCCGATCGATCTGAGTCTTAGGTACTACTTCCTGGTAGTGAGTGATTATTCCCCGGGTTCCAGCCCGCACCGTGGCCCCTCCCCGTGCATCCCCTGATAGCTCTCTCCATACCAAAGTAGAAAGGTCGCAAGATAATCCTAGATCTCATATGAGTACCGCATTATGATTTACGTCATGAAATGATGAAAATGAGCATATGCTCTCTAACACGGTGATTACATGAATGATTAACTGAGGTGACATGATTAT
This sequence comes from Orobanche coerulescens, assembly GCA_033398695.1. NCBI lineage: Eukaryota > Viridiplantae > Streptophyta > Magnoliopsida > Lamiales > Orobanchaceae > Orobanche > Orobanche coerulescens. The sequence goes on along the minus strand of CM065805.1, from coordinate 105,384,048 downwards.
TTGATGAAATTCTTGAAATGAGTATCTTGAATAAGTTAACAAGATTAATGATATGATCTTCCAGATCAACAACTAAATAATGAAATGAATTGAGTAATTAATGAGTTAACATGATCGTCCTGATCATCAACTGAGTAATGAAATGAATTGAGTGACTAATGAGTTAACATGATCGTCCTGATCACAATGAATGATGATGTTTGAGGATTGTTATTTAATGAATGATGAATGAATGATTATTGCCAGAAATTATACCATGGCGTTAGAAATCTTACAGTTCTTTGTTTGATTGGCTCGGCATTTGCACAGGTCACACGTGACACGAATGTCCAATGATACTAGTCTGATGACGATGATTTCAAATGAGACATGACTCGGAAGGTAGTATTCAAAACCACGCTCCAATACCAACTCTGTAACACCCCAAACTAGGCGGATATTACAGTTCCGTGAATCCCCGACTGGGACCCACCAGGCGAATGAAAATGATGAATTAAATAATATAATTATCGTACCGAACCATATTATATTACCAAATACTCCGATGAGGAGTTTAAGTACAATACACCAGGAAAATACCGAATACTAGTATATTTTATATGAAGATAAAATACACAACACTGAATGAAACGGAGTATCCAAATGAAAGTCTGCAGCGGAAAATAAAGGACAACCACATGAATAACTGAAAGATCGGGGCCCCCTTCTAGTATCACTGGGACTCCTCGCCGTCAACATGCTATTCCCGTGCTTTTGCCTTGCCATGACTTGAAAAACAAAATCCCCAGCCGGGGTCAGTTACACAGAACAACAATCCTCAAGGGTTGAAAATACACAATCATGATATATTTGAAGTTATGAAATATCCTTAGTTATAAATTACGCTGAAGAGGAGTATCATAGTACGCCCGTAGTGTTCTATGCAAGTGTACAAGACGGATGACCGGACACACCCGTCCTTGTACCTAATTAGTCTCACGGAGTTAATCTTTACCGTGTGCACAGTCCAATGTATCACTCCCAATACATGGCCATCACGTGCCCGACTAAAAATTCCACACATCCGCACTCGTCGACACAATATGAACCCAGAAGGTCATATGAACGAGAATGACCACAATGAATATCAATGGATAATAATTCGACAAGGTCAAGAATGACTCACCGAGATGAAAATAATAGTGAAGTGATTGATAACCCAATGAAATGATTGGAACCGTCGTTCCTCGTGAATGAAATGATTATTCGACAATTACAAGTCTCAATACGGTTAATACAATGATGAATGAGTTATGATTATGAATGAACAACAACAAAAGGAATGAATATCCTTTTAACCGAGTAAGAATTAACTTACTCAACACCGGTGACAATTATCCTTCCATGAACAACGTCCTAATTGAGATGTCGGTCGCTCGAACAACCTTGAATAACACAATTACCAACAATCCATTCAACATACGAATCAAACACGAATATAACGAACTCAAAACGTCGATACGATTAAACCAAGTTCATTGGGGCATTATATCGAACACTTTGTGGCCAAACTTCGATTGTTTAAAACCAAGCCTCAATAATATCAACATCAAATCCCCAAGAAGTGTTTCAAACCAACAAAACATCTTCAATACGATCAATAATCCATTATGAATATCCAAAATCGTGATTACAACAACGATTAATCGAAAACCCCCAAATCCAACTCAATATTCAAAGTGTCCTTGAATAATCCTTCAATAATCCAATGAATAATCAAACATATCCATAATCATGCGTATATCACTTCATACAACATGATCTTAACATCCAAAACATCATATCTCAATACAAAATCGAAATCCAAGATGTTTGATGAATATTACCTTTGAAGATCCAAGTACTTTGATCCGAAGAACACGCGTTAGATCGATTATCCGGGCTTCACAACCGAATGAAAATGATTAAAATCCAACACTCAAGTGATAGATGATGGAGAGTTCCCCCCTTAAGCCCTCTCTCTCGCATACAGGTGAAGAAATGGAAGAAAATGGGTTGATCTCGCCCAAAAAAACATAATTATAGAGTTGACTGCCCTGTGTGCCGCGGCCCGGCCGAAGTGTGCCGCGGCAAAGGGCCAAAAATGCCCCCAGTGATCGGTAGTGCCGTGGCCCGGATGAATGTGCCGCGGCAGTGACTCGGCAGTGTGCCGCGGCCCCGTCGGCCTGTGCCGCGGCACACGGTACAGAAGGTTTGGCCGATAAGTGCAACACGAGTGTGCCGCGGCCCGGACGAGTGTGCCGCGGCAGTGACTCGGCAGTTTGCCGCGGCCTTGCCGGCATGTGCGGCGGCCCACGGTACAGACTGCTCGGCCAAAAACTGGACAATGTGTGTGCCGCGGCGCACACTCCTTGTGCCGCGGCCCACACCGCCCTTGGGTCCTAAAATGATGAAAAATGACCCCGGAAGAGAATAAAAGCAATATGAATCAATATTTGGGAAACAATAACACGAAATGGAAGTACGGAAACCCGAAAACGGTGGTTCCAAGCCATGATTACAAGGGTTCGCCCAACAAAACACAAATTGAACAATGTGGAGATTAGAAATGACATGAACTCCAACGTCAACAACGACTAATGAATCAATTACCACGATCAAGATAATACTCTTGTCTCGATTCCCAAGTAAGGTTGAAACAATGAACAATATCGATACACAACTCGAAGTTATTTCGAACGGTGAACACGGATGAATGATTATTAACAAGTGAAAAAATTACATGGTGACAATTACCGAATGAAATTACTGAATGATAATGACTGAATTACAACCGGGTATTACATTTACAGCGGAAATGAATAACCAGAAAAGAAATACTCGATACTCCAAAACATGCCACTGCCAGTATCACATCGGGAAGCTCATCCCTTCACGACCGCTACTAGCTTGATCTCCGAGTACCTAAAATTAAAGCCCACGATGGGGTCAGCCACAATACTCAATAATGATACCAATCACATCATCATAAATAATTACATACCAATGTAATAATACTGTAAGAATACTACCAACGTAATCTTACCGTTATAACCTTACCAATTCATAGCAATCCATACTAAATCAATCCTTGACATATTCCACATTTCGTATTCTCAAATGACGAATTGAATTCAACAACAATCATCTCTACTGTATTCCAAAAATTACCGATAATCCTCAAAACATCATCATAACTCATAAGTGTGGAAATAATCCAATCTGTGCCAACTCCTGTCCGTCGGATTACACAATCAAATCTCAACATGTAAAAACCAATAATACACAACATATTTGTAGATCAACTACCACATGATAATGATAATAAAATCCCGAACATCGACGTAAGTCCGAATGCTCATACAATCAATAACAATGATCAACCAATACCTCAACCGAGAATATCATCGACATGATAAATCCAATAAGACCAATAAAAGATCAACGATAATCGAGAGTACCATCAACATGATAACTCCGACACGATCAACAAAGGATCAACAATAACCGAGAATACCATCAATAAGATAAACTCCAAATGATCAACAAAGGACCAACAATAACCGAGAATACCATCAACAAGGTAAACTCCAAATGATCAACAATAATGGATCTCAAAGAAATAACTCCGACTGTCGAACATACCCCTCAGACGTATGAACAACCAGTCACAAACCGTCGAACATACCCAACCATAAATGGAGGATGAACGACCAAACAATATGGCTCAAAGATGGAAGTCATAGTACGCCCGATCCGGAAATGTGTCTGTGCACAAGCCACCCCGGGTATCGATCAAATACACGTGTGGTCTTGTACCTAATTAGCCTCACGAACTACGTCGCACGGTTCAATGTGGAAATATCAACACATAACCATCATGTGCCCAGCTAAAAATCCTACACAATAACCAATCGGCACGCAGATATGACTCCAGATATGTCAAGATGCAACATGACAACGAAACTCAAAGAAATACATATCCAATAAAGATCAAAAGACTCACCGAAGTGAACAACAACAGACTGACAATGAAAAGTCAACACGACTAACCAATATCCAAAACATCAATCCTGGGATCATCATCCCCAAATGAATGACCACCACGATCTACGATCTCAATACAACAATCCTGGTATCAACATCCCTCAACGAATAACCGATACGAAACTCATTACACGAAATTTCAACATATACAACAACTCAACATACTAATTATCCATATGACTGAAAAAAATACTTAGATTACCTCAAAGCCGAGGACCACATCCATCAACATCCCCCAATGAGACGATCAACACAACCATTAATACCAACAATAGTCCTGGGATCAACATCCCTCAACGAACAACCAGTATGAATCTCAATATACGAAGCCTCAACATACAACATATACAACAACTCAACATAATAATAATCTCATAACTGCACAATACATAAATTACCTCAAAGCCGAAGACAACATCCTTTCCACGAACAATATCCCTGAACGAATACACAATTCTACGAATAATCTCAAATAAGGTACCATCCATTCAATACCAATAAACCTTTATCCCGATACTTTTGTCATCACGATAACTATCCTCGATATCCGATATTCTATATCCTTGACCAAAGATAACTCACGTCTTCCCTGAACACAATTAAATCATATACCTTATGATTTAATACAACCAGAGCACGATATACAAACCATTATCCCGACAACTTACATTTCTAACAACATTGCTATACGAATTATAAATGAAATGAAAACGAAACCATTCATCAAATATTATAAACTGAACAAGTATAAACTTGCCTCGATACCGATACCACGGCCGTTGCATTAAAATCCATTGCCTTCGTCTACGAGCTCCTCAGCCCCGACCAAAAGCAATCTACGAACTCTTCAGCCTCAACCGCAACACAACGGTCATAAACCACGATCAAAACATATCAATCTATTGCAATAACCGATTTACACACATTAGATAAAAATCAATAACCGACATACCCAATGAAAAAACTCAACGGTTCAACAAAACCTCGATCATATACATAAAACCAAATAATCCAACTCAACAAATACGATCTCATATCCACAATACAATCCATAACTCGATGATCACAAATAACAATCAATAACCGATCAACAAACACAATGGTTCTACAATATCCCGATTAAATACAAATCTAAACAATCCGAACCAATCAAACACGAATTTAAAACCACAATACGATTCCACACTCCGAAGATCATATCAATAATCAATTTAAACCAACAAGGGTCTAACATTACCGATTCCAAATTCAATCTTAAATACGGATACAAGTTTCCTCCTTGTAATTTCATAATAAAACCAATTACCGATTATCATCATCAATCCGGACGATCCGATTAATTCAACATTATATATAATCATACTCCAAGAGTTTCAAATAATTCCATTATCCGAATTGAACACTTATTCAATAAGTATGAATTCTTAAACTCAAAAGTGAATCATAATCTTATCAAACCCGAAAATCATATTCGTATTCCTATACGAATATTGTACCAAAACACATAACTTAGTTTTAAATGTGAATATTCCATATTCATATCCAAAACACCAACACTTTAAAACATATTCATCAAATCAATGATCAATTCATCTCGACATTAAGGATTTTATAACATATTTGATGTAATACCCGGTTGTAATTCAGTCATTATCATTCAGTACTTATCATTCAGTTATTGTCACTCGGTAATTCTCACTCATTAATGATCATTTGTCACTCATATTCAATCATTGTGTTCACCGTTCAGAGTAATTGTATCATGTATCAATCGTCATTCATCATCAATCTAGTTGGAGAATCGTGTGGTGTTTACCATCGTCATTTCATAGTGTGCTTTGTGTTAGTACGGGTAGCGCACGTTACCTCTAAACACTAGCGCACGCTAGTATGTTTCAGCGGCCCGTAAGGCAATCGGACCGCATTGGTTAGTAGCGCACGCTACGAATGGTAAGTAGCGCGCTAATAGGCCGGAGTAGCGCACGCTATGCAGTCGGTATAGCGCGCGCTAAGGTCGAATCAGGTTGAGTCCAGTGGCTACCGGACTGTATTAGATTAATTCATAGCGCACGCTATGAGTGGTGTTTAGCATACGCAAACGATGTTGTAGCGTACGCTAAATATTGATTGTAGCACACGCTACCGTGATCAGATCAGAGGATAGAAGGTTCTGGACTCCAGTACTGGGCATCAGATAATTCGTTAGCGCACGCTAACATTTTGGGGTTAGCGCACGCTAAGTGTTCAGCTGTAGCGCACGCTACAAGAAGGTACGTAGCGCGCGCTACCGTTGTCGGACAGTGAGTACTGGACTTACCAAACACCCGTTAGTGCACGCTAAGAACTGGGGCTAGCGCGCGCTAAACTGGAATCTCTATAAATTGGACAGTGTAGCCCAGATTTCGGCATTTGTCATTTCTTCTCATTCTCTAATCGGTTCCGGGCGATTTGGAGTGATTTGGAGAGTATTCTTCGAGGTGTAATCATCAATCATCATCTTCAAGTCTTTGAGTTGGATTAATCATCACTTCATCATCTCCAAAACATCAAATCAAAGGTATTAATCTCTTGGATCTAGAATTTCGGATTTTTGGGTTTTTCCTTCCGATTTCTTCGTGTAAGCTTGGATTGTTGTTGGAATATGTTAGATATGGATTATCTACCTTTGATAAATATATTCCTACGGATTTAATGGCTATTTTGGGGATTTATTTCAAGAACCCTTCGGGTTGACTTCGGTTAATTTGGGAATTTCCGATTGATGTTGTTGTAATCTTGAATTGTGGATTCCTGTTAGATTATTGATGCCATTGATATTGTTTTGCTGGTTTGAATCAATCATTTGAAAGTTGGTTTCGATAATTTGGGTTGGTTGTAACCAACGGGAATGATATTTTCAACGTATTCGTTAGAGTGCACCTACGAGTTTGGATATTGTTGTATCGATGTTTGAGTTGGTTATAATCATGTTTGATGCGTGTATTGAACGGATTATTAGTAATTGTGTTATTCAAGGTTGTTCGAGCGACCGACATTTCATTTAGGACGTTGTTCGTGGACGGACATTCTTCATCGGTGTTGTGTAAGTTAATTCTTACTCAGTTAAAAGGATATTCATTCCTTTCGTTGTTGTTCATTCATAATCATAATTCATTCATAAGGTAATAACCATTTTAAAACTTGTAATTATCACTTAATTACTTCATTCATGAGGAACGACGGTTCCAATCATTTCATTGAGCTGTCATTCATCTCACCATCATTTCATCTTGGTGAGTCATTATTCATTTTCGATGTCACTTTTGTTATATCGTGGCATTCCGGGTCATACTGGCATGCCGGTTGGTATGTATAGGATTTTCATGTCGGGCACATTTAAGTCGTGTGTTGGTTGTTGGCCTCACATTGGACTGTGCACATGAGTCGATTGCTTCGTGAGACTGATTAGGTACAAGACCACACGTGTATTCGATCGATATTCGTTGGTGGCTTGTGCACGAACACATTTCCATCCCGGACGTAGTGTGGCGCCATTCCTTTGAGCCGTACTGTTAGTTGATTCATATAGCATGTTTGATTGCATATGTTTCGACAGGATTGTGTGTATTCAACTCTTGAGGATTGTTGTTCTGTGTAATTGACCCCGTTGGGGGATTTTGTTTTTCAGGTCATAGCAAGGCAAAAGCACGGGGAGAGCACGTTGACGGCGAGGAGTCCCAATGATACTAGTAGAGGCCCCCAGTCTTTTCAGTCATTTATGTTTCCTTCATTTTATTCCGCTGCAGACATTCCGTTTGAATACTCATTTTACCTAGTATTGTATATTTTATCTCCATATAAAATATACATGTATTCTGTAATATCTTGGGTGTGTTGAATGAAACTCCTCATCGGAGTAATTAATGTTGTAATGTGGTTCGGTACTATATTTACCTTGTGTAATTCATTCATTTTCATTCGCCTAGTGGGTCCTAGTCGGGGGTCCACGACACTGTAATATCCGCCTAGTTTGGGGTGTTACAGAGTTGGTATCGGAGCGTGGTTTTGAATACTACCTTTCGAGTCATGTCTCATTTTAAATCATCGTTCATCAGACTAGTATCATTGGACTTTCGCGTCACGTGTGACCTGTGCAAGAGCCGAGCCCCTCAGACCAAAGAATAGTAAGATTTCCTCACCTATCATTTTCATTTGTGATCAAGTCGATCATGTGAATTCATTAATCACTAAGTTCATTTCATTGTTCAGTTGTTGATCTTGAGGATCATGTCATTAATCTTGTTAACTTGTTCAAGATATTCATTTCAAGAATTTCATCAGATAATCACGTCATTTCAGTTGATCATTCACGTAATCATTGTATTTGAGCACGTATGCTCATTTTCATCATTTCATAATATAATCATAATGTGATATTCATGCGAGATATATAATCATCATATGACTTTCCACTTCAGTATGTAAAGGGCTGACAGAGGACGTGGGGGAAGAGGCCGTGGTGTAGGCCGGAACCTGAGAGCTCGTGTGAATACACGCGCGAATGCTAGGAATAATGCTAACTCATCGAGCAGTGATGCTGCCACTCATTCAACTGGGCGTAATCATTCACTATCAGGGAGTCGTACCTGGGACACAGCTTAGTCAGAGGGTGTTCGGGTTGACCCACTCGCTTTTATGCAGGGCATGATGGCCCAAATGACTCAGATGGCACAACTAATAGAGATGATGCATAACTCCACTACTCAAAATCAACAGGATCCTCCACCGCCACCTCAGAGGCAAGAGAGGGGTGTAAGCAGTATCATTGGTGATATCTCTCGCCAGCGACCACCTACTTTCGAGGGCTTATCTGAGCCGGTGGATATTGTTCATTGGCTTGAGCATTTCGAGAAGTTATTTGCTATGGTGGATTGCCCTGAAGGGCATAAAGTTCCAGTTGCGGCCTACTATCTTGGTAAGAGCACTCATTCATGGTGGTTATCGTTGAAGCCCACTGAAGGATCATGTACTTGGGATCAGTTCAAAACTCTCATGATGGAGAAGTATTATCCAGCCCCACTCAGGGAGGCTAAATTGTCGGAATTACTCACTCCCGACCTCTCAACGGACGATGATGTTCTCACCATCGCCGAAAAATTTCAGGAACTTTTTCCGTTTGCCTCATCTATCATTCACTCTGAGGCGGACAAGATCAAGTATTTCAGCAAGAGGCTGAAACCTCGTATGCGGCTATAATTGCTTAATCATAATTCCACCACTCTGGCCGAATTCATCGAGAAAGCTCTCACTTACGAGCTTACTGCTAAGAAGATTGCTAAGCAACAACCTTCATCTGCTGGCAAGAAGTCTAAAAACCGTAATCAGTCTGACGGCAGTCAGGCCACTTTCAAGAAACCACGTGCGGGCTCTACTTTTTCTGAGCGACCTCCCATGGCATCTAGACCCGCAGAATCTCAGTCACGAGCAGCCAGTTCGGCCATCACCTGTTTCAACTGCGAAGAACAGGGTCATTTCAGCACCAAGTGTCCGAAACAGACTGTCACGTGCCACAACTGTGGGATTGCTGGGCATAGGGCCCGTTTTTGCCGAAGGGACTCTAAACCTACTCCGGCGTCATCTCAGGCCCAGTGACATTCTGGGTGCGTAATCAGGCCACTCGGGCTGCGTTCAAGACGATAGGAGCTAAAGGCGGAGCCAAGAGCTATCAGACGGGAGCGTCTGGTTTGGGGGCCGGCAAGCTCCGAATTTATGAGATGAAGAAGACCGACGATCCAGAGGCCCGGATGATCTCAGGTACACTCGATGTTTTATCTCAACCTGTGTGTTCCCTTTTTGATACTGGTGCATCGCATTCATTCATTTCCGAGTCATGCTTGAGTAGACTACGTCTGGGTAGTGCTACTAGTTGTGAGCCTTATGTCATTAGCCTACCTGATGGTAGAAGAATTATCGGTAATCATGAGATTAAGGATTGTCCGATTCAACTTCATGGCCGTGTTTGGTTAGCAGACCTAATTGTGGTGGATCTATTGAGAGACGACGTCATCTTGGGTATATATTGGATGGATCGTCACGATGCCATCATTAGCGTCCGTAAGCGTATGGTCACTATCATTTCAGACGATGGGGTTGAATGTGTTTTTCAAGGAGGTAATCTAGGCTGTTCGGGTAAGGTCATTAACTTGATGAAAGCAGTGAAATTTCTCAGTCAGGGGTGTGTTGGTTATTGGTGCTATATGACCAAAACCGAGAAATCATCAGTAATGTTGATGGATATTCCGGTAGTAAGGGAATATGCCGATGTTTTTCCAGACGAGTTACCTGGTTTGCCTCCACAGAGAGAGGTGGAATTCACGATTGAGTTGGAGCCTGGTACATCCCCGATATCGAAGGCACCGTATCGGATGGCCCCGACCGAAATGCAGGAATTAAAGAACCAACTTGAGGAGTTGTTCGAGAAGGGTTATATTCGACCGAGTGTGTCCCTGTGGGGAGCACCAGTGTTATTTGTCAAGAAGAAGGACGCTTCGTTCCGCTTGTGTATTGATTACCGGGAATTAAACCGGGTGACGATCAAGAATAAGTATCCTTTACCCCGTATCGATGATCTTTTGGATCAACTTCAGGGAGCTTCAGTATTTTCCAAGATCAAATTAAGATCTAGATATCATCAGTTACGGATTCGAGAGTCGGATATCACGAGGACGGCGTTTCGAACATGCTTTGGTCATTATGAGTTTGTGGTTATGCCGTTTGGGTTGACTAATGCACCTGCGGTATTCATGGAGTTAATGAATCGGGTTTTCATCGACTATTTGGATCAGTTCGTGGTTGTCTTTATTGATGACATTTTGATTTATTCTCATAACCGGGAGGAACACGAGTTTCACCTTCATCAAGTGCTCGACGTGTTGAGACGAGAGCAACTTTTTGGAAGGTTTTCCAAATGTGAGTTCTGGATGTCCGAAGTGACGTTTCTCGGACATGTAATTTCATCAGACGGAGTTCGTGTCGACCCTCAAAAGACGGAGGCTATTCGAGATTGGCTACCTCCGAAAAATGTTAAGGAGATCCGAAGCTTTCTCGGATTAGCCGGTTATTATCGGCGATTTGTGGAGGGATTTTCTAAAATCGCCCAACCCATGACGAACCTTTTATGGAAGGATAAGAAATACACGTGGGCCGACGCATGTCAACAGAGTTTTGAGGAACTCAAGAGCCGATTAATTTCAGCACCTGTCCTTTCTTTACCGCAAGGGACGGAAGGATTTGTGGTCTAAAGTGATGCGTTCGGACAGGGTCTCGGATGTGTACTAATGCAGAACGGGGAGGTCATTGCTTATGCTTCACGGCAATTGAGACCTTATGAGGTTAATTATCCGACCCACGACCTGGAGTTAGCAGCCGTGGTATTTGCATTGAAGATTTGGCGTCATTATATTTATGGCATTACCTGTCAGATATTCACCGATCATAAGAGTTTAAAGTATATATTTACTCAGAAGGAGTTAAATATGCGACAGAGATGGTGGTTGTAACTAATCAAAGATTATGATATCGAGATCCTTTACTACCCGGGCAAGGCGAATGTTGTCGCCGATGCCTTGAGTCGTAAGTCCGTTCAGGAGCAGATGCTTGCTCGACAATGATTCGAAGGAACATCGAGGAATTTCTGAGACCCGAGATCGAGGTCTGGTTACAGCGAGTACAAGGACAACTTTGTACGTTGGAGATTTCATCGCCACTTGAGGAGGCGATCAGGGAGAATCAGGGTTCAGACCCATTTTTGTTACGCATTCGGGAGGATGTGACTCGGGGGAAAGCCCCCGGGTTTGTGGTCCACGAGGATGGACTTTTACGTTTTAAGAATCGGTTGTGCGTACCGGCGAATGATGAGTTGAAAAACTCGATTTTGAGAGAAGCTCATGCTACCCCTTATTCCGTTCATCCGGGGTCTAGCAAGATGTATAAAGACTTGAAACAAAATTACTGGTGGAGTAATATGAAGCGAGAAGTCGCGGAATTTGTTTCGAGATGCTTAACCTGTCAACAAGTCAAGATAGAACATCAGCGACCGGCGTGTATGCTGAAACCTCTCCCTATTCCAGAGTGGAAGTGGGAGGATATTTCAATGGACTTCATCACGAGTTTGCCGACGAGTCGCCGTGGCATGAATACAATCTGGGTGATTGTGGATCGCTTAACTAAATCAGCTCATTTCCTTGAGATTAAGGATACGTGGGGTCCCGAGAGACTTGCCCAGTTGTTTATCAAAGAGATAGTGAGATTGCACGGTACTCCTAAAAGTATCGTTTCCGATCGTGACGGATGATTCGTGTCTCATTTTTGGAAATCAGTTCATCTTGCTATGGGAACTCAGCTTAATCTCAGTACAGCTTTTCATCCTCAGTCCGACGGACAATCAGAGAGGACTATTCAGACTTTGGAGGACATGTTGAGGGCATGTGTCCTCGATTGGAAAGATGATTGGGAAGCCCAAATACCGTTGATCGAGTTCACATACAATAATAGTTGGCATTCTTCGATTGAGATGGCACCTTCGAGGCCTTGTACGGTCATCGTTGTCGATCTCCTCTATGTTGGGATGACTTATCAGAATCAATCGGCACTGAGCCCTATATGCTTATAGCCGCCCGTGAGAAGGTAGCTTTGATCAGGAGTCGTTTGTTGACCGCTCAGAGTCGACAGAAATCATATGCAGATAATCGTCGTCGACCATTAGAGTTCGAGACGGGTGACCATGTTTTGGTCAAGGTATCCCCGAGTCGTGGTATCTTTCGTTTTGGGAAGAGGGGAAAGTTGAGTCCGAGATTCATTGGACCGTTTGAGATTTTGGATCGAGTAGGCGAGCTAGCTTATCGATTGGCCTTACCTCCGGCGTTGAGCCGAATTCATAATGTGTTTCACGTCTCTCAGTTATAAAAGTATGTTGCCGACCCGAGTCACATACTTCAGTTTGACGAAATCTAGATTGCCGATGATCATTCATATGAGGAGCGTCCTATACGAGTTATAGAGCAGCGAATCAAACAGTTGAGGAACAAGACGATTCCTTTGGTTAAAATTCAGTGGTCTAGACACAGAGTCGAAGAGGCTACTTGGGAAACCGAGGATAGTATGCGGGAGAGTTACCCTGAGTTGTTTGACCCTTAGTTTCGGGGACGAAACTCTTTTAAGGGGGGGTGTATGTAATACCTAGTTTTAATTCACTCATTATAATTCAATACTTATCATTCAGTACTTATCATTCAGTAATTGTCACTCAATAATTCTCACTCATTAATGATCATTTGTCACTCATATTCAATCATTGTATTCACCGTTCAGAGTAATTGTATCGTGTATCAATCGTCATTCATCATCAATCTAGTTGGAGAATCATGTGGTGTTTACCATCGTTGTCATTTCATAGTGTGCTATGTGTGAGTAGTAGCGCACGCTACGTACTCTCTTTAGCGTGCGCTAATTGAGTACGGGTAGCGCACGCTACCTCTAAACACTAGCGCACGCTAGTATGTTTCAAGCAGGCAGTCCAGAAGGCACTGGACTACAGTTGCTTTGTAAGTAGCGCACGCTACAAATGGTAAGTAGCGCGCGCTAATAAGCCGGAGTAGCGCACGCTATGCAGTCGGTATAGCGCGCGCTAAGTTCGAATCAGGTTGAGTCCAGTGGCTACTGGACTGCATTGGATTAATTCATAGCGCACGCTATGAGTGGTTTTTAGCGTATGCAAACGATGTTGTAGCGTACGCTAAATATTGATTGTAGCGCACGCTACCGTGATCAGATCAGAGGACAGAAGGTTATGGACTCCAGTACTGGGCATCAGATAATTCGTTAGCGCACGCTAACATTTTGGGGTTAGCGCACGCTAAGTGTTCAGCTGTAGCGCATGCTACAAGAAGGTACGTAGCGCGCGCTACCGTTGTCGGGCAGTTAGTACTGGACTTACCAAACACCCGTTAGCGCACGCTAAGAACTGGGGCTAGCGCGCGCTAAACTGGAATCTCTATAAATTGGACAGTGTAGCCCAGATTTCGGCATTTGTCATTTCTTCTCAATTTCTCATCGGTTCTGGGCGATTTGGAGCGATTTGGAGAGTATTCTTCGAGGTGTAATCATCAATCATCATCTTCAAGTCTTTAAGTTGGATTAATCATCACTTCATCATCTCGAAAACATCAAATCAAAGGTATTAATCTCTTGGATATAGAATTTCGGATTTTTGGGTTTTTCCTTCCGATTTCTTCGTGTAAGCTTGGATTGTTGTTGGAATATGTTAGATATGGATTATATACCTTGGATAAATATATTCCTACGGATTTAATGGCTATTTTGGGGATTTATTTCAAGAACCCTTGGGGTTGACTTCGGTTAATTTGGGGATTTCCGATTGATGTTGTTGTAATCTTGAATTGTGGATTCCTGTTGGATTATTGATGCCATTGATATTGTTTTGCTGGTTTGAATCAATCATTTGAAAGTTGGTTTCGATAATTTGGGTTGGTTGTAACCAACGGGAAGGATATTTTCAACGTATTCGTTAGAGTGCACCTACGAGTTTGGATATTGTTGTATCGATGTTTGAGTTGGTTATAATCATGTTTGATGCGTATATTGAACGGATTATTGATAATTGTGTTATTCAAGGTTGTTCGAGCGACCGACATTTCATTTAGGATGTTGTTCGTGTACGGACATTCTTCATCGGTGTTGTGTAAGTTAATTCTTACTCAGTTAAAAGGATATTCATTCCTTTCGTTGTTGTTCATTCATAATCATAATTCATTCATAAGGTACTAACCATTTTAAAACTTGTAATTGTCACTTAATTACTTCATTCACGAGGAACGACAGTTCCAATCATTTCATTGAGCTGTCATTCATCTCACCATCATTTCATCATGGTGAGTCATTATTCATTTTCGATGTCACTTTTGTTATATCGTGGCATTCCGGGTCATACTGGCGTGCCGGTTGGTATGTATAGGATTTTCATGTCGGGCACATTTAAGTCGTGTGTTGGTTGTTGGCCTCACATTGGACTGTGCACACGAGTCGATTGCTTCGTGAGACTGATTAGGTACAAGACCACAGGTGTATTCGATCGATATTCGTTGGTGGCTTGTGCACGGACACATTTCCATCCCGGACGTAGTGTGGCGCCATTCCTTTGAGCCGTACTGTTAGTTGATTCATATAGCATGTTTGATTGCGTATGTTTCAACAGGATTGTGTGTATTCAACTCTTGAGGATTGTTGTTCTGTGTAATTAACCCCGTTGGGGGATTTTGTTTTTCAGGTCATGGCAAGGCAAAAGCACGGGGAGAGCACGTTGACGGCGAGGAGTCCCAATGATACTAGTAAGGGGCCGCAGTCTTTTCAGTCATTTATGTTTCCTTCATTTTATTCCGCTGCAGACATTCCGTTTGAATACTCATTTTACTCAGTGTTGTATATTTGATCTCCATATAAAATATACATGTATTCTGTAATATCTTGGGTGTGTTGAATGAAACTCCTCATCGGAGTAATTAATGTTGTAATGTGGTTCGGTACTACATTTACCTTGTGTAATTCATTCATTTTCATTCGCCTAGTGGGTCCCAGTCGGGGGTCCACGGCACTGTAATATCCGCCTAGTTTGGGGTTTATAACATATTCGATTCCAACTTCAACTCCAAATACGAAGACAAAACTCCTTCTTGTTCATACTTGTAAATTCGTAGAAAACAATTTACCGATTATTATCATGAATAAGCACATTCCAAAATTATCCGAAATCCTTCCAAAATCATGATATGTATAACTCAAGGGTTCTTCAAGAACACGAATTATCCGAATTCACGTTCATAATCCATAAAACAACATAATCCGATGTTTTCTAACATCTAAACAATCCTTATTCACAATTCAAGGTGTATATAATCATGTCCTTCAACATATACTTCTCATAACATCATGATTCGCAATAAACCACCAAGAACATCGAGAATACCACGATTCCGTAATCATAACAACATAATCGAATCATTTGATCACCAATTCATTATCTTCCATTAACAAAATTCCCATAATTACCAAGAATCATCACAACAATATCATTTCAACCATCATTCATACGAAAACGTGTAGAATTTTCCAAGTTCTACTCATTGAGACATTTCATCGAACACTTTAAAGGCATAGTCCAATTCAATCGATTATTCAAAGAAATACTCGAATTCTTTCCACAAAACTTCAAGAGTATTGAATAATTACGAGTATACAATCAAGTTCTATCAATAATCTGAATCAAAACGAAGCAAATCGGCCAAAACACCAAGAAACCTCAAGAACATCCAAAAATCAAAAGTTTAGGTGTTCTTACCTTCGATCCGGGTGGAAGATGATGTTAATCCATAATTCCAACTTCCAAAACATGTTGCTACATGATGATCTTACTCAAATCCATCCAATTTTGCTGAAGGAATCGCGAAAAAATGAAGAAAAATGAAAACTGCCCAAGATGACTCGGTCCAGGCCGCCGAGACCTTCCGGCACGTTACGTACGTAACCGGCGGGTCCTTACGTACGTAGCCGGCCGTGGCCTACCCCACTACCCAGTTAGTTCGGCACCCTTACGTACGTAACCGGTAGCTTACGTGCATCGCTTACGGCCGTAACCGGCCACTGCCTTACGTACGTAATCGGCCAGTCCTAGCCATCCCTGCGAGTCACTGCCAACCTGAGCGGCCATCCATGCGAGTCATTGCCGACCATGATCGGCCATCCCTATGTGTCACTGTCGACCATGCTTGGCCACTACAGGTCCTCTCGGCCACGACTCGGCCAGCTGCCCCGTAACGTACGTAACACTTATTCCGTTGCGTACGTAATACATACGTTGACTTGCTACAGTATTATACTCGTATTACGTATGTAATACACCCTGTATAACATACGTAACTCCATCCGTTGACTCACCTGTCCACATCTGCGCCGAAAGCCGCCGACCACGGGCCCCACTGTCCAATTCCTCTTGTTACGTACGTTATGTACACTATATAACGTACGTAAGCTAACACATTTTACGTACGTAAGCTCCAAGGCTTAACGTACGTAATGGCTTTTATACTTAGCAAAAAATCCAACTGTTCCTGTCCGACGTCTCGACGTACAAAATACAAACATACAGCTTACTGAATACACATACTGAATCCAAAAATATTTTCATACGGTATACCTGATATCAGTTCAACCTGATACAACATATCCTCAATATATCTGTCAATCAAAAACGATAATCACACAAGTATAACTGTCTCGGTTCTCAATTTATTTTATCCATACTGTATAGATACCAAAGTATACAATATATCTCAGATAAAATAACGCGAAAAATTTATACTGAAAATCCGGGTATTACATACTACCCCCCTTAAAATAAGTTTCGTCCTCGAAACTTGCAACCTTGCCACAAACAACAGATCAATCCAAAATTTCCAACTCATCACAAAAACAATCAAGCGTCGCCACAAGCGAATAACCAAACCAATATACTTACAGGTGCGTGAAGCCGATGATGTCCCGTGATACTAGCACACGACTCCCATACTAAGTCTCAATACATCAACACACACCAATATCACAAATAGCAATTTGAAAAGAATCTCAAAATTTTTGGAAACTCCAAAAATTGGTTCGACTCAAAAGTCAGGAAAATTCATTTTCAAAAGCCACGCTACTACCGTACTGGTAGAGCCACATAACACACACGCCTGGGTTTCACAAAACCCAAGCTCCGATACCATCTTATGTAACACCCCCAAAACCATCCGGGATATTACAGCGCCGTGGGTCCCGCGCCGGAACCCACCAGGCTAAAAACCATTTCAAAGACGTTTAAAAATGCCAAAAGGCCACTGACGGTAATATTTTAAATACTCAAATATTTTCAAAAGCATAGTTTTTAAATACCGTCATAAAATACCATTTCAAAATACAAGGGGAAGTGCCAATTCTCGACAGTTCAAAATGTACGTTAAGCTACCACTTAAACGTACCGATAAAATAATTTGGGAAAAAGAGTTTGACGAAAATAACCCAAGTTCGTAAAATGCCCAAAAGGCCATTTTAAAATACACACACGAGTTGGTAAAAATACCAAAGAGCCATTTTGAAATATACACACGCAGCGGAAAAAGATACCGAAAAAGCCATTTTGAAATATACACACGCAGCGGATAAAAACACAGTTCAAAATACACATTTACAGCGGAAATGAATAACCAGAAAAGAAATACTCGATACTCCAAAACATGCCACCGGTATCACATCGGGAAGCTCATCCCTTCACGACCGCTATTAGCTCGATACTGATTATGATCATGCTATACGCGGTTCTATGCTTTATTATATTGTCTGATACTATATTTAAGTTTATGCATGCATGGGATGCGATGTATGTTAGATAACAAAGACAATAAATATAGGATAAAAAATCTCGTTAATAGTTTTTAATGCCATTCATTTAGAAATACCTATCAAGACTTCGATCATCTTGAGCAGGCAATGCCAAAGTTGGGTGCTCGGATTATCTTAGTTAGGTAGGATAGGTAATGGTGATACCTATATGTTTTAATGATTGAGGAAATCAAAATAGTTTTGGACCTTATGGTATAAGATGGTATTATAACATGCTTAGACATAAGATACTGAATCTCATAAGTGAGATCTAAGAGTCACATAATGTAATATCCGCAGTTTTGATTTTTCGGTAATTTTATTTTTTTGGAGGAAGTCCATCTTAGAGACTCCGTTGTGACCGTTTCGTCATTCCGGGAATATTTAATTCTACACTTTTCGTCATCCGAGTTCGTCTCGGTGTCGTTCTGTTGTTCTTAAGCGACTTTTCCACGTATGAGTTCGACTTTGTAAAATCACCATTAATTCTTGGAAACTCCAAAAATTCTGAATATTCTCATTATAGAACATCAAGTTAGCTTTCCAATGGTTCAAACGGTGAGTCAATTGGAGTTCGGACGAAGGAGTTATGGTCGAAAAATCTAAGACTGCACCATGTGCCTTTTTGTGCTGGAGCGGGCTGTACCGCGGGCCGCGGCCCCTGCTGGCCGGGCCGCGGCACTAAGATGGCTGGGAGCATTTTTTTTAGCCATGGGACGCGGCACACTCAGTCCGGGACACGGCACACGGGTCAGATCACCCCTTTTCAGCGGATTTTTGTAGGAAGGAAGCTCATTGTTAGGCGTATTTTTATACGCTTATTTATCATTATTTTGTATTATTTTGGTGAGTAAAATTGCATAAATGAGCTTTTAATGTCTTATTCTCGCACACGAAGAGGACCAAAGCACCGAGTAATCAGACTGTGCCGCGGCCTGAACAGTGTGTGCCGCGGCTGTAAGAAAGTCACGGCGCCAGTGTTTTAACTGACGCCATGTGCCGCGGCACAGATTAAGTGAGCCGCGACACACAGGGCGGTTTTGGTGTGCTCCGCGCGGGTTTAGGCCGTTTTGAATCCAGTTCTCGACCTACTCACACGGACGCGATTTGGAGGCTGTTGGGAGCTATAAATAAGGGTTTAAGGCCCTAATTAATCATCTTGGAGGCTTGGGAAAGCTAGGATCACGGAAGACTATCGCAGAAGAGAGAAGCAGAAGACATCAAGGGCAGAGGGCGGAAGCCAGAAGAACGGAGGAATCCGAGCTCTTCATCTGCGTTTGATTTTCATGCTTTTATTTATTAATTCTGTATTTTCATTATTTAGCATGTCAGGCTAAAACCCTTGTTCTAGGATTTTGATGAAACCTAAGTTTTGACGGATTTGCTTTAGATTATCTATATAATTCCCTTTTCTATTGAGTTTTCCCAATTGATTTTAATGCTTTCAATTGTCTGGCCAATAATTAGATTGTTTTAATTACCTTACTCGAATCGGGAGAGGAGAGTTGGTGAGGAACTATTGGTGAGGACCGTTTTATCTTGTGAGATAGGAATATACTCATAGGAACTACGTGGCCTTTTGGAGATTTTATGCTTTTTGCCTATTGACGAATTAATTCACCTAGGGATTGAGTGCGTTATTCACCTTTAGAAAAATCTATTGACCTCGGGAGAGGCGGTAGAGTATTTTAGCAATCTTCGCCTTCAATAAATTGGGAAAATCATTAATTTTAGATAATCGAGAGTAAATTCAGATAAACTAAGGTGGATTCAGAATCCTAGACTTATTCATCATTAGATTTTCCTTCTTCAAGTGATCGTTTATTCTGTTAGCTCTTTTATTAATTCTTTTAGTAATTAATTGCAACCCAAAGTTCGATTGTTCAAATAAAACTAGAATACATAAAAATCGGTAGTTAGTGATTCTGTCCTCGTGGGAACGATACTCACTCATCACTTTATTACTTGTCAATGATAACGTGCACTTGCGTTAACGAAAAATCGCAACAATTTTTTGGCGCCGTTGCCGGGGATTGAATTTTCACTAATATCGATTTCAGTATTTCTAGTCTTAGTTTGAACATTTTGTTTTATTTATTTTCTTGTATTTTTATTTTATTTTATTTGTTTGTCCTTTCAGGATATTTCGGGTAGTGCATGAGAAAATTCGGTAACGAAGGCCTACTACCTTTGGATACCGAACTCGAGCGCACTTTTCGGAGAAGTAAGAAGAAGAAGGAGAAACGAGAGTTACAGACGACAGTGACCATGGCCGAAAATATCGAAAATCACGGAGGTGATAATCCTGTTCAGCAAGTTCAACCGGCATTAGCACTTCGAGATTATGCTATGCCGCAGATTAACGCAAACTTTTCGGGGATTCGGCGTCCCACTATCCAGGCAAACAACTTCGAAATCACGCATGGGATTATTCAGATGGTGCAGGCTATCCAGTTCTGTAGACTGCCGAATGATGACCCCAATGCACACATTGTGTCATTTCTCGAGATTTGTGACACGTTCAAGAACAATGGTGTCACCGACGATGCTATCCGTTTACGGCTTTTCCCTTTCTCTTTGAGGGACAAAGCCAAATTCTGGTTGAATTCTTTACCGCTGGGCTCGATCACGACATGGGCGGAATTAGCGCAAGCCTTCCTTGCTAAATTCTTCCCACCTTCAAAGACGGCGAGGTTAGGAACGAGATCACCACTTTTGGTCAATATGATATGGAGTCGCTTCACGAGGCGTGGGAGCGATACAAAGATTTGTTACGGAGATGCCCACATCACGGCCTTCCGGACTGGCTCCAAATTCAGACGTTCTACAATGGTTTGAGTGCCTCCACACGCACTCTCGTGGATGCAGCAGCCGGAGGAGCCTTAATGGGAAAAACTATGGCTAAAGCACATTCTTTGTTGGAAGCTATGGCCGCAAATGCATACCAATGGCCATCTGAAAGAGTAACTCCGAAGCGAGTCATGGAAATTTCTAGTAATGACCCGATATCCACATTGTCAGCTCAAGTCGCCGCCTTGACTCAGCAGCTTCAAGCGAGTCATGGAAATTTCAAATAATTATCCAATCTCTACATTGTCAGCCCAAGTCGCAGCACTAACGCAGCAGCTTCAAGCATTTTCGCATGCTCCTTCCCCCGTTACCATTGAGTCTTGCAATTGATATAACGGATCTCACCCTAGTGCGGAGTGCCAAGTCGGAAACCCGTTCGAGCAGCCCCCAATTGAACAAGCTCAGTTCGTAGGAAACGGAAACCGGCAAAATAATCCGTATTCCAACACGTATAATCTGGGATGGCGTAATCATCCCAACTTCTCATGGAGCAACGGACAGAACTCGAACCACCCTCCGTTCGCTCAAAACCAACAGCAGCCTCCTCCCGCTCCAAAAGTTTCTCTCGAGGAAGCAATTGCGAAATTGGCAGCGAATACGAGTCAATTCATGACCCGTACAGAAGCAACATTGCAAAATCATTCCGCTTCCATTCACAACTTGGAAATCCAACTGGACAGATTGCTAATGTGTTGACAGCCCGCCCGGAGGGAGCATTGCCAAGTACGACCGAGACAAATCCTAGAGAAAGTCTAAATGCGATCAGTTTGAGAAGCGGGAAGGAGCTGTGTGACCAGCCCGAGAGAAGTGAAAAGAGAAGTGAAATTGAGGAGAAGAAAAATTTAGCGATGGAGGAATCACAAGATTGGAGACCCTCGATAACGTTTCCGGATAATCCGAAGGCATATGTGCCACCCATCCCGTTTCCGCAGAGATTACAACAGAAAAAGGCGGACAAGCAATTCTCCAAGTTCCTCGAGGTGTTCAAGAAGCTTCATATTAGCATTCCATTTGCCGACGCGTTGGAGCAAATGCCGAGCTACATTAAATTCATGAAGGAGATCTTGTCAAAGAAAAGAAAACTCGAGGAGTTTGAGACAGTCGCCTTGACGGAGGAGTGCAGCGCCATTCTTCAGAAAAAGCTTCCGCCAAAATTGAAGGATCCAAGAAGTTTCAACATACCGTGCACCATGGGGAATCTCTCCTTTAATAAGGCGTTGTGCGATCTCGGTGCTAGTATTAACCTCATGCCTCTGTCTATTTTCAAAAAGCTGGGAATTGGAGAAGCAAAGCCGATGACGGTCTCCTTGCAATTAGCGGATCGATCTATTAAGTATCCGAGGGGAGTGATTGAGGACGTGTTAGTAAAAGTGGATAAATTTATCTTTCCAGTGGATTTTATTGTTCTCGACATGGAGGAAGATCAAGATATCCCGATTATCTTAGGATGACCATTTTTAGCGATCGGCCGAACTCTTATAGACGTGGAAAAAGGGGAATTAACTCTACGGGTTCAAGACGAGCATGTCACGTTCCAAGTGTTCAAATCCTTTTCATGTCCGGGGATAAGAGCTCACAAAGTGAAAGTGTGGAGGCCGTTGCGAAAGAAAGACACCGAAAAAATCGTCAGTCAAAAAACTCAGATTCCGTTTCAGATGGTCCAACTTTTAAGAAAGATGTAGAACGAGTCGCATTTCTAAAGCATGTGAACATGTCATCATCGCCATATGACCAGCCACAATCGGAAAAGTCTGCTGCTGTCATAAGTTTGTTCGTGAAAGAGGAAAATAAGCCGGAAGTCAAACGGACGTCTAGTCATGAGAAAAACGGGTGTATCGGAAAGTTGTTCTAGTCAAAACCTTTCCGCAAACAACATTGGGTGTCCAAACAGAAAATCGAATCGTTAAGGACCGATGGTCAAAATTTTAAAACCCATATTAACGGTTCGATGAACGGGGCGGAGATCAAATGGAGTTTGCGAAAAGCGAACTGATTTTTAAATAGGTCCGGCTGAAGACTATAAACTTAGCGCTTATCGGGAGGCAACCCGAGTTCTTAGTTGTAGATTTTTGCGTTTCAGTATTTTTCTTGCATTTTTGGATATTTATGTTTCATCATTTTTTTTGCTTTGAATTGCTGTCCATCTCGTTCTTGACGTGTTCTTCTAAAAATTCTGTGCAGGAAAAGTCCCAGGGGAGAAATTTATGCTTGAGCCATGGCACAAGGCTTGTGAGCCGCGGCACACACAAATCGAAAGGGAGAGCTAAACTTTCTGTACTATGTGCCGCGGCACAACATTACTGAGCCGCGGCACACTTGAGTCCTGAGCCGCGGCACGTTGTTCCTGAGCCGCGGTGCACCCATAGCCAAAAACATGAGCCATGAATCTGTACTATGGGCCGCGGCATATATGTTCGAGTGCGGCACAATAATACCCCTGAGCCGCGGCACACGGAAGCTGATCCGCGGCCCACGACAAAACAAACGAGCAGGTAAAAAGGGACTGTACTATGTGCCTCTTGCAATTTTTCTTGCACTCTTCACAACCCAAGCAAGGTATGTCTAAATTTCTAATCTCAAATTGTTCTATGAATTTAAAGGTGAAATTGTGTTATGTATTTGATGATTGATCATGTTAACTTTTTGTTTTTCTTTCAAAATTCCTATCAAGTTGAGTTGATGACATGATGGTTTTTGATCGATTGTTAATGTTTATTTTTGATTATGAATGAGTTGAATATGTCGGTTGTCATGATTCGTGTTGTTGTTGTTGGGGATTTAATCGAGCTATTGTCATATTTGTCTTCAATTGAACTCATGCCCTTTAAGTGTTTGATGAAATGTCTGAATGAACAAAAAAATTGTCTTTGTTAAGGCAATATTTCGAATCTATGTGCAACGTATTCGTTCTGGAATTACAAAGAACCCCAACCCTTACGTCTAGTTTAAACGTTAAAGTTCAAATTTTATTTTTATCACGACTGTGCTATCTCGTTAAATTCGTGAATTACGGTTGGATATCCTTAGCCGAGTGATGACTATTCTCGTTATTGTTAGAGTAAGTAAACTCCAGTGTTTAATTTTTTTTAGGACTCGCTATGGCTAGGACTAAAAAGCTGAGCAAGAGGGCCAGGACTCAGTCGTCCCCCACTCAAGGGGAAACTTCTCACAGTCGAACCGATTCGGAGGCGCACCAGTTCTCTGACCCGGAGATCCACAAAATCTTCAACGAGAAGATTCGCCCGCGACCTCTGATCCCGGAGAGGGGATTCACTCCAGCCCCCCAGGACGGGGAACTGCTGACCATGATAGACGAGATGGGGTGGGCTCGATTCGCTGCACCCCCCGAGCCAGCGGTGATATCGATAGTGCAGGAGTTCTATGCCAGCGCGTTGTTGAAGCACATTAGGGCGGGGCAGACGTTACAGCAGCTGGACACTCGGACCCAGGTCGTAGTCCGAGGCATTACGGTGGATTTTTCTGTGGCTGCTATTCGGAGGTTGTTTGAGCTGCCGGTGGTTGATGAGACGGCTTATGCGCGAGTCATGGATAGCCTCACGAAGGAGGCTCTGCTCGAGACTCTTACACAGCCCGACTCGGACTGGGAGCGGTGCGCACCGGCTTCTTCCACTTTCTATTTCAAGAGCTCGCGACTCAGCCGGCTGGGGCGAGCATGGTTATACTTTATCTGTGCCCGTGTAGACCCTACTTCTCAGATCCGCACTGTTTTTCTCTCCCGAGCCCGGACATTATACGCTATCACCTCCGGGCTACGATTCGATGTGGCTCCTGTCCTGGTCCGATCTATCTTCCAGTTTATTCAGGGAGGGGCCAAGACGGGGTTGAAGCACCCCTCTCTTATCTGCGCCTCGTGTCGGGCAATCGGGGATGACGTGGTCTGGACGACGAGCCGATGCTAGCTCCCAGCCCCGATCGACCACCGCATCATCTCACATTTTGACCTGGGGAGGAGCGCCGGCGCACGCTCGGGAGAGAATTTCACCGGATGAGGCCTGTGAGGGGTCCCCGAGCCTCTTCTCCGACACGAGGTGCAGATGCCGGCCCACCGCCCGACAGAGAGAGATTGCAGGCGATGTTCGACGGACTGAGAGAGGATATGAGGAGAGAGAGAGGAGATGAGGAGAGAGAGAGAGAGCCTTATGGCTGAGATGAGAGAGGAGAGGCGAACGAAGAGGGAGAGCATCATTGCTGCCGTCAGGGATGAGATGCGAGAGCAGTCGCCTTGACGGAGGAGTGCAGCGCCATTCTTCAGAAAAAGCTTCCGCCAAAATTGAAGGATCCGAGAAGTTTCAACATACCGTGCACCATGGGGAATCTCTCCTTTAATAAGGCGTTGTGCGATCTCGGTGCTAGTATTAACCTCATGCCTCTGTCTATTTTCAAAAAGCTGGGAATTGGAGAAGCAAAGCCGATGACGGTCTCCTTGCAATTAGCGGATCGATCTATTAAGTATCCGAGGGGAGTGATTGAGGACGTGTTAGTAAAAGTGGATAAATTTATCTTTCCAGTGGATTTTATTGTTCTCGACATGGAGGAAGATCAAGATATCCCGATTATCTTAGGATGACCATTTTTAGCGATCGGCCGAACTCTTATAGACGTGGAAAAAGGGGAATTAACTCTACGGGTTCAAGACGAGCATGTCACGTTCCAAGTGTTCAAATCCTTTTCATGTCCGGGGATAAGAGCTCACAAAGTGAAAGTGTGGAGGCCGTTGCGAAAGAAAGACACCGAAAAAATCGTCAGTCAAAAAACTCAGATTCCGTTTCAGATGGTCCAACTTTTAAGAAAGATGTAGAACGAGTCGCATTTCTAAAGCATGTGAACATGTCATCATCGCCATATGACCAGCCACAATCGGAAAAGTCTGCTGCTGTCATAAGTTTGTTCGTGAAAGAGGAAAATAAGCCGGAAGTCAAACGGACGTCTAGTCATGAGAAAAACGGGTGTATCGGAAAGTTGTTCTAGTCAAAACCTTTCCGCAAACAACATTGGGTGTCCAAACAGAAAATCGAATCGTTAAGGACCGATGGTCAAAATTTTAAAACCCATATTAACGGTTCGATGAACGGGCGGAGATCAAATGGAGTTTGCGAAAAGCTTAACCGATTTTTAAATAGGTCCTATGAAGACTATAAACTTAGCGCTTATCGGGAGGCAACCCAGTTCTTAGTTGTAGATTTTTGCGTTTCAAGATATTTTCTTGCATTTTTGGATATTTATGTTTCATCATTTTTTTTGCTTTGAATTGCTGTCCATCTCGTTCTTGACGTGTTCTTCTAAAAATTCTGTGCAGGAAAAGTCCCAGGGGAGAAATTTATGCTTGAGCCATGGCACAAGGCTTGTGAGCCGCGGCACACACAAATCGAAAGGGAGAGCTAAACTTTCTGTACTATGTGCCGCGGCACAACATTACTGAGCCGCGGCACACTTGAGTCCTGAGCCGCGGCACGTTGTTCCTGAGCCGCGGTGCACCCATAGCCAAAAACATGAGCCATGAATCTGTACTATGGGCCGCGGCATATATGTTCTGAGCTGCGGCACAATAATACCCCTGAGCCGCGGCACACGGAAGCTGATCCGCGGCCCACGACAAAACAAACGAGCAGGTAAAAAGGGACTGTACTATGTGCCTCTTGCAATTTTTCTTGCACTCTTCACAACCCAAGCAAGGTATGTCTAAATTTCTAATCTCAAATTGTTCTATGAATTTAAAGGTGAAATTGTGTTATGTATTTGATGATTGATCATGTTAACTTTTTGTTTTTCTTTCAAAATTCCTATCAAGTTGAGTTGATGACATGATGGTTTTTGATCGATTGTTAATGTTTATTTTTGATTATGAATGAGTTGAATATGTCGGTTGTCATGATTCGTGTTGTTGTTGTTGGGGATTTAATCGAGCTATTGTCATATTTGTCTTCAATTGAACTCATGCCCTTTAAGTGTTTGATGAAATGTCTGAATGAACAAAAAAATTGTCTTTGTTAAGGCAATATTTCGAATCTATGTGCAACGTATTCGTTCTGGAATTACAGCAACCCCAACCCTTACGTCTAGTTTAAACGTTAAAGTTCAAATTTTATTTTTATCACGACTGTGCTATCTCGTTAAATTCGTGAATTACGGTTGGATATCCTTAGCCGAGTGATGACTATTCTCGTTATTGTTAGAGTAAGTAAACTCCAGTGTTTAATTTTTTTTAGGACTCGCTATGGCTAGGACTAAAAGGCTGAGCAAGAGGGCCAGGACTCAGTCGTCCCCCACTCGAGGGGAAACTTCTCACAGTCGAGCCGATTCGGAGGCGCACCAGTTCTCTGACCCGGAGATCCACAAAATCTTCAACGAGAAGATTCGCCCGCGACCTCTGATCCCGGAGAGGGGATTCACTCTAGCCCCCTAGGACGGGGAACTGCTGACCATGATAGACGAGATGGGGTGGGCCCGATTCGCTGCACCCCCCGAGCCAGCGGTGATATCGATAGTGCAGGAGTTCTATGCCAGCGCATTGTTGAAGCACATTAGGGCGGGGCAGACGTTACAGCAGCTGGACACTCGGACTCAGGTCGTAGTCCGAGGCATTACGGTGGATTTTTCTGTGGCTGCTATTCGGAGGTTGTTTGAGCTGCCGGTGGTTGATGAGACGGCTTATGCGCGAGTCATGGATAGCCTCACGAAGGAGGCTCTGCTCGAGACTCTTACACAGCCCGACTCGGACTGGGAGCGGTGCGCACCGGCTTCTTCCACTTTCTATTTCAAGAGCTCGCGACTCAGCCGGCTGGGGCGAGCATGGTTATACTTTATCTGTGCCCGTGTAGACCCTACTTCTCAGATCCGCACTGTTTTTCTCTCCCGAGCCCGGACATTATACGCTATCACCTCCGGGCTACGATTCGATGTGGCTCCTGTCCTGGTCCGATCTATCTTCCAGTTTATTCAGGGAGGGGCCAAGACGGGGTTGAAGCACCCCTCTCTTATCTGCGCTCTGTGTCGGCAGTCGGGGATGACGTGGTCGGACGACGAGCCGATGCTAGCTCCCCAGGCCCCGATCGACCACCGCATCATCTCACATTTTGACCAGTGGGGAGGAGCGCC
This sequence comes from Orobanche coerulescens, assembly GCA_033398695.1. Taxonomy (NCBI): domain Eukaryota; kingdom Viridiplantae; phylum Streptophyta; class Magnoliopsida; order Lamiales; family Orobanchaceae; genus Orobanche; species Orobanche coerulescens. Next base: position 105,355,551 of record CM065805.1, on the reverse strand, counting down.
GGCGCACGCTCGGGGGAGAGAATTTCTACTGGATGAGGCCCAGGAGGGGTCCCCCGAGCCTCTTCTGCTGACACAGGGGCAGGCAGATGCCGGCCCACCGCCCGACAGAGAGAGATTGCAGGCGATGTTCGACGGACTGAGAGAGGATATGAGGAGAGAGAGAGGAGATGAGGAGAGAGAGAGAGAGCCTTCTGGCTGAGATGAGAGAGGAGAGGCGAACGAAGAGGGAGAGCATCATTGCTGCCGTCAGGGATGAGATGCGAGAGCAGTCGCCTTGACGGAGGAGTGCAGCGCCATTCTTCAGAAAAAGCTTCCGCCAAAATTGAAGGATCCGAGAAGTTTCAACATACCGTGCACCATGGGGAATCTCTCCTTTAATAAGGCGTTGTGCGATCTCGGTGCTAGTATTAACCTCATGCCTCTGTCTATTTTCAAAAAGCTGGGAATTGGAGAAGCAAAGCCGATGACGGTCTCCTTGCAATTAGCGGATCGATCTATTAAGTATCCGAGGGGAGTGATTGAGGACGTGTTAGTAAAAGTGGATAAATTTATCTTTCCAGTGGATTTTATTGTTCTCGACATGGAGAAAGATCAAGATATCCCGATTATCTTAGGACGACCATTTTTAGCGATCGGCCGAACTCTTATAGACGTGGAAAAAGGGGAATTAACTCTACGGGTTCAAGACGAGCATGTCACGTTCCAAGTGTTCAAATCCTTTTCATGTCCGGGGATAAGAGCTCACAAAGTGAAAGTGTGGAGGCCGTTGCGAAAGAAAGACACCGAAAAAATCATCGGTCGAAAAACTCAGATTCCATTTCAGATGGTCCAACTTTTAAGAAAGATGTAGAACGAGTCGCATTTCTAAAGCATGTGAACATGTCATCATCGCCATATGACCAGCCACAATCGGAAAAGTCTGCTGCTGTCATAAGTTTGTTCGTGAAAGAGGAAAATAAGCCGGAAGTCAAACGGACGTCTAGTCATGAGAAAAACGGGTGTATCGGAAAGTTGTTCTCGTCAAAACCTTTCCGCAAACAACATTGGGTGTCCGAACAGAAAATAGAATCGTTAAGGACCGATGGTCAAAATTTTAAAACCCATATTAACGGTTCGATGAATGTATGAGATCAAATGGAGTTTGCGAAAAGCGAACCGATTTTTAAATAGGTCCTATGAAGACTATAAACTTAGCGCTTATCGGGAGGCAACCCGAGTTCTTAGTTGTAGATTTTTGCGTTTAGATTTTTCTTGCATTTTGGATATTTATGTTTCATCATTTTTTTGCTTTGAATTCTTTGTCCCATCTCGTTCTTGACGTGTTCTTCTAAAAATTCGTGGTAGGAAAAGTCCTGTGGGAGAAATTTATGCTTGAGCCATGGCACAAGGCTTGTGAGCGCACACACAAATCGAAAGGGAGAGCTAAACTTTCAGACTATGTGCCGCGGCACAACATTACGAGCCGCGGCACACTTGAGTCCCGAGCCGCGCACGTTGTTCCCGAGCCGCGGTGCACCCATAGCCAAAAACATGAGCCATGAATTGCATTTATGGGCGCGGCATATATGTTCGAGCCGCGGCACAATAATACCCCGAGCCGCGGCACGGAAAGCCGATCCGCGGCCCACGACAAAACAAACGAAAGGTGTAAAAAGGGACTGTACTATGTGCCGCAACTCACTGAAGCTGTGCCACGGCACACCATGCGGAATTTGAACAGCCCAAGTAGTTTATAACGCGCACTCGGCCGACACCCAAGGTAAAATCCCTTCCTCTCCTTTGTGCGTGCGATCGGCCGACCTTCATCTCCCTTCTTCCTCTTGCAATTTTTCTTGCACTCTTCACAACCCAAGCAAGGTATGTCTAAATTTCTAATCTCAAATTGTTCTATGAATTTAAAGGTGAAATTGTGTTATGTATTTGATGATTGATCATGTTAACTTTTTGTTTTTCTTTCAAAATTCCTATCAAGTTGAGTTGATGACATGATGGTTTTTGATCGATTGTTAATGTTTATTTTTGATTATGAATGAGTTGAATATGTCGGTTGTCATGATTCGTGTTGTTGTTGTTGGGGATTTAATCGAGCTATTGTCATATTTGTCTTCAATTGAACTCATGCCCTTTAAGTGTTTGATGAAATGTCTGAATGAACAAAAAAATTGTCTTTGTTAAGGCAATATTTCGAATCTATGTGCAACGTATTCGTTCTGGAATTACAGCAACCCCAACCCTTACGTCTAGTTTAAACGTTAAAGTTCAAATTTTATTTTTATCACGACTGTGCTATCTTGTTAAATTCGTGAATTACGGTTGGATATCCTTAGCCGAGTGATGACTATTCTCGTTATTGTTAGAGTAAGTAAACTCCAGTGTTTAATTTTTTTTAGGACTCGCTATGGCTAGGACTAAAAAGCTGAGCAAGAGGGCCAGGACTTAGTTGTCCCCCACTCGAGGGGAAACTTCTCACAGTCGAGCCGATTCGGAGGCGCACCAGTTCTCTGACCCGAAGATCCACAAAATCTTCAACGAGAAGATTCGCCCGCGACCTCTGATCCCGGAGAGGGGATTCACTCTAGCCCCCTAGGATGGGGAACTGCTGACCATGATAGACGAGATGGGGTGGGCCCGATTCGCTGCACCCCCCGAGCCAGCGGTGATATCGATAGTGCAGGAGTTCTATGCCAGCGCATTGTTGAAGCACATTAGGGCGGGGCAGACGTTACAGCAACTGGACACTCGGACTCAGGTCGTAGTCCGAGGCATTACGGTGGATTTTTCTGTGGCTGCTATTCGGAGGTTGTTTGAGCTGCCGGTGGTTGATGAGACGGCTTATGCGCGAGTCATGGATAGCCTCACGAAGGAGGCTCGCCGAGACTCTTACGGCACCCGACTGGATCGGGAGCGGTGCGCACCGGCTTCTTCCACTTTCTATTTCAAGAGCTCGCGACTCAGCCGGCTCGGGCGAGCATGGTTATACTTTATCTGTGCCCGTGTAGACCCTACTTCTCAGATCCGCACTGTTTTTCTCTCCCGAGCCCGGACATTATACGCTATCACCTCCGGGCTACGATTCGATGTGGCTCCTGTCCTGGTCCGATCTATCTTCCAGTTTATTCAGGGAGGGGCCAAGACGGGGTTGAAGCACCCCTCTCTTATCTGTGCTCTGTGTCGGCAGTCGGGGATGACGTGGTCGGACGACGAGCCGATGCTAGCTCCCCAGGCCCCGATCGACCACCGCATCATCTCACATTTTGACCAGTGGGGAGGAGCGCCGGCGCACGCTCGGGGGAGAGAATTTCTACTGGATGAGGCCCAGGAGGGGTCCCCCGAGCCTCTTCTGCTGACACAGGGGCAGGCAGATGCCAGCCCACCGCCCGACAGAGAGAGATTGCAGGCGATGTTCGACGGACTGAGAGAGGATATGAGGAGAGAGAGAGGAGATGAGGAGAGAGAGAGAGAGAGAGCCTTCTGGCTGAGATGAGAGAGGAGAGGCGAACGGAGAGGGAGAGCATCATTGCTGCCGTCAGGAATGAGATGCGAGAGCAGTCGCCTTGACGGAGGAGTGCAGCGCCATTCTTCAGAAAAAGCTTCCGCCAAAATTGAAGGATCCGAGAAGTTTCAACATACCATGCACCATGGGGAATCTCTCCTTTAATAAGGCGTTGTGCGATCTCGGTGCTAGTATTAACCTCATGCCTCTGTCTATTTTCAAAAAGCTGGGAATTGGAGAAGCAAAGCCGATGACGGTCTCCTTGCAATTAGCGGATCGATCTATTAAGTATCCGAGGGGAGTGATTGAGGACGTGTTAGTAAAAGTGGATAAATTTATCTTTCCAGTGGATTTTATTGTTCTCGACATGGAGAAAGATCAAGATATCCCGATTATCTTAGGACGACCATTTTTAGCGATCGGCCGAACTCTTATAGACGTGGAAAAAGGGGAATTAACTCTACGGGTTCAAGACGAGCATGTCACATTCCAAGTGTTCAAATCCTTTTCATGTCCGGGGATAAGAGCTCACAAAGTGAAAGTGTGGAGGCCGTTGCGAAAGAAAGACACCGAAAAAATCGTCGGTCGAAAAACTCAGATTCCATTTCAGATGGTCCAACTTTTAAGAAAGATGTAGAACGAGTCGCATTTCTAAAGCATGTGAACATGTCATCATCGCCATATGACCAGCCACAATCGGAAAAGTCTCATTGGTCATAAGTTTGTTCGTGAAAGAGGAAAATAAGCCTAAGTCAAACGAACGTCTAGTCATGAGAAAACGGGTGTATCGGAAAGTTGTTCTCGTCAAAACCTTTCCGCAAACAACATTGGGTGTCCGAATGAAAATAGAATCGTAAGGACCGATGGTCAAAATTTTAAAACCCATATTAACGGTTCGATGAACGGGCGGAGATCAAATGGAGTTTAAAAGCGAACCGATTTTTAAATAGGTCAGTGAAGACTATAAACTTAGCGCTTATCGGGAGGCAACCCGAGTTCTTAGTTGTAGATTTTGCGTTTCAAGATTTTTCTTGCATTTTGGATATTTATGTTTCATCATTTTTTTTGCTTTGAATTGCTGTCCATCTCGTTCTTGACGTGTTCTTCTAAAAATTCTGTGCAGGAAAAGTCCCAGGGGAGAAATTTATGCTTGAGCCATGGCACAAGGCTTGTGAGCAGCGGCACACACAAATCGAAAGGGAGAGCTAAACTTTCTGTACTATGTGCCGCGGCACAACATTACTGAGCCGCGGCACACTTGAGTCCTGAGCCGCGGCACGTTGTTCCTGAGCCGCGGTGCACCCATAGCCAAAAACATGAGCCATGAATCTGTACTATGGGCCGCGGCATATATGTTCTGAGCCGCGGCATAATAATACCCCTGAGCCGCGGCACACGGAAGCTGATCCGCGGCCCACGACAAAACAAACGAGCAGGTAAAAAGGGACTGTACTATGTGCCGCAACTCACTGAAGCTGTGCCACGGCACACCATGCGGAATTTGAACAGCCCAAGTAGTTTATAACGCGCACTCGGCCGACACCCAAGGTAAAATCCCTTCCTCTCCTTTGTGCGTGCGATCGGCCGACCTTCATCTCCCTTCTTCCTCTTGCAATTTTTCTTGCACTCTTCACAACCCAAGCAAGGTATGTCTAAATTTCTAATCTCAAATTGTTCTATGAATTTAAAGGTGAAATTGTGTTATGTATTTGATGATTGATCATGTTAACTTTTTGTTTTTCTTTCAAAATTCCTATCAAGTTGAGTTGATGACATGATGGTTTTTGATCGATTGTTAATGTTTATTTTTGATTATGAATGAGTTGAATATGTCGGTTGTCATGATTCGTGTTGTTGTTGTTGGGGATTTAATCGAGCTATTGTCATATTTGTCTTCAATTGAACTCATGCCCTTTAAGTGTTTGATGAAATGTCTGAATGAACAAAAAAATTGTCTTTGTTAAGGCAATATTTCGAATCTATGTGCAACGTATTCGTTCTGGAATTACAGCAACCCCAACCCTTACGTCTAGTTTAAACGTTAAAGTTCAAATTTTATTTTTATCACGACTGTGCTATCTCGTTAAATTCGTGAATTACGGTTGGATATCCATAGCCGAGTGATGACTATTCTCGTTATTGTTAGAGTAAGTAAACTCCAGTGTTTAATTTTTTTCAGGACTCGCTATGGCTAGGACTAAAAAGCTGAGCAAGAGGGCCAGGACTCAGTCGTCCCCCACTCGAGGGGAAACTTCTCACAGTCGAGCCGATTCGGAGGCGCACCAGTTCTCTGACCCGGAGATCCACAAAATCTTCAACGAGGGTGGGCCCGATTCGCTGCACCCCCCGAGCCAGCGGTGATATCGACAGTGCAGGAGTTCTATGCCAGCGCATTGTTGAAGCACATTAGGGCGGGGCAGACGTTACAGCAGCTGGACACTCGGACTCAGGTCGTAGTCCGAGGCATTACGGTGGATTTTTCTGTGGCTGCTATTCGGAGGTTGTTTGAGCTGCCGGTGGTTGATGAGACGGCTTATGCGCGAGTCATGGATAGCCTCACGAAGGAGGCTCTGCTCGAGACTCTTACACAGCCCGACTCGGACTGGGAGCGGTGCGCACCGGCTTCTTCCACTTTCTATTTCAAGAGCTCGCGACTCAGCCGGCTCGGGCGAGCATGGTTATACTTTATCTGTGCCCGTGTAGACCCTACTTCTCAGATCCGCACTGTTTTTCTCTCCCGAGCCCGGACATTATACGCTATCACCTCCGGGCTACGATTCGATGTGGCTCCTGTCCTGGTCCGATCTATCTTCCAGTTTATTCAGGGAGGGGCCAAGACGGGGTTGAAGCACCCTTCTCTTATCTGCGCTCTGTGTCGGCAGTCGGGGATGACGTGGTCGGACGACGAGCCGATGCTAGCTCCCCAGGCCCCGATCGACCACCGCATCATCTCACATTTTGACCAGTGGGGAGGAGCGCCGGCGCACGCTCGGGGGAGAGAATTTCTACTGGATGAGGCCCAGGAGGGGTCCCCCGAGCCTCTTCTGCTGACACAGGGGCAGGCAGATGCCGGCCCACCGCCCGACAGAGAGAGATTGCAGGCGATGTTCGACGGACTGAGAGAGGATATGAGGAGAGAGAGAGGAGATGAGGAGAGAGAGAGAGAGCCTTCTGGCTGAGATGAGAGAGGAGAGGCGAACGGAGAGGGAGAGCATCATTGCTGCCGTCAGGAATGAGATGTGAGAGCAGTCGCCTTGACGGAGGAGTGCAGCGCCATTCTTCAGAAAAAGCTTCCGCCAAAATTGAAGGATCCGAGAAGTTTCAACATACCGTGCACCATGGGGAATCTCTCCTTTAATAAGGCGTTGTGCGATCTCGGTGCTAGTATTAACCTCATGCCTCTGTCTATTTTCAAAAAGCTGGGAATTGGAGAAGCAAAGCCGATGACGGTCTCCTTGCAATTAGCGGATCGATCTATTAAGTATCCGAGGGGAGTGATTGAGGACGTGTTAGTAAAAGTGGATAAATTTATCTTTCCAGTGGATTTTATTGTTCTCGACATGGAGAAAGATCAAGATATCCCGATTATCTTAGGACGACCATTTTTAGCGATCGGCCGAACTCTTATAGATGTGGAAAAAGGGGAATTAACTCTACGGGTTCAAGACGAGCATGTCACGTTCCAAGTGTTCAAATCCTTTTCATGTCCGGGGATAAGAGCTCACAAAGTGAAAGTGTGGAGGCCGTTGCGAAAGAAAGACACCGAAAAAATCGTCGGTCGAAAAACTCAGATTCCATTTCAGATGGTCCAACTTTTAAGAAAGATGTAGAACGAGTCGCATTTCTAAAGCATGTGAACATGTCATCATCGCCATATGACCAGCCACAATCGGAAAAGTCTGCTGCTGTCATAAGTTTGTTCGTGAAAGAGGAAAATAATCCGGAAGTCAAACGGACGTCTAGTCATGAGAAAAACGGGTGTATCGGAAAGTTGTTCTCGTCAAAACCTTTCCGCAAACAACATTGGGTGTCCGAACAGAAAATAGAATCGTTAAGGACCGATGGTCAAAATTTTAAAACCCATATTAACGGTTCGATGAACGGGGCGGAGATCAAATGGAGTTTGCGAAAAGCGAACTGATTTTTAAATAGGTCCGGCTGAAGACTATAAACTTAGCGCTTATCGGGAGGCAACCCGAGTTCTTAGTTGTAGATTTTTGCATTTCAGTATTTTTCTTGCATTTTTGGATATTTATGTTTCATCATTTTTTTTGCTTTGAATTGCTGTCCATCTCGTTCTTGACGTGTTCTTCTAAAAATTCTGTGCAGGAAAAGTCCCAGGGGAGAAATTTATGCTTGACCCACGGCACAAGGCTTGTGAGCCGCGGCACACACAAATCGAAAGGGAGAGCTAAACTTTCTGTACTATGTGCCGCGGCACAACATTACTGAGCCGCGGCACACTTGAGTCCTGAGCCGCGGCACGTTGTTCCTGAGCCGCGGTGCACCCATAGCCAAAAACATGAGCCAGGAATCTGTACTATGGGCCGCGGCATATATGTTCTGAGCCGCGGCACAATAATACCCCTGAGCCGCGGCACACGGAAGCTGAGCCGCGGCCCACGACAAAACAAACGAGCAGGTAAAAAGGGACTGTACTATGTGCCGCAACTCACTGAAGCTGTTCCACGGCACACCATGCGGAATTTGAACAGCCCAAGTAGTTTATAACGCGCACTCGGCCGACACCCAAGGTAAAATCCCTTCCTCTCCTTTGTGCGTGCGATCGGCCGACCTTCATCTCCCTTCTTCCTCTTGCAATTTTTCTTGCAGTCTTCACAACCCAAGCAAGGTATGTCTAAATTTCTAATCTCAAATTGTTCTATGAATTTAAAGGTGAAATTGTGTTATGTATTTGATGATTGATCATGTTAACTTTTTGTTTTTCTTTCAAAATTCCTATCAAGTTGAGTTGATGACATGATGGTTTTTGATCGATTGTTAATGTTTATTTTTGATTATGAATGAGTTGAATATGTCGGTTGTCATGATTCGTGTTGTTGTTGTTGGGGATTTAATCGAGCTATTGTCATATTTGTCTTCAATTGAACTCATGCCCTTTAAGTGTTTGATGAAATGTCTGAATGAACAAAAAAATTGTCTTTGTTAAGGCAATATTTCGAATCTATGTGCAACGTATTCGTTCTGGAATTACAGCAACCCCAACCCTTACGTCTAGTTTAAACGTTAAAGTTCAAATTTTATTTTTATCACGACTGTGCTATCTCGTTAAATTCGTGAATTACGGTTGGATATCCTTAGCCGAGTGATGACTATTCTCGTTATTGTTAGAGTAAGTAAACTCCAGTGTTTAATTTTTTTCAGGACTCGCTATGGCTAGGACTAAAAAGCTGAGCAAGAGGGCCAGGACTCAGTCGTCCCCCACTCGAGGGGAAACTTCTCACAGTCGAGCCGATTCGGAGGCGCACCAGTTCTCTGACCCGGAGATCCACAAAATCTTCAACGAGAAGATTCGCCCGCGACCTCTGATCCCGGAGAGGGGATTCACTCCAGCCCCCTAGGACGGGGAACTGCTGACCATGATAGACGAGATGGGGTGGGCCCGATTCGCTGCACCCCCCGAGCCAGCGGTGATATCGAGAGTGCAGGAGTTCTATGCCAGCGCATTGTTGAAGCACATTAGGGCGGGGCAGACGTTACAGCAGCTGGACACTCGGACTCAGGTCGTAGTCCGAGGCATTACGGTGGATTTTTCTGTGGCTGCTATTCGGAGGTTGTTTGAGCTGCCGGTGGTTGATGAGACGGCTTATGCGCGAGTCATGGATAGCCTCACGAAGGAGGCTCTGCTCGAGACTCTTACACAGCCCGACTCGGACTGGGAGCGGTGCGCACCGGCTTCTTCCACTTTCTATTTCAAGATCTCGCGACTCAGCCGGCTCGGGCGAGCATGGTTATACTTTATCTGCGCCCGTGTCGACCCTACTTCTCAGATCCGCACTGTTTTTCTCTCCCGAGCCCGGACATTATACGCTATCACCTCCGGGCTGCGATTCGATGTGGCTCCTGTCCTGGTCCGATCTATCTTCCAGTTTATTCAGGGAGGGGCCAAGACAGGGTTGAAGCACCCCTCTCTTATCTGCGCTCTGTGTCGGCAGTCTGGGATGACGTGGTCGGACGACGAGCCGATGCTAGCTCCCCAGGCCCCGATCGACCACCGCATCATCTCACATTTTGACCAGTGGGGAGGAGCGCCGGCGCACGCTCGGGGGAGAGGATTTCTACTGGATGAGGCCCAGGAGGGGTCCCCCGAGCCTCTTCTGCTGACACAGGGGCAGGCACATGCCGGCCCACCGCCCGACAAAGAGAGATTGCAGGCGAGGTTCGACGGGCTGAGAGAGGATATGAGGAGAGAGAGAGGAGATGAGGAGAGAGAGAGAGAGCCTTCTGGCTGAGATGAGAGAGGAGAGGCGAACGGAGAGGGAGAGCATCATTGCTGCCGTCAGGGATGAGATGTGAGAGCAGGCCCGCCGGGCCAACCCGCGTGAGGCGAGGCATCTGGCAGCGAGGGACGCCTACCACCAGGAGCACCTTGCCGCATGGACGGCCCACATTTTGCACCCGCACGGGCCATTTATTGCACCTGCTCGGCCAGCCACACCACCCTCCTCGCCGGATGACGCCGACACCAGCTCGTGAGAGGATTGTAGGGGAGTACTTGACCTTTCACTTTAATTGCATATTATATTTTGTCCATTGAGGTCAATGTACATCCTAAATTTTTTTTTTTGGGGGGGGGGGGGGGGTCTATTTCTGTTGCTACATTTACTACTGTACTTATTTCGTTTGCACTTTTTGTTATTTTTAGTTATCTTTTTATCGATAGCCTTGCTTGTCATGATTTTACTCTTATTCGTGAATTTTTCGTGCTTCTATTTGTGTAATACTGATGTTACGACACTGTTTTTCTCTCTGAAGAAACGGTCGAGTTTTAGTCGAGTTGTAGCCAGTGATTTCTGTTTCTGCTAAGTCTTCATTTAGGTCCGAAAATTTTTTTGTGTTTTGTAGAGACCTTAACGGATAAGAGAGGAGACATACGTGTTTTCAAAATCGCCGTTGATACATTTGGTTACATTTTTAGGTTAGCTAGTCATCCAGCGACATAAGTCGTGTTGGCATTTGATTTTAGTTTAGAGTCGGACAGTTTTTCCCCAAAAGTCGAGATAATATTTGTTCTATGATGGAAAGTCTAGTAACCGGGGGTATTCACGTGACCTGTTGTTTACTCTCGCGTAAAACGACGACCCTGATTAGACTAGTGGTTTAGAGATTTCGCATGTACCGAAGACGGAAAGCCTAGTAACCGGGGGTATTCACATGTCCCGTTGTTTACTCTCGCGTAAAACAACGACCTTGAATCGGACATGCGGGAATAGCTATTCGAGTTGTTTCTCCGCTGTGGAGGGGAACTTAGTAACTAGAAGCATCCATGTGCCCCATGAGTGTCTTTTACGTCAAACGGTTTCCCAATACATGAGAATGGAAGTTCCACCCTAGGATTATCCCGATGAAATATCCCGAGATCCGAACCTAGTGGTCAACTCGAATCAATTTCTTGAGCATATATATAAGGGAATACTGTCCGAGGGTTATTTTTGATGAAACTCGTGAAAATTTTGCCATTAGGCGTGGAGGCAGGCGAATTAGCTCGTTTATTTTAACCTTTCATATTGACGGTCGATTAGATTCACGTTTGTTAATCTTTGAGCTGGATTTTCTTCATGAACGAGTGATTAGGACTGAACTTGGTTTCTTTGTGGAATCAGTGTTCTGAGTGTAGCTCGCTATTACGATACACATATTATTCAAAGAGAATTTCAGGGTAGTATTGATTAGGTTGAGCACTATGAGTTGCACGATTATTCACGATATTCTTTTGTTGAAATTAATTCTTTTTGCTTGAGGACAAGCAAAGGCTCAAGTTTGGGGGTATTTGTTTGGCGTATTTTTATACGCTTATTTATCATTAGTTTGTATTATTTTGGCGAGTAAAATTACATAAATGAGCTTTTAATGTCTTATTCTCGCATGTTTGACAGGAGATTGGAGTCCGAAAGCTAAAACGAGGCAAAACGGGCGAAAACGGCAAATTTTGGCCGTGGGCCACGGCACAAGGCAAGTGGGCCGCGGCACACGAAGAGGACCAGCGGGCACCAGAGTAATCTGTACTCTGTGCCGTGGCACAGACCAGGTGAGCCGCGGCCCAGAATAAAGTCACAGCGCCCAGGTTTTAATCTGGATGCCATGTGCCGCGGCACAGATTAAGTGAGCCGCGGCACACAGGGCGGTTTTGGTGTGCTCCGCACGGGTTTGGGCCGTTTTGAAGCCAGTTCTCGACCTACTCACACGGACGCGATTTGGAGGCTGTTGGGAGCTATAAATAAGGGTTTAAGGCCCTAATTAATCATCTTGGAGGCTTGGGAAAGCTAGGATCACGGAAGACTATCGCAGAAGAGAGAAGCATAAGACATCAAGGGCAGAGGGCGGAAGCCAGAAGAACGGAGGAATCCGAGCTCTTCATCTGCGTTTGATTTTCATGCTTTTATTTATTAATTCTGTATTTTCATTATTTAGCATCTCAGGCTAAAACTCTTATTCTAGGATTTTGATGAAACCTAAGTTTTGACGGATTTGCTTTAGATTATCTATATAATTCCATTTTCTATTGAGTTTTCCCAATTGATTTTAATGCTTTCAATTGTCTGGCCAATAATTAGATTGTTTTAATTACCTTACTCGAATCGGGAGAGGAGAGTTGGTGAGGAACTATTGGTGATGACCGTTTTATCTTGTGAGATAGGAATATACTCATAGGAACTACGTGTCCTTTTGGAGATTTTATGCTTTTTGTCTATTGACGAATTAATTCACCTAGGGATAGAGTGCGTTATTCGCCTTTAGAAAAATCTATTGACCTTGGGAGAGGCGGTAGAGTATTTTAGCAATCTTCGCCTTCAATAAATTGGGAAAATCATTAATTTCTGATAATCGAGAGTAAATTCAAATAAACTAAGGTGGATTCAGAATCCTAGACTTATTCATAATTAGATTTTCCTTATTCAAGCGATCGTTTATTCTGTTAGCTCTTTTATTAATTCTTTTAGTAATTAATTGCAACCCAAAGTTCGATTGTTCAAATAAAACTAGAATACATAAAAATCGGTAATTAGTGATTCAGTCCTCGTGGGAACGACTCATCACTTTATTACTTGTCAACGATAACGTGCACTTGCATTAACGAAAAATCGCAACACTCATTTCATCCTCCTCTTCATTTCTCCTCTCCTTAGGCGATTTTTGGACGAATTCTTGGGTTTTAGCCCCGACATCCAAGAGGTCATTTTCTAGTCGTATTCGTGCGGAGGGAGCATCCTCTTCTAAGTCCACGAGTTCGACCGTTGTTTGCTTTAACTGTGATGTAATAGGACATCGCAACACCCGGTGCTCGATGCAGGCCGTTATTTGTTTTCGGTGTGGGCGGCAGGGACACCTTCAGAAATACTGCAGGAGTTCTAGTGCCGGTAGATCTCGAGAGAGCTCAAGGGCCTCGAGGGACTTTATTACTCCAGCTCGTGCTTCATTCAAGGGGTCCTATCAAGCTTCGAGAGCCCGAGGTAAGGACATTCATCTCCGGTTTTGAGCAAGTTAATTCTTGCTCGGTAATAGGATAATCATTCATTTCATTGTCGTTCATTCATTCATTAATTCATTCATCATATATCAATCACGTTGAGACTTATAATTATCAAACTAATCATTCACTTCACGGGGAACAATGGTTCCAATCATTTCATTTGAGCTATCACTCATTACGTTATCATTTCACCCCGGTAAGTCAATCTTGATCCTTGTTGGATTTCGATTCATTATCATTCATTGTTATCATTCTTGTTCGTGTGTATCTCGTTGATTTTTCCTGGCGGGATATTGCTTCTCCCTACTTGTTTTAAGTTTCGGGACGAAACTTCTTTTAAGGGGAGTAGTATGTAATATCCGCAATTTTGATTTTTCGGTAATTTTCTTTTTTTTTTTGGAGGAAGTCCATCTTAGAGACTCCGTTGTGACCGTTTCGTCATTCCGGGAATATTTAATTCTACACTTTTTGTCATCAGAGTTCGTCTCGGTGTCGTTCTGTTGTTCTTAAGCGACTTTTCCACGTATGAGTTCGACTTTGTAAAATCACCATTAATTCTTGGAAACTCCAAAAATTCTGAATCTTTTTAATATTATATAGCATCAAGTTAGCTTTCTGATGGTTCAAACGGTGAGTCAATCGGAGTTCGGACGAAGGAGTTATGGTCGAAATAGCTAAGACTGCACAATGTGCCTTTTTGTGCTGGAGCGGGCTGTACCGCGGGCCGCGGCCCCTGCTGGCCGGGCCGCGGCACTAAGATGGCTGGGAGCTTTTTTTTTAGCCGTGGGCCGTGGCACACTCAGTCCGGGCCACGGCACACGGGTCAGATCACCCTTTTTCAGTGGATTTTTGGAGGAAGGAAGCTCATTTCATCCTCCTCTTCATTTCTCCTCTCCTTGGGCGATTTTTGGACGAATTCTTGGGCGATTTATCATCATCAATCTCAGATATTTCATCCTTCTTGAGTTCTTGGTGTGGATTAACAACATCTTTTTTGGATTCTTCATCCCAAATCTAAGGTAAATTTTTCAACATCTTGGATTTCGATTTTTAGTTGGGATATGATTATTTGGATGTTGTAATCATGATATATGAAGGGATATACGTATGATTATGAGCTTTTATGAATTATCATTGGATTGTTGGTGGATTATTCAAGAACATGTTGGATGTTGATTTTGGAATTGGGGGTTTCGATTAGATGTTGTTGGAATCTCGAATTGTGTATTCCTATGAGAATATTGATTGTATATAAGATGTTTTTTTGGATTGAATCATTCATTGGAGGTTTGGTATCGATATAATCGAGATTGGTTGTAAACAATTGGAGGTTGTCTACAACGTGTTTGTTGAATTGCTTCAATGAGTTTGGGTATTGTTGTATTGACTTTTGAGTTGGTTGTGATCATGCTTGATTCGTATATTAAGCGAATCGTTGGTAATTTCATTATTCAAGGTTGCTTCGAGGACCGATAATCACTATAAGGACGTTGCTCGTGGAAGGACTTTCTCGCCGTCGGTTTGAGGCAAGTTTTATACTTGTACTAGTCAATGAGATTAATGTCATCATATATGTGTATGAATATGTTGTATCATTCCGAGACTTAGTCTCTTCATAAATTCATTGATATTAGGGGATCGTTCGATACGATACTCTTCGGAAATTATGCCAAATGTTTATTATCATTCATAAATGGCCGGTAAGGCATTGAGATATTGGTTGTTAATGTTATTATCGATCCCCGGTTCGCAGTATCGATGTATCGGTTGTTGTTGTTAATATTGATGTCGATCTAAGACATTGTTGTAATCATTATTATTAATGTTGGCGTCATGTCATTCATGTTGTATTAGCCGATTGAAGGCATTGTCGTATTCATTCTCATCTTCGTCGTCGGTATCCGATTAAAGGTACCGAGGAATTCATTATATCATTGTCATCGATTAGCCATTCTAAGGCAATCAAGATATTGAATCATCCACTGCATCATTGTTATCGATTGACCATTATAAGGTAATCGAGATATTGAATCATCCGCTGCATCATTGTTATCGGTTGGCCATTTTAAGGAAATCGAGGTATTGAATTGGGGCTGTCGAGGATAATTCCCATCCGTTGTGTCGTTGTTATCGATTGACTATTCTAAGGTGATCGAGATATTGAATTGGGACTGTCGAGTATGATGCCCACCCGTGAGACATCATTATCGTGTTGGCCGACTCAAGGTAGCACACTAACATTCTCGTTAATTCGGTAATCTATGAGTCGTTGTCATTTGTGATTAATTAGATTTTGGAGGCTAGTCTCGGCTAGTGCTTATTATGGGTAAGTTTGGGGATTGAGCCTTCGCGGTTGGCTTCCCAACACCTACAACTCAGTATGTCACGGTCGTGTTTATGATCTTATGGGTAAGTTTGGGGCTTGAACCTTCGCGGTTGGATTCCCAACACCTACAACTCAGTAGGTCACGGTCGTCTTTATGATCTTATGGGTAAGTTTGGGGCTTGAACCTTCACGGTTGGCTTCTCAACACCTATAACTCAGTAGGTCACGGTCGTGTTTATGATCTTATGGGTAAGTTTGGGGCTTGAACCTTCGCGGTTGGCTTCCCAACACCTACAACTCAGTAGGTCACGGTCGTGTTTATGATCTTATGGGTAAGTTTGGGGCTTGAACCTTCGCGGTTGGCTTCCCAACACCTACAACTCCGTAGGTCACGGTCGTGTTTATGATCTTATGGGTAAGCGTGGGGCTTGAACCTTCGCGGTTGGCTTCCCAACACCTACAACTCAGTAGGTCATGGTCTTGTTTATGATCTTATGGGTAAGCTTGGGGCTTGAACCTTCGCGGTTGGCTTCCCAACACCTACAACTCAGTAGGTCACAGTCGTGTTTATGATCTTATGGGTAAGTTTGGGGCTTGAACCTTCGCGGTTGGATTCCCAACACCTACAACTCAGTAGGTCACGGTCGTGTTTATGATCTTATGGGTAAGTTTGGGGTTTGAACCTTCGCGGTTGGCTTCCCAACACCTACAACTCAGTAGGTCACGGTCGTGTTTATGATCTTATGGGTAAGTTTGGGGCTTGAACCTTCGCGGTTGGCTTCCCAACACCTACAACTCAGTAGGTCACGGTCGTGTTTATGATCTTATGGGTAAGCTTGGGGCTTGAACCTTCGCGGTTGGCTTCCCAACACCTATAGCTCAGTAGGTCACGGTCGTAGTTATGACCTTATTAGCCCTCATTAACTATAGCTTCGGACTGTTCCGGTTTCATGTGATTGTGATATTTGACAGCTTCGGATGAGTGGCTTTCAGGCCTTTGTGATTGTCTTGATAATTTCATTGGAGCCTTTGGGCATTGTGATTCATATTTAATTCAGTTCTAGTTTGGTTCATGTCGTGTAATTTATTGCGGTATTCTGGGATTATGATTCGCCGTTGGGCACTTATGTTCTAACCTGTCGAACAGGTATTAATAGTAAGCCGTGGGCATAGTGTTTCACGAATGCTCGGTTCTTACCTTGGTTTGTGAGCATCTCATATTATTATTATCATTGTACCGTTTCATTCTGCCTTTGGATGCATATCATGTTATACATGTATTTGATGTTCATTATCTGGATGACTGACCTGTGGGGGCGGAACATGTTTTCATGTTTTAGGTGCTTGCGAGGAGAGAGTTGAGACACAAGGGCATGATGATGGCGACGAGGCATTCGAGCGATACTAGTCCGAGTTGTTCATGTTGGTCGGTCAGTTAGAGTGTTCTCCAGTTTGTCAGTCATTGTCGTTATGTTTTACCCGAGCAGATGCTCGTGGATGTTGTTGTATTTTATTTTTGGCCATGTAGGCCCATCGTTGTCGTTAAAATTCCTTATCGGAATATTTTGTCGTATATCATGGTAGGGACTATGATTTTCCCTTGTTGTTTAATTTAATGTATTTTAGTCATGTTCGCCTGGTGGATCTCCTGGCATGGGGTCCACGGCACTGTAATAACCCAATGGGATTTGGGGGTGTTACAGAAGATGGTATCAGAGAGTTTGGGTTGTGAGAAACCCTGATATGTGAGTCATGTGGCTCTACCTACGTGGTAGTAGTGGGACTGTCAGTTTATGACAATATAGTCAGTCGAGTTTTGTGAGTCGTAATATTAGTACGACTGCACGAGTCATTCATTCATCGAATCGTCGTCAGTGAAGACTAGTATCGCGAGACCTCGAAGCTTTGTATGACCTGTGTAAGGACTCGATTCTCTTTATGTTCATACATTCATCATGGCATTAATTATTCATGCTTTGTTGAAACCTATATGTGATATTATTGTTACGATTGATTCATGACTAATTGTTTTGGAGCACGTGTGACTTGTGTAAGCGTTAAGGATCAACTCATTCATCAGTTAATGATCCTCAATCATCATTTTGATCTTGTCGATCATGTCAATTTATTCATCACTCAGTCAATCTCATCGCTCAGTTAATTCATTCAACACTCAGTCAATATCATTCATCACTCAGTTAATTCATTCATCACTCAGTCAATATCATTCATCACTCAGTTAATTCATTCATCACTCAGTTAATTCATTCATCACTCAGTTAATTCATTCATCACTCCATCAATATCATTCATCACTCAATCAATATCATCCATCACTCAGTTAATTCATTCATCACTCAGTCAATTCATTCATTACTCAGATAATTCATTCATCACTCAGTTAATTCATTCATCACTCAGTCAATTCATTCATTACTCAGATAATTCATTCATCACTCAGTTAATTCATTCATCACCTAGTCAATATCATTACTCAGATAATTCATTCATCACTCAGTTAATTCATTCACCACTCAGTTAATTCCTTCATCACTTAGTCAATCTCATTGTCCAGGTTAATTCATTAATCATCCAGTCCATCTCATTGTTGAGTTGTTAATCTTATGGATCGAATTTTCAACCTTGTTAACTTGTTCAAGGTAATCGTTTCAGGAATTTCAGCAGGTAATCATGTTTCCTCATTCGATCTTTCATGCGACCTTATCATATTTCGGCATCATGTTGACGATCATTTTATTGCATTATTAATGCATTCATTGTGTTATAGCGTGTATGCTCATTGTTATCATTCCGTCACGTTATCATAATGCGATATTCATGCGGGATCTATAATTATCATGTGGCTTTCCTGCTCCAGTATGGATAGAGCTGTCAGAGGACGCAGGGGAAGAGGCCGCGGTGCGGTCCAGAACCCGGTATCTCATATGAACGCCTGCACGGATGCGAGTGTTAGCATGTGTTCATCAGATAGATATGCTACTCATTCACTGTCAGATAATCATTCACCGTCAGGGAGTCATACCCGAGAAGCAGCTCACTCGGAAGGTGTTCGGGTTGACCCATTCATACTTATGCAGGGCATGATGGCCCAGATGACTCATATGATGCGGATAGTGGAGACCATACAGACCTCGATGGTTCGTGGTCCACCGCAACAGGGATTCCAGGTGCCGTTTCATGGACAGACTGGGGGAGTGAATCACATTGTTGGCGATATCTCTCGTCAGAGGCCGCCTAAATTTGAGGGTTCGTCGGAACCAACTGATATTGTTCATTGGCTTGAGCATTTTGATAAACTCTTCGACATGGTTCAGTGTCCGGAAGAGAGTAAAGTGGCAGTAGTGGCTTATTACTTGATTAAGGGTGCTTATTCGTGGTGGCTTTCTGTGAAACCCGCCGATCGCGATTGTGGTTGGAGTGAGTTCAAGACCCTCATGTTAGAGAGGTATTATACGGCTCCACTTCGTGAAGCCAAGTTGTCAGAGGTTTTGAACCCCGAATCCATCGAGGATAAGGGTGTTATTGTCATTGCTGAGAAGTTTCAGGGACTACTTCAGTTTGCTTCGTCAGTTATCCGTACTGAGGCGGATAAGATCAAATATTTTAGCAAGAGGCTAAATCCGCAGTTGAGGATGCAGTTTTTCAATCACAATTGTAATTCACTTAGTGAGTTCATCGGGAAGGCTCTTGGAGCAGAGCTTTTGATCAAGGAGCTTACTCAGAAGCATCCTTCAGTTTCTTCAGGTGAGAGGACTAGAATGCCGGCTCGTTCAGAGGGACATCGGGCCCCGACATCCAAGAGGTCATTTTCTAGTCGTCTTTGTGCGGAGGGAGCATCCTATTCTAAGGCCACGAGTTCGACCGTTGTTTGCTTTAACTGTGATGTAATAGGACATCGCAGCACCCGGTGCTCGATGCAGGCAGTTATTTGTTTTCGGTGTGGGCGGCAGGGACACCTTCAGAAATACTGCAGGAGTTCTAGTGCCGGTAGATCTCGAGAGAGCTCAAGGGCCTCGAGGGACTTTGTTACTCCAGCTCGTGCTTCATTCAAGGGGTCCTATCAAGCTTCGAGAGCCCGAGGTAAGGACATTCATCTCCAGTTTTTTGCATGTTAATTCTTGCTCGGTAATAGGATAATCATTCATTTCATTGTCGTTCATTCATTCATATAATTCATTCATCATATATCAATCACGTTGAGACTTATAATTATCAAACTAATCATTCACTTCACGGGGAACAATGGTTCCAATCATTTCATTTGAGCTATCACTCATTACGTTATCATTTCAGCCCGGTAAGTCAATCTTGATCCTTGTTGGATTTCGATTCATTATCATTCATTGTGATCATTCTTGTTCGTGTGTATCTCGTTGATTTTTCCTGGCGGGATATTGCTTCTCTCCACTTGTTTTAAGTTTCGGGACGAAACTTGTTTTAAGGGGGGTAGTATGTAATATCCGCAATTTTGATTTTTCGGTAATTTTCTTTTTTTTTTTTGGAGGAAGTCCATCTTAGAGACTCCGTTGTGACCGTTTCGTCATTCCGGGAATATTTAATTCTACACTTTTCGTCATCCGAGTTCGTCTCGGTGTCGTTCTGTTGTTCTTAAGCGACTTTTCCACGTATGAGTTCGACTTTGTAAAATAACCATTAATTCTTGGAAACTCCAAAAATTCTTAATCTCTTCAATATTATAGATCATTAAGTTAGCTTTCCAATGGTTCAAACGGTGAGTCAATCGAAGTTCGGACGAAGGAGTTATGGTCGAAATAGCTAAGACTGCACCATGTGCCTTTTTGTGCTGGAGCGGGCTGTACCGCGGGCCGCGGCCCCTGCTGGCCGGGCCGCGGCACTAAGATGGCTGGGAGCTTTTTTTTTAGCTGTGGGCCGCGGCACACTCAGTCCGGGCCACGGCACACGGGTCAGATCACCCTTTTTCAGTGGAATTTTAGAGGAAGGAAGCTCATTTCATCCTCCTCTTCATTTCTCCTCTCCTTGGGCGATTTTTGGACGAATTCTTGGGCGATTTATCATCATCAATCTCAGATATTTCATCCTCCTTGACTTCTTGGTGTGGATTAACAACATCTTTTTTGGATTCTTCATCCCAAATCTAAGGTAAATTTTTCAACATCTTGGATTTCGATTTTTAGTTGGGATATGATTATTTGGATGTTGTAATCATGATATATGAAGGGATATACGTATGATTATGAGTTTTTATGAATTATCATTGGATTGTTGGAGGATTATTCAATAACATGTTGGATGTTGATTTTGGAATTGGGGGTTTCGATTAGATATTGTTGGAATCTCGAATTGTGTATTCCTATGAGAATATTGATTGTATATAAGATGTTTTGTTGGATTGAATCATTCATTGGAGGTTTGGTATCGATATAATCGAGATTTGTTGTAAACAATTGGAGGTTGTCTACAACGTGTTTGTTGAATTGCTTCAATGAGTTTGGGTATTGTTGTATCGACTTTTGAGTTGGTTGTGATCATGCTTGATTCGTATATTAAGCGAATCGTTGGTAATTGTGTTATTCAAGGTTGTTTCGAGGACCGATAATCACTTTAAGGACGTTGCTCGTGGAAGGACTTTCTCGCCGTCGGTTTGAGGCAAGTTTTATACTTGTACTAGTCAATGAGATTAATGTCATCATATATGTGTATGAATGTGTTGTATCATTCCGAGACTTAGTCTCTTCATAAATTCATTGATATTAGGGGATCGTTCGATACGATACTCTTCGGAAATTATGCCAAATGTTTATTATCATTCATAAATGGCCGGTAAGGCATTGAGATATTCATTGTTAATGTTATTATCGATCACCGGTTCGCGGTATCGATGTATCAGTTGTTGTTGTTAATATTGATGTCGATCTAAGACGTTGTTGTAATCATTGTTATTAATGTTGGCATCATGTCATTCATGTTGTGTTAGCCGATTGAAGGCATTGTCGTATTCATTCTCATCTTCGTCGTCGGTAGCCGATTAAAGGTACCGAGGAATTCATTGCATCATTGTCATCGATTAGCCGTTCTAAGGCAATCGAGATATTGAATCATCCGCTGCATCATTGTTATCGATTGACCGTTATAAGTTAATCGAGATATTGAATCATCCGCTGCATCATTGTTATCGGTTGGCCATTTTAAGGCAATCGAGGTATTGAATTGGGGCTGTCGAGGATAATTCCCATCCGTTGTGTCGTTGTTATCGATTGACTATTCTAAGGTGATCGAGGTATTGAATTGGAACTATCGAGTACGATGCCCATCCGTGAGACATCATTATCGTGTTGGCCGACTCAAGGTAGCACACTAACATTCTCGTGAATTCGGTAATCTACGAATCGTTGTCATTTGTGATTAATTATTTGTTGGAGGCTAGTCTCGGCTAGTGCTTATTATGGGTAAGTTTGGGGCTTGAACCTTCGCGATTGGCTTCCCAACACCTACAACTCAGTAGGTCACGGTCGTGTTTATGATCTTATGGGTAAGTTTGGGGCTTGAACCTTCGCGGTTGGCTTCCCAACACATACACCTCAGTAGGTCACGGTCGTGGTTATGATCTTATGGGTAAGTTTGGGGCTTGAACCTTCGCGGTTGGCTTCCCAACACCTACAACTCAGTAGGTCACGGTCGTGTTTATGATCTTATGGGTAAGTTTGGGGCTTGAAACTCCGCGGTTGGCTTCCCAACACCTACAACTCAGTAGGTCACGGTCGTGTTTATGATCTTATGGGTAAGTTTGGGGCTTGAACCTTCGCGGTTGGCTTCCCAACACCTACAACTCAGTAGGTCACGGTCGTGTTTATGATCTTATGGTAAGCTTGGGGCTTGAACCTTCGAGGTTGGCTTCCCAACACCTACAGCTCAGTAGGTCACAGTCGTGGTTATGACCTTATTAGCACTCATTAACTATAGCTTCGGGCTGTTCCGGTTTCATGTGATTGTGATATTTGACAGCTTCGGCTGAGTGGCTTTCAGGCCTTTGTGATTGTCTTGATAATTTCATTGGAGCCTTCGGGCATTGTGACTCATATATAATTCAGTTCTGGTTTGGTTCATGTCGTGTAATTCATTGCGGTATTCTGGGATTATGATTCGCCGTTGGGCACTTATGTTCTAACCCGTCGAACAGGTATTAATAGTATTCCGTGGGCATAGTGTTTCACGAATACTCGATTCTTACCCTGGTTTATGACCATCTCGTATTATTATTATCATTGTACCGTTTCATTCTGCCTTTGGATGCATATCATGTTATACATTTATTTGATGTTCATTATCTGGATGACTGACCCCGTGGGGGCGGAACATGTTTTCATGTTTTAGGTTCTTGCGAGGAGAGAGTTGAGACACAAGGTCATGATGATGGCGACGAGGCATTCGAGCGATACTAGTCCGAGTTGTTCATGTTGGTCAGTCAATTAGAGTGTTCTCCAGTTTGTCAGTCATTGTCGTTATGTTTTACCCGAGCAGATGCTCGTGGATGTTGTTGTATTTTATTTTTGGCCATGTAGGCCCATCGTTGTCGTTAAAATTCCTTATCGGAATATTGTGTCGGATATCATGGTAGGGACTATGATTTTCCCTTGTTGTTTAATTTAATGTATTTTAGTCATGTTCGCCTGGTGGATCTCCTGGCGTGGGGTCCACAGCACTGTAATAACCTAATGGAATTTGGGGGTGTTACACATAAGATGTAATTGATGAATAGTTATCCACCTAAAGTAGCTCAATTCTAGACGCCATGCCGAAGCTGAGTTTAGAATTGCACAAAACAAGGTTTAGCATACTAAATTACAAATATTGTAAAATTGAGGTAGTATGTTTGACTATGAGTATTTTTTTAGAAATAGAAATATGACCCAGAACTTTGCATACTAAATGTTGTAGATAATATAATGGGATCAAACAACATATCTACTCTTTTATTGTGACACGTCTTTGAGAAGGGAAAAATTAATGAAAGCGACAACAACTACTTGGATTGGATTCGGAGCCTAATAATAGTTCTCAAGCAAGAAAGAAAGTTGTATATTGTTGAGGAAAAAATTCCCAATGAGTATGTTGACAATATTTATCAGGTAACCATAATTTAACGAAAGTAACATTGTGATGATTCTGTTGATGTCAGTTGTCTTCTAATGGCTACCATTTGTCCAGAAATTCAGAAGAATCTAGAAGAAATGGAAGCTTATGAGCTTAATACTCGCCTCAAGGACACTTTCTAGAAGCACGCTAGGCAAGAGAGGCATAAGCCCTTTTAAGTCTTGTAAGCTTGCAAGATGGTTGAGGGGACATCTATCAGCATTTACGTACTCGAGATGAAAGTATACATTGATCATCTTGATAGACATGATTTTCGCTCTCTAAACAGAACTCATGTGATCCTAAAATCATTACCCGATAGTTTCGGTCAGTTTATTATGAACTATAATATGAATGAGATGGAGAAGTCCACGACTGAGGAAAATATGAAGAAGAAACCAAGACACGTGTGATGGTCAGCAAAGGGAAGTCCTTCAAGAACAAACGCAATGGTAAAGGTAAAACATAAGTTGCCAAAACTTAAGACTCATCTATGTTGATTTTGTAATATCCGGATTTATTACTGTGTATTTTACCTGTATTCGAACCATGTATTATTCGGAATTGTGAACTTGATGATTGGAGTATGATATTTCTTACATTGATATCTTTGTACATAAGTATATCAATATGCAAAATTTCTCATGCAAACTCGTGATAGCGCACGCTAAGAATGTAGCTTAACGCGCGCTATCGGATACTAACTAGCGCACGCTACGTATGTAGGAGTTGCGTGCGCTAGGCACTCAATTATTGAGCTAGGCGGCTAGCACATGCGCCAGCCGGGACATGGGTCCGGGTAAGATTCCCGCGGATGAACCTGGACAGTTTTGAAGTCAACTCTTATTAGCGCGCTAAGGAATGCTTAGTAGCTTGCGCTAATCGCTTTGTGCGAAAGTTTATATATGGGCCAAAGACTCCATTTTTATTCCCATTTCATTCGTTCATTCTTCAGTTTTGAGAGACCAGAGGGCAATAATTATCCTTCTAACATACTTAGAACACATCTACTTGATCCTTGAACATTGGATATTACTTGTGAGTGATCATTGAAGGGAAGTAACACCTTGAAGTGGCATATAACCAACCGGAGTCGGATTCTACCTTATGGTTCAGTGATTTCGTCATATTAAGGTATGTTGATTCTATCTTCAACTCTAGATTCATGTTATGGAGAATAAGATGATCATGTTAGCTAGTATTGATCTTCTTAGATGAATTATCCAAAACACATCATGTTTGGAATATTGAGATGAATATGCCTTAAGTACCTTGATTATCAACATCATGATTCGAATCTTATTACGTTGATCAAGTAGAGGAAGCTTCTATCATTGGTAAATCCGAATTTAGTAGGTGTCTTCATAACAATCATGGACTTGACTTTAGCATCACTATTGTTAGACGGATATAAGAATTGATCATGGAAGAATTTATCTTGTAAAGATGGAACGTTATTCAAACATCAGAATGATAGTTTTGATTGATATATAGGTGTTGATATCGACCGTTAAGCCTTCTGAATATTCGCATGAAGAATGGTAATCGAAATGGAATATGGTTTTATAACAATATACATATTCTTGAAACCGAAGTTGTTGTTATCCGTAAGATCATTCAAAACCATATGAACATGATATTCATGGAGGTAATATGAATTAGCACTGAAGATTTCATTTGGTTTGATCATGTTGAGATCGATCACCGCCCAAGAGTAAGCGCCATGCACAGTTAGCGCACGCTAAGCTATGTAGATTAACATGCTCTATCGAGCATGAGTTAATGTACGCTACGTTTGGTACGTAACGTACGTTAGGCCATCAGACGAGCCAGTAGGCTGATTAGTGAAGTACTGACCTTGCATAGTTAGCGTACGCTAGGCTTTATTGTTTGCGTGCGCTATCGAGCAGACTTAACGCACGCTAACACAAAATACTTAGCGTGCGCTAAGAAGTTCAGGCAGATTGCATTTTATGAACTTTCGGCAGTGAATTGAATTGTTAGACATTCGTACGACGTGAGATAAATTCTTTATTATTTCTTTTGTTAAGGTTCGAGCTTGTTACGTGATTGACCGAAGGGGACGACCTTCGAGTATTTTGATATTCGTGGAAGTTTTATTCTTGTCAACGAACCGAGGCAAGTACTCTAATTAGAATTGTGTATATTATGACAGTTATGATATGATTGTATTGTGTAAATGTGTTGTGATTATATGTCCACCATGCGTTGATCCGACGGGAATCATCATGGGAATCTATAGCTGTGTGCGCTGGATCGCCGATGTAGTTCCACCATGTGTTGGTCCGACGGATCATCATGGGAATCTATAGCCGTGTGCTGGATCATTGGAATACCATCGCATGTTGGAAACCTGCTCGATATGATATGTGTTGTTGATATTTCGTTGGAGAAACTTGTTATGATATAATTGTTGATTATATCAACGTTGTATGATTATTGTACTTGTACTAGCATCGTTGTGCTAACCTCGCGGGGTGAACATTTGTTTATGTTCAGGATCCAGAGAGCGGGAAACAACCACCGGAGCCGCATGACGACGAGGGTGCAGAGTGATGTTCCTACGGGTTTTATTGTCTGTTGTTTATTGGTTATTTCAATAAGTACTCGAGTACGTCGTCAATTTATGATGTTTGGATTTTGGTGATGTATTAATAACTCTTCATTGGACATTTGTATTCTCGGTATTAAACCAGACGGGTGTATTTTATTTCAGTGATTTCATAAGTTAGTATCTGTTATTGTCATTTCATTTATTCAGCCTTGTAAATTCTTATGTAAAGTATTTACGGCGCTGTAATATTCCTGAATATATCAGGGGTGTTACAGAATATGGTATCAGAGCTAAGATTATGGATATCTTGGCCATTGGGTTAAAATAGGGGTCATTTACGTCTTTTGAGGTAACCGGCCGTGAATGACATCACTGCACTGCCTACGTCTTCATGCGAACGGTGGTTGTAAGTCCCAAAACTCTATCTCGTTTTTTACATGTTGTACCTCTTTATACTTGAACATTAGAACAATGTTTTTTCCTGTATATTGAATATTCATGCTTACAGTATGTTGAGAGGCGGACGTGGACGTGGTCGAGGTCGTGGACTCGGACGAAGGAATGCTGAAAGGGAGGCGTCGCCTTCTAATCAGGCCAGTAATAGCTCAGGCGAGCCGCAACGATCCATCAATAAAGAACCGGAACCTGATGTACCAGAAATCCTTCATGAAGTGGTGAATCAGATGACTCAGTTCGCTCAGGTGGTGGACCGAATGCAGGTGGCGGTGGGATTTCAGTAGGGAGATGGACAGCAAAGGATCCCAGAAATGGGAAATCGGGGTGATCGATGGTTGCAAGAGGTAGCGAAGATGCAACCACCCAAATTTGACGGCTTTTCTGAGACTCCCACTTGGGATCATTGGTTGAAGGAATTGGAAAAAAATTTCTGCTGGAATTAATTGCCTAGACGACAAGAGAGCTCCTATTGCCCAGTACTTTCTGATAGGGGAAGCATCCGAGTGGTGGGAAGCTATTCGACCTGCAGATCATGATGCTGATTGGACAAAATTTAAAATGATGATGGAAGCTCAGTACTGCCCTCGTCCTGTGAGGGAAGCCAAAGTTCGGGAGTTTTTCTCCACTCAGCCATCAGACGAACTCGTATCCCAGACCATTAAGACGTTTAATCAGCAGTTAGCATTTGTTCGACATCTGGTCAGAACAGATGGAGAGATGATGATTCACTTTAAAATGAGGATGAAACCAGAAATCCATAGGTACATGTCCGGTTTTGAATGTACCACTCTCCGCCAATACCATGATAAGGCGTTGGCATACGAAATTAAGGAAGCAGCAATGGAAAAATTTACGGAGTCGAAGAAGCAAAAAGTCTCTGGTACTTTCACAGAGCACAAGAACAGCGGGCCTCGCAAAGCCCAGTCATCCTTTTATTCTTTCAAGAAACCTCTGCACCCATCTACGAGCGGAAGGAATTTCGGAACAATGTCAGCCACGACGGATACAACTAGGAAGTGCTTTAGCTGTGGTCGCCCAGGACACCTTTGGCGTGATTGTTTGCGCACTCCAATTACATGTTTTGATTGCGGTCAGGAAGGGCACCGGGCGATGTTTTGCAAGGATGCCACCAAGTACAGTGGAACCCGTATGTCACAGTCAATTCAGAAAGAAGCTAGTATCCAACAGACGCAGCAAAGTGTTCAGATGCCTCAAAATTTTGGCCGCGGACGTGGCAGAGGACAATGGGACCGAAAGGGGACATCGAGTGCCAGATCTGTTCCCCACATGCATGCGAGATGAGGAGGATGACGATCGAGATCTGCTTTGTCACATCGTCTTGTCGAGATCGTTTCCCGGCCAGTTAGTGTTTTATTCGATACAGGAGCTACACACTCTTTTATATCCTTGACTTGTGTAAATCGTTTGAATATTTCTGGTTTTCATACTTGTGAACCTTATGTTGTTGGTTTACCGAGTGGAGAGAGGATTGTTGGGAACTTATAGACTAGAGATTTCCCTGTATCATTTGGGGGCAGGGAATGGCTCTTAAATCTGATTGTAATAGAAATGCAAGGAGACGACCTAATACTCGAAGACGATTGGCTTAATCGATATGGGGCTATTGTAAACTACCGAAGGAGGAATATTTCGCTGATCGCTGACGATGGTTCAATCTTGTTTGAAGGATGGAAACCAGGAAGCTCAGGAAAGTTGATCAAAGCAATCAAAGCTGTCAAATTGTTGAAACAGGGCTATACCGGATATTGGTGCTATGCAATGAAGAGAGAAGACGAAAGTGTGGAACTTTCATCCATTCTTGTTATTAACGAATTTCCAGATGTATTTCCTGACGAATTACCTGGACTACCTCCACGACGGGATGTAGAATTCACCATTGAGCTGGAACCCGGAGCTACACCAATTTCTAAGGCGCCGTATCGTATGGCACCTACTGAGATGTATGAACTGAAAAGCGATTGGAGGAGTTCTTGGACAAAGGCTATATTCACCAAGCGTTTGCCACAGGAAGCGCCGGTTCTTTTGTCCGAAAGAAGGATGGATCGCTTCGACTGTGTATCGAGTATCGAGAGTTGAACAAGATGACGATTAAGAACAAATATCCGTTGCCACGGATTGATGATTTACTTGACCAGTTGCAAGGAGCAACAATATTTTCTAAAATCAATCTGAGATCAGGATACCATCAGCTGAAGATTAAGAAATCTGATGTTCCAAAGTCAGCATTCAGAACTCGCTACAGACACTATGAGTTTGTAGTGATGCCGTTTGGTCTCACTAATGCACCTATTGTATTCATGTAGTTGATGAACCGAGTGTTCATCGAATATTTGGATAAATTTGTGGTCGTGTTCATTGATGACATTCTGGTGTATTCTAAAAGCCCGGAAGAACATGCGCAGCATTTGCGGATTATATTAGAACTTTTGAGAAGCGAGCAACTGTACGCCAAACTCTCTAAGTGTGAATTTTGGCTAAAGGAAGTAATGTTCCTCGGTCATGTAGTATCAGCTGAAGGAGTCCGAGTAGATCCTCAGAAGATTGAAGCGGTTTTGGATTGGAAGCCTCCAAAGAACGTGAAAGAAGTCCGAAGCTTCTTAGGACTTGCTGGATATTATCGTCGATTCGTGGAAGGGTTTTCTAAAATCTCCCGCCCACTTACTCGACTCCTGCAGAAAACTCAAAAGTTTGAGTGGAACGAGTCGTGTCAGACTAGTTTTGATGAATTGAAGGAGAGATTGACGACAACACCAATTTTATCACTTCCACAGGGACCTGGAGGATTCATAATTCTGATGATGCTTGAACCAAGGACTCGGATGCGTATTGATGCAGAATGACAAGGTGATCGCTTATGCGTCGCGACACCTGAAACCCTATGAAGTGAATTATCCAACACATGATTTAGAGCTAGCGGCAGTAGTTTTTGCTTTGAAAACTGGAGACATTACATGACGGGACTCACTGTCAGATCTTTACTGATCAAAAGAGTCTCAAATACATCTTCAGTCAGAAAGAGCTGAACATGCGGCAAAGAAGGTGGTTAGAACTGATTAAGGACTATGACTTGGAGATTTTGTATCATCCAGGCAAAGTGAATGTAGTGGCCGATGCACTCAGCCGCAAGCCTGTTTCTATTCGAGATCTTTGGAGACGGACCTCCCAGCTTAGCCTTCAACGAGAGATGATTCGAGAAGGAATTGAAGTGTGGTTACAAAGAGTCCAAGGACAACTGTGTGTGATGGAAATAACTTCATCATTAACCGAAAAAATCAAATCTAGACAGGCAGATGATCCTCTGATGATTCGGTTACGTGATGAAGTGATCAAGGGAAAGGCCCCCGGATTCGTAATTCATGATGATGGAGTTTTGAGATTTCAGAACCGACTCTGCGTTCCCGATGTCGATGTTTTGAAACAGACAACTATGAAGGAAGCTCACAGTTCGCCCTATTCTATCCACCCGGGCACCAGTAAGATGTATAAGGACTTGAAGCAAAATTTCTGGTGGGTCAACATGAAGAAAGATGTAGCGGACTATGTTTCGAAATGCTTGACTTGTCAGCAGGTTAAGATCGAGCATCAACGACCTGCCGGAATGTTGAAGCTACTCCCAATTCCTGAATGGAAGTTGGAGGACATATCGATGGACTTTATTACTAGTATGCCGAGAACCAAGACAGGAATGAACATGATTTGGGTGATAGTTGATCGTTTAACTAAATCAGCTCATTTTCTAGGCATTAAGGACACGTGGGGACCAGAGAGGTTGGCACGAGTATTTATTTTGGAGGTAGTTCGATTGCATGGTACACCGAAGACCATTATTTCTGATCGAGACGGCCGTTTTGTGTCTCATTTTTGGAAAGCAGTTCATAAGGCCTTGGGGACCGAATTGAAGTTCAGTACAACTTATCACCCGCAGACTGACAGGCAATCCGAGAGGACCATTCAAATGGTGGAAGACATGCTTAGGGCTTGTGCCTTAGATTGGTCAAACGATTGGGAAATTCATCTACCGTTGATTGAATTTACCTACAATAATAGTTGGCATGCTTCCATTAAGATGGCACCATTTGAGGCACTATACGGGAGAAGATGCAGATCGCCCATATGCTGGGATGATTCATCAGACTTGATCAGAACAGAACCAGAGTTGATCGCACAGACTCGAGAGAAGATAGCTTTAATTCGTGATAGACTGTTGACCGCCCAGAGTCGACAGAAATCTTATGCAGACGTACGCCGTCGCCCTTTGGAGTTCAGTACGGGAGACCACGTACTTTTAAAGGTTTCTCCTACTCGGGGAATCTTTCATTTTGGAAGGAAAGGAAAGCTGAGTCCGAGATATATCGGACCATTTGAGATCCTTGAGAGAGTTGGAGAGTTGGCATACAGATTGGCATTGCCGCCGTCATTGTGCCATGTTCATAACGTGTTCCACGTATCCTAGTTACGTAGGTATATACCAGATCCTAGTCATGTCATTGATTTCGGCGAGATCGAAGTCGCTCAAGATGGGACGTTTGAAGAAAGACCGGTCAAGATACTCGAGAGTCGAGTTAAGCAGTTGAGGAACAAACCCATCGTTTTGGTCAAAGTTCAATGGTCACGTCACGGAGTGGAAGAAGCAACATGGGAAACGGAAGATGGCATGAAGTCCAGATATCCCGAGTTATTTTCGTCTTGAGTTTCGGGATGAAACTCCTTTTTAGTAGGAGAGTATGTAATATCCGGATTTATTACTATGTATTTTACCTGTATTCGAACCCTGTATTATTCAGAATTGTGATCTTGATGATTAGAGTATGATATTTCTTACATTGGTATCTTTGTACATAAGTATATCAATATGCAAAATTTCTCATGCAAACTCGTGATAGCGCACGCTAAGAATGTAGCTTAACATGCGCTATCGGCTACTAACTAGCGCACGCTACGTATGTAGGAGTTGCGTGCGCTAGGCACTCAATTATTGAGCTGGGCGGCTAGCACATGCGCCAGCCGGGACATGGGTCCGGGTAAGATTCCCTCGGACGCACCTGGACAGTTTTGAAGTCAACTCTTATTAGCGCGCGCTAAGGAATGCTTAGTAGCTTGCGCTAATCTGCTTTGTGCAGAAAGTTTATATATGGGCCAGCACTCCATTTTTATTCCCATTTCCTTCGTTCATTCTTCAGTTTTGAGAGACCAGAGGGCAATAATTATCCTTTTAACATACTTAGAACACATCTACTTGATCCTTGAACATTGGATATTACTTGTGAGTGATCATTGAAGGGAAGTAACACCTTGAAGTGGCATATAACCAACCAGAGTCGGATTCTACCTTGTGGTTCAGTGATTTCGTCATATTAAGGTATGTTGATTCTATCTTCAACTCTAGATTCGTGTTATGGAGAATAAGATGATCATGTTAGCTAGTATTGATCTTCTTCGATGAATTATCCAAAGCACATCATGTTTGGAATATTGAGATGAATATGCCTTAAGTACCTTGATTATGAACATCATGATTCGAATCTTATTACGTTGATCAAGTAGAAGAAGCTTCTATCATTGGTAAATCCTACTTTAGTAGGTGTCTTCATAACAATCATGGACTTGACTTTAGCATCACTATTGTTAGACGGATATAAGAATTGATCATGGAAGAATTTATCTTGTAAAGATGGAACATTATTCAAACTTCAGAATGATAGCTTTGATTGATATATAGGTGTTGATATCGACCGTTAAGCCTTCCGAATTATCGCATGAAGAATGGTAACCGAAATGGAATATGGTTTTATAACAATATACATATTCTTGAAACCGAAGTTGTTGTTATCCGTAAGATCATTCAAAACCATATGAACATGATATTCATGGAGGTAACATGAATTAGCACTGAAGATTTCATTTGGTTTGATCATGTTGAGATCAGTCTACTGCCCAGTAGTAAACTGCCATGCATAGTTAGCACACGCTAAGCTATGTAGATTAACGTGCGCTATCGAGCATGAGTTAATGTACGCTACGTTTGGTACGTAACGTACGTTAGGCTATCAGACGAGCCAGTCGGCTGATCAGTGAAGTACTGACCTTGCATAGTTAGCGTACGCTAGGCTTTATTGTTTGCGTGCGCTATCGAGCAGACTTAACGCACGCTAACACAAAGTACTTAGCGTGCGCTAAGAAGTTCAGGCAGATTGCATTTTATGAACTTTCGGCCGTGAATTGAATTGTTAAACATTAAATGACGTGAGATAAATTCTTTATTATTTCTTTTGTTAAGGTTCGAGCTTGTTATGTGATTGATCGAAGGGGACGACCTTCGAGTATTATGATATTCGTGGAAGTTTTATTCTTGTCAACGAACCGAGGCAAGTACTCTAATTAGAATTGTGTATATTATGACAGTTATGATATGATTGTATTGTGTAAATGTGTTGTGATTATATGTATACCATGCGTTGATCCGACGGGAATCATCATGGGAATCTATAGCTATGTGCGCTGGATCGTTGGACAGGCAGTTCCACCATGTGTTGGTCCGACGGGATCATCATGGGAATCTATAGTTGTGTGTCTTTGGATCGTTGGAATACCATCGGTATGTTGAAACATTACGATATGATATGTGTTGTTGATATTTCTCGTTGGAGAAACTTGTTATGATATAATTGTTGATTATATCACTGTTGTATGATTATTGTACTTGTACTAGCATCGTTGTGCTAACCCCTGCAGGGGTGAACATTTGTTTATGTTCAGGATCCAGGAGAGCGGGGAAACAACCACTGGAGCTGCATGAGGACGAGGGTGCAGAGTGATGTTCCGGTCGGGTTTTATTGTCTGTTGTTTGTTGGTTATTTCAATAAGTACTCGAGTACTTCGTCAGTTTATGATGTTTGGATTTTGGTGATGTATTAATAACTCTTCATTGGACATTTGTATTCTCGGTATTGAACCCGACAGGTGTATTTTATTTCAGTGATTTCATAAGTTAGTATCTGTTATTGTCATTTCATTTATTCAACCTTGTAAATTCTTATGTAAAGGATTTACGGTGCTGTAATATTCCTGAATATATCGGGAGTGTTACAGATTTTCCAGGTGAAAGCTCCCAACGATACAAATTGACATTATTGCAATAAGCCAGGACACCGGAAGAGAAATTGCAAGGTTTACTTGTAAGATATAAAGCGTAACAAGGATAATGAGACTACCACGGGTATATTTGTTATAGAAGATAACTTATATACTTCTAACTCATGGGTATTGGAGATGTGGATCTCACATTTATACAAATGTGCAGGGATTTGGAAGCAGTAGAGAGCTGAAGAAAGAGGCAGTATACGTAAGAGTCGGTAATGGAGCAAGAGTTGCTGCACTAGCCGTAGGAACTTATCTAGTTTAACCCAGTGGGCTTTTATTAGTTTTGGACAATTGCTATTATGTTCCTGCTATGAATATGAATATTATTTTAGTTTCTACAGTAGATTGTGAATGCTACAATTTTTCATTAAGAATAATATGATTCACATTTACTTTGATGACTTTTTTTATGGTACTGCAAAGTTATATAATGGCCTTTACAATATTAATTTAGATGAGTCCAATATTTTGGAACTCTATGACATTGCAACCAAGAAATCTAATCTCAAGGATTCCAATCCGGCTTACTTATGGCACTGTTGGATTGGAGACATAATCGAGAAACGCATTTATAAACTCCATCATGATAGACTTTTAGACTCTTTTGACTATGAGCCATTTGGGACATGCGAATCTTGTTTATTAGGTAAGATGATGAAGAATTCTTTCAACGGTCATAGGGAAAGGGCTAGTGATCTATTAGGCATAGTACATACCGATTTATGCACACCTCTTAACACTCATGCCAGAGGCGGATGTCAATACTTCATCACTCTTATCGATAATTTTAGTCAAACTGGATATGTTTATCTTATGAAGCACAAACGTGAATCTTTTGAAGTGTTGAAAATATTTTAGAATGAAGTACACAATCAACTTGGCAAGACGATTAAAGCCCTTTGATTGGATCGAGGTGGCAAATACTTAATCCAAAAATTTGATGATCATCTTAGGAGTTATGGAATTATTTCACAACTCACTCCTCCTGGAACACCTCAACATAAAGATGTGTCTAAGAGAAGGAATCGAACATTATTAGACATGGTTCTATCTTTGATGAGTCGAACAAAGCTTTCATTATTATTTTGGGGCCACGCCTTAGAAACAAAAGTATTCACCCTTAACCGTGTTCCATCTAAAGCAGTTGAAAAGACACAATTTGAGAAACGGACTGGTAAAAGATCATACTTGTCTTTTATATAAAATATGGGTTTGCAAAGCTTTCATAAGACACCAAGTGCTTGACAAATTGGCGTCTAGATCTGAAAATTATTTTTTATGGGATATCTGAAGGAAACTAAATGATACTACTTTTATAAGCCCGCAATGAAAAAATTGTTTGTTGCTCAAAATGTTATCTGATTAGTATCCAAAAAAGATAGCGAGAGAAAAGTAATTTTGAGAAAACTCGAGAATCATAAGAAGACATTACGTCACTGATGGAAACTGAATAGGCTCAACAATTAGTTGAAGAGCCTGTTCAGAGTGCGCAAGTTTCTGGCAAATATGATATGGTTCGACATGAACCTGAGAGATATAGGTATATCGTGATAGAGGATGATGACGATAATCTGCAAGCCTATAAAGCTATACTAGTTGCAAAAGGTTATAGACAAACTCATGGTATTGACTATGACGGACCTTTTCACCAATATTCATGCTTAAATCAATTAGAATTTAATTTGCTTTTGTCGCATACTATGATTATGACATACGACAAATGGATGTCAAAACAACATTTCTAAATGGAAACTTACTTGAGGATGTGGAAATGACACAAGCCGAGGTTTTTCATCTAGAAAATTCTAAAAAGGTTTGCAAGCTTTAAAGATCCATTTATGGTTTGAGGCGGAGCTCATCGGAGTTGGAATCTTCATTTTGATGAAATCGTCAAAGATTTGGGTTTATTCAAAATGAAGATGAACCATGCGTATACAAAAAGGTTAGTGGGATCATAGTTATATTCTTAGTCTTATATAGATAACATATTACTCATTGGAAACGATATAACCACATTGCAGATAGTCAGACTAGGTTGGGAAGTTGTTTCTCAATAAAAGACTTGGGAGAAGCTGCTTACATTCTTGGGATCAAGATCTATAGAGATAGATCAAAGTGAATGATTGGTCTGAGTTAGAGTACCTAAATTAACAAGACACTTTAAGAGGTTCAGTATGCAAGACTCTAAGAGAGGACTCTTACCGATGTCACACGGCATTCATCTGAGTATGACTCAGAGTCATTCGACTCCTGATGAGCGAGCCTGCATGAGCAAGATTCCTTATGCTTCTCCCATTTGATGAATCATGTACGCCATGATATCTACTCGACCAGATGTATCATTTACCCTTAGCCTGACAAGTTGGTACTGATGGAGTTGATTTTAGATCGTAGACTGGTTTTGTGTTTATA
Source organism: Orobanche coerulescens (assembly GCA_033398695.1). Lineage (NCBI taxonomy): Eukaryota > Viridiplantae > Streptophyta > Magnoliopsida > Lamiales > Orobanchaceae > Orobanche > Orobanche coerulescens. The sequence continues at coordinate 105,319,283 of CM065805.1, read as the reverse complement.
CTAAGAAAAGGTGTTGTCAGTTGGAAATGTTCTAAGCAAAGCACAATTACAAATATAATAACTCAAGCTTAGTACCTGACATCATAATATGGGACTGAGGAGAATGTGTGGATCTTTTAGGGTTATATAAGTCTTTGCTGCAGCAATAATGATGCTATTGCGAGCTAAAAAGTCAAGGTGCTATCAAAGATCCAAACACATAGTATATGTAGAGTAGCAATAGAAAAGAATGTTGCTGATCCACTTACCAAGCCTCTATCAGAAGGCTAGCATGAAGAGTATGCTAGTGTTAGGAGTATGCCCTCGAATGCCACCTAGAGGATGTTAGAGTGAGGGCACTGTACTTGTTATTATGTAAATTATTATAAGAATGGCAATTTTATGTTTCTTTATTTACTGGTAGTTACTGGCATTCCTGACTCGTAAAAATATATATATATATATATATATATATATATATATATATATATATATATATATATATATCGTAAGTCGATGAAACTTGATTGGGCGTTAAGTTTATGTGAAGACTTGTATGATATGTTCTTTGACTTGGAGAGCGCCTGTCGTCACTAATGGTTAGTGGGAGCACACGTTATAGGTATTCTAATTAGATTAGTATACTCGAACTGACTCAACCTCGATTCGTTATATGGATTTTGTAATATCCGCCATTTTTACAGAATAATATTATCATTTAGAATATTATTACAATGCATTTCATTTTATTTAATTTCATTTAGATGGTCATGAACATTTATTTAGATGTATCACAAGTCCTAGCCCGAGTCAATTTCTCACGTTAATTTCAGAACATTTAATATTAGTCATGGTTATTAATATTATAATTATTAGAGGCAATATTATTAATAATAATAATATTTATAATAAGAACCATATTAATATTGATGGTATTAATATTTTTATCTTTATCCTTTCGATATCATCATTTATATTATCGGTATTATTATTATTAGTATCGATATTATTAATATTATTACTATCGTCACTATTATTATGTTATCATTATTGTTATTATTATTATTATTATTATTATTATTATTATTATTATTAGCATTATTATTGTTATTATTACCATTGGCCCAAATATAAGGTGCTGGCCCAGATTAACAATTAAGCCCAGAAAATTACCCTAACCCTAACTTTAATACAGTATAAATACATCATTCATGCAGTACAAAAAAATACACCCTACACTTTTACTTTTCTCCCATCCAGCCGCCACCGCTGTTTTCTTCTATCTCTGCAAACTGTTCTTCACGACTAATCTCTCTAGCAACCTCCTTCTCAACTATCATATACATCGAACCCCATCCCTCGACACTCAAAAGAAGAACGTGAAAGGAATTTTTACAATACAGAAAAAGAAAAAGATCGATGTGGCCTATCATCGTGTCTCCAGCCGATTTCGATCAATCTCTATTCAAATCCTTCGAAGGTAACCCGATATCCATCCTAATGAGATTCATAAATTGTGTTTATTCAGCTATTTGTGCCCTGGTCGTAAACACTCAATGTCAGGGTCATTTTTTTCTGTTCTTCACCACTGTTTCCATATACTGCAACATATATTCAAATTGTTAAAAATCTGGTTTCACCAAAAAAAAAACTTCATCTTAGAAACCCAAAACCAGTTCCAATCGGCCCTCAAACCAGAAATTTAAACCAACAAAAAAAATCAACTTCAAACACCCTCAACCCAGGCCCGACTTCAAACCATACTCAATTTCCACGGCCCGATTCTGGCAATCCAGGGCCACGTCCGAACCCAAAGAAAACTCGGATTTTTCCAACCCATAGCCGAATGCGACAAAAAATTTGAATCCAAATCGAAAATGAAATTAAACCTAAACCGAAATTGAAATCAAACCCGAATCTCACCTTCACCTTGGCCGCAAGCTGTCCGACGAAGTCCCCCCATGGCTTCAGCTTTTGGGCTTTGATTTTCCGATGACTTTCCATTCCCGTTTTTGGTCGAAACCCATCAAACCCAAAAATTGAAAAACGGAAACCCCCCATGTCCAAACCTTCGGGAATGACCGAGCCAGAACCGCCGCTGCAGTCGGCGCCGCTGCCTTGCGTTCGTACGCCACAGGCCTTGTGATTAGCATGTGTTCCATCTGATTTTCAGTATGTGTGCTCATTTTGCCGAGGAGATGGTGAGAGGGAGAGAGAGAGAGCGGGGCCGAGATTCTTCAGTAGAGATAGAGAGAGACGGGAAGGATAGAGAGGGTTAGAGAGAGAGGACCGAGAGGGGGGGTGGGGCGGTAGTGAGAGAGGTGAAAAAAAGGGTTTAGTCGGCTCGGGGCAAGTTAGGGTATTTATACCCGCGAAAAATTAGGGCTTTGCAATTTAGTCTTCCTTTTCTAGAAACTTTTAACTTAGCCCCAGAAGTTTTAATTAACTCGACTTTAACCCAATCAGCTTCGCAACTCTTACAATTTGACCCCAGTCAACTTTAAAACTTCAATTCAGTCCTAATTTTGATCAAGACATTAAAATATTGACTTTTCAATTAATATTAATAATTAGTCCGATTTTATGCACATATATTTTAATTTCCATCATTATATCGTAATATTTTATAATGATTAAATTATTATTATATGTAGACTTTATCGAGGATTTACGGGCTTAGGTCCATGAGTCGAGCATCTTCATTTCAAGTCAGACATCATCATTTATTCAGGTGGGAATTTTTACTATCACTTTAATTGCTTTAATTGGACTGTATATGTGATATTCAATTCATGTTTATAAGTTGATGATACATGTTATAAATAAGGCTCACCTGTATACGTGTAAAGAGGCTATCTTAAGATATATGTTGATGCGGGGACACCTGTGCAACCTCAATATTCGTGTTATGCATGCTAGATTCTGCTATATGTAATATTGTGTGTATGTTTCATGTTGTTGCGGGGGCACCTGCGCAACCTCAATATTCGTGTTATGCATGCTCGATTCATGCTATACGCAATATTGTGTGTATGCATTCATGTTGAGGAAAAGATATGATAGATTATTCATATTATGCTTTCCATGAGATTGTATATTATTGTGATCAGTGTGATTTTCACGAGCTAAAGGAAGATCACCCCTACCTTTATTGATCTCGCAGGCTAAACCGAGCCAGATGGACGAAGGAGCAAGCCGAGAGGGCATATGAATGAGATTTATTTAAATGAGATTTTTTTTATGTCAAATATTTTGAATAATTATTTGGGGGAAACATTGTCTAGAGATTTATAATTTAAAATTTATTCTTCCGCCACAAATTTTTATCTCGTATCTATGATGAAATGTTGCCTTATTTAAAGGAATTAAATTTATGTCAGTGTAGCGACTCGACTTTGTAGGCGAGAATTTTTAATATTCTCAAAGAAAATATTTTTGTCAAAATTTACCTTTTTATTTATTTTCCCCCAATAAATACCCCTAGAAAGTCGGGGCGTTACATAGTGGTATCGAGTGGGTTTTACCTTTCTATAGACTCGCTAAAATGTAAAAGTATCATATGCTCTCGGCTTCGCCACCCCTTCACTCCGTCTAGGTACCAAATTTCAGTCATTATTCATGCATATGTCATTTCATTTTTATTTACATAATTATATATGTATGTACGAATTGTTAGAATGGCCAAACCTAAGATGACGCCACGTAATAAGGTCCCAGCTACTTTCGACTCGCGTCTTCTGGCACGCAATGACTGGTGGGACGATCCTAGTTTACCAGAAAATGCACCACACTATGTCATTAATAGGCTGAGCAAGTGGCTGCAATCTTGGAAACGAGGTTCCGTCACGCGACAGCTAGAGCACCTAATGGAGAAGTTATCTGAAGACTGGAGTTGCTGCATCTTCCGGCTTTGGACAAAGGCCATCAAGAGATTGCTAGAAGAGCGAGAGGCTGCGGATGATTTCTATTTCGTCGCTGGATGCTTATTGGATTTGTACGCTCGGGAGGCGATACCGGCTGCAAATTGGAATGCCGACTCTATGGACAAGGAAGACTCAGAGGAGGATCCCGAAGAAGATTCAGAGGAGGATCCCGAAGAAGACCCTGAGGAGGATCCCGAAGAAGATCCAGAGGAAGTTCCCAATGAGAGCTCAAAGATGGATCTCGCAGAAAATATGAAGGACATGTTGATGGCAGACATCGAGTCTGAAGATGAAGTCACTTCGTGGATTGAGCCGCGACCCCCTATTCCCGTTGTAGAGATTATTAGCAGTGACGATGAGGAGTAATCGTAGGCTTAGTTCATTTCATTATAACTATTATTGTTGAAATTTTCAGTGGATGTTCCAAATATATTATATAATGAAAATCAGTTCTTTTATTGCATTTATATTTTTCTCTGTGTTGCGACTATTATATGCGTTCTATCTATCTCCTCATTCTTTAATTCTCACAATGCGTCGACTAATGGGTTTTACAACACGTTCGCAGACTTATGGCTAGCCGAGGAAACCGCAATGCTCAACCGACCCAAGATCAACTTTTGGCTAAATTGGCCACCTTACTTCAAGGCACAACCATCTTACCGCCTAATAACCCTGAGAAAGATCAAGCTCAAGTTATCAAGCAGTTCAACCATTTTAAGCTGCCCGTCTCTCTTGGTCGTGTGGGACCAGCAGCCATAGAATAGTGGTTGTTGAACCTAGATATCATCTTCGACTACATGGCATGCACTGATGCTCAGAAGGTGTCATGTACGTATTCCAGCTCAAGGAAGATGCTAGGACATGGTGGATTGGATTGTGGAGGCTTAAACCCCAAGACGAGAAGGATGCGTTGTTAGGGATATGCCCTCGAATGCCACTCAGGGGATGAGAGAGTGAGAGCATTTGTATTGTAATTATGAATATTTAATAAGTCAATAATTATTTCTATATTATTGTATATCACTAGCATTGTGATTTGGTATATAGAATAATAGTCCTTGCATTTGAGAGCAAACATTCTACTCCTTATGGAGATAAGGAGATAGGCACTAGAAGTGTTTAGAGCTCGAATGCTTAAATCGTTCGCAAGTCGATAAAACTTAACTGGGCAATAAGTTTAGACAAGACTTGTATAACGTGTACTTTGACATGTAGAGTGCCGGTATTCACTAAGGATTAGTGGGAGCACACGTTATAGGTATGCTAATGAGATTAGTATACTCGAACACGACTCACCTCGATTCGGTCACATGGATATCACTCAGGGTTTGTCAATGACTGGATCGAAAGGTTGTGATAGGTATACGTGAACCTTTGACTTGAGGTTTCAGTAGGAGATGTGCTTGTGACATTAAGTTAGTCATTAGAGTAGTTCGATCCAATCGCCGATGGGTGGGGTCAACCTCGAAATGCAACTTAGTGGACAAGTAGCAGTCTCTACTGAATACCAAGAGAGAATTCTTTCTCCTGTAAGTGAGCAGGTAAATGTCCTATGCGGTTAATGGCAAATGAGATTATAAGTCTTTGGCCAAAGCATTTAGAGCTAGTTGTATTTGATACACGAGAGCTCGATGATCTCAGTTTGCATTAACAGAAAGCATAGAGTCAAGTTACAGTAGGGTTTGACTTTACCGTGACCCTAATACTTGACCGGGACATATGATTGAATGGTTTATACGTATACGGTATTCACGATATAATGATTTTGGAATGATCCGATCATTCGTTCTTAGTTGGGTTACGGTAGGAAGCACTAGACTGGCTAAGTGTTACCCGTACTACTTGGTTCCTCCCATTGCCGACTAAGACGGACAAATATGTATTTATTATCTCTTCATTAATATTGGATATTAGATATCTAATTTTATTTATTTGATAAATCATGCGGTCTAGTGAATTGAAATTAATTACCGGGTAATTAATTTAATTCATAAATAATTATTTCTTGGAAATATATTATTATAATTTTGGAAATATATTATTATAATTAGATTAATTAATTAAGTATAAATACATTTGGGATCAAACGAAGTGTATTTAACGGACTAGACACGCGAATGTCCGGTACACGAACCGAGTGGCTCGGCTCATTTTCTCACCTAAACTCAAGGGGGCCACCCCTATCATGCTTGAAAATTCACCATGTGTTGTGTGTGGTGTGTTAGTCATATTTTACAAAGTTGAAGACAAAATGCATTAGATTTGGAATCTAATCATTCTGATATCAATTTGTATTATATATTGAGATGTCTTTCACACCTCATTGATTAGTTGAAAACAACACCCCACAAAAACAACTTCACCGTGAGCAATAAAAAAGAGAGGGAGAAAATTTTTCTTCCAATTTCTTATTCATCTTTGAGAGAAAGAAAAGGAAGAAGAGGAGAAGAAAAATACAGTATCAATTTCTAGCCGTGTTATTTGAGAACGAATTGATATTTTATTTTTCCGATCAATATCCGATGCGTGATAACGCAGATACATTCGGCATTTTCGGTGTTGGATCATTCAGCATGCTACAACGAATTGGATTCGTGTTCGTGTCGGTAATCGAGAAAAGGCTTGCTCGGATTTTTTTTCCTTCGAAGATTATATTATCAAAGGACTACGAGGGTAAGTATTCTTTGATTCTCTTCCTCGTTATTTTTATTCGTTTATATGATGCTTGATCGGTCCGTTTTTGGGGTTTGGTTTTATCCGGTTGGACCGGTTTATTTTCCGCTGTGTAATTCGATTTTAATCACCGAATTTCAACAGTGGTATCGGAGCGAGGTCTATGCAATTGTATATTCGATATTTGCATTTGCAATGCTTGATTATTTTTTTATGATTTAGAATCATAATCGTTTTAATAGTTGATGTTTAATTGTTCATCTAAAAATTATTTTTCATGATTTTATGTTACAATATAAATCTATTTTTCCTATTCTAAGGCCACGAGTTCGACCGTTGTTTGCTTTAACTGTGATGTAATAGGACATCGCAGCACCCGGTGCTCGATGCAGGCCGTTATTTGTTTTCGGTGTGGGCGGCAGGGACACCTTCAGAAATACTGCAGGAGTTCTAGTGCCGGTAGATCTCGAGAGAGCTCAAGGGCCTCGAGGGACTTTGTTACTCCAGCTCGTGCTTCATTCAAGGGGTCCTATCAAGCTTCGAGAGCCCGAGGTAAGGACATTCATCTCCAGTTTTTTGCATGTTAATTCTTGCTCGGTAATAGGATAATCATTCATTTCATTGTCGTTCATTCATTCATATAATTCATTCATCATATATCAATCACGTTGAGACTTATAATTATCAAACTAATCATTCACTTCACGGGGAACAATGGTTCCAATCATTTCATTTGAGCTATCACTCATTACGTTATCATTTCAGCCCGGTAAGTCAATCTTGATCCTTGTTGGATTTCGATTCATTATCATTCATTGTGATCATTCTTGTTCGTGTGTATCTCGTTGATTTTTCCTGGCGGGATATTGCTTCTCTCCACTTGTTTTAAGTTTCGGGACGAAACTTGTTTTAAGGGGGGTAGTATGTAATATCCGCAATTTTGATTTTTCGGTAATTTTCTTTTTTTTTTTTGGAGGAAGTCCATCTTAGAGACTCCGTTGTGACCGTTTCGTCATTCCGGGAATATTTAATTCTACACTTTTCGTCATCCGAGTTCGTCTCGGTGTCGTTCTGTTGTTCTTAAGCGACTTTTCCACGTATGAGTTCGACTTTGTAAAATAACCATTAATTCTTGGAAACTCCAAAAATTCTTAATCTCTTCAATATTATAGATCATTAAGTTAGCTTTCCAATGGTTCAAACGGTGAGTCAATCGAAGTTCGGACGAAGGAGTTATGGTCGAAATAGCTAAGACTGCACCATGTGCCTTTTTGTCTTTGGGCCGGGAGCATGCCGCGGGCCGCGGCCCCTGGCCGGGCCGGCACTAAGATGGCTGGGAGCTTTTTTTTTAGCTGTGGGCCGCGGCACACTCAGTCCGGGCCACGGCACACGGGTCAGATCACCCTTTTTCAGTGGAATTTTAGAGGAAGGAAGCTCATTTCATCCTCCTCTTCATTTCTCCTCTCCTTGGGCGATTTTTGGACGAATTCTTGGGCGATTTATCATCATCAATCTCAGATATTTCATCCTCCTTGACTTCTTGGTGTGGATTAACAACATCTTTTTTGGATTCTTCATCCCAAATCTAAGGTAAATTTTTCAACATCTTGGATTTCGATTTTTAGTTGGGATATGATTATTTGGATGTTGTAATCATGATATATGAAGGGATATACGTATGATTATGAGTTTTTATGAATTATCATTGGATTGTTGGAGGATTATTCAATAACATGTTGGATGTTGATTTTGGAATTGGGGGTTTCGATTAGATATTGTTGGAATCTCGAATTGTGTATTCCTATGAGAATATTGATTGTATATAAGATGTTTTGTTGGATTGAATCATTCATTGGAGGTTTGGTATCGATATAATCGAGATTTGTTGTAAACAATTGGAGGTTGTCTACAACGTGTTTGTTGAATTGCTTCAATGAGTTTGGGTATTGTTGTATCGACTTTTGAGTTGGTTGTGATCATGCTTGATTCGTATATTAAGCGAATCGTTGGTAATTGTGTTATTCAAGGTTGTTTCGAGGACCGATAATCACTTTAAGGACGTTGCTCGTGGAAGGACTTTCTCGCCGTCGGTTTGAGGCAAGTTTTATACTTGTACTAGTCAATGATATTAATGTCATCATATATGTGTATGAATGTGTTGTATCATTCCGAGACTTAGTCTCTTCATAAATTCATTGATATTAGGGGATCGTTCGATACGATACTCTTCGGAAATTATGCCAAATGTTTATTATCATTCATAAATGGCCGGTAAGGCATTGAGATATTCATTGTTAATGTTATTATCGATCACCGGTTCGCGGTATCGATGTATCAGTTGTTGTTGTTAATATTGATGTCGATCTAAGACGTTGTTGTAATCATTGTTATTAATGTTGGCATCATGTCATTCATGTTGTGTTAGCCGATTGAAGGCATTGTCGTATTCATTCTCATCTTCGTCGTCGGTAGCCGATTAAAGGTACCGAGGAATTCATTGCATCATTGTCATCGATTAGCCGTTCTAAGGCAATCGAGATATTGAATCATCCGCTGCATCATTGTTATCGATTGACCGTTATAAGTTAATCGAGATATTGAATCATCCGCTGCATCATTGTTATCGGTTGGCCATTTTAAGGCAATCGAGGTATTGAATTGGGGCTGTCGAGGATAATTCCCATCCGTTGTGTCGTTGTTATCGATTGACTATTCTAAGGTGATCGAGGTATTGAATTGGAACTATCGAGTACGATGCCCATCCGTGAGACATCATTATCGTGTTGGCCGACTCAAGGTAGCACACTAACATTCTCGTGAATTCGGTAATCTACGAATCGTTGTCATTTGTGATTAATTATTTGTTGGAGGCTAGTCTCGGCTAGTGCTTATTATGGGTAAGTTTGGGGCTTGAACCTTCGCGATTGGCTTCCCAACACCTACAACTCAGTAGGTCACGGTCGTGTTTATGATCTTATGGGTAAGTTTGGGGCTTGAACCTTCGCGGTTGGCTTCCCAACACATACACCTCAGTAGGTCACGGTCGTGGTTATGATCTTATGGGTAAGTTTGGGGCTTGAACCTTCGCGGTTGGCTTCCCAACACCTACAACTCAGTAGGTCACGGTCGTGTTTATGATCTTATGGGTAAGTTTGGGGCTTGAAACTCCGCGGTTGGCTTCCCAACACCTACAACTCAGTAGGTCACGGTCGTGTTTATGATCTTATGGGTAAGTTTGGGGCTTGAACCTTCGCGGTTGGCTTCCCAACACCTACAACTCAGTAGGTCACGGTCGTGTTTATGATCTTATGGGTAAGCTTGGGGCTTGAACCTTCGCGGTTGGCTTCCCAACACCTACAGCTCAGTAGGTCACGGTCGTGGTTATGACCTTATTAGCCCTCATTAACTATAGCTTCGGGCTGTTCCGGTTTCATGTGATTGTGATATTTGACAGCTTCGGCTGAGTGGCTTTCAGGCCTTTGTGATTGTCTTGATAATTTCATTGGAGCCTTCGGGCATTGTGATTCATATTTAATTCAGTTCTGGTTTGGTTCATGTCGTGTAATTCATTGCGGTATTCTGGGATTATGATTCGCCGTTGGGCACTTATGTTCTAACCCGTCGAACAGGTATTAATAGTATGCCGTGGGCATAGTGTTTCACGAATACTCGATTCTTACCCTGGTTTATGACCATCTCGTATTATTATTATCATTGTACCGTTTCATTCTGCCTTTGGATGCATATCATGTTATACATTTATTTGATGTTCATTATCTGGATGACTGACCCCGTGGGGGCGGAACATGTTTTCATGTTTTAGGTTCTTGCGAGGAGAGAGTTGAGACACAAGGTCATGATGATGGCGACGAGGCATTCGAGCGATACTAGTCCGAGTTGTTCATGTTGGTCAGTCAATTAGAGTGTTCTCCAGTTTGTCAGTCATTGTCGTTATGTTTTACCCGAGCAGATGCTCGTGGATGTTGTTGTATTTTATTTTTGGCCATGTAGGCCCATCGTTGTCGTTAAAATTCCTTATCGGAATATTGTGTCGGATATCATTGTAGGGACTATGATTTTCCCTTGTTGTTTAATTTAATGTATTTTAGTCATGTTCGCCTGGTGGATCTCCTGGCGTGGGGTCCACAGCACTGTAATAACCTAATGGAATTTGGGGGTGTTACACATAAGATGTAATTGATGAATAGTTATCCACCTAAAGTAGCTCAATTCTAGACGCCATGCCGAAGCTGAGTTTAGAATTGCACAAAACAAGGTTTAGCATACTAAATTACAAATATTGTAAAATTGAGGTAGTATGTTTGACTATGAGTATTTTTTTAGAAATAGAAATATGACCCAGAACTTTGCATACTAAATGTTGTAGATAATATAATGGGATCAAACAACATATCTACTCTTTTATTGTGACACGTCTTTGAGAAGGGAAAAATTAATGAAAGCGACAACAACTACTTGGATTGGATTCGGAGCCTAAGAATAGTTCTCAAGCAAGAAAGAAAGTTGTATATTGTTGAGGAAAAAATTCCCAATGAGTATGTTGACAATATTTATCAGGTAACCATAATTTAACGAAAGTAACATTGTGATGATTCTGTTGATGTCAGTTGTCTTCTAATGGCTACCATTTGTCCAGAAATTCAGAAGAATCTAGAAGAAATGGAAGCTTATGAGCTTAATACTCGCCTCAAGGACACTTTCTAGAAGCACGCTAGGCAAGAGAGGCATAAGCCCTTTCAAGTCTTGTAAGCTTGCAAGATGGTTGAGGGGACATCTATCAGCATTTACGTACTCGAGATGAAAGTATACATTGATCATCTTGATAGACATGATTTTCGCTCTCTAAACAGAACTCATGTGATCCTAAAATCATTACCCGATAGTTTCGGTCAGTTTATTATGAACTATAATATGAATGAGATGGAGAAGTCCACGACTGAGGAAAATATGAAGAAGAAACCAAGACACGTGTGATGGTCAGCAAAGGGAAGTCCTTCAAGAACAAACGCAATGGTAAAGGTAAAACATAAGTTGCCAAAACTTAAGACTCATCTATGTTGATTTTGTAATATCCGGATTTATTACTGTGTATTTTACCTGTATTCGAACCATGTATTATTCGGAATTGTGAACTTGATGATTGGAGTATGATATTTCTTACATTGATATCTTTGTACATAAGTATATCAATATGCAAAATTTCTCATGCAAACTCGTGATAGCGCACGCTAAGAATGTAGCTTAACGCGCGCTATCGGATACTAACTAGCGCACGCTACGTATGTAGGAGTTGCGTGCGCTAGGCACTCAATTATTGAGCTAGGCGGCTAGCACATGCGCCAGCCGGGACATGGGTCCGGGTAAGATTTCCGCGGATGAACCTGGACAGTTTTGAAGTCAACTCTTATTAGCGCGCGCTAAGGAATGCTTAGTAGCTTGCGCTAATCTGCTTTGTGCAGAAAGTTTATATATGGGCCAGCACTCCATTTTTATTCCCATTTCATTCGTTCATTCTTCAGTTTTGAGAGACCAGAGGGCAATAATTATCCTTCTAACATACTTAGAACACATCTACTTGATCCTTGAACATTGGATATTACTTGTGAGTGATCATTGAAGGGAAGTAACACCTTGAAGTGGCATATAACCAACCGGAGTCGGATTCTACCTTATGGTTCAGTGATTTCGTCATATTAAGGTATGTTGATTCTATCTTCAACTCTAGATTCATGTTATGGAGAATAAGATGATCATGTTAGCTAGTATTGATCTTCTTAGATGAATTATCCAAAACACATCATGTTTGGAATATTGAGATGAATATGCCTTAAGTACCTTGATTATCAACATCATGATTCGAATCTTATTACGTTGATCAAGTAGAGGAAGCTTCTATCATTGGTAAATCCGAATTTAGTAGGTGTCTTCATAACAATCATGGACTTGACTTTAGCATCACTATTGTTAGACGGATATAAGAATTGATCATGGAAGAATTTATCTTGTAAAGATGGAACGTTATTCAAACATCAGAATGATAGTTTTGATTGATATATAGGTGTTGATATCGACCGTTAAGCCTTCTGAATATTCGCATGAAGAATGGTAATCGAAATGGAATATGGTTTTATAACAATATACATATTCTTGAAACCGAAGTTGTTGTTATCCGTAAGATCATTCAAAACCATATGAACATGATATTCATGGAGGTAATATGAATTAGCACTGAAGATTTCATTTGGTTTGATCATGTTGAGATCAGTCTACTGCCCAGTAGTAAACTGCCATGCACAGTTAGCGCACGCTAAGCTATGTAGATTAACATGCTCTATCGAGCATGAGTTAATGTACGCTACGTTTGGTACGTAACGTACGTTAGGCCATCAGACGAGCCAGTAGTCTGATTAGTGAAGTACTGACCTTGCATAGTTAGCGTACGCTAGGCTTTATTGTTTGCGTGCGCTATCGAGCAGACTTAACGCACGCTAACACAAAATACTTAGCGTGCGCTAAGAAGTTCAGGCAGATTGCATTTTATGAACTTTCGGCAGTGAATTGAATTGTTAGACATTCGTACGACGTGAGATAAATTCTTTATTATTTCTTTTGTTAAGGTTCGAGCTTGTTACGTGATTGACCGAAGGGGACGACCTTCGAGTATTTTGATATTCGTGGAAGTTTTATTCTTGTCAACGAACCGAGGCAAGTACTCTAATTAGAATTGTGTATATTATGACAGTTATGATATGATTGTATTGTGTAAATGTGTTGTGATTATATGTCCACCATGCGTTGATCCGACGGGAATCATCATGGGAATCTATAGCTGTGTGCGCTGGATCGTTGGACAGGTAGTTCCACCATGTGTTGGTCCGACGGGATCATCATGGGAATCTATAGCTGTGTGCGCTGGATCATTGGAATACCATCAGTATGTTGGAAACTGTTCTGATATGATATGTGTTGTTGATATTTCTCGTTGGAGAAACTTGTTATGATATAATTGTTGATTATATCACTGTTGTATGATTATTGTACTTGTACTAGCATCGTTGTGCTAACCCCTGCGGGGGTGAACATTTGTTTATGTTCAGGATCCAGGAGAGCGGGGAAACAACCACTGGAGCTGCATGACGACGAGGGTGCAGAGTGATGTTCCGGCCGGGTTTTATTGTCTGTTGTTTATTGGTTATTTCAATAAGTACTCGAGTACGTCGTCAATTTATGATGTTTGGATTTTGGTGATGTATTAATAACTCTTCATTGGACATTTGTATTCTCGGTATTAAACCAGACGGGTGTATTTTATTTCAGTGATTTCATAAGTTAGTATCTGTTATTGTCATTTCATTTATTCAGCCTTGTAAATTCTTATGTAAAGTATTTACGGCGCTGTAATATTCCTGAATATATCAGGGGTGTTACAGAATATGGTATCAGAGCTAAGATTATGGATATCTTGGCCATTGGGTTAAAATAGGGGTCATTTACGTCTTTTGAGGTAACCGGCCGTGAATGACATCACTGCACTGCCTACGTCTTCATGCGAACGGTGGTTGTAAGTCCCAAAACTCTATCTCGTTCTTTACATGTTGTACCTCTTTATACTTGAACATTAGAACAATGTTGTTTCCTGTATATTGAATATTCATGCTTACAGTATGTTGAGAGGCGGACGTGGACGTGGTCGAGGTCGTGGACTCGGACGAAGGAATGCTGAAAGGGAGGCGTCGCCTTCTAATCAGGCCAGTAATAGCTCAGGCGAGCCGCAACGATCCATCAATAAAGAACCGGAACCTGATGTACCAGAAATCCTTCATGAAGTGGTGAATCAGATGACTCAGTTCGCTCAGGTGGTGGACCGAATGCAGGTGGCGGTGGGATTTCAGTAGGGAGATGGACAGCAAAGGATCCCAGAAATGGGAAATCGGGGTGATCGATGGTTGCAAGAGGTAGCGAAGATGCAACCACCCAAATTTGACGGCTTTTCTGAGACTCCCACTTGGGATCATTGGTTGAAGGAATTGGAAAAAAATTTCTGCTGGAATTAATTGCCTAGACGACAAGAGAGCTCCTATTGCCCAAGATTTCGATAGGGAAGCATCCGAGTGGTGGGAAGCTATTCGACTGCAGATCATGATGCTGATTGGACAAAATTTAAAATGATGATGGAAGCTCAGTACTGCCCTCGTCCTGTGAGGGAAGCCAAAGTTCGGGAGTTTTTCTCCACTCAGCCATCAGACGAACTCGTATCCCAGACCATTAAGACGTTTAATCAGCAGTTAGCATTTGTTCGACATCTGGTCAGAACAGATGGAGAGATGATGATTCACTTTAAAATGAGGATGAAACCAGAAATCCATAGGTACATGTCCGGTTTTGAATGTACCACTCTCCGCCAATACCATGATAAGGCGTTGGCATACGAAATTAAGGAAGCAGCAATGGAAAAATTTACGGAGTCGAAGAAGCAAAAAGTCTCTGGTACTTTCACAGAGCACAAGAACAGCGGGCCTCGCAAAGCCCAGTCATCCTTTTATTCTTTCAAGAAACCTCTGCACCCATCTACGAGCGGAAGGAATTTCGGAACAATGTACAACTAGGAAGTGCTTTAGCTGTGGTCGCCCAGGACACCTTTGGCGTGATTGTTTGCGCACTCCAATTACATGTTTTGATTGCGGTCAGGAAGGGCACCGGGCGATGTTTTGCAAGGATGCCACCAAGTACAGTGGAACCCGTATGTCACAGTCAATTCAGAAAGAAGCTAGTATCCAACAGACGCAGCAAAGTGTTCAGATGCCTCAAAATTTTGGCCGCGGACGTGGCAGAGGACAATGGGACCGAAAGGGGACATCGAGTGCCAGATCTGTTCCCCCACATCTGTACGAGATGAGGAGGACAGACGATTAGGATGCTGCTGTCACATCAGGTACTGTCCAGATCGTTTCCCAGCCAGTTAGTGTTTTATTCGATACAGGAGCTACACACTCTTTTATATCCTTGACTTGTGTAAATCGTTTGAATATTTCTGGTTTTCATACTTGTGAACCTTATGTTGTTGGTTTACCGAGTGGAGAGAGGATTGTTGGGAACTTATAGACTAGAGATTTCCCTGTATCATTTGGGGGCAGGGAATGGCTCTTAAATCTGATTGTAATAGAAATGCAAGGAGACGACCTAATACTCGAAGACGATTGGCTTAATCGATATGGGGCTATTGTAAACTACCGAAGGAGGAATATTTCGCTGATCGCTGACGATGGTTCCGAAGTACTGTTTGAAGGATGGAAACCAGGAAGCTCAGGAAAGTTGATCAAAGCAATGAAAGCTGTCAAATTGTTGAAACAGGGTTATATCGGATATTGGTGCTATGCAATGAAGAGAGAAGACGAAAGTGTGGAACTTTCATCCATTCTTGTTATTAACGAATTTCCAGATGTATTTCCTGACGAATTACCTGGACTACCTCCACGACGGGATGTAGAATTCACCATTGAGCTGGAACCCGGAGCTACACCAATTTCTAAGGCGCCGTATCGTATGGCACCTACTGAGATGTATGAACTGAAAAAGCAGTTGGAGGAGTTACTGGACAAAGGCTATATTCAGCCAAGCGTTTCGCCCTGGGAAGCGCCGGTTCTTTTTGTCCGAAAGAAGGATGGATCGCTTCGACTGTGTATCGAGTATCGAGAGTTGAACAAGATGACGATTAAGAACAAATATCCGTTGCCACGGATTGATGATTTACTTGACCAGTTGCAAGGAGCAACAATATTTTCTAAAATCAATCTGAGATCAGGATACCATCAGCTGAAGATTAAGAAATCTGATGTTCCAAAGTCAGCATTCAGAACTCGCTACAGACACTATGAGTTTGTAGTGATGCCGTTTGGTCTCACTAATGCACCTATTGTATTCATGTAGTTGATGAACCGAGTGTTCATCGAATATTTGGATAAATTTGTGGTCGTGTTCATTGATGACATTCTGGTGTATTCTAAAAGCCCGGAAGAACATGCGCAGCATTTGCGGATTATATTAGAACTTTTGAGAAGCGAGCAACTGTACGCCAAACTCTCTAAGTGTGAATTTTGGCTAAAGGAAGTAATGTTCCTCGGTCATGTAGTATCAGCTGAAGGAGTCCGAGTAGATCCTCAGAAGATTGAAGCGGTTTTGGATTGGAAGCCTCCAAAGAACGTGAAAGAAGTCCGAAGCTTCTTAGGACTTGCTGGATATTATCGTCGATTCGTGGAAGGGTTTTCTAAAATCTCCCGCCCACTTACTCGACTCCTGCAGAAAACTCAAAAGTTTGAGTGGAACGAGTCGTGTCAGACTAGTTTTGATGAATTGAAGGAGAGATTGACGACAACACCAATTTTATCACTTCCACAGGGGACTGGAGGATTCATAATTTACAGTGATGCTTCGAACCAAGGACTCGGATGCGTATTGATGCAGAATGACAAGGTGATCGCTTATGCGTCGCGACAGCTGAAACCCTATGAAGTGAATTATCCAACACATGATTTAGAGCTAGCAGCAGTAGTTTTTGCTTTGAAAATCTGGAGACATTACCTGTACGGGACTCACTGTCAGATCTTTACTGATCACAAGAGTCTCAAATACATCTTCAGTCAGAAAGAGCTGAACATGCGGCAAAGAAGGTGGTTAGAACTGATTAAGGACTATGACTTGGAGATTTTGTATCATCCAGGCAAAGTGAATGTAGTGGCCGATGCACTCAGCCGCAAGCCTGTTTCTATTCAGATGCTGGAGACGCTGACCTCCCAGCTTAGCCTTCAACGAGAGATGATTCGAGAAGGAATTGAAGTGTGGTTACAAAGAGTCCAAGGACAACTGTGTGTGATGGAAATAACTTCATCATTAACCGAAAAAATCAAATCTAGACAGGCAGATGATCCTCTGATGATTCGGTTACGTGATGAAGTGATCAAGGGAAAGGCCCCCGGATTCGTAATTCATGATGATGGAGTTTTGAGATTTCAGAACCGACTCTGCGTTCCCGATGTCGATGTTTTGAAACAGACAACTATGAAGGAAGCTCACAGTTCGCCCTATTCTATCCACCCGGGCACCAGTAAGATGTATAAGGACTTGAAGCAAAATTTCTGGTGGGTCAACATGAAGAAAGATGTAGCGGACTATGTTTCGAAATGCTTGACTTGTCGAAGAGTTAAGATCGAGCATCAACGACTGCCGAATGTTGAAGCTACTCCCACCCCCGAATGGAAGTTGGAGGACATATCGATGGACTTTATTACTAGTATGCCGAGAACCAAGACAGGAATGAACATGATTTGGGTGATAGTTGATCGTTTAACTAAATCAGCTCATTTTCTAGGCATTAAGGACACGTGGGGACCAGAGAGGTTGGCACGAGTATTTATTTTGGAGGTAGTTCGATTGCATGGTACACCGAAGACCATTATTTCTGATCGAGACGGCCGTTTTGTGTCTCATTTTTGGAAAGCAGTTCATAAGGCCTTGGGGACCGAATTGAAGTTCAGTACAACTTATCACCCGCAGACTGACAGGCAATCCGAGAGGACCATTCAAATGGTGGAAGACATGCTTAGGGCTTGTGCCTTAGATTGGTCAAACGATTGGGAAATTCATCTACCGTTGATTGAATTTACCTACAATAATAGTTGGCATGCTTCCATTAAGATGGCACCATTTGAGGCACTATACGGGAGAAGATGCAGATCGCCCATATGCTGGGATGATTCATCAGACTTGATCAGAACAGAACCAGAGTTGATCGCACAGACTCGAGAGAAGATAGCTTTAATTCGTGATAGACTGTTGACCGCCCAGAGTCGACAGAAATCTTATGCAGACGTACGCCGTCGCCCTTTGGAGTTCAGTACGGGAGACCACGTACTTTTAAAGGTTTCTCCTACTCGGGGAATCTTTCATTTCGGAAGGAAAGGAAAGCTGAGTCCGAGATATATCGGACCATTTGAGATCCTTGAGAGAGTTGGAGAGTTGGCATACAGATTGGCATTGCCGCCGTCATTGTGCCATGTTCATAACGTGTTCCACGTATCCTAGTTACGTAGGTATATACCAGATCCTAGTCATGTCATTGATTTCAGCGAGATCGAAGTCGCTCAAGATGGGACGTTTGAAGAAAGACCGGTCAAGATACTCGAGAGTCGAGTTAAGCAGTTGAGGAACAAACCCATCGTTTTGGTCAAAGTTCAATGGTCACGTTACGGAGTGGAAGAAGCAACATGGGAAACGGAAGATGGCATGAAGTCCAGATATCCCGAGTTATTTTCGTCTTGAGTTTCGGGATGAAACTCCTTTTTAGTAGGAGAGTATGTAATATCCGGATTTATTACTATGTATTTTACCTGTATTCGAACCCTGTATTATTCAGAATTGTGATCTTGATGATTAGAGTATGATATTTCTTACATTGGTATCTTTGTACATAAGTATATCAATATGCAAAATTTCTCATGCAAACTCGTGATAGCGCACGCTAAGAATGTAGCTTAACATGCGCTATCGGCTACTAACTAGCTCACGCTACGTATGTAGGAGTTGCGTGCGCTAGGCACTCAATTATTGAGCTGGGCGGCTAGCACATGCGCCAGCCGGGACATGGGTCCGGGTAAGATTCCCTCGGACGAACCTGGACAGTTTTGAAGTCAACTCTTATTAGCGCGCGCTAAGGAATGCTTAGTAGCTTGCGCTAATCTGCTTTGTGCAGAAAGTTTATATATGGGCCAGCACTCCATTTTTATTCCCATTTCCTTCGTTCATTCTTCAGTTTTGAGAGACCAGAGGGCAATAATTATCCTTTTAACATACTTAGAACACATCTACTTGATCCTTGAACATTGGATATTACTTGTGAGTGATCATTGAAGGGAAGTAACACCTTGAAGTGGCATATAACCAACCAGAGTCGGATTCTACCTTGTGGTTCAGTGATTTCGTCATATTAAGGTATGTTGATTCTATCTTCAACTCTAGATTCGTGTTATGGAGAATAAGATGATCATGTTAGCTAGTATTGATCTTCTTCGATGAATTATCCAAAGCACATCATGTTTGGAATATTGAGATGAATATGCCTTAAGTACCTTGATTATGAACATCATGATTCGAATCTTATTACGTTGATCAAGTAGAAGAAGCTTCTATCATTGGTAAATCCTACTTTAGTAGGTGTCTTCATAACAATCATGGACTTGACTTTAGCATCACTATTGTTAGACGGATATTAGAATTGATCATGGAAGAATTTATCTTGTAAAGATGGAACGTTATTCAAACTTCAGAATGATAGCTTTGATTGATATATAGGTGTTGATATCGACCGTTAAGCCTTCCGAATTATCGCATGAAGAATGGTAACCGAAATGGAATATGGTTTTATAACAATATACATATTCTTGAAACCGAAGTTGTTGTTATCCGTAAGATCATTCAAAACCATATGAACATGATATTCATGGAGGTAACATGAATTAGCACTGAAGATTTCATTTGGTTTGATCATGTTGAGATCAGTCTACTGCCCAGTAGTAAACTGCCATGCATAGTTAGCACACGCTAAGCTATGTAGATTAACGTGCGCTATCGAGCATGAGTTAATGTACGCTACGTTTGGTACGTAACGTACGTTAGGCTATCAGACGAGCCAGTCGGCTGATCAGTGAAGTACTGACCTTGCATAGTTAGCGTACGCTAGGCTTTATTGTTTGCGTGCGCTATCGAGCAGACTTAACGCACGCTAACACAAAGTACTTAGCGTGCGCTAAGAAGTTCAGGCAGATTGCATTTTATGAACTTTCGGCCGTGAATTGAATTGTTAAACATTCGTACGACGTGAGATAAATTCTTTATTATTTCTTTTGTTAAGGTTCGAGCTTGTTATGTGATTGATCGAAGGGGACGACCTTCGAGTATTATGATATTCGTGGAAGTTTTATTCTTGTCAACGAACCGAGGCAAGTACTCTAATTAGAATTGTGTATATTATGACAGTTATGATATGATTGTATTGTGTAAATGTGTTGTGATTATATGTATACCATGCGTTGATCCGACGGGAATCATCATGGGAATCTATAGCTATGTGCGCTGGATCGTTGGACAGGCAGTTCCACCATGTGTTGGTCCGACGGGATCATCATGGGAATCTATAGCTGTGTGTGCTGGATCGTTGGAATACCATCAGTATGTTGGAAACTGTTCTGATATGATATGTGTTGTTGATATTTCTCGTTGGAGAAACTTGTTATGATATAATTGTTGATTATATCACTGTTGTATGATTATTGTACTTGTACTAGCATCGTTGTGCTAACCCCTGCAGGGGTGAACATTTGTTTATGTTCAGGATCCAGGAGAGCGGGGAAACAACCACTGGAGCTGCATGAGGACGAGGGTGCAGAGTGATGTTCCGGCCGGGTTTTATTGTCTGTTGTTTGTTGGTTATTTCAATAAGTACTCGAGTACTTCGTCAGTTTATGATGTTTGGATTTTGGTGATGTATTAATAACTCTTCATTGGACATTTGTATTCTCGGTATTGAACCCGACAGGTGTATTTTATTTCAGTGATTTCATAAGTTAGTATCTGTTATTGTCATTTCATTTATTCAACCTTGTAAATTCTTATGTAAAGGATTTACGGTGCTGTAATATTCCTGAATATATCGGGAGTGTTACAGATTTTCCAGGTGAAAGCTCCCAACGATACAAATTGACATTATTGCAATAAGCCGTGACACCTAAGAGAAATTGCAAGGTTTACTTGTAAGATATAAAGCGTAACAAGGATAATGAGACTACCACGGTATATTTGTTATAGAAGATAACTTATATACTTCTAACTCATGGGTATTGAGATGTGGATCTCACATTTATACAAATGTGCAGGTGGATTTGGAAGCAGAGAGAGTCAAGAAAGAGGCGATATACGTAAGAGTCGGTAATGGAGCAAGAGTTGCCGCACTAGCCGTAGGAACTTATCTAGTTTAACCCAAAGGGGCTTTTAATAGTTTAGGACAATTGCTATTATGTTCCTGCTATGAATATGAATATTATTTTAGTTTCTACAGTAGATTGTGAATGCTACAATTTTTCATTAAGAATAATATGATTCACATTTACTTTGATGACTTTTTTTATGGTACTGCAAAGTTATATAATGGCCTTTACAATATTAATTTAGATGAGTCCAATATTTTGGAACTCTATGACATTGCAACCAAGAAATCTAATCTCAAGGATTCCAATCCGGCTTACTTATGGCACTGTTGGATTGGAGACATAATCGAGAAACGCATTTATAAACTCCATCATGATAGACTTTTAGACTCTTTTGACTATGAGCCATTTGGGACATGCGAATCTTGTTTATTAGGTAAGATGATGAAGAATTCTTTCAACGGTCATAGGGAAAGGGCTAGTGATCTATTAGGCATAGTACATACCGATTTATGCACACCTCTTAACACTCATGCCAGAGGCGGATGTCAATACTTCATCACTCTTATCGATAATTTTAGTCAAACTGGATATGTTTATCTTATGAAGCACAAACGTGAATCTTTTGAAGTGTTGAAAATATTTTAGAATGAAGTACACAATCAACTTGGCAAGACGATTAAAGCCCTTTGATTGGATCGAGGTGGCAAATACTTAATCCAAAAATTTGATGATCATCTTAGGAGTTATGGAATTATTTCACAACTCACTCCTCCTGGAACACCTCAACATAAAGATGTGTCTAAGAGAAGGAATCGAACATTATTAGACATGGTTCTATCTTTGATGAGTCGAACAAAGCTTTCATTATTATTTTGGGGCCACGCCTTAGAAACAAAAGTATTCACCCTTAACCGTGTTCCATCTAAAGCAGTTGAAAAGACACAATTTGAGAAACGGACTGGTAAAAGATCATACTTGTCTTTTATATAAAATATGGGTTTGCAAAGCTTTCATAAGACACCAAGTGCTTGACAAATTGGCGTCTAGATCTGAAAATTATTTTTTATGGGATATCTGAAGGAAACTAAATGATACTACTTTTATAAGCCCGCAATGAAAAAATTGTTTGTTGCTCAAAATGTTATCTGATTAGTATCCAAAAAAGATAGCGAGAGAAAAGTAATTTTGAGAAAACTCGAGAATCATAAGAAGACATTACGTCACTGATGGAAACTGAATAGGCTCAACAATTAGTTGAAGAGCCTGTTCAGAGTGCGCAAGTTTCTGGCAAATATGATATGGTTCGACATGAACCTGAGAGATATAGGTATATCGTGATAGAGGATGATGACGATAATCTGCAAGCCTATAAAGCTATACTAGTTGCAAAAGGTTATAGACAAACTCATGGTATTGACTATGACGGACCTTTTCACCAATATTCATGCTTAAATCAATTAGAATTTAATTTGCTTTTGTCGCATACTATGATTATGACATACGACAAATGGATGTCAAAACAACATTTCTAAATGGAAACTTACTTGAGGATGTGGAAATGACACAAGCTGAGGGTTTTTTCATCTAGAAAATTCTAAAAAGGTTTGCAAGCTTTAAAGATCCATTTATGGTTTGAGGCAGGCTCATCGGAGTTGGAATCTTCATTTTGATGAAATCGTCAAAGATTTGGGTTTATTCAAAATGAAGATGAACCATGCGTATACAAAAAGGTTAGTGGGATCATAGTTATATTCTTAGTCTTATATAGATAACATATTACTCATTGGAAACGATATAACCACATTGCAGATAGTCAGACTAGGTTGGGAAGTTGTTTCTCAATAAAAGACTTGGGAGAAGCTGCTTACATTCTTGGGATCAAGATCTATAGAGATAGATCAAAGTGAATGATTGGTCTGAGTTAGAGTACCTAAATTAACAAGACACTTTAAGAGGTTCAGTATGCAAGACTCTAAGAGAGGACTCTTACCGATGTCACACGGCATTCATCTGAGTATGACTCAGAGTCATTCGACTCCTGATGAGCGAGCCTGCATGAGCAAGATTCCTTATGCTTCTCCCATTTGATGAATCATGTACGCCATGATATCTACTCGACCAGATGTATCATTTACCCTTAGCCTGACAAGTTGGTACTGATGGAGTTGATTTTAGATCGTAGACTGGTTTTGTGTTTATACTAAGAAAAGGTGTTGTCAGTTGGAAATGTTCTAAGCAAAGCACAATTACAAATATAATAACTCAAGCTTAGTACCTGACATCATAATATGGGACTGAGGAGAATGTGTGGATCTTTTAGGGTTATATAAGTCTTTGCTGCAGCAATAATGATGCTATTGCGAGCTAAAAAGTCAAGGTGCTATCAAAGATCCAAACACATAGTATATGTAGAGTAGCAATAGAAAAGAATGTTGCTGATCCACTTACCAAGCCTCTATCAGAAGGCTAGCATGAAGAGTATGCTAGTGTTAGGAGTATGCCCTCGAATGCCACCTAGAGGATGTTAGAGTGAGGGCACTGTACTTGTTATTATGTAAATTATTATAAGAATGGCAATTTTATGTTTCTTTATTTACTGGTAGTTACTGGCATTCCTGACTCGTAAAAATATATATATATATATATATATATATATATATATCGTAAGTCGATGAAACTTGATTGGGCGTTAAGTTTATGTGAAGACTTGTATGATATGTTCTTTGACTTGGAGAGCGCCTGTCGTCACTAATGGTTAGTGGGAGCACACGTTATAGGTATTCTAATGAGATTAGTATACTCGAACTGACTCAACCTCGATTCGTTATATGGATTTTGTAATATCCGCCATTTTTACAGAATAATATTATCATTTAGAATATTATTACAATGCATTTCATTTTATTTAATTTCATTTAGATGGTCATGAACATTTATTTCGATGTATCACAAGTCCTAGCCCGAGTCAATTTCTCAAGTTAATTTCAGAACATTTAATATTAGTCATGGTTATTAATATTATAATTATTAGAGGCAATATTATTAATAATAATAATATTTATAATAAGAACCATATTAATATTGATGGTATTAATATTTTTATCTTTATCCTTTCGATATCATCATTTATATTATCGGTATTATTATTATTAGTATCGATATTATTAATATTATTACTATCGTCACTATTATTATGTTATCATTATTGTTATTATTATTATTATTATTATTATTATTATTATTATTATTATTATTATTATTATTATTAGCATTATTATTGTTATTATTACCATTGGCCCAAATATAAGGTGCTGGCCCAGATTAACAATTAAGCCCAGAAAATTACCCTAACCCTAACTTTAATACAGTATAAATACATCATTCATGCAGTACAAAAAAATACACCCTACACTTTTACTTTTCTCCCATCCAGCCGCCACCGCTGTTTTCTTCTATCTCTGCAAACTGTTCTTCACGACTAATCTCTCTAGCAACCTCCTTCTCAACTATCATATACATCGAACCCCATCCCTCGACACTCAAAAGAAGAACGTGAAAGGAATTTTTACAATACAGAAAAAGAAAAAGATCGATGTGGCCTATCATCGTGTCTCCAGCCGATTTCGATCAATCTCTATTCAAATCCTTCGAAGGTAACCCGATATCCATCCTAATGAGATTCATAAATTGTGTTTATTCACTATTTGTGCCTGGTCGTAAACACTCAATGTCGTGGTCATTTTTTTCTGTTCTTCACCACTGTTTCCATATACTGCAACATATATTCAAATTGTTAAAAATCTGGTTTCACCAAAAAAACTTCATCTTAGAAACCCAAAACCAGTTCCAATCGGCCCTCAAACCAGAAATTTAAACCAACAAAAAAATCAACTTCAAACACCCTCAACCCAGGCCCGACTTCAAACCATACTCAATTTCCACGGCCCGATTCTGGCAATCCAGGCCACGTCCGAACCCAAAGAAAACTCGGATTTTTCCAACCCATAGCGAATGCGACAAAAATTTGAATCCAAATCGAAAATGAAATTAAACCTAAACCGAAATTGAAATCAAACCCGAATCTCACCTTCACCTTGGCCGCAAGCTGTCCGACGAAGTCCCCCCATGGCTTCAGCTTTTGGGCTTTGATTTTCCGATGACTTTCCATTCCCGTTTTTGGTCGAAACCCATCAAACCCAAAAATTGAAAAACGGAAACCCCCCATGTCCAAACCTTCGGGAATGACCGAGCCAGAACCGCCGCTGCAGTCGGCGCCGCTGCCTTGCGTTCGTACGCCACAGGCCTTGTGATTAGCATGTGTTCCATCTGATTTTCAGTATGTGTGCTCATTTTGCCGAGGAGATGGTGAGAGGGAGAGAGAGAGAGCGGGGCCGAGATTCTTCAGTAGAGATAGAGAGAGACGGGAAGGATAGAGAGGGTTAGAGAGAGAGGACCGAGAGGGGGGGTGGGGCGGTAGTGAGAGAGGTGAAAAAAAGGGTTTAGTCGGCTCGGGGCAAGTCAGGGTATTTATACCCGCGAAAAATTAGGGCTTTGCAATTTAGTCTTCCTTTTCTAGAAACTTTTAACTTAGCCCCAGAAGTTTTAATTAACTCGACTTTAACCCAATCAGCTTCGCAACTCTTACAATTTGACCTCAAATAACTTTAAAACTTCAATTCAAATTCTAATTTTGATCAAGACATTAAAATATTGACTTTTCAATTAATATTAATAATTAGTCCGATTTTATGCACATATATTTTAATTTCCATCATTATATCGTAATATTTTATAATGATTAAATTATTATTATATGTAGACTTTATCGAGGATTTACGGGCTTAGGTCCATGAGTCGAGCATCTTCATTTCAAGTCAGACATCATCATTTATTCAGGTGGGAATTTTTACTATCACTTTAATTGCTTTAATTGGACTGTATATGTGATATTCAATTCATGTTTATAAGTTGATGATACATGTTATAAATAAGGCTCACCTGTATACGTGTAAAGAGGCTATCTTAAGATATATGTTGATGCGGGGACACCTGTGCAACCTCAATATTCGTGTTATGCATGCTAGATTCTGCTATATGTAATATTGTGTGTATGTTTCATGTTGTTGCGGGGGCACCTGCGCAACCTCAATATTCGTGTTATGCATGCTCGATTCATGCTATACGCAATATTGTGTGTATGCATTCATGTTGAGGAAAAGATATGATAGATTATTCATATTATGCTTTCCATGAGATTGTATATTATTGTGATCAGTGTGATTTTCACGAGCTAAAGGAAGATCACCCCTACCTTTATTGATCTCGCAGGCTAAACCGAGCCAGATGGACGAAGGAGCAAGCCGAGAGGGCATATGAATGAGATTTATTTAAATGAGATTTTTTTTATGTCAAATATTTTGAATAATTATTTGGGGGAAACATTGTCTAGAGATTTATAATTTAAAATTTATTCTTCCGCCACAAATTTTTATCTCGTATCTATGATGAAATGTTGCCTTATTTAAAGGAATTAAATTTATGTCAGTGTAGCGACTCGACTTTGTAGGCGAGAATTTTTAATATTCTCAAAGAAAATATTTTTGTCAAAATTTACCTTTTTATTTATTTTCCCCCAATAAATACCCCTAGAAAGTCGGGGCGTTACATAGTGGTATCAGAGTGGGTTTTACCTTTCTATAGACTCGCTAAAATGTAAAAGTATCATATGCTCTCAGCTTCGCCACCCCTTCACTCCGTCTAGGTACCAAATTTCAGTCATTATTCATGCATATGTCATTTCATTTTTATTTACATAATTATATATGTATGTACGAATTGTTAGAATGGCCAAACCTAAGATGACGCCACGTAATAAGGTCCCAGCTACTTTCGACTCGCGTCTTCTGGCACGCAATGACTGGTGGGACGATCCTAGTTTACCAGAAAATGCACCACACTATGTCATTAATAGGCTGAGCAAGTGGCTGCAATCTTGGAAACGAGGTTCCGTCACGCGACAGCTAGAGCACCTAATGGAGAAGTTATCTGAAGACTGGAGTTGCTGCATCTTCCGGCTTTGGACAAAGGCCATCAAGAGATTGCTAGAAGAGCGAGAGGCTGCGGATGATTTCTATTTCGTCGCTGGATGCTTATTGGATTTGTACGCTCGGGAGGCGATACCGGCTGCAAATTGGAATGCCGACTCTATGGACAAGGAAGACTCAGAGGAGGATCCCGAAGAAGATTCAGAGGAGGATCCCGAAGAAGACCCTGAGGAGGATCCCGAAGAAGATCCAGAGGAAGTTCCCAATGAGAGCTCAAAGATGGATCTCGCAGAAAATATGAAGGACATGTTGATGGCAGACATCGAGTCTGAAGATGAAGTCACTTCGTGGATTGAGCCGCGACCTCCTATTCCCGTTGTAGAGATTATTAGCAGTGACGATGAGGAGTAATCGTAGGCTTAGTTCATTTCATTATAACTATTATTGTTGAAATTTTCAGTGGATGTTCCAAATATATTATATAATGAAAATCAGTTCTTTTATTGCATTTATATTTTTCTCTGTGTTGCGACTATTATATGCGTTCTATCTATCTCCTCATTCTTTAATTCTCACAATGCGTCGACTAATGGGTTTTACAACACGTTCGCAGACTTATGGCTAGCCGAGGAAACCGCAATGCTCAACCGACCCAAGATCAACTTTTGGCTAAATTGGCCACCTTACTTCAAGGCACAACCATCTTACCGCCTAATAACCCTGAGAAAGATCAAGCTCAAGTTATCAAGCAGTTCAACCATTTTAAGCTGCCCGTCTCTCTTGGTCGTGTGGGACCAGCAGCCATAGAAGAGTGGTTGTTGAACCTAGATAGCATCTTCGACTACATGGCATGCACTGATGCTCAGAAGGTGTCATGTACGTATTCCAGCTCAAGGAAGATGCTAGGACATGGTGGATTGGATTGTGGAGGCTTAAACCCCAAGACGAGAAGGATGCGTTGTTAGGGATATGCCCTCGAATGCCACTCAGGGGATGAGAGAGTGAGAGCATTTGTATTGTAATTATGAATATTTAATAAGTCAATAATTATTTCTATATTATTGTATATCACTAGCATTGTGATTTGGTATATAGAATAATAGTCCTTGCATTTGAGAGCAAACATTCTACTCCTTATGGAGATAAGGAGATAGGCACTAGAAGTGTTTAGAGCTCGAATGCTTAAATCGTTCGCAAGTCGATAAAACTTAACTGGGCAATAAGTTTAGACAAGACTTGTATAACGTGTACTTTGACATGTAGAGTGCCGGTATTCACTAAGGATTAGTGGGAGCACACGTTATAGGTATGCTAATGAGATTAGTATACTCGAACACGACTCACCTCGATTCGGTCACATGGATATCACTCAGGGTTTGTCAATGACTGGATCGAAAGGTTGTGATAGGTATACGTGAACCTTTGACTTGAGGTTTCAGTAGGAGATGTGCTTGTGACATTAAGTTAGTCATTAGAGTAGTTCGATCCAATCGCCGATGGGTGGGGTCAACCTCGAAATGCAACTTAGTGGACAAGTAGCAGTCTCTACTGAATACCAAGAGAGAATTCTTTCTCCTGTAAGTGAGCAGGTAAATGTCCTATGCGGTTAATGGCAAATGAGATTATAAGTCTTTGGCCAAAGCATTTAGAGCTAGTTGTATTTGATACACGAGAGCTCGATGATCTCAGTTTGCATTAACAGAAAGCATAGAGTCAAGTTACAGTAGGGTTTGACTTTACCGTGACCCTAATACTTGACCGGGATATATGATTGAATGGTTTATACGTATACGGTATTCACGATATAATGATTTTGGAATGATCCGATCATTCGTTCTTAGTTGGGTTACGGTAGGAAGCACTAGACTGGCTAAGTGTTACCCGTACTACTTGGTTCCTCCCATTGCCGACTAAGACGGACAAATATGTATTTATTATCTCTTCATTAATATTGGATATTAGATATCTAATTTTATTTATTTGATAAATCATGCGGTCTAGTGAATTGAAATTAATTACCGGGTAATTAATTTAATTCATAAATAATTATTTCTTGGAAATATATTATTATAATTTTGGAAATATATTATTATAATTAGATTAATTAATTAAGTATAAATACATTTGGGATCAAACGAAGTGTATTTAACGGACTAGACACGCGAATGTCCGGTACACGAACCGAGTGGCTCGGCTCATTTTCTCACCTAAACTCAAGGGGGCCACCCCCTATCATGCTTGAAAATTCACCATGTGTTGTGTGTGGTGTGTTAGTCATATTTTACAAAGTTGAAGACAAAATGCATTAGATTTGGAATCTAATCATTCTGATATCAATTTGTATTATATATTGAGATGTCTTTCACACCTCATTGATTAGTTGAAAACAACACCCCACAAAAACAACTTCAGCCGTGAGCAATAAAAAAGAGAGGGAGAAAATTTTTCTTCCAATTTCTTATTCATCTTTGAGAGAAAGAAAAGGAAGAAGAGGAGAAGAAAAATACAGTATCAATTTCTAGCCGTGTTATTTGAGAACGAATTGATATTTTATTTTTCCGATCAATATCCGATGCGTGATAACGCAGATACATTCGGCATTTTCGGTGTTGGATCATTCAGCATGCTACAACGAATTGGATTCGTGTTCGTGTCGGTAATCGAGAAAAGGCTTGCTCGGATTTTTTTTCCTTCGAAGATTATATTATCAAAGGACTACGAGGGTAAGTATTCTTGGATTCTCTTCCTCGTTATTTTTATTCGTTTATATGATGCTTGATCGGTCCGTTTTTGGGGTTTGGTTTTATCCGGTTGGACCGGTTTATTTTCCGCTGTGTAATTCGATTTTAATCACCGAATTTCAACAGTGGTATTGGAGCGAGGTCTATGCAATTGTATATTCGATATTTGCATTTGCAATGCTTGATTATTTTTTTATGATTTAGAATCATAATCGTTTTAATAGTTGATGTTTAATTGTTCATCTAAAAATTATTTTTCATGATTTTATGTTACAATATAAATCTATTTTTCTTTTGAAAAACTGATTTAATTATGTAATATAAAAATTAGAAAAATATTATTTTTGGATTCGGGACGAAAAATGAGTCGGAAAATTGGCCGGACCGGCTGACTCAAGGGCTGGTCATTGGCTAGGTCAAGGTGGCGGCCTCACGGCCGCGGCTTGCCCGGCCTTGTGTTTCCGACTCGCTTTTATATTTCGTTCGGTAAATTAATTTTCCGCAAATTAAATTGTATTTAATTTGACTAAAATATAATTATGGTAATTTTATTTTAAGGGAATTAATTTAATGAAATATTTATTTTGTCTGGAGCAAATTAAAATTAACGGTTAAATGAATTAATTGGATTAATTCTAATTGTTGGATTAATTTTTGTTGATTAGATCAATTTTAGATTAATCAATATTGCCATTTATTTTAATGTAATTGTTGCATTAATTTTGAATGGGGATGTAGTTCATGGACCTAGTTTTGAATCATTTGTTTTGTTCGATTGGGTTGTAAAGGCCGTTTTGAGCCTATTTATTTTACTAGAAAATTTGTATAGGATGCAATTTTTCAAATGTAAAATTTATATGTAATGATGAAGACCGGAGGAAGATCCGCTCGAGTAGACGAAGATTCAAGACCGTAGACATGTAATTAGATTACGATGTTTTTGTTCTAGGAACGGTCCATGAACTGCATGTTGTTAGTTTTAGGTTGTGTATGTTTTCATATAGTATGACAAACAAACAAACCGACAAACCGCGCTTATAAATGGATTAATGTGCAAAGTGTAACATATAATCACGTTAATACTCCCACTTACAAACACTAAGTTATAAAGGTTACGAGGTTTCCTACCCTCCGTCAAACTCATGGAAAATTGAAATCTAAACCGGAATATTATTCTTCCGAGTATGTCGGGATAATATTTTTGGGGAAAGTTGATAAATTCCTAGAGTGCATTAGATGCCTTTGGTTGTGACAAATCAAACCCCTATAAACCGTATGAGTTGCCGGGTAATATTCAATTGTCAGACTAATAGGAGTTGACGGTTTAAACTTAGATAGTTCAGCGAGCCATAGAAACCGAATGGGTTGAGGGCAAGTGAACTAGGCGTAAAAGAAAATCGAATCATCCATTAGATGGGTTGGTGTTAGACACCACTTTATAAAGAATAATAGAATAGAAACCATATGGGTTGCCCTCTATTAAACTTTGTAAAGAAATCGATCAACACTATGAAGTCACCCAAGACTTCCGGACTTAACACGGGAGTGTGTAAATGCCGATAAAATAGTGGGAGCCGAGTTATGAATAAATAAAGTCCTTAAATTCTTTACTCGGATCATGATTAAACAATCACTAACGAATCTTAAATTATTCTCTGCAGTTAACAAAACTCTCAATATTACAATGAACCCACTCGCTATATTACTTGAAAAGAACGTCCTGACTGATCCGGACTATGTGGACTGGCTTCGGAACTTGAGGATTGTCCTAACTATGGAAATGTTGGGATACGTCTTGGAGGCAGACATCCCAGCGGCTCCTGCAAGAACCCGAGCCAATCAGGAAGATGTCGATGCCCATGAGAAATGGGTAAAAGACGACATAAGAGTGCGAGGGTGCATGTTAGGCTCAATGACCAATGAGCTTCAACGAGCCCATGAAAAGATGACGTCTTCGATAGCCATCTTATCGCACCTGGCTGAGCTCTATGGAGAGCATAGCTGAACTGCTAGATATGAGATATCGAAGCAATTATTCGGCGCCAGGATGAAGGAAGGAGAGAGGGTTGGGGACCATGTCCTCAAGATGATCTCAATGATTGAGAGATTGGAAGCTCTTGATTTTCAGATGCATGCATCTCTCCAAACTGACCTTATCCTGCAGTCACTTCCCGACTCCTTTTCACAATTTATCATGAACTTCAACTGCAATGAGACTGCATGCAACTTAGCTGGGCTAATGAACAAACTGACGACTGCCTAGTCTCAGATGAAGACAAAGGGAAAGGAAGTTGTACTTGTGATTTCTTCTGGGACTCGGAAGTCCAAGAATAAGAAGAAACAGAACAAGAAGCAGTTAGGTCCAATAGCCAAGATCGACAAGGGAAAGGGCAAGGTCCCAATGGTTCAAAAGAGCAAGGGGGCCAAGAAAACAGATGTATGCCTCAACTGCGGTGAGCTAGGCCACTGGAAGAGGTACTGTCTAAAGCTTGACCGTAATGCGCCTTCAGGTACGGAACTACTGGTTTTAGAAACAAATTGTTTTGTAACTGTATATTCTACTTATTGGATACTTGATTCCGGTGCGAGTTCTCACATTTGTAAAATGAATCAGGATCTGGAACGAAGTAGGAAGCTGGATTTAGGGGAGGTGATGGTCACCATCGGAAGTGGGCATAGTGTTGAGGCTTCTGATATCGGATCCCTTATGTGGATTTAAAATCTGGTTTTATTTTTACTTTAGATGATGTACTTGTTTTGCCCAAAGGACACAAAAATATTGTATCAATTCCGGTCATGGATCGAGAGGGATTTCACTTCTTTATTGGAGATGGGTCCTGTCATATATATTTTCGAAATAAATTGGTTGGTACTGCTACATTATTAAATGGTTTATACCATTTAAATCTAAAGAATAAAACAACTGTGAACACTATAGCTAAGAAGCGTGGTAGGGATGAAATGAACCAAGCACTTAAGTGGCATCTTAGACTTGGTCATATCGGTCAGACCAAGGTTCATAAAATGGAGAAAGATGGGCTTACGGGTCCATTGGGATCAGATCCCTATCCAACTTGTGAATATTGCCTTCAAGGCAAAATGACTAAGTTACCCTTCGCAGGGACTTCTGAAAGAGATGCTCAAAAACTTGGATTGATCCATACCGACGTCTGTGGCCCTTTTGAAGTGGCACAAGACGGCTTTCAGTATTTCATTACATTCACTGACAACCATACCAGGTATGGATTCGTGTACTTAATGAAACATAAGTCTGAAGCTTTTGATAAATTCAAGGAATTTAAAGCCCTAGTTGAAAATCAAACAGGTAACCGTGTTAAGACTCTTCGGTCAGACCGGGGTGGTGAGTACATGAGTACCGAATTTGATGAGTTCTTAAAAGAACTAGGAATAGTGTCACAATTCACTCCTCCAGCTACTCCACAATTAAATGGTGTATCAGAAAGAAGGAACCGAACCTTGTTAGACATGGTTCGCTCCATGCTTAACTATACTGATCTACCGATTTATTTGTGGGGTTACGCACTCCTTACTGCTGTGCATATCTTGAATAGATATCCTTCCAATTCCGTTCCTAAGACTCCACATGAGATGTGGAGAGGTAGGAAACCAAGTCTTAATCACATTAGGATTTGGGGATGCCCTGCTTATGTCAAGAATACTAAAGTAGAGAAATTAGAAACTAGGTCTGTGAAAGGTCATTTCATAGGATATCCAGGGGATTCCATGAGATATCTATTCTACATGCACGAAGATCATAGGATCATCATTGCTATACAAGAACACTTCCTCGAAGACCAGTTTATTCAGGAAGGAGGGGTAGGTAGAAATATTTCTTTAGAAGAAATAAAAGAAACACCAAATGAGACACCTATGCAAGATATTAGAACCCAACCTTCTGAAATACAAACACAACCTCGCAAGTCTAGTAGAAATTCTAAATTACCTGAGAGGTATGGCTATCTGCATCAAGAGGAACTGGGTGTCCATGAGATGACAGAAAGTAGTCAAGAGAATGATCCTTCTACATACGACCAAGCGATGGTAGATGTTGACTCCACCAACTGGCAAGACGCTATGGAAGCTGAGATAGACTCAATGCATGCTAATCAGGTCTGGACTTTAGTAGATCATCCTAAAGGCATAGTGCCTATTGGAAACAAATGGATCTATAAAAGAAAGACTGATGGAGATGGCAAGGTTGATACCTATAAGGCCAGGCTTGTGGCAAAGGGTTATTCCCAAAGATAAGGAATCGATTACTTTGAGACCTTCTCGCCTGTAGCTATGATTAAGTCTATTTGCATGATGCTTGCCATAGCAGCCCACTTAGATTATGAAATATGGCAAATGGATGTGAAAACGGCATTCCTAAATGGATTCCTCGAGGAGGAAATTTACATGGAACAGCATAAGGGATCCATATCTCAAACCAATATTCATAAAGTATGCAAACTTCAGCGTGCCATTTATGGACTGAAGCAAGCTTCACGGAGTTGGAATCTTCGTTTTAACGAGACAATCAAAGAGTTTGATTTTGTCCAAAATGAAGAGGAGCCCTGTATTTACAAGAAGGTTAGTGGGAGCAAAATTGCGTTCTTAATACTATATGTAGATGACATTATACTTATAGGAAACGATGTAGGAATTCTCAGTTCTGTGAAAGCTTGGCTTTCTAAAGAGTTCTCAATGAAAGACTTGGGAGAAGCTACCTATATTCTGGGTATTCGTCTCTACCAGGATAAAGCGAAAAGAATGTTAGGTCTTTCCCAAGCCCTCTATATAGAAAAGATCATGAAGCGATTTAGGATGCAAGATTCTAAAAGAGGGTTCCTTCCTATGCAACATGGTGCAAAACTTTCCTTAGAGATGTGTCCTCAAAGTGAGGAAGACAGAAAAGAAATGAGTAAGGTGCCCTATGCTTCGGTCGTAGGTAGCCTCATGTACGCTATGATTTGCACTAGATCGGACATTGCCTATGCTGTGAGCGTAGTAAGTCGGTTTCAGTCAAATCCAGGGCAGGAACATTGGACTGCTGTAAAGAATATTCTTAAGTACCTAAGGAGGACTAAAGACTTGGTTCTTACATACGGCGGTGGAGAACTTAGAGTGATGGGTTATACAGACTCAGATTTTTCGGGGGACATAGATTCTCAGATGTCCACATCAGGGTATATCTTCACTCTGAATGGTGGGGCAGTTTCTTGGAGAAGTGGCAAGCAAAGTTCGACTGCTATCTCTACATGTCAAGCCGAATATCAGGCAGCCACGGAGGCTGCTAAAGAATCTTTTTGGATTAAGAAGTTCAGTGAGGAACTTTAAGTGGTTCCTAATGCGGAGAAGCCCGTGACGCTATTTTCTGACAACGACGGAGCTGTTGCACAGGCTAAGGAGCCTAGGTCTCACCACAATACCATACATATTGCGAGAAAATATCATTTTGATAGAGAAATGGTTCAAGAAGGAAATGTTATACTGCAGAGAGTAGACACAGCAAATAACGTTGTTGATCCGCTTACCAAGCCACTTTCTCAGAAGGTCTTAGAGAGACATCTGGAGAGTATGGGTATTAGATACCATAGTTTGTGGCATTGAGTGCAAGTGGGAGATTGTTAGGGATATGCCCTCGAATGCCACTCAGGGGATGAGAGAGTGAGAGCATTTGTATTGTAATTATGAATATTTAATAAGGCAATAATTATTTCTATATTATTGTATATCACTGGCATTGTGATTTGGTATATAGAATAATAGTTCTTGCATTTGAGAGCAAACATTCTACTCCTTATGGAGATAAGGAGATAGGTACTGTAAGTGTTTAGAGCTCGAATGCTTAAATCGTTCGCAAGTCGATAAAACTTAATTGGGAAATAAGTTTAGACAAGACTTGTATAAGATGCACTTTGACATGTAGAGTGCCGGTCTTCACTAAGGATAAGTGGGAGCACACATTATAGGTATGCTAATGAGATTAGTATACTCGAACACGACTCACCTCGATTCGGTCACATGGATATCACTCAGGATTTGTCAATGACTGGATCGAAAGGTTGTGATAGGTATACGTGGATCTTTGACTTGAGGTTTCAGTAGGAGATGTACTTGTGACATTAAGTTAGTCATTATAGTAGTTCGATCCAATCGCCGGTGGGTGGGGTCAACCTCGAAATGCAACTTAGTGGGCAAGTAGCAGTCTACTGAATACCAAGAGAGAATTCTTTCTCCTGTAAGTGAACAGGTAAATGTCCTATGCGGTTAATGGCAAATGAGATTATAAGTCTTTGGCCAAAGAATTTAGAGCTAGTTGTATTTGATACACGAGAGCTCGATGATCTCAGTTTGCATTAACAAAAAGCATAGAGTCAAGTTACAGTAGGGTTTGACTTTACTGTGACCCTAATACTTGACCGGGACATATGATTAAAGGGTTTATACATATACGGTATTCACGACATAATGGTTTTGGAATGATCCGATCATTCGTTCTTAGTTGGGTTACGGTACGAAGCACTAGACTGGCTAAGTGTTACCCGTACTCCTTGGTTCCTCCCATTGCCGACTAAGACGGACCTACGGAGTCGCGCACAAGGATATTTGATGGATAAATATTTATTTATTATCTCTTCATTAATATTGGATATTAGATATCTAATTTTATTTATTTGATAAATCATGCGGTCTAGTGAATTGAAATTAATTACCGGGTACTTAATTTAATTTATAAATAATTATTTCTTGGAAATATATTATTATAATTTTGTATTTGATAAAATTAATTAATTGGATTAATTAATTAAGTATAAATACATTTGGGATCAAACGAACGGACTAGACACGCGAATGCCCGGTACACGAACCGAATGGCTCGACTCGTTTTCTCACCTAAACTCAAGTGGGCCGCCCCCTATCATGCTTGGAAATTCACCATGTGTTGTGTGGGGTGTGTTAGTCATATTTTACAAAGTTGAGGACAAAATGCATGAGATTTGGAATCTAATCATTTTGATATCAATTTGTATTATATATTGAGATGTCTTTCACACCTCATTGATTAGTTGAAAACAACACCCCACAAAGACAACTTCAGCCGTGAGCAATAAAAAAGAGAGGGAGAAAATTTTTCTTTCAATTTCTTGTTCATCTTTGAGAGAAAGAAAAGGAAGAAGAGAAGAGAAGAAAAATACCGTATCAATTCCTAGCCGTGTTCTTTGAGAACGAATTGATATTTTATTTTTCCGATCAATATCCGACGCGTGATAACGTAGAGACATTCGGCATTTTCGGTGTTGGATCATTCAACAAGCTACAACGAATTGGATTCGTGTTCGTGTCGGTAATCGAGAAAAGGCTTGCTCGGATTTTTTTTCCTTCGAAGATTATATTATCAAAGGACTACGAGGGTAAGTATTCTTTGATTCTCTTCCTCATTATTTTTATTCGTTTATATGATGCTTGATCGGTCCGTTTTTGGGGTTTGGTTTTATCCAGCTGGACCGGTTTATTTTCCGCTGCGTAATTCGATTTTAATCACCGAATCGCAAAATGTATTCACTTGGGACCAGTTCAAGGAGATAATTATGGAAAAGTACTACCCGAGGGCGTACAAAATCAAGATGTAAAAGGAGTTCCTCGATTTGACACAAGGAGGAATGTCGGTCACCGAGTATGAGCGCAAGTTTAACCACATGTGTTGTTTTGCTCCTCACATGGTCGAGACGGAAGACATGAAGTCCCGGAAATTCCGGGATGGACTACGTGACCAGATTTATCATTATATGGCTGGTCATGGTCGTCTGAGCTATAATGAGACAATTGCAAGAGCCGAGGACATTTCTGCTAGTTTGGACGTGGAGAAGGCAAGAGCACCACCAATTGCAGCAAATAACAAGCGCAAGTGGCACGGGCAAGGAGGTGGTAGCAAGAAGAATGTTAAGACTGGATTTTCAGGGGCAAAACCCCAGTCCGATAAACCTACATGTGCTACTTGTTGCAAAGGACATAAAGGTGTATGTATGCTTCGTCAGAACCGGTGCTACTTCTGCCGCGAGGAAGGACACATGACTTCAGCGTGTCCGAAGAAGGGAAAGGCCCCAGGCAATAATGTGCAAGGTCAAGGCTCAGGAGGCAGATGTCGAGTGTATATCATGGCCGAGGCCGGAGGAGAGACTGAACCCCAAACTATGTCGGGTATGTTGTAAGTTGCAAATATTCCTGCTTTGGTGTTGTTTGATACGGGTCCATCTCATTCGTTCATCTCTAGGAAGCTTTGTACTATGATTGGTTGTAGAAGTAAGCCCCTAGATCTCTATTAGTTAGCATGCCTGCAGGGGGAGTAGTGCGTGTATATTCGATAACTAACAATGTGAAGATAGAGATTAACGAACATAGCTTCTTAGACGACTTGCACATAGTTGAACTTAGTGATTCTGATGTTATTCTGGGTATGGATTGGTTGGACAAACATAGAGATGTAGTTGAATGCTCCGAAAGGAGGGTAACCTTATGTCCGTCTGCTGATGTTAAGACCGTATTCAAGGGTGTAGGCCACAACAGTACCCCGAAGGTGATATCAACCATGAAAGCTGTGAAGATGTTGAAGAAGCGTAGTTGCCAAAGATTCCTGGTGAATGTGATGGGGAAAATAACTTCGGAGAAGACGGTAGATGATGTAACTATCGCCAAGGAGTATCTAGATGTCTTTCCCGAAGACTTGCCCGGAGTTCCGCCGAGTCGTCAAGTTGAGTTCTTGATTGATTTAGTGCCAGGAGCGGCACCAATATCGAAAGCTCCCTATAGGATGGCGCCTAAGGAATTGCAAGAGCTGAAAGTACAACTCCAGGAATTGCTGGACTCTGGATTTATTCGACCGAGTGTTTCGCCATGGGGTGCGCCAATACTCTTCGTGAAGAAAAAAGATGGGAGTTTGA
Organism: Orobanche coerulescens; assembly: GCA_033398695.1. NCBI lineage: Eukaryota > Viridiplantae > Streptophyta > Magnoliopsida > Lamiales > Orobanchaceae > Orobanche > Orobanche coerulescens. The sequence goes on along the minus strand of CM065805.1, from coordinate 105,279,976 downwards.
GGATGTGCATAGACTATCGTGAACTTAATAGACTCACGATAAAGAATAAATATCTACTTCCTAGAATAGAGGACCTATTCGATCAACTTGGAGGATCAGGAGTATTCTCGAAAATAGATTTGAGATCCGGATATCACCAACTAAGGATTACGAATGATGATATCCTGAAGACAGCATTTCGAACTCGATATGGACACTATGCGTTTATAGTGATGCCATTTGGTTTGATTTATGCGCCAGCGGTATTCATGGACCTTATGAATCGTGTATTTCAACCTTATTTGCATAAGTTTGTCATTGTATTCATAGATGACATACTTGTGTATTCAAAGAGCAAGGTTGAACATGAGCAGCATCTTAGAACAGTATTGGGAATACTGTGAAAGGAGAAATTATATGCGAAGTTCAATAAGTGTGAATTATGGCTTAACCGAGTTGCATTTTTGGGACATGTGGTCACTTCTAAAGGAATTGAGGTTGACCCGATTAAGGTAGAAGCAGTCAATGATTGGAAAGTACCGAATAATGCGAATGAAGTTCGCAGCTTCTTGGGATTAGCCAGTTATTATCGAAGATTTATCAAGGGATTTTCGAAGATAGCTGCACCTATGACTAGATTGACTAGAATGGGAGAAGTTTTCTTATGGAGTGACAAATGCGAAAAGAGTTTCCAAGAACTTAAGCGAAGATTGAATGCAACACCAGTTTTGACGACTCCCGATCCGACAAGAGAGTTTGTCATCTACAGTGATGCATCCAAGCAAGGCTTGGGATGTGTTTTGATGCAAGAAGGCAAGGTAGTTGCCTATGCTTCGAGATAGCTGAAACAGCACGAGCTGAACTACCATACTCATGATTTGGAATTAGCAGCGGTAGTTCATGCCTCGAAGATTTGGAGACATTACCTGTATGGAGGTAAGTGTGAAATTTATACAGACCACAAAAGTCTGAAATATATTTTCACACAAACGGAATTGAATATGAGGCAACACAGATGTCTAGAGTTGGTTAAAGACTACGATTGTACAATTCATTACCACCCTGGTAAAGCAAACGTAGTTGCTGATGCACTGAGGTGTAAGGCGAGAGGAGACCTGACTTGTTTGTTGACTAAAGAGGAAAGCTTGGTCAAGAAATTTGAAAGGATGAACTTTGAGATGGCTACACTATTGAATCCAGTTGAGTCGTTATTGGCTAGTTTGGTGGTACAACCAACCTTGAGGGAACAGATCAAAGAAGACCAAGGACAAGATGACTTCTTGGTAAAGATGAAAGAACGTACTCTTTCAGGTGAGGATAAGGGTTTCAGTGTGCCCGATGATGGCACAATATACTATGAAGGGAGGATTTGTGTGCCCAATGTTGTCAAATTGAGAGAAGCGATATTGAAGGAGGCACATAGTACTCCATATGCAGCACACCATGGGAGTACAAAGATGTACCAAGACCTTAAGGGGACATTTTGGTGGGAAGGTTTGAAAAGAGATGTGGCAGACTTTGTCAGAAGGTGTATAGTTTGTCAACAAGTGAAGGCAGAACACCAACGCCCCTTTGGATTACTTAAATCACTTCATATTCCGGAATGGAAATGGGAACACATCATGATGGACTTCTTGGTAGGTTTTCCTCGAACGGAAAGAGGAAACCACGCCATTTGGGTTGTTGTGGACCGATTCACAAAGTTAGCTCATTTTATCCCAGTTAAGATGAATTTTCGAATGGATCAGTATGCTCAACTTTACATCCGTGAGATTATTAAATTGCATAGAGTTACAGTCTCTATAGTATCCGACATGGATACTCATTTCACATTGTGTTTTTCGGAGAGTTTGCAAAAAGCTTTGAGAACGCAGTTGAATTTTAGCACGACCTATCATCCTCAGACTGATGGTCAGTCCGAGAGGACCATCCAAATCCTTGAGGATATATTGGGAGCATGTCTGTTAGACATGGGAAATAATTGGGAACGACTGTTGCCTTTGGTAGAATTTGCTTATAACAATAGTTACCAGTCGACGATCGATATGGCACCGTATGAAGCCTTATACGGTAGGAAGTGTCGATCACCAATGTATTGGGATGAAGTAGGTGAAAGGAGAATTTTGGGTCCCAAGATGATCGAACATATAGTAGGTGGGGTGGATAAGATTCGTGAGAGGATCAAGATAGCACAAGATTGTCAGAAGTCTTACGCCGACAAGCGTAGGAAGGATCTCGAATTCTGTGTTAGCGACAAGGTATTCCTGAAGGTATCTCCTAACAAGTGAATTGTTCGTTTTGGTCCAAGGAGCAAGTTGAGACCGAGATACATTGGACTGTTCATTCTTGAATGGATTGGAGAGTTAGCTTACCGTTTGGCTTTACCCCCGGAACTTTCGGCAATGTCTTCCACGTATCATTATTGAGGAAGTATATGCACGATCCCAGCCACGTAATCAACTATACCGCCGTAGAGATGAACAAAGATCTTACTTATGAAGAACAACCAGAACTGATTCTTGACCGATCAGTCCGGCAGTTGAGAAACAAAGAGAAGGTGTTTGTCAAGGTCCAATGACGTAACCACAGTAAAGATGAAGCCACTTAGGAGCGCAAGGAAGAACTTCAAGCTCGTTATCCGAATTTCTTCAATCGAGGCATGTCATTTATTTTCGAGGATGAAAATCTTTCTAAGAGGGGTAGGATGTAATATCCGCCATTTTTACAGAATAATATTATTATTTATAATAATATTATAATGCATTTCATTTAATTTAATTTTATTTAGAGGGTCATGAATATTTATTTCGACGTATCACAAGTCCTAGCCCGAGTCAATTTCTCAAGTTAATTTCAGAACATTTAATATTAGTCATGGTTATTAATATTATAATTATTAGAGGTAATATTAATAATAATAATAATAATATTTATAATAGGAACCATATTAATATTGACGGTATTACTATTTTTATCTTTATCATTTCGGTATCATCATTTATATTATCGATATTATTATTATTATTAGTATCGATATTATTAATATTATTACTACCATCACTATTATTATTTTATCACTATTATTATTATTATTATTATTATTATAATAATAATAATAATAATAATTAAGCTTACATAAAGTTGGCCCAAATATAAGGTGCTGACCCAGATTAACAATTAAGCCCAGAAAATTACCCTAACCCTAACTTTAATACAGCATAAATACATCATTCCTGCAGTACAAAAAAAACACACCCTACACATTTACATTTCTCCCATCCAGCCGCCACCATTGTTTTCTTCTATTTCCGCAAACTCTTATTCATGACTAATCTCCCTAGCAAACTCCTTCTCAACTATCATATACATCGAACCCCATCCCTCGACACTCAAAAGAAGAACGGGAAATGAATTTTTACAATATAGAAAAAGGAAAAGATCGTTGTGGCCTATCATCGAGTCTCCAGCCGATTTCTGTCAATCTCTGTTCAAATCATTCGAAGGTAACCCGCTCCATCCTAATGACATTCATAAATTGTGTTTATTCAGCTATTTGTGCCCTGGTTGTAAACACTCAATGTCAGGGTCATTTTTTTCTGTTCTTCACCACTGTTTCCATATACTACAATATATATTCAAATTGTTAAAAATCTGGTTTCACCAAAAAAAAAACTTCATCTTAGAAACCCAAAACCAGTTCCAATCGACCCTCAACCCCGAAATTTAAACCAACCAAAAAATCAACTTCAAACACCCTCAACCCAGGCCCGACTTGAAACCATACTCAATTTCCATGGCCCGATTCCGGCAATCCAGGTCCGCAGCCGAACCGAAACAAAACTCGGATTTTTCCAACCCATAGCCGAATCCGACAAAAAATTCGAATCCAAATCGAAAATGAAATTAAACTTAAACCGAAATTGAAATTAAACCCGAATCTCACCTTCACCTTGGCCGCAAGCTGTCCGACGAAGTCCCCCCATGGCTTCAGCTTTTGGGCTTCGATTTTCCGACGACTTTCCATTCCCATTTTCGGTCGAAACCTATCAAACCCAGATATTGAAAACCGAAACCCCCCCATGTCTAAACCTCCGGGAATGACTGAGCCAAAACCACCACTGTAGTCGGCGCCTCTGCCTTGCGTTCGTACGCCACGGGCCTTGTGATTGGTGTGCATGTGTTCCATCTGATTTTCAGTGTGTGTGCTGTTTTGCTGAAGAGATGGTGAGAGGGAGAGAGAGCGCGGCCGAGATTCTTCGGTAGAGATAGAGAGAGACGGGAAGGATAGAGAGGATTAGAGAGAGAGAGAGGACCGAGAGGGGGGTGGGGCGGTAGTGACAGAGGTGAAAAAAAGGGTTTAGTCGGCTGGGGGCAAGTGAGGGTATTTATACCCGCGAAAAATTAGGGCTTTGCAATTTAGTCCTCCTTTTCCAGAAACTTTTAACTTAGCCCCAGACAGTTTTTATTAACTCGACTTTAACCAAATCAGCTTCTCAACTCTTACAATTTGACCCCAGTCAACTTTAAAACTTCAATTCAGTCCTAATTTTGATCAAGACATTAAAATATTGACTTTTTAATTAATATTAATAATTAGTCCGATTTTATGCATGTATATTTTAATTTCCGTCATTATATTGTAATATTTTATAATGATTAAATTATTATTATATGTAGATGTTATCTAGGATTTACGGGCTTAGGACTGTGAGTCGAGCATCTTTATTTCAAGTCAGACGTCATCATTTATTCAAGTGGGAATTTTCACTATCACTTTAATTGCTTTAATTGGATTGTATATGTGATATTCAATTTATGTTTATAAATTGACGATACATGTTGTAAATCAGGCTCACCTGTATACATGTAAAGAGGCTATCTTAAGATATATGTTGTTGCGGGGACACCTGCACAACCTCAATATTCACATGCGTGCTCGATTCAGGTTATATGTAGTATTGTGTGTATGTTCCATGTTGTTGCGGGGACACCTGCGCAACCTCCATATTCGTGTTATGAGTGCTAGATTCGTGCTATACGTAATATTGTGTGTATGTTTCATGTTGTTGCGGGGGCACCTGTGCAACCTTAATATTCGTGTTATGCGTGCTCGATTCATACTATACGTAATATTGTGTGTATGCATTCACGTTGAGTAAAAGATATGATAGATTATTCATATTATGCTTTCCATGAGATTGTATATTATTGTGATCAGTGTGATTTCCACGAGCTGAAGGAAGCTCACCCCCACCTTTATTGATCCCGAAAGTTAAATCGAGCCGGATGGACGAATGAGCGAGTCGAGAGGGCATATGAATGAGATTTATTTAAATGATGTTTTTTATGTCAAATGTTTTGAATAATTATTTGGGGGAAACTTTGACTAAAAATTTATAATTTATAATTTATTCTTCCGCCGCAAATTTTTATCTCGTATCTATGATGAAATGTTGCCTTATTTAAAGGAATTAAATTTATGTCAGTGTAGCGACTCGACTTTGTAGGCGAGAATTTTTAATATTCTCAAAGAAAATATTTTTGTCAAAATTTACCTTTTTATTTATTTTCCCCCAATAAATACCCCTAGAAAGTCGGGGCGTTACATAGTGCTATCACTCTTTGGTTCCTCACATTGCTAACTGAGATGGACCTACCGAGTCGCGCATTAGGATAGACGTCAGAATGAATCGAACTTATTCTCTCTTTATGATTATTATATATTAGATATCTAATTTATTGGACTTTAGATGTCGAATTAATTTTGGGATATTAGATGTATAAATTAATTTATTGGATAAATTAATTTACGACCTAATAAATTAAACAAATTACTAGGTAATTAATTTAATTCACATATATAGTTATTTCTTATAGAAATTAATTATATTATTTTGTATTTGATGTAATTAATTAATTGGATTAATTAATTTATATAAATATATTGAAACAGAATTGAGTTTATCTAATTGGACACACGGGAGTCCAAAATGAACCGAATCCTCCGGAGATTCTAGATGGCCTCCTCCTCCTTTTATTTTATTCCTTGGTCTTGTCTTCCACCTTAATTGGTGGAAGACTATTGATTTTGTAATCAAAAGATAAACTCATGTAATGAATAAAATATGAGGGGAGACATTTGACTAAAGAAGAGAGTTGAAGACAAGGTGGGTTTTATAAATTTATTTGACTAGAGAAGAGAAAAATTTATTTATATAGTTAGAGTGTTATAAATAAAATTAATAAGCTCCAACCACCTTGTTCTAGCCGTATCCTTGGAGGAAAATAAGGTGAGTGTTATTTCAGTCGACTTCCGGTGGGTGGCAAGTAGAGGCACGGTGTTTTCGGTCCATGTGATATTAAAAGTTTTGACGAATTGGATTCGTGGTGGAGATCACCAACCTCAACATTTAATCTAAGGACTTCAAGGGTATGATTTCGAAATGTACACTTGTTTAGTTTTATATTCGTATATATGTTGCTTGAATCAATCCTCTTAAGGGATTTGAATTGAACTTATTTTCGTAAATTGCTTCACCGTGCCTTCATTTTAAGGCACCGAGTCCCAACAGTGGTATCGGTGCGAGGTCTTGCGATCGTATGTACGATATGTTGCATTTGGAATGCTTGATTTGTAATACCCGTAATTTTGATTTCCGGTAACTTTCTATTTTTGGCGGAAGTCCGTTTTGACAACTCGCTTGGGACTGTTTCGTCACCCTGAGAATGATTAATTCTACACTTTTTGACATCCGAGTTTGTTTCGGTGTCGTTATGTTGAGTTCCGTGCTTTTCAGCGACTTTTCCGCACTTGAGTTCGATTCTTGCGAATCTCGTTCTAAACTGCTGTTTCGAGTTTCCCGTAAGTCTGTTTAACTTTGTTAGACGTGTTATGAACTTCGGTTTGGTTATTCGATCATGTATCGTGATTTTCAGGCATTTTGGGCCATTTTGTATATTACCCAAAGTTATGGGTATTCGTATCTGTATTCGTTGTCTCGACTCTTTTCTTGGTCGCATATGATTAATTATTGCATTACGTTCTCATTTCGAGTCGTTGATGTCGTCCGCGAACTTTTCGTCGTGTTCGTTCCGTACGGTTTCGAAAATCGAGTCGTCGAGCCCTGGTGGTCGGGCACTGGCCGGACGGTTGCGGGCTCTGGCCGGACGATGGCGGGCACTGACCGAGCAGGCACGACAGGAACCCGCGTAGCGCACGCTACAGCCGGGACGCTACGCGCGCTAGCTCGGCAGTGTAGCGCACGCTGTCGAGTCAGCCCAGCGTACGCTATCTGGCCTGGGCAGAGGGGTTCTGAGGTTCTGTACTCAGGTAGGATCGGCAGGTAGCGCACACTACTGTCGGTCGTGGCGCACGCTAACCGAAAGGGGTAGCGCACGGTGTCGGCCGGCTAGCGTACGTTACCGGGATGAGTTTGTTAGTCCAGAGGCTACTGGACAGGTCGGATAGCGCGCGCAGGCTTCCAGCCGTAGCGCACGCTAGCGGGAGTCGGGCGGACGAGTCATGGTCGGCGGAATTGGTCGGTGGTGCTGAGTCATGCGGGCCATGGCCGAGAGTGCTGGGCCGATACTGGACGATAGCACACGCTAGTCCGGGAAGGCTAGCGCACGCTAGTTCCGGCCCAGTATATAAATGACAAAGCAGCAACTTTTTCAGTCATTTTTCATTTCCTTTCTCTTCGGTCCGCGGCTGGAACTTTGGAGGAGATGAAGCCATGTTGTTAAAAAACAAATCCATGAAGTTCCTGAGTTCATATCATTGATCGATCATCCTATAACATCCTTCGATCCAGCGAATCAAGGTTAGATCTTTAGAACCCTACTTTTGGGGAGATTTGGGGGTTTTCGCGTTTTTGTCCGATTCATTCCGTTTTGTTGATTAATTCATGATGAATATGATTAATCTTGTTGGTATTCTTAGTTTCCCTACGGATTCATGGTATATTTCGTGGTTTTTATGGAATCGAGAGGGTTCGGTTGTGGTCCGCCCTCATTGTCGTTTTTATACGAATATACATGAATCGTAGGCGGGTTTCCGGGTGTATTCCAATTCCGTATTCGTTTAGAATCGGTTGTGATTGTATTCTTCGAATCGATAGGTTCGGTTTCGATGGTTCCTAGCATTCGTCGGTGACTTTCCATTCCGTTCGTTGCGTCGTCGACTATTCAAGGCAAGTATACATTTATGATTGTACGTTCTCGACTTTGAAAGTAAGAAATATTGATGGCATATCATGAACGAACCGTTTTGACGGCATTCATAGATGTATTGATGGCATATTATGAACGAACCGTTTTTACGGCATTCATATATGTATTGTTGGCATGTAATGAACGAACCGCTTCTACGGCATTCCTACATGTAACGGCGTATGATATGAACGGACCGTTTCTATGGCATTCACATACGTCTTGATGTGACACTATGAGATTTTAGTTATTCCGGAATACTAGTCTTGAATTGATGAATTGACGGCTACATTTACTTTATTGTCGAGGAGTATTGTGTTTCATATTGATATACTTGCACTAGCTATTCGACGGCTAACCCCTTTATGGAGGAAATACTTTTTATGTATTTCAGGTTCTAGGAGAGCGGACAAGCGGGTATCGGGTCGGTATGAAGATGATGGGCAAGTGTGATACTGTGTCTTGTCTCCGGTTATCTTTTTGGATTCCTCCATTTAGTGTTATTGTACTGGAATGGATTTTAAATACTCGAGTATTGTATTTCAGTTTCCTTGATGTTCCGGCCTGTGTTGCCGAGGTATTGATTTGTGCAGTGATGTATATGGTTTCATTGGTTATGGTTTTGAACACCATTTGTATCGTCTTTCTTTCCATTGTATCTAGACCTTCTCGGTCAAGTTTTTAGTTCCGCGTATGTTTAGCCTTGTGGGTCCCACGGCGGGGCTCACGGCGCTGTAATATACCCTGAATAACTTGGGGGTGTTACAGAATATGGTATCGGAGCTTAGGTTTATGGATACCTAGGCTGTCGGTATTTTGGGTCGATTGAGTCGTCATTTGCCCACAGTATCACTACTCGGCCATCATTATAGTGCGACCGGTACTTGTAAGTCCTCTCACTCTTCTTGTATTTTTCTTAATCGTTTCGTTTATAGCTCGGTATTCTTGGGAATTGGTCACTTCGAGATTGTGCGATTTGGATTATACTTACGCACGTGTGTGCCCTTTAGAATGTTGGCTGAAAGTAGGAAGAATCGTGGCCGTGGTCACGGACATGAACTCTTCCTTGAGATTTTGTTAAGTTGCTAATTGCGATATTGGTGTGTATCGGTATTATGTCGAGACTTTGTTTAGAAGTCGCATGCTAGTATCACGAGAGATCTTCGACTTCATAGACTTGTAAGTATGTTGTTCGTATTATTCGATAATTCTTGGTGAATTTGAAGTTCCATTGAAATGTTGTTTGTACGAGTGATTGCAAGTTTCGAGGACGAAACTTATTTTTAAGGGGGGTAGACCCTAATTTTTTTTCGGATATATTTTTTTCGTTTAAATTGTTGGATTTCGTTGATGGATGATGGTGCTTGAGGATGATGTGAACGTATGACAATGTTGTTGAATGCGTATATGTATTCATTGTGTCGTATGATCGTTTAATATGTCGAGATGTTGGTAGAGAATAGCGGTAAATGGCTAAGTACTGCTACGTTAGCGCACGCTACAGGGTATGCCTAGCGCGCGCTAAGATATATACTTAGCGTACGCTACGGTGCATACTTAGCGCACGCTAAGAGGTTCGGTTACGTACGCTAAGGAGGACCCCTAACGTACGTAACGACTTGCTGGGTTAGTTTCGGAAGGTGGCCGATAGGTAGGCCCAGGTTGATTTTTATATTGAGTTAGCACACGCTAACGCATGTTGGTTAGCGCACACTAACATCAGATCGCCAATAGTGAAATCTTAGCTTTCGGCGGGTGGACCCGGCCATGTTCGACGCGTGTCCAGATAAAGTCAACGAGTGCTTGTCGTGTAGAGCTAGCGCACGCTAAAACCGTATGATTAGCGCACGCTACTGAGCATTTCACTGTAGTAAGTCAACGCCTGTTAGCGTACACTAATGCATGGGCATTACGTACGTTAGATGAATTTGGAAGCAATGTAGTAGCTTCTGGACTGCCCGATAGCGCACGCTATCAAGGAAGGATAGCGCACGCTAATGATGTGTTTTATTGAGAGGATAGACGAGTGCTGAGAGGCATTTTGTCCATTCTCCTTCTTTCAGTTAATAGAGAGAACCTTGGGAAGTACTTGAAGTTCCTAAACATTGAGAGATGATTCTCTTAAACAAGATTAAGATGGAGAGCTCGGATTTAAGTATTGTTCTTGAAGTTTTTGATGATTCTTGGAATGGAGTTCAAATTATTCTTCTTCGTGGTTCGTCCATACATGGTAGTCCTCGTATCCCCTTGATAGTGATTCATTTTTTTTTTAAGGATTACTACTTGGGAGGGAGTATGTTGGGAATCGTGTATTTTGATGTTCGTCTTATTTCAATGAAAATGCATAAATTGGACTGTATTTTTATCCGCTGTGTGAGTATTTTGAAATGGCTTTTGGTATTTTGCCAACTGAATTTTTATTTTGTAAAACCGATTCCCTAAACTGAGTTTTTGGCATTTTGGCCTTGATCGTTTTGACGGTATTTGGAAAATGATTTTTTTTCTTAATATTTGAAAAATGTTACCGTCATCGGTCTTTTTAGCATTTTTGAAATGACGTGGAAAATTGTGCTTAGCCTGGTAAATCCTTGTGAGAAGGGTTTACGGCGTGTAATATTCCAGGAGGATCTGGGGTGTTACAATTATGGTATCATGTGATAATGTTATACGAGATTTATTGGAATTGTAATAAGAGATTTCGGATGTTGATATGATTATTGAGATCTTCTTCATATGATGATAACAGTATTGTTGCGACTCTTAAGGTTGTATGAATGGCATGACGAAGAAAATGGTAACATGGAGATATATACCTCGGATATGTTGTTCTGAACGGGATTTTGGACATTTCGTGTTCTTGAAGAACTCTTGAATTATACGAGGTGATAAAATTTTTTTTTAAGAAGTGTTGATGTTTTGAAAATGAATATGGAATATTCATATCTAGAGCTAAACTATGTGTTTGAAATAATATTCGTATAGGAATACGAATGTGATTGTGAGTTTGATGAGACTATTATTCATCTCTGAATTTGGAAGCCCATACGTATGGAGCAAATGTTCAAGTCGAATGATTGGACTATTTGATAACCTTTTTAATAGGATTATCTATTATTTTGAACCAGTCGGATGATTCGAATTGATGACGGTCATAAGTAAATTTTAAAGATGGATTTACGAGAAGGGAACCTTATCAATTCGTATTTAAGAAATGAGTTTGGAACATTTAGACCCTAATTATTGGTCCTAATTGGTTGCTGATATGATCATCATATTTCGACTCGTATTGTGGACAGGATTTGTAAGTGTCTGAGTTGGTTTGTTCAGACTGTGATTAGTCGAGATATGGTGAAACGGTTGAGTTTGTGGTTTGGTGGTATTGGTATTGATCGTCATCGAACCTGTTGATTATTAATCCTTCGTTTTACAATAAGATATGATGTTTGATCGTGAATTATGACTGTTGTGATGCGGTTAAGGTTGAAGGGTTCGTAGATTAACTTGGTCGAGACTGAGGAATTCGTAAGACGAAATCAACTGAATTGGTAACAGTTCGTTGTATTGATGTCGAGGCAAGTTTTATACTCGTACTAATCAATGAGACTAATGTTATCGTGTAGGTGTACGAATGTATGTATCATTTCGAGTCTTGGCCTCCTTATGATTGTATTGATATCAGGGGATTGTTTGATACGACACCCGTCGACAAATTATGCCAAATGTTATTGTTGTTCGTAAACGGCCGATTGAAGGCATTGATGTATTCGAATTTCATCTTCATTATCGGTAACTGATTTAAATGTGCCGAGACATCCGTTGTACCGTTGTTATCGAGTTGCCATTCTAAGGTAACCGAAGTATTGAATTGGGACTGTCGAAGATAGTTCCCATCCATTGAGTCGTTATCGATTGGTCGTTCGAAGACAATCGAGATATTGAATGGGGATTGCCGAGGATAGTGCCCATATGTGAGTCATTATTGTCGTATTGGCCAACTCAAGGCAGCACACTATTATTCTGGTGAACTCGGTAATTTTGTGATCGTTGAGGGTGAAGGATTTCCCGAATTGTGGTGTTGTGGTTATTGCCGTGTTAATCGGTCCTTAGGGATTCTGATCCCAGGATGGTTGTTTTGAATATCGTTGGTCGTGTCGATCTTTCATTATTCGTATGTCATCGTTCACCTGGTGAGTCGTATGATCCGTAATGGGTATTTTATCCTTTGGGTTTCGTTGTCATGTTGTGTCATGGCGTATCTGGAATCATGTCTGCGTGTCGATTGGTTATGTGTAGGATTTTTAGCCAGGCACTCGATGGTCATGCGTGGATGTTTCCGCATTGGACCATGCACACGAGACGTAGTTCTTGAGGCTAATTAGGTACATTGTCACACGTATATTCTGGATTCCGTATACGGGGTGGACATGTGCACGGACACATTTCCGGATCGGGCGTACTGTGATGTCCCTCTTGTGCCTTATTGTTTGGTTGTTCGTAGTCCATGTCGTATTGGATATGTTCGACGATTTGCGGCTGGCTGTTCATACGCCGAGGGGTATGTCCGACAGTCAGGGTTGCTTCTTTGAGAATCTGTATTGTGATGATTTACAGCTTTGGGCTGTTCGGCTTTCAGGCCATCGTGATACACAGCTTCGGCTGAGGGGATTTCAGGCCATTGCGATGTATTGGTATTTTGTTGGAGCCTTCGGGCGTTGTGATTCGCATCTCTTTCAGCATTGGTTTAGTTTACCTTCGGGCAATGTATTGTTGTGTTCTATATTGATGATTCGCCGTTTGGGCGTAAGTTTCGGTTCTTGTGTATCTCGTTGAGTTTTTCCTAGGGGGATATTTCTTCTCCCTACTTGTTTTAAGTTTCAGGACGAAACTTCTTTTAAGGAGAGTAGAATGTAATACCCGTAATTTTGATTTCCGGTAACTTTCTATTTTTGGCGGAAGTCCGTTTTGACAACTCGCTTGGGACCGTTTCGTCACCCTGAGAATGATTAATTCTACACTTTTTGACATCCGAGTTCGTTTCGGTGTCGTTATGTTGAGTTCCGTGCTTTTCAGCGACTTTTCCGCACTTGAGTTCGATTCTTGCGAATCTCGTTCTAAGCTATTTGTTTCGAGTGTCCCGTAAGTCCGTTTAACTTTGTTAGACGTGTTGTGAACTTCGGTTTGGTTATTCGATCACGTATCGTGATTTTCGGGCATTTTGGGCCATTTTGTATATTACCCAAAGTTATGGGTATTCGTATCTGTATTCGTTGTCTCGACTCTTTTCGTGGTCGCATATGATTAATTATTGCATTACGTTCTCATTTCGAGTCGTTGATGTCGTCCGCGAACTTTTCGTCGTGTTCGTTCCGTACGGTTTCGAATCGAGTCGCCGAGCCACAGTGGTCGGGCACGGCCGGACGGTTGCGGGCTCGCCGGACGATGGCGGGCAGCCGACCGAGCAGCACGACAGAACCGGCGTAAGCGCACGCCACGGCCGGAGCTTCGCGCGCTAGCTCGGCGATGTAAGCGCCTGCCGAAGTCGGCCAGCGTACGCTATCTCGGCCCGGGCGAGAGGGTTACGAGGTTCTCGAACTCGAGTAGGATCGGCGAGTAGCGCACGCTCTTGCCGGTCGTGGCGCATGCTAACCGGCAGGGGTAGCGCATGCCGTCGGCCGGCTAGCGTGCGTTCGGGATGAGTTTGTTAGTCCGAGGCTCTTTGGGCCAGTCGGCTAGCGCGCGCAGGCTTCCGGCCGTAGCGCACGCTAGCGGGAGTCGGGCGGACGAGTCATGGTCGGCAGAATTGGTCGGTGGTGCCGAGTCATGCGGGCCATGGCCGAGAGTGCTGGGCCGATACTGGCCGATAGCGCACGCTAGTCCGGGAAGGCTAGCGCACGCTAGTTCCGGCCCAGTATATAAATGACAGAGCAGCAACTTTTTCAGTCATTTTTCATTTCCTTTCTCTTCGGTCCGCGGCTGGAACTTTGGAGGAGATGAAGCCATGTTGTTAAACAACAAATCCATGAAGTTCCTGAGTTCATATCATTGATCGATCATCCTATAACATCCTTCGATCCAGCGAATCAAGGTTAGATTAGAACCCTACTTTTGGGGAGATTTGGGGGTTTTCCCGTTTTTGTCCGATTCATTCCGTTTTGTTGATTAATTCATGATGAATATGATTAATCTTGTTGGTATTCTTAGTTTCCCTACGGATTCATGGTATATTTCGTGGTTTTAACGGAATCGAGAGGGTTCGGTTGTGGTCCGCCCTCGTTGTCGTTTTTATACGAATATACATGAATCGTAGGCGGGTTTCCGGGTGTATTCCAATTCCTTATTCGTTTAGAATCGGTTGTGATTGTATTCTTCGAATCGATAGGTTCGGTTTCGATGGTTCTTAGCATTCGTCGGTGACTTTCCATTCCGTTCGTTGCGTCGTCGACTATTCAAGGCAAGTATACATTTATGATTGTACGTTCTCGACTTTGAAAGTAAGAAATATTGATGGCATATCATGAACGAACCGTTTTGACGGCATTCATAGATATATTGATGGCATATTATGAACGAACCATTTTTACGGCATTCATATATGTATTGTTAGCATGTAATGAACGAACCGTTTCTACGGCATTCCTACATGTAACGGCGTATGATATGAACGAACCGTTTCTACGGCATTCACATACGTCTTGATGTGACACTATGAGATTTTAGTTATTCTGGAATACTAGTCTTGAATTGATGAATTGACGGCTACATTTACTTTATTGTCGAGGAGTATTGTGTTTCATATTGATATACTTGCACTAGCTATTCGACGGAGGGGGAAATACTTTTTATGTATTTCAGGTTCTAGGAGAGCGGACAGGCGGGTATCGGGTCGGCATGAAGATGATGGGCAAGTGTGATTCTGTGTCTTGTCTCCGGTTATCTTTTTGGATTCCTCCATTCAGTGTTGTTGTACTGGAATGGATTTTAAATACTCGAGTATTGTATTTCAGTTTCCTTGATGTTCCGGCCTGTGTTGCCGAGGTATTGATTTGTGCAGTGATGTATATGGTTTCATTGGTTATGGTTTTGAACACCATTTGTATCGTCTTTCTTTCCATTGTATGTAGACCTTCTCGGTCAAGTTTATAGTTCCGCGTATGTTTAGCCTTGTGGGTCCCACGGCGGGGCTCACGGCGCTGTAATATACCCTGAATAACTTGGGGGTGTTACATGATTGAATGATTTATGATTTGGAATCATTAATGTTATAATCGTGGAATATGTTTGTTTGTTCGTTGTAGTTATTTTTTTGTAAATATATATCTAAATATAAATCTTTATTTTCTTGGAAATATGATTTATATTGAATATATGAAAGCCGAAAAATATTGATATTGGATATCCGGTCGAATATCAAGCCTCGGATTATCGCTGGACGTCCCCGGAACTGGACTCATAGGTCCCGTGCGGTCTAGCTGGTGGACCGCGGTCCAATTTTTTTTCAGACCTGCCGTGCGGTCCGGCATGTTGGGTCCTCGGTCCGGGTTTGTTCCACACTTGTTTTTCGTGTATTCCAGAAAATTAATCCCCCGCATTTTAATTTATATTTAATTTGATTAAAATGATATATAGTATTTCATTTTAAAAGGAAAAATTGATTTATTAGAATACTTATGATTGACCAAATTACTTTGAACGAATTCATATTGCCGATTGTGTGAGTTGATTTGATTAATTATATTAAATAGTTAATTTTATATACTGGTTGGATCAATATATTAAATTTCTTATTTAATATAAAATTCATGTATATTGTATTTATTAGATGAATGCTCGTGAATGGTGATGTAGTTCATAGATATAATTTTGAATCGTTTGTTATATTTGATTGGGTTGTAAAGGCCGTTTTGAGGCTATTTATTAAAATTTGTATTATAGGATGCAATTTTTCAATGTAAAATTTATACGTGATGATGAAGACCAGAGGAAGATTCGTTCGAGAAGATGAAGATTCAAGACCGAAGACATGTAATTAGATTATGATGTTTTTGTTCTAGGAACGGTCCATGAACTGTATGTTGGTATCAATTAGGTTGTGAATATTTTATTCATATGGTATGAATGCAACAAATGCGCTTAAATGAATTAATGTGCAAAGTGTAACATTAATCGTGAAAATTCTCCCACAACAAAATATTAAGTTTAAAAGGTTTCAAGGTTTTCCTTCCCTCCATCGAGCTTTCGATGAATTGAAATCCAAACCGGATGTGCTATGATTCCAAGTTATCGGGATAGTCATTCGGGGAGGGTCGATAAATTCCAAGAGTATATTGGATGCCTTCGGTTGGAGTAAATTTTATCCCTAGAAACCTGTTCGGTTGCCGGATAAGCTTCTACTGTGAAACTGGTCAGTATCGATGGTGTAAACCTAACTTGTTCACGAACCATAAAAACCATATAGGTTGAGGGGAGTGAATAAAGGGAAAAAGAAGGTCGAATCATCCATTAGATTAGTTGGTGATGGATGCCACTTTATAAAGATCAAGACCAGAAACCTGTTTGGTTGCCCTATATTAAAATTTATAAAGAATTCGATCACCACTATGAAGTAAATCAAACGAATACTTCCGGATTTCACAAGGGAGTGTGTTATTTCGATAAAAATAGTGGGACCTGGATTAGAAGAATATAAAAGTCCTTAATTCTAAACTCAGACCATAATTGAACGAGTCCCTAATCAATATAGTGTACTTTATGCAGACAAAAAACTCTCATAAAATTACAATGAACCCACTCAGTATATTACTCGAAAAGAATACCTTAATTGGGCCTTAATTTGTGGACTGGCTCCACAACCTGATGATAGTCCTCAATATGAAGGTACTGGGATTCCTCTTGGAAGCGGACCTTCCGACGGCTCTAATGCAGACCAGAGCCAGTCAGGAAGATGTTGAAAACCATGAAAAATGGGTTAAGGATGACATTAGATTCCGTGACTATATGATGGCTTCTATGTCTAATAAGCTTAAGAAAGCTCATGACAAAATGACTTCTGCTAGGCAGATCTTATCTCACTTAACCAAGCTTTGTGGTGAGTATAGTCGAACTGCTAGATATGAGATATCTAAGGAGATTTTCGGTGCCAGGATGAAGGAAGGTGAGAAGGTCGGGGACCATCTTCTCAAAAATGATCTCTATGATCGAGAGATTGAAGGCTCTTGATTTTAGGATGCATGTTTCTCTACAGAACCACCTTATCCTGCAATCTCTTTCTGATTCATTCTCACAGTTTGTTATGAACTTCAACTGCAATGAGATTGCTTGCAATTTAGCAGGGTTAGTGAACAAAATAGTAACCTCTCAGTCTCAGATGAAGACCCCACGGGTGAAGGAGTCTACCCATGTGATTTCTTATGGATCTCGGAGGTCCAAGAATAAGAAGAAAAAGACCAAGAAGCAGATCGGCCCACAAAGCAAGGACTTTAAAGGTAAGGGCAATGCCCCGATGGTTCCTAAGAGCAAGAAGGTGAAGATGGATGTATGTCTCAGATACGGTGAGCTGGGTACTGGGCAAGAGACTGTCCAAAGCTTCATGGCACTTCAGGTATGGGACTTTTAGTTTTGGAAACGAATTATTCTACTATCGTATTTTCTACTTCTTAGATACTGGATTCAAGTGCTAGTTCTGACATTTGTAATATGAATCAGGATCTGGAACAAAGTAGAAAGCTTGGAGCTGGGGAAGTGATGATTACTGTCGGAAGCGGGCATAGTGTCGCAGCAACTGATATATGATCACTTCTTTTGGATTTTGGAACCCGACTTTGTTTTAACATTAGATGATGTACTAGTGTTGTCCAAGGGGCATAAGAATATTGTATCCATTACAGTCATAGATCGGAAAATTTTATTTTCGAAATAAACTAGTAGGCACTGCTACATTGTTAAATGGATTATATCATTTAAACCTAAATAACAAAGTCGTCGTGAATACTATGACTAGGAAGCGTGGTAGGGATGAAACTAATCAAGTTTTGAAATGGCATCTTAGACTTGGTCATGTTGGTCAGACCAAGGTTTACAAAATGGAAAAGGTTGGACTTATGGGTCCATTAGGATCGGATCGCTTTCCAACTTGTGAATCTTTCCTTAAAGGCAAAATGACTAAGTCCCCCTTCACATGAACTTTTGAAAGAGACGCTGATAAACTTGGATTAGTCCAGACCAATGTGTGTGGTGCTTTGGAAGCAGCACGTGACTGATATCCATATTTCATTATGTTTACGGATGATCATACTAGGTACGGTTATGCATACATAAATTTGAGGCCTTTGGGAAATTCCAGGAATTTAAGGCCCTAATCAACAAACAAACTGGTAATCATATTAAGACACTTAGGTCGGACCGAGGTGGTGAATATATGAATACAAAGTTTGACGAGTTCCTAAAAGAGCACGGAATAGTGTCACAACTTACACCTCAAAGAACTCCTCAGTTAAATGGTGTGTTGGAAAGAAGGAACCAAACCTTGTTGGACATTGTTCATTCCATGCTTAGCTACACCGACTTACCGATTTACCTGTGGGGTTATGCGCTCCTGAATGCTGCTTATATCTTGAACAGATGCCATTCTAAGTCCGTTCCTAAAACTCCACATGAGATGTATTATCTAAACTTTAGTAACAAAGTCGTTGTGAACACTATGACTAGGAAGCGTGGTAGGGATAAAACTAATCAAGCTTTGAAATGGCATCTTAGACTTGGTCATATTGGTCAAACCAAGGTTTACAAAATGAAAAAGATTGGACTTATGGGACCATTGGGATTGGTGTAATACCTGGTTGTAATTCAGTCATTATCATTCAGTAATTATCGTTCAGTAATTGTCACTCATTAATTTTAACTCATTAATGATCATTTGTCACTCATATTCAATCATTGTATTCACCTTTCAGAGTAATTGTATCGCGTATCAATCGTCATTCATCATCAATCTAGTTGGAGAATCGTGCCGTGTTTATCATCATTATCATCTTCATAGTGGGCTCTGTGTGAGGAGTAGCGCACGCTACGTACTCTCTTTAGCGCGTGCTAATTGAGTTCAGGTAGCGCACACTACCTCTCAACACTAGCGCACGCTAATGTAGTTCAAGCAGGCAGTCCAGAAGGCACTGGACTGCAGTTGGGTTGTAAGTAGCGCATGCTACGAATGGTAAGTAGCGCGCGCTAGTAGGTCGGAGTAGCGTACGCTATGCGGCCGGTGTAGTGCGCGCTAAGGTCGGATCAGGCAGAGTCCAGTGGCTACTGGACCGAATTGGATTAATTCCTAGCGCACGCTACGAGTAGATATTAGCGTACGCTAATCGGGGTCAGTAACGCACGCTAAATTTTGTGTGTAGCGCGCGCTACCGCGAACAGATCCGAGAACAGGAGGTTCTGGACTTCAGTACTGGGCAGCAGATAATTTGTTAGCGCACGCTAGCATTTTGAGTTAGCGCACGCTAAGTATATGGTTGTAGCGCATGCTACAAAAGGTACGTAGCGCATGCTACCGTTGCGAACAGAGGGTACTGGACTACCCAGTACACCCGTTAGCGCACGCTATGCACAGGAGCTAGCGCACGCTAAACTGGGCTTTCTATAAATATGACAGTTCAGTATTTTCTTCGTCATTCTTCATTTCTTTTCATTCCTTCATCGGTTCCGGGCGATTTGGAGCTTCTTGAGAAGTGTTATTCGAGGTGCAATCATCTATCAACATCTCCAAGCTCATAATTCGGAGTAATCATCATTTCATCATCTCCATCTCATCAAATCAAGGTAATAACTTCTTGGATCTAGTATTTCGGATTTTTGGGTTTTTCTTCCGATTTCTTCGTGTAAGCTTGGATTGTTGTTGGAATATGTTAGATATGGATTATCTACCTAGGATAAATGTATTCCTACGGATTTAATGGCATATATTTCGGATTTCATGAATTGTTGGGGTTTGATTCAAGAACACATTAGAGTTGACTTTGATATTTGGGGGTTTTCGATTAGATTTTGTCATTAACTCGATTTGTGGATTCCTATGGGATTATTGATATCATTGAAGGTGTTTTGTTGGGTTGAAGTACTCATTTTGGAGTTGGTTTCGATATATTTGGGATTTGGATATTATCGAAGGATGTATGTTGCTAAGGATTTGTTAGAATGCCTCAATAAGTTTGGATATTGTTGTATCGACGTTTGAATTGGTTATAATCGTGTTTGATATGTCTATTGAGCATTTGTTGGTAATTATCATTCAAGGTTGTTCGAGCGACCGACATCCCTTTTAGGACGTTGTTCGAGGAAGGACATTCTTCACCGTTGTGGTGTAAGTTAATTCTTACTCGGTTAAAAGGATATTCATTCCTTTCGTTGTTGTTCATTCATAATCGTAATTCATTCATAATGTATTAACCGTATTGAGACTTGTAATTGTGAATTAATCACTTTATTCACGAGGAACGATGGTTCCAATCATTTCATTAGGCTATCATTCATTTCACTATCATTTCATCTCGGTGAGTCATTCTTGACTTTGTCGGATTGTTACTCATTATTATTCTTCATGGTCATTTCTTGTCCGTATGACCTTCTGGTTTCATATTGCATGGCAGGGTGGGGATGTGTGGAATTTTTAGTCGGGCACGTGATGGTCATGTGTTGGGTTCACCGACACATTGGACTGTGCACACGGTAACGTACCTCCGTGAGACTAATTAGGTACAAGGATGGGTGTGTCCGGACACTCGTCTTGTGCACTTGCACATACCATTACGGGCGTACTATGATACCTCTCTTTAGCGTCATTTCATAATTAAGATATATCATGATTGTGTTTATTCAACTCTTGAGGATTGTTGTTCTGTGTAACTGACCCCGTTGGGGAATATTGTTTTCAGGTCATGGCAAGGCTAAGGCACGGGAAGAGAACGTCGACGGCGAGGAGTCCTAGTGATACTAGTAGGGGGCCCCAGTCCTTTCAGTTTCCTATTTTCCTCATTTGTATTCCGCTGCAGACTTCCATTTAAATACTCATTTTAATTGGTGTTGTATATTTTATCTTCATATAAAATATACATGTATTCTGTTTTATCCTGGGAGTGTTGTACTTGAAACTCCTCATCGGAGTAATTAATGATATACTGTGGTTCGTTACTACAATTATATCACTTAATTCATTCATTTTGATTCGCCTAGTGGGTCCCAGTCGGGGATCCACGACACTGTAATATTTGCCTAGTTTGGGGTGTTACAGAGTTGGTATCAGAGCGTGGTTTTGAATACTACCTTACGAGTAATGTCTCATTTGAAATCATCGTTCATCAGACTAGTATCATTGGACTTTCGTGTCACGTGTGACCTGTGCAAGAGCCGAGCCCCTCAGACCAAAGAACAGTAAGATTTCTGATGCCATGGTATAATTTATGGCAATAAGAATTACTCATTCATCATTCAACAGTCAACAATCCTCATTCATCATTTTCATTTGTGATCAAGTCGATCATGTTAATTCATTAATCACTCAGTTCATTTCATTGTCCAGTTATTGATCTTGAGGATCATATCATTAATCTTGTTAACTTGTTCAAGATAATCATTTCAAGAATTTCACCATATAATCACGTCACTTTAGTTGATCATTCATGTAATCATTGTGTTTGAGCGCGTATGCTCATTTTCATCATTTCATAACGTAATCATAATGTGATATTCATGCGAGATATAATTATCATTTGACTTTCCACTTCAGTATGGAAAGAGCTGGTAGAGGACGCGGGGGAGAGGCCGTGGTGCGGGCCGAAACCCGAGAGCTCGTGTGAATACACGCACGGACGCGAGGAATAATGCAAATTCATCGAGCAACGACGTTGCCACTCATTCACCCAGAAATGATCACTCATTGTCAAGGAGTCGTACCTGGGACACAGCTCAATCAGAAGGTGTTCGGGTTGATCCACTCGCTTTTATGAAGGGCATGATGGCCTAGATGACTCATATGGCACGCCTCATAGAGACGATGCAGAAATCAGCTACTCAGAATCAACAGGCTCCTCCGCTGCCACCTCAGGGGCAAGAGAGGGGTGTAAGCAGTATCATTGGCGACATCTCTCGCGAGAGGCCACCTACTTTTGAGGGTTCATCTGAGCCGGCGGATATTGTTCATTGGCTTGAGCATTTCGAGAAGTTGTTTGCTATGGTGGAGTGTCCCGAGGGGCACAAAGTTTCAGTTGCGGCTTACTATCTTGGTAAGGGCGCACATTCATGGTGGTTATCGTTAAAGCCCACCGATGGATCTTGTACTTGGGATCAATTTAGGACTCTCATGATGGAGAGGTATTATCCGGCCCCACTCAGGGAGGCCAAGTTGTTAGAATTACTCACTCCCGACCTCTCAGTGGATGATGATGTTCTCGCCATCGCCGAGAAATTTCAGGAGCTACTTCCTTTCGCCTCGTCCATTATTCACTTTGAGGCGGACAAGATCAAATATTTCAGCAAGAGGTTGAAGCCTCGTATGCGGATGTAGTTGCTTAATCACAATTGCACCACTCTGGCCGAATTCATTGAGAAAGCTCTTACGTATGAGCTTACTGCTAAGGATATTGCTAAGCAACAACGTTCATCTGCTAGCAAGAAGTCTAAGATTCGTAATCAGTCTGACAGCAGTCAGGCCACTTTCAAGAAACATCGTGCGGGCTCTACTTTTTCTGAGCAACCTCCTATGGCGCCTAGACCCACGGAGTCTCAGTCACGAGCATCCAGTTCGGCCATCACCTGTTTCAACTGTGAAAAACAGGGTCATTTCAGCACCAAGTGTCCGAGGCAGACTCTCACGTGCCATAATTGTGGGATTGTTGGGCATAAGGCCCATTTTTTGCCGAAGAAACTCCAAACCTACTCCGGCGTCATCTCAGGCCCTGAGACATTCAGCAGTGCAGAATCAGGCCACTCAGTCCACGTCGTTCAGGACGACAGGATCAAATAAAGGCGAAGCCAAGAGCTATCAGATGGGAGCGTCCGGTTCGGGGTCCGGCAAGCCCCGAATTTATGAGATGAAGAAGACCGACGATCCAGAGGCCCGGATGATCTCAGGTACACTCGATATTCTATCTCAACCTATGTGTACCCTTTTAGATACTGTTGCATCGCATTCATTCATTTCCGAGTCATGTTTGAGTAGACTACATCTGGGTAGTGCTACTAGTTGTGAGCCTTATGTCATTGGTCTACCTGATGGTAGAAGAATTATCGGGAATCGTGAGATTAAGGATTGTCCAATTCAGCTTCATGGCCGTGATTGGTTAGCAGACCTAATCGTGGTAGATTTACCAAAAGACGATGTCATCCTAGGTATTGATTGGATGGATCGTCACGATGCCGTCATTAGTGTCTGTAAGCGTATGGTCACTATCATTTCAGACGATGGGGTTGAATGTATATTTCAAGGAGGTAATCCCAGCTGTTCTGGGAGAGTCATCAACTTGATGAAAGCAGTGAAATTACTCAGTCAGGGGTGTGTCGGTTATTGGTGCTATATGACCAAGACCGAGGGACCACCAGTAATGTTGACGGATATTCCTGTAGTGAGAGAATATGCCGATGTATTTCCGGACGAGTTACCTAGTTTGCCTCCATAGAGAGACGTGGAATTCACGATTGAGTTGGAGCCTAGTACGTCTCCAATATCGAAGGCACCGTACCGGATGGCCCCAACCGAAATGCAGGATTTGAAGAATCAATTAGAGGATTTGACCGAGAAGGGTTATATTCGACCGAGTGAATCACCGTGGGGAGCACCAGTGTTATTTGTCAAGAAGAAGGATGGTTCGTTCTGCTTGTGTATTTATTACCGGGAATTGAACCGGGTGACGATCAAGAATAAATATCCGCTACCCCGTATCGATGATCTTTTGGATCAACTTCAGGGAGCTTCAGTATTTTCCAAGATCGACTTAAGATCTGGATATCATCAGTTGCAAATTCGAGAGTCGGATATCCCAAGGACGGCGTTCCGAACACGCTATGGTTATTATGAGTTTGTGGTAATGCCGTTTGGGTTAACTAATGCACCTGCGGTGTTCATGGAGTTAATGAATCGGGTTTTCATCGACTATTTGGATCAGTTCGTGGTTGTCTTCATTGATGACATTTTAATTTATTCTCGTGACTGGGAGGAGCACGAGTTTCACCTTCATCAGGTGCTCGACGTGTTGAGACGAGAGCAACTTTATGGGAAGTTTTCCAAATGTGAGTTCTGGATGTCCGAAGTGACGTTTATCGGACATGTAATTTCATCAGACGGAGTTCGTGTCGACCCTCAGAATACGGAGGCTATCCGAGATTGGCAACCTCCGAAGAATGTTAAGGAAATTCGAAGTTTCCTCGGATTAGCTGGTTATTATCGGAGATTTATGGAAAATTTTTCTAAAATCGCTCAACCCATGACGAACCTTTTAAGGAAGGATAAGAAATACATGTGGTCCGATGCATGTCAACAGAGTTTTGAGGAACTCAAGAGCCGGTTAATTTCAGCACCTGTCCTTTCTTTACCGCAAGGGACGAAAGGATTTGTGGTTTATAGTGATGCGTCCGGACAGGGTCTCGAATGTGTACTAATGCAGAACGGGAAAGTTATTACTTATGCTTCACGGCAATTGAGACCTTATGAGGTTAATTATCCGACCCACGACCTGGAGCTAGCAGCCATGGTATCCGCATTGAAGATTTGGCGTCATTATCTTTATGGCGTTGCCTGTCAGATATTCACCGACCATAAGAGTTTAAAGTATATATTTACTCAGAAGGAGTTAAATATGCGACAGAGACAGTGGTTGGAACTAATCAAAGATTATGATATTGAGATACTTTACCACCCGGTCAAGGCGAACGTTGTCACCGACGCCTTGAGTCGTAAGTCCGTCCAGGAGCAGATGCTCGCTCGATTAACAGTTCAGAAGGAACTTCAGCAAGAATTTCGGAGACCCGAGATCGAGGTCTGGTTACAGCAAGTACAAGGGCAACTTGTACGTTAGAGATTTCATCGCCACTTGAGGAGGCGATCAGGGAGAATCAGGGTTCGGACCCATTTTTGTTACGCATTCGAAATGATGTGACTCAGGGGAAATCCCCTGGGTTTGTGGTTCACGAGGATGCACTTTTGCGATTTAAGAATCGGTTGTGCGTACCGGCGAATGACGAGTTGAAAAACTCGATTTTGAGAGAAGCTCATGCTACCCCTTATTCCGTTCATCCGGGGTCTAGCAAGATGTACAAAGACTTGAAACAAAATTACTGTGGAGTAATATGAAGCGAGAAGTCGTGGAATTTATTTCGAGATGCTTAACCTGTCATCAAGTCAAGATAGAACATCAGCGACCGGCGGGTATTCTGAAACCTCTCCCTATTCCATAGTGGAAGTGGGAAGATATTTCAATGGACTTCAGCACGAGTTTGCCGACGAGTCGTCGTGGCATGAATACAATTTGGGTAATTGTGGATTGTCTAACTAAGTCAGCTCATTTCCTTGAGATTAAGGATACGTGGGGTCCCAAGAGACTTTCCCAGTTGTTCATCAAAGAAATAGTGAGACTACACGGTACTCCTAAAAGTATTGTTTCCGATCGTGACGGACGATTTGTGTCTCATTTTTAGAAATCAGTTCATCGTGCTATGAGAACTCAGCTTAATCTCAGTACAGCTTTTCATCCTCAGTCCGATATACAATCAGAGAGGACTATTCAGACTTTGGAGGACATGTTGAGGGCATGTGTTCTCGATTGGAAAGATGATTAGGAAGCCCAACTACCGTTGATCGATTTCACGTACAATAATAGTTGGCATGTTTCGATTAAGATGGCACCTTACGAGGCCTTGTACGGCCATCTTTGTCGATCTCCTTTGTGTTGGGATGACTTATCAGAGTCAATCGGCACCGAGCCCGATATGCTTATAGCCGCCCGTGAGAAGGTAGCTTTGATCAGGAGTCGTTTGTTGACCGCTCAGAGTCGACAGAAATCTTATGCAGATAACCGTCGTCGACCATTAGAGTTCGATACAGGTGACCATGTTTTGGTCAAGGTTTCCCCGAGTCGAGGCATCTTCCGTTTTGAGAAGAGGGGAAAGTTGAGTCCGAGATTCATTGGACCGTTTGAGATTTTGGATAGAGTAGGCGAGCTATCTTATCGATTGGCCTTACCTCTGGCGTTGAGCCGAATTCATAATGTTTTTCACGTATCCCAGTTACGGAAGTATGTTGCTGACCCGAGTCACATACTTCAGTTCGACGAAATCGAGATCGCTGATGATCATTCATATGAGGAGCGTCCTATACGAGTCTTAGAGTGGTGAATCAAACAGTTGAGAAACAAGACGATTCCTATTCAGCGGTCTAGACACGGAGTCGAAGAGGCTACCTGGGAAACCGAGGATAGTATGCGGCAGAGTTATCCCGAGTTGTTTGACCCTTAGTTTCAGGGACGAAGCTCTTTTAAGGGGGGGTGTATGTAATACCCGGTTGTAATTGAGTCATTATCAATCAGTAATTATAGTTCAGCAAGTGTCACTCAGTAATTTTCACTCATTAATGATCATTTGTCACTCATATTCAATCATTGTATTCACCTTCAGAGTAATTGTATAGCGTATCAATCGTCATTCATCATCAATATAGTTGGAGAATAGTACTCTGTTTATCATCATTGTTATCTTCATAGTGGGCTGTGTGTGAGGAGTAGCGCGCGCTAATTGAGTTCGGGTAGCGCACGCTACCTCACAACACTAGCACACGCTAAAGTAGTTCAAGGAGGCAGTCCAGAAAGCACTGGACTGCAGTTGGGTTGTAAGTATCGCACGCTACGAATGGTAAGTAGCGCGCGCTAGTAGGTCGGAGTAGCGCACGCTATGCGGTCGGTGTAGCATGCGCTAAGGTTGGATCAGGCAGAGTCCAGTGGCTACTGGACTGAATTGGATTAATTCCTAGCACACGCTACGAGTATATATTAGCATACGCTAATCGGGGTCAGTAGCACACGCTGAATTTTGTGTGTAGCGCGCGCTACCACGAACAGATCAGAGAACAGGAGGTTCTGGACTTCAGTACTGGGCAGCAGATAATTTGTTAGCGCACGCTAACATTTTGAGTTAGCGCATGCTAAGTATATGGTTGTAGCACACTCTACAAAAGGTACGTAGCGCACGCTACCGTTGCGAACAGAGGGTACTGGACTACCTAGTACACCCGTTAGCGCACGCTACGCACAGGAGCTAGCGCACGCTAAACTGGAGTTGCTATAAATATGACAGTTCAGTCTTTTCTTCGTCTTTCTTCATTTCTTTTCATTCCTTCATCGGTTCCGGGCGATTTGGAGCTTCTTGAGAAGTGTTCTTCGAGGTGAAATCATCTATCAGCATCTCCAAGCTCATAATTCGGAGTAACCATCATTTCATCATCTCCATCTCATCAAATCAAGGTAATAACTTCTTGGATCTAGTATTTCGGATTTTTGGGTTTTTCCTTCCGATTTCTTCGTGTAAGCTTGGATTGTTATTGGAATATGTTAGATATGGATTATCTACCTTGGATAAATGTATTCCTACGGATTTAATGGCATATATTTCGGATTTCATGAATTGTTGGGGTTTGATTCAAGAACACATTAGAGTTGACTTTGATATTTGGGGGTTTTCGATTAGATTTTGTCATTAACTCGATTTGTGGATTCCTATGGGATTATTGATATCATTGAAGGTGTTTTGTTGGGTTTAAGTACTCATTTTGGAGTTGGTTTCGATATATTTGGGATTTGGATATTATCGAAGGATGTATGTTGCTAAGTATTCGTTAGAATGCCTCAATAAGTTTGGATATTGTTGTATCGGCGTTTGAATTGGTTATAATCGTGTTTGATACGTATATTGAACATTTGTTGGTAATTGTCATTCAAGGTTGTTCAAGCGACCGACATCCCTTTTAGGACGTTGTTCGAGGAAGGACATTCTTCACCGGTGTGGTGTAAGTTAATTCTTACTCAGTTAAAAGGATATTAATTCCTTTCGTTGTTGTTCATTCATAATCGCAATTCATTCATAATGTATTAACCGTATTGAGACTTGTAATTGTCAATTAATCACTTCATTAACTAGGAACGACAGTTCCAATCATTTCATTGGGCTATCATTCATTTCACTATCATTTCATCTCGGTGAGTCATTCTTGACTTTGTCGGATTGTTACTCATTATTATTCTTCGTGGTCATTTCTTGTCCATATGACCTTCTGGGTTCATATTGCGTTGCTGGGTGGGGATGTGTGGAATTTTTAGTCGGGCGCATGATGGTCATGTGTTGGGTTCACCGACACATTGGACTGTGCACATGGTAATGTACCTCCATGAGACTAATTAGGTACAAGGACGGGTGTGTCCAGACACTCGTCTTGTGCACTTGCACATACCATTACGGGCGTACTATGATGCCTCTCTTCAGCGTCATTTCATAATTAAGATATATCATGATTGTGTTTATTCAACTCTTGAGGATTGTGGTTCTGTGTAACTGACCCCATTGGGGAATATTGTTTTCAGGTCATGGCAAGGCTAAGGCACGGGAAGAGAACGTCGACGGCGAGGAGTCCCAGCGACACTAGTAGGGCCCCCCAGTCCTTTCAGTTTTCCTGTTTTCTTCATTTGTATTCCGCTGCAGACTTCCATTTAAATACTCATTTTAATTGGTGTTGTATATTATATCTTCATATAAAATATACATGTATTCTGTTTTATCCTGGGAGTGTTGTACTTGAAACTCCTCATCGGAGTAATTAATGATAAACTGTGGTTCGGTACTACAATTATATCACTTAATTCATTAATTTTCATTCGCCTAGTGGGTCCCAGTCGGGGGTCCATGGTACTATAATATTCGCCTAGTTTGGGGTGTTACAATTGAATCCCTCCAACTTGTGAATCTTGCCTTAAAGGCAAAATGACTAAGTTCCCTTTCATAGGGACTTTTGAAAGAGCCACTGGTAAACTTGGATTAGTCCATACCGACGTGTGTGGGGCTTTAGAAGTAGCACGTGCTGAATATCAGTGTTTCATTAAGTTTACGGATGATCATACTAGGTATGGTTATGTGTATTTAATGAAAAAAAATCCGAGGCCTTTGAGAAATTCCAGGAATTTAAAGCCCTAGTCGAAAAACAAACTGGTAATCATATCAATGCACTCCGGTCAGACCGATGTGGCGAGTATATGAGTACAGAGTTTGACGAGTTCCTAAAGTAGCACAGAATAGTGTCACAACTCACACCTCCAGGAACTCCTCAGTTAAATAGTGTGTCGGAAATAAGGAACCGAACCTTGTTGGACATGGTTCATTCCATGCTTAGCTACACCGACTTACCGATTTACCTGTGGGGTTATGCGCTCCTGACTGCTGCTTATATCTTGAACAGATGCCCTTCCAAGTCCATTCCTAAAACTCCACATGAGATGCGGGAGGTAAGGAAACTAAGTCTTAATCATAATAGGGTTTGGAGATGTCCCCGTATGTCAAGAGGACTAAGGCGGAGAAGTTTGAAGCAAGGTACATGAAGGGACGTTTTGTTGGATTCTCATATGGGATGACGGGTTATCTATTCTATATGTCTGAAGATCGAAAGATCATTGTTGCTTTTCAAGCACACTTCCTAGAAGATGAGTTCATTCAGGAAGGTGGAGCAGTTAGACGTATTTCTTTGGAAGAATGCAATGAGGAGACACCTTTACAAAGTTGGAATCAAACCTTCTGAAACACAAGTACAACCACTTCGTACGTCTAGTAGTGTGTATCAATTAACTGAGAGGTATGGCTTTATGCACCTAGAGGAACTATATCTCCATGAGGTTCCAAGTGATAGTCAAGACACCGACCCCACAACCTATGACCAAGCGGTGGTGGATGTAGACTCCACGAAATTGCAGGAAGCTATGGAAGCTGAGATAGACTCGATGTATAAAAATCAGGTTTGGACTCTAGTAGACTGCCCCAATGGCATAGTGCCTATTGGGAACAAGTGGATCTACAAGAGAAAGACTGATGGGGATGGCAAGGTTGACACCTATATGGCCAGGCTTGTGGCAAAGGGTTATACCAAAAAAGAAGGGACCGATTATCATGATACCTTCTCGCCCGTAGCTATGATCAAGTCTATTCAAATGATGCTTGCTATAGCTGCCTACCACGATTATGAGATATGGCAGATGGACGTAAAGGCAGCTTTCCTTAATGGATTCCTCGAGGAGAAATTCTATATGGAGAAGCCTAAAGGCTTTGTGTCCGAGGTCGATATTCATAAAGTGTGCATGCTTTAGTTGTAATACCCAAATTTTCAGTATAAATTTTTTGCGTTACTTTATCTGAGATATACTACATAGCTTGGTGTCTATACAGTATAGATAAAATAAATAGAGAATCGAGACAGTTATACTTGTGTAATTGACGTGTTTGATTGACAGTTATATTGAAGATATGGTGTATCAGGTTGAACTGATTTGGACATCAGGTGTATCGTATGAGAATATTTTTGGGATGAGTATATGTATTCAGTATACGAGTATACGTATCCAATATGTCGAGACGGACAGGAACAGTTAGATTTTGGCCAAGTACAGAAGGCTATTACGTACGCTAAGGTTAAGGACTTACGTATGTTAATTCTATGTTTTACGTATGTTATGCATAAGGCATTACGTACGTAACAAAGGGGATCGGATAGGACTGAGCTGTGGTCGGCAGGTGGGGCCCTGTGTCGGAAGCTTTCGGCGTGGATGTGGACAGGCGAGTCAACCTCGCGCATTACGTACGCTATGCATGGTGTATTACGTACATAATATGAGTATGTTACTATAGCAAGTCAACGTACATATTACGTACACTACGGAGAAAGGATTACGTACGTAAGGCTTTGTATGAAATGAGTCAGTTGCCTCTGGGACAGCATTACGTATGCTATCCGGGATAGATTATGTACGTAAAGCCTATTATGTACGTTAACTTTGGAAGGTTACGTACGTAACGAGCTGGAAGTTTATAAAAGTGGATGCCCGTCGTTTCATTTTCTTCAGAACTTCACTTTGTTTTCGCCCTCAAACACTCCGAGATGGAGTTTTCAGTCCTTCTAAGTTGATTATGAGCTTGGAAACATGGGATTGGAACTTGAGATATGGAGATATTGATGATTCTTGAGGTGGTTACTTGTGTATTTCATCTTCTAAGAGGTATGTTGGATAATCCTCTCTTTGAATTCGGATTTTTTATGTTGTTGTTGGTGTCTTCCTCGTATGATGATGGTTATGGTATTATTGTTGTACTTCTTGATGATATATGAGGTGTATATTGAAGAAGATGATGATTATGATGAGTATATGTTTCAAGTGTTATATGTTTTAGATATGAACACGGAATGTTGATATTTATAACAAGTGATGATGATTATGGATGTTAAGGGACAAGTTATGTGAATGGTGATTTGATCTTTCGTATGGTCTTGATGATATACGAATCGTGATTATGAATTTGACAAGAATATTTTCTTTCTTTGAGGATGTTTTCATATGAGTTGAATGATCCTAAGTGTAGTTTGGCATGAGATTGATATATATGAACAAGGGATAATCATATCATGTTGAATTTATGTTTGAATTCGGAATTGAATATGTTGATTAAACTTGCTTCGTGCTCGAATTAACTGTTATTGAGATCACCGGATTATGAGATTGAATTGAAGGTATGGATTCAGATTTGTTTGGCATAAGAACATTTGATCCGTACATAATTGGAATACTATCGAGTCGTATGAGGTGGACGGATAATTATAAAGTTGCAGTTAATTTTGGAATATGTTTATTCATGATAATAAGCGGTATTTGTTTCTATGAATTTACGAATATGAACAAGAAGGATTCTTGTTGATTCATGTTTGGAATTGAAGTTGGAATCGAGTATGTTATGAAATCCTTAATATCGATATGAATTGATCATTGATATGATGAATGTGATTTCGGAATAATTCGTGTTCTTAAGTAACTCTTGGATTATATGATTTGATGAATATGTTTAAGAGTGTTGGTTTTTTTGCATATGAATATGGGATATTCATATCTAGAACTAAGTTATGTGTTTGGTACAATATTCGTATAAGGATACGAATATTATTACGAGTTCTATGAGGTTATTATTCATCTTTGAGTTTGGAAGTTCATACGTACTGAACAAGTGTTCAAATCGAATTATTGAATTATTTGGCACCCTTGGAATATGATCATCTATATGTTGAACTAATCGGATTGTCCGGATTGATGATGATACTTGGTAATTAGTTCTAATCATGAATTTACAAGGAGGAAACTTGTACTCGTATTTTACATTGAATTTGGAATTGGTAACGTTTAGACCCTTATTATTGGTTTAATTTGATTATTGATATGATTATCAGATTATGAATCGTGTTGTGGTTTTGAGTTCATGATTGATTGATTTGGGTTGTTGGATTTGTATTTAATCGGGATATTGTGAAACTGTTGGGTTTATTGATCGGTTATATTGATTATCGAGTTGTGGCTTGTATTGTGGATATGAGTTCGTAATTGTTTGAGTTGTATTGTCCGGTTTTGTATATGATCGAGGTATTGTTGAGCCGTTGAGTTTTATTGGTTGGTATGTTGGTTATTAATCATTATCAGATTGTTGTTGATTGATTACTTCAATAGGTTGAGATGTTTGATCATGGATTATGACCGTTGTGTTGCGGTTGAGGTTTAAGAGTTCGCAGATTTGCTTTGGTCGGGGCTGAGGAGCTTGTAGACGAAGGCAATGGATTTTGGTAACGGCTTCGTGGTATCGGTATCGAGGCAAGTTTATACTTGTTTAGTTCTTAATATTTAATGAATGGTTTCGCTTTCATTTCATTTATAACTCATATAGCAATGATACTATAAATGTAAATTGTCGGGATGATGGTTTGTTCGTGGGAAGAATATTGTCTTCGGTTTTGAGGTAATTTAAGTATTGTTCAATTATGAAAATAATTATTATGTTGAGTTGTGGTATATGTTGTACGTTGAGGT
This sequence comes from Orobanche coerulescens, assembly GCA_033398695.1. NCBI lineage: Eukaryota > Viridiplantae > Streptophyta > Magnoliopsida > Lamiales > Orobanchaceae > Orobanche > Orobanche coerulescens. The sequence continues at coordinate 105,246,659 of CM065805.1, read as the reverse complement.
TTCGTAAAATCATGAGATTCGTATTGGCTGTTCGTTGAGGGATGTTGATCCCAGGACTGTTGTATTGAGATCATTGATCATGTTGATCGTTCATTCGGGGATGATGATCACATGGTGTTTGTTTTGGATATTGTCGATCGTGTCGATCTTTCATTATCCGTGTGTCATTATTCTCTTCGGTGAGTCTTCTGATCCTTATTGGATATGTGATTTTTTTAGTTTCGTTGTCATGTTGCATCGTGACATATCTGGAATCATATCTGCGTTACGATTGGTCATTGTGTAGGATTTTTAGCTGGGCACAGTATGGTTATGTGTTGATATTTCTACATTGAACCGTGCACACGAGACGTAGTTCGTGAGGCTAATTAGGTACATTGTCCCACGTATATTCTGGATTCCATATACGGGGTGGACATGTGCACTGACACATCACTGGATCGGGCGTACTGTGATGTCCATCTTTGAGCCATAATTGATTGGTCGTTCATCCTCCATTTATGGTTGGGTATGTTCGATGGTTTGCGACTGGTTGTTCATACGCCCGAGGGGTATGTTCGACAGTCGGGGTTATTTCTTTGAGATCCATTATTATTGATCGTTTGGAGTTTACCATGTTGATGGTACTCTCGGTCGTTGTTGATCCTTTGTTGATCGTTTGGAGTTTACCTTGTTGATGGTACTCTCGGTCGTTGTTAATCTTTTGTTGTCGTTTTGAGTTTACCTTGTGGATGGTATTCTCGGTACTTTGTTGATCGTGTCGGAGTTTATCATGTTGATGATATTCTCGGTTATCATTGATCCTTTGTTGGTCGTATTGGAATTATCATGTTGATGATTTTCCCGATCGATATTTTGGTTGATCTGGTTATTGATCGTATGAGCATTCAGACTGTACATCGATGTTTCGGGACTTGTTATATTTATCTTGTGGTAGTTGATCTACAGGTATCTTTTGTTGTATTGGTTTTATCCAGATTGATATTTGACGGTGCAAATCCGATGAATAGGATTTGGCACGGATGAATCAGTTCATGCTTATGAGTAGTTATGATGATGTTTTGAGGATTATTGGTATTGTTTGAATACAGTACAAATGATTGTTGTTGAATTCATATCGTCTTTTGAGAATGCGAAATCTGTATTATGGTAAGGATTGATTCGTTATGAATTGCCATGGATTCGTAAGGTTATGATGGTAAGATTACATTGGGAGTATTATTACTTTGTTATTACATTGGTATGAAATTATTTATGATGATGTGATCGATATCATTATTGAGTATTGTGGCTGACCCCGTCGTGGGCTGTAGTTTTTGGTACTCGGAGATCGAGCTCGTAGCGGTCGTGAAGGGATGAGCTTCCCGGGTGATACTGGTTGTGGCATGTTTCGGAGAACCGAGTATTTTTGACAGGTTGTTTTATTCCGATGCAATTGTGTATTTTTGAACTATATTTTATCCGCTGCGTGAGTTCTTTCAAAATGGCTTTCTGGTATTTTTCCCAACTCGTGTGTAACTTTTAAAATGGCCTTTTTGGGTATCTCGTTAACTTGGGTTACTTCGTTAAACCTTTTTTCCTAAACTATTTTGTCGGTACGTTTAAGTGGTGGCTTAACGTACAATTTGAAACTGTCGAGATTTGACATTTCGCCTTATATTTTCAAATAGTGTTTGATTATGGTATTTGAGAACCATGTTTTGGTAAAAGTTTTGAGTAATTGCGAAATATTACCGTCATCGGCCTTTTGGCATTTTAAACATTTTTAAAATGGTTTTTATCCTGGTGGGTTCTGGCGCGGGACCCACGGCGCTGTAATATCCCGGATGGTTTTTGGGCTGTTACATTAGTGTTCTATTTATGGACTGAAGCAGGCTTCACGGAGTTGGAACCTTCATTTTGATGAGGCAGTCAAAGAGTTTTACTTCGTGCAAAATGAAGAGGAACCTTGTGTATACAAGAGGGTTAGTGGGAGCCAGATCACATTCTTAGTATTATATGTAGATGCCATTCTACTAATAGGAAATAATGTGGGAATGCTCAGTTCTGTAAAAGCTTGGCTTTCGAGTAGGTTCTCCATGAAAGACTTGGGGGAAGTGTATATTATTAGGATTCGGCTCTACCGGAATAGAGCAAAGAGAATGATATGTCTTTCCCAAACCATCTATATAGATAAGATCTTAAAGCGAGTTAATATGAATGATTCTAAAAGAAGGTTCCTACCAAAACGACATGGAATAAAACTCACCTCGAAGATGTGTCCTCAAAGTGAGGAACAACAAAAGGAAATGAGTAATATACCATATGATTCGGCTGTGGGTAGCCTTATGTATGCCATGTGTGTACGAGACCTGACATTGCGTATGCAATGAGCATGGTAAGTAGGTTTCAGGCAAACCCAGGTAGGAACATTGGAACGATTTAAAGAACGTTCTCATGTACTTAAGAAGGACTAGAGATTTGGTTCTTATGTATGGTGGTGGAGAACTGAAAGTGAAGGGCTACACTGATTTAAACTTCCACGGACAGAAATGTTGACTCAAAAGCATTTTGATGATGATTAGATTCAAAACATTTAACAAAATCTATCTCAATGAGTTGTTTCATTGAAGGAGAAACTTGTTTTTAGTGCACGCTACAGGATACAGAGTAGCGCACGCTATCGAGGGTCCTAAGCAGACAGGCAAGTCACCTGCTGTCAAGTTGGAATCCTACCTGATGGATAGCACACGCAAAGTTTATATTATCAGTGCATGCTAAATTGCCAAAATTAGCGCATGCTACCTTCTATCTCTAGCGCACGCTATCGAGACCCACTTAAACAAGGCAGAGAGGATAGTAAGGTCTGGGCAGAAAAAGGAAATCATTTGCGCACGCTACGGAAGAATATTTACACACGCTATTCAGAAGTATTAGCGCACGTTACATGACAAAACTTGCACACGCTACCGGAAACAAATTGAAGGTCCAGTAGCCTCTGGACTCAAATAAGGAAGCACTTACGTACGTTATATAAGCTAATGTACACTATTTGGAAAATATATAGCGCATGCTACAAAACTTGTTAGCACACGCTAAAGCGTTCGAATTACTACCATTGAACATTTTATCCGTTGGAACGTAGAGGTCAAAAAGGAAATATGGAAAATCTGGAAAGCTAATATGAAATAATACTAGCGCACGCTAAGTATAAGTACTAGCGCACGCTAAGTACAATTTTATCTGTTGGAAAAGAGACGTTGGGGAGACAAACCGACACGATTCAAAGTCAAAAGTGAAGACCTGTTGACCAACGTTAACACACGCTACGAGAGACTGTCTAGCGCATGCTAGACATGTATTTTACCGTTGGAACAGTTTACTGACCGTTCAGATCAGCCAAGTCAAAGCACCGATAACGCACGTTATGAAGGTATATTAGCGCATGCTAATAACACATTTTTCAGCATATGAAGGGCTTGACACTATAAATACCCATATCTTTTGGGTATCTCAACACACAACTTCAAGCACTCAAGCATTCAAGCATTTAAGCATTCAAATCATTCTTGAGCTCAGATTACTACTGATTATTGCATTCTAAGTTGTGAGAAGAAAAGATACAGAGAGTGATATATATTGTAATATTTCTTATACTTTGTATTCTTTTCATTGGTTGTTAATGTTGCATCACTCATACACGAGCGTAAGATAAACAAATCAAGAGTCACTAATCCGGTGTTATTAGGATCTTTGATCCGGCATTGTTAAGATTACACTCCAACATTCGTAAGTGAGGATTGTCTAGTTCCGATAGAACACTAGATACAAAAAGTTTATTTTGAGAGTGGTTGTGCTTGGACCAATAGAAGACAAGCGGTTGTAACAGTTGTTGTACTCGGACCGATAGAAGACGAGGCTAGTGTGTGTGGTTGTTCTTTAGCCAATAGAAAAAGAAGTCGGAAAGAGGACGTAGGCAAGTTGCCGAACCTCTATATATCTTTGAGTCTTTTACTTTCCACACATTTTACCTTTATTCATGAGAAAGATCGATATTCCGCATTACCACTATTCAACCCCCTTCTAGTGGTGAAATTATCTCAACAAAATGGGGTTGTTGAAAGGAAAAATCGATCTTTGGAGGAAATGTCAAGGACTATGCTTAATGAATACTCTCTTCCATAATATTTTTGGGCCGAAACAATTTTTACGGCATGTTATGTGATCAACCGAGCTCATCTTCGTAGAACTCATCTTAAAATCCCGTATGAACTATGGAATGGCAAAAAGCCAAATATATCTTACTTTCATCCTTTTGGTTGCAATGTGTGCATTTTAAACAATGGTAAGGATAATTTGGGGAAATTTGATGCTAAATCCGACTCTGGAATATTTCTTGGTTATGCTACAAATATCAAAGCATATCGTGTTTATAACATTAGAACTAATAAAGTTGAAGAATCTATTCATGTTAAATTCAATGATATGATCTCACCCCCGAGAAAGGTAGAATGTTTTGATGATGCAGGTATTTTTCTAGATTCTCATCCCTAAAGCGAAATGGAGAAAATTTCGGAAATCCAAAATAAGACAATCAAGGGCTTATCGAAAGATTGGAGGTACACCAAAGACCATCCAAAAGATCTCGTGATTGGAAATATTGAAGACGGTGTTCAAACTCGAATGAGAACCACCGAATATATTGCTCATTGTGCCTTCGTATCCCAAATTATTCCCAAAAATATATCCGAGGCTCTTGATGATGAAAGTTGGATGATGTCAATGCAAGAGGAGATTGTTCAATTCAAGCACAATAACGTATGGAATTTAGTTCCCACTTCTAAAGATAAAACACTTATCGAGACTAAATGGGTGCTCAAAATCAAGTGTGACGAAGACGGCTATCCCATAAGAAATAAATCTCATTTGGTTGTACAAGGATATAGTCAAGAAGAGGGTCTTGACTTTGAAGAAAGTTTTGCACCCATAGCTCGACTCGAAGTCATCCGTTTGTTATGTGCATTTGCGGCTCACAAGAAGATCAAGTTATTCCAAATGGATGTGAAAAGTGCATTCTTGAATGGCTATATTCAAGAAAAAGTATATGTCAAGCAACCTCCTGGTTTCGAAGATCACCAATTCCCAGATTACGTCTACAAACTCAACAAGGCGCTCTACGGTTTGAAACAAGCAGCCCGAACATGGTATGATCGTTTAAGTCAATTCTTAATTGCTAATGATTATAAAAGAGGTAAAGTCGATAATACCTTGTTTGTAAAAATATTGGATAATGATATACTTGTTTGCCAAATTTACATTGATGACATTGTTTTTGGGGCTACTAACGAATCATTGTGCCAAGATTTTTCTAATCTTATGAAGGGAAGTTCGAGATGAGTATGATGGGAGAATTAACATTCTTCCTCGGGCTTCAAATTAAGCAATGCGAAGATGGGCTTTTTATCCATCAAACGAAGTACTCACACGATCTCCTCAAGAAATTCAAAATGGAAAGTAGCAAAGTGATTTCAACGCCAATGTCTTCATTGTTGAAATTAGAAAAAGATGAAAACGGCAAACTCGTGGATCAAAAACTATATCGAGGTATGATCGGATCTTTGCTATATTTAACTGCCTCTATGCCAGACATAATATTTGCTATATGCTTATGTGACTTCATTGGCTCATGTTTAATATCTTTGGGAAGTAAAAAGCAAACCATTGTAGCATTGTCTACAGTTGAGGCCGAATATGTTGCTGCAGGGAGTGCCTGTGCTCAGGTATTATGAATTAAAAATCAACTCCGCGACTACGACATTTATTTTGAAAATACCCATATTTTATGTGATAACACTAGTGTAATTAATTTGAGCAAAAATCCCGTGTTGCATAGTAGAACTAAGCATATAGATATTAGACTTCACTTTTTATGCGATCATGTGCAAAAGAAAGACATTTGCTTAATTTTTGTCGGGACGAAAGATCAACTTGCTGATATTTTTACAAAACCTCTTCCAAAGGAATCCTTTAATTCTATTCGTTTGCAACTTGGTATGGGACATCTTGAAAATGTTTGAAATGTGTTTATCTACTCTAGAAATCAATTTCTTAGAAATGTTTCATTCGCTAGCGCACGCTAGCCTTATCCCTTTAACGCGCGCTAATCTCATATTCCTAAACGAATTTTTCTTTGATAGCATACGCTAACCCACTATCCCTGCGTACGCTAACTATAATCCGTCATATCCTGATATATGCTACTGGACAGTCCAGTAAGCAACCTATGAATTCATAGCGCACGCTAAACCCATATTCATTGTGTACGCTAATTAAATTTTTTCATTTTCCTATATAAACTCTAAACAGTCCAGAAAGCCAACCATCCTTTCATAACGCACGCAAGCTCCAGATCCCCTTTCTGAGAAAGAACCCTAGCTAAATCCAATTCTTATTATTCTGATAATCCTCATCAAATCTTTCTAATTCCTACTCAAAATCATGTCGAGCAAAGGAAGAGTTTCTATGGAAAAGCAATACAAAAGAACTCGCGAACTGACATTTGACAACTCCCAATTTATCTCGTCTACAGCATTACGAGTGTATTCTGTGGTTCTCCCACAAGAACACCTCATGGATTGTTACTATTTCAACTTACATAGTCCGGAATGGGCGAATGTTTCTATTTACAAATTCTTTTCTTCAATTAGCATATCTCATTTTGTTTGAGTGCAAAGAACCCATTTTTCCCGAATTGGTTCGTGAATTTTACGCGAATCTATATGTTGCTGAGAGTGAAGGATCTTCGTCCTTAGTTCTGGGAAGTTTGGTTGGTGGTACAGTGGTGAAAGTCTCCTTGGAGATTTTGAATTACTTGTTTGGGTTATCGTCAGATGGTTTTGCTTGTTCGGAGAAGTCTATTGCTGAAGAATCTGGTGTGACTAAGCTTGAAGTCAAGGAGTTCTTAAGCTCGAAAGCTATCATCGATATCACCGATGAGGTCTTCGAGAATAATGACTTCAGAATTAACATTTGGCTCTTATTGGCCGTGCTCACCAAATGCATCATGCCTAAGGTCAACTCACAGCACAAATTGGTTGGGATCGACAAGCACGTGGTATATTGAATACTGAACGACGATATGATTGATTTCGCCGCCATTGTTATGGGTTGGATGAAAGTCAAAGGCGATTTCTTTCGGTCCAAAAACTACGCCTCAAGGTCCCGCAAGGCTGGAATGCCATATGGCTCCATCATAACGGCGATTTTTAAGTTTCATAAAGTGGACTTAATGAAAGACAAGGCTGTTCCTGTGTCCAGTGGTCATGAGATTTCTGACTACTCGCTCAAGGCCATGCATTATGTGAGGACCGTCAACCGGGGCTGGATTCTCTTTCCATATCTTAAGGAAAATGATCAAGTGGAGAAAGGGACTAGAATGCCGATGCCAGAAGAACGGATTACTAGACGTGGGCCGAACACCATTCGAGAACTTCAAATAGGAGTCTTTGTGAGGAAGCCTAACTCTAAAGGCAAACGACCAATGAGAGAATCATTTACCGAGGAAGAGGAGAGCGATCTCATTACCCAGATGCGTAGCATCGAAACTTCACTGCTGGAAATTCGTGAAGATGTCCGTTCTCTCCGTTCGGAAGTTCAAGGAGTTTGTGGTCTGATTGAAGACTTTATCCGATTCACTCATCTGTCTTTCCCGTTTCCATCCTCATCCGACCAAGCATCTTAGTTTTTAGGATCTTGATTCTCGACGCTGTCATATGCCTTGGTTATTTGTCTGTAATGATTGGATTATTTTAGTTAATGAAGTGCGCATTCCCTTCGATGTTTTTCATACTTATTGGTTTATATGTACTTTGGCTCGTTAATGTCTTAATTATGTGTTCTGTTTTGACCTATGTCATTTGATTGGTATTTTGATGTATATGCAAAATTTCAGGGGAGTCCTTTTTGTTAATATCCAAAAGGGGGAGAAATACTCCAAAACCGAACATACTAACATATCGAACAAATTACTTTGATTCGACATTTTTTAAATTGTTTTGCAGGTACGTATTAAATGTTTTGACATCATCAAAAAGGGGGAGATTGTTGACTCAAAAGCATTTTGATGATGATTAGATTCAAAACATTTAACAAAATCTATCTCAACGAGCTATTTCATTGAAGGAGAAACTTGTTCCTAGCGCACGCTACAGGATGCAGAGTAGCGCACGCTATCGAGGGTCCTAAGCAGACAGGCAAGTCACCTGCAGTCAAGTTGGAATACTACCTGATGGATAGCGCACGCAAAGTTTATATTATCAGCGCATGCTAAATTGCCAAAATTAGCGCACGCTACCTTTTATCTCTAGCGCACGCTATCGCGACCCCCTTAAACAAGGCAGAGAGGACAGTAAGGTCTGGACAGAAAAAGGAAATCATTTGCGCACGTTACGGAAGAATATTTACGCACGCTATTCAGAAGTATTAGCGCACGTTACATGACAAAACTTGCGCACGCTACCGGAACATATTGAAGGTCCAGTAGCCTCTGGACTCAAATAAGGAAGCACTTACGTACGTTATACAAGCTAACGTACATTATGTGGAAAATATATAGCGCACGCTACACAAACTTGTTAGCGCATGCTAAAGCGTTCGAATTACTACCATTGAACATTTTATCCGTTGGAATGCAGAGGTCAAAAAGGAGACCCAGAAAATCTGGAAAGCTAATATTAAATAATACTAGCGCACGCTAAGTACAAGTACTAGCGCACGGTAAGTACAATTTTATTCGTTGGAAAAGAGACGTTGGGGAGACAAACCAACACGATTCAAAGTCAAAAGTGAAGACCTGTTGACCAACATTAACGCATGCTACGAGAGACTGTCTAGCGCACTCTAGACATGTATTTTACCATTGGAACAGTTTACTGACTGTTCAGATCAGCCAAGTCAAAGCACCGATAACGCATGTTGTGAAGGTTTATTAGCGCATGCTAATAACGCATTTTTCAGCATATGAAGAAGGACTTGACACTATAAGTACCCATATCCTTTGGGTATCTCAACACACAACTTCAAGCACTCAAGCATTCAACCATTTAAGCATTCAAAGCATTCCTGAGCTCAGATTACTACTGATTATTGCATTCTAAGTTGTTAGAAGAAAAGATACAAAGAGTGATACATATTGTAATATTTCTTATACTTTGTATTCTTTTCATTGGTTGTGAGTGTTGCATCACTCATATACGAGCGTGAGAGAAACGAATCAAGAGTCACTAATCCGGTGTTATTAGGATCTTTGATCCGACATTGTTAGGATTACACTCCAACATTCGTAAGTGAGGATTGTCTAGTTCCGATAGAACACTAGATATAATAATTTTATTTTGAGAGTGGTTGTGCTTGAACCAATAAAAGACAAGCGGTTGTAACGGTTGTTGTGCTCGGACCGATAGAAGACGAGACAAGTGTGTGTGGTTGTTCTTTAGGCAATAGAAAAAGAAGTCGGACAGAGGACGTAGGCAAGTTGCCGACCCTCTATATATCTTTGAGTCTTTTACTTTCCGCACATTTTACCTTTATTCGCGAGAAAGTTCGATATTCCGCATTACCACTATTCAACCCCGCTTCCAGTGGTGAAATTATCTCTTCAAGAAAGGCGACTCGATGTCCACTTCTAGATACATTTTTATGCTTAATGGAGGAGCAGTATCATGGTGAAGTGCCAAACAAAGCACGAAGGCTGATTCCACCTGTCAGCTGAGTATCAAGCGGTCTCGGAGGCTTCTGAAGAAGGGTTTTGGATTAAGAAGTTTTTGGGCAAACTTCAAGTGATACCATGTGCTGAGCTACCTGTTCCGCTTTTATGCGATAATGACGGAGCTGTAGCGGAGGCTAAGGAGCCGAGTTTTCACAACATTACAAAATACATTGAGAGGAAGTATTATCTTGTGAGAGAATTTGTTCGCAAAGGATACATTATGCTACATAGAGTAGGCTCGGTAGACAACGTTGCTGATCCACTGACCAACCCACTTTCTCAGATAAGCTTGGAGCATTATCTAGAGAACATGGGTATTAGATACCATAGTGTGTGGCATTGAGTGCACGTGGAAGATTGTTAGGAGTATGCCCTCAAACGCCACTCAAATGATGTTAGAGTGAGGACATTGTACTTGGTATTATGTAAATTATTATAAGAAGGCAATTCCATGTTTCTTTATTTATTGGTAGTCACTGGCATTCTTGACCCATAAATATATATAGAAACTATTCGGTGTATTTGAGAGCAAATATTACATTCCTTACTGGATAATGGATCGACACTGGAAAGGTTTATGGCTCAAATACTTAATCGTTCACAAATCGATGAAGCTTAACTGGGCGTTAAGTTTATGTGAAGATTTGTATGACGTGTTCTTTGACTTGGAGAGTACCTTTCATCACTAATGGTTAGTGGGAGCACACATTATAGGTATGCTAATGAGACTAGTATACTCGAACCGACTCACCCTTGATTCATCACACGGATTTTCACTTCGGGACAGTCAATGATGGAATCGAAAGGTTGTGATAGGTACTCATGAACCTTCGACTTGAGGATTTAGTAGAGATGTTCCTGTGACATTAAGATTTTCACTAGAGTAGTTTGCCCAGAAAACCAAAAGGTGGGGGTCAACCTCGACGTGCATCTTGACGGACAAGTAGCAAGTTCTACTACAGACCAAGATATTATTCTTTCTACTGTAAGTGAACATGTATATGTCCTATGCGGTTATTGGCAGATGATATCATAGGTCTTTGGCCAAAGCATTGCAGCTAGTTGTATTAGATACACGAGAGCTCAGTGATCTCGATTTGCATTAACTCATGCATAGCATCAAGTATAGATAGGATTTGACCGACCGTGACCCTATAACTTAATCGGGACATTTGAGAGAAGAGTTTATATGTATACTGGTATTCATGAGAGAAAGGTTTTGGAATGATCCCCAATCATTCGTTTTTAGTTAGGTGGCAGTGTGGGCCGCGGGACTGGCTAGGTGGTGCTATCACTCTTTGGTTTCTCCCATTGCTAACTGAGATGGATCTATGTATTCGCGCATTTGGATAGACGTCAGAATGAATTGAGCTTATTCTCTCTTTATAATTATCAGATATTGGATATCTAATTTATTGGACATTGGATGTCTAATTATTTTTGGGACATTAGATGTCTAAATTAATTTATTGGATAAATTAATTTACGGCCTAATAAATTAAATAAATTACCAGGTTATTAATTTAATTCACATAAATAATTATTTCTTGAAGAAATTAATTATATTATTTTGTATTTAATATAATTAATTAATTGGATTAGTTAATTGATATAAATATATCGAAATGAAACGGAGTTTATCTAATTGGACACACGGGAGCCGAAACGAACCGAACTCCTCCAGAGCTTCTATATGGACTCCTCCTCCTTTTATTTGTTTCTTGGTCTTGTCTTACATCTTAATTAGTGGAAGACTATTGATTTTGTAATCAAAACACAAACTCATGTGGAATAAAATATGAGGGGAGACATTTGACTAAAGAAGAGATTTGAAGATAATAATAAAACAAATCTTCCCTCATTAATATGTCACGGTCAAAATCATATTTGAAAGGGTAGAGAGTTTTTTTTTTGAGTTCTTCATTCACTTCTTCACTTTCTTGGAGAAAATTGAAAAAAAATTTATTTATATACGTAGAGTGTTTTAAATAAAATTGATAAGCTCCAACCACATTGGTCTAGCCGTATCCTTAGAGGATAATAAGGTGGGTGTTATTCCGGTCGAGTTCCGGCGCATGGAAAGTAGAGGCACGGTGTTTTCGGTGCTTGGGACATCAAAAGATTAAACGAATCAGATTCGTGGTGGAGATCATCAACCTCAACATTTACTCAAAGGACTTCAAGGGTATGATTTCGAATCATACACTTGTTTAGTTTTATATTCGTATATACGTTGCTTGAATCGATCCCCTTAATAGATTCGGATTGAACTTATTTTTCGTAAATTGCTTCCGCTGCGCCTTCATTTTAAGGCATCGAATCCCAACAACTAGATCAATAGGCCTTAGAGTCATGAATGACTAGTCCTAGTGTAAGAGGGATATTGTTGGAAATAGTGCCCTATGACATGATGTGCCTAGATTTGTAAATTGTCATATTTCTAATTGATTATTATAATGCGTGCATATTTTATTTTTATAATAATCAAAATAATAGTTATTCACGATTAATAAGATTAAACAAATGTCCCTGGTCCAATCTTGTGGAGTGGAGACTCGAGTAGTATAAGTTTGATTGATAATCATTGGATGGTTATGCGTATGGTACAAATCAAACTTATGGTAATTGGCTGGAGAATGCAATACTGGACAAACTCGCATTGAGATCACTGCACGGAAATGCCATAAGTGAAACTTAATATAATACTATGACAATAAATCATTTGACCTGAGGTTATCGTAGTGTCCAACATGATAACCACTGTGCCTTGACGTAATCCAACATTATGTGAAACATGGTGATAAAAAGGTGAGCGGTCGGGACTAGTGGCAGTCACGTAGAGCTCAATAAAAAGTGATGATTGGGATTTGTCCCTCTTTTTCGGGAGAGAGATATCTACTGGGACCCTCTATAAGTAGGATTAAGGGAAATGCATGGCCATGCTCAAATGAAGAGTCATTTGATTCAATCAGTCTATTTAAGATCGAGAAAATATTTGAACGTAATAAGTATGACAGCTTCCATGACTTAGTTAAATATGATATCGTGTAACAAAGGGATTTGGCACATTAAATTGTTTAATATACTATAAACTTATATTATTTGAGTAGTCATAATATCTTTCTAGAGTACGCTTATAATTTATTATTTAATAAGGTATCAAACAATTACCAACATAATATAAGCCTTTTGGGTCACACATACGATAATTAAAGACAAACAAGAATAATAAATAGACATAATATGGGATATTATATATATCGTATTATTTAGTAACTTGAATGGTAACTAAGCAAATATTAAAGCTTGACTCTAGGATTTACTTAGTATAAAAAAAGGGATCCGTATGACAAGGAGTTGTCATAAGAAAGAGATTACACAACCCTAATTATGAGAAATGAAAACCAACTCCGTCATCTTCTTCAATTCAACCACCCCTCTTCTAATGTAGGAGTCCCGGTTCGGTCATCCCGTGTTCTTCCCTTAGTTGATCTTGATTAATAAGTGCAATGCTTCTAGCAAGAAAATATATTGCATTATTAATCAACACTATTCATAAGGATCTAGCAATCCAGCTCGTACAATTATTCGTATGTGGATCACCAAAAGAGGAAGGTGATCATCATCAACTTCAATCTAGATTTGTTCTTCGATTAAGGTAATTTGATGAAACCTTTTAATTAAATAATTAAATTATTGCATGAGATCCTCATCTTGGGTTTTTCCTTTTATTATTTCGTTGTATTTTGCTCATATTTGATGTATTCGATACATGAAAATCCAACAAAGGCTTCATATATAATATTGAACGGAATTATGACCTATGCATATCGCAGCCTTACATTCATAGTATAGCTCCAATGGGAGTTTATTGAGGACTCTATAAATCCATAGTTCTTGACAGAATCCTTGGGGCATTGCTTTGAATTCAGCGTCTAATTATATTTAACATCAAATACTTATTTATTTCTTCTCCAAGTTACCGAATCTCCAACATATTATAATACCATGAAGTGGATTTTCTACTAGTAGTAGACTGTCCAATTTACGTCAATGAAAACAGATACATTCCCCTAATTATTTTCTTAAAGAAGTACCTTAAAATTCAGGAAACTACTCAAGTTGCTCTTTATATCGAGAGTGCTTGGACTGAATTACAACACCACAGTGAAAGCAATGTCAGGTCCGGTGTGATACAAGTACATAAGTTTACCAACTAATCTTTGGTATCTCCAACAACAGGAATGTTACCTCCTAAGGTTTTGCATTTGGATCCATATGGCTATTGACTGACCGACGACCAATTTCTGAGTTCCATAGTTCTGGACAAAATCTTTGGGCCATTGCTCTGAGTTCAGCGTGTGGGTTGCATTTAGCAGCAAATCCTTATTTTTTACTTCTCTAAGTTACCAGATCTCTAACACATTCACTACACCATATATGGATTTCAACAACATTTTTTTTGATGTTACAAGCAAAAGTGTAGCTTTAGATGCCTTAAAATTGGTCAAATTTGATTTAAGGCTACACATTTTTCTAACGTTATTATTGATATAAATAAGTGTTACCATAGACTAAGTTGAATATCTACGCTAACACAAAATTTGGTGTAGCCGTTGCTATTTAAAAAAAGTGTAACTAAACACTGAAAGAAATAGACGGGATTGCTAAAATATTTTAGGCGGTCTAAATATAAAAGAAGCCCGTGCCTCTCATCTTTATCTTGTCTCACAAATTTTAAGTCCGTCTCTCACCCCCTTCGTTTCTTCTCTCTCTATAATTATTTCTCTCGCCACTCTCTGCTTCATCCCTCACACTGAACACACACACACACACATATGATTCATGTGAAAACTGGGCGAATATTTCCCGCCCGATCCGGAGGCGTATCCGGTCGGGATCGAATTCGGATGAAAAATAGGTATCCGGTCAGATTCGGATACGGATCCGGATAGTTGAATTCGGATACGGGTTAGAATTCGGGTTATGCAATATCCGACTGTATCCGAGTTTTCCCATATTTTATCGGATATTATCCAGATACAAATCCGGATAATAAATCCAGATATCCATATTTTTATTTTTATTTTTTATCTCCGGCAGCGAGTAATCGCTGATCAGCTTCTGGTGTAGGGGTGCACGGATCCGCGGGCTCTGAAACAATTATGAGTATAGTACGATCTGCTGGATCAGGGCGGACAAGGGACCCAATTTGTCTTTGTCTTCTTCTTCATCGATGGTTTCTGGTTCGAGATGTTGCTGATCTTTAAATTGCCATTCTAAGGTTTCGTTGATGAGGCCGAGGCCAACATTGTGGTTGACTAGCTCGGCGTTTGTGTTTGGATTTGACAAAGTGAGTAGGATGATGAGAGAGAGGGAGAATATGGGAATGAGGAGAAGCTTTGCAGCCATGGGGGTGGGAGAGTGGTGAACAGTGGAAAGAAACAGATGTGTGTGTGTGTGTGAGAGAGAGAGAGAGAGAAAACAATTATTATAGTTTACATTAGAACTTTTATGAAATATTGTTTAGGTAGTTTTTTTATATGATGCAATCACTTTCAAATTATTTTTGTATGAAATGTATTATCCGATTATATTTATTCGAATCCGGCCTGAATCCGTCCT
The DNA here is from genome assembly GCA_033398695.1 of Orobanche coerulescens. Lineage (NCBI taxonomy): Eukaryota > Viridiplantae > Streptophyta > Magnoliopsida > Lamiales > Orobanchaceae > Orobanche > Orobanche coerulescens. The sequence continues at coordinate 105,231,289 of CM065805.1, read as the reverse complement.
GTATCTGTCCCGTGCCCGTATCCCGAATAATCCAAATTCGTATTCGTATCCGGCCTTCCCATATCCGATTCTGAATCCGAGAAAAAAATATGGGTTAGGATACAGGAAGAGCACTATCCGCCCGTATCCGATCCATTTTCACCCCTACACATGAAGCATTCACCGACACTCGCAACATATTACACATGCCACACAGACATATAAATCGGAAAAGTGGGTTCGATGAAGGGGGTTAATTGAATAATCTGAAAAATTAGGGGTATATAACCCTATTTCATGTTGCATCCGCCGACATCTCTCATTCTCTTCCCCCGTTCCTCACTCTCTCTCCATAACTCTCTCTCTCTCTCTCTCTCTCTCTCTCTCTCTCTCTCTCTCTCTCTCTCTCTCTCTCTCTCTCTCTCTCTCTCTCTCTCTCTCTCTCTCTCTCTCTCTCTCTCTCTCTCTCTCTACACCTCGCTCCTGTTCTACCTCTTCCCACCGGAAATTCACACACACACAAACACAGTCACAAGTCTTTCACAGACACGAATTACGTACTATTTCATGTAATATCCGGATTTATTACAGTATATTTCATCTGTATTCAAACCATGTATTATTTTGGATTGGTGATTTTGATTATTGGAGTATGATATTTAGTGCATTAATATCATTATGCATAAGTATAGAAACATGCAAAATTGCTCAAACAACCTTGTGATAGCGCACGCTAAGAATGTATCTTAACGCACGCTATCGGGCCATTATTAGCGTACGCTACACAGGTAGGAGTAACGTGCGCTAAGAGCTCAATTATTGAGCAGGACGGATAACACATGCGCCAGCCGGGACATGGGTCAGGATGAGATTCCCACGGCCGGACAAATTCTGAAGTCAACCATCATTAGCGCACGCTAAGGGATGCTTAGTAGCGTGCGCTAACTTGTCAATAATGCAGAATATTATAAATGAGACATCAACCGTGTTGGCTTGCATTTCTTTCGCACTTTCATCAATCTTGAGAGTTCAGAGAGTTGTAGTAATACTCCTATACACTTAGAGCACATATTGTTGAGGTTTATACATTGGTTATCACGTGGAATGTTCATGGAAGTGGAATAGCACCTTGGAAGGGCATACAACCAACCGGAGTTGGATTCTACCTTACGGTTCAGTGATTTCATCATTTCAAGGTATGTTCAATCTATCTCCAGACTTAGAGTTGGATTCTAACGATTTGGATGATCATGTTAACAAGATATGGATTTTCATAGAAGAATTATCCAAGTATATCATGTTTGGAATAGTGAGTTGATTAAGCCTTGAATACCTTGATTTTAATCATCATGATTCGAATCTTAGTACACTGAATATGTGAAGAGAAGTTTCTATCATTGGTTAACCGAATCTAATAGATGATTTCATAGTAATCTTGGACTAGACATTAACATCCTTATTGTTAGATAAATCTAAAGGTTTGATCATGGAAGGATTTATCTAGTATATATAGGACGTTTATCAACTTCAGTAGGATAATATGGACTGATATAGAGGTGTTGATATCAACCGTTTAGCTTTTCGTATTGTCGTATGAAGATTTGAAGTCGGAAAGAATATGGTTTTATATTGGCATGCATATCCTTGAATCCGAAGTTGTCTTTATCCGTATAAACATTCATGAGGGTGTAGACATGGTATTCATGGAAGTAACATGAATTATCACGCAAGATTTCGTTGTTTCAAACATGGCAAGAACAGTTTACTGCTCAGCAGTAAACTGCCATGCATAGATAGCGCACGCTATGCTATGCAATGTAACGTGCGCTATCGAGCAGTAGTTAGCGTGCGCTACGTTTGGTACGTAACGTACGCTAGACCATCAGACGAGTCAGTTGGCTGGTCAGTGAAGTACTGACCATGCGTCGTTAGCGTGCGCTAGGCTTTGTTGTTTGCGTGCGCTATCGGGCAGACGTAACGCACGCTACACAGAATGCTTAGCGTACGCTAAGCTCTTCGGGCAGATTGCAGTTTATGAACTTTTGACCGTTAAGCGAATTGTTAAACATTCATACGACGTGAGATAAACTCTATATCATTTCTTTTGTTAAGGTTTGGTCTCGTTACGTGATTGATTGAGGAGGACGATCTTCGAGTGTTCATTTTCGTGGAAGTATTGTTATTGTCTTCAAATCGAGGCAAGTACCTTAATTGTTTTATGTATTGTTGTTATACATATTGTCGCGCATGTATGTCGTTATTGTGTGTCCACCTCGTGTTGGTCCGACGGGATCATCGGGGGATCTATGCTAGCGTCTTACTGGATCATCGGACGGGTTTTTCCACCACGGGTTGGTCCGACGGGATCATCGTGGGTTCTAGGCGATGAACGCTTTGGATCGATGGAATTACCATGTGTATGTATTGATATCATGTTGTGATTATCAGTTGTGTATGTTATGTTTGAGTTTCTCGTAGGAGAAGACTCGTTGGTATTTTGTCGTTTACGTTATTATTATTCACCGTGAGATATGAATAATATGTTGTGGTACTTGTACTAGCATCGTTGTGCTAACCCCTTTTGGGGTGAACATTTTGTTTGTGTTCAGGATCCAGGAGAGCGGGGAAACAACCACTGGAACGGTATGACGACATGTCCCGACCGGGTTTATTTATCCGTCGTTTATTCGTTATTTCAATAAGTACTCGAGTACGAAGTCGTTTGTGATGTTTTGAATTTGGTGATGTAATATTGAGTTCTGTTGGACAATTGTACTGTTTCTGTATTTGGTCAGAACTGATGTATTTGTAATTCCGTTATTTCCATTCGTCAGCATTTTTTATACTTGTTCAATCCTTCAGCCTTGTAAATCCTTATGTAAAGGATTTACGGCGCTGTAATATTCCCGAACATATTGGGGGTGTTACAGAATATGGTATCGGAGCTAAGATTATGGATATCTTGGCCGTTGGGTTAAAATAGGGGTCATTTATGTCTTTTGGGGTAACCGGCCGTGAATGACATCACTGCACTGCCTACGTCTTCATGCGAACAGTGGTTGTAAGTTCCTAAACTCTATCTCGTTCTTTGCATATTGTATCTCTTTATACTCGAATATTAGAACGATGTTGTTTCCTGTATATTGAGTATTTATGCTTACAGTATGTTGAGAGGCGGACGCGGACGTGGTCGCGGTCGTGGACGCGGACGAAGAAATGCCGAAAGGGAGGCGTCGCCTTCTAACCAGGCCAGTCATAGCTCCGGCGAGCCGCAGCAATCTATTAATAATGAACCAGATCCTGCTGTACCAGAGATCCTTCGTCAAGTGGTGAACCAGATGACTCAGTTCGCCTGTGTCGTGGACCGAATGCAAGTGGCGGTGGGACTACGGCAGGGAGAGAGGCAAGGGATCCCGGATATGGGAAATCGAGGTGACCGTGGTGCAAGAAGTGGCGAAGATGCAACCACCCAAATTCGACGGTATTTCCGAGACTCCCACAGGATCATTGGTTAAAGGAGCTGGAGAAAATCTTTGCGGAATCAAGCGCCCAGACGGCAATAGGAGAGCCTCTATCGCTCAATATTTTCTGATAGGGGAAGCGTCCGAATGGTGGGAAGCCATCCGGCCTGTAGACCATGATGCCGATTGGACAGAGTTTAGATTAATGATGGAAGCTCAGTATTGCCCTCGTCCTGTGAGGGAAGCCAAAGTTCGGGAGTTTTTCTCCGCTCAGCCTTCTGATGTGCCAGTATCCCAGGCGATCAAGACGTTTAACCAGCAGCTGGCATTTGTTCGACATCTGGTCAGAACAGATGCAGAAATGATGATTCATTTCGATATGAGAATGAAACCAGAAATTCAGAGGTACATGTCCGGATTCGAATGTACCACACTCCGCCAATACCAGGATAAGGCGTTGGCATATGAGATCAAGGAAGCAGCCATGGAGAAATTCTCAGAATCCAAGAAACAAAAAGTCTCTGGTACTTTTACAGAGCACAAGAACAGTGGGGCCCGTAAGGCCCAGTCATCCTTTCACTCTTCTAAGAAACCTCCGCACCCAGCTAGGAGCGGAAAGAACTTCGGGGCGACATCAACTATTACTGATGTTACCAGGAAATGCTTTAACTGCGCCCAGACGGGGCACTATCGACGGAATTGCCCCCTTCCTGCCGTGACTTGTTTTGACTGTGGACGAGAGGGACATCGGGCGGTGTTTTGTGAAGAGGCTGCAAAGTCTTTCAGAGCCGTACACCACGGCCCGGCCGAAGGAGGCGGTATCCACGACGCGGCAAAGTGTTCGGATGCCTCGGAATTTTGGCCGTGGCGAGGCAGAGGACAATGGGACCGAAAGGGGACATCGAGTGCGGATCTGCTCCCCACGTCATGCGAGATGAGGAGGACAGACGATCAGATCTTTCTTGTCGCATCAGTGCATCCGAGATCCTTTCCCAGCCAGTTAGCGTTTTATTCGATACAGGAGCTACACATTCTTTCATATCTTTGTCTTGTGTAAATCGTTTGAATATTTCCGGTTTTCATGCTTGTGAACCTTATGTTGTTGGTTTACCGAGTGGAGAGAGAATTGTCGGAAATTTAGAAACTAGAAATTTCCCTGTATCATTTGGGGAGAGAGTGGCTCTCAAACCTGATCGTGATAGAAATACAAGGAGATGACTTGATACTCGGAGACGATTGGCTTAATCGATATGGAGCAATTGTGAACTACCAAAGGAGGAATATCTCGCTGATCGCTGACGATGGTTCCGAGATTCTGTTTGAGGGATGGAAACCGGGAAGCTCAGGGAAATTGATCAAGGCGATGAAAGCTGTTAAATTGTTAAAACAGGGCTGTACCGGGTACTGGTGTTACGCAATGAAGAAAGAAGATGAAATTGTGGAACTTTCATCCATTCCTGTTGTGAACGAATTTCCAGATGTGTTTCCTGACGAGTTACCTGGGCTACCTCCACGAAGGGATGTAGAATTTACTATTGAGCTGGAACCCGGAGCTACACCGATTTCCAAGGCGCCGTATCGTATGGCACCTACTGAGATGTACGAACTGAAGAAGCAGCTGGAGGAGTTACTGGACAAGGGCTATATTCAGCCAAGCGTTTCACCCTGGGGAGCGCCAGTTCTTTTCGTCCGAAAGAAGGATGGATCGCTCCGACTGTGTATTGACTATCGAGAGCTGAACAAGATGACGATTAAGAACAAGTATCCATTGCCACGGATTGATGATTTGTTTGACCAACTGCAAGGGGCAACGGTATTTTCTAAAATTGATCTGAGATCAGGATACCATCAGCTGAGGATTAAGGAATCTGATGTTCCGAAATCAGCGTTCAGAACTCGCTACGGGCATTATGAGTTTGTGGTGATGCCGTTTGGTCTCACTAACGCACCTGCTGTATTTATGCAATTGATGAACCGTGTGTTCATTGAATTTTTGGACAAATTTGTGGTCGTGTTTATTGACGACATCCTGGTATATTCTAAGAGTCCTGAAGAACATGCGCAGCATTTGCGGATTGTATTGGAACTTTTGAGAAACGAACAATTGTACGCCAAACTTTCTAAGTGTGAATTCTGGCTAAAGGAAGTAATGTTCCTCGGCCATGTAGTGTCAGCTGAAGGAGTCCGAGTAGATCCTCAGAAGATCGAAGCAATTATGGATTGGGAACCCCCAAAGAACGTGAAAGAGGTCCGAAGCTTCTTAGGACTTGCTGGATATTATCGTCGATTCGTGGAAGGGTTTTCTAAGATTTCCCGCCCACTTACTCGACTTCTGCAGAAAACTCAAAAGTTTGAGTGGAATGAATTATGTCAAATTAGCTTTGATGAATTGAAGAAGAGATTGACGACGGCACCGATTCTATCACTTCCGCAAGGAACTGAAGGGTTCATAGTTTACAGTGATGCTTCGAACCAAGGACTTGGGTGCGTGTTGATGCAGAATGATAAGGTGATCGCTTATGCATCGCGACAACTGAAACCTTATGAAGCGAACTACCCGACACATGATTTGGAGCTAGCAGCAGTGGTTTTTGCCTTGAAGATCTGGAGGCATTATCTGTACGGGACTCACTGTCAGATCTTTACGGATCATAAGAGTCTCAAGTATATATTCAGTCAGAAAGAGTTGAACATGCGGCAAAGAAGATGGTTGGAATTGATTAAGGACTATGACTTGGAGATTTTATATCATCCAGGCAAAGCGAATGTAGTGGCCGATGCACTTAGCCGCAAGCCTGTCTCTATTCAGATGCTGGAGACGCTGACCTCCCAACTTAGCCTTCAGCGAGAGATGATTCGTGAAGGAATTGTAGTATGGTTACAAAGAGTCCAGGGACAGCTGTGCGTGATGGAGATAACTTCATCATTAACCGAAGAAATCAAATCTAGACAGGCAGATGATCCTCTGATGATTCGGTTACATGATGAAGTGATCCAAGGAAAGGCCCCCGGATTCATAATTCATGACGATGGAGTTTTGAGATTTCAGAACCGACTCTGCGTTCCCGATGTTGATGTTCTGAAACAGACGATTATGAAGGAAGCTCATAGTTCGCCCTATTCTATCCACCCGGGCAGCAGAAAATGTGTAAGGACTTGAAGCAGAACTTCTGGTGGGGCAACATGAAGAAAGACGTAGCGGACTATGTTTCAAAATGCTTGACTTGTCAGCAGATTAAGATCGAGCATCAACGGCCTGCCGGAATGTTGAAGCCGCTCCCGATTCCTGAATGGAAGTGGGAGGACATATCGATGGACTTCATCACTAATATGCCGAAAACCAGGACAGGAATGAACATGATTTGGGTGATAGTTGATCGTTTAACCAAATCGGCTCATTTTCTAGGCATTAAGGATACGTGGGGACCAGAGAGATTGGCACGAGTCTTTATTTCGGAGATAGTTCGATTGCATGGTACGCCGAAGACCATTATTTCTGATCGAGACGGCCGTTTTGTGTCTCACTTTTGGAAAGCAGTTCATAAGGCCTTGGGGACCGAATTGAACTTGATCTGACTTATCACCGCGATCGACGGACAATCTGAGAGAACTATACAAACGGTGGAAGACATGCTAAGGGCTTGTGCCTTAGATTGGTCAAACGATTGGGAAGTTCATCTACCATTGATTGAATTTACCTACAACAATAGTTGGCATGCTTCTATTAAGATGGCACCGTTTGAGGCATTATACGGAAGGAGATGCAGATCGCCCCTATGCTGGGACGATTCATCGGACTTGATCGGAACAGAACCAGAGTTGATCGAGCAGACTCGAGAGAAGATAGCCTTAATTCGTGAAAGGCTGCTGACTGCCCAGAGTCGCCAGAAATCCTATGCGGACGTACGCCGCCGCCCATTGGAGTTCAGTACTGGAGATCACGTACTTTTGAAGGTTTATCCTACTCGGGGAATCTTTCGTTTCGGAAGGAAAGGAAAGCTGAGTCCGAGATATATCAGACCATTTGAGATCCTCGAGAGAGTTGGGGAGTTGGCATACAGATTAGCATTGCCGCCGTCATTGTGCCATGTTCATAATGTGTTCCACGTATCCCAGTTGCGGAGATATATACCATATCCCAGTCATATCATTGATTTCGGCGAGATCGAAGTCGAGCAGGATGGGACGTTTGAAGAAAGACCAGTCAAGATACTCGAGAGTCGAGTTAAGCAACTGAGGAACAAGTCAATCGTTTTGGTCAAAGTTCAGTGGTCACGTCACGGAATGGAAGAAGCCACTTGGGAAACAGAACCTGATATGAAGTCTAGATATCCCGAGTTATTTTCGTCTTGAGTTTCGGGACGAAACTCCTTTTTAGTAGGAGAGTATGTAATATCCGAATTTATTACAGTGTATTTCATCTGTATTCAAACCATGTATTATTTTGGATTGGTGATTTTGATTATTGGAGTATGATATTTAGTGCATTAATATCATTATGCATAAGTATAGAAACATGCAAAATTGCTCAAACAACCTTGTGATAGCGCACGCTAAGAATGTATCTTAACGCGCGCTATCGGGCCATTATTAGCGTACGCTACACAGGTAGGAGTAACGTGCGCTAAGAGCTCAATTATTGAGCAGGACGGATAACACATGCGCCAGCCGGGACATGCGTCCGGATGAGATTCCCGCTGACGCACCCGGACAAATTCTGAAGTCAACCATCATTATTGCACGCTAAGGGATGCTTACTAGCGTGCGCTAACTTGTCAATAATGCAGAATATTATAAATGAGACATCAACCGTGTTGGCTTGCATTTCTTTCGCACTTTCCTCAATCTTGAGAGTTCAGAGAGTTGTAGTAATACTCCTATACACTTAGAGCACATATTGTTGAGGTTTATACATTGGTTATCACGTGGAATGTTCATGGAAGTGGAATAGCACCTTGGAAGGGCATACAACCAACCGGAGTTGGATTCTACCTTACGGTTCAGTGATTTCGTCATTTCAAGGTATGTTCAATCTATCTCCAGACTTAGAGTTGGATTCTAACGATTTGGATGATCATGTTAACAAGATATGGATTTTCATAGAAGAATTATCCAAGTATATCATGTTTGGAATAGCGAGTTGATTAAGCCTTGAATACCTTGATTTTAATCATCATGATTCGAATCTTAGTACACTGAATATGTGAAGAGAAGTTTCTATCATTGGTTAACCGAATCTAATAGATGATTTCATAGTAATCTTGGACTAGACGTTAACATCCTTATTGTTAGATAAATCTAAAGGTTTGATCATGGAAGGATTTATCTAGTATATATAGGACTTTTATCAACTTCAGTAGGATAATATGGACTGATATAGAGGTGTTGATATCAACCGTTTAGCTTTTCGTATTGTCGTATGAAGATTTGAAGTCGGAAAGAATATGGTTTTATATTGGCATGCATATCCTTGAATCCGAAGTTGTCTTTATCCGTATAAACATTCATGAGGGTGTAGACATGGTATTCATGGAAGTAACATGAATTATCACGCAAGATTTCGTTGTTTCAAACATGGCAAGAACAGTTCGCTCGTGATGGCGCCATGCATAGATAGCGCACGCTATGCTATGCAATGTAACGTGCGCTATCGAGCAGTAGTTAGCGTGCGCTACGTTTGGTACGTATCGTACGCTAGACCATCGAGCAGTCGATTGGGCCGTCGGTGAAATCTTGACCATGCGTCGTTAGCGTGCGCTAGGCTTTGTTGTTTGCGTGCGCTATCGGGCAGACGTAACGCACGCTACACAGAATGCTTAGCGTACGCTAAGCTCTTCGGGCAGATTGCATTTTATGAACTTTTGACCGTTAAGCGAATTGTTAAACATTCATACGACGTGAGATAAACTCTATATCATTTCTTTTGTTAAGGTTTGGTCTCGTTACGTGATTGATTGAGGAGGATGATCTTCGAGTGTTCATTTTCGTGGAAGTATTGTTATTGTCTTCAAATCGAGGCAAGTACCTTAATTGTTTTATGTATTGTTGTTATACATATTGTCGTGCATGTATGTCGTTATTGTGTGTCCACCTCGTGTTTGTCCGTCGGGATCATCGGGGGATCTATGCTAGCGTGCGCTGGATCATCGGACGGGTTTTTCCACCACGGGTTGGTCTGACGGGATCATCGTGGGTTCTAGGCAGTGAACGCTGGATCGATGGAATTACCATGTGTATGTATTGATATCATGTTGTGATTATCAGTTGTGTATGTTATGTTTGAGTTTCTCGTAGGAGAAGACTCGTTGGTATTTTGTCGTTTACGTTATTATTATTCACCGTGAGATATGAATAATATGTTGTGGTACTTGTACTAGCATCGTTGTGCTAACCCCTTCGGGGGTGAACATTTTGTTTGTGTTCAGGATCCAGGAGAGTGGGGAAACAACCACTGGAACGGTATGACGACGAGGGTGCAGAGTGATGTCCCGACCGGGTTTATTTATCCGTCGTTTATTCGTTATTTCAATAAGTACTCGAGTACGAAGTCGTTTGTGATGTTTTGAATTTGGTGATGTAATATTGAGTTCTGTTGGACAATTGTACTGTTTCTGTATTTGGTCAGAACTGATGTATTTGTAATTCCGTTATTTCCATTCGTCAGCATTTTTTATACTTGTTCAATCCTTCAGCCTTGTAAATCCTTATGTAAAGGATTTACGGCGCTGTAATATTCCCGAACATATTGGGGGTGTTACAATAAACGCGACGGATGAGTCAGAACAGTAGCGGGACGAATCGGGCGTCGTGGCGGCGACGGGTCTGAGTTTGGGGGTGCCATCTCGTTTTCAGGCAGCACATGGCAGGGCGAAGACGGCTAAATATGGGTTCAGGTAAGGGTTTTTTATTGGGTTTATACGGCTGAGAGTTATTCGACTGAAAGTGATGGTTTGGGTACGCGATGAAGAATTTATGGCCGAAACTTTGATTTGGGAATACTGGAAGAATGGGCTCTGATTGAAATTGAAGGTTAGTTCCACGACTGGAATGATTCGGCTAAAATTGAGAGGTGTCATGTTTTGATTGAGGGATGAATATCTTATTGAGTCGATGTGAAAGTGGATTCGATGAATTTCTGATTGGTTGTTTTTTATTTGCAGAAGTCGGTCCGATTCTGGTTCACTGGGTGTGAAGTGAAACTGGAATCATGAAGGACTGAAGACAAGGCAAGTTTCTTAAAAGATTTAGAAATCGGAGGTGTAACACCCCAAACTAGGCGGATATTACAGTGCCGTGAATCCCCAACTAGGACCCACCAGGCAAATGAAAATGATGAATTAAATAATATAATTGTAGTACCGAACCACATTATATTACCAAGTACTCCGATGAGGAGTTTAAGTACAACACACTAGGACTAAACCGAATACTAGTATATTTTATATGGAGATAAAATACACCACCCTGAACAATTAAACATCTCAAACGGAATTTGCAGCGGAAAATACAAATGACGGAATAACTGAAATGACTGAAACAAAAGAAATGACTGGGGCCCCCTAATAGTATCACTGGGACTCCTCGCCGTTAGCATGCTCTTCTCGTGCCTTTGCCTTGCCGTGACCTGTAAACAAAATCCCCCAACGGGGTCAGTTACACAGAACAACAATCCTCAAGGGTTGAAATTACACAATCTTGAATTAAGTGAAGTTATGAAATATCCTTAGTTATGAATTACGCTGAATAGGAGTATCATAGTACGCCCGTAATTTTCTGTGCAAGTGTACAAGACGAATGATCGGACACACCCATCCTTGTACCTAATTAGTCTCACGGAGGTAAGCGTTACCGTGTGCACGGTCCAACGTATCGGTGAACCCAATACATGACCATCGTGTGCCCGACTAAGAATTCCACACAGCCACACCCGGCCACGCAATATGAACCCAGAAGGTCATATGAACGAGAATGACCACAATGAAAATCAATGAATAATAATTCGACAAGGCCAAGATGACTCACCGAGATGAAAATAATAGTGACGTGATTGATAACCCAATGAAATGATTTGGAACCGTCGTTCCTCGTGAATAAAATGATTATTCGACAATTACAAGTCTCAATATAATTAATACCATGATGAATGAGTTATGATTATGAGCAATGAACAACAAAAGGAATGAGTATCCTTTTAACCGAGTAAGAATTAACTTACAAAATACCGATGACAATGTCCTTCCATGAACAACGTCCTAATCGAGATACCGGTCGCTCGAACAACCTTGAATAACAATAATTACCAACAACCGATCAATACGCGTGTCAAGCAACAAAACACGACTAACCCAAAAGTCGATACAACGATAATCAAACTCATAGGGGCATTCTAACGAATACGTAACCAACCACACAACTTCGAAAATATCCAATCCCGAAATATCGAAACCAAAACCAAAATGAGTATATCGAACTATCAAAACACTTCAATGATATCAATGATCCAATAGGAATCCACAATTCAAGATTACAACCACATCAATCGGAAAATCCCCAATTAACCGAAGTCAACTCCAAGGGTTCTTGAAATAATTCCGGAAATAGCCATTAAATCCGTAGGAATATATTTATCCAAGGTAGATAATCCATATCTAACATATTCCAATGATAATCCAAGCTTACACGAAGAAATTGGAAGGAAAAACCTAAAAATCCGAAATTCTGGATCCAAGAGATTAATACCTTAGATTCGATGTGATGAGGATGTTGAAATGATGATTAATCCAAAAGATAAGCTTGAAGATGATGCTTGATGATTACTCCTCAAAGAACACTCTCCAAATCGCCCGGAATCGCCCGAAACCGCCGAAGAAACGAAGAGAAGTGATAAATGACGGATTAAGGACTGAACTGTCCTATTTATAGCAATCCCAGTTTAGCGCGCGCTAGCCCCAGTTCTTAGCGTGCGCTAATGGGTGTTTTGGGTAGTCCAGTACCCACTGTCCGAACACGGTAGCGTGCGCTACATACCTTTTGTAGCGTGCGCTACAACCATACCATTAGTGTGCGTTAATACCCATGGTTAGCGTGCGCCAACGAATTATTAGATGCCCAGTACTGGAATCCAGAAACCGTCTGTCCTCTGATCTGACCTCGGTAGCGTGCGCTACATCTAATATTTAGCGTATGCTACTACACCGTTTGCGTACGCTAAATATCACTCATAGCATGCGCTATGAATTAATCCAGTGCAGTCCAGTAGCCACTGGACTCAACCTGATCCGTCCTTAGCGCACGCTACAGCAATTATTAGCGTGCGCTACTACAACCCACTAGCGCGCGCTACTTACCACTCGTAGCGTGCGCTACTTATAACTCACCTGCAGTCCAGTACCTTCTGGACTGCAGCCAGGGTAACATTAGCGTGCGCTAATGCTGAGTGGTAGCGTGCACTACCTATACTCAATTAGTGTGCGCTAGAAAGAATGCGTAGCGTGCGCTACTCCTCAAGCACAGCCCACAATGAAAAATGACAAAGATGATAAACACGGCACGGAACTCCAATTATATTAGTGATGAACGACGATTGATACACGATACAATTATTCTGAACGATGAATACCATGATTGAATATGAGTGACAAATGATCATTAATGAGTGAAATTACTGAATTATACATACTGAATGATAATTACTGAATTACAACCAGGTATTACATACACCCCCCCTTAAAAGAGTTTCGTCCCCGAAACTAAGGGTCAAACAACTCGGGATAACTCTCCCGTATACTATCCTCGGTTTCCCAAGTAGCCTCTTCGATTCCATGCCTAGACCACTGAATCTTAACCAAAGGAATCGTCTTGTTCCTCAACTGTTTGATTCGCCGCTCTAAAACTCGTATAGGACGGTCCTCATATGAATGATTGTCGGCGATCTCGATTTCATCGAACTGAAGTATGTGACTCGGGTCGGCAACATACTTCCGCAACTGAGAGACATGAAACACATTATGAATTCGGCTCAACGCCGGAGGTAAAGCCAGTGGATAAGCTAACTCGCCTACTCGATCCAAAATCTCAAACGGTCCAATGAATCTCGGACTCAACTTCCCCCTCTTCCCGAAACGGAAGATACCACGACTCGGGGATACCTTGACCAAAACATGGTCACCTGATTCGAACTCTAAAGGTCGAAGACGGTTATCTGCATATGATTTCTGTCGACTCTGAGCGGTCAACAAACGGCTCCTGATCAAAGTTACCTTCTCACGGGCGGCTATAAGCATATCAGGCTCGGTGCCGATTGATTCTGATAGGTCGTCCCAACACAACGGAGATCAACAACGACGACCATACAAGGCCTCGTAAGGTGCCATATTAATCGAAGCATGCCAACTATTATTATACGTGAATTCGATCAATGGTAGTTGGGCTTCCCAATCGTCTTTCCAATCGAGGACGCATGCCCTCAACATGTCCTCTAATGTCTGAATAGTCCTCTCTGATTGCCCGTCGGACTGAGGATGAAAGGCGGTACTGAGATTAAGCTGAGTTCCCATAGCACGATGAACTGATTTCCAAAAATGAGACACAAACCGTCTGTCATGATCGGAAACGATACTTTTAGGAGTACCGTGCAGTCTCACTATCTCTTTGATGAATAACTGGGCAAGTCTCTCGGGACCCCAAGTATCCTTGATCTCAAGAAAATGAGCTGATTTAGTTAAGCGGTCCACAATCACCCAGATCGTATTCATGCCACGACGACTCGTCGGCAAACTCGTGATGAAATCCATAGAAATGTCTTCCCACTTCCACTCTGGAATAGGGAGAGGTTTCAGCATACCCGCCGGTCGCTGATGTTCAATCTTAACTTGTTGACAGGTTAAGCATCTCGAAACAAATTCTGCGACTTCTCGCTTCATATTACTCCACCAGTAATTTTGTTTCAAGTCCTTGTACATCTTGCTAGACCTGATGAATGTAATAAGGGGTAGCATGAGCTTCTATCAAAATCGAGTTTTTCAACTCATCATTCCCCGGTACGCACAATCGATTCTTAAACCTCAAAAGTCCATCCTCGTGGACCACAAATCCAGGGGCTTTCCCCTGAGTCACATCCTCACGGATGCGCAGCAATGAAGGGTCTGAACTCTGATTCTCTCGGATTGCCTCCTCGAGTGACGATGAAATCTCTAACATCTGTCCCTGAACTCACTGAAGCCAGACCTCGATCTCGGGTCTAAGGAATTCCTGCTGAAGCTCCTTCTGAACTGTTAAACGAGCAAGCATCTGCTCTTGAACGGACTTACGACTCAAGGCGTCGGCGACAACGTTCGCCTTGCCCGGGTGGTAAAGGATCTCGATATCATAATCTTTGATTAATTCCAACCACCGTCTCTGCCGCATATTTAACTCCTTCTGAGTAAATATATACTTTAAACTCTTATGATCGGTGAATATCTGACAAGTAACGCCATAAAGATAATGACGCCAAATCTTCAATGCGAACACCACGGTTGCTAGCTCCAGGTCGTGAGTCGGATAATTAACCTCGTAAGGTCTCAATTGTCGTGAAGCATAAGCAATAACCTTCCCATTCTGCATGAGTACACATCCGAGACCCTGTCCGGACGCATCACTATAAACCACAAATCCCTCCGTCCCTTGCGGCAAGGAAAGTACAGGTGCTGACATTAACTGGCTCTTGAGTTCCTCAAAACTCCGCTGACACGCGTCGGACCACGTGTATTTCTTATCCTTTCGCAAAAGGTTCGTCAAGGGTTGAGCGATTCTAGAAAATCCCTCCACAAATCGCCGATAATAACCCGCTAATCCGAGAAAACTTCGGATTTCCTTAACATTCTTCGGTGGTAACCAATCTCGGATAGCCTCCGTCTTCTGAGGGTCGACACGAACTCCGTCTGATGAAATTACATGTCCGAGAAAAGTCACTTCGGACATCCAGAACTCACATTTGGAAAACTTTCCATAAAGTTGCTCTCGTCTCAACACGTCGAGAACCTCATGAAGATGAACCTCGTGTTCCTCTCGGTCACGAGAATAAATCAAAATGTCATCGATGAAGACAACAACAAACTGATCTAAAAATTCCATGAAAACCCGATTCATTAACTCCATGAATACCGCAGGTGCATTAGTTAGCCCGAACGGCATAACTACGAACTCACAATGACCATAGCGTGTTCGAAACGCCGTCCTCGCGATATCCGAATCTCGAATCCGCAACTGGTGATATCCAGATCTTAAGTCGATCTTGGAAAATACTGAAGCTCCCTGAAGTTGATCTAAGAGATCATCAATACGGGGTAAGGGATACTTATTCTTGATTGTCACCCTGTTCAACTTCCGATAATCAATACACAAACGAAATGAACCATCCTTCTTCTTAACAAACAACACTGGTGCTCCCCACGGAGACGCACTCGGTCGGATATAACCCTTCTCGAATAACTCCTCAAGTTGGTTCTTTAATTCCTGCATTTCGGTCGGGGCCATCCGGTACGGTGCCTTCGATATCAGAGACGTATCAGGCTCCAACTCAATCGTGAATTCCACATCTCTCTGTGGAGGCAAACCAGGTAACTCGTCTGGAAAAACGTCGGCATACTCCCTCACTACCGGAATATCCGTCAACATTACTGATGATTTCTCGGTTTTGGTCATGTAGCACCAATAACCAACACATCCCTGACTGAGTAATCGCACTGCTTTCATCAAATTAATGACCTTACCAGAACAGCCGGGATTACCTCCCTGAAACACACATTCAACCCCATCGTCTGAAATGATAGTGATCATACGCTTACGGACACTAATGATGGCATCATGCCGATCCATCCAATCAATACCCAAGATGACGTCGTCCCTCGGCAAATCTACTACGATTAGGTACGCTGTCCATACACGACCATGAAACTGAATCGGACAATTCTGAATCTCACGATTACCGATAATTCGTCTACCATCAGGTAGGCCAATGATATAAGGCTCACAACTAGTAGCACTACCCAGACGTAGTCTACTCAAACATGACTCGGAAATGAATGAATGTGATGCACCACTATCAAAAAGGGTACACACAGGTTGAGATAGAATATCGAGTGTACCTGAGATCATTCGGGCCTCTGGATCATCGGTCTTCTTCATCTCATAAATCCGGGGCTTGCTAGTCCCAGACCGACGCCTCGTCACCGGCTATAGGCTCCACCTTTAGTCGCTCCCGCTGCTTTAAACGACGGTGATTGAGTGGCTCGATTCAACGGCCGATCCGCTTAGGGGCCTGAGATGACGTCTGAGTAGGTTTGGAGTCCCTACGGCAAAAACGAGCCTTATGCCCAGCAATCCCACAATTATGACACGTGATAGTCTGTCTCGGACACTTGGTACTGAGATGACCAAGATCCCCACAGCTAAAACAGGTGATGGCCGAACTGGCCGCTCGAGACTGAGATTCCGCGGTTTTAGACGTCACAGGGGGTCGCTCAGAAAAAGCAGAGCCCGCACGCGGTTTCTTGAAAGTGGCCTGACTGCCGTCAGACTGATTACGGTTCTTGGACTTCTTGCTAGCAGATGAAGGTTGCTGCTTAGCAATCTCCTTAGCAGTAAGCTCATAGGTGAGAGCTTTCTCAATGAATTCGGCCAACGTGGTGCAATTATGATTAAGCAACTGAAGTCTCATACGGGTTTCAGCCTCTTGCTGGAATACTTGATTTTATCCGCCTCTGAATGAATGATGGATGAGGCGAAAGGAAGAAGATCTCAAATTTCTCGACAATGGCGAGAACATCCTCATCCGCCGAGGGCCTGGGGTGAGTAATTGACATTTGGCCTCTCTCGAGCGGGGCCGGATAATACCGCTCCATCATGAGAGTTTTGAATCGATCCCAAGTACATGATCATTCGGTGGGCTTCAACGACAACCACCAAGAATGTGCGCTCTACCTGTAGTAAGCCGCAATGAAACTTTGTGTCCTTCGGGACACTCTACCATAGCAAACAACTTCGAAATGCTCGAACCAATGAATAATATCCGCCCTCGACGAGCCCTCAAAAGTAGGTGCCTCCGGCGAGAGATGTCGCCGATGATATTGCTCACATTCCTCTCTTGCCTCCGAGGTGGCGGCGGAGGAGCTCGCTGATTTTGATTGACGGAGTTATGCATCGTCTCCATCACCGTGCCATTCGAGTCATTTGGGCCATCATGCCCCGCATAAAAGCGAGTGGGTCAACCCGACACCTTCTCGACCGAGCCGTGTCCTGGTACAACTCCTGCTAGTGAATGATCGCGTCCAGGTGAATGAGTGGCAGCATCGCTGCTCGATGAATTAGCATTATTGCTCGTGTTTGCACGTGTATTCACACGAGCTCTCGGGATTCGGCCCGCTCCACGGCCCCGTCCTCCACGTCCTCTTCTTGCCCTCTCCATACTGAAGTAGGAAAGTCACATGATGATTATATTTCCCGCATGAATATCACGTTATGATTATGACATGAGATGATGAAAATGAGCATACGCGCTCTAACACAGTGATTACATGAATGATTAACTGAGATGACCTGATTATCTTGAATAAGTTAACATGATTAATGATTTGATCTTCCTGATCAACAACTGAATAATGAAATGAATTGAGTGATTAACGAGTTAGCATGACCGTCCTGGTTAAATGAAAATGATGGTTGAGGATTGTTAACTGATGAATTATGAATGAATGATTCTTGCCAGAAATTATACCATGGCGTTAGAAATCTTACAGTTCTTGGTCTGATTGGCTCGGCATTTGCACAGGTCACACGTGACGCGAATGTCCAATGATACTAGTCCGATGACGATGATTTCAAATGAGACATGACTTGGAGGGTAGTATTCAAAACCACGCTCCGATACCAACTCTGTAACACCCCAAACTAGGCGGATATTACAAAGGCCGTGAATCCCCGATGGGACCCACTGTGCAAATGAAAATGATGAATTAAATAATATTATTATAGTACCGAACCACTTTATATTAACAAGTACTACGATGAGTAGTTTATGTACAACACACCGGACTAAATCAATACTAGTATATTTTATATGGAGATAAAATACACCACCGAACAATTAAACATCTCAAACGGAATTTGCAAATGAAAATACAAATGACGGAATAATCGAAATGATCAAATGATCAAACAAAAGAAATGACCGGGGCCCCTACTAGTATCACTGGACTCTCGCCACAAGATGCTCTTCCCGTGCCTTTGCCTTGCCGTGACTCGTAAACAAAATCCCCAACGGCCGCCATACGTAACAACAATCCTCAAGGGTTGAAATTACACAATCATGAATTAACTGAAGTTATGAAATATCCTTAGTTATGAATTACGCTGAAGAGGAGTATCATAGTATGCCCGTAATGTTCTGTGCAAGTGTACAAGACGAATGACCGGACACACCCGTCCTTGTACCTAATTAGTCTCACGGAGGTAAGCGTTACCGTGTGCACGGTCCAACGTATCGGTGAGCCCAATATATGACCATCGTGTGCTCGACTAAGAATTCCACACAGCCACACCCGGCCACGCAATATGAACCCAGAAGGTCATATGAACGAGAATGACCACAATGAAAATCAATGAATAATAATTCGACAAGGCCAAGATGACTCACCGAGATGAAAATAATAGTGACGTGATTGATAACCCAATGAAATGATTTGGAACCGTCGTTCCTCATGAATAAAATGATTATTCGACAATTACAAGTCTCAATATGATTAATACCATGATGAATGAGTTATGATTATTAGCAATCAACAACAAAAGGAATGAGTATCCTTTTAACCGAGTAAGAATTAACTTACACAATACCGATGATAGTGTCCTTCCACGAACAACGTCCTAATCGAGATACCGGTCGCTCGAACAACCTTGAATAACAATAATTACCAACAACCGATCAATACACGTGTCAAGCAACAAAACACGACTAACCCAAAAGTCGATACAACGATAATCAAACTCATAGGGGCATTCTAACGAATACGTAACCAACCACACAACTTCGAAAATATCCAATCCTGAATATATCGAAACCAACACCAAAATGAGTATTTCGAACTATCAAAACACTTCAATGATATCAATGATCCAATAGGAATCCACAATTCAAGATTACAACCACATCAATCGGAAAATCCCAAATTAACCGAAGTCAACCCCAAGGGTTCTTGAAATAATTCCGAAAATAGCCATTAAATCCGTAGGAATATATTTATCCAAGGTAGATAATCCATATCTAACATATTCCAATGATAATCCAAGCTTACACGAAGAAATTGGAAGGAAAAACCCAAAAATCCGAAATTCTAGATCCAAGAGATTAATACCTTAGATTCGATGTGATGAGGATGTTGAAATGATGATTAATCCAAAAGATAAGCTTGAAGATTATGCTTGATGATTACTCCTCGAAGAACACTCTCCAAATCGCCCGGAATCGCCCGAAACTGCCAAAGAATCGAAGAGAAGTGATAAATGACGGATTAAGGACTGAACTGTCCTATTTATAGCAATCCCAGTTTAGCGCGCGCTAACCCCAGTTCTTAGCGTGCGCTAACGGGTGTTTTGGGTAGTCCAGTACCCACTGTCGGAACACGGTAGCGTGCGCTACGTACCTTTTGTAGCGTGCGCTACAACCATACCATTAGCGTGCGTTAATACCCATGGTTAGCATGCGCTAACGAATTATTAGATGCCCAAGATCGGAATCCGTAAACCGTCTGGCCCTCTCGATTCGACCTGTAGCGTGGCGCTACATCCAATATTTAGCGTGCGCTACTACACCGCTTGCGACGCTAAATATCACTCATAGCGTGCGCTATGAATTAATCCAAAGGTACCCAAAGAGCCACTGGACTCAACCTGATCCGTCCTTAGGGCACGCTACAGAATTTATTATTGTGCGCTACTACAACCCACTAGCTCGCGCTACTTACCACTCGTAGCGTGTTTCATCGATAACTCACTGCAGCCGGTACCTTCGGATCGGCCTGTGTGGTAACATTAGCGTGCGCTAATGCTGAGTGGTAGCGTGCGCTATCTGTACTCAATTAGCGTGCGCTAGAAAGAGTGCATGCGCTACTCCTCACGCACAGCCCACAATGAAAAATGACAAAGATGATAAACATGGCACGGAACTCCAATTATATTAGTGATGAACGACGATTGATACACGATACAATTATTCTGAACGATGAATACCATGATTGAATATGAGTGACAAATGATCATTAATGAGTGAAATTACTGAATGATACATACTGAATGATAATTACTGAATTACAACCGGGTAATATAGGAGGAGAGAAGGAGGCAGGCCTGGGAAGACAATGGAGAAAGGTTTGGTACGCTGTTGCTTTTTTTTTTTCAATGTGCTTCATTACCTTATTTGATAACTACGTATACGCTAAGATTGTAACTCGATGGCCAACCGAAAACCAAATGGGTAGTGTACTTCTTGCGGTGTTGCGATATTTGTTATCCTTTCAGTTGTATCTGCTCATGGTTCCATTATATTCTACATATCTTTCCTTTGTGTTTTAACTAATTCCTCAAAACTTTTTAACTGTACCGGCGGCAAACTGGCGTTTGATACCGTGTTTGTCATTATTTGTTCGTGTTTAGCTTATTTTCTAAGGAAAAAGACCCACTTGATGCTTTTGGGTCTTGCTATTTGTTTCCATATGCTTCCGATTTTAAATCGTTGGTCGGGTTTTGAAAACTTTAGCCTTTTGGATTGCTCGGTGGCCTTTTTTATTGAGGCAATAGCTTATCTTTCGTCAACCATTTCTCCTCCGTCAGTGGTGTTTTCTTCTGTCGCTAGTGTTGTTCTACAGCTGATGAAGAATGTCTATCAGCATTATTATTATTATTAATATCTTTAAAGAAAATCAATGATTATTAGTAGTATGATTAGACGCTGCTTTTTCTTATTTTTAGTAGTAGTGATACTTTTACTTGTACTCAATTATGTATTATTATTATTATTATTATTATTATTATTATTATTATCAAGGAGTATGTACGATAATATTATTATAAACTAGCAAGTGATTTAAAAAATCAAATTGTTGATGCAAATTTGTTTCCCACACATTCACATTGTGGTGCATCCTTACATATTTTTTCACTACTAAGATGTAAAATTCACATCAATGCCAAGGTTTAAGTTTCACTACTAAGATGTTTGCACTACTAGAAAACCATTTATTGTGTGGCACAAGCTATGTATTTCCCCTCGTCCCTTCCCTCTTATTCAGGTCACTTTTGTTGTTGTGTATGATGTTTAGGTGCTAACACATTTATGATTTGAGCTTGGCACATTTGAAAATGGATATTCTTGTTGCGATACAAGAATTTCCTTCATATATAGACATCTGCAGTCAAGATGCTTGATCGAGCATTATGGATTTAAGGTAAAGTTGATTTGCAAAGGAAGAAGAGATCTCTTTAAAACGAAGCATCTTTTCTGTCCTATGTGCCTAAGCTTTAGATAGAGTTGGTTCTAGTTCTTGTTTGACAATGAATTTCTTGATTCTAGCAGTTAGCCGAGCTCCAGAGTAAAGTGCGTTCTGAAGTGAGTTCTGAATATGGGCTTCCGCTGCATTGTTCAAACCCTGACAAGCAACTTTTTGATTGGGGTATGATGCGTTTACGTAATCCATTTTATGGTATTGGAGATGCTTTTTCTATGCAAACTGATGATCCGCTGAAGAAAAAACGAGATGTTTAGGTGATGATTGTTTTTGTCTCTTTTATCAGTTTTTGTGTTTCATGAGTGGTTCATCTGCTAGCAAATTTATGTGGATATGCTACCTGAAAATTTCTACTTAAGATGTCATGTTTTAAAAAGCTTATATATATATATAATATTTTAATTTTGTCGAATCTGACGAGTTCTCCTTTTATGTGTGTGTGGGTGATTTGATTCCTTTGCGGCAGCGATTGTCAAGATTTGAGGAAGAAGAAAGGAATCCTATAGAGGCTAGGAAACGAAAATTCTTTGCGGACTTACTTAATGTTGCACATGAACTCCAATTGCAAGTACATGCTGCCCAAAAAAGGCGGAAATAGAGAAATGATGGTGTTCAGACATGAATATTTGTGTGCAATTTATTTATTTTTTATTTTTGTGAAATTAGGTTTCAAGTTCTATATAGCGATCCTGACACACACACACACACACACACACACACACACACACACACATATATATATATATATATATATATATATATATATATATATAGGAAACTAGTTCTGCGATCATGTATGTTTCTTGTTGTTCTATTTGGCGTTGTCGTGATGACTTGCCAAATGGAAACTGCAATATCTCATGTTCGATTGGTATGGTATCCCCCTTAATGATAAAGGATAATTACGAAAGAAACCCTGAGGTTTGGACTAATTGCGAACAAGAAGCTAGATGTTTGTAAAAATAATGAAAAGCCCCCTTAAGGAAAAATATTGAAAAGCCCCCACAAAAAGATTACAGCAAAAGAGCACTTATACTTGTGAAGGTATTGTAATTACACCCAGAAATCTTTAGTCTTCTCTACATACATCAAACCTCTGGGGGGCTTTTTGTAATTACGCCTTATCATTATACCATCTTATGAGCTGCTATGAATTTGATCTCTCAGATGTTTATTCGTACACCCAATCAAACATGAGACTTTATTTCGGCATATCATCTACATTATATTCACTTTCCATTTGCGCAGGCATGGCATGGAAGGCTGAGGCAACGAGCTACAAGATCTGAAAATTGAGGTCCCAAGCTTTGAAAGTGGATGATCAGGAAGCTTACATGAAAATGGTTGAGGATAACAAGAATGAAAGACTAACAATGCTCCTAGAAAAATCTAATGATCTGCTTGTTCAATTGGGAGCTGCCGTTCAACGTGAAAAAGATGCTGCACATGACAGTATAGAACCACTGGAAGGTTCAGACACGGACTTGCAAGAGTCTCCTCAAAACAATTTCCTTCATATCTAGACATCTGGTATACGGTTTTAGAGGTGGATCTCTTTAACTTTTTTCGTCCTAATTCCTAATTTAGTATATAACATATACCGTGTGAAGTGTGAACTATTAATCTTAGTTTGTGTCAGTACATATCATCACTAAAGCTAATCAGGGTGCCAATAAATTAATTCACGATGGCAGAGAACACCGACGATCTTATCTAATTGGGAGACTTATTCAGAAAAATGAACCAAAGTCGAAGTCTTCAGCATCACCATCCGTTCAAGTTACTGATCAGTACGTGGTGGACCTAACTGCTAAGTCAGGGCAACGTCTGTAACACCCCGAGATATTCGGAATATGTTACAGCGCCGTAGACCCCTACATGGGACCTACTAGGCTACAATAGAAAAACTCTACTCGACTAACCATCTTGGTTAACGAGGATACACAATTAAATAATATGCATATAAAGATACACCCGGAGCAACCGACAAAATAAGCATCAACCAACAACGAGACAGTTTAAAAACAATACAATACGGAGTTTGAAACAAAGAACCTAAGTACTCGCGAGTACAATCTATAAGTTTAAAACTGTGGGAACAACCATATCGAAATGGACAAGGAAATAAGTAGACCCAAATGCACATGTCAACGACCCTGGCCAACATCCTCGTACTGTCCTGGTGCTCGCTCATCCGGATAATCATAACCTGAAATCCATAACAAGAATTTCCCCGACAACGGGTCCCCGAAGGGGTTAGCAATTACGCTAGTACAAGTATTCAAGGCAAACCAATCGCTTACACATTTCATAGTACATGCACCAAAATCATTTCGAAAACCAAAACAAGACATGTCTTTTCCGGAAGCAAACAGTCAAATAATTTGCCTTGGGAACAGAGTAATATCATAGATTCCCGCACGAGGCCTCTAAGGACCCTCCCGCACTGGCTACATTATAAAACAAAACACGCACATGCATCGCCTTGGGAACAGAGTAATATCATAGATTCCCGCACGAGGCCTCTAAGGACCCTCCCGCACTGGCTAGCTAAACAAACTCGTGAAATCCAGGGCGGCAGCATAGATTTCCCTCCTTGACCCCGTCGGGCCAACACGAGGTGAGTTACACACAAGTAATATACATCACCATTTCATGTTAAGCTTAAAGGTTTCCAAAAATACTTGCCTCGAATTATTGACGACGTGAAGAACGGAAAGGAAAGTCACCGACAACCGCTAGGAACCAACGAAACCGAACCTAACGATTCGAAGAACACAATCACAACCGTTTCTAAATGAATACGGAATTGGAAGACACCCGAAAACCCGCCTACGATTCATGTATATTCGTATAAAAACAACAACGAGGGCGGACCACAACCAAACCCTCTCGATTCCGTAAAAATCACGAAATATACCATGAATCCGTAGGGAAACTAAGAATACCAACAAGATTAATCATATTCATCATGAATCCATCAACAAAACGGAACGGATCGGAAGAAAATCCCAAAACCCCCAAATTATCCAAAAGTAGGGTTCTAAGAGATTACCTTGGATTTAGGATGAGAAACACAAGTGGATGATGTTAGTCTACACCAAGAACTCAAGCAAAAGAATCTCTGAAGTGATTGGAAGGAGAAAATCGCCTCAAATCGCCTCTGGGGTCACTCGGCCGCGGAAGAAGGAAAGAAATGAGAAATGGTGTTCATCTCGGTCAACTCCCTGGTTTTAATAGCCAGGGAGTGTTAGCGCACGCTAAAGCCTCAAGATTAGCGTGCGCTAACGGGATAAGATTACAAATCTTATCGTTAGCGTCCCAGTCCAGAAACCAGGTTTTTGGCCGTTAGCGTGCGCTACCATACAAGCGTAGCGTGCGCTATCTGATCCGTTAGCGTGCGCTACCATACAAGCGTAGCGTGCGCTAACTGGCACCTGAACGGGTTCGAGAGTGAATCTGCCCAAGATCTTGGACACTCACGCCAGCGCACGCCACTGGGCATCATCGGCGGCGCTAGCCTCGACGTTAGCGTGCGCTAGCATATGTAGCGACGCTAATACGATAGTCCGTAAGCTGGAAAAACAACACGCCACTCCTGTGGCTACTCGATAGCGCGCTACGGAACAAACGTAGCGTGCGCTACTAAGGGACCCCTAGCGCGCGCTATGCAGAAAAATAGCGTGCGCTAGGTATGAAATATGAACGGTTCCCAAAACACCGGAAGGTGAACGAAACATTCAACGGAACATCTCAACGGTTAACATATCATAGAATGGACCCACGGCAACCGAAACGGCGGTTCCGCTCAACAATAACGGGATAAAACCCACAGATAATAGAAAAGATACCGAAAGATACACAAGGGTCACTACTATCGGAAATACGCCGAAAAAGAAAAATACAAGGGGAAGAAAAATGCGGATATTACATTCTACCCCTCTAAAAACAAGTTTCGTCCCGAAACTTAAGAAACAAACAACTCAGGGTACCTAGCACGCATACTATCCTCGGTCTCCCACGTTGCCTCCTCGACACCGTGTCTCGACCACTGCACCTTGACCAAAGGGATGGTCTTATGCCTCAGCCGTTTCTCCCGATGCTCTAAAATCTTCAAAGGACGTTCCTCAAAAGTAATGTCCTCGGCAACGTCAATCTCCCCATAGTCGATGATGTGACTAGGATCCGGGACATATTTCCTCAGCTGGGAAACATGAAAAACGTTATGAACATGACTCAGGTCCGGGGGTAACGCCAACCGGTAAGCTAACCCACCGACTCGCTCAAGGATCTCGAAGGGTCCAATAAATCTCGGACTCAACTTCCCTTTCTTCCCGAAACGGAAAACTCCTCTCGTCGGTGAAACCTTCAGCAAAACGTGGTCTCCCACCTCGAATTCTAAAGGTCGACGACGGACATCGGCATATGACTTCTGTCGACTCTGGGCGGTCAACATCCGTTCTCGAATTGATTCTATCTTCCGTCTCGTCTCCAAAACGACATCCGGTTCGGTCCCGACCAAATCGGACGCCTCATTCCAACAAATCGGCGATCGACATCGCCGCCCATATAGTGCCTCATACGGTGCCATCCGAATCGACGCGTGCCAACTATTGTTGTACGTGAATTCGATCAATGGCAAGTGCTCCTCCCAGTCGCTACTCCAATCGAGGGCACAAGCACGCAACATGTCCTCGAATGTTTGGATAGTGCGCTCCGACCGTCCATCCGATGGGGATGAAAAGAGGTACTCAAATGCAAACGGGTACCTAACGCCTTATGCACCGCCTGCCAAAAGTGCGATACAAAACGGCCATCACGATCCGAAACAATAGACTTCGGAGTACCGTGAAGTCTCACAATCTGCGCGATAAACACACGAGCCAATTTCTCCGGGCCCCAAGTGTCCTTGATGCCCAGAAAATGTGCCGACTTGGTCAGACGGTCAACAACCACCCATACCATATTCATGCCCGACCTTGATCTCGGCAAACTCGTAACAAAATCCATCGATACATCTTCCCATTTCCATTCTGGAATGGGAAGTGACTGCAATAATCCAGCCGGTCGCTGATGTTCGATTTTGACCTGCTGGCAAGTCAAGCATCTCGCCACAAAATCATTCCACCAGAAGTTCCTCCTCAGGTCCTTGTACATCTTACTCGAACCAGGATGAACGGAATAGGGTGTGGAATGGGCCTCATGCAAAATACTCTGTCGCAACTCTGGATCGTTCGGCACACAAAGCCGACTCTGGAATATCAAAACGCCATCCTCGTGAATCACAAACCCAGGAGACTTTCCCTTAAGAACGTTCTCTCGGATTTGAGCAATCATCGGATCCTCTAATTGCTTCAGCTTAATTTCATCGATCAAAGACGATGAAATCTCTAGAGCGCAAAGTTGCCCGACAGCTCCAGGCAACAAAACTTCAACATCTAACTCGATCAGAGCCCGCCGGAGCTCAGACTGAGGCGTAAGGACCTCAAGCGTTCGCAACGCAATCGGTTTCCGACTCAAGGCGTCGGCCACGACGTTCGCTTTGCCTGGATGATAAAGGATTTCAAGGTCATAATCCTTAATCAGCTCTAACCACCTCCTCTGCCTCATATTCAACTCCCGCTGAGTAAATATGTATTTCAGACTTTTATGATCGGTAAAAATCTGACATGTAGAACCGAAAAGATAGTGACGCCAAATCTTGAGTGCAAAGACTACCGCCGCTAATTCCAAATCGTGAGTAGGGTAGTTAAGTTCATACGGCCTTACGTGTCTCGACGCATAGGCAATGGTCTTGCCGTCTTTGCATCAATACGCACCCAAGACCACGACCGAAGCATCGCTATAAACGGCGAATCCCTCGTTGCCACATGGCAACGCCAAGACCGGGCTGAAGTCAAACGCTTCTTGGCTCCTCGAAACTCGGCGCCTCTCATCGGTCCAGACGAACTTCTCGGATTTATGGAGCAATCGAGTAAGTGGCCGAGCTAGTTTTGAGAAACCCTCACGAACCTACGGTAGTAGCCACCAAACCCAAGAAACTACGGACCTCCTTCACATTTGTGGGCGATGCCCAATCCAATCTCGCCTCAATTTTCTGCGGATCCACACGAACCCCCTCGGTGAAATCACGTGACCCAAAAACATCACTTCCTTGGCCCGAACTCACATTTCGAGAACTTCGCATAGAGTTGCTCGGTCCTCAAAATGTCTAACACTATCCGCAAATGATGGGCATGCTCTTCCTCATTCCTCGAATAGATAAGAATATCGTCAATGAAGACGACACACTTATCCAAATACTCGATAAAGACTTTGTTCATCAATCGCATGAACACCGCGCGCATTAGTTAACCCGAAAGGCATAACTACGAATTCATAATGTCCGTATCTCGTCAGAAAAATTTGTTTTCGGCACGTCGGACTCTCTCACCCGAAGCCGATAGTACCCGATTTCAAATCAATCTTTGAGAATACCGCAGCTCCCCGCAATCGGTCAAACAAGTCATCGATTCTCGGCAAAGGATACTTGTTCTTGATGGTCACCTTGTTTAGTTCGCGATAGTCGATACACAAACGTAGTGAACCATCCTTCTTCCGCACAAACAGGACCGGTGCGCCCCAAGGCGAGGCACTTGGTCGAACATACCCCGACTCAAGAAGCTCACTCAACTGCTTCTTCAACTCGGACATCTCTGAAGGTGCCATGCGATAGGGCGCCTTCGAAATAGGAGCCGCGCCCGGCTCTAACTCTATAGCAAACTCAACCTCACGATCCGGTGGCAATCCCGGTAATTCGTCAGGAAATACATCAGGAAACTCATTAACGACTGGAATCGACGAAAGCTCGACTCCACCATCCTCCGCCTTCAAGGCGTAACACCAATATCCAGTACACCCCTTTCGCAGGAGACTCATCGCCTTCAAGGCATTAATGACGAATTTCTGGTTTCCCCTCTTTCTCCCGCGAAAGAGTGCTCAATGTCCTCTCGCTAACATAGTGATGATTCTCGTGCGGTAGTTCATGATTGCGCCATGCCGCTCGAGCCAATCATCCCCGAGAATCAAATCCTCACCCTCGATATTAACGACAATAAGATTAGAGAGCCAAGCTCTCTCACAAATAAACACAGAGCAGTCTCGGACCTCTCGATCACCGACAATTCTATCACCGCTAGGAAGTTTAACGATGAAAGGCTCGCAAGGTGACAAACAGTCGAGATTTAAACGGCGTACACACTCTAGAGAAATGAATGAATGCGTAGCACCCGAATCGAAAAGCACACTGACAGGATGGAAATGAATGTGAACGGTACCTGTCGCCACAGTAGCTGCTGGATCATCGGCCCTCCTCATCTCATAGATACGTGGCTGAGCAGAGCCGACACTGGAAGCTCCACCCCTAGCGGGCTGACCCCGACCCTTACCTCGGCCGGCACTCGGTGGAGGCGGCGGAGCAAATGAGCCCTGGTTCACACTCGGCTCTAACGGTACTGATTGGGAAGAACGGGCGCCACGAAGCTGCTTGATCTGCTCACAAAAAGAGGCCTTGTGGCCCAGCTGTCCACAAGTGTGACAAGTAAACTTCGGACGAGAACACTGCCGGTTCCTATGGCCCTGCACACCACAGTTAAAACATGTGGGTTCACGAGCGGAGGTTCCGGCGGCACCCGAAAACTCCCAGAGAAACGAGCCGAACCGCTGTTGAAATATTTGCGGCTTGAGATTTCTGTGGCCTCCACTCTTAGGACCAGAAAAATTTCCGACCGACTTCGCTTCTTGCTCTCACGAGCCAAATCGCTAGCCGTCACCGACATATCATAAGCAAGGGCTCGACTGATAGTCCTTCAAGGTAGTACAGACGAGCCTGACATATAGTCCCGAATGGGCAGCTTCATCCTCCTGGAAAAATGGAAAATTTTGTCACTCTCTGCGACAACTTGGGTCTTCACATAACCCAACTCTTTGTTGAAATCAGCAATGGCTTGGGATACGGGAATATCCCGAGGTTGAGCATCGTAGAAAGCATGCACTCGAGCCTGTCTGACCGGCCACGGACAATACTCGGTCTCCATCGATTCTTGGAATTCGGCCCATGAAGCAACGTGATCTTTGGGACCAACGGCCTCCCACCAATCTGTAGCATCTCCCGTGAGAAAGTATTGAGCAATAGGGACCCTACGGTCCTCGGGGCAATTAGTAGCAGTGAAGACTTTGGATATCTCCTTGATCCACCCTTCCCAGCCGATCGGGTCCGAAGCTCCCGAACGAGGAGGATGCATCTTGATGACATCCTGAAGCCGGCGATCCGCTCCGCCCGATTAGCATGGGCCTGATCGGGGTTCGAACCACCAGTGCTATAGCCGCCATCTGGTTAACCATTTGCCGCATGACAGCAATACCAAGATCGGCGCGCTCCCGAGAAGAAGCATGATCGTGACGTCGCCAGTGCTGCCGGCCTCGAAGAGTGCGACGTGGCTGCCCCACCGGCTGCCCCACGTCCTCGGCCGCGTCCACGGCCACGACCACGACCACGACCACGGTTCAAGAAACGAAATACAGTATGTGAAAGCAAACAATCGGGTAAGGAAACTTACGAGCACGGGAAGTACTGAGATGCCGGCAGCGGTGTGACAATGTGCAAAACAAAACACAACTAGACCCAAGTAACCGACAAGCCTAGGTATCCATAAACCTAGAGCTCCGATACCATTTTCTGTAACACCCCGAGATATTCGGAATATGTTACAGCGCCGTAGACCCCTACATGGGACCTACTAGGCTACAATAGAAAAACTCTACTCGACTAACCATCTTGGTTAACGAGGATACACAATTAAATAATATGACATATAAAGATACACCCGGAGCAACCGACAAAATAAGCATCAACCAACAACGAGACAGTTTAAAAACAATACAATACGGAGTTTGAAACAAAGAACCTAAGTACTCGCGAGTACAATCTATAAGTTTAAAACTGTGGGAACAACCATATCGAAATGGACAAGGAAATAAGTAGACCCAAATGCACATGTCAACGACCCTGGCCAACATCCTCGTACTGTCCTGGT
The DNA here is from genome assembly GCA_033398695.1 of Orobanche coerulescens. Taxonomy (NCBI): domain Eukaryota; kingdom Viridiplantae; phylum Streptophyta; class Magnoliopsida; order Lamiales; family Orobanchaceae; genus Orobanche; species Orobanche coerulescens. Next base: position 105,200,236 of record CM065805.1, on the reverse strand, counting down.
GCTCGCTCATCCGGATAATCATAACCTGAAATCCATAACAAGAATTTCCCCGACAACGGGTCCCCGAAGGGGTTAGCAATTACGCTAGTACAAGTATTCAAGGCAAACCAATCGCTTACACATTTCATAGTACATGCACCAAAATCATTTCGAAAACCAAAACAAGACATGTCTTTTAGGAAGCAAACAGTCAAATAATTTGCCTTGGGAACAGAGTAATATCATAGATTCCCGCACGAGGCCTCTAAGGACCCTCCCGCACCGGCTACATTATAAAACAAAACACGCACATGCATCGCCTTGGGAACAGAGTAATATCATAGATTCCCGCACGAGGCCTCTAAGGACCCTCCCATGGCAGCTAGCTAAACAAACTCGTGAAATCCAGGGCGGCGGATAGATTTCCCTCCTTGACCCCGTCGGGCCAACACGAGGTGAGTTACACACAAGTAATATACATCACCATTTCATGTTAAGCTTAAAGGTTTCCAAAAATACTTGCCTCGAATTATTGACGACGTGAAGAACGGAAAGGAAAGTCACCGACAACCGCTAGGAACCAACGAAACCGAACCTAACGATTCAAGAACACAATCACAACCGTTTCTAAATGAATACGGAATTGGAATACACCGAAAACCCGCCTACGATTCATGTATATTCGTATAAAAACAACAACGAGGGCGGACCACAACCAAACCCTCTCGATTCCGTAAAAATCACGAAATATACCATGAATCCGTAGGGAAACTAAGAATACCAACAAGATTAATCATATTCATCATGAATCCATCAACAAAACGGAACGGATCGGAAGAAAATCCCAAAACCCCCAAATTATCCAAAAGTAGGGTTCTAAGAGATTACCTTGGATTTAGGATGAGAAACACAAGTGGATGATGTTAGTCTACACCAAGAACTCAAGCAAAAGAATCTCTGAAGTGATTGGAAGGAGAAAATCGCCTCAAATCGCCTCTGGGGTCGCTCGGCCGCGGAAGAAGGAAAGAAATGAGAAATGGTGTTCATCTCGGTCAACTCCCTGGTTTTAATAGCCAGGGAGTGTTAGCGCACGCTAAAGCCTCAAGATTAGCGTGCGCTAACGGGATAAGATTACAAATCTTATCGTTAGCGTCCCAGTCCAGAAACCAGGTTTTTGGCCGTTAGCGTGCGCTACCATACAAGCGTAGCGTGCGCTATCTGATCCGTTAGCGTGCGCTACCATACAAGCGTAGCGTGCGCTAACTGGCACCTGAACGGGTTCAGTAGTGAATCGCCCAAGATCTTGGACACTCACGCTAGCGCACGCTACCGGGCATCATCAGCGTGCGCTAGCCCCTCGACGTTAGCGTGCGCTAGCATATGTAGCGTACGCTAATACGATAGTCCAGAAGGCTGGAAAAACAACACTGCCACTCCCAGGGCTACTCGATAGCGCGCGCTACGGAACAAACGTAGCGTGCGCTACTAAGGGACCCCTAGCGCGCGCTATGCAGAAAAATAGCGTGCGCTAGGTATGAAATATGAACGGTTCCCAAAACACCGGAAGGTGAACGAAACATCCAACGGAACATCTCAACGGTTAACATATCATAGAATGGACCCACGGCAACCCCGAAACGGCGGTTCCGCTCAACAATAACGGGGATAAAACCCACAGATAATAGAAAAGATACACTGAAAGATACACAAGGGTCACTACTATCGGGAAATACGCCGAAAAGGAAAAATACAAGGGGAAGAAAAATGCGGATATTACAACGTCAACAAGTGATTGATGAAAAACTTGACCAAACAGTTCGAGAAATGATGAAAATATTCGCTGAGAAGAATCCGGATTTGAACTTAAAAATTTATGACTCTCAGAAATCAGTCGAGGGGTTATATTTATGCTAACTAATTCACTCAAGTAGTTTTGTTATATTTATGGATTGCGATGGTAACTTGTTCTTAGCTATTAAATAGAACTTAAGCTAATTGTTGAACGGCATTTTAAGTTAGGATTTTGGATGCTGGGTTATATAAGTGCATTTGGCTATTTGATTATGGATTGAATATTTGGTAGTCATGTATTTTAGATGTTGTTATGGTTGACAGTGTTTTAATGCTATTGATGGTTTTATGGTAATATCTATTTTTCAATATAACATGTTGCTTTTTACCATGAAAAATATTGGTTAAAACCTGAAAAAATGTAGCCATAGACTCTAATTTATAATTCTTCCAATTGGCAAAATATAAAAATTGTGTTGACAAAGATTAAAAATATGTTAATAAAAGTTAGAACTGTTCATATATAAGTGTATCCATAGTGTTAAAGTTGGTAAAGATGTCAAAGTGTTTCCCAATTTAATGTTACATTAGACCTCATGAGTGTTAGCATAGGTCTACAGCTACACAAACTTTTGTGTCACTAAATATATAAAAGTGTGGCCTTAAGTCTACAGCAACACAAAATATAGTGTAGACACAGACAAGAAAAATGTTGGCTTAGAGGTCTATTGTTACACTTTTTTCACATGTTACCAAAAAAAAGAAAAGTGTTACCTTAGACCCCTATGGTTGTGGCCGTTTTTGTAACACCTTCAAATTTGGTCAAAGTGTAGTCGTAGCCTGTTTTTTTTGCCTTCAACAACACCTTTTGGACTTTTGAACACAGTTTTTCAGGTGTTGCTGAAACCCATATATGGTGTAGTGATTATAGTACCCTAAAGTAGATTTCTACCTATATCATATTGTCCAATATACGTCAATGAAAAAACTACAGTCCCATCACTGGTTTATTAGATAAGTATCTTAAAATTCGGTAAACTGCTTCAAGATGTTCTTCATATAGAGAGTGCTTGAACTGACTTACTGACATACGACACCCACAGTGAAAGAAATAACAGGTCTAGTGTGACATAAATATATTATTTTACCAACTAATCTTTGGTATCTCCATCAAGAGGAACGTTGCCTCTTAAAGTTTTATATTTGGATCCATATGAGTTCTGACTCGTCGACAACCACTTGTCCCAATTTCCTCCAAGATATCTGGAATATAACTCCATGTAATTCCTTCCTCCAAGTTATTTATCATCCTGTATGTTTTTTCTGTTGAGAGTATAAATGTATAACTCGTTCACCATATATTACTTCAACTTTTCTTCTATTATCAACTTTTTGGACTTCCACCTATATTCTACCAATTTTCATCGTGTTCATAGATATTACGTAGATAGATGGTTGTTTTATCTTGCTAAACCAACTTGATGCAAAAAGTAAACGTGGAAATCTTTCATTGTCATATCAACAATATGTTTACTGCTTAAAAAGAAAAAGAAAACTAGAAAAGCAAATACTACTGTAGGTCTTAATTGATAAAGAAACAAAGTCAAACCACTAATTTATCTAAATATAGAGGTCCATTGTATTCTACTTATACTTCTAACACTCCATCAAGTTTGTGCATTGACTTTAACATGCCCAACTAGGTTATGGTTATCAAACACTCAGAGCATGTCTTGCCAGGCTTAGTGAAAATATCAGTTGTTTGTTGATTGGAAGGCAAAAAGTTAAACAAATAACCCCAGCATCAGGCTTCTCCTTTGCAAAGTGACGATCAATCTCAATGCTTCATATTTAATGCTGAACGGGACTGTGATCTATGCTTACGCGGCTTTACATTCGTAGTATAGCTCCAATAGGAGTTTTTTGAGGACAATATAAATCAATAGTTCTTGATAAAATCCTTGGTCCACTTCTCTAAGTTCAGCATCTAGATTGCATTTAGCAACAAATTATTATTTTTTGCTTCTCTAAGTTAGCAGATATCCAACAATTATAGCACCATAAAGCGTATTTTCTAAATACATCAATGAAATCAGCTACAATCCCCTCATTGTTTTTTTAAAGAAGTACCTCAAAGTCGGTAAACTGCTTCAAGATGTTCTTCATATGGAGAGTGCTTGAAATGACTTAAAACACTCACAGTGAAAGCAATGTCAGATCTGGTGTGACACATGTACATTTGTTTATCAACTAATCTTTGGTATCTCCAACAACATGAACATTACTTCCAAAGTTTTGCGTTTGATCCATATGGGTACTAACTGGTCGGTGTAACACCCCGAGATATTCATGATTATTACAGTACCGTAAATCATTGATATAAGGATTTACTAGGCTAAGAAATTAAAAACAACATTATTAAATACCAACAGTAAAATTTAATTATTACATCACTAGTCTAAAAAGTACAAATCGGCCAAAACCCGAAAATAAACCTACAAAAGACAAATAAAACGACAGCGTACTCGAGTACTTAATGAAAACAAAACACAATCTGACAAATCATACCGGCCGTAACATCACTCTGCACCCTCGTCATCATGCAGCTCTAGTGGTTGTTTCCCCGTCTTCTTGTATCCTGAACATAAAACAAATGTCCACCCCCGAAGGGGTTAGCACAACGATGCTAGTACAAGTACACTAATTATACAACAACAAAATATTCAACATCCCATGAAGAATAAAGACAACATCATTAATGACAACAATAACCACACATCTCTACTACGAGAAGACTCACAATACCATACACAACATAATAACCGCAACCTGATACAACATACACATGGTAATTCTGATGATCCAGACTTCACTGCATAGATCCCAATATGATCCCGTCGGACCAACACGAGGTGGAAAAACCTGTACAATGATCCAGCGCACGCTAGCATAGATCCCAAGATGATCCCGTCGGACCAACACGAGGTGGACATACAACAACGACACATATGCACGACAACATGTATAACATTAATACATAAAACATAATTAAATTATTTGCCTTAGAAAGATGTCAAGAAATAAATACTTCAACGACTGTCTATACGCCCGAAAGTCGCCCCTTCGATCAATCACTTTGCATAGCTCAGACCTTACTCAAAAAGAAATAACAAAGTGTTCAACTTACGTCACATAGATAACGTACGAACACCTAACGTCTCAAGTTATGTCCGAGTTAACATTTCACGTATGGCCGTTTCACGGTTCAACTACTCGACGAACACTAAGTCGAACTAATTGTTAGGAATACTTGTTAGATTTTGATGATGTCATTAATTTAAAATCAAATGTTCATTACTTGGCAAAATGTAAGGAAGAACCAAATGAGTATCTTCCATAGGCCAAAATATGTTAAGTATAACAACTTGGCAAAATGTAAAGAAGAACCAAATGAGTATCTTCTGTAGGCCAAAAGTTAGTTAGGCTGAAAAACGGCTAAGTACTAAGTACAGCCTAGTCCATCAGAGAAGTACAGCCGAGTCCAGTCAGAGTAGCTCTGGTCAACTAAATTTATCAGAGAAGTTTGACCAGATCACACTGAGGTACCTCGTGGAAGTCACTGATCGACAAGTCACAAACGGTGAATGTACCGAGAGGACCTACCTGCAGAGATGTAAGTTGCACATCAGTCTACTCAACTACAGCCTAGTACTCCAAGTCCACGTCAGCATGCTTTGAAAAGTCAAATATCACGGAAAGCTCACATGCAACGTGAAGAGACAAATTGGAGTGATTCCCGCAAGAGATATGATTTATTTAAATCATCCTGACCCACCGTGAAGACTTTAATCCTTTTATATTCAAAAGATTCGGCACTCACATGCAGAAGTCCTCACAACGGTCGGAAGATAAAATAAAATAATGGGAATCCAGCCTTGCAATGTTCAGAAAGATTAAATAATGAAGTCTCCCTCCAATGGACGGATTTGTTCAAATTTGCAACGGCTACAAGGAAGAAGCTCAGAGATCGTGATCTATATATATCCAGAGATTTGAATCTGAGCAACAACCAGTGCGAACATACATTCTAGTGATCAAAGCAAACAAAGCAATCTCAAGCAATCAAATAGCATCGTGAAAAGAGCAGATCTAAAAGTTCATACTTAAGGAAGCTCTTAAGTTGGAGAAGACAAACACTCTTGTCTATAATCTTGAGTACGGGGTACTTCACTGGTTGAAGTAAGAGACTGTAAGGGCATCCGAGGATCGAGGATCAAGAGGTGCAAGGCAGTCAAGTGTGTGTACAACGGCACGGATTTCCACCGTTGGAAGTCTGTAGTGTGTTGTGAATCACCGTAATATTTATCAACGGTTGAAAATTATAGTGAATTCATCTCCAATCGGTTTGGAGAAAAGTGGATTAGTAGAGGATTACCCCACCTCCGAGACCACTATAATTGCTGTGTTATTTATCGCTTTACTGCATCATACTCTAACTGCTGCATACATTGTTAAGTGTTTCATTAAGATTAATTTATATTCGTCATCAGCTGACTTCCGCACTTATCCAAGAACAAACGACTCCAAGTCATTTGTTTGACCATCAGCTGAAGAAACTCACTCTTCGTGAAAAAGAGTTCAAGAGTTTCAACAAGTCTATTCACCCCCTCTAGACTTGTTCCTGGACGACTTGTGACCTACAAGTGGTATCAGAGAGGTTGGTTCATTTTTTCTCACGAACCAGATCTATACTAGATATATATCCTATCTCTCACCTTATAATGGAACACATGCACTCTAGACTTCCTGTCTTTTCAGTTGACGAGTATGATCTATGGAAGATAAGAATGCAGGCACATTTATCTTCAATACATGACGACATGTGGTGCATCATTGAAGACGGTCCATTCATTTTTGAGAAGGACAACACAGCCGAGGAGATCGCAGCTGGGAGGCCCGAAAAGATTCCTAAGAAAAGAACCGAGCTGACCCCCGAAGAGAGAAAGCTGGCCAATCTTGACAACAGGGCCAGAGATGTGCTATACCAAACTCTTGACAAATCCACAATGGTCAAGATAAAAAACTGTAAGAATGCCAAAGAAATTTGGGACATATTAGCTCTAATGTGTGAAGGAACGGAGCTGATCAAGGAAAACAAGTTGTCAATAGCTATCCAAAAGTTTGACAACTTTAAAATGAAGAATGGTGAATCTATAGACCAAGTGGACACAAGGTTCACTGAAATTATCAATGAGATCAACTCCCTGGGCAAAACCTATGGCAACAGGGAAATGGCACTTAAGGTCCTCGATCGCTCAATCCCGAATGGAGCATGAAGGTCAGTAGCCATGAGAGAGTCCAAAGACCTGAATAAGATAAAGATTCAGGAGTTGTTCTCTCGATCTAAAGGCTTATGAGTTCGAGCTTCCAAGCTCATCCTCAATCGAGCTCGCAGAGAAGGGAATCGCATTTGCACTGAGTCCTGCTAAGAGCTTATCTCGATGTGAAACCTCCAAATCCACTAGATTTTGAGGAAGAAATGGCTTTCATAATGCAAAGGTTCAGCAATTTGTAAAGAACTACTCCAAGTATAAGAAAACTGCAAGGAGAATCCAAGAAGGAACCGTAAGGTCGAAGTCGGAAAGTTGAATGCTACAACTGTCACAAAATAGGACACATCCAAATGGATTGTCCCGAGCTCAAGAAGGACGAAACCAAGAAGGAGGTGGGCAGAAAGGAAGACAGAAGAAAAGCTCTCATCGGAGAAGACCAGGAGCATATCGAATCAAGCAGCGGTTTCTTTTCTGATGAAGACGAGGAGTATGATTGCCTGATGGCAAACTTAGCTGATGAAGAGGTAACTTCTAAACCTACCGGTTCAAATAATAGCTCAGCCATGTCACAATATATGGATTTACATGAATCGGTAAATCAGTTATTCAAAGATTTTGAAACACATAAATCTGCACACCAAGCTGTATCAGCAGAGAAGACTCATCTGCAAGATGAGAATAGGCAGCTGAAAAATGATTTCGAAAACTCAAATTTAGATTTAAATAAGGTTGAGACAACTACAGCTGACTTTAAAAATCAGGCAAGTGCCAATACAGCTGAGATAGACCGGCTAAACATTTTACTTAAAGAAAAATCAGCTGCACTTGCTCATGCCAAAGCTGAATTTACTAAGCCGGCATGTATAAATAAAACTCAAAGCGCAGGAAATAACCTCCCGAAGGCGTCTTCAACTCGGGGCGAATTGTGTACTTATAAAAGGTCATTATATACCAAATCGCCTTGGATATGATTCTCACACTCCCTCTAGTTCGAAACCAAGTTTATCAAGGAGAAAAATGGTCTCGATCACGAGCCTGTATAAACCGATATTCAAAAACAGCAACAAAGTCAAACGTCTAGCCGCAAATCGGGTTACACTGCATACCACCTAGACAGCGACTAGGCAAAGGGCCCGTGCAAAAGCAAGAAACTTGCATAACATGCCCACTATTACCAACAACTCCCCAAAAATAGATTTCATAATGGGAGGGGCAGATGGAAACCTCAAGGTTATCCTAATTACCAAAATGAACAAGTGTGGAGACCACAAAGGTTTAATAAATGGTCTCAGCCTAGATTTAGAAATGGCCCACACTATCAAAATTTTGAGGAATATCCGGTATACAATCCAACCAGGAGATTTAGACCTCGACCACAGACACCTTATAAGGGTTATAATAATAATAATAATAATAACAATTTCCATAATCCAAGGAGAAATCAATTCTCTAGGAAACCAACTAACCCCAAAGGACCCACACAAATTTGCGTACCTAAATCTCTGCTTATTTAATTGCAGAAAAGGTGGAAGGACTACAATCACATCTCCTCAAGCTCAAATTTTGGAGGTGAAGAATGGTTTGTAGACTCTGGATGCTCGAGGCATATGACCGGGAACAAGAAGATGCTGACCAAATATATCAAAGAAAGAGGTCCCGATGTAACCTTTGGAGATAGCTCTAGAGGATGCATAAAAGGCTTTGGAGAGCCGCACCGAGGAAACATTGTAATATCCAAAGTCCATTATGTCAAAGGGCTCAAGTACAACCTCCTGAGCATAAGCCAGTTCTGTGACGAGAAGAATCTAGTAGTCTTCACCATCTTGAAGTGTATGGTGATAGACATCTTATCTGGAGAAATAAAGCTACAAGGTTTCCGAAGAAGAGATGTATACATGATTGATTGGAACACAGGAACACCTAACTCTGCTTTTCTATCCAAGATCAGCGAGAATGGATGGTCGTGCACAAAAGACTATGTCACCCGAACTTCAAAACCATCAACAAGATTAGCTCTCGGGTCGAGGACTTCCAAATGAAGCATTCAAGAAGGAAGCACTCTGTGATGCATGTCAGAAGGGAAAGCAGACCAAGGCATCGTTCAAGCCAGTTCAGCCTACAACGCTCACAACAAGGATCTTAGATCTACTCCACATGGATCTATTTGGTCCTATCAAGCCAAGGACTTTGAGCGGCAGAAGCATGCACTTGTAATAGTAGATGATTATTCAAGGTACACTTGGATCATTTTCCTATTCAAGAAAAGTGAAACTCTGACCAAGTTACCTGAGCTGCTGAGAAGGATCCAGAATGAGAAATCCCTCTCCATAATCAAGATCAGATCAGATAGAGGAGGAGAGTTTCTCAACAAGGCGATAATCGATTTCCCGATCGAATGGGATCCAAAGATGAGCTCTGCACTGTGACGCCCCAGAATGGTGTTGCTGAAAGAAGGAACAGAACCCTGAAGGAAGCAGCAAGGTCCATGATTGCAGAAGCGGACCTACCCAAAAGGTTCTGGGCTGAAGCTGTCAACACAGCCTGCCACACCCAGAACAGGATTATGATAGTAGGGAGACATGGCAAAACTCCCTATGAGGTTTGGAATAATAGAACTCCTACTGTTGCTTACTTTCATGTTTTTGGTTGTAAGTGTTTCATCCACAACAACGGTAAAACATAGCTAAATGCCTTTGATGCTAAAACTGATGATGGTCTATTTATGGGATACTCCAAAAGAAGCAAGGCATATAGAGTTTTTAACAAAAGAACCTTAGTTGTGGAGGAAACACCCCATGTTGTTTTTGATGAATCTACCGTTGAGTACAGGAAACAACTTGAGCTAATTGAGAACAAGCTCAAGTCAGCAACCCTTGAAGAAGTCATTATACATGACACTGGAATGGTGGACTCACCTGCAGATCAGCCTGATGACCCAACTGCAGCTGATGAAGACCCAACTGCAGATCAGACAGGATCACCAAACCTATCTGATCGAGTTGCTGCTGAAGAAGACCCAGCCGGAGCTGACAAAGACTCGTCTGCAGTTCAGAACCAAGCTGCAGATGACAAGGCGGTAGCTGATCCATTCTGCACGTAACCCAAGTGATGCAGATAACCACCAGAGCAATCCAACAGGGGAACAAACCCGAAGAGGACGAGATCCCCAAATGGCTCAAGGATCATCCAATTCAGCAAATTATCGGAAAGTTGATCGGTGGAGTCAAGACAAGACACCAACTCTACCACGAGAATGGCGATGTTCTCATGTTTCATGTCACAAATTGAACCCAAGACTACGTAACAAGCCTTGGAAGATTATTCATGGATTAATGCCATGCAAGAGGAATTGGAGCAGATGGAAAGAAACAAAGTTTGGGAACTAATGCATGCACCCGATCACAAGAAAGTTATGGCACCAAATGGGTGTATAAAAACAAGAGTGATGAAGACGGAGTCGTTGTTAGGAATAAAGCGACTCGTAGCAAAAGGTTATGCACAAAGGTGAGGGAATAGATTTTGATGAAACTTATGCACCTGTTGCAAGATTAGAAGCCATCAGACTATTCCTCGCATATGCTGCATTCAAGGACTTTGAAGTCTACCAGATGGATGTAAAAAGTGCGTTTCTGAATGGAATTCTAGAAGAAGAAGTCTATGTAGAGCAACCCCCAGGTTTTGTCAAAGGAGACAAAGTCTATAAGCTGTTGAAGGCTCTATATGGACTCAAGCAAGCACCAAGAGCGTGGTATGAAACACTGTCTGTGTTTCTTGAGAAAAATGGATTTTGCAAGGGAAAAGTGGACAAAACCCTATTCAGAGTGGAGCACGAAGGCCACATATTAATAGTTCAGATTTATGTGGATGACATCATATTCGGGTCAACCAATCCAGAACTATGCGAGAAATTCTCCAACCTCATGCAAGGAGAATTTGAGATGAGTATGATGGGAAAGCTTAACTTCTTTCTCGGATTACAAGTTGCGAGATGGAAAAAGGAATTTTCATCAACCAAGCAAAGTATACCAGAGATCTTATCAAGAGATATGGAATGGAATCACCAAACCCGCAAGAATTCCAATGAGCACAAGCACTCACCGATGCGACGAGGCGTGCATATCGGTGGACTCAACCCACTACAGAGGACTCATCGGATCTCTTCGCACTCACCGCAAGGTGCCGACATATCATATGCAGTTGGAGTTTGTGCAAGATTCCAGTCCAAGCCGAAGCAATCACACCTAGATGCAGCCAAGAGAATAATTAAGTACCTAAAGTCTACAATTAATGTTGGACTATGGTATCCCAAGGATGACAACTTCGAGATATCAGGATACTCAGATGCGGATTTCGCAGGATGCAAAATCAACAGGAAGAGCACTAGTGGAACGTGTCAATTCCTAGGAACCAGACTGATATCCTGGTTTAGCAAGAAGCAGGTTTCTAACTCTATCTCCACTACAGAGTCAGAATACCTAGCTACAGGTAGCTGTTGTGCACAGATTCTATGGATCAGACAACAGTTAAGGGACTATAATATCATTGCCAATGAAGTTCCTATTTGGTGTGACAACAATAGTGCTATTGCAATAACCAACAATCCGGTTTTGCACTCAAGGACGAAGCACATTGACGTTAAGCATCATTTCATTAGAGACCATGTGCTTAACAAAAGGGTTAGAGTTGAAAGAGTCAGCACAGACTACCAAATAGCTGACATCTTCACTAAACCCTTACCAGAAGAAAGATTCCTAGAGCTTAGCAGAGACCTTGGATTACTAGATTGGGAATCTAGTACTGAAGCAAGTTAAAGGAAGGACGGACCCTCAGAATCAGCCTAAGCTGATGCAGGCGAGAAGACGAAGGCCAGACGAAGCAACTTAGTCTGCATGTAATACCAAAGTAGAAGTCAAACTCACCTGTTGCAGAGTGGTCAACAGTCAACAAAATCAGACCAGCTAAGTTCTCTAAACTGACCTCTGAATTTTTAATTATTATCTGCCACATTTATAATATTATTTTGTCTCACGAAATGGCATTTAAAATATACATTTTATAAGCCAAGTGGCAATTTTAATACACGCATCAAACGCCTATTTAATTAACCTCTACGATGGCCAATCAGAATCAACCGTCGAATTTTAAATTGGGCCACCGATTCAAATTTGAAATTCAAAAGAATATCAAAAGGCGTACCACCGTTCAAATATATTATAAACTAATACAAACGTCTTTTCATCTTCTTTATAAGGAAAGAAAACCTTTCACTTTACTCTTTACGCTTACAGAAACCCTAGAATTTACAGAGCAAAAATATACACTAAAAATCCTAAAATCCTTTTTTGCAGAAATGGCATCTTTTGAAGGAGTGAACTTGAATGCGGTAAAGGACCAGGTCATCTTCTCCATGGTCGTCGACTTCGAAGGTTTATTAGAAGCGAATCTAGAGGACTTCGACATGTTCAATTTGATCCGGGCGATGAAGCTGAATGGAATCTACCCGTTTCTCGACATCAACCCGCAACATTTGTTCAAGGAAGATGTTGTTGAGTTCTATCGCAACGCTTATCTGATTCAACACGGGATTCAGAGCAAAGTCGGCAGAGTACCAGTCACCATAGATACAGAGAAGATTCGTTCTGTTTTCGGGATGAAACATCGTGGCTTGGCGGTCGAAGCTCTTAAACAATCACCTGCCGAAACCTGGAAAACGATCAAAGCCGAAAATATCCCAGAGAAGTTGAAGTTTACAGCCAAGAGGAATGAATTAAAAAAGATTTACCGTGTTGCACTGGACATCACCAACAAGATAGTCATGGGGATGGCAGGCAGCTATGACCAACTGTCATCTTCGAAATTCATGGTGTTGGGTGCGTTGATTCAAGAAGAGGAAGTCGATTGGGCGGACTATATTTTCAGGCAACTAGTGCGCAAAGTGAACAAGGTTGAGTGGCTTGAAGATGAGAAGAAATTCAAAACTAAGTTGGCGTACGGAACGCATCTTAGTTGGTTTTTGGAGAAAACCGGAGTGGCTAAGGGAAACATTGACCCTTTCCACCCAAACAAGAGGCTTGGTCATATGGACCATGAAAAGAAGAAAGTTGGAGTCACTGGGCAAGCAGCCCAGTTGTTGAAAGATTTGCCGGACTCAAGGTATTGCCCAAGATACGATTTTTCAGAGGAATCGGACAGACCTGCTGCTGAGATCGGAACTGCAGTCGAGTCCGGGAACGAGTCTGACGACAAACCAATAGCAATCAGATTCAAGAGACGGGGACCAGCCCCAGAAGGACCCTCTAACCTGCAATCATCACCGGAACCCTCTCCTAAGAGGCCTAGGAAGCTGCAGTTCAGTGAGGGAGAGCAGTCTGAGCATCACGCCAGCCCATCAGTCCAATCACCAGTTCATCCGGACCTGCCTGCACCAGACACTGAAACTCGGATTGTACCTGTTATCACACCTCCAGTTTACATATCCGAAGAAGAGGAAGCATGTCTTATTATCTCTATTCCTGAAGCAGATTACACTTTTAATCTGTTAGAAAAAAATACATTCAATCTTTCCATTGAACAACTTCAGCTTGTTAAACCACAAGCAGAAAAACACTCTTTTGTACAAATTTTTAAAGAGTGGAAATCTTTCAAAACCATGCCTTTCACTAATCTTCAAACCTTTATTGCAACTAGTGGTTGGGAATATCCCCAAGCCACTGAGGAAGTTCTGATTGAATTTTGTAAAGAATCAGACTTGGTTTTACTCCTCCAGGATAAATGGTTCATGTCACATTTTAAAACTAACATGGACCACTTTATCCATTCTATTATGCTCAGTATTTTTGATGGTTTTTTTGGAGAGGAGGAGGAAGTGGAAGTAGAAAAGGAGATTAGGATTGAAGAAGTTAATGGAGACAATGAAATTATTGATTTGGTGGCTGAAGAGGATGAAGAAGAGAAAGAATCTGAAGAAAATATACCAGTTGAAAAACAAACAGAGGAGGTTGAGAAGACAGAAGAAGTGGCTGATGAAGGAGATGAAGAAGAAGGAGAAGAAGTAGAGCAGGAAAAAGATGAAGAAGATAAGGAGGATGAGGATGATGAAGGAGAAAAGAAGGAGAAAGATGATGATAAAAATGATGATGATGATGATGATGATGATAATGATGATGGAGGTGAAGGAGGAGCGGAAAAAGAAAATGAAAAAGAAAAGGAAGAAAAATCTGGAGAAGAAGAAAGGAAAGAGGAAGAGAGAGAAGGGGACAAGGAGCCAGAACAAGAGCCAGAGCCAGAGCCTACTCAAGAAGCTGCAGATAGGATTGTTGTACACGCCAGACACACCCTAGACGCAGAGCCGGGTCAAGACTCAGTCGTGGACCCTGAGAAAACCCAATCTGACCTACCAGCTGCAGCCAGGAGCCTGCAGTCTAGTGGTTCCCTTGCAGAAGGATCAGGAGAGCACTCTCCATCAGCTCAGTTATCTCCTACCATGACTGAGCTGATCAAGCAAATTGTCAGAGACACTATTGGGGAGCTGCTATCAACTCAGGTCACTCCTGACCTTCAGACCATTAATGCCAAGATTGACACCCTTCTTCAGAGAGAGATCCCTCAGCCTCCTCCCCCTACCAACAACAGAATGCCATTTGGCATGTCTGATTGGATGAGCCGCATGGAACAGCAGTTGACTACCCTTATTGATGCTGGCAAAAAGGGGGAAGAGAGGATTCAGGGGGAAGAGAGAGAAATCAGAAGCAAGAAGAAGCAGGATGTCCCTCAGATTGAAGGACCCTCCAGTCTAAAGAGAAAGGAAGCTGTAGATCGAGCTGACCAGGCTGACCAGCCTGAAGGAAAAAGAAGAAGGACTAGAGGTGGCTTTGAACCTACTCTAGAATGGGAAGGGTTGGAACTATGGTATGTTGAGGGCTTCGTTCCATTTGAAGCTCTTGAGATGTGGGGAGCTGCTAGGAAAAGGTTCATCAGAGACTATTACATCTGGGAACTAATTCATGATGACAAACTCTCCCCACAGGATATTTTCATAAACTTCATGGAAGAAATCTATCCGAAGCTTTGGGCTGTTCTGAAGAAGCACGCTAAAGAGCAAAATGCTTATCCCATGATCCCTCCATTCAAAGCAGAAGAAGCACCAATCCGTATGGATGGTGAACTTGATGAGTTAGAACTTCAGAAGGAAATCAAGCTAGTATGTCTTGAGAACAGATTCAGATCTCAGCAAGAACAAGACTTCGCAGCACTGGTTGTGAAAAGAAAATATGGCCTTGCTCCAGTAAAGATAAGACCTATCGGAGCCAAACCATTCAAGCCTGCCAAGCAGCCTGTTCGAAGAGGCAGAGGAAGAGGCAGATGAACTTCTAGTTATTTTTCTTACTTGTAATTTTATTTTCTGTACTTAAAACATTCTTGTAAAATTTCAATGATAAGTCAGAAAATTTTATGAACAGTCTGTTGAATGACAATTTCCAGTTGTCTCAATATTAGACTGATTTCAGTTTTTGTCTCGCACTTAAGTGCAGACTTGGTCATTTGATTTCTTACTTAGTTTTGCCATCATCAAAATAGGGGGAATTTGTTAGGAATACTTGTTAGATTTTGATGATGTCATTAATTTAAAATCAAATGTTCATTACTTGGCAAAATGTAGGGAAGAACCAAATGAGTATCTTCCATAGGCCAAAATATGTTAAGTATAAAAACTTGGCAAAATGTAAAGAAGAACCAAATGAGTATCTTCTGTAGGCCAAAAGTTAGTTAGGCTGAAAAACGGCTAAGTACTAAGTACAGCCTAGTCCATCAGAGAAGTACAGCCGAGTCCAGTCAGAGTAGCTCTGGTCAACTAAAATTATCAGAGAAGTTTGACCAGACTGCAGCCGAGGTACCTCAGGGAAGTCACCTGATCAGACAAGTCACAAACAGTGAACAGCCGAGAGGACCTACCTGCAGAGATGTAAGCTGCACATCAGTCTACTCAACTACAGCCTAGTACTCCAAGTCCACGTCAGCATGCTTTGAAAAGTCAAATATCACGGAAAGCTCACATGCAACGTGAAGAGACAAATTGGAGTGATTCCCGCAAGAGATATGATTTATTTAAATCATCCTGACCCACCGTGAAGACTTTAATCCTTTTATATTCAAAAGATTCGGCGCTCACATGCAGAAGTCCTCACAACAGTCGGAAGATAAAATAAAATAATGGGAATCCAGCCTTGCAACGTTCAGAAAGATTAAACAATGAAGTCTCCCTCCAACGGACGGATTTGTTCAAATTTGCAACGGCTACAAGGAAGAAGCTCAGAGATCGTGATCTATATATATCCAGAGATTTGAATCTGAGCAACAACCGGTGCGAACAAACATTCTAGCGATCAAAGCAAACAAAGCAATCTCAAGCAATCAAATAGCATCGTGAAAAGAGCAGATCTAAAAGTTCATACTTAAGGAAGCTCTTAAGTTGGAGAAGACAAACACTCTTGTCTATAATCTTGAGTACGGGGTACTTCACTGGTTGAAGTAAGAGACTGTAAGGGCATCCGAGGATCGAGGATCAAGAGGTGCAAGGCGATCAGTGTGTGTACAACGGCACGGATTTCCACCGGTTGGAAGTCTGTTGTAGTGTGTTGTGAATCACCGTAATATTTATCACCGGTTGAAAATTATAGTGAATTCATCTCCAGTAGTTTGGAGAAAAGTGGATTAGTAGAGGATTACCCCACCTCGAGACCACTATAATTTCATGTGTTATTCTTGTTTCTTGCATCATACTCTAGCTACTTTGCATACATTGTTAAGTGTTTCATTAAGATTAATTTATATTCGTCATCAGCTGACTTCCGCACTTATCCAAGAACAAACGACTCCAAGTCATTTGTTTGACCATCAGCTGAAGAAACTCACTCTTTGTGAAAAAGAGTTCAAGAGTTTCAACAAGTCTATTCACCCCCCCCCCCCCCTCTAGACTTGTTCCTGGACGACTTGTGACCTACACTAATGACATATTTCATACGAATCAAATGACCATAATGTAGATGAAATATCGGCGTCTACGAATTTCAAGGATATGCATGTCATCACAATCCAAACTTCAATCTCGATTTTCAACTTCTAATATATGGTTCGGCTAATCTTACAATTCATATCAAAGGTATGATTCAAGATATAAGAATACCAAAACATGCTTTGAAGGGAGATGATACAATCGTGCTCCGGGTTCAATTCTATTATCACCAACATAATCGATCCATTCTATCCATGAATATGAAGAAGGTTATCAATTCAAGCACCTCTTACAACATGCACTAATCTCGGTGAAAACCTCTAATAATCCCCGAAAACTAATTCAAAATCATGTTCAAAACCAGCAACAATCTCAGAAAAACTACAGCCTAGGGTTCAATCCCAACAAGGCTCGATTTATTCTCTTAACAATGAAGGAAAACCGAAGTATAACCAAAACCAATCTTCCTAAAACATGGTGTTCGATCAACATGATAATAACAAACTCGGTAATCTCAGTAGCAGGCTCATAACATCACTAAGAACAAGAATTCCAGTTGGTGAAGGATCAACATACCTTAATATAGAGGAGAACAGCGAAACACTTGGTGAAACTCAACGCCAGAAGCTTGAACACCAATCCACAAAGCTCTATGATCTTCTAAACCAAGTTGGGAGGCTGATATAAGGGATTTATAGAGTTGGGGAACTCTCAGTTTTGCAGAAAACCAGACAAGGATGGAGGTGAAATGAAAGGAGGTTGGTGTCTATAAATAGAGTTTTATACATTATGTACGTTATCCATGAAGCATTATGCTATCATCTGACGTAGTTCACTATCTCATTTTCCATCCTCCATAACATATGTTAACATACCCTTACGTACGTAATCTCATCATCATAGCGTACGTTATCTGCCCTCTATAACGTACGTTATGCTAGTTGACCTGCTTTCACAAAAGTTGTCCAGATACACGTGGGGAATCCGACAATATCCCCATCTGGCCCAGCACGCCGATCACACCCTCTCTGTCTTTGACGACCTGTTACGTATGTTATGCTTCGTCTATAGCACACGTTATTTGCAGCTCTTTACGTACGTTATGTTCAACTGTTAGCATATGTTATGATGTGCAGATGCATGCATGAATTTGGAAACTCTTCATAATATGATCATTAATGTAGGAATACGAATACGAGAAAATCACACTTTGATTATTAATACAACATAATCAAATGCTACAAGTTTCAAATACAGATGAAATACACAATAATTATATGGGTATTACATACTCTCCCTCTAAAAAGAAGTTTCATCCAGAAACTTAAGATGAAAAAAATTCCGGGTATCTCGACTTCATACTATCTTCAGTCTCCCAAATTGCTTCTTTGACTTCATGTCGTGACCATTGAACTTTAACCAAGGAGATGGGTTTATTACTCAATTGCTTGACTCGACTCTCGAGTATGTTAATTGGATTCTCCTCGAACGTGCCATCATTACCTACTTCGATCTCGCCGAAATCCATGACATGACTGGGATCCGGTATATACTTTCGTAACCGAGATACGTGGAACACATTATGAACATGACTCAGCGATGGCGGCAGGACCAACCTATATGCCAACTCCCCAACTCTTTCAAGAATCTCGAGTGGCCCGATATATCTCGTACTCAGCTTTCCTTTCCTCCCAAAATGAAAAATTCCTCGGGTAGGAGAAACTTTTAGAAGTACATGATCCCCAATTACAAATTCTAACGGGTGACGGTGCACGTCGGCATAATACTTCTGTCGACTCTGGGTAGTCAATAGTCTTTCACAAATCAGAGCTATCTTCTCTTGAGTCTGTACTATCAATTCTAGTTCCGTCCCAATTAAGTCAGACGAATCATCCCAACATAGGGGTGATCTGCATCTTCTTCCGTACAATGCTTCAAGAGGTGCCATCTTATGGAAACATGCCAACTATTATTGTAGGTGAACTCAATCAATGGTAGATGACTTTCCCAATCAGTGGACCAATATAAAGCACAAGCCCTCAACATGTATTCTACTGTCTAAATGGTCCTCTCGGACTGTCCATCAGTTTGAGGATGATAAGCTGTGCTAAAGTTCAGCTCGGTTCCCAAGGCTATGTGAACTGCTTTCCAAAAATGTGACACGAAGCGACCATCTCGATCTGAAATAATTGTCTTTGGTGTACCATTCAATCAGATTATATCCACAATAAACACTCGTGCCAACCTCTCTGGTCCCCAAGTGTCCTTAATGCCCAAAAATGAGCCAATTTGGTTAGGCAACCAACTATCACCCAAATCATATTCATTCCCGTCCTGGTCTTCGGCATGTTGGTGATAAAGTCCATCGATATATCTTCCCATTTTCATTCAGGAATCGGAAGTGGCTTCCACATTCCGGCAGGTCGTTGATGCTCGATCTTAACATGCTGACAGGTTAAACACTTCGAGACATATTCTGCCACATTTTTCTTCATGTCGCCCCACCGAAAATTCTGCTTCAGGTCCTTATACATCTTACTGGTGCCTGGGTGAATAGAATAGGGCGTACTGTGAGCTTCCTTCATGATCGCTACTTCAAAATGTCATTATCGAGAACACAAAGTCAACTTTGGAATCTCAAAACTCCATCCTCATGAATTACAAATACTGGGGCCTTTCCCTTGCCCACTTCATCACGTAACCGAATCATCAGAGGATCAGATAATTGTTTAGATTTGATTTCTTCGATCAACGATGAAGTTAATTCCATCACACATAATTGTCCTTGAACACCTTGTAACCATACTTCAATTCCTTTGCGGATCAATTCTTGCTTGCTAGACTGGGACGTGAGTGTCTCGAGCATTCGAATAGAAATGGGTTTGCGGCTCAGTGCATCAGCCACTACGTTCGCTTTTCCTGGATGATAAATAATTTCCAAGTCATAGTCTTTAAGCAATTCCAGCCATCTTCTCTGTCGCATGTTCAACTCTTTCTATTTGTACAGTGAGTCCTGTACAAATAGTGTCTCCATATCTTCAGGGCGAAAA
Source organism: Orobanche coerulescens (assembly GCA_033398695.1). Lineage (NCBI taxonomy): Eukaryota > Viridiplantae > Streptophyta > Magnoliopsida > Lamiales > Orobanchaceae > Orobanche > Orobanche coerulescens. The sequence continues at coordinate 105,180,071 of CM065805.1, read as the reverse complement.
TAACAGCTGCCAATTCCAAATCGTGTGTTGGATAATTAAATTCAAATGGATTCAGCTGCTGTGAAACATAGGTGATCACCTTCTCCTTCGCATCAGTACACAACCGAGACCTTGATTTGATGCGTCACTGTAAACTATGAATCCTCCAGTTCCTTGTGGTAGTGCTAGAATTGGAGTCGTCGTCAATCTCTTCTTCAATTCATCAAAACTGGCCTGACACCTCTCGTTCCATTCAAACCATTGGGTTTTCTTCAGTAATCGAGTAAATAGACGGGTAAGTCCAAAGAAACTTCCGACTTCCTTCACGGTCTTAGGAGACTTCCATTCCAAAAAATTGCCTCGACTTTCTGGGGATCTACTCGGACCGCTTCCACTGATACCATGTGACCAAGAAACGCCACTTTCTTTAGCCACAATTCATGTTTAGAAAGTTTGGCATATAACTGCTCGCTTCTCAAGAGGTTCAAAACGATCCGTAAGTGCTGCGCATGCTCTTCCGGACTCTTGGAGTAGACCAAGATATCATCGATAAACACCACTACGAATTTGTCCAAGTACTCTATGTAAACTCGATTCATTAACTGCATAAACATGGCAGGCGCATTAGTGAGACTAAACGGCATCACTACAAACTCATAATGCCTGTAACGAGTTCTAAATGCCGACTTCAGGACATCGGATTCTTTAATACTCAACTGATGGTATCCCGATCTCCAATCGATCTTTGAAAATGTTGTCGCTCCTTGTAACTAGTCAAACAAATCATCAATCCGTGGCAACGAGTACTTATTCTTGACCGTCATCCTGTTTAGCTCTTAGTAGTCAATCCACATTAGACTGTTGTAATATTCGGGGGTAATTTTTTTCGTTTTTACTGTTGTGTTGTACGTATTTTCTGGAATTATACAAGTGCTGTTGTATTTGACTGATACAATGTATTGTGTTGCCGAACGGATGTTTCTTGGTGAGTTTGGAGTTTGATTTTGGCTAAGTATATTGGATCTAATGTACGCTACATTCATAGCATTATGTATGTTAAGGGTGGCAGGTTACGTACGTTAAACCATGTTGGTTACGTACGTAACACAGGGTATCTGATCGCATCTGACTTTCAGCGTGTTGGGCCGAACGTGATTGGATCATGTTGGCCTTTCGAGTCAGCCAAGTCAATGCGCATTACGTACGTAATGCTTATGCTATAGCGTACGTAATGCATGTTTTATTTTGAGGCAGTAGCTTCTGGGATAACGTAGCGTACGGTACGTAAAGGTGATAACGTACGTAATAGTTCTTACGTACGTTAAGGAGGGAGGATAGCGGCCATAATGCGATGTGCATATTATAAATACATGTTTCGTCTTTCATTTTCTCACGATCCATTTTCAATTTCTTTCTCTAGAAATCATCCCTTTGCATTCTTTAGTGTATTCCAGCATCTTCCAATGTGATTTGGAGCTTAATAACTTGTATTGGAGCTTGGGACTTGAAATTTGGAGTGTTCTTTGAGGTTGTTCTTCACTTCTTCAATAAGTATGTCATTAATCTGGTGTTGAACTCGAGATATTGATGTTGTTATTGTTGATTACTTCGTGTTTTGATGGATGGATGGAGGATAGCTTGATTCTTGATGAGTTTTTATAACTTACATTAAGAACTTGGTGTTTATGACTTAAGGTTGATTATGTTCTTGATGTTTAAGAATATTCGGAGATTATAATCGTGTCTAGGAAGAGTTGTGTTAAGATTGTTAGATGATTAACATAGCCTTGAGATGATTATTGTTGTTAGTTGTGTTCTTGAGGGATTATAACCATTTTAGTATAGAATTATGATGAATTATGTGATGATTGTCATAATCTTGAAATGGTTGATTTAATCTTGTTAATTAATCTGAATTCATGATGAATTGGTGGTTGATTATTGTTTAGACATCATGTTAGTAGAGTTGATGATGTTCTTGAGGTGATAGTGGTGATATTGGTAATATTATCATTATAGGGTGGTTAGTATGATGTTGTTCTTGATAACCCTTGTTGAATTGTTTTTCACAAGTGTTAAGAACATCTTGATTATGTTGTTTGATCATTGAGATGTTTGGAGGATGTTAGAATTCATAGTTAAAGACTATGATATTCGTTTGTGTGGTTTGATTGATTCGTGTTTGAATCAGGGTTGTCTTTTGTGCTGTTTTCGATTTGTATCGTGTTATTGAATGAATTATATTTCATTCAAGGTTGTTCGAGTGCTTGTGATTGTTGCAGGACGTCGTTCGTCGTTCGTTGGAGGATTTCGTCGCCTTTGGTTTGAGGCAAGTTTTATAATTGTACTAGTCAATGAGATAAATGTTATCATATATGGGTATGAATGTGTTGTATCATTTCGAGACGTAGTCTCTTCGTGAGTTTGTTGATATAAGGGAATTGTTCGATACAATACCCTTCGACAGTTATGCTAAATGGTATCGTTGTTCGTTAATGGCCAGTTCAAGGCATTGGGATACTTGTTGGATTATGTTGTTATCGATAGCCGGTTTGCAGTATCGATGTATCGATGGTTATTGTTGGTTGATGTTCCATTGAGATATCATTGTGATCGTTGTTATTGATATCGGTGTTTTTCTATTGATGTTGTATTGGCCGATTGAAGGCGTTGACGTATTCGATTATCATCTCTGTTTCCGGTGGTTAATTAAAGGCACCAGGACATCTATTCTAATTATATCGTTGTTTATCGATTGGCCATTCTAAGGTACTCGATATATTGAATTGGGACTGTCGAGGACATTTCCCCTCCGTTGAGTTGTTGTTATCGATTGGTCGTTCTATGGTAATCGATGTATTGAATTGGGACTATCGAGGTCATTTCCCATCCGTTGAGTTGTTGTTATCGATTGGCCGTTCTAAGGTAATCGATGTATTGAATTGGGACTGTCAAGGACATTTCCCATCTGAGTCATTGTTATCCATTGGCCATTCTAAGGTAATCGATGTATTGAATTGAGACTGTCGAGGATATTTCCCATCCGTGATATCATTGTTACTGACTAGCCATTCTAAAGGTAATCGAGGTATTGAATTGGGACCACCGAGGACGGTGTCCATCCGTGAGTTATTGTTGTCGTGTTGGCCGACTCAAGACAGCACACTATCGTTCTTGTGAATTCGGTAATCTTGTCATCATTACCGTACGTGATTAATGGTTTTGGAGGCTAGTCTCGGCTAGTGCTCAATGGGTAAGTTTGGGGCTTGAACTTTCTCGGTTGGTTTCCCAATACCTACAGTCTGTAGGTCACGGTTACTGGGTGATCTCATTATGGGTAAGTATGGGGCTTGAACCTTCGTGATTGGTTTCCCAACACCTACAGTAAGTAGGTCACGATCACTGGGTGATCTCATTATGGGTAAGCTTGGGGCTTGAACCTCCGCGGTTGGTTTACCAACACCTACAGTTCAGTAGGTCACGGTCATTGGATGGCCTCATTGTGATACGGCTTCGTGCCGTGGCTTCGGCCCTCATGTGATACAGCTTCGGGCTTTTTGGCTTCGGGCCATTGTGATGATTTGTAGCTTCGGCTGAGTGGCTTTCAGGCCATTGTGATATTTTGGCAGCTTCGACTGAGTGGCTTTCAGGCCATTGTGATATTTTACAGCTTCGGTTGAGGGCTTTCAGACCATTGTGTTTTTTTTGGTATTTCCGTTGGAGCCTTCGGGCATTGTGATTCGTATTTATTTCAGCTCTGGTTTGGTTTACCTTCGGCTAATTCATTGATGTGTTCTATATTGATGATTCACCGTTGGGCACTTGTGTTCTAACATGTTGAGCAGATATTGATCGTATGCCGTGGGCCTAGTGTTTCACGAATGCTCGGTTCTTACCTTGGTTTGTGAGCATCTCGTATTACCATTGTTGTGCCGTTTATTCTGGTTTTGGATGCATATCATGTTGTACATGTATTTGATATTCATTATCTCGATGACTGACCCTGTGGGGGTGGAGCATGTTTTCATATTTTAGGTGCTTGCGATGAGAGAGTTGAGACATATGGGCATGCCGATGGCGACGAGGCATGCGAGCAATACTAGTCCCGATTTGTTTCGATGTTCATGTTGGTCAGTCCGTTTGGAGTGTGCTACAGTTTGTTAGTCATTGTCATTATGTATTATCCGCGCAAGGCTCGTGGATGTCGTTGTATTTCTATTTTGGCCATGTAAGCCCATTATTGTCGTTGAAATTGCACATCGAAATATTGTGTTGGATATCATAGTAGGGACTGTGATTTACCTTTTGGTCAGTTGATGTATTTAAGTCATGTTCGCCTGGTGGATTTCCTGATGTAGGGTCTACGGCACTGTCATAACCCAATGGGATTTTGAGGGTGTTACAGAAGATGGTATCAGAGCAATGGGTTGTAAGATACCCTGATATGTGAGTTATGTGGCTCTACCGACGCGGTAGTAGTGAGGCTGTCAGGTTATGACAATCTGGACAGTCAGGTTTTGTGAGTCGTGATAGTTGAACGACTGTATGAGTCATTTTTTCATCGAGTCGTCGTCGTCAGTGAAGACTAGTATCGCAAGACCTCGAAGCTTCGTATGACCTGTGTAAGGACTCGATTCTATTTTATGTTCATACATTCATTATGTCATTGATTATCATGTTTTTTTGAAACCTGTATGTGACATTTGTTGTACGATTAATTCATGATTATTTGTTTTCGAGCATGTGGGCTCTGTATTAGCTATGATTAGCATGGTTGATGGGATTGTTTATCTATTGAGTATATATACTCGTGTTCAGCTATTGACTCAGCATCCATGATTGGCCGTTGAGGCGTATTTGAGCTATGATCATGATTGAATGTTATTCTTTCATTATGGAAAGAGGAATCCGAGGACGTGGCAGAGGGGGTAAAGGCTTCAGAGCGGGTCGGAACCCAGAACCTCATCTTTATGCATGTGCGAGCACCGAGATGGATCAGAGTTCGGCCAGTGGTGTTACCTATGCGATCGATTCCCCTTCCAGACGTCATACTCGAGAAGTCGATCAGACTGAGAATGGACACATCGACCCTTTCTTGCTTATGAATGGCATGATGGCCCAGATGACTCAGATGACGCAAATAGTAGAGACCATACAGGCCTCGATGGTTCGTGGTACACCGCAGCAGGGATTCCAGGTGCTGTTTCATGGGTAGACATGGGGAATGAGTCAGATTGTTGGCGATATCTCTAGTCAGAGGCCGCCTACTTTTGAGGGTTCGTCGGAACCAGCTGACATTGTTCATTGGCTTGAACATTTTGATAAACTCTTCGACATGGTTCAGTCTCTGGAACAAAGTAAGGTCGCAGTAGCGGCTTACTACTTGAGTAAGGGCACTTATTCTTGGTGGCTTTCTGTGAAACCCACCGATCGTAATTGTGTTTGGAGCGAGTTCAAGACTCTCATATTAGAGAGGTATTATCCGTCTCCACTTCTAAATCCAAGTTGTCAGAGGTTTTGAACCCCAAATACGTCGAGGACGAGGGTGTTATTGTCATTGCTGAGAAGTTTCAAGGACTTATTCGATTTTCTTATTCTGTTATCCGTACTAAGGCGAATAAGATCAAGTATTTTAGCAAGAGACTAAACCCGCAGTTGAGGATGCAGTTGTTCAATCATAATTGTAACTCACTTGGTGAATTCATTGAGAAGGCTCTTTGATCAGAGCTTTTCATCAAGGATCTTGCTCGAAAGAACCCTTCAGTTTCTTCTGGTGATAGGACTAGGATTCCGGTTCGTTCAGAGGGACATCGGGCTCCAACGCCCAAGAGATTATTTTCTAGTCGTCTTCGTGCTAGGAAAGCATCTTCGTCTCAGACAATGAGTTCGACTGTTGTTTGCTTTAACTGTGATTCAACGGGGCACGTTAGCACTCGTTGTATGGTGCCAGCTTTTTTTTGTCGTTCGTGTGAGAGGCAGGGAAACCTTCATAAATACTGCAAGAGTTTTAGTGCCAGTAGATCTCAAGAGAGCTAACGGGCCTCGAGAGATTTTGTTACTCTAGTCCGTACTTCATCCAAGGGGTCCTATCAGGATTTGGGAGCCAGAGCTAAGGACAGCCGAGGAGGAGCAGCGAGCTCAGATTTGGGTCTTACTTGAATTAATGAGATGGAGGTGATCGATGATTTGGAGGATATCGATGTTGGGTACACTTGAGATGTAGCCTTGATTTATGTATTCCTTTCTTTAATTTTCGGATTAATGTTTAACTTAGTTTGTATTGTGATATTGTGGTTGTGAACCATTTGTTGTCTATCTTGTAATGATAGTATCTGAGAATCTTGATATTTGAGATGGTTTGTTGTGATTTTATTTTCTTTTGGTGTTGTACCCGAGATTTTGTGATAATCTGGGTAAATTTTGGTTGTGAATTGGGGCGTGCGATTGATATGGTCCCGATGACTATATGCATTGTTGTCATCTTGTGTGGCGTGAGTCAGTGATTGCATGGGCGTCCGATGCCGATGAGAATGGGGAAGTGTACATAAATGATTGTAGACATGTACAATGGGCGGCTCCCGCGGGTTGTGTACGCGGGTGTTACAAGTCATGCAGGTGGTATGACTTTCTGGCTGGCCTCTAGCGGAGGAGTCATGATTTGACTGATCTCGCACTTGGTTGAATGTTTTATAACTTGGTTTCGCCTTCTTCAGGCAGAGGAGATGGGGGACCCGAAGGGTCGGCCCAATTGCTCAGGCGAAGTGGTTCGCATTGAGGAGTATTCCAGGAGATGTTGTTTTCATATCCTAATGGATAGTTCATATCCCAAGTTGTCTACCCTTAGTTTCGGGGATGAAACTCTTTTTAAGGTGGGGGGTATGTAATATTCGGGGGTAATTTTTTTCATTTTTACTGTTGTGTTATACGTATTCATTTGGAATTGTACAAGTGCTGTTCTATTTGACTGATACAATGTATATTGTATTGGGATATTTCAAAATCGAAATATTTATACTTGTTGTCGGTATTGTGTTGCCGATAAGATGTTGCTTGGTGAGTTTGGAGTTTTATTTTGGCTAAGTATATTGGATATAACGTACACTACATGCATAACATTACGTACGTTAAGGGTGGCAGGTTACGTACGTTAAACCGTGTTGGTTACGTACGTAACACAGGGTATCTGATCACATCTGACTTTTGGCGTATGGGGCCGACCGTGATTGGATGTTGTCCTTTCGAGGTAGCCAAGTCAACGGGCATTACATACGTAATGCTTATGCTATAGCGTACGTAATGCATGTTTCATTTTGAGGCAGTAGTTTCTGGGATAACATAGCGTACGCTACGTAAAGTTGATAACATACGTAATAGTTCTTACGTACGTTAAGGAGTGAGGATAGCGGCCGTAATCCGATGTGCAGATTATAATGACATGTGTCATCTTTCATTTTCTCACGATCCATTTTTGATTTCTTCCTCTAGAAATCATCCCTTTGCATTCCTTAGTGTATTCCAGCCTCTTCCAACGTGATTTGGAGCTTCATAACTTGGATTGGAGCTTTGGAGCTTGAAGTTTGGAGTGTTCTTGATGGTTTGAGATTGTTCTTCACTTCTTCAATAGGTATGTCATTAATCTGGCATTGAACTCGAGATTATGATGTTGTTATTGTTGATTATTTCGTGTTGATGGACGGAGGATAGCTTGATTCTTGATGAGTTTTTATAACTTACATTAAGAACTTGGTGTTTATGACTTAAGATTGATTATGTTCATGATGTTTAAGAACACTTGGAGATTATAATCGCATCTAGGAAGAGTTGTATTAAGAGTGTTAGATGATTAACATAGCCTTGAGATGATTATTGTTGTTGGTTGTGTTCTTGAGGGATTATAACCATTTTAGTATAGAATTATTATGAATTGTGTGATCATTGTCATAATCTTGAAATGGTTGATTTAATATTATTGATTAATCCGAATTCATGATGAATTGGTGTTTGATTATTGTTTATACATCGTGTTAGTAGAGTTGATGTTGTTCTTGAGGTGATAGTGGTGATATTGGTAATATTATCATTATAGGATGGTTAGTATGATGTTGTTCTTGAAAACCCTTGTTGAATTGTTTTTCACAAGTGTTAAGAACATCTTGATCATGTTGTTTGATCATTGAGATGTTTGGAGGATGTTGGAATTCATAGTTGAAGACTATGATATTTTTTTGTGTGGTTTGATCGATTCGTGTTTGAATCGGGGTTGTTTTTTATGCTGTTTTCGATTTCTATCGTGTTATTGATGAATTGTATTTCATTCAAAGTTCTTCGAGTGCTTTTCATTGTTGGAGGATGCCGTTCGTTGTTCGTTGGAGGATTTTGTCGCCTTTGGTTTGAGGCAAGTTTTATACTTGTACTAGTCAATGAGATAAATGTTATCATATATGGGTATGAATGTGTTGTATCATTTCGAGACGTAGTCTCTTCGTGAGTTTGTTGATGCCAGGGAATTGTTCGATACAATACCCTTCGGCAGTTATGCCAAATGTTATTGTTGTTCGTTAATGGCCGGTTCAAGGAATTGGGATACTTGTTGGATTATGTTGTTTTCGATAGCCAGTTTGAAAGTATCGATGTATCGATGGTTACTGTTGACTGATGTTCCATTGAGATATCGTTGTGATTGTTGTTATTAATATCGGTGTTTTTCTATTGATGTTGTATTGGCCGATTGAAGGCGTTGACGTATTCAGTTATCATCTCTGTTTCCGGTGGTCAATTAAAGGCACTGGGACATCTATTCTAATTGTATCGTTGTTTATCGATTGGCCATTCTAAGGTAATCGATGTATTGAATTGGGACTGTCGAGTACTTATCGCATCCGTTGAGTTGTTGATATTGATTGGCCGTTCTAAGGTAATCGATGTATTGAATTGGAAATGTCGAGGACATTTACCATCCGTTCAGTTGTTATCGATTGGCCGTTCTAAGGTAATCGATGTATTGAATTGGGACTGTCGAGGACATTTCCCATATGTTGTGTCGTTGTTATCGATTGGCCGTTCTAAGGTAAACGCTGAATTGAATTGGGACTGTCGAGGACATTTTCCATCTTTTGAGTCGTTGTTATTCATTGGCCGTTCTAAGGTAATCGATGTATTGAATAGGAACTGTCGAGGACATTTCCCGTCCGTTGAGTTGTTGTTATCGATTGACCGTTCTAAGGTAATCGATGTATTGAATTGGGACTGTCGAGGACATTTCCCATTCGTGATATCATTGTTATCGATTAGCGTTCTATAGGTAATCGAGGTATTGAATTGGGACCGCCGAGGATGGTGCCCATCCGTGAGTTATTGTTGGCGTGTTGGACGACTCAAGGCAGCAGACTATCGTTCTTGTTAATTCGGTAATCTTGTGATTGTTACCGTACGTGATTAATGGTTTTGGAGGCTAGTCTTGGCTAGTGCTCGATGGGTAAGTTTGGGGCTTGAACCTTCGCGGTTGGTTTCCCAACACCTACAGTCAGTAGGTCACGGTCACTAGGTGATCTCATTATGGGTAAGTTTGGGGCTTGAACCTTCACGTTTGGTTTTCCAACACCTACAGTCAGTAGGTCACGGTCACTGGGTGATCTCATTATGGGTAATCTTGGGGCTTGAACCTTCGCGGTTGGTTTTTCCAACACCTACAATTCAGTAGGTCATGGTCATTGGATGGTCTCATTGTGATACGACTTCGTGCCGTGGCTTCATCCCTCATTGTGATACGGCTTCGTGCCGTAGCTTTGGCCCTCATTGTGATATGGCTTCGTGCCGTGGCTTCGGACCTCATTGTGATACGGCTTCATGCCGTAGCTTCGGCCCTCATGTGATACAGGGCTGTTTGGCTTCGGGCCATTGTGATGATTGGCAGCTTCGGCTGAGTGGCTTTCAGGCCATTGTGATATTTTGGCACCTTCGGCTGAGTGGCTTTCAGGCCATTGTGATATTTTGCAGCTTCGGCTGAGGTCTTTCAGACCATTGTCATGTTTTGGTATTTTCGTTGGAGCCTTCGGGCATTGTGATTCGTATTTATTTCATCTCTGGTTTGGTTTACCTTCGGGTAATTCATTGTTGTGTTCTATATTGACGATTCGCCGTTGGGCACTTGTGTTCTAACCTGTTGAGCAGATATTGATCGTATGTCGTGGGCATAGTGTTTCACGAATGCTTGGTTCTTACCTTGGTTTGTGAGCATCTCGTATTACCATTGTTGTGCCGTTTATTCTGCCTTAGGATGCATATCATGTTGTACATGTATTTGATATTTATTATCTGGATGACTGACCACGTGGGGGCGGAACATGTTTTCATGTGTTAGGTGCTTGCGAGGAGAGAGTTGAGACACAAGGGCATGACGATGGCGACGAGCAATTCGAGCGATACTAGTCCCGATTTGTTTCGGTGTTCATGTTGGTCAGTCCGTTTGGAGTGTGCTCTAGTTTTGTCAGTCATTGTCATTATATATTATCCGAGCAAGGCTCGTGGATGTCGTATTTCTATTTTGGCCATGTAGGCCCATTATTGTCGTTGAAATTCCATATCGGAATATTATGTTGGATATCATAGTAGGGATTGTGATTTACCTTTTGGTCAGTTGATGTATTTAAGTCGTGTTCGCCTGGTGGATGTAACATCCCCAAGCCACTTGGGAAAATTACAGCGCCACAGACTCTCTCCGATAGGATCTACCAGGCTAAATACAGAAATCACAACAACACAATACATGCCGACATGGATAAATAACGAACCGTTAGACCAATTTGGTCTTTTACCACAACATACACATAACTTATACATAACTCTTTCTCACAACTCATACTCACGCAGGGGTTAGAATACATCAACACTCCCATAAGATGGAAATGTACCACAACAGAAAGACAAAACAATGAGACATTACTGAAATACTCAACACTGGTCTTCATGTGATTAGTATCGTCGTCATTCCATCATCCTTCGTGCCGATCCTGTGATTTTTTCCCAAAACCGGCAAGTACCTGGACGCAATACAGGCATCCACCCCCCGAATACTCGGGGGTTAGCAAAACTCCAATGTTTTGCTAGTGCAAGTATAAAATACAAATACAAGCCACACACATCATACTCCAGGAACATAATGATCGTGAATAGTCATCCAGACAAAAATAGCAAGAGACTTCCCGAGATAATTTTCTTGAATAAAATAATTCGAAACACGGAAGTTGGGAACATAGCTTGATATACATTCTGAGAAAACATTTTAAGATCTCGGGAGTTTTGAAAACATTTGAGAATTCTCACTTATCAAAACCATTTAGGGGCACAGCCCAAAGATCATTTTCCAAAATACCAATCCGATAACAAAGACGGGGTCCACGACCCAATCATACCATTCCGGTCACAAACACAGGGTCCACGACCCAATCGAACGTCTCAACATATTACCATGGATTATTCGCATTTCATGCTAACAAGACACGAACCTCAGATGCTCCCACTGTAATATCCGCAATTTCGGATTTCCGGTAATTTTCATTTTTCGGCGGAGGTCCGTTTCGAAAACTCTCTGTTGACCGTTTCGTCATTCGGAGAATATTTAATTCTGCACTTTTTGTCATCCGAGTTCGTTTCGGTATCGTTTTGTTGAGTTCCGTGTTCTTAAACGACTTTTCCGCACTTGAGTTCGATTCTCGCGAATCTCGTCCGAAACTGTTGTTTCGAGTTTCTCGGAAGTTCATTTAATGTTATTATTCATGTTGTAAGCTTCAGTTTGGTGTTTCGATCGTGTATCAGGTATTTCGGACGTTTTGGGCCATTTTCGTAATTTCCCAAAGTTTGGGGTAATTACTTTCGTTGAGCCCTCGGGTGGTCGGAATCGGGTGTTCTCTTAGTATTCGGATTCGTCTTTGCGAGTACTTCATAATCGTGTTTTCGGTTTACATTCAGGTCGGAGTTTCGGGATTTTTCGGACCGTCGGATCGACCGAGGCCTGGCTGGCCAGGCCTGGCCGAGTAACGGCCGTAATGGCAGCGAACGGCCGTAATGCGATTACGTGCATGTGACCTTCCGATTACGCACGTAACATGTCCGCAGGTCGGTCCAGAATTCGGCCTTGGCGATTACGTCGTAGACCTTGGCCGATTACGTGCGTGGCGGCCAGGTGGGCTATTTAAGGGCCTGACCGAGTCATCCGCCATTTTCACCCTTTTCTTCGTTTCTTCGCGTTTCTTCGTCAATAATGGATGGATTTGGATGGATATGACATAGAGCAACATGTTTTGGAAGTTGGGATCATAGATTAACATCATCTTCCACCGGATCGAAGGTAAGAACACCTAAACTTTTGGTTTTGGGTGTTCTTGAGGTTTCTTGGTGTTTTGGCCGATTTGCTTCGTTTTGATTCATATTATTGTTAGAACTTAATTGTAAACTCGTAATCATTCAATACCCTTGAAGTTTTGTGGAACTAATTTGAGTATTTCTTTGAATAATCGATTAAATTGGCCTATGCCCTCAAAGTGTCTGATAAAATGCTTCAATGGGTAGAACTTGGGAAGTTCCATACGTTTTCGTAGAATTGTGATTGAATTGATATCGTTGTGACTTAGGAGCGAATTCTTGTGAAGAACTCGAGTCGGAAGCCTTCCGTTCGTTGCCTTCTTTGGGGTTCGAGCTTCCTGGTCGAAACGTGTTCTTCGGAGCGTTCGGTAGCGGTTATTAAGGCAAGTATCTCACTATACGACTTGTATCTTGCGACTAGTAATTACGTATGAGATGTATGATGACTTTGCTTGCCTTCGTAAATATGTTCCGTTTGAGTTGGTTGTGTTTTCCGCAATTTGAAGGCTTTGTGATAATAGTGTTATATCAGTATACGTGTTAGGCGTTGTGCCATTTGTGCAGGAATGCGACGTACATATGGGATGGTTGTACACTTGGTTGTGCAATGTATTGTGTACCGAATGTGTGTTATGTTGGTTAAATGTCGTTGATTGATGATAGTTGTTGCGAGTGTCGAGGTTGTGTTATGTGCGTGCAATGTACGATTTTGTGGTGATCAAGGTGATTGATTAATTGTGCTCATTGTTGTATGTAATGTGAATGTGAATATGTGTGTGACCGCTAAGTTCACTCGTGTTGGTTCGACGGGACCTACGAGGATTCGTGGCAGTGGACTACGGGATTAGAACTTAGTGAGGTACTGAGGTCCAATCGTGCTGGTCTGACGAGGCCTACGATAACGCATGGCAGTGGACCATGACTTTCGGACACAGTGCATCCAACCGGGTGTGCTCGACGGGGCTTACGGTGACACGTGGCAGTGGACTACGGTGTCAGGACTGTGTGTGTGATTGTTGTGATTGATATAGTCCGTGCGGGTTGTTATGCCTACGGAGACACGTGACAGTGGATCACGGTGTCGGAATTGGTTATGTTTGGTTAATAGTCCGTGTGAGTTGTTGAACCTACGGAGACATGTGACAGTGGATCACGGTGTCAGAGTTGATTATGTTTGTTTAATTGTGCGTGATGTAGTCCGTGCGGGTTGTGGAACCTACGGAGACACGTGACAGTGGATCACGGTGTCATGAGCATGATACTTTTCAAATCAAAGTTTTTAAAGGAAAAGTTTTAAGAAAGAATGTTGGGCCGAGCTCCACGAGATTTATGGAAATGTTCCGGTATTGTAAACTGTTGAATTATGAAACGAGTTTTATGTTAAGGCCCTTAAGTTTTTCGAAAGGTTTTGTGAATCAGGACTTGAGGTCTTAAGGTTTTGAAATTCTAAAAATTCCCGAGATGATAATCTTATTTTCGAATGCTTCATAGCTTATCTTCCCTTGTGAAAACCTCCTGGGAATATTTGATACTTGATTATTATATTTGATCACGATTATTAATTGCTTGTTACATTTCGTATGATTTGATACTTGCACTAGTAAAACAGTGGAGTTTTACTAACCCCCGAGTAATCGGGGGGTGGATGTCTGTTTTGTGTCTAGGTACATGCAGATTCAGGGGAGCAGTCACAGGATTGGCACAAGAGGATGACGAGCTACGATACTAATCATGAGTCGAGTGTTGTTCTGATTTTTGTTGTGTTGTCAGAGTTGATTTCAGTCTTCCGCTGTATTGTATTTCGACCCCTGTGTGGGTAATGTCATTTAAGTAAGTTTTGTTGATTGAGTTGTGTGACCTCATCGGTCTGTGTATTCACGTGTAAGTGACCATACGGTCTGTATTATTATATTGTTTGACCCTGGCCGGGCAAGCATTTGGTTATCTATGGATGTTTAGCCTGGTAGATCCTTGTGGAAAGGGTCTACGGCGTGTAATATTCCCATACGTTTTTGGGGATGTTACAATTATGGTATCAGAGCCCATGGTTTTGTGATAATCGGGCATGTGTGTTATGTGGCTCTACCAGTGTGGTAGTTGCGTGATTTTTGTGTGTCTGGATTTCTGGCTATTTTGGACTGTGTTGTTTTGGTTCTGTGTGATTTTCTGAGTACTGTCGTGGTGATGTGTGGGTTTGGGGATTGTTGGTGTTTCCGAGACCGACGAGGCAGGGAGTGAACGCCGGTGCCGTGGTCATGTGCAATGTGCGGCTCCAATCGGGAAGTGAACGCCGGTGCAAGGCACGTGCAATGTGCGGCTTTCGATGTGGAGTGGAACGCCGGTGATACGTGCATGTGACAAGGAGCGGCTCATGCGCTTTAGGTGAGGAGACACAGCGTCACGGATCCCACAAAACTCGACAGTGCTCTAAACTTGGTGTGGTCTTGGCGGAGACCAATCGTTTTCAAATTGTGATGATTCTTGGTATTTTCGAGAATTTTGTTAAGGGAAGATAATGAATTGATGATCAAATGCCTTGATTATGATTATGGAATCATAGAGTTCTTGATGTTCTTGAGGCCATATGATGACTATGATGATTTGATAATTCGTTTAACCGATTTAAGATGGTATTCTAAATCATAGTGATGATAGTGGTTGATTTAGATGAGATGAATCTTGATATGAGGTTGAATTCCGGATTGAATATGTTATGATCATTGTTACCAAGTTGGTTCGATTATTGATATGATTATTGTTCTAGGTTGATTAACCAATAGGTATAATCGTTATGCCATGGTGAAGAGTCAGAGATTCCGTCCCAATTTGAAGAGCTCGTAGACGAGGGCGATGAGTTCGGTGTTGGTTTTGTCATGTTGGTATCCAGGCAAGTGTTTACTTGTTCGGTTGTAATGTTTTGATGAGTAATTCCATTTACATTTCATAAGTATTTTATGTTGTATTGCATATTGACGAATGTTCAGTGATGTTCTAAAAGGATTAGAATGCACAATTGATGATTGTTGAGATACTTGGACAATCTTGGGAAGATTGTAGTATTCGGATATTGTTGATGTCATTTTGGATATTCTTGGTCTATGGTATACATTTCGGAAGGAAGTCCGGATAGAGGTATGTTTTGTGGTAATCGTACATAGAAGATTTTGTACGGGAAGGTATTCGGTATTGAGGTATTATGTGGTATTATCGTGATATTGGGATTTTGATGAGAATCGTTGGATTACCGGAAGTGGTAAGGTTATCGTTGAGGTTATTATTCTCATGATGCATGGCATGTGAATATTTATGTTTAAGTACTTGTGGTTATTTGTCGGGCATTATTGCTGACCCCGTTGTGGGACTTGTTTTTCAGGTATTGAGAACTTTGATGGTAGCGGTCGTGAAGCGAGGATTCCGGACGATACTGGCTATGGCATATTGTTGGGGAATCGTGTATTTTGTTTGTGTATATCATTATTGATCTATATGTATCTTGGACTGTATTTTTATCCGCTGTGTGAGTTCTTTCAAATGGCTTTCGGTTTTATGCCAACTGAGTTTGATTTCGAAAACCGATTCCATTAACCGAGTTTTTGGCCTTGATTATCTTGACGGTAGTTGGTGTTTTCAAATGATTTTGTGAGTTTTGGAAAATACTACCGTCATCGGCCTTTTTGGGCATTTTTGTAATTGGTTTTTAGCCTGGTGGGTTCCGGCGCGGGGCCCACGACGTGTAATACTCCCGTAAGGTTTTGGGGGTAATACTCCCGTGTTTTGGGGGTGTTACAAATATTGGTTTTAATAGGATAGAGTGTAATATCCGGTATTCTCGTTTTCCGTTATCTTGAATTGTTTGTGTTTTGACGTCAGACATTTTCTTGTTGATAAGAATCGGAATGATTTCTATCGTAATACTCTATTTGTTTCTGTCGCATAGCCGTTTTAGTCGGGTGCGACTTATTGTCGCGTACGTTTCTTTGATTAAATGTGTGCATATGATGTGGTATGTGATGCGTCGTTAATTGATTGTTATTGTTTTGAATCATTGCTGGTGGCGTTGTTATGGTCGTCGTGGGGCGTGTTTTCACGCTGTATATTCTTTCGCATTGCTTGTAACGTTTCGCCAATGGGCGAAAGTTATGCGTTTCTTGTGTATCTCGTTGAGGTTTCCTGTTGGGATATTGCTTCTCCCTACTTATTTTAAGTTTCGGGACGAAACTTCTTTTAAGGAGGGTAGAATGTAATATCCGCAATTTCGGATTTCCGGTAATTTTCATTTTTCGGCGGAGGTCCGTTTCGAAAACTCTATTTTGACCGTTTCGTCATTCGGAGAATATTTAATTCTGCACTTTTTGTCATCCGAGTTCGTTTCGGTATCGTTTTGTTGAGTTCCGTGTTCTTAAACGACTTTTCCGCACTTGAGTTCGATTCTCGCGAATCTCGTCTGAAACTATTGTTTCGAGTTTCTCGGAAGTTCATTTAATGTTATTATTCATGTTGTAAGCTTCAGTTTGGTGTTTTGATCGTGTATCAGGTATTTCGGACGTTTTGGGCCATTTTCGTAATTTCCCAAAGTTTGGGGTAATTACTTTCGTTGAGCCATCGGGTGGTCGGAATCGGGTGTTCTCTTAGTATTCGGATTCGTCTTTGTGAGTACTTCTTAATCGTGTTTTCAGTTTACGTTTAGGTCTGAGTTTCAAGATTTTTCGGACCGTCGGATCGACCGAGTCCTGGCTGGCCAGGCCTGGCCGAGTAACGGTCGTAATGGCCCGGCAGTAACGGCCGTAATGCCGGTTACGTACGTAACAGCCTTCCGATTACGTACGTAACATGTCCGGCAGAATCGGTCCAGAGAATTCGGCCTTGGCGACACGTCGTAGGCCTTGGCCGATTCGACGTAGCGGCCACGGTGGTCGGCTATTTAAGGGCCTGGACCGAGTCATCCGGCCATTTTCACCCTTTTTCTTCGTTTCTTCGCGTTTCTTCGTCAATAATGGATGGATTTGGATGGATATGACATAGAGCAACATGTTTTGGAAGTTGGGATCATAGATTAACATCATCTTCCACCCGGATCGAAGGTAAGAACACCTAAACTTTTGGTTTTTGGGTGTTCTTGAGGTTTCTTGGTGTTTTGGCCGATTTGCTTCGTTTTGATTCATATTATTGTTAGAACTTAATTGTAAGCTCGTAATCATTCAATACCCTTGAAGTTTTGTGGAACTAATTTGAGTATTTCTTTGAATAATCGATTAAATTGGCCTATGCCCTCAAAGTGTCTGATAAAATGCTTCAATGGGTAGAACTTGGGAAGTTCCATACGTTTTCGTAGAATTGTGATTGAATTGATATCGTTGTGACTTAGGAGCGAATTCTTGTGAAGAACTCGAGTCGGAACCCTTCCGTTCGTTGCCTTCTTTGGGGTTCGAGCTTCCTGGTCGAAACGTGTTCTTCGGAGCGTTCGGTAGCGGTTATTAAGGCAAGTATCTTACTATACGACTTGTATCTTGCGACTAGTAATTACGTATGAGATGTATGATGACTTTGCTTGCCTTCGTAAATATGTTCCGTTTGAGTTGGTTGTGTTTTCCGCAATTTGAAGGCTTTGTGATAATAGTGTTATATCAGTATACGTGTTAGGCGTTGTGCCATTTGTGCAGGAATGCGACGTACATATGGGATGGTTGTACACTTGGTTGTGCAATGTATTGTGTACCGAATGTGTGTTATGTTGGTTAAATGTCGTTGATTGATGATAGTTGTTGCGAGTGTCGAGGTTGTGTTATGTGCGTGCAATGTACGATTTTGTGGTGATCAAGGTGATTGATTAATTGTGCTCATTGTTGTATGTAATGTGAATGTGAATATGTGTGTGACCGCTAAGTTCACTTGTGTTGGTTCGACGGGACCTACGAGGATTCGTGGCAGATGGCCGTAACCGAGTTTTCCCAGGCCGCTGCCCAAAATGTGTGAATACCTTATGGACGTAATCGGCCACGCCTTACGGCCGTAACCCGACCCAGGCCACCATCTGGTAGTCTGGTTAGATGCTCGACGACATCTAGATCACACTAACGCACCATCTAAGATTCAAAGCAATAACGAGCAGGCTACAAAACCTAACGTACCACAGCACAAGCACAGATTTCCAAAGAGGTGGACGACAACAATCCGCTCAACCAAAGAAAAGTTCAATGAAACCAGAACGAAGATCTCGGGTATTACCCCTCTTAAAAGAAGTTTTGTCCCCGAAACTTAAAACATGAAACAAACAACGCAAGACAATATCAGATAACACACGTTATCCATTGCCGACGGCCTGCAATGGATCACCTGCAGTACGTAGCTGCTACCATCCATATCACTACGCTAGAAGGATAACAAAACGTAACGAACAAAAATCAATATGGTTGACCAACCCGAACAACACAACAGTCAAAACATGAGTTAATCACTGAACAAATACGAAATTCCAACAACCCAGGGTTTGGAAGATCGGATACGAAGTTAATTTCCCGAACTAAAGTAAATTACGAAGTGATCCGAATGCTCAAAAATCACGATACGAGATCAACAAAAACTAGATAACAAAGGATCGAAACAACAACGGTCGAACAACCAAGTTCGAAGCACAACGAACAACAAAAATCGAATAGAAATTCCGAAGTTCACACCTCGAATCAAGACAATAGGTGATCTGGTAAAAACTACAAGATATTCATTTGCATAAGATTCACGGGAATGGAACCGAATTCGGAAAAAGTCACAACGACAAACGGATTAATCCGAAATAATACCACAACTCGTTCGAATAACAAAAAGTGAAGAATAGATCAAGTTCAGAAATATCAACGAACATAAATGAGTCGATAGAGTTGAAAATACAGAAGTTCAAAATTCGAACCACTTCTAATGAAAGAAGTTTATCCCCGAAATTCGAAACAACAAAGCAAGGAAATAACATAACAAACAACTAGTAGACTACACCTCTCAGGGACTTCTCAAAGTCGATCCTGATATCAGTGCTCAAGTCCGTGCCTCGAAAGGCTCGGTGACCAACACGTAAAATTAAACCCGGTGTTCCACCAGTCCGCACTTGCAACATGTTACTGGCGGAGAAGGGCAATGTGCACGAACATGCCCCGACACATTGCAGTTAAAACACCTTCTGGCTTTACCATGAGTCAAAGCTGACGACTTGGAACTTTTAGCTCCACTCATCGAACGATGAAGCTTCACAGCACAAAGACTACGGTACAGAAGTTTAGAACCTCCAGCTCCTGAACTGACAACAGAATCATCGGACTTCCTCTGCTTCATCGACTCAGGCACACGATCCGACGATAACGAAGCTAGCTCATAGGCTAAGGATCGATCCTAATAATCTTTCAACGAAGTGCAAGTGAAACCCACCATATACTGGTGAATCTATGGCTTCATCTGCATGTCGAATGATGGATCTTCTCTTCCAGTTCTCACCTAATCTCGCACATAACTGAGTTGTTTGCTATAGTCGATGATAGCTTGCGACACCGATACATCCTGCGGTCCTGCCAAATAAAAATCACGAATCCTCTGATCTCTAATCGGTTTTGGACAAAACTCAGCTTCCATAAATTCCTGGAACTCCGCCCACATGACAACGCGGTCATGAGGTTAAACATCTTCCCACCAATTAGCGTCATCTCTATCCCGAAGGTACTGAGCGATAGGCACCTTCTGGTCTTCGGGGCATTCAACTGCCTCGATTATATTTCCCAATTGAAGAAGACAACCATCCCAGCACAATGCATCCGCAGCACCAGCAAATCGAGGGGGATTCATACAAACTACCTCTCGAAGTTATTGATTTACATCGACGTTCTGAGTCGCGTCAGCGTTGCGTTGAACCACCTGGGTCAACTGAGTCATCTGTGCTGCTAATTGTTGCAATATAGTAGCAACACAAATACTAATATCATTCCCGGCACTATTCTCTCGACCCCGCATCTGATCCCCATGGCTATCAGTGCCACATTTACGACCACGACCTCTGCCCCTCGGCATCTTAACAAGTAACCACCTAGCGCAACGAAAAATCATAACACATAATCACACACAACAATTGTTATCATTAGACAACACACATAGAATACGGTCACAGATGATCGGTCTAACGATCGCAAAATTTAGACCCAACGGTCATAATGCAGTTCCATAGCTTCTGTTCAAACTGATTAGCGC
Organism: Orobanche coerulescens; assembly: GCA_033398695.1. Classification (NCBI taxonomy): domain Eukaryota; kingdom Viridiplantae; phylum Streptophyta; class Magnoliopsida; order Lamiales; family Orobanchaceae; genus Orobanche; species Orobanche coerulescens. The sequence goes on along the minus strand of CM065805.1, from coordinate 105,159,509 downwards.
GCGCTACAACAAAGACTTAGCGTGCGCTAGGCATGCCACATTAGCGCGCGCTAGCTTCACACTTGGCGTGCGCTAACTGCTCTAATTCAGCTACACGTTTATGAACATATACCAAACAATACCGAAATCGAAGGTTACAAATATACAACAACATACGAATCCAAACGCCGTCGATTCACATGATTACATCATCCCGCGAGCAACCCTCAACAGACAACTTACATTCAAAACCGAAATTCCACCTCTCAGTAAAGAGGACTAACACAATGAGTACATGCTGAACGATTCAGCATTCACACCACCATTTTAATCACAACTCTAAGCATTATAGTCTAAATAACAATAATATCATTACCACATACCTTTTAACCTAAATTCATGAAACTGAAAAGTTAAAAGTGAAAGTCACGTCTCAAGTAAATTTTTGGTAGACCTCATTCGAGTTAATCAATTTTTTGAAAACTTGCAATACAAGACGAAAATAAAATATAAATAGTTTGAATTCCCAAATTTTCGGCCTCGAGGTCATCATACGAAAATCAAACTTTGTCCCTTCTTGATGGGTGTTTTAAAATAAAATTTACGTGACTTCCCAAAACATTTAAAGCTTTAAAATATCACATTGATAAACTTTCCTTGCATAACCACACCAAAACCTTTACTCCTGTAAAAACGATTTATACAAAGATACACACACACACACACACATATATATATATATATATATATATATATATATATATATATACCAGCACCACTATTCATTCCAGTACAATACGAGAATCATATATGGATTACGTATTCACAATTCACATTTAAACTCCTCAACAAAACACAAAATCACACAAGATCGTATAACACGAGACACAACATAGTAGGGAGACTTACATCCATAGATCGCACGAAGATGATGGATGTTCCTTGATAATAATCACGACCGACATCTCAGATGACGCGTCGCGGCACGACTCAGTCAGACAAAATCTGACAAGTCAAGAATCAACAACACACAACTCGACCCGACAGCCTTAGTTTCCACAACCTAAGCTCTGATACCATATTCTGTAACACCCCCAAGCCACTCGGGAATATTACAGCACCGCAGACCCTCTCCGAGAGGATCTAACAGGCTAAATACAGAAATTACAACAACACAATACATGCCGACCTGAAAATACAACAACGGAAAGACAAAACAATGAGATGTTACTAAAATACTCAACATTGGTCTTCATGTGATTAGTATCGTCGTCATTACATCATCCCTCGTGTCGATCCTATAATTTGCTCCCCAAAGATGCATGTACCTGGATGCAATACAGACATCCACCCCCCGAATACTTGGGGGTTAGCAAAACTCCACTGTTTTGCTAGTGCAAGTACAAAATACAAATATAAGCCATACACATCATACTCCAGGAACATAATGATCGTGAATAGTCATCCTGTAACACCCCCAAATTCCCATTGGATTATTATAGTGCCGTGGACCCCACACCAGGAGATCCACCAGGCGAACACGACTAAAACACAACAAACTGACTAAAAGGGGAAATCACAGTCCCTGCTATGATATCCGACATATTATTCCGATATGGAATTTCAACGACAAAAATAGGCCTACATGGCCAAAATAAAGATACAACAACATCCACGATCCTTGCTCGGATAATACAAAATGACAACAACTGACGAAAATGGAGTACTCCAAATTATCTGACCAACATGAACACCGAAACAACTCGGACTAGTATCGCTCGAATGCCTCGTCACCATCGTCATTCACTTATGTCTCCACTCTCTCCTCGCAAGCACCTAAAACATGAAAACATGTTCCGCCCTCATGGGGTCAGTCCAGATAATGAATATCAAATACATGTACAACATGATATGCATCCAAAGGCAGAATAAAGGACACAACAATGGTAATACGAGATGCTCACAAACCAAGGTAAGAACCCAGCATTCGTGAAACACTGTGCCCACGGCATACGATCAACACCTGCTCAACAGGTTAGAACATAAGTGCACAACGACGAATCATCAATATAGAACACAATAATAAATTACCCGAAGGTAGACCAAATCAGAGCTGAAATAGATACGAATCGCAATGCCCGAGGCTCCACTGGAAATACCAAAATATCACAATGGCCTGAAAGCCCTTAGCCGAAGATGCAAAATATCACAATGGCCTGAAAGCCACTCAGTCGGAGCTGCCAAAATATCACGATGGCTTGAAAGCCACTTAGCCGAAGTTGCCAATCAACACAATGGCTCGAAGCCAAACAACCCGAAGCTGTATCATATGAGGGCCGAAGCCACGGCACGAAGCCGTATCACAATGAGGGCCTAAGCCACGGCACGAAGCCGTATCACAATGAGGGCCGAAGCCACGGCACGAAGCCGTATCACAATGAGGGCCGAAGCCACAGCACGAAGCCGTATCACCATGAGGGCGGCAACCACGGCACAAAGCCGTATCACAATGACGTCCGAAGCCACAGCACGAAGCCGTATCACAATGAGGTCCTCCAATGACCGTGACCTGCAGAACTGCAGGTGCTGGGAAACCAACTGCGATAAGTTCAAGCCCCAGACTTACTCATAATGAGATCGCCCAGTAACCGTGACCTACTGAACTGTATGTGTTGGGAAACCAACCACGAAGGTTCAAGCCCCAAACTTACCCATAATGAGCATTAGTCGAGACTAGCCTGCAAACACCATTAATCACATACGGCAACGATCACAAAATTACCGAATTCACAAGAATGATAGTGTGCTGCCTTGAGTCGGCCAACACGACAACGATAGCTCATGGATGGGCACCGTCCTCGGTGGTCCCAATTGAATACCTCGATTACCTTTAGAAAGGCTAATCGATAACAATGATATCACGGATGGGAAATGTCCTCGATAGTTCCAATTCAATACATCGATTACCTTAGAATAGTCAATCGATAACAACGACTCAACGGATGGGAAATGTCCTCAATAGTCCTAATTCAATACATCGATTACCTTAGAATGGTCAATCGATAACAACGATGCAATTAGAACTCGGTGCCTTTAATCGACCACCAGAAGTAGAGATGATAATCGAATACGTCAATGCCTTTAATCGGCCAATACAACATCAATAGAAAAACACCGATATCAATAACAACGATCACAATGATATCTCAATGGAACATCAGTCAACAATAACCATCGATACATTGATACTACAAACCGGCCATCGACAACAACATAATCCAACAAGTATCTCAATGCCTTCAACTGGCCGTTAACGAACAACAATAACAACAAGACAATCAATCAACAACATTGGCATAATTACCGAATGGTTTTGTATCAAACAATTCCCTGACATCAATAGATCGTGAAGAGACTATGTCTCGAAATGATACAACACATTCAGACACATATATGATAACATTTATCTCATTGACTAGTATAAGTATAAAACTTGCCTCAAACCAAAGGCGACGAAATCCTCCGACGAACGACGAACGGCATCCTCCGACAATCACAAGCACCCGAACAACCTTGAACGAAATACAATTCATTCAATAACACAATACCAGTTGAAAAAAAACACAATAGATAACCTCGATTCAAAAATGAATCGATCAAGCCACACAAACGAACATCATAGTCCTCAACTATGAATTCTAACATCCTCCAAACATCTCAATAATCAAACAACATGATCAAGATGTTCTTAACACTTGTGAAGAACAATTCAACAAGGGACATGATGTCTAAACAATAATCAACCACCAATTCATCATGAATTTGGATTAATCAACAAGATTAAACCAACCATTACAAGATTATGATAATCATATACATAGCTCATCATAATCCTATATCAAAATGGTTATAATCTCTCAAGAACACAACCAACAACAATAATCATCCCAAAGCTATGTTAATCATCTAACAATCTTAACATAACTCTTCCTAGACATGATTATAAACCCCCAAGTATTCTTAAAGCATCACAAACACAATCAAACTCAAGCCATATCTTCATGTTCTTCATCATAAGTTATAAAAAACTCATCAAGAATCAAGCTATCCTCCATCCATCCATCAAAACACGAAGTGATCAATAATAACAACATCATAATCTCGAGTTCAACACCTCATTAATGACATACCTCTTGAAGAAGTGAAGAACAACCTCAAACCATCAAGAACACTCCAAACTCCAAGTTCCTAAGCTTCAATCCAAGTTATGAAGCTCCAAAACAAGTTGGCAGGGACTGGAATTCACTAAGACATGCAGAGGGATGATTTCTAGTGAGAGAAATCAAAAATGGATCGTGATAAAATGAAAGACGAAGCATGTCTTTATAATCTTCACATCGCATTATGTCCGCTATACAACCTACTTAACGTACGTTATACGTCTAAAGTACGTTATCACTTCTACGTAGCATACGTTAAGTTCTACCAGAACTCACTGCCTCAAAACGAACCATGCATCACGTACATTATTAGCATAAGTATTACGTACGTAATGCTTGTTGACTTAAATGCCTCAAAAGGCCAACATGATCCAATCACGTTCGGCCCCACACGCCGAAAGTCAGATGCAATCAGATACCGTATGTTACATACGTAACCAACACAGTTTAACGTACGTAACCTGCCACCCTTAACGTACGTTATGATATGCATGTAGCGTACGTTAGGTCCAATATACTTAGCCAAAAATCAAACTCCAAACTCACCAAGCAACATCCAATCGCAACACAATACCGACGATAAGTAAAAATATTTCGATCCCGAAATACCCTGATATAATTTACATTGTATCAGTAAAAAACAACAGCACTAGTACAATTACAAATGAATACGTACAATACAACAATAAAACGAAGGGAGGAAAACAAATTACCCCCAGATATTGCACATCCATATAAAAATAGCAACAGACTTTCCGAGATAATTTGCTTGAATAAAACTGTTCGAAACACAAAAGTTGGGAACATAGCGCGATATACATTATGAGAAAACATTTTAAGATCTGGGGAGTTTTGAAAACATTTGAGAATTCTCACTTATCGAAACCGTTTAGGGGCACAACCCAAAGATCATTTTCCAAAATACCAATCCGATAACAAACACGGGGTCAACGACCCAATCATACCATTTCGGTCACAAACACATGGTACACAACACAATCGAACAACTCAACATATTCCCATGTTTTATTCGCGTCCAGTGCTAACAAGCCACAAACCTCAGATGCTCCCACAGAACACACCCAAGTGAATAACCCGATGGAAACCATACAATATCACATATCACAGTGACAACAGTCACACAATCACAACCATACATACTTTCATAGTTATCCCGGCATCGGACTAGCAAGCCACGAACCTCGGAGCCTCCACAAGACATACTTGATTGGACATCCCATGACACGTACGTCACACAACCAAACCACAACCATAAGTAATCCTTGCATCGCGCTAACATGCTAGGAACCTCGGAGTCCCCGCAAGACGTACCCGGATTGGATAACCCCGGCATCGGCCTAGCAATCCATGAATCTCGGAGTCCCTGGAAGACATACCTGATTGGATAACCCCACGGTCACGCCCGATCCATACTAGCAAGGATGGATCCCGGAGATTCAACAAATCTTACCCGGTGGTACATCACTTACAACAATCACACAACAAAAAGCAAATACCATTACCAAACAACACTAAGCATCACAACCTCCTTACAAATGAGTAACAACTAATATCACATAACGCGACATATTCACCAAACGAGTACACAAATCATTACACAATCTTCAACTAGTGGAAAAGGTCTACTATAGCCATATAATATAGTCACAACTACGCAACGCTAATACACATATACAGGAAAGCAGATTTACTCCCAAAACATACGAGTTATCTTTTGAAAGAAAACATTTATTGAGACTATATTGATCTTTTTGAAAGTTCATTAAAGCATTCAGATTTCACATATAATCAATAACCAACTTTTAATACGAAACATGAAATATATGGGCAAGATAATTGCCTCGATACCACGAGAAACGGAACAACGAACGGACACGGTCGAGTAAGCATTTAACTTCCAAAAACGACCAAGAACTCGATAACTCCATGAATACTGCGAAAATAACACCACTACGAATCAATAACACTAATCGGAACCTGAATTGACCCTAAAACAACAAGGATCCGAGGGTTTCTTCAAGGAAATCAAGAATCATGTTCCGGGTGATAAAAATCGATAAACGAATTACAAAATCCGAAGGTTATGACCAAGACAATAAGAATTCCACAATCAATTCATCAACCTCGGATTAAATCGAAGAATCACGAAGAAACCCCCAAAAATTACACAACTAGGGTTCTAAGGAAGAAAATACCTAGATCCGACGAATAACAAGGATTTGATGTTGATATAATCAACAAAAACTTTCCAAAACGCCCAGAAATCGTGTAGAATCGACCAAGAATCCGATTTTCCATCTCTCCCGTCTGTCAGCCGCAACAACAAGTGAAGAAAGGAGTGAAATGAAGTCTGCCCGACGCGCAGGCTTATATATGGCCGATCACGTTATGGTCGTAACCGGCTACTCCTTCCGACCATAACTTGATCAATATCGCTTACGTACGTACCGGCCTCTGCCTTACGTATGTACCCGGCACCCATTACGGCCGTACTCGACGCCCCCTTACGGCCGTAACTCGGCTCTCGGGGCTACTACCCAAAAGCTGCTGGTGCATTACGGCCGTAACTGGCCCTTGCCTTGTGGCCGTAACACGTCATTACGGATATAACCGTACACTCATTACGGCCGTAACTAAGTTACCCTAGGCCGCTACCCAAAATGTGTGAATCCCTTACGGCCGTAATCGGCCAGCCCTTACGATCAAAATCCGACCCAGGCCACTATCCAGCAGTCTGGTTAGATGCTCGACGACATCTCGATCACACTAACGCACCATCTAAGATTCGAAGCAATAACGAGCAGGCTACGAAACCTAATGTACCACAGCACAAGCACACGTTTCCAAAGACATGGACGACAACAATCCGCTCGCCCGAAGAAAAGTTCAACAAAATCAAAACAAAGATCTCGGGTATTATAGTGGATTTTTTGGTGTGGGGTCCATGGTGCTGTAATAACCCAATGCGATTTTTAGGGTGTTAAAGAAGTGAAAACATTCTTAAGTACCTAATGAGGATTAAAGACTTGGTTCTTACATACGGCGGTGGAGAACTTAAAGTGATGGGTTATACAGACTCAGATTTTTCAGGGAACATTACACTGCAGAGAATAGACACAGCAAATAACGTTGCTGATCCGCTTTTCAAGCCACTATCTCAGAAGGTCTTAGAGAGACATCTTGAGAGTATGGGTATTAGATACCATAGTTTATGGCATTGAGTGCAAGTGGGAGATTGTTAGGAATATGCCCTCGAATGCCACTCAGAGGATGATAGAGTGAGAGCATTGTATTGTTATTATGAATATCATATTAAATAAGGCATTTATTATTTTTATATTATTGTATATCACAGGCATTGTGATTTCGTATACGAAATAATAGTCCTTGCATTTGATACCAAACATTGCACTTCTTATGGAGATAAGAAGATAGGTACTGGAAGTGTTTAGGATTCGAATGCTTAACTAGTTCGCAAGTTGATAAAACATAACTGGTCAATAAGTTTAGACAAGACTTGTATAACATGTAATTTGACATGTAGAGTGCCTGTCTTCATTAAGGGTTAGCGCGAGCACACGTTATAGGTATGCTAATGGGATTAGTATACTCGAACACGACTCAACTCGATTCGGTCAGATGGATATCACTCAGGGATTGTTAGTAACTGAATCCAAAGATTGTGATAGGTATACGTGGATCTTTGACTTGAGATTTCAATAGGAGATGTGCTTGTGACATTAAGTTATTCATTAGAGTAGTTCGATCCAATCGCCAGTTGGTGGGGTCAACCTCAAAATGCAACTTAGTGAGCAAGTAGCAGTCTCTGCGGAATACCAAGATAGGATTCTATCTCCTGTTAGTGAGCAGGTAAAAGTCCTATGTGGTTAATGGCAAATGAGATCATAAGTCTTTGGCCAAATCAGTTAGAGCTAGTTGTAGTTGATACACGAGAGCTCGGTGATCTCGGTTTGCATTAACAAATGCATAGTCAAGTTACAATAGGGTTTGACATTACCGTGACCCTAATACTAGATCAGGACATTTGATTGAAGGGTTTATACGTATACGGTATTCATAATTTACAGGTTTTGGAATGATCTCTATCATTCGTTCTCAGTTGGGTTACAGTATGAGCCACGGGACTGGCTAAGTGTTACTCACACTCTTTGATTCCTCCCATTGCCGACTGAGACGAACCTATGGAGTCGCGGCACATGATAGATGACGGAATATAAGGATATTCTCTCTTTATGAATATTAGACATTAGATGTCTAATTTATATTATTGAATAATAGTTGTTTTAATTTATTGGATAAATTAAATCGGTCTAGTGAATTAAATAAATTACTTGGTAATTAATTTAATTCACATTATTTCTTAGAGAATTTATATTTAATATAATTAATTAATTGGTTTAATTAATTGTATTAATATTGAAACGTACCAAAGTTTATCTATCGAATTAGATACACGAGTATCCATTTCACAGACCGAAACGAACCAAACTCCTTTTCTTCTTGTTGGCCGCCCCAACCCTTTGTTTATTACATGAGGACTTTTCTTCCACCTCATGTGATATATTTTATACATGATTCTTTTTGTGTGAGGGTGTATAATAATGTAATGGTGGTTAATTATTATAACTTGGGTTGAGTTGAAAACTTGAGATGAAGTTGAAGTGCTGAACCAAAAATGAAGGCACAATGTTCACTACAGTAAGAGAAGAAGGAGAGAAAAAGAGGGAGAAATGAAAAAGAAAGGAAAAAGGAAGAAAGAATTTTTATTCTCATTAATTTTTTTTGAGATATTCTTTTTTCTTCAAATTTAATTCTTTGAGAGTTAAAATTAAAAGAAAAATTTATCCTTTCATCACTTTAAATATTCATCGATGTTGAAGGTCTTGGAGTGACGATTACATATTTCTGGTCATCTTTCTGATGCGTGATACGTAGAGGCACGATATTTTCGATACTCAGGAATTTCCAAAAGCTCGTTCGATTGGATTCGTGTTCGTGCTCGGAATCAAAAAGATATTATCAAAGGTCTATGAGGGTGTGGTTTCTTAATTTATCATCATCTATTTATATTCGTTTATACGATGCTTGATCGATCCGTTTTGGGGTTTGGTTTTTATTCGGTTTGACCGGTTTATTTTCCGCTGCGTAACTCATTTTTAATCACCGATTCCCAACAAATATCAAGGTTGGATCGTGCAAAATAAAAGACAAGAGCTTTCTTTTTATAAACTGCACAACCATTACGTACGTTATCACATGAAGCTAACGTACGTTAGTCCCTTTACGTACGCTACACATAAGCTGTCACGTACGTAATAAGCCTCGAGCGGCTACTGCCTCAAAACACCTACCTCCTTACGTATCTTTCCACAAAAATGTACGTAAACTCTCCCGCTTTACGTAAGTTATAGCATGAGCATTACGTACGTAATGTAGGTCAACTTGGCTGTCTTGAAAGGCCCAATTATCCGAATCCTGCATGGCCCCTCATGCCGTAAATTGAGATCAGATTAGATTCCCTTCGTTTCATACGTAAACTGAAGTACATTACGTATGTAAAACTGAGAAAATAGCGTACGCTATGTTACAGCAGTAGCGTACATTAGGCATAAAAGACTTAGCCAAAAAATGTAATAATCTATAATACGACTAACATTCGAACACCGAACAATGACAATAATAATTAATTCAGTCCTGATTATTAAACTAAATGTAACGTGATTACAATGATACTCAAATTATCCGAATAATACAACAGTAGATAAGAAATTACAATCGGATATTACAAAGTGAACCACCAAAATCAGATGAAAACGAATCCACAAGGAGAACCCCAATAATATACAAATTGGGATTTCAAGAAAAACAACTCAATCTGATGAAGAACAAGGGAGTATGTGTTGATATAACTGTCAAAGACCTTCAAAAACACCCATGGATAGAGCAAAATCATCCAAGAATCCGAGCCCTCGTCAAAGCCGTCCGTCCGCTGCGAGAAGAAGGAATGAAAAGGTCAAAAATCCGACTGTCCTGTTTTATAATAACGTAGATGCACGACCAGTTACACGCGACCAACTGCTCGTGCGTCTAGCCGTGCTCAGAATCAATAGAAAATACATACAGGGATGCACAAGCACGTGCTCGTGCGCCAGACCATGCGTCTGGTCGTGCGTCCCTCACTGCCCGAGCACTTGCATGTTGCACTAGCATCTGCTCGTGCGCTGCAAATAAAGATAAAATCGAGCCCAATATGGTTCCAAAAGAACCCCAAACACGACCAATTCGAAAGGAAGGAATACGAGCCAACAACACCTTCTAAGAGGGAAAACGGCAATAGAACAACATGTCATATCACATACGCATGCACACGATGAATACCATAAAAAGGTACATCGTACAATACACAACAGAGAGATAACTCTGGACAATCGTCATCAAGAAATTATCCGGCACAAAACGACAAACAATGGCGTACAGAAACAAAATTCTCGGATATTACATTCTACCCCACTTGAAATAAATTTCGTCCCGAAACTCAAAACAAAGAGCAGCAGACAAACAAATAAAAACAAACACTCTGCTAAGCTCTGAAACGCCATGAACAATGTGTAAACACGACATTCCTCGAAATGAATGAACTGAGTAAGTAAGCATCTTATACAAGAGTCGAGACAATAAACATACATGCGAACACGACAAATCGAAGTGGAGGAATATGAATACGAAAATAAATACCCCAAAAGTTAGGAAAAATACAAACTAAACACTCAAGTTCACAACATGACTAAAAATGTTAAATAAACTTGTGAAAACAACAATCTAACCATTAGGGACTAGATTAGAGAAAATGGGCACTAACGTAACAAAATCATAGCATCTCCACATTACTCTGGAACAACCTTCAAATTTGCCCGAAAATAGAAGTGCAGAAAGAAAACTGGCACTTAGCGTGCGCTAACAATATGTGTAGCATGCGCTAAGTCCTCGGCTCAGCAATGTAGCCCAGGTAGCCTGAACACGCCCTGGACGATGTAAAACTCAAAGGTCACTACTACAAAACTGGCTTTTAACAGCGGTTAAAATGCCCAATTAACGGCGGTTCCGGAACCATCGTTATACGTACCGCTGTTAATATCAACGGCGGTTTTTAAAACTGCCGTTGAATTTGCCAAATAACGGCAGTTAAAGGTAACCGCTGTTAAACCTGATCCTTAACAGCGGTTATAGAACCGCCGTGGAATTTGCCAAATAACGGCGGTTTATATTAACCGCTGTTAAATATGTTACGGCTAGGGGTGTATTTCGAACCGAACGAACCGAACGGTGACTTTAACGAACGTTCGTTCGTTAAGGATTCGGTTCGTTCGGTTCGTGTTCGTGTTCGGTAAAATTGCAAACCACTTGTTCGTGTTCGGTTCGTTCGTTCGTTTTAAAATTTCACATATTTCGTGTTTGTTCGTTAGCGTTCGATTGTTCGTTCGTTTTGATCGTTCGTTTGTTTGTTTGTGTTCTAAAAAAAGAAAAAAAAAACTAAAGTACAAGCAATAATAATTAATAAAATAAAAAGAGAAGATAGATTTAGAAATTAATGATTTTGGAATGGTATGTTTTATTTTGTATATATATTTATTAATTATTATAAAAATTATTAATTATATTTATTAATTATTGTAAAATTATTAACAAATATATAAAAAACCTTTGTTCGCGAACTGTTCGTGAACTAACGAACATATATTATTTTGTTCGTGTTCGGTTCGTGTATGTAACGAACATGTTCGCGAACTGTTCGAATTTGACCGAACCGAACACGAACTGAACGTTGCCCGAACATTTTCGTGAAATTTTCACGAACGTTCAGTTCGAAATACACCCCTAGTTACGGCGGTTTCTGGAAACCGCTGTTAAATGTGCCATTTAACAGCGGGTATAGTAACCGCTGTTAAACCTGATACTTCACAGCGGTTATGGAACCGCCGTTAAGTTTAAGAATTAACAGCGGTTTCGGAGGAACCGCTGTTGAAATATTAATCATTTTATCCAGTTTTTCCCGTATTTTGCACAATCCAGTACCTGAATCGGATCAAACTAATCAATAAACCACCAATTCATCGAATCCAAACACACCGAAAAGAACTAACCAACACCAAATTCACTGAACCACCAATACATTGAAAAAGATAATACAAAAATCCCAATTCATCCAAAATAATTCATACAAATATCCAATGTACTAACCAACACCAAATTCATTGAACCACTAATACATTGAAAAAGATAATACAAAAATCCCAGTTCATCCAAAATAATTCATACAAATATCCAATGTACAATTCATACAAATAATTCACACAAAAACACCAAAATCATGTCGCGAGACAATTTCGCACCTCCAAGAAATAAAGTCCCCAATCAACTCGAATTTTATCAAAAACATCTTCAGACAGTGCTCCAACATCATCAAACATCTGCACATATAAACGTATAATAAACAAACTTTAAATGTAAAAGAGTAAACAGTTTTATCACCACTTCAAGTAAAAAAATATACTACCTCCATCCAACCATCCAAAATACGCGCTCGGGCGATAGTCGACATCCAGTGCATAACATAATAACCACACTCCCAACCTCCATTTTGTTTATTACACTAAAATAAAATAAGACACAATTATATGAGTCGCTTTCAGTAAATAAAATCAACACGTACACAACATACACAGTTAAAAAACACACACTGACACAAACACACAATGCACAAAAAAAAAAAACAGCACACACAACCTTCACACACAATAGACAAATGATGTTAAAGCGCAAGTAATCAACATTCTACTTCAAGAGATTGGAATGTTCATCGTGTTCTACCCAAAACTTCATCAGTATTAGATCTTTTGCATGTACCATCAATAAATCCAGTTTTATTCTTACCCTCAAGGGCTAAAAGCATAGCAAATGACCAAACATTAGTAGTTCTCAGTTCCTCTCAATTTTATAGACACAACAGTGAGGGTAGCAGAATCATTAGGGTGTAAATGTAAAGGGTGACTAATATCTAATTTACTTATCAAAGTAATAGGTCCAATAACATCATCTTCCTCATCAGAATTATGATTAGAAACGGGTGGAGTAGTATTATGCTCAGAGTTATGAACAGGCATAATGAAAACAGCAAATAAAACAACAATTAATCAAGAAGAGAAGAAGGAAGTTCCCAGGTTTCCGTACCACTCAAGGTGGCAGTTCAAGGGCTTTATCTACTAACAAAACAAAAAAAAAAAACAAAGAACAAAACAGATAACACCAACACTTCAACTACCAATAATCAACTTCCAATAATCCCAAAAGCCAAAACTTATACTGTTGGGAGAAGATCCTTAGACGAAAGTTAGCATCTATCCCAAAGGGAGAAGATCTTTACGACGTTAACCACGTCTATCCCAAAATAATTCGTGTTTCCAAAAACAATATTGTCGTACACACTCAAATATTCATACACACAAACACACATATTTACACTCACGTAATTAAATGTATTACCTTGTGATATATCCAACTAACCGCCTGCTTTAATTTACTTGTATGCATACCATCCATGGTCTTGAATGCGGTAACGGCACTGCTTAAAAGTAACAATAATATATTGAGTCGTTGATATAAAATTTTAAAGCAAATATATTATAAATAAAATCTTACTTTTGGAGTATGGCCTTAATGCGAGAGTCAGGCCTACTATGTAGTGAGCAAAACCATATAATAGTTCCTCTTGCTGGCACAATGACCAGAAGTTGCCAATGATGCCTACATAGATAAATGCATTTGAAAGAAAGAACATATTACTACAGTATGTTGTAAAAAAAAAGGAAATAGTTTTGTTAAAAAGAAAATATTTTGAAATTTACAATCTTTTATCTTACTTATGATGGTAAGCTCCCATGTATATTTGCTTCTTCGACTCAAGCATACGCGTCGATATATATCTCTAGATCTCCTCTCCCCTCTGTCCCATATTTTGTATGGATTGAGGATCAAAATATCCATACAAAACCTCGTCCATCGTGCCCACATTCATAGTAGACAAATACCTAATTTGTTAAGCAAAATATTAATATAAAAAAACACTCCACACACTGCACACAAACACACACACACACACACACTTCACACACACACACTGCCACACAATAAAAACACACACACTGCACATACACACACACTTCACACACAAACACTGCACACACACAGCACATACAAACACACACACACACACACTGTACACACACACATACTACGAATGTAGAAAAATTCCATAAAGGAAATTACTCACATAGTCCAAAGCTGTAAAACTGATAAACTAAGCAACTCCTTTCCTTGAACGATCTCTAAAATATCAGTGTGAGCGATATAGAATGGAACATCATCACCACCACAGCCAAAGATAGCTGTATCCCACGGCACTGATATCGGACTATTGTACATACTCGACGCAGCCATAAGTAAGTCGCTCATGATGTCATCTTTGGTCCTCGACCCGTCATTACAGCGAGCACGCTTCTTTGGTCATTTGAATATCCTATTTCATATAGTATAGTGTAAAATACAAGTAAATTTGAAATAATTTAGTTTGTTTTCTTTCTATTGTAACTTCAGAAAAGATGAAGGATAAACCTATCTATTGAATACTATATAAATTCATTAATAATGACCCGAACCTATATCTATTTTTTGAATATTAAAAAGAGAAGAATTGGTGCGAATTTATTCTACATTGAATAAAGAATATTCATTCATCAAATCATTCACTCCATAGTCTGATAAATCTTTTAAAGAACTGATAAATCTTTTAAAGAACTGATTCATTCATGCATCGCTCAATCGGAAACATCCATCGCAAATAAACGGGGCCACACTCTTCAATCTCTCTAACTACATGGACAAGTAAGTGAACCATAATATCAAAAAAAGAAGGAGGAAAATACATCTCCAATTGGCACAAGATAACAACAGCCTCGTTTTTCCACTCATCCAAAACCAAAGGATCAATCACTTTGCTACATATAGAATTGAAGAAGAAACACAAGCGAGTTATGGCATTTCTCACTTTTTTAGGCAAGACGTCACGTATAGCCATAGCTAGAAGTTGTTGCATCAAGACATGACAGTCATGAGACTTTAAGCCGGCCAATGTCAGATTTTGCATCGATACAAGACTCTTAATATTCGACGAATAACCTTGTGGCACTTTAATGCCTTGTAAACAATTACAAAAGCTGATTTTCTCTCTTCTGGATAAAGTACAACATGCCGGGGGAAGATAAGTTCGTTTACCGGCTACTTGTGGATGCAACTGAGGACGTATACCCATTTCCTCTAAGTCTTGACGAGCCTGGACAACATCCTTTGTTTTGTGTTTAACATTGAGAAGTGTGCCGATCACACTATCGCAAACATTTTTTTCGACATGCATAACATCTATGCAATGTCTAACATCTAGATGTCTCCAGTAAGGAAGATCAAAAAATATTGACCTCTTCTTCCAAATGTTTGTCGTAGCAGCCTTCTTTTTAGTTTTTCCAAATATAGTATTTATGTTCTTCACACGATCGTACACTTGCTCACCTGTTAAGGGCATCGACGCAAGTCCATTTTCTGGGAATCCATTAAAAGCTTTTCGCAATCTACGATACGGGTGATGGTGACTGAGAAACCTCCGATGTTGAGTGTAAACTGTTTTATTTCCATGTTTCAACTGTATGTAGCTTGTGTTTTCTTCACATATAGGACATACATGATGTCCCTTCACACTATATCCACTCAAGTTTCCATATGCAGGAAAGTCATTAATCGTACAAAATAACATTGCACGCAACTTGAAACTTTGCTGGCGGTAACCATCAAACACGTAAATCCCTTCATCCCACATCATTCTCAAGTCATCAATCAACGGACTTAGATAAACATCTATGTCATTTCCTGGTTGTTTTGGTCCTGAAATCATCATTGACAACATAATGTACTTCCGTTTCATACATAACCAATGAGGTATGTTATATATCACAAGTAAAACAGGCCAAGAGCTATGCTTGGTGCTTAAGTTACCGAACGGATTCATTCCATCTGTGGAAAGTCCAAGCCTAAGGTTTCTTGCGTCACTCCCGAAATCTGGAAATAAATGATCTATTTTCTTCCATTGTGCAGCATCAGCTGGATGACGAATTAGCCCGTCGCATTTTCTCTCATTTGTGTGCCATGTGAGATTCTTTGCATCATCTCTATTAGCAAACAATCGCTTGAACCTTGGAACAATCGGAAGATACCATAACACCTTCGCGGGATGTCCTTGTTGTGTGTTCTCTCCATCATTCTTCACTTTGTATCGTGATGCCCCACACCTAGGACACTTATGCAATTCTTCAAACTCTTTTCTGTACAATATGCAATCATTGGGACAAGCGTGTATTTTTTTCTACTCCATACCCATCGGACACAAAACCTTCTTCGCCTCATAGGTACGCTTAGGCAATGTATTGCCTATTGGTAGCATCACATTCATCAACTGGAGCAATTCGGTGAAACTTTTCTCACTCCACCCATTTATTGCCTTCAAATTAACCAGCTTCAACACGTCAGATAGACGTGTGAAATTTTCAAACCCCAGATACAATGGAGTCTCTGAATCACTTTTCAACGCATCATAAACATGAGCTCTTTGAAATGATTCTTGTCCGACATCACGAATCATTTCTTCAAATTGATCACCATCTATATCTACATGAGTGTTTCCAGTTGGAACATCTACTATTTCGCCATGCCATATCCACACCGTATAGTTGGTGTTTATCCCCTCACAAACAAGATGTTCACGAATTGTGTCAGCCTCATGTCGTCTCCCATTCATACACTTCACACAAGGGCAAAAGTATCATTCATCGGGTTCCAAGCGATGTTGTCCAGCAAATTTAAGAAATTGCTCAATTCCATTGTCATACTCCGCAATCGCACGACTTGCATTCATCCAACTTCGATCCATTTCTTCTTTTCTGTTACACATACTATGTTCATTAATTTTCTATTGTTTTATATAAAGGGGAAGAATTTCATTTCTATATGATTACTAACTTTTTGAAAAATTTTTTGACAGAGAGAATGAAAAAGGTATGGTAGTCCTATAATTGTTGTTTAAAATAGAAACATGAACGACGGTTGTCAAAATAGAATTAATTGTATACTACGTCAACTTATGGCTTTGTCAAGATTGCTAACTCTATCTGCACGAACTGTTGGGAGAAGATCCTTAAGACGAAAGTTAACATCTATCCCAAAGGAAGAAGATCCTTAAGAATTTAACCAAAGCTATCCCAAAATAATTCGTGTTCCACAAAATAGTGTTGTCAAAAGCAACACACATAATTAAACATGCACACTCAACTAAATCAATTAAATTATACGACAAACAAGAAGAAAATAACATGTAAAACTACATTACACACTCACATACACATAGTGCACACGCACATACATATTTTGTCCATTATGTGCATTTGAATACCACGTTTGTGATTATTGTGGTTTTATTGAGGTTTTAACATTATTCTCCAAAACAATCCAGGTATAATTAAAAGTCCACACACAAACAATACACACAACACACACTGCCACACACAATACACACACACACACTGCCACACACAATACACACACACACTGCCCCACACACACACAATACACACACACACACACACACACACTGCCACACACAATACACACACACACACACTGCACGCACACACACTGCCACACCTATACATGCACATACACACACAACACACACATTAAACATCACACAATAATCCTTAAAAGACTAGATAAAATTACCAAATAGGAACAAAGAAGAGAGTTCGGAATAATTACCAAATAATTCGCGGTGGTCGATTGCGAAACGCCGAGGAGGTTGCGGGGGTCGTGAGGTCGCCGGAGTTCGCGGGGGTCGCGAGGTCGCCGGAGTTCGTGGGGGTCACGAGGTCGCCGGAGGTCGCGGGGGTCACGAGGTTGCCGGAGGTCGTGGGTCGCGTGTGAAAAGTCGCGGAGTTAGAAGCGTAGGAAGAAAGAAAGGAAAAAACAAGAAAGAAAGAAAGAAAGAAAGAAACGGGCTGTAATTAAATGGAATATTAACAGCGGTTTTCAAGTAACCGCTGTTAGAAGAGGAAAAAGAACGGCGGTTTTCAAGTAACCGCCGTAAAATAGGTAAAATTAACGGCGGTTGCTTAATAACCGTCGTTAATTGGCGGATTTTAACAGCGGGTTGGCAAAAACTGCCGTTAACTTCTTAATTTAACAGCGGTTTCTGTTTTAACCGCTGTTAATTTTTTATAATATTTACGAACCGTGCCACCGCACAAATTTAACAGCGGTTTTAAGATAACCGCTGTTAATTGTCCGCTGTTAAATGGGTATTTTGTAGTAGTGGGTTATCAAAAAATAATGAAACGCTTACAAAGAGCATAAATATATGAACTCAAGCGTCCACTCAGGATACAAAGAAATGGGCTCCAATGACAACTATATAAAAAATGACAAAGATAGTGAAAATCACGGAATAATTCAAAATGATCATAATACTCGCCTGAATCACAAAAATGGAGAAGAGAATGTCATAAAGATCATGATGAGCACAAGTGATTCGCTAAAATTGAAGAAAAAAAATAAGGAAATCGGAAAACATGGGTATTGTAAAGAGGTTTCGTCCCCGATACGTAGGGCAAGGAAATTGAAAAGTCAAATAGTATATCAAAAGTAATCAAAGCCGCAATTATCAGAAAATGAACTGAAAAGAACATTAATTATCAAATCTCCATATAGGGCTCGATCCCGATCAATGACTCTCAAAATCTTCATTTACTACCGCTTGGCTCTCCTGGAGTTGACACAAGCATTCAGTTTTCAAACATCTTAGCAGCTACCTCGCAATATATTGTTTGATGTCTTGCTAAACCACACTTCTCACAATTACCCATTGGAGAATGACCATTCTTCCTTGTATGGCCAGCATGGCTACAATAAAAGCGCGTCTTCACGCTGCTTACTTTGCCTGTCGAAGGCGTAGAATTTTGTTTGGACACTAACTCACAAAACTGAATTTGATGCCCATCGAACCCGCATCAATCATATAGTATCACCATAAATATCCACATAAGTCACATAATGAACTGCTGAAGTTGTACCCGCAACTGCAGAAGACTTACGACCTTAGCACTCAGTATCTTACGATCGTAACATGCTGTTGAATGGCAAAAATCAGCCATCATTCCGAACGCCCCAAAATGGTGCTGGCAACCTAAATATGAGATATTCATAAAGCATGCATACCACATACAAGTTTGAGCGTGCTCGTTTCACACAAAAACGACAACATACGGGTCACAAAACAACTAGAACTCGTAGAGCGTGAAACTTAAAAACCAAATTCTAATCTTTTGACGAGGACAACAATATTATGCACATAAGCAGCATGACTGGGCATTCACACCATCACACGAGTTATGAATTTGGGCATTACCACCCAAAGTAATAATATCGACACTATGGATGCACTTTATGAACACAAAACTTTTGAAAGGCGAGTCATGTTTCACCCAAAACTTGCCAACACTATTTTTTACTAAAAGAGGAAGTTTATTTCGCATCTTGACTTTGAAAACGATACTTGAAAATGAAAAAAATTATGTTTTCAAAATTTCAAAGACATCATCTCTTACTTGAAACTTTTTTGAAAAAATCTACTTGGAATTCAAATACAAAAATTAAGGTCTTCCCTCTTCTACCAAGTGTTTGACCAAAAGTATCTTTTTCATTGAAGTACGTGACTATTTGTCAAGATGATGTCAAGTCGTAGGTCTTTTTAAAACATCTAAATATTCAAAACACCATTTTTAAAATCTTACCCGCACGGTGCCACAAGTACCTAGTTGATGAAAAATGATTTTATGTAAGTTTTAATGCTCTCCAATATCTAAATCAAATGCATGACCAATACATGACACTACCACTACTTCATAGAAATCTTGAACATGCCAAAAATCCCTAGGGATTTACAATACCATGGGCCCCGCACCGGAATCCACAACTTATTTTTACAACCATTTCAAATACTTCAAAAGTCGAAAGACGGTAATATATTTCAAATACCTAAACACTTTCCAAAAATATATTTTTCAAATACTGTCATAGAAAATGTATTTAAAAGTTCAAGACCAAAATGTCAAAAACTCAACAATTACAAAATGAACATTAAATCACAGGACAAAATAGTTTAAGGAATCGTTTTTCCAAAATACACCCAAGTTGCAAAATGCCAGATAGCCATTTTAAGACACATACACGCAGCGTATAAAATCAATAGTTAGAAGTACATTGCAGCGAAATATGATGCCATATCACCTGGATCATACACACACTTCATATTAAAAATAATGATGCCAAAGACAAGTCCAGTTCCACGCACAAAGCTAAACAAGTTAGCACAACACAATCACAAAATATAGATGAGGAGACTTGCAATCACTTGGATCGCCTGAAGATAATGTCGAAACCAAAATAATAATCACAACACTGATGCACGTGACTTACACATGATGTGGATTCAACCCAACAGTCTAGGTTTTTTGCAAACTTAATTTCTGATACTATATTATGTAACACCCCTGACTCGGTCGGAAATGCCTTAGTGTCGTAGACCCTTCTCATGAGGATATACCAGGCTAGACACCTTACATATCAGTGACACAATTGACCACCGAGGTCAAAAGATACGATAACGGACCAACAAGGTCACTTTAGAACACAAAAGACAATCATGGTCAACAACTCCATATCAAGACAATTTTAATACATAAGAAAAACAACAACTTAATTCCACAATTCAATCCACACCGCTAAAAGGGTGATCGATCAACAAAAGAAATCCACTGAGTACAATAAAGATAAAAAAGGCTTTGGCTTGTGTGATTAGCATTGTTGCCCTTCATCCTCAATCAAGCCGATCCAGAGACCGCTCTTGATCTTCAAATACTTGAATGCATAAAAGACACCCACCTCCAAAAACTCGGTGGTTAGCAAACTGAAATTTTGCTAGTACAAGTACAGAACACGTGAGCTATACGAGAAATATCTACAGAAAATCAAACGAGTCACAGAGCAACACAAGTCCCAAACATCACTAAAGGATTTCCACATATGCAAGGACACAAATGATTCATAAAGTCACTCCTTCACAAAAGAGCAGTAAAATATAAAGTCTCTAAGAATGCCCCCAGTGAGTCAAGCGAGTTAGTTAAAACCTTTGGAAATGCTTTTGAAAAACACTTTGGTATAATAGTTTGAAAATATCATTACAGACTCGGGCATATTTAAATGGTATAAGAAGATTTGAGGATCGGACGAAAACACTTTAAAAGTAGTTTCAAAATCTTTTGGGGTCCTTGACCCAAGACGCGCTTTTCTAGTAAAATTCTGCTCAAGACCATCAAGGAAAAACTAACCCTCAGAGATCTCGTCGGAAGTCCTTGGTCATTTGATCCTTGATTTTCTTATTGATACCATTATCTCAAAAAAAAGGTTTAAATGAAGATTCCAAAACACGGGTTCCTTTGGCATCTGTGACACCCCATTATTTGCAAGTAGATTAGATTATTAATTCTCAATAAGTTAAACAAAGTTTTATATAAATATATTGTCGAGTAAATTTAGTTCTTGCCTTATGTATAGTATTGTTAGCTAAATAATATCCTACAAGTTTTGATAACTTAATTATTTTTATTATTTTGATCAAATAAAAATATACGAATAAATTTATAATCTAAATGGACTATTTAATTTCATGATACAACTTAATTAATAGGCCTATGATTTAAACTTTGGACTTGAAGATCATTTAGTTAGACCACATATCACTTAAACTATGACACCTAGCCCAAAAATACTCATGACGACTTAAATATACTACCTAATACTCAACACATACAATCCAAATACACCATACAGGTATAAAGATATGTATAAAATTGGCCCACATTAAAAATGAAAAGGAAAGACTTTGAGGTTGTTAGGAATACCTATTAGATTTTAATGATGTCATCCCTCTATTAAATTGATTATTCACATATATGTTTAAGTACTTGGCAAAATGTAAAGAAGAACCAAATGAGTATCTTCTGTGGGCCTTATAAGTTAGAAAAGACTACAGGAAAGTTCAAATATCAGACGAGTTTTTGGTCAACAAAAACATCAGAGAGGTTTGACCAAAACACTATAGCAGCCGAATTTCAGACAAGTGTTTATCAGCCAAGTCTTGGTCAACTCAACTGATCAGAGAAGGTTGACCACAGACGACTTATCATTAGGCAACTTATTATCAGAGAAGTACTGGTCAACAGGAATATCAGAGAAGTTTGACAAATATGAAGTCAAGTTTAATAGACGAAGTCCAGTGAACTGAAGTTTGACCATCAGATCAGATAACATTCATCAGGTCAGAACACTTTAAATAGATCGTCAGATCAGAGAAGATTCATCAGGATAGAGAATTTCATCCCATAGAAGATATAATAGAGAAGTACGACATCAGAGAAGGTTGACTGCACACAGACAGTTTGACCAAGAGAGATCAGATAAGTTCTCAGTCAAAGTTATCAGCCAAGTAACTCAGTCCACGTCAGCAAGTGTTGAAAAATCAACAAACACGAAAAGTCACATGCGGACGTAGGGAGACAAACTGGAATGATTCCTGGAAAGCAAGGAATTTAATATTCATCAAGATCAATGCTCTGAAGACTTTATACTTATTCTAATCAAGGAATACAGTGCTACAACAAGAAAGTTTTCACAACTGTCGGAATTAAAAAGGGAATCCAGCCTTGCAATGGATTGATAAGATAAACAAATAACACTACAAAAAAAACAGTTTTTACCGACGCCATTTACCGACGCCCGTACCCGCCGTTGTTAAACTTATAATTTACCGACGCCATTACCGACGCCCATTATTTAATTGATTTACCGACACCATTGCCGACGACCGGTTCGCAGACTTATTTTTTTTCTTTTTTTTCACAATTACCGACGCCGTTTACCGACGCCATTTACCGACGCCTTTACCGACGCCATTTTGGCGTTGGTAAATTTTTTTTTTTTTTTTTTTTTATTTTTTTAATTTACCGACGCCGTTTACACCATTACCGACGCCATTTCGGCGTCGGTAAATTTTTTACTCTATCCCACATCGAAAAAACAGTAGTGTTTTTTCTGGTTTATAAACCAAAATCCTTCTCAATCATTTGAAATTGAATGGAGCCCGAACCTGACCCGTCCGGACACGGACCCGACCCGCCGGACACGGCCCCGACCAAACCCGACCCGCTTGAGCCGGACCTAACCCGCCCGAGTGCCGCTTTGAGCCGGGCGTGACACTTTGAGCCACGACCGACTTTTTAGATTTTTTTAATTTAACGACGCCAAAAATGGCGTCGGTAAATGGCGCCGTCGGTAATGGCGTCGGTAAAAAATTACCGTCGAGCATTTTTCCAACGGCGGATTGCCGTCGGTAATGGCGTCGGTAATTTTTTTACCGACGCCATTTTCTGTTTTACCAACGGCGTTTGGCGTCGGTAAAAACTGTTTTTTTTGTAGTGTAAGTCCACTCTCCAATGGACGAATTTGTTAAAGTAGTGCAACGGCTATGAAGGAAGCTCAAAGGACCGTACTACAAATATTCAAAGATATGAGCTGAGCAAAGTACGATGCGAACAATACATTCAAGTGATCAAAACGACCAAAGCAAATCACAGTGAACAAATAGCATCGTGAATAGCAAAGCTTAAGCAGTCATATTCGAAGAAGTTCTTTAGTTGGAGAAGACAAAAACTCTTGTCTTTGAAGTTTGAGTTCAGGGTACTTATGTGAACGAGGTTTTCAAAAGTTTCGTGACTGATAAGGCATCCACGAGTTCTTGATTGGAAGGTGATAGACATCTCGAGAAGTTGTTGAGGCAGCCATGGGTTTTCAATCAAGATGTGCTAGGTAGTCAAAGGAGTTGCAACGGCCACGGGTTTCCACTGGTTGGAAGCTGTTGTAAATAAGAAAAATTCATTGTAACATTTATCACTGGTTAACAGTTATAGTGAATTTATCTCCAACTGGTTTGGAGACAAGTGGATTAGTAGAGGATTACCCCACCTCTGAGACCACTATAAGTGCCTGGGTGTTTTTACTACATTGAACATCATATCTACCTGCTGCATACATATTAAATTGTTCCATTGATTAGTTATCTGTAGAGAGCATTTAGTTATCTGTTATCGTCATCAGTTGTCTTCCGCATACTTGTCTGCAGACGACTTTAAGTCATCTGTACCTATCAGCTGAGAAACTAACCTGACTTCAGGAAAAGAGTTTCAATAAGTCTATTCACCCCCCATAGACTTATTCCTGATGACTTGTGACCTACAAGTGACATCAGAGAGGTTGGTTCAAGTTTGACAGAACCAGATCCATATATCAGAGGGTATATATTTTAATCTCTCATTTAGAATGGAACACATGCAACACATGCACTCTATGTTACCTGTATTTTCTGTTGATGAATATGACCTTTGGAAGATAAGAATGCATGCACACTTATCATCCATCCATGACAACATGGGGTGCACCATTGAAGACGGTCCTTTCATCTAAGAGAAGGACAACTCCCCTGAAGAAATTACAGCTGGGAAGCCAGATAAGATCCCCAAGAAGAGGATGGAGCTGACCCCTGAAGAAAGGAAGTTGGCCAATCTTGGCAACTGTGCCAGAGATGTACTATACCAGATTCTTGACAAATCAACCATGGTCAAGATCAAGAATTGTAAAAATGCCAAAGAAATTTGGGACACATTAACTGTAATGGGTGAGGGAACCGAGCTGATAAAAGAAAATAAGTTGTCAATTGCTATTCAAAAATTTGACAACTTCAAAATGAAGAATGGCGAAACAATTGACCAAGTGGACACAAGATTCACTGAGATAATAAATGAAATTAACTCACTTGGAAAGACCTATGGCAATAGGAAGATGGCCTTAAAAGTCCTAAGATCCCTCAACCCCGAATGGAGCATGAAGGTCGTGGCAATAAGAGAGTCAAAGGATCTCAATAAAATAAACATCCAGGAGATATTCTCTGATCTGAAGGCTTATGAGTTCGAGCTTCCATGTCCATCATCAACTGAGCTAGCAGAGAAAGGAATAGCATTTGCAGCTGAGTCCCCTGCCAAGACCCTATCTGAATTCAAACCTCCAAATCCTCTAGATTTTGAGGAAGAGATGGCATTCATAATGCAAAGATTCGGCAACTTATGGAAAACTACTCCAAGTACAAGAAGAACTACAAAGATAATCCAAAGAAGAATTAAAAATCTGGATGGAAGGTTGAATGCTACAACTGTCATAAGACAGGACATATACAATTTGACTGTCCTGATCTTAAGAAGGATGAAAGCAAGAAGTATGTGAGCAGAAAGGAGAACAAGAGGAAATCCCTCATCATTGAAGATCAGATCGAAGAGAGAGTAGAATCAAGCGGTAGATTCTTCTCTAATGATGATGATGAATACAGCTGTTTGATGGCCAATCTAGCTGATGAAGAGGTAACTTCTAAACCTCAAAATACTGAAGGTTTCAGCTCTGATGTATCTGAAGACATGGATCTACATAAATCTGTTAATCAATTGCTAAAAGATTTTGAAACCTTAAAATCAGCTCACCAGACTGTGATAGCCGAAAATGCACAACTGAAGGATGAGAAAGTCCAGCTGAAAAATGATTTTGACAAGCTCAGTCAATAGTCCGCAAAATTTAAAAATACTATAGCTGAGCTTGAAAAATGATCTGAAAATTCTTCGAAAAACTAAGCTGAAAGTACTGCAGCTGAGATACATAAGCTGACTGTTTTAAATAGTGAAAAGTCAGTTGCACTTTCTCATGTCAAACCTGAGCTAGCCAAGGTAAAACAGTTAAATAGTACACAGGCTAAAGAGATAACATCTCTAAAGGCATCTATAACCCTGGATGAACTATGTATGAACAAAAGGCCACTTTATTCTAGATCAGGCCTTGGATATGACGACAACACTACCTCTAGTTCAAGAACTATTTTCATCAAGAGAGAAACACTTGTCCTGACTGCTGAGCCTACCTATAAACCCGTATTCCAAAATAGGCAGCAGCCAAGTCAAAGTTTAGGCAACAACCAAGGTACACAAGGCAACCACCTAGAGAGGAGACTAGGCAATGGCTAAGACAAAAGCAGCAGCCAAGACATTATGCCAATTAATATCAGAGGCTCCCTAAAAACAGATTTCAAAATGGGAGAGGCAAATGGAAACCTCAAGGTTATTCAAGTTTTCAAAATGAACAGGTATGGAGACCCCAACAATTTAATAAATGGTCTCAGCCAAGGTTTAGAAATGGCCCACACCACAGATTTAATGAGGCATAACCTATATATAATCCTAACCAGGGATATAGGCCTAGACAACACACACCTTTTAGGGGTAATCAACATAACTTCCATAATCTAAGGAGAAATCAATTCTCCAGGAAACTTACTAACCCCCGAGGACCCACACAGATTTGGGTACCTAAATCTCTGTTTTTTTTATTGCAGAAAAGGTGGAAGGACTACTAACACATCTCCTCAAACTCAATAATAGGAGGAGCAGAATGGTTTGTAGATTCTGGATGCTCAAGGCACATGACCGGGAACAAGAAGGTGTTATCAAATTATATCAAAGAAAGAGGCCCAGATGTAACCTTTGGAGATAGCTCCAGAGGACAAACAAAAGGATTTGGGGAGATGCACACAGGAAATATAACAATATCCAAAGTCCATTATGTCAAAAGGCTCAAATACAACCTTTTGAGCATAAGTCAGTTCTGTGATGAGAAGAACCTAATAGTCTTCACCATTAGGAAATACATGGTGATTAATATCCTATCTGTAAAAGTGAAGTTACAAGGATTCAAAACGAGAGATGTCTACATGATAGATTGGAATACAGGCACTCCCAACACCTGTTTTCTATCCAAGACAATTGATGAAAATGGATGGCTGTGGCACAAAAGACTATGTAACCTGAACTTCAAAGCCATCAACAAGATTAGCTCTCAAAAACTGGTCAGAGGACTTCCAGAAGAAGTATTCAAGAAGAAAGCTCTCTGTGATGCATGTCAAAAAGGGAAGCAAACCAGAGGATCATTCAAACCAGTTCAGCCTACCACTCTCACCACAAGAGTTCTAGATCTACTTCATATGGATCTATTTGACCCCATAAAGCCAAGAACATTGAGTGGAAGAAAGCATGCTCTAGTTGTAGTAGATGACTACTCAAGGTACACATGAGTTGTTTTTCTCTATAAAAAGAGTGAAACTCTGACAAAGTTACCTGAGCTGCTAAGGAAGATTCAGAATGAGAAATCCCTCTCGATCATCAAGATCAGATCAGATAGAGGAGGAGAATTTCTCAACAAGGCAATCACTGAATACAGTGATCAGAATGGGATCCAGAATGAAGTCTCTGCAGCTAGGACTCCACAACAAAATGGCGTTGCTGAGAGAAGGAACAGAACCTTGAAGGAAGCTGAGTCCATGATTGCTGAAGCTGACCTGCCAAAGAGGTTCTGGGCTGAAGCTTTGAACATAGCATGCCATACTCAGAACAGGAGTATGATTGGAGGGAGGCATGCCAAAACTCCCTATGAGGTTTGGAATGGAAGAACACCAACTATTGCATACTTTCATATATTTGGTTGTAAGTGTTTCATCCACAACAATGGTAAAACCCAACTGAATGCCTTTGATGCTAAAACTAATGATGGTCTTTTTATTGGATACTCACAAATAAGCAAGGCATACAGAGTTTTTAACAAAAGAGCCTTAGTTGTAGAAGAAACACCTCATGTTGTGTTTGATGAGTCTATTGTTGAGTGCAGGAAACAGGTGGAATCAATTGAGAAAAAGCTCAAATCTTCCACCTTAGATGAAGTCATCATTCATGACACATGAATGGTGGACTCACCTGCAGATCAGCCTGAAGACCCAACTGGAGATCAGATAGGACCCCAAAACCTACCTGATCCAAATGCATCTGATGAAGACCCATCTGTAGCTGACAAAGTCCCATCTGTAGATCAGACATGATCCTCACCTGCAAATGAAAAGACCGTAGCTGATCCAGTTGCAGATCCAGAACGCCAAATCCAAGCTGATGCAGAGAGAGAAGAAGTTCACCAAAGCAACTTAACAGGGCGAACAAACCCTAAAGAAGAAGATATCCCCAAATGGCTCAGAGATCATCCCATTCAACATATCATTGGAAACCTAACTAATGGAGTCAGAACCAGACAATCCACAGTACTAGCAGGAATGGCAATGTTCTCATGTTTCATGTCTCAAATGGAACCCAATACAACAGAACAAGCACTGAAGGACTACTCTTGGATCAATGCAATGCAAGAAGAGCTCAATCAGATGGAAAGAAATAATGTCTGGGAACTAACAGACAGGCCAGATCACAAGAAGGTTATAGTCACCAAATGGGTGTACAAAAACAAGTGTGATGAAGATGGATATGTTGTTAGGAATAAATCCATACTAGTTGCTAAAGGATATGAACAATGTGAAGGAATAGATTTTGATGAAACTTATGCACCTGTTGCAAGATTGGAAGCCATCAGACTATTCCTTGCATATGCAACATACAAGGATTTTGAGGTATACCAAATGGACGTGAAAAGTGTCTTTCTCAATGGAGTTCTAGAAGAAGAAGTCTATGTGGAGCAACCCCATGGATTTGTCAAAGGAGACAAAATCTACAAGCTTTTAAAAGCTCTATATGGACTCAAGCAGGCACCAATAGCATGGTATGAGACACTCTCTATGTTTCTATAGAAGAATGGATTTAGCAAAGGCAAGGTGGACAAGACCCTATTCAGAGTAGAGCATGAAGACCACATATTGCTAGTCCAAATATATGTAGATGACATCATTTTTGGATCAACCAACCCGGAGCTATGTGAGAAATTCTCAAATCTCATGCAAGGAGAATTTGAGATGAGTATGATGGGAAAGCTTAACTTCTTTCTCGGTTTGCAAGTTAAGCAGATGGACAAAGGAATCTTCATCAATCAAACTAAGTATACAAGAGATCTAATCAAAAGATTTGGTATGGAATCAGCTAAACCAGCCAGAGTTCCAATGAGCACATCCCTACACCTTGAAGCAGATGAAGGAGGCATTTTAGTAGATCCAACCCACTATAGAGGACTTATTGGATCATTGCTATACCTCACTGCAAGTAGACCTGATATTTCATATGCAGTGGGTGTATGTGCAAGATTTCAATCTAACCCAAAGCAGTCCTACCAGGAAGCTAAGAGGATCATCAAATACCTTAAGACCACTACCAATGTTAGCCTATGGTATCCCAAAGACGACAATATTGAGCTGCCAGGATACTCAGATGCAGACTTCACAGGATGTAAAATCGATAGGAAAAGTACTAGTGGAACGTGCCAATTCCAAGGAACCAGATTGATATCTTGGTTCAGCAAGAAACAGGTATCTAACTTAATATCAACCACAAAGTCAGAATACCTTGCTGCAGGCAGCTGTTGTGCGCAAATTCTCTGGATCAGACAACAACCAAGGGATTACAACATCATTGCAAATGAAGTCCCAATATGATGTGATAACAACAGTGCAATTGCAATAACCAATAATCCAGTATTGAACTCAAGGACAAAGCACATTGATGTTAAACATCATTTCATCAGAGACCATGTGCTTCATAAAAGAGTTAGAGTGGAAAGAGTCAGCACTGAATACCAAATTGCTGACATATTCACAAAACCCTTACCAGAAGAAAGGTTTCTGGAGCTAAGCAGAGATCTTGGTTTACTAGATTGGGAATCTAGTACAGAAGATAACGCTACCTGATGCAGAGTCCAGGCGAGAAAGCTACCTGATGCAGACAAGGAAGAGATACCTGATGCAGTCAAGGAGGATCTACCTGATCAGAGCATATAAGTATCCCACCTGATCAGACCAGACACGAAGTGATACAACTCACCTGATACAGAGTAGACAAGAAATCAAACGGTCAACCAGCTAAGTTTTCCTATCCTTGACCGACTTATGAATATTATATTATTAATTGTTTACACATAGCCAAATACACGTTCACATGACCGCTGCTATGTCCAATTAAAAATTCAATCGTTATTTTTTCAAATTCTCAAAAATTGGACCGCCGCTTAATTTAATTTATTATTAAATTCAAAACGTCTTTTCGAATGGCTATTTAAGACGGCGAAATAATTTCACAGAAACTTTATCGTCTTCAAACTTGATAAACCCTAATTTCCTAGAGCAAGAAAAACTCTCGAACAATCAATACACTCAGACGAAAAACTTAATCCTTTTGCAGAAATGGAGGCCACTCAATACTTCGAAGGATTCAACCTCAACCTTGTGAAGGACCAGATCATATTCAGCATCGTGGTCAATTTTGAAGGTCTATTGGAGGCTGTTGTTGCCCGAAATATTATCCGGAGATGAATATTGCTGGAATGGTCGAGTAACAAACAAATGCGAGATCACGTCCGTGGGGGTGTAAATAACACAAGATTTTCCGGGTTTGTTAGTCCCGAACTTGAATGATCTTGCGAGATATTATTAATACAAATACGTTAGAGTACAAATATTAATGTAAGAATGCAATTACAATGAGTGTAAAAGATCGTAGTTATCTAGCTCTTGAGTGCTTGCCGGAAGAACTAGAGTTGCTCTGAGTTCTTGCTCTCATTTCTACCGACCGTCTTAGGATTAAGAGGTTTCGAGAGTGGGAGATGGAAAGATGTCCGAAGTGTATAGCGTTGCCAAGCAAGAATGCAGAGAGAAGCAGCCGAGAGAAAAGCTGGCAGGGAAGCAAACAATGAGAAGTCAATTTATGAGCTGATCTTCTGAAAAACTCCTTTTTCCGTTGCTGGAGGCTTCCTATTTATAGGACTGGCCTTCGCTGGGCAATCGCCTTTCCTGTATTATAATAAAGGGGTAATCGTCTTTTAGCACATGGGTTGTTTGCCTTAAAGTATGCGGCTGCTGCTGGCAGCCAGCTGTGCGAGCCAATGAGAAGTCTGCATGTGTCCTAAGTCGCTGTCCCGGGAGGTCCCACTTTGCACCTTTCGGCGGGTCTGTCGGTAGGTGAAGGATGGTGACAAGATGGGGTCACAGGGCCGGCGTCTTTTCCGGATCTACACATGGGTCTCTATCTCGAGATTCGGTCGTCGCTGGCTTGACGGATGCTGGCATCATGTGGCGTGAAGCGGTCGTCCATGATCGGACATTTGGGACGATTGCTAGTTGCCGGGAGACGATTGCCTTGGCAGTCGATCGCTCGGCGCTGGATCCTGTTCTGGGTCCTTCGATCGGCAAGTCTGCCTTAGCTATTTGACTCTAGCTCGGTAGCCTGGTATCTGTGTCAATCGCCTGTTGAGATGTATAAATCTCGACACAACAATTGCCCCCCAGCTTGCTCCGATGCAGAAGGCATTGAGTGAGGTTGTTCCACTGGCGATCGTCTTAAGATAATGATGGGAGACCCAATCGTTTGGCGAATCTATCTTCGGTCTTGTTCTTGAACTTGTAGGGAGTTTATTCAATTTTGCAGATCCCTCGTGGAAAGCTGATTGTTTCGACACTGAGGAACTGTGCACGGTTGCGGAGTTCGATGGACCGACCCCTATGACCGTGTCTTGTGCGCGAGCGACATTCCAACTGTAGGTTTGTCTCGTGACTCATTTTATTGTGAGGGTCCTCCGTTAGGCTGCGCCCGCCTCGTATTTAAACGAAAGGCGTGCGGTCTTGGTCTGGAGGAGTCCTTGCGCGGGGCGTCGTCGGATTACTCGACTCCACGTCCGCGGATTGTTAGCACTTTTCTACCTCGGATCGTCATATTATATGGCAATCCTCGACGGTATACGTTGTGATGGGGGTAGGTACGCATCGCATTGTCCGGGTCCACCAAGTTAGATGATGAACCTTTGAGGGCGGGCGAGCGTGTCCACTGATTTGTTTGGAGGGTCCTTCGGCTACGCCTGCCTCGTATTTAAACGAAGGGCGAGCGATCGCAGCCCAAAGGAACCTTGCATGGCCGAAGCAGTCGGTTCCATCAACCACCAGGACCATGGATGCACTCTTCTACCTCGGATCGTCATGTTAGATGTCGACCCTCGACGGTATACGTTGTGCTGGGGGAGGCGATCTCGTGCCTAGGTCCATCATGTTAGATGATGAGATTTAGAGGGCAAGGGAGTCCTCCATTTTTGGGAGATGTTGTTTGATGTTGGAGATCGGGATGGAAGACTGATGATCGTCGTTCGGTCGCCGATCGCGTTACTCATAGGTTAAAAAGAAACCCCCGCCTGGCCAAAAAGTCTGCGGCCTTGGCGTGGAAGATTGCATAGGTCATGGGGATGTCCTTCGTAAGGTGCCTGAACATGGGCGAAAGACCATCGAATCCTTCGAGGACTGAGTAGAGGGCGATCTCGTTGCTTACGGGCTCGCCGTTGAGGATTATCTCATCCACCCGGTCGATGTAGTCTGCATCGGACTCGTCTTCTCCCTGCCTGATTTTCATCATGCGGTGGGGGCCTTCTGGTCGAGCGACCTTGGCGGCGAAGTATGATGTGAAGTCGTTCGCCAGTTGTTCAAAGGAACTGATTGATCGTGGTAGCAATGAGACGTACCACCTATGGGCCAGGTCGCCCAGCGTTAGCGGGAACATTCGGCATCTGGTCGCGTCTGATGCCCCACACCCGGTCATGTAGATCCGGAACTTGCTCAGGTGAGTCTCGGGGTCCGACCTCCCCTTGTACAAAGGTGTTTGAGGAGGAGTGATCCTTGGTTGCACGGGGGCGAGCTCGATGTGGACCGCGAGTGGCTCGCTCGGCCCGGCGATCTTGCTTTTGGCACCTACCCCAGTTTCTAGGAGCGTCTTCATGTCAGCTAGTTGGCGTTGCATTGCGGCCATCGTCGTAGCTTGGTCGCTCGTGGTTTGGCTCTCGGAGCGGGAGCCTAGGCAATCATGTACTGATCTCCTGGCTCCGCGGTGGGCGATGAGGTCGTCGCCGCTGATCTTGGTTCTTCTGCGAGGGGTCAGATGGTTGGCCTGCCTTATGGGAGTTGGATATGCCAAACTCCTCGTGATGGATTCGGGCTCCGTCGTCTCATGGCTGGGGCCAGAATGCCCCGGTCGGCATGATGGGTCACTTCCTAGGCGGCTGAAAATGGAATGGTCCCGCCTTGCGAGTGTTGCGATATTTCTTACACGCAAGTGCACGTCATCGTTTACAAGTAATAAAGTGATAAGTATAGTATCGTTCCCACGAGGACTGAATCTCTAACTACCGATTTTTGTGTATTCCAATTTTATTTGAACAATCGAATTTGGTTTTTTGCAATTAATAACTAAAAGAATTACTAAGCGACTAAACAGTAGAAAACGATAGCTTGAATAAAAGAAATCAAATCATGAATAAGTCTAGGGTTCTGAATCCACCTCAGTTTATCCGAATTTACTCTCGATTATCCGTAATAAATAATTTTCCCAATTTATTGAAGGCAGAGATTGCTAATATATTCTACCGCCTCTCCCGAGGTCAATAGATTTATCTAAAGGCGAATAACGCACTCTATCCCTAGGTGAATTAATTCGTCAATAGGCGAAAAGCATAAAATCTCCCAAAGGCCACGTAGTTCCTATGAGTATATTCCTATCTCACAGAATAAAACGGTCCTCACCAATAGTTCCTCACCAAATCTCCTCTCTCGATTCGAAGTGAATGATTAAATCAATACAACTATTGGCCAGATAATTACAAGCATTAAACACAATTGGGACAACTCAATAAAAAGGTAATTAATTGGATAATCTCAAGAAATTCGTCAAAACATAGGTTTCATCAAAACCCTAGATTAGGGCTTTAGCCTGACATACTAATAATTGAAAATACAGAATAGATAAATGAAAGCATAAAAATCAAACGCAGATGAAGCTCGGATTCCTACGTTCTTCAGCTTCCGTCCTCTGCCTTTGAAGTCTTCTGCTTCCCTCTTCTTCTGCCGTCTCCAAGCTGAAGTTCCAAAAGATTCAAGATCCAAAGATAATTAATTAGGGTCTTAAACCCTATTTATAGCTCAGCATATCCTCCAAATCGCGTCCGTATCCATCGGTCGAAAACTGGCTTCGAAACGTCCCTAATTCGCGCGGACAACCAAAAACCGCCAAGTGTGCCGCGGCGCAATAAACCTGTGCCGCGGCACAGAGCCTTCAGCTGGATGCCTGGGTGTCCTCAATTTCTTTTGTGCCGCGGCTCACCTGGGCTGTGCCGCGGCACAGAGTACAGTTTACTCTGCCTTTGGCTGGGTGTCTTCCTGTGTCGCGGCCCTGCTTCCTTGTGCCGCGACTCATAGTCCAGATTTGCCGTTTTCGCCCGTTTTGCCTCGTTTTAGCTTTCGGACTTCAATTTCCTGTCAATCATACAAAATTAAGGCATTAAAGGCTCATTTAGACAATTTCACTCTCCAAAATACTACAAAATAATGATAAATAAGCGTATAAAAATACGCCTAACAAATACCCCCAAACTTAAGCCTTTGCTTGTCCTCAAGCAAAAAGAATTAAATTCAATAAAAGAATGTCGTGAATCATCGTGCAACTCATAGTGTTCAACCTAATCAATACTATCCTGTAGTTCTCTCTGAATAATACAAGTGTCATAATAGCAAGTTGCACTCAGAATAATGATTCCGCAAAGTAATCAAGTTCAGTCCTAATCACTCGTTCATGAAGAAAATCCAGCTCAAAGATTAACAAAACGTGAGTCAAATCGACCGTCAATATGAAAGGCTAAAATAAACAAGCTAGTTCGTCCCGTTCCACAGTCCAGTGGCAAAATTTTCACGAGTTTCATAACAAATAAACCTCGGACAGTATCCCCTTATAAATATGTTCAAGAATTTGATTCGAGTTGACCACTAGGTTAGGATCTCGGGATGTTTCATCGGGATAATCCTAGGGTGGAACTTCCATTCTCATGTATTGGAAAACCGTTTGACGTAAAAGACACTCATGGGGCACATGGATGCTTCTAGTTACTAAGTTCCCGTCTACAGCGGAGAAACAACTCGAATATATAATTTCCGCATGTTCGAATCAAGGTCTCCGTTTTACGCGAGAGTAAACAGCGGGTCACGCAAATACCCCCGGTTACTAGGCTCCCTATCATTGGCACATGTGAAATATCTAAATCACTAGTCTAATTAGGGTCATCGTTTTACGCGAGAGTAAACAACGGGTTATGCGAATGCCCCCGGTCACTAGACTTCCCTTCATAGAACGACATTATCTCGACTTTTGGGAAAAACTGACCGACTCTAAACTCAATCTAAGTGCCAACCCGACTAATATAACTGGACGACTAACTAACCGAAAAATGTAACCAAACATATTGACGGTGATTTTAAAACAAGTATGTATCGTCTCTTATCTGCCAAGACCTCTACAATCACGAAAAATTTTGGACCTAAATGAATACTAAGCAGAACAGAAATAACTGACTACAACTCGACTAAAACTCGACCGTTTCTTCAGAGAGAAAAACAGTGTCGTAACATCAGTATCACACAAATAGAAGCACGAAAAATTCACGAATAAAGGAGAATTAAGACAAGCAAGGCTATCCAAACGTATATAAAAAAAATAACGCAAAGCAATGAAAAGTGCAACAAAATAAAGTACAGCAATGAATGTAGCAACTGAAAGTAAATCCCCCCCCAAACTTAGGACGTACATTGACCTCAATGGACAAAAAATGATATGCAATAAAAGTAAAAGGTCAAGTACTCCCCTCCAGTTCGCTCAGGAGCTAGTGCCGGCATCATCTGGTGAGGAGGGTGGTGTGGCTGGCCGGGCGGGTGCAATAAATGGCCCGTCGGGACGCATGATATGGGCCGTCCATGCGGCGAGGTGCTCCTGATGATAAGCATCCCTCGCAGCCAGACGCCTCGCCTCTCGTCGGCTGGCCCGGCGGGCCTGCTCTCGCATCTCGGCTCTGACGGCAGCAACAACGCTCTCCCGCTCCGTCCGCTGCTCCTCTCGCATGGCAGCCATCAAACTCTCCCTCTCTCTCCTCATCTCATCTCTCTCTCTCCTCGTATCCTCTCTTAGCTCCTCTCTCTCTCCTCAGATCCTCTCTCTGCTCCTCTCTCTGTCTCCTAAGATCCTCCCTCAGCCCATCAAACAACTCCTGCAACCTCGCTCTGTCGGGTGGCGGGCCGGCATCTCCATGTGTCAACAAAAGCGGCTCGGGGGACCCCTCGTGGGACTCCTCTAGCAGAAATCCTCTCCCCCGAGCGTGCGCTGGCGCTCCTCCCCACTGATCAAAGTGTGATATGATGCGGTGGTCGATCGGGGCCTGGGGGGCAAGCATCGGCTCGTCGTCTGACCACGTCAGCCCCGACTGCCAGCACAAAGCGCAGATGAGAGAGGGGTGCTTCAACCCCGTCTTGGCCCCCCCTGGATACACTGGAAGATAGATCGGACCAGGATGGGGGCCACATCAAAACGCACCCCGGAAGTGATAGTATAAAGTGTCCGGGCGCGGGAGAGAAAGACAGTACGGATCTGGGAGGTGGGGTCAATGCGTGCGCAGATAAAATAAAGCCAGGCACGCCCCAGCCGGCTGAGGCGCGAGCTCCTGAAGTGGAAAGTGGAAGAACCTTGTGCTCGCTGCTCCCAGTCGGAATCGGGCTGTGCAATGGTCTCGAGCAGGGCCTCCTTCGTGAGGCTGGTCATCACTCGGTCATAGGCCGACTCATCAACCACCGGAAGCCCAAACAGCCTCCGAATAGCAGCCGTGGAGAAATCAACTGTAACCCCTCGGACATCGACCTGAGTCCGAGACTCTAATGATGGCAATGTATGCCCTGCCCGAATGTGCTTCAGTAGTGCACTGGCGTAGAACTCCTGCACAATCGAGATAACCGCTGGCTCGGGGGGTGCATCAAATCTAGCCCACCCCATCTCATCAATCATAGTGAGCAATTCCCCGTCCTGAGGAGCTGGAGTAAATCCCCTCTCTGGAATAAGCGGTCGTGGCCGGATCTTTTCATTGAATATCTTGTGAATTTCAGGGTCCGAAAATTGGTGCCCCTCCGACTCGGCCCGACTACGAGAGGTCTCCCCTCGAGTGGGAGATGACTGGGTCCTAGCTCTCTTGCTCAGTTTCTTTGTTCTTGCCATAATCAGTCCTGAAAAGTACAACACGAGGGTTTATTCACGCAAACAATAATAACAATGATCTACACTTGGCTAAGGATGTCCAGCCAGAAATCCCGAATTTAACAAAATAGCGCATTCGTGAGAGAAGGATGAAATTGGACTTAAACGTTTAACCTGGATGTAAGGGTTGGGCTTGCTGTAAATTCAGAACATATACGTTGCACGAAAATTCAAAAGATTGCTTTTCCAAAGAAAATTTTTCACTTAGGCAATTTATCAAACACCTTGAGGGCACAAGTTTACTTGAAGAATAAACATGGCTATAGCTCGATTCAACCCCCAAGAACAGAAACACAATTCAATCATCATCAACACAACACACTCAACTCATTCATATTCCAAACTAACCATGAAAATTCGATTAAAACTATCTTGTTATTCTCTAAACAATCCTAAAACTTTTTGAAGGAAAATAACATGTTCAATCCATCCAAAGCATAAACAACTTCAAATCTAAACCATAAACAAGTGGAGATTAAAGAATTGAAGATACCTTTTGGTTTTGTGAAGAATGCAAGAAGAAATCGCAAGAAAAATTGGAAGAAAGCTTCGGCCGAATCGCGTGCTGGGGAGGGAAAGAGAAGGGAAGAAGAAAACATACCTGGGTGTTCGGCCGATTGAGAATTATAAGCTACCTGGGCCTTTCAGATTCCGCATAGTGTGCCGCGGCACAGCTAAAGTGAGCCGCGGCACAGGGTACAGTCCCTTTTACCTGCTTGCTCGTTTTGTCGTGTGCCGCGGCACATATTACGTGTGCCGCGGATCAGTGCTTCAAGTGTGCCGCGGCTCATTTATGCCGTGCCGCGGCACAGGGTACAGTTGGTTTAGCCTCCCCTTACGATTTATGTGTGCCGCGGCTCACAATACCTGTGCCGCGGCTCACAATACCTGTGCCGCGGCTCAGACTTCAGTTTCTTCCCTGGAACTTTTCTGCACAGAATTTTGAGAAGAACACATTAAAAGCGAGAGGCAGAAGCAAATTGAAGCACAAAAATGATGAAAAATAAGAATCACGAATGCAAGAAAAATAAATAAACACAAAAATCTACAACTACAAACTCGGGTTGCCTCCCGAGAAGCGCTGAGTTTATAGTCTTCAGCCGGGCCTATTGGAAAACATTAGTTCGCTTTTCGCAAACTCCATTTGGTTTCCGCCCCGTTCATCGAACCGTTCATATATTTGTTAAAATTATGACCATTGGTCATTAGCGATTCGACTTTCGGTTCGGTCATCAAATGTTGTTTGCGGAAAGGTTTCGACGTAAACAACTTCCCGAAACACCCGTTTTTTCCATGACTAATTGTCCGCTGGGCTTTCGGCTTACTCTCCTCCTCCACAAACGTACTCAAGACTGCAGCAGATTTGTCCTCATGCTCGAGAAATGCTACATGTTCTACATCCTTCTTACAAATTGAACCATCTGCCACCGAATCTGAATTTTTCAACCGACTATGTTTTCAGTGCTTTCCTCTTTCAACTACTTCTACACTTTCACCTTCTGACCTTTCACCAACACTTCCGGGACATGGGAAAGATTTGAATACTTGAAAAGTAACTTGCTCGTCTTGGACCCTCAGAGTTAACTCCCCTTTTTCCACGTCTATAAGGGTTCGGCCAGTCGCTAAAAATGGTCATCCCAAGATGATCGGAATATCTTCATCTTCCTCCATGTCGAGTACGATGAAATCGGCCAGAAAGATGAACTTATCAACCTTGACTAATACATCCTCAATCACTCCCCTCGGATACTTAATCGATCGATCCGCCAATTGTAAGGAGACTGTTGTTGGCTTGGCTTCCCCAATATTCAGCTTTTTGAAAATCGAAAGAGGCATGAGGTTGATACTAGCACCGAGATCGCACAGTGCCTTTTTAAACGAGAGATTCCCCATGGTGCATGGTATGTTGAAGCTTCCCGGATCTTTCAATTTTGGTGGGAGCTTCTTTTGAATAATTGCACTGCACTCCTCTGTCAAGGCGACCGTTTCAAACTCCTCAAGCTTTCTTTTCTTCGATAATATCTCTTTCATGAACTTAACGTAACTCGGCATCTGTTCCAACGCATCGGCGAACATAATGTTTATGTGAAGCTTTTTAAACACGTCAAGGAACTTAGAAAATTGTTTGTCCGCCTTTTTCTGCTATAATCTCTGCGGAAACGGGACGGGGGGTACACATGTCTTCGAGTTATCCGGCAACTTTATTGAAGGTTTCAAATCCTTCGAATCCTCTGGCTCTAAATCATTCTTTTCCTCAATTTCCTTCTTCTTTTCACCCCGCTCGGGCTGATCCAGCACCTCTTTCCCACTTCTTAAGCTGATTGCGTTTAGACTCTCTCTAGGATTTGTCTCTGTTGTCCTCGGCAATGCTCCCTCCGGGCGAGCTGTCAACACATTAGCAATTTGGCCCAGCTGGACCTCCAAGTTCCGAATGGAAGCGGAATGATTTTGCAATGTTGCTTCAGTACGGGTCATAAATTGACTCGTATTTGCCGCCAATTTTGCAAGTGCTTCCTCGAGAGACACTTTGGGAGCGGGAGGGGGCTGCTATTGATTCTGAGCGAACGGGGGCTGGTTTGAGTTCTGTCCATTTCTCCACGAAAAGTTGGGATGATTGCGCCACCCCGGATTATAAGTGTTGGAGTACGGGTTATTCTGCCGATTCCCATTTCCCATGAATTTAGCCTGCTCCATCTGATGTTGTTCGAACGGGTTTCCAACTTGACATTCCGTGCTCGGGTGTGATCCGTTACACCAATTGCATGTCTCTATGGTAACGGGGGCTGGTGCGTGCGAAAATGCTTGGAGCTGTTGGGTCAAAGCGGCGACTTGAGCTGACAAAGTGGAAATCGGGTCATTACTTGAAACTTCCATAACTCTCTTCGGTGTCAATCTTTCCGATGGCCATTGGTATGCATTTGCTGCCATATCTTCCAAAAGCGAGTGTGCCTCGGCCATAGACTTTCCCATCAAGGCCCCTCCAGCGGCCGCGTCCACGAGAGTGCGTGTAGAAGCACTCAAACCAAGATAGAACGTCTGAATCTGAAGCCAATCAGGAAGGCCGTGATGAGGGCATCTTCGTAACAAATCTTTATATCTCTCCCACGCCTCGTGGAGCGATTCCATGTCGTACTGACCAAAGGTGCTTATTTCGTTTCTCAACCTCGCCGTCTTAGCAGGTGGGAAGAATTTGGCAAGGAAGGCTTGCGCTAACCCCTCCCATGTTTAATCGACCCCGGCGGTAAGGAATTTAACCAAAATTTCGCTTTATCCCTCAAAGAGAAAGGGAAAAGCCTCAATCGGATGGCATCGTCGGTGACACCATTGGTCTTGAACGTGTCGCATATCTCAAGGAAAGAAGCAATATGGGCATTCGGGTCGTCATTCGGCAGTCCGCAGAATTGGCTCGCCTGCACCATCTGAATAATAGCAGGCTTGATCTCAAAATTATTGGCTTGGATATTGGGACGCCGGATTCCCAAAAAATTAGCATTGATCTGCGGAATGGCATAATCTCGAAGAGCTAGTTCCGGTTGAACTTGACGCACATGGTTATCTCCTCCTTGGACTTCGATAGTCTCGGCCATGTTGACCGTCGTCTGCAACTCTCTTTTCTCCTTCTTGTTCCTTCTTAGAGTGCGCTCGAGCTCGGTATCCAAAGGTAGTAGGCCTTCGTTACCGATTTTTCTCATGCACTACACGAAAGGTCCTGAAAGGAAAAACAAATAAACGAAATTAAATACACAAAAATAAAAATAAAACGTTCAAATTAAGACTATAAATACTTAAATCGATATTAGAAAATTTCAATCCCCGACAACGGCGCCAAAAACTTGTTGCGATATTTCTTACACGCAAGTGCACATCATCGTTTACAAGTAATAAAGTGATAAGTAGAGTATCGTTCCCACGAGGACTGAATCTCTAACTACCGATTTTTGTGTATTCCAATTTTATTTGAACAATCGAATTTGGTTTTTTGCAATTAATAACTAAAAGAATTACTAAGCGACTAAACAGTAGAAAACGATAGCTTGAATAAAAGAAATCAAACGATGAATAAGTCTACGGTTCTGAATCCACCTCAGTTTATCCGAATTTACTCTCGATTATCCGTAATAAATAATTTTCCCAATTTATTGAAGGCGGAGATTGCTAATATATTCTACCGCCTCTCCCGAGGTCAATAGATTTATCTAAAGGCGAATAACACACTCTATCCCTAGGTGAATTAATTCGTCAATAGGCGAAAAGCATAAAATCTCCCAAAGGCCACGTAGTTCCTATGAGTATATTCATATCTCACAGAATAAAACGGTCCTCACCAATACTTCCTGACCAAATCTCCTCTCCCGATTCGAAGTGAATGATTAAATCAATACAACTATTGGCCAGATAATTGCAAGCATTAAACACAATTGGGACAACTCAATAAAAAGGTAATTAATTGGATAATCTCAAGAAATTCGTCAAAACATAGGTTTCATCAAAACCCTAGATTAGGGCTTTAGCCTGACATACTAATAATTGAAAATACAGAATAGATAAATGAAAGCATAAAAATCAAACGCAGATGAAGCTCGGATTCCTCCATTCTTCAGCTTCCGCCCTCTGCCTTTGAAGTCTTCTGCTTCCCTCTTCTTCTGCCGTCTCCAAGCTTAAGCTCCAAAAGATTCAAGATCCAAAGATAATTAATTAGGGTCTTAAACCCTATTTATAGCTCCAAATCGCGTCCGTATCCGTCGGTCGAAAACTGGCTTCGAAACGGCCCTAATTCGCGCGGACAACCAAAAACCGCCAAGTGTGCCGCGGCGCACTAAACCTGTGCCATGGCACAGAGCCTTGTTGGATGCACAGGTGTCCTCAATTTCTTGTCTTTGCGGCTCACTGGGCATGCCGCGGCACATAGTACAGTTTACTCTGCCTTTGGCTGGGTGTCTTCCTGTGCCGCGGCCCTGCTTCCTTGTGCCGCGGCCCTGCTTCCTTGTGCCGCGGCTCATAGTCCAGATTTGCCGTTTTTGCCCGTTTTGCCTCGTTTTAGCTTTCGGACTTCAATTTCCTATCAATCATACAAAATTAAGGCATTAAAGGCTCATTTAGACAATTTCACTCTCCAAAATACTACAAAATAATGATAAATAAGCGTATAAAAATACGCCTAACAGCGAGCGCCTTCTCTTGCGACTTGGGGGTTTCTGTCGATCGCTCGGCCAGTAACCCCTTGAACTTCTGTTTGCCCGCGCGGCGGATAGCCGAGGGGGTAATTGTGGGCGCGTCGAATGCTCTCCGTTGCTCCTGTAGGATGGCCATGGCCTCTTCGATCTGTTCCGCGGTTTGTAACTGATCGAGCGAGAGGCTTGGGCCGTCCCTCGGGGGCGGGATCGAGAGTCTCAGGTCGATGCGGCTATCCTCCGCCATAGGCTGGGGCTCGGATTGAGACGGAATGAGGCGTCCGGTGGATCGGCCAGCGGCTTTCTTCGATGTGGAGGCAGAAGTCATGATTCTGAAAGCTTTCTTTGAAGAGCAGTGAGTGTCTATTCAAGTATATGCCCCGGAGAACAGTGAGTGTTCTTCGAGACGTAGGAAAGAAAACGAAGGTTCAGGGCCCCTTCTTCTAGCGCCAATTATTGTTGCCCGAAATATTATCCGGAGATGAATATTGCTGGAATGGTCGAGTAACAAACAAATGTGAGAGCACATCCGTGGGGGTGTAAATAACACAAGATTTGCCGGGTTTGTTAGGCCCGAGCTTGAATGCTCTCGCGAGATATTATTAATGCAAATACGTTAGAGTTCAAATATTAATGTAAGAATGCAATTACAATGAGTGTAAAAGATCCTAGTTATCTAGCTCTTGAGTGCTTGCCAGAAGAACTAGAGTTGCTCTGAGTTCTTGCTCTCGTTTCTGCCGAACGTCTTAGGATTAAGAGGTTTCGAGAGTGAGGATGGAAAGCTATCCGAAGTGTATAGAGTTGACAAGAGAGAATGCAGAGAGAAGCAGCCGAGAGAAAAGCTGGCAGGAAAGCAGACAGTGAGAAGTCAATTTATGAGCTGAACTTCTAAAAAACTCCTTTTTCCGTTGCTGGAGGCTTCATATTTATAAAACTGGCCGTCACTGGGCGATCGCCTTTCTTGTATTATAATAAGGGGGCGATCGTCTTTTAGCACATGGGCTGTTTGCCTTAAAGTCTGCGGCTGCTGCTGGCAGCCAGCTGTGCAAGCCAGTAGGAAGTTTGCACGAGTTATAAGTCGCTGTGCCGGGAGGTCCCACTTTACACCTTTCGGCGGGTCTATCGGTAGGTGAAGAATGGTGACAGGCTGGGGTCAAAGGGCCGGCGTCTTTTCCGGATCTGCACATGGGTCCCTATCCCGAGATTCGGTCTTTGCTGGCTTAATGGATGCTGGCATCATGTGGCGTGAAACGGTCGTCCATGATCGGACATTTGGGACGATTGCTAGTTGCCAGGAGACGATCGCCTTGGCAGTCGATAGCTCGGCGCTGGATCCTATTCTGGGTTCTTCGATCGGAAAGTCTGCCTTGGCTATTTGACTCTGTCTTGGTCGCCCGGTCTCTATGTTGATCGCCTGCTGAGATGTATAAATCTTGACACAACAGAGGCAAATCTAGCGACGGAGATACACTACATCATCAGAATGATGAAGAAGAATGGGATTTATCCTTTTCTGGATATTAACCCCAAACTCCTATACAAGGAAGTGGTTATCTGCTTTTTCAAAGAAGCTGATGTCGCCGAAGACGGAATCACAAGTTCGATTTTTGGGGAAGAAGTGAAGATTACTCCCCAGACTATTGCGTATGCGTTCAAGATGAAAGCTCGGGGCATTGCAGTGGAAGCCCTCAAACAGAGCTCAGTGGAAACATG
This sequence comes from Orobanche coerulescens, assembly GCA_033398695.1. Lineage (NCBI taxonomy): Eukaryota > Viridiplantae > Streptophyta > Magnoliopsida > Lamiales > Orobanchaceae > Orobanche > Orobanche coerulescens. The sequence continues at coordinate 105,114,956 of CM065805.1, read as the reverse complement.
GTACGAGATTAAACTACCTGAACAGCCGACAAAATTTAAACTTATGGCAAAGAGAGTAGATCTGAAGAAGGACTACAGATATGTCCTGGACATTACCAACAAAATCCTAATGGGGATGGCAGGCAGCTACGACCAGATGTCATCCACTAAATTTATGGTGCTGGGAGCCCTTATCTAGCATCAGAGGATTAACTGGCATGATTAAATTTACAGCAGTTAGTCCAAGAGGTCAACAAGGTCAGTTGGATTGAAGAAGAAAAGAAATTTAAAACAAATCTAGCATATGGAACCCAGATTAGTTAGATCTTGGAGTACCTTGGAAAGGTGAAGGGAAATGCAGACCCCTTCCATGGGAACAAAAGGCTTGGTCATTTGGACCAAGAGACACTAAAGAAGTTGGGCATAGAAAGAAAAGCAGACCAATTGCTGAAGGAGATGTCTAGTGGACCTACTCCTTACAGAGCGCTTTCGGACTCAGACGAAATCTGCTCTGATGCTGGAGACCAGACAACACAAGACCTACCTGCAAATGATTCAGACTCAGACAACACCCCTCTAGCCATGAGATTCAAAAGAAAGTTACCTGTTGCAGAGGAGGTTGCTCATGTTATCTCATCCCCATACCACTCATGTAAAAGGATAAGTCACCTGCACCTGAGCCCATTGACGACACTACAGCTCAGATACAGATAATTACCACTCTTGCCCCTGCCCATGATGAGGATCAACTAGATCAAACCAATCTGATGGCTGAATTGATCCCCCATCTGACCCTTCCTAGCATGATTGAGGAGCAAGAGGCAGAATTGACCATCGAAATTATTGAAGCAGGATATTCTCTCAACCTTTTGGAGAATAATCCTTTGAATATGACAACCGAACAACTTAAGCGGGTAACGCAACAATCTTTAAATGTTTCGTTTGTCAATTTTTATGAGGAATGTAAGAACTTGAAATCTCTTCCATTCGCTCAACTGCAAATATCTGTTGAGAAGAGTACCTGGGAATATCCCCAGGATACGGAGCAACTTCTAATGATCTTCTGTCGTGTGACAGACATTATTTTAATGCTCCAGGAGAACTGGTTCATGTCCAATTTTAAATATAATATGAACTAGTTCGTCCTATTTATTATGGAGAGTGTTTTAGCTGGAGAGGAAGGAGAAGTTGAAAATGCTGGAGAGAGGGAAGAAGAAAAACAGAAAGGAATAAGAATTGAAGAAGTTGAAAAAGAGGAGTCTGAAAAAAGTATTAAAGAAAAAGAAAGAGAAGAAGTTGAAAAAGATCAATAGGCCGAAGTCGAAAAAGAGAAAACAGAAGTAGTCGAAGAAGATGAAGGAGGAGAAAAAGAAGAAGTCGAAGAAAAAGAAGAAGAAGAGAAGGAGGAAGTGAGGAAAGAGGACGATGATGATGATGATGAGCAAGGAGCACCTGATCAAGCTTCCACCTCACATCAGCCAGATGAAGATGACATATCGGGGACCCCAGACAAAACCCCATATGATCAGCAACCAGCAGACTGGAGTCTACAATCGGACAGGTCAACTGCCAAGAGACCTTCCGCAGTTGAAGACTCAGCTGAAAATTCACCTCAAGCAGCAATTCCTATCTCACCTGAGCTAACTGAGCTTATCAGACGGCTCGTCGAGGAGACATTTTCCAAATTGTTAGCAACTGAAGTGAAGACGGATCTCCAGTCCCTCAGTCAGAAGATGGATGCTCTGCTCAATAAGAAGGAACCTTCTCTAACACCCACGAATTCCAGAATGCCCCTTGGCATGTCTGACCTTATGCACCGGGTGGAGGAGCATCTAGCAGCGATCGTTGATGCTGGCAAAAAGGGGGAATGAATAGAAAAAGAGCAATTCAGAGCACCTGTATTAAGACTGGGGGAAGAGGAGGATGTCAGAGAAGAAGTCAAGACAAAGAAAAGACATGACTTCTCTCTCCTACAAGCCGGTACATCCCACCTGAAAAGAAAGAAAATGGCTGCCCCATCTCAAACTGAAGATCAACTAGCATCCAAGAAGAGGAGAACCAGGCAAGGGTATGAGAAAAGATATGAATGGGAGGGAAAAGAGCTGTGGCACGTTGACGAATTCCTACCTGCTGAAATAAGTCTAATGTGGAGATCTGTAAAAAAGCAATTTATTGAGAAATATTATCTCTAGGAGCTGCTCCAGGATAAGGAATGCTCCCCACAGCAGTCATTCATAAACTGAATGTCCTCAACCTTCCCAAAGCTCTGGTCCGCTCTAAAAAGGCATGCCAACAAGTTTGGTGCCTATCCCATGATACCTAGCTTTAGTCTTGAAGAAGCCCCTCTGCTGATGAATGATGAGTTGGATGAATTGGCTCTTCAAGAGGAATTTAAGAAGTTGTGCGTGGATAATAACTGGTCTGCCCCCGAAGAACAAGAGTTTGCATCGCAGATTATCAAGAGGAAATATGGGTTAGCCCCAGTTAGAGGCCTATCGGTGCAAAACCTTTGAGGTGTATCCCTCCCTCTAAGGTGAAGGTTTCCAGAGGAAGCGGAAGAGGGAGATAGACTAGATTTGTAATTTTATTTACTTGTAATCTTTTGCAAAACACTTGTAATTTTCTTGTACTTTGTTTCAAAGACTGTAATGTAACATCTATAAAATTCTATAACAGTCGTTTGAATGACAACCACTAGTTGTCTCAAAGAAAGACTGAGTTTGATTTGTGTCTTGCACTTTATCATGTGCAGACTTGCTTACATTTGAATATTTTAGTTTTGCCATCATCAAAACAGGGGGAATTTGTTAGGAATACCTATTAGATTTTGATAATGTCATCCCTGTATTAAATTGATTATTCAAATGTATGTTTAAGTACTTGGCAAAATGTAAAGAAGAACCAAATCAGTATCCTCTGTAGGCCTTATAAGTTAGGCTAAGTCTTGAAACGGCTAAGTATAGAACAGACTTCAGGCAAGTTAAAATATCAGACAAGTTTTTGGTCAACAAAAACATCAGAGAGGTTTGACGAAAACACTGTAGCAGCCGAATTTTAGATAAGTGTTTATCAGCCGAGTCTTGGACAACTCAACTGATCAGAGAAGGTTGGCCACAAACTACTTATCATCAGGCAACTTATTATCAGAGAAGTAATGGTCAACAGGAATATCAGAGAAGTTTGACAAATCTGCATTCAAGTTAAACAGATGAAGTCCAGTCAACTGAAGTTTGACCATCAGATCAGATAACATTCATTAGGTCAGAAGACTTCAAATAGATCGTCAGATCAGAGAATATTTATTAGGACAGATAACTTCATCACAGAGAAGATATATCAGAGAAGTCCGACATTAGAGAAGGTTGACTGCACACAGACAGTTTGACCAAGAGAGATCAGATAAGTTATCAGTCAAAGTTATCAACCAAGTAACTCAGTCCACGTCAGCAAGCATTTAAAAGTCAACAAACATGGAAGGTCACATGCGGACGTAGGGAGACAAACTGGAAAGATTCCTGGAAAGCAAGGAATTTAATATTCATCAAGATCCGTGCTCTGAAGACTTTATACTTATTCTAATCAAGGAATACGGCGCTACAACAAGAAAGTCTTCACAACAGTTGAAATTAAAAAGGGAATCCAGCCTTGCAATGGATTGATAATATAAATAAAGAAGTCTACTCTCCAACGAACAGATTTGTTACAGTAGTGCAACGGCTATGAAGGAAGCTCAAAGGATTGTACCATAAATATTCGAAGATATGAACTGAGCAAAGTACGATGCGAACAATACATTCAAGTGATTAAAACGACCAAAACAAATCACAGTGAACAAATAGAATCGTGAAGAGCAAAACTTAAGCAGTCATATTCAAAGAAGCTCTTTAGTTAGAGAAGACAAAAACTCTTGTCTTTAAAGTTTGAGTTTGGGGTACTTCTGTGAACGAGGTCTTCAAAAGTTTCGTGACTGACAAGGCATTCACGAGTTCTTGATTGGAAGGTGATAGACAGCTCGAGGAGTTGTTGAGTCATCCATGGGTTTTTAATCAGGAGGTGCTAGGCAGTCAAAGGAGTTGCAACGGCTACGGGTTTCCACTGGTTGGAAGCTGTTGTAACTAAGGAAAATTCATTGTAACATTTATCACTGGTTGACAGTTATAGTGAATTTATCTCCAACTGGTTTGGAGAGAAGTGGATTAGTAGAGGATTACCCCACCTCTGAGACCACTATAAGTGCCTGCGTGTTTTTACTGCATTGAACATCATATCTACCTGCTGCATACATATTAAACTGTTCCATTGATTAGTTAACTGCAGAGCGCATTTAGTTTTCTGTTATCGCCATCAGCTGTCTTCCGCATACCTGTCTGCAGACGACTTTAAATCATATGTACCTATCAGCTGAGAAACTCACCTGACTTCAGGAAAATAGTTTCAATAAGTCTATCCCCCTTCTCTAGACTTATTCCTAACGACTTGTGACCTACAGAGGTGTCACAATTTCAAGTTTCTTCAAAGACACTTGTTATTGTTACATGCTAAGTTGACCATACCTCACCCACTCACATCCACCTATATAAACTTCCAGCTTAAAAATTCCTTCCCTCTTTCACAGTACAAAAAAAATCTGCACTCCTAAGAAAGAGAGGGCCGAAGTGAGGAATAGAAGAAAAAAAAAGGGGAGAAGAAGAAGAAGAAGAAGAAGAAGAAAGAAGGAAAATAGTAAGAACCACACCTCAAAACTTAGTTTATATTTCGTCCTTCTTCTATCTAACTTAAAGACTAACATGCAAATAAAATTATCATCCATGGTGTGATGATTCATGGGCCGAAATATAGAAGAAGAGGAAGAGAAGTTCTTTTCAACCTACAAGACACATTCAAGTGGGTAAAATATCAATTCATATCTTATTTGAAAAACTTATGCAAGTATATGATATGTATAATGGTGCATGCAAAGACTAATTAGTTACACTTTGATTGATCATATTTGATATAAAACTGACATTTTCTCACCATCATGTGTTGATTTAAGTGTTTATTGAGTCTTTATTATTATATACTTGATTATTTGAGCAATCCTTTCAATTATGAAAGTTATTGATAAATATTATAAATTTGACCCTTGTATTCTAAATCCCTAATTATAAATGTACTCCTAGACTACGGTAGGAGGACAATTAGTCACCGGAAGATTTCACAAATTCGAACCTAAACTCGAAGAATAACTAAAGTAACCTAATTAAGATGAATCATGGGAAAAATTTGATGAAGCCATAATTCTGGACTTATATCCTGAAAATTTGACTTAATATATCAAATACAAGTTATTCATAAAATCTCATCTAAATCGGAATTCATTAAAATATAAAGTTGGAGCAAAAATATAATTTTCAAGAATTTGTAGCCAAAACTGTAAATTTAGAAACTTACAGTTTCGAAAATAAAATTCCAGAAAAGTTGAACTCATGGATGTAATACCATGGGTATTTCATGCTGTAATTAACATGTATTTCATAAATTAAAATGCAATTTCTATCATTTATGTTGTCTTCATATATTATGTGGTTTCATTAATATGTTATTGCGATATAATTGTGTGACATGAATGGAACGGAGGTGACGTACCTTGACGCCGTTGGAGAATTGTTGGTGCGAATATGACGGTGGCCAACTTTTTGTTCCCCGAATAATTGTTTGACATGTGAAAAGGGTCACTGCGAGATGGTTATAAGGTGATAAATGACTAAGGGACTGAATGACTAATGTACACAAGATGACATGCCTAAGGTACGTTAGCATTGAAGTATTATGTACGTTAACCCAACTTGGTGCGGATGGGGTACTTTCGGTGGGCTAGAAGACAAACGATTCAACTGCTCATAATGTACGTTATCCGTCAAGCCTAACATACGCTATGGCAGGGCAGCTTACGTACGTTAATACCCTTACGTACGTAATGAGTAGGGACATTCCAGGCAGTAGCCTCTGGGTGACCATTATGTACGCTATCCGGGCACACTACGTACGTAATGTGTTTTACGTACGTTAAACTATGAGTGTTAACGTATCTAAATTCAATCTTGTGTTATAAATCAACACTCCCTCCTTTATTTCCCTCGGCCAAAACACTTGTGCAACCTCTTGAAAAACCTTCCCCAGCCCCCTTAGATGATTTCTAACCTTCCAAACACTAGTGTTGACATCAAGGAGAGGATTACTCAAGCTCCGGAGGAGGTTATCTAGGTCGATTGATCCATTCTTCATTCCTCCTCGTTCTTCTTCGTTGGTTCGTCATCATTCCTCATTGCTCTTCCTCTATTAAGGTAAGTATATCAATCATTGAGGTCATCTCTTCGATATTGTTATTATGCCTATGGTATTATGGGTATTTGGGTAGTTTTGTTAACTCCAGTAGACAATCTAATCGGATGAACTTGTAGTAATCAAAACTATCGTTGTAAGTATATTTTGTTCCGGAGCTTTAATTCATGTATCTTATTGTAATAATCATATGTGAAATTCTCATTTCATTCAACCTTTAAAACATGAACTTAACGAATCAATTATAGTGGTAATCGTGTTAAGAATCCATTCACCCTATGCTTAACTCATTGAAATCCCCTTGATTAGGTAACTATCGAATGTTAATTAATTAGATGGAGTCAAGCTTGGTAGTATTACCATCACTAAGAATCGACCATTGAAATCATTTTTTGAAATGTAGACCCACCGAGTAGAGAACTCGGAGTAGAGAATTTAATTAGTAGGTTATGGAGTTCAATAATGCTACACTTGATTTTTGTCAACCGAAATAATACGGGGGGTAATCTTGTTGAGCAAATTGTTATAACAATCGTTAATCAAAGGATTAAACCATGTAATAATGAGTGTTGTTATTAAGTTTAGAATCATAATACTAGTTTTGCAAAATCAAACTAAGTTAAGAGTTCGGTTAGGAAAGGGAATGGGAAACTAGTTTTATTTTCCGTTATCCTTACGAAATATTAATCAAAGATTATGTGATTAGGTTGAATTCAATCGGTCGTGGAAGTTCAAGTTGTTGTAAGGCACTTACCGTCGGATTTAAGGCAAGTAAAATCTTGCTCGAGAAGTGTTAGTTTTATTTATAATATTTGGAATACATGAATGTGCCGTTGTGTGTTGAATGCCGAACGATTGTCTTTCTCTAGAAAATTTATTATGAATGGGCCGATATGTTGGGGGTAAAAGCTGAATGGTACCCGTTTGGAAATGTGTTGAGGGATAACACCTAAATGGCACCCACGTTCTGGAGTATTTCTGTGAAGATACTTCCGTGACCCTTGGCTGCGACCTTGGGGTTTATGTGTTAAACGAGAAAGACAACGTCGGCTATACTGTGAATTATCATCTATATGTTATGTGGTACGGTGTTGATAAATCATGTATTTCGTTCTGAAGCACTGTTAGTGATTATCATTCTCTGACCCTGGTTTGTCTGGCATGATTCGTCGCGCCGGGTAAATTTGTTGAATATGTGCAGGACATCCCCGAAGGTTCCGATCAGACTTAAACAGTGTTGGGATAAAATTCTGCTACCGCATGTTTTAATTTGATTATCGAAAACTCTGTTTATGTAATAATAGTGTTTTGAATTATGCTTCTTTCAAAGACATTCCATTTCATACTATGTAACCGTGGACTCATCCGTTTTATAATACCTTATTTAAAATATCAATTTCCTAAAATAGCCTTGTGAGTCCCACACGGGATTCACAGCACTGTAATGCCCCGGAAAATTTTGGGTGTGCTACAATGAACTCATAATAACATAAGGAATTTATCCCAAAACTTTAAAGTCGATCCGACAAGAAACGAAAGAATTATAACCCGGTTAGTAAAAATTCCAATTAAGATTTAATTAATGGGTAAAATTATAATTTTTGAAAGAATAAAATTCTAATCTAGACAGAAATTTAAAACACATGACTTAGGGATCAAAATGCAACTGAAATTACAGTTTTTGGAGTTAAAACAAATTCGAATGAATTAATCAAAGTTATAATAATTTTGTAAAAATAATAATAGTACTTAAGCAGAATTGTAATTTCAAATAGGTAAACCTTTCATGCAACTTCTAGTTATATCATAACGGACTTTTCACAATAAACTTCATAATTTTCGGATGAATAATCATTTCGTTCTGACTTAATCAAAGTTCCAATGATTTAGTACAAATAATAATAACAGTACTTAAAACTTAGAAGGGTAGAATAGTAATTTTTGAAAAGTATAACTTTCATGCAACTTCTGACCTTATTACCTATGTCACAACTGATTTTTAGCAATAAACTTCATAATTTTAGGACGTATAATCATTTCGTTCCGACTTAAACAAATTTACAATAATTTAGTAAAAATTATAATAATAGTACTTAAAACTTGGGAGGGCATAATTTTAATTTTCGAAAGATAAAACTTTCATGCAACTTCTGACCTTAAATTCCTATGTCATAAAGGACTTTTCGCAATAAACTACATAATTTTCGGACGTATAATCATTCCGTTCCGACTTAATCAAATTTTATAATAATTTAGTAAAAATAATAATAATAGTACTTAAAACTTGAAAGGGCAGAATTGTTATTTCCAAAAGATAAAACTTTCATGCCACTTCTGACCTTAAATTCCTATATCGTAACGGACTTTTCGCAACAAAATTCGTAATTTTCGGACACATAATCAATCCGTACCAAACTAATCAAGTTTATGATTTTATCATAAGAATCTGTTAAAACTCACATAATAGACATCTGATCATCAACTGGTTGAACTAACTCCTCTACTTTACCCAAGTACATTTATTACTAAACAATCATGATTATATTTTACAATATGCATGATCGTCGTTAATCACGATATTTATTATTATTTAGTAGAAATTGAGAGTAAATGATGTGCGGAGCTAAGTGCTACGACCTTCGGGCCGGAGCCACCGCTAGAGTCCGTGTGAGTACCTCTAGAGTCCGTAAAAGTAACTCTAGAGTCCCTTTTTCTATCTATATGCATTGAAGGGAGGTTAGTCTAAGTCATGAATCGAGCAGCGTGGCTTCGGTTCTAGGCAAAGCTACCGTCTTATCCTATTCCCTTGAAGCCGAAGGCCGGAGTGTTCCTAAGGTGTCTGGGTCGTGGATTCGGGTATAGTTGTGATTATGATATTATCTGGGCAAACACCCAAGCTAAGAATATATCGAACCCAGATAAGAGATAAGGCAGCACGTCACCAAGCGTGAGAGCGATAAACTCAAAGGCCAATATTATAGTTACGGTCTGATAAATGCCCAAGGCTATGGTTACTAAACCAAAGGCTGTGGCGATAGTCAAAGGCCAAACACTAATAACGGTCTAAGACGTTGTAAGAAGGCTAAGGGATTTAGTCATATAGACGACCAATAATCTAAATATTCACTGGGCGCTCGACGCCGCACATCATCATACTCAACAGCAATCTACATAGATTGGCTGTACATTCATATTATAATCATTATATTCTCTTTGAAAACTTGCACTAATTGTTAACAATATTATTTTCAAATGTGGGAGAAAAATATATTATGCTTTAATTTTAAAAAAAAAAGTTATATACATAAACTCGTAAAATACCCAAAGTCAACTCACTGAGGATCCATTATTCTCACCCCACTTTTATTTTCTAAAACCCCACTAGATGAAGAGGACGAAGAGGAAGAAGAGGCAGTTGCTGGTAACAAGTGAAGACTGACCTTGAGTACTGCCAAGACATAGGACTCATGAAGTTGCGTTTAACTTTTCTTTTATTCACGTGTCAGAACTGTACTCTTGTTTCGGCTGTAACCTTTGTATTTTGATGTAATAATTATGTTGTACTCAAGAATATTTCTTTCCTATGGACCAACCAATCTTAGTTCACCGGGGTAAGATCTGGCACATGTATGCTTCACTGGAAATTTGGAGGTCCGTGATATTCTTCTTCTGCTTCCGACACCCCCCGAGTTCGTGCATTGATATCTAACATGCCCAACTTGGTTATGGTTATCAATCGCTAAGAACAATCTTGCCAGCCTAAGTGAAAATATCACTTGTTTTGTTGATTTGAAGGCAAAAAGGTAATCAAATAAGCACAACATCAGATTTTCACATGTGAACTGACAATCAATCTCAATACTTCATATATAATGCTAGCGGGATAGTGATCTATGTTTATTGCAGCCTTACAATAATAGTATCGCTACAATTGGAGTTTTTTGAGGACTTTATAAACCCATAGTTCTTGACTAAATCCTTGGGCCACTGCTCTAAATTCAGCGTCTGGATTACATTAGAAACAAATCCTTATTTCTTGCTTCTCCAAGTTAAAAGATTTCCAACACATTATAATACCATGAAGTGTATTTTCTACCTGTAGCAGACTGTCCAGTTTACATTAATGAAATAGCTATAGTTCCCTCATTGCTTTTTAACGAAGTACCTTATAAAATCCAGGAAACTGATTCAAGATGTTCTTTATATGGAGAATGCTTGAACGGACTTACAACACCCACAGTGAAAACAATGTCAAGTATGGTGGGAGACAAGTACACTAGTTTACCAAGTAATCTTTGGTATCTCAACAATTAGAATGTTACTTCCTAAACTTCTGTATTTGGATCCATATGGGTACTGACTGGTTGATAACCGCTTGTCCGAGTCTCCTCCAAGAGACCCAGAATATAATTCCATATAATTCCTTCCTCCAAGTTCTCTATCCTCCTCCATGTTTTTTATGTTAGGAGTATAAATATATAAGCCGTTCACCACATACTGCTTTAACAACTCTTCTTTAATCATCGACTATTTTGGACTTCCACCTATATTCTCCGAAGTTTAATCTTGTTCATAACTATTAGGCAGATGGCTGGTTTTTTATTTTGCTAAGCCAACTTGATGCAAAAACTAGACGTGGAAATCTTTCATTATCAAATCAACAGTATGTTTACTACTTTAAAAGAAAAATAAAACCAGTAAAGCAAATACTACTGAAGATCTTAATTGATAAAGAAACAAAATAAAATCACTAATTTATCTGAATATAGAGGTCTGCAATATTCTCCTTATACTTCCAACACCCCTACAAGTTCGTGGATTGATATCTAACATGCCTAACTTGGTTATGGTTTTCAAACGTGCAGTAAGTCTTGCCAGACTTAGTGAAAATATTAGTTGTTTGTTTATTAGAAGGCGAAAAGGTAAGCAAATAAAGGTTAGTAATCGGGATTAGTGGAAGTCTTGTAGAGGGATCGGGAGAAAAATATTTGCTGCCCCACTTGATAAGTAGGACTGAAGGAAATCCATGGTAATGCTTAAATGAAGATTCATTTGATTCAATCAATCTACTTAAGATTGAGAAAACATTTGAATATAATAAGTATGACAGCTTCCATGACTTAGTTCAAATATGATATCGCTCGACAAAAGGTTTTGACAGGTTAAATGGGTTAACAGACTATAAACTTATATTGTTTGTGTAATCATAATATATTTTTAGAGGCCGCTTATGATTTATTATTTATTAAGATATTAAATAATTGCTAACATAATATAAGCCTTTGAGTCACACATACGATAATTGAAGACAAGCAAGATTAATTAATAAATATAATATTAAATATTATATTTATTAATATATTAAATAATAAGCAATATATAATATAAGATATTATATATTATATTATTTAAATAGAACGAATGGTTTAATAAATATAATATTAGATATTATATTTGTTTAGAAGATTAAATAATATGTAATACACAATACGGGATATTATATATATTGTATTATTTAATAAGTTGAAGGGTAACTAAGCAAATACTAGAGTACTGACTCTGTGGTATAGTTAGTATAAAAAGGGGATCTATGATAAGGAGTCGTCATAAGAAAGAGATTACACAACCCTTATTGTGAGAAGTCAAAATAGACCCCCATTGTTCAGTTCGGCCACCCCTTTTCTACTGTAGGAGTCCCAATTCGGCCATCCCTTAGTTGATCTTGATCAATAAGTGAAATCCTTCTAACAAGAAATTATGTTGCATCATTAATCAATATTATCCAGGATATATCAATCCAACTTGTGCGCATGTGGATCACCAAAAGAGGAATGTGACATTCATCAGCTTCTAGTCTGGATCTAGATTCATTCTTCGATTAAGGAAACTCGATGAAACTTTTTAATTAAATAATTAAATTACTGTATGAGATCCTCATCTTGAGTTTTTCCTTTTATTATTCTGTTGCATTATGATCATATTTGATGTACTCGACACATGAAAAACCAATAGTGGTATCGGAGCTTGTAAGTAGTTTAATTATTTGTATATAACATGTTTATATGATTTAAAAATATATAAATTGTGTCTTTGATAGTATTTATAAAGTAGAGATTTTATAATAATTTGTTGGTGTAATACCCGCAATTTCGATTTTTGATAATTTTTTTTTTGGCGAAAGTCTGTTTTGACGACTCTTCCATGACCGATTCGTCATTTCGAGAATGATTAATTCTGTACTTTTTGTTATCCGAGTTCGTTTCGGTATCGTTTTGTTGAGTTCCGTATTCCAAAGCGGCTTCTCCGCACTTGAGTTCGATTCTTGCGAATCTCGTCCGAAACTGTTGTTTCGAGTTTCTCGTAAGTTCATTCAATGTTTTTATTCGTGTTGCGAGCTTTGGTTTGGTGTTTCAATCGTGTATCGTGTATTTCGGACATTTTGGGCCGTTTTCGTAATTTGCCAAAGTTTGGGGTAATTACTTCCGTTGTCGAATCCCGACACTTCGGGTGGTCGGAATCGTGTGTTCTCTTAGCCCTTAGATTCGTCTTTGCGAGTACTTTGTAACCGTATCTTTGGTTTATATTCAGTTTCGGGTTTCGGGTTTCGGGTTTGTCCGGGCCGTCGGAGTGGCTACGGCCGAGTCACGGCCGGAGCAGGGCCTGGCCTGACCGAGTTACGGCCATAAGGTTCCGGTTACGACCGTACGTGCTCGGCATACATGGCTGGACGAATTCCGGTTACGGCCGTAAGGGCTGTAGGTTACGGCCGTATGGGTGCCAGGCAGTCTTCGGACGAATGCCGGTTACGGCCATAAGGACCTGCCGGGTACGGACGTAAGTGCCGAGTTACGGCCGTAAGGCCCTTTCGGTTACGGCCGTAAGTGATCGGCAGGCGCTGGGCGGATTTTGACAAATGCCGGTTACGGTCGTAAGGCCCTGCCGGTTACGGCCGTAAGTGTCCGGCAGTGCCCGGCTATATAAGGCTTGGCAGCGGGTTTTTGCACATTCCTTCACTTTTCTTGCGGCTCGGATGGGTGCGATGGGAAATAGGGTTCTTGGTCGATTCTACTCTTTTCCAAGGCACTTTGGAAGATCTTTGTTGATTATATCGTCATTCAATCTGTGTTCTTCGTCGAATCGTGGTAATCTCTTGAAATCTCCTAGGGTTGACTTTCGAGATTTCTTTTTAATCTTTGTTGTTCGTCCGATTTCGATGATTTGGTTGATGTTATTGAACCTTATTAATCGTGTTCTATGGGTTGTATATCTATATTTCGGATTTGTTCAACTCGATTGATGATTCGAGTGTTCTTAGGAATTATCGAAAATTGAATGTTCGATTAAATGTCCGAATGAGTTCCCTTTGATAGTTTGCTGGGATTTCCGTTGTCTTCGGCCTTGATTCTCGTCGTAATCATGTTTTATTGTTCCTTACGGAGGATTATAGGTGCTCGATGATTCCGATGTTGAATTCCGTTGGTGATTAATGATTCGTGTGGTGTTATTCTCGTGGTAATTGCGGTGCTATCGCGTTCTTGATAGTGTTCGGGAGTTCGGGGCCGTTCGACCGTATTTCATCCGTTGTCTTGTTGCGATCATGGTTTCGAGGCAAGTACCTTGTTCATACGCTTCTCGTTTTGTGGATATGATGATCGGTGGTCGTCTTGGTGTGTTTGTTTGGTTATTTGAAATGAATTTCCAAGAGATTCGTTTTGGCCTCGTTAAGGGCTCTTTTAAAAATGTGTGTGTTTTGGGGAATTGATTATGATTTGATTGTTTTAAACGTTGAGGGCTTTGGTGATACCCCTGTTGTTTAAAGTTATGGAATCATGTATTCCGCGTTAATCGTGTTGTGTTGTGATGAGTTTGATAACGGTGTCGAGTAAGTGGCCATCTCTAGTAAGTATTCTTGATGAACTTACATTCTTATCATATTAGTATTGCATGAGTAACGTGTGTGTGTATGCTCACTATGGGTTAGATCCGACGGGGTCTCGGTAGGGGTCCACGGAGGGGTGGATCCGCGAGCTTGCTTTTAACCACTATGGGTTAGATCCGACGGGGTCTCGGTAGGGGTCCACGGAGGGGTGGATCCACGGTTAATTGTGGTGTATTTCATAAGTGTGATTTGATTATGGCATTTCCGGAAATGAGTGCTTTTGAACGGTTTTCATGATTGCATGCATCGACTAAGTGTGTAAGAGGTAAGTTGTTCGTTTGGCTTACTTGGCTAGGATGGCACTAGGGTATTTTGTCGTATGTGTTTTAGTCTTTTAATTGTGAGGTTTTGATGTTGGAAATCGAACCTTGCTATCGTTCTCGTGTACTGTGATTTGATGTAATATGGGGCTAAAATCCCAACGATTTTGTAAAGGTCATTTTACGGAAAATAAACCTTCGGGGTGGTGACCCCATTCGTATTTCGAGTTTTGGAAAGAGAAGGATTCGATAATCCTAAATTGTTTTCTATTAAAACTCCCGAAGGCATATCAAACCATTTTGTAAACTATTTTCCCTTGATTGGCGATTCTCTCGGTTTTTAGAAAGTTTTACTCAAACTCTTGACTCGGGAAGAACTTTATTGTTATGTTGGAATCTTTGAGGATTCTTGATTGTTATTGTACTTGGAACATGAATCGTATGACTCGTATTTTTGCACGTTGTACTTGCACTAGCAAAATAGTGGAATTTTGCTAACCCCCGAGAAATCGGGGGGTGGATGTCTGTATTGCATTCAGGTTTTGGAGCATAGCACAGGGTCGGCATGAAGGATGATGAAAGACGAACGATACTAATCACTCGAGGACCCGTTGATGTCGTATTGGTTTAGTTGTATTTTATTTTCCGCTGTAGTATTCTTTCCCAATTGTACGGGAGTGTGTTGTACTCGACCCCTGCTTGGGCATGTGTTGTGATTGAGTTGTATGTATTTATTGAAAGACCAAATAGGTCTACTGAGTCATTTTAGCCTTAGAGGCATTGTTGAGATGTTCGATGTTGTTACCAGCCTGGTAGATCCTTGAGGAAAGGTTCTACGGCGTGTAATATCCCTGAGCGGATTGGGGGTGTTACAGTTGGTTTACTTTGATTAAATTGGATTGTGAAAAATCAACTTCCTAGACTGTTTTTGGCAAAATCTGTTGTCCAGGACCCACGGCCAGCAAAAGAAATTCGCTGAAGGCGAGATTCGATCCAGCAATACTCGGACTCATGGGCGCCGTGGCGCCATCCATGCTGCAACAACTGTTTGTGAAATTTCTTCACCATAGTTTTATCTAAATTGAAAGTTCAATATATTTTTCAAAATGCCGGGGTTGCTGGTGGCAGCTCTTGAGCCCACGCAGTCGTACGCATCAACACGCACTGCAGCCATCTTGGCTGCTGCCCAGAATTTGTTAACATTAAATCGTAAATTGTTCTTAAGTTGTTAGACTGGTTTTACTAATTACATGAAAATTCATTGTAGTATATATTTGGTTCATGCCATGAACATAAATTGACCGACGTGATTGATTGTTTCAATTTAATTTTAGTTTGGTTTTAACGGACTACATATCGTTTAATTGTAATTGTTTTTATGCCTTGCGAGTCGTCAATTTAATTTACTATTACTATTTTCTTACGACCTGCGTGTCATGTACCCCTCTTCTAATTTACTTTACTAGTGTAACATAGTTTTTCATTAATGTAGTGAAGACAAAGAAGACATGATTGACGAAATCAAGGATCCAATTTATTGCGTATGATGTTCAAAGGAGATGAATGATCAATGAACAGCAATAATTACCCTTTAGATTAACCTTTGTGATTTTTATATTGGCTTATGAAAATCACATTAGGATTATGGTTGTAACAACCCCGTCCCAGGTCGGAACTGTTACAGCGCCGTGGATCCATTTCAGGAATCCACAAGGCAAGACCTGACTAATACACACACAATGACCAATTAGGTCAAACATAAAACCAACACAACGCACGTCAACCGGCAAGGTCGACAATACAACACATCCATAACATCACTACCAACAAGGTCTTACATGACGACAGTCAAATCCTGTTCGACGCACAAATAACAAACTCCAAGACAGTTCCCAAGCCAACATACGAGCGTAATATCAATAAAAATTGTACTCGCGAGTATTTACACAGAACAAGACCAAAATAACTAAAACAACATCGACAACTCGTCCACATGCCCTTCCTGCGCTGGCTCACCATTAAGACCTGTACCTGAATAGACAAAAAGGTATCCACCCTCGAAGGGGTCAGCAAATAGCCGGTGCAAGTACTTGATAACACGAATATGTATAACATGCAGTAAAAGAAATATTGGGATGACTGATTATATTAGTATAGCCAGAAGAAAGATATTCTCACCAAGTACCAGTGCCTCAATAGTATAGTGTCAATGACATCGTTCACAACCCAAAGGCATAAGCAGTACCATATCACGTCATTATTACGGAAAAATACGCACATCATTAAACCACTGGGCATCTTGGCATATACCCGGTCCGAACACATGTTCTGGATGATAATATATACCCCAGAGTCCCCTTCGGGATGTCCCTGGTTAGATTAGCCTCCGGGTGGTACATACCAACTTAGGAGGCCGCCGACCTACCGAACAATAACATGTACCCTAGAGCCCTCGTCAAGGCAATCCCCTGGCTTTACTCGGTCCATAAGTCTCAAAACATCTCAATATTGGCACAACTTCAAAATATTATATTCCAGTCATATCATTCCATATTTCACAGTACATTGTCACATAACCTTGACGACGCAAGTCTCAAACCATTATCCAAAACTTTCACCAATTTTGCTTTTTAAGCACATCTGAAATAACGTTAACCAAGATCAGCATACAGTATTTGCATAAAACCTTTCTCAAATCATTTCCAAAAATATTTTCAAAATTCTTTTTTAAAAAAAATATATATTTTCGAAATCCTTTCGAAACATAGTTTATTTTAAGGAATCATTTTCAAAAATATTTTTGAAATACAACGTAGAGTTGCTTAATTAAGAGCAAGAGCAAAACCATACGAAAATCACGGTTTATGCACATTCAATTGCAATTTGTATATAAAGCACGACCAAATACTTGCCTGGTGACTTTAGGGACAAGAACGTTTCGAATGGTTGTAATTAGGATTCAAACTCTGAAATCAGGAATTCGCGATAACCGGCATTAGGGCTACTTATTCTAATCGAAAGAACCTCGAAAACCTTAATTGAATATCTTAGGGAACTTTTATAGGACACTTCACGGTCGGTATCCGGTTACGATGATTCGAACGAAAGATTTAATTTTCGTTCCATTAGAATCAATGAGAACAGCCCCAGGATACTCGATATATAATCATATACTAATTATAGACAACAATTCAACAAGAACCTAGAAAATTATGTTTAGATTTCAGGGTCAGATTACCTCCAATCCGGCGGAAACCGCTGAAATCGGCTGAAGAGGACTTGCTAATTCGATTATGGGGCATTGATCGTTTAAACTGCTCGAAACCAGGCCGGAATAGGATTTCAAGGTGAGGGCTGAAGCCCTCTGCTACTTATGCTGAAAAATGGCTGAAACTCGCCATTTCATCCCTTTTAAACTCTAAAGGTCGGTTATAAGGGCAAGGTGATAATTTCACCGCGACCGACTGACCTCCTCATCTTGTTTCAACCATAACTTTCTCGTTAAACCTCTGAATGGATTGCGGTATGTATCATTGGAAATCTAACTCAATAAACTACAATACCAAAAAATATTTGTATTTTCTGAATTTTATACAATTTATGGTGACCGATCAAAGTTGGTCCTTGCGCATAGCACCTTCCAGAAAGGTCCTAAAGAACGAGTTTAGGGTTTACGCTTAATTACCTTTGATTTACCAAAAGTAACTGCCATTGACTATAGCTATACTGATTCTACGAATCTTGGAGGCTAAACATATGTTTATATCACTTGATTTGGATTGGATTTGAAGTTCGTGGGAGTTCTCCCGACGCCCTGGACGTTCGAATGAGGAGAAAATGAGGTTTTCTGCCTCAAATCTTCAACTTATATCAACCTGACCCTCCTAAGTCGGTTAGGCATAATGTACGTTATATACGGGGCCTAACATATGTTACAGAGGTCTCCATATGAAATAGGAACAATCTCGAAACCTTAAGATGGTCATTGCATAACGTACCTTATGCATGAAGGTTATTGGGGTTCGAGATTGGATCAAGAACACTCCCGAAATCTTAAGTCGGTTGAACCATAGCCTACGTGATATGTAGATAATAGCATATGTTATCCGTCGTCACCGTCTTGCCCACATTCCAGGATATGGTCATAATTCAGTCGTCGGGTCTAAGACGGATTTAGGAACGATGAAAGAAAATGAAAGGACCTTCAAACATTAAAGCAACTTCATAAGGTTGAATGATCTACCTCTAAGCATTCTGATGAATGTGAAATGACTACTAATATCACTATAATTCTTGGTATTGACATAGTTCGGTTAATGACACAAGTCAAAATTAAAATAAAGCACAACACACAATTGTAAACGGGTTGTTCGAGTGGACTCATGTGTTACCAAGGGGAATATGGTTAAATATTGATTGTTAATGGGATTATACAAGAAGGTCTTGAAACCAGTACATTGTGGGGGCCATAATTACGATAAGCCCAGGCAATAGACCAATAATTGTAGCACCACAGACCTCGCAAGATCTATAGTACATCAATAGAGTCCACACTAAAGGTTCAAACCTAAATTGTACATGCACGGAAATCCCGGATATTAACCTTCTCCCCCTTAAAAGAAGTTTCACCCTCGAAAATTGAAGCGGGGAGGAGATTGTTCAAATATATTCGGGTCATAGTTCACGTCCATGAATAATTTTATTCTTAAATCATAAACATTACACTAGTACATATCGATGAGGAAACATCAATATATAGTAGTACACTTATGAGGAGTATTTACATCTTCGTTTGTTGGGCCCATGATATTATGGTGAGTAATAAAAAAAGTGTAAAAAAAAAAAAGAAAAAGTGTGAAAAGTGTGTAAAAAAAAGTGTAAAAGAAGAAAGTTAGAAAAGTAGTTAATTAACTATAATATAGAGAGAAAAGTCTAAGTAAGGAAGTAAAATCTATCACGCCAGTACAGTAATCCAATCCAACCAAATTACTATCAACTAAAAAAGAAGTTTGACCAAATTGAGAAGAGGAACCTGACCAAACATGACTCAAACTCAAAACGAAAGTCAAATTCAGACAACTTACTATTAGAGTTAGGGTAACTAACGAGTCTACTCACTCTGACTGGTACTCCAACTACTCTAGTACTCCAAAAAGAAAGTCAAATATTACGGAAGCTCAAAATAAATGGTGAAGCACATGCAACGTGAAGATAAAAAGATATGATTTATTTAAATCATCGACCCATTTTGAAGACTTTAATCCTTTGAAGACTTTAATTTTTTTTATATCAAATGCGAAGTTCACGGACACATGAAGGAAATGTGAATTAAATAAATAGAAAAAAATAATAAAATCGGAAAAAAAAGTCAACGTTAAAAGATTAAAAAAAGAAAGTCTCCCTCAGCGAACGACGGTTCAGAAGAAGCTCGCGCGAAGGAAGAAGATCTAGATCGTGATCTATATATATCCAGAGATTTGAACTGAAACTCTAAGCGAAAGCATAAAACAAACAAAGCAGCAAAAGCAAAAGCAATCAAAAAAAGCAAAAAAATTCAAATTCAAATTCAAGATTCAAGAAAGTTCATATTCAAGAAGACAAACAACTTCTTTAAATCTCTCTTAAACTCTCTTCTCTAAAAGTAAGTAGCGGTTGAAGTAGCAGGGATGTAAAATCATCAGGATGAGAGGATCGAGAGTGTGAGTGTCAAACGAATTGTGTTTGTTTGGACGGATTTTGCAAGTGTGAAGTAGTGTTGTGTGATTTATCATGTATTTATCCTTATATTAATTATGATGAATGAATCTAGTTTGGAGAAAAGGGGATTAGTAGATAGGATATTTATTCACCCCACGACCACCAATACTTTTGTGTCTTTTTTGTATTTTACTGCATCATACTCATCATACTTATCCATCCGTCCATGTTGTTAAGTGTTTGTTTTTATTAATTTATATATTTCCACTCCGCGCACATATCCAACAACAAAAAAAAGCGACTTCATTTGTTGGATCATGAAAAACTCACTCACACGAAAAAAAAAAAAGTTCAAGAGTTTCAACAAGTCTATTCACCCCCCCCTCTAGACTTGTTTCTGGACGACTTGTGACCTACAGATATGCCCAGTTAGATATACTTCATGGATTAATGACGACAGGGTCTTCTTCAATTTGTTCTTTAGGGTCCTCTTCGGGATCTTCCTCGAGTTCTTCTTCAGCCTCTGTGACTTCTTGTCCAGCTATCGGAAATGGGGCCGCTGGGGGAGGGCAGCAAGAATCTCTTCTGCACTGGCTCATATCATCTCTCTCTCTCTCTCTCTCTCTCTCTCTCTCTCTTGTTGGATCTAGTCTTGGAGGGCCCCTCTTGCCTGATTGTACTCTACCTCTCTTTCTTGAAGAGTGTGCCGAGCTTCAATCAAGTGAGCTTCTAGCTGCACAACACGCTCGTGTTCTCGTGCACCGGCCTCTTGCACAATTTGACTTACGTCTTGATGAAATTGCGCTAATGCCTCTAAGTAACTAATATTTTCCAGACAACGGATATGTTTGCCAGGATCCGTACTTATAGGGTCATTCGGATTTTTCTTTTCGGCTGATGTCTTAGGTTTGTCTAGGAAAGTAACTCTGGGGGGGGGGGGAGGGGGGGGAGGGGGGCGTCTTATATACACACCGCCGACTTTAAGTTAGTGGTCCTAGTGCAACACCCCCAAAATCAAACCGGGAATATTACACACCGTAGACCCTCTCCTTGAGGATCCACCAGGCTAAACATCGAAACCACACAATAACTTACATACCGACATGATAAAATACCAAATTCGTAGACCAACTTGGTCTACCCGCAAATTCGATTTTCGGTAATTTTCTTTTTTTGGCGAAAGTCCGTGTTGACGACTCGCTTGGGACCATTTCGTCATTCAGAGAATGATTAATTCTGCACTTTTTGATATCCGAGTTCGTTTCGGTGCCGTTTTGTTGAGTTCCGTGCTTTTCGACGACTTTTCCGCACTTGAGTTTGATTCTTGCGAACCTCGTTCGAAACTGCTATTTCGAGTTTCCCATAAGTCCGTTTAACTTTGTTATATGGTTTGTAAACTTCGGTTTGGTTATTCGATCACATATCGTGATTTTCGGGCGTTTTGGGCCATTTTATAATTTACCCAAAGTTATGGGTATTCGTATCTGTATTTGCTGTCTCGACTCTTTTCTTGGTCGCGTATGATTAATTATTGCATTATGTTTTCATTTCGGGTCGTTGATGCTGTCCGCGAGCATTTCGTCGTGTTTGTTCCGTACGTTTTCGGAAATCGGGTCGTCGGGTCATGGCGGCCGAAAGTACCGTCGGACAGTGCGGTAATCGTCGGAAGTCCGGGCAATCGCCGAAAGGTGCATGGCAGGAACCGGCGTAGCGCATGCTATGGCCGGAAGGCTGCGCGCGCTAGCTCGGCAGGTGTAGCGCACACTGTCGACCGGCCCAGCGTACGCTATCGGGTCTGGGCAGAGGGGTTCTGAGGTTCTGGACTCGGGTAGGATCGGCAGGTAATGCACGCTACTGTCGGCCACGGCGCACGCTAACCAGCAGGTGTAGCGCACGCTGTCGGCCGACTAGCGTACGTTACCTGGGCGAGCTGTTTCCAGAGGTTACTGGACAGGTCGGCTAGTGCGCGCTAGCGTCCGCGCAGCGCACGCTAGCGGGGTCGGGCGGGCAGTTCACGGTCGACAGGTTTGGTCGGTAGTGCCGGGTCGTGCGGGCCCTAGCCGAGGGTGCTGGGCCGGTACTGGCCGATAGCACACGCTAGTCCGGGAAGGCTAGCGCACGCTAGTTCCGGCCCAGTATATATATGGCAGAGCAGCCTCACTTTCACTCGTTTTTCATTTCCTTACTTTTCTGTCCGCGGCTGGAGGTTCGGAGGAGGCGAAGCCATGTTTTTAGACAACGAATCCATGAAGTACTTGAGTTCATATCATGGATTAATCATCCGTTATCATCCTTTGATCTACTGAATCAAGATTAGATCTCTAGAACCCTACTTTTGGGGAGATTTGGGGGTTTTCGCGTTTTTGTCCGATTCGTTCCAAATTGTTGATTAATCCATGATGGGTATGATTAATCTTAGTATTATTCATGTGTTTAACATCATTTAATCCATTGTTCTTCGTCGAATCAAGGTATATTTCTTGATTTCCTTCGAATCGACTTTTTGGGGGATTTGTTCTTGATTTCGTTTTCCATCCATTTTTTATGGATCAATTGTTGTTAAATGATGTTGTTAAACATATCTTATGGATTGTATATCCATATTTCGGTTTGGAATTCTGTTTTCGTGTTTTGACGGGACGAATCGTGTTCTTGGCCGTTTTGGGGGAAACCCTCGAACTTTCGTCGTTTGTTCCTTGAATTCAGCGGCTTTGGGCCGTACTTTGGAATTCATTTTCGTTGTTATTATTTTCGTTCATAGTTTATTGTTGAGGGATGTCGTTCGGTGGAGTCGGTGAGTTCGTAGTCAGTTCGTGCCAACCTACTTCGGTCGATTCTCCGCGTCGTGGTTTCGAGGCAAGTATTTTCTTATACGAGTTGTGTCCTGTAAATAGAGTTTACATGTTGGATTTACGATGGTTGGTTTATCCTCGTGACTGTGATTCGTGTGCGTTGATTGTGATTTGATTATTTTGAACGTTGAAAGTTTTAATGATACCCCCACTTGTTAGTGATGTGGAATCGAGTATTCCGTGTTAATTGTGTTGTTTGTGTTTTGAAGAGTTTGATAATGGTGTCGGATATGTGGCCATCTCTAGTAAGTATTCTTGATGAACTTACATTCTTAGCATATTAGTATTGCATGAGTAACGTGTGTGTGTATGCTCACTATGGGTTAGATCTGACGGGGTCTCGGTAGGGGTCCACAGAGGCGCGGGTCCGCGGTTAATTGTGGTGCATTTTACAAATGCGATTTGATTATGGCATTTCCGGAAATGAGTGCTTTTGAATGGTTTTCATGATTGCATGCATCGACTAAGTGTGTAAGAGGTAAGTTGTTCATTTGGCTTACTTGGCTAGGATGGCACTAGAGTATTTTGTCCTCTGTGTTTAAACTTTGGGTTGTGGATTTTGATGTTAGAAAACGAACCTTGATATTATTCTCGTGTACTATGATTTGATGAGATTTGGGATGACATCCCAACGGTTTGTAAAGGTCGTTTTATGGAAAGTGATTTTGGGCCGAGACCCGTTTATTTTGAAATGGATATTTTCAACTAAGGACTTGAGGTCTAGCAAAGTTTCTATTTTTAAAATCTCCGAGATGAGGAATCTATTTTCAAACACTTCTTTGATGGTTTCAAATTAATAAAACTTCTGGGGAAGTCTTTTGTAATTATTTGTCGTACCCGATTCGCGGTTTCTATTTGTTTGTTACATTTCGTATGATTTCATACTTGTACTAGCAAAACAGTGGAGTTTTGCTAACCCCCGAGTATTCGGGGGGTGGATGTCTGTATTGCATTCAGGTTTTGGAGCATAGCACATTGTCGACATGAAGGATGATGAAAGATGAACGATACTAATCACACGAGGACCCGCTGATGTCGTATTGGTTTAGTTGTATTTTTTTTCGCTGCAGTAATCTTTCCCCGTTGTACGGGAGTGTGTTGAACTCGACCCCTGCATGGGCATGTGTTGTGATTGAGTTGTATGTATTTATTGAAAGACCAAATCGGTCTACTGAGTCATTTTAGCCTTAAAGGCATTGTCGAGAAGCTTAATGTTGTTACCAGCCTGGTAGATCCTTGAGGAAAGGTTCTACGGCGTGTAATATCCCTGAGAGGATTGGGGGTGCTACATTTAGTCACTAACATACAAGTCAAAAATACACATTTCTATCTCGACTCATACCCATGCAAGGGTAAAATACACTCACAAACAAAAAGTACGACAGCGAAAAAGACCATACACGTACTCCGATCCTGTGTTTTGCTCCCAAACCTGCATGTACCGGGGGTTAGCAAAACTCCACTGTTTTGCTAGTACAAGTATAAAGTGCAAATACGAGCCATACATAACATATTCCGAGAATACAATAAAAGACTTCCCGAGATATTTTGTTTAATTAAAAATAGTTCAAGTCTTGAAAGTAGAAACAAAACAAGAAAACACTTTGAAAACATTTCCAAATCTCGGGAGTTTTGAAAACATTTGTGATTGAAAAGTTCTTAATTCTTTGAAAGCCACTTAGGATCACAGCCCCAAAGATCATTTTCCAAAATACAAATCCGTTAACAAAACACGTGGTCCACGACCCGATCATTCCGATCACCAAACACAGGGTCCACGACCCGATCATCCACTTCAATTCACTTCCAAAAACACATTACACATAACACATTATTCTTATGCCATTTTAGTCAAACACCAAGACTCGATATATAATGTCTCTCAACCCCGAGCACCAAGCATTATGATACTCCAGACATATCACAATTAATCATCAGTACAAACACTCTGGAAATTCTCGCGACCCGGTCCGGCCCTCAAGCCACCAAGTCCGTGTGTGCCCCGTCGAGCATCCCCAGGTGAGAATGCCCTCTCGAAGTAACCCTCGCGATCCGGTCCAGCTGCTAAGCCACCAGGTCCCCGTGTGACCCTGTCGAGTCAATCCCCTAGTGAGAGTACCCGAGAACAACCTTACAACTCTCATCAATTCTCATTTCCAAAACCACAATCCTCAAGAGTCAATCACAATATACATAGTCGAGGTATTTTGCTAAAATGGACAAATTATCTAACATATACTATCCACAAGGAAGCACACTTATCTCAACAACACCGAACGACACAACCAATATCACACAACTCACATATTCACACACATCCGTATGACTCCAAGCACAATCATAACGAAAGGGTTGAACTTTAAATTTACCGACAACATATTCACACATAATGGCATCACCTGAAGTAAGGAGATCCTATACTCGATGCTAACACACAAAGTCAATCAAGCACATTAATTCCCGAACAGGAGAATCATCTTTAAAAGAGAACCACGATTGTAAATATATCGATTCTTTTGAAAAATGGTTGTAAACATTCATTTAGCATATATCGTCGATTACCAACCATTATATCCACAAAACACGTAATGTATGGGCAATATACTTGCCTCGATAATCGATACCGGATTCTCCGATGAACATGGCTCAACTGGGAAATCTCGAACACCCACAACTCTCCGGCGGAAACGACGGTAACACAACTGATCTGGAAACAGCGAACGGAAGGGTTCCGACTCAAGTTCTTCGCAAGGAACCTGACCCTAACATCATACCATGAATAAACTGACGATCGTACTAGGAAGAAAAATCGTAGAATGCCCGAATCCCATTCGTGATATTTTATCGAACACTTTCTAGGCGTCGCTTAGAAACTCAATAAAACGACGAATCCTCGGCAATCCAACCATGGAAAAACAAGGGATTTGATATAATACAACTTAATAATCATCAATCCATCACTATTTTAAGTTATTACGGATCAAATGGGCGAAACCAAGCAAAACCCCCGATTTCCCAAAAACTAAGGTTTTAGGAAAACTAAGCTTGATTCGCTGGATTGAAGGATGTTATGTGATGATCAATCGATGATATGAACTCTAGAACTCCGTGGATTGATTGACAAACATAATGGCTCCAAGATAACCAAGGCTCCAGCCGCGGAAGAGAAAGAGAGAAATGGGAAACACCCCACACTAGGCGGATATTACAGTGTCGTGGACCCCCGACTGGGACCCACCAGGCGAGTGAAAATGAATGAATTAAGTGATATAATTGTAGTACTGAACCACAGTATATCAATAATTACTCCGATGAGGAGTTTTAAGTACAACACATCCAGGATAAAACAGAATACATGTATATTTTATATGAAGATAAAATATACAACACCAATTAAAATGAGTATTTAAAATGGAAGTCTGCAGCGAAATACAAATGAAGAAAACATGAAGACGGAGAGGACTGGGCCCCCCTACTAGTATCAATGGGACTCCTCGCCGTCAACGTTCTCTTCCCGTGCCTTAGCCTTGACATGACCTGAAAACAACATCCCCCAACGGGGTCAGTTACATAGAACAACAATCCTCAAGAGTTGAATAATATACAACAATTACATGAATGAATTAATGAATTAAGTTGAATGATGAGCATCAATGTACGCCCGAATGCACTGAGTAATAGCACAAATAGCCGAGTGTCCGGAATCCCGCATATACACCCGCTATTGGCCTAGTTAGTCTCACGGTTCAATGTGTCCGGAGTCCCGCGTATACACATTACCATGCGCACAGTCCAATGTGTCCGAACACATGACCATAGTGTGCCCGACTAAAATTCCACACATGCGCCAACTGGCTATGCAATATAATTTCGGAAGATCACCAGAACAAAATGACCAAGGTGAGGAGTAATGAATAGCATCCGATAAGGATCAAGAATGACTCACCGAGTCGAAATCATGATACAACGAGTGATAGCTTCAATGAAATGATTTTGGAACTGTCGTTCCTCGTGAGTTACATGATGAGTTGATAATTACAAGTCTCGATATGAATGATATATTATGAGTGAATTACATGTATGAATGAACAACAACATAAGGAATTGAATATTCTTTTAACCAAGTAAGAATTTACTTACACAATACCGGTGTCGAAATTTCCTTCCTCGAACAACGTCCTAAAAAGAGATGCCTGTCGCTCGAACAACCTTGAATGACACAATTACTAATAATCTGCTCAATATACGTATCAAGCATGAATTACGATTAACTCAAAGGTCGATACAATAATATCCGAACTCATAGAGGCATTCAAGCAAACACTTAGCAAACATACATCCTTTGATAATATCCAATCCCGAATATGTCGAAACCAACTCCAAAAATGAGTATTTCAAACCAACAAAACACCTCCAATGATATCAATAATCCCATAGGAATCCACAAAATGAGTTAACGACAACATCTAATCGAAAACCCCCAAATATCAAAGTCAACTCCAAGGTGTTCTTGATTCAAACCCCAACAATACATGAAATCCGAAATAAATGTTATTAAATCTGTAGGAATACATTTATCCAAGGTAGATAACCCATATCGAACATATTCCAACAACAATCCAAGCTTACATGAAGAAATCGGAAGGAAAACCCAAAAATCCGAAATTCTAGATCCAAGAGATTATTACCTTAATTTGATGTGATGGGGATGATGAAATGATGATTAATCTGAATGATAAGCTTGAAGATGATAATTTGTGGATTCAGATCGAAGAAAACTCTCCAAATTGCCCTAAATCGCCCAAAACCGCCGAAGGAATGAAGTGAGATGATGAAAATGACGAAATGGACTGCACTGTCCAATATATAGAAAATCCCAGTTAGCGTGCGCTAGCTCCTGTGCGTAGCGTGCACTAACGGGTGTACTGGGTAGTCCAGTACCCTCTGTTCGCAACGGTAGCGTGCGCTACGTACCTTTTGTAGCATGCGCTACAACCGTATACTTAGCGTGTGCTAACTCAAAATGTTAGCGTGCGCTAACGATTTATCTGATGCCCAGTACTGAAGTCCAGAACCTCCTGTTCTCTAATCTGTTCGCGGTAGCGCGCGCTACACACAATATACAGCGTGCACTAGTGACACCTATTAGCGTACGCTAATAACTACTCGTAGCGTGCGCTAAGAATTATTCCAACTCAGTCTAGTAGCTACTGGACTCTGCGTGATCCGTCCTTTGCACGCGCAACAAAGACTGCATATCATGCGCTACTCCGACCTACTAGCGTGAGCTACTTACCATTCATAGCGTGCACTACTTACAACCCAACTGCAGTCCAGTGCCTTCTGGACTGCCTACAGTTAACTACATTAGCGTGTGCTAGTGTTGGGAGGTAGCGTGCACTACCTGAACTCAATTAGCGCACGCTAAAGAGAGTTCATAGCGTGCGCTACTTCTCACACACAACCCACTATGAATATGACAATGATGATAAACACGGCACGATTCTCCAACGAGATTGATGATGAATGACAATACAATTACTCTGAACGGTGAATATTATGAATGAATATGAACGATGAATGATCATTAATGAGTGAAATTTACTGAGTGACAATTACTGAATGGTAAATACTGAATGATAATGACTGAATTACAACTGGGTATTACATACACCCACCCTTAAAAGAGTTTTGTCCCCGAAACTAAGAGTCAAACAACTCGGGATAACTCTCCCGCATACTATACTCGGTTTCCCAAGTAGCCTCTTCGACTCCGTGTCTAGACTACTGAATTTTAACCAAAGGAATCGTCTTGTTCTTCAACTGTTTGATTCGCCGCTCTAAGACTCGCATAGGACGCTCCTCATACGAATGATCATCAGCGATCTCGATTTCGTCGAACTGAAGTATGTGACTCGGGTCCGCAACATACTTCCATAACTG
This sequence comes from Orobanche coerulescens, assembly GCA_033398695.1. NCBI lineage: Eukaryota > Viridiplantae > Streptophyta > Magnoliopsida > Lamiales > Orobanchaceae > Orobanche > Orobanche coerulescens. The sequence continues at coordinate 105,085,962 of CM065805.1, read as the reverse complement.
AGAGACGTGAAAAACATTATGAATTCAGCTCAACGCTGGAGGTAAGGCTAATCTATAAGCTAGCTCGCCTACTCGATCCAAAATCTCAAACAGTCCAATGAATCTCGGACTCAACTTTCCCCTCTTCCCAAAACGGATGATACCTCGACTCGGGGATTCCTTGACCAAAACATGATCACCTATCTCGAACTCTAACGGTCAACGACGATTATCTGTGTATGATTTCTGCCGACTCTGAGCGGTCAACAAACGACTCTTGATCAAAGCTACCTTCTTACGGGCGGCTATAAGCATATCGAGTTCGGTGCCGATTGATTCTGATAAGTCATCCCAACACAAAGGAGATCGACAATGACGACCGTAGAAGGCCTCGTAAAGTGCCATCTTAATCGAAGCATGCCAACTATTGTTGTACGTGAAATCGATCAACGGTAGTTGGGCTTCCTAATCATCTTTCCAATCGAGAACACATGCCCTCAACATGTCCTCGAAAGTCTGAATAGTCCTCTCTGATTGTCCGCCGGACAGAGGATGAAAAGTTGTGCTGAGATTAAGCTGAGTTCCTATGGCACGATGAAATAATTTCCAAAAATTAGACACGAATCATCCGTCACGATCGGAAACGATACTCTTAGGAGTACCGTGCAATCTCACTATCTCTTCGATGAACAACTGGGCAAGTCTCTCTGGACCCCACGTATCCTTAATCTCAAGGAAATGAGCTGATTTAGTTAAGCGGTCCACAATTACCCAAATTGTATTCATGCCACGACGACTCGTCGGCAAACTCGTGATGAAGTCCATCGAAATATCTTCCCACTTCCACTCTGGAATAGGGAGCGGTTTCAGCATACCCTCCTGTCGCTGATGTTCTATCTTGACTTGCTAACAGGTTGAACATCTCAAAACAAATTCCGCGACTTCTTGCTTCATATTACTCCACCAGTAATTTTGTTTCAAGTCTTTGTACATCTTGCTAGACCCTGGATGAACGGAATAAGGGGTAGCATGAGCTTCTCTCAATATTGAGTTTTTCAACTCGTCATTCGCCGGTACGCACAACCGATTCTTAAATCGCAAAAGTCCATCCTCGTTGACCACAAATCCAGGGACTTTCCCCTGAGTCACATCATCTCGAATGCGTAACAAAAATGGGCCCGAACCCTGATTCTCCCTGATCGTATCCTCAAGTGGCGATGAAATCTCTAACGTACACAGTTGCCCTTGTACTCGCTATAACCAGACCTCGATCTAGGGTCTCAGAAATTCCTGCTGAAGTTCCTTCTGAACTATTAATCGAGCAAACATCTGCTCTTGAACGGACTTACGACTCAAGGCGTTGGCGACAACGTTCGCCTTGCCCGGGTGGTAAAGTATCTCAATATCATAATCTTTGATTAGTTCCAACCACCGTCTCTGTCGCATATTTAACTCCTTCTGAGTAAATATATAATATAAACTCTTATGATCTGTGAATATCTGACAGGTAACGCCATAAATATAATGACGCCAAATCTTCAATGCGAATACCACGACTGCTAGCTCCAAGTCGTGGGTCGGATAATTAACCTTGTAAGGTCTCAATTTCCGTGAAGCATAAGCAATAACTTTCCCGTTCTGCATTAGTACACATCCGAGACCCTGTCTGGACGCATCACTATAAACCACAGATCCTTCCGTCCCTTGCGGTAAGAAAAGGACAAGTGCTGAAATTAATCGGCTCTTGAGTTCCTCAAAACTCTGCTGACACGTCGAACCACGTGTATTTCTTATCCTTCTGTAAAAGGTTCGTCATGGGTTGAGCCATTTTAGAAAATCCCTCCACAAATCGCCGATAATAACCAGCTAATCCAAGGAAACTCCGGATTTCCTTAACATTCTTCAGAGGTTGCCAATCTCGGATCGCCTCCGTCTTCTGAGGGTCGACACGAACTCCGTCAGATGAAATTACATGTCCAAGAAATGTCACTTCGGACATCTAAAACTCACATTTGGAAAACTTTCCATAAAGTTGCTCTCGTCTCAACACGTCGAGCACCCGATGAAGGTGAAACTCGTGTTCCTCCCGGTCACGAGAACAAATTAGAATGTCATCAATAAAGACAACCACGAACTGATCCAAATAGTCTATGAAGACCCTATTTATTAATTCCATGAACACCGCAGGTGCATTAGTTAACCCAAACGGGATTACCACAAACTCATAATGACCATAGCGTGTTCGGAACGCCGTCCTTGCGATAACCGAGTATCGAATTCGCAACTGATGATATCCAGATCTTAAGTCGATCTTGGAAAATACTGAAGCTCCCTGAAGTTGATCCAAAAGATCATCGATACGGGGTAGAAGATATTTATTCTTGATCGTCACCCGGTTCAATTCCCGGTAATCAATACACAGGCGGAACGAACCATCCTTCTTCTTGACAAATAACACTGGTGCTCCCCACGGGGACGCACTCTGTCAAATATAACCCTTCTCGGTCAAATCCTCTAATTGTTTCTTCAACTCCTGCATTTCGGTTGGGGCCATCCGGTACGGTGCCTTCGATATTGGAGATGTACCAGGCTCCAACTCAATCGTGAATTCCATATCTCTCTATAGAGGCAAACCAGGTAACTCGTCTGGAAATACATCAGTATATTCTCTCACTATAGGAATATCTGTCAACATTACTGATGGTTTCTCGGTCTTGGTCATATAGCACCAATAACCGACACACCCCTGACTGAGTAGTTTCACTGCTTTCATCAAGTTGATGACTCTCCCAGAACAGCTGGGATTACCTCCCTGAAATACACACTCGACCCCATCGTCTGAGATGATAGTGACCATACGCTTACGGACACTAATGACGGCATCATGACTATCCATCCAATCAATACCCAGGATGACGTCGTCTCTCGGTAAATCTACCACGATTAGGTTTGCCAACCAATCACGGTCATGAAACTGAATTGGACAATTCTTAATCTCACGATTCCCGATAATTTTTCTACCATCAGGTAGACCAATGACATAAGGCTCACAACTAGTAGCACTACCCAGACGTAGTCTACTCAAACACGACTCGGAAATGAAGGAATGCGATGCACCAGTATCAAAAAGGGTACACACAGGCTGAGATAGAATTTTGAGTGTACTTGAGATCATTCGGGCTTCTGGATCATCAGCTTTTTTCATCTCATAAATTCGGGGCTTGCCAGCTCCGGAACCGAATGCTCCCGTCTGATAGCTGTGGGCTCCGCCTTTGTTAGCTCCCGTCGTCTTAAACGACACGGACTGAGTAGCTTGATTCAGAACCACTGACTATTTCGGGGCCTGAGATGACGTTGGAGTAGGTTTGAAGTCCTTTCGGCAAAAACGGGCCCTATGCCCCACCATTCCACAGTTATTGCATGTGACGGTTTGCCTCAAGCACTTCGTGCTGTAATGACCCTGTTCTCCACAGTTGAAATAGGTAATGGCCAAAATGGCCGCTCGTGACTGAGATTCCGTGGGTCTGGGCGCCATACGAAGTCGCTCGGTGAAAGTAGAGCCCACTGGAGGCTTCTTGAAAGTTGACTGACTGCCTTCAGGCTGATTTCAATTCTTAGACTTCTTGCCAGCAGATGAAGGTTGTTGCTTAGCAATCTCCTTAGCAGTAAGCTCATAAGTAAGAGCTTTCTCAATGAATTCGTCCAGAGTGGTGTAATTGTGATTAAGCAACTACATCCGCATACGAGGCTTCAACCTCTTGCTGAAATACTTGATTGTGTCTGCCTCGGAGTGAATAATAGACAAGGCGAAAGGGATAAGCTCCTGAAATTTCTCGGCAATGGCAAGAACATCATCGTCCGCTGAGAGGTCGGGAGTGAGTAATTCCGATAACTTGGCCTCTCTGAGTGGGGCCGGATAATACCTCTCCATCATGAGAGTCTTGAATTGATCCCAAGTGCATGATCCGTTAGTGGGCTTCAACGATAACCACCAGGAATGAGCGCTCTTACCCCGATAGTAAGCTGCAACTGAAACTTTATGCCCTTTGGGGCAATCCACCATAGCAAATAACTTCTTGAAATGCTCAAGCCAATGAACAATATCCGCCGGCTCAGATGAGCCCTCAAAGGTAGGTGGTCTCTGGCGACAGATGTCGCCAATAATACTGCTCACACCCCTCTCCTGCCCCTGAGGTGGCGGTGGAGGAGCCTGTTGATTCTGAGTAGCTGAGTTCTGCATCGTCTCCATGAGACATGCCATTTAAGTCATTTGCGCCATCATGCCCTGCATAAAAGCGAGTGGGTCAACCCGAACACCCTCTGAATAAGCTGTGTCCTGGGTACGACTCCCTGGCAGTGAATGATCATTTCCAGGAGAATGAGTGGAGGCGTCGCTGCTCGATGAATTAGCATTATTCCTCGCGTTCGCACGCGTATTCACACGAGTTCTCGGGGTTCGGCCCGCACCGCGGCCTCTTCCCCGCGTCCTCTGCCAGATATTTCCATTATGGAGTGGGAAAGTCACAAGATGATTATATATCTCGCATGAATATCACATTATGATTACGTTATGAAATGATGAAAATGAGCACACTCGCTCAAACACGATGATTACATGAATGATCACTGAAGTGACGAGATTATCTGATGAAATTCTTGAAATGATTATCTTGAATAAGTTAACAAGGTTAATGATACGATCCTCAAGATCAACAACTGAACAGTGAAATGAACTGAGTGATTAATGAGTTAACATGATCGACATGATCACAAATGAAAATGAGGAATGAGTGATTCTTATTGCCATAAATTATACCATGGCGTCAGAAATCTTATTGTTCTTTTGTGTGAGGGGCTCGGTTCTTGCACGGGTCACACGTGACGTGAAAGTCCAATGATACTAGTATGATGAACGATGATTTCAATGAGACATGACTCGGAAGGTAGTATTCAAAACCACTCTCCGATACCAACTCTGTAACACCCCAAACTAGGCGGATATTACAGTGTTGTGGACCCCCGACTGGGACCCACCAGGCGAGTGAAAATGAATGAATTAAGTGATATAATTGTAGTACCGAACCACAGTATATCAATAATTACTCCGATGAGGAGTTTTAAGTAAAACACATCCAGGATAAAACAGAATACATGTATATATTTTATATGAAGATAAAATATACAACACCAATTAAAATGAGTATTTAAAATGGAAGTCTGCAGTGGAATACAAATGAAGAAAACATGAAGACTGGGAGGACTGGAGCCCCCTACTAGTATCACTGGGACTCCTCGCTGTCAACATTCTCTTCCCGTGCCTTAGCCTTGCCATGACCTGAAAACAACATCCCCCAACGGGGTCAATTACATAGAACAACAACCTCAAGAGTTGAACAATATACAACAATCACATGAATGAATTAATGAATTAAGTTGAATGGTGAGCATCAATGTACGCCCGAATGCACTGAGTAATAGCATAAATAGCCGAGTGTCTGGAATCCCGCATATACACCCGCTATTGGCCTAATTAGTCTCATGGTTCAATGTGTCCGGAGTCCCGCGTATACACATTACCATGCGCACAGTCCAATGTGTCCGGAGTCCCGCATATACACATGACCATAGTGTGCCCAACTAAAATTCCACACATGCGCGAACTGGCCATGCAATATAATTTCGGAAGATCACCAGAACAAAATGACCAAGGTGAGGAGTAATGAATAGCATCCGATAAGGATCAAGAATGACTCACCGAGATGAAATCATGATACAACGGGTGATAGCTTCAATGAAATGATTTTGGAACTGTCGTTCCTCTTGAGTTACATGATGAGTTGATAATTACAAGTCTCGACATGAACGATATATTATGAGTGAATTACATGTATGAATGAACAACAACATAAGGAATTGAATATCCTTTTAACCGAGTAAGAATTTACTTACACAATACCGGTGTCGAAATGTCCTTCCTCGAACAACATCCTAAAACGAGATGCCTGTCGCTCGAACAACCTTGAATGACAAAATTACCAATAATCCGCTCAATATACGTATCAAGCATGAATTACGATTAACTCAAAGGTCGATACAACAATATCCGAACTCATAGTGGCATTCAAACAAACACTTAGCAAACATATATCCTTTGATAATATCCAATCCCGAATATGTCGAAACCAACTCCAAAAATGAGTATTTCAAACCAACAAAACACCTCCAATGATATCAATAATCCCATAGGAATCCACAAACGAGTTAACGACAACATCTAATCGAAAACCCCCAAATATCAAAGTCAACTCCAAGGTGTTCTTGAAAAAAACCCCAACAATACATGAAATCCAAAATATATGTTATTAAATCCGTAGGAATACATTTAACCAAGGCAGATAACCCATATCTTACATATTCCAACAACAATCCAAGCTTACACGAAGAAATCGGAAGCAAAACCCAAAAATCTGAAATTCTAGATCCAAGAGATTATTACCTTGATTTGATGTGATGGGGATGATGAAATGATGATTAATACGAATGATAAGCTTGAAGATGATGATTTGTGGATTCAGCTCGAAGAAAACTCTCCAAATCACCCGAAATTGCCCAAAACCGCCGAAGGAATGAAGTGTGATGATCAAAATGACGAAATAGACTGCACTATCCAATATATAGCAAATCCCAGTTAGCGTGCGCTAGCTCCTGTGCGTAACGGGTGTACTGGGTAGTCCAGTACCCTATGTTCGCAACGGTAGCGTGCGCTACGTACCTTTTGTAGCGTGCGCTACAACCCTATACTTAGCGTGCGCTAACTCAAAATGTTAGCGTGCGCTAACTCAAAATGTTAGCGTGCGCTAACGATTTATCTAATGCCCAGTACTGCAGCCCAGAACCTCCTGTTCACTAAACTGTTCGCGGTAGCGTGCGCTACACACAATATACAGCGTGCGCTACTGACACCTATTAGCGTACGCTAATAACTACTCGTAGTGTGCGCTAGGAATTATTCCAACTCAGTCCAGTAGCTACTGGACTCTGCCTGATTCGTCCTTAGCGCGCACAACAAAGACTGCATAGCGTGCGCTACTCCGACCTACTAGCGCGCGCTACTTACCATTCGTAGCGTGCGCTACTTACAACCCAACTGCAGTCCAGTGCCTTCTGGACTGCTTGCAGTGAACTACATTAGCGTGCGCTAGTGTTAGGAGGTAGCGTGCGCTACCTGAACTCAATTAGCGCGCGCTAGAGAGAGTTCATAGCGTGCGCTACTCCTCACACACAGCCCACTATGAATATGACAATGATGATAAACACGGCACGATTCTCCAACTAGATTTATGATGAATAACGATACAATTACTCTGAACGGTGAAAATTATGAATGAATATGAACGATGAATGATCATTAATGAGTGAAATTTACTGAGTGACAATAACTGAATGGTAAATACTGAATGATAATGACTGAATTACAACTGGGTATTACATCCTGGACTAGACTTCTCGGCCAGGTAGCGTGCGCAGCCTTCCGGCCGTAGCGTGCGATATCTGCCGTCCGTAGCGTGCGCAGTGTCCGCCAGTGGCGTGTGCTACCTGCTGCCCACCCGAAGTCCAGAACCCCTCTGCCCCTGCTGTCTCGGCCGACTAGCGCGCGCAGCTAACCGGCCATAGCGTGCGCTACCTCCCGGATGTAGCGTGCACTACGCCAGTTCCTGCCTCACCTGTACGGCCAGTGCCCGCAACCGTTCGATTAGTGCCCGACCTGTAACACCCCCGATATATTCAGGAATATTATAGCGCCGTAAATCCTTTAGATAAGAATTTACAAGGCTAAATAAATGAAAGGACAGTGACAGATACCAAATTATGAAATCACTAAAATAAAATACGACAGTTCTGGTTCAATACCGAAAATACAAATATCCAAATGAAGAATATTAATACATCACTGAAATCCAAACATTACGGCATACTCGTGTACTTATTAAAATAACAAACAATAGATAATAAACCCGGCTGGAACATCACTCTGCACCCTCGTCGTCATGCAGCTCCAGTGGTTGTTTCCCCGCTCTCCTGGATCCTGAACATAAACAAATGTTCACCCCCGAAGGGGTTAGCTCAACAATGCTAGTACAAGTACCACAACATATTATTCAACATCTCACGAAGAATAATAATATCGTCAATGACAAAATACCAACGAGTCTTCTCCTACGAGAAACTCATGAATAACATACACAAATGATAATCACAACATACACATGGTAATTCCGACGATCCAGCGTTCACTGCCTAGAACCCATGATGATCCCGTCAGACCAACCCGTGGTGGAAAAACCCGTCCGATGATCCAGCACACGCTAGCATAGATCCCCCAATGATCCCGTCGGACAAACACGAGGTGGTCATACACCAACGACATATATGCACAACAATATGTTTAACATCAATATGTAAAACACTTAAGGTACTTGCCTTGATTCGAAGACAAGAATATTACTTCCAGGAAAACAAAACACTCGAAGGTCGCCCCTTCGATCAATCACGTAGAAAGCTCGAACCTTAAACAAAAGAAATAATATAGAGTTCATCTCATGTCATACGAACATCTAACAATCCAAATTATGGTCAAAAGTTCATAAAACCTATTCTGCCTGGATTGCTTAACGCCCGCTACGTATCCTACATAGCATATGTTAAGGCTACTCGTTAGCGCACACAATTATACGAGGTCTAGCGTATGCTAACCATGCACTGTCAGTACCTCACTTATCAGTCGATTGACTTGTCTGATGCTATAATGCACGTTACGTTCCAAGCGTAGCGTACGCTAACTTATGCCCGATAGCGCACGCTAACTACAAAGCTTAGCGCACGCTAAACATGTATGACAATTCTTCCCTGGGCAGTCGACTGTTCTAAGGATGATGAAACTTATGAAATCCTCAGTGCTTAATATACGTTATCTCCATGCATAACACGTTCATCTCATTACAAATGATATCACGGATTCAAACATCTTCGAGATACAAGAATACGTATACTTATCACAACACCATATTCCATCTTGATTACAATTCTCATGCGAAGTTCGGTGTTCTTAAGATCGATGCACTAGCTTCCGATATCATCATTACATCCCGATTAAACCATGAAGATGAACTAACAATTCCAACTTATAAGAAAGGATGCAAAACTTCTACGATTCTTTCCTAAGTCCGTTTAACCAAAATGATAACAACTTTACATCTACGAATTATGGTAACGTCATTACTACGGATAATCAATCTTAGAATATTTCTCTCATCATTCGACGTGGTAAGATGCTAGTCATGGTGTTTCCAACGATGATATCTAAAGTATAAATATTCCAACTTATAAACATGATGTTGTTTGGATAATTCATCAATAGAACACAATATCTTGATAGCATAATCCTCATATCCTTAATAACACGAATCCAAGGTAGGAGATAGTATTAACATATCTTATGATGAAGAAAACACTAAAACAATAGGTAGACTTCAACCCCGGTTGCTTGTGTGTCACTTCAAAGTGAGTTACTTCTTCAATGATCAAGTGTAAGTACTCTTCAATCTTCAATGATCATGTAATGAGGGTTTATATGTGTTTAGGAAGTATGGAAGGCTCTCTGGACTTTCCAAGAAGTGAAGAACGATTGAAGGAAACGTAAACCAAATGAAATGAGGGTGCAGTCCCTTATATAATGTTTCTGCACAATAGCTGATTAGCGCACGCTATCGTACTATCCTTAGCGCACGCTAATAAGCGTTGACTCCAAAACTGTCCAGGTTCGCTGGTAGAAATCTTATTCGGACCCATGTCCAACTGGCGCATGTGCTAGCTACCTACCTCAATAATTGACTGCCTAACGCACGCAATTCTTCATTCGTAGCATGTGCTAGTTTTAGCCAATAACGCATGTTAAGCTACGTTCTTAGCATGCGTTATGACGAGTTTGCATGAGAAAATTTACATGTTGTTATACTCATGTACAAAGATACAAATATGAGAAATATCATACTCCAATTATCGAGATCATAATTCTGAATAATACAGGTTTCAACAACAGATGAAATACTCAATAATAAATCCGGATATTACATACTCTCCTACTAAAAAGGAGTTTCGTCCCGAAACTCAAGACAAAAATAACTCTGGATATCTGGACTTCATGCTATCTTCCGTTTCCCAAGTGGCTTCTTCCACTCCGTGGCGTGACCACTGAACTTTGACCAAAGCGATTGGTTTGTTCCTCAACTGCTTAACTCGAGTCTCGAGTATCCTGACCGGTCTTTCTTCAAACGTTCCATCCTGAGCGACTTCGATCTCGCCGAAATCAATGACATGACTAGGATCCGGTATATATCTCCATAACTGGGATACGTGGAACACGTTATGAACATGGCTCAATGACGACGGTAATGCCAATCTGAATGCCAACTCTCTAACTCTCTCAAGGATTTCGAATGGTCCGATATATCTCGAACTCAGCTTTCCCTTCCTTCCAAAACGAAAGATTCCCTGAGTAGGAGAAACCTTTAAAAGTACGTGGTCTCCAGTACTGAACTTCAATGGGTGACGGCGTACGTCTGCATAAGATTTTGTCGACTCTGGGCGGTCAACTGCCTTTCACGAATCAAGGCTATCTTCTCTCGTGTCTGTATGATCAACTCTGGTTCTGTCCCGATTAAGTCTGATGAATCGTCCCAACATAGGGGCGATCTGCATCTCCTCCCGTATAAAGCCTCAAACGGTGCCATCTTAATGGAAGCATGCCAACTATTGTTGTAAGTGAATTCAATCAACGGTAGATGAACTTCCCAATCAGTTAACCAATCTAAGGCACAAGCCCTCAGCATATCTTCCACTGTTTGAATAGTCCTCTCGGATTGTCTATCTGTCTGTGGGTGATAAGCTGTGCTGAAGTTCAATTCGGTCCCCAAGGCTTTATGAACTGCTTTCCAAAAATGAGACACAAAACGACCGTCTCGGTCAGAAATAATGGTCTTCGGTATACCTTGCAATCGGACTATCTCTGAAATAAATACTCGTGCCAACTTCTCTGGTCCCCACGTGTCCTTGATGCTTAGAAAATGAGCCGATTTGGTTAAACGATCAACTATCACCCAAATCATGTTCATTCCTGACTTGGTTCTCGGCATACTACTGATAAAGTCCATCGATATGTCCTCCCACTTCCATTCAGGAATCGGGAGTGGCTTCAACATTCCGGCAGGTCGTTGATGCTCGGTCTTGACCTGCTGACAAGTCAAACACTTCATGTTGCCCCACCAAAAGTTCTGCTTCACGTCCTTATACATCTTACTGGTGCCCGGGTGGATAGAATAGGGCGAGCTGTGAGCTTCCTTCATAATCGTTTGTTTCAGAACATCGACATCGGGAACGCAAAGTCAGTTCTGAAATATCATAACTCCATCATCATGAATTATGAATCCGGGGGCCTTTCCCTTGATCACTTCATCACATAATCGAATCATCAGAGGATCATCTACTTGCTTAGATTTGATTTCTTCAGTTAACGATGAAGTTATTTCCATTACCCACAGTTGTCCTTGGACTCTTTGTAACCACACTTCAATTCCTTCACGAATCATTTCTCGTTGAATGCTGAGCTGGGAGGTCAAAGTCTCCAGCATCTTAATAGAAACAGGCTTGCGGCTAAGTGCATCGGCCACTACATTTTCTTTTCCTGGATGATAAAGAATCTCCAAGTCATAGTCCTTAATAAGTTCCAGCCATCTCCTTTGCCGCATGTTCAACTCTTTCTGAGTGAAGATGTATTTGAGACTCTTGTGATCCGTAAAGATCTGACAGTGAGTCCCGTACAGGTAATGTCTCCAGATTTTCAAAGCAAATACTACTGCTGCTAGCTCCAAATCATGCATTGGGTATTTCACTTCATAAGGTTTCAGCTGTCGTGATGCATAAGCGATCACCTTATCATTTTGCATCAACACGCATCCGAGTCCTTGGTTCGAAGCATCACTGTAAACTATAAATCCTCCAGTACCCCGTGGGAGTGCTAAAATCGGTGCTGTCGTCAATCTCTACTTCAATTCATCGAAGCTATTCTGGCACAACACGTTCCACTCAAACTTTTGAGTTTTCTGCAGTAGTCGAGTAAATGGGCAGGTAATTTTGGAAAACCCTTCCACGAACCGACAATAATATCCAGCATGTCCTAAGATACTCCGGACTTCTTTCACGTTCTTTGGAGGCTTCCAATCCATAACTTCTTCGATCTTCTGAGGGTCTACTCGGACTCCTTCTGCTAATACCACATGGCCGGGGAACATTACTTCCTTTAGCCAGAATTCACACTTAGAAAGTTTGGCGTACAATTGTTCGCTTCTCAAAAGTTCTAATACAATCCGCAAATGCTGCGCATGTTCTTCCGGGCTCTTAGAACACACCAAAATGTCATCAATGAACACCACCACAAATTTATCCAAATACTTGACGAACACTCGGTTCATCAATTGCATGAATACAGCAGGTGTAATATCCGCAAATTCGATTTCCGGTAATTTTCTTTTTTTGGCGGAAGTCCGTTTTGACGACTCGCTTGGAACGTTTCGTCATCCTGAGAATGATTAATTCTACACTTTTTGACATCCGAGTTCATTTCGGTGTCGTTTTGTTGAGTTCCGTGCTTTTTAGCGACTTTTCCGCACTTGAGTTCGATTCTTGCGAATCTCGTTCTAAACTCCTGTTTCGAGTTTCCCGTAAGTCCATTTAACTTTGTTAGATGTGTTGTGAACTTAGGTTTGGTTATTCGATCACGTATCGTGATTTTCGGGTGTTTTGAGCCATTTTGTAATTTACCCAAAGTTATGGGTATCCGTATCTGTATTTGTTGTCTCGACCCTTTTCTCGGTCGCGTATGATTAATTATTGCATTATCCTTTCATTTCGGGTCGTTGATGTTGTCCGCGAACTTCTCGTCGTGTTCGTTCCGTACGTTTTTCGGAAATCGAGTCGTCGAGCCCTGATGGTCGAGCACTGGCCGGATGGTTGCAGGACTGGCCGGATGGTTGCGGGTTCTAGCCGAGCGATGGCGGACACTGGCCGAGCAGGCACACTGCCGAGTCACTGCCGCGGCACACTCGTCCGGTCCGCGGCACACTCGTGCTCAATTGCTGGCCAATCCGTTTGTACCTTGTGCCGCGGCACATGCCGGCAGGGCCGTGGCACACTGCCGAGTCACTGCCGCGGCACACTTGGCCGGGCCGCGGCACACTGTCGACCACTGGGAGCCATTTTTGTGCCTGTGTCGCGGCACACTTGGCCTGGGCCGCGGAACACAGTGCAGTCAACACTATATCTGCATTTTTTTGGGCGAGATCAACCCATTTCTTCCCTTTTCTTCAACCAACACGAGAGAGAAGGCCTGTGAGAGAGAAGTTTCATCATCTGTCATTTGAGTGTGTGATTTTCTTCATCTCCTTTCGATTGTGAAGCTCGGATCATCGATCTATCGCGTATTCTTCGGATCATAATGCTTGGATCTTCAAGAGGTAATTTCTTCAACATCTTGGATTTCGATTTTGTGTTGAGTAATGATGTTTTTGATGCTGAGATCATGTTGTATGAAGTGATATACACATGATTATGGGCATGTTTGATTATTCATTGGATTATTGAAGGGTTATTCAAGAACACTTTGAATATTGGGTTGGATTTTGGGGTTTTTCGTAGATTCGTCCGATTTATCCGATTTGAAGCTTGAGAACCTTGAGATTATGATGTATCTTTACCGTATGCATGTTTTTCCTACGATTTTACGGATTGGATTGTGCCGTTTTCGGACTTGTGGGAGTTTGGGCGATTTTTCCAACCTCTAGTTGTTTATCCGTGTATTTTCATGAATCTTAGATGGGTTTTGGAATTTTCTTCGTGTAATTTGAGTATGGATAACTAATTATCATATTCCTTGCGAATCGTTTAGGTGCAGGAAGTGCGTTCTTGGACCTACCGAACTCATACCCTTTTTCTGTTCGATTCCTCGATGTCTCAAAGGCAAGTATATATATTTATGATTGTACGTTCTCGACTTTGAAAGTAAGTCGTATTGATGGCATGATATGAACGAACCGGTTCCACGGTATTCATATATGTATTGATGACGGGTGATATGAACGAACTGTTTCCACGGTATTCATATATGTATTGATGACAGATGATATGAACGAACCGTTTCCACGGTATTCATATACGTCTTGATGTGATGCTATGAGATTTAGTTATTCCGGAATACTAGTCTTGAATTGATGAATTTACGGTTACATTTACTTTATTGTCGAGGAGTATTGTGTTTCATACTTGATATACTTGCACTAGCTATTCGACGGCTAACCCCTTTATGGGGGAAATACTTTTCATGTATTTCAGGTTCCAGGAGAGCGTACAGGCAGGTATCGGATCGGCATGAAGATGATGTGCAAGTGTGATACTGTGTCTTTCCTCTGGTTGTGTTTCGTGTTTCTCCATTCAGTGTTGTAGTACTGGAATGGTTATTGAATACTCGAGTATTGTTTCTCAGTTTTCCTTGATATTCCGGCCTGTGTTGCCGAGGTATTGATTTGTGTGGTGATGTATATGGTTTCATTGGTTATGGTTTTGAATACCATTTGTATTGTCCTTCTTTTCATTGTATCTAGACCTTCTCGGTCAAGTTTTACAGTTCCGCGCATGAATAGCCTTGTGGTTCCCACAGCGGGGCTCACGACGCTGTAATATACCCTGAATAACTTGGGGGTGTTACAGAATATGGTATCAGAGCTTAGGTTTATGGATACCTAGGCTGTCGGTCTTTTTGGGTCGATTGAGTCGTCATTTGCCCACAATATCACTACTCTGCCATCATCACAGTGCGACCGGTACTTGCAAGTCCTCTCACTCTTCTTGTATTTTTCTTAATCGTTTCGTTTATAACTTGGTATTCTTCGGAATTGGTCACTTCGAGAATGTGCGATTTGGATTATACTTATGCACGCGTGTGCCCTTCAGAATGTTGGCTCAAAGGAGGAAGAATCGTGGCCGTGGTTACGGACGTGAACTCTTCCTTGAGATTTTGTTAAATTGCTAAGTGCGATATTGGTGTGTATCGGTGTTATGTTGAGACTTTGTTTAGGAATCGCATGCTAGTACCACGGGAGATCTTTGACTTCACAGACTTGTAAGTATGTTGTTCGGATTATTCGATAATTCTTGGTGATTTTGAATTTCCGTTGAAATGTTGTTTGTGCGAGTAATTGCGAGTTTCGAGGACAAAACTTATTTTTTTAAGGGGGGTAGAGTGTAATACCCCAATTTTCGGATATTTTTTTTTCATTTATATGTTGGATGTCGTTGATGGATAATTGTGCTTGAGGATGATTTGAACGTATGACAATGTTATTGAATGCGTATATGTATTCATTGTGCCGTATGATCGTTTGGTATGTCGAGATGTTGGTCGAGAATAGCGGAAAATGGCTAAGTACAGCCACGTTAGCGCACGCTACAAGGTATGCCTAGCGCACGCTAAGACATATATACTTAGCGTACGCCACGGTGCATACTTAGCGCACGCTAAGAGGTTTGAGTTACGTACGCTAAGGAGGACCCCTAACGTACGTAAGGTATTCTGGATTAGGTCCGGAAAGTGGCCGACAGGTAGGCCCAGACTATTTATTATCGGCGATTAGCGCACGCTAATGCATGTTAGTAGCGCACGCTAATTTCAGATCGTCAACAAGGAATCTTGGATTTATTGGTTGCTTTCGGCGTGTAGGACCCGGGCATCTTCTGGGAAGGTACAGGTTGTCGGGTCAACGACGATTGGTGCGCGCTAAGGTCGAGAAATAGCGCACGCTACTGAGCATTTCACTGTAGCAAGTCAATGCCTATTTGCGTACGTTAATGCATGGGCATTACATACGTTAGGTGAATTTCGAAGCAATGCAGTAGCTTCTGGACTGCCCGATAGCGCACGCTATCAAGGGAGGATAGCGCACGCTAGTTCTGTGGCGCACGCTAAATATAAGGTCTAGCGCGCGCTAGTGATGTGTTTTATAAAGAGGATAGACGAGTGCTGAGAGACATCTTGTCCATTCTCCTTCCTTCAGTCAATAGAGAGAGCCTTGGGAAGTACTTGAAGTTCCTAAACATTGAGAGATGATTCTCTTAAACAAGATTAAGATGGAGAGCTCGGATTTAAGTATTGTTCTTGAAGTTTTTGATGATTCTTGGAATGGAGTTCAATTCTTCTTCTTCGTGGTTCGTCCATACAAGGTAATCCTCGTATCCCTTTGACAGTGGTTCGTTTTTAAAGTATTACTACTTGGGAGGGAGCATGTTGGGAATCGTGTATTTTGATGTTCGTTTTATTTCAATGTAAATGCATATATTGGAC
Organism: Orobanche coerulescens; assembly: GCA_033398695.1. Taxonomy (NCBI): domain Eukaryota; kingdom Viridiplantae; phylum Streptophyta; class Magnoliopsida; order Lamiales; family Orobanchaceae; genus Orobanche; species Orobanche coerulescens. The sequence goes on along the minus strand of CM065805.1, from coordinate 105,069,536 downwards.
TGTACTTTTATCCGCTGCGTGAGTATTTTGAAATGGCTTTTGGTATTTTGCCAACTGAATTTTATATTGTAAAACCGATTCCCTAAACTGAGTTTTTAGCATTTTGGCCTTGATCGTTTTGACGGTATTTGGAAAATGATTTTTTTTAGTATTTGAAAAATATTACCGTCATCGGTCTTTTTGGTATTTTTGAAATGACGTGGAAATTTGTGCTTAGCCTGGTAAATCCTTGTGAGAAGGGTTTACGGCGTGTAATATTCCCAGGAGGATCTGGGGTGTTACAATTATGGTATCATGTGATAATGTTATACAAGATTTATTGGAATTGTAGTAAGAGATTTCGGATGTTGATATGATTATTGAGATCTTCTTCATATGATGATAATGGTTTTGTTGCGATTCTTGAGGCTGTGTGAATGGCATGATGAATAAAATGGTAACATGGAGATATATACCTCGGATATGTTGTTCTGAACGTGATTTCGGATATTTCATGTTCTTGAAGAACTCTTGAATTCTACGAGGTGATGAAAATTTATAAGAAGTGTTGATGTTTTGAAAATGAATATGGAATATTCATATCTAGAGCTAAATTATGTGTTTGAAATAATATTCGTATAGGAATACGAATGTGATTATGAGTTTGATGATACTATTATTCATCTCTGAAGTTGGAAACCCATACATATGGAGCAAATATTCAAGTCGAATGATTGGATTGTTTGGTAACCTTTTTAATATGATTATCTATTGTTTTGAACCAGTCGGATGGTTCGAATTAATGATAGTCATAGGTAAATTTTAACGATGGATTTACGAGAAGGGAACCTTGTCAATTCGTATTTAAGAATTGAATTTTGAATCGATAACATTTAGACCCTTATTATTGGTCCGAAATGGTTGCTGATATGATCATCGGATTTCGGCTCGTATTGTGGACATGGATTCGTGAGGGTTTGAGTTGGATAGTTCAGACTGTGCCTAATCGAGATATTGTGGAACCGATGAGTTGTGGCCTTGTGGTATTGATATTGATCGTCATCGAACCTGTTGATTATTAATCCTTCGTTTTACAATAAGATATGATGTTTGATCATGGATTATGACTGTTTTGTTGCGGTTGAGGTTGAAGAGTTCGTAATTAGCTTGGTCGGAATTGAGGAACTCATAGACGAAAGAAACTGTATTGGTGACAGGTCGTGGCATTGATATTGAGACAAATTTTATACTTGTACGGGTCAATGAGATTAATGTTATCATGTGGGTGTACGAATGTGTGCATCATTTCGAGACTTGGTCTCTTTATGATTTTGTTGATATCATGGGATTGTTTGATACGACACCCATCGGCAAATTATGCCAAATGTTACTGTTGTTCGTAAATGGCGGGTTCAAGGCATTGATGTATTCGAGTATCATCTTCGTTATCAGTAACCGATTAAATGTGCCGAGACATCCGTTGTATCGTTGTTATCGAATTGCTATTCTAAGGTAATTGAAGTATTGATTTGGGACTGTCGAAGATAGTTCCCATCCGTTGAGTCGTTATCGATTCGTCGTTCTAAGACAATCGAGGTATTGAATTGGAATAGCCGAGGATAGTGCCCATCCGGGAGTTATTATTGTCGTGTTGGCCGACTCAAGGCAGCACACTATTATTCTTGTGAACTCGGTAATTTTGTGACCGTCGAAGGTTGAGGATTTCCCGGATGGTTGTTTTGAATATTGTTGGTCGGGTCGATCTTTCATTATTCGTGTGTCGTTGTTCACTTTGTGAGTCGTATGATCCGTATTGGATATATTATCCTTTGAGTTTCGTTGTCACATCGTATCGTGGCATATCTGGAATCATATCTGCGTGCTGATTGGTTATGTATAGGATTTTTAGCCAGGCACACGATGGTCATGCGTGGATGTTTCCGCATTGGACCGTGCACACGAGATGTAGTTCGTGAGGCTAATTAGGTACATTGTCACACATATGTTCTGGATTCCGTATACGGGGTGGACATGTGCACGGACACATTTCCAGATCGGGCGTACTGTGATGTCCCTTTTGAGACTTATCGTTTGGTCGTTCATAGTCCTTGTTGTATTGGATATGTCCGACGATTTGCGACTGGTTGTTCATACGCCGAGGGGTATGTCCGACAGTCAGGTTTGTTTCTTTGAGATCTGTATTGTGATGATTTACAGCTTCGGGCTGTTCGGATTTCAGGCCATTGTGACGTATCGGTATTTTCCGTTGGAGCCTTCGGGCATTGTGATTCGTATCTATTTCGGCATTGATTTGGTTTACCTGCGGGTAACGTATTGTAGTGTTCTATATTGATGATTCTCCATTTGGGCGTAAGTTTTCGGTTCTTGTGTATATCGTTGAGTTTTTCCTAGCGGGATATTTTTCTCCCTACTTGTTTTAAGTTTCGGGGCGAAACTTCTTTTAAGGAGGGTAGAATGTAATATCCGCAAATTCGTTTTCCGGTAATTATTTTTTTTGGCGGAAGTCCGTTTTGACGACTCGCTTGGGACCGTTTCGTCATCCTGAGAATGATTAATTCTACACTTTTTGACATCCGAGTTCGTTTCGGTGTCGTTTTGTTGAGTTCCGTGCTTTTTAGCGACTTTTCCGCACTTGAGTTCGATTCTTGCGAATCTCGTTCTAAACTCCTGTTTCGAGTTTCCCGTAAGTCCGTTTAACTTTGGTAGACGTGTTGTGAACTTCGGTTTGGTTATTCGATCACGTATCGTGATTTTCGGGCGTTTTGGGCCATTTTGTAATTTACCCAAAGTTATGGGTATCCGTATCTGTATTTGTTGTCTCAACCCTTTTCTCGGTCGCGTATGATTAATTATTGCATTATCCTTTCATTTCGGGTCGTTTATGTTGTCCGCGAACTTTTCGTCGTGTTCGTTCCGTACGTTTTTCGGAAATCGAGTCGTCGAGCTCTGATGGTCACGCACTGGCCGGACGGTTGCAGGACTGGCCGGACGGTTGCGGGTTCTGGCCGAGCGATGGCGGGCACTGGCCCAGCAGGCACACTGCCGAGTAAATGCCGCGGCACACTCGTCCGGGCCGCGGCAGACTCGTGTTCAATTGCTGGCCAATCCATCTGTACCTTGTGCCGCGGCACATGCCGGCAGGGCCGCGGCACACTACCGAGTCACTGCCGCGGCACACTTGGCCGGGCCGCGGCACACTGTCGACCACTGGGAGCCATTTTTGTGCCTGTTCCGCGGCACACTTGGCCTGGGCCGCGGCACACAGTGCAGTCAGCACTATATCCGCGTTTTTTTGGGCGAGATCAACCCATTTCTTCCCTTTTCTTCAACCAACACGAGAGAGAAGGCCTGAGAGAGAGAAGTTTCATCATCTATCATTTGAGTGTGTGATTTTCTTCATCTCCTTTCGATTGTGAAGCTCGGATCATCGATCTATCGCGTATTCTTCGGATCATAATGCTTGGATCTTCAAGAGGTAATTTCTTCAACATCTTAGATTTTGATTTTGGGTTGAGTAATGATGTTTTTGATGCTGAGATCATGTTGTATAAAGTGATATACACATGATTATGGGCATGTTTGATTATTCATTAGATTATTGAAGGATTATTCAAGAACACTATGAATATTGGGTTGGATTTTGGGGTTTTTCGTAGATTCGTCCGATTTATCCGATTTGAAGCTTGAGAACCTTGAGATTATGATGTATCTTTACCGTATGCATGTTTTTCCTACGATTTTACGGATTGGATTGTGCCGTTTTCGGACTTGTGGGAGTTTGGGTGATTTTTCCAACCTCTAGTTGTTTATCCGTGTAGTTTCATGAATCGTAGATGGGTTTCAGAATTTTCTTCGTGTAATTTGAGTATGGATAATTGATTATCATATTCCTTGTGAATCGTTTAGGTGCCGGAAGCGCGTTCTTGGACCTACCGAACTCATACCCTTTTTCCGTTCGATTCATCGATGTCTCAAAGGCAAGTATATATCTTTATGATTGTACGTTCTCGACTTTGAAAGTAAGTCATATTGATGGCATGATATGAACGAACCGGTTCCACGGTATTCATATATGTATTGATGACGGATGATATGAACGAACCGTTTCCACGGTATTCATATATGTATTGATGACGGATGATATGAACGAACTGTTTCCACGGTATTCATATATGTATTGATGATGGATGATATGAACAAACCGTTTCCACGGTATTCATATACGTCTTGATGTGATGCTATGAGATTTAGTTATTCCGGAATACTAGTCTTGAATTGATGAATTGACGGTTACATTTACTTTATTGTCGAGGAGTATTGTGTTTCATACTTGATATACTTGCACTAGCTATTCGATGGCTAACCCCTTTATGGGGGAAATACTTTTCATGTATTTCAGGTTCCAGGAGAGCGGACAGGAAGGTATCGGATCGGCATGAAGATGATGGGCAAGTATGATACTGTGTCTTTCCTCTAGTTGTGTTTCGTGTTTCTCCATTTAGTGTTGTTGTACTGGAATGGTTATTGAATACTCGAGTATTGTTTCTCAGTTTTTCTTGATATTCCGGCCTGTGTTGCCGAGGTATTGATTTGTGTGGTGATGTATATGGTTTCATTGGTTATGGTTTTGAATACCATTTGTATTGTCCTTCTTTTCATTGTATCTAGTCCTTCTCGGTCAAGTTTTATAGTTCCGCGCATGAATAGCCTTGTGGGTCCCACGGCGGGGCTCACGGAACTGTAATATACCCTGAATAACTTGGGGGTGTTACAGCAGGTGCATTAGTGAGACCAAACGGCATCACTACAAACTCATAGTGTCCATAGCGAGTTCTGAACGCTGATTTCGGAATATCAAATTCCTTAATCCTCAGCTGATGATATCCTGATCTCATATCGATTTTAGAAAATACTGTTTCTCCTTGCAGCTGGTCAAACAAATCATCGATCCGTGGCAACGTATATTTGTTCTTAATCTTCATCTTGTTCAGCTCTCGATAGTCAATACACAGTCGAAGTGATCCATCCTTCTTCCGGACAGAAAGAACTGGTGCTCCCCATGGCGAAACGCTTGGCTGGATATAGCCTTTGTCCAGTAACTCCTCCAGTTGCTTTTTCAGTTCGTACATCTCGGTAGGCGCCATACAATACGGCGCCTTATAAATTGGTGTAGCTTCGGGTTCCAGATCAATGGTGAATGCTACATCCCGTCGTGGAGGTAGTCTCGGTAACTCGTCAGGAAATACATCCGGAAATTCATTCACAACAGGAATGGATGAGAGTTCCACAATTCCGTCTTCTTTCTTCATTGCATAGCACCAGTATCCGGTACAGCCCTGTTTTAACAATTTGACAGCTCTCATCACCTTGATCAACTTTCCTGAGCTTCCTGGTTTCCATCCTTGAAACAGTATTTCGGAACCATCGCCAGTGATCAACGAGATATTCCTCTTTCGGTAGTTTACAATAGCTCCATATCGATAAAACCAATCATCTCCGAGTATCAGGTCATCTCCTTGCATGGCTATCACAACTCTGCCTCCAAATGATACAGGGAAATCTCTAGTTTCTACGATTCCAACAATCCTCTCTCCGCTCGGTAAACCAACAACATAAGGTTCACAATTATGAAACCCAGAAATATTCAAAGGATTTACACAAGATAAGGATATAAATGAATGCGTAACTCCTGTATCGAACAAAACGCTAACTGGCTGGGAAAGGATCTGAACAGTACCTGATGCGATAGCATCATCCTAATCGTCTGTTCTCCTCATCTCGTACAGACGTGGGGGAATAGATCCGGCACTCGATGTACCCTTTCGGTCCCACTGTCCTCTGCCTCGTCCGCGGCCAAAATTCTGAGGCATCTGAACACTTTGCTGCGTCTGTTGGATACTGGCATCCTTCTGAACTGGCTGTGGTGTACGGGCTCTGAAAGACTTTGCAGCCTCTTCATAGAATACCACACGATATCCCTCTTGACCACAATCAAAACAAGTCACGGTAGGTAGGGGGCAATTCCGTCGATAGTGCCCCGTCTGGGCACAGTTAAAGCATTTCTTGGTGACATCCGTCGTGGTTGATGCTGCTCCGAAGTTCCTTCCGCTCTTATATGGGTGCGGAGGTTTCTTGAAAAAATGAAAGGATGACTGGGCTATGCGGGGCCCACTACTCTTATGCTCCGTGAAACTACCGGAGACTTTCTGCTTCTTGGACTTTACCAACTTCTACATTGATGCTTCCTTGATTTCATACGCTAATGCTTTATCCTGGTATTGATGGAGAGTGGTACATTCAAAACCGGACATGTACCTCTGGATTTCTGGTTTCATTCTCATATCAAAATGGATCATCATTTCTGCATCTGTTCTGACCAGATGTCGAACAAATGCCAGCTGCTGGTTAAACGTCTTAATTGTCTGAGATACTGGAACATCTGAAGGCTGAGTGGAGAAAAACTCCCGAACTTTGGCTTCCCTCACAGGACGAGGGCAGTACCGATCTTCCATTATCAATTTAAATTCTGTCCAGTCTGCATCATGATCTGCAGGCCGAATGGCTTCCCACCACTCGGATGCTTCCCCTATCAAAAAGTACTGGGTAATAGAGGCTCTCCAGTCATCTGGGCAATTTATCCCGGAAAAAATTTTCTCCAATTCCTTTAACCAGTGATCCCACGTTGGTGTCTCAGAAAAGCCATCGAATTTGGGTGGTTGCATCTTTGCCACCTCTTGCAGCCATCGGTCGCCTTGATTCCCCATGTATGGGATACCTTGTTGTCGATCTCCCTGTTGTAACCCTACTGCCACCTGCATTCGGTCCACGACCTGGGCGAACTGAGTCATCTGGTTCACCACCTGACAAATAATTTCTGGCACAGCAGGTTCCGGTTCATTATTAATAGATCTCTGTGGCTCGTCTGAGCTATGGTTGGCCTGATTAGAAGGCGAAGCTTCTCTTTCGGCATTCCTTCGTCCGCGTCCACGACCGCGACCACCTCCACGTCCACCTCTCAACATACTGTAAGCATAAATACTCAATATACAGGAAACAATATCATTCAATGTTCAAGTATAAAGAGATACAATATGAAAAGGATGAGATAGAGTTTAGGAACTTACAACCACCGTTCGCATGAAGACATAGGCAGTACAGTGATGTTATTCACGGCTGGTTACCTCAAAAGATGTACACGACCCCTATTATAACCTAATGGCCAAGATATCCATAATCTTATCTCCGATACCATATTCTGTAACACCCCCGATATATTCAGGAATATTACAGCGCCGTAAATCCTTTACATAAGAATTTACAAGGCTAAATAAATGAACAGACAATGACAGATACCAAATTATGAAATCACTGAAATAAAATACGACAGTTCTGGTTCAATACCGAAAATACAAATATCCAAATGAAGAATATTAATACATCACTGAAATCCAAACATTACGGCGTACTCGAGTACTTATTAAAATAACCAACAACAGATAATAAACCCAGCCGGAACATCACTCTGCACCCTCGTCGTCATGCAGCTCCAGTGGTTGTTTCCCCGCTCTCCTGGATCCTGAACATAAACAAATGTTCACCCCCGAAGGGGTTAGCACAACAATGCTAGTACAAGTACCACAACATATTATTCAACATCTCACGAAGAATAATAATAACGTCAATGAAAAAATACCAACGAGTCTTCTCCTACGAGAAACTCATGAATAACATACACAAATGATAATCACAACATGATATCACAACATACACATGGTAATTCCGACGATCCGGCGTTCACTGCCTAAAACCCACGATGATCCCGTCAGACCAACCCATGGTGGAAAAACCCGTCCGATGATCCAGCGCACGCTAGCATAGATCCCCCGATGATCCCGTCGGACCAACACGAGGTGGACATACAACAACGACATATATGCACAACAATATGTAAATCATTAATATAAGGCAATGGATGTTTCTTTATTTACTGGAAGTTACTGGCATTCCTAACTCGTAAATATACATATAGAAACTAGTCCATGTATTTGAGAGCAAAACGTTCCACTCCTTATTTGATAAGGGGGTCGGCACTAGAAAGGTTTATAGCTCAAATACTTAATCATTCGCAAGTCGATGAAACTTGACTGGGCGTTAAGTTTATGTGAAGACTTGTATGACGTGTTCTTTGACATGGAGAGTGTCTGTCGAACACTAATGGTTAGTGGGAGCACACGTTATAGGTATGCTAATTGGATTAGTATACTCGAACCGACTCACCCTCGATTCATCACAAGGATTTCACTCCGGGATAGTCAATGACGGAATCGAAAGGTTGTGATAGGTATTCGTGAACCTTCGACTTGAGGATTTAGTAGGGATGTGCTTGTGACGTTAAGATTTTCATTAGAGTAGTTCGATCCTATAAACGGGCAAGTAGCAGGTCCTACTGAATACCAAGATAGAATTCTTTCTCCCGTTAGTGAGCGGGTTATATGTCCTATGCGGTTATTGGCAGATGAGATCATAAGTCTTTGGCCAAAGCATTGGAGCTAGTTGTATTGGATACACGAGAGCTCAATGATCTCGATTTGCATTAACGCATGCATAGCATCAAGTAAAGATAGGGTTTGACTGACCGTAACCCTATAACTTGATCGGTACATTTGAAAGAAGGGTTTATACGTATACTGGTATTCACGACAGAATGGTTCTTGAATGATCCCATCATTCGTTCTCAGTTGGGGTACAGTGTAGGCCGCAAGGCTGGCTATGTGGTGCTACTACTCTTTGGTTCCTCCAATTACTGACTGAGACGGACCTACCGAGTCACGCAATAGGATTGACGATGGAATGAATCAAGCTTATTATCTCATTACGAATTTTAGATATTGGATATCTAATTTGGGACATTGGATGTCTAAATCGATTTAGACATCGGACGGAATCGGAGTTTATCTGTTTGGACTCACAGGAGTCCGAAACGGACTGAACTCGTACAGCACCTTCTAGATGGGACGCCCCAATCACCTACCCCTCAATTTGTCTTGGTATTCACTTGGTGGGGTTCAAACCTTCTGACCAATCAAGGGGACAAAATATCACTCTTTGTGATTTTGTCAAAGGGAGGTGATTTCTTGGGAGATATGATGAGAATAAATATGAAGACTAAATCTCTTTTCCACATACTTGCATAACTCACGGTTTGGGCAAGAATAAATATTTCCAAGACTTCATTTGCATTCTTCATCATCTTCATCTTCATTCATAAGTTTTCTTGGAGAAAATATTTGTGAGATAGAGAGATATATATTATAAACTTAGAGTGTAATAATAAAAGCTTCATCACTCATTCTAGCCGTAACCTTTGAGGTTAATCAAGTGTTGTTATTCCGATCATTTTTCCGGCGCGTGGCAAGTAGAGACGCAGTGCTTTCGGCGTTGGATCGTGTTGTGCGACGATTAATTCGCCGCGATAGGCGATCGGCGACCTCCCTGAAAAGTCAACCATAGAAGCCAAACTCCGGACGAACACCTAAAGTCCGGCATAATATAGCGATCGTCTTTTGGTAACCAGCGATCGTCTTTCGATACCTGGCGATCGTCTTTGTCTAACGGATCAGAGGCGATCGTCTCATGCCACGTAGGGATCCAGCGTCCGTCAAAGTCGTCGAAGACCGAATCTTGGACGATGGCCCACCCGCGGATCTTCACAGGATACCAACAAAAAGGATCATTGACCCCAGCCTGTCACCTACCGCACCTACCGACAAGGCCGCCGAAAGGTACGTAGTGGACCCTCCTCGGACAAATGACTCGCGACGCGTGCCGGCTTCCCATTGGTCCACCCACCGGCCTCCAACCGCAACCTCGACCAGAGGAACAGGCCCACGTGACGGACGATCGGCCGTTTATTTTAATATAGAAAACGGCGATCGCCCGCGATCGCTGAGGGATCCCAACTACTTAGCCCCTATAAATAGAGAACTCACCGTTATGCCAAACGAACGGATCCTACCACGAATTAAGTGCAAAATACACACCAAAGAGAGAACAAAAGGCTCTTTTGGCAAGCACTAACATATTCATAGTGACATTCACACACATTCATCATAAATTCCAAGCAAGAACTCATGATTCATCCATCCGGTTCTTAGGCAATCAACGCGCTCTAAAGCCAATATAACTAGAAACTATTACACACAAAGCAGTAGATTCTAACATTAATATTTGTACTCTTCATTATATTTATTAATAAAATCTCGAGATAGCATTCAAGCCCGGGACTAACAACCCCGGCAAATCTTGTGTTATCTATTTTCCAAAGGAAGTTTTATCGCATTTTGTTTGTTACTCGATCGTTCAAGCAATACTATCTCCGGATAATATTTTGGGTAACAACAATTGGCGCTAGAAGGTGGGTGTATCATAACCTTCATTTTTATTCCTAACGTCTCGAAGAACACTCACCGTTTCTCCTGACATATACTTGAAGTTTCAGTCACTGTTCTTCAATAGAAAAACCGTAAAAATGACATCGGAACAACCTCCAAGAGGGCCACTCGAGATCTCGCGGAAATCTTATTCCGGCGAGGACCGAATCCCACCCACGGCGGAAGGCGGCCGTGGCGACGCTAGGCTCACTCCCGCCCCGAGGGACGGTTCTAGCCTCTCACTCGACCGGCCAGACATCGAACAGTTGAGGAGGCTATAGCCATCCTCGAGGAACGGCAGAGGGCCCGCGATACGCCTACCATCACCCCCGCCTAACCGCCGGCAAGCAAAAGGAAGCTCAAGGGGATCTATGTTGAGAAATCGACAGAAAGCCCCGAGCCGGGAGAAGGCTCGTGAGGCGGGACGACTCCGTCTTGACCCGCCAGGGAGTGATCCTCATGGCGGCCGGGCACTGTGCCCCAAATGAGACATCGATATCTCGAGTCCTTTACCAGGAGTTCGCGTATCCGACTCCCAAGAGACAGACCGGCCAACGAGCCCCGCCGCCCAAGAAGGGAACCTCCGGGCAGGGAGATCGCTGCTCACCACGGGGCCGGGGATCGCACACGATCGCCTTGGTTCGCGCTCCGAGAGTCAATCGGCGAGCGATCAAGCGACGGCGATAGCCGCCATACAACGCCAAACTCGATGAGATGAGGGCGCTCATGGAAAATGGAGCAAGCGCCAGGAGATCGTTCATTGGTTCAAGCGAACCGCTCACGACTCGGATCGAGCTCGCCTGTCCAACCAACAATCAATCCCCCACAAACACCTTTATACGAGGGGAAATCGGATCCGGAAACCCACTTAAGCAAATTCCGGATCTACATGACCGGGTGCGGAGCTTCAGATGCGACGAAATGTCGTATGTTCCCGTTGACTCTGGGCGACCTCGCCCACAGATGGTACACCTCACTACCATCTCGCTCAATCAATTGCTTTGAGAAGCTAGCGAACGACTTCAGGTCATACTTCGCCGCCAAAGTCGCTCGCCCGGAAGGTCCTCACCGCATGATGAAAATCAGGCAGGGGAAGGATGAATCGGATGAGGATTATATCGACCGGGTGGACGAGATAGTCCTCACCGGTGAGCCCGTCAGCGACGAGATCGCTCACCACGCAGTCCTGAACGGATTCCACGGACGATCGCCCATGTTCAGGCACCTCACAAAAGATTTTCCACCGACCTATACAGCGTTCCGCGTCAGAGCCGCCGATTATCTGGCCAGGCAGAAGATGCTCTCACTCCGCTGGACGAGGGACGGTCCAAGTAGGGAAAGCACCTTCCCATGTCCAGAAGAAGACGGTCGCCAAGCCCAAAAAGGCGGTCGCCAAGCCGCCTGGCGAGTTCAAAGCCTTCGAGGATGTAGAGGTCCACCTTCTTCACAACCTCAACTTATCTCCGGCCCACATCTTCAACGCGATCAAGGGTCGCGAGTGGCTTTCCAAGCCAAAGCCGATAAGGGACCACGGTCATCTAGACCGCAGCAAATTCTGTGCCTATCATAAGAGTCCCGGCCACAACACTAGCCAATGCCGCGACCTCCTCGCATACCGCGATCGCTTGAGGAAGGCAACCTGGATAATTTGATCACCAAGCCGTAACCCAGGACGGAAAGAGCCGGAGGGCGCGAACGCCGACCGAGCGAGAGAATTCCTCCCAATCCGATCGCGAGGATCGAACATGAGCCGGAGTACTGATGAATCGATCCCTCCGATCAACCCCGGCGGTCGGATCAACATGCTCCAAGCAGGAGGTGGGAGCCTCGGGGCCTTTCCCGGTTTCCACCTTGTCAAACAGGAAGCGAAAAGCCGAGCTGAGGGCATTCGCCGGAGTCCATGTTGTAGTACCTCCGGAGCCGACCATCTCTAGAGACGCGCTCATCACCTTTTCCAACAAGGACAGGGAAGGAGTGCAATGTCCCAAAGAGGATGCACTAGTGATCTCCGCTTGCATCCTTGGGAAGACGGTCGATCGCGTGTTGGTCGACAATGGGAGTTTTTGCAACATCATATTTAAATCCGCCCTAGACCAGCTCGGCAACCTGATCAAATTCATCAAGCCTTTCGACACCGTGCTCCAAGGGTTCGGCGACAACACAGTCCAAGCCTACGGGAGGATCAAGCTCTCCGTCGAGCTAATATGTTTTTATGATCCCAAGGTTAGGATTACTAGGAACCTAAGCTTTGTAATCATAGATAGGCCCAGCATCTATAATGGGTTCCTAGGTCGCCCCTTTTTAGAAACCTTTGAGGCGGTCGCCTCATCTTTCTTTTACCGTATCAAATTCCCCACTGCCGATGGGACGGTCGGTACTGTAAAAGGAGATCAGCTAATGGCAAAGAGATGTTTGAGTTACTCCTATGTTGTTAATTCTTCCAACACTTCCCGTACTGTATGTAACATTGAAGCGACCGACGATCAACCCATGGAGATCGACGAGCACGAGACCGTACCAACCCGACTCGGGGACGCCATCTCTCATCGATCGACGGACGACATCGAGCCAAGGATCGGTTTGAGCCAAGTCTCGACATCGATCCAAGGACCGAGTCCGAGATCGTACCAAACGAGAGGCGACTGCCGTTCTGTCAAGAGTTGGAAAGCATTACGATGGATCCGATCATCGAACGGGAAGTACAGATCGGCGCGAGCATCGACCGCGAATTAAAGGGAGATCTCGATCAACTTGCTACGTAAGAACATCGGTGTCTTTGCTGGTCGCATCAAGATATGGTTGGCATAAGTCCCGAACACGCCGCCATTATCTCAAGATCGACCGGCAATGAAACCTGCTCACCGAGCGTAGGAAGTTCGGTCCCGAGAAATACGCACTCGACATAGAAGTCCGTGGTTACTCAACAACAGATCGATCGGAGTAGCGACGACGAACCACAAGGGTCGCCAACGCGTGCTCGTCAAAAGCCGACTGGCTCGGAGATTATGCATAGACTTCACCGACCTAAACGCGGCATGTCCAAAAGATCACTTCCCAATGCCTCATATCGATCATCCGGTCGATAGCACGGCAAAGTTGCGAAATGATGTCGTTTATGGATGCCTTCGCGGATATCATCAAATCCCAATGGCAGAGGAAGACATAAAACACACATCTTTCCACACGAAAAGACATATACTTTTGGGTCGAATGCCGCTCGCTTGAAAACGCAGGCGACCTACCAGTGATTAGTCAACAGGATGTTCGCCGATCAGATCGGCAAGACCATGGAGGTCTACATTGACGATATCGTGGTCAAAAGCCTCAAGAAGGAAGATCACCTCAACGATCTTGCCGAGACGTTCGCCATCCTTGAGAAGTTTAACATGAAGCTGAAACCCAAGAAATGCAACTTCGGGGTGGGATCCGGGAAGTTCTTGGGGCACATAGTGAGCCAAAGGGGGATCGAGGCGAACCCCGCCAAGATACGAGCGATCCTTGACATGCAGGAACCGCGGAACATCAAACAGGTGCAACGCCTCACAGGCTGTCTAGCCGCCCTCAACCGTTTCATATCACGGCTCGGCGATAAAAGCAAGCCTTTCTTCGCGACCATCAAGAACAAGAAGTTCGCATGGACGAAAGAAAGCCAGATAGCATTCGCCAAAATAAAGGAATATCTATCCAACCCCCAGATCCTGGCAAAGCCGATCCCTGGTGAAAAACTATTCCTTTACTTAGCGGCCTCGGAGGTCGACCGAGTGCCGTTTTGGTGCGAGCAGAGGGGCAAGCCCACTTGCCGATCTACTATGTTAGCCAGGCGCTCCACGACGCCGAGACACGTTACACACCATTGGAGAAGATCGCCTATGCCCTTGTCATGAGTGTACGAAAACTGAGAGCTTACTTCTTCGATCACTGTGTGGAGGTCCTAACCACTCTACCCCTAAGACAAGTCCCGCACCGACCGGACACCAACGGACGACTCCTCAAGTGGTCGCCGGAGATCGCACAATACGGTATCACTTACGCTCCTCGCACGGCGATCAAAGGCCAAGCTCGCGGACTTCGTGGTGGAATTAACGTTCCTCACAACCGACTCCAGTCGGCCGACTCCGCCTGAAACTATACGTGGATGGCTCGGCGACCAATGCGAGAGCAAAGGTGGATTGTCCTCATTAGCCCAGACGGTCGAGTTTCACAAATGCCGTGCTTTCGGTTTCGTGCGACCAACAATGAGGCCGAATACGAAGCTCGGTAGGCGGGCTTGGTCTAGCCCTCGCCACTAGATGTTCGACGCCTCCATATCTACATGGACTCCCTTTGGTCGTGAACCAAGTCAAGGGGGAATATGAGGCACGCGCAATGATGGTCAAATACCAAGAGCCGGTCGCGAAATGTGCACAAAATTTGAAGAAGTACTAATCGAGCAAGTCCCGAGAGAGCACAACTCCTGTGCCGATGCACTTTCCAAACTAGCATCATCGGATGGGCACACTTCTCCAACATCCAAATCACAAAGTCAACAAGGCCGCGATCGACAGAACTTGGTTACCACGGTCGCCATCGCCGAAGAGAATTGGATGACTCCGTTCATCAAATACTTAAAGACGGAACGGTCCTCGATGACCGTGTTAAAGCTCGCCAACTCAGCCTTCGTGCGACCGGGTATACCCTATTGACGATCGGCTTTACAAGCGAGCTTTCAGCCTTCCTCCTCAAGTGTATTACACCGGAGGAAGGTCGGCCTGCTTTAGCTGAAATCCATGACGGGATTTGTGGGAACCACGCGCGGGCGAGCCCTCCTCCATAAGACGACAGCACAAGGATTTTTCCGCCATCACTTCGAAAGATGCGATCGCTTATGCCGATCTTGTCATAGATGTCGATAATGGGCCCCAACATAAAACTATCACCCGAACAGCTCACCTCCATGTATAGCCCTTGGCCATTTGCGCAATGGGGCATCGACCTTATAGGTCCCTTGCCGACGGCTCCAGGGGTCTGTAAATTCGCCATCGTTGGGGTCGATTATTTCACCAAATGGGCTGAGGCCGAACCACTCAACAAGATCGGCCAAGAGCAAGTGATCAAGTTTATATGGAAAAACATAATATGCCGATTCGGTTTGCCCTGTGCCATCATCTCCGACAACGGAAACAGCTTGACGGCTTAGAAGTCATGCAATGTGAAAAGTGGGGAGTCAAAAGGTTATTCTCGGCGCCTATCACCCTGCATTTAACGGGCGGTAGAGGCGGTGAATAAGATCCTCAAACACACGATCAAAGCACGACTCGAATCCGGCAAGGAAGATGGGCGAGCGAGCTCCCAGACGCTTTATGGTCCTACCGAACGACGACCCGCAATTCAACCGGCGAAACCCGTTCGCCCTTACCTTCGAATGGCGGTGATTCCTTCGGAGATCGCCGTCCTCACCATCGAACCGAACAGAGAGATGACGACCGACAACGATGTAGCCCGGCGAATCGACCTAGACATGCTTGAAGAAAGACGGCCGACCTTAAATGAAGAACACAATCCACAAAAGGAGAGCCGAGAAGTTCTTCAATTCAAAGGTCGAGAAAGAAGATTTCAAGTGGGCGATCTCGTCCTCAAGAAAATCCAAACCCATACAGCGTCTTTGGTCCAAATGGGAAGGACCTTCGAGTATCCAGATGGTTAACTAAAGGAGCCTACGAATCGAACATCCCGACGGTACTCGGACCAATACCTGAACGCCGTGCATCCGAAAAAATACTATCGGTGATAAATTTGTATTCGATTTCAATGATGTACAAGGATTATAATGAGATTTTTGTTATCCCATCTGTTATGGCGATCGCCCCACTGGGCATCGCATATCTTCGACGATCGCTGATCACGACGATCCTAGGAAAAATTATTGCAGCCATGGTCCTGGAGGTCGATGGAACCGACAGCTTCGCCCATGCAAGGTTCCTTTGGGCTGAGATCGTCCGCCCTTCGTTTAAATACGAGGTCGACGTAGCCGAAGGACCCTCCAAAATAGTCAGCAGGCCCGATCGCACGTTCTCAAGGTACATCATCTAACATGGTGAACCCGAACAATGCGACGTGCCGTTACCCCGTCTCAACGTACACCGTCGAGGATCGCCATCTTCATGGCGGGCCGAGGTGGAAGCAGAGCTGACAAGCCGCGAACGTGGTGTCGAATAAGCCGACAACACTCCGCGCAAGGACTCCTCCAGACCGAGATCGCCCGCCTTTCGTTTTAACACAAGGCAGGCGTAGCCTAACGGAGGACCCTCACAAAAAGTGAGTCGCAGGATACTAAATATCCCGCGCACACGAAGACACGATTGGGAGATCGGTCCATCGAACACCGCAACCACACATGACTCTTCGAATCGGCGAAATGAAGATAGCTCGCCAGACAGACTAGTCTTTGTTCCCTTACTTACAATAAGTGAACAAAAACAAGGGGGAGGATAGGCCGAGCTACTCTCAAATACGATCGAACAAAGAGAAACCATATTCGATCGGCTTCGCTCAAAAACATGCGGGCGATCGAGACCGTCCACGAAAATTACAAGTAAGAATTCCAATTCAAAACATGTCAATACTTTCAACACTCGGACAATCGGCCGATTTAACAAAAATCGAAAGCAAATATACGCATACTCGAAAAAATTGCACACAAATAGTCAAAGGCGATCGCATATAATGCATTACGCGGAATGAGAAAAGGAGTATTTTATTCATAAACACAAGCGTCATACATCTCAAGGCCTGAAGGCATTACAACAAAAAGTACAAGTTCTGAGAGGAAAAACAAAAGCCTCTCAAAGCCCCGCTCGGTCTTCGCCCTCGGGTCGCGGATCGGCTTGGGCATCGGCCTCGGGATGAATGAGTTTGCCGGTATACCAACTCAAGTCAATCCCGAGGTCGACCAAGTCAAGGATCGGCAGAGAGAATTCGGATGCAGAGGATGCTTGGAGACATAGGATCTGAAGCTTTCCATCGAGGACCGGTCTCAACCCCGCCTTTTAGCAACTCGGACACAAGATAGGCCAAATAGTAAGCGAACTCGCCGACGTGCCCGACGTTAAGGTAGGATCGACCTCGATCGCCTTCACCGCCCTTTCGATCCGCCGCCGTCTTCTCGACCTCCGCCGCCCGGCCGCCTTGGCAACATTCTCGCCCGGCTTTCTCCTCTCTCTTCGCGCCTCCACCACCGAGCCGATCCACCGCAGCCTTTCAGCCTTGGCCGCCTCCTCTGCGAAGCCTCGAGCTTCGGCGAGTCTCCTTCTCCTTATTACAGATCGATCGGCGGCTTCCTTGGAGCGACTCGGCTCTGCTTCAATCGATCCACGTCCCGCTTAGCCCGCTTGGCGGTCTCCTCATACTCTTTCTCCATCGACCGAATCCGGTTCGCATCCTCGATATTTGCTCCGGGCGGTCTCGAGCTCGCGATGGAGATGAGCGGTGGAGGGTCGCCCCTCAAAATCCCGAGCACTGACGGCCATCGCCGCCGCTGAAGAGCTGTGGCAACGGTCGCCTGCATGGCATCTCCAGATCGCCGACGAGCGATCGCGTCAAGGTCGGTCGTCCAGGCCTTGGGCAGGGAAGTGATTGCCTGGCGAACATAAGCAGGGACTTCGACAGAACCTTGTGGAGCCTTGCTCGACAGGAAATCCAGCACCATGGGGGCGACGTCCGGGTCGGCGAGGCGAACCCTGCAGCGCAAACCAAGGAAATCAAGGAGTTAGCCCATACCATGCTCGGAATGCCTGACTCAGAAAGAAACTTTTAACCCACTCTTACCTATTGACCAGCTCGGGGTCACGTCCGAAAAAAGGCTTGCCCCGGGGTGTCTCCGAACAAGGTCAACGTGCAGATGATCTGCAGCCAAGCATTCGGCGTCAGTTGAAGAGGCGCCAAATTCCAGGCGATCAGCAAATAGGAGACGGCGAGTGGCAACGGGAATCGCAGACCCGCCTCCATAATCATCTCGTTGACGGCGACCATACCCTGGGGCGGTTGGTCGGCGCGCTCATTCTCCAAAGGCACGTGAAGGGAAACGTCTGAGGGGATGTGATATTTGGCCCTCCAAATGCTCAGTCATTCTTGGTCGCCGTACTCGGATCCGGCCGAGAGTCCACGGAGACGGGACGGCGGCTGAAAGACCGTCCGATTCACATGTTTGTAAGGGTGAGCGGCGGAGTAGGCCTCGAAATCGAATCCGGGCAAGGTCCAGCGATCATTTCCATCATCGAGCAAAAGCCACATAGGAGGGGCCGAATCTGCTCTCTCTTTCCTGTGCCTCCGCGCCAGATCGTCTTCATCCACCGGCGAACCCCCTGCTCCGCCGTCCTCGCTACCTCGGCCTCGTTGAAAAGTTTTTCGAGTTCTTCGGGTGCAATCCCGCTCGAATAGCTTCATTTGCCGTCTCCATATCCACTCTAACGGGAACCTCCTCCTGCTCAGGCAACGCGGCGGCAATAAAGAACTTCGGTCTCGAAGGTTTTCGATCCTCCCGACATATTGGAAAATAAAGATAAGGAGAAGGTTAAATTTAATCTTACCTAGAAAGAAGAAGAAGATCGGCACTCAAAGGCTCCAAATTTCTGCGAAATTGCCATGGATGCTAAGGGCGCGTAAAAAGTGAAGGAGAAGAAGCCCTCCCCTTTTTATAGATGGGAACGAGGGCCTAAGTGCAAAAAGGAGAAACCTCGGGGACTGAATCGGAACCGTCACGTGGGGACGCATTAAATGCGGCCCTCGAATCCCGCATACGCGTCTTTTCGAGGGCACGCCAGCCGACAGGTCTGACAAACCGTCGGATTCCCCCCAACGGCAGCACGACGCGTGTCCCAGCCGCTTGTGAAAGACCCGCCTTCTTTTCCCGCTGCTCCCGACGCGAAAGAAGGTCGTCCATATTTGAATTCAGATCGGCTGGTCGTCTAAACATCGGCGATCGCCAACAGTGCCACCTCACCCCGTGTTTTCAACATCAAGGCGAGCTGGGGGGCAATTGTTGTGCGACGATTAATTCGCCGCGATAGGCGATCGGCGACCTCCCTGAAAAGTCAACCATAGAAGCCAAACTCCGGACGAACACCTAAAGTCCGGCATAATATAGCGATCGTCTTTTGGTAACCAGCGATCGTCTTTCGATACCTGGCGATCGTCTTTGTCTAACGGATCAGAGGCGATCGTCTCATGCCACGTAGGGATCCAGCGTCCGTCAAAGTCGTCGAAGACCGAATCTTGGACGATGGCCCACCCGCGGATCTTCACAGGATACCAACAAAAAGGATCATTGACCCCAGCCTGTCACCTACCGCACCTACCGACAAGGCCGCCGAAAGGTACGTAGTGGACCCTCCTCGGACAGCGACTCGCGACGCGTGCTGGCTTCCCATTGGTCCACCCAGCTGGCCTCCAACTGCAACCTCGGACCTCAGAGGAATAGGCCCACGTGACGGGACGATCGGCCGTTTATTTTAATATAGAAAACGGCGATCGCCCGCGATCGCCTGAGGGATCCCAACTACTTAGCCCCCTATAAATAGAGAACTCACTGTTGCGGCCAAACGAACGGATCCTACCACGAATTAAGTGCAAAATACACACCAAAGAGAGAACAAAAGGCTCTTTTGGCAAGCACTAACATATTCATAGTGACATTCACACACATTCATCATAAATTCCAAGCAAGAACTCACAGATTCATCCATCTGGTTCTTCCGGCAATCTACGCGCTCTAAAGCCTAGATAACTAGAAGCTTTTACACTCATTGTATTAGATTCTAACATTAATATTTGTACTCAACAGTATATTTATTAATAACATCTCGCGAGAGCATTCAAGCCCGGGACTAACAACCCCGGCAAATCTTGTGTTATCTATTTTCCCACGGAAGTGTTCTCGCATTTTGTTTGTTACTCGATCGTTCCAGCAATACTATCTCCGGATAATATTTTGGGTAACAACAGATCGTTCAAGGGCTTGGAGCGAATTGGATTCGTAGAGATCAAGCAAAGCTTGGGGAATAGCTCAAGATAAGGTTACCATTTAATCAACGGACTTCGAGGGTTAGTTTCTTAGAACTCTTGCTTTTCGTTTATATATTCATATATACGTAGCTCTATCGATCCTCGTAGGGATTCGGATCGAATTAATTTTTGTTTTACCGCTTCCGTTGGGCCTTCGTTTTAGGCACCGAATCCCAACAGTGGTATCGGAGCGTAGGTCTTGCGATCGTATATACGATATTGGCATTTGGAATGCTCGATTAGATGGTGAATGACTTGGAATCATTTTAGTCATAATCGTGGTATTTGTTTTTTGTTCGTAATAATTGTATTTTTCGTAAGTTTATGCTAAATATAAATCTTAAATTTCTGGGAAATATGATTTATATTGAAGATATGAAAGTTGGAAAATATTGATATTAGATATCCGGTCGAAAATCTAGCCCCGAATCGTCGTCGGACGACTTTTTGGTCAAAAGGTGCATTCTGGCCGAGAGTGACTCGACCGTGTCCTGGGTGACTCGGCCGTTTCCGATAGTATACATAGTCACTGCCAGGCAGACCCGACCATGTCAGGCGACACGGGCCGTGTCTGGCCGGCAGGCTTCCAGAAGTGACTCGACCGTGTCAGGCGACACGGCCATGTCTGGCAAGTATGTCTGGGACACTGCTGGCAAGACCCGACCATGTCAGGCGACACGGGCCATGTCTGGCCGGCAGGATGCTTGCAGTGACTCGGCCAGGCAGGCCAGTTTTCACCCGGCTCGATTTTTCCGTGTTTTCTTGAAAATTAATCTCCCGCATGTTAAATTGGATTTAATATGATTAAAATGATTTATGGTATTTCATTTTACAAGGGAAATATGATTAATTGGAATTTTAAATGTTATCATATTACCGATTGTGTGAATCGATTGGATCAGTTCGTATTGTTGATTGGATCAATGTATCTCTACACTCTCCATTTATTTAGTATTTATTGGATGAATGCTTTTGAATGGGGATGTGGTTCGTGGACTTAGTTTTTGAATCGTTCGTTTTATTCGATTGGGTTGTAAAGGCCATTTTGAGCCTATTTATTTTACTAGAAAAATTTGTATCTAGGATGCAATTTTCAATGTAAAATTTATATGTAATGACGAAGACCGGAGGAAGATCCGTTCGATAAGACGAAGATTCTAGATGAAGACTTGTAATTAGATTACTATGAATATGACAATGAATCCACTCGCAATTCTACTCGAAAAGAACACCTTAATCGGACCTAACTTTGTGGATTGGCTCCGCAACCTGATGATAGTCCTCAGTATAGAGGCACTGGGATACGTCTTATAGACGGACATTCCGGCGCCTCCTGTGCGGACCAAAGCCAATCAGGAAGAGATTGGAAACCACGAAAAGTGGGTTAAGGATGACGTAAAAGTACGTGCTTACATGATGGCTTCTATGTCTAATGAGCTTCAGAGAGCTCATGAGAAAATGACTTCTGCTAGGCAGATTCTATCTCACTTAACCGAGCTTTATGGTGAGCACAGCAGAACTGCTAGATATGAGATATCCAAGCAACTGTTCGGTGCAAGAATGAAGGAAGGTGAGAAGGTTGGGGAACTCGTCCTCAAAATGATATACTTGATCGAGAGATTGGAGGCTCTTGATTTTAAAATGGATACTTCTCTCCAAACCGACCTTATCCTTCAGTCTCTCCCTGATTACTTCTCACAGTTTGTTATGAACTTCAACTGCAATGAAATTGCATGTAACTTAGCTGGGCTAATGAACAAACTGGTGACTGCTCAGTCTCAGATGAAGACTCCGTGGATGAAGGAGTCTGCCCTTGTGATTTCTTGTGGACCTCTAAGGTCTAAGAATAAGAAGAAAAAGACCAATAAGCAGACTGGACCACAAGTTAAGGACCTTAAGGGTAAGGGCAAGGCCCCAATGGTTCCGAAGAACAAGAAGAAAAAGGACGCATGTCTCAAGTGCAGTGAGCTGGGCTACTGGGCAAGAGACTATCCGATTCTTCATGGCACTTCAGGTAAAGAACTTTTAGCTTTGGAAACAAATTGTTCTGCTACTATATTTTCTACTTCCTGGATACTGTATTCTGGTGCTAGTTCTCATATTTGTACTGTGAATCAGGATCTGGAACAAAGTAGGAAGCTTGGAGTTGGAGAAGTTATGATCACAGTCAGAAGCGGGCATAGTGTCGAGGCGACCGACATAGGATCACTTCTTTTGGGTTTAGAATCCGGCTTTGTTTTGACTTTAGAAGATGTACTTGTTTTGCCCAAGGGGCACAAAAACATTGTATCCATTCCGATCATGGACCGAAAAGGCTTTTCATTTTTCATTGGTGATGGTTCCTGCAAAATTTATTTCAGAAATAAACTAGTGGGTACAGCTACATTGTTAAATGGATTGTATCATCTAAATCTCAGAAAGCAATCAAGTTTTGAAATGGCATCTTAGACTTGGTCATGTTGGTCAGACCAAGGTTTACATGATGGAAAAGGATGGACTTATGGGTCCATTGGGATCGGATCCCTTTCCTACTTATGAATCTTGCCTTAAAGGCAAAATGAGTAAGTCCCCCTTCACATGGACTTTTGAAAGAGCCGCTGATAAACTGGGATTAATCTATACCGACGTATTTGGTGCTTTGGAAGCAGCACGTGACGGATATCAATATTTCATTACGTTTACGGATGATCATACTAGGCATGGTTATGTATACTTAATGAAACATAAATCTGAGGCCTTTGAGAAATTCCAGGAATTCAAGGCCATAGTCGAGAAACAAACTAGTAATCATATCAAAGCACTTCGGTCGGACCGAGGTGGCGAGTATATGAGTACGGAGTTTGACGAGTTCCTTAAGGAACATGGAATAGTTTCACAACTAACACCTCCAGGTACTCCTCAGTTAAATGGTGTGTTAGAAAGAAGGAACCTGACCTTGTTGAACATGGTCCGTTCCATGCTGGGCTATACTGAGTTACCGATTTACTTGTGGGGGTATACACTCCTGACTGCCGCCTACATCTTGAACAGATGTCCTTCCAAATACGTTCCTAAAACTCCACATGAGATGTGGGAGGGTAGGAAACCAAGTCTTAATGATATTAGGATTTGGGGATGTCCCGTCTATGTCAAGAAGACTAAGGTGGAGAAGTTGGAAGCTAGGTCCGCGAAGGGGCGTTTCATTGGATTCCCATCTGGGACGATGAGATATCTATTCTACATGCCCGAAGATCGAAAAATCGTTGTTGCTTTACAAGCACACTTCTTGGAAGATGAGTTCATTCAGGAAGGCGGAGCAGGTAGAAGTATTTCTTTAGCAGAATACAATGAAACTCCTCGGGAGACACCTTTGCAAGAAACTGGAACCGAACCTTCTAAAACACAAGTACAACCACCTCGTAGGTCTAGTAGGGTGTCTCATTTACCTGAGAGGTATGGGCTTGTGCACTTGGAGGAGCTGGGTCTCCAGGAAGTTCCAAGTGATAGCCAAGAAACCGACCCAACGACCTATGACCAAGCAATGGTGGATGTAGACTCCACGAAATGGCGTGAAGCTATGGAAGCTGAGATAGACTCGATGCATGTTAATCAGGTCGGGACTCTAGTAGACCGCCCCAAGGGCATAGTGCCTATTGGGAACAAGTGGATCTACAAGAGAAAGACTGATGGTGATGGCAAGGTTGACGCCTATAAGTCCAGGCTTGTGGCAAAGGGTTATACCCAGAAAGAAGGGATCGATTACCACGATACCTTCTCACTTGTATCCATGATCAAGTCTATTCGCATGATGCTTGCTATAGCTGCCTACCATGATTATGAGATATGGCAAATGGATGGATTCCTCAAGGAGGAAATCTATATGGAGCAGCCTAAAGGCTTTGTGTCCGAAGTCGATATTCAGAAAGTGTGCAAGCTTTAGCGTTCCATTTATGGACTGAAGCAAGTGTCGCGTAGTTGGAACCTTTGTTTTGACGAGGTGGTCAAAGAGTTTGACTTCGTGCAAAATGAAGAGGAACCTTGTGTATACAATAGGGTTAGCGGGAGCAAGATCGCATTCTTAGTACTATATGTAGGTGACATTCTACTAATAGGAAATGATGAGGGAATGCTCAGTTCTGTGAAAGCTTGGCTTTCGAGTAATTTCTCCATGAAAGACTTGGGAGAAGCAACCTATATTCTTGGTATTCGGCTCTACCGGGATAGAGCGAAGAGAACAATAGGTCTTTCCCAAGCCCTCTATATAGATAAAATCTTAAAGCGATTTAATATGGATGATTCTAAAAGAGGGTTCCTACCGATGCGACATGGAATAAAACTCTCCTTGAAGATGTGTCCTCAAAGTGAGGAACAACGAAAGGAAATGAGTAATATACCATATGCTTCGGACGTGGGTAGCCTTATGTATGCTATGTTGTGTACAAGACCTGACATTGCGTATACTGTAAGTGTGGTGAGTAGGTTTCAGGCAAACCCAGGTAGGGAACATTGGACTGCCGTAAAGAACGTTCTCAAGTACTTAAGAAGGACTAGAGATATGGTTCTGATGTATGGCGGTGGAGAATTGGATGTGGTGGGATTCACTGATTTGGACTTCCAAGGACTGAAGGACTACTCGATGTCTACTTCTGACTACATATTTACTCTTAATAGAGGAGCAGTATCTTGGCATAGCGCCAAGCAAAGCGCGACTGCTGATTCCACCTGTTAGGCTGAGTATCAAGCAGCCTCAGAGGCTTCAAAGGAAGGGTTCTGGATTAAGAAGTTTCTGGGAGAACTTCAAGTGATACCATGTGTTGAGCTGCCTGTTCCGCTGTACTGCGACAACGACGGAGCTATAGCGCAGGCCAAGGAGCTGAGGTTTCACATTAGCACCAAACATATTGAGAGGAAGTATCATCTCGTAACAGAATTTATTCGCAAGGGATATATTGTGCTGCACAGAGTAGACTCGGCCGACAACGTCGCCGATCTACTGAACAAGCCACTTTTTCAGACTAGCTTGGAGCGTCATCTGGAGAACATGGGTATTAGATACCATAGTGTGTGGCATTGAGTGCAAGTGGGAGATTGTTTAAAGTATGCCCTCGAATGCCACTCAGAAGATATTAAGTGAGGGCATTATACTTGTAATTATGTAAATCATTAATATAAGGCAATGAATGTTTCTTTATTTACTGGAAGTTACTGGCATTCCTAACTCGTAAATATAAATATAGAAACTAGTCCGCGTATTTGAGAGCAAAATGTTCCACTCATTATTTGATAAGGGGGTCGGCACTGGAAAGGTTTATAGCTCAAATACTTAATCGTTCGCAAGTCGATGAAACTTGACTGGGCGTTAAGTTTATGTGAAGACTTGTATGACGTGTTCTTTGACATGGAGTGTGTCTGTGGAACACTAATGGTTAGAGGGAGCACATGTTATAGGTATGCTAATTGGATTAGTATGCTCGGACCGACTCACCCTCGATTCGTCACACGGATTTCACTGCGGGACAGTCAATGACGGAATCGAAAGGTTGTGATAGGTATTCGTGTACCTTCGACTTGAGGATTTAGTAGGGATGTGCTTGTGACGTTAAGATTTTCATTAGAGTAGTTCGACCCTATAAACCGGGAGGTGGGGGTCAACCTCGATGGGCATCTTAACGGGCAAGTAGCAGGTCCTACTGAATACCAAGATAGAATTCTTTCTCCCGTTAGTGAACGGGTTATATGTCCTATGCGGTTATTGGCAGATGAGATCATAAGTCTTTGGCCAAAACATTGGAGCTAGTTGTATTGGATACACGAGAGCTCAATGATCTCGATTTGCATTAACGCATGCATAGCATCAAGTACAGAAAGGTTTTGACTGACCGTGACCCTATAACTTGATCGGGACATTTGAAAGAAGGGTTTATACGTATACTTGTATTCACGACATAATGTTTTTGAATGATCCCATCATTCGTTCTCAGTTGGGGTACAGTGTATGCCGCTAGGCTGGCTAGGTGGTGCTACTACTCTTTGGTTCCTCCCATTGCTGACTGAGATAGACCTACTGAGTCGCGCAATAGGATTGACGACGGAATGAATCAAGCTTATTATCTCATTATGAATTTTAGATATTGGATATCTAATTTGGGACATTGGATGTCTAAATCGATTTATTGGATAAATTGATTTACGGCCTAATGATTTAAATAAATTACTAGGTGATTAATTTAATTCGGGAATATAATTATGTCTTGGAGAAATTAATTATGTTATTATGTATTTGATATGATTAATTAATTGGATTAATTAATCGATATAAATACATCGGACGAAATCGGAGTTTATCTGTTTGGATTCACAGGAGTCCGACACAGACTGAACTCGTCCGGCACCTTCTAGATAGGCCGCCCCAATCACCTACCCCTCAATTGGTCTTGGTCTTCACTTGGTGGGGTTCAAGCCTTGTGACCAATCAAGGGGACAAAATATCACTCTTGGTGATTTTGTCAAAGAGAGGTGATTTCTTGGGAGATATGATGAGAATAAATATGAAGACTAAATCTATTTTGCACATACTTGCATAACTCACGGTTTGGGCAAGAAAAATGAGAGAGGAAAAATCTTTCCAAGACTTCATTTGCATTCTTCATCATCTTCATCTTCATTCATAAGTTTTCTTGGAGAAAATATTTGTGAGATAGAGAGATATATATTATACACTTAGTGTGTAATAATAAAAGCTTCATCACTTGATTCTAGTCGTAACCTTAGAGGTTAATCAAGTGTTGTTATTCCGGCCGTTTTTCCGACACGTGGCAAGTAGAGATGCGGTGCTTTCGGCGTTGGATCGTTTAAGGGCCTGGAGCGGATTGGATTCGTAGAGATCAAGCAAAGCTTGGGGAATAGCTCAAGAGAAAGTTACCATTTAATCAACGGACTTCGAGGGTTAGTTTCTTACAACTCTTGCTTTTCGTTTATACATTCGTATATACGTAGCTCGATCGATCCTTGTAGGGATTCGGATCGAATTAATTTTCGTTTTACCGCTTCTGCTGGGCCTTCATTTTAGGCACCGAATCCTAACATGTATAACATAAATATGTAAAACAATTAAGGTACTTGCCTTGATTCGAAGACAAGAATATTACTTCCACAAAAAACGAAACACTCGAAGGTCGCCCCTTCGATCAATCACGTAGCAAGCTCGAACCTTAAACAAAAGAAATAATATAGAGTTCATCTCAGGTCGTACGAACATCTAACAATCCAAATTACGGTCGAAAGGTCATAAAACGTATTCTGCCTGGCTTACTTAACGCACGCTACGTATCCTATGTAGCGTACGTTAAGGCTACTCGTTAGTGCACACAATTATACGAGGTCTAGGGTATGCTAACCATGCACTATTAGTACCTCACTGATCAGTCGATTGACTCGTCTGATGCTATAATGCACGTTACGTTCCAAGCGTAGCGTACGTTAACTTATGCCCGATAGCGCATGCTAACTATAAAGCTTAGCGCACGCTAAACATGTATGACAGTTCTTCCTTGGGCAGTCGACTGTTCTAAGGATGATGAAACATAAGAAATCCTCATTGCTTAATATATGTTATCTCCATGCATAATACGTTCATCTCATTACAAATGATATCACGGATTCAAACATCTTCGAGATACAAGAATACGCATACTTATCACAACACCATATTCCATCTTGATTACAATTCTCATGCGAAGTTCGATGTTCTTAAGATCGATGCACTAGCTTCCGATATCATCATTACATCCCGATTAAACCATGAAGATGAACTAACAATTCCAACTTATAAGAAAGGATGCATAACTTCTACGATTCTTTCCTAAGTCCATTTAACCAAAGTGATAACAACTTTACGTCTACGAATTATGGTAACGTCATTAATATGGATAATCAATCTCAGAATATTTCTCTCATCATTCGACGTGGTAAGATGCTAGTCATGGTGTTTCCAATGATGATATCTAAAGTATAAACATTCCAACTTATAAACATGATGTTGTTTGGATAATTCATCAATGGAACTCAATATATTGATAGCATAATCCTCATATCCTTAATAACACGAATCCAAGGTAGGAGATAGTATTAACATACCTTATGATGAAGAAAACACTGAAACAATAGGTAGACTTCAACCCCGGTTACTTGTGTGTCACTTCAAAGTGAGTTCCTTCTTCAATGATCAAGTGTAAGTACTCTCCAATCTTCAATGATCATGTAAGGAGGGTTTATATGTGTTTAGGAAGTATGGAAGGCTCTCTGGACTTTCCAAGATGTGAAGAACGAGTGAAGGAAACATAAACCAAATGAAATGAGGGTGCAGTCCCTTATATAATGTTTCTGCACAATAGCTGATTAGCGCACGCTATCCTACTATCCTTAGCGCACGCTAATAAGCGTTGACTCCAAAACTGTCCAGGTTCGCCCGCGGGAATCTTATCCGGACCCATATCCGGCTGTCTCATGTGCTAGCCGCGTACCTCAATAATTGACTGCCTAACGCACGCAATTCTTCATTCGTATCATGCGCTAGTTTTAGCCGATAACGCACATTAAGCTACGTTCTTAGCGTGCGTTATCACGAGTTTTCATGAGAAAATTTACATGTTATACTCATGTACAAAGATATAAATATGAGAAATATCATACTCCAACTATCGAGATCACAATTCTGAATAATACAGGTTTCAACAACAGATGAAATACTCAATAATAAATGACAAAACGGAACGAACACGAAAAAACGCTCATGGGCAACATCATTGATCCGAAATGAAAACAACATACAACAAAACACCATATACTGCCCTAAACACCAAAATCAGTTGTCGAGAAAATAATTTCAGCGCTCGGCAACTGGGAAATATCCGGAAAAAAAATCCAAAATAACCGGAACAAAAATCGTGGGTATTACATTCTATCCCCCTAAAAATAAGTTTCGTCCCAAAACTTAAAACAAAGCAAGGCAACTCTCGACAACACACAAGAGCTCCATCCAGTATAAAGCTAATACGATCCGATTCAATACGCAAGAATGCTTACGAAAAGCAACGAGCATGAATCACTGCGGTTGATAAAACCGAGCAGTACAAAAATTAAGTCACAATTCCAACGCTGAAAGGTACGAAATTCCAGTAACTCAAAGATTTGGAAGACCAAATGCGAAGACAATTTCCCAACACTTATGGAAATTACGAAATGGCCCAGATGTTCAATAATCACGATTACGAGATCAAACAATAATGATTGTACAACGACGAACAAATGGCAATGATCGAACAATAACGATCAACTATGAAGTTCATACCTCAAATAAAGACATAAATAAACTTATAGGAATCACGAGGTGTTAATTTCGAACACGGTTCACAAGAAATCGATCCGAACTTGGAAAGATCACAACGATATACACATCAATTTGGAACAATATCAAAACTCGCTCGAATGACAAAGGTGAGAAACGATACAAAGCCAAAAGCATTAACGAACACAATTTCTTTAGTACGGTCGAACGAAACGGAAACGAGAAGAAAAAATATGTGGGTATTACATCATATCACCTTTAAAAGAGGTTTCATCCCCAAAATCTAGACAACGAGAACGAAGTACTAGAATAGTAGCCTTCCCATAAATATTCTCTTGGTTCCGCATCCGATTTCCATGACCAACTGTACCGCGGTCACGACCGCATTCTATGTTCCTCGGCATACTAAGCGGATTCTCTCTCAATATGATTACACCACTTCGCAAAAATAATATGCTAAAGTACCAACTTAGCATGACATATCGCATAAGGTAACCAATAACAACTCGAAAAGAGTATCATTTTAAAGGAAATCTTTGAATTTGGATGATATTCAAAATAAAACTTTGAAAGTATTATTGGTATCTCGGGCTGTTTTATCAAAACCTATAAACAAAAGACTTTAACCGTCCCATTTTAAAATTATTTGCAAAGCAATATTTTTTGTGCAACCGGCATTGTCAAAATCACCACGCCACTACACACCAGTATCACCGTTAATAACAAACAAGATAACCACTCAAGGTCATAAAATCATCCATATATACTTTAATCAGTATAGGAAACTTTCCAAATCCGAGTTTGAAGTTTAAATCGAGTAAGATTTTCCATCTTTCACTATATATTTTTGAAAAAAATCGTATTGGTTTTCGAAAAAATTTGGTGTGAAAGATTTTTGAAAATCATGTACTCGAATTATTTGAAAATACAATAGTACGTTAAAAATCATTTTCAAAAATTCTCCCAACACTGACGCAAGAATTCAACGACGGTAGCATTTTACAAAATGTTCAAGGTACTTTAAAACAACTCTTTCAATACCGTCGAGGTTTTATTTGTGAATCTTAGGCCGGCCCGCAAATTTCAAACAATTTCCAAAGTTCATACGAAGCTGCCGATTTTATCGCAACATCAAATTAGTTTCAAAATTTGATTTTCCGCAACTTGCACAAACGTATGAAAGTTTCAGGAAAATATTTTCGAACACACACAGCAGACATAATTTATAAACTCACTGAACAAAATCAATTATCACTTAGCGCGAATGAAAGGTCACAACACACGTTCACACAAAACGGTTGTCATCACTAGACAACGCACATAGAATACAGTTATGGGTGATCGACTGCCAAGGTTAGGCCTAACAATTAAAAGAAATGCGGTTCTCTAGCCTCTGTCCCAGCTAACTAATGCGCGCTACAACAATTATTTAGCGTGTGCTATCCATGCTGCATTAGCGCGCGCTAACCTCACACTCAGCGTGTGCTAGCTGCTCCAACTCAGCAACATGATCGCGAACATATATACGACATTACTAAAATCGAAAGTTACAAATGAACAACGGCAGCATACGAACCTAAATGCCATCGATTCACATACTTACAACACCGCACGAGCAACCATCAAAAGGCAACTGTCATCCAAAATCGAAATCTCATCTATTAATAAAGAGAACTATCTTAACTTATACCGAATGACTCAGCATTCACATCACCGTTTTAATCATAAAACCGGGCACTACTGCCTAAACAACGAGAACACAATCACGTACTTCTTAACTAACAACCATGAAACCGAAAAGTTGAAAGTGAGATTCACGTCTTGAGTACAATTTGTAGACCTCATTTGGGTTCAAAAATCGTGTTTTGAAAACTTATAATACAAGATGAAAATAAAATATCGGTAGTTTGAATTCTCCAAAATATTTCGACCATGAGGTCATCATACGAAAATCAAACTTTTTCTTCCCTTTGGAGGATGTTTTAAAACAAAATTTACATGACTCCCCAAAAACATAGAAGTTTTAAAATATCACATTGATGAATTTTTCTTTGCGTAACCACACCAAGGCCATTACTCTTGTAAAAACGACTTATATCAGGATGTGTGTATATATACATATACGTTGGCACCACTTTTATTCTAGCATCATACGAGAATCAAACAACATAGGCCACATAATCACAAATCACCTTTAAACTCCATATTATAACACAAAATCATACAAGCTCGTATATCACAAGGCACAATCTAGTAGGGAGACTTACATCAACAGGTCGCACGAAGATGATGGCTGCACCTCGATACTTATCACGACCGACATCACAAACGACGCGTCGCGACACGACTTAGACACACACAATCTGACAGGACAAGACACGACAACACCCGACTGGACCCGACAGCCTAGGTTTCCGCAACCTAAGCTTCGATACCATAAATGTAACACCCCCAAAATCAAACCGGGAATATTGCATCTCATAGACCCTCTCCGTGAGGATCCACCAGACTAGATATCGAAACCACACAATAACTTACATACCGGCATGATAAAATACCAAATCCGTAGATCAACTTGGTCTCTCGTCACTAACATACAAGTCAAAAATACACATTTCTATCTCGACTCATACCCATGCAAGGGTAAAATACACTCACAAATAAAAAGTACGACAGCGGAAAAGACCATACACGTACTGCGACTAACTGCACCCAAAACTGGCCTTCATGTGATTAGTATCATTCGCCTTCCATCATCCTTCACCCCGATCCTGTGTTTTGCTCCCAAACATGTATGTACTTAGATGCAAAACAGACATCCACTCCCCGAATAATCGGGGGTTAGCAAAACTCCAATGTTTTGCTAATACAAGTATAAAGTGCAAATACGAGCCATACATAACATATTCCGAGAATACAAAAAAATACTTCCCGAGATATTTTGTTTAATTAAAAATAGTTGAAGTCTTGAAAGTAGAAACAAAACAAGAAAGCACTTTGAAAACATTTCCAAATCTCGGGAGTTTTGAAAACATTTGTGATTGAAAAGTTCTTAATTCTTCGAAAGCCACTTAGGGTCACAGCCCCAAAGATCATTTTCCAAAATACAAATACGTTAACAAAACACGAGGTCCACGAGCCGATTATTCCGATCACCAAACACAGGGTCCACGACCCGATCATCTACTTCAATTCACTTCAAAAAACACATTACACCTAACACATTATTCTTATGCCATTTTAGCCAAACACCAAGACTCGATATATTGTAACACCCTCGATATATTCAGGAATATTAAAGCACCATAAATCCTTTACATAACAATTTACAAGGCTGAATACATGACAGATACTAAATCATTAAATCACTGAAATAAAATACGACAGTTCTGGTTCAATATCGGGAATACAAATATCCAAATGAAGAATAATAATACATCACTGAAATCCAAACATCACGAATTACGACGTACTCGAGTACTTATTAAAATAACCAACAACAGACAATAAACCCAGCCGGAACATCACTCTGCACCCTCGTCGTCATGCAGCTCCAGTGGTTGTTTCCCCGCTCTCCTGGATCCTGAACATAAAAAAATGTTCACCCCCGAAGGGGTTAGCACAACGATGCTAGTACAAGTACAATATGCTAGGAATATGCCCTCGAATGCCACTCAGAGGATGAGAGAGTGAGAGCAATTGTATTGTAATTATGAATATTATATTTAATAAGGCAATTATTATTTCTATATTATTGTATATCATTGGCATTGTGATTTGGTATATAGAATAATAGTCCTTGCATTTGAGAGTGAACATTCTACTCCTTATGGAGATAAGGAGATAGGCACTAGAAGTGTTTAGAGCTCGAATGCTTAACTAGTTCGCAAGTCGATAAAACTTAACATGACATTAAGTTTTAATAAGACTTGTATAACTGATGCTAGGATGTGTGCACGTCTTGATAGCATAGTTATAAGTATATTGGTGGGACCAGTATACTCGAACATGACTCATACTCGATTCAGTCACACGGTATTCACTCTCGGAGAGTCGATGATGAATCGAAAGGTTGTGATAGTATACGTGGACCTTTGACTTGAGGGTTCAGTAGAAGATGTGCCTGTGACGTTTAGCTTGTCATTAGAGTAGTTAGACTCATTTGCTTAATTGCTGAGTCGACCTCGAAGTGCGGACTATATGGGCGGCGGCGGTCTTTCTTTGTGACGCCAAGAAAGGATTCTATCTCTGTTAGTGACGGGCGAATGTCTATCTGATTAATGGCAAATAAGATCATAAGTCTTTGGCCAAAGCATTCTGATATAGTCGTATTAGATACACTATTAATCAGTCGGTCTTGATTTGCATTAACACATGTATAGAGTTTAGTCAACAGTAGGGTTTGACTTTACCGTGACCCGAAGACTTCACCGGGACATCTGATAAAGGGTCTATACGTATATAGTATTCACGACATAATGGTTCTAGATTGATTCGTTCATTCGTTCTCAGTCGGGGTTCACAGTGCAGCCCGCTAGGCTGGCTAAGTGCTGCCCGCACTCATTGGTTCCTCCCAATACCGGCTGAGACGAACCTACGGAGTCGCGCAATAGGATCATTTATGGATAAATATGAATTAATAATCTCTCTTACAATATTAGATATTAGATATCAAATTTTGATTTATCGGATAAATCAAATAGCGGTCTTATGAATTGTAAGTAGGTTACTGGGTGATTAATTTAATTCATAAATTATATTTCTTAGAGAAATATATATATTTTTGTTTGATATAATTAATTAATTGGATTAATTAATTAGTCCAAACACATTGGAAATAAAACGGATTCGTTTGACAAACATCCAGTACACGAGGGATTCGTTTTGACGAACATCCAGTACACGAGCCGAGTAAATTCGACCCGTCTTCTTGGAAATTTCCCTTAAGGCTGCCCCCCTCCCTCTCTTATCTCTTTTATACTTATTTTATGTCACTAGGTGACATATGTGAGGTGTATTTGATACCCTCAATCATGTGTTAAAGGTAGACTTTAATTTTTTTTATAAATAAAAGTCTTTAAAAAGGAGAGAGGACAACTTCTTCTTGTAAGAACTCAAAATCACGAATTTGAGAGAGAGTGTAAGGTTGAAAACTTCATCTTGATCTTAGAGACAAGATATAAGAAGAATACATTGAGAGAGAAAATTCCTACAAGCTTCCCTAGCCGCATTCTTGAAGAAAGGAAGCTTGTCGATTTTTCCATCAAGTTCCGGCGTGTGAAGTAGAGGCATCTTGCTTTAGGTGCTTGGAACGAAGGACTCTTCATCATCATCATCATTATCATACGAAGGTTTTTCCAGAGACATCATAGGTATGGGACTTTGATTCCTTGATCTTCGTATTTTTCTTTTCGTATATACGTTACTTGATCGATCCTCTTAGGGATTCCGTTTATTCTTCTGCTGCATTTATTTTCTGTGGAATCCCAACAGTGGTATCGGAGCAAGGTCAAATATATCGTATATACGATCATCTTTGCATTTGGAATGTTATTTGATGATGTTTATGATTTAGAATCATAATAGATATAATCGAAGAAATTTAATCGTTCGTAGTAAGTCAAGTTTCGACTATTTTATGTGAATTATAAATCTGAAAAATTTGATTTTTGTTGATTTGTAAGTTCTTCATCAAGTTAAGAAACTTTTTCGTTTTGGAAGCGAGTCGAAAAAATGAGAAAAACGGGGGTTAAACACGAATACCGCACGAAGATGCAGTACGGCAGCAGCTCATCGGATCGTTGCTGGCCGCCGAGAGTGACTCGGTAGTTATCGTATCTTCTCGTCCACTGCCGCAAGGTGGCCGAGAGTGACTCGGTCCGGGCGGTTCTCGGGTTTTCGGCCCGATTTTGAATCGGGCCGTGGGCTGGGCCTGATACCGGATTTTCCGGGACTCCATTTTTGTGTTTATATTTCGTTGTAATAATTTCCGAAATTTAAATTGGATTTAATTGGATTTAATAAAATATTTGGAATATCTTTTTATTAAGGAAAATTATTAGACGAGAATATTGTTTTGGCCGGATTACTTTGAAAGGATTAAAATGACGATTATAAATATTAATTTGATTAATATTGTAGAAATTAAATAGATTAATTTTTATATTAATTGGATTAATATATTAATTGATTATTTAATTTCATTTACCGTTACATGTTGTATGGAATGCCTTATGTGATGGTGATATAGCTCGTGGACTTAGTTGTTGATTTGTTCGATTCGATATGGTTGTAAAGACCATTTTGAGCCTATTTATTTTCACTAGAAAATATGTATAATAGGACGTATTGTTCAATGATGTAATTATTCATATGGCTATGACGAAGACCGAAGACGACCGACTAGAAGACGGAGAATCAATACTATATTTTTCCTTTCTTTATTTGGCTTGGCCCAATACTTAGGAAAAAGTCCATGAGCTATATGTTGGTAGTAACTAGGTTGCTATTTATTGTTTTTCATTTTGAATGATTGACAAACCACAAACCGCGCTTATAAACGGATTAATGTGCAAAGTGTAACATATAATCGCGTTAATACTCCCACTTACAAACACTAAGTTATAAAGGTTACGAGTTTTCCTACCCTCCGTCAAACTCATGGAAAATTGAAATCTAAACCGGAATATTATTCTTCCGAGTATGTCGGGGTAATATTTTTGGGGAAAGTTGATAAATTCCTAGAGTGCATTAGATGCCTTTGGTTGTGACAAATCAAACCCCTATAAACCGTATGGGTTACCGGGTAAGATTCAATTGTCAGACTAATAAGAGTTGACGGTTTAAACTTAGATAGTTCAGCGAGCCATAGAAACCGAATGGGTTGAGGGCAAGTGAACTAGGGGTAAAAGAAGATCGAATCATCCATTAGATGGGTTGGTATTAGACACCACTTTATAAAGAATAATAGAATATAAACCGTATGGGTTGCCCTCTATTAAACTTTGTAAAGAAATCGATCACCACTATGAAGTCACCCAAGACTTCCGGATTTAACATGGGAGTGTGTAAATGCTGATAAAATAGTGGGAGTCGAGTTATGAATAAAGAAAGTCCTTAAATTATTTACTCGGATCATAATTAAACAATCACTAACGAATCTCAAATTATTCTCTGCAGTTAACAAAACTCTCAATATGACAATGAACCCACTCGCTATACTACTTGAAAAGAACGTCCTAACTGGTGTTAACTATGTGGACTGGCTTCGGAACTTGAGGATTGTCCTAACTATGGAAATGCTGGGATATGTCTTGGAGGCAGACATCCCAGCGGCTCCTGCAAGAACCCGAGCCAATCAGGAAGATGTCGATGCCCATGAGAAATGGGTAAAAGACGACATAAGAGTGCGAGGGTACATGTTAGGCTCAATGACCAATGAGCTTCAACGTGCCCATGAAAAGATGACGTCTTCACGAGCCATCTTAGCGCACCTAGCTGAGCTCTATGGAGAGCATAGCCGAACTGCTAGATATGAGATATCAAAGCAATTATTCGGCGCCAGGATGAAGGAAGGAGAGAGGGTTGGGGACCATGTCCTCAAGATGATCTCGATGATTGAGAGATTTGAAGCTCTTGATTTTCAGATGCATGCATCTCTCCAAACTGACCTTATCCTGCAGTCACTTCCTGACTCCTTTTCCCAATTTGTCATGAACTTCAACTGCAATGAGATTGCATGTAACTTAGCTGGGCTAATGAAAATCGACGACCGCCTGGCCTCGGATGAAGACAAAGGGAAAGGAAGCTGCACTTGTGATTTCTTCTAAGACTTGGAAGTCCAAGAATAAGAAGAAAAAGAACAAGAAGCAGTTAGGTCTGATAGCCAAGATCGACAAGGGAAGGGG
Organism: Orobanche coerulescens; assembly: GCA_033398695.1. Lineage (NCBI taxonomy): Eukaryota > Viridiplantae > Streptophyta > Magnoliopsida > Lamiales > Orobanchaceae > Orobanche > Orobanche coerulescens. Next base: position 105,031,836 of record CM065805.1, on the reverse strand, counting down.
CAAGGCCCCAATGGTTCAAAAGAGCAAAAGGGCTAAGAAAATGGATGTATGCCTCAACTGCGGTGAGCTAGGCCACTGGAAGAGGTATTGTCCAAAGCTTGACCGTAATGCGCCTTCAGGTACGTAACTACTGGTTTTAGAAACAAATTGTTCTGTAACTGTATATTCTACTTCTTGGATACTTGATTCCGGTGCGAGTTCTCACATTTGTAAAATGAATCAGGATCTGGAACAAAGTAGGAAGCTGGATTCAGGGGAGGTGATGATCACCGTCGGAAGTGGGCATGGTGTCGAGGCTTCTGATATCGGATCCCTTATGTTGGATTTAGAATCTGGTTTTATTCTCACTTTAGATGATGTACTTGTTTTGCCCAAGGGGCACAAGAATATTGTATCAGACCGAAAGGGATTTCACTTCTTTATTGGAGATGGGTCATGTCGTATTTATTTCAGAAATAAATTAGTTGGTACTGCTACATTATTAAATGGTTTATACCATTTAAATTTAAAGAATAAGACAACTGTGAATACTATAACTAATAAGCGTGGTAGGGATGAAACGAACGAAGCACTTAAGTGGCATCTTAGACTTGGTCATATCGGTCAGACCAAGGTTCATAAAATGGAGAAAGATGGGCTTACGGGTCCATTGGTATCAGATCCCTATCCAACCTGTGAATCTTGCCTTCAAGGCAAAATGACTAAGTTACCATTCGCAGGGACTTTTGAAAGAGCTGCTGAAAAACTTGGATTGATCCATACCGACGTCTGTGGCCCTTTTGAAGTGGCACGAGATGGCTTTCAGTATTTCATTACATTCACTGATGACCATACCAGGTATGGATTCGTGTACTTAATGAAACATAAGTCTGAAGCTTTTCATAAATTCAAGGAATTTAAAGCCCTAGTTGAAAATCAAACAGGTAACCGTGTTAAGACTCTTCGGTAAGACCGGGGTGGTGAGTACATGAGTACCGAATTTGATGAGTTCTTAAAAGAACTAGGAATAATGTGACAATTCACTCCTCCAGCTACTCCACAATTAAATGGTGTATCAGAAAGAAGGAACCGAACCTTGTTGGACATGGTTCGCTCCATGCTTAACTACACTGATCTACCGATTTATCTGTGGGGTTATGCGCTCCTTACTGCTCTGCATATCTTGAACAGATGTCCTTCCAAATCCATTCCTAAGACTCCCCATGAGATGTGGAGATGTAGGAAACCAAGTCTTAATCACATTAGGATTTGGGGATGCCCTGCTTATGTCAAGAAGACTAAAGTAGAGAAATTGAAAACTAGGTCTATGAAAGGTCATTTCATAGGATATCCAGGGGATTCCATGGGATATCTATTCTACATGCACGAAGATCATAGGATCATCGTTGCTATACAAGCACACTTCCTGGAAGATCAGTTTATTCAGGAAGGAGGGGCAGGTAGAAATATTTCTTTGGAAGAAATAAAAGAAAAACCAAATGAGACACCTATGCAAGATATAAGAACCGGACCTTCTGAAATACAAATACAACCTCGCAAGTCTAGTAGAATTTCTCAATTACCTGAGAGGTATGGCTATCTGCATTAAGAGGAACTGGGTGGCCATGAGATGACAGAAAGTAGTCAAGATAATGATCCTTCTACATACGACCAAGCGATGGTAGACGTTGACTCCACCAAGTGGCAAGAAGCTATGGAAGCGGAGATAGACTCAATGCATGCTAATAAGGTCTGGACTTTAGTAGATCGTCCTAAAGGCATAGTGCCTATTGGAAACAAATGGATCTATAAGAGAAAGACTGATAGAGATGGCAAGGTTGATACCTATAAGGCCAGGCTTGTGGAAAAGGGTTATTCCCAAAGAGAAGGAATCGATTACCTCGAGACCTTCTCACCTGTAGCTATGATTAAGTTTATTCGCATGATGCTTGCTATAGCAGCCCACTTAGATTATGAAATATGGCAAATGGATGTGAAAATGGCATTCCTAAATGGATTTCTCGAGGAGGAGATTTATATAGAACAGCCTAAGGGATTCATATCTCAAACCAATATTCATAAAGTATGCAAACTTCAGCGTGCCATTTATGGACTGAAGCAAGCTTCACGGAGTTTGAATCTTTGTTTTAACGAGACAGTCAAAGAGTTTGATTTTGTCCAAAACGAAGAAGAGCCCTGTATTTACAAGAAGGTTAGTGGGAGCAAAATTGCGTTCTTAATACTATATGTAGATGACATTCTACTTATAGGAAACGACGTAGAATGCTCGATTCCGTGAAAGCTTGGCTTTCAAAAGAGTTCTCAATGAAAGACTTGGGAGAAGCTACCTATATTCAGGTATTCGTCTCTACCGGGATAGAGCGAAAAGAATGTTAGGTCTTTCCCAAGCCCTCTACATAGAAAAGATCCTGAAGCGATTTAGGATGGAAGATTCTAAAAGAGGGTTTCTACCTATGCAACATGGTGCAAAACTTTCCTTAGAGATGTGTCCTCAAAATGAGGAAGATAGAAAGGAAATGAGCAAGGTACCTTATGCTTCGGCAGTAGGTAGCCTTATGTATGCAATGATTTGCACTAGACCAGGACATTGCCTATGCCGTGAGCGTAGTAAGTCGGTTTGACCAAATCCAGTAAGGTGAACATTGATCGTCAGAAAGAACATTCTTAAGTACCTAAGGAGGACTAAAGACTTGCTTCTTACATACGGCGGTGGAGAACTAAGAGTGATGGGTTATACAGACTGCATTTTTCTGGGGACATGGATGCTCGATGTCCACATCGGGTATATCTTTACTCCGAATGGTGGGGCGCTTTCTTAGAGAAGTGCCAAGCAAAGTTCGACCGCTATCTCTACATGTCAAGAAGAATATCAGCAAACCACGGAGGTCGCTAAAGAAGCTTTTGGATAAAGAAGTTCACCGAGGAACTTCAAGTGGTTCCTAATGCAGAGAAGCCCGTGACAATTGTTTTGTGACAACGACGGAGTCACAGACAGTGCTAAGGAGCCTAGGGCTCACCACAACACCAAACATATTGCGAGAAAATATCATTTTGTTAGAGAAATAGTTCGGGATGGGAATGTTACACTGCAGAGAGTAGACACAGCAAATAACGTTGCTGATCCGCTTACCAAGCCACTATCTCAGAAGGTCTTAGAGAGACATCTGGAGAGTATGGGTATTAGATACCATAGTTTGTGGCATTGAGTGCAAGTGGGAGATTGTTAGGAATATGTCCTCGAATGCCACTCAGACGATGAGAGAGTGAGAGCAATTGTATTGTAATTATGAATATTATATTTAATAAGGCAATTATTATTTCTATATTATTGTATATCACTGGCATTGTGATTTTGTATATAGAATAATAGTCCTTGCATTTGAGAGTGAACATTCTACTCCTTATGGAGATAAGGAGATAGGCACTAGAAGTGTTTAGAGCTCGAATGCTTAACTAGTTCGCAAGTCGATAAAACTTAACAGGACATTAAGTTTTAATAAGACTCATATAACTGATGTTAGGATGTGTGCACGTCTTGATAGCATAGTTATAAGTATATTGGTGGGACCAGTATACTCAAACACGACTCATACTCGATTCAGTCACACGGTATTCACTCTCGGAGAGTCGATGACGAATCGAAAGGTTGTGATAGTATACGTGGACCTTTGACTTGAGGGTTCAGTAGAAGATGTGCCTGTGACGTTTAGTTTGTCATTAGAGTAGTTAGACTCATTTGCTTAATTGCTGAGTCGACCTCGAAGTGCGGACTATATGGGCAGGTAGCAGTCTTTGCTATACGCCAAGAAAGGATTCCATCTCCTGTTAGTGAGCAGGCGAATGTCCTATACGGTTAATGGAAAATAATATCATAAGTCTTTGGCAAAAGCATTCTCATATAGTCTTATTAGATACACTATTAATCAGTCGGTCTTGATTTGCATTAACAGATGTATAGAGTTTAGTCAATAGTAGGGTTTGACTTTATCATGACCCGAAGACTTGACCGAGACATCTGATGAAGGGTCTATACGTATATAGTATTCACGACATAATAGTTCTGGAATGATTCGTTCATTCGTTCTCATTCGGGTTTACAAAGGCGGCCCGCCAGTCAAGCTAAGTCTCGCCCGCACTCATTGGTTCCTCCCAATGCCGGCTGAGACGAACCAACGGAGTCGCGCAATAGGATCATTGATGGATAAATATGAATTAATAATCTCTCTTATAATATTAGATATTAGATATCTAATTTTGATTTATCGGATAAATCAAATAGCGGTCTTATGAATTGTAAGTAGGTTACTGGGTGATTACTTTAATTCATAAATTATATTTCTTAGAGAAATATATATTTGTGTTTGATATAATTAATTAATTGGATTAATTAATTAATCCAAACACATTGGAAATAAAACGGATTCATTTGACAAACATCCGGTACACGAGGGATTCGTTTTGACGAACATCCAGTAAACGAGCCGAGTAAATTCGATCCGTCTTCTTGGAAATTTCCCTTAAGGCCGCCCCCTCCCTCTCTTGTCTCTTTTATACTTATTTTATGTCACTAGGTGACGTATGTGAGGTGTATTTGATACGCTCAATCATGTGTTAAAGGTATACTTTAATTTTTTTTTATAAATAAAAGTCTTTAAAAAGAAGAGAGGACAACTTCTTCTTATAAGAACTCAAAATCACGAATTTGAGAGAGAGTGTAAAGTTGAAAACTTCATCTTGATCTTAGAGACAAGATATAAGAAGAATACATTGAGAGAGAAAATTCCTACAAGCTTCCCTAGCCGCATTCTTGAAGAAAGGAAGCTTGTCGATTTTTCCATCAAGTTCCGGCGTGTGAAGTAGAGGCATCTTGCTTTAGGTGCTTCGAACGAAGGGCTCTTCATCATCATCATCATCATCATACGAAGGTTTTTCAGAGACATCATAGGTATGGGACTTTGATTCCTTGATCTTCGTATTTTTCTTTTCGTATATACGTTACTTGATCAATCCTTTTAGGGATTCCGTTTATTCTTCCGCTGCGTTTATTTTCTGTGGAATCCCAACACAATAATCATACAACAGTGATGTAATCCACAATCATCATAACAAGTTTCTCCAACGAGAAATAACAACCACACATATCACATCATAACAGTCTCAACATATTGATGGTATTCCAACGATCCAGCGCACACAGCTATAGATTACCATGATGATCCGGTCGGACCAACGCATGGTGGAACTACCTGTCCAACGATCCAGTGCACATAGCTGCAGATTCCCATGATGATTCCCGTCGGATCAACACATGGTGGACTTTTAATCACAACACATGTACATAATACAATCACAATATAACTGCCATAATATAAATAATTCTAATTAAAGTACTTGCCTCAGTTCGATGACAAGAATAAAGCTTCCACGAATATCAAAACACTCGAAGGTCGTCCCCTTAGATCAATCATGATGCTAAGCTTGAACCTTAACAAAAGAAGTAATATAGAATTCATCTCCAGTCGTACGGACATCTAACAATCCAAAATACGATCGGAAGTTCATAAAACGTAATCTGTCTAGCGTGCTTAACGCACGCTACGTAACCTAAATAGCCTACGTTAAGGCTATTCGTTAGCGCACGCAATTATACACAGTCTAGCATACGCTGACCATGCACGGTCAGAACCTCACTGATCAGTCGATTGACTCGTCTGATGATATAACCCATGTTACGTTCCAAGTGTAGCGTACGTTAACTTATGCCCGATAGCACACGTTAACTATAAAGCTTAGCGCGCGCTAAACACGTATGACAGTTCTTCCCTGGGCAGTCGACTATTCTAACGGTGATGAAACTTACGAAATCCTCAGTGTTTAATATATGTTATCTCCATGCATATCATGCTCATACAGTTATGAATGATCTTAGGGATAACAACAACTTTGAATTCAAGAATACGTAATTCATCATAACACCATATTCAATTTCGATTACAATTCTTCATGCATAATTCGGAAGGCCTAACGGTCGATATCAATACCTTTATATCAATCAAAACTATCATCTTGAAGTTTTTTTAACACTCCATCTTTACAAGACAAATCCTTCCATGATCAATCTCTTAGATTCATCTAACAATAATGATGTTAAAGCCAAGTCCGTGTTTATTATGAAGACACCTTCTAAATTCGGATTACCAATGTCAGAAACTTCCTTTACTTGTTCATCGTAACAAGATTCAAATTATGATGTTCTTAGCCAAGGTACTTAAAGCATACTCAATCTCCTAAACATGATGTGGTTTGGATAAATCACCAATGGAACACAATATCTTGATAACATAATCCTCATATCCTTAATAACACGAATCTAAGGTAGGAGATAGTATTAACAAACTTTAAGATGCAGAAAACACCGAAACAATAGGTAGACTTCAACCCCGGTTGCTTGTGTGTCACTCCAAGTGAGCTTCTTCTTCAATGATCAAGTGTAAGTACTCTCCAATCTTCAATGATTATGTAAGGAGGATTTATATGTATTTAAGAAGTATGGGAGGCTCTTTGGACTTCCAAGGAACGAAGAACAAATGAAGGAAACGTAAACCAAATGAAATAAGGGTGTTGTTCCTTATATAATGTTTCTGCACATTAGCTGATTAGCGCACGCTATCCTACTATCCTTAGCGCACGCTAATAAGCGTTGACTCCAAAACTGTCCAGGTTCGTTCGCGGGAATCTTATCCGAACCCATGTCCGGCTGGCGCATGTGCTAGCCGCCTAGCTCAATAATTGACTACCTAACGCACGCAATTATTCATTCATAGCGTGCGCTAGTTTTAGCCGATAACGCACGTTAAGCTACATTCTTAGCGTGCGTTATTACGAGTTTGCATGAGAAAATTTACATGTTGCTATATTCATGTACAAAGATACAAATGTGAGAAATATCATACTCCAATTATCGAGATCACAATTCCGAATAATACAGGGTTCAACAACAGATGAAATACTCAATAATAAATCCGGATATTACATATATAATGTCTCTCGACCCCGAGCACCAAGCATTATGATACTCCGGACATATCATAAGTAATCATCAGTACAAACACTCTGGCAATTCTCACGACTCGGTCCGGCCCTCACGCCACCAAGTCCCTGTGTGCCCCATCGAGCATCCCCAGGTGAGAATGCCCTCTCAAAGTAACCCTCGCGACCCGGTCCAGCCGCTAAGCCACCAGGTCCCCGTGTGACCCCGTCGAGTCAAACCCCGAGTGAGAGTACCCGAGAACAACCTTACAACTCTCATCAATTCTCATTTCCAAAACCACAATCCTCAAGAGTCAATCACAATATATATAGTCAAGGTATTTTGCTAAAATGGCCAAATTATCTAACATATACTATCCACAAGGAAGCACACTTATCTCAACAACACCGAACGACACAACCAATATCACACAACTCACATATTCACACACATCCGTATGACTCCAAGCACAATCATAACGAAAGGGTTGAACTTTAAATTTACCGACAATATATTGACACATAATGGCATCACCCGAAGTAAAGAGATCCTATACTCGACGCTAACACACATAGTCAATCAAGCACATTAATTCCCGAACAGGAGAATCATCTTTAAAAGAGAACCATGACTGTAAATATATCGATTCTTTTGAAAAATGGTTGTAAACATTCATTTAGCATATATCGTCGATTACCAACCATTATATCCACAAAACACGTAATGTATGGGCAAGATACTTGCCTCGATAATCGATGCCGGATACTCTGACGAACATGGCTCAATCGGGAAATCTCGAACGCCCACAACTCTCCGGCGGAAAAGACGGTAACGCAACCGATCGGGAAACGGCGAACGGAAGAGTTCCGACTCAAGTTCTTCGCAAGGAACCTGACCCTAACATCATACCATGAATAAATTGACGATCGTACTAGGAAGAAAAATCGTAGAATGCCCAAATCCCCTTTGTGACATTTTATCGAACACTTTCAAGGCGTCGCTTAGAAACTCAATAAAAAGATGAATCCTCGGCAATCCAACCGTGGAAAAATAAGGGATTTGATATAATACAACTTAAAAATCATCAATCCATCATTATTTTAAGTTATTACGGATCAAACGGGCAAAACCAAGCAAAACCCCCAATTTCCCAAAAACTAAGGTTTTAGGAAAACTAACCTTGATTCGCTGGATTGAAGGATGTTATGTGATGATCAATCGATGATATGAACTCCAGAACTCCGTGGATTGATTGACAAACATCATGGCTCCAAGATCCTCAAGGCTCCAGCCGCGAAAGAGAAAGAGAGAAATGGGAAAAATGACTGAAACTGGACTGCTCGGCCATATTTATACTGGTGCAGCCTAGCGTGCGCTAGGCTGCCGAGCTAGCGTGCGCTAACGAGCGGTCATGGTCGAGAATGTTCGGCTAGGGCCCGCCATCATGCGCTGGACACGTGCGCTGTTGGCCCGGGCCAAAATCCGGAGACTTCTTGGACTAGACTACTCGGCCAGGTAGCGTGGGCAGCCTTCCGGCCGTAGCGTGCGCTACCTGCCAGCTGTAGCGTGCGCAGTGTCCGCCAGTGGCGTGCGCTACCTTCTGCCCACCCGAAGTCCAGAACCCCTCTGCCCCTGCTGTAACACCCCCAATCCGCTCAGGGATATTACACGCCGTAGAACCTTTCCTCAAGGATCTACCAGGCTGGTAACAACATCGAACATCTCAACAATGCCTTTAAGGCTAAAATGACTCAGTAGACCGATTTGGTCTTTTAATAAATACATACAACTCAAACACATTACAGGCCCACGCAGGGGTCGAATACAACACACTCCCGTACAACGGGAAAGAATACTGCAGTGGAAATAAAATACAACTAAACCAATGACATCATACGGATCCTCGTGTGATTAGTATCATTCATCTTTCATCATCCTTCATGACGGCCCTGTGCTATGCTCCAAAACCTGAATGCAATACAGACATCCACCCCCCGAATACTCGGGGGTTAGCAAAACTCCACTGTTTTGCTAGTGCAAGAACAAGTGCAAAAATACGAGCCATACAATACAAGTTCCAAGAACAATAATAATCAGGAATCCTCAAAGATTTAAACATAACGAAAATACTTCCCGAGGCAAGAGTTTGGGAAAAACATTCCAAAACTGAAAGATCACCAATCAGGGGAAATAATTTATAAAACAGTTTAAAATGCCATCGCGAGTTTTAATAGAAAACAATTTAGGATTTCAGAATCCTTCTCTTTCTAAAATCAACAGGGATCACAACCCAAAGGTTTTATTTTCACAAATAGAACCAACAACAATTCACAGGGCCAGAGCCCGATTCAAGTGTCCTCAACGGGCATAAAATCAACACAACATAATCACATACAAGCATCGCCTAGGACCATGACGAAGCCACAAATCCCACTCGAGGCCTCTAAGGACCCTCCCGAGCTGGCCACAATCATAAAACAAATCACGCACATGCATCGCCTAGGACCGGGACGAAGCCACAAATCCCACTTGAGGCCTCTAAGGAGCCTCCCGAGCTGGCTAGCTAAACAAATCACACACCATATCTCATGGTTGGATCAATCACTTGTTGCATCCTGACCACATGATCACAAGCCATGTGTCACCGTAGATTCTCTCAGGCTCTCACGGTTGGATCAATCACTTGTTGCATCCTGACCACATGATCACGTGCCATGTGTCACCGTAGAGCTTCAACCATATCCACGCATTCACACAAATAACATATCACATCAATAATATCCAAGTAATTCACATCAATGGTTACAAACACAATGCACGACGTAATGGTCAAATCACAACGCACGGATATGAGATAATATATACATATATATTATCAAAGCACAACGACAACACCAAGTGTATTCATAGTAATTCACGTAACCATCCACGAACACAATGTCCACAAAACACACGCGTTTTGAAAGAGGGCCTTTAACAAGGCTAACCGAATCTTTGAAAGTGAAATTTAAACGATCAAATAAACACAAGGAAACGATCGCTAATTATCATATCCATAAAACAAGAATTGTATGGACAAGGTACTTGCCTCGAATAACCACAACGCGGAGAATCAACCGAAGTACGTTGGCACGAACCGACTACGAACCCGCCGAATCCACCGAATGACAACCCGCAACAATAAACTATGAACGACAACAATAACAAAGAAAATGAATTCCAAGGTACGACCCAAAGCTGCTGAATTCAAGGAACAAACGACGAAATTTCAAGAGTTTCCCCCAAAACGGCCAAGAACACGAATCGATCCGACAAAACATGAAAATGGACTTCCCAACCGAAATATGGATATTCAATCAATCCATAGGATATGTTTAAAAACATGATTTTACAACAATCGGTTCATCAAAAATGGATGGAAAATGAAATCAAGAACAAATCCCCCAAAAAGTCAACTCGAAGGAAATCATGAAATATACCTTGATTCGATGAAGAACAATGGATTAAATGATGTTAAACACAAGAATACTACTAAGATTAATCATACCCATCATGTATTAATCAACAATACGGAATGAATCGGACAAAAACGCAAAAACCCCAAAATTTCTCAAAATAGGGTTGTAAGAATTTCCACCTTGATTCGCTGGATCAAAGGATTATATATGATGATCAATCAATGATATGAACTCAAGAAATTCATGGATTGATTGACAAACATCATGGCTCCAAGATCTCGAAGGCTCCAGCCGCGGAAAAGAAAGAGAGAAATAGGAAAAATGACTGAAATTGGACTGCTTGGCCATATTTATACTGGTGCAGCCTAGCGTGCGCTAGGCTGCCGAGCTAGCGTGCGCTAACGGCCCGAGCCGCAATACAGAGACTTCCTGGACTAGACTGCTCGGCCAGGTAGCGTGCGCAGCCTTCCGGCCATAGCGTGCGCTACCTGCCGGTCGTAGCATGCGCAGTGTCCGACAGTAGCGTGCGCTACCTGCCGATCCACCCGAGTCCAGAACCTCTCTGAACCTACTGTCTCGGCCGAATAGCACGCACAGTAAACCGGCCATAGCGTGCGCTGCCTCCCGGCCGTAGCGTGCGCTACGCCGGTTCCTGCCGCACCCATCCGGCCAGTGCCCGCAACCGTCCGACCAGTGCCCGACCACCATGACTCGACGACTCGATTATCCGAAATCGCACGGAACGAACACGACAAAATGCTCGTGGGCAACATCATCGACCCGAAAAGAAATACCATGCAACAATTAATCACACGCGACCGTGAAAAGGGTCTAGACAACAACTACGAATGCGGATACCCACAACTTTGGGTAAATTACAAAATCGCCCAAAACACCCGAAAATCACGATATGTGATCGAATAACCAAACCAAAGTTCACAACACGTCTAACAAAGTTAAACGGACTTACGGGAAACTCGAAACAGTAGTTTCGAACGAGATTCGCAAGAATCGAACTCGAGTGCGGAAAAGTCGCTACGAAGCATGGAACTCAACAAAACAACACCGAAACGAACTCGGATGTCAAAAAGTGCAGAATTAATCATTCTCAGAATGATGAAACGGTCCCAAACGAGTCGTCAAAACGGACTATCGCCAAAAATGAAAATTATCGGAAATCGAATTTGCGGATATTACATACTACCCTCCTCAAAAGAAATTTCGTCCCGAAACTTAAAACAAGTAGGGAAAAGCAATATCCCGCCAGGAAAACTCAACGAGATACACATGAAATGCGTAACTTACGCCCAACGGCGAAACGTTACAAGCAACGCAGAGGAATATACAGCGTGAAAACACGCTCCACGACGACCAACACAACGCCACCGGTAGAAACATAATAAAACCAACAAGTGACAAGCGTCATCAAATAGATAATACAATCAAGTCAATTATCCGAACAATCACAAAACACTAACCACCGTGCACAGTCGAGAAAACGAAAAAAAAATAAACACAAAACGATCCACCAGGACAATCACAAACAATTCGGACTACGCCGAAATCCTCAAAACCACAATAGGCATCTACGTGTCCTTTCAGAGCAGGGACGCAACCTAGATTCCCCAAATCTCTCAGTTACCGTCTGGCATTGCACGGCTCGGTGACCCATCTGGCGACACCCGAAACAACAAACTAACGGTGAACGACGATTCTTCGCGGTACGAGATCAGGCAACAACAGTCAGACAACCCCGATCGAACAACAACGATCGATCAACAACAGCTGAACAACAACGATCGAACAACAACGTGTTGTGTCGAGATTTATACACCTCAATAGGCGGTCGGCACAAATGTCGGGCGACCGATCCAGAGTCGAATAGACCAAGGCTGACTGGCCTACAGAACGGAGATCCCAGATCAAACCCAAGTGCCGACCGATCGACATCTAAGGCTATCGTCTCTTGGCACCTGGCGATCGACTCTTGTGCCCGGCCAAGGACGACCGCCTCATGCCACGTGAAGCCAGCATCCGCCGTGTCTGCGAAGGCCGAAACTCGGGATAGAGACCCATGTGCAGATCCACGAATGGTGCCGCAGAACATGGATCGTTGACCACAGCCGGCTACCATGTTCTCACCTACCGACAGACCCGCCGAAAGGTACAATGTGGGACCTACCGGGATAACGACTCAGGACGCGTGCAGACTTCTCATTGGTCTGCACAGCTGCCTGCCAGCAGCATCCGCGGACATTAAGGCAACCAGCCCATGTGCTAAAAGACGGTCGCCCCCTTATTATAATACAAGAAAGGCGACTGCCCGTCAGGATTAAAAGGCATCCCAACTCCTATAAATAGAAGGCTTCCTGCACTTGGAAAACTCTCGGTTTTCTCACGGCTTCACGGTCGGCATTTCTCTCTCTTGGAAACGCTATACACTTCGGACATCTTTCTATCTCTCACTCTAGAAACCTCTTAACTCATAAGACGGTCGGCAGAAACGAGAGCAAGAACTCCCTGCAGTTCAAGAATTCACAGAGCAATACTCAAGAACTAGATAATTAGGGTCTTTTACACTCATTGTAATTGCACTCTTACATTAATATTTGTACTCCAAAGTATTCGTATTAATAACATCTCGCGAGAGCATTCAAGCCCGGGACTAACAACCCCGACAAATCTTTTGTTATTTATTTCCTCACGGACATGCTCTCGAATTTGTTTGTTACTCGACCATTCCAGCAATATCATCTCCGGATAATATTTTGGGTAACAACACAATGATCAGATAACAATGATCGAACAACAACGGTCAAAAAATAACTCCGAAGTTCACAATTCAACTCAAGACATTAAAAGAGCTGGTAGAAACTGGAAGATGTTACTTTCGAACAAGGTTCACAAGAATCGAACCGAACTCATAAAAGTCACAACGATAAGCAGATTGATCCGAAACAAGGTCACAACCCGTTCGAATGATGAAACCGAAATACAGAACAAGTTCAGAAAGTATCAACGAACACTAGCGAGTCGATAGACTTGAGAAAGAGGAAATGCAGAAGTCCAAAAATAATACGGGTATCACATTCGACCTCTTATAAAAGAAGGTCGTCCCTGCAACTCCCAATAACGGAAACAAGGCAACAACACAAAAGCAGTCGACGGAAACATTTCCCATGGGCCTCTTCGAGCCGATCCTGATATCTGTACTGAAGTTCGCGCCCCGAAAGACTCGGAACCCAACTCGCAAAACTGGATCCTGTGTCTCTCGGGTCCACACTTGAAACGCGTTACCGACGAGAAGGACAATTGTACGTACATGCCCCCGGAACACCACGGTTGAAACACCTCGGTTGGGCATACCAAATATATAAATGCTAGATACAATGGAACATAACATCACAAAACAACAAAACGGAGATGCCAACTTGGCATTACATATCAACACATACTAAAATAACAACAACCACGGCATCGTTCGACGATTATAACAGCCCGAACGATAACCAGCATATAATTACTAAACATCACGAAACAACCACGTATGTACACAATCATACAAACTCATGTCCTAACCGCTCACACGGGTGTGATAGCACGCAAATCACCACGAAACGACAACATTGAAGATCAACATCACACCTCTCACAGAGGGCTAACATAAGAAATGTGTGGCGAACGACTCAACGCTCACGCCACCAATTCAATCACAATTCGGGGTTAACACCCTAACAAAAATCGAACATCTTGCATACATTCTCCGACCACAAGTAGGAAATGATGATTTTTAAAAACGAACACCATCTTTTGAAAACAATTTGGAAACACCAGTTGTACAAAAACCATTATCGAGACTTTGAAAACCATTTTGCGTTGAACAAAAATGAGGACACTCTTCTTTTAAATTGAAACATTCAGAAATATTCGACCCTCGGGTCTAAGCAAAGCATTTCTAAATAATTGAAAATATCTCAAAATATTTTGGTCCCCAATTGGAATAATTTGAAATATATTGCGGCACTAGAAAGCACTTTGAAAGTACCGCGAGAAAATAACTCATTTTAAAAGCATGTCTCGAAATTTATTTTCTAAGATACTCAAGGTTTTCGAAAATCTATTAAGCTAGAATGTCTAAAAACTCACATATAACAATATTCACTTACATACACCACAACACATGCATCAACTCGCTCAAAATCAAGACAGCACATGTCTTTTACCGGAAAACAAACAGTCAAATGTCACAGACAAAAGGACATAAATAGCGACAACGCTCCTCATATAAACGAAATATGAGAGTCACACAAACGCATCACGAAACCAAGAATATGCATAAGGATTCCATCACTTAACACATAATCGTACCAGTAACTCATGCCACACGAGGCACAACAAAAATGAGGGAGACTTACATCCACAGGTCGCACGGAGATGATGATCGCCCCACAATACTAATCACGACCAACAAACTCAGATGACACGTCGCGACACGACTCAGTCAGACAAATTCTGACGAGACAGAAACTCAACAGACACCACTAAACCCGACAGCCTAGGTTTCCACAACCTAAGCTCTGATACCATTTATGTAACACCCCCAATCCGCTCAGGGATATTACACGCCGTAGAACCTTTCCTCAAGTATCTACCAGGCTGGTAACAACATCGAACATCTCAACAATGCCTTTAAGGCTAAAATGACTTAGTAGACCAATTTGGTCTTTCAATAAATACATACAACTCAAACACATTACATGCCCACGCAGGGGTCGAATACAACACACTCCCGTACAATGGGAAAGAATACTGCAGCGGAAATAAAATACAACTAAACCAATGACATCATACGGATCCTCGTGTGACTAGTATCGTTCATCTTTCATCATCCTTCACGCCGACCTTGTGCTATGCTCCAAAACCTGAATACAATACAGACATCCACCCCCGAATACTCAGGGGTTAGCAAAACTCCACTGTTTTGCTAGTGAAAGAACAAGTGCAAAAATACGTGCCATACAATACAAGTTCCAAGAACAATAATAATCAGGAATCCTCAAAGATTTAAACATAACGAAAATACTTCCCGATGCAAGAGTTTGGGAAAAACATTCCAAAACCGAAAGATCAGCAATCAGGGATAACAAATTTAATAGAAAACAATTTAGGAATTCAGAATCCTTCTCTTTCCAAAATCAACAGGGGTCACAGCCCAAAGGTTTTATTTTCACAAATAGAACCAACAACAATTCACAGGGCCAGAGCCTGATTCAAGTGTCCTCAACGGACATAAAATCAACACAACATAATCACATACAAGCATCGTCTAGGACCGGTACGAAGCCACAAATCCCACTCGAGGCCTCTAAGGACCCTCCCGAGCTGGCCACAATCATAAAACAAATCACGCACATGCATCGCCTCGGACCGGGACGAAGCCACAAATCCCACTCGAGGGCTCTAAGGACCCTCCCGAGCTGGATAGCTAAACAAATTACACACCATATCTCACGGTTGGATCAATCACTTGTTGCATCCTGACCACATGATCACAATCCATGTGTCACCGTAGATTATCTCAGGCTCTCACGGTTGGATCAATCACTTGTTGCATCCTGACCACATGATCACGTGCCATGTGTCACCGTAGACCTTCAACCATATCCACACATTCACACAAATAACTTATCACATCAATAATATCCAAGTAATTCACATCAATGGCAACAAACACAATGCACGACGCAATGGTCAAATCACAACGCACCGATATGAGATAATATATACATATATATTATCAAAGCACAACGACAACACCAAGTGTATTCATAGTAATTCACGTAACCATCCACGAACACAATGTCCACAAAACACACGCGTTTTGAAAGAGGGCCTTTAACAAGGCTAACCGAATCATTGAAAGTGAAATTTAAACGATCAAATAAACACAAGGAGACGATCGCTAATTATCATATCCATAAAACAAGAATTGTATGGACAAGGTACTTGCCTCGAATAACCACAACGCGGAGAATCAACCGAAGTAGGTTGGCACGAACCGACTACGAACCCGCCGACTCCACCGAATGACAACCCGCAACAATAAACTATGAACGACAACAATAACAATGAAAATAAATTCCAAGGTACGACCCAAAGACGCTGAATTGAAGGAACAAACGACGAAAGTTCAAGGGTTTTCCCCAAAACGGCCAATAACACGAATCGACCCGACAAAACATGAAAATGGACTTTCCAACCGAAATATGGATATTCAATCCATAGGATATGTTTAAAAACATCATTTTACAACAATCGGTTCATCAAAAATGGATGGAAAACGAAATCAAGAACAAATCCCCCAAAAAGTCAACTCGAAGGAAATCAAGAAATATACATTGATTCGACGAAGAACAATGGATTAAATGATGTTAAACACAAGAATACTACTAATATTAATCATACCCAACATGGATTAATCAACAATATGGAACGAAGCGGACAAAAACGCAAAAACCCCCAAAATTTCTCAAAATAATGTTCTAGGAAATCTAATCTTGATTCGCTGGATAAAAGGATGATATAGGATGATCAATCAATGATATGAACTCAAGAACTTCGTGGATTGATTGACAAATATCATGGCTCCAAGATCCCCAAGGCTCCAGCCGCGGAAAAGAAATAGAGAAATAGGAAAAATGATCAAATCGACTCGGCCATATTTATACTGCGGCAGTAGCGTGCGCTAAGTCAGCCGAGCTAGCGGCGCTAACGGCCTGGGCCCGCAATCCGAGACTTCCTAGACTAGATCGCCGTCTGTAGCATGCGCCGCTTCCGGCCGTAGCGCGCTACTCACGGTCAGAAGGCGCGCAGATGTCCGACAAGATGGCGTGCGCTACCTGCCGATCCACCCGAGTCCACACCTTCTCTGACCCTACTGTCTCGGCCGACTAGCGTGCGCAGTTGTCCGGCCGTAGCGTGCACTGCCTCCCGGCCGTAGCATGCACTACGCCGGTTTCTGCCGCACCAGTCCGGCCAGTGCCCGCAACCGTCCGGCCAGTGCCCGACCACCATGACTCGACGACTCGACGACTCGATTATCCAAAATCGCATGGAACGAACACGACAAAATGCTCGTGGGCAACATCATCAACCCTAAATGAAATACCATGAAAAAATTAATCACACGCGACCATGAAAAGGGTCAAGACAACAAATACAAATGCGGATACCTACAACTTTGGGTAAATTATAAAATGGCCCAAAACGCCCGAAAATCACGATACGTGACCGAATAACCAAACCGAAGTTCACAACACGTCTAACAAAGTTAAACAGACTTATGGGAAACTCAAAATAGTAGTTTCGAACGAGATTCGCAAGAATCGAACTCGAGTGCGGAAAAGTCGCTAAGAAGCACAGAACTCAACAAAACAATACCGAAACGAACTCGGATGTCAAAAAGTGCAGAATTAATCATTCTCAGGATGATGAAACGGTACCGAACGAGTCGTCAAAATGGACTCTCGACAAAAAAATAAAACTACCGGAAATTGAATTTGCGGATATTACACCTGATGTCTCAGCCGACTAGCGCGCGCAGCTAACCGGCCGTATGCCTCCCGGCCGTAGCGTGCACTACCTTCCGGTCGTAGCGTGCGCTACGCCGGTTCCTGCCGCACCCGTCCAGCCAGTGCCCGCAACCGTCCGGCCAGTGCCCGCAACCCTCCTGCTAGTGCCCGACCACCATGACTCGACGACTCGATTATCCGAAATCACACGGAACGAACACGACAAAACGCTCGTGGGCAATATCATTGATCCGAAATGAAAACAACATACAACAAAACACCATATACGGCCATAAACACCAAAATCAGTTGTCGAGAAATAATTTCAGCGCTTGGCAACCGGGAAATATCCGGGAAAAAAAATCCAAAATAACCGGAACGAAAATCGTGGGTATTACACCTAGCGGGCGCTACAACTGTTTCATGGTGGCCATTATCATGGTGGCGCCGTTACTCGAAGTCGGTTATCCCATGTGGCCGTAATGAAAAATTCCTGGCCATAGACTCGCAAGGATACTTAATAAGAATCGGGTTTTTCAATGGTACAAATACGACCAAAATATTGGTCACGCCAAAAGTTATAATCACAAACTCTTGGTATTCGTATTTGATGTCAAGATATGATGATCGTCTCTTAGATATTGATCATCGAGACAAGTGAACCGAAAGAAATGAAAATAAATCAATATAAAAGGGACTGGCGGGAAAATAGGATTATTACATTCCACCCCCTTTAAAACAAGTTTCGTCCGTAAACTTAGAACAAGGAGCAGCATAATCAACAAGGAAAAATAACTACTTGGCTCAGCAATAAATTCGATAATCCTCGAAATGCAATAAACTGACTAAAAAAGTATCTGGTATACGAGCCGGGGCAATAACATACATATGAACACGAGGAATCGAAGTGGAGGGGTAGAAGTTTGAAAATAAATGCTCCCACAGTTAGGAAAGTTACCAAATAGATCAAACATCCCGAACCCATATTTCGAGCTCGAGTAAGAACATTCAAGCTCACAACTCGTCAGAAAATATTTTGCACCAGTAGAAACAATTAAACGATATTTTCGAACAAAATTGTATGATTTTGATAAAAACAGTTTCGAAATTTATTTAGATGACGGTAAATTAAATAGAATGAGGTAGTTTCAGGGTTGTCGAGAGGATCACAACGAATCATCAATAATGAAAAAAATCACCCAATATAGAAATTACCAAGAAGGTGTTTCGACCTTGAAACTTAGAACAATCAGAGTTGGAAACATAAAGCAATGGAATGGAAAGAATCAAGGAGATGATTGTCGAGAACACCAATAATTAAGATATATTACAAAATCATCACTCGCCAACGTTACGCTATTCAGGAGGAGAAGTAGGGGACAAACATTTAAAGCACCAAAAGAGAATCATTCACAACGGTTGGAATGTTAACATATCGCATCTCGATTAGAACCACCAAACTCCAGAATTCCAATTACAAACTCATTCCCCTGGACGCCACACAACAACAATGTCACTCGTAAATAATCCGCGCTCGACCATTCACGTGACCCTCTTATACGTTGTAGCCATGATGCATCTCCTACTCTCGGTACATGGGCTCGTATATTTGCATCTAAAACTTCATTACAAACATATATCGCTTTTATACGCATATACTCTCTTCGAGGGGCTTCTAACACTGAAGTCAATCTTATATCCGAAAACATTAGATTTTAGGAGTGCGAAAACTTTTTGTTTTTCATCAGAAAAATAACGACATCTTCTCAAAACAGAGCTGTTTCCCGACGGTACTTCTTTCATACAAGTTGTAGTGTAAAATTACAGTATACATTTATTCAAAATTCCAGTATACATTTATTCAAAATCAAGATGCACAATAATTTATTTTGCATGGAAGATTTTTTTTTACGTTACGCATGTCACGCCCCCAAACATCGGGAAGGAGGAGGGCGTAACGCATCGGTCGATCATTCGATTTATTGGAACAAGCACACAGAATGAATAGCGGAAGCTTAATAAAGACAAGATAAAATTCAAGTTAATGATCTTTGCCCGACGATTCTAAGATTCGTTAATATAAAAGATAATATCTAAATTACAAAGTTGCAGCGAAAATAGAACAACAATTTAAAGTGCGGAATACAACTTGCTTATTACATTCAATCTGCTCACAGTCTGGTTTAAAAAGGAAAATGGTGGGTGAGACAAAAGGTCTCAGTGAGTGGGTGATCATGTGCAAGTGTGGCTTGCTTTTATTTCAAGTTTTGAGTCATGCATGTCCAACGATTTGTAAATGATGAAATAAGATTTGTATTAGTTTATCAAAATAATTTGTACAATTTTAGAAGTAAACTTTACTTATTTGCATAATAACAAGAGTTGTCCAACCCCGTTAATAAAATTAACTTTTCAAATGGTCAATCATGCTAACAATCAAATAATCAATCAAACAATCAATCAATCAGTTAGCCTCGGAACCCGCCGATTTGGACTAGGGACCTATCTCTTCCTTGTGACTCCCAACGTTGGTTGTAGCCTCACTTATCGAGCTTGTGCTCTTCACGTTACCCGTGCTTCCTTATCTATTATCTGGGCAGTACATGTCTTGATCGTGGGTCTTTCTCCCGGATCATGTCATAATCGCGATTATCCCGCAATCTACGACCCAGGTCCCTCAGAACACTCAATTCCTCGGTTATGGGAATAGGCAACAACGGTAGCCTTCCTCATAAACTGCAACCGTGTTGCTCGATCAAAGACTCAGTCTAACCATCCCGACTCGATTTGGGGTTCTAGCGGTGGCTCCTACAAGTTCAAGAGGTGGACCCCAGATATTAGGTCACGCACTCTGTTTCGTATGGGTTCAAGAGGTGGCCCCCACATCGACGTGGCACTTTGTCCCGATAAAGTTAGAGGGAGGTCCTATCTGTGGCACTTTACTTGTATAGCACTTAGTTCTCGGACAGTCACACTTATCAGTTAAACAAATCACGGTGTATGCGCAAGCGTAATATTATGGTCACGTAGTCAATTAGTAGCGACCCTTGGTATACTTTGATTATACAATGGGATTTGAAGTTTATTTGTGGCACGAGCATTATGATATTATGGACTTGGTTGAAGACATATTGTTTGGATTAAACATTTTCGCGATGGAGAATCTTTCCCCTAATAATATTTTGGAGTTTTCGGAGATATTATATTGGATCGTTTCGAATTGAGTTCGATCGGTCATGAGATTTTATGGGAAGATCAAGTATGATTCTATGATCTCAGAATCAGGAGAGTTTTCATAATTTCTGTTTCGAGACTGATATTTATTGAAATTACAATTATACCCCGAAAGTTGTCAAAATTGGTTTTCATGATTATAAGGTTTGGATTTCAACACGGATAGTGATGAAATTTTACGAAAAAGTTCATATTGAACTTGGAATTCCATAATTAGAAGGATTTTCAGAATTTATGTTTCGAACTAAAATTCCAAAATTTTCAATTTTGCCCCAAATTTATTTGAAATGTCATTTTGACCCCTAAATTAAAATTAGCTCCGATTTTTATAAAATTTTATGGACATAATACTTATACTTTAGTAATAAATAATTCCAGTCCAGAGTTTAAGAATTTGTCCTAGACTTTTTTGCAATAATTTACTATTTGACCCCAACTTTATTCAATATGCCATTTTGGCCCCAAAATTACAATGACTTCCGAACTTTACGAAATTTTAAAGACATTATATTTATTTTGAAATACATCATATGTTCGGTCCATAAAGGTAAAATTTGTTCCGGTCCCAGAAATTTTAAAGAATTTATATTTTGACCCCTAAGTTTATCTTAAATTGTAATTTTTTGTCCATAGATGTCGGAAATGAGTTTCGATTCTTACAAAATTTTATGGACAGAAGCTAAACTCATTATTAAGTCCCATTTTCTATTCTAAACTGAAAATATAAGAAATTTTACTACAAGTCTCATAATTTTAAGAAATTTCACAATTGTACTCTATGACGATTTTCGACCCGTAGACTTTGGAAACGGGTTCCGATTTTTGTAATTTTTTAAAGATATATATCATACCACATAGTTGAGCTATATTTTTTTGTCCCTAAGTTAAATTAAACACTTATATCAACCATGCACATAATTCTCTTTGAATTCACATAACTATGTTTAATGCTCGGTTTTGTCAATTCAACTTTCGTTCGGCCACATATTAAACATCCAACTTCAATTGCATATTCATATTTACACATACATCACTTCAAGGTCATAAATTTTCAGAATATTCAACAAATCATGCATGATCATATTTTTTTTACAAGAAGTTTTAATCACATCATTTAAATAATCAATATTTGTTAACTTCTCAATACAATCAAATTGTAAATCATCATGTATGCTCGTAACATATGAAATACAGCGAATATAAATCAGTTAAAAGATCATGCATATTCATTTTGAATTCACATATAATTTAAAAATAATTTTTGCACCCACCTTGATTTCTTGATGGTGTGATTGGAATCTAGGTCTTTGTAAGATAGTGAAAGTTCTTCCTTCCTTTTCACTACATTTGACCAACATAAGGAATTAATGTATTAGTCAGTTTAAGTCATATATATATATATATACACACACACACCTATTTGTGTTAAGGTAAGTAGGTACAATACCTTGTTACTTCTAACTTTCTTCTTCTTCTTCCTTTTTTTTTTCTTCTCTTCCCTTGCTCTTCACTCTTTGCCTCTCCCTCTCTTACTTAGGGAATGCGGATTTTTTGTTTGTGTAAAGGGGGGTAAAAGGGTGTAGGAAGGTATTTATAGGGAGGGGGTGAGGCTTGGTGTATGAAAAAATGTAGACAAGTGTGTGGTATGTAACAAGTGGGAGGGTTAAAGTCGTACCCTTGCTCATCATGGCTGATTTTTATTTATTATTATTAACTTTTTTATTATTATTTTGTTTAAATGGTGTAGGCTGGGTCAAGTGGGTGTTGGGTTAGTTAAGGTCGATTTAGACCAACCTTTGGTCTTGGGTCCTTATTGAATTTTAATTTAATTATTAGGGTCCATTAGTGAGTCCACCTATAATTAAGTGTTGGTACATAGCCCAATAGGTAAATCAACACTTCACTTTGACAATACATAATTGATTTAATTTATAAAATCTTTTCGAACTTCATGAAATAATAAGTGAATAATAGATTAAATTGAGCTACGAGGTAAATATTATTTTATTGAAATTCATTATGATATAGTAAGTCATGCAAATATTATGCTACCGGAATTATGGGGTTTTACCCCTTCCCCTCCTTAAAAGAATTTGGTCCCCAAATTCCATCTAGAATAGCTCTGGGTAGGTTTTCCTCATATCGTCTTATGCTTCCCACGTAGTATGCTCCTTTCGGGTGTGATTTGACCAAATGACCTTGATTAAAGGGATCCGTTTCTTTCTCAATTCTGGCACTTGTCGATCAACGATTTTGATTGGCCTTTCTTCATATGTTAGGTTTTCCTTGACAGGTGGAACATCCGTTGTAAGAACGTGAGTTGGGTCTGGATGGTATTTCTTCAACCTCGAGACGTGAAAAATACCGTGCATTCCAGTAAGATTAGTCGGGAGTTCGAGGCGGTATGCAATCCGTCCAATTCGTTCAATAATCTTGAATGGTCCGACATATCTATGACTAAGTTTCCCTCCCTTCCTCGATGCGATACATCCCTTTTGTGGGGATAACCTTAGAAATACGTGATCTCCTTCCTCGAACTCTAAATCCTTCCTCCATTGATCGGCGTAACTCTTTTGTCTTCTTTGTGCTGTGCGGATCCTATTTTTAATCAATTGCACTTTGTTCATAGCTTCTTTCACCAAATCTATGTTTGTCCGTGAGGGTTCTGTTCGTTGAGTCTTTGGCATCCACTGATCATCAATTTCCTAATAGAGTAGGGATCGGCACTTCCTCCCGTACAGAGCTTCATAGGGTGCCATTCTGATTGTAGCTTGGGAGCTATTGTTATACCTGAATTCAACCAATGGTAGGTGACGATCCCAATTTCCTTGAAAGTATAGTACGCAGACTCGTAACATATCCTCGGGAGTCTGGATGGTTCGTTCAGATTGCCCATCTGTCTGGGGGTGAGGGCTTATGCTAAAACTTAAGGAAGTTCCCAATTCCTTGTGGAAGATTTTCCCGAATCGAGATACAAATCTTGGATCTCTATCAGATACTATATCTGCTGGCACTCCATGGAGTCGAACAATCTCTATGATATAAGTTCTATACATCTCTTGCAGGCTTTCGTCTTTTTAACCGGGACAAAATTCTATGATTTCGCCAATCTGTCGATGATCACCCAAATTGTGTTATAGCCTCCTTTTGTCATTTGCAGATCAGTAATGAAGTCCATGGTTATCATTTCCCATTTCCATTCTGGGACTTCTAATGGTTGCAGCAGTCCTGAGGGTCGCTGATGTACAGCCTTGACTCTCTGACATGTGAGGCATCGCGCCACGAATTCAGCTACTTGATTTTTCATGTTTACCCACCAAAAGTTTTTCTTTAGGTCTCGGTACATCTTGTTACCTCCCGGGTGTATCGTATACCTTGAACAATGGGATTCGTAGAGAATTTTTCTCCTGAGCTTCTCATCATGAGGTATGCATATTTGTTCATTAAAGCGTACTATTCTGTCCTCGGGAATTGTAAACTCGGGTCTCTCGCCCATAATGATCTTTTCTTTCAATTCTTGATGTTTTGAATCTTTCTCTTGATCTACTCGAATGTTGTCTATTAATTTTGGTTTAGCTGTAAGGTTGTCGTAGAACAAGCGAGTACCTTCATGAATGGGTTTTAGGCAGCTTAGTTCCTCAAGAGCTTGCCATTCTCGGACCATTAGTCGGGCCACCCTAGCCTTCCTGCTTAAGGCATCAATCACGGTGTTTGCTTTCCCTGGATGATGTTGAATCTCATAATGATAATCTTCTAAAAGTTCTACCCATCTTCTTTGTCGGAGGTTAAGTTCCTTCTGAGAAAATAGGTACTTGAGACGTTTATGCTCCGTAAACACTGTGAATTCAACACCGTACAAATGGTGTCCCATTTCTTTCAGGCGAAGACTATTGCTGCAAGCTCAAGGTCATGAGTTGGATAGTTTCTCTCATGCATTTTCAGATTCCTGGAAGCATACGCAATTACTTTTCCATTTTACATTAGTACTGCATCAAGACCTTCCTTCGAGGCATTGCTGTAGACGACGAATCCATGGGTTCCTTCTGGAAGCGTCAGTATTGGTGCGGTAGTAAGCCTCTTCTTGATTTCTTGAAAACTCGCTTCGCATTTATCCGTCCATTCAAATTTGACTTGTTTTAGGGTTAGTTGGGTGAGAGGTCCCGCTATCTTCGAGAAGTCCTTGATGAATTTACGGTAGTAACCCGCAAGTCCAAGAAAGCTTCTGATCTCGGTGACATTTTCTTGTCTCTACCAATCCAGAATAGCATCAATCTTAGATGGATCCACTGCAATTCCTTCTCCAGAGACAATGTGACCCAAAAACACCACTTCGCTCAACCAGAATTCACACTTATTGCACTTGGCATACAACTTGTGACGCCTTAGTATTTCTAACACTAGCCTTAGGTGTTCCTCATGATCTTTCTTCGATTTGGAGTACACAAGTATGTCGTCAATAAAGATCACTATGAACAGATCAAGATACAGTTGAGATACTATGTGTATTAAACCCATAAATGTTGCAGGAGCATTGATTAGTCCAAAAGGCATCACTATAAACTCACAGTGGTCAATGATTGTAATATCCACAATTTCAATTTTCGGTAAATTTCTTTTTTTGGCAGGAGTACATTTTAGCGTCTCGCTTGTGAATGTTTCATCATTCTGAGAATATTTAATTCTACATTTTTTAACTTCCGAGTTCGTTTCGGTGTCGTTCTGTTGAGTTCCATGTTCTTATGCGACTTTTCCGCGCTTGAGTCCGATTCTTGCAAATCTCATTCGAAACTGTCGTTTTGGGTTTCTCGTAAGTTCATTTAACGTTGTCATATGTGTTGTGAGCTTCGGTTTGCTTATCCATTGTCGTATCGTGATTTTTTGGACTTTTGGGACCATTTTGTAATTTCCCAAAGTTGTGGGTATCCGTCGTCGTACCCATTTCCGAGAGTACTGTTGCTGTCCTTCTGGGACGATAGCACACGCTACACTTATTTGTTATCGCTCGCTATGGTAATGTAATACCCGAGATCTTCATTCCGGTTTTGTTGAATTTTCTTCGGTCGAACGAACTGTTGTCGTCCGCGTCTTTGGAATCGCATGCTTGTACTATGGTACATTGAGTTTCATAGCCTGTTCGTTATTGTTTTGGATCATAGCTGGTGCGTTCGCGTGATCGAGACGTCGTCGAGTATCGAGCCGGGCAGTCGGAGGGCTAGCTGGGCCGATTACGGTCGTAAGGCCTGGCCGATTACGGCCGTAAGTCGTCCGCACAGCCTGGCCTGGGAGGACTCAGTTATGGCTGTAAGGTCCATCAGTTTACGGTCGTAAGGCTTTGTTACGGCCGCTAAGCGCTGGCCGGTTACGGCCGTAGTGATTCGGCATATTTCAGTCAGTGGCCCTTGGGAGTTCGGTTACGGCCGTAAGGCTATGCCGATTACGGCAGTAAGGTACGATCGTTACGTATGCAAGGCTTCGGCCATTGCGTGCGCTACAGGCAGTTGACCGAGTTACGGCCGTAAGGCACTGCCGGTTACGGCTGTAACACTGCCAACCATATATAGGCCTCGTGACGGGCCAGACTTCATTTCTTACTTTTTTCTTCTCCTGGTGGCGGCTCTCGGACGGGTGCACAGGGAGAGATATACTTGGCCGATCCTACTCATTTCCAAGGCTTTTGGAAGGCCTTTGTCGATTAGATCAACATCAAATCCTTGTTCTTCGCCGGATCGAGGTATTTCTTCTGTAGAACCCTTTTTGTGTATATTTTTGAGGGTTTCTTCGTGATTCATTGATTTTGTCTGAGATTGATGAATTGTTCATGGTAATCTTGTTGTATTGGTCATGATCTTCAATTTTGTAACTCGTTTATCGATTTTTACCACCCGGAACTTGATTTCCGATTTCTGTGAAGAACCCTCGGCTTCTTGTTATTTTTCAGGTTGATTCGGATGCCATTTAGCGTTATTGATTCATGGTGATATTATTTTTGTAGTTTTCGTGAAATTGTCGGGGTTTTGGTCGATCTTGCAAGTTCGAGGGCTACCCGACCATATCCGTTCATTGTTCCATTGCTCGTGGTATCGAGGCAAGTACCTTGTTAATACACTCCTTGTTTTGTGGATATAATGATTGGTGATCGTCTTGGTATGTTTTTTTGTTTGTTTGAAATGAACTTTCAAAGATTTGGTTTAGCCTCGTTAAAGGCCCCACTTTTAAAACCCGTATGTATTTTTCGAATGTTGTGATTCATAAATGACTATGTGAACCTTATGAATACCCTTGATATTATTGTTGTGCTTGATAATGCGTGTGTACATATATTGCCTCTTTTCGGTGTGTTGTGGTTTGACTTTGTGTTTTTGCAAAGTTTTTTATGCCTCCGGGTAAATTGTTTGGATGTCTTTGTTGTATTGTGCTATGTGTGCGAATGCGTGGTTATGGTTGGGGTCTACGGTGACACATGGATAGCGATCATGTGGTCAGGATGCAACAAGAGATTGATCCAACCGTGAGAGCCTCATGATACCTACCGTCACACATGACATGTGATCATGTGGTCAGGAGACAACAAGTGATTGATCCAACCGTGAGATGACGTGGCATGTGATCACGGTGGTATGAGTGTGATGTGACGTGGCATGTGGTCACGGTGTGATATATGATTTTTGAATGTGTTTTGCTCACCTCGGGAGGGTCCGACGAGGCCTCGAGGGAATCCAATGGTAGAGCCCTGGATTCACGAGTTGGTGTTGATTTTATGTCCGTCGAGGACACATGACGTGGGGTTTGACCTTGTGAATTGTTGCTGGTTTTTATTTGCGAAAACAAAACCTTTGGGCTGTGACCCCTGTTGATTTTGGAAAGAAAAGGATTCGATAATCCTAAATTGTTTTCTATTAAAACTCCTGATGGCATATTAAACCATTTTTTTGAAAATTATTTCCCCTGAGTTGTGATCTTTCGGTTTTGGAATGTTTTACCCAAACTCTTGCTTCGGGAAGTATTTTTCGTTATGTTTGAATCTTTGAGCATGGTTATTATTATTCTTGGAACTTGGATTGTATGGCTCGTATTTGCACTTTGTGCTTGCACTAGCAAAATAATGGAATTTTGCTAACCCCCGAGTAATCTAGGGGTGGATGTCTGTATTTGCATTCAGGTTTTGGGAAGCATAACACAGTGTCGGCATGAAGGATGATGAAAGATGATCGATACTAATCACATGAGGACCCGTACATTATCGTATGGGTAGTTGCACTTTATTTCCGCTGCAGTTTTTTTTTGTTTCCCATTGTACGGGAGTGTGTTGTATTTGACCCCTGCGTGGGCACGTATTGAGATTGAGATGTATGTAATTATTGAAAGACCAAATCGGTCTACTGAGTCATTTTAGCCTTAAAGGTATTGTTGAGATGTTCGATTTTGTTACCAGCCTGGTAGAACCTTGAGGAAAGGTTCTACGGCGTGTAATATCCCTGAGCAGACTGGGGGTGTTACATAAATGGTATAAGAGCTTAGGTTGTGAAAACCTAGGCTGTCGGGTTTAGTGGTGTCTGTTGAGTTTTTATCTCGTCAAATTTTGTCTGACTGATCATGTCGCGACGCGTTGTCTGAATTTGTTGGTCGTGATTAGTATCGTGAGGCGATCATCATCTTCGTGCGACCTGTGGATGTAAGTCTCCCTTGTTTGTGTTGTGCCTCGTGTGACACGAGTTACTGGTATGATTATGTGTTAAGTGATGAAATCTTTATGTAGATTCTTGGTTTCGTGATGCGCTTATGTGACCCTCATATTTCGTTTATATGAGGAGTGTTGTCGCTATTTATGTCCTTTTTTACTGTGATATTTGACTGTTTGTTTTTAGGTAAAAGGCATGTATTGTCTTGATTTTGAACGAATTGATGCGTTTACTATGATGTGTATAAGTGAATGTCGATACGTGTGAGTTTTGGGCATTCTGGCCTATTGGATTTTTGAAAACCTTGAGTATCTTAGAAAATAAATTTCGCGACGTACTTTTAAATGGATTGTATTTTCGAGGCGCCTACTAGCGCAACTATCTGCTTCAAAATTCTTCTACTTTGACGAATAAAATATTTTTAGATATTTCAGTAATTTTGGAAATGCATTTGCTTAGACCCGAAGGTCGAATATTTCAGAAAGTTTTTCACTAAAAGAAAAGTTTCTTCATTTTGATACAACGTAAGATGGTTTTTCAAAGTCTTGACAACGATGTTTGTACAACTTTTTGAAAAGTGATATTTAAGATCAACTGGTGTTTCCAATTTGTTTTTTCAAAAGATGGTTTTTGTTTTTAAAACCTATTTTTCTTGTGTGAGGCCCGGGAATGTTTGTACGATGTTAGCATTATCGTTAGTGGTGGTGTGAGCGTTGCTTTGTTCGCCACACAGTTGTTGTGTTAGCCCTCTGTGAGAGGTGTAATGTTGGTATTGAATGTTGTCGCTTCATGGTGATTTGCATGTTATCGCACCTGTGCGAGCTGTTAGAGCTTGGGTTCGTACGATTGTGTACCTGTGTGATTGTTTCATAATGTTTGTAGTTATGTTCTGGTTATCATTCGGGCCGTTGAGGTCACCGAACGATACCGTCGTTGATGTGATGTTTGTATGTGTGTTGCTTTACGATGGTAATCATTGTAAGTGTTGCATGTTATGATTTTCTGTTGTGCTCAGTGGTTGATTATTTAGTATGCCGATGGGCAGAGGTCGTGGTCATGGAGACCATATGCGTGATCGGGATCATGCTGCTGGTGATGATATCGGTATCGGTTTTGCTACTATTTTACAGCAGGTAGTGACACAGATGACTCAGTTGACTCAGGTAGTTCAGCGTATTATAGATGTGACCCAGAACACTGGTGCAAATCAGTGTCTTAGAGAAGTGGTTCGTATGAATCCCCCTCATTTCGCTGGTGTTGCAGATGCATTAGGCTGGGATGGTTGGCTTTTCGAGTTGGAAAAGATGTTCGAGGTAGTCGATTATCCAAAAGGGCGTAAGTTGCCAGTCGCTCAGTATCTTCTTGACAAGGATGCCGCTAACTGGTGGGAGGCTGTTAAGCCTCGAGATCATGTTGTCACGTGGGCAGAGTTCCAAAGATTCATGAGAGATGAGTTTTGTCCGGAGGCGATCAGAAATCAGAGGATTAATGGATTCTTTTCGGCAAAACCGCAAGATGTACCGCTGTCTCAAGCTTTTATTGATTTTAGAAAACAGCTCAACTATGTGCAGGATCAAGTAAGGACGGAGGAGGATAAGATCTGTCATTTTAGTAGGCGGATGAAGCCGGAAACTCGTCAGTACATGGAAGGTCTCACTTGTACTTCCTTGAAAGATTACCAGAATAGGGCGTTAGCCTATGAGCTATCCAGATTATCGACCGAGAGTATGTCTGACTCCAAGAAACAGAAAACCGTTGGGAACTTTTCAGGAAATCAGGGGAGTGGGCCCCCTGAGGTTGGGACTTCATTTCGTCATCCTAAGATGGTTCCTCAATCGCGTGATCAGAGAGTAGTACCCCTGCAGTGAATAATGTGAGCAGCATGAAGACATGTTATAACTGTAGTCGAGCGGGCCATACTACGAAGAATTGTCGTTTACCGTTAGTCAGCTGTTTCGAGTGTGGCCAGGTGGGTCACCGAGCCGTCCATTGCGATACGGTAGCTAAGAGATTTGGGGATCGAGGTTTCGTCTCTGCTCCGAAAGGACATGGAGATGCCTAGTGTGGTTTTTGAGGATTTCGGCATAGTCCGAACTGTTTATGATTGTCCTTGTGGATCGTTTTGTGTTTATTTTCTGTTTTCTTGATTGTGCATATTTTCTTATATTGGTACCTCCTGTTTTGTGATTGTTCGGATAATTGACTTGACTGTATTATCTGTTTGATGACGCTTGTCGCTGGTTGGTTTTATTATGTCTCTGCATGTGGCGTTGTGGTGGTCGTCGTGGAGCGTGTTTTCACGCCGCATGTTTCTTTGCTTGGCTTGTAACCGTTGGACGCTAGTTTTCGGTTCTTGTGTATCTCGTTGAGCGCTTCAAGGTGGGATGTTGTTCCTCCCTATTTATTTTATGTTTCGGGACGAAACTTCTTTTAAGGAGGGTAGTATGTAATATCCGCAATTTTGATTTTCGGTAAATTTCTTTTTTTGGCAGTAGTCCATTTTAATGGCTCTCTTGTGAACATTTCATCTTTCTGAGAATATTTAATTCTGCACTTTTTAAAGTCCGAGTTCGTTTCGGTGTTGTTTTGTTGAGTTCCGTGTTCTTAGGCGACTTTTCCGCGCTTGAGTTTGATTCTTGCGAATCTCATTCGAAACTATCATTTCGGGTTTCTCGTAAGTTCATTTAACGTTATCATACGTGTTGTGAGCTTCGGTTTGATTATCCGTTGTCGTATCGTTATTTTTCGAACTTTTGGGACCGTTTTGTAATTTCCGAAAGTTGTGGGTATCCGTCGTCGTAACTATTTCTGAGAGTATTGTTGCTGTCCTTATGATTCGTTAGCACGCGCTACACTTATTTGTTAGCGCGCGCTATGGTAATGTAATACCCAAGATCTTTATTCCGGTTTCGTTGAATTTTCTTTGGTCGAATGGACTGTTGTCGTCCGCATCTTTGGAATAGCATGCTTGTACTGTGGTACGTTGAGTTTCGTAGTCTGTTCGTTATTGTTTTGGATCATAGCCAGTGCGTTCGCGTGATCGAGACGTCGTCGACTATCGAGCCGGGCAGTCGGAGGGCTGGCTGGGCCGATTACGGCCGTAAGGCCTCTCCGATTACGGCCGTAAGGCGTCCGCACACCCTGGCCTGGGAGGACTCGGTTACGGCCGTAAGGTTTTGTTACGGACGCTAAGCGCTAGCCGAGTACGGCCGCTAAGCGCTGGTCGATTACGGCCGCTAAGCGCTGGCCGGTTACGGCCATAGTAACTCGGCAGATTTCAGTCAGTGGCTATTGGGAGTTCGGTTACGGCCGTAAGGCTATGACGATTAGGGCCATAAGGTACGATTGTTGCGTACGCAAGGGTTCGGCCATTGCGTGCACTACAAGCAGTTGACCATTTTACGGCCGTAAGGCACTGCCGGTTACGGCCGTAACACTGCCGGTCATATATAGGCCTGGTGACGGGCCAGACTTCATTTCTTAATTTTTTCTTCTCCTGGTGGCGGATCTCGGACGGGTGCGACGGGGAGAGATATTCTTGGCCGATCCTACTCATTTCCAAGGCTTTTGGAAGGCCTTTGTCGATTAGATCAACATCAAATCCTTGTTCTTCGCCGGATCGAGGTATTTCTTCTGTAGAACCCTTGTTGTGTTTATTTTTGAGGGTTTCTTCGTGATTCATTCATTTTGTCCGAGATTGATGAATTGTTCATGGTAATCTCGTTGTATTGGTCATGATCTTCTAATTTTGTAACTCGTTTATCGATTTTTACCACCCGGAACTAGATTTCCGATTTCCTTGAAGAACCCTCAGATTCTTGTTATTTTTCGGGTTGATTCGGATGCCGTTTAGTGTTATTGATTTGTGGTGATATTATTTTCGTAGTTTTTGTGCAATTGTCGGGGTTTTGGTCGATCTTGGAAGTTCGAGGGCTACCCGACCGTATCCGTTCATTATTCCATTGCTCGTGGTATAGAGGCAAGTACCTTGTTCATACACTCCTTGTTTTGTGGATATAATGATTGGTGATCGTCTTGGTATGTTTGTTTATTTGTTTGAAATGAACTTTCAAAGATTTGGTTTAGCCTCGTTAAAGGCCCCCCTTTTTAAACCCGTATGTATTTTGCGAATGTTGTGTTCCATAAATGACTATGTCAACCTTATGAATACGCTTGGTATTATTGTTGCGCTTGATAATGCGTGTGTACATATTTTACCTTGTTTCGGTGCGTTGTGGTTTGACATTGTGTTTTTGCTAAGTGTTTGATGCCTCCGGGTAAATTGTTTGGATGTCTTTGTTGTATTGTGCTATGTGTGTGAATGTGTGGTTATGGATGGGGTCTACGGTGACACATGGCTAGCGATCATGTGGTCAGGATGCAACAAGAGATTGATCCAACCGTGAGAGCCTCAGGATACCTACGGTGACACATGACAAGTGATCATGTGGTCAGGAGACAACAAGTGATTGATCCAACCGTGAGATGATGTGGCATGTGATCACGGTGGTATGAGTGTGATATGACGTGGCATGTGTTCACTGTGTGATATATGATTTGTGAATGTGTTTTGCTCACCTCGGGAGGGTCCGAAGAGGCCTCGAGGTAATCCAATGGTAGAGTCCTGGATTCACGAGTTGGTGTTGATTTTATGTCCGTCGAGGACACGTGACGTAGGTTTTGACCCTGTGAATTGTTGTTGGTTTTTATTTGCGAAAACAAAACATTTGAGATGTGACCCCTGTTGATTTTGGAAAGAAAAGGATTCGATAATCCCAAATTATTTTCTATTAAAACTCCCGATGGCATATTAAACCAATTTTTTTGTAAATTGTTTCCCCTGAGTTGTGATCTTTTGATTTTGGAATGTTTTACCCAAACTCTTGCTTCGGGAAGTATTTTTCATTATGTTTGAATCTTTGAGGATTCCTGGTTATTATTGTTCTTGGAACTTGGATTATATGGCTCGTATTTGCACTTTGTGCTTGCACTAGCAAAATAGTGGAATTTTGCCAACCCCCGAGTAATCGGGGGTTGGATGTCGGTATTTGCATTCAGGTTTTGGGGAGCATAATACAGGGTCGGCATGAAGGATGATGAAAGATGATCGATACTAATCACATGAGGACCCGTACGTTATCGTATGGGTAGTTGCACTTTATTTCCGCTGCAGTTTTTGTTGTTTCGCGTTATACAGTTGTGTGTTGTATTTGACCCCTACATGGGCACGTATTGAGATTGAGTTGTATGTATTTATTTAAAGACCAAATAGGTCTACTTATTCATTTTAGCCTTAAAGGCGTTGATGAGATGTTCGATTTTATTACCAGCCTGGTAGAACCTTGAGGAAAGGTTCTACGGCGTGTAATATCCCTGAGCGGATTGGGGGTGTTACAATGATATGCGTTGTTCATAGTATACTGTGACACATTAAATATGTTCTCCATTTTCTCCACCCATGATTCCGCCATAATATCATCAGGTTCTCCGTTAAATGTTGGTGGGCTGAAGCGTAGGAACCTTTCAAGCATGCGATCTTGCTCCCAACCAGCAATTTGGTTATTGGCTACTTGTTGCTGTAGAAAGTTTGTTAGTTGAGTTAAGGCTTGGGCAACAGCATCGTTTACGGCCCCACCACGAGGTGGTGATGGATTGAGATTGTTAGCTTGTTCATTTGGTTGTTCATCACTGTTAACTCATGGATGTCCTTTACGTCTGTCAGCCATCTAAACAGCAAAATAACTAACTCAGTGCGAGTCACGGTCTATCCTTGTCAAATATAAAGACAACCAAGCATGAATAATCATCAGGGTTGTGAACTTAATGACTCAATGAATCTACTCATGACATATAAGTGACAACGACACTAATACTTCATGTGAAGAAAGAATGAAGTTTAGTTGAGTGTAAAGGAATTACTCAATTTCGTATATTCCAAGTGAATAGTGACGTGATTTGAATAATGGAATAGAACCATTCCCATTCATTATTATAAATGTCGAGCGATTGATATGATTTGAGAATACCATAGCCACGCAAGTAGCTGGCGAAAAATTTCAGATCTGAACGAATTTTTGCTATCCAAATAAATAGCAAGGAGTTCGAAAAGAATTACATAGGCCTCTAAGTCTCGATTCTATATGTTCACTTCGTCCTAAGTGGAAGCCCCATCTAAGTCCGAAGAATCTTATCCTGGTTAGCCTGTTGTAAGTGTCCTTCTTACAAACCGGGCTCTGATACCACTTCTCTCACTCCCCTAAACATTGGGAAGGACGAGAGCGCGACGCATCGGTCGATCATTCAATTTATTAGAACAAGTACACGTTATGAAAAATGGAAGCTCGATAAAGACAAGATAAAATTCAAGGTAACGATCTTGGCCCGACGATTATAAGATTCGTTAATATAAAGGATAATATCCAAATTACAAAGTTGCAGCGAAAATAGAACAACAATTTAAAGTGCGGAATACAACTCGCTTATTACATTCAAGATAACGATAGAAGTCTAAGTCTCGGCAACGGGATGATCTAATTATTGGGTTTTCTATGCATCGAATACATAAATCAGCAGTAAAAACGCAGCGGAAGAAAAAAATATGAAAACCCAATTTAGGATCTCATGCAGTAATTTAATTGTTTGATTAAAGGGTTAATCAAATTACCTTAATCCGACGAACAAACTAGATCCGGACTAGAAGCAGATGAATATCTCCTTCCTCTTTGGGTGATCCACACACGAACAATTCGACAAGCCGGATTGCTATATCCTTATGAATAATTTTGATAAATAGTATAACACAAATTCCTTACGAGAAGGATTGTACTATTGATCAAGATCAACTAAGAGAAGAAGACCAGATGACCGACTTTGTTTTATTACAGTAGGAGGTGTAGGCCAATTTTTCTTTCTTCTTGGGGGGGGGGGGGCGATTTTTTTAGGTGTAGGTCTTCTTTGTTGGAATATTTATTCCACATATTCATAAATAATGTTTTGATGATTAAGTTGCTAAACAAAACAAAACAACAAAGGCGAAGCAAAACGATGAAGGAATCGAAGACGCAAAAAGCTGGACAAAATACAAAGCTAGCGCACGCTAGAAATATAAGTTAGCGCACGCTAATGGCTCCTGGCTGCAGATCAGACGAGTTCGAAGTAACCTGATGTGAAGTCATCTGATGAGGATAGCGCACGCTACACGTGATGACTAACGCACACTATCGAAGACCTGTTACCATTGTGAAGAGATTCAAACACAAAATGACGTATGCACTGAAGTAAGCTTAACGCACGTAAGAGATGATATTTAGCGCATGCTAAATATCAAGTTTGAATCAAGTCAATCAATCCGTTGGGGAGAATATCGTAAAAGTCAAAAAGAATTAACGGATATATGACGCATGCAATGATGCATGATTAGCGCGCGCTACAAGAAAGAGTTAGCGCACGCTAACAGTCAGAGACAGTAGCCACTTGACTGAAACTGGAAAGACGCTAACGTACGTAACAGTACATAACATACGCTAAGGCAAAAACATGCGATAGCGCACGCTAAGGAAGTCAGCCTAGCGAACGCTAATAACAACTGGCAGTAACAGCTAGTTTGTGGAAGAAGGCTATAAATACCAAATGAGTTGGTATCATTCCGCACAACAACATTGAGCAATTCATATATAGTTGAGATATAATTGTAAACATTATAGTTGTTGTTCTTGAGCTTAAATTAGAGTGATTGAGTGTTATACACAAAATCATACACGAGTGAGAAAAAGAAAAGATACGATTGGATTCGGTGTTATTAGGATCAAAGATCCGGCATTGTTAGAATCACAATCGCTATCTTAGTGAGGTTTATCTAGTACCAATAGAAAGCTAGAGTGGTTGAGTCCTTATCCAATAGAAAAGGAAAAACGGTTTTACTCGGACCGATAGAAACGAGCTTGTAATGGTAATCCCTCAACCGATAGAAGAGAGGTGCAGAGGTTTTGATATTGAACCTATAGAAAAAGATACATCGAGAGAGAACGTAGGCACGTTTGTCCGAACCTCTATAAATCCGCTTGTCATTTATTTTCCGCATTTAATTTACGATTCCGTACAAACGGCGCAAATACCGATATTACACCAACAATTGGTATCGGAGTGGTACTCCTATAAGCGGCTTTACATCCGAGGAGAAAAGATCCAATGGCGTTTCAACTTGCTAACGTCGAAGGCCTTGCTCTCAACCGACCACCATTTTTTGATGACTCAAACTTCATGACGTGGAAGAAGAAGATGTCTATATTCATCCGAGCATATGACATCGAGCTTTGGAAGGTGATTTGTCTTGGTCCGAAAATTCCGACGAATTCCAACGGTACGCTTAAAACTTTCGAAGAATATGATGATCCCGATTGGAAAAATGAACACTACAATTGTAAGGCAACTCAACTTCTTTATTGTGCCTTAAATTCAGAAGAACACAACCGGATATCATCGTGTGATAGTGCCAAAGAAATTTGGAAAATGCTTGAGGTAACACATGAAGGTACGTCTCAAGTCAAGGAGACGAAAATAAACATGCTCCTTCACGAGTACGAATTATTACAAATGAAGGACGATGAATCTATTACTATAATGCTCGACCGATTCTCGGTCATCACAAATAGATTAGCATGTTTCGGGAAACCACTTTCGAGTAGTGAGAAAGTAAAGAAAATTCTCCGATCACTACCTCAAGAATGGGACGGTACAGTTACGGCTATAATGGAATCAAAGGATTTAAATACTCTTGATTTTAGTGCTCTCGTTGGTTCTCTTATCAACTACGAGATTGTTCTAAAATCTCGGAATGCCAAGCCAAAACCAAAGTAAAGGTCGATAGCCATGAAGGCTAAAATGTCAAGAAAGGAGAAATCCCGGTGAATGAAAGCGACGAAGAATCGGCATATTATGCCAAGAATATTAATAAGTTCCAACACTTATTAAACCGGAGGAAGCAGGACATCCAAAAGGGCGAATCGAAGAAATTCGACAACACTTGTCAATTATGTGGTAAACCAGGCCACTTTGCTAAGAACTGTCGAGTAAAACAAAAGGAAGTCTTAGTTTCAACATGGAGTGACAAAGATCCTGATGAAGATTTCATGAATCAAAATAATCTCGCGCTCAAGGCCCGGAGTTCATTCGAAGATAGCGACATCGAAAGCCAAGTAAGTAACTCTTACGATGAACTTTTTGAAGCATTCGAATTATTACATACTGATTATCAAAATGCTTTAAAAGAAATTAAATCCCTTCAAACTAAATATAAATCTTTGAAAAATGAAAATTCCAAAATTCTAGAAACGGGAAAATTTGTTGAGATCGATCATTCAAAATGTGTTGAAAAGGAGAATATTTTAAAGAATGATCTTGTTAAAGTTCAAACCGAGCTAAAAAATTTAACGAAGAAATTTTCTCTCGGAAACGAGAAATTTGAAAATATGCTCTCGGTTCAAAAATATATGTTAAATAAAGAGGGGTTAGGATTCAAACCGCGTTCTAAAAATGAATCCGTAAATTTCAAAATACCCCGGTGTGAAAAATGTTTAAAAATTGGGCACCATATTTCAAACTGCAAAATCCCAAGACGGACGATAAAAGTTAAGAAAATTTGGGTTCCTAAAAGAACAATTGTTTCAAATATCGTCTACGTCTCGAAAGAAAAACCGACTTTCGGTTGGATCCCCAAAAACTAATTTTTAACAACTGGTATTATACTCAGGAGGAGTAATACTTTTAAAGGGGGAGATATTATTTTCAGGTGAAGTTTTATACCCTATTATTGCATATTTTTTATTCATGCATATTTTCAGGGGAAGTTTTATAATATCCAATATTATATATTACTTATTATTTAATCTCCTCATAAATATAATATCCAATATTATATTTATTATTCCTAGTTGATATTTATTCCTAATTGTCTATAATTGTCGTACGTGCGACCCAAAAGGCTTATATTATGTTGGCAATTATTTAATACCTTATTAAATAGTAAATCATAAGCGGCCTCTAACAAGACATTATGATTACCCAAATAATATAAGTTAATAGTCCATTAAATCTTTTAACGTGTCAAATCTCTTTGTCACGCGATATCATAGTTGAACTAAGTCATGGAGTCTGTCATACTTATTTATGTTCAAATGCCTTTTCAATCTTAAGTAGACTGATTGAATCAAATGACTCTTCATTTGAGCATGGCCATGCATTTCCTTCAGTCCTACTTATTGAGGGCCCCAGGAGATATCTCTCTCACTAAAGAGAGGGACAAATCCCCATCTTAATTATTCATTGCCCTCTACATGACTCCCACAAATCCCAATCGCTAACCTTTATTGTAATACCCGAACTTTTTATTGATTGTTTGACCTTGCCGTTCTTCTTATTTTGTCGCTCTGTAAACTCTTGGTGATGTTGTAGATATTGTTATAGAGTTTCGTATCTTGTTTGGATCACGATCGTGCTGTTTAGACCTTTCAGAAGTGTTCTGGGTCAGAGAAATAGTGCACGCTAGGCCTAGGCTAACGCACCCTAGTTCTGCTTGAGTAGCGCACGCTTGCTTTGAGCCGTAGCGCACGCTAAGGGACCAGTCAAGTCAGAACCAGTAACTCATACTGCTTTCTGTATGGGCAGTTAACGCGCGCTAGGAGTTCGTTAACGCACGCTATTCGTGGTCAGTAGCACGCGCTAACAACCGTCTGTAGCGCACGCTAACGGGCTGGTTAGTAGAGGCAGTGAGGTTGTCATGTTTTCTGGACTATTTAGTAACGTACTCTAGTCTGCGGATAGCGCACGCTATTAGAGCTGCGTAGCGCACGCTAAGCCATAGCGGTAGCGCATGCTAAGACTCGAGCAGGGCAGAGGACAGTAGGTTCTGGCCTTCAGTTTTCTGGACACCGTCTTTGGCTAGCGCACGCTAAGATTAGGCGATTAGCGCACGCTAATGGGGCCGGAAGAATCCACTGGACTACCCGGTGACCTCACTAGCGCACGCTAATAATCGTGGCGTAGCGTGGGCTAGACTGGGCGGGTATATATTGGACAATTGACTTCCATTTCGTCGTTTTTCATCCTTTTCACTTATTTTCGATGGGAGAAGCTCGGGAAAGGCGATTTTGGGCGATTAGAAGCGATCCATCTTCAAACATCAACATCTTTGGTTGGAGAAAAAGGATTACACAACATCTAATCCATGCTACGCCTTACTCAATCCACCCCGGGACGAGTAAGATGTATAAGGACTTGAAACGAAATTTTTGGTGGAACAACATGAAGAAGGATGTCACGGAATTTGTACTACGGTGCTTGACGTGTCAACAAGTCAATATCGAACATCAACGGCCAGCGGGGTTGTTGAAGCCGCTTCCCATTCCCGAGTAGAAGTGGGAAGACATCTCTATGGATTTCATCACCGGCATGCCGAGAACTCGGGCCGGAATGAATATGATTTGGGTAATTGTCGATCGGTTGACCAATTCTGCACACTTCTTGGGTATTAAGGATACTTGGAGACCGGATAGATTGGCTCGAACTTTTATAGCTAAGATCGTAAGGTTGCACGGTGCCCCCAAGACCATTGTTTCTAATCGATACGGTCATTTCGTATCGCATTTTTGGTAGGCCGTTCATCAGGCTTTGGGTACTGAGTTGAGATTGATCACTTCCTTTCATCCTCAGTCGGATGGTCATACAGAGAGGACGATTCAAGCATTGGAAGATATGTTGCGAGCTTGTGCCTTAGACTGGAGTAATGATTGGGAGCTTCACTTACCGTTGATCGAGTTTGCCTACAATAATAGTTGGC
The DNA here is from genome assembly GCA_033398695.1 of Orobanche coerulescens. NCBI lineage: Eukaryota > Viridiplantae > Streptophyta > Magnoliopsida > Lamiales > Orobanchaceae > Orobanche > Orobanche coerulescens. Next base: position 104,991,031 of record CM065805.1, on the reverse strand, counting down.
ATGCGTCGATCAAAATGGCACCATTCGAGGCACTTTATGGTAGGCGATGTAGGTCGCCAGTATGTTGGGACGAGGCTTCGGAGCTAATTGGAACGGAACTGGATATGTTGATGGAGACTAAGGAAAAGATTTCTATTATCCGGGACCGATTGCTGACTGCCCAGAGCCATCAGAAATATTATGCTGTTACTCGTCGTCGACCCTTCGAGTTAGAAGTGGGGGATCATGTCTTACTCAAGGTGTCGCCGACCAGAGGGGTTTTCCGCTTCGGGAAAAAGGGGAAACTTAGTTCGAGGTATATCGGACCTTTCGAGATTTTTGACAGAGTTGGAGATTTAGCTTATCGCTTGGCGTTGCCTCCAGCTTTGGGTCACGTCCAGAGTGTTTTTCGTGTGACTCAGTTGAGAAAGTACGTGCTGGATCCGAGTCACGTTATCGACTACAGTGAGATTGACGTAGCCGAGGATATTACCTTTCCGGAGAGACTCGTGAAGATCCTTGAGCATCGCGAGAAACAAATTTGGCATAAGACCATTCCACTGGTTAAAGTGCAATGGTCGAGACATAGAGTCGAGGAGGCGACATGGGAAACGGAAGATAAGATACGGTCAGAGTACCCCGAACTTTTTATTTCTTAAGTTTCGGGATGAAACTTCTTTTTTAAGGGGGGAGAATGTAATACGCGTACTTTTTATTGACTGTTTGACCTTGCCGTTCTTCTTATTTTGTCGCTCTATAAACTCTTGGTGATGTTGTTGATATTGTTATAGAGTTTCGTATCTTGTTTGATCACGATCGTGTTGTTTATACCTTGCACAAGTGTTCTGGGTCAGAGAAATAGCGCACGCTAGGCCTAGGCTAACGCACGCTAATTCTGCTTGAGTAGCGCACGCTAGCTTTGAGCCGTAACGCGCGCTAAGGGACCAGTCAAGTCAGAACAAGTAACTCATACTGCTTTCTGGACTAGCAGTTAACGCGAGCTAGGAGTTCGTTAACGCACGCTATTCGTGGTCAGTAGCACGCGCTAACAACCGTCCGTAGTGCACGCTAACGGGCTGGTTGACAGAGGCAGTGAGGTTGTCAGGTTTTCTGGACTATTTAGTAACGTACGCTAGTCTTCGGATAGCGCATGCTATCAGATTTACGTAGCGAACGCTAAGCCAGAGTGGTAGCGCACGCTAAGACTCGAGTAGGGCAGAGGACAGTAGGTTCTGGACTCCAGTTTTCTGAACACCGTCTTTGGCTAGCGCACGCTAAGATAAGGCGATTAGTGCACGCTAACGGGGCCGACAGAAGCCACTGGACTACCCGGTGACCTCGCTAGCGCACGCTAATAATCGCGGCGTAGCGTGCGCTAGACTAGGCGGGTATATATTGGACAGTTGACTTCCATTTCGTCATTTTTCATCCTTTTAACTTATTTTCGGTGGGAGTAGCTCGGGAGAGGCGATTTTGGGCGATTGGAAGCGATCCATCTTCAAACATCAACATCTTTTGTTGGAGAACAAGGATTACACAACATTTAACCCATTCTATCGTCCAAATCAAGGTAAAAATCCTTAGAACCCTATTTTTTGGGAATTTTGGGGGTTTTCCTAGATTAGTCCGATTTATCCGTTTTAAAGCTTGAAAACCTTGAGATTATGATGTATCTACCCTGTATACATGCTCTTCCTATGATTTTACGGATTGGTTTGTGCCGTGTTCGGACTTGTGAGGGTTTGGATGATTTTCTAAACTCTAGTTGTTAACCCTTGTATTTTCGTGAATCGTAGATGGGTTTAGGGAGTTTCTTCGTGAATTATGAGCAGATATTATTGATTATCATATCCCTTATGAATCGTTTAGGTGCCGGAAGTGCGTTCTTGGACCTACCGAACTCATACTCTTTTCCGTTCAATTTCTCGATGTCTCAAAGGCAAGTAAATATTTATGATTGTACGTTCTCGACTTTGAAAGTAAGATATATAAATGGCATGTTTATTTATATCCACTCTGGGGCGGGCCGATAGGTCCCCTGAGGGTTTCGTAGCCTTTGGTGCGATTCCATAGATAATTTGGGTTAACCAATCTGGGGCGGGCCGACGAGTCCCATGAGGGTTCCGTAGCCTTTAGTGCGGTTCCATGGTTGATCATGTATGCATTGTTGTGATGCTATGAGATTTAGTTATTCCGGAATACTAGTCTTGAATTGATGAATTGATGGTTACCTTTACTTTATTTTTGAGGAGTATTGTGTTTCATACTTGATATACTTGCACTAGCTATTCGACGGCTAACCCCTTTATGGGGGAAATACTTTTTATGTATTTCAGGTTCCAGGAGAGCGGACAAGCAGGTATCGGGTCGGCATGAAGATGATGGGCAAGTGTGATACTGTGTCTCTCCTCCGATACATTGGATATGTTTTGGATACCCTTGTATTGTTCTTCATTCCATTGTATGTAGACCTTCTCGGTCAAAATTTATAGTCCCACGTATGTTTAGCCTTATGGGTCCCACGGCGGGGCTCACAGTGCCGTAATATTCCCTGAATAACTTGGGGGTGTTGCAGAATATGGTATCGGAGCTTAGGTCTATGGATACCTAGGCTGTCGGTCTTTTGGGTCGATTGAGTCGTCATTTGTCCACAATATCACTACTCTGCCATCATCACAATGCGACCGGTACTTGTAAGACCACTTACTCTTCTGGTGTTTCCTTATTCGTTTTACTTCTATTTTTGGTGTTCTTGAGATTCGGTCACTTCGATGACGTGCGATTGAATTGTACTTACGTGCCTTGTGTGTTCTTCAGTATGTCTGCTGGTAGGGGCTGTGGCCGTGGATGTGGACGAGGACGTGGCGCGGCCGTTTCCCTCAGTTCTGTTGCGGGGTCAACCAACCCCAGTTTGTCGAACTCGGTGCATCCTGACACCGAAAGTCAGCACGACTACCGATCGCCAGGGAACAGCATGGGACGTTTGAGTTGTGAATGTACTTCAACAATTGGCTACCCAGATGACCATTTTAGCCCAAACTGTTCAACTGAATTATCCGAACCCGAATGTCGATGCCTTGCTTCAGAATGTAATCCGTATGCACCCTCCATAGTTTGGCAGTGCCACAGACCCGTTAGGTTGGGAAGATTGGCTAGCGGAGTTAGAGAAATTTTTTGAAGCAGTTGATTGCCCCGAAGTGAGGAAAGTACCGATTGCTCAGTATTTCCTCACCAAGGAGGCCGCTACATGGTGGAAAGTCATCAAGCCACAGGATCGTGTTGCCACGTGGGATGAATTTAAAGAGATTTTAGAGGCCGAGTTTTGTCCTTGGCCGGTGCGAGAGGGCCGAATTCGAGCCTTTTTCGAGGCTATACCCAAAGTATTCCTGTTTTTCGCAAGCAATTGTAGAGTACAACCAACAATTGATCCACGTGAAGGATCAAGTGCGGAACGAGCGTGATAAGATCCGTTATTTTGATATGCGGATGAATTTGGACTTACGGTGGTACATGGCCGGATTTGCTTGCACCACACTGAAGGAGTATCAGGACAGAGCTTTAGCCCATGATATGTTAATCCCCGACAACGATACGATTGAAGAATCGAAGAAGCAAAAGATTGTGGGGAATTTTTCTGGCTCTAAGAGTGGCAACTTCTAGAGGTCACAGACGACTAACCGTTCTACCGGACAGTCGTCACGTTCTACTAAAGGGAAGAGGGGTTTCCGCTCAGCTCCAGGCACCACAAATCGCACGGTAACTTGCTATAATTTTGGTCGTCCAGGCCACGTTAATTTAGAATACAATTTTCCGCCGTTGAAGTGTCACACTTGCGGACAGATGGGACATAGAGCGGCTTATTGTTCCGAACGAAATCATACTTTGGACATTCGGGCTTCTGCCCCAGCACCACTTGACCAAGGCGTTAATTAGCGGCAATCTTTTGGTCAATCTCAGCAGAATTACGGCAGGGGCCGGGGAAGGGGTCAGAATGCTGGAGGGGAAAATTCTAGCGTTGGTTCGGTACAACCACGGGTCTATGAGATGCGTCGAACAGACGAAACCGATGTGTCGGTGGATTCAGGTACCATTCATATTTTATCTCATCCAGCTCGTGTGCATTTTGATAGGGGTGCTACACATTCTTTTATTTTCTTGGAGTGTGTACGTCGTTTGAATATAACTTGTATGACTGCTTGTGATCCCTTCATTGTGAAACTACCTAGCGGGGAAAGAATTGTGGGGAACCGGGAGATTAGAGGTTTTTCGGTGATTATATCCGGTATGGAATGGTTATCGAATCTGATTGTAGTTGATGAGGTAGGCGAGGACGTGATCCTCGGCGAGGATTGGCTTGATAGTCACAAAGCGATTATGAATTATCGTACCAAGGTTATCACTATGATGACTAAAGACGGATCTGAGTACTCATTTTTGGGACATAAGTCGGGCCAATCCAAATTACTTATCAGCGCCATGAAGGCTGTAAAAGTTTTGAATAAAGGTTATACGGGCTATTGGTGTTATGCCTTGAAAACGGAAAGGAACGAAGTCGATTTCTCTTCAATTCCGGTTGTTAATGAGTATCCCGATGCTTTTCCAGATGATCTACCGGGATTACCGCCAGATCGGGAGATAGAATTTTCAGTAAACTTAGAGCCAGATGCGGCTCCGATTTCTAAGGCACCTTATCGAATGGCACCTTCCGAGATGCAAGAATTAAAGAATCAGTTGGGAGAACTTCTAAAAAGAGGGTACATCAGACTGAGCGCTTCGCCTTGGGGCACGCCTGTTCTTTTTGTGAGAAAGAAGGATGGTTCACTATGTTTGTGCATCGACTACCGTGAGCTGAACAAAGTAACCATCAAGAACAAGTACCCTTTGCCTCGTATAGATGATTTATTTGATCAGTTGCAGGGGGCTACGGTTTTCTCGAAAATTGATTTAAGATCAGGGTATTATCAACTCAGGGTGAGAGAGTCCGACGTTCCGAAGACGGCATTTCAGACGAGGTATGGGCATTATGAATTTATAGTTATGCCTTTTGGGTTGACTAATGCACCGGCAGTATTCAAGCAGTTAATGAATAAGATTTTCATCGAGTATCTCGACAGGTGTGTAGTCGTCTTTATTGACGACATTTTGATCTATTCTCGAGATAAAGAGGAACATGCCCGACACTTGCGTTTGGTACTAGATATTTTGAGAACCGAGCACCTCTATGCAAAATTCTCAAAATGTGAGTTCTGGTTGGAAGAAGTTATGTTTCTCGGCCATGTGATTTCAGCCGAAGGGGTTCGTGTAGACTCGCAGAAGATTGAGGCAGTGCTAGTTTGGGAACCGCCTAAAAATGTTAAGGAAGTTTGTAGCTTTTTGGGCCTTGATGGGTATTACCGTCGGTTTGTCGAGGGGTTCTCGAAACTCGCTCGGCCGCTTACGAAATACTCCATAAGACCGAAAAGTTTGTTTGGTTGGATGAGAAACAACAGAGCTTCGATGAGGTGAAGAGACGTTTGACTTCAGCGCCGATTTTAACTTTACCACGTGGTATTGAGGGCTTTGCGGTTTATAGTGACGCTTCAGGTTAAGGTCTTGGTTGTGTGCTTATGCAGCATGATAAGACGATAGCTTTTGCGTCACGACAACTAAATCCGTATGAGATGAATTATCCTACTCACAATTTGGAATTGGCCGCAATTGTCTTCGCACTCAAGATTTGGCGGCATTATTTGTATGGTTCTCCGTGTCGGATTTACACCGATCACAAAAGCCTTAAGTATATTTTCAGTCAGAATGAGCTGAATATGAGACATAGACGTTGGTTAGAGTTGATAAAGGATTACGATTTGTTAATTCTTTACCACCCTGGAAAAGCCAATGTCGTCGCGGATGCTTTCAGCCGCAAAGTGGCATCTCTTCAAATGCTCGAGGTTCTTACATCTCAGACGAAGATTCGTCAGGATTTAATCGAACAAGGGATAGAATTTTGGCTTCAACGAGTACAAGGACAGTTGTGTACTCTCGAAATTACTTCGTCCTTGGTTGATGACATATCAAAGGGAAACAGTGGAGTGACCCGATGATTTCTCAACTGAAGGAAGATGTAATTAAAGGAAAAGCTCCTGGCTTTATGGTTCACGAGGATAGTATTCTGAGATTTCAGGGCATACTTTGTGTTCCGAATGATCTAGAGTTAAGGCGGAGAATTCTCCGAGAAGCCCATGCTATGCCTTACTCAATCCACCCCGGGACGAGTAATATGTATAAGGACTTGAAATGAAATTTTTGGTGGAACAACATGAAGAAGGATGTCACAGAATTTGTACTACGATGCTTGACATGTCAACAAGTCAAGATCGAACATCAACGGCCACCGCGGTTGTTGAAGCCGCTTCCCATTCCCTAGTGGAAGTAGGAAGACATCTCTATGGATTCCATCACTGGCATGCCGAGAACTCGGTCCGAAATGAATATGATTTGGGTAATTGTCGATCGGTTGACCAAGTCTGCACACTTCTTGGGTATTAAGGATACTTGGGGACCGGATAGATTGGCTCGAGCTTTTATAGCTGAGATCGTAAGGTTGCATGGTGCCCCCCAAGACCATTGTTTCTGATCGAGACGGTCGTTTCGTATCGCATTTTTGGCAGGCCGTTCATCAAGCTTTGGGTACTGAGTTGAGATTGAGCACTTCCTTTCATCCTCAGTCGGACGGTCAGACAGAGAGGACGATTTAGACATTGGAAGATATGTTGCGAGCTTGTGCCTTAGACTGGAGTAATGATTGGGAGATTCACTTACCGTTGATCGAGTTTGCCTACAATAATAGTTGGCATGCGTCGATCAAAATGGCACCATTCGAGGCACTTTATGGTAGGCGATGTAGGTCGCCATTATGTTGGGACGAGGCTTCAGAGCTAATTGGAACGGAACTGGATATGTTGATGGAGACTAAGGAAAAGATTTCTATTATCCGGGACCGATTGCTGACTGCCCAGAGCCGTCAGAAATCTTATGCTGATACTCGTCGTCGACCCTTGGAGTTCGAAGTGGGGGATCATGTCTTACTCAAGGTGTCGCCGACCAGAGGGGTTTTCCGCTTCGGGAAAAAGGGGAAACTTAGTCCGAGGTATATCGGACCTTTCGAGATTTTGGACAGAGTTGGAGATTTATCTTATCGCTTGGCGTTGCCTCCAGCTTTGGGTCACGTCCATAGTGTTTTTCATGTGTCTCAGTTGAGAAAGTACGTGCCGGATCCGAGCCACGTTATCGAATACAGTGAGATTGACGTAGCCGAGGATATTACCTTTCCGGAGAGACTCGTGAAGATCCTTGAGCATCGCGAGAAACAACTTCGGCATAAGACCATTCCACTGGTTAAAGTGCAATGGTCGAGACATGGAGTCGAGGAGGCGACTTGGGAAACGGAAGAGAAGATATGGTCAGAGTACTCCGAAACTTCTTTTTTAGAGGGGGAGAATGTAATACCCATACTTTTTGTTGACTGTTTGACCTTGCCATTCTTCTTATTTTGTCACTCTCTAAACTCTTGGTGATGTTGTTGATATTGTTATAGAGTTTCATATCTTGTTTGGATCACGATCGTTCTGTTTATACCTTTCAGAAGTGTTCTGGGTCAGAGAAATAGTGCAGGCTAGGCCTAGGCTAACGCACGCTAATTCTTCTTGAGTAGCGCACGCTAGATTTGAGCCGTAGCACGCGCTAAGGGACCAGTCAGGTCAGAACCAGTAACTCATACTGCTTTCTGGACTGGCAGTTAATGCGCGCTAGGAGTTCGTTAACGCACGCTATTCGTGGTCAGTAGCGCGCGCTAACAACCATCTGTAGCACACGCTAACGGGCTGGTTGACAGAGGCAGTGAGGTTGTCAGGTTTTCTGGACTATTTAGTAACGTACGCTAGTCTTCGGATAGCGCACGCTACCAGAGCTGCGTAGCGCACGCTAAGCCATAGCGGTAGCGCACGCTAAGACTCGAGCAGGTCAGAGGACAGTAGGTTCTGGACTCCAATTTTCTGGACACCATCTTTGGCTAGCGCACGCTAAGATAAGGTGATTAGCGCACGCTAACGGGGCCGGCGGTAGCCATTGGAAAACCCGGTGACCTCGCTAGCGCACGCTAATAATCGTGGCCTAGCGTGTGCTAGACTGGGCGGGTATATATTGGACACTTGGCTTCCATTTCGTCATTTTTCATCCTTTCACTTATTTTCGATGGGAGAAGCTCGGGAGAGGCGATTTTGGGCGATTGGAAGCGATCCATCTTCAAACATCAACATCTTTGGTTGGAGAACAAGGATTACACAACATCTAATCCATTCTATCGTCCAAATCAAGCTAAAAATACTTAGAACCCTAGTTTTTAGGAATTTTGGGGTTTTTCCTAGATTCGTCCGATTTATCCATTTTGAAGCCTGAGAACCTTGAGATTATGATGTATCTACCCCGTATACATGCTCTCCCTACGATTTTACGGATTGGTTTGTGCCATGTTCGGACTTGTGAGGGTTTGGGTGATTTTCTAAACTCTAGTTGTTAACCCTAGTATTTTCGTGAATCATAGACGGGTTTCGGGAGTTTCTTCGTGAATTATGAGTATAGATTATTGATTATCATATCCCTTATGAATTGTTTAGGTGCCGGAAGCGCGTTATTGGACCTACCAAACTCATACTCTTTTCCCCTCAATTTCTCGATGTCTCAAAGGCAAGTATATATTTATGATTGTATGTTCTCGACTTTGAAAATAAGATATATGAATGGCATGTTTATTTATATCTTCTTTGGGGTGGGCCGATAGGTCCCCTGAGGGTTTCGTAGCCTTTGGTGTGATTCCGTGGATAATTTGGGTTAACCACTCTAGGGCGGGCCAACGAGTGCCCTAAGGGTTCCGTAGCCTTTAGTTCGGTTCCATGGTTGATCATGTATGCATTGTTGTGATGCTATGAGATTTAGTTATTCCAGAATACTAGTCTTGAATTGATGAATTGACGGTTACCTTTACTTTATTGTCGAGGAGTATTATGTTTCATACTTGATATACTTGCACTAGTTATTCGACGGCTAACCCCTTTATGGGGGAAATACTTTTTATGTATTTCAGGTTCCAGGAGAGCGGACAGGCAGGTATCGGGTCGGCATGAAGATGATGGGCAAGTGTGATACTGTGTCTTTCCTCCGGTTATGTTTTGTGTTTCTCCATTCAGTGTTGTTGTACTGGAATGGTTATTGAATACTTGAGTATTGTTTTCCATTTTCCTTGATGTTCCGGCCCGTGTTTGCCGAGGTATTGATTTGTGTTGTGATGTCTTTGGATACATTGGATATGTTTTGGATACCCTTGTATTGTTCTTCATTCCATTGTATGTAGACCTTCTCGGTCAAAATTTACAGTTCCGCGTATGTTTATCCTTATGGGTCCCACGACGGGGCTCACGGCGCTGTAATATTCCATGAATAACTTGGGGGTCTTACATTTATGATCACCATATTTCAGATGACGTTGGATTACATCAAGGCATAGCAGTTATCATGTTGGACTCTATGATGATCTCACGTTCAAGGATTTATTGACATACTGTTATATTGAGATTCACTTATGACATTTCCATGCAGTGATTTCAATGCGGGTCTGTCCAGTATTAGTTCTCCAACCAATACCCATAAGATTGATCCATACCATATGCATAATCATCCGATGATTATCAATCATACTTATACTAGTATATTAATCACTTGAGTCTCTACTCAACGCGATTGTACCAGGGACATTCGAGTAACCTTATTATTCGTGAATAGCTATTATTTGATTATTATAATATTAAAACACGCACACATTATAATAATCAACGAGAAATAAATGATATCAAATAACTTTATTTAAATGTGACAATTATAAATCTAGGCACATCGAATGTCCTAGGGCACTATTCCCAGCAATCTCCCACTTGTACTAGGACCATTCATTCATGAATTTTAGTCCTATCGCTCTAGCATGCTCAACATGCTTTCCTTGTGAGAGAGACTTGGTAAGTGGATCTGCAACATTCTCTTCCGTTGCTACTTTGCATATTGTAATATCTCCTCATCTGACGATCTCTCTAACTAGGTGATATTTTCTGAGTATATATTTGGAATTATGATGGAATCTAGGCACCTCCATTCAAAACAAACATATAACCAGTTTTCGATTTAAAATCATCTTTGTCGGTTTCGAAACTTGCATCGGCGTAACCATTTACAGCCAGCTCATTTTCCACCTCTCCAAAAACTAGGAAATCATCCTTAGTTCTTCTTAAGTCCTTTAAGATGGTTTTCACTGCTGTCCAGTGACTTTCACCTGGATTCGATTGGTATTTACTTGTCATGCTAAGGGCAAACGATACATCTGGTCGAGTACAAATCATGGTATACATGATCGATCCAATGACCGAAGCGTATGGTATCTTGCTCATGCGGGCTCACTCATTAGGAGTCGAAGGACTCTGAGTCTCATTCAGATGAATGCCATGTGACATTAGCAAGAGTCCTCTCTTGGAGTCTTGAATATTGAACCTCTTCAATATTTTATTAATATAGGTACATTGACTCAGACCAATCAATCTCTTTAATCTATCTCTATAGATTTTTATCCCAAGAATGTAAGTAGCTTCTCCTAAGTCTTTCATTGAGAAACAACTTCCCAATCATATCTTGACTGTCTGCAAGGTGGGAATGTCATTTCCAATGAGTAATATGTCATCTACATATAAAACTAAGAAAACAACTATGCTCCCACTAACCTTCTTGTACACACATGGTTCATCTAATTTTGAATGAACCGAAATTCTTTGAGAGTTTCATCAAAATGAAAATTCCAGCTCCGAGAAGCCTGCTTCAACCCATAAATGGATCTTTGAAACTTGCAAACCTTTTTAAAATTTTCTGGATGAACAAAACCTTCAGGTTGTGTCATATACACATCCTCAAGTAATTTTCCATTAAGAAATGTTGTTTTGACATCCATTTGCCATATTTCATAATCATAGTATGCGGCAATGGCAAATAAAATTCTAATTAATTTAAGCATGACTATTGGCGAAAAAGTATCATCATAGTCATCACCATGAATCTGTCTATAACCTTTTGCCACTAGTCTAGATTTATAGGCTTGCAGATTATCATCCATGTCTTTCTTCTTTTTATAGACCCATTTGCACCCACTGATTTTAACACCCTCAGGTGGATCTATCAAGTTCCAAACTTGATTGTCATACACGGACTGCATCTCTGACTTTATGGCTTCTAGCCATTCCTCGGACTCTGGTCCTGAAGCAGCTTCTATATAGATACTAGGCTCATCATCTATGAGTGATACGCCATCATCCTCTGTTATGAGATAGCCATATCTCTCAAGTTCATGTCGCATCCTATTAGATCTGCGAGGGACTTGTGTACTTTGAACGGGCTCTTCAACTGATTATTGAGCTTGTTCGATTTCCATCATTGAAGCGATGTATTCTTGTGGTTCTCGAGTTTCCTCGAGAATTACTCTTCTCCCACTATCTCTTTTGGACATAAATTCCCTTTCTAAGAATACAGCATTTCGAGCAATAAACACTTTGTTCTCTGTGGGCTTATAAAAGTAATATACTTTAGTTTTCTTAGGATATCCCACAAATAAACATCTTTCAGATCTGGATGCCAGTTTGTCAAACACTTGGCGCTTTACGAATGCTTCGCAACCCCATATCTTTAGAAAAGACAAGTTTGGTCTCTTACCAGTCTATTTTTCAAATGGTGTCTTTTCAACTGCTTTAGATGGAACACGGTTAAGGGTGAATGCTGCTGTTTCTAAAGTGTGGTCCCAAAATGATAATGGAAGCTCTGTTCGACTCATCATGGATCGAACCATATCTAATAAAGTTCGATTCCTCCTATCGGACACTCCATTATGCTGAGGTGTTCCGGGAGTAGTAAGTTGTGAAACAATTCCACAACTCCTAAGATGATCATCGAATTCTTGGCTCAAGTATTTGCCACCTAGATCCGATTGAAGGGCTTTAATTGTCTTGCCAAGTTGATTCTGCAGTACATTCTGGAATAATTTGAATATTTCAAAAGATTCATGTTTATACTTCATAAGATAAACATATCCATATCGGATAAAATCATTGGTAAATGTAATGAAGTATTGGTATCCGCGTCTGGCATGAGTGCTAAGAGGTCCGCATACATCAGTATGTATTAGGCCTAATAGATCACTAGCTCTTTCTCCATGACCGGTGAAAGGATTCTTCGTCATCTTGCCCAATAAACAAGATTCGCATGTCCCATATGATTTACAGTCAAAAGAGTCTAAAAGTCCATCATTATGGAGCTTAGAAATGTGTTTCTCATTTATGTGACCAAGTCGACAATGCCATAAGTAAGTCGGATTAGAATCATTGATCTTAGGTTTCTTGGATGAAATGTTATAGACTTCCAAAGTGTCGGACTCATCTAGATCGATATTGTAAAGGCCAGTATATAACTTTGCAGTACCATAAAGCAAGTCATCAAAGAAAATACGAATAATCTTATTCTTAATAAGAAAACTGTAACCTTCGCAATCTAATGCGGAAACTCAAATAATATTCCTATTCATAGCAGGAACATAATAACAATTGTTCAAAACTAACAAAAGCCCACTAAAACTAGATCATATGTTCCTATGGCTAGTGCAGCAACTCTTGATCCATTGCCGACTCTTAGATCCACTTCCCCTTTCTTCAGTTCTCTACTGCTTCTCAAACCCCTGCACATTTGTACAAATGTGAGATCCACATCCAGTATCCAATACCCAGGAGTTAGAAGTAGATAAGTTAACTTTTATAACAAATATACCTGTGGTAGTCTCACTACCCTTGGTACGCTTTAGCTCTTCCAAGTAAACATTTCAATTTCTTTTCCAATGTCCTGATTTATTGCAATGATGGCAATTTCCATCTTCGTGAGCTTTAGCCTTGAAAACTGGCTTAGTATAGTCTTTAGATTTTGCAACTTTTGCCTTACCCTTGCCCTTGCCTTTGTTCTTAAAGAACTTCCCTTTGCTCACCATCAGCACATGGCTTGGTTTCTTCTTAATATTCTGCTCAGCCGTTTTACGTATCCCATGCAGCTCAGCAATGGACTTCTCCATCTCGTTCATATTATAGTTCATTATGAACTGACCAAAACTTTTGGGCAAGGAGTTTAGGATCACATCCGTGGAGTGCTCCTTAGAAAGTGTAAAACCAAGCCTCTCAAGATGATCAATATATCCTTTCATCTTGAGTGCATGAGCGCTGACAGATGTCCCCTCAACCTTCTTGAAATCATATAAGGCTTGAAAAGTCTCATACCTCTCTTGCCTAGCATGCTTCGAGAAAGTTTCCTTGAGGTGAGCATTTAGCTCATAAGCTTCTATTTCCTCCAGATTCTTCTGAAGTTCTCGAAAAATGGTAGCCAACATAAGACAACTCACATCAATGGAATCATCACAATGTTTTTTCCATTTGTCTTTTGTTGCTTTGTTTGCATTATCAGCTGGCTCATTGGGAATTTCTTCCTCAAGAACATACAACTTTCTTTCTTGCTTGAGAAATATTCTCAAGCTCCGAATCCAATCCAGATAGTTGTTGCCATTTTCTTTGAGCTTGTCCTTCTCAAGGACTGATTGCAGTGAAATGGTGGACGTCTTTTTTGATGCCATTCTATATTATCGACAAAATTCAATATGTAAAGTATTTAGTTACATTATTTTATTTCTTGAAAAATACTCCCACTAAAACAAAGTACCCTCAATTTTACAACATTTGTAATTTTAGTGGGCTAAGATCTCATTTTGCACAATCCTAAACTCAGCTTTGGCATGACGCCTAGAATTGAGCTACTTTAGTTAGATAACTCTTTATCGATTACGTCATATGTAACTCTTAGATTATATTCTTGGTATTTGGCATCTTTTGCCCAAGCATGTTATAATCCCATCTTATGCCTTAAGGTTCAAAACTCTTTTGAATTCTTAGTTCATTAAAACACATAGGTATCACCATTACCCATCCTACCTTACTAAGATAATCCGAGCGCCCAGCTTTGGCATGACCTACTCAAGATGATCGAAGTCTTGATAGGTGTTTTTCAAATGACCTGCATTTAAAAAATTTAACGAGAGATTTTATCATATGTTAATGTCTATGTTTGCTAACATACATAACATCACATACATGCATAAATTTAAACATACATCGCAAGGAAATCACAAGGGTCAATCTAAAAGGCTGCAATTGGTCTTCATTGATCTTCCCAACTCCTTGGAACGACATACGTGATTAATTGGCTCCTCAAGTCTGTCCGTATCGTCCTTCTTGTCTTCATTACATTAACGAAATTTAACACTACACTAGTAAATTAAATTAAAAGAGCTGCAAACGACACGCAAGCCGTAAAACTAATTATAATTAAACGACACGCAGTCCGTAAAACTAATTATAATTAAACGACACGCAGGCCGTAAAATCAACCCATAAGAAAACAATATATCCAATCACATTGGTCAATTTATGGTCATGCCATACACCATACACATACCATAAATAATTATCAAATAATTAATAAAAGCATGTAAATATAGAAATTAAAATCTGTTTGACATTCAGACTATAAATAAAATCTGAGTCATCAAATGAACAATCCTGGACTAAAGCCGAGACGGCTGGCTGTTGCAGTTGCAACATTTTGCATTATTATTTCCAAATTTTCTTATATTTTAAAACAGGCTAGTTACCTTTTATAAAAGATCCGCGTACTATATACAAAATAAAACTGCAGCCCAGTTGGTAAGTCGGCGGAAGGCATGGGCGGACGATCAGGGATCAAATCCTCGATATTGCAAAACATTTTTGCTAATTAAAACCAACTCGCGGGTCCAGATCCGACCAGACCCATCTCCGAACAGATCTGTTCCAGAACAGTTCTGGAGCAAAAATTTGCGAAAACAGTCCAGAAAATTAATTTTTGACGATCCGATTTAATCAAATTAAACCAGAAAAATTATTTTATAAAATCTATATTTTATAAACATAATCAAGAACATAATTTACACATAAATATGTCCTACATAAACAATTAAATTACTTGCAAGTTGGCTCTGATACCACTGTTGGGTTTTCTATGCATCAAATACATAGATCTGCAGTAAAAACGCAGCGGAAGAATAAATATGAAAACCCAATTTAGGATATCATGGAGTAATTTAATTCTTTTATTAAAGGGTTAATCGAATTACCTTAATCCGACGAACAAATCTAGATCCGAACTAGAAGCAGATGAATATCTCCTTCCTCTTTGGATGATCCACACACGAACAATTCCACAAGCCGGATTGCTAGATCCTTACAAATAATATTGATAAATAGTACAACACAAACTCCTTACTAGAAGGATTGTATTATTGATCAAGATCAACTAAGGGAAGAAGACCAGATGACCGACTTTGTTTTCCTACAGTAGGAGATGTAGGCCGATTTTTCTTTCTTTTTTCTGGGGATTTTTAGGTGTAGGTCTTCTTATGACAACTCCTTATCATAGACTTCCTATTTATACTAGGTAACCCTAGATTCATGAATCTAGTATTTGCTTAGTTACCCCTCATGTTATTAAATAATACAATCTATATAATATTCAGTATTATATATATTACTTATTATTTAATCTCTTCATAAATATAATATCCAATATTATATTTATTATTTCGAGTTGATATTTATTCCTACTTGTCTATAATTGTCGTAGGTGCGACCCAAAATGATTATATTATGTTGGCAATTATTTAATACCTTATTAAATAATAAATTATAAGCGGCCTCTAGTAAGACATTATGATTACCCAAATAATATAAGTTAATAGTCCATTAAACCTTTTAACGTGTCAAAACCCTTTGTCACGCGATATCATATTTGAACTAAGTCATGGAGTCTGTCATACTTATTTATGTTCAAATGCTTTCTCGATCTTAAATAGACTGATTGAATCAAATGACTCTTCATTTGAGCATGGCCATGCATTTCCTTCAGTCCTACTTATCGAGGGGCCCAGCAGATATCTCTCTCACTAAAGAGGGACAAATCCCCATCTTAATTATTCATTGCCCTCTACATGACTCCCACTAATCCCGATCGCTAACCTTTATGATCACCATGTTTCAGATGACGTTGGATTACGTCAAGGCATAGCAGTTATCATGTTGGACTCTATGATAATCTCAAGTTCAAAGATTTATTGACATACTGTTACATTGAGATTCACTTATGACATTTACATGCAGTGATCTCAATGCGGGTCTATCCAGTATTAGTTCTCCAATCAATACCGATAAGATTGATCTGTACCATACGCATAATCATATGATGATTATCATTCAAACTTATGCTAGTATCTTAGTCACTTGAGTCTCTACTCAACGCGATTGTACCAGGGACATTTGAATAATCTTATTATTCGTGAATAACTATTATTCAATTATTATAATATTAAAATATGCACACATTATAATAATCAACAAGAAATAAATTATATCAAATAACTTTATTTAAATGTAACAATTACAAATCTGGGCACATCGAATGTCATAGGGCACTATTCCCAACACTAATCAGTCTCTCCCTCAAGGTCTTCTTCACTTGCGTCGATCTGCTCACAGTCTGGTTTAAAAAGGAAAATGGTGGGGTTAGACAAAAGGTCTCAGTGAGTGGGTGATCGTGTGAAAGTGTGGCTTGCTTTTATTTCAAGTTTTGAGTCATGCATGTCCAACGATTTGTAAATGATGAAATAAGATTTGTCTTAGTTTATCAAAATAATTTGTACAATTTTAGAAGTAAACTTTACTCATTTGCTTAATAACAAGAGTTGTCCAACCCCGTGGATAAAATTAACTTTTCAAATGTTCAATCATGCTAATAATTAAATAATCAATCAATCAATCAATAAGTTAGCCTCGGAACCCGCCGATTTAGACTAGGAACCTAGCTCTTCCTTGTGACTCCTAACATTGGTCGTGGCCTCACTTATCGAGCTTGTGCTCTTCACGTTAGCCATGCTTCCTTATCTCTTATCTGGGCAGGACATGTCTTGATCATGGGTCTTTCTCCCGGATCATGTCATAATCGCGATTATCCCGTAGTCTACGACCCAGGTCGCTCGGAACACTCAGTTCCTCGGTTATGGAAATAGGCAACAACGGTAGCCTCACTCATGAACTGCAGCAGCGCTACTCGATCCAAGACTCGGTCTAACCGTCCCGACTCGATATGGGATTATAGCGGAGGTGCCTACAAGTTCAAGAGGTGGACCACAAATATTAGGTCAGGCTTTCTGTTTCGTATGGATTCAAGAGGTGGCCCCCATCCGTCGACGTGGCACTTTATCCCGATAAAGTTAGACGGCGGTGAAACACCCCCATGATATTCGGAGTATGTCATAGTGCCCTGAATCTCGTCTAGGAACTCACAAGGCTAAAGTATACGACATTCACAAAAAATAATCCTCAAACTCACCAGACATTCATCAATAAATTCCAAGAACCAAATTCAAACCACAAAGACGACAAGTTCGACGCAATCAACGACCAAAATAACCCCTACAGTACTCGAGTACCAACTATCAAATAAAAAAATACAGTTTTACATCCAGACTCAAAAAAATAAGACATCTAGACATTTCACAGTATCACGCCTTCCCTTCATCATCGTACTGCCCCGGTGCTTGTCCAGCCATGTTCTTTGAACCTGAAATACATGAAACGTATTTCCCTCGAATGGGGTTAGCTGTGGAATAGCTAGTACAAGTAACACATAAGAACTCTAACATCTTATAATATCAAAGCACATACATCAATAGTTTCAAAACACATAAGATAATGATTTCCAGAAATGCAAAATCCACAATGTATCACAAAACATAGTCCTCCCGATTAACCATGGACCCGACCATGCGTGAATCCCTTCGAGGCCCCGATAGACCCTCCCGGAGTGGTTAGCCCAAAAGTTCGTGAACCAAACCATGCGTGGATTCCTCTAAGGCTCCGTCGGACCATCCCGAATTGAACATAACTCTCTCAACACTCAAATACACTACTTTGTACATTCAAGATATTAAGTTCGTAAGAGTTACTTGCCTTTGAGACATGAAAGATTGTTTCGAGAAGATAAAAAGACCACCGACGAAGGAATTCAGAGACTTCGGACCTAAATGATTCGTAAAACGACTATCAACAATAGTATGACTGGAATTCTAATAAAAATATGCCCGAAAACCCCGCCTATAATACATGTAATCCAACAATATACTCGACGAGGGCGGATCGCATCCAAAACCCTCTAGAATCTCAACAAGTTCAAGTATAACCCATAATCTCGTAGGAAAAACATGTATTGGTGGTAGGTAATTTATACTGAACTCAATTATTCCCAATTTACGATTAAAATCGAAGGATTATGAAGAAACCCCCAAATTCCAAAAAATCTAGGGTTCTAGTGATTTACCTCAGATCGAAGACAAAAAGGATGAATTGGTATTGTTAATCTACTCCACAACTCGAAGGAAGATGATAGCTAAATAGTTGAAGGCTCGAAATCGCACCGGAATTGCCCAATAATCACCCAAGTCGCGCAGGAGAAAAAGAAAGGAAGAAATGGGCGAAATCGGTCCGCTCCTACGTATCTAAACCCAGGTAGGCTTACGTACGTAATCCATAAGGGTTAGTGTACGTAAGTTTCATAATGTACGTAAATCCTCCCAAGCTTACGTACGTAACAAAACTGCAGAACCCACTGTCCAGAAATACAAAGGTTGTTACGTGCGTTAAAGATAAGGCCTTAACGTACGTAATAGTCTTAACGTACGTAAAGGTCTGAAAGTTATGTACGTAAGACAGTCCCAGTACATTTACTAGGAGCATTTTGACAATAAAGAATGCGACGGAATCACGAGACGATGAAAATACAAAACAAGAGCAAACTTGCGAAAGATTCGAGGCAACGAACTTAAGCACTAAAAGGAAACACGATCCAAATTACCCGATGGTTAGGAAAACGACCATAAAAGTAAATTGCCCAAACTTTTAAGAAATTACAAAATTACCCAAAATGGCCGAAAATCACGATACGAAAACGAACAACCGTGCCCAAACTTACAACATGTCTAACAACATTAAACAAACTGACACAAAACCTGAAACAACAGTTTCGCACCACAATCACACTAAACGAGTTAACGAGCGAAGAGTATCATAACTAGATGAAAAATCGCGTACAACAAACTCGAAACACGCTCCGATGCCAAAACATACAGAGTTAAATATTCTCAAAATGTTGAAATGGTTACAAGCAAGTCGCTAAAAATGGAAAATGCTCCAAAAATGGAAATTACCAAAAATAGAAAAAATACAGATATTACATTATCCCCCTCTAGAAATAAGTTTCGTCCCGAAACTTAAGAAGTAAATAGTTCCGGATATTTAGCGTGCATGCTGTCTCCAGTCTCCCAAGTCGCCTCCTCAAGTCCATGCCTCGACCACTGAACCTTAACCAACGGAATGGTCTTATTTCGGAGTTGCTTGACACGATGCTCAAGGATCTTCATCGGCCTTTCTTCAAACGTGACATCTTCCGCTACTTCGATATCCCCATAATCGATGATGTGACTCAGGTCCGGAACGTACTTTCTCAACTGATAAACGTGGAACACACTGTGAACGTGACTAAGGGATCGAGGTAATGCCAACCGATAAGCCAGCTCACCGACTCTGTCTAGAATCTCAAACGGCCCAATATATCTCGGGCTGAGCTTCCCCTTCTTCCCAAAACGGTAAACCCCTCTCGTCGGCGATACTTTGAGTAACACTTGATCCCCTACTTCAAACTCCAAAGGTCGACGACGAACATCAGCATAAGATTTTTGTCGACTTTGAGCAGTCAACAGTCTGTTTCGAATGATAGAGATCTTCTCTCTAGTTTCCATCAACATGTCCGGCTCCGTTCCCACCAGTTCCGAGGCCTCATCCCAACAAAGTGGAGACTTACACCATCTACCATATAATGCTTCGTAAGGTGCCATTTTGATCAATGTGTGCCAACTATTATTGTAAGTAAACTCGATCAACTGCACATGCAACTCCCACTCACTACTCCAGTCTAAGGTACAAGCCCGCAACATATCCTCCAACATCTGAATCGTCCACTCAGTCTGACCGTCCGACTGCGGATGGAAAGATGTACTCAATCTCATTTCGGTACCCAAAGCTTGATGGACCGACTGCCAAAAATGCGAGACAAAACGACCATACCGGTCAGATACGATAGTCTTAGGCATACCGTGTAGTCATACTATCTCTGCTATGAATACCCGAGCCAACCTCTCCAGTCCCCAAGTATTCTTAATACCAAGAAAATGCGTTGATTTCGTCAATCGGTCGATAATCACCCGAATCATATTCATTCCGATCTTCGTACTCGGCATCCCGGTGATGAAATCCATGGAAATGTCTTTCCACTTCCACTTGGGAATAGGAAGCGGCTTCAACATCCCGGCTGGCCTATGATACTCAATCTTAACTTATTGGCATGTCAAACACCATGCCACAAACTTCGTAACATCCTTTTTCATATTACTCCACCAGAAACTCTTTTAAGGTCTTTATACATCTTACTTGTTCCGGGGTAGATAGAGTAAGGAGTAGCATGAGCTTCTCGAAGTATTTTTTTGTCTCAATTCTAAATCATTCGGAACGCAGAGTCTCCCTTGAAATCTCAAACTGCCATCCTCGTGAATCATAAAGCCAGGGGCTTTCCCTTTTTCTGTATCCGCCTTCAGCTGCCTGATCATCGGGTCATTACACTGCCCTCATTTGATATCATCAACCAAAGACGAAGTAATCTCGAGGGCACGTAACTGGCCCTGTACTTGCTGAATCCATACTTCGATTCCTTGTTCAATAAACTCCTGTCGAATCCTCGCTTTTGGTGTGAGAACCTCAAGCATCTGGAGTGATACCGGTTTCCGACTCAACGCATCTGCCACAACATTGGCTTTTCCTGGATGATAAATGATCTCCAAATCGTAGTCCTTTATTAGTTCTAACCAACGATGCTGTTTCATGTTCAGTTCCTTCTGGCTGAAGATGTATTTCAAACTCTTATGATCGGTATTAATCTGGCACGGAGAACCGTATAGATAGTGGCGCCAGATCTTCAATGCAAACACCACTGCAGCCAACTCGAGATCATGAGTAGGGTAATTCATTTCGTACGGTTGCGACTGCCATAATGCAAAAGTTGTAGTCCTATCGTGCTGCATTAGAACACACCCGAGTCCCTGGACTGAAGAATCACTGTAAACCGAAAACCCACTGTTCCCTTGAGGAAAAGCTAACACCGGTGCCGTAGTCAATCGCATTTTCAGTTCCTCGAAGCTCTATTGCCTCTCGTCATTCCATTCGAACTTCTCGGATTTCTGGAGTAGCTGAGTAAGCGGTTGAGAAAGTTTAGAGAACCCCTCGACGAACCATCTATAATACCTAGCAAGTCCCAAAAAGCTACAAACCTCCTTCAAGTTCTTAGGCGGTGCCCAACCTAACACTGCCTTGATCTTCTGGGGATCTACATGGACCCCTTCAGCTGAAACCACATGTCCTAGAAACATAACCTCCTTTAGCCAAAACTCACACTTCGAGAACCTCACAGATGCTGAGCTCTTAAAATCTCCAGCACTAGTCGCAAATGCTGAGTGTTCCTCGTCATCAGGGGAATAAACTAGGATATCAACGACTACACACTTATCGAGATGCTCGATAAATATCTTATTCATTAGCTGCATAAATACTGCTGGCACGTTGGTTAGCACGAACGGCATAACCACAAACTCGTAATGCCCATACCTCGTACGAAAAACGGTCTTAGGGATATCGGACTCCCTTACTCGAAGTTGGTAGTACCCAAATCTCAAATCGATTTACGAAAACACCATAGCTCCATGTAACTGGTCGAACAAATCGTCGATACGAGTCAAAGGATATTTATTTTTAATGGTCACCTTGTTCAGTTCCCGATAATCGATACATAAATGCAGTGAACCATATTTCTTCCTCACAAACAAGACCGGCGCACCCCAAGGCGAGGCGCTAGGTCTGATATATCCCTTCTCTAACAACTCCCCTAACTGACTCTTCAGTTCATGCATTTCTGAAGGTGCCATATGGTACGGCACCTTAGAGATCGGGGCAGGACTAGGTTCTAAATCAACCATGAAACTCGATCTCCCACTCCAGTGGTAATCCTGGAAAGTCATCCGGAAAAATATCTGGAAACTTGTTTACCACTGGAATCGAAGAAAATTCAACCTTCCCGTTCTCTACTCTCGTAGCGTAACACCAATATCCCATGCAACCATCCCTAATGAGTTTCGCCACCTTCATAGCACTGATTAATAGTTTCTAACCCTTCCTCCGGTGTCCCACCAATGAGTGTTCGGTACCATCCTCGGCCAACATCGATAAAATTTTCCTATGATAATTCATCACTGCGCCATGTCTATCAAGCCAGTTGTCACCGAGGACCAAATCCTCATCGACAATATCAACCACTATTAAATTCGAAAGCCACACTCTATCTGTGATCATCACTTGACAATCTCTAACCGCTCTATTCCCCACAATTCTATCCCCACTAGGCAATTTAACCACAAACGGTTCGCAAGCAGACAAACATACAATATTCAATCGATGCACACAATCCAAAGAGATGAATGAATGAGAAGCACCAGAATCGAAAAACACTCTAACTGGATGAGAGAGGACATGAATGGTACCTGTAGCCACTGTAGCCTCTGTATCGTCCGCTCTCCTCATCTCATAAACACGTAGCTGAACTGAACCAGCACTGGAGGCTCCCCCTCTAACGATATGCCCCTGTCCTCGTCCCCAACCAAAACCCTGAGATGGCTGACCGGCTGACGACTTCTGATTGACACTTGGTTCTCCAGGCATAGGAACAGATGTCGGAGCTCCAAGAGTCTTCTCTCCCTCGGTACAATACGCAGCTCTGTGGCCTATCTAGCCGCAACTATAGCACTTCAGGTGAGGCAGGTCACAATCACGACTGATATGGCCTTGCTAGCCACAATTAAAACATGTCACACTCCGACTGGATACACTAGGACCAGTTCTAAAATTTCGGTTGCCTCCAGATGTACGGTGAGACTTCCAAGATGGGTTGTTCACCGACTGGGACTTCTGCTGGTTGTTATTCTTGCTACCTGAAAAATTTCCTGAGGTCTTCTGTTTCTTTCCCTCGCTAGCCATCTCCGTAGCCGCAAAGGACATATCATAGGCCAAAGCTTTACCCTGATACTCCTTCAGTGTAGTACAAGCAAACCCAGCCATGTAGTGTCGAATTCTTGGTTTCATCCGCATATCAAAATGTCGGATCTTATCTCTCTCTTCCCTCACTTGCCCCTTGACATGATTAAGTTGTTGGTTATACTCGATGATCGCCTGAGATACTGGGATATCCTGGGGTTTAGCCTCATAAAAGGCTCGGATTCTGGCCTCCTGAACGGGCCACGGGCAATACTCGGCCTCCATTAGTTCTTTAAACTCGTTCTATGAAACCTCACAGTCTTGGGGCGCAACCGCCTGCCACCAGCTAGCAGCGTCCCTCGTCAAAAAGTACTGCGCAATCGGCACCTTCCGTGCCTCCGGACAATTTACCGCCACAAACAGCTTGTTCATCTCGTTGATCTAAGCTTCCTAGCCTATCGGATCTGTAGCAACAATAAACTGAGGAGGGCGTATACGGATCACATCCTGTAGCCATCTCTCTACCCCAGCATTCTCCACAGGAGGTGGATTATTAAACTGGAATGCTTGGGTCAGGAGTGCCATTTGGTTAGCCACTTGCTGTAGTATAGTGGCCACACCAACACCCGGATTATTCCCTGCAAAATCTCCCAGACTGTCCGTCTGGTCCTGCTGGCCATCTGCACTAGGGTGAACTGAATTCGACAAAGTGGGAGTAGTCGATCCAACATCCGAACCAAGAGACATGGCCGCCCCACCGGCTGCGCCATGTCCTCGACCGCATATGCGATCGCGTCGGCATCCTCTACCGGCTGACATTCTAAGGAATAGAAAAAGAGGAAAACATAAGTACAGTTCAGGAGATAGCTGTCATGGTGACTGGTTCCCCATATTATGGAGTCGAAAGACAAGGCAGTAAAGACAATAAGGTAAGAGATCTTACGAGTACCGGTCGTACTAAGATGATGGTAGCGTGATGATACTGTGCTTACAACAACGTGACTAGACCCAAAAGATCAACAACCTAGGTATCCATAAACCTGACTCTGATACCATATTCTGTAACACCCCCAAGATATTCGGAGTATGTCACAGCGCCGTAAATCCCGTCTAGGAACTCACAAGGCTAAAGTATACGACATCATGAAAAATAATCCTCAAACTCACCAGACATTCATCAATAAATTCCAAGAACCAAATTAAAACCACAAGGACAACAAGTTCGACGCAATCAACGATAAAAATAACCCCTACGGTACTGGAGTACCAACTATCAAATAAAAAAAATACAGTTTTACATCCAGACTCAAAAAAATAAGGCATCCAGACATTTCACAGTATCACGTCTGCCCTTCATCATCGTACTGCCCCGGTGCTCGTCCAGCCATATTCTTTGAACCTGAAATACATGAAATGTATTTCCCCCAAATGGGGTTAGCCGTGGAGTATCTAGTACAAGTAACACAGACGAACTCTAACATCTTACAATATCAAAGCACATGCATCAATAGTTTCAAAACGTATAAGATAATGATTTTCGAAAATGCAAAATCCACAATGTATCACAAAATGCAGTCCTCCTGATTAACGATGGATCCGACCATGCGCGAATCCCTCCGAGGCCCCGATAGACCCTCCCGGGGTGGTTAACCCAAAAGTTTGTGAACCCAACCATGCGTGCATTCCTCCGTGGCCCCGTCAGACCATCCCGGAGTGAACATAACTCTCTCAACACTCAAATACACTACTTTGTACATTCAAGATATTAAGTTCGTAAGAGTTACTTGCCTTTGAGACATGACGGATTGTTTCGAGAAGGCAAAAGACCACCGACGAAGGAATTTGGAGACTTCGGACCTAAATGATTTGTAAAACGACTATCAACAATAGTACGACTGGAATTCTAATAGAAATACGCCAGAAAATCCCGCCTATAATACATGTAATCCAACAATATACTCGACGAGGGCGGATCGCATCCAAGACCCTATCGAATCTCAACAAGTTCAAGTATAACCCATAATCTCGTAGGAAAAACATGTATTGGTGGTAGGTAATTTATACTCAACTCAATTATTCCCAATTTACGATTAAAATCGAAGGATTATGAAGAAACCCCCAAATTCCAAAAAATCTAGGGTTCTAGTGATTTACCTCGGATCGAAGACAAAAAGGATGAATTGGTATTGTTAATCTACTCCACAACTCCAAGGAAGATGATAGCTAAATAGTTGAAGCCTCGAAATTGCACCGGAATCGCCCAATAATCACCCAAGTCGCGCAGGAGAAAAAGAAAGAAAGAAATGGGCGAAATCGGTCCGCTCCTAGGTATCTAAACCCAGGTCGGCTTACGTACGTTACCCATAAGAGTTAGAGTATGTAAGTTTCATAACGTATGTAAATTCTCCCAAGCTTACGTACGTAACGAAACTGCATAACCCACTGTCTAGAAATACGAAGGTTGTTACGTGTGTTAAAGATAAGGCCTTAACATACGTAACAGTCTTAACATACGTAAAGGTCTGATAGTTATGTACGTAAGACATTCCCAGTACATTTACTAGGAGCAGTTTGACAATAAAGAAGCGACGGAATCACGAGACGATGAAAATACGAAAAAAGAGAAAATTTGCGAAAGATTCGAGGCAACGAACTTAAGCACTAAAAGGAAACACGATCCCAATTACCCGATGGTTAGGAAAACGACCATAAAAGTAAATTTCCCAAACTTTTAGGAAATGACAAAATGACCCGAAATAGCCGAAAACCACGATATGGAAACAAACAACTGTGCCGAAACTTACAACATGTATAACAACATTAAACGAACTCACACAAAACCTGAAACAATAGTTTTGCACCACAATTGCACAAAACGAGTTAACGAGCGGAGTGTATCATAACTAAATGAAAAATCGCGTACAACAATCTCGGAACACACTCAGATGCCAAAATACGCAGAATTAAATATTCTCAAAATGTTGAAACGGTTACAAGCGAGTCGCTAAAAATGGAAAATACTCCAAAATAGAAATTACCAAAAATAGGAAAAGTACAGATATTACAAGCGGTCCTATCCGTGGCACTTTGCTTGTATAGTACTTAGTTCCCGGACAGTCACACTTATCAGTTAAACCCATCACGGTGTATGCGCAAGAGTAATATTATGGTCACACAGTCAATTTGTAGCAACCCTTGGTATACTTTGATTATACAATGGGATTTGAAGTTTATTTGTGGCACGAGTATTATGAGATTATGGTCTTGGTTGAAGATGTAACACCCCCAATATATTCGGGAATATTACAGCGCCGTAAATCCTTTACATAAGGATTTACAAGGCTGAAGAATTGAACAAATATAAAAAGGTACTGACGAATGGAAATAACGGAATTACAGTACATCAGTTCTGACCAAAAACAGGAATAGTACAATTGTTCAACAGAACTCAATATTACATCACCATATTCAAATCATCACAAACGACTTCATACTCGAGTACTTATTGAAATAACGAATAAACGAAAGACAAATAAACCCGGTCGGGACATCACTCTGCACCCTCGTCGTCATACAGTTCCAGTGGTTGTTTCCCCGCTCTCCTGGATCCTGAACACAAACAAAATGTTCACCCCCGAAGGGGTTAGCACAACGATGCTAGTACAAGTACCACAACATATTATTCATATCTCACGGTGAATAATAATAACGTAAACGACAAAATACCAACGAGTCTTCTCCTACGAGAAACTCAAACATAATATTCACAACTGATAATCACAACATGATATCAATACATACACATGGTAATTCCATCGATCCAGCGTTCACTGCCTAGAACCCACGATGATCCCGTCAGACCAACTCGTGGTGGAAAAACCCGTCCGATGATCCAGCGCACGCTAGCATAGATCCCCCGATGATCCCGTCGGACCAACACGAGGTGGACACACAATAACGACATACATGCACGACAATATGTATAACAACAATACATAAAACAATTAAGGTACTTGCCTCGATTTGAAGACAATAATAATACTTCCACGAAAATGAATACTCGAAGATCGTCCTCCTCAATCAATCACGTAACGAGACCAAACCTTAACAAAACAAATGATATAGAATTTATCTCACGTCGTATGAATGTTTAACAATTCGATTAACGGTCAAAAGTTCATAAACTGCAATCTGCCCGAAGAGCTTAGCGCACGCTAAGTACTCACGTAGCGTGCGTTACGCCCGCCCGATAGCGCACGCAAACAACAAAGCCTAGAGCACGCTAACGACGCATGGTCGATTTCACCGACCACCAATCGACTTGCTCGATGGTCTAGCGACGCATGCACAAACGTAGCGCACGCTAACTAGTGCTCGATAGCGCACGTTAAACTGCATAGCATAGCGTGCGCTATCTCTGCATGGCAGTTTACTGCTGAGCAGTAAACTGTTCTGCCATGAACGAAACGATGAAATCCTTCGTGATAATTCATGTTACTTCCATGAATACCAAGTTCTTACTCTTATGAATAATCTCCAGGATGATATCAACTTCAAGATGCAAATATACGTATAATCATCATGACACCATAACCCATCTTGATTACAATTCTCATGCAAAGTTGGTGATCTCCGGTTGATGTATTAGATTCTACTATCATTATACATATTCAGACTTCATCTTGAGGTGAACTAACAATTCCGACTTATACGAAAGAATATTTCCTAAGATGATTCTCCCTTTAAGTTCTTATAACATCTTTTCCAAATCATGATCACAAAGATAACATAAATCATACGGATTGTTAACTTCCGAATATTTCTCTCATCATTTGAAGTACTAGGATTCCAACTTCAAGGTTCCAACAATAATATCGTAATTGTAGACATCCCAATCTTCTAAACATGATGTTGTTGAAATAATTCACTAATGAAATTCAATATCTCGTTAACATGATCATCATATCCATTGGAAATCCAAATCTAAGACTGGTGATAGGTTGAACATACCTTAATATGCCGAAATCACTGAACCACAAGGTGTAATCCGACTCCGGTTGGTTATGCGCCCCTCCAAGGTGTTACTTCTCTTCAATGATCACTCACAAGTGATACTCAATCATTCAATGATCACTCATAAATGTTCTAAGTGTTTAGAAGGGAGATTATTGCTCTCTGGACTCTCAAAGATGAAGTATAGACGAAGGAAATGAAAGCCCAAGCGGTTGTTGTCCCATTTATAATATTCTGCATTATTGACAAGTTAGCGCACGCTACTAAGCATCTCTTAGCGTGCGCTAATAATGGTTGACTTCAAAATTTGTCCGGGTGCGTCAGCGGGAATCTTATCCGGACCCTTGTCCCGCTGGCGCATGAGCTAGCTGTCCCGCTCAATAATTGAGTCCTTAGCGCACGTTACTCATACCTGCATAGCGTGCGCTAATAATGGCCCGATAGCGCGCGTTAAGATACATTCTTAGCGTGCGCTATCACAAGGTTGCTTGAGCAATTTTGCATGTTTCTATACTTATGCATAATGATATTAATGCACTAAATATCATACTCCAATAATCAAAATCACCAATCCAAAATAATACATGGTTTGAATACAGATGAAATACACTGTAATAAATCCGGATATTACATACTCTCCTACTAAAAAGGAGTTTCGTCCCGAAACTCAAGACGAAAATAACTCGGGATATCTAGACTTCATATCAGCTTCCGTTTCCCAGGTGGCTTCTTCCATTCCGTGACGTGACCACTGAACTTTGACCAAAACGATTGACTTGTTCCTCAGTTGCTTAACTCGACTCTCGAGTATCTTGACTGGTCTTTCTTCAAACGTCCCATCCTGCTCGACTTCGATCTCGCCGAAATCAATGATATGACTGGGATCTGGTATATACCTCCGTAACTGGGATACGTGGAACACGTTATGAACATGGCACAATGACGGCGGCAATGCTAATCTGTATGCCAACTCCCCAACTCTCTCGAGGATCTCAAATGGTCCGATATATCTCGGACTCAGCTTTCCTTTCCTTCCGAAACGAAAGATTCCCCGGGTAGGAGAAACCTTCAAAAGTACATGGTCTCCAGTATTGAACTCCAATGGGCGACGACGTACGTCCGCATAGGATTTCTGGCGACTCTGGGCGGTCAACAGCCTTTCACGAATTAAGGCTATCTTCTCTCGAGTCTGCTCGATCAACTCTGGTTCTGTTCCGATCAAGTCCGATGAATCGTCCCAGCATAGGGGCGATCTGCATCTCCTTCCGTATAATGCCTCAAACGGTGCCATCTTAATAGAAGCATGCCAACTATTGTTGTAGGTAAATTCAATCAACGGTAGATGAACTTCCCAATCATTTGACCAATCTAAGGCACAGGCCCTTAGCATGTCTTCCACCGTTTGTATAGTTCTCTCAGATTGTCCATCAGTCTGCGGGTGATAAGTTGTACTGAAGTTCAATTCGGTCCCCAAGGCCTTATGAACTGCTTTCCAAAAGTGAGACACAAAACGGACGTCTCGATCAGAAATAATGGTCTTCGGCGTACCATGCAATCGAACTATCTCCGAAATAAAGACTCGTGCCAACCTCTCTGGTCCCCACGTATCCTTAATGCCTAGAAAATGAGCCGATTTGGTTAAACGATCAACTATCACCCAAATCATGTTCATTCCTGTCCTGGTTTTCGGCATATTAGTGATGAAGTCCATCGATATGTCCTCCCACTTCCATTCAGGAATCGGGAGCGGCTTCAATATTCCAGCAGGCCGTTGATGCTCGATCTTAACCTGCTGACAAGTCAAGCATTTCGAAACATAGTCCGCTACGTCTTTCTTCATGTTGCCCCACCAGAAATTCTGCTTCAAGTCCTTATACATTTTACTGGTGCCTGGGTGGATAGAATAGGGCGAACTATGAGCTTCCTTCATAATCGTCTGTTTCAGAACATCAACATCGGGAACGCAGAGTCGGTTCTGAAATCTCAAAACTCCATCGTCATGAATTATGAATCCGGGGGCCTTTCCTTGGCTCACTTCATCACGTAACCGAATCATCAGAGGATCATCTGCCTGTTTAGATTTGATTCCTTCGGTTAATGATGAAGTTATCTCCATCACGCACAGTTGTCCTTGGACTCTTTGTAACCACACCTCAATTCCTTCACGAATCATCTCTCGCTGAAGGCTAAGTTGGGAGGTCAGCGTCTCCAGCATCTGAATAGAGATAGGCTTGCGGCTAAGTGCATCGGCCACTACATTTGCTTTGCCTGGATGATATAAAATCTCCAAGTCATAGTCCTTAATCAGTTCCAACCATCTTCTTTGCCGCATGTTCAACTCTTTCTGACTAAATATGTACTTGAGACTCTTATGATCCGTAAAGATCTGACAGTGAGTCCCGTACAGATAATGCCTCCAGATCTTCAAGGCAAAAACCACTGCTGCTAGCTCCAAATCATGTGTCGGGTAATTCACTTCATAAGGTTTCAGTTGCCGCGACGCATAAGCGATCACCTTATCATTCTGCATCAACACGCACCCAAGTCCTTGGTTAGAAGCATCACTGTAAACTATGAATCCTTCAGTTCCTTGCGGAAGTGACAGAATCGGTGCCGTCGTCAATCTCTTCTTCAATTCATCAAAGCTAATCTGACATAATTCATTCCACTCAAACTTCTGAGTTTTCTGCAGGAGTCGAGTAAGTGGGCGGGAGATTTTAGAAAACCCTTCCACGAATCGACGATAGTATCCAGCAAGTCCTAAGAAGCTTCGGACCTCTTTCACGTTCTTTGGAGGCTTCCAATCCAATATTGCTTCGATCTTCTGAGGATCTACTCGGACTCCTCTAGCTGACACCACATGGCCGAGGAACATTACTTCTTTTAGCCAGAATTCACACTTAGAAAGTTTGGCGTACAATTGTTCGTTTCTCAAAAGTCCCAATACAATCCGCAAATGCTGCGCATGTTCTTCCGGACTCTTAGAATACACCAGAATGTCATCAATAAATACGACCACAAATTTATCCAAAAATTCAATGAACACACGGTTCATCAATTGCATAAATACAGCAGGTGCGTTAGTGAGACCAAACGGCATCACTACAAACTCATAATGCCCGTAGCAAGTTCTGAACGCTGATTTCGGAACATCAGACTCCTTAATCCTCAGCTGATGGTATCCTGATCTCAGATCAATTTTAGAAAATACCGTTGCCCCTTGCAGCTGGTCAAACAAATCATCAATCCGTGGCAATGGATACTTGTTCTTAATCGTCATCTTGTTTAGCTCTCGATAGTCAATACACAGTCGGAGTGATCCATCCTTCTTTCGGACAAAAAGAACTGGCGCTCCCCAGGGTGAAACGCTTGGCTGAATATAGCCCTTGTCCAGTAACTCCTCCAGCTTCTTCATTCAGTACATCTCAAGAGGTGCCATACGATACGGCGCCTTGAAATTGGCGTAGCTCGGGTTCCACTCAATGGTAAATTCCACATCCCTTCGTGGAGGTAGTCCGTAACTCGTCAGAAACACATCTGGAAATTCGCTCACAACAGAATGGATGAAAGTTCCACAATTTCGTCTTCTTTCTTCATTGCGTAACACCAGCATCTGCATGACTCTGTTTCAACAATTTGACAGCTTTCATCGCCTTGATCAATTTCCCTGAGCTTCCCGGTTTCCATCCCTCAAACAGAATCTCGGAACCATCGTCAGCGATCAGCGAGATATTCCTCCTTCGGTAGTTCACAATTGCTCCATATCGATTAAGCCAATCGTCTCCGAGTATCAGGTCGTCTCCTTGCATTTCTATCATGATCAGGTTTGAGAGCCACTCTCTGTCTCCAAATGATACAGGGAAATTTCTAGTTTCTAAATTTCCGACAATCCTCTCTCCACTCGGTAAACCAACAACATAAGGTTCACAAGCATGAAAACCGGAAATATTCAAACGATTTACACAAGACAAAGATATGAAAGAATGTGTAGCTCCTGTATCGAATAAAACGCTAACTGGCTGGGAAAGGATCTGGACAAGACTCGATGCGACAAAGAAGCATCTTGATCGTCTGTCCTCCTCATCTCGCATGCATGTGGGGAGCAGATCCGGCGCTCGATGTCCCCTTTCGGTCCCATTGTCCTCTGCCTCGCCCGCGCCAAAATTCCGAGGCATCTGAACACTTTGCTGCGTCTGTGGAATACCGGCCTCCTTCTCGATCGGGCCGTGGTGTACGGCTCGAAAGACTTTGCAGCCTCTTCACAAAACACCGCCCAATGTCCCTCTCGTCCACAAGCCAAACAAGTCACGGCAGGAAGGGGGCAATTCCGTCGATAGTACCCCGTCTGGGCGCAGTTAAAGCATTTCTGGTAACATCAGTAATAGTTGATGTCGCCCCGAAGTTCTTTCCGCTCCTAGCTGGGTGCGGAGGTTTCTTAAAAGAGTGAAAGGATGACTGGGCCTTACGGGCCCCACTGTTCTTGTGCTCTGTAAAAGTACCAGAGACTTTTTGTTTCTTGGATTCTGAAAATTTCTCCATGGCTGCTTCCTTGATCTCATATGCCAACGCCTTATCCTGGTATTGGCGGAGTGTGGTACATTCGAATCCGGACATGTACCTCTTGACTTCTGGTTTCATCCTCATGTCGAAATGAATCATCATTTCTGCATCTGTTCTGACCAGATGTCGAACAAATGCCAGCTGCTGGTTAGACGTCTTGATTGCGTGGGATACTGGCACATCAGAAGGCTGAGCGGAGAAAAACTCCCGAACTTTGGCTTCCCTCACAGGACGAGGGCAATACTGAGCTTCCATCATCATTCTAAACTCTGTCCAATCGGCGTCATGGTCTACCGGCCGGATGGCTTCCCACCATTCGGACGCTTCCCCTATCAGAAAATATTGAGCGATAGAGGCTCTCCGGTCGTCAGGGCAGTTAATTCCGGCAAATATCTTCTCCAGCTCCTTTAACCAATGATCCCAGGTGGGAGCCTCAGAAATACCGTCGAATTTGGGTGGTTGCATCTTTGCTACCTCCTGCAGCCACCGGTCACCTCGATTTCCCATATCTGGGATCCCTTGTCGCCTCTCTCCCCGCCGTAGTCCCACCGCCACTTGCATTCGGTCCACGACTGGGCGAACCGAGTCATCCGGTTCACCACTTGACGAAGGATATCTGTACAAAGCAGATCTCGGTTCATTATTAATAGTATTGCGGCTCGCCCGAGCTATGATCGCCTCGGTTAGAAGGCGACGCTTCCTTTCGGCATTTCTCCGTCCGCGTCCACGACCGCGACCACGTCCACGTCCCGCCTCAACATATCAGTAATCATAAATACTCAATATACAGGAAACAACATCGTTCTAATATTCGAGTATAAAGAGACACAACATGTAAAGAACAAGATAGAGTTTAGGAACTTACAACCACTGTTCGCATGAAGACGTAGGCAGTGCAGTGATGTCATTCACGGCCGGTTATCCCAAAAGACATAAATGACCCCTATTTTAACCCAACGGCCAAGATATCCATAATCTTAGCTCCGATACCATATTCTGTAACACCCCCAATATATTCGGGAATATTACAGCGCCGTAAATCCTTTACATAAGGATTTACAAGGCTGAAGAATTGAACAAATATAAAAAGGTACTGACGAATGGAAATAACGGAATTACAGTACATCAGTTCTGACCAAAAACAGGAATAGTACAATTGTTCAACAGAACTCAATATTACATCACCATATTCAAATCATCACAAACGACTTCATACTTGAGTACTTATTGAAAATAATGAATAAACGAAAGACAAATAAACCCGGTCGGGACATCACTCTGCACCCTCGTCGTCATACAGTTCCAGTGGTTGTTTCCCCGCTCTCCTGGATCCTGAACACAAACAAAATGTTCACCCCCGGAGGGGTTAGCACAACGATGCTAGTACAAGTACCACAACATATTATTCATATCTCACGGTGAATAATAATAACGTAAACGACAAAATACCAACGAGTCTTCTCCTACGAGAAACTCAAACATAATATTCACAACTGATAATCACAACATGATATCAATACATACACATGGTAATTCCATCGATCCAGCGCTTCATCGCCTAGAACCCACGATGATCCCGTCGACCAACCCGTGGTGGAAAAACCCGTCCGATGATCCAGTAAGACGCTAGCATAGATCCCCGATGATCCCGGACCAACACGAGGTGGACACACAATAACGACATACATGCACGACAATATGTATAACAACAATACATAAAACAATTAAGGTACTTGCCTCGATTTGAAGACAATAATAATACTTCCACGAAAATGAATACTCAAGATCGTCCTCCTCAATCAATCACGTAACGAGACCAAACCTTAAAAAAGAAATGATATAGAATTTATCTCACGTCGTATGAATGTTTAACAATTCGATTAACGGTCAAAAGTTCATAAACCGCACCGCCTGAAGAGCTTAGCGCACGCTAAGTACTCGTGTAGCGTCGTTAAATGCTCGCCCGATAGCGCACGCAAACAACAAAGCCTAGCGCACGCTAACGACGCATGGTCGATTTCACCGACCACCAATCGACTTGCTCGATGGTCTAGCGACGTTACGTACCAAACGTAGCGCACGCTAACTAGTGCTCGATAAGCGCACGTTAAATCGCATAGCATAGCGTGCGCTATTCGCATGGCGCTATCGCCGAAAGCAAGAATCGTTTCGCCATGAACGAAACGATGAAATCCTTCGTGATAATTCATGTTACTTCCATGAATACCAAGTTCTTACTCTTATGAATAATCTCCAGGATGATATCAACTTCAAGATGCAAATATACGTATAATCATCATGACACCATAACCCATCTTGATTACAATTCTCATCCAAAGTTGGTGATCTGCGGTTGATGTATTAGATTCTACTATCATTATACATATTCAGACTTCATCTTGAGGTGAACTAACAATTCCGACTTATACGAAAGAATATTTCCTAAGATGATTCTCCCTTTAAGTTCTTATAACATCTTTTCCAAATCATGATCACAAAGATAACATAAATCATACGGATTGTTAACTTCCGAATATTTCTCTCATCATTTGAAGTACTAGGATTCCAACTTCAAGGTTCCAACAATAATATCGTAATTGTAGACATCCCAATCTTCTAAACATGATGTTGTTGAAATAATTCACTAATGAAATTCAATATCTCGTTAACATGATCATCATATCCATTGGAAATCCAAATCTAAGACTCGGTGATAGGTTGAACATACCTTAATATGCCGAAATCACCGAACCACAAGGTGTAATCCGACTCCGGTTGGTTATGCGCCCTCCAAGGTGTTACTTCTCTTCAATGATCACTCACAAGTGATACTCAATCATTCAATGATCACTCATAAATGTTCTAAGTGTTTAGAAGGGAGATTATTGCTCTCTGGACTCTCAAAGATGAAGTATAGACGAAGGAAATGAAAGCTCAAGCGGTTGTTGTCCCATTTATAATATTCTGCATTATTGACAAGTTAGCGCACGCTACTAAGCATCTCTTAGCGTGCGCTAATAATGGTTGACTTCAAAATTTGTCAAAAGGCGTCGGGAATCTTATCCAGACCCTTGTCCCGCTGGCGCATGAGCTAGCTGTCCCGCTCAATAATTGAGTCCTTAGCGCACGTTACTCATACCTGCATAGCGTGCGCTAATAATGGCCCGATAGCGCGCGTTAAGATACATTCTTAGCGTGCGCTATCACAAGGTTGCTTGAGCAATTTTGCATGTTTCTATACTTATGCATAATGATATTAATGCACTAAATATCATACTCCAATAATCAAAATCACCAATCCAAAATAATACATGGTTTGAATACAGATGAAATACACTGTAATAAATCCGGATATTACAGAAGACATATTGTTTGGATTAAATATTTTTGCGAAGGAGAATTTTTCCCCTAATAATATTTTGGAGTTTTCGGAGATATTATATTGGATCATTTCGAATTGAGTTCGATCGTTCATGAGATTTCATGGGAACATCACGTATGATTATCTGATCCCAGAATCAGGAGAGTTTTCAGAATATCAGTTTCGGGACTGATATTTTTGAAATTACAATTATACCCCAAAATTTGTCAAAATTGATTTTCATGATTATAAGGTTTGGATTTCAACACGTATGGTGATGAAATTTTACGAGAAAGCTCATATTGAACTTGGAATTTCATAATTGGAAGGATTTTCAGAATTTCAGTTTTGAAGCAAAATTCCAAATTTGCCCCACATTTCTTTAAAATGTCATTTTGA
This sequence comes from Orobanche coerulescens, assembly GCA_033398695.1. Lineage (NCBI taxonomy): Eukaryota > Viridiplantae > Streptophyta > Magnoliopsida > Lamiales > Orobanchaceae > Orobanche > Orobanche coerulescens. The sequence continues at coordinate 104,954,350 of CM065805.1, read as the reverse complement.
TCCCTAAATTAAATTTAGCTCCGATTTTTATAAAATTTTACGGACATAATACTTATACTTTAGTAATCAATAATTTCAGTCCAGAGTTTAAAAATTTGTCCTAGACTTCAATTTTGCAAGAATTTACTATTTTACCCCAACTTTATTGAATATGCCATTTTGGCCCCAAAATTACAATGGCTTCTGAGCTTTACGAAATTTTAAAGACATTATATTTATTTCGAAATACATCATATGTTCGGTCCAAAAAGGTAAAATTTGTTCTGGTCTCCGAAATTTTAAGGAATTTATATTTTGACCCCAAGTTTATCTTAAATTGTAATTTTTAGTCCATAGATGTCGGAAATGAGTTTCGATTCTTACAAAATTTTATGTACAGAGGCTAAACTTATTATTAAGTCCTATTTTCTATTCTAAACTGAAAATGTACGAAATTTTCCAACTAGTCTCATAATTTTAAGAAATTTCACAATTTTACTCTATGAGGATTTTCGACCCGTAGACTTTTTAAACGTGTTTCGATTTTTGTAAATTTTTAAAGATAGATCATTACCACAGAGTTGAGCTATATTTTACTGTCCCTAAGTTAAATTACATACTTATATCAACTATGCCCATAATTCTCTTTGAATTCACATAACTATGTTTTACGCTCGTTTTTGTCAATTCAACTTTCGTTCGGCCACATATTAAACATCCAACTTCAATTGCATATTTATATTTACACATACATCACTTAAAGGTCATAAATTTCTATAATATTTAACAAATCATGCATGATCATATTTTATCACTTTTGCAAAAAATTTAGTCACATCATTTTAATCATCAATATTTGTTAACTTCTCAACACAATTAAATTCTAAATCATCATGCATTCTTGTAATATATGAAATGCAGAGAATATAAATGACTTAAAAGATCATGCATCTTCATTTTGCATTCATTTCACATATAATTTAAAAATAATTTTTGCACCCACCTTGATTTCTTGATGGTGTGATTGGAATCTAGGTCTTTGTAAGATACTGAAAGTTCTTCCTCCCTTTTCAGTACATTTGACCAACATAAGGAATTCAAGTATTAGTTAGTTTAAGTCATATATATATATATATATATATATATATATATATAAGAAATAGATCATATGAAAACTAATTACCTTGTGAAATCTAGAAACTTTTGTAGGCCATTGATATTAGTGATCTAACGGCTGTAGATGAGTAGAATTATATGCATTTATGTATTTTTTTATTGCATTATTTATTGCATATACTAGCGACCAGCTTGATGCAACAAATAATAAGAAATATGCAATGAAATTACTTAATAATGCAATTGGTTTCTAGATTTCACCATTAAGGGTGTTTCCACCATAGTATATATATATATATATATATATATATATATATATATATATATTAAGGTAAGTAGGTACAATACCTTGTTTCTTCTAACTTTCTTCTTCTTCTTCCTTTTTTTTTCTTCTTCTCTTCCCTTGCTCTTCACTCTCGGCCTCTCTCTCTCTCTCTCTCTCTCTCTCTCTCTCTCTCTCTCTCTCTCTCTCTCTCTCTCTCTCTCTCTCTCTCTTACTTAGGGAATGCAGATTTTTTTTTCGTGTAAAGGGGTGCAAAAGGGTGTAGGAAGGTATTTACACGGAGGGGGTGAGGCTTGGTGCTTGAGGAAATGTAGACAAGTGTGTGTGGTATGTAACAAGTGGGAGGGTTAAAGGGACACTTCATCCCCTTACTCATCATGGCTGATTTTTATTTATTATTATTATTAATTTTTTTCTTATTATTTTGTTTAAATGGTGTAGGTTGGGTCAAGTGGGTGTTGGGCTAGTTAAGGTTGATTTAGACCAACCTTTGGTCTTAGGCCCTGATTGAATTTTATTTTAATTACTAGGGTCCATTAGTGAGTCCACTTATAATTAAGTATTGGTACATGGCCCAATAGGTAAATCAACATTTTACTTTGACAATAATTAATTGATTATTTAATTTATAAAATCTTTTCGAAATTCATGAGATAATAAGTGAATAATAGATTAAATTGAGCTACGAGGAAAATATTATTTATTGAAATTTATTATGATATAGTAAGTCATACAAATATTATGTTACCGAAATTATGGAGTTTTACAACGCATTTAAATCTAAAATCCAAAATTAAATTTACTGACTTTCATAAAATATTTGGATCAAAATTGTAAACTGAATTTCTTTTTGAAAATGGCATACTGAATTTAACTAAAAGAGTTTGAATTTACACTTCAACTATCATTTTGAGAAAACAGTAATAGTGTAGTTTTTAAAATAGATTACTCTCATTGAAATAAAGTATACGAGCCTAAGTACCGCCGAGTATCTTAAACCCGACAGTAGATTCACTATCCCGAAGGTTCATGCCTTTTTTTAGTTGGGATTCCGGATAAAAATGAATACACAGTGGAATAATAATAATAATACACAATAAAGAATCCCAAATAGGATCAATCAAGTAGTGTATATACGAAAAAAAAATCAATGAAGATAAAAAGGATCAAAGTCCCATACCTTTGAAGCCTTTGATAATATCTTCGTATGTTAATGATGATCACGAACACGAGCACGGGCACGAAATCCCTTCGTCCCCAACACCAAAAATACGATGCCTCTACGTCACCACGCGTCGGAAGTTGTCCGAAAAAATCTACAGTAATTCATTCTTGAAGGAACACGGTTAGGAACTACTGTAGGAATTTTTCTCTATTTTTCTTTTTATTCCCACACCTCTAAGATGAAGAATTAGACAAGAAAAATTTTTCTCTCTCTCTCTCAAAACCTCTCGGCCGAATGCTTCCCAAAATGAATGGATGGATTGTTGATTTTGGTATTTGATATCTTATATCAATCAAGAGAGATCCCACCATATATTATCAATATGGCATGATGTGTTGACAAAATCATGATGGCATCACATACCACAAAACAACAAAAGGGAAAAACTCCAAGCAAGGTGAGATGGGGGGCGGCCCATGTGAAGTTTCTAAGAAATGGGCAGAGTCAGTCGGCTCGTGTACCAGACGTCCGTCAAACGACTCCGTTAAATACACTCCATTTTATCACCAATGTATTTATACTTAACTAATTAATCTAATTAATTAATTATATCAAATACAAATATATTTCTCCAAGAAATATAATTTATGAATTTAATTACCGAGTAACTTAATTTCAATTCATAAGACCGTTATTTGTTCTATCCAATAAATCATAATTAGATATCCACTATCTAATATTATTCGAGAGATAATAAATTTACATTTACCCGTCAACGATCCTGATGCGCGACTCTGTAGGTCCATCTCAACCGGCATTGGGAGGAACCAATGAGTGGGGGCACCACTTAGCCAGCCTAGCGGGCCGCACTGTAAACCCCGACTGAGAATGAATGAAGGGATCATTCTAGAACCATTATGTCGTGAATACCATATACGTATAGACCCTTCATCAGAAGTCCCGGTCAAGTCTTGAGGTCACGGTAAAGTCAAACCCTACTGTTGACTAGACTCTATACATGTGTTAATGAAAATCAAGACCGACTGGTTACTAATGTATCTAATACGACTAGATCAGAATGCTTTGGCCAAAGATTTATGATCTTATTTACCATTAACCGTATAGGACATTCGCCTGCTCACTAATAGGAGATAGAATCCTTTCTTGGTGTATAGTAAAGACTGCTACCTACCCGTATAGTCCGCACTTCGAGGTTGACTCAGCAATTAAGCAAATGAGTCTAACTACTCTAATGACAAACTAAACGTCACAGGCACATCTCCTACTGAACCATCAAGTCAAAGGTCCACGTATACTATCACAACCTTTCGATTCGTCATCGACTCTCCAAGAGTGAAAACTGTGTGACTGAATCAAGTATGAGTCGTGTTCGAGTATACTAGTCCCACCAATATACTTATAACTATGGTATCAAGATATGCACACGTCCTAGCATCAGTTATACAATTCTTACTCAAAACTTAATGCCCAATTAACTTTATCGACTTGCGAATGGTTTACGTAAATAAACTTTAAACACTTCTAGTGCATTTTCTCTTATCCGATAAAGAGAATGGAATGCTCGCTCTTATTTACATGGACTTCACTTCAATGTTTACCAAATCAAGAATGCATTTGAAATACAATAAACAGTGAATGAATCATATTGCCTTTTATTGATAATTCCATAATTACAAGTATAATGCCCCTTCTCTCTCATCCCCTGAGTGGCATTCGAGGGCATATTCCTAACAATCTCCTACTTGCACTCAATGCTATACATCATGGTATCCAATACCCATGTTCTTCAGATGTCTTTCCAAGACAGCCTCAGATAATGGCTTAGTCAGCGGGTCAGAGACATTGTCTTCTGAGTATACTCTTTGCAACGAAACATATCCTTTTTCAACCATCTCTCGAACGATGTGATACTTTCTCTCTATATTCTTGGTGTTGTGTTGATCCCTTGGCACCTTGGCTTGGGCGATAGCTCCATCATTATCAGAGAATAGTGATATAGGCAGCTCCGCATTAGGCACCACTTGAAGTTCTTGCACAGACTTCTGCATCCAAAATGCTTCCTTGCTAGCCTCTGAGGCAACTTGGTACTCTGCTTGGCAGGTGGAATCTGCAGTAGCACTTTGCTTGGAGCTTCTCCAAGATACTGTTCCTCCATTGAGAGTAAACAAATACCCAGATGTTGACTTAGAGTCATCCTTATCTCCTTGAAAATCAGAATCGGTGAATCTAACCACCTTCAGTTCTCCACCACCGTAATTAAGAACCAAATCTCTAGTTCTTCTCAAGTACTTAAGAATGTTCTTGACGGCAGTCCAATGTTCCCTTCCCGGGTTTGCTAGAAAACGACTTACCATACTAACAGCATAGGCTAAGTTCGGTGTCGTGCACAACACAGCGTACATGAAGCTACCCACTGCCGAGGCATAGGGCACCTAACTCATCGCTCTTTTGTATTCCTCACTTTGAGGAGACATTTTCGTGGTGAGATGAATTCCATGTCGCATGGGAAGGAACCCTCTTTTATATTCATCCATCTTGAATCTTCTCAGGATCTTATCTATATAGAGGGCTTGGGAAAGTCCTATCATTCTTCGCGGTCTATCTCTGTAAAGACGGATCCCTATAATGTAAGAAGCTTCTCACAAGTCTTTTATAGAGAACGTTTTAGAAAGCCAAGCTTTCACAGTGCTGAGCATTGCTATGTTATTTCCTATAAGTAGAATATTATCTACATATAGTACTAAGAACGCAATTTTTGCTCCCACTGACCTTTTTGTAAACACATGGATCCTCTTTGTTTCGCACGAAGTCAAAGTCCTTGACTGCTTTGTCAAAACAAAGGTTCCAACTCCGAGAAGCTTGCTTCAGCCGATAAATGGCTCGTTGCAGCTCACACAACTTATGAATTATCTTTGGACACAAAACCCTTAGGCTATTCCATATAGATTTCTCCTCGCGGTATCCATTTAGAAAAGCCGTTTTGACATCCATTTGCCATATTTCATAATCGTAATAAGCAGCAATGGCAAGCATCATGCGAATCGACTTCATCATAGCTACGGGTGAGAAGGTATCATGATAATCGATCCCTTCCCTTTGGGTATAATCCTTTGACACAAGCCTGACCTTATAGGCATCAACCTTGCCATCCCCATCAGTCTTTCTCTTATAGATCCATTTACTTCCAATAGGCTTCATGCCAGTTGGTAGATCTATTAGAGTCCAGACCTGATTGGCATGCATCGAGTCTATCTCAGCTTCCATTGCTTCTTGTCATTTATCGGAGTCCACATCCACTATTGCTTGGTCATAGGTGACAGGGTCGTCCTCACGGCTATCAGGTGCGTCGTAGAGACCCAGTTCCTTGACATGTGTATAGCCATACCTCTAAGGTAAGTGAGACACCCTATCAGACCTTCGAAGTGGAGGTTGTGTTACAATAGGTTCAGTTCATGATCCTTGATCATATGCCTCGTCAGGACTTTCATTATGCTCTTCCAAAGAGATATTTCTACCCGAGCCACCTTCCTGAATGAACTCATCCTCAATGAAGTGCGCTTGTAAAGCCACAACGACCTTATGATCTTATGGTATGTAGAATAGATAACTTATCGAGTCCCCTGGGTATCTAATGAAACGTCCCTTGATGGACCTCGCTTCCAGTTTGTCCACCTTAGCCTTCTTGACATAGGCTGGACATCCCCAAATCCTTATGTGATTAAGACTAGGTTTCTTACCCTTCCACATCTCATGCGGAGTGATAGGAACGGATTTGGAAGGACATCTATTTGAGATATAGGCAAGTAAGGTGTACCCACATAGGTAAATTGGTAAATCAGTGTAATTCAACATGGAGCGGACCATGTCCAACAAAGTCCGATTTCTCCTTTCTGAAACACCATTTAACTGTGGGGTTCCTCGCAGCGTGAATTTTGAAACTATTCCATGTTCCTTGAGGAAATCATCAAACTCTGTGCTCATATATTTGCCACCTCGGTCCAACCAAAATGCTTTGATATGATATCCAGTCTGTTTTTCAACTAGGGACTTAAATTCCTTGAATTTAGTAAAGGCTTCGGATTAATGTTTCATAAAGTACACAATCACATACCTAGTATGATCATCTGTGAACATTATGAAATATTGATATCCATCTCGAGCTGCTTCCAAAGCACTACAAACGTCGGTATGTTAGGAATACTTATTATATTTTGATGATGTTATCATTATATTTGTTTATTCAAATGTATGTTCTAAATTACTTGGCAAAATGTAAGGAAGAACCAAATGAGTATCTTCCATAGGCCAAATTGTGATAAGTTAGATACTTGGCAAAATGTAAAGAAGAACCAAATGAGTATCTTCTATAAGCCATATAAGTTAGGCTTTCAAAATTGGCTACGTACAAATCAGATAAGTATCTATCAGCCGAGTCTTGGTCAACTCAACTGTTCAGATAAGGTTGACCATAGCCGAGCTATATCAGGCAACCCTTATCAGAGAAGTTCTGGTCAACAATTTAATCAGTGAAGTTGGACCAAACTCCAGTCAAGAAGGAAAGTCAAGTACTCTGAAGTTTGACCATCAGATCAGTCAAGTTCAATCAGATCAGAAGACTTCAGACAAGTCGGCACATCAGAGAAGTCGACATCAGAGAAGGTTGACTGTACATCAGATAGTTTGACCACAGAGAGATCAGTTAAGTGATCAGCCAAGTGGACCTGTCCATGTCAGCATGCGTTAAATAGTCAATATTTAAGGAAAGTCAAATGCGGGCGATTAGAGACAGATTAGAGAGATTCCCGAAAAGGAAATGAATTAAGTAATTCATCCAGACCCATCACTGGACACTTTAATCTTATTATATTAAAAATATTTGGCGCCATCACATGGAAGTCTTCACAACGGTCGGAATTGGATTAAAATATGGGAATCCAGCCTTGCAACATTCAGAAAGAAAAACAAAAAGTCTATTTCTCCAATGGACGTAGTTGTTAAATATTTGCAACGGCTATGAAGAAAAGCTCAAAGGATCGACACATATATATATCCGAAGAATTGAAATTGAGCAGTACGATGCGAACAACACACTCAAGCAATCAAAGCAATTAAAAGCAATCAGAAAACTATAGCATCATGAAAGAGCAGTACTCTAAGTTCATACACAAAGAAAGCTCTTTAGTTGGAGAACACAATACACTTGTCCTAAAACCTGAGTAAGGGGTACTTCACTGGTTGAAGTTTCGTGACTGATAGGCATCCAAGGATTTGAAGAATCAAGTGGTGCTAGGAAGTCAGGAAGGAGTTGCAACGACGAGATTTCCACTAGTTGGAAGTTGTTGTAGCTAAGTTGTAGAATCACTGTAATATTTATCACTGGTTGAGAATTATAGTGGATTCATCTCCAACTGGTTTGGAGAAAGTGGATTAGTAGAGGATTACCCCACCTCTGAGACCACTATAAATTGCCTGCACATTTTATTGTTTTTAGCATCATACTTAACTGCTGCATTCATACTTAGGTGTTCCATTGATTATTTCTGTATTCGTCATCAGCTGAATTCTGCACTTACATTGATTACAGACGACTCTAATTCATCTGTACCATCAGTTGATAAACCCATCCTTTGTGGAAAAGAGTTTCAATTAGTCCATTCACCCCCCCTTTAGACTTATTCCTGGACGACTTGTGACCTACAAGTGGTATCAAAGAGGTTGGTTCAATATTTCAAGAACAAGATCCATATATCGAGGATATATTTTAAGCTCATTTTAGAAATGGAACACATGCATTCTAGATTACCTGTCTTTTCAGTTGACGAGTATGATCTTTGGAAGATAAGGATGCATGCACATTTATCTTCCATCCATGACGACATGTGGTGCATTATCGAAGATGGTCCTTTCATATTCGAGAAGGACAACACTCCTGAGGAAATTGCAGCGGGGAAGCCAGAGAAGATTCCTAAGAAGAGAAAGGAGCTGACCATTGAAGAAAGAAAGCTGGCCAACCTTGACAACCAGGCCAGATACGTGCTGTATCAAACTCTTGATAAATCAACAATGGTCAAGATCATGAACTGCAAAAATGTCAAGGAGATTTGGGACACCCTTGCGGTGATGTGTGAAGGTACAGAGCTGATCAAAGAAAATAAGTTGTCAATTGCTACCCAGAAGTTTGACAACTTCAAGATGAAGACCGGAGAATCTATAGACCAGTTGGACACAAGGTTCATAGAGATCATCAATGAAATCAACTCCCTTGGTAAAAATTATGGCAATAGGGAGATGGCCTTGAAGGTGCTAAGATCTCTTAGTTCCGAATGGCGTATGAAGGCGGTGGCCATGAGGGAATCCAAAGACCTCAATAAAACAAAAATACAGGAGTTGTTCTCCGATCTAAAGGGTTATGAATTTGAACTCCCAAGTTTATCATCAACCGAGCCTGCAGAGAAGGGAATAGCCTTTGCAGCCGAGTCCCCCGCCAAGAACCTATCTGATGTCAAACCTCCAAATCCACTCGATTTTGAGGAAGAAATGTTGTTCATAATGCAAAGGTTCAACAACTTCAGAAAGAATTACTCGAAATATAAAAAGAACTATAAGGAGAATCCCAGGAGAAATCAAAAGGCTAGAAGCTGGAAGGTGGCGTATTATAATTGCCACAAGACAGGACACATCCAAATCGACTGTCCTGATCTCAAGAAGGACGAGAGCAAGAAGGAGGTGAGCAGAAAAGAAGACCGAAGGAAGGCCCTCATTAGAGAAGACCAAGAGCGAGTAGAATCAAGCATCAGATTCTTCTCTGATGATGATGAAGAATATGACTGTCTGATGGCCAACCTAGCTAATGAAGAGGTAACATCTAAACCCTCAGTTTCAAGTAATAACAACTCAGACATGTCACAAGACATGGACTTACACGAGTCTTTAAATCAACTTCTCAAAGATTTTAAGAGATTAAAATCTGCACACCAATCTATATCAGCCGAGAGGACCCAGCTGCAAGATGAGAATGAGCAGCTGAAAAATGATTTTGAAAAACTCAGCCTAGAATTGAATAAAACCAAAGCTGATCTTGAAAAACAGGCTGAAAACAACTCTACAAACCAGGCTGATAATACCATAGCTGATATAAAATGATTAACTATTTTGAATAGTGAAAAATCAGCTGCACTTGCTCATGTCAAAGCTGAGTTTACAAAACTGACTCAGCTAAGTAAAACTCAGGCGAAGGAATTAACCTCCCTGAAGGAATCTCTAACCCTGGACGAATTGTGTATGAATAAAAGGCCATTATAATCCAGATCAGGCCTTGGATATGACCCCCACACTCTCTCTAGTTCTAAAACCACTTTCATCAAGGGAGAAATAATTGTCTCATCTGCCGAGCCAATATACAAACCTGTGTTTCAAAATAGGCAGCAGCCAAATCACAAGTCTAGGCTGCAGCCAAGGTATACAAGGTAGCCACCTAGATATGAGACTAGGCAATGGCCAAGGCAGAAGCAGCAGCCCAGACAACATGCCCATTATTATAAAAGACTTCCCAAAAACAAATTTCAAAATGGGAGGGGCAAATGGAAACCTCAAGGTTATCCTAATTTTCAAAACGAACAGGTGTGGAGACCTCAAAGATTTAATAAATGGTCTCAGCCAAGATTTAGGCATGGCCCACACCATCAGCTTTATGAGGCATATCCGGTACACAATCCTAATAAAGGATATAGACCCAGACAATACACACCTTTTAGGGGTAATAACAGCAATTTTCACAATCCCAGGAGAAACCAGTTCTCCAGGAAATCAACTAACCCCCGAGGACCCACACAAATTTGGGTACCTAAATCTATGCTTGTCTGATTGCAGAAAAGGTGGAAGGACTACTACCACATCTCCACAAATTCAAACATTGGAGGTGAAGAATGGTTTGTAGATTCCGGGTGCTCAAGGCACATGACCGGGAACAATAAGGTGCTGACAAATTATACCAAAGTTAAAGGTCCAGACGTAACCTTTGGAGATAGCTCTAGAGGTCAGACCAAAGGTTTTGGAGAGCTGCACAGAGGAAACATCACTATATCCAAAGTTCATTATGTCAAAGGACTCAAGTATAATGTTTCGAGCATAAGTCAATTTTGTAATGAGAAGAATATAGTAGTCTTCACCATTTGGAAATGCATGGTGATAGATATCCTATCTGGAGAAGTGAAGCTACAAGGATTCAGAAGAAGAGATGTCTATATGATAGATTGGAACACAGGAACTCCTAATACCTGTTTTCTATATAAGACAATAGCTGAGAATGTATGGCTATGGCGCAAGAGACTATGTAACCTAAATTTCAAAGCCATCAACAAGATTAGTTCTGACAAGGTGGTCAGAGGACTTCCAGAAGAAGTATTCAAAAAGGAAGCTCTTTGTGATGCGTGTCAGAAAGGGAAGCAGACTAGAGCATCATTCCAGCCAGTTCGACCTACCACTTTCACAACAAGGATCTTAGATCTACTTCACATAGATGTATTTGGTCCCATCAAGCCAAGGACCTTAAGTGGCAGAAAGCACGCTCTAGTAGTAGTAGATGACTACTCAAGATACACATGGGTTGTTTTTCTCTATAAAAAGAGTGAAACACTAACCAAGTTACCTGAGCTGCTAAGGAGGATCCAGAATGAGAAATCTCTCTCAATCATCAAGATCAGGTCAGATAGAGGAGGAGAATTTCTCAACAAGGCAATCACTGATTACAGTGATCATAATGGGATCCAGCATAAAGTCTCTTCTGCCAAGACCCCTCAGCAGAATGGTGTTGATGAAAGAAGGAATAGAACCTTGAAGGAAGCTGCCAGGTCCATGATTGCAGAAGCAGACCTGCCCAAGAGGTTCTGGGCTGAAGCTGTCAACGCAGCATGTCACACTCAGAACAGGAGTATGATAGTAGGGAGACATGGCAAAACTCCCTATGAGGTTTGGAATGGCAGAACACCAACTGTTGCATATTTTCATATTTTTGGTTGTAAGTATTTCATCCACAACAACGGTAAAACCCAACTAAATGCCTTTGATGCTAAAACTGATGATGGTCTCTTTATGGGATACTCACAAATAAGCAAGGCATATGGAGTTTTTAATAAAAGAACCTTAGTTGTGGAGGAAACACCTCATGTTGTATTTGATGAAACTACTGCTGAGTACAGGAAAAAGGTGGAGCTAATAGAGAATAAGCTCAAATTTGACACCTGAGAAGAAGTCATTGTCTATGACACAGGAATGGTGAACTCACCTGGAGACCAGCCTGAAGACCCAACTGCAGATCAGATAGGACCACAAAACCTACCTGATCCAGTTGCTGCTGATGAAGACCAATCTGTAGCTGATAAAGACCTATCTACAGATCAGACAGGACTCCCACCTGCAGATGACAAGACGGTAGCTGATCCAGTTGAAGACCAAGGAGATCAGAACCAAGCTGATGCAGAGAGAGAATAAACCCACCAAAGAAAATCTACAAGGGGAACCGACCCTGAAGAAGAAGACATTCCTAAGTGGCTCAAAGATCATACTATCCAATATATCATTGGGAAGATAACTGATGGAGTCAAGACAAGACAATCTACTCTACCCGTAAGAATGGCAATGTTTTCATGGTTATGTCTCAAATAGAACCTAAGACAACGTAGCAAGCCCTGGAAGACTACTCATCGATCAATGCAATGCAAGAAGAGCTTAACCAGATGGAAAGGAACAATGTTTGGGAACTAACAGACAGACCAGATCATGAGAAGGTTATTGGCACCAAATGGGTGTACAAGAACAAATTCGATGAAGATGGAGTTGTTGTTAGGAATAAGGCCAGACTTGTCGCTAAAGGCTATGCATAATATGAAGGAATAGATTTTGATGAAACTTATGCACCTTTTGCAAAATTAGAAGCCATCAGACTATTCCTTGCATATGCAGCATTCAAGGATTTCATAGTCTACCAAATGGATGTGAAGAGTGCCTTTCTTAATGGAATTCTAAAAGAAGAAGTCTATGTGGAGCAACTCCCTGGATTTGTCAAAGGAGACAAAGTCTACAAGCTTCTAAAGGCTCTATATGGACTCAAGCAGGAACCAAGAGCATGGTATGAAACATTATATGTGTTTCTAGAGAAGAATGGTTTCAGCAAAGGAAAGGTGGACAAGAACCTATTCAGAGTGGAGCATGAAGACCACATATTATTAGTCCAAATATATGTGGATGGTATCATATTTGGCTCAACCAATCCAGAGCTGTGTGAGAAATTCTCAAATCTCATGCAAGGAGAGTTTGAGATGAGCATGATGGGAAAGCTTAATTTCTTTCTAGGGCTGCAAGTTAAGCAGATGGAAAATAGAATTTTCATCAACCAATCCAAATACACCAGGGATCTAATCAAGAGATTTGGAATGGAATCAGCCAAATCAGCAAAAATTCCTATGAGCACAAGCACACATCTAGATACAAATGAAGAAGGCATATCAGTGGACTCAACTCACTACAGAGGACTCATTGGATCACTCCTTTATCTATCTGCAAGCAGGCCAGACATTTCATATACGGTAGGAGTATGTGCACGATTTCAGTCCAAACCCAAGCAGTCACACCTGGAAGCAGCTAAGAGGATCATTAAATATCTTAAGTCTACCATTAATGTCGGTTTATGGTATCCTAAAGATAACAACTTTGAGCTGTTAGGATATTCAGATGCATATTTTGCAAGATGTAAGATTAATAGGAAAAGCACTAGTGGAACGTGCCAATTCATAGGAACCAGACTGATATTCTGGCTTCGCAAGAAGTAGATATCTAAGGGGCTGTTTACTTTTTTTCCATTAATACCTGAATGGATTAAACTGTCTGAGTGGATTAATCTGTCTGATTTGAAAAAATATCATGTTGTTTCTTTCTTTTCTGAATGAACTATCTGAATGACAGAAATGACTATTTTACCCCTCAATATGAATTAAGTCCTTTTTGATAAAGGACGGATTGAACATTTTAGTTTATATAATCAATTTAAATTATATGACATAATATTTATTTTAATTTATATTATAATATATATTCATAAATCATATTATAATTTTCAGGTATATTTAAATAATCAGATAATATTTTATAAATATATTAAGTGATATTTTAATATATACATATATATATATAGTTATATTAATTTATTAATAGTCAATATAAAAAAATCAATTTAAATAATATAACATAATATATATTTTAATTTATATTATAATATATATTCATAAATCATATTATAATTTTCAGATATATTTAAATAATCAGACAATATTTTTATAAATACATTAAGTTATATTTTAATATATATAGTTATATTAATTTTTTAATGGTCAATATAAAAAATCAATTTAAATAATATAACATAATATATATTTTAATTTATATTATAATATATATTCATAAATTATATTATAATTTTCAGATATATTTAAATAATTAGACAATAGTTTTATAAATATATTAAGTTATATTTTAATATATAGTTATATAATTTTTTAATAGTTAATATAAAAAAAATCAATTTATATAATATAACATAATATATATTTTAATTTATATTGTAATATATATTCATAAATCATATTATAATTTTCAGGTATATTTAAATAATCAGAAAATATTTTTATAAATATATTAAGTTATATTTTATTATATATAGTTATATTCATTTTTTTAATAGTCAATATAAAAAAATCAATTTATATAATATAAAATAATATATATTTTAATTTATATTATAATATATTTTTATTCATAAATCATATTATAATTTTTAGGTATATTTAAATAATCAGACAATATTTTTATAAATATATTAAGTTATATTTTAATATATATAGTTATATTAATTTTTTTATCAATAAATAGCTTATATTTTATGAATTTTAAATGTATAATATTAATATATATTTTAAATTTATATTATATATACTCAATTATAATTAAGATTATATGATAATTTCTACTATATATACTCAATTCTTTTATTATTAAAGAGGGTAATTTTGGTATATTGGGGAAATATTTCTGTCTTAATGGTAAGGACACCCCAAAAGTTGCTTAATGAAAAAGACATTATTAAGATCACTATGTAGAAAGTAAACAACAAAATATAGCTGATCGATTAAGCTGATTAAGCATTAAGCTGATTAAGTAAAAAGTAAACAGGCCCTAACTCTATCTCAACAACAGAGTCAGAATATCTAGCTGCAGGTAGCTATTATGCCCAGATCTTGTGGATCAGACAACAACTAAGGGATTACAACATAATTGCAAATGAAGTCCCAATTTGGTGTGACAACAATAGTGCAATTAAAATCACCAACAACCCGATATTGCACTCAAGGACGAAGCATATTGATGTTAAGCATCATTTCATAAGAGACCACGTGCTTAACAAGAGAGTAAGAGTTGAAAGAGTCAACACAGAATACCAGATTGCTGACATATTCATCAAACCTTTACCAGAAGAAAGGTTTTTGGAGCTGAGCAAGGAACTTGGATTACTAGATTGGGAATCTAGTACAGACGAGAAAGCTACCTGAAGACCAGATCAGACGCGCGAAGGAAGTTACCTGATCAGACCAGAAGAAAAGACGAAGGACGGACTAAGCTGACCACATGCATCAGAACCTACCTGAAGCAGACAAGGAGAGTTACCTGATGCAGAGCAGTCAAACAGTCAAACAGTCAACGGTCAACCAGCTAAGTTTTCTAATCTTGACTGACTCCTGAATACTTTATTATTATTTATTTACACGTGGCAATCTCACATTCACATGTTTACACGTTGGCACGCTGGCACGCTCGCACGCTCACACGTTCACACGACCCCACTAATACAAATTAAAAATGCCAACCGTCATACGATTTTAAAATTTGAACCGACTCAAAAATTAATTTAATGTTAAAACATCGCTTCAATTTCCTTTTAAAGACAGAAAAGTCATTTCACTTTACCTTCTTCAAGCTTACAAACCCTAATTTTCAAGAGCATAAATCCTCCAAACTTTCAAATACACTCAGAAATTTTTTTTCTTGCGCAGAAATGGAATCCTACTTCAACGGTGTTAAGCTGAAGGCGGTGAAGGACCAAATCATTTTCTCTCTAGTGGTTGATTTCGAGGGACTGCTCGAAACCAACATGGACAACGACGTGCGACATCTTATCAGATCTATGAAGTCGAATGGAATCTACCCATTTCTGGATATCAGCCCCAAATATCTCTTCAAAGAGTCTGTTATCGCTTTCTACAGAGAAGCCAGAGTTCTCGAATCGGGCATTAGGAGCTCAATTTTTGGAGTTCAAGTGGATATCACTCCGCAATCGGTCAGAAAAGTTTTCGGGATGAAGTCTCATGGAATGGCTGTCGAAGCCCTAAAACAAGACGCAGCTGACACGTGGCTGAAGATCAAGGCTCCCGAGCAGCCATCAAAGCTGAAGCTAACTGTCAAGTGAAGTGAGATAAAGAAAGAATATCGCTATGCGTTGGATATTACCAACAAAATAGTGATGGGCATGGCTGGGAGTTATGATCAACTGTCATCAGCCAAATTCATGGTTTTGGGGGCTCTTATTCAAGATGAACCGATCGATTGGTCTGACTACATTTTCAGACAATTGGTGCGAGAGGTAAACAAAGTCCAGTGGATGGACGATGAAAAGATATTCAAAAATAAACTGGCATTTGGAATGCAAATAAGTTGGATTTTGGAGCAGTTAGGTGTGGCGAAGGGAAACCCTGACCCCTTCCACATCAATAAGAGGCTTGGTCACTTAGACCAAGAGAGCCTAAGGAGATTAGGTGGATAAAGGAAAGCAGCTCAATTTCTAAGGGAAATGTCTGTAGAGCCAACTCCCTACAGATACCCATCGAGCTCAAAGTAGTCACCGAGATCAAGTCGCGGCCAGGATCAACTCCGCAACTCGGTCCCGACTCAGATTCAGATGATACCCCAATCTCCATTCATTTCAAGAGAAGGGGACCAGCCCCTGGAGAACCATCCTTAATCGAATCCTCACCAGAACCATCCCCCAAGAGGCCCAAGCGACTAGATTTTTAAGAGAATGAGGAGCCAGAATACTTATCAACTCCTGCACCAGATCACATGGAGGATCAGCCTGCTCCCACCAGCCTGGAAACTTAAATGGTCCATATTCTAACCCCTCATTTCATATCTGAAGAAGAAGAAGCAGGTCTGATTATTCACATCACAGAAGCAAATTATTCGTTCAACCTACTCGAAAACAATTCCTTCAACCTGTATATAGATCATCTTCTACTGTTAAAACAACATGCTCTCAAACATTCTTTTGTCGATATTTTTGAGGAATTGAAAACTCTTAAATTTGTTCCATTTACTCAACTGCAAGCTTTTATTGAAATGAGTAGCTGGGAGTATCCCCAAACTACGGAGGATCTAATCATACATTTTTGCAATGAGTCAGGCCTAATTTTGATACTCCAAGAAGACTGGTTCATGTCCCATTTTAAAACCAACATGGACCAGCTCCTCCATATTATAATGGGAAGTGTTTTTGAAGGCTCCCTCAATGAGGATGGAGCAGTAGTAGAAAAAGAAATTAGAATTGAAGAGTTAGTGGAGGAAGAAGTAGGAGTTGAAAAAGAAGAAAAAGAAGAAAACATCATAGTTGAAGAAAAAGAAGAAGAAAAGGAAAAAGTAGAAGAAGTTGAAAAACAAACTGAAGAAGAGGAAGTGGAAAAGACGGAAGAGTTGGCATAAAAAGGAGAAGAAGTTGAAAAAGAAGATGATAATGATGATGAGAATAAGAAAGGTGATGAGGATGAAAAGAAGGATAATGAAGAAGAGGAGAAGGAAGAAGAGAAAGAATAAGAAGAGACATAGGAAGCAGAGAAGGAAAAGGAGGCTGGAGAAGAAAAAGAAGGCAATGATGAAGCCAGAGTAGATGAGGCTGGGGCACCTGCCCGCTACACCAGCCTAGATGAAGAAGAAGAAAACAGGTCGGGGACCCCAGAGTAGACCCCACCTGATCAACCGCCTGTAGACAGGAGTCTGCAGACAGGTAGGTCAACTGCAAACCTACCTGCAAGGGCAGAAAGCTTCGGTGAGCACTCTCCTCAGACATCACCCTTCTCCCCTGTGATGACTGAGCTGACCTGGAACATAGTCAAAGAATCTGTTGAAGAGCTGCTTGCTGTAAAAATCTCACCTAACCTGCAGACCATAAATGCCAAAATCGATACCCTTCTGCAGAGGAATGTTCCTCAACCTACTCCTCCTACAAACTCCAGAATGCCCCTCGGCATGTCTGACTGGATGCACCGAGTAGAGCAGCAGTTGACTATACTGGTTGATGTTGGCAAGAAGGGGGAAGGAAGTAAGCAGGGGGAAGTAAGAGAAGTATCAGGTCAAGTACAGGCTCAGGAGCTCAGATCAAAGAATAGGCAAGATGTCCCATTAATTGAAGCTGGGACATCAAGTCAAAAGAGGAAAGAAGTAGCTGATCCTGAGCAATCTGCAGAGAAGAAGAGGAGGACCATACTTGGGGAAGAGCCTAGATTAGAATGGGAAGGCAAAGATCTTTGATTTGTTGAGGACTTCCTACCTGCCGAAGCTGGTCCAATGTGGGGAGATGCAAGAAAGCAGTTCAATGAAAAATATTATATCTGGTAGTTACTCCAGGAGAAAATTGCTCTCCACAGCATACATTTATCGACTTTATGGAATCAACATGGCCAACTCTCTGGGCCATCTTAGTAAAACATGCAAATGCATGGAATGCCTACCCCATGGTTCCTCGCTTCAGAGCTGAAGAACCTCCCACTTTGCAAAACAATGAATTGGATGAGTTAGCTTTGTAGAGCGAGATAAGGAAGCTATGTGAAGAGCATAAATTCTCATCCAAAGAAGAACAAGAATTTGCCTCTCTTGTTATCAGGAGGAAGTATGGCCTAGTACCTATCAAGAAGAGACCAGTTGGTGAAAAGCCTTTTAGGCCTCCCAAACAAGCTGTCCGCAGAGGCAGAGGAAGATAGGATTTGTTTGTACTTGTATTTTTTACTTGTGATTTTTTCTTTAGTTGTTTTGATCACTGAAAGTTATTTACTTGTAAGCAAATACAGAAAATTAATATAAACCGTCATTTGAATGACAACCCCTAGTTGTTTCAAAACAAGACTGATGTTAGTTTGTGTCTTGCACTGATGTGCAGACCTGTTATTCATTTGAATAATTGCTTAAGTTTTTCCATCATCAAAATAGGGGGAATTTGTTAGGAATACTTATTAGATTTTGATGATGTCATCAATATATTTGTTTATTCAAATGTATGTTCTAAATTACTTGGCAAAATGTAAGGAAGAACCAAATGAGTATCTTCCATAGGCCAAATTGTGATAAGTTAGATACTTGGCAAAATGTAAAGAAGAACCAAATGAGTATCTTCTATAGGACATATAAGTTAGGCTTTCAAAATCGGCTAAGTACAAATCAGATAAGTATCTATCAGCCGAGTCTTGGTCAACTCAACTGTTCAGATAAGGTTGACCATAGCCGAGCTATATCAGGCAACCCTTATCAGAGAAGTTCTAGTCAACAATTTAATCAGTGAAGTTGGACCAAACTGTAGTCAAGAAGGAAAGTCAAGTCATCTGAAGTTTGACCATCAGATCAGTCAAGTTCAATCAGATCAGAAGACTTCAGACAAGTCGGCACATCAGAGAAGTCGACATCAGAGAAGGTTGACTGTACATCATATAGTTTGACCACAGAGAGATCAGTTAAGTGATCAGCCAAGTGGACATGTCCATGTCAGCATCCGTTAAATGGTCAATATTTACGGAAAGTCACATGCGGGCGATTAGAGATAGATTGGAGAGATTCCCGGAAAGGAAATGAATTAAGTAATTCATCCAGACCGACCACTGGAGACTTTAATCTTATTATATTCAAAAGATTCGGCGCCATCACATGGAAGTCTTCACAGCGGTCGGAATTGGAAAAAAATATGGGAATCCAGCATTGCAAAGTTCAGAAAGAAAAACAAAAAAGTCTATTTCTCCAACAGATGGATTTGTTACAGATTTGCAATGGCTATGAAGAAAAGCTCAAAGGATCGACACCTATATATATCCAAAGATTTGAAGTTGAGCAGTACGATGCGAACAACACTCTCGAGCAATCAAACCAATTAAAAGCAATCAGAAAACTATAGCATCGTGAAAGAACAGTACTCTAAGTTCATACACGAAGAAAGCTCTTTAGTTGGAGAAGACAAAACACTCTTGTCTTAAAACCTGAGTAAGGGGTACTTCACTGGTTGAAGTTTCGTGACTGATAGGCATCCAAGGATTTGAAGAATCGAGTGGTGCTAGGCAGTGAGGAAGGAGTTGCAACGACGGGATTTCCTCTGGTTAGAAGTTGTTGTGGCTAAGTTATAGAATCACTGTAATATTTATCACTGGTTGAGAATTATAGTGGATTCATCTACAAATGGTTTGGAGAAAGTGTATTAGTATAGGATTACCCCGCCTCTAAAACCACTATAAATTGCCTGCGCAGTATAACGAATCATGGGGCCTTCCCTTTGTTTACTTCGTCGCGTAATCGAAGAATCATAGAATAATCCAACTACTTAGATTTTATTTCTTCGACCAACGACGAAGTTAGTTACATCACACACAGTTGCCCTTAGACTCCCTGTGACCATACTTCGATTCCTCCACGAATCAGTTCTCATTGAATGCTGGTTTGGGACGTAAGCGCTTCCAACACTCGAAGAGAAATAGGTTTGCAGCTCAGTGCATCAGCTACCACGTTTGCTTTGCCTGGATGATAGAGGATTTCCAGATCGTAATCCTTGATCAATTCCAGCCACCTTCTCTGCCTCATATTTAATTCCTTCTGACTGAAAATATACTTGAGGCTCTCATGATCTGTAAAGATCTGAAAATGGGTGCCGTATAAATAATGTCGCCAAATTTTCAAAGCAAAGACCACAGCTGGTAACTCCAGATCATGAGTCGGGTAATTAACTTCGTATGGTTTTAACTGTCGAGAGGCATAGGCAATCACCCTATCCTTTTGCATCAATACACATCCCAGACCCTGATTTGAAGCATCGCTGTATACTATGAATCCCTCAGTTCCATATGATAATGCTAGTATAGGTGTTGTCGTCAGTCTTCTCTTAAGTACATCAAAGCTAGCCTGGCATTTCTCATTCCACATGAATTTTTGAGTCTTCTGCAACAGCTGAGTAAGCGGACGAGCAATTTTGGAAAATCCTTTTACAAAACGGCGATAATATCTAGCATGTCCTAAGAAACTTCGGACTTCTTTCACATTGTTAGGAGATTCCCATTCGAAGATTGCTTCGACTTTCTTCGAGTCGACCTGAACTCCGTCAGCTTATATCACATGCCCAAGGAAGGTTACTTCCTTAAGCCAGAACTCGCATTTAGAAAGTTTTGCATAGAGCTGTCCATTCCTCAAAATACTCAAAACGATACGCAAATGCTCTGCATGCTCTTCTGGGTCCTTCGAATAGATCAAGATGTCATCGATGAAAACGACCAAGAATTTATCCATGTACTCTAGGAATACCCGATTCATCAATTGCATAAATACTGCAGGAGCGTTAGTAAGTCCGAATGGCATCACCAAAAATTCATAGTGTTCGTACTGGGGTCTGAAAGCAGATTTCGGTATATCCGATTCCTTAATTCTCAGCTGATGGTATCCTGATCTCATTCTATTCAGTGTCTTCCTCGAAAACCTCTTCGTCTTCGGCTGGTTGCTCATTCTCTGGTTTTAAAAAGGAAAACGGTGGGGTGAGACAAAAGGTCTTAGTGAGTGGGTGATCGTGTGCGAGTGTGGCTTACTTTCCTTTGAAAATATTTGGTGATGCATGATATTACCAAATTATAATAAATTGGAATTGATTACAAAATATATCGTGATTTTCTAAAAGAATAATCATTGTATAGTTGAAATATTATAATCCTGTCCCCGTGGATGGATGTCGAGTCAATCAATCAGTCAATCTAACTTCGAATCCTGCCGATATGGACTTTGGATTTTAGGCTCTCCTTATAACGTCTTAGACCGTTATCAGTATTTAGCTTTGACTATCGCCACGACCTTTGGTTTGATAACCGTAGCCTTAGGCGTTTGTCGGACCGTAACTATAACATTAGCCTTTGAGCTTAATCGCTCTCACGCTTGGTGATGTGCTTCCTTATCTCTTATCTAAGCTCGATATGTCCTTAGTTGTGGTTCAATGCCCGTATCACACCATAATCGCAATTATACCCCAAGTCTACGACCCAGTCAGCTCAGGAACACTCCGTCCTTCGGCTTCAAGGGAATAGGATACGACGGTAGCCTTGTTTATGAACCGTAGCCATGCTGCTCGATCCACGACTTAGTCTAACTGTCTCTGATGCAATTTTGGGACTCTATAGGTAGCCCTCAAGAGGTGGCCCCCGGATTTTAGGTCGGCTCTCTGTTTCGTATGGGCTCAAGAGGTGGCCCCGTCCGCCAACGTGGCACTTTGCCCCAATAGGGTTAGAGGCGAACCCGTCTGTGGCACTTTGTTTGTATGGCACTTAGCTCCCGGACAGTTACAGTTATCAATTAGACGCATTTTACAAGTATCCCGCAACATTCGGTTTGTGAGGATAATAGTGTCATTTGATTAAGTATGGAATATGGTTACTTATATTTGTGGCATGATAATACGGAATAGGAATTCGTGTATAATTTGAAAATACTCTCAAAAATATTATTAACGGTTTGATAGGTTCAAGTCAGATATAATAAATGGATAGGTTCGACGAAACGAAACGAGGTTTTTCTGAAATAGGTTAAAAGGACGTTTTTACCTTTATGTTCGAGCCTAAGCGTTTGGAATATGAAACGAAATCGGATGGTCGTGAAAATTTATGAGGAAGTAAAAAATACTTCCCCAAAACTTATGAAAATCGTTCTGAGGCTTATAGAGCTATGAATTTAGCTCGAAATTTAATGAAATTTTACGATATGACTCATGATGAACCTGAAATTCCATATTTAAGAAAATTCCATAAAAAATTTAGACTTGGTTCAGAATTTTCGAATTCTTGCATTTTGACCCCAAAATTGTTTTAAAATTGCAATTTTGACTAATAAATTTAGATATCGAACTCTAAATCACTTGAAACTTTACGGACAGTCCATATATGATAAAATATATACTGTCCAGGGTCCAGAATGTTTTATTTTCATAAATTTCAATTTAGTCCCCAAACTTTTAAAAATTACGATTTATGCCCAAAATTTCAGATTACTCAATTAAATCCCATTTTGGCCACAAATAAATTATCCACATATCATATCTTAGTCATGAAACACAAGTTTCCAGATTGTTGTTAGAGTTTTCAACAATATTTAGGAGAAAACACATAACATTCGATGTATCTCAAAATCGACATCCGACTACCAAATCGGTTGTCGTTTAAATTCAATAAATAGTATTGTATGTTATTATAACCATGACATATGCATATAGAAAATTCAGATTAGTGCATGCTCTATAATTTTCAAGATATAAGAATCATAGTTCATAAAAAAACTATATATATTATTTTTTTTTTTTTGTAAAATATTATAGCATAAATTCCAATATGGTGTTTTTCAAAAATTTCTCAACATTGTATATGAAGAAAGTTCAGATTTATATCATGCATAACAAGCAAAATAAGAGTTCTTATTTTAAAAGTTTGAAAGAGTTTCACCCAACTCGATTCTTGGAGTTGTGTAGGAAATTAGGTATTAGGCTAGCGAATCAATCCTCCTTTGATCTCTCCTATTTTCGACCAATATAGACACCATGAGAGTTCATGATTGGACATGGTTTAAGTTAGTTTATGTAGGATATATATTTTTGTATGTATTTATATGTTAATACATATAATGATGAACTTACCTTCTTGAGTTTGAGCCTTTCTTCTTCTTCTCTTCTTCTTTCTTCTTTGCTTCGGCCTACTCTCGCTCTCCAATTTTCAGATTTTCTTTTCCATTGAATGTGAAATGAGGTGGTAGTGGTGTATTTTTAAGTGTTTAAACATGGTGGTCAAGGCATGGGAAATGGAAGCCTTTGTAGGTGTGATACACAAGTTACAAGATGATGCCTTGCATGAGGGGAACATGAAGACTCTAGATGTTATATCCCCTCACCACTTTGGCCGTCCCATGTATATATCTATATTATATTAATATATATATATATATATTAAATTAAGTGTGAAGAATGTTAATATAAATAGTTGGGTATTTAGTTAGCTGTAAATGGATTACTTAATTGAGTTGGGCTTTCAACTATAAATTCAAGACTTCGGAATTTTATTAAGTTGGGTTTGAGTCTATTAGTGAGTTTATATAAGTAAATGTTGGTACACATAGCCCATTAGATGAACCAATATCCTACTTTAAATTTCAATTAATTTATCATTTACGAAACAATTAAGTAAAATAAAATGAAACTTGATGTAGATTATATTATATCATAACAAATGTTATTAAAATACATCATGATATAATAAACCATACACGTAGTAAGCTATCGAATTTAGGGGGTTCTACATCCTCCCCTCATTAGAAGAATTTGGTCCCCAAATTCCTACTCGAACAATTCGGGGTGAGTTTTCTTCATTTCTTCCTCAGCTTCCCATGTAGCGTATTCCTCTCTGTTATGCTTTGACCAGACGACTTTGACCAACGGTATCATCTTGTCTCTTAGTTCGCGTACTTGTTGATCCATGATCCTAATCGGATTCTCGTCATAAGTTAAATCTTCTTTGATTGGTGGTATGTCATGCGTGATGACATGTCCAGGATCTGGATGATATTTCTTCAATCTTGAGACATGAAATACGTTGTGCATTATGGAAGATCGATTGGTAGCTCGAGAAGATATGCTAATTTCCTAATTCATTCTAGGATTATGAAAGGTCCAACATATCTGGGGCTAAGCTTCCCTCCTTTCTTCGGGTTGGTCAAATCCTTACGTGGTGACAAACGAAGGAATACTTTGTCTCTGGTGTCGAATTCCAAATCCTTCCTTCTACGGTCTGTATAACTCTTCTGTCGGCTCTGAGCAGTGCGAATTCGATCCTAAATGATTCGAACCTTATCCATGGCATCTTCTACTAGACCAACTCTAGTTATCGGGTTTCGGTTCTGCTTAGCCTTTGGTGTCCATCGGTCGTCAATCTACCAATATATTGGGGATCAACACTTTCTTCCGTATAATGCTTCATATGGAGCCATCTCGATATATGCTTGATAGCTGTTGTTGTAAGCAAACTCAGCTAAGGGAAGTTGGTGACTCCAACTCTTTTGAAAATCCAGTGCACAAATCCTCAAGGACTTGTATCATCTCTCGGATTGTCTGTCCGTCTGAGGGTGAGCTGCAGTGCTGAAACTCAATTCCGTCCCAAGTTCTTGATGAAGGCTCTTCCAGAATCTGGAGACAAATCTGGGGTCACGGTATGACACAATGTCTGCAGGTACTCCATGTAATCTAATGATTTCTCGGATATATGTCATTGCTAGCTTCTGCAGACAATCATTCTTTCTTACGGGTAGGAAGTGAGCTGAATTTGTAAGTCTATTCACGACTACCCAGATTGTGTTATATCCTCCACTGGTTGTTGGTAGATCCGTCATGAAGTCCATCATGATTAGTCCCCATTTCCATTCGGTAATCTCTAGCGGCTGTAGCAACCCTGATGGTCTTTGGTGTTTAGCCTTCACTCTTTGACAAGTTAAACACCTTGCTACGAATTCTTCTACCTGCTTCTTCATATTCACCCACCAGTAGTATTTCTTTAGATCCGTATACATCTTATTACCACCTGGTTGAATTGTATACCGAGAGCAGTGAGCCTCTGCTAAAATTTTCTTCTTGAGTTCGTCATTATCGGGAACACATATATGGTGTTTGAATTTTAGTGTTCCATCTTCCGACATGCTAAACTCAGATTTCTCACCTTGTGCGACCCTTTCCTTAAGTTTACACAATTTCCCATCTTGTGTCTGTGCTTCTTGGATTTCCTTAAGTAAGTCCGGCTTCATTGATAAAGTAGCGCATAAAACGTGTGTCTTAGCCTGCCTTGGTTTCCATTGGATTATTTCTCTGAGGGCATTCCATTCTCTTATCATGAGTCTATCCACACTCGCTTTTCTACTTAAGGCGTCTGCTACGACATTGGCCGTGCCCGGATGATGCTGAATGGTGAGGTTATAATCCTCAAGAAGTTCTATCCACCGTCTCTGTCTTAGATTTAACTCTTTCTGAGAGAACAAATATTTGAGACTCTTGTGGTTGGTAAAGATGGTGAATGTAGCTCCATACACGTAGTGTCTCCATTTCTTCAAAGCAAATGTTGAGATTCGGTGCCTAAAACAAAGGCCCAGTGGAAGCGGTAAAACAAAAATTAATTCGATCTGAATCCCTATGACGATCGATCGAGCTACATATATACGAATATTAAAACGAAATACAAAGGATACGAGAAAATATACCCTTGTAGTCGTTGATTAAATGGTGTCCTTCTCTTGAGCTATACCACAAGCTTTAGATTGCTTTCCTTACGATCCAATCCGCTCCAAGCTCTTGGATGATCCAACGCCGAAAACACCGCGTCTCTACTTGTCACGTGCCGGAGAAACGATCGGAACGATGATCACCTTTCTATCCTCTAAGGATACGGCTAGAGCTAAGTGATGAAGCTTTCAATTGTGATTATAGCACTCAGTGTTTAATTCACTTTCTCTCTTTTATATCTCAATTTTCCTCCAAGAAAAATCAAGAACTTGTGAAGAAAAATGGAAGAAGACTTGGAGAAGATAATGAAGACTTTGAGGAAAGTTCTCTCTCTCTCTCTCTCTCTCTCTCTTACTCTCTCTCACGTATGGAATCAAAATGGGGTGAGAGTGATGAGAAGTCTTCCTCTCTTTATTCAATTTCCACCCACATGTACAACTCATGCACATGAGGAATCAAAACCCCACCAAGATAATCATCACCCATTAAAGAATAGAACAAGAGTCCAAATGGAAGGTGGGTGGAAATGTGGGGGGGGGGGCATGTAGAAATCGGATGAGTTCGGTTCGTTTCGGACTCCCGTGAGGCCAAACAGATAAACTCTGATTCTGTTCCGATGTATTTATATCGATCAATTAATCCAATTAATTAATCATATCAAATACATAATAACATAATTAATTTCTCCAAGAAATAATTATATTCATGAATTATATTTATCACCCAATAATTAATTTAATTCATTAGGCCGTAAATTAATTTATCCAATAAATCGATTTAAACATCCAATGTCCCAAATTTAGATATCCAATATCTAATATTCATAATGAGAGAATTAGCTTGATTCATTCCGTCGTCAACCCTATTGCGCGTCTCGGTAGGTCCGTCTCAGTCAGCAATTACTACTAGAAAAAGGGCTATCCTTGACGCGCATTTGGCGTCAAGAAGAGGTCGGATGATGCGCAAATGCCCGTCAAGGATGGACCAGTCATAAAGCTTCATGACTCGCATATGTGCGTCATCCCTCTATGACGCGCACTTATGACCCACATTTTATGACACTCCTTTTTTACCTTCGTAGTAGCGCGTCATAACTTTATGACCCACTTTTCTGACATATATTTTTGCGTGTCATTACCTTAAAATCATTTTTTTTTGTTCTGTTTTTTAAAACCTGATTGTATACATAATTACTGACAATAAACCTGACAATAAACCTGATAATTGTACAAAATTAACGCATTTCATATATATCAAAACAACGCGTTACCAATTCATTACATAACAATTCATGTCAAACTATATACCGATAATTAGTTAAATGCAGTTACTACAATGTACGATTTCTACCTAAAAATGAAATTCGACACATAAATTGCCCATTCTTCTCGAATATCGTCGAAATCTGCATCCGTGTACTCATTGCTATCACCACCAATCTAGTCAAATAAAACAACATTTTAGAAACAGTTAATTACTACTTAAACTACTTAAAACTGTTAACTACTTATATTGTCATTTTCGAGAACCCGAACTCCATGTTTAACTACTTCCTTCATAAAATTCAACGTGACGTACCCACATTCGGTGCATCCGGACTGACGTGAACACTACACAAGAAACACAAATTGTATATGATATGCAACTACAGTTGATTAACAAGAATGATCACAAATTGTAATATAAAACATGCAGTATAAATTCAAGAAGAACGAAAAAATCAAGAAGATAAATTCAAAGAACAGACAACAAAGATACAACTAGTTGGATCTCGCCTGTGTGTACTAAATGGAAGTTAACAAAACTAACCAACTAAGTAACTAACTAACTAACTTAACATACAACTAACTACATACTTAACAAACAGCAGCAGCACAAGATAATATTCAACAAATAACTAACCTTAGAATTAACCTAGTTAAGTTTAGTCCTCTTATTGGTTCCAGCTTCTACATCATATAATGCAATTGTCCTACAAAGAATTAACCCAGTTAAGTATTACATCATACATCATAAAGATTCTATAATTTATATTACTTACGCATCCATTATTTGCTTGAACTGATGATTGACGTCGCTAATCGATAGGGAATCAAGATAATTGCAGGTACTTGTCTTCATGTTAAGCACGCCTAACACCCAATGTCTTCTACAACAAAAAAAAAATCAAATTCTGTTAATTACTGTTAATTTTTATTAATTAATTTAAATGTTGTCGAAAATCTAACACGGGATTGTATGGCAATAAGACGAGGTCATTTTGCTTCCTTGTAGATAACCTTTTTGCAATAAGTCGACTTGCATCCTCGCTATTCTTGGCCCTCGCTTTACGTTCATGATGCATGATCGCAGTCGGGGTCATGAAACAAACTCCATGATCTCTTTGTGATCCATTCTTGATTTGCTCATATAGGTACCTGTTAACAATTAACATACAAAGTTTACATTCAATTAGTCCTGTTAACATACAAGTACCAATTTTTTAAAAACTATATTTATCACTTAGATGATATAAGAAGCAACAACAGCCCCGCTTAACTCATCCATTGCAAATAGACTGTCAAAATCATTCCAATTTAAGTACGTGTAACTGTGGTGCCCAAACAAATCGTCCGTGCATTGCACTTTTATGCAATCGACCTTTGCAACTTGTCCATCAACCATCATTGCAGTCATTTTCAATCCCATCCTTTCTTCAATTCTTTATCTTCCTCTCTTCTGACCTCTCGTCATCATTTTTGTCAACGGATTTCCTTTCTTAGTCACTTTTGCAATGGAGGCGAGAGTTTCTGGGCTTTTTCCTTCTTCAACTGCAACTGTAAACATAACAGTTTCTGGTCACTAAAAATAACTGTAAACATAACTGTAAAAATATGATGTTTTTGGCATCGTACCTGTTTTTGCCATCGTCGCTTCTTCTTCGTTGTCGGGTTCTCTTTGTCGCTTCTTCTTTTCTATTTTCTTGTGGGTCCCACTGCCCAACTCTGTTTTTTCTTCTTCTTCTTTTCTTTCTTTTTCTTTTCTTTTTCCTTCTTCTTCTTCTTCTTTTCCTTGTTCTTCTTTTCTTTGTTCTTTTTCTTCTTTTCTTCTTTTCTCCTTGTCTTGATCAGCAGCCTTTTTCTCCTTCTTTTTGGCCACTATCTTGTTCTGCAAAAATATAAAAAAGTCTTACCAAACCATTTTGTTCTAATGATTAAACTGTTTTATAAAAAACTTACCAAACCAGAGCCTGGAATGACTAGGTGACTCGGCCAGCTTAGTATGTACCCAATGGCGTCTTTAACAGTCTCAACGAACTCCTCGGGAATTGGATTCGGTATCAAAGCTTATGCTTGAACAGATGTGTCCACCGTAACTTCAATGTTCACATCTAATATATGAACAAATAAATATTAAATAAGTATGAATATATATAAATATTAAATAAGTAATTTAACTTTAAATACCCGAGACAATATGATTCACTATGGTTCCTTTGGCGACTATATTTGAAGGATTGTCGACCGCAAGATAGCATGATTTATCCTACAAATGTACACAATACTATTAAAACAGACAAGAATTGCAATGAATTTATGACAAATGAAGACTTACATTTGGTTCACTTGGTACATTTGGTTCTTCGTCTTCATCGCTCCACATTTGACAATTACTTGCACCCTCTGAAGCATTGGTACTTGCACATCTTCTTATTTCCAGCTCATCTTCAACAGCTTTTAGCCGTTTATTCATCATCTTATCATGTTGTTTTAGGTATTGCTTGACATTCCTGGGGATTAAAAAATACTGGTGCGGTGTTATATATCGACCCATCCCACGTACACGCCCACGTTGTTCTTCAGTACCCAGGCCCTCTGTAAGCAAATCTAGTGATCCCATTATATCCTCTGAATAATCCTTGACCTTCTTTAGCATCTCCTGAGTAAACAAACATATAACTTAACATCTGTTGACTTATGGTGAAAAGTCAAACTTTAACTAACTGAACATCAAATAACTTAACATCAAAAGTCAAACTTTAACTAACACTAACTAAGCAGCTAACTGAGAAAACTAACAAACTTCTGTTGACTAATGAGACTAAGCAGCTAACTGAGAAATCTAACTGAAAGTTAACAAAACTAACTAAAACATACCAAAATAAAACTGTTAAATATGAATACTTACAATTTTATCGACAACTTTTTGGACAGCTGGGTCGAAACCTCCTTCTTTCTTTTCTCTTGCTTTTTTCCAACATTCTACCCTATAAATCTCCTCTTCCTCTTTTCCGGTTTCTTCCATCTAAAAAAGTTAAAAGCAAAAGTTAAAAAGCATCAACATAAGCAATAAAAAAGTTAACATAACCAATACATTCCATACTATCTCAGAAATGAGTCCGGCATATCCCTTTCGGCTCAAACGATGGTTGTACTTATTACGTGAACGGATAGATGAAGCCTTCTGACTTATTTCATGCATAAGTATATACAATTAACATGTTAGTAACTGTTTTTGTGATAAATAACTGTTTTTGGAAACTTAAACAAATACCTCAAACGAAGTCTTAGTTCTTTGTGATACGAAAAGTTTCCAGTCTTTTTTTTCAAGGACGGATACTTTTCAGGAGGAGTATATAATTGCTTCTTGGCCTCCTTAGACTTACCATCTTTTAGTGGCTTAATGAACTTCTTATAAAGATAATGTTTGAAGTTTTTCCACTTTATCCCGATTGATTGGAGAACTTGCTTCCGACTCTTTGGGTCAAGTGCAAAATGTGTCTGAAACGTAAAAAATGAATCAAAACATAGTTAGAATAAAATACTAAAACTAAAACATAATTAGAATAAAATAATAAAATACTTACCTTAACATATTGGCAACAAGCTTCCTTTGTTTCATTATCTACATTCAACCAAGAATCATAGGTTATGAGAACCATAGATCTTGCCACCAATCCCTCAAAAGTAGACAGTTTTCTTGCTCCCGGTCCAGTTGGCACACCTCTTTTATTATAAGTAATAACTATTTTTTTATTCGCCTTCGCTTTTATTGTCGGGCCTCTATGCGATTTGGAATCTAATTCGGCATCCAAATTCGAACCGGGAACCGCAACTTCTTCGCGGTCCGAATCAGAACTCGAGGCCATCTTTTATTACCAAAAAGCAACCTGTTTAAAATAAACAAAATAAACAGTTATTTTCATACCAAAAACTTTAAATAATAAATAATGCTTGACAGACTTTAACAAATAAACAGTTACTAAAATAAACAGTTATTTAATACCAAAAACTAATGATCTAAAACGAATATGCCCTCGTCATCCGAGCACGTACACTTAAAATCATCGTCTAGGTCTACTAAAGACAGGTTCATATCTTGTGTAACATCAAATTCAAACACATCATCAGTTTCACCATTATTATTTCCATACTTATGCATCCTATGTGGTGTGAAGCCAACAACAGACAGGTTCTTATCTTGTTGGTCCTGAACATAAAAAACTTGTCTTGCTTGACTAGGTAATATGAAGGGTTCAGACCATTGACCAAGCCTATCAAAGTTAACCACCGTAAATCCTAAATCATCTTTTTTTACTCCACAACTATCTACCCACTCGCACATGAAAACAGTAACCGTAAATGTACGATAATCAAGATCCCATATTTCCAATATATGACCGAAGTAGGTAACAGCGCCGTACACCGGATTGGAGTCTTTTGCACTAGCAATCTGCATAGTATTTGCAACTATAGATACTCCACTACCTTGAGTGGTTTTAGATTCATCACGCGCTTTTGTATGGAATTGATACTCATTTACGGCAAACCTGGTATATATACTAACAGCAAAATCAGGGCCTTTTGCCAACCAACGAACACTATCACCGGTATTTTCCCCGTTAGCCAAATGCTTTTCAATCTCGTTCTTAAACCAGTTAATAAACGTCCGACTATGTTGGCTATACAACCATGTATTATTTCGACGCGGGTTAATATCCTTCAGTTCTAACATATGCTGCTTTATGTATGGTTCAACGTCCGCGGTGTTTCTTAATACATAAAGATGAGCTTGATCACGTAACTTAGAATCCACAACACAGATGGTAGCCTACGATAAAGGTTTACCAGTGCGGCTTCTTTCATCAGCACGATCATGAGGATTGCCAATTGATTTCATGTTTTCCAAGTAATCGGAACAGAATTCTAATGCTTCCTCTGCCACATAACATTCTGCCATGCAGCCCTCGGGTCGATAACGATTTTGTACATAACCTTTTAGTGTTTTCATGTACCTCTGAAATGGATACATCCACCTAAAGTGGATTGGGCCACATAACCTCACCTCTCTGACTAAATGCACCATCAAGTGAATCATGACATCGAAAAACGAAGGCGGAAAATACTTATCTATAAACACAAAGTAACTACGATGTCACTTTGCAGCTTGCCTAGATTACTAACATCAACTACTTTACTACACAGCTCGTTGAATAAGTGACACAAGCTTATAATAGTCTTCCTAACTTTCACGTCTAACACCCGCTTTATTGCAAAAGGAAGAATCTGTTGCATTAGTACGTGACAGTCGTTGGACTTCAATCCATTCATCTTCGAATTATCATCGGACACAAGATTCTTGAAATTGGAGGAATACCCATCAGGCACTTTTATGTTAGACAGCGAGTCATAAAACATGCGTTTCTCTGTGCTATTTAATGTGTATATGGCAGGCGGAAGATAATGACCCTTCCCTTTTGGTTGACTTATTAACTCAGGCTTAATCCCTAACTCCTCGAGATCTTGTCGTGCCTTTAAACCGTCCTTTGTCTTGACTTGCAAATTCAGTAACGTCCCATAAACACTTTCACATACATTCTTTTGTATATGCATAACATCTAACTGATGACGAACAAGCAAATGCTTCCACTACTCTAGTTCAAAAAAGATTGATATTTTACGCCAAACTTTCGATCTCACATCGATAGTTTTTTTTCTTTTTTGGCCTTCTCTGCTGACGTGGCATTTTCTTCTTTGATTTTTTCTTCTTCAACGCCCTCCAGATAACTTCCTTCTTTGCCTTTTTCTTCTTCCCCCATTTAGTAGTAAACCCTTCCATATAGTCGTAAACTTCTTCACCCGATGTCGGTTTTTTCATCACACCGCTCTCTTGTTCATTATTGAAATCTTTTTTTCTTTTGCGAAAAGGATGTGTATGTGGGAGGAATCTTCTATGCCCGAGGAAGCATACTTTTTCGGATTTTGGCAACCACTGTGAGTAGGTATCCTCTGAGCATACTGGACACGCGTTATAACCTTTGGTAACACACCCCGACAGGTCACCATACACGGGAAAGTCATTTATAGTCCAAAGTAAGACTGCTTTTAGATTGAAGAACTGTTTCTTATAAGCATCATACGTCTTAACGCCAGGTTCCCACAACTGTTTCAGATCTGCTATTAGTGGTGCCAAGGGGACATCAATACTGTTACTGTGTTGCCTTGACTGATATCAGTAGAGTCAACATCATGAACTTTCTTGACATACACAAATAAGAAGGCAGATTGTATGTTGCTAGGGTAACCGGCCAACAACTATACTTTGCACTTAATGACTTATGAGGGTTTATACCATCCGCGGACAAGGTTAATCTCAGATTCCTATCTTCCTTTCCAAATTCTTTCCACTTGTCGTCAACAAGCTTCCAAGATGGGGAATCACAAGGATGTCTTAGCTTGCCATCACTGACCCGACCTTGCGCGTGCCAAGTTAGGTCATGTGTGGTTTCTGGTGACGAGAACATTCTTCTAAATCTAAGAATGGGCGGGAAATACCAAGCAACTTTTCTCGGCACCGTCTTGCTATTCTCCTTCCACCGAGAAGTGACACAAGTTGGACATTGAGAAGCATCCTTGTGCTCATCCCAGAACAAGACACAATCATTCTCACAAGCATGATACTTAATGTATTCTATGCTTATTCCTTTTAGCAACTTCTTGGCCTCGTATATCGACTTAGGGATTGTATTATTTGAAGGCAAAACATCATTTAGCTCGCCCAATAAAGCATCAAAGCTTGTATCAGACCAGCCAAATTGACCCTTCAAATGTCGGAATTTCAGCAATTCATTTAGTGCATTATACTTAGACCCTTCATACAGTGGCTTGTCGCATTCTTCGAGAAGTGACTTCAATAAACTAGGTTCATTCTCTGCATATGTGAAGGCCTCATGTAGCATCTCCTTTGTATAATCGAACTCGGGAGGTCTAGACTCATTAGGGCATTGAGCTTTTTCTCCGTGGAAGGACCAAATACTATAATTCTCATCGAAACCATGTTTAAACAGGTGATAACGCACGTTGGAGATGGATGTGTGACACAAATTGATGCAATTTACACAAGGACATGGAATGGCGTCGGAATTTGGGTTATTGCATTATGCAGACTCTAAAAAGGCATTCACACCTTCCTCATATGTGATTGATAATCTATCGAACAAAATCCAAGATTTATCCATTACCAAAATCCTAGTGTGCTACATTAAAAATCAATAAATTGATTTTATAACCTAAATAAAACTCTAGAACTACATTAAAACAGAAAACATAAAACTCTCAAACAAACAAATTAGGGCATACCTTTCAAAATTAGGGCAAATTAGGGCGGGAGTGTTTTGAGAGTTTTGAGAGGTTTTGATGCCGAGCGAAGGTTTTGAGATGGGAGATTAGGGCGTGAGTGTTTTGAGAGTTTTGAGAGGTTTTGATGTCGAGCGAAGGTTTTGAGATGGGAGATTAGGGCGGGAGTGTTTTGAGAGTTTTGAGAGGGGATTGATGTCTGGTGAAGGTTTGGAGCGTTTGACAGCGGCGGCAGTGTTTTGGCAAAAAAAAAAGCGATAGATTTTGATTAAGCAGATTGTCAAAAAAAACATATGTTATGACGAAATGCCTAGGGAATCGTGCCAAAAAAAACATAGATGACCCCTATTTAGGACAAAGCAAAACGAGGGTCATCTAGCAGGCTAAATTTTAACTTATTATGACCCATATGTTATGACGCTTCTGAAAACGAGTCATCCCCAATAGAAAATTTACTCGAAATGACTCTTATTTTTT
This sequence comes from Orobanche coerulescens, assembly GCA_033398695.1. Lineage (NCBI taxonomy): Eukaryota > Viridiplantae > Streptophyta > Magnoliopsida > Lamiales > Orobanchaceae > Orobanche > Orobanche coerulescens. The sequence continues at coordinate 104,919,068 of CM065805.1, read as the reverse complement.
GACTTTGCTCTTTGCGCGTCATCTGCTAGCGTGGGTCATAAAAAGCGGGTCAAGGATAGCCCTTTTTCTAGTAGTGAATGGGAGGAACCAAAGAGTAGTAGCACCACCCAGCCAGCCTGGCGGCCTACACTGTACCCCAACTGAGAACTAATGATTGGGATCATTCAAGAACTATTCTGTCGTGAATACCAGTATACGTATAAACCTTTCTATCAAATGTCCCGATCAAGTTATAGGTCACGGTCAGTCAAACCCTATCTGTACTTGACGCTATGCATACGTTAATGCAAATCGAGATCATCGAGCTCTTGTGTATCTAGTACAACTAGCTCCAATGCTTTGGCCAAAGACTTATGATCTCATCTGCCAATAACCGCATTGGACATTTAACCCGCTCACTAACGGGAGAAAGAATTCTATCTTGGTGTTCAGTAGGACCTGCTACTTGCCCGTCAAGATGCACGTCGAGGTTGACCCCCGCCTCCCAGTTTACAGGGTCGAACTACTCTAATGAAAATCTTGATGTCACAAGCACATCCCTACTAAATCCTCAAGTCGAAGGTTCACGAATACCTATCACAACCTTTCGATTCCATCATTGACTGTCCCGGAGTGAAATCCGTGCGACAAATCGAGGGTGAGTCAGTTCGAGTATACTAATCTAATTAGCATACCTATAATGTGTGCTCCCACTAACCATTAACATTCAACAGGTACTCTCCATGTTAACGCCTAGTCAAGTTTCATCGACTTGCGAACGATTAAGTATTTGAGCTATAAACCTTTACAGTGCCGACCCCCTTATCCAATAAGGAGTGAAACGTTTTGCTCTCAAATACACGGACTAGTTTCTGTATATATATTTATGAGTCAGGAACGCCAATAACTACCAGTAAATAAAGAAACAATCATTGCCTTATATTAAAGATTTATATAATAACAAGTACAATGCCCTCACTCAACATCCTCTGAGTGACATTCGAGGGAATACTCCTAACAATCTCCCACTTGCACTCAATGCCACACACTATGGTATCTAATACCCATGTTCTCCAGATGATGCTCTAAGCTAATCTGAGAAAGTGGCTTGGTCAGTAGATCAGCGACGTACTCGGCTGAGTCTACTCTATGCAGTACAATGTATCTCTTTGAGAACAAATTCTCTTACGAGATGATACTCTATCTCAATATGTTTTGTACCATTATGAAACCTCGGCTCCCAGGCCTGTGCTACCGCTCTATTATTATCGTATAAAAACGAAAATAGGCAGTGCAGCACATGGTGTCACTGTGAAGTTTACCCAGTAACTTCTTAACCCTTCCTTTGGAGGCCTCCGAGGCCATTTTATACTCAGCCTAACAGGTGGAACCAGCAGTCGCGCTATACTTGGAACTATGCCAAGATACTGCTCCTCCATTAAGAGTAAATGTAGCCAGAGGTAGACATAGAATTGTCTTTCTGTCCATGGAAGGCCAATAAAGTGAATCCCATTACATTCAGTTCTCCACCACCATATTTCAAGAACCAGGTCTCTAGTCCTTCTAAAGTACTTGAGAACATTCTTTTACGGCAGTCTAATGTTCCTTAACTGGGTTAGCCCGAAACCTACTTACCACACTCCCAGCATGCGCAATGTCAGGTCTCGTACACAATAAATTATATATAAGGCTACCCAATTTCCGAAGCATATGGCATATTACTCATTTCCTTTCATTTTTCCTCACTTTGAGGACACGTCTTCGAGGAGAGTTTTATTCCATGTCGCATCAGAAAGAACCCTCTTTAAGATCTTATCTAAATAGAGGGCTGGGGAAAAAACTTATCATTCTCTTCGATCTATCCCAGTAGAGTCGAATCCCAAGAATATATGTTTCTTCTCCCAAGTCTTTCATGGAGAAATTACTCGAAAGCCAAACTTTCATAGAACTTAGCATTCCCACATCATTTCCTATTAGTAGAATGTCATCTAAATATAGTACTAAAAATGTGATCTTGCTCCCACTAACCCTCTTGTATACACAAGGTTCCTCTTCATTTTGCACGACGTCAAACTCTTTGACTGTCTCGTCAAAACGAAGGTTCCAACTACATGAAGACTGCTACAGTGTATTTCATGGAGTCTACATCCACCATTGCTAGGTCATAGGTCACGGGTCGGTCTCTTGTTTATCACCTGGAACCTCGTGGAAACCCAGTTCCTCCAAGTTCATAAAACTACACCTCTCAGGTAATTGAGACACTCTATTAGACCTACGAGGTGGTTGTACTTGTGTTTCAGAAGGTTTGGTTCCATTTTCTTGCACAAGTGTCTCCTGAGGAGTTTCATTGTCTTCTTCCAAAGAAATATTTTTACCTACTCAGCCTTCCTGATTGAATTCTTCTTCCAGGAAGTGTGCATGCAAACCAATAACGGTCTTTCGATCTTTGGGCATGTAGAATAGATAACCCATCTTCTTATATGGGTATCCAATGAAACGTCTCCTCATGGACCTCGCTTCCATTTTGTCCACCTTAGTCTTCTTGACATAGGCGGGACATCCCAAAATCCTAATATGATTAAGACATGGTTTCCTGCCCCCCCACATCTCATGTGGAGTTTTAGGAATGGATTTGGAAAGACATCTCTTCAAGATATATGCAGTAGTCAGGAGTGTATACCCCCATAGGTAAATCGGTAAGTCAGTATATATCCTAGCATGGAACGGACCATGTATAACAAGGTCTGGTTCTTTCTTTCTGACACACCATTTAACTGAGAAGTGCCTCGAGGTGTTAGTTGTGAAACTATTCCATGTTCCTTACGGAACTCGTCAAACTCCGTACTCATATACTCGCCACCTCGGTCCGACCGAAATGTTTTGATATGATTACCAGTTTCTTTCTTGACTAGAGCCTTGAATTCCTGGAATTTTTCAAAGGCCTCGGATTTATGTTTCATTAAGTATACATAACCATACCTAGTATTATCGTCTGTAAACATAATAAAATATTAATATCCGTCACGTGCTGCTTCCAAAGCACCACATACGTCGGTATGGATTAATCCTAGTTTATTAGCGGCTCTTTCAAAAGTCCCCGTGAAGGGGGACTTGGTCATTTTGCCTTTAAGGCAAGATTCACAAGTAGGAAAGGGATCCGATCCCAATGGACCCATAAGTCCATCTTTTTTATTTTGTAAACCTTGGTCTGACCAACATGACCAAGTCTAAAATGCCATTTCAAAACTTGATTGGTTTCATCCCTACCATGTTTTCTAGTCATATTATTCACAACTACTTTGTTTCTTAGATTTAGATGATACAATCCATTTAACAATGTAGCAGTACCCACTAGTTTATTTCTGAAATAAATTTTGCAGGAACCATCACCAATGAAAAATGAAAAGCCTTTTCGATCCGGAATGGATACAATGTTTTTGTGCCCCTTGGGCAAAACAAGTACATCTTCTAAATTCAAAACAAAGTTGGATTCTAAACCTAAAAGAAGTAATCCTATGTCGGTTCCCTCGACACTATGACCGCTTCCGACTGTGATCATAACTTCTCCAGCTCCAAGCTTCCTACTTTGTTCTCGATCCTGATTCACGGTACAAATATGAGAACTAGCACCAGAATCCTTTATCCAGGAAGTAGAAAATATAGTAGCAGAACAATTTGTTTCCAAAACTAAAAGTTCTGTACCTGAAGTGCCATGAAGAATAGGACACTCTCTAGCCCAGTGGCCCAGCTCACTGCACTTGAGATAAGCGTCTTTCTTCTTATTCTTCAAAAGCGTTGGGGCCTTGCCCTTGCCCTTGAAGTCTTTGACATGTGGTCCAGTCTGCTTCTTGATCTTTTTCTTCTTGTTCTTAGACCTCCGAGGTCCAGAAGAAATCACAAGAGCAGACTCCTTCATCCGCGGAGTCTTCATCTGAGACTGAGCGGTCACAAGTTTGTTCATTAGCCCAGCTAAATTACATGCAATCTCATTGCAGTTAAAGTTCACAACAAACTGTGAAAAGGAATCAGGAAGAGACTGTAGGATAAGGTCGATCTGAAGAGAAGCATCCATTTTAAAATCAAGAGCCTCCAATCTCTCGATCATGGATATCATTTTGAGGACGTGTTCCCCAACCTTCTCACCTTCCTTCATCCTTGCACTGAACAGTTGCTTGGATATCTCATATCTAGCAGTTCTGCTGTGCTCATCATAAAGTTCGATTAAGTGAGATAGAATCTGCCTAGCAGAAGTTATTTTCTCATGAGCTCTCTGAAGCTCATTAGACATAGAAGCCATTATGTATGCATGGACTTTTACGTCATCCTTAACCCACTTTTTGTGGTTTTCAATATCTTCCTGATTGGCTCTGGTCCACACAGGAGGCGCCGGAATGTCCGTCTCCAAGACGTATCCCAGTGTCTCTATACTGAGGACAATCATCAGATTGCGGAACTAGTCCACAAAGTTAGGTCCAATCAGGGTGTTCTTCTCGAGTAGAATTGCGAGTGGATTCATTGTCATATTGAGAGTTATGTCTGCATTAAGTATAACAGATTAATTAGTGACTTGTTATATTATGATCTGAGTATAGAATTAAGGTCTTTTCTATTCTTGTTACCCAGCTCCCACTATTTTTATCTGAATAACACACTCCCATGTGAAATCCAGAAGTATCGTCGCTCTACTTCATAGTGGTGATCGAGTTCATTATAAATCTTAATAGAGGGCAACCGAACAGGTTTCTAGTCTATTAATTTTCATAAAGTGGTGTCCAACACCAACCCATCTAATGGATGATTCGATCTTCTTTTTCCCCTTGTTCACTCCCCTCAACCTATACAGTTTCTATGGTTCGTGGACAAGTTAAGTTTATACCATCGACGCAAATCAGTTTCATGATTGAATTTTATCCGACAACCTATCAGGTTTCTAGGGATAAAATTTGCTCCAACCGAAGGCATCCAATGCGCTCCTGGTAATTTATCCGTCCTCCCCGAACGATTACCCCGATAACTCGGAAGCATAGCACATCCAGTTTGGATTTCAATTTCCCGAAAGCTCGATTAAGGGAAGGAAAACCTTGAAACCTTATAAACTTAATAATTTGTCGTGGGGGAGAAGTTTCACAAATAATGTTACACTTTGCACATTAATTCATTTAAGCGCATTTTTGGCATTCATACAATATGAAACAACCATTCACATCCTAGTTGCTACCAACATATGGTTCATTGACCGTTCCTAGAAAACGAAAACTTCGTAATCTAATTACATGTCTTCGTCTTGAATCTTCGTCTTCTCGAAACGGATCTTCCTCCGGTCTTCGTCATCACATATAAATTTTACATTGAAAATTGCATCCTAGCTACAAATATTTCTAGTAAAATAAATAGGCTCAAAACGGCCTTTACAACCCAATCGAATAAAATGAATAATTCAAAAAACTAAGTCCACGAACCACATCCCCATTCAAAAGCATTCATACAATAAATACTATATAAATGGAAAGCGTAGAGATACATTGATCCAATCAACAATACGAATCGATCCAATCGATTCATTCAAAACGAATTAATCCAATTAATTCAAACAACCATCAATTTTAACTTGTTCCGGACGATAAAATATTTCATTAAATTAATTCCCCTAAGATTAAAATTACCATAATTAAATCTTAGTCAGATTAAATCCAATTTAATTTGTGGGAAATTAATTATCGAAAGAAATATAAAAAATGGAGTCGAAAAACAAGGTAGAACCTTTGCCGAAAGGCTGCCGAGCAGCCGAAGTGACCGCGAGGACAGAGACCATTGCCAGCGCCGGCAGATCGCCGAGCTGGCGATCACGGGTCAGATCGCGTCTGCCGCCTCGGACCGCGAGGCACGGCCAAATTTCAGCCGCCGGGTCCGATTATATTTTCGGCTCGTTTTTCGCCCCGATTCCAAAAATAACATTTTTCTAATCTTTATATTACATTTTAAATCAGTTTTTCAAAAGAAAAATAGATTTACATTGTAACATAAAATCATGAAAAAATAATTTTTGGATGAACAAAAGAAAATCAACAATTAATACGATTATGATTCCAAATCATATACCATCTAATCAAGCATTCCAAATGCCAATATCATATATACGATCGCAAGAACTACGCTCCAGTACCACTATTGAGATTCAGTGCCTAAAGCGAAGGCCCAACGGAAGCGGTAAAATGAAAATTAATTCGATCTGAATCCCTACGAGGATCGATCAAGCTACGTATATACGAATATTAAAACGAAACACAAAGGATACGAGAAAACATACCCTTGTAGTCGTTGATTAAATGGTGTCCTTCTCTTGAGCTATACCCCAAGCTTTAGATTGCTTTCCTTACGATCCAATCCGCTCCAAGCTCTTGGATGATCCAACGCCGAAAACACCGCGTCTCTACTTGTCACGCGCCGGATAAACGATCGGAATGACGATTACCATGCTATCCTCTAAGGATACGGCTAGAGCTAAGTGATGAAGCTTTTAATTGTGATTATAGCACTCTAAGTGTTTAACTCACTTTCTCTCTTTTATTTCTCAATTTTCCTCCAAGAAAAATCAAGAACTTGTGAAGAAAAATGGAAAAAGACTTGGAGAAGATGATGAAGACTTTGAGAAATGTTTTCTCTCTCTCTCTCTCTTACTCTCTCTGACATATGGAATCAAAATGGGGTGAGCGTGATGAGAAGTCTTCCTCTCTTTATTCAATTTCCACCCACATGTACAACTCATGCACATGAGAAATCAAAACCCCACCAAGAAAATCATCACCCATTAAAGAATAGAACAAGAGTCCAAATGGAAGGTGGGTGGAAATGTGTGGGGGGGGCATGTAGAAATCGGATGAGTTCGATTCGTTTCGGACTCCCGTGAGTCCAAATAGATAAACTCCGATTCTGTTCCGATGTATTTATATCGATCAATTAATCCAATTAATTAATCATATCAAATACATAATAACATAATTAATTTCTCCAAGAAATAATTATATTCATGAATTATATTTATCACCGAGTAATTAATTTAATTCATTAGGCCGTAAATTAATTTATCCAATAAATCAATTTAAACATCCAATGTCCCAAATTTAGATATCCAATATCTAATATTCATAATGAGAGAATTAGCTTGATTCATTCCGTCGTCAACCCTATTGCATGACTCGGTAGATCCGTCCCAGTCAGCAATGGGAGGAACCAAAGAGTAGTAGCACCACCTAGCCAGTCTGGCGGCCTACACTGTACCCCAACTGAGAACGAATGACTGGGATCATTCAAAGAACCATTCTGTCATGAATACCAGTATACGTATAAACCTTTCTTTCAAATGTCCCGATCAAGTTATAGGGTCACGGTCAGTCAAACCCTATCTGTACTTGATGTTATGCATGCGTTAATGCAAATCGAGATCATCGAGCTCTCGTATATCTAATACAACTCACTCCAATGCTTTGGCCAAAGACTTATGATCTCATCTGCCAATAACCGCATAGGACATATAACCCGCTCACTAACAGGAGAAAGAATTCTATCTTGGTATTCAGTAGGACCTGCTACTTGCCTGTGAAGATGCATGTCGAGGTTGACCCCCGTATCCCAGTTTACAGGATCGAACTACTCTAATGAAAATCTTGATGTCACAAGCACATCCCTACTATATCCTCAAGTTAAAGGTTCACGAATACCTATCAAAACCTTTCGATTCCGTCATTGACTGTCCCGGAGTGAAATCCGTGCGACGAATCGAGGGTGAGTTGGTTCGAGTATACTAATCCAATTAGCATACCTATAATGTGTGCTCCAACTAACCATTAGCATTCGAGAGGCACTCTCCATGTCAAAGAACACGTCATACAAGTCTTCATATAAACTTAACGCCCAGTCAAGTTTCATCGACTTGCGATCGATTAAGTATTTGAGCTATAAACCTTTCCAGTGCCGACCCCCTTATCCAATAAGGAGTGGAATGTTTTGCTCTCAAATACACGGACTAGTTTCTATATATATATTTACGAGTCAGGAACGCCAGTAACTACCAGTAAATAAAGAATAAACCATTGCCTTATATTAAAGATTTACATAATAATAAGTCAATGCCCTCACTCAACACCCTCTGAGTGGCATTCGAGGGCATACTCCTAACAGCAAACACTATTGCTGCTAGTTCAAGGTCATGGGTTGGATAATTCATCTCATGGATTTTAGATTTCGTGACGCATAAGCCACAACCTTACCGTTTTTCATCAGCACGGCTCTTATTCCTTCCTTTGATGCATCGCTGTAAACCACAAATCCTTCACTCCCTTCGGGAAGTGTTAGTACAGGTGCGGTAGTGAGTTTTCTCTTGAGTTCTTGGAAACTCGACTTACACTTATCGTTCCACTCAAATTTAACGTGTTTGTGTGCCAGTCTTGTGAGTGGTCCTGCGATTTTGGAAAAATCTTTAATGAATTTTCGGTAGTAACTCGCAAGTCCAAGAAAGCTTCGTATCTCCGTGACTGTTTCTGGCCTCTTCCAGTCCAAAATAGTCTCCACCTTTGATGGATCTACTGCGACTCCATCTCCAGATATTATGTGTCCTAAAAACGCTACCTCCCTTTACCAGAATTCACACTTGCTGAATTTGGCGTACAATTTATGCTTCCTTAGTGTCTCTAGTACCAATCTCAGGTGAGTTTCGTGATCTTGATCCGACTTGGAATAAACGAGTATGTCGTCAATAAATATAACTACAAATTGATCCAGATATGGTTGGAACACGCGGTGCATTAATTCCATAAATGCATCCGGCACGTTGGTCAATCCAAAAGGCATTACCATGAATTCGTAATGGCCATACCTAGTTTGGAAGGCAGTCTTTGGTACATCGCACTCTTTGATCCTCGATTGGTAATATCCTTGCTGAAGATCAAATTTCAATAAAATTTTGCTCCTTGTATCTCGTCGAATAGCTCATCGATCCTAGGAAGTGGATACTTGTTCTTAACAGTAATGTTGTTAAGTTCTCGGTAATCGATGCACAATCCAAGTGTACCATCTTTCTTGTCTACGAATAGCACTGGTGCTCCCCATGGAGATACTCTTAGTCGGATAAATCCAACCTATAGAAACTTCTGCAACTGAACCTTCAGTTCTTACTGTTCTAATGGTGCCATTCGATAAGGCGTTCTAGCAACAGGTGCTTTTCCTGGAAAGATATCAATGCTAAATTCAACTTCCCTGTCTGGAGGCAGAGAAGTGAGTTCCGTGGGAAAAACATCAGGGTATTCTGATATTACTGGTATTGCTTCAATCTCCATTTTGTTCTTTGGCTTGTTTATGACAAAGGCTAAATATCCCGATGCTCCCTTCGAAATGGCCCTCCTCGCCTTCGTGGATGATATTATTGGGGCCAAATTAATTCTAGCATTCCCGTGTAGTTCAACTATGGGGTGATAGGGTTTGCAGAATCGAACTATTATTGAATGGCAGTCGAGTTGTGCAAAGTGCTTATATAGCCAATCCATCCCAAGTATGAGGTCATACTCCAGTATAGGGAGAAGAATTAGGTCGGCAGGAAAATAGTGACCTTTAAAGATCACTTCACAATCTCTAAATACTAAATCTGTCTCTCAGCTCGCACCCATAGGTGTGGATACTTCTAATCTTATGGGTAGTGACTCCATGTCGACATTCAATTTTTGTGCATAATGAGGTGCAACAAAAGAATGTGATGATCCTGGATCTAACAATGCATGAGCAGAGTGGTTTGACACAAGAAATGTACCTTCCACCATGTCTGTTTCATTAGGGGCTTCTTGTCCAACTAAGGCAAAAACTCTTGCTGGTACGTTCCCTTTGCCCTTGCGATTATCTTGTTTAGCTGCATTTTTCTGCCGATTGTTGTCCGGTGCCTCCCACTTTGGGCATTGCCTGGTTGGGTGTTGACTATCTCCACATCGTAAGCATCTCCCTTGATTCTTCCAGCAATCTTCCGATTTGTGTCCCAACTTATTACAATGGGAACATGGAGGTAGTTTATTCACAGGCTTCTTTCCGGTGTTCTGTCCAGTAGTCTTGCGTTGAAATTTATGGGGTGGTCTGTATGATTGGTTTGATGCAGATCTCTTGAATTTCCTGGTAGCTTGATCCTTCGCCTGTCCTAAACGTGTCAACCCACTTTCGATTCGGGTTGCATCTTCGATTGCTTCCACCATAGTCGTCACTCTCGCTGGCAGCAAACTTTGTTGTATAGCAAACCTCAAACCTCGAGTAAATTTGTACAATTTATCCTCCTCTGTGCTCACTAGTCCTGGTGCGTACTTGGAGAGCCGGTTGAATTGGGACTCATACTGAGCTACAGTCAAAGATCCTTGCTTCAGATGGTAAAATTCATCTCGACGAGCCTCTCTAGCTGCTTCTGAGACGTACTGGGTCCGAAAATAAGTTAAGAAGTTGGTCCATGTTCTGGCACGATCCTCTCTTGTCCAACAGGTACTAACGATCTTCCACCAATCATGCGCGGCAGCCTCGAGCCTAAATGTGGCCAATGTTATGCGTTGATCATCGGTGTACTGGGATGCATTAAATATGGTCTCCATCCTTTCTACTCATGATTTCGCCTTGATGTCATCCGGTCCTCCGTCAAACGTTGGCGGACTGAAACGTAAGAATCTCTCCAACATGTGATCTTGTGTGCCGCCCGCAGTCCGATTATTGTCAGCTTGTTGTTGTAGGAAGTTTTTCAGTTGGGTTAGAGCTTGTGCTATAGCATCATTTGCAGCCCCTCCTTTGTTATCGGGTTGGTTTTGTTGTTCATCACAGTTAACTTGCGGGCGTCCTCTATGTCTATCAACCATCTATAATAAATTAAATGGAGTGTGATAGAGTTAGTTGTTGATTGGGAGTTTGTTGATGAATTAAGTTAATTTGTAGAATTGGCAAGGTGTTTATTAATGGACAATCTTGGGTTTTACAAATTCTAAAATTATCAAATATGGTAGAAAGCATAATTGATTTCAATTATATGTGGCTTAACCGCCAATCACATGTTTCAAGTTTGTATGGCACTCAGGCCTAAATATTCCAGTATTAAAACATCAAAACCTCATAAGGTCACAGAAACATTCTCAAACATAGGGCTCTCTAATTATCATCCGAGTTCATGCTTGTGTCTTCTTCGGGGTCCTCTTCCGGATCTTCCTCTGGTTCCTCTTCTGGATCTTTATCTTCAAACTCACAAAATTGAGGGTCAGCAATCGGGGATGCTCGTGATAAGGTCCCGATTTCAGTAGCGGAGTTAGGAAAAAGGTCGATCACGGCTTCTAACTTAGACTTCACCATAGCTTGGAATTTTTCATGCTCGTGGCGTTCAGACAAGATTTGCTCCTCCAGCATTTGCATCTTGTGGGCTTGCAGAAACTTCTGGCTGTGGAGCTTGGCGATTGTTCGGATGCCTACTAATGATTGGGTTTCCAGGTGATGCGCTCTCTCTTCCAGCTCTTCATATTCTTGTCTCTTCTTTTCTAGCAACCAAACAGCTCGTCTCTCTAATCACAATATGCCTTCACATCTTAAAAAATACGTGCAATTACGGACCTCCCGTGGAATCGGCCAAAACAGTTGCGTTGAGGATGGGCCTAGCGACACTCTCAATATGACTAAGGGCCTGTCGAAGATGATCTTCAGTGATTATTGCCGGCGGAGTAGGTGTATCCTCGTTTTCCTAGGTCACAACATTCTTGTCTGTGGGGTCCATCTAGTTAACAAAATAAACTAAGTTGATATCTCGCAAAATCTAATGTCCAATGTAAACTCTATTAAGCATGATTAATCATCAAGGCAGTGAACTCAATGATTCAATAAATATGCTTATACGACACTAGCGACCAAGAAATAATAATACCCCATTTTAAAAAAGTAATGAGGTTTAGTGGAATTCATAAAAACCGATAAGTAACATAAACTATATCTGAAAATCGATTTAATCGAGAAAATGCCGTAAATACTTAATCAATTACCTTGGCCAATGACTTAGGAAATTTGAATTTGACTAAGCATATTCCAAGTGAATAGCGACAAGTCGAAAGAGATATTAATGAGAATTGACTCGAGAAATCTACTTTAAGTCTCAATCCTATGGTTCACTTCGTCCTAGGTGGAATTCCCATCTAAGTCCGAAGAATCTTATCACGATTAGCCCGTTGTAAGTGTCCTTCTCACAAAGCGCGCTCTGATACCACTTCTGTCATGCCCCCAACATCGGGAAGGACGAGGGCGCGACGTGCGGGTAGATCAATCAATCAAAGTGCAACAATAAATAGCGGAAGCAAAATAACGATTAGATAGCATTTCAAGATAACGATCTTAACCCGATGTATTAAGTTTCGTTGTGATAAAAGTTGACAAATGAAATTACAATGATCATAAGTTTGCAGCGGAAAATTTCCAAGTACCAAATGAACCAAGTAAGAAAAATAATTAACTATTACAAGTTGGGATAACAACAGAAATTGTAAGTCTTGATGACGGTCTTCTATTCAGTCTCTTCCTCGAAAACCTCTTCGTCTTCGGCTGGTTGCTCATTCTCTGGGTTTAAAAAGGAAAACGGTGGGGTGAGGCAAAAGGTCTCAGTAAATGGGTGATCGTGTGCGAGTGTGGCTTACTTTCCTTTGAAAGTATTTGGTGATGCATGATTTTACCAAATTACAAGAAATTGGAATTGATTACAAAATATATTGTGATTTTCTAAAAGAATAATCATTGTATAGTTGAAATATTATAATCCTGTCCCCGTGGACGGATATCGAGTCAATAATCAGTCAATCAGTCAATCTAACTTCGAATCCTGTCGATGTGGACTTGGGATTTTAGGCTCTCCTTATAACGTCTTAGACCGTTATCAGTGTTTGGCCTTTGTCTATCGCCATAACCTTTGGTTTGATAACCGTAGCCTTGGGCGTTTGTCGGACTGTCACTATAACATTAGCCTTTGAGCTTAATCGCTCTCACGCTTGGTGACATGATTCCTTATCTCTTCTCTGGGCTCGGTATGTCCGTAGTTGTGGGTCAATGCCCGGATCACACCATAATCCCGATTATACCCCAAGTCTACGACCCAATAACCTCAGGAACACTCTATCCTTCAGCTTCAAGGGAATAGGATGCGACGGTAGCCTTGTTCATGAACCGCAGCCATACTGTTCGATCCAAGACTTGGTATAACCGTCCCTGACGCAATTTTGGGACTCCATAGGTGGCTCCTACAACTCAAGAGATGGCCCCCAGATTTTAGATCGGCTCTCTGTTTCGTATGGGCTCAAGAGGTGGCCCCGTCCGACGTGGCACTTTGCCCTAATAGGGCTAGAGGAGAACCCTTCCGTGGCACTTTGTTCGTATGGCACTTAGCTCCCAGACAGTCACAGTTATCAATTAGATGCATTTCACAATTATCGCGTAACATTCGGTTAGTGAGGATAATAGTGTCCTTTGATTAAGTATGGAATATGGTTACTTGCACACTAATACGGAATAGGACTTCGTATATAATTTGAAAATACTGTCAAAAATTTTATTAAAGGTTTGATGGGTTTAGGTATATAAATGGATAGGTTCGACGAAACGAAATGAGGTTTTTCTGAAATAGGTTGAAAGGACGTTTTTACCCTTAGGTTCGAGCCTAAGCGTTTGGAATATGAAACAAAATCGGATGGTCGAGAAAATTTATGAGGAAGTCAAAAATACTTCCACGACTCCATATTTAAGGAAAAATTCAAAAATTTCCAGTTTCGGGACTGAAATTTCCATAAATTACGGTATCGCCCCAAAACTTAAGAAAATCGTTCCGAGGCTTATAGAGCTATGAATTTAGCTCGGAATTTAACGAAATTTTACGACATGACTCTTGATGAACCTGGAATTCCATATTTTTTAAAATTACAGAAAAAAATTCGGACTTGGTCCAGAAGTATCGAATTCTTGCATTTTGACCCCAAAATTATTTTAAAATTGTAATTTTGACTAATAAGTTTAGATATCGAACTCCGAATCACTTGAAACTTTACGGACAGCCCATATAGGATAAAATACGTACTTTCCAGGGTCCATAATGTTTTATTTTTCGTAAATTTCAATTTAGTCTCCAAATTTTGAAAAATTACAATTTATGCCCAAATTTTCCGATTACTCAATTAAATCCTGTTTTGGCCACAAATAAATTATCCAGATTTTTGATAGAGTTTTCAACAATATTTAGGAGAAAACACATAACATTCGATGTATCTCAAAATCGACATCCGACTACAAAATCGGTTGTCGTTTAAATTCAATAAATAGTATTGCATGTTATTATAACCATGACATACATATTTAAAACATGCATATAGGAACTTCAGATTAGTGCATGCTCTATAATTTTAAAAGTTTGAAAGGGTTTGTAGGTGTGATACAAGATGATGTCTTGCATGAGGGGAACATGAAGACTCTAGATGTCATCTCCCCTTTTATATATATATAGTGTGAAGAATGTTAATATAAATAGTTGGGTATTTAGTTAGTTGTAAATGGATTACTTAGTTGAGTTGGGCTTTCAACTATAAATTCAAGACTTAGGAATTTTATTAAGTTGAGTGTGAGTCCATTAGTGAGTTTATATAAGTAAATGTTGGTACACATAGTCCATTAGATGAACCAATATCCTACTTTAAATTTTAATTAATTTATCATATACGAAACAATTAAGTAAAATAAAATGAAACTTGATGTAGATTATATTATATCATAACAAATGTTATTAAAATACATCATGATATAATAAACCATACACGTAGTAAGCTATCGAATTTAGGGGGTTGTACAGCTCCCACTAATTTTATCGGAATTACACACTCCCATGTTATAACCCAGAAGTCATGGTAATATCGACTTCTTAGTGATGATCAAGTTCTTTACATTTTTTAATGAACGCAACCTGTCAGGTTTCTTGCCTGTTAATTTTTGTAAAGTGGTGTCCAACACCAACCCGTCCAACGAATGATTCGATCTTCTTTTACACCTAGTCTTCATACCCTCAACCTATCAGGTTTCTTGGCAATCCAGATTATCTAAGTTGTTGACCATCAACGTCTATCAGTCTGACTATTGAATCTCGCCCGGCAACCTATCAGGTTTCTAGGGGCGAAATTTATCACCAACCGAAGGCATCTAATGCACTCAAGAATTTTTCAACCTCTACCAAATGTACTACCCCGGTAACTCGAAAGCATAGCACACCAGCTCGGGTATCAATTTTCTACGAGTTAGATGGAGGGTAGGAAACCTCGTAACTTTTTTCAAACTTAGTCTGTTTGTGGTCGAGAGAATTTCGCAATTAATGTTACACTTTGCACATTAATTTATTTATAAGCGCGTTTGAGTTTGTCAATCATTAAAAATGAAAAAAAACAGTAAATAGCAACCTAGTTACTACCAACATATAGCTCATGGACTTTTTCGTAAGTACTGGGCCAAGCGAATGACTCAACAAAGATAAATAAAAACAGTCTTCGATTCTTCATCTACTCGGTCGGTTGTCTTCGGTTTTCTTCATAGCCAAATAAATAATTACATCATTGAAAATGCATCCTATTATACAATTTTCTAGTCAAAATAAATAGGCTCAAAACGGCCTTTACAACCCAATCGAATCGAACAAATCAAAACTAAGTCCATGAGCTATATCACCATCACATAAGGATTACACACAACATGTAACGGCAATGAAATTAAATAATTAATTTTAATATATTAATCCAATTAATCTATTCAATTTCTACAATATTAATCCAATTAATATATATAGCATTAAAATTAAATAATCAATAACTGTATTAATCCAATCAATATAAAAATTATTCTATTCAGTTTTAATTGTATTAATCCAATTAATACTAATAATCGTCATTTCAATTCGTTCGAAGTAATCTGGCCAAAAGAGTATTTTCGTTTAATATATTTCCAATTTAAAATAATATTCCAAATATACATTTTAATCAAATTAAATCCAATTTAAAATGTGGGAAAATATTACAACGTAATACTGTGACTAAACGAAGTCCCGGACAAGTCGGAACGGGCCCAGGCCGCAAACCGAGCCTGAAAAAGGGGGCTGGCTGAGGGTAACCCGCTGGAGCGAGTCACCTACTTGCTACTATCCGGGTAGCAGCCTCTGTCTGCCACCTGCCAGCACGGCAGCGGTGACTCTGCAACCTCGGCCGCCGAGTCCGACCTCCGTTCTGCTCGTTTTTCGGCTCGTTTCCAAAATGTGATGTTTCTAACTTTTATGTAGGACCATAAATCAATAAAATAAAATTTTACAGATTTATAATTCACATAAAATCATAGAAATAAAATTTACATCGAACAATTAAATATCTCCGATCATACCAATAATGATTCTAAATCATAAACATCAACCAATAGCATTCAAGATGCACAAAAATTCGTATATACAGTATCATTGACCTCGCTCCAACACCACTGTTGGGATTACGGATAAAAATGAATACGCAGCGGAATAATAATAATAATACACAATAAAGAATCCCAAACAGGATCGATCACGAAGATAAAAAGGATCAAAGTCTCATACCTTTGAAGCCTTTGATAATATCTTCGTATGTTGATGACGATCAAGAACCCGAGCACGAGCACGAAATACCTTCATCCCCAACATCGAAAATACGATGCCTCTACATCACCACGCATCGGAAGTTGCCCGAAAAAATCTACAGTAATTTGTTCTTAATGGAACACAGCTAGGACTACTATAGGAATTTTTCTCTCTATTTTTCTAATTATTCTCAGACCTCTAAGATGAAGAATTAGACAAGAAAAATTTCTCTCTCTCTCTCTCTCTCTCTCTCTCTCTCTCTCACACACACACACACACACACACACACACACACACACACACACACACACACAAAAAACCTCTCGGCCGAATGCTTCCCAAAATGAATGGATGAGTTGTTGATTTTGGTCTTTGATATCTTATATCAATCAAGAGATATCCCACCATATATTATCAATATGACATAATGTGTTGACAAAATCATGGTGGGATCACACACCACAAAAAAACAAAAGGGGAAAACTCCAAGCAAGGTGAGATGGGGGCGGCCCATGTGAAGTTTCTAAGAAACGGGCCGAGTCAATCGGCTCGTGTACCGGATGTCCGTAAAACGACTCCTTTAAATACACTCCGTTTTATCACCAATGTATTTATACTTAATTAATTAATCCAATTAATTAATTATATCAAATACAAATATATTTCTCTAAATATAATTTATGAATTAAATTAATTACCGAGTAACTTAATTTCAATTCATAAGAGCGCTATTTCGTTTATCCAATAAATCATAATTATATATCCAATATCTAATATTATTATAGAGATAATAAATTCACATTTATCTGTCAACGATCCTGATGCGCGACTCCGTAGGTCCATCTCAGTGGCATTGGGAGGAACCAATGAGTGCGGGCAGCACTTAGCCAGCCTAGCGGGCCGCACTGTAAACCCCGAATGAGAACGAATGAAGGGATCATTCCAGAACTATTATGTCGTGAATACCATATACGTATAGACCCTTCATCAGATATACCGGTCAAGTCTTCGGGTCACGGTAAAGTCAAACCCTACTATTGACGAGACTCTATATATGTGTTAATGCAAATCAAGACCGACTCATTACTAGTGTATCTAATACGACTAGATCATATTGCTTTGTCTAAAGACTTATGATGTTATTTGCCATTAACTGTATAGGACATTCGTCTGCTCACTAACAGGAGATAGAATCCTTTCTTGCCGTACAATAAAGACTGCTACCTGCCCATATAGTCCGCACTTTGAGGTTGACTCAGCAATTAAGCAAATGAGTCTATCTACTCTAATGACAAACTAAACGTCATAGGGACATTTCCTACTGAACCCTCAAGTCAAAGGTCCACTTATACTATCACAACCTTTCGATTCGTCATCGTCTCTCCAAGAGTGAATACCATGTGCCTTAATCAGGTATGAGTCATGTTCGAGTATACTGGTCCCACCAATATACTTATAACTATTCTATCAAGATATGCACATGTCGTAGCATCAGTTATACAAGTCTTACTCAAAACTTAATGCCCAATTAAGTTTATCGACTTGCGAACGGTTTACGTAGATAAACTTTAAACACTTCTAGTGTATTTTCGCTTATCCGATAATGAGAATGGAATGTTCGCTCTTATTTACATGGACTTCACTTCAATGTTTACCAAATCAAGAATGCATTTGAAATACAATAAATAGTGAATGAATCATATTGCCTTTTATTGATAATTCCATAATTACAAGTACAATGCCCCTTCTCTCTCATCCCCTGAGTGGCATTCGAGGGCATATTCCTAACAGTTTTATCGCTGTCCAACATCTCCCATCCAACCGGTATCACCTCGTAGGTATTGGACTCAAGTGAAAGATCAACACGATTTATTACCATTTTCAAGAAACCTCGCCTCCGGTAACCATTACCATACATCAATATACCCAAACTCCTCAACATATAGGGAAAGGAAAGGTAATGATCACAGTTTGCATGAGATTAAAGTACAAACAGGCCCAGAAAGAGCCTCTTATCTCAATATAAAGTCCATACAGGCTCAGAAAGAAGACTAACAAGGTTTATAAGAGAAATTAAGGATCAGAAAGACTTACAGCCCAGGTCGCACGAGATGTTGGCAGCCAGTGATATTTGTCAACACACACAACAACCGACAACACGACACCGCAAAACAGACCCCATAACCAATGACCTAGGCATTTAGAAACCTAGGCTCCGATACCATATTCTGTAACAACCCCGTACCAGGTTAGAACTGTTACAGCACTGTGGATCCATTTCGGGATTCCACAAGGCAAGACCTGACTAACCCACATACACATACAACGACCAATCAGGCCAAACATAAAACTAACGCAATGCACGTCAACCGGAAAGGTCGATAATACAACACATCTATAACATCATTATCGACAAGGTCTTACATGACGATAGTCACATCCTGTTCGACGCATAAATAGCAAACTCCAAGACAGTACCCAAGCCCACATACGGGCATAATATCAATGAAAACAGTACTCGCGAGTACTTACACAAAACAAGACCAATACAACTAAAACAACATCAGCAACCTGAGAGAATATCATTGCTTCTCGTCGTCCACATGCCCTTCCTGCGCCGTCATCCACATGCCCTTCCTGTGCCGGCACGCCATTAAGAATTGTACCTGAACACACAAAAAGGTATCCACGCCCGAAAGGGTCAGCAAACATCCGGTGCAAGTACTTGATAACAGGAATATATATAATGTGCAATAAAAGAAATATTGGGATGACTGATTATATTAGTATATCCAGAAGAAGGATATCTTCACCAAGTATCAGGTACTCAATAGTATAGTGACAACGACGTCATTCACAATCCAAAGGAATAAGCAGTACCATATCACGTCATTATTCCGAAATAATACACACATTATTAAACCACTGGGCATCCTGGCATATGCCCGGTCCGAACACATGTTCTGGACGATAATATACACCATAGAGTCCCCATCGCAAGATCCCTTGTTAGATTACCTCCGGGTAGTACATACCAAGTCAGGAGGCGGTCGACCTACCTGAACAATAACATGTACCCAGAGCCCACGTCAAGGCAATCCACTGGCTTTACCTGGTCCACAAGTCACAAAGCATATCAACATTAGTACCGCTTCAAAATATCATATTCCAGTCATATCATACCATATTTCACAGTACGTTGTCACAACCTTGACGACACAAGTCTTAAACCATTATTCAAAACATTCAGCAATTTTGCTTTTCAATCACATCTGAAATAACTTTTCGAGGCATCCTCGATAAATCATTTATAAAATGATATCATATCAGAAAATAGTAACCAAGATCAGTCATCCAGTATCTGCATCAAACCTTTCTCAAATCATTTCCAAAAATATTTTCGAAATCCTATTAAAAAAACATTTTCGAAATCCTTTCGAAACATAGTTTATTTTAAGGAATCATTTTCAAAAACATTTTCGAAATACAACGTAGATTGCTGAGTTCAGAGTATAAGCAAAACCATACGAAAAGAAAGGTTTATACACATTCAATTGCAATTTATACATAAAGCACGATCAAATACTTGCCTGGTGACTTTAGGGACAAGAATGTTTTGAATGGTTGTAATTAGGATTCAAACTCTGAAATCTCCGGCCCACAACGAGGAATTCATGATAGCCAGCATTAGGGCTACTTATTCTAATCGAAATAATCGCGAAAACCTTAATTGAATATCTTAGGAAACTTTTATCGGACAGTTCACGGTCGGTATCCAGTTACGATGATTCGAACGAAAGATTTAATTTCAGTTCTGCCAGAATCGATACGAACAGCCCAAGGATACTAGATATATAATCATTTACTAATTCTAAACAACAATTCAACAAGAACCTAGACAAATAAGTTTATATTTCAGGGTCAGATTACCTCCAATCCGGCGAAAACCGCTGAAATCAGCTGAAGAGAACTTTCTAATTCGATTCTCGGGCGTTGACTACGCCTTTAAACTGCTTGAAACTCGGCCGGAATGGGATTTGAAGGTGAGGGTTGAAGCCCTATGCTCCTTATGCTGAAAAATGGCTGAAACTCGCAATTTCATCCCTTTTAAACTCTAAAGGTCAGTTATAAGGGCAAGGTGGTAATTTCACCGCGACCGACTGACATCCTTATCTTGTTTCAACCATAACTTGCTCGTTCAGCCTTGGAATGGCTTGCCGTCTCTTTCACTGGAAATCCAACTCAATAATTTACACTACTATAAATTATTATGATTTTTTGGATTTTTATACAATTTATGGTGATCGATCGAAGTCGGTCCTTGCGCATAGCGCCTTCCAAAATGGTCCTAAAGAACGAGTTTAGGGTTTTACGTTGAATTACCTTTGATTTGCCGAAAGTAACTGCCATTGACTGTAGATATATTGATTCGATGAATCTTGGAGGCTTAACATATGTTTATAACACTTGATTTGGATTGGAATTGAAGTTCTTGGGAGTTCCCCCGATGCCTTGGACGTTCGAATGAGGAGAAAATGAGGTTTTCTGCCTCAAATCTTCAACTTATATCAAACTGACCCTCCTAAGTTGGTTTGGCATAACGTACATTATATATGGGGCCTAACATACGTTATGGAGGTCTCCACGTGAAACAGTAACAATCTTGAAATCTTAAGGTGGTCATTGCATAATGTACGTTATGCATGAAGGTTAACGTACGTTATGGGGGTTCGAGATTGGAACAGGAACACTCTCGAAATTCTAAGTCGGTTGAACCATAGCATACATGATACGTAGTTGATAGCGTATGTTATAATTGGTCACTATCTTGCCCACCGTCCAAGATAAGGTTATAATTCAGTCTTCGGGTCTAAGACGGATTTAGGAATGATGAAAGATGATGAAAGGACCTTCAAACATTAAATCGGCTTCATAAGGTTGAATGACCGACCTCTAAGCATTCCGACCTCATAAGGTTAAATGACCAACCACGCTAAATAAAAAATACCGCTCGTCTAACCATCTCGGTTAGCGAGAAACACACAACACCACAACAATAACTAAATGAAATCACCTGGTACAACCGATGAACAGGACAACATCTAAATTCACAAATACGACTTAACATACAAAACATATCCCAAATGGACAACAAACACATCAAATGGACAACAGAAATAAAGGGACTCCATTGCACACGTCAACATCCCTGGCCGGCATCCTCATGCTGCTCCAGTGCCTGCTCGACTGGCTGAACGCCACCTGAAATGCATAACAAGAATTTCCTCAAAACGGGTCCCCAAAGGGGTTAGCAATTACGCTAGTACAAGTAATCAAGGCAAACCATTCGCTTACACATTTCATAGTACATGCATCAAGTCATTTCAAAATCCAAAATCAGACATGTCTTTTCCAAAAAACGAACAGTCAATAATCAATTTGCCTTGGACCGGGGCAAAACCACTGGTCCCATTCGAGGCCTCTGAGAACCCTCCTGAACTGACTATAATCATAAAACAAATCACGCACAGGCATCACCTAGGACCGGGGCGAAACCACTGGTCCCATTCGAGGCCTCTAAGGACTCTCCGAACTGGCTAGTGAACAAGCTCGTGAATCCGGAGTGAAATCACGGATTCCCTCGACGCCCCGTCGGACCCTCCCGGAGTGAGGAAAGCACACACATATTATACATCACCATTTCATGTTAAGCATAAAGGTTTCACAAGAATACTTTCCTTGAGTAATTAACGACGAAAATAATGGAACGGAGAATCAACCACGATCGCTAAGAGCCGACAACCACGAACCTAATCATTCGAAGAATACAATCACAACCAATTCTACACGAGTACAAAAATGGAATACGCCCGAAAACCCACCTACAATTCATGTAAATTCGTACAAAAACAACGAGGGTGGATTCCAACCGAACCCTCTCGATTTCACAAATACCACGAAATTTACCATGAACTCGTATGGAAAACATGAATACCACTAATACTAATCACATACATCATGGATTAATCAACAACACGAAACGAATCGGACATTAAATCGAAAATCCCCAAATTTCCCAAAAAGTAGGGTTCTAAGAGATTATCTCGAATTGAAGACGAAGAACAAGTGTTGGTGTTATTAACATACACCAGAAACTCAAGAAAGATGATGGCTTGGAGTTAAAAGACTTCGAATCGTCTGGAAATCGCCCAAGGATCGCTCAAACGCGGAGGAGGAAAAGAAATGGGAAAAAATGACAGGAGTTGACCAGCTCTGGCCCTTATATACTGGATCCAATTAGCGCACACTACTCTCATGGTTAGCACGCGCTAACGAGGTCGTCCAGTAGCTCCTGTCCTAAGACGTTAGCACGCACTACTATAGAATTAGCACGCGCTACAACCAGTGTTAGCATGCGCTAAAGATAGTATCTGCGTGCGCTACCTGTACAGTCCTGTCCGGAGTCCAGAACCTCAAAAACCTACTGCCCTTACTGGAGTACCGGATTAGCGCGCTACCAACCTATCTAGCGTGCGCTAAGTCCCACCATTGCGCGCGCTAAGAACGGTCTTAGCGTGCGCTATCGGGATACAACAAACAACTGGAAGGTCTCTGGAATGTCCCGTTAGCGCGCACTAAGGGCATACTTAGCGTGCGTTAATGAGTGCAGACAATAGAACAGACAGCCCTCAAAGCTGGAAAACGACGAATTCTCCCCCGGATGAAAACAATGTGCACTCGACAGTAAACAACGGACTGAAGAAGGCACACGCATGACGAGTTCGAGTCCGAACTAGAGTACTAAAAGAAAAAATGATTCCGACTACCCAAGGGTTCGGAAAACGACAATGATAGTAACTACCCCATAACTTTGGGAAATTACAAAACAGCCCAAAATATCCGAAATACAGGATACACGATCGAAACGCCAAACAAAAGCGCACAACATGCATAATATCATAAGAGGGATTTGGGGCAACCCTCAAATGGCAGTTCCGAACAATGATTACGAGAATCGAACCAAATAGCGACGGAAATGACATTAAACGCGGAATTGAGTAAAACAAGTCCGAAACACGCTCGAATAACAAAAAGTACAGTATTAAATATTCTCGAAATATCAATACGGTTACAAGTAAGTCACAAAAATAAAAAATACACCAAAATAAAAATTACCGGAAAAAGAAAAAATGCGGATATTACATATTACACGCCGTAGACCCTGCCCGCGAGGTTCTACTAGGCTAAACACGATAATTGAGACAACTGTTCGACAGACCGGAGTCAGACATGATGACAAAACGGACCGATAATGTCACACAACTAAATACGCAATTTACAATTCTACAACTCTTGATCACACATGGGTCCAAAATACAAACCATATAACACAGCGGAAGACTGAGAACAGATATATAATTACCCACGCAAGGGTCGAAGTACAATACAGCGGAAGGCTGATCACAACTCTAATAATACAACATAACTCGACCAGCTCGTCACTTCCTATGCCGATTCTGGAACTGCTCCTCAAGAACCTACATGTACGTGGACGCCATACAGACATCCACCCCCCGATTACTCGGGGGTTAGCAAAACTCCACTGTTTTACTAGTGCAAGTATCAAATCATATGAAATGTAACAAGCAAACATCAACCATGAATCAGATACAATAACCAAGTATCAAATCATTCCCAAGAGGTTTTAACAATTTAGAAAACGAGCAAGGAAGTATTCGCAATTAAATTTCTCATCTCGGGGATTTTTAGAAACACAAAACCTTTAGGGCCTCGAGTCCTGATTTGTAAAACCTTTTCGAAAACCTTAGGGTCTCAGCCCAAAATCTCGTTTCAAATGTCAATGGTTTTACAATATGAAAACATTTTCAAAAATTGCTTGGGTCTTGGCCCAGTCATTCAGTTTTCATAAAAACTTTCTTTTCAAACATCTTGTTTATCAAAACATAATTTTTGACTCCATGATCTACCGTCACGAGTCACCATAGGTTCAACAACCGCATGGTCTTATCCAAACACAACAATCACAAATATCAATCTCGACTCCGTGATCCACTGTCATGAGTCACTGTAGGTTCAACAACCCGCACGGTTTTATCCAAACACAACAATCACAAATATCATTCCCCAACTCCGTGATCCACCGTCACGAGTCACCGTAGGTTCAACAACCCGCGCGGTCTTATCCAAACACAACAGTCACAAATATTAGTCCCCGACTCCGTGATCCACCATCACGAGTCACCGTAGGCTCAACAACCCACGCGGTCTTATCCAAAAACAACAATCACAAATTTTCCAAGAGTCACCATAGGCCCCGCGAGCCCACACGGTTGGCCGTACTGTGTCCTGAGCCCATGATACTCCGTCATGAGTCATCGTAGGCCTTGTCAGACCCGCACGATTGGACCGCCATGAATCCTCGTAGGTCCCGTCGAACCCGCACGAGTGAACTTAGCATTACCCCACATAACATTCACGTTCACATTCCATCAACCATAAACACGGTCAATCAATCACATTGATCACCACGAAATCACGCACCACGCGCACATAAAAAAGTCTCAACAATCCAACCATCATCGTCAACTCCACACAATCCAGCATAACTCATGATCAATACACATCACATTGCATAGCCAGGTCTATAACCAAATCAACACGATTATCGCGATCCTGCACACATAACACAACACACAATACACGTTTATGTGTATAACCAACCACCGGTTATCACGATCCTGCACATATGGCACAACACATAACACAAATACTAAAATATCACAATCAACACTAAGCCTACAAAACACGTAATACACAACCAACTCACATGAAACATTTTTATGAAGGCAAACAAATCATCACAGACCTAATATGTGATTTCTATTCACAAGATACAAGTCGTATAAGCAAGATACTTGCCTCAGTATCGGCACACAAATACTCCGACGAACACGGCTCGATCGAAATGCCTCAAACTCAGCAACTACCATAAGAAACAACGAAAACATGACCACAACGAGGATCAAGACCAACAACAATGGAAATCACATCAAACTATCGAACAAAAACTCATTCGAACATTTGATCGAACATTAAATTTTCACGACCCTTCAAAAAAACACCGAAATCAATCATCGGGTTGAACGAATGAAGGATATGGATATATAATCCGCATAACATATTCAAAACAACGTTTCAATTCATCAAAACTGAATAATTTCCGAAATCAAGAAAAAATCTACGAAAATTCAACTCGAAGAAAAACCAAGGAATTACTTAGATCCGACGAATAATAATGAATTAGACGATGTTATAATCGCCTATGATGCTCCAAAACACCTTTGGATTGAGTGAAATCGGCCAAGATCACGAACCCTAGTCACCATTGACTCACATCCGTGGAGAGAAGAGGGAGAAATGAGAAAGAAATGAGAAAGAAATTAGAAAATAATCTGCTGTCCAGTTTTTATACTAGACAGCTTAGCGTGCACTAATCATTCTGATTAGCGTGCACTATCGGGCAAATATTCTGCCCAAACATATAATTAGCGTGCGCTAACTAAAAATATTAGCGTGCATTAACAAATCCTCCAACCCAGCCAGTGACTTCTGGACTGAACCTGACCAACAGTTAGCATGCGCTAACTCCTGCCATTAGCACGCGCTACACTACTACGTAGCGTGCACTATCTAACTCCCAGTCGATGGTAGTAGCTTCTGTCTCCATTATGCACCCTTTGTTTTCATGAACTAACGGAGGCTTAGCGTGCGCTAACAAACTTAAGTAGCGCGCGCTATCTCTAGCCCATAGCGTGCGCTATTTCCCACTGCACTCTAATATCCGCAATTTCGATTTCCGGTAATTTTCTTTTTTTGGAGAGAGTCTGTTTTTGACGACTCTCTTTTGACCGTTTCATCATTCTGAGAATGATTAATCCTACACTTTTTGACATCCGAGTTCGTTTCAGTGTCGTTTTGCTGAGTTCCGTACTTATTAGCGACTTTTTCGCACTTGAGTTCGATTCTTGCGAATCTCGTTCGAAACTGCTGTTTCGAGTTTCCCGTAAGTCCGTTTAACTTTGTTATACGTGTTGTGAACTTCGGTTTGGTTATTCAATCACGTATCGTGATTTTCGGGCGTTTTGGGCCATTTTGTAATTTACCCAAAGTTATGGGTATCTCTATCTGTATTTGTTGTCTCGACCCTTTTCTTGGTCGCGTATGATTAATTATTGCATTATGTTTTCATTCCGGGCCGTTGATGTTGTCCGCGAGCTTTTCGTCGTGTTCGTTCCGTACATTTTTGAAAATCGAGTCGTCGGGTCATGGCGGCTGAGCAGCTGGCCGGACCGGTGTGGCACTTTCGGAAGTGCTGGGCACTGGCCGAGCAGGCATGGCAGGAATCGGCGTAGCGCACGCTACGGCCGGGAGGCTGCGCGCGCTAGCTCGGCAGGTGTAGCGCACGCTGTCGAACGGCCCAGTGTACGCTATCGAGTCTGGGCAGAGGGGTTCTAAGGTTCTGGACTCGGGTAGGATCGGCAGGTAGCGCACGCTACTATTGATCGTGGCGCACGCTAACCGGGAGGGTAGCGCATGCTGTCGGCCGACTAGCGTACGTTACCTGGGCGAGCTGTTTAGTCCAGAGGTTACTGGACAAGTCGACTAGCGCGCGCAGGCTTCCGGCCGTAGCGCACGCTTCGGCGAGTCGGGCGGGAGTCACGGCGGCGAGTTTGGTCGGTGGTCTTTGGATCGTGCGGGCCCCGGCGAGTCTTTGGGCGATCTTGGCCGATAGTGCACGCTAGTCCGGGAAAGCTAGCGCACGCTAGTTCCGGCCCAGTATATAAATGACAGAGCAGCCACTTTTTCACTCGTTTTTCATTTCCTTTCTTTTCCGTCCGCGGCTGGAGGTTCGGAGGAGGTGAAGCCATGTTGTTAGACAACGAATCCATGAAGTTCTAGAGGTTATATCATTGATCAATCATCCTATAACATCACTTGATCCAGCGAATCAAGGTTAGATCTTTAGAACCCTACTTTTGGGTAGATTTGGGGGTTTTCGCGTTTTTGTCCGATTCGTTCCGTTTTGTTGATTAATTCATGATGAATATGATTAATCTTGTTGGTATTCTTAGTTTCCCTATGGATTCATGGTATATTTCGTGGTTTTTAGGGAATCGAGAGGGTTTAATTTTGGTCCGCCCTCGTTGTTGTTTATATACGAATATACATGAATCGTAGGCGGGTTTTCGGGTGTATTCCAATTCCGTATTCGTTAAGAAATGGTTGTGATTGTATTCTTCGAATCGTTAGGTTCGGTTTCGTTGGTTTCTAGCGTTCGTCGGTGACTTTTCTTTCCGTTCGTTGCGTCGTCAATTATTCAAGGCAAGTATTTTTGGAAACCTTTATGCTTAACGTGAAATGGTAATGTATATTGTGTGTGATTTGGTCACCTCGGGATGGTCCGACGGGATCACGGAGGGAGTCCAAAGGGTTGAGTCCTGTATTCATGAGTTTGTTTAGCTAGCCAGCCCGGGAGGGTCCTTAGAGGCCTCGGGTGGGATTTGTGGCTTCGTCCCTATCCTAGGCGATGCACGTGCATGATTTGTTTTATGATATGGCCAGTCCGGGAGGGTCCTTAGAGGCCTCGAGTGGGATTTGTGGCTTCGTCCCGGTCCTAGGCAAATTGATTGACTGTTTGTTTCCGGAAAAGACATGTCTGGTTTTGGTTTTTGAAATGATATTGGTGCATGTACTATGAAATGTGTAAGCGATTGGTTTGCCTTGAATACTTGTACTAGCGTAATTGGGGACCCGTTTTGGGGATATTCTTGTTATGGATTTCAGGTTATGTTTAGCCAGACGAGCGGGCGCTGGGATGGTACGAGGATGTCGGCCAAGGTTGTTGACATGTGCAATTGAGTCTTGTTATTTCCTACTGTCTCTTTTGATATGGTTGTTTTCCAAATTGTAAACTTATAGATTGTACTCGCGAGTACTTAGGCTTTTCCTTTCGGATTGTGATTGGTCATCGTTGAAATTACTATATTTATCGGTTGATGTTTATTATGCCGGTCGTACCGGACGTGTTGTTTTATGTTCTTGTTGTTAACATTTGTTTCCTTGCTAACCGAGACGGTTAGTCGAGTGGTGTTTTCTTGTTTTAGCCTGGTGGGTCCCATGTAGGGGTCCACGGCACTGTAATACACCTCGAATATCTCGGGGGTGTTACATGCACAGGCAGTGAGACCGCACCGAAACTCATCATAACAACGATACTGCCAATGAAATGACAAACACACAATAATCTGACTCGCAACCAAACACATGTCAATACATGACACGAGATCATATAGACACAAACAGCATACAATCCACTAAACAGTAGAAAAAAATTTAATCAACCGGAAACAAAAATCTCGAGTATTATATTCTCCCCCACTAAAAATAAGTTTCGTCCCGAAACTTGAAACAAAGGCATCACAGTGTCATATAACAGAAAAAACACAAATGATCAAACATCAGAAATCGACATACTCGGGACCCCGTGATCTACTGTCACATGCCTCCATAGGTTTACAAACCCACACGAAACTATTTAAACCAAAACATCAGACATCAAACACCAAATATCAAATATCCACACAAGATAAAATCTACAGTACAAAACACACATACTATCACTGGGCACTACTGGCCCTCCAGAAGTAGGAGCGGAACTTCGGTTCTCAAACATATTCGCAACGGTCTCGCAATGCACCACTTGGTGTCCCACTTGACCACACTGGAAACAGTTCACCTTTGGCGAGGGATAATTCTATCGTACATGGACCACTCGACTGTAGTTAAAACACATTTTTACACTGCTCGCCTTACTAATCACAGGGGTAGGATAGTTGGACTGACCAACCGAAGAGGAAGCCTTCCCAGAAGAATGATACAGAACATCAGGCTCAAAGGACTCACTCATCTGACACTTCGAGAAGCTACCCGTAATCTTCTGTTTCTTACTTCCTGGGATAACTTCCATCGCAGAAGTGGCCATCTCGACGACTAGCAGGTAGCGCGCGCTAAGCTGTAATAGCGTACGCTAACGACACCAGGCAGAAGCTACTGGACTACTGGCGACCCCATTAGCGCATGTTATTTTCAAGAATTAGCGCACGCTAATTATACTTAGTATAAATAAGATGCACCGGTACACTTTTCCTCATTTTTCATCTCTTTTCATCCCTTGGGCGAATTCCGGCGATTTTGGGCCATTTATAGAGATTAATCCATGGAGTTCCTTAGTTTATTGATTGTAGTACTCTGAACGAAGTTACCATCATCCTAATCATCCTGTTTCTCCCGAATTCAAGGTACTTTGGCTTAGAACCCTAACTTTGTCAATTTTGGGTTTTTTTTGGGATTTGTCTATTTAAACTCGAGTTGTTCATTTATGTTGTGATATTTCTTATCGATTATTGTTATTGGGTGATTTCCAATCCATTTCCGTCGAGTTGAGTCCGTGGATTGTTGATTCGGGGAGGTTTTGTGAAAACCCTCACACGTATTGATCATACATGTATTGTTATGGTTGGTAATCGGGGTTGTGGGCGTATTCTGTTCGGTTATTGATATCGTTTAGGACTGATTCGTGTTAATCTCTCGTTTAGGAGCAGATGTGTTCACTCCGGGTCATTCCTAGTCATCGTTTATTTTCCGTCTCATCAAAGATTTCTCAAAGGCAAGTACTTTACATTTGTATGCATATTCTAGTATTTGATTTATGGCTTCCTGTATATGTTATAGATGTGAATGCGTATGTTTCCCAGGGATGGTCTGACGGGGCCTCTGGAGATTCGTAGTGCCATGTGTATGCATATCGCGAACTGGGATTAACCACCCAGGTATGGTCCGACGGGGCCTCTGCGGGAAGCGGTGGCCGTGAGTCTCGTGCCAACGGTTAACCTTTGAAATGTTTTGTTGGAGAACTATGTTTTGTGCTCACGCACCGTAATATTCCAGAATATAAATATTTTCTAAAATTGATTCTTGGTGCATGATTCATCTGATTAGAATGGTAGTTCAAATATATTGCACTTGCACTAGCTGTTGTAGCTAACCCCTTAAATGGGGGAAATACTTTTGTGTTTCAGGTACAGGTCATTCTGTTCAATGATCGTTTGTTTGGATTTTTTGCTTTTAATTTTATTAATTATGTCATTTGTTTCAGTACTCGAGTACTTTCTTCTTGGACTTGAATTTGTTTGTGGACCCATTTTGGGAAAGATTCTATTTATCACTGTTGGGTTCGGTCTACTTGTTTTTAATGTCTTAAATTGTGGAATCGTTTGTATGTTGATGATGTTTTCCATTGGTCGTGATGTCAAGTTGGTGCGTTAGCCTGGTGGATTCTATAGCGTTGGGTGCACGGCGCTGTAACACGCCCTGATCGTCTTGGGGGTGTTACAGAATATGGTATTAGATATTAGGTTTATGGATGCCTAGGTTGTCAGTTATTTGGGTCTAGTCGAGTGTCGTTTCCGAATAGTATCACTACTATGCCTTCATCTGAGTATGCCGGTGCTCGTAAGTTTTCATAACTTGACTCGTTGTGTTATTTTGTGTTGTTCCTTTCTCAATATCGTGATGTGTTTTGTGTTTGAACTGTACTCACTAGTTACTTCTTCAGAGCGCTTGCTGGTAAAGGACGCGGTCGCGGACGCAGTAGGGGATGTGGCGCGGCCGGTGGGGCGGCCATGTCCAATAGTTCTGAGGCTGGTTCGGCAACGCCGTCTTTGTCGAACAGTATTCAGCCTAGTGTCGAAGGTCAACAGGATCAGTCTGGTAGCTTCGATAATGGTAATGATATCGTCGGGGTAGCTAACATTCTACAGCAAGTAGAGAATCAGATGGCGCTACTAACTCAGGCGGTCCTCGTAAATCAAGCTAATGCTACTCCGGTTATGCCTACTGGTTCTGGTGCTGACAAGTTCCTTCAGGATGTGATTCGTATGCGTCCTCCACAGTTCGATGGTACTTCCGTCCCTTCTGGTTAGAAGAGTTGGATATTTGAGATGAAAAAAGTATTCGAGACAGCAAACTGCTCCGAGGAGAGGAAAGTACCAATTGCTCAGTACTTTCTCGCCAAGGAGGCGGCAATGTGGTGGCAGGCAGTGAAACCGCGTGACTTGGCAGCTACGTGGGATGAGTTATGGGAGTTGATGAAGGCTGAGTATTATCCGTGGCCAGTGAAAGAGGGAAGGATTCGAGCCTTCTTCGAGGCAAACCCCAGGATGTTCCTATCTCTCAAGCAATCAAAGATCATAATCAGCAGCTACATTATGTGAGGAATCAGGTCCGGGACGAATAGGACAAGATCTGCCACTTTGACATGTGGATGAAACCGAGGGTTCGCCACTATATGTCAGGCCTTGGGTGTACGACTTTGAAAGACTATTAGAACAAGGCGATGTCCTATGAGATGTCTTCTTCTGCGACGGAGGTGGCAGCAGAGGGTACAAAGCAGAAGACTTCCGGTCAGTTTTCAGGAAGTAAGTTTGGCGGGCACCAGAAGACTCAGTCTAGTATGCGAGCCTTTGGGAATCAATCCCCGTCATTTGGGCGAGGCCAAGGTTCTAAGTCTGCTCCAGCTGTTCCTGTTCGTGGTCATACATGTTTTAACTGTGGTCGTTCGGGACATATGATGAGTGAATGTGACAAGCCGCCACTGCAGTGTCATAATTGTGGTCGTTCGGGGCATGATGCTGCGTATTGTGGAGATGCAAGTCGGGCACCAGTTACTCAGATGTCAACTCTAACAATGAGGGAACCGAGCGTGAATTAGGCTCCGACAACTTATCCGCCTCAGCAAAGTTTCGGTAGAGGTCAAGGACATGGACAATCTTCTAAAGGCGGAACATCTAGTGCGGGGTCCGTTCCACCCCGTGTGTATGAGATGAGATGAGTTGGAGATCCTAACGCGATAGTGGCTACAGGTACCGTTCACATCCTTGATCATCCTGTTTCCGTGCTATTCGATTCTAGTGCTACGCATTCTTTCATCTCTTTGGATTGTGTGTGTCGTATGCATGTTGATTGTCTAGTTGTATGTGAACCGATTGTTGTTAAACTACCTAGTGGAGATAGAATTGTGGGGGATCGTGAGGTTAGAGATTTCCCAGTGAGTATCGCGGGGAGAGCTTGGTTTTCTAATCTGATTGTGGTAGACAGTAAGGATGAGGATTTGATCTTTGGTGAGGATTGGTTGGATCGACATGGGTCGATAATGAATTATAGAGCGAGAACCATTTCGATGTTAGCCTCCAACGGTACTGAACACTCCTTTATTGGACACAAACTGAGTAGTCAGATATTCTTGATCAGCGCTATGAAAGCGGTGAAACTCCTTCGAAGAGGTTGCACTAGTTACTGGTGCTATAATTTGAGATCGGAAGAGGGGGGAGTCGAGCTCTCGTCTATTCCGGTAGTGAGCGAATATCCTGGCATTTTTCCAGATGAGTTACCGGGTTTGCCACCAGACCGTGAGGTTTAGTTCACCACTGATTTAGAGCCGGGTGCAGCCCCGATTTCAAAAATGCCGTACCGTATGGCGCCTGCCGAGATACTTGAGTTGAAGAAATAGTTGGGAGAGTTGCTAGACACGGGTTACATTCAACCTAGCGCTTCGCCTTGGGGTACACCGACCTTGTTCGTAAGGAAGAAGAATGGGTCATTGCGTTTATGCATCGAGTATCGAGAGTTGAAAAAGGTGACCATAAAAAACAAGTATCCGCTTCCGATAATTGACGACTTATTTGACCAATTACTAGGAGCGATTGTGTTCTCGAAGACTGATTTGAGATAGGGATATTACCAACTCCGAGTGAAGGATTTCGATATTCCGAAGATGTCCTTTCGGGCGAGATACGGCCATTACGCGTTTGTGGTTATGCCGTTCGGGCTAACCAATGCCCCAATCGTGTTCATGCAGCTAATGAACAAGGTCTTTATTGAATATCTTGATAAATGTGTAGTCGTCTTTATCGATGATATTCTGATTTACTCGAGGAGCGAGGAGGAGCATGCACGTCATCTGCATATCGTGTTGGAAATATTAAGAACTCAGTGCCTTTATGCGAAGTTCTCAAAGTGTGAGTTTTGGTTGTGGGAGGTTATGTTTCTCGGTCACGTGATCTCGGCTGAGGGTGTTCGTGTAGACCCACACAAGATAGAGGCAGTGCTGGATTGGGCGCCGCCCAAGAACATGAAGGAAGTCCTTAGTTTTCTGGGATTGGCGGGGTATTATCGAAGGTTTGCCGAGGGGTTCTCTAAACTCTCTCGGACGCTTACTCAGTTGTTGCAGAAGTTAGAGAAGTTTGTGTGGACAAACGAGAGGCAGAAGAGTTTTGAAGAGTTGAAGAAGCGGTTGACTACCGCTCCCGTCTTAACCTTACCGTGCGATAATGAGGGCTTTTCAGTTTATAGCAATGCCTTAGGCCAAGGAGTTGGATGTGTACTCATGCAGCACGGAAATACGATTGACTATGCTTCTCGTCAGTTGAAACCATATGAGTTGATTTATTTTACACATGATCTTGAGCTGGCTGCAGTTGTGTTTGCGTTGAAGATTTGGCGTGATTACTTGTATAGCTCAACGTGTCAGATTTTCACCAATCACAAGAGCCTGAAAAATATATTCACACAGAAAGAAATGAATATGAGTCAGATAAGGTGGTTGGAACTAATCAAGGATTACGATCTCGAAATCCTTTGTCATCCGGGCAAGGCAAATGTGGTGGCAGATGCCTTGAGTCGGAAATCGGTATCGCTTCGGGCACTTGAGCTACTCAAAGCCCAGCCAGGGCTCCAGCGAGAGTTGACAGGGATGAGTATTGAGATTGTGTTACCAGAGAATACTGGGCAGTTGTGCGCCCTTGAGATTTCTTCATCGCTGGTCGATGACATTAAATCAAGATAGTTAGAAGATCCAATGTTTATTCAGCTCCATGAGAATGTGGTTAAGGGGAAAGCCAGGGATTTGTGATTCATGGAGATGGTGTGTTGATATTCCAAGGTCCACTGTGTGTTCCAAACGACTTGGAATTGAGGCAGAGCATTATGCGGGAGTCTCGTGCGTCACCTTACTCAGTCCATCCGGGCTCGAGTAAAATGTATAAGGATTTGAGGAAGAATTTTTGGTGGAACAACATGAAGAATGAGGTGGTACAGTTTGTGGCTAAGTGTTTGACTTGTCAACAAGTCAAAATCGAACATCAGTGGCCAACCGGGTTGTTAAAACCACTTCCCATCCCGGAATGGAAGTTGGAGGACGTCTCTATAGATTTTGTCATGAATTTACGGAGGACGAAGATGGGAATGAACATAGTGTGGGTAATCGTGGATTGACTAACTAAGTCGACACATTTTCTGGGCATCAAGGACACTTGGGGACCAGAGAAATTGGCTCGTATATTTATTACACAGATCGTGAGGCTTCATAGCATGCCGAAAACTATTATTTGGAACGGGGATGGTCGGTTTGTATCGCATTTCTAGCAGGCGGTACATAAGGCTTTGGGGACACGTTTGCGTTTCAGCACATCTTTCCATCCTCAGATCGATGGACAGCCCGAGCGTACCATTCAGACATTCGAGGATATGTTGCGCGTGTGTGTGCTAGACTGGAGTAGTGATTGGGAGTAACATCTGGCCCTGATCGATTTCACTTGTAATAATAGCTGGCATGCGTCGATTAAGATGGCACCGTACGATGCGCTTTATGGCCGACGATGTCGATCACCGATATGTTGGAATGAGCCATCCGATTTAGTTGGCACCGAGTCGGATCTTGTGTTGGAAATTAGAAGGAAAGTCGAGTTGATTCGAGAGAGAATGTTGGCGGCTCAGAGTCGACAAAAGTCCTATGAGGATGTCAAGCATCGACCCTTGGAGTTTGAGGTAGGGGATCACGTCTTTTTAAGAGTGTGTCTGTCGAAGGGAGTTTTCCGTTTTGGGAAAAAGGGAAAGCTTAGTCCAAAGTATATTGGACCTTTCGAGATATTAGAGAGTCAGTGAGTTGGCTTACCATTTCGCATTACCCCTGTCGTTGAGCTATATACATAGTGTATTTCACGTTTCTCAGTTGAGAGAGTATGTTCCAGACCCGACTCACGTTATCGATTTTGGGGACATGGAAATCGAGAAGGATGTTACGTTTGAGGAGAGGCCAGTGAGGATTTTGGAACGTTGGGATAAACATTTAAGGCACAAAACCATTCCTTTGGTTAAGGTGTAATGGTCGAGACATGGAGTGGAGGAAGCGACATGGGAATTGGAGGAGGATATGCGTGCGAGGTACCCTGAGCTTTTTTATCCTTAAGTTTCGGGACGAAACTTCTTTTTAGACGGGGGGATGTAATATCCGTACTTTCTATTTTTAGCAGTTTCTATTTTTGGGTGCATGTCTATTTTAATGACTCGCTTGTAACCGTTTCGACATTTAGAATCTATTTTGTTCTTGGTATTTTTCCATTTGGACGAGTTTCGGAGGTGTTTTTACGTAATATGCTTTATGTTATGATCTTGTCGTATGCACGTTCGATTCTCATAAAACTCATTTGATTTTGTTGTTTCTTTGTTCCCATGAGTCCGTATGATTGAGTTATTCGTGTTGTGAGTTTCGGTTTTATAATCCAATGTCGTATCGTGATTTTCGGACGTTTTGGATCGTTTTGTAATTTCCTAAAGTTTAGGGAACTTACTTCCATTTCTGTATCCCGATCCGTCGAGTGGTCGGAATCGTGACTTCTTTTAGCGCTTAGATTCGTCGTTGCGAGTACTTCGTAAATGTGCCTTTGAATTCCAATTTTCAGTCGTGTTCGGTTTCACGCCTTCCTCAGCAGTGGGTTGCACTCAGCAGTACTGAACTGCTGCATGAATAGCGTACGCTATTCATGATTCCTTGCACACGCTAAATGTACTTTAGTAGCGCCCGCTAGCATCTCATTAGCACGCGCCAATGTCCGGGTATTGCAGGGGACAATAGGTCCTGGACTCGGAATTCTGGTTTCTTACTAGCAAGTAGCGCATGCTAAGCTTTCATAGCGCACGTTAACGACTAGCAAGTAGCGCGCGTGAAGCTGTAATAGCGCACACTAACGACACCGGGCAGAAGCTACTGTACTACTCACGACGCCTTTAGTGCGCGTTATTTTCAAGAGTTAGCGCACTCTAATTATACTTGGTATAAATAGGACTCAACACTACACTTTTTGTCATTTTTCGTCTCTTCTCATCCCTTGGGCGATTTCCGGTGATTTTAGGCGATTTGTGGAGATTAATCCGTGGAGTTCCTTAGTTTATCACTTGTAGCACTCTGAACGAAGTTACCATCATCTTAAGCATCCTTTTTTGCCTGAATTCAAGGTACTTTGGCATAGAACCCTAACTTTGTCAATTTTGGGGGTTTTTGGGATTTGTCTATTTAAACTCGAGTTGTTCATTTATGTTGTGATATTTCTTATCGATTATTATTGCTTGATTCCCAATCCATTTCCTCGAGTTGAGTCCGTGGATTGTTGATTCGGGGAGGTTTTGTGAAAATCCTCGCCCGTATTGCTCGCACGTGTATTGTTATGGTTGGTAATCGGGATTGTGGGCATATTCTGTTTGGTTATTGATGTTTTTTAGGACTGATTCATGTTAATCTCTCGTTTAGGAGTGGACGTGTTCACTCCAGGTCATTTATAGTCGTTTATTTTTCGTCTCGTCGAAGATGTCTCAAAGGCAAGTACTTTACATTTGTATGCATATTCTAGTATTTGCTTTATGGCTTACCGTGTATGTTGCGGATGTGAATGCGTATGTTCACCCAGGGGTGGTCTGACGGGTGGGGATACATAGTGTTGTGAGTATGCGTATCGTGAACTGGGGTTAACCACTCAGGGATGGTCTAACGAGGCCTCTGCGGGGTGCGGTGACCGTGAGTCCCGTACCAATGGTTAACTTTTAAAATGTTTTGTTGGAGAACTATGTTTTGTGCTCGCGCACCGTAAAATTCTGGAATATAAATATTTTCTAAAATTGATTCCTGGCCATGATTCATCTGATTAGAATGGTAGTTAAAATGGATTGTACTTGCACTAGCTGTTGTCGCTAACCCCTTAAATGTGGGAAATACTTTTCTATTTCAGGTACAGGTCATGGAGGCGAACGAGCATGCGAACAGTACGAGGATGATGGGCAAGGGTGATTCTGTTCAATGGTCGTTTGTTTGGTGTCTTCTCTTTTAATTTTATTAATTATGTCATTTGTTTCAGTACTCGAGTACTTTCTTCTTTTAGACTTGAATTTATATGTGGACGCGTTTTTTGGAAAGATTCTATTTATCACTGTTGGGTTCGGTCTATTTGTTTTGAATGTCTTAAATTGTGGAATCGTTTATATGTTGATGATGTTTGCCATTGGTCGTGATGTCGAGTTGGTGCGTTAAGCTGGTGGATTCAATAGGGTTGGGTCCACGGCGCTGTAACATGCCCTGAACGTCTTAGGGGTGTTACATATTACACGCTTTAGACCCTACTGCGAGGTTCTACCAGGCTAAACACGACAATTGAGACAATAGTTCGACCGACCGAAGTTAAACATGATGACAAAACGGACCGACAAGCTCACACAACTAAAAACCCAATTTACAACTCTACAACGCTTGTCCACACAGGGGTCCAACATACAAACCATACAACACAACAGAAGACTGAGAACAAATACAATATTACCCATGCAAGGGTCGAAGTACAATACAGCGGAAGGCTGATCACAACTCTAATAATACAATATAACTCGACCAAACTATAAACTCTTGATTAGTATCGTAGTTCATCACTTCCTGGGCCGATCCTGGAACTGCTCCTCAAGAACCTGCATGAACCTGGACGCAATATAGATATCCACCACTTGATTACTCATGGGTTAGCAAAACTCCACTATTTTATTAGTACAAGTATCAAATCATTTGAAATGTAACAAGCAAACATCAACCATGAATCAAATACAATAATCAAGTATCAAATCATTCCCGAGAGGTTTCAATAATTTTGAAAATGAGCAAGGAACTATTCGCAATTAAATTTCTCATCTCGGGGCTTTTAGAAACATAAAACCTTTAGGGCCTCGAATCCTGATTTGTAAAACCTTTTCGAAAACCTTAGGGTCTCAGCCCAAAATCTCGTTTCAAATGTCAATGGTTTTACAATACGAAAACATTTTCAAAAATGGCTTGGGTCTCGGCCCAGTCATTCAGTTTTCATAAAAACTTTCTTTTCAAACATCTTGTTTATCAAAACATACTTTTCGACTCCGTGATCCACCGTCACGAGTCACCGTAGGTTCAACAACCCATACGGTCTTATCCAAACACAACAATCACAAATATCAATCTCGACTCCGTGATCCACCGTCACGAGTCACCATAGGTTCAACAACCCGCGCGGTCTTATCCAAGCACAACAATCACAAATATCAGTCCCCGACTCCGTGATCCACCATCACGAGTCACCGTAGGTTCAACAACCCGCGCGGTCTTATACAAACACAACAATAAAAAATATCAGTCCCCGACTCCGTGATCCACCGTCACGAGTCACCATAGGTTCAACAACCCGCGCGGTCTTATCCAAACAAAACAATCACAAATGTCAGTCCCCGACTCCGTGATCTACCACCACGAGTCACCATAGGTTCCGTTGAGCCCACACGGTTGGACGTACTGTGTCCTGACCCCATGATCGTCCATCATGTGTCATCGTAGCCCTCGTCAGACCCGCACGATTGTACCGCAGCACCACATACTAAGTTCCGATCCCATGGTCGTCTGCCATGAATCCTCGTAGGTCCCGTCGAACCCGCACAAGTGAACTTAGCATTACCTCACATAACATTCACATTCACATTCCACCAACAATAAACACGGTCAATCAATCACATTGATCACCACGAAATCACGCACCACGCGCACATAACAAAATATCAACAATCCAACCATCATCATCAACGACACACAATCCAGCATAACTCATGATCAATACACATATCATTGTACAACCAGGTGTACAACCAAATCAACACGATTATTGCGATCATGCACACATAACACAACACACAATACACATTTATTTGTATAACCAACCCACACGGTTATCATGATCCTGCACACATGGCACAACAAATAACATATATATACCAAAATATCACAATCAACACTAAGCCTTCAAAACACGTAATACACAACCAACTCACATGAAATATTTTTACGAATGCAAACAAATCATCACAGGCCTAATACGTGATTTCTATTCACAAGATACAATACTTGCCTCATAATCGGCATGCAAATACTCCAACGAACACGGCTCGACCGAAATGCCTCAAACCGAATAACTACCATAAAAAACAACGAAAACATGATCACAACGAGGATCAAGACCAACAACAATGGAAATCACATCAAATTATCGAAGGAAAACTCATTTGAACATTTAATCGAAGATTTAATGTTCACGAGCCTTCAAAAAAACACTGAAATCACTCATCGGGTTGAAAGAATCAAGGATATGGATATATAATCCATAGAACATATTCAAAACAACATTTTTATGCCAACCAATTCATCAAAACTGGATAATTTCCAAAATCAAGAACAAATCTACGAAAAGTCCACTCGAAGAGAAACTAAGGAATTACGTCATTCCGATGAAGAATAATGAATTAGGCGATGTTATAATTGCCTATGATGCTCCAAAACACATTTACATTGAGTAAAATCAGCCAAGATCATGAACTCTAGTCGCCATTGACTCACACCCGCGAAGAGAAGAGGGACAAATGAGAAAGAAATGAGAAAATAATCTGCTGTCCAGTATATATTGAACAGCTTCGCGTGCGCTAATCATTCTGATTAGCGTGCACTATCGGGCTAATATTCTGCCAAAACACACAGTTAGCGTGCGCTAACTATGAACGTTAGCGTGCGCTAACAAATCCTCCAACCCAGTCCAGTGACTTCTGGACTGAACCTGACCAACGGTTAGCGTGCGCTATGCTTCTAATAGCATACGCTAACTCCTGCCATTAGCGTGCTCTACACTACTACGTAGCGTGCGCTATCTAACTCCCAGTCGATGGCAGTAGCTTCTGGCTCCATTATGCACCCTCTGTTAGCGTGCGCTAACGGAGCCTTAGCGTGTGCTAACAAACTTAAGTAGCGTGCGCTATCTCCAGCCCATAGTGTGTGCTATTTCCCACTGCAGTGGCAGTGAGAACGCACCGAAACTCATCATAACAACGATACTAACAACAAAATGACAAACATGCAATAATCTGACTCGCAACCAAACACGTGTCAATACATGACACACGATCATATAGACACAAACAACATACAATCCACTAAACAGTAGAAAAAAATTCAATCAACCAGAAACAAAAATCCCTGGTATTACAGGTCCCGCCTCGACCCCATCCAACTTAGATGTCATTTCTGAAAAAAAAAAAAAATTCAAGCATATAGTTTACAAATTCGATAATCATTAGCACATATGGTATATGCTTCAAGAAACCTAATCATATATCATGAAGACTGAACATAAAGTCCAACAATATCCAAAACTGAAAGGAGAAAACAAAGGGCTGAGCGAACCAACCTTAAGTCAACATATAAGAATGATATATCGGTAGATATAACTTCAATACACTTGAACAAGGATCAATAAGCTTGCCCAAGTGATTCCGTACGTTATAGAGGCTAAATGAGTTTATAAGGTCTAAGGGATGACTGGAAATGCATAGGTCTGTTTGGAAATGAAAGAGAAAAGAAAGAGGAGACCCTGTTATTTATAAGTTGTACAACTATTATGTACATAACCACAACATGTAATGTGCATAAATTTCCTTAATGTATGCTAACACTGCAAAATAGCTTACCTTATATACCTCCAGGATTTAGCACTCTTCTGTCATACCTTCTCATGTACTTAGATAAAAGACTAGCATACGATAAAGGTTTCACATTATGTATGTTAACCTTACATTGTTACATATATAACATACATCGACTTGCTTTACGTATGCAGGCACGAGACGCTAGGACCACCGAGCTGACGAGATTCCACAACCAACACATTATTAGTTATATGCTATTAACGTATGTAACGTTTACTATGCTAGCATACGTTAACCTCCATGTTAATGTACGTAAGTATTTAACAACACTATGCAAATTTTACTTAAAATTGGCATCCCTCAACATGGGCCCAAATCTCAATGGTCATAAAATGATATTTGAATAGAAATCAGCTCATATCAATATCAGAATATCAGTATATAACAGAGTATTCAAATAGTACTAGTACACATCGTACTATTGGGAATAGTACCCTAGGACATTCGATGTGCCTATATTTGCAATTGTCATATTTAAATAAAGTTATTTGATATCATTTATTTCTCGTTGATTATTATAATGTGTGCATGTTTTAATATTATAATAATCAAATAATGGTTATTCATGAATAATAAGATTATTCAAATGTCCCTGGTCAAATCGCGTAGAGTGGAGACTCATGTGATTAATATACTAGTATAAGTTTGATTGATAATCATCGGACGATTATGCGTATGGTACGGATCAAACTTATGGGTATTGGTTAGAGAACCAATATTGGACAGACCCGCATTGAGATCACTGTATGTAAATGTCATAAATGAATCTCAATATAACAGTATGTCAATAAATCTTGGAACTTGAGATTATTATAGAGTCCAACATGATAACTGCTATGCCTTGACGTAATCCAACGTCATCTGAAACATGTTGATCATGAAGGTTAACGATTGGGATTAGTGGGAGTCATGTAGAGGGCAATGAATAATAAAGATGAGGACCCCTCGATAAGTAGGACTGAAGGAAATGCATGACCATGCTCAAATGAAGAGTCATTTGATTCAATTAGTCTACTTAAGATTGAGAAAGCATTTGGACATAATAAGTATGACAATTTTCATGACATAGTTCAAATATGATATCGCGCGACAATGGATTTGACATGTTAAATGGTATAATGGACTATAAACTTATATTTGGGTAGTTATAATGTATATTTATATTTATTAAAGAAATTTAATATTGAGCAATATATAATATAGGATATTATATATTATATTATTTAATTATATCAACTGGGAAATACAAATATAATATTAGATATTATATTTATTAGAGGATTAAATAATAAGTAATATAAGATATTATATATATATATTGTATCATCTAATAAGTTTGGGGGAAACTAAGCAAATACTAGATTTTGACTCTAGGATTTACTTAGTATAAATAAAAGGATCTTGAACAAGGAGTTGTCATAAGATAAAAATTACACAGTACTAATTTTGTGAGATACAAATTGACCCTCCCTCTTCAAATCGACTGAACCATTTTTCTGTCCGGGAAGTTTGTTTCGGTCATCTCCGTCTTCTTCCCTTAGTTGATTTTGAGCAACAGTACAAATCCTTCTAGCAAGGAATTATTTTTTGTACTGCTTATCAACGTTATTCGTAAGGATCTAGCAATCCGACTTGTACCAGTTGTTCGTGTGTGGATCACCGAAAGAGGAAGAGGATTTTAATCAGCTTTTGGTCTGGGTTTAGATTTGTTCTTAGAATTAATATAATTCGACGAACTCTTTATAAATCAATTAAATTACTGCATGAAGATCCTCATCTGGATTTTTCGTTAATTTTTTCGTTGCGTTCGCTCTTATTTGTTATATTAGATACACGTA
The DNA here is from genome assembly GCA_033398695.1 of Orobanche coerulescens. NCBI lineage: Eukaryota > Viridiplantae > Streptophyta > Magnoliopsida > Lamiales > Orobanchaceae > Orobanche > Orobanche coerulescens. The sequence goes on along the minus strand of CM065805.1, from coordinate 104,875,589 downwards.
AAATCCCAACAATGGTATCAGAGCCAACTTGCAGTGATTTAATTGTTTATATAGAACGTGTTTTATATGCTTTGAATATATAAAATTATGTTATTGATCATATTTATGATATAAATATTTTATAAATATTTTAATGATTTAATTTGATTAAATTGGATCGTTAAAAGTTAATTTTTGTACTGTTTTCCGCTATTTTATGCACTTTTAATACTCATAAACTGTTCTGGAGAAAACTATCCAGAAACGGGTCAGGAATTGGGACAACCCACGGGGTCTGGGCTATGGTTACTTGATGACCGATTCGGGGTCGACCCGCGCCCGCGGCCCCACGTAAAAAATGTAATACCCGTAATTTCGATTTTCGGTAATTTCTTTTTTTTGGCGGAAGTCCGTTTTGATGACTCGCTCATGACCATTTCGTAATTCTGAGAATGATTAGTTCTACACTTTTTGACATCCGAGTTCGTTTCGGTGTCGTTTTGTTGAGTTCCGTGCTTTTTAGCGACTTTTTCGCACTTGAGTTCGATTCTTGCGAATCTCGTTCGAAACTGCTGTTTCGAGTTTCCCATAAGTTCGTTTAACTTTGTTATACGTGTTGTAAACTTCGGTTTGGTTATTCGATTACGTATCGTGATTTTGGGGCGTTTGGGCCATTTTGTAATTTACCCAAAGTTATGGGTATTCGTATCTGTATTTGTTGTCTCGACCCTTTTCTTGGTCGCGTATGATTAATTATTGCATTATGTTTTCATTTCGGGTCGTTGATGTCGTCCGCGAACTTTTCGTCGTGTTCGTTCCGTGCGTTTTCAGAAATCGAGTCGTCGAGCCCTTGTGTTCGAGCACTGTCCGGACGGTTGCGGGACTGGCTGGACGATTGCGGGCACCGGCCGGACGGGTGCGGAAGGAACCGGCGTAGCGCACGCTACGGCCGGGAGGCTGCGCGCGCTAACCGGCAGGTGTGGCGCACACTATCGGCTGGCCTAACGCACGCTATCGGGTCTGGACAGTGGAGTCCTGAGGTTCTGGAATCGGGTAGGCTCGGCAGGTAGCGCACGCTACTGCCGGACACTATGTACGCTACGGCCGGCAGGTAGCACACGCTACGGCCGGAAGGCAGCGCACGCTACCTGGCCGAGCAGTCTAGTCCAGGAGGTCACTGGATTGCGGCCTGGGCCGATAGCGCGCGCTAGCTCGGCAGCTTAGCGCACGCTAATCCGGCCCAGTATATAATTGACAGAGCAGCCACTTTTTCATTCGTTTTTCATTTCCTTTCTCTTCGGTCCGCGGCTGGAGCTTCGGAGGAGGTGAAGCCATGTTGTTAAACAACAAATCCATGAGGTTTCTGAGTTTATATCACTGATCAATCATCCGTTAACATCCTTCGATCCAGCGAATCAAGGTTAGATCTTTAGAACCCTACTTTTGGGGAGATTTGGGGGTTTTCGCGTTTTTGTCCGATTCATTCCGTTTTGTTGATTAATTCATGATGAATATGATTAATCTTGTTGGTATTCTTAGTTTCCCTACGGATTCCTGGTATATTTCGTGGTTTTTACGGATTCGAGAGGGTTTGGTTGTGGTCCGCCCTCGTTGTCGTTTTTATACGAATATACATGAATCGTAGGCGGGTTTCCGGGTGTATTCCAATTCCGTATTCGTTTAGAATTGGTTGTGATTGTATTCTTCGAATCGTTAGGTTCGGTTTCGTGAGTTCCTAGCATTTGTCGGTGACTTTCCTTCCCGTTTGTTGCGTCGTCAACTATTCAAGGCAAGTATATATTTATGAATGTTCGTTCTCAACTTTGAAAGTATGAAATATTAATGGCATGATTATTTCTATCCACTCTGGGGCGGGCCGACGGGTCCCCTGAGGGTTTCGTAGCCTCTAGTGCGATTCCACGGATGATATGAACGAACCACTCTGGGCGGGCCGATAGGTCCCCTGAGGGTTCCGTAGCCTCTGGTGTGGTTCCACGGTATTCATATATGTATTGATGCGATGCCACGAGATTTAGTTATTCCGAAATACTAGTCTTAAATTGATGAATTGACGGTTACATTTACTTTATTGTCGAGGAGTATTGTGTTTCATACTTGATATACTTGCACTAGCTATTCGACGGCTAACCCCTTTATGGGGGAAATACTTTTTATGTATTTCAGGTTCCAGGAGAACGGACAGGCGGGTATCGGGTCGGCATGAAGATGATGGGCAAGTGTGATACTGTGTCTTTCCTCCGATTATGTTTTGAGTTTTCCATTCAGTGTTGTTGTACTGGAATGGTTATTGAATACTCGAGTATTGTTTTCCTTTTTCCTTGATGTTCCGGCCTGTGTTTGCCGAGGTATTGATTTGTGTTGTGATATCTTTGGATACTTTGGTTATGTTTTGAATACACTTTGTATTGTTCTTCATTCCATTGTATGTAGACCTTCTCGGTCAAGTTTTATAGTTCCGCGTATGTTTAGCCTTGTGGGACCCACGGCGGGGCTCACGGTGCGGTAATATACCCTGAATAACTTGGGGGTGTTACAGAATATGGTATCGGAACTTAGGTTTATGGATACCTAGGCTGTCGGTCTTTTTGGGTCGATTGAGTCGTCATTTGCCCACAGTATCACTACTCTGCCATCATCACAGTGCGACCGGTACTTGTAAGTCCTCTCACTCTTCTTGTATTTTTCTTAATCGTTTTGTTTATAACTTGGTATTCTTGGGAATTGGTCACTTCGAGATTGTGCGATTTGGATTATACTTATGCGCGCGTGTGCCCTTCAGAATGTTGGCTGAAAGGAGGAAGAATCGAGGCCGTGGTCACGAACGTGAACTCTTCCTTGAGATTTTGTGAAATTGCTAATTGCGATATTGTTGTGTATCGGTGTTATGTTGAGACTTTGTTTAGGAGTCGCATGCTAGTACCACGGGAGATCTTCGACTTCACAGACTTGTAAGTATGTTGTTCGGATTATTCGATAATTCTTGGTGATTTTGAATTTCCGTTGAAATGTTGTTTGTGCGAGTGATTGCAAGTTTCGAGGACGAAACTTATTTTTTTTAAGGGGGGTAGAGTGTAATACCCCAATTTTCGGATATATATTTTTTTTTTCGTTTATATGTTGGATGTCGTTGATGGATAATTGTGCTTGAGGATGATGTGAACGTATGACAATGTTATTGAATGCGTATATGTATTCATTGTGCCGTATGATCGTTTGGTATGTCGAGATGTTGGTCGAGAATAGCGGAAAATGCCTAAGTACAGCCACGTTAGCGCACGCTACAAGGTATGCCTAGCGCACGCTAAGACATATATACTTAGCGTACGCCACGGTGCATACTTAGCGCACGCTAAGAGGTTTGAGTTACGTACGCTAAGGAGGACCCCTAACGTATGTAAGGTATTCTGGATTAGGTCCGGAAAGTGGCCGACAGGTAGGCCCAGACTGTTTATTATCGGCGATTAGTGCACGCTAATGCATGTTAGTATCGCACGCTAATTTCAGATCGTCAACAGGGAATCTTGGCTTTATTGGTTGCTTTCAGCGTGTAGGACCCGGGCATCTTCTGGGAAGGTACAGGTTGTCGGGTCAACGACGATTAGCGCGCGCTAAGGTCGAGGAATAGCGCACGCTACTGAGCATTTCACTGTAGCAAGTCAACGCCTATTTGCGTACGTTAATGCATGGGCATTACGTACGTTAGGTGAATTTCGAAGCAATGCAGTAGCTTCTGGACTGCCCGATAGCGCACGCTGTCAAGGAAGGATAGTGCACGCTAGTTCTGTGGCGCATGCTAAATATAAGGTCTAGCGCGCGCTAGTGATGTGTTTTATAAAGAGGATAGACGAGTGCTGAGAGACATCTTGTCCATTCTCCTTCCTTCAGTCAATAGAGAGAGCCTTGGGAAGTACTTGAAGTTCCTAAACATTGAGAGATGATTCTCTTAAACAAGATTAAGATGGAGAGCTCGAGTATTTTTTTCCTAACACTGAGTTTTCCATTCAGTGTTGTTGTACTGGAATGGTTATTGAATACTCGAGTATTGTTTTCCTTTTTTCTTGATGTTCCGGCTTGTGTTTGCCGAGGTATTGATTTGTGTTGTGATGTCTTTGGATACGTTGGTTATGTTTTGAATACACTTTGTATTGTTCTTCATTCCATTGTATGTAGACCTTCTCGGTCAAGTTTTATAGTTCCGCGTATGTTTAGCCTTGTGGGTCCCACGGCGGGGCTCACGACGCTGTAATATACCCTGAATAACTTGGGGGTGTTACAGAATATGGTATCGGAGCTTAGGTTTATGGATACCTAGGCTGTCGGTCTTTTTGGGTCGATTGAGTCGTCATTTGCCCACAGTATCACTACTCTGCCATCATCACAGTGCGACCGGTACTTGTAAGTCCTCTCACTCTTCTTGTATTTTTCTTAATCGTTTCGTTTATAACTTGGTATTCTTGGGAATTGGTCACTTCGAGAATGTGCGATTTGGATTATACTTATGCACGCGTGTGCACTTCAGAATGTTGGCTGAAAGGAGGAAGAATCGAGGCCGTGGTCACGGACGTGAACTCTTCCTTGAGATTTTGTTAAATTTCTAATTGCGATATTGGTGTGTATCGGTGTTATGTTGAGACTTTGTTTAGGAGTCGCATGCTAGTACCACGGGAGATCTTCGACTTCACAGACTTGTAAGTATGTTGTTCGGATTATTCGATAATTCTTGGTGATTTTGAATTTCCGTTTAAATGTTGTTTGTGCGAGTGATTGCATGTTTCGAGGACGAAACTTATTTTTTTTAAGGGGAGTAGAGTGTAATACCCCAATTTTCGGATATATATTTTTTTTTTCATTTATATGTTGGATGTCGTTGATGGATAATTGTGCTTGAGGATGATGTGAACGTATGACAATGTTATTGAATGCGTATATGTATTCATTGTGCCGTATGATCGTTTGGTATGTCGAGATGTTGGTCGAGAATAGCGGAAAATGGCTAAGTACAGCCACGTTAGCGCACGCTACAAGGTATGCCTAGCGCACGCTAAGACATATATACTTAGCGTACGCCACGGTGCATACTTAGCGCACGCTAAGAGGTTTGAGTTACGTACGCTAAGGAGGACCCCTAACGTATGTAAGGTATTCTGGATTAGGTCCGGAAAGTGGCCGACAGATAGGCCCAGACTGTTTATTATCGGCGATTAGCGCACGCTGATGCATGTTAGTAGCGCACGCTAATTTCAGATCGTCAACAGGGAATCTTGGCTTTATTGGTTGCTTTCAGCGTGTAGGACCCGGGCATCTTCTGGGAAGGTACAGGTTGTCGGGTCAACGACGATTAGCACGCGCTAAGGTCGAGGAATAGCGCACGCTACTGAGCATTTCACTGTAGCAAGTCAACGCCTATTTGCGTACGTTAATGCATGGGCATTACGTACGTTAGGTGAATTTTAAATTAATGGAGTAGCTTCTGGACTACCCGATAGCGCACGCTATCAATGAAGGATAGCGCACACTAGTTCTGTGGCGCATGCTAAATATAAGGTCTAGCGCGCGCTAGTGATGTGTTTTATAAAGAGGATAGACGAGTGCTGAGAGACATCTTGTCCATTCTCCTTCCTTCAGTCAATAGAGAGAGCCTTGGGAAGTACTTGAAGTTCCTAAACATTGAGAGATGATTCTCTTAAACAAGATTAAGATGGAGAGCTCGGATTTAAGTATTGTTCTTGAAGTTTTTGATGATTCTTGAAATGGAGTTCAATTATTCTTCTTCGTGGTTCGTCCATACAAGGTAATCCTCGTATCCCTTTGATAGTGGTTCGTTTTTAAAGGATTACTACTTGGGAGGGAGCATGTTGGGAATCGTGTATTTTGATGTTCATTTTATTTCAATGTAAATGCATATATTGGACTGTACTTTTATCTGCTGTGTGAGTATTTTGAAATGGCTTTTGGTATTTTTCCAACTGAATTTTATTTTGTAAAACCGATTCCCTAAACTGAGTTTTTAGCATTTTGGCCTTGATCGTTTTGACGGTATTTTTATGACGGTATTTGGAAAATGATTTTTTTTAGTATTTGAAAAATATTACCGTCATCGGTCTTTTTGGCATTTTTGAAATGACGTGGAAAATTGTGCTTAGCCTAGTAAATCCTTGTGAGAAGGGCTTACAGCGTGTAATATTCCCAGGAGGATCTGGGGTGTTACAATTATGGTATCATGTGATAATGTTATACAAGATTTATTGGAATTCTAATAAGAGATTTCGGATGTTGATATGATTATTGAGATCTTCTTCATATGATGATAATGGTTTTGTTGCGATTCTTGAGGTTGTATGAATGACATGATGAAGAAAATGGTAACATGGAGATATATACCTCAGATATGTTGTTCTGAACGTGATTTCGGATATTTCATGTTATTGAAGAACTCTTGAATTATACGAGGTGATGAAAATTTATAAGAAGTGTTGATGTTTTGAAAATGAATATGGAATATTCATATCTAGAGCTAAATTATGTGTTTGAAATAATATTCGTATAGGAATACGAATGTGATTACGAGTTTGATGAAATTATTATTCATCCCTGAATTTTGAAGCCCATACGTATGGAGCAAATATTCAAGTCGAATGATTGGATTGTTTGATAACCTTAGAATATGATTATCTATAATGTTGAACTAATTGGATGGTTCGAATTAACGATGATCATCGGAAAATTTTAACTACAGATTTACGAGAAGGGAACCTTGTCAATTCGTATTTAAGAATTGAGTTTGGAACCGATAACATTTAGACCCTTATTATTGGTCCGAATTGGTTGCTGATATAATCATCGGATTTCGGCTCGTATTGTGGACATGGATTCGTGAGGGTCTGAGTTGGACAGTTCGGATTGTGTTTAATCGAGATATTGTGGAACCGATGAGTTTGTGGCCTGGTTGTATTGATATTGATCATCATCGAATCTGTTGATTATTAAGCCTTCGTTTTACAATAAGATATGATGTTTGATCGTGGATTATGACTGTTGGGTTGCGGTTGAGGTTGAAGAGTTCGTAGATTAGCTTGGTCGGGACTGAGGAACTCGTAGACGAAAGCAACTGAATTGGTAACAGTTCGTGGCATTGATATCGAGACAAGTTTTATACTTGTACGGGTCAACGAGATTAATGTTATCATGTAGGTGTACGAATGCGTGTATCATTTCGAGACTTGGCCTCTTTATGATTTTGTTGATATTCGGGAATTGTTTGATGCAATACCCTTCGGCAATTATGCTAAATATTATTGTTATTCGTTAACGGCCGGTTTAAGGCATTGAGATTCTTTTTGATACTGATGTAGGCGATAGCCAGTTCGCGGTATCGATGTATCGATTATTATTGTTCACGATTAATTTCGTTCTGAGGCATCGTTGAATCTTTATTATCGAATTGGAACTGTTGCTATGATGTTGCATTAGCCGATTGAAGGCGTTTGATATATTCTTTTATCATCTCCGTTTCTGTGGTCGGTTTAAGGCGCCGGGACATCTATTCTATCGTATCATTGATTATCGATTGACCGTTCTAAGGTAATCGAGGTATTAAATTGTGATTATCGAAGATAATTCCCATCCGATGTATAATTGTTATCGATTGACCGTCCTGAAGGTAATCGAGGTATTCAATTGGGACTGTCGAGGATAGTTCCCATCCGTTGAATTATTATTGCCGTGTTGGCCGACTCAAGGCAGCACACTATTATTCGTGTGAACTCGGTAATTTTGTGATCGTTGAGGGTTGAGGATTTCCCGAATTGTTGTGTTGTGATTATTGCTCGTGTTAATCGGTCCTTAGGGATTTTGATCCTAGGATGGTTTTTTTGGATATTGTTGGTCGTGTCGGTCTTTCATTATTCGTGCGTCATCGTTCACTTGGTGAGTCGCATGATTCGTATTGGATATGTTATCCTTTGAGTTTCGTTGTCATGTTGTATCGTGGCATATCTGGAATCATATCTGCGTGCCGATTGGTTATTTGTAGGATTTTTATCCGGGCACTCGATGGTCATGCGTGGATGTTTCCGCATTGGACCGTGCACACGAGGCGTAGTTCGTGAGGCTAATTAGGTATATTGTCACACGTATTCTGGATTCCGTATACGGGGTGGACATGTGCGCGGACACATTTCCGGATCGAGCGTACTGTGATTTCCCTCTTGAGCTTTATTGTTTGGTCGTTCGTAGTCCATGTTGTATTGGATATGTCCGACGATTTGCGACTGGTTGTTCATACGCCGAGGGGTATGTCCGACAGTTAGGTTTGTTTCTTTGAGATCTGTATTGTGATGATTTACAGCTTTGGGCTGTTCGGCTTTCAGGCCATTGTGATGTATTGGTATTTCCGTTGGAGCCTTCGAGCATTGTGATTCGTATTTATTTCGGCGTTGGTTTGGTTTACCTTCGGGTAATGTATTGTTGTGTTCTATACTGACGATTCGCCGTTTGGGCGTAAGTTTTCGGTTCTTGTGTATCTCATTGAGTTTTTCCAGGCGGGATATTTCTTCCCCCTACTTGTCTTAAGTTTCGGGACGAAACTTCTTTTAAGGATGGTAGAATGTAATACCCGTAATTTCGATTTCCGGTAATTTCTTTTTTTCGGCGGAAGTCCATTTTGATGACTCGCTCATGACCGTTTCGTTATTCTGAGAATGATTAGTTCTACACTTTTTGACATCCGAGTTCGTTTCGGTGTCGTTTTGTTGAGTTTCGTGCTTTTTAGCGACTTTTTCGCACTTGAGTTCGATTCTTGCGAATCTCGTTCGAAACTGCTGTTTCGAGTTTCCCGTAAGTTCGTTTAACTTTGTTATACGTGTTGTGAAATTCGGTTTGGTTATTCGATACGTATCGTGATTTTCGGGCGTTTTGGGCCATTATGTAATTTACCCAAAGTTATGGGTATCTGTACCTGTATTTGTTGTCTCGACCCTTTTCTTGGTCGCGTATGATTAATTATTGCATTATGTTTTCATTTTGGGTCGTTGATGTCGTCCACGAGCTTTTCATCGTGTTCGTTCCGTGCATTTTCGGAAATCGAGTCGTCGAGCCCTGGTGTTCGAGCACTGGCCGTGTTGGAAAGTAAAACGCAGCGGAAGCGAAGTTTGGGAAAGTTGATAATAGCGTTTTACGCATCTACGAGCATTAGATCTATTTAGGCATGCTAATTAATTAATTACTAAGACTAACAAGCAATTTAAATATTATTTATTATTTATTAATTAAATATGTTGATTAATTAAAATATCCTAATCTAGATCCAAGATTATAGGATATTACCTTTTGAAGCGCGTTGGTTACTTCCTTCTTGATCGCCTTGTATTTCTACCTTCAGATCTTCTAGAGTATGATCCGCCTTGAATCGGACGTTGTGTGGCCAACGAGCTACCGGATCTTGCTTGGACACCTTATGGATCGGCCGAATTCTTATGCCTCACTACACTCGATTTTCTTTTCTTCAAGTAATTCCGATATGTAGCAAGAATTAAAGTGTTCTCTCAATTGTGGAATCAAAGACACAAGTCAAGATCCACAATTAAACACTTAGAAGAAAAAATCGAAATTCCTTGTGTATGAAGAAGTATTAAAATCGGCCATCAACCATAATGTCCTATTTATAGGCTCTTGGACTACTACTAGGGATCTAGAGGAGGATTATGGAAGGACTCCCAATTAATTCATCTTACCTTATTAGGACTCTTCCTAATATATGATGAATTAATTAATATCAACTTAGTCCACTAAAAAGTTTGATATTGCACTTCCTACCAAAATCCCAAATTACGAAATTGGGCTCCTTATTAAATATATTATTTCCCGTGTTTAAGATATCGAATGTCCATTAATTAATTATAAGCTACTGACAGCTTTAATTAATTAATATCTTATCCAAGAGTAGTACCACTCGAACTTATTATTATATCGGAATTAAATCCACCTGCAGGGTTTAATATAATAACCATTATCGAGCTCCTCAAGGGGACATCATCAACCCGCACGAGTCGGGACACGATTTCTAGTAATAATAATAATTGTCGTATAAACAATATTATTGCCCAAGATACGAGGCTTATTGAGTCGATCATTTTGACTCTCACCTATGGTAAATCAAAGCAATAATTATTATAAATACATAATTAAATATTATATACTTAGAATTAAGAAATAATAATTATCCGAGATTTACGTTCTTCTTACGGTCGATCTGAAGACACTATCTCACCTCGATCCTGTTCAACGTATGCAAATACGCTAATGTATGCTAATAGTCAAGACCAACTATTTTCAAGCATACACTACAACCCTTTATATAATTTGTCTAATAATTATATAGGTTGTGAACTATTATATTATTTTATAAGGCACCGATAATGTGATCTTCCGTGTGACACCAACACACCACATTATCTACAATATAAAATAATTAGATATTTCATTTGCATAGCCATAACGTGAATTAATATGCAAAACATGTGATTAAATATAATTAATATCCTCATAGGTAGTAAATGGGAAATTAGGTAATACAAGCATAAAGTATGCTTTGCAGTATACAATCCTAACAATCTCCCACTTATACTCAAAGCATGCTTTTAAGTATACTACTCTATTACATAGTCTCTCATTTCTACCACTTATACTCAAAGCAATGCTGCCATACACCGTAATCCCATTCCTTCCACATGCCTTTCAAAAACTTTTGAAGGTAGGCCTTTCGTGAAAGGGTCAGCAAGATTATCTTCCGATGCAACCCTAGCTACAACTACGTCTCCTTCCTTCACGAAGTGTCGTATGATATGGTACTTGGGGTTGATATGTTTACTTGCCTGATGGGCTCGTGGTTCCCTTGAATTTGCGACTGCACCAGTATTATCACAATAAAGTGTAATACCCTCTGGCAAATCGGGAATCACATCTAAGTTCTACAGGAAGTAGTTGAGCCACACTGCCTCCTTGGCTGCCTCAGAGGCTGCCACATACTCGGCTTCCATGGTGGAGTCCGAGATGCATTTCTGCTTCACACTCCTCCAACTAATGGCTCCACCTCCCAGGCTAAACACATAACCCGAAGTAGACTTGGACTTTTCTTTGTCCGATGAAAAATCTGAGTCAGTGTAACCCACCAGAAACAGGTCGTCTGATTGATATACAAGCATGTACTCCCTAGTCCTTCTCAGGTACTTGAGTATGTGCTTGACAGCAATCCAGTGTCCTGGTCCTGGGTTTGACTGATATCTAGCAGCCATGCCCACTGCATGACAGATATCTGGTCTAGTGCAAAGCATAGCATACATGAGACTTCCCACAGCAGATGCATAAGGGACCATCTTCATGTCATCTATCTCCTTTTGTGTCTTAGGACACATGTTCTTAGATAGTTGAATTCCATGTCTGTAAGGTAGAAAACCTTTCTTGGAATTCTCCATGCTAAACCGCTTCAGCACTGTATCGATATAGGATGCCTGGGATAAGCACAACATCCTTTTCTTCCGATCACGAAAGATCCTGATTCCAAGGATGTGTCCTGCTTCTCCTAGATCCTTCATATCGAACTGCTCAGATAGCCATACCCGTACATCCGACAATTCCTTCACGTTGTTTCCAATCAGAAGGATATCGTCTACATACAGTACAAGAAACACCAACACATTTCCATCGCATTTCTTATACACACAACTCTCAATCGGACATTGGACGAATCCATATGACTGGACAACTTCGTCAAAACGAGTGTTCCAAGATCTAGATGCTTGCTTAAGTCCATAAATGGATTTCTTAAGTTTGCACACCAAGTGCTCTTCTCCTTTAGCAATGAATCCCTCTGCTTGGCGCATATAGATTTCCTTGTCTAGACTCCCATTCAAGAATGCAGTCTTGACATCCATCTGCCAAATCTCCAGATCCAAATGCGCAGCTATAGCTAAAAGAATCCGGATTGACTTAAGCATGGCTACCGGCGAAAAGGTTTCATCATAATCGATACCCTCTTTCTGAGTGTAACCTTTTGCAACAAGCCTCGCTTTGAAGGTTTCAACCTTCCCGTCACGTCCTTTCTTTCGCTTGTAGACCCATTTACTCCCAATGGCTTGTACACCATCAGGTAGCTCTACTAGGTCCCACACTTGATTGGAATCCATAGATCCCATTTCTGATTCCATTGCTTCTTGCCAGGAGTCAGCATCTTTATCTTAGATTGCCTCCTTATAGGTCCAGGGAACTGATTCATCTTCGTCTGGGATTGAGTCTGAAGACTTTCCCATGCCTATGAATCGCTCGGGCTGATGAACAACCCTCCCACTACGACGAGGCAAATCCTGAGTTGGTGTAAAAGTTTCAGAATCGATACGTGGTATAGTGTTAGTTGGCGCTTGTACGATTGGTATAGATGGAGTCTCGCCCCTTAGCTCTTCCAGAATTATCTCGCTCATGGGCTTGTGACTAATCATATAATCCTCTTCCAGAAATCGGGCATTGGTGCTAACAATGACCTTATGATCCTGGGGACTATAGAACAAGCCACCCTTCGTTCCCTTAGGATATCCCACAAACACTCGTACTTCTGTACGAGATGCCAACTTATCAGCTTCCTTATTCAGCACATGTGCTGGAGTACCCCAAATCCGAACATGTCCAAGACTGGGCTTACGCCCACTCCACGATTACGTGGTGTTTTTGGAAGCGATTTCGAAGGCACCGGAGTTTAGAATGTACACATTGTTTCTAAGGCGTATCCCCAAAACGAAATAGGTAAATCTGAATAACTCATCATTGATCTAACCATTTCTAAAAGAGTCATATTCCTTCTTTCACCACACCATTTTGTTGTGGAGTTCGGTGTGGTGAGCCGGGACGAAATCCTCATTCGCCAAGAAATCCAAAAACTCTCCACTAAGGTATTCGCCACCACGATCAGATCGTAGCGACTTGATACTCTTCCCATGACGCTTCTCCGTTTCAGCCTTGAAGTCTCTGAACTTGTCAAAGGCTTCAGACTTACGTCGCATCAAATAGATGTATCCATATCTCGAATAATCATCTATAAACGTGATGAAGTATTCGAAACCACCCCTAGCCTGGATATTCATTGGACCACACACATCCGTATGAACCAATTCTAACACATCCTGAGCACAGTTTCCCTTGGTTTTGAAAACCCTTTTGGTCATATTACCTTCCAGACAGGATTCACAAATTGGAAATGACTCAACTTGGAGATCATCCAATGGGCCATCATCTACCAATCTTTGAATCCTTCTAAGGTTTACATGTCCTAACCGTAAATGCCACAGATATGTTTGGTTTATGCTTGAAGGTTCTTTTCTCTTTTTAGGTTTAGACAAACAGTTAAGTGATTTATGCATAAGAGTTTGTGCGGTATTAACAATATATAGTCCATCATTAAAAGTACCTCTGCAAATATATTCACCGCTTCTTTTCTTAATAATGGCATCATCATCAAAATAAACTGAATAACCATCGCATTTTAATTTAGAAACCGAAATTAAATTCATTCTAAAATCCGGTTATAATAATACATTATTGAGAACTAATAATTTATCATTAATCTTCAACTGCACGACTCCCTACCGCAATGACCATAAGCCTGGAATAATCGCTTGATTGATGGTAATCTCGCCCGCACTAAGCCGCTTGGTTACACGAAAACCATGCGAGTCAAAGCAAACATGATCGTAGCTTTGAATCAACTATCCACGAAGTGGAAGAACAAGTCGCCAAACATGTTTTGACTACTAGTGCACGAGACATACCTTTCTTAAGAGCAGGGCAGTCCGCTTTAAAATGTCCTTTCTGACCGCACTTGTAGCACTTTCCCTTTGGCTTTTTGTTCGCCTCGGGGGGAGGAGACTTGCTTTTCACCTTGAGAGTTGCCACTTGCTTCGGACAACTGCTTCTTCTTCTTTCCCCATTTGGATTTGGAAGAAGTAGCCGGTTCCCGCAAGAATCTGATGATAACCTTGTTTGAAGAGACCTTCAGCAGACTGAAGCTCTGTCAGAAGTTCCGCCAAACTATATGTCCTACGGTTCATATTGTAGTTAAGGCGGAACTGCTCAAAGCTTCTAGGTAAGCTGCCTAAGATAATATCGACCTGCGTTTCCGCATCGATAGTAGCCCCCAGTATGCTCAGTTCGTTCAAATGAGACATCATTTTTAGAACATGATCCCTCACTGGAGTCCCTTCAGACATTTGGGTTGTCATCAATACCCTCATAGCATTTTGTCTATCCGCGGTTCTGATGACCAAACATCTCGGTGAGACTTTTCATCATTTCCGCGGCCGAACCCATCGTCTGATGCTGATGCTGCAATACATTTGTCAGTGAAGCCAAAATGTAACAGCGAGCCATCTCATCAGACTTTTTCCATTTTCGGAATTCAGCCAACTCTTCGGGAGTGGCATCCGGTTCTGGTTCTAGAGGGCTCTCCTCGATTAAGACAAACTTATGCCCCTCAGCAGTCAGGACAATGTCAAGATTTCATTTCCAATCGGCAAAGTTAGTGCCATCTAGTTTATTTTCTTTGAGAATAACAGCTAGTGGATTGAAAGACATCTGAGAATAAAAATTAAAAACATCCATCACATAATGCATAGCAAAATATATCGAAAAACCTCAAAACACAATATATATATGCTAGCAACCAACACCTCAAAAAATCCGCACATGCAAGCCACGATCGTGTGGACGTTTACACACACATTTTCCAAGTAGAGTTTAACGTCTTTAATTTTACTATCTAGTCAAATTATGTTATGACAAGTAAAATTAATAGTTGGTTCCTCTTGGCCATGTATTAAGTAACATAGACTCCGATGGGGAGCTTATTAATTAATACACCTAAGTGAACACCATAATTTAACATCCTTAAAATATTATCTTTTAAATAATAGTCCTACAGATGGAGAGGTCCTATCATAAAAAGTAATATTTACCTTATGTTATCATTTTGAAATTTAAAACTAGTGAACCTATAATTAGCACATCCGATATGGAGGAAGACTCTAATGTCAACGTGCATGCTAATTACTTCACAATTTAAATTAATTATGGAGGCCAATTTGATTTTAATTTAAAAAAATTAAATCAATTTAATCACTTAGTTATTTTAGCCTTAAGGTTTTTAATTTTCTCGTCCTAACATGCAAGGAAACATATCACGCATACATCCATACATGCCATACATCAAAACAATAAAAACCAAAATAAAGCATGGATAATTAAATTTATCCAATTATCATGGTCTTCTTCCTTGAGTTGAATCCGAGAAAATCTTCGACTCGATCTCTCCCACTGAATCAAGCATCTCGTCGCTTCTCCCACGGGCCGTGGATTTTCAAAATTAAAATTTTACTTTTATGCAAAATTAATTACATAAAAAAATTTAATTTTAAATCCCGACTTCCCAATGACGCAACGGCGCAGCAGACCGGACCAAAGCTGGGCGACCGGCCCGAACAATGAACCGGCCCGGACAGTGCCGCTGCAGCGGCCGCTTCGGCGCTTTCGGCGGCGGCCGTGTCTTGCTCAGCGGCGCTTCTTCTTTATCGGCAGCGCTTGCCCGATCCGGCGATCCGGTTCTGCTCTATTTCTTCGTGATCCCGTCTTTTCCAAACTCGATTACAATTTTATACGAAATAAAATACATCGAAATTACATCAAGATTACACAAAAAATAAAACCACCTAGAACTACCCGCGGATTTTCTCACGGGAAAAACCATTACATGCCTCAAAAACCGGGCCAAACCAACAATTGCATAATTAATAAATAAATACGCCATTCATATAAACCATGATAATTGGATCATATCACCTGCAAGAACACATCTAGCAAAATATTCCAACATCAAAATATATGAATATTTAAATTGCTATCAATTAATCACTAAAATTAATTAAAATAGCAAAAGCCTAAAAATCCGCTCCGATACCAATTGTTGGAAAGTAAAGCATGGAAGCGAAGTTTGGGAAAGTTGATAATAGCGTTTTACACATCTACGAGCATTAGATCTATTTAGGCATGCTAATTAATTAATTACTAAGACTAACAAGCAATTTAAATATTATTTATTATTTATTAATTAAATATGTTGAATAATTAAAATATCCTAATCTAGATCCAAGATCATAGGATATTACCTTTTGAAGCGCGTTGGTTACTTCCTTCTTGATCGCCTTGTATTTCTACCTTCAGATCTTCTAGAGTATGATCCGCCTTGAACCGGACGTTGTGTGGCCAACGAGCTACCGGATCTTGCTTGGACACCTTATGGATCGGCCGAATTCTTATGCCTCACTACTCTCGATTTTCTTTTCTTCAAGTAATTCTGAAATGTAGCAAGAATTAAAGTGTTCTCTCAATTGTGGAATCAAAGACACAAGTCAAGATCCACAATTAAACACTCAGAAGAAAAAATCGAAATTCCTTGTGTATGAAGAAGCATTAAAATTGGCCATCAACCATAATGTCCTATTTATAGGCTCTTGGACTACTACTAAGGATCTAGAGGAGGATTATGGAAGGACTCCCAATTAATTCATCTTACCTTATTAGGACTCTTCCTAATATATGATGAATTAATTAATATCAACTTAGTCCACTAAAAGTTTGATATTGCACTTCCTACCAAAATCCCAAATTACGAAATTGGGCTCCTTATTAAATATATTATTTCCCGTGTTTAAGATATCGAATGTCCAATAATTAATTATAAGCTCTTGACTTTAATTAATTAATATCTTATCCAAGAGTAGTACCACTCGAACCTTATTATTATATCGAATTAAATCCACTGCGGGGTTTAATATAATAATCATTATCGAGCTCCTCAAGGGGACATCATCAACCCGCACGCAGTCGGGACACGATTTCTAGTAATAATAATAATTGTCGTATAAACAATATTATTGCCCAAGATACGAGGCTTATTGAGTCGAGCATTTTGACTCTCACCTATGGTAATTCAAAGCAATAATTATTATAAATACACAATTAAATATTATATATTTAGAATTAAGAAATAATAATTATCCGAGATTTACGTTCTTCTTACGGTCGATCTGAGAAGACACTATCTCACCTCGATCCTGTTCAACGTATGCAAATACGCTAATGTATGCTAATAGTCAAGACCAACTATTTTCAAGCATACACTACAACCCTTTATATAATTTGTCTAATAATTATATAGGTTGTGAACTATTATATTATTTTATAAGGCACCGATAATGTGATCTTCCGTGTGACACCAACACACCACATTATCTACAATATAAACTAATTAGACATTTCATTTGCATAACCATAACGTGAATTAATATGCAAAACATGTGATTAAATATAATTAATATCCTCATAGGTAGTAAATGGGAAATTAGGTAATACAAGCATAAAGTATGCTTTGCAGTATACAATCCTAACAGGCCGGACGGTTGCGGTACTGGCCGGACGATTGCGGGCACCGGCCGGACGGGTGCGGCAGAAACCGGCGTAGCGCACGCTACGTCCGGGAGGCTGCGCGCGCTAACCGGCAGGTGTAGCGCACGCTATCGGCTGGCCTAACGCACGCTATCGGGTCTGGACAGTGGAGTCCTGAGGTTCTGGAATTGGGTAGGCTCGGCAGGTAGCGCACGCTACTGCCAGACACTACGTACGCTACGACCGGCAAGTAGCGCACGCTATGGCCGGAAGGCTGCGCACGCTACCTGGCCGAGCAATCTAGTCCAGGAGGTCACTAGATTGCGGCCTGGGCCGATAGCGCGCGCTAGCTCGGCAGCCCAGTATATAATTGACAGAGCAGCCACTTTTTCATTCGTTTTTCATTTCCTTTCTCTTCGGTCCGCGGATGGAGCTTCGGAGGAGGTGAAGCCATGTTGTTAAACAACAAATCCATGAGGTTTCTGAGTTTATATCACTGATCAATCATCCGTTAACATCCTTCGATCCAGCGAATCAAGGTTAGATCTTTAGAACCCTGCTTTTGGGGAGATTTGGGGGTTTTCGCGTTTTTGTCCGATTCATTCCGTTTTGTTGATTAATTCATGATGTATATGATTAATCTTGTTGGTATTCTTAGTTTCCCTACGGATTCATGGTATATTTCGTGGTTTTTACGGATTCGAGAGGGTTTGGTTGTGGTCCGCCCTCGTTGTCGTTTTTATACGAATATACATGAATCTTAGGCGGGTTTCCAGGTGTATTCCAATTCCGTATTCGTTTAGAATTGGTTGTGATTGTATTCTTCGAATCGTTAGGTTCGGTTTCGTGAGTTCCTAGCATTTGTCGGTGACTTTCCTTCCCGTTCGTTGCGTCGTCAACTATTCAAGGCAAGTATATATTTATGAATGTTCGTTCTCGACTTTGAAAGTATGAAATATTAATGGCATGATTATTTCTATCCACTCTGGGGCGGGCCGACGGGTCCCCTGAGGGTTTCGTAGCCTCTGGTGCGATTCCACGGATGATATGAACGAACCACTCTGGGGCGGGCCGATAGGTCCCCTGAGGGTTCCGTAGCCTCTGGTGCGGTTCCACGGTATTCATATATGTATTGATGCGATGCCACGAGATTTAGTTATTCCGGAATACTAGTCTTAAATTGATGAATTGACGGTTACATTTACTTTATTATCGAAGAGTATTGTGTTTCATACTTGATATACTTGCACTAGCTATTCGACGGCTAACCCCTTTATGGGGGAAATACTTTTTATGTATTTCAGGTTCTAGGAGAACGGACAGGCGGGTATCGGGTCGGCATGAAGATGATGGGCAAGTGTGATACTGTGTCTTTCCTCCGATTATGTTTTGAGTTTTCCATTCAGTGTTGTTGTACTGTAATGGTTATTGAATACTCGAGTATTGTTTTCCTTTTTCCTTGATGTTCCGGCCTGTGTTTGCCGAGGTATTGATTTGTGTTGTGATGTCTTTGGATACGTTGGTTATGTTTTGAATACACTTTGTATTGTTCTTCATTCCATTGTATGTAGACCTTCTCGGTCAAGTTTTATAGTTCCGCGTATGTTTAGCCTTGTGGGTCCCACGGCGGGGCTCACGACGCTGTAATATACCCTGAATAACTTGGGGGTGTTACAGAATATGGTATCGGAGCTTAGGTTTATGGATACCTAGGCTGTCGGTTTTTTTGGGTCGATTGAGTCGTCATTTGCCCACAGTATCACTACTCTGCCATCATCACAGTGCGACCGGTACTTGTAAGCCCTCTCACTCTTCTTGTATTTTTCTTAATCGTTTCGTTTATAACTTGGTATTCTTGGGAATTGGTCACTTCGAGAATGTGCGATTTGGATTATACTTATGCACGCGTGTGCCCTTCAGAATGTTGGCTGAAAGGAGGAAGAATCGTGGCCGTGGTCACGGACGTGAACTCTTCCTTGAGATTTTGTTAAATTGCTAATTGCGATATTGGTGTGTATCGGTGTTATGTTGATACTTTGTTTAGGAGTCGCATGCTAGTACCACGGGAGATCTTCGACTTCACAGACTTGTAAGTATGTTGTTCGGATTATTCGATAATTCTTGGTGATTTTGAATTTCCGTTGAAATGTTGTTTGTGCGAGTGATTGCAAGTTTCGAGGGCGAAACTTATTTTTTTTAAGGGGGGTAGAGTGTAATACCCCAATTTTCGGATATATTTTTTTTTTTTCGTTTATATGTTGGATGTCGTTGATGGATAATTGTGCTTTAGGATGATGCGAATGTATGACAATGTTATTGAATGCGTATATGTATTCATTGTGCCGTATGATCGTTTGGTATGTCGAGATGTTGGTCGAGAATAGCGGAAAATGGCTAAGTACAGCCACGTTAGCGCACGCTACAAGGTATGCCTAGCGCACGCTAAGACATATATACTTAGCGTACTCCATGGTGCATACTTAGCGCACGCTAAGAGGTTTGAGTTACGTACGCTAAGGAGGACCCCTAACGTATGTAAGGTATTATGGATTAGGTCCGGAAAGTGGCCGACAGGTAGGCCCAGACTGTTTATTATCGGCGATTAGCGCACGCTAATGCATGTTAGTAGCGCACGCTAATTTCAGATCGTCAACAGGGAATCTTGGCTTTGTTGGTTGCTTTCGGCGTGTAGGACCCGGGCATCTTCTGGGAAGGTACAGGTTGTCGGGTCAACGACGATTAGCGCGCGCTAAGGTCGAGGAATAGTGCACGCTACTGAGCATTTCACTGTAGCAAGTCAACGCTTATTTGCGTACGTTAATGCATGGGCATTACGTACGTTAGGTGAATTTCGAAGCAATGCAGTAGCTTTTGGACTGCCCGATAGCGCACGCTATCAAGGAAGGATAGCGCACGCTAGTTCTGTGGCGCATGCTAAATATAAGGTCTAGCGCGCGCTAGTGATGTGTTTTATAAAGAGGATAGACGAGTGCTGAGAGACATCTTGTCCATTCTCCTTCCTTCAGTCAATAGAGAGAGCCTTGGGAAGTACTTGAAGTTCCTAAACATTGAGAGATGATTCTCTTAAACAAGATTAAGATGGAGAGCTCGGATTTAAGTATTGTTCTTGAAGTTTTTGATGATTCTTGGAATGGAGTTCAATTATTCTTCTTCGTGGTTCGTCCATACAAGGTAATCCTCATATCCCTTTGATAGTGGTTCGTTTTTAAAGAATTACTACTTGGGAGGGAGCATGTTGGGAATCGTGTATTTTGATGTTCGTTTATTTCAATGTAAATGCATATATTGGACTGTACTTTTATCCGCTGCGTGAGTATTTTGAAATGGCTTTTGGTATTTTGCCAACTGAATTTTATTTTGTAAAACCGATTCCCTAAACTGAGTTTTTAGCATTTTGGCCTTGATCGTTTTGACGGTATTTTTATGACGGTATTTGGAAAATGATTTTTTTTAGTATTTGAAAAATATTACCGTCATCGGACTTTTTGGCATTTTTGAAATGACGTGGAAAATTGTGCTTAGCCTGGTAAATCCTTGTGAGAAGGGCTTACAGCGTGTAATATTCCCAGGAGGATCTGGGGTGTTACAATTATGGTATCATGTGATAATGTTATACAAGATTTATTGGAATTGTAATAAGAGATTTCGGATGTTGATATGATTATTGAGATCTTCTTCATATGATGATAATGGTTTTGTTGCGATTCTTGAGGTTGTACGAATGACATGATGAAGAAAATGGTAACATGGAGATATATACCTCGGATATGTTGTTCTGAACGTGATTTCGGATATTTCATGTTCTTGAAGAACTCTTGAATTATACGTGGTGATGAAAATTTATAAGAAGTGTTGATGTTTTGAAAATGAATATGGAATATTCATATCTAGAGCTAAATTATGTGTTTGAAATAATATTCGTATAGGAATACGAATGTGATTACGAGTTTGATGAAATTATTATTCATCCCTGAATTTTGAAGCCCATATGTATAGAGCAAATATTCAAGTCGAATGATTGGATTGTTTGATAACCTTAGAATATGATTATCTATAATGTTGAACTAATTGGATGGTTCGAATTAACGATGATCATCGAAAAATTTTAACTACGGATTTACGAGAAGGGAACCTTGTCAATTCGTATTTAAGAATTGAGTTTGGAACCGATAACATTTAGACCCTTATTATTGGTCCGAATTGGTTGCTGATATAATCATCGGATTTCGGCTCGTATTATGGACATGGATTCGTGAGGGTCTGAGTTGGACAGTTCGGACTGTGTTTAATCGAGATATTATGGAACCGATGAGTTTGTGGCCTGGTTGTATTGATATTGATCGTCATCGAACCTGTTGATTATTAAGCCTTCGTTTTACAATAAGATATGATGTTTGATCGTGGATTATGACTGTTGGGTTGCGGTTGAGGTTGAAGAGTTCGTAGATTAGCTTGGTCGGGACTGAGGAACTCGTAGACGAAAGCAACTGAATTGGTAACAGTTCGTGGCATTGATATCGAGACAAGTTTTATACTTGTACGGGTCAACGAGATTAATGTTATCATGTAGGTGTACGAATGCGTGTATCATTTCGAGACTTGGCCTCTTTATAATTTTGTTGATATTTGGGAATTGTTTGATGCAATACCCTTCGGCAATTATGCTAAATATTATTATTATTCGTTAACGGCCGGTTTAAGGCATTGAGATTCTTTTTGATACTGATGTTGGCGATAGCCGGTTCGCGGTATCGATGTATCGATTATTATTGTTCACGATTAATGTCGTTCTGAGGCATCGTTGAATCTTTATTATCGAATTGGAACTGTTGATATGATGTTGCGTTAGCCGATTGAAGGCGTTTGATATATTCTTTTATCATCTCCGTTTTGGTGGTCGGTTTAAGGCGCCGGGACATCTATTCTATCATATCATTGATTATCGATTGACCGTTCTAAGGTAATCGAGGTATTGAATTGTGATTATCGAAGATAATTCCCATCCACTGTATAATTGTTATCGATTGACCGTCCTGAAGGTAATCGAGGTATTGAATTGGGACTGTCGAGGATAGTTCCCATCCGTTGAATTATTATTGTCGTGTTGGCCGACTCAAGGCAGCACATTATTATTCGTGTGAACTCGGTAATTTTGTGATCGTTGAGGGTTGAGGATTTCCCGAATTGTTGTGTTGTGATTATTGCTCGTGTTAATCGGTCCTTAGGGATTTTGATCCCAGGATGGTTGTTTTGGATATTGTTGGTCGTGTCGGTCTTTCATTATTCGTGCGTCATCGTTCACTTGGTGAGTCGCATGATTCGTATTGGATATGTTATCCTTTGAGTTTCGTTGTCATGTTGTATCGTGGCATATCTGGAATCATATCTGCGTGCCGATTGGTTATGTGTAGGATTTTTAGCCGGGCACACGATGGTCATGCGTCGATGTTTCCGCATTGGACCGTGCACACGAGGCGTAGTTCGTGAGGTTAATTAGGTACATTGTCACACGTATATTATGGATTCCATATATGGGGTGGACATGTGCGCGGACACATTTCCGGATCGAGCGTACTGTGATGTCCCTCTTGAGCTTTATTGTTTGGTCGTTCGTAGTCCATGTTGTATTGGATATGTCCGACGATTTGCGACTGGTTGTTCATACGCCGAGGGGGTATGTCCGACAGTCAGGTTTGTTTCTTTGAGATCTGTATTGTGATGATTTACAGCTTTGGGTTGTTCGGCTTTCAGGCAATTGTGATGTATTGGTACTTCCGTTGGAGCCTTCGGGCATTGTGATTCGTATTTATTTCGGCGTTGGTTTGGTTTACCTTCGGGTAATGTATTGTTGTGTTCTATACTGACGATTCGCCGTTTGGGCGTAAGTTTTCGGTTCTTGTGTATCTCATTGAGTTTTTCCTGGCGGGATATTTCTTCCCCCTACTTGTCTTAAGTTTCGGGACGAAACTTCTTTTAAGGAGGGTAGAATGTAATACCCGTAAGTTCGATTTCCGGTAATTTCTTTTTTTTCGGAGGAAGTCCGTTTTGATGACTCGCTCATGACCGTTTCGTCATTATGAGAATGATTAGTTCTACACTTTTTGACATCCGAGTTCGTTTTGGTGTCGTTTTGTTGAGTTCCGTGCTTTTTAGCGACTTTTCCGCACTTAAGTTCGATTCTTGCGAATCTCGTTCGAAACTGCTGTTTCGTGTTTCCCGTAAGTTCGTTTAACTTTGTTATACGTGTTGTGAACTTCGGTTTGGTTATTCGATTACGTATCGTGATTTTCGGGCGTTTTGGGCCATTTTGTAATTTACCCAAAGTTATGGGTATCCATATCTGTATTTGTTGTCTCGACCCTTTTCTTGGTCGCGTATGATTAATTATTGCATTATGTTTTCATTCCGGGTCGTTGATGTCGTCCGCGAGCTTTTCATCGTGTTCGTTCCGTGCGTTTTTGAAAATCGAGTCGTCGAGCCCTGGTGTTCGAGCACTGGCCGGACGGTTGCGGGACTGGCCGGACGATTGCGGGCACCGGCCGGACGGGTGCGGCAGGAACCGGCGTAGCGCACGCTATGGCCGAGAGGCTGCGCGCGCTAATCGGCAGGTGTAGCGCACGCTATCGGCTGGCCTAACGCACGCTATCGGGTCTGGACAGTGGAGTCCTAAGGTTCTGGAATCGGGTAGGCTCGGCAGGTAGCGCATGCTACTGCCGGACACTACGTACGCTATGGCCGGCAGGTAGCGCACGCTACGGCCGGAAGGCTGCGCACGCTACCTGGCCGAGCAGTCTAGTCTAGGAGGTCACTGGATTGCAGCCTGGGCCGATAGCGCGCGCTAGCTCGGCAGCTTAGCGCATGCTAGTCCGGCCCAGTATATAATTGACAGAGCAGCCACTTTTTCATTCGTTTTTCATTTCCTTTCTCTTTGGTCCGCGGCTGGAGCTTCGGAGGAAGTGAAGCCATGTTGTTAAACAACAAATCCATGAGGTTTCTGAGTTTATATCACTGATCAATCATCCGTTAACATCCTTCGATCCAGCGAATCAAGGTTAGATCTTTAGAACCCTGCTTTTGGGGAGATTTGGGGGTTTTCGCGTTTTTGTCCGATTCATTCCGTTTTGTTGATTAATTCATGATGTATATGATTAATCTTGTTGGTATTCTTAGTTTCCCTACGGATTCATGGTATATTTCGTGGTTTTTACGGATTCGAGAGGGTTTGGTTGTGGTCCGCTCTCGTTGTCGTTTTTATACGAATATACATGAATCTTAGGTGGGTTTCCGGGTGTATTCCAATTCCGTATTCGTTTAGAATTGGTTGTGATTGTATTCTTCGAATCGTTAGGTTTGGTTTCGTGAGTTCCTAGCATTTGTCGGTGACTTTCCTTCCCGTTCGTTGCGTCCTCAACTATTCAAGGCAAGTATATATTTATGAATGTTCGTTCTCGACTTTGAAAGTATGAAATATTACTGGCATGATTATTTCTATCCACTCTGGGGCGGGCCGATGGGTCCCCTGAGGGTTTCGTAGCCTCTAGTGCGATTCCACGGATGATATGAACGAACCACTTTGGGGCGGGCCGATAGGTCCCCTGAGGGTTCCGTAGCCTCTGGTGCGGTTCCACGGTATTCATATATGTATTGATGCGATGCCACGAGATTTAGTTATTCCGGAATACTAGTCTTAAATTGATGAATTGATGGTTACATTTACTTTATTGTCGAGGAGTATTGTGTTTCATACTTGATATACTTGCACTAGCTATTCGACGGCTAACCCCTTTATGGGGGAAATACTTTTTATGTATTTCAGGTTCCAGGAGAACGGACAGGCGGGTATCGGGTCGGCATGAAGATGATGGGCAAGTGTGATACTGTGTCTTTCCTCCGATTATGTTTTGAGTTTTCCATTCAGTGTTGTTGTACTGGAATGGTTATTGAATACTCGAGTATTGTTTTCCTTTTTCCTTGATGTTCCGGCCTGTGTTTGCCGAGGTATTGATTTGTGTTGCGATGTCATTGGATACGTTGGTTATGTTTTGAATACACTTTGTATTGTTCTTCATTCCATTGTATGTAGACCTTCTCGGTCAAGTTTTATAGTTCCGCGTATGTTTAGCCTTGTGGGTCCCACGGCGGGGCTCACGGCGCTGTAATATACCCTGAATAACTTGGGGGTGTTACAAAAAATAGCACATATAATGCGCAAAATGTTGTGCGGCCCAGGTTTTGAACCTGGATGTCCATGGGTGCTGTTCATCCCTCCAGCCACTGTGTTGTGTTCTTTTTTTGTTAAATTTGGATGCAATATGTTATTTATATGTTATCTACAGCTTTAAATTAATTATGTGATGATTAATTTTTAGTATATGTTGGTGTATGGCATGACCATAAATTGAACAATGTGATTGGATATTTTAATTTATTATTGGGTTGGTTTTAACGACATGTGTGTCGTTTAATTATAATTGGTTTTTACGGCATGTGAGTCATCTTTTAATATATTATTATAATTTACGGCCTGCTTGTCGTTTGCCCTCTTGTAATTTAATGAAGACAAAAAGGAGATGAAGGACGGACTCGAGGAGCCAATTGATTGTGTATGACGTTCCAAGGAGTTGGAAGATTAATGAAGACCAATTATACCCTTTAGATTGACCTTTGTGATTTTCATGTTGTCTCATGAAAATCACGTTAGAATTATGGTCATGCTATACATGGTCATATGCCTTTTATGTCATGTGATGCTATGTACGTTTAAATTTATGCATGTATGAGATGCGATGTATGTTTAGATGTTTGTTAGCCAACATAGACATACAACATATGATAAAACCCTTGTTAAGATTTTTTTAAATGCCATTCAATTAAAACACCTATCAAGACCCCGATCATCTTGAGCAGGTCATGCCAAAGATGGGTGCTCGGATTAGCTTAGTAAGGTAGGATATGTAATGGTGATACCTATGTCTTTTAATGAACTAAGAATTCAAAATAGTTTTGAACCTTAAGGCATAAGATGGGATTATAATATGCTTGGGCATAAAGATGCCAAATCCCATAAATATAATCTATGAGTTACATATGATGTAATCGATAAAGAGCTATCCACCTAA
Organism: Orobanche coerulescens; assembly: GCA_033398695.1. Lineage (NCBI taxonomy): Eukaryota > Viridiplantae > Streptophyta > Magnoliopsida > Lamiales > Orobanchaceae > Orobanche > Orobanche coerulescens. Next base: position 104,848,968 of record CM065805.1, on the reverse strand, counting down.
AGTAGCTCAATTCTAGGAGTCATGCCAAAGCTGAGTTTAGAATTCCGCAAAATGGGGTCTTAGCCCACTAAAATTATAAATGTTGTAAAATTGAGGGTATTTTGTTTTAGTTGGATTATTTTTCAAGAAATAAAATAATGTGACTAAATACTTTGCATATTGAATTTTGTAGATAGTAGAATGGCATCAAACAATGCGTCCACCATTTCACAACGATCTGTCCTTGAGAAGGATAAGCTCAAAGAAAATGGCACAACTATCTAGATTGGATCCGGAGCTTGAGAATAGTTCTCAAGCAAGAAAGAAAGTTGTATGTTCTTGAGGTTGAAATTCTCGATGAGCCTGCTGATAATGCTAACAAAGCAACAAAATAAAAATGGAAGAAACATTATGATGATTCCATTGATGTCAGTTGTCTCATGTTGGCTACCATTTGTCCCGAACTTCAGAAGAATCAGGAAGAAATGGAAGCCTATGAGCTTAATGCTCACCTCAAGGAAACTTTCTCAAAGCACGCGGCAAGAGAGGTATAAGACTTTTCAAGCCTTGTATGCTTGCAAGATGGTTGAGGGGACATCTATCGATGCTCATGTACTCAAGATAAAAGTATTTATTGCTCATCTTTATTGGCTTGGTTTTCCACTTTCTAAGGAGCGCACCACGTATGTGATTATAACCTCATTGCCTGATAGTTTCGCTCATTTCATTATAAATTATCATATGAATGAGATAGAGAAGTCCATTGCTGAGCTGCATGGGATGCTTAAAACGGCTGAGCAAAATATTAAGAAGAAACCAAGCCATGTGCTGATGGTCAGCAAAGGGAAGTCCTTCAAGAATAAAGGCAAGGGCAAAGGTAAGACAAAAGTTGCCAAATCTAAAGACCCTACTAAGCTGGTATTCCAGGCTAAAGCTCACAAAGATGGAAATTGCCATCATTGCAATAAACCAGGACACTGGAAAAGAAATTGCAAGGTTTACTTGGAAGAGCTAAAGCGTACCAAGGGTCATGAGACTGCCACAAGTATATTTGTTATAGAAGTTAACTTATCTACTTCTACCTCCTGGGTATTAGATACTGAATGTGGATCTCACATTTGTACAAATGTGTAGGGGTTGAGAAGCAGTAGAGAACTGAAGAAAGGGGAAGTGGATCGAAGAGTCGGCAATAGAGCAAGAGTTGTTGCACTAGCCGTTTGAACTTATGATCTAGTTTTAGCCAATGGGCTTTTGTTAGTTTTGAACAATTGCTATTATGTTCCTGCTATGAATAGGAATATTATTTCAGTTTCTACATTAGATTGGGAAGGTTACAGTTTTCTTGTTAAGAATAAGATTATTCGTATTTTCTTTGATGACTTTCTTTATGGTACTGGAAAGTTAGATAGTGGCCTTTAAAATATTGATCTATATGAGTCCAATATTTTGAAAGTCTATAACATTGCAACCAAAAAACCTAAGCTCAATGATTCTAATCCGACTTACTCATGCCAGAGGCGGATACCAATACTTCATCACTGTTTATCTTATGAAGCATAAACATGAATCTCTTTTGAAATGTTTAAAATATTATAGTGTGAAGTACATAATCAACTTGGAAAGAGAATTAAAGCCCTTCGATCGAATCGAGGTGGCAAATATTTGAGCCAAGAATTCGATGATCATCTTAGAGTTGTGGAATTGTTTCACAACTTACTCCTCCTGGATCACCTCAACATAATGGAGTGTCCGAGAGGAGGAATCGAACTTTATTAGATATGGTTCAATCCATGATGAGTTGAACGGATCTTTCATTATCATTTTGGGGCCACGGCTTAGAAACAGCAGCATTCACCCTTAACCGTGTTCCATCTAAAGCAGTTGAAAAGACACCATTTGAGAGATGTATTGGTGAGAGACCAAACTTGTTTTTTCTAAAGATCTTGGATTGTGAAGTGTTCGTAAGACGCCAAGTGTTTGACAAACTGGCGGCCAGATCTGAAAGATGTTTATTTGTGGGATAATCTAAGAAAACTAAAGGATACTACTTTATAATCTCGTAGAGAACAAAGTGTTTATTGGTCGAAATTCTGTCTTCTTAGAAAGGGAATTTATTTCCAAAAGAGGCAGTGGGAGAAGAGTATTTATCGAGGAACGTTATTGCTTCACCAATGGAAACTGAACATGCTCAACAATCAGATGAAGAGCTAGTTCAAAGTACACAAGTCCCCCACGAATATAATAGGGTGCGACATGAACCTGAGAGATATGGATATCACGTAATAGAGGATGATGACGCATCGCTCATAGATGATGAGCCTAGTACCTATACAAAAGCTACTTCAGGACCAGAGTCTGAGGAATAGCTAGAAGCCATGAAGTTAGAGATGCAGTCCATGTACGACAATCAAGTTTGAAACTTGATAGATCCACCCGAGGGTGTTAAAAACTATTGGGTGCAAATGGGTCTTCAAAAAAAAGAAAGACATGGACGATAATCTGCAAGCCTATAAAGCTAGACTAGTGGCAAAAATTTATAGGCAGATTCATGGTGTTGACTATGATGAGATTTTTTCACACCTAGTCATGCTTAAATCAATTAGAATTATTTGCTATTGCCGCATACTATGATTATGAAATATGGCAAATGGATGTCAAAACAGTATTTCTTAATGGAAACTTACTCGAGGATGTATACATGACACAACCTGAGGGTTTTGTTCATCCAGAAAATTCTAAAAAGGTTTGCAAGCTTCAAAGATCCATTTATGTATCCCAAAACCAACCGAGAATATTACAGCGCCGTGGGCCCCATATTGGAACCCACAAGGCTAAAATCATTTTCAAAAACGTTTCAAATACGCCAAAGAGGCGAAGACGGTAATGTTTTAAATACTCAAATATTTTTAAAATATAGTTTTCAAATATCGTCATCAAATACCATTTGAAAGCACAAGGCGAAGACGCCAAAAAGGACATTTAGAAAGTACACACGAGCTGTTAAAACACCTAAAGCCATTTAAAGATACACACGCATCGGATATAAACACGGGAGGAAATACATTTACAGCGGAATTATAAAAACCAGAAAGAATACTCGAAACCCTAAACCATGCCATAGCCAGTCTCACCGGAAAGCTCATCCCTTTCACGACCGCTACTAACTCGATCTCCAAGTACCTAAAAGATAAAGCCCACGACAGGGTCAGCCATAATACTCAACAATGATAACGATCACATCAACATAAATAATTACATATCAACGTAATTTACAAAGTGAAAACATTCCCAATGTAATCTTACCATAGTAACCTTACCAATCCATCACAATCCATATCAAATCAATCCTTACCATAATCCACATCTCGCGTCCTCAAGTGACGAATGAATTTAAAAATAACCATCTGTATTGTATTCAAAACGATACCAAGATTCTCAAACGTAATTTATATCTCAAGTATGGAGTAATCTGTCCATGATCAATCATGTTCACAGGATCGCACAATCGAATCCCAATTCTGATAAAACCAAAACACACGATGCATCTGTTGATCAACTTTCCCGAAACAATGACAAGTCCCGGATATCAATACAAAGTATGAATGCTTACACAATCAATAATAAATAACAACCAATGCATCAGAAAGAGAATATCAATGATATGATAACTCCAAACAAGATCAACAAAGGATCAACCACGAACGAGAATACCATCGATGTGGTAAACTTCAACGACATCAATAAAGGATCAACAACCGAGAATACCAACGATACGGTAAACTCCAACAAGATCAATAAAGGATCAACAACCGAGAATACCAATGATACGGTAAACTCCAGCAAGATCAATAAAGGATCTACATCGACCGAGAATACCCACGATACGATAAACTCCAACAAGATTAATAAAGGATCAACAACCGAGAATACCAACGATACGGTAACTCCAACAAGATCAATAAAGGATCAACAACGACCGAGAATACCCACGATACGGTAAACTCCAACAATATTAATAAAGGATCAATAACCGAGAATACCAACGATACGGTAACTCCAACAAGATCAATAAAGGATCAACAACGATCGAGAATACCAACAGTAAGGCAAACTCCAACGGAATCAATAAGGATCAATAACAAATGAGTTGACCAACAATATGGTAACTCCAAACGAGATTAGTAGGGAATCAATAACAAACGAGATTACCAACGATATGGTAACTCCAAACGAGATCGATAAAGGATCATCAGGGACAGATACACGAGAGAATAAAATCATCAACCGTATACAAATCACATATATGGGATCTCGAAGACAAACCCGACTATCGAACAGATCCGATTATACATGGACTATGAATGACCAATAAATATGACTCAAGATGGACGTCACGATACGCCCGATCCAAAAATGTATCTGTGCACAAGCTAACCACGGGTATTGATCAGATACACGTCTAGTCTCGTGCCTAATCAGTCTCACAAAGTACTTCTCGTATGCACGGTTCAATGTGAGGTCGAAACCAACACATGCTACACGTGCCCGCCCTGAAAATCCTACACAAGACCGATTAGAACGTATATGACTACAGATATGCCACGATACAACATGACAACGAAACTCTAAGAAATGCATATCCAATAAGGATCATAAAACTTCCCAAGTGAACAACGATAGTTCGATAATTGAAAGATCGACACGACCATAATGTCGTATTTGCGCTAGACAACAGTTCACAGCATGCTCAACAATGCATATAATATTAGCACACAAACCCCAAGGCCGCAGCCAAGGGACACAGAAGCATCTCACAGGAATACCCTGGAACGTGGGTGCCATATTCTGGTCTTATCCCTCAACACATTACATGCAATCACAAAATACCCCAAGGTCGCAACCAAGGGTCACGAAAGTATCCACACAGGAATACCCCGGAACATAGGTGCCCAATTTGGGTCTTATCCCCCAACACATTTCCATACGGGTATCATACAGGTTTTATCCCCAATACATCGGCCCAACAAATTACAGTTCACAGAAAGAGCACATCACAATATACCAAACAATGATGCACACTCATTACAGGAAACATCAACACACACATATGCAACAATGCAACATGATAATTATCATAATTCAGCAATACTAAATTACCTCAAAGCCGGAGACGCTAACCCTTTCTCGACCAACGTCCCTGAACGAATACACGGTTATTCGAATAGTCCAAAATGAAGTACAGTCCATCACTATTACCGAACCACCATCTCGAGTTCAATGTCGGCACGATAGACTACCCTCGACACCCACCATTTCATACAATAGACCAAGGTAATTCACATCTCCATTTCCACTAGACATCTTTAAAATCATATACATTATGATTTATCCCAGTCCAAGCATAATAGACATACCATCATCCCGACAATTCATATTCCATAACACCATTGCAATATGAATCATAAATGAAATGAAATTGAAACCATTTATTAAATATTATGAACTGAGCAACCATAACTTGCCTCGATACCGATACGATGAAGTTGTTATCAATCCCGTCGTCTTCATCTACAAGCTCCTCAGCCCCGACCAAGGCGATCCATGCATTCTCCAATCTCAATCGCAGCACAAGGGTTAATCATCAACGATCACTTAACGCAACCTAATGCAATAATCAATTAACAATACGTTCGATAGCAATCAACAACCGATATAACCGACCAATCAAAGTAAATGATATCTCGATCATATACGAAACCAAACCATTATATCTCAAACAATATGAATTCAAGACGCAATTCGATAATCAATCAATTTTAACAAGTGTCTCAACGTTCTCAATTTTGACTTAATTCTTACTTACGGATGAACACGGCTCATCCGTATAAATTCATAGGAATACAATTACCGGTTTTCATCATGAATAATCATATACCAAAATTAACCGTAATCCTTCCCAATTCCATGAAATCACGACATATATAACTCAAGTGTTCTTCAAGAATATGAATTAATCCATAATCATGTTTGTAGCCAACAAAACGACATAATCCGATGTGTTCTAACATCTAAACCATCATCTCATTCATAATCCAAGGCATTTATCATCATGTTCTTTAACATACGCTTCACATAACAATAAGGATCACAACAACAATACCATAACCATCATCATACGAAGAAGAACATCAACAACAACATCAAAATCCGAATCGAAGAGAGGAGTTATCCAACATACCTCAAGAACACAATCAAACACCTCAAGAATACATGATATCTTCATATCTCAAGCTCCACATCCATGACTCCAAGTCCCCAATCTATTTGGAAGAGCCAAAGTCGGTCTCTGAAGGTTCAAGGGTGAAGAAAATGAAAGGAAAAATCAAAGTGTCGAACATCCAACTTATATAAACTTCTAATTGTTACGTATGTAACATGCAACCATTTACGTACGTAAACACCCTTTACGTACGCTATCTGACCTTGGTAGCGTACGTAACGACATCCCAGAGGTTACTGACTCATTTCGTTCAATGCCTTACGTACGTAACACTTGCTCCATAGCGTACGTAATACGTACGTTGACTTGCTACAGTAAAATGCACAGTTAACGTACGTAATTTATGAATCATAACGTATGTTAACCAAGGGTTGACTCGTACATGCACATTCTCCGCCGAAAGCTGCCGACCATGGGACCCACCTGTCGGCCATATCTCGGATCCTGCCTGAACTTTATGTACGTTAACTCATCCGCTTAACGTACGTAATAGCTGTGATCCTTGTGTACGTTAACTATCCTCCTTAACATACGTAACCCTTATGCATTAGCGCACGTTAAATATACATCGTAGCGTGCGCTATCGGGGCTGTACATAGCCATTTTCAGCTATTCATATCCAACGTCTCGACATACAGAATACAAATATACGGCATGCTGAATATACATACTCCTTCCAACAATAATCTCATACGATACCTCTGATACACGATATCCTCATATATAATTGTCGACCAAGTACGATAATTATACAAATACTCACACAGTATATCCGACATCAAAAAACACATCAAGCATGTAATATCCTAGAATTAAAAATAACATTTGATAGATATGCTGGCACGACTGTCACAGTTCCCAAAATTATTCATCCATGCTGTATCGGTCCCACTCTGTACACTATAACTAGGATAGAATAATGTAAAAATTGTAGCGAAATTCTAGGATATTACAATTTATGGGTTGAAGCAGGCTTCTCAGAGCTGGAATCTTCATTTTGATGAAACTATCAAAGAGTTTTGTTATTTAAAATGAAGATGAACCATGTGTGTACAAGAAGGTTAGTGGGAGCATAGTTGTTTTCTTAGTCTTATATGTACATGACATATTACTCATTGAAAATGACATACCCACCTTGCACAGTCAAGACTTGGTTGGAAAGTTGTTTCTCAATGAAAGACTTAGGAGAAGCTACTTACATCCTTGAGATAAAAATCTATAGAGATAGATCAAAGAGAATAATTGGTATGAGCCAAATTACGTACATTAACAAAATATTGAAGAGGTTTAATATGCAGGACTCCAAGAGATGACTCTTGCCAATGTCACATGGCATTCATCTGAGTACGACTCAGATTCCTTCGACTCCTGATGATCTAGCCCGCATGAGCAGTATTCCATATGCTTATGCCATTGGATCGGTCATGTATGCGATGATTTGTACTCGACCAGATGTATCTTTTGCTCTTAGCATGACAAGTGTATACCAATCAAATCCAGGTGAAAGTCACTAGACAGCAGTGAAAACCATCCTAAAGTACTTAAGAAGAACTAAGGATGCGTTCCTAATTTATGGAGGGGTGGGAAATGAGCTGGCTTAAATAGTTACGCAGATGTAAGTTTCAAAACCGATAGAGATGATTTAAGATCACAGATGGTTTTGTATTTTCGTTTAAAATAGAGGTTCTGTGAGTTGGAAATGTTCCAAGTAAGGCACGCTCATATATTCGATTACTAAAGTTGAGTACCTGGCAGCATCAGATGCAGCCGAGGAGAGTATGTGGATCCTTTAGGTCCTATAAGTCTTTACTCTGATAATAATGGTGCTATTGCACGAGATAAAGAGTCAAGGTCTAATCAGAGATCCAAACACATACCCAGTATATGCAAAGTAGCAATGGAAGAGAATGTTGCTGATCCACTTACCAAGCCTCTCTCACAATGAAAGCATGTTGAGCATGCTAGATCGATAGGACTAAAAGTCATGTATGAATGGTCCTAGTGCAAGTGGGAGATTGTTGGGAATAGTGCCCTAGGACATTCTATGTGCCTAGATTTGTAATTGTCACATTTAAATAAAGTTATTTGATACCATTTCTCGTTGATTATTGTAACATGTGCATGTTTTACTATTATAATAATAATAATCAAATAATGGTTATTCATAAAGAAAAAGATTATTCAAATATCCCTGGTCTAATCACATAGAGTGGAGACACAAGTGATAAATATACTAGTATAAGTTTGATTTATAATCATCGGATGATTATGCATATGATACAGATCGAACTTGTGGGTATTGGTTGGAGAACCAATACTGGACAGACCCGCATTGAGATAACTGCATGAAAATGTCATAAGTGAATCTCAATATAACAGTATATTAATAGATCCTTGAACATGAGATTATCATAGAGTCTAACATGATAACTGCTATGGCTTGACGTAATCTAACGTCATCTGAAATATGGTGATCATAAGGATTAGCACTTGGGATTAGTGGGAGTAATGTAGAGGGCAATGAATAATCAAGATGGGATTTGTCCGTCTCTTTAGGGAGAGAGATATCTGCTGGGCCCCTCGATGAGTAAGACTGAAGGAAATGCATGGCCGTGCTCAAATGAAGAGTCATTTGATTCAATCAGTCTACTTAAGATCGAGAAAGCATTTGAACATAATAAGTATGAAAATTTCCATGACTTAGTTCAAATATGATATCGCGTGATAAAGGGATTTGACATGTTAAATGGACTATAACTTATATTATTTGGGTAGTCATAATGTCTTGCTAGAGACCGCTTATGACTTATTATCTAATAAGGTATTAAATAATTGCCAACATAATATAATCTTTTTGGGTCACACATACACAACTAAAGACAAGCAAGAATAATTAATAGATATAATATTGGATATTTATATTTATTAAAGAAATTAAATATTGAGTAATATATAATATAGGATATTATATATTATATTATTTAATTATATCAACGGCGAAAGATAAATATAACATTTGATATTATATTTATTAGAGGATTAAATAATAAGTAATATATAATATAAGATATTATATAAATTGTATTATTTAATAGGTTGAGGGGCAACTAAGCAAATACTAGAGTTTGACTCTAGGGTTTACTTAATATAAATAAAGGATCTTGAACAAGGAGATGTCGTAAGAAAAAAATTACACAACCCTAATTGTATGAGATAAAAATTGGCCCTCCCTCTTCAAATCGGCCGAACCATTTTTCTTTTCGGGAAGTCCATTTCGGCCATCTCCGTCTACTTCCTTTAGTTGATTTTTATCGACAGTACAAATCCTTCAAGCAAGAAATTATTTGTTGTACTATTTATCAATGTTATTCGTAAGAATCTAGCAATCAGGCTTGTACCAGTTGTTCTTGTGTGGATCACCGAAAGAGAAAGAGGATTTTAATCAGCTTCTGGTCCGGATTCAGATTTGCCTTTCGAATTAAGGTAATTCAACGAACTCTTTATAAATCAATTTTATTACTGCATGAAGATCCTCATCTGGGTTTTCGTTAATTTTTCCGCTTTGTTTGTGTAGCGACCACTTTTCAAAATGTCATTTTAAAATAATCTCAAGGGAGATTAAATATCTTTAAGAAAAATAATTGAATAATGGCAGCGGAAATTGAAACAAAATCGGTTATTTCGCAAGTAAGTATAAAATAAATTCTCAACATTTCAAAACATCCATAATATCCAACCATAACATTGAAGCCAAAGTTATAATTTTAAATAAACGAAATAAATGAAGAAGCATATAAATATTATTATCATGCCACGTCTTTGCCCACCACGTTAGACTCATCAACCTGAAAGGTTTAAATAATGGGGTCAGCTTTCTACTCGCTCAGTGAGGAGGAAACGCTTTGTTCAATTTAAATACATACATGTTGCCAAGTAGATATGACATGCCTGAACCTGGTGATTGCCCGAGGGCCATTAATATGCGAACTTTGTGCATACTGCCTACTACTCATTGGAGGCTACAACGTAATTAACATGCAAACTTTAAGCATATTATGCCTACTACTCATTGGAGGCTACAACGTAAATAATATGCTCTTTGAGCACATTATGCCTACTACTCATTAAGGGCTACAACGTAAATAATATGCAAACTTTGAGCATATAAATATTTGGCAAGAAACAAGCATATATACAAGTAACATCATGCATTAAATAATACAAGCGTAAAGTCCCCACCTCGAAATACGATGATCATCCTTGAAAATTGAGATGCGAATGCAGTTCAAATCCTAGGCTTCAAGTCCTCGTCTCCTAAACTAACAATTAAATTTTAATATTAATATAGTGTTGAGACTTAATATAAATTATTATTTTATAATTGAGTAAAAGAGGTCTGATTTTTAAAATATTGAATCTGGCTGGGGGACGAATTAAAAGAATTGGGAAAATTGAGGGACTGAAATTGAATACATTGAAAGATTGATTTGGGGTCAAAGCGAAAGGTCTGAAATTCTGAGGGCTCAATTGAAAAACCCTAAAAGGAGCTGGGTATAAAAACCCCTGCCCTAAAAAGTCGGCCGCATAATACTCACTCCTCCTTCTCTCTCGGTTCATCTCTCTCTCTCTCTCCCAACTCCCTGATAAAACACACACACACTCGTACTGAGATTGAAGCTCATTGTAAAAAAAAAATACGCACACCAAATGCACAAACATTGAATCGGTCACCTAGACACGCCACTAACTAGACGGCTCGGGTGGCGGTGAGGTTTCAGCCACGCGTCGGCGGGTTTCAGCGCGCGCACAGCGCGGAGGTACGGGTGCGGCTCATTTTTTTTTTTTTTTGAGGGCTTTGACTCTTCCCTCTAACCGGGGTTCATCAATTGGTTCTACCACGAGCAGTTTAGAGCTACGGGTTTTGGCAACTCAGCGCTGAATCTAGCCGATGGAACAAGGGACTTTTCACCATGTAATTTATCAGATTTGGGTGTCGATCCGAGGAAATCAGAACTGGGATGAATTGTGTTTTGGACTTAATTCACGTGAATTAGATTTGTTTATAGGATTTGGATTGAGATTTCTTTTTGAAAGGTTATGTGTTTTGGATTCTGGATTTGGGATTCAAGATTTGAGATATGGTTTGCTATTTCTACTTTTTCTTTGATCTGATAAAAATAACTTGAAAAAAAAAAGGTGAGTACAGATTTGATAGGCTGGAGTTTACCTGTGAAAGGAAGATGATGATGATGATTGTTGCAGAATTGGTGAGGGTTGCACGGCCGGCTGGAAAAGAGTACTAACAGTATTTATGTATTGTAAAAAAAATTGTGCTATATAAAATACAGTATTATACTGTAGGTTTAGGTTCAGGGTTGTGTAATAGAATGAAACGATTTTTTGAAGTGAATTCTATTTGGAAAGATAGCTGAAGTGAAATGTAGAAAAGAAAACGATGAGCAAAAAGAAGCGTGGCCGGCCGAAAAATCGCCAGGTTACACCGCAGATCGGAAATCCACCGGAGAAAATCAATTCGCTACAGGTTTGTGCAATTGATTCGGGGGGAGGGAGAAATAAACCCTACGAGTGATGTAAGGATAAATGATAACCCACAAAAGGCGTTGGTTACACCAGAAGGAGCGACGGTTTCTCCGGCTCAATCTGGCCCAACGAGTGCTCGACCTACAGTTGCTACGGTTTCTCCGGCTTCTATAGTTGACGCGGATAGGCTAGATGGAGAGGTAAGACGGCAGCACACTGCTCGCAGACTTAACTTGCAAGGAGATACGAATCTGGAGGAAAATCCGACATACGCGGAGGCATTGACTGGTAACAGATTTGCTACCAATGGTATTTCACTTGAATACACTGTGCCGGCAAATGATGAAGAAGGACTTTGCGTATGTTTTTCTAATGAAGACGTGGATGAGGAGATCCAGAAATGGCAACACTCCATTGTCTTCTATGTGGTGGGAGCCACACATACTTTGAAATATATGGAAATTTTTGTGGAAAAAGCCTGGGTAAGATTGCTAAACCTTCCTTAGACCAAGTAGATGATGGATATTTTATTGCTAAATTTACTTGTGCTGAGGAATGTGAGGCTATATTGCTTGGGGGTCCATATACACTTAAAAGTCACCCTGTTGTTACGAAGAAGTGGACTGTTGACTTTGAATTTGCTAAAGAGAATCTGAATTTGCTTCCAGTATGGGTTCAATTACCTAAACTACCTCTGCAATATTGGGGGAAGAAGAGTTTAAGCAGAATTATGAGTGTTATTAGGAAGCCCATCAGAACAGATGAATGCACTGTGTTGCAAACAAAAATAGCTTATGCTAGGGTTTTGGTTGAAATAGATGTGAGTCAACCTCTGAAAAAAGAAGTGAGATTGAAGAATCCATCAGGATCTGTACATATTCAGAATATTGAGTATGAATGACTCCCAATATACTGCCAGAGGTGTCAGGCTTTGGGGCATAACTGTGAAAATAACTCTCAACAAAAGCCAAGAATACACAAACAAGCTGAAGAAAGACCTAGGGATAATATGGTGAGAGACAGGAATAGAAATAGAAATGCAACTAAGTGGGTGGTTGTTGGAAGGAATAAAGAAACTGGAAAATCAGGGAGCAACAAGCACCACCCAAATCGGAGGCTGGAGTTACAGAGCATAATAATTCATTTCAGTCCCTTGCAGAGAATGAGGTAATGGATATAGGAGAACCTGTGAAAGTGCAATTTGGTAATTTTGGTGATGCAGTGAGCTTAAATGCTCAAACACCTCTTCACTCCCAATGAATATTGCTAGTTGGAATGTGAGAGGGCTTAATAAGTCCTTGAGACAAAAGGAGGTTAATAGGTTATTAAGGTTACATAAGATTGAAATAATTGGGCTTTTGGAGACAAGAGTTAAGAAGAATAAGGCTAAGGGTGTTAGAAAACCATTTGGGGATCAATGGTCCTTTGTGGATAATTATGAATATGCAGTTAATGGCCGCATTTGGATTGGATGGGATGTTGCTAAAGTACAATTTCAAGTGTTAGATGCTACTAGTCAATTAATACATGGAGTTGTAACTAATCATGCTGCTACATTTTCTACATTTGTTACATTTGTGTATGGAGCAAATGAGGGGGATGATAGGGTCCCACTTTGGAAAGATATCTCTAGAATAGCTCAACAAACTGTTGGAGCCTGGGTTATACTAGGAGATTTTAATAATGTATTGAGTTCAGATGATAGAATTGGTGGAAATATGGTTACTGATGCTGAGTGTGAGCATTTTAGAGATCCTATTTTTGAAATCGAGCTTGTGGAACTACAATATATAGGGTGGGAATATTCATGGTGCAATAAGCAGGCTGCACACTTGATCTACTCAAAAATTGACAGATGCTTCGGTAATGTAGCTTGGCATCAGGAAAATAGTCATTATGTGGTAGAGGTTCTTAATCCTGGCAGCTCTGATCACTCTCCTCTGGTTTTACAAGGGGGTGGGAGGAGCCAACGAGGTAAAAAGCAATTTAGATTCCTTAATTGCTTGGTAGAACATCCTAAATTTCTGGATAGAGTACAACAGGGATGGAGGTCACCTTTGTCTGGGGTAAAAATGTACCAAGTGTGGAGGAAACTGAGTTCTATCAGAGAATTATTAAGAGATCTAACTCATGAGGTTTCAGCAACAAGTTTAAAAGTGGAAGCTGCTAGAAGCAAGTCTGAACAATTGTATGAAGCTCTTAAGTTGGATCCTCTAAATAGTAGTCTCTTTCAAGAGTCCAATGCTGCAGTGCAAGAGCTTGAGAAATGGCTGAGAACTGAAGAAAGTATCCTGAAACAGAAATCTAAAATGCATTGGCTCCAATGTGGGGATGGAAATTCTAAATTTTTCCATGCTTGCTTGAAGTCTAAGGTAAAAAAAGGGATCAATCTCCTGTATGATAATCAAGGCAGGAAGTTGACTGAAGAGATAGATATTCAGAATGAGGTATGTCAGTTCTATAAAGGCTTGTTGGGAACTGGTGCAAACACCACCAGGGCTGTGGATATCAATGTGGTACATAAGGGGCCTATTCTAAATTCTGAATAGAGATATAGGCTGGTAACTCCTGTTAATTATGAGGAAGTTTGGGAGGCCTTAAGTACAATAGGGAATGATAAATCTCAAAGGTGTGATGGTTTTACTTCTCATTTTTTAAGGGAGCCTGGAATACAATTGGAAAAGAGATTTGTGATGCTATTAAGGAGTTCTTCAGGACTGGTAAGCTGCTCAAAAGCATTAATGCCACTCTGATTACAGTTATTCCAAAAAGCTCCACGGCCAACAACATTAAAGATTATAGGCCAATCTCCTACTGCACCACTCTGTATAAAATCATCTCAAAGGTGATTACTAGAAGAATGAAGGGGATTATGAGCTTTCTTGTGAATGAAGAGCAGGCTGCTTTTGTCCCTGGGAGATTTATACACGACAATACAGTCCTTGCTCAAGAAATTATTAGAGGTTATGGTCAAAAACATATATCTTCCAGATGTATGATAAAAATGGATTTGAAAAAAGCATATGACTCTATACAATGGGACTTTGTGGAGCAGTTGTTAAGAGCTTATGGTTTCCCTAGCCAATTTGTTGGATGGATAACCACATGTTTAAACACTCTGAGCTACCAGGTTTGCATAAATGGCCAACTTACTGAACCTTTTGCAGGAAAGAAAGGACTAAGACAAGGAGACCCTGTCTCCCCTTATCTTTTTGTCTTGTCCATGGAATATCTGAGCAGGCTTCTCAGTACCCTACAATGAAGTAAGAAATTCAGATATCATCCGAAATGCAAGGACCTGAAGATAACACATCTGTCATTTGCAGATGATTTATTACTATTTTCCAAAGGAAACTTGCAATCTGTTTCTGAATTACTTGACACTTTTGAACTATTCAGTCAAAGTTCTGGATTAACAGCAAATAGGCAAAAGGGTGAGATTTATTTTGCTGGTGTTTCTGATGTGAAAAAGAGAGAAATCCTTGCCTTTGCCCAACTGTCAGAGGGTTCTTTGCCTTTTAGATATTTAGGGATACCATTGAATGCTAAGAGGCTATCAGTTGTTCAATTTCAACCACTTATTGAGAAAATGATCAGTAGAATAAGACATTGGACTGCTAGATTTCTCACTTATGGGGGAAGGCTACAACTTGTGCAGAGTGTTTTATATGCGGCATGTAATTATTGAGTCGGGTATTCCATTTTCCTAAAAAAGTGCTGAGAATAATTGATGGAATCTGCAAGCAATTCCTATGGTCTGGTGATATGGGTGGAAAAAAGGCTCCTGTAGCATGGGAATCTGTATGCAGGCCTAAAAGTGAAGGTGGTTTAGGCTTAGTGAACTTAGAGTTATGGAACAAGTCTTGTATGCTCAAGCTACTATGGGCTATCCATCTCAAAGCTGATAAGCTTTGGATTAAAGGGATGCATACTTACTACATCAAGAAGGAGAATGTGCTTACAACGGCTATACCAAGCCAAGCTTCATTTTTGTTCAAGAAGTTGCTGAAATTAAGGGATAAAATGCAGAGTTCAATGATTTGGCATGAGCAGATTGGAAAGGAGCATTTCCACATGAAGAAGACTTATGAAGAACTCAGAATTGCAATACCTAAGGTTAGTTGGAAAGAGCTTGTTTGTCACAATAAAGCAACTCCAAGAGCTAGGTTCATTTTATGGCTTGCTCTTTGGGGTAGATTAGCAACAAAAGACAGACTTGCTAAATTTGGGGTTCAAGTTCAGAGTACTTGTGTTTTATGTGAAGTTGAGGATGAAACCTTAGATCATGTTTTGTTTAAATGTCCAAATGTGCTAAGAGGATGGAAGGCCATATTTACTTGGTTTGGCAAGAGCTTGACCGGGCAAGCTGGACTACAGGAGTACAACAGTTTTGCAGAGTCACTAGAGGGGGGAAGACGTACAGCAAATTCTTTAAGGTGATGATTACTGAATACATTTATAGTGTATGGCTTGAAAGGAACAGAAGGATTTTTGATCAAAAGAAATCTGAATTCAACATAGTTCTTCATACTGTTGTGAGGAATTCTATAGGTAGACTTGGGTCTTGTTTTATAGATATTTGTAACACTTTTCATCAGATCCCTGATCTATAAAGGGAACCGATAGATAGTATGGTAAATTTGAATTGGGCTCTGCGGAGCCGTTTGTACTGAGATGATGGGCTTATTGTTATGGAATAGAAAACTATCTTCGTTCCAAAAAAAAAAGGTTCAGGGTTAGTAGAGTTTTGATCTGTGTAGAGTTCTTGTTGGATGTGGATAGATCAAAATATAATATTAGTGATATATTAATTATGTAATTATTTTAAATCTTTAATTAATCAGCTTACTAATTTAAGATTAAATTAATAGATTGCTTTAATTAATCTTTATTAATAACCTATTAATTTATGATATTAACGAGACGTTACGAACCCGTGCGATGCACCGGCTGTGCTTTTGGTTTAATATCTACGTGTTTTGTACGTAATGTTTGTGCAGATGTTTATATACTTTGTATCAAGGTTGCGTTAATGTGTGTAATATAAGTTATATCACTATGTAACGCCCCGACTTTCTAGGGGTAATTATTGGGGAAAATAAATAAAAGGTAAATTTGACGAAGAATAACGCCTACAAAGTCGAGTCGCTACACTGACATAAATTAAATACCTTTAATTAAGGCAATAACACGTCATAGATACGAAATAAAATTTGCGTCGGAAGAATAAATTATAAATTGTTAATATCTAACAAAAGTTTCCCCAAAAGAATTTCGAAACATTTGACATAAGAAAAACATCATTTAATAAATTTCATTCATATGCCCTCTCGGCTCGCTCCTTCGTTCATCCAGCTCGGTTTAACCTGCGAGATCAATAAAGGTGGGGGTGAGCTTTCTTCAGCTCGTGGAAATCTCACTTATCAAAGTAATATACAATCTCATGAAAAGCTTAAAATGAATAATCTATCATATCTTTTTCTCAACATGAATACATACACACAATATTACGTATAGCATGAATCTAGCACGCATAACACGAATATTAAGTTTACGCAGGTGTCCTCACAACAACATGAAAACATACACAAAATACCACATATAACATGAATCGAGCACGCATGTGAATATTGACGTTGCGCAGGTGACCCCGCAACAATATATATCTTAAGATATCCTCTTTACACATATACATGTGAGCCTGATTCACAACATGTATCGTTAATTTTTTAAACATGAATTGAATATCACATATACAATCCAATTAAAGCAATTAAAGTGATAGTGAAAATTCCCACGAATAAATGATGCTGTCTGACTTGAATATGGAGATGCTCGACTCGCAGTCCTAAGCCCGTAAATCCTCGATAAAGTCTACATGTAATAATATTTTAATCATTATAAAATATTACGATATAATGACGGAAATTAAAATATATATGCATAAACTCGGACTAATTATTAATATTAATTGAAAGGCCAACATTTTAATGTCTTGGTCAAAATAGGACTGAATTGGAGGTTCTAAAGTTGAGTGGGGTCAAATTGTAAGAGTTGAGAAGCTGACTGGGTTAAAATCGAAGAATCATAAATCAAAACGGGTTTAAATTGAAGTATACAGAATTTCTGAGGTTAAATTGAAAGCTGCAGGAAAATGTGAGGGCTAAATTACAAAACCCTAATAAATGTTTCAAAATTAGTGTCATTAATACTCCCCAATCATTTTAGGACTCAATCTTTCATTATATATGATAATAATGGAAAATTAAATTGATAGATTAATAATAATAATAGGTTCTTGATACCGCATATAGAACAATCAAGTAAAATCAATTTGGGCTAACTCATTAATTTGGACTATTTATAGAAATAAATATTATCGGGCTATAATAATACGAGAGCTTGGACTTGAGCTTGGAATGTAACTACAATCATGATATCCAAATAAGGAAATTTTGACCTTATTTAATAAATAGAATAAAATTCGTAAATAAATTATTGGACGTTTAATTCATACGCTTTCTATAAATTATAAAATAAATACATGCTCGAAAATCAGAGCGTTACAACCTACCCCTCTTAAATGAATTTCCGTCCTCGAAAATTAAATCATGTACCTTCAATTTCGAACGTCGGATACTTAGAACGGATCTCCTCTTCACGTTCCCAAGTCAGTTTGTTCGGTCCATGATGGCTCCACTGAACTTTCACCAGTATAACCTCTCTGTTTCGCAACCGATGTACCTTACGCTTTAAAACAGCTGTAGGTACTTCTTCATAAGTCAGGTTCTTGGCTACATGCAAATTTTTGAAATTGCATACATGACCAGGATCATGTAGGTATTTTCTCTCAGCATGGAGACGTGAAAGACATTGTGCACTCCTGATAACTCTAACGCCAATGCCAAACTATAAGCAAGGTCACCAACACGACCCAAACTCTCAAAAGGTCTAATATAACAAGGGTGTAGCTTTCCCTTTTTACCGAATCAGATCTCTCCTTTCATCGACGCTGCCTTTAAGAACACCTTTTCTCCAATCTCAAATTATATATCTTTCCTTCGTTTATCAGCATAAGACTTCTGTCCATCCTGGGCAGTCTTAATCCTACTTCTGATCCCAGCTATCTTATCTACAATCTATCCGATCAATTCTGGACCCAAAATCTCTCCTTCTCCAAACTCACTCTAATAAAGAGGCGATCGACATTTTCTTCCGTACAGAGCCTCATACGGAGCCATTTGTATAGTCGCTTGGTAACTATTGTTATAAGCAAACTCTACTAACGGCAAAATATTTTCCCAATTCTCACCAGTATCAAGAACACACACCCTCAACAAATCTTCGAGTGTTTTGATAGTCTACTCATATTGACCATCGGTCTACGGATGATATGCAGTACTGAAATTCAACCTAGTGCCCAATGCACTCTGAAGACTTCCAAAATTTCGACATAAATCTCGGGTCTCTATCTGTAATACCTCCGGTATTTCATGCTTGATTACTTTGTATTGTGTGAATTTTTGTAATGTGATGTCATTTCTATTTATGTATTCCATTGAGTGCTATATAATTGTGTGATGTAAATGAAACGGAGGTGACACGCCCTGACGTCGTGGGACGATCGTCGGTGCGAATATGACGGTGGCCAACGTCTTGTTCCCCGATAATTGTTGACGAGTGGAAGGAATGGTCACCCCGAGATGGTTAGAATTTGATTTGTGTCTAAAGAGTTTATGTCTAACGCACGCTAGAGTTTATGTCTAATGCACGTTAGAGTTTTGTCTAACGCACGCTACAACTTATGCCTAACGTACGCTATATTCCGATTGTTACGTACGTTAAGGTAGTTATATTACGTACGTAACGGGAGAGTCAGTCTCCCGACCAGAATCTTTCTTTTGACACGGACGGAGCTACTTTCGGCGGGCTAGAGGACAAACGAGTCAACTCTTCATAACGTACGTTATCCCCCAAATTTAACGTACATAACACTTCAGCACATTTCGGGCAGTGGTGGTCTTTACGTACGTTGTCATTAAACTGTTACGTACGTAATAAGCCTTACGTACGTAACACCGTTATCATTAACGTACGTTAACAAAACCAAGTTTTATAAAATGACAATTCACTTCTTCATTTGCACGACCCAGCATTACAAGATAACACCCTTGGAGAAATTCCTAGCCTTATACTCGGTTCTTAACCTCTTATATAC
This sequence comes from Orobanche coerulescens, assembly GCA_033398695.1. Classification (NCBI taxonomy): domain Eukaryota; kingdom Viridiplantae; phylum Streptophyta; class Magnoliopsida; order Lamiales; family Orobanchaceae; genus Orobanche; species Orobanche coerulescens. The sequence goes on along the minus strand of CM065805.1, from coordinate 104,828,950 downwards.
TTGAATTAACATTGAGGAGGTGGTTTCTTGAGCTCCGGTGAAGATTATCCAAGGCGTTCAAGTCGCTTCTCGTTTCTCCTCGTCGTTCTTGTGGATTCGCCAACTCTCTTCATTATTCTCCTTCCAATAAGGTAAGCCACCAATCCCTGGAGTAATATCTTCGATGTTTTTCTTATATATACTTATTAGATTGCGGGTATTGGGTAGATTTTTGCCAACCTTCGTAGACAATCTTTTCGGATGGAATTGTAGTAACCGGAGTTACCGTTTCTCATATGTTTCGTTTCATGCAAATCATATCTATCATACGAAATTTCATTTCAAACCATCACTAGGAATGTAAAATTTGATGAATCAATTGTAGGAGAATTCGTAGTAATCCATCACCATATGTGCCATTGTTCGTAGCCACCCTTACCTTGTGATTTTTGACACTTAGTGAACTGGGGAAAACAATTCGATAGTATAATCATTATTGGATATCAAACCACCAAAGTTATTGTGTAATAAAATCCGCCGATTGTAGTATTCGGAATATAGAATAGAATTAGAAAGTATGAGAATCGATTATGCTATAATCATTTGTTGACAACCGAAAAATGATAGGGATAATCTTGTTGAGCAAATCGATATATCTAATGTTAACTGTAGAATTTAACGGAATAATGGTACGCAATGCTTACGAACTTAGAAACGATATTAATATCGACAATTAAAACTACGCTAGGAATCCGATTAGGAAAGGGAGACTAGTTTTATTCATCATGATCCGTACGAGGTATTAATCGGATATTACGTGGCTAGGTTAAGCTCGAGCGGGTGTGGGGACTCCGTTTATCACAAAGCACCTACTGTTGGATCACAGACAAGTGAAATCTTGCTCGAGAATTTTCTAATATTAATGTTATGTCCGTATGTGTGTATGTGCCATTTTGATGAATGCCGATGGTTGTCTTTCTCTAAAATATGTTATAAATGGGCCGATGTGTTGGAGATAAAACTTGTATGGTACCCGTGTGGAAATGTGTTAGGGGATAAGACCCGAATTGGGCGCCTACGTTCCGGGGTATTCCCGTGTGGATACTTCTGTGACCCTTGGTTGCGACCTTGGGGTTTATGTGATAAAAGAGAGAGACAACGTCGGCTGTGTGATGAAATATTCCCTGTTGATTATTTGGTACTGTGATTGGTAAAATGGCGTATATCGTTGTTAGTAGTTGTTATTTGGTATGCATTCTCTGACCCTGGTTACCTGGTATGATTCGTCGTGCCAGGTAAAATTGTTCATCATGTGCAGGATATTCCCGAGGGGTCCGGTCAGACTTGAGCGGTGTTGGAATTATCTCTAGCCGCTGCTTAAATTAAAATAAATTTGCTTTCTGTTAAAAAAACCTTTGTTGTGTAATAATTGGACTTCGAATTACATTTTTCCTTATAATCTTTCGACTCACGTTATGTAAACCTTGAACTTAATGTTTTATCACGACTTCCTTAAATTATCTATTTTCTAACTAGCCTTGTGGGTCCCACGTGGGATTCACGGCACTATAATGCCTCGAGAGATTTTGGGGTTGTTACAGAAAATGGTATCAGATCCAGGTTCCTGGTTTGAATAAAATTTCTCCTAATTCTCCAAATTTATTCCAATCCAACACCCCAAGCGATCGAAACTTCTCATGGGAATGCAAAGTAAGTGATATGTGTGTTTCTGTCTGTGTACTACATTTAATTGTAAATCGTGGATGGAACTGGCTTTAGATTAATACCGTCAGTGATGGCACGCCGAGGAGCTAGGAGGGTGGTGAATGACGCTCAGGGTTCCGCCGCGAACCACAATGAGGACGGAAGCACTGCCGAGACCCATCCTGCTGGGGGCCAGCCGCCACCAGTTAATCAAAACGATCAGGAGGCGGAATGCCAGAATAACAACCCGGGAGGCATGGACCCAGCTTTTGTTCAGGCCCTTGCCCAGGCTATCGCCATGGGAATTGCCCAGGTCAACTAGGCGGAACGGATACCGGTCATCAATGTGGAAGAAAACGCAGGAAGAGACCGATGGTTGGGAGAGATGCTGAAGGCTAGGCCTCCATTATTTGACGGGACAGGAGAGAAACACGTGGATGAATGGATTTCTGAAATCGAGACTGCCTTCGAAGTGATCGGATGCCCAGAGAACCGGAAGGTGCCGCTCGGGATTAATCAACTCCGTGACACTGCTGCACGTTGGTGGAGGACTTACAGGCCAAAGGACCGAGTGGTCGGGTGGACCGAATTTGCCCGACTACTACGGAGCCAGTACTGTCCCAGATCAGCCCGAACCGCTCGCGCACGAGACTTTTTCAGTGCCGGACCTCAGAACATGCCAGTACCAGAGATTATTCGGGCGTACCGAACTGAGCTAAGTTACATCTCACAGATGGTTCTATAAGAAGATCAACGAATATGCCACCTTGCACAGAGGTTGCCGGAGGATGTACAACTCTATGCCGCCGGATTTCACTGCACGACCCTGAGGGCATAGGAAGACGTAGTCACAGCATATGCCAGTACAGTTGTTAATACCGACATCGGGCATAACTCGAAGAAGCAGAAGACATCAGTTCAGCCTGGGAGCAACAACAAAACAAATTCGGGGCCCGCATCTTCTTTTAAGTCGGCGGTTTCATACCAACAGAAGGATGTATCTGATCGGCCTTACCGTAGGGACTGTTTCAATTGTGGCGTGTCCGGGCATACTAAGGATCGGTGCCAGAAGACGGCTACCAAATATTTCACTTGCGGAAAGAGTGGACACATGTCTCGTTACTGCTGGCGGGCCAATCCCACTCAGAACCCAGCTTCCCAACCAAGTCAACAAGGATCTATGCAATCCCCTAGGACGCCTGCTGTTTCCAACTACGGAGCTCCATCCCACCAGAACCAACCACCGCTACACGGTGCTAGACGAGGCCGTGGGCGCGGCGGAGGTACTTCGTCCTTTTCGGAGTCAGTGTCGTCCCGTGTGTTTGAGCTGAGGGCTACGGATGGTCAGTCTGCGCCAGCTATCTCAGGTACTCTTCTTGTTAACTCTCAGCCAGTGCATGTACTATTTGATACCGGAGCCACCCATTCGTTTATATCTGTGGAATGTGTTGAACGCTTAAATCTTGTTTGTGTACCTTGTGAGCCCTTTGCTGTTAAACTACCCGAGGGTAGTAGAATTGAGGATTCGGGAGGAAGATATACCCAAGACTGCATTTCGGTCGAGGTATGGGCATTACGAGTGTATCGTGGTATCATTCAGGTTGACTAATGCCCCACCCGTTTTCATGGAACTGATGAATAGAGTTTTGATTGATTTCCTCGATTAATGCGTGGTGGTTTTTATCGACGACATCCTGATATATTCTCGAAGCCGACAGGAACACGAGGAACATTTGAGGCAAGTGCTGAGCGTGTTAAGGCAACACCAACTTTATGCGAAACTGTCCAAGTGCGAATTCTGGTTGCCGGAGGGAATTTTTCTCGGACATGTTGTCTCGGCAGAAGGTGTCAAGGTCGACCCACAAAAGATCGAGACAATAACGAGTTGGGAACCGCCAAAGAACGTCAAGGAGGTTAGGAGTTTCCTAGGACTGGCGGGTTACTATCGAAGATTCATCGAGGCCTTTTCCTGTATCGCCCGACCATTAACGAATCTACTGAGAAAGAGCACCAAATTTGTATGGACTGCAGACTGCCAGAAGAGCTTCGACGAGCTCAAGAGTAGGCTAACTACTGCCCCAGTACTAGTGTTACCGCAGGGTACAGAAGGATTCATTATATACACGGATGCATCCAAGCACGGACTAGGGTGTGTTTTCATGCAGAATGGCAGAGTCGTTTCGTACGCATCCCGACAACTGAAGCCGTACGAAGTAAATTACCCGATGCATGACTTGGAGCTAGCCGCAGTGGTGCATGCCCTCAAGATTTGGAGGCACTATCTTTACGGAATTACTTGCAAAGTTTTCACGGATCATAAGAGTTTGAAATATATCTTCACTCAGAGAGAATTGAACATGAGGCAGAGGCGCTGGTTGGAGCTAATCAAGAACTACGATGTGGAAATCTCCTATCATCCCGGGAAAGCCAATATGGTAGTTGATGCTCTTAGTCGGAAAACTACACAAGAGGTAATGGTATCCAGCATAACAGTTCAGCCCAAACTGCAACAAGACATCAGGAGAAGCAACACCGAAGTATGGGTACAACGTAGGCAAGGACAATTATGCTCTATCAACATACTTTCATCCTTACTACACGAGATACGTATAGCACAGATGGAAGATCCTGAATTACGTGTGATTGGTGCAAGAATCGAGGAAGGAGATGTTTTCGATTATAAGATTCAGGGTGATTTGGTGAGGTTCAAGAACAGGATCTGTATTCCACCGAATGATGGGCTGAAGCAAACTATACCGAAGGAGGCGCACTCCACTCCCTATTCTATTCACCCCGGAGCAAGCAAGATGTACAAAGATTTGCGACAGAGTTTTTGGTGGAAGAATATGAAATGGGAAGTTGCTAGGTTCGTCGCCCGATGTATGACGTGCCAACAAGTAAAGATTGAACACCGCAGACCAGCCAGAATTATGCAACCCCTACCCATCCCGGAGTGGAAATGGGAGAGCATATCAATGGACTTTGTCACTAAGCTACCTACGGCCGTGGGAGGAAAGGATACAATTTGGGTCATTGTTGATCGATTGACAAAATCGGCACATTTCATTTCTATTCAAGAGACAACCGGGACAGAGCAACTGGCCGTCATTTTCATCAGAGAGATCGTAAGGCTACATGGCATTCCCTCATCCATCATTTTGGATAGGGACACCAGATACGTGTCTCGTTTTTGGAAAGCCGTCCTTAAAGCTATGGGGACCCAAATACACTTTAGCACGGCTTATCACCCTCAGACATATGGACAGACCGAGCGCACAATTCAAACCTTGGAAGATATGTTGATGGCATGTGTGCTCGATTGGGGTAAGGATTGGGCTAGAAATTTAGGATTAGTGGAGTTCTCGTACAACAACAGCTGGCATGCAAGCATAGGCATGGCACCGTTTGAGGCCCTGTATGGGCGAAGATGCAAGTCGCCGTTATACTGGGATGATGCCTCCAACACCGCGGTTACCGAGTTAGATCTTATCCAGGAATCCATTAAGAAGATCTCTATCGTTCGAAAGCACATGCTAGCCGCACAGAGCCGGCAGAAATCTTATGCTGAAAACCGACAGCGACCGTTAGAATTTACGGTCGGGGATCATGTTTGGGTCAAAGTATCACCTATGTGGGGTATCCGGAATTTCGGCCAAAAGGGCAAGTTAAACCCGAGATTTATAGGTCCGTTTGAGATATTGGATCGGGTAGGGAAGCTCGCGTATCGATTAGCTCTACCGCCACATCTGGATGGAGTACATAACATTTTTCACATCTCCCAGTTTAGGAAGTATGTCTATGATCCGAGTCACAAGCTCAATTTCGAAGAAGTGGAAATTTCCGATGACGCTACCTTTAGAGAGGTACCGATCGCCATTTTGGATCGGCGTGTGAAGATGTTAAGAAATAAAGCCATACCCCTCGTGAAGATTCAGTGGTCGCACCATGGCACGGAAGAAGCGACTTGGGAAACCGAGTCAAACATGAAAGAGAGTCATCCCGAGTTATTTTCTTAAGTTTCGTGACGAAACAATTTTTAAGGGGGGTGATATGTAATACCTCCAGTATTTCATGCTTGATTACTTTGTACTGTGTGAATTTTTGTAATGTGAGGTCATTTCTATTTATGTATTCCATTAAGTGCTATATAATTGTGCGATGTAAATGAAACGGAGGTGACACGCCCTGACGCCGTGGGATGATCGTCGGTGCGAATATGACGGTGGCCAACGTCTTGTTCCCCGATAATTGTTGACGAGTGGAAGGGATGGTCACCCCGAGATGGTTAGAATGTGATTTGTGGCTAAAGAGTTTATGTCTAACGCACGCTAGAGTTTATGTCTAACGCACGTTAGAGTTTTGTCTAACGCACGCTACAACTTATGCCCAACGTATGCTATATTCCGATTGTTACGTACGTTAAGGGAGTTATATTACGTACGTAACGGGTGAGTCAGTTTCCTGACCAAAATCTTTCTTTTGACATGGACGGATCTACTTTCGGCGGGCTAGAGGACAAACGAGTCAACTCTTCATAACGTACGTTATCCCCCAAATTTAACGTACATAACACTTCGGCACATTTCGGGCAGTGGCGGTCTTTACGTACGTTGTCATTAAACTGTTACGTACGTAACAAGCCTTACGTACGTAACACTGTTATCATTAACGTACGTTAACAAAACCAAGTTTTATAAAATGACAATTACCTTCTTCATTTGCACGACCCAGCATTACAAGATAACACCCTTGGAGAAATTCCTAGCCTTATACTCGGTTCTTAACCTCTTATATACTTGAATTAACATTGAGGAGGTGGTTTCTTGAGCTCCAGTGAATATTATCCAAGTCGTTCAAGTCACTTCTCGTTTCTCCTCGTAGTTCTTGTGGATTCGCCAACTCTCTTCATTATTCTCCTTCTAATAAGGTAAGCCACCAATCCCTGGAGTAATATCTTCGATGTTTTTCTTATATATACTTATTAGATTGCGGGTATTGGGTAGATTTTTGCCAACCTTCGTAGACAATCTTTTCGGATGGAATTGTAGTAACCGGAGTTACCGTTTCTCATATGTTTCGTTTCATGCAAATCATATCTATCATACGAAATTTCATTTCAAACCATCACTAGGAATGTAAAATTTGACGAATCAATTGTAGGAGAATTCGTAGTAATCCGTCACCGTATGTTCCATTATTCGTAGCCACCCTTACCTTGTGTTTTTTGACACTTTGTGAACTGAGGAAAACAATTCAATAGTATAATCATTATTGGATATCAAACCACCAAAATTATTGTGTAATAAAATCCGCCGATTGTAGTATTCGGAATATAGAATAGAATTAGAAAGTATGAAAATCGATTATGCTATAATCATTTGTTGACAACCGAAAAATGGTAGGGATAATCTTGTTGAGCAAATCGATATATCTAATGTTATCTGTAGAATTGAACGGAATAATGGTACGCAATGCTTACGAACTTAGAAACGATATTAATATCGACAATTAAAACTACGCTAGGAATCCGATTAGGAAAGGGAGACTAGTTTTATTCATCATGATCCGTACGAGGTATCAATCGGATATTACGTGGCTAGGTTAAGCTCGAGCGGGCGTGGGGACTCCGTTTATCACAAAGCACCTATTGTTGGATCACAGGCAAGTGAAATCTTGCTCGAGAATTTTCTAATATTAATGTTATGTCCGTATGTGTGTATATGCCATTTTGATGAATTCCGACGGTTGTCTTTCTCTAAAATATGTTATAAATGGGCCGATGTGTTGGGGATAAAACCTGTATGGTACCCGTGTGGAAATTTGTTAGGGGATAAGACCCGAATTGGGCGCCTACGTTCTGGGGTATTCCTGTGTGGATACTTCTGTGACCCTTGGTTGCGACCTTGGGGTTTATGTGATAAAAGAGAGAGACAACGTCGGCTGTGTGATGAAATATTCCCTGTTGATTATTTGGTACTGTGATTGGTAAAATGGCGTATATCGTTGTTAGTAGTTGTTATTTGGTATGCATTCTCTGACCCTGGTTACGTGGTATGATTTGTCGTGCCAGGTAAAATTGTTCATCATGTGCAGGACATTTCCGAGGGGTCCGGTCAGACTTGAGCGGTGTTGGAATTATCTCTAGCCGCTGCTTAAATTAAAATAAATTTGTTTTCTTTTAAAAAAACCTTTGTTGTGTAATAATTGGACTTCAAATTACATTTTTCCTTAGAATCTTTCGACTCACATTATGTAAACCTTGAACTTAATATTTTATCGCGACTTCCTTAAATTATCTATTTTCTAACTAGCCTTGTGGGTCCCACGTGGGATTCACGGCACTGTAATGCCTCGAGAGATTTTGGGGGTGTTACACTATCCCAGATGATCAACACTGGAACACCATGTAACCTCACAATCTCCCAAATATAAATCTTCGCATATTGTTCCATACTATAAGTCATCGTCACAGGTAGAAAATGAGATGACTTCGTCAAGCGATCTACTATCACCCAGATAGCATCGTTCTTTGTCACAGTTCGCGGCAGACCAACCACGAAATCCATTGTGATATGCCCCAATTTCCTTTCTAGGATTTCCAACGGTTGAAGTAAACCTCCTGACCAATGGTGTTCTGCCTTCACCTACTGACATATCATACATCTCTCCACGAATATACCAATGTCTCTTTTCATTCCTCTCCACCAAAATAACATCTTCAGGTCGTGGTACATCTTTGTAGCAACAACAACCTCCCATCGTAAGTCAAAATGTCGTCTGCAGCAACAACAAATTTCTCAATAATCTCATCTTGTGCTCGATCTTTCATCTTACACAAGAACTTGTCACGTCGTTGAGCCTCTGTAATCTTATCCCTCAAGTTTGGTAAGATTGCTTTCGAATGTTTGAAGACTCAAGTACCTCAATCCTCAACTGGGAGAACTCCTTTATCAAACTCTCTTGATCGGTCAAGCAAGCTAACACGCCTCTAGTCTTCCGACTCAAGGCATCAGCTACCACATTAGCCTTACCTGGAAGGTAACGAATATTACAATCATAGTCCTTCATCAATTCTAACCGTATCCTTTGCCTCATGTTAAGATCCTTCCGTGTGAAAAGATACTTCAGACTTTATGGTCTGTGTCACACTTCCTGTAACAACCCCAGATTTAACCGGGAATATTACAGTGCCGTGGGCCCCCAGATGGAACCCACAAGGCTAAAGAAAATTTTCGCAACATTTACAAATGCCCATAAGGGTAACGACGGTACTATCTTTAAAAAACATTCGAAGATTATATAAAATCTGTTTTTCAAAACCGTCGTAAAATCACGTTTGAAACGACAAGGCCTGAAATGCCAGAACTCAACAGTTTAAAAACATACGTTAAGCTATCGCTTACACGTACCGACAAAATAGTTTAGAAAATGATTTCCAAAGTAACCTAAGCTACCAGATACGAAAAGGCCATTTAAAAACACTCACGCAGCGAAAAAGACGAACAATTAAAATACTCTAGCAGCGGAATACAAGAACTGATCAGGAAACTCAATACACAAATACATGCCCTAGCCAATATCCTCCGGGAAGCTCATCTTTCCATGACCGCTACAAGCTTGATAATCCAAGAACCTAAAAAGAAAGCCCACGACGGGGTCAGCCATAATGTCCAATAATGATAACCATCACATCACATTAATAATTACATACCAATGAAAATACTAAGTAAGAATATGACCAATGTAATCTTACCGACATAACTTTACCGACTCGTGATAATAATTACCAAAGTTCACATCTCGTATCCTCAACAACACGGTAAGCTCATATTTAATCATCGGTATTGTATCTCAAACGGAACCCAAGGTTCTTAAAACATCATCATAACTCACTGTTACGAATTCTGCTAACTCGGTCCAATCCTAATCCATCGGGTGACATCATCACATCTCAACACAATAATCGATAGTCCATCAAAAGACAACAACCAATGGAAATACGGAACATACCTCGAGATGCACAATACCACGACAATCATGTCAGTCTAATTCGAGATCATATCAATGCAATACGGGCACGGTCCTAACACAAGACCTACAAATACATACTCATATGACCACGTCAATATGTTCAAAACAATAACAACAGTGTACACTCAATGGAAATCCCATGATCCAGCGCCCTCAGCATAGATCCCCTGATCATCCTACTAGATCAACATGAGATGGATAACCAACAATATACATATGCATAAAAACACATATAAAATCAACGATGCGAATCCACATGATCCCATCAACACAATACTGGGTAATCCAACGATCCCGCGCCCTCAGCATAGATCCCCATGATGATCCCGTCAGACCAACGCATGGTCGAAAACTTGTCCAACGATCCAGCGCCCTCAGCATAGATCCCCATGATGATCCCGTCAAACCAACTCATGGTGGACATCCGATCCAGCGCCCTCAGCATAGATCCTCATGATCCCATCAGATCATTTAAAATATAAACAATACAATTATGCATACACGTATGCGATTCAATATGTTCATCAACATGAACAACATATGAATCAAAACATGAACGACACTATGATGAAACAACTAGGACGACTTCATGTTCACCAACATGAATGACAACCTGCATGATCAACATCATTAACACTAAACCGAATCAAACTAAGATACTTGTCCCGAGTCCTTCAGGAGCAATCTCGATGTCAAATCATCACCGGCAATTATCCTCAATGCTCGGCGATTCAAACGTACAATGAACTATAGATACTCATATCCTCGTCATTACCATAATGTAACTTCGATACCCGAATATGCCAATAACCAAAATAAATCATATACAGTACGATTTAACTCCCAGAATCGGAAAGACAATATATAATCATTGCTATATGCATTATAAACGAAATGAAAATGAAACCATTCATTAAACATTATAACTGAGCAAGTAAGAACTTGCCTCGATACCGATGAAGTCATTACCAAATCCATTGCCGTCATCTACAAGTCCCTCGGCCCTGATCAATGCAATCTACGAACATTCTCGAATACGACCGCAAAGCATGGTTCTAATCACCGATCACTTACCACAACCTATGGCAATAATCAATAAACAACAATCCGATAACAATCAATAACCGACATAACCAATCCACAAACCCAACGGTTCTACGACATCTCGGTTAAACATAAGTCTGAACAATCCAACTCAAACCAGTACAAATTCACAACCACAAAACGAAAATACTGCACTGTCTGCCTAGTTAGCGCACGTTAAACGCATAACGTAGCGTGCGCTAAGTAGCTCCTGTTAGCGTGCGCTAGCCCGTAAGCTTAGCGTGCGCAAATGATGTACAGATGCATGTTTTTCAGATTCCGATCAACATAGGGTGATTATCAAGAACACTAAGTGATTCGAAACCATGTTCATAGCTATCAAAACAACGAAATCCGATATCCTTTAACATATAGGTAATCATCCAACTCTTAATCCAATTCATATATTCACATATCATATTCTTCCTCAAATATCAACATCATAAACACCAAGAATCCTAACAACACTTCCTAACCTCACATTATAGAGATTAATCATCATCAATGACATCAACATCTGCAAAGGAGAAGGAGGATTAACCAAGTTATCTCAAGAAAATGAACTACACAATTCAAATCACCCAAATCATATTAATATCATCATACTCCGGTAATCCATCTCATCATCATGCTTGTCAACTTGTTTATATAATAACCATCAACTCAAGAATATCAACATTCAATCCAAAACGAAATCCAAAGATGAAGAGTGATTACCTATTTGAAGGAATGGATTGAATTCCAAGTTTGAATCCGTTTCCAATCGATTCCAAGCTTAATATTATTATGGATGATTAACTTTACCATAATCCAGTGTTTGGAACTTCAAACATCTCTCTAAGAATCCTCTCTATCGTTTGCAAGGAGAGAATGGACGAAACAAAGAATAATGGCCAACTGCACATATATATACTCACTATTATTAGCGTGAGCTAACTGTCTTTGTTAGCGTGCGCTATCGCAGTCCAGAAGCTACTGCATTACAGCAATACAATGAGTTACGTACGCAACGCCCATGCAATAGTGTACGTAATCTTCTATTTTTAGCATACGCTAGTGTCTGATCATAGCGTGTACTACTCATAGTTGACTCGTTTTTCTGTATGCTCCGAAGACGGGTCCACACACCGACAGCTTCAACAAGGATAAGATTCCCTTTGGACCGATCTGATGTTAGCATGCGCTAACAATATGCATTAGCGTGCGCTAACCCTTCACAACAAACATCCGTGGACCTCGTCGGCACATGCGCCGAAAGTGACCGGGTCTACACGTAGATTCCCTCTGATCTGTTCTGTACTAGCGTGCGCTATCCTTTACCATTAGCATGCGCTATGCCTGCACGATAGCGTGCGCTAGGCATGTATATTAGCATACGCTAATAATGCTACACTTAGCAATTTTCAGCTATCCTTGTCCAACGTCTCGACATACTGGATACGTATACACGACGCACTGTATCCTCAAATGCAATTGTCGACTAAGTACGGCAATTATACCAATACAGATCTCTCAATCCTTCATTTATTTTATCCATACTATACAGATTCCACGCTATACAATATGACTCGGATAAAATAATATTAAACAATAGTAGTAGAAATTTCAGATATTACACTTCCCTCCGTAGAGATAGTGATGCCAAATCTTCAATGCATGTACTACAGCAGCCAACTCCAGATCATGTGTCGGATAGTTGAACTCATGTGGTTTAAGCTGTCTCGATGTATCGGCCACTACTTTACCATGTTGCATCAGAACATAACCCAACCCCTGCTTTGAGGCATCACTATAAATAACAAAGTCTTCTGTCAGATTAGAAATAGTTAATACTAGTACCAAGGTTAGTCTCCTTTTCAACTTTTGAAAACTTTCCTCGCACCTCTCACTCCATTCAAAACTCACGCCCTTCCTTGTTAATTGGGTCATAGGAGTGGCGATTTTAGAAAATCCTTTGATAAATCTTCTATAATAGCCAACTAGGCCCAGAAAGCTGTGAACTTCGCTTGCATTCTTGGGTACTCCCCAACTACTCACTTATACAACCTTATCGGGATCTACCTCAATTCCTTTTGAAGTCACCACATGTCCAAGGAATCTAATTCTGTTTAACCAAAACTCACATTTCTTGAACTTGGCATACAACTTCTCCTTGCGAAGTGACTCCAATGTAATCCTCAAATGCTCTTGGTGTTGTTCCTTGTCCTTAGAATACACCAAGATGTCATCTATGAAGATGATCACGAACTTATCCAAGTAAGGTTGGAACACCCTGTTCATCAAATCCATAAACACTGCATGTGCATTACTCAGACCAAATGACATCACTACAAATTCAAAATGTCCATAACGGGTCCTGAAAGCCATCTTGGGAATGTCACACTCCCTAATATTCAGTTGATGGTACCCCGACCTCAAATCGATCTTAGAAAAGGTTCTGAATCCCCTCTGTTGATCGAATAGATCCTCAATTCTCCGTAATAGGTACTTGTTCTATACCGTGAGTCGATTCAGCTCCCTGTAATCAATACACATCCGAGGTGACCCATCCTTCTACCTTACAAATAGCACTAGTGCACCCCATGGTCACATACTAGGACGGATAAATCCAAGTTCCAGTAGCTCTTGAATTTGGACTTTCAATTCTTGAAGTTCCTTCGGAGCCATTCTATATGGGGCTTTGGGTGTTGGGGCCGCCCCATGGACCAAATCAATACTAAACTCCACTTGTCGGTTGGGTGGGACTCCAGGCAAATCTTCTGGAAACACATCCAAAAACTCTCGTACTATAGGTACATCTGTATGGGACCCCTCATTAGTACGAGTGTCGACCAAACTCACCAAGTAACCCTGACATTTCTCCTTCCTTAGACTTCTTAGTGATTTCATGGATGTGATTACTCTTGGTACTGCCCTACTCTTAGTACCATAAAAGGTGACCGACTCACCTTCGGAACACCTTAATATCACCTTCTTCTCACTGCAGCTTATATCCGCATCATGTCTATCGAGCAAGTTCATACCAAGGATCACGTCAAAATCCATCGAGTTAATCAAATACAGACTAGCGTCAAATTCTCTTCCTCATATCTCGATACTCTCGTCAATGACCAATGGTAAGCTAATATCAAGAGACTGAACAGTTTTAATGCTTCTATGACCAATGGCCTGATAAAACAGTGCAGACATAAAAGAGTGTGTGGCACCAGTGTCAAACAAAGCGAAAGCATGCACATTAGAGATCATAAGAATACCTGATGCTGTGCCGGGACTATTATCAGTCTGATTCATTGAGTAGACTTGAGCTTGACCTCCCGATGCTTTTCCTTTGCCCTTAGATTATGGACAATGTCGGCGTGTGTGACCAGTCTTCCCGCAATTATAGCAGACACCCATTCCATACAAACACTCCCTGCCATGATTCTTACCACACTTTGGGCATGCAGGCCTAGTGATCGGCGCACCCGGTCTAGATTTCTCATCTACCTTCTTCTGCTTATTGGAAGCCGCCGACTTAGATTGATTACCATTTCAACCTCTCTTCCCAGAAGATGACTTAGCAGCTGCTTGAGGACTCAAGTTCTGACTAGCTTCAACCTCTTGAGCACTGGACACTGTCTTGGTATATGGTAGCACCCCCTATCCAGCCATAATGTGACGAATACTTGGGCATAAACCACTCGGGAACTTAAGGGCCCTCTTGCAGTTCGTATCCATCATGTGCTCCACAAAGAAGCTGATTTGGTTGAAATTTTCTCTCATATTCTTCAACTGATAAGCTCCCTTGCTCAAGGTTCCATAAGTCTCTCTTCATCTTCTCTCGGTAGTGCTGTGGATAGTACTGTTCCATCACTAGTTCTTTGAACCGATCCCAAGTTAATGCAGCACGCTCGGTTGCCGGCCTCAAACGCCAATAGCTCATCCACCAGCATCCAGCATCCTCCACCATTTTATACTGGGCGCAAAGAATCCTTTGCGCATCGGTGCAACCAATAAGCACAAGGATACGCTAGAGCAACATCAACCATTCATTGACAAATGCTGGTCCTTCCCGACCGTTGAATGATGGTGGTGTGAAATGTCGGAACTGTTGCACAACTTGTGCCTGGGTAGGAGCTGGCGTGTTCTCATTGTGATTATCTTGACCTCCATTACCACCACCACCAGCTCCAGCACCAGGGTTGGCATTCTGACCACCGAGATTATCAGCACCTTGGTTAGCTGGACGTCCACGTCCACGAGTTGCCATGGTCCTAGGGTGCATTATAGCTAATGTCTTATTAGGAATCTCCTCATAGGGGATCGAAATAAAAGTATACATCGCGTATAAGGGTTAATTGCTCCCAATAGACGTTCTAATAGTGCTATACTAACCCATTTACATGTGTTTATGAATTTATAAGGAAACACATACATGTCCAACATTTATTATGAATCCCAATAGCATATCATCTCTAAAATAAAAAACATGGTATTGCAACATGATTGAAAAATGAGTTGAATCTCATAACCGTAAAATTCTGTTATGATTACAACATAAACATAACTTGAAATATGTACCTTGGAGTTGACGTGGAGCAGCGACGGTGACTGATAATAATCATAGATGCCATAAAAGTTTTTACTACTTGCGAAAAAAGAAATTTTAGTTTGAAAAAGAAATTATTTTAACGAGTCTACAGAACCGTAGGCCCGCTCTGATACCACTTATGTAGAGACCACTTTTCAAAATGTCATTTTAAAATAATCTCAAGGGAGATTAAATATCTTAAGAAAAATAATTGAATAATGACAGCGGAAATTGAAACAAAATCGACCATTTCGCAAGTAACTATAAAATAAATTCTCAACATTTCAGAACATCCATAATATCCAACCATAACATTGAAGCCAAATTTATATTTTAAATAAACGAAATAAATGAAGAAGCATATAAATATTAGCATCACACCACGGCTTTGCCCACCACGTCAAACTCCTCAACCTGAGAGGTTTAAATAATGGGGTGAGCTTTCAACTCGCTCAGTGAGGAGGGAACGCTTTGTTCAATTTAAATACATACATTTTTCCAAGTAGATATGACATGCCTGAACCTGGTGATTGCCCGAGGGCCATTAATATGGGAACTTTGTGCATACTGCCTACTACTCATCGGAGGCTACAACGTAATTAACATGCAAACTTTGAGTATATTATGCTTACTACTCATTGGAGGCTACAACGTAAATAATATGCAAACTTTGAGCACATTATGCCTACTACTTATTGGAGGCTACAACGTAAATAATATGCAAACTTTTGTTGGAAGAATATTTTTTTAGATCGTTTTGATGATGTATTATTAAAACCAAAATTTACTTAAAACATACTTTCTCTTCAGTTAACGTACGTAACACATATCAATTAACGTACGTAACATTTAACAGATAACGTACGTAACACATCTTTTATAACGTACGTAACATTCACTATTTTCGTAAGCTTTTCTGTACAGGTAACGTACGTAACCGGGAGCATATAACGTACGTAAAGCTTGAATTATTCTGACCGTTGGAAAAGCCACTAGCCGTTGCAACAAGTCGTCTCAATCAACGGATCTTTGACCAGGAGATTACGTACGTAACCACAAGGATCGTAACGTACGTAACGCATTTCATCATATCTCACTGGACAGTTTCGGCACTTTCATTACGGCCGTTACTCGACTCATATAACGTACGTAACGTACGTAACGTACGTAACCAGCATCATATAACGTACGTAAACCTTCATACTGTTCCAACGGGAAATTGAGCTCAAGAAGGCTATAAATAGCCACCTTCATGGAGATTGAAGACACACAAGAATTCTGAGCCTACTAGCATACTCAAGCAATATCAAGCAAACATTCTGAGAGATATTCTTATTCTAGATTGTGATACGAGAAGATTTGTTCTATAATTTCCAATCTTCATTCTTGTATCTTAGAGCGATATATCGTGTAAGCCGAGTTTCTACTCGCACCTATTTTGTGTATTGGTTATCTTGTACCTAGAAAAACAAGAGTGTTTTTGTGAGGTTGTTCTTGAGCCCGAAAATCAAGAAGTTGTAAGAAGTTGGCACTAAACTAGAAAGTGCAAATTCCTAGTTCTAAGAAAAGTCCTAGTCGATAAAACTAGGTAGGGGACGTAGGCTTCGTTAATAGCCGAACCTCTCGAACAATTCCTTGTGTTCTTTCTTTTCTGCACTTTTATTCTCCGCTATTTTTGCTTCCGCACAAAAAAAAAAAAAAAGAATACAATACTCTTAACCGCACTATTCAACCCCCCTTCTAGTGGCGGTATCAATCTAACAATTGGTATCAGAGCGGTCTCTTTACCACCGGATTAACACCCGCTAGAGAAAAGATCCAAATGGCCTTTATCCACTCCTCCGTTGAAGGCAACGCTCTCAATCGCCCTCCATTCTTCGATGGTTCAAACTTTATGACATGGAAGAAGAAGATGTCCATCTTCATCCGAGCTCACGATATTGAAATATGGAAGGTCATTGCCCTTGGACCTACCATTCCTAAGAAATCGGATGGCTCTCTAAAAAGTTTCGAAGAGTACGACGATGCCGACTGGAAGAACGATCACTTCAACAGTAAAGCCACTCAATTGCTTTATTGTGCTCTCAATCCAGAAGATCACAATAGAATCTCTTCCTGCGAGACGGCAAAAGAAATCTGGAAAATGCTAGAGATCACCCATGAAGGTACGAGTCAAGTGAAGGAAACCAAAATCAATATGCTTCTTCACGATTATGAACTATTCACCATGAAAGAAGAAGAAAGCATCACCACTATGCTTGACTGTTTCTCGGCAATCACAAATGGGCTAGCTTCATTCGGGAAACCGATATCAAGTAGTGATAAAGCCAAGAAAATCCTTCGGTCTCTACCAAGAGAATGGGACGCCACTGCTACGGCTATTATGGAGTCGAAAGACCTCAATACAATAGAGTTCGGCGCTCTCATCGGATCTCTCATCAATTATGAGATCGTCATCAAATCTCGCACTCGAAACCAAAACCTAAGGAGAGAGAAAGGACTATCGCTTTCAAGGCCAAAGAAGAAAGCGACCTAGAGGATGAACCAATCGAAGAAGAGGACGAAGAAACCGCCTTCTATGCCAAAAACATAAAGAAATTTAAAAATCTTCTTCAAAGGCGCCGGAGAGATATCAAGCAAGAATCAAGGGATGAATCCAAAAAGACTCACTTCCATCAAAACAAAAAATTCGACAACACTTGTCGAAGGTGCGGCATTCCGTGCCATTTTGCAAAAGATTGTCGTCTTCTGCTCCAATAAGTTCATCAAAACCACCTCATGAAAAGTTCAAAAAGAAGGAGGTTTATGTCGCCACATGGAGTGACGATGATGAGGATGATGAACCACAAGTCCAAACCAATCTTGCTCTTATGGCCCGCGCATCCGAAGAGAGTGACGAAGAAGTCGAGGTTAGTGATTCTCATGAAGAACTACTTGATGCTTTTGAATCTCTAAATAATGAATACGAAAAGGCTTGCAATAGCAATAAAGATTTGAAAAAGAAAATAAAACTCCTTGAAATTGAAAATGCTAAATTATTGAAAAACAAGGAAGTTTCTATTGATCATACAAATTGCTTGGAAACGAGAAAATTCTGAAAGATGAATTGCATAAGACTCGTAAAGAACTTAAACTTTATGTCGAAAATTTTCATGTGGTAATGACAAATTCGAGCAATTATTATTTGGTCAAAAATTTTCTCTTTCAAAACAAGGACTTGGATATAATTCATTTCCAATGAAAAAGTCCTTAGAAATTACCACAAAAGATTCGGACACTTTAAAAACGGTATCCCATCATGTCCAAAATGTTTAAAACCTGGACATACCGAAACCTCTTGTCGAGACGCTAGACGTACTATAAGGGTTAAGTAAATTTGGGTACCAAAAGGGACCGTTATTAAAAACCAAGTTTTTATATCTAACTCGGGACCCAAATTAGCACGGGTACCGATAAAACGGAAGAAAATGGTTTTTGTAGGTACAAGCAAGGAAGACAACATTATCAAATAAATGGTATGTTGATAGTGGATGTTCAAACCACATGAGTGGAAATGAACATCTCTTCACGGAGTGAAAAAGGAAGATCGTGTTTGTGTTACCTTTGGCGATAATAAAAAGGGCCAAATAAAAGGGACAGTAAAATTGGTAAGAAACCTTTACCCACTATTGAAAATGTTCTATTTGTTGATGGACTTTGCCATAATCTCCTAAGTGTTTCTCAACTATGTGACACCGGTCTTAAATTAATTTTTGAAATTACGCATTGCACGGCAATGAGAAAAGACCAAATCGTTTTTATTGGATTGCGCTACGGAAATATTTACATTGTTGATCTCCAAGATGAATCTTCTTTTAACGAAAAATGTCTACTTTCGTACGATGAAAATGCCGTTGTTTGGCACCGAAAATTGGGACATGCCTCTTTACCACTTCTTTCAAAATTGGCCAAAAATGATATTGTTCGTGGTCTACCAAAATTGAATTTTAGAAAAGACCACATTTGTGAGGCCTGTATTAAAGGTAAACATGCAAGAGGCTCGTTTAAATCAAAAATGGAAATTTCCACTAGTCGCATTCTTGAATTAATTCATATGGATTTAATTGGTCCGTCTCGACATGCCGCCTAACAGGTAAACTTTATACCTTAGTTATTGTCGATGATTTTTCTAGATTTACTTGGGTAAAATTCTTAGCCAATAAAGATGATGCTTTTAACGAGTTTGTTAAGTGGTGTAAGGTTACCCAGAAGGAAAAAGGATTACCAGTTATCGCCATTCGAACCGATCATGGTGGAGAATTTGATTCTAATCTCTTTGAAGATTGGTGCGATAAATATGGTATTGGGCACAACTTTTCGGCACCTCGGACACCTCAACAAAATGGAGTTGTCGAGAGGAAGAATCGCTCTCTAGAAGAAATGAGCCGAACAATGCTCAACGAATATGGTCTTCCTAAATACTTTTGGGCCGAAGCCGTTAACACTGCTTGTTATGTTATAAATCGTGTTCATCTCAGGAGAAATAAAATGATGACTCCCTATGAGATCTTTAAAGGTAAAAAGCCCAATTTATCTTATTTTCATCCATTTGGTTGTAAAGTATTCATTCATAATAATGGAAAAGACAATTTGGGTAAATTCGATTCTAAATCAGATATTGGAATATTTCTTGGTTATTCTACTAATAGTAAAGCTTATCGTGTATTTAATTGTAGAAGAGGCTCGGTAGAAGAGTCCATTCATGTAAAATTCAATGATACAGTTTTACCCCCGAGAAAGGTTGTTTTTGATGATGATGCAGGTATGGTTCCAGCTAAAGAAGTATCCGAAGTATCAAAGGAGTTGGAGAAGCTCGACGTAAGCTCGGACAAACAGGAGGAAAATATTTACAACCTTCCTAAAGATTGGGCAAATGTGAAAGACCATCCGATGGAGCAAATTCTCGGAAAAATCGATGAAGGTGTACGAACTAGGAGAAATATAAATGATTGTATTAACAATATTGCATTTATTTCTCTTACAGAACCAAAGAACATCGATGAGGCCATAAACGATGAGAATTGGGCTATTGCTATGCAAGAAGAGCTAAACCAATTCGAAAGAAATAAAGTTTGGGAATTAGTTCCAGACCGTAGGCAAATCAATCATTGGTACCAAATGGGTTCACAAAATCAAAACCGATGATGATGGTCTCCTATTAAAAATAAATCGAGGTTGGTCGCCCAAGGTTATAATCAAGAAGAAGGCTTGGACTATGAAGAGACGTCGCTCTGTTGCTCGTCTTGAAGCTATTCGTCTTCTCTGTGCCTTTGCCGCATACAAGAAGATCAAACTCCATCAAATGGATGTAAAAAGTGCGTTCCTAAATGGAATCATCCAGAGGAAGTTTATGTCAAGCAACCTCCGGTTTTGAAGACTATGATCATCCGGATCATGTGTACAAGCTCCATAAAGCTCTCTATGGATTAAAACAAGCTCCGAGAGCATGGTATGATCGTCTAAGCTCTTTTCTTATCTTAAATGGTTATAAAAGAGGAAATGTTTATAATACTCTGTTTATTAAGGTCTTAAATGATCATATGTTAATTAGACAAATCTAATTGGACGATAAACTATTTGGTGCAACAAACTAAACTCTGTCCAACGAATTTTCAAATCTTATGAAGGAGAGTTCGAAATGAGTATGATGGGAGAGTTGAAAAACTTTCTCGGACTCCAAATTAAGCAACTCAATGACGGAATATTCATTCACCAATCCAAGTACGTCAATGAGCTTCTAAAGAAATTTAAGATGGAAGATTGCAAAGAAATATCCACTCCTATGTCTTCCTCTCTTAAACTCGATAAAGATGATAAAGGTAAATCATTGACCAAAAAAAGACGAGGTATGATCGGATCCTTACTTTACTTAACTGCATCTAGACCCGATATTATGTTTGCTACCTGTCTATGTGCTCGTTTTCAAGCTAACCCTAAAGAATCTCATCTCATAGCATGTAAACGAATTTTTCGATATTTAAAATATACCTTTGGTTTAGGCCTATGGTATCCTTCCAAAGATTGATTTTCAACTTTTTGCATATAGTGATGCCGATTTCGGTGGTTGTAAAATTGATAGAAAAAGCACCACCGAACTTGTCATTTTATGAGTTCATGTTTAATTTCATGGGGAAGTAAGAGCAGACTAGTGTCGCTACTTCCACACCAAGCGTAATATGTGGTGCAGGAAGTGCATGTGCACAAGTTCTTTGGATCAAAATCAATTACTTGATTATGGCATCGAACTTAAAAATACTCCTATTTTTTGTGACAATACAAGTGCCATTAATTTAAGTAAAAACCCCATTTTGCATAGTAGGACAAAGCACATCGAAATTCGTCACCATTTTATTCGTGACCATGTCCAAAACGGGAATGTTCGTCTCCAATTTGTTGGTACTAATGAACAATTGGCGGATATTTTTACAAAACCATTACCCGAAGAAGATTTCAACTTTATTCGCATAAATTTGGGAATGGGACATGCTGATCATTTTTAAATATTGCATACTCATCATAGTCACATTAAAATGGTCATTCAAAACGGGACATCATCGAAAGGAAAAGACTGTACATTTGGTCTTGCTTACGTACGGTATACGCGGTCCATTACGTACGTAATAGGACCTTACGTACGTAACAGGTTGATTCGTTACGTATGTAACGAAACGCAGGTTTTGGTCCAGAAAGTTTAGGTGTTTACGTTACGTGCGTTATTAAAGGAATATAACGTACGTAAGCAATCGTTGACCATCACATATATAAACCCATCGTCAGTTCCCTGTTCATTTCTACAAAATCCCTAGCATCAAGCGACGAACTGTTCCGGCTAAACCCTATCAAAACTTCATCAAAACTTCACTTTTTTGACCGATTCAATCCTCATGGCTTCCAGAACCGGCAAAAAGAGAAGAGGAGAAACCTCTCAATCATCCTCCACGGCTTCCGGCAATGTATCATTTCGAAATGCTCAAGCCATGAAGGTCTTCAACGAAATTCTTATTGACGAAGAGGTAACTCCGAGTCATCACTTTGATTTTGAATCTCTGAACAATGCTGGTGTTGCTATCGAAGAATTCTTCGATATGCTTGGGATCAATAAGTTTGTTAGTCTTGCTCGACCAATTTATGAAGAATGTGTGAAAGAGTTCTATGCGAATTTTTTTGTCACTTATGATGCCGACGGACTTGCCGTTGTTAACTCGCTTGTGCGTGGTAAATCTATATCTTTTGATGAAGCGAAACTTTCGGAGATTTTTGGACTCCCGAATGAGGGTTTTCGTTGCAAGGGAGAGTTTGCTCCTCCGGACGAAGTCTTTAACGACTGGTCCGATGATGAAAGCTATAGTGTTCACGAGTCGAAAGTCCGTGATTTCTTATCGGACAAAGCCGTTTTAAATGTTCATTCCGGGCGGTTTGAAAATAATGACTTTGGGATAAACATTCGGTTGCTTCATGATGCTATCACTCGTTGTCTTATGCCTAAAGTTAATGCTCAACTTCGACTTGTGAATATCGATATGGAGATTATCTATCATGTGTGGAAGGATCACCAAGTCAACTTCGCGTCCATTGTGCTGAAATGGTTTGTGGAAAAGGGTCAAATTTTCCACAAAAAGAGCTACGCGAAAGTTGATCGTCAGAGAAAATCAGGAATGCCTTTTGGTTCTATCTTAACCGAAATTTTTGAGAAAGCTGGAGTTGATCTGTCTGGGGTCCATGGGGTTCCGATTCCTGTGGGGAGCCTCACATCGAAGGGACATTGCGGACGATGAGGTATCTTCGCACGAGAAATCGTGGATGGATATACTTTGCTTATATTAAGGATGATGATCGGCTCATTGATGGAGGCACTCTTCCGAGACCGGAGGAGAGGATCACATCGAGGGGGCTCGATCACACTAGACCTCGTCCGTCATCACAGCTTGGTTCCTCCCGTCCTCGTCCGGAATCCTCCTCTTCCCAGATGGCTTCTCGTATGGATAGACTTGAGAGGGACATGAGTGAGGTCAAGATCATGGTGAAGAGCATTTGCACGCATTTTGGGATACCGCCGACACCGCCGGATGCGGACCTTGACTAGTCGGGCTATCCTTTCTAATGATGATGTTTCCTGTTTATTTAAAGACCAAACATTTCATATTTATGCTTGCCTGTAATGACTATCTTTACATACATCATGTTGGTTATCGTTTTGTTTAATCATTGGCTTGGTTTATGTTAATTATTATGCGTATCATTGATGTCTCTTGCAGGTTTTCTCAAACTTTTTGTTAATGACAAAAAGGGGGAGAATAATATGTATTCGTTTTTGAAATCAACTTTTGAATTAACCCGTGCACGTTTTCAGGGGGAGAATATTATTTTGCAATGCTCGTGTTCAGGGGGAGTTTTTAATTTTTATTATTAAAATCATGTTTTCAAAAACTCACATAAAGTAAATTTTGTCATCATCAAAAAGGGGGAGATTGTTGGAACAATATTTTTTTAGATCGTTTTGATGATGTATTATTAAAACCAAAATTTACTTAAAACATACTTTCTCTTCAGTTAACGTACGTAACACATATCAATTAACGTACGTAACATTTAACAGATAACGTACGTAACACATCTTTTATAACGTACGTAACATTCACTATTTTCGTAAGCTTTTCTGTACAGGTAACGTACGTAACCGGGAGCATATAACGTACGTAAAGCTTGAATTATTCTGACCATTGGAAAAGCCACTAGTCGTTGCAACAAGTCGTCTCAATCACCGGATCTTTGACCAGGAGATTACGTACATAACCACAAGGATCGTAACGTACGTAACGCATTTCATCATATCTCACTGGACAGTTTCGGCACTTTCATTACGGCCGTTACTCGACTCATATAACGTACGTAACGTACGCAACGTACGTAACCAGCATCATATAACGTACGTAAACCTTCATACTGTTCCAACGGGAAATTGAGCTCAAGAAGGCTATAAATAGCCACCTTCATGGAGATTGAAGACACACAAGAATTCTGAGCCTACTAGCATACTCAAGCAATATCAAGCAAACATTCTGAGAGATATTTTTATTCTAGATTGTGATACGAGAAGATTTGTTCTATAATTTCCAATCTTCATTCTTGTATCTTAGAGCGATATATCGTGTAAGCCGAGTTTCTACTCGCACCTATTTTGTGTATTGGTTATCTTGTACCTAGAAAAACAAGAGTGTTTTTGTGAGGTTGTTCTTGAGCCCGAAAATCAAGAAGTTGTAAGAAGTTGGCACTAAACTAGAAAGTGCAAATTCCTAGTTCTAAGAAAAGTCCTAGTCGATAAAACTAGGTAGGGGACGTAGGCTTCGTTAATAGCCGAACCTCTCGAACAATTCCTTGTGTTCTTTCTTTTCTGCACTTTTATTCTCCGCTATTTTTGCTTCCGCACAAAAAAAAAAAAAAGAATACAATACTCTTAACCGCACTATTAAACCCCCCTTCTAGTGGCGGTATCAATCTAACAACTTTGAGCATATAAATATTTGGCAAGAAACAAGCATATATACAAGTAACATCATGCATTAAATAAAACAAGCTTAAAGTCTCCACCTCGAAATACGATGATGATCCTTGAAAATTGAGATGCGAATGCAGTTCAAATACTAGGGTCCAAGTCCTCGTCTCATATCTCTGCTGCATCTTCCTGGTACTGGAAACAGCTGCTGAAGTTGCGTCCGCTTGTCATGAGGGCGTTTCAGTATTCTGTTGGGGATGGCTCTTCCTTCCGTTTATGGTCGGATCCTTGGCACCCTGTGGGTTTGATTAGGCATTCTATGCCTAGAGGGCCTCTTTGGACTGGCATTGATGTGCATGCCCGTCTTGGCTCTGTTATTTCTGATGGTCATTGGGTTTGGCCGATGGTAGATCGTTCCGAGTTTCAGCAGGTTGTTTCTGCCCTCCCTACTATCATTGGAGGCCAGGATCGTATCTCATGGAGACCGCATAGCTCAGGTTCATTTTCTTCCTCGTCTGCTCTTCGGTTTCTTAGAGCGTATTCTCCTGCTGTTCTGTGGGGCCCTCTCCTTCTTGGCCCCGGGAAGATTCCTAGGCACTCCTTCATCTTATGGTTGGCTATTCAGGAGCATCTGTCAGACGATGGATAAACCTTGGTTGCAGCATGTGGATGGTATTTGCGTCCTTTGTGGGATGGCGGTTGAGTCTCATTCTCACTTATTCTTCATGTTCCCTTACTCTAGTAGGTGTATCTCTATTGCTAGGAGGGAGGTAAAATTTAGTTGGCCTCACTCTGAGTGGAGTACATGTATTCTTTGGGCGGCTAGGAGGTGGAGAGGTAGGCATGTGGTTAACGTGGCATACCGTATTTTTTTAGCGGCGTTGGTCTACTTACTCTGGCAGGAGCGTAATGAGAGGAGATTCGGTCAGAGGCGTCGAGATCCACACACAGTCACTTTTCAGGGGATTGGTCTTGTTCGGGACATTATCTCTCAGCGTTGGCCGCCTAATTCCTTCTCTGCGGTCGCTGTTAGGCGTATTTGGAGGGTTGCTTGGTAGTTTCAGTGTAACTCTCTTTTATTTTTTATTTTTCGTGTTGTTGTTGCACCTTCTGTAATGGTTGCTGGGTACTGGCCAGCCTTGTTGGCCACACTTGATTATTTAATGCAATTGACTTTCCCCCCAAAAAAATAACAATTAAATTTTAATATTAATATAGTGTCCAGAATTAATATAAATCATTATTTTATAATTGAGTAAAATAGGTCTGATTTTTAAAATATTGAATCTGGCTGGGGGTCGAATTAAAAGGATTAGGAAAATTGAGGGACTGAAATTGAATACACTGAAAGATTGATTTGGGGTCAAATCGAAAGGTCTGAAATTCTGAGGGCTCAATAATGATACTATTGCACGAGCTAAAGAGTCAAGGTCTAATCAGATATCCAAACACATACCCAGTACATGCAAAGTAGCAATGGAAGAGAATGTCGCTGATCCACTTACCAATCCTCTCTCACAATGAAAGCATGTTGAGCATGCTAGATGGATAGGACTAAAAATCATGTATGAATGGTCCTAGTGCAAGTGGGAGATTGTTGGGAATAGTGCCCTAGGACATTCGATGTGCCTAGATTTGTAATTGTCACATTTAAATAAAGTAATTTGATATCATTTTTCGTTGATTATTATAACATGTGCATGTTTTACTATTATAATAATCAAATAATGGTTATTCACAAAGAAAAAGATTATTCAAATGTACCTGATCCAATAATTATTCACAAAGAAAAAGATTATTCAAATGTCCCTGGTCCAATCACGTAGAGTGGAGACATAAGTGATAAATATACTAGTATAAGTTTGATAGCTAATCATCAAATGATTATGCGTCTGATACAGATCGAACTTGTGGGTATTGGTTGGAGAACCAATACGGGACAGACCTGCATTGGGATAACTACATAAAAATATCATGAGTGAATCTCAATATAACAGTATGTTAATAGATCCTTGAACATGAGATTATCATAGAGTCCAAAATAATAACTGCTATGGCTTGACGTAATCTAACAACATCTGAAATATGGTGATCATAAAGGTTACCACTTAGGATTAGTGGGAGTAATGTAGAGGGCAATGAATAATCAAGATGGGATTTGTCCGTCTCTTTGGGGAGAGAGATATCTGATGGGCCCCTCAATGAGTAAGACTGAAGGAAATGCATGGCTGTGCTCAAATGAAGAGTCATTTGATTCAATCAGTCTACTTAAGATCGAGAAAGCATTTGAACATAATAAGTATGAAAATTTCCATGACTTAGTTCAAATATGATATCGCGCGATAAAGGGATTTGACATGTTAAATGGACTATAACTTATATTATTTGGGTAGTCATAATGTCATGCTAGAGACCGCTTATGACTTATTATCTAATAAGGTATTAAATAATTGCCAACATAATATAAGCTTTTTGGGTCACACATACACAACTAAAGACAAGCAAGAATAATTAATATATATAATATTAGATATTTATATTTATTAAAGAAATTAAATAATGAGTAATATATAATATAGGATATTATATATTATATTATTTAATTATATCAATGGCGAAAGATAAATATAACATTTGATATATTTATTAGAGGATTAAATAATAAGTAATATATAATATAAGATATTATATATATTGTAATATTTAATAGGTTGAGGGGCAACTAAGCAAATACTAGAGTTTGACTCTAGGGTTTACTTAGTATAAATAAAGGATCTTGAACAAGGAGATGTCATAAGACAAAAATTACACAACCCTAATTGTATGAGATAAAAATCGGCCCTCCCTCTTCAAATCGGCCGAACCATTTTTCTTTTCCGGAAGTCCGTTTCGGCCATCTCCATCTACTTCCTTTAGTTTATTTGATCGACAATACAAATCCTTATACCAAGAACTTATTTGTTGTACTATTTATCAATGTTATTCGTAACGATCTAGCAATCCGGCTTGTACCAGTTGTTCCTGTGTGGATCACCGAAAGAGGAAGAGGATTTTAATCAGCTTCTGGTCTGGGTTCAGATCTGCTCTTTGAATTAAGGTAATTCGACGAACTCTTTATAAATCAATTAAATTACTGCATGAAGATCCTCATTTGGGTTTACGTTAATTTTTCCGCTGCGTTTGTGTAGCGACCACTTTTCAAAATGTCATTTTAAAATAATCTCAAGGGATATTAAATATCTTTAAGAAAAATAATTGAATAATGGCAGCGGAAATTGAATCAAAATCGACCATTTCGCAAGTAACTATAAAATAAATTCTCAACATTTCAAAACATCCATAATATCCAACCATAACATTGATGCCAAAGTTATAATTTTAAATAAACGAAATAAATGAAGAAGCATATAAATATTATTATCACGCCACGCCTTTGCCCGCCACGTTAGACTCCTCAACCTGAAAGGTTTAAATAATGGGGTGAGCTTTCAACTCGCTCAGTGAGGAGGGAACGCTTTGTTCAATTTAAATACATACATGTTGCCAAGAAGATATGACATGCCTGAACCTGGTGATTGTCCGAGGGCCATTAATATGCGAACTTTGTGCATACTGCCTACTACTCATTGGAGGCTACAACGTAATTAACATGCAAACTTTGAGCACATTATGCCTACTACTCATTGGAGGCTACAATGTGAATAATATGCAAACTTTGAGGACATTATACCTACTACTCATTAAAGGCTACAACGTAAATAATATGCAAACATTGAGCATATAAATATTTGGCAAGAAACAAGCATATATACAAGTAACATCATGCATTAAATAAAACAAGTCTAAAGTCCCCACCTCGAAATACGATGATGATCCTTGAAAATTGAGATGCGAGTGCAGTTCAAATCCTACGCTCTAAGTCCTCGTATCTTAAAATAAAAATTAAATTTTAATATTAATATAGTGTCTCGAATTAATATAAATTATTATTTTATAATTGAGTAAAAGAGGTCTGATTTTTAAAATATTGAATCTGAATGGGGGTCGAATTAAAAGGATTGAAAAAATTGAGGGACTGAAATTGAATATATTGAAAGATTGATTTGGGGTCAAAGCGAAAGGTCTGAAATTCTGAGGGTTCACTTGAACACCCCTAAAAGGAGATGGGTTTAAAAACCCCTGCCATAAAAAGTCGGTCGCATAATACTCACTTCTTCTTCTCCCTCGGTTCATCTCTCTCTCTCTCTCTCTCTCCCAACTCCCTGATAAAACACACACACACACACTCGGACTGAGATTGAAGCTTATTGTAAAAAAAATATGCACACCAAATGCACAAACAATGAATTGGTCACCTAGACACGCCACGAACTAGACGGCTCGGGTGGCGGTGAGGTTTCAGCCACGCGTCGGCGGGTTTTAGCGCGCGCACGGCGCGGAGGTACGGGTGCGGCTCAGTTTTTTTTTTAAGGGCTTTGGCTCTTCCCTCAAACTGGGGTTCATCAATTGGTTCGACCACGAGCAGTTTGGAGCTACGGGTTTAAGCAACTCAGTCCTGAATCTAGCCGATGGAACAAGGGACTTTTCACCATGTAATTTATCAGATTTGGATGTCGATCCAAGGAAATCAGAACTGGGATGAATTATGTTTTGGACTTAATTCACGTGAATTAGATTTGTTTATAGGATTTAGATTGAGATTTGGTTTTGAAAGGTTCTGTGTTTTGGATTCTGAATTTGGGATTCAAGATTTGAGATATGGTTTGCTATTTCTATTTTTGCTTTGATCTGATAAAAATAACTTGAAAAAAAAAAGGTGAGTACATATTTGAGAGGCTGGAGTTTACCCGTGAAAGGAAGATGATGATGATTGTTGCAGAATTGGTGAGGGTTGTACGGTCGTCTGGAAAAGAGTATTGACATTATTTTTGTATTGTAAAAAAATTTGTGCTGTATAAAATACAGTATTTATACTGTAGGGTTTAGGTTCGAGGTTTGTAGAGTTTGATCTGTATAGAGTTTTTGTTGGATGTGGATAGATCAAGATATAATATTAGTGATATATTAATTATAATTATTTTAATTCTTTAATTAATCAGCTTACTAATTTCAGATTAAATTAATTAGATTGTTTTAATTAATCTTTATTAATAATCTATTAATTTATGATATTAATAATAACGGAAAATTAAATTGATAGATTAATAATAATAATAGGTTCTTGATACTGCATATAGGAAAATCAAGTAAAATCGATTTGGGCTAACACATTAATTTGGACTAATAGAAATAAATATTACCGGGCTATAATAATACGAGAGCTTGGACTTGAGCTTGGAATGTAACTACAATCATGATATCCAAATAAGGAAAATTTTGACCTTATTTAATAAATGGAATAAAATTCGTAAATAAATTGTTGGACGTTTAATTCATGCGCTTTCTATAAATTATAAAATAAATGCATGCTCGAAAATCGGGGCGTTACAACCTACCCCTCTTAAATGAATTTCCGTCCTCGAAAATTAAATCATGTACCTTCAATTGCGAACGTCGGATACTTAGAACGGATCTCCTCTTCACGTTCCCAAATCGGTTTGTTCGGTCCATGATGGCTCCACTGAACTTTCACCAGTATAACCTCTCTGTTTCGCAACCGATGTACCTTACGCTCCAAAACATCTGTAGGTACTTCTTCATAAGTCAGGTTCTTGGCTACATGCAACTTTTTGAAATTGCATACATGACCAGGATCTTGTAGGTATTTTCTCTCAGCATGGAGACGTGAAAGACATTGTGCACTCCTGATAACTCTAATGCCAATGCCAAACTATAAGCAAGGTCACCAACACGACCCAAACTCTCAAAAGGTCCGATATAACGAGGGTGTAGCTTTCCCTTTTTACCGAATCAGATCTCTCCTTTCATCGACGCTACCTTTAAGAACACCTTTTCTCCAATCTCAAATTGTATATCTTTCCTTCGTTTATCAGCATAAGACTTCTGTCGATCCTGGGCAGTCATAATCCTACTTCTGATCTCGGCTATCTTATCTACAGTCTGTCCGATCAATTCTGGACCCAAAATCTTTCCTTCTCCATCCTCACTCTAATAAAGAGGCGATTAACATTTTCTTCCGTACAGAGCCTCATACGGGGCCATTTGTTTAGTCGCTTGGTAATATTGTTATAAGCAAACTCTACTAACGGCAAAATATTTTCCCAATTCTCACCAGTATCAAGAACATGTAATATCCGCATTTTTCTTTCCCGGTATTATTATTTTTGGTGTATTTTTTCGTTTTTAGTGACTCACTTGTAACCATATTGGTATTTAGAGAATAGTTAATTATGGACTTTTTGCCATCTGATTCTCATAATTGTAGTTCGAAACCGTCGTCTCGGGGTTGCCGTAAATCCATCGTATGTTATTGTGCGTTTTACGAGCTTCCGTTTGATGTTTCGTCCGTGATTCGGTGTTTTGGGATCATTATTATCTTCTGACTAGCGCACGCTAATGGTGTTATTTAGTGCGCGCGAATGTCCTTTCGTAGCGCATGCTATGCTTGTTTGGTAGCGCACGCTAGTGTCTCGGTCACAGCATTGGTAGTAACCTGCTTTTGCCCTCTGCTCTCTGGAGAGTTGTTCTAGCGCACGCTAGGGTGTTGTTCTAGCGCACGCTATCGTTTAGACTTAGCGCACGCAGAGTGGCCGGTAGCGCGCGCTAATCCGGCAGTCCAGTACTGGACAGTTTTCTTCTAGACTCGGTTTGGTGTCCAGGTAGCGCACGCTATGGCCCGATAGCGTGCGCTACCAAGAGGCTGTTAGCGTACGCTAATTCGTGATAGCGCACGCTAACGGTCCAGAACTATAGGTTCTGAACTGGGGTGTTAGCTTTCTGGACCGTGGTGTTAGCCGATAGCGCACGCTAACTTGAAATGTTAGCGCACGCTAATAACCCTCCGGTTATAAAAACCAGAGAGTTGACCGGAGCAGTTCATTTTTTTCTTCCTCTTCACTTCTTCTCCGAGGGTTAGGCGATTTAGAGCTTTTGGGAGCCTGGATTTGAGCGAGTATCATCATCCATCCAAGATCTTGGCACCAAGTTATCATCATATAATCATCTTCTACCTCTTGAATCAAGTTAAATCTCCTAGAACCCTATTCTTGGGGAAATTTTTGGGTTTTTGGATCTTTGTACGATTCGTTCCGTATTGTCGATTAATCCATGACGAGTATGATTAATCTTAGTAGTATTCATGTGTTTGACATCATTTAATCCTTTGTTCTTCTCCGGATCAAGGTATTTTTCTTGACTCCCTAGAGTTGACTTTTTGGGAATTTTATTCTTGATTTCATTTTCCTTTCGGTTTTGATAAACCGATTGTTGTCCAATGATGTTGTTAAACATGTTTTATGGATTATATATCCATAACTTCGGTTCGTTTCAACCCGAATGATGATTTTGGTGTTCTTGAGATGTAGTGAACATTTAATGTTCGATTAAATGTTCGAATGAGTTTTCCTTTGATAGCTTGATGTGGTCCCCGTTGGTTTGGTCTTGATCCTCGTCGTAATCATGCTTTTTTTGTTTGTTCCGGAGGATTTAGGTGCTCGAGGATTCCGCATTGACCTCCATTTTGTGTTGGTAATTCGTGTGGTGTTTTCTCGTGGTGTTCGCGGTGCTATTATATTCTTGATGATGTTCAGGAGTTCGGGGCTGCCCGGCCGCATCCCGTCCATCGTTTTGTTTCGATCGTGGTTTCGAGGCAAGTATCTTTCTTATACGATTTGTGTCCTGCAAATAGAGTTACATGTTGGATTTACGATGGTTGGTTTACCCTCGTGAATATGATTCGTGTGAGTTGATTATGATTTGGTTATTTTGAACGTTGAGGGCTTTAATGATACCCCTGCTTGTTTAATATTGTGGAAATCGTGTATTCCGTGTTAATTGTGTTGTTGGGTCGTGATTGATTGTTCATGATGGAGGTATTGTGATAAATATGATAATGGTGTCGGATAAGTGTCCATCTCTAGTAAGTATTCTTAATGAACTTACATTCTTAGCATATTAGTATTGCATGAGTAACGTGTGTGTGTGTGTGTGTATTCTCACTACGGGTTAGATCCGATAGCGTCTCGGTAGGGGTCCACAGAGGCGTGGGTCCGCGGTTAATTGTGGTGCATTTTGTAAATGTGTTTTGGATTATTGGCATTTCTGGAAATGAGTGTTTTTGAATGGTGATTTCATGATTGCATGCATTGACTAAGTGTGTAAGAGGTAAATTGTTTATTTGGCCTACTTGGCTAGGATGGCACTAGAATATTGTCGTTGGTGTTAGTCCTTTAGTTGTGGGTTTTGATGTTGGAAAATAGACCTTGCTACTATTCTCGTGTACTGTGATTTGATGAGATTTGGGATGAGATCCCAACGGTTTTATAAAGGTTGTTTTACGGAAAGTGATTTTGGGCCGAGACCCATTCGTTTTTGAAGTGGTTATTTTTCAACTAAGGAGTTGAAGTCCAACAAGGTTTCTACTTTTAAAATCCCCGAGATGAGGAATTTATTTTCAAACACTTTAGTGATTGCTTTCTAATTAATCAAACTTCCCGGGAAGGCTTTTGTAGTTAATTGTCGTACCCGATTTGTGATTTCTGTTTGTTTGTTACATTATGTATGGTTATGTACTTGCACTAGCAAATAGTGGAATTTTGCTAACCCCCGAGGAATCTGCTACTGGCGGGGACGGACAATTCTGCACGTACATGCCCCGGCACATTATAGATGAAGCACCTCGGCATTCTGAAAATACAGCTGCTAGGTACAATGGAATATAACATTGCAAAACAACATACCGGAGATGCCAATTCCACACAACATACAAACCCAAGCTCTAATAGTTCGCACAGGCGCAATAACATGCAAATCACCACGAAACGATAACATTAAAGACCAACATCGCACCTCTCACATAGGGCTAACACACAAATGCGTGGCGAACGACTCAACGCTCACACCACCAACTCAATCACAACTCGGGGCTAACACCCTAACGAAAATACTAACGTCATACACCTTCTTGATTCATTCGTGACTTCAAGGGACTCAAGGGAATCCGTGACTTCATTCTGGATTCACAAGTTTGTTTCGCTAGCTAGTGCGGGAGAGTCCTTATTGGCCACGAATGGGGTCAGTGGTTTCGCCTCGATCCTAGGCTGTTTTCGACCGTGATATTTTACTATTTGCTTTTCGGTAAAAGACATATATTGTCTTCATTTGAACGATTTGATACGTGTGCTATGATGTGTTTAAGCGAATGTCGATACGTGTGAATTTTGGGCATTCTGACTTATTGGATTTCTGAAAAACCTTGAGTGTCTTAGAAAATAAATCTCGAGACATACTTTTAAAATGGATTAGTTTCTCGCGGTACCTTCAAGGTGCCTACTAGTGCCACACTATGTTTCAAAATTATTCTACTCTGAGGACCAAAATATTTTTAGATATTCTCAGTAATATAGAAACGCATTTGCTTAGACCCGAAGGTCGAATATTTCTGAAAAATTTTAACTTAAAGAAAAGTGTCATTTTTTTTTCAAACGCAAGATGGGTTTTCAATGTCTTGATAACGATGTTTGTACTACTTTTTGAAAGGTGATACTCAAGATCTACTGGTGTTTCCAAAATTATTTTCAACAGGGTGATTCTCGTTTTAAAACATATCACTTCTTGCTTGTGGCCAGAGAAGGGGTATGATGTTAGTATTGTCGTTAGGGTGTTAGCCCCGAGTTGTGATTGAATTGGTGGTGTGAGCGTTAAGTCATTCGCCATGCATTTGTGTGTTAGCCCTCTGTGAGAGGTGCGAAGTTGGTCTTTAATGTTATCGTTTCATGGTGATTTGCGTGTTATTGCGCCTGTGCGAACTGTTAGAGCTTGGGTTTGTATGTTGTGTGGAATTGGCATCTCCGGTATGTTGTTTTGCGATGTTATATTCCATGTACCTAACAGTTGTATTTTCGGAATGCCGATGTGCTTCATCTGTAATGTGCCGGGGCATGTACGTACAAATTGTCCTTCCCCGCCAGTAGCAGATTACAAGTGTGGACTCGAGGGGCACAGAATCCAGTTTGTCAAATTGGTTACCGAGTCTTCCAGGTACAAACTTCGGCACAAATATCAAAATCAGATTCGAGATACCTTTGAAAGGTGTTTCTATCGGTCACTTGTCGTGTTGTTACCTTGCTTCCGTTGTTGCGAGTTTCGGGGATGACACTTCTTTTAATAGAGGTTGAATGTAATACACGTATTATTTTGACTCGCTCGTGTTCGTTGATACTTTCTGAACTTGTTCGGTATCTCAGTTGTCATCGTTCGAACAGGTTGTGACCTTGTTTCGGATCAATCTGCTTATCTTTGTGACTTTTCCGACTTCGGTTCGATTCTTGAGAACCTAGTTCGAAATTAATGTCTTTCAGATATACAAGTTCTATTAATGTCTTGAGTTGAAGTGTGAACTTCAGAGTCGTTATTTGACCGTTGTTGTTCGATCTTTGTTGTTCGATAGTTGTTGTTCGATCAGTATTGTTCAATCGTGGTTGTCCGATTATTGTTATCTGATCTCGAATTGCGAAGAACTATCGTTCGCCTTTGGTCAGTTGTTTCGATTGCGGTCATTTGAGACGCCGAGCCGTGCATTGCGAGATGGTAGCTGAGAGGTCTGGAGATCGAGTTTGCGTTTCTGCTCTGAAGGGTCGTGGAGATGCCTAGTGTGGTTTTCGAGAATTTTGGTGTGGTCAGAGTTCTCCGTGGTTACTTTTGCGGATTGTTGTATGTTTCATTCCTATTTTTTTGACTGTGCGTGTGTTCTCGCAATAGGTGCCTTTTGTCTCTTGATGGTTCGGATAATTGACTAGATTGCGTTATCTGGTTGGTGGTGCTTGGCACTTGTTGATCGTGTTATGTCCTTGCTTGTGTCATGGTGATGATTGTCATTGAGCATGCTTTCGCGTCGTATGTCTCTTCACGTTTCTTGTAACGTTTCGCCAGTGGGCGTAAGTTGCACGGTTCTTGTGTATCTGGTTGAGATGTTCCCGGTGGGATATTGCTCCTCCCTACTTGTTTTACGTTTCGGGACGAAACTTCTTTTAAGGAGGGCAGCATGTAATATCCGCATTTTTCTTTTCCGATATTATCATTTTTGGTGTATTTTTTTCGTTTTTAGTGACTCGCTTGTAACCATATTGGTATTTCGAGAATAGTTAATTCTGGTCTTTTTGCCATCTGATTCTCGTAATTGTTGTTCAGGACCGCCGTATCGGGGTTGCCGTAAATCCATCGTATGTTATTGTGCATTTTACGAGCTTCCGTTTGATGTTTCGTCCGTGATTCGGGGTTTTGGGATCATTATTATCTTGTGCCTAGCGCACGCTAATGGTGTTATTTAGCGCGCGCTAATGTCCTTTGGTAGCGCACGCTACGCTTGTTTAGTAGCGCACACTAGTGTCTCGATCACAGCAGTGGCAGTAACCTGGTTCTGCCCTCTGCTCTCTGGAGAATTGTTCTAGCGCACGCTAGGGTGTTGTTCTAGCGCACGCTATCGTTCGGACCTAGCGCACGCAGAGTGTCCGGTAGCGCGCGCTAATCCGGCAGTCCAGTACTGGGCAATTTGCTTCTGGACTCGGTTTGGTGTCCAGGTAGCGCATGCTATGGCCCGATAGCGCGTGCTACCGAGAGGCTATTAGTGCACGCTAATCCCTGATAGCGCACGCTAACGGTCCAGAACTATAGGTCATGGATTAGGGAGTTAGCTTTCTGGACCGGGGTGTTAGCCAATAGCGCACACTAACTTGAAATGTTAGCGCACGCTATTAACCCCTTGGTAACCAGAGAGTTGACTGGAGCAGTTCATTTTTTTTTTCCTCTTCACTTCTTCTCCGAGGGTTAGGCGATTTGAAGCCTTTGGGAGCCTGGATTAGAGCGAATATCATCATCCATCCAAGTTCTCGAGTCTTTAACACCAAGTTATAATCATCTAATCATCTTCTACCTCTTAAATCAAGGTAAATCTCCTAGAACACTATTCTTGGGGAAATTTTGGGGTTTTTGGATCTTTGTCCGATTCGTTCCGTATTGTCGATTAATCCGTGATGAGTATGATTAATCTTAGTAGTATTCATGTGTTTGACATCATTTAATCCTTTTCTCTTCGCCGGATCAAGGTATTTTTCTTGATTACCTAGAGTTGACTTTTTGGGAGTTTTATTCTTGATTTCGTTTTCCTTTCAGTTTTGATAAACCAGTTGTTGTCCAATGCTGTTGTTAAACATGTTTTATAGATTATATATCCATAACTTCGGTTCGTTTCAACCTGAATGATTATTTCGGTGTTCTTGAGGTGCAGTGAACATTTAATGTTCGATTAAATGTTCGAATGAGTTTTCCTTCGATAGCTTGTTGTGGTCTCCGTTGGTTCGGTCTTGATCCTCTTCATAATCATGTTTTTGCTGTTTCTTCCGGAGGATTATAGGTGCTCGAGGATTCCACGTTGACCTCCATTTTGTGTTGGTAATTCGTGTGGTGTTTTCTCGTGGTGTTCGCGGTGCTATTGTATTCTTGATGATGTTCAAGAGTTCGGGGCTGCGTGGCCGCATCCCGTCCGTCGTCTCGTTTCGATCGCGGTTTTGAGGCAAGTATCTTTCTTATACGATTTGTGTCCTGCAAATAGAGTTTACATGTTGGATTTACGATGGTTGGTTTACCCTCGTGAATATGATTCGTGTGAGTTGATTATGATTTGGTTATTTTGAACATTGAGGGCTTTAATGATACCCTTGCTTGTTTAATATTGTGGAAATCGTGTATTCCATGTTAATTGTGTTGTTGGGTCGTGATTGATTGTTCATGATGGAAGTATTGTGATCAGTATGATAACGGTGTCGGATAAGTGGCCATCTTTAGTAAGTATTCTCAATGAACTTATATTCTTAGCATATTAGTATTGCATGAGTAACGTGTGTGTGTATGCTCACTACGGGTTAGATCTGACGGGGTCTCGGTAGGGGTATATAGAGGCGTGGGTCCGCGAGCTTGCTTTTAACCACTACGGGTTAGATCCGATGGGGTGTCGGTAGGGGTCCACAGAGGCGTGGGTCTGCGGTTAACTGTGGTGCATTTTGTAAATGTGTTTTGGATTATTGGCGTTTCCATAAACGAGTGTTTTAGAACTGTGATTTCATGATTGCATGCATTGACTAAGTGTGTAAGAGGTAAATTGTTCATTTGGCCTAGTTGGCTAGGATGGCACTAGAATATTATCGTTGGTGTTTAGTCCTTTAGTTGTGGGTTTTGATGTTGGAAAATGGACTTTGCTACTATTCTCGTATACTGTGATTCGATGACATTTGGGATGAGATCCCGACGGTTTTATAAAGGTCATTTTACGGAAAGTGATTTTGGGCCGAGACTCATTCATTTTTTAAATGGTTATTTTTCAACTAAGGACTTGAAGTCCAAGAAGGTTTCTACTTTTAAAATCCTCGAGATGAGGAATTTATTTTCAAACACTTCAGTTATTGCTTTCTAATTAATCAAACTTCTCGGGAAGCCATTTCTAGTTAATTGTCGTACCCGATTCGTGATTTCCTTTTGTTTGTTACATTTCGTACGGTTATGTACTTGCACTAGCAAAATAGTAGAATTTTGCTAACCCCCGAGAAATCGGGGGGTGGATGTCTGTTTTGCATTCAGGTTTTGGGGAGCATAGCACAAGGTCGGCATGAAGGATGATGAAAGATGAACGCTACTAATCACATGAGGACCCGTACGTTGTTGTATTATTTTAATCGTATTTTATTTTAGCTGCAGTATTCTTCCCTATTGTACGGGAGTGTGTAATGTTTTCACCCCTGTGTGGGCATGTATTGAGATTGAGTTGTATGTATTATTGAAAGACCAAATCGGTCTACTGAGTCATTTTAGCCTTAAAGACGACATTGAGATGTTTGATTTTTGTTACTAGCCTGGTAGATCCTTGAGGAAAGGGCTACGGCGTGTAATATCCCTGAGTGGGTTGGGGGTGTTACATCGAAAAATCTTCGATAATAACCCACCAATCCTAGAAAACTCCTTACCTCCTTGATGTTCTTCGGCGGCTCCCAACTCATTATCGTTTTGATCTTTTGTGGATCGACCTTAACACCCTTTGCCGAGACAATATGTCCGAGGAAAATTACTTCCGACACCCAGAATTCGCACTTGGAAAGTTTTGCATAAAGTTGGTGTTGCCTCAACACGCTCAGTACCTGCCTCAAATGTTCTTCGTGTTCCTCTCGGCTTCGAGAATAAATTAGGATGTATTCAATAAAAACCACGACGCACTTATCGAGGAAATCGAGTAAAACTCTGTTCATCAACTCCATGAAATTGGTTGGGGCATTGGTCAAACCGAACGATACCAGGATATACTCGTTATGTCCATACCTCCATCGAAATGCAGTCTTGGGTATATCTTCTTCCCGAATCCTCAATTGGTGATATCCGGACCGTAGATCGATCTTCGAAAACATAATCGCCCCTGTAATTGATCTAGTAGATCATCGATCCTGGGAAGCGGATAACGATTCTTGATAGTAACCTTGTTTAGTTCTCTGTAGTCAATGCACAAGCGTAGAGAGTTGTCCTTCTTTTTAACAAAGAGTACCGGCACGCCCCACGATGAGGTGCTCGGGCGGATTAATCCCTTCTCCAGCAGATCTTCGAGTTATATCTTCAATTCTTTCATCTGGGCTGGTGCCATCCTGTAAGGAGCTTTGGAAATAGGTCTCGTCCCTGGATCAAGTTCAATGGAGAAATCACTTCTCGGTGCCGCGGCAGCCCTGGTAGTTCATCGGGAAAGACGTCTGGAAATTCACTCACCACTGGGATGTTCACGACCGAAAGTTGGGATGTATCCTCTTGGAGAAAATAACACCAATAGTACATCTATCAAGAGTTACAGGAGACTTCAGATGCAAGAAGGCTGAGAGACCCTTTCGTACTGAAGTGTTCTCGACCTTTGATAACATGCGTGGTACCATCGCAAGCCATGATGGAAATAGTCAAGTGGTTGGTGTCCAATATCATCCTGTGCAAGGGCATCCAGTCTATACCTAAAATGATATCTTCATTCTGAAGTGGGAAAACCATAAGATTTGCAGTCCAACTATGATCATTGATGCGAATCTGACAATCTCGAACTTTTAGATTTCCGCCCACTCTATTACCCCCGGGTAGCTTAACAGTAAAGGATTCACAGGGCACACAAGAAAGATTTAAACGCTAAACACATTCCACAGATATAAATGAATGTGTGGCTCCAGTATCAAATAGTACATGAACAGGCTGGGCGTTAACAAGAAGTGTACCTGAGATAGCTGGCGCAGACTGACCATCCGTAGCCCTCAGTTCAAATACACAAGACAGTAACGACTCCGAAAAGGATAAATTGCCACCACTGCGCCCACGGCCTCGACCGGCAACGTCAGGTGGTGGTTGAGTCTGGTGGGGTGGAGCTCGGTAGTTGGAAATGGTAGGTGTCCTGGAGGATTGCACAGAGCCTTGTTGACTCTGATGAAGAGCTGAGTTCGGTGTAAGGTTGGCCCGCCAGCAGTAACGAGACATGTGTCCACTCTTTCCGCAAGAGAAGCATTTGGTAACTGACTTGTGACACCGGTCCTTGGTGTGTCCAGGTACGCCACAATTTAAGTAGTCTTTATGGTAAGGCCGATCAGATGCACCCTTCTATTGGTACGAAACTGCTGATGTAAAAGAAGATACGGACCCCGAGTTCATCTTGTTGTTGCTCCCTGACTGAGTAGATGTCTTCTGCTTCTTCGAATTATGTTCGGTGTCAGTGTTAACAACAGTATCCACATATGTTGTGACTACGTCTTCGTACGCCCTCAGAGTCGTGCAGTGGAATCCGGCGGCATAGCATTGTACATCTTCCATCAACCTCCGCGCAAGGTGACAGATTCGTTGATCTTCTGATGGAACCGTCTATGAGACGTAACTTAAGTCGGTACGGTAGGCCCTAATGATCTCCGGTACTGGCAAATTCTGTGGTCCAGCACTGAAAAAGTCTCGTGCACGAGCAGTTTGGGATGATCTAGGACAGTACTCGCTCCGCAGTAGCCGGGCAAATTCGGCCCACCAGACTACTCGGTTTTCTGGTTTGTAAGTTCTCCACCAGCGGGCAGCAGTGTCACGGAGCTGATTAATCCCAAGCGGCATCTTCTGGTCCTCTGGAAATCCAATCACATCGAAATCAGCCTCCATTTCAGAAATCCAGTTGTCCGCGTGTTTCTCCCCTGCTCCGTCAAACAATGGCGGCCTAGCCTTCAGCATCTCTCCCAACCATCAGTCTCTCCTTGCGTTCTCCTCCACATTGATGACCGGTACCCGATCTCTCTGGTTGACTTGAGCGATTCCCATGGCAATAGCTTAGGCGAGGACCTGAATGAAGGCCGGTTCCATGCCTCCAGGGTTGTTATTCTGGCATTTTGCCTCCTTATCATTTTGATTAATGGGCAGCAGCTGGTCCCCAAACAGAATGGTCTCGGCAGTGTTCCTGTTCTCGTTCTGTTTCACGGCGGAACCCTGATCCTCATTTACTATCCTCCTATCTCCACGACGTTCCATTACAGACAATATTAATATAAGGCCAGTTCAACACACAGTTATCTCCTGCAAATTAATTGTTGTATCCAACAGAAAACACGCACATTACTTACTTTGCATTCCCATGAGGAGTTACAGTCGCTTGGGGTGTTGGACTTGGATAAACTTCGGAAATAAGGATAAATTTTTCAAAATATTTTACAACAGAACTGACCGCTCTGATACCATTTTCTGTAACACCCCCAAAATTTACCGGGGCATTACAGTGCCGTGAATCCCGAGCGAGACCCACAAGGCTATTTTGGGCAATAGATATTTTAAAGAAATTATTATAAAACGATGAGTCCGTGGTTACATAACATAAGACGGAATGTTTTTAAAGAACATAATTCAAGGCGCGATTATTAAATGGATGTTTCGAAAATCAAAATTAAATCATGTGGCAGCAAGACTTTATCCCAACACCTTTCAAGCCTGACCGGACCACTCGGGAATGTCATGCATATATTCAACAAATTTACCTGGCACGACGAATCATGCCAGACAAACCGGGTCAGAGAATGAATATCAATAATAATAATTTTCAATGATATATACAATTGGCTGTATCAATCTGTGTGAACGATACAGCGACGACCTTAGTAAAATCATATAATTTTATACGCCTTGATTTTAATAAACTTCTTAGTCATGTGTCGAGAACCTATAGATGTAGGTGGATTCATCTCGAACCACATTAAACTTGTGTGTTATTATTTTCGGTACTTATTTGTTTTCTTATTGCGTGTGATTTTAGTAAACTTGCTTTGAAAACCCTGTAAGCATCAAGTTAGTATACTTACAACAACTTAGTCTAAAGACTTCCGCTATGCAAATTAAACTTCGAAAAAGAATACATCTTATTCAACCCTCTTCTAAGCGGTAAGATAGTATATTATGACCAACAATGTATCTGATGACGAGGTTTTCTGGGGGTGGAGTTGTCAGATGTATGTCAAAGAAAATATGTGTCTCAGCTGCATCACTGTTAGCCTCCAAATCATCTCAACAATGATCACTTTTGCATTTCTTTGGGTTTTCGGGCTTCTTTCACTTTTCAAGTAGTTTCGGGGCTTCCTCGCTAGTCTACGTGCTAAAACTCTACTGTGATTAATTAATATCATTGCTCAATAATCACTGATTTGAATATTCGAATTAAAATATGCATCCGAATGTAAAATAACTATGTACGTCTCTTGACTAAATTTAAAATTGGGATTAAATTATTTTCCCGATATTCTCTTCTACGATCAAATGCAACTGGCTGTATGTTTGGCAATAGATTTTAGCTCTCAATTTATCGACTATATATAAATGATAATATGATGAATTCAACTTCAGTATAATTTCTTGTTTCTTGAACTATTTTTATGTTGAACCAACATACAATTTACAAACTTAATCGACATTTTAAAAATTCATAAATTAAGTACCTTAAGAAACAGAGCATCAGAATGAGGAATGGAGTCAAACATGTCACCCCCAACAAAGATCAAATTATGACCCCCCGTCCAAGCCATTAACAAGATGAGGAAAGTCGAGCATCGTATGTTTCAAATCAGGAAAGTCATCAGCAATGCCCTTAGCCACCATTATGGTGCCGCTTCCAACATCCACCAACAACGTCAACCACTCAAACAAGTGCTCGTATTCCCTTACAAGTACCTTGGTTACGAGACATGTGTCGCCTGGTGGTGAATTTGGTTCCATATAGGATCAATCTCCATGTGCTCCCAAACTGCATTCTGTAATAACCGGATGAATTGTTGAGTATTTTCGTCCGTATTTGAACCTTGTATTATTCGATTTTGTGATATCGATAATCGAAGTATGATCTTACCCGTATTCGTATTCATATGCATGATCATGACAACCTTGTAAATTTATACATGCAACTACGTCGTAACGTACGCTAGCTAGTAAGCGTAACGTACGTTACGAGCCACAGACAGCGTACGCTATGAGCAAGACATAACATACGTAAGGTAGTCAATAATTGATCACGGCGGCTAGCACATGGGCTAGTTGGTTGGTGGATCTGGATCAAATTCCCGCGGCATGAACCTGGACAGCTTTGGGTCAACGGGGATTAACGTACGCTAAGTGATGTATATAGCGTACGCTAAGTATAGTTGATTACGTACGTAACTGTGTTGATGTAGCGTATGTAAGAGAGTACATAAATGAGGTAGTAAGCTACCATTGAATGATAGCATACGCTAAGGACAGCGGGTAGCGTACACTAAGTGAATAACGTACGTAAAGCACTAAGGCTAACGTAAGTAAAGCTCAGGACATTATATATATGGGACAACACCCATTCCACTCTACTTCGTTTCCTTTCATTTCACCTTCGTTTTCTTCAAGTCCAGAGATCCCCCTGCCACTTAAACACCTATATATCATCTCTACTTGATCATTGAGGATTGGAAGCACCTTGGATTGGTACTCAAGCTTCCGGTGTTGGATTTTCGTCAAGTGTTCATCATTGTCTTCTACATTAAGGTATGTTGATACTTTCTAAACTCAAATCCTTGTTCTTAAGAAATGATATAAGCATATTTTTGAGATCATTGGATTAGTGAGTAACCCTTTAAGTTAAACACCATGTTGTTAGAAGTTAAGATGAACTTATTTGAGACCTTCCTTGAGTA
This sequence comes from Orobanche coerulescens, assembly GCA_033398695.1. Lineage (NCBI taxonomy): Eukaryota > Viridiplantae > Streptophyta > Magnoliopsida > Lamiales > Orobanchaceae > Orobanche > Orobanche coerulescens. The sequence continues at coordinate 104,784,699 of CM065805.1, read as the reverse complement.
AGTAGATTATTAACCAAGCATCTTGAGTTGAACTTATGATATAGTTTCTGAGATCAGTTACACATATTGGATGATGATTCTGAGTCACTCGTTTATCAAATGTGTTGTTCATACCATCACTTAGAATGGGCGATATCCAATAAGTTGAATTCTTAGGATTTTCACCAAGAATAATCCATGTGTAGTATAAGGTGTTCTTCAAGCACAATCCATGACTTGTAGTGATTTCTGGAGATGATGATCTTTATGTTGATGTTTTAGTAATGATCAAGACTCGTCATTAATATCACCTTTGTTAGATGAACTTAAGAGAAGGAGCATTGAAGGTTTTGTCATGGATTAGCTAATTGTTCTCAATGAAAGTTTGAATGAAATGATCACATCAACCATAGATTATCCGAACTACATATGAGAATTTGTAATCGACATTTGAGTATGGCATCGTGATGTTATGTGTATCCTTAAATTCTAAGATGTCTAACACCTTAGAATCATTCAAATTCGCATGAGAAATGTATTTGTGAGTATAACGTACGTTAAGCACTCTGCATTACGTACGCTATATCATCAGACGAAACAGTCATCTGATCAGAGGAGAGAACTGTCATATTCATATTTAGCATAGGCTAGGATTTGGAGCTTACGTAAGCTAATGAACAGACTTAACATACGTTACGTTGGGTATGTAGCATATGTTATGAAGACATCAGGCAGGATACGTAATGTTGACAACTTTCGGCCATAGTTTAGGATGTTAGATGTTCGTACGTTAGTTATATGACGTAATATGAACCCTATATTATTTCTTTTGTTTAAGGTTCGAGCTTTGCAACGTGATTAATCGAAGGGGCGACCTTCGAGTGTATTGCTATCCGTCGAAGTATTATCCTTGTCGTCAATTTGAGGCAAGTACTTTGATTATAGTTGTGCGTATTAATGTCGATTATGTTATTATTGTATTGTGCATATGTGTTATGATTAATTGTCCACCATGCATAGGTTCGAAGGGATCATCATGGGAATCTATAGATGTGTGCGCTGGTGTTGGGAAAACAAGAACCCTGTATCGAATCAGCCGGGATACCCAATCCCTGTATCGAATAATATTGATAAGAGGTTTTGACATATATGCTAATCCTCAATACAGTAAGGAAACTGTATCGAAGAGTTGAAGTGTCAACCTATATCGAAAGCCTGTCTCGAATCTAGCATATAGTGGAACCTTTCAGTACAGCGAAGAAGTCTTATAAAGACCAAGTATGGAAACTGTCTCGAATCACCAATACAGTGATCCTCCATACAGCTCTCAACAGGACAAAGAAGGAATCTTCAGAAGTCAAGTCCCGTTGATAAAGAAGTATTTAAATACTCAAGGATAAAGTACTTAAATACTGTCAGTCAACCGATCTTCAAATCCTGCTAAATCCGGATCGTGTTTTTCATTCTGTTGGAACGGAATCTCACTCAACGGATACATCTCAACGGATATATTTTCATAAGACTATATATATATATCATCAAGGCATTGAAGATCACTTACCCAAGCGAACTAAGTAACAAAGCTATCAATATATTCATCAGAGCAAAACATATCTCCAAAGCTTACTGCAACTCAGATATAAGAGATATACAGTGCTCATCATCTTGAACAACACTTCATCAACTCGAAGCTCATAAAGTCAAAGCTGTTGTTCATACTCTGTTCTATACTTTGAACAAACCCAGATCAGCCCTGTGTGGACTGAGGAAGACGAAGCTTCAGAACTCTGTGTGAAGAAGCCAGTCAAGCTTTAGCTCAAACCAATCTGTGTGAACGGTTGAAGCTAAGATCTTTATATCAATCTATGTGAACAATATATTGATTGTATACTGTTATAATTACGTAGTTGTGTACGTAGTAATTATAATAAACATTTTACTCCTGTGTGGAGGACCAGTGGACGTAGAGGGGTTTACCTCGAACCACTTTAAATACTGTGTTATTTACCTTCGCTTTTCTTGTTTTAATTACCGTGATTAATTAAGTATACATTTGCACATCTAGTTCTTGTATCCACAATCAATCAGTACTTAAGACTTCCGCTACGCACTCAGATTTAAAATCAGTACAGCTTGTTGTTTAAACTACTTTCCAAGCTGTATCCAGTATACTTAGTGGCCAACAAGTGGTATCGGAGTGGTTGATTCAAAAAAGAATCAGTCGTATTTTTAACCGAATCAGATCCAAAATCACTTATTCTTTAAAAACAGTCTCTTTCATTTCTTTACTTTCACATGGATACATCAATGATCAACAAAGTGCCTATGTTCTCTATTAACGAATTTGATGATTGGAGAATTAGGATGGAGGCTCATCTTGCAGCAATGCACGAAGAGATGATTTTTGTGATACAGGATGGCCCTATCAAGACCATGAAGGTAAAAACGGCTGCAAGGATTGATGGCCAAGCCCATGCTGAGATGCTCGAGAAGCAACGCGAGCAATGGACCACAAATGAAAGAAAGCGAGCCAACCTCGACAATGTGGCTAAGAACGCGTTATTTATCACCCTTGACAAAGGAACGTTCTCGAAGGTAAAGAGCTACAAAACAGCCAAGGAAATCTGGGATAAACTCAAGTTAATTTGTGAGGGAACTGAGCTCTCAAAAGAAAATAAGATTTCAAAACTGACTCAGCAATTTGAATCTTTCGAAATGAAACCAACTGAAACACTTGAGGAACTTGACCTCAGATTCACTGGTATTGTTGGTGAACTTGAAGCGTTGGGCAAAATTTACACTCAAAAGGAGAAGAATTTAAAAAATTTTAGATCTCTCCCAGCCCGATGGGACATTAAGACCACAGCTATGCGTGTGTCTGGCAATCTTAATGAAATAACTACTTTTGATCTCTTCTCTGACCTCAAAGCTTTTGAGTATGATATTTACAGAAGAGACAAAGCTGAAGAATCTCCTTCAAAGGTCACAGCACTAGCTGCTGTATCGAGTTGTCGACACAATATGCCTAGCTCGTCGAAGCCTAGTCACAAGAATGATGACACTGACGACGACATCTTGTCTCAAGATGAAATGGCGCTTCTCATGCACAAATTCAAAAAGTTCATCAAGCAGACTCCCTACAGGCCCAAACCTGTCCAAAAGGTAAGTACCGAAACTTCATCCGGTAATTCTAACCTGTGCTATAATTGCAGGAAATCAGGGCATTATGTAAATAAATGTCCTCATCCCAAAGTTCAAAAGTTGTCGGAAGCCGAGCAACAAGAGAGAGATGAAAGAAGACGTGCTTGGAAAAATAAGCTCAAGGCCCTGATTGGAGAATCAGAAGCCTCCCCCACACCATCCAAATCAGAAGAATGTCATCAGGTGGTCACTGAAGTGATTCATCTGATGATGAGTTCGATGATAAAGCATATATGTGCTTTATGGCCAAGGACATTCCGGAAGGTGAAGACAGCAATGATGAGGTAAGCTCAACCTCAGCTATTCCATTAAATGCATCTCATACTTTTGAAAACATGATGAATGAATTTAAAAACATTCAAAAGGCCTATAAGACATTGAAAAATGAGAATACAGCTCCAACTGTCTAACCTAGAGCTGAAAGATGAAAATGACTTGCTGAAAATAAATTATGAAAATATGTCCATTGATTGTGAAACCAGCAAAGTCGATTATGAAAAACTCATGGAGAGTAATCATCAACTTGCTCATGAACTAAGTGAGGTTAAAACTCACAATGAGAGCAAGACAAATGATTTGGTTCTACTTCAAGCCAAAGTCAAAACTCTCGAAATAAGAGAAGATGAACTTGAGACCATTCTAAAATCGTTCGAGAAATCGTCCAAAAGAATGGAAGAAATTCTGAGCACTAGGCAATATGCTCATGATAAAAGTGGCTTAGGATACAGCTCATGTTCAAATAAAGGGAAAACTAGTACATTGTTCGTCAAGAGTGTGGAACTCATTCCAGAATCGAAAGATACCCCTAGTCCCGTGAAGGAACCTGTTGTACCGCGAAAACCGAAGGCTGCCATTCCGCCCCCACAATCCTATTCCAGACAGCGGAATCATAAGCCGTTCCAACCTGTGAGGCGCACTCAATAGCATGCTTCCCGAGCATATCAACAGCCAATGACCATTCGAGAAGGAAGGTCAGATATCAACTACCAAAGGCCCGCACACAAGATTATCAAGACAAAGATGCCTAGGTATTGATACAGGAGCCCCGTTATTCCTCGAGACACAGATGCCCGCTCAAGATCAACAACGGCGTTGGGAATCTAACTGAGACCTGCATAAGCCGTTAAGCCAAAGAAAATGGCTCCACCTCCAAGACGGCACACGTACTGGATTAATAATAATAACCCTGAATTTTACATGCATAATAATTATCATGGTTATAGCGACTACAGATATGCCCCTCGTAGATATTGCAACACTGTACCGAATGTGACCTACAGTAAACCTATTGCTGTCAGGAAAATTTGGGTACCTAAAGGCACTAAGACACATGGACCCAAAAATCAAAGGGGACCTAAAACTACTTAATCTTTTTGCATACAGGACATTCTAGAGGAAGACACCTGGTACTTCGATAGCGGATGCTCTCGGCACATGACCGGAGATAGAAGCAAGCTATCAGATTTCGTGGAAGGTCGCGGTCCAAAAGTTCGTTTCGGTGATAAATCAAAAGGCAGAACAAGAGGGAAAGGAACCCTTCTTGTAGGAAAATTCAAAGTCACTGATGTTGCATATGTTGAAGGCTTACAATACAATCTACTTAGTATTAGCCAGTTCTGTGATAAACATTTCTCGGTGAAGTTCTATATAGATTGCTGTAGAGTCAAGAACATCCAGACCAAAGAAGTTGTGCTTACAGGAAGCAAATCAGGTAACATGTATATTGCTGACTGGAAGCCTATGAGCTCCTCAATTCCATGCTTTGTTGCCAAAGGCACTGCAGATCTTAGCTGGTTATGTCACAAGAGGATGTCTCACGTCAACTTCAAGACGATCAACAAGCTATCAAGACAGGGAATGGTAAGAGGTTTGCCAAATGTGTCATTCAAGAAGGACAGCGTCTGCGGACCATGTCAGAAAGGCAAGCAAATCAAGTCAACCCTGAAGAGCAAATCCTACCTTTAAACCCAAAGAGTGTTGGAAATGCTACATATGGATCTCTACGGTCCTGTAGACCCAGTAAGTTTGGGAGGTAACAAAATACTGCATGGTTGTTGTTGATGATTATTCCAGGTATGCTTGGATGATTTTCCTTAGCAAGAAGAAGGAAACAACATCAAAGCTGCCCGAGCTCCTGAGAAAGTTGCAAAATGAAAAGGCATTGAGTATCATGTGCATTCATTCCGACAGAGGTACAGAATTTACTAATCGCTTTATAGAGCAATACTGTTCGGAGAATGGGATACAACACGAATACTCAGCTGCCCATACACCTCAACAAAATGGTGTTGCCTAGCGAAAGAACAGGACGCTGAAAGAAGCTACAAGGACAATGATTGCCGCAAGCAAGTTGCCACAGCGTTTCTGGGGTGAAGCAACCAATACAGCATGCTACACTCAAAACCGCTGTATCGTCAACAAGCACCACAACAAAACAGCATATGAGGTATGGAACAACAAAACTACATTAGTTTCATATTTCCACATTTTTGGATGCAGGTGTTATGTGTTGAATAATGGGAAGGATCAACTTAGAACCTTTGATGAGAAATCAGATGAAGGAATATTTGTAGGATACTCCTCCGTCAACAAAGCTTACAGAATCTTTAATAAAAGGGAGCTGACGATCGAGGAATCAGTTCATGTAGTGTTCGACGAACCTCACCATGACCCTACAGGAGTAGATGATATTACTTAGGATATCCAACAACTCTCTATCCTGGATCCTCCAACTCCCATAGAACCTGTCGTTGACCTAGAAATCAACCCCGCAGCTGAAAGAATCGACGTAGATGAAGCCGACGCTGTACAAGCTGAAGTTGTATCTAAAGAAACTCTCGATAAAGCATAGGACCCAGAATTAGAACCCGACCAAAGATGGTTAAGAGATCACCCGCAAGAGCTGATCATTGGAAACATAGATGCCGGTGTTTCTACCCGTAGGAGAATACAAAGTACACAAGGAAATATACTTTGTGCACAAGAAGAACTAGGTACTGAGATATCACAATTCCCTGAATGGAAATCTCAATCTGAGCTTAGAAGACTCAACATGTGCACTATTGCTGTATTCTTAGCCCAGTCCGAACCTGTTTCGAGCATAGAAGCTCTTAATAATTCTCATTGGATAACATCTATGGAAGAAGAGCTTAACGGTTTCGAAAGAAACAATGTATGGTATCTTGTACCCAGACCTACACATCAATCGGTTATAGGAACCAAATGGGTATTTCGAAACAAAAAGGATCGAAATGGACTTATTATAAGGAACAAATCCAGACTAGTCGCGCAATGCTATAGTTAGGAAGAAGGCATAGACTATGATGAAACCTTCGCCCCTGTAGCCAGACTAGAAGCCATTAGGATATTTTTTGCCTTTGCCGCCCATAAGAGCTTCATTGTATATCAAATGGACGTCAAGAGTGCATTCCTGAATGGAGATCTTACCGAAGAAGTTTATGTTGAACAACCACTAGGGTTTGCCAACACAGACGGTATCGATCTAGTTAACAGGCTAAGGAAAGCACTGTATGGACTTAAACAAGCCCCTAGAGCTTGGTATGAGACCCTGTCCCAGTATCTAACCGACAATGGATTTGAGAAAGGTGTTGTGGACAATACCTTGTTCAAAATACAGGAAGGCGATGACCTTCTGATGGTACAAATCTATGTAGATGATATAATTTTTGGTTCAACTAACCTTGCTTTGTGTCAAAGGTTCTCTCATCTCATGCAAAGTAAATTTGAAATGAGTATGATGGGAGAACTTAGTTATTTCCTAGGTTTGCTGGTAAAGCAGTTGCCTACAGGTATCTTCATCAACCAGGAAAAATACAGCAAGGAGCTTCTCAACAAATTTGGAATGAACACCTCCAAATCTTCGCCAACCCCCATGAGCACTTCCGTGCAAATTAGTGCTGATGAAGCCGGAAAGCCGTTTGACCAATCACTCTACAGGAAGCTCATTGGTTCGCTCCTGTACCTAACGGCTAGCAGGCCCGATATCCAGTTTGCTGTTGGAGTGTGTGCGAGATATCAAGTAGCACCTATGGAATCACACTTCAATACAGCTAAACGAATTCTGAAGTACATTAAAGGAACACTCGATGTAGGACTATGGTATCCTAAAGAAGGCGGATTCGATTTAGTTGAATACAGCGACTCGGATCTCGGAGGCTGCAAGCTAGATAGGAAGAGTACAAGTGGAACTTGTCACTTTCTTGGACCTAGACTCGTTTCTTGGTTCAGTAAGAAGCAATTGGCTAACTCTCTTTCCACGGCTGAATCAGAATACTATGCTGCTGGTAGTTGCTATATGCAGATACTTTGGATGCAGCAACAGTTGTCAGATTATGGAATTGAAGCCAGAGAGACTCCAATCATGTGTGATAGCACGAGTGCAATTGCAATAATGCACAATCCTGTCCTGCACTCGTGCACTAAGCATATCAACATGAAGCATCATTTTATAAGGAATCATGTCGAGAACAAGGATGTTCGGCTCGAAAAGGTTCATACAGACATTCAGTTGGCCGACATATTCACCAAGCCTCTCGACACAGCAAGATTCAACATGCTTAGACAAGAACTGGGAATGCTACAGCCCGACTCCCTGTAAGTAATTTACTGTTTTTACTCAACAATTGAGGGGGAATGCTGTAAGACCCAAGAATACAGTATCCACCGATAATTATCTGTACACTTAGAGACTTCAATACAGCACTGTAGTGAGCAAAGTGATATGAATCCTACAGCTGATGTGTGCAATAATTAAGGGGGAATACAGTATGACCCATGAATACATCATTAATCCAAATATTGCTGTATGGAATTTAAAACCTATATGTACCTTTTTAAGGGGGAACGCTGTTTCGATGCGGATAAAACACATACTATAGGATTTCGATTCAGTATATATTATATTATTTCATTTTAAAATGATTTTTGTCCACGTGCCCTGTTTTATGTCAAACGTCATTTACATTAAATGCCTTACACGACATCTGGACAACTGAATCTCAAAAGCCGCAATGTTTTCAAATTGTTTAATGTTTTAAAACCGCCGTTTCAGGCATTTAGGGTGACACAAATGTCAGAAGTGGGACCCGCTTATATTTTAATGGATAAGTGTACCAGTTACACTCAGTCCATCTTGACAGTTGATTTCAAAAACCGGTTCCCATCCCTTAAAATCTGACCATTCGTACTCTGCAAAACCCTACTTTGCCGCCCAATATAAAAGGACTGATACTGCCATTAGAGACTCTTTACACTTTCTGCAAATTTAAGAGTTCTCAAGCAAATACAGCCTACAAAATTTTCTGCATTTTACTGCAAATTTCGTGTATTCTCTTTCACATTTTCTTGAACAATCATCAATGGCTGGACAGACATCTTCTCCCGCACTCAAGAAAACCGCAAACATCATCGATGGACGGATCTTCTCACGATTTTTCATCATCGAACGCATTCTCGCTGAAACTAATCATGCTGAACCCATGGAGTACATCATCACTCGTCTCCGTCAACAAGGCCTTTACCGCCTTGGAAGTCAAACTGCTGACAAGTATGATATTCATCTGGTTGAGGAATTTTACCTCAACTCCGCCGTACGCTTTCTGCCGCTGGCCCAATGAGGTCACGTTGCTGACATAACCGCTACCATTCAAGGAGTGAAGATCTGTGTTGATAGCGATCTTCTCCAGAATATTTACAGGCTACCTGCTGATGGCCTGACAATGGATCAACTTGAGACATTTGGGTCTCAAGAGCTGATAACTAAGTTTTATGGGTTGTTCACCGGCTCAACTGTTATTGACATGGTTCAAACCATATGTCACAAGAAGAATTTTTGCCTGCCTTATATGTATTTACATGATTTTTGCTGCAGGATCATCGAGAATCGAACTGGTGCATTCGAAATGTGTACTAATCTGAGATTCAGGATGATGGTTGCAATTCGACTGTGGAAAAGGTCAATCGGTGCCGATAATCTCAAGCGCTTGCAGGAGGAAGTATGCAAGCCTGCCACCCAGAAGAAGTCATTTGGTTTAATCTTAAACCATATTTTGACGAAATGCGGACTGTCGCAATCCGCTGATGCAAAGAAAAACAGCTCCAGAATATACCTAGGAGGCGTCAAGCCTACATCGTATAACCAGAGCACTATGGTCTGCAACCTCCCTAAAACCCAAAGCATGCCAGTTTCTGCAGACCCAAGAGATGTTTCTTTGAAGTCCCAGGACGTGGAATCTTCAAATAAGAGGAAAAGGTCTCACAACAAGACACCCATTGCTGGTGAGAAGCCGAAGAGGAAGCTAAGGAGGATTTCTAAAGCTAAATACACCAAAACCTCCGAGGATGCTTCTATAATGGCGCAACCCACTGAAGAACTACCCCAGGGCCCAACCCCTGTGGAAGAGGTGTCCGCTACTGTTTCGACAGTAGATCCTGAGCCTTTGGCGGCTAGGACGGATGATCGGACATCTGCCAACGAAAAAGACTCTAGCGAGTCGGCTGCCCCTATGGAGCCAAACGCTACTTCTCCTATGCGGGATTCCACACCCGTACAGGATCAATCTTCCTTCGGGGCACCATCCCCTGTAAGGAATCCCACTTCCCTACAGGATCCCATACCTATAGAGGAATCCCTCGCTACAGCGTATCCAGACATTGTACACAGTCCTCCCCTGACACCATTATCAACAAAACTCTTCTCTCTGTTCAGATCGAACATGCTTATGAAATATTCCTTAAATGGAAAGGCTACAGGCTATCTCCGTATGACACATTGTACAACTTGAGCGAATGGAGCCAAGAAGAGAGATTTGTATCAGAAGTGACGGACTTGATGGAAATTGAGGCCCTGATCCGATGGGACAATCCCTTCTGCAAAGAACTGATTGAAAGCCATCTACTGCAGAAATCTGATGCATGGAGAAAAGGTAAAGATAAGTCAGAGGACTCTCCCCCAAATCCAAAAGATGACAATGACTCAGACGACGATGACGATGCTCTACAAGCTGGTCTGAGAATGAGTCGTGAAGAGGCTCAAGACAGAGATGCCTCTCAACCCAAGGATGACGAAGGGCCTTCAAACCAGAGTAAGCCCCATTCACCACAACAAGAGAACACTCCTGACGAAGAGGAATCAGTCCCTCAAGTCGAGGAAGAAGAAATAGTTTTGGAACAGGCACCCGAGCCTGCCGCCGCTCAACAAGAAGAAGTTGTCGCTGAGAGACAACAGGAGGAATCAGTCCCTCCTGTATCCATGTCTACCGACGAACCTTCGCAATAGGAGGACACAGCACCCCCTGCCGCCGAACCAGAAAATGCTGATCCCGCCCCATCAACCGTGGAATCCGAGGACGGTATTGTACCTGAGGATGTCCAACTTAGTTCACGCCCTACCGTGAATCTAAGGAGGTTGAACTGCTCTGAAGATTTTGCTCAGCCGGATTCTCCGATTACTGTTGCTAGAAAAGAGAGATTTCGTGCTCTTGGTCTTCAAACCGTCTTCATACAGGATGCAGTGAATGCCCTGTCTTCAGTTGAAAAAGCCTTGAATTGGATGAATACTTCTGCCGTTGAAGAGATGACCACTCTATAGCATGAAGTTTCTCGAGTAGTTGATGCCTTCGCTTTATTGCCGGAAGTATTCAATCAAGCACTGAAGATCATGAAGGACAAACAAGAGCAACTCCTGAAAGAAGAGGCAACCAAAACGCACATTGTTGAATCCAAGATCGCATGTGCTATGATCGAAAACAGTTCTCAATTGCGAGCCCACGACAAAAGTATCAAGGATATGTCGGAGGTTCTTTCCACCCTTGTCGAGAGAATAACCAACATTGAGACAAAACAGGATGCCGCACTAGAGATCCTAGGACGTCTTGATGACGCCAAAAAGGGGGAAGAAGCAAGAGAAGCTGCAAGGAGAATCAGGTTACAGCATGAAAGGGAATTTGAGGCTGCTCAAGACAGCATTACTGCTAAATTAAACAAGCTAGCCCCTCCCTCTCAAAGTTTTAAGATTTCAGGCTCCCGACCTGAATTTCATGATCCAAATGTCCCGTGGCAAAACTTAATCCAAAGACCTTCTGAAATTCGTCTGCCAACTAACCGCCATCCAACTACCGATGAGGTGAAGCAATAGAGGAAGAATGAACTGATGAGATACTTTGTTAAACTCATCAGGAAATCCGCCATCTTCAAAAGCTATAAGACATTAGCGGAGGCTGCAGACAAATTCACGAAGATGCTAGAAGAAGGAAAACTCCCTCTCCAGCTAGATATGAAATCCAAGCACAGAAGAGGAGAGCGGATCACCCATCCAGAAGACTGGATTCTTGCCTTTGACATATCCTATGAAGGAAGAGCTATATACCAAGATCGAGGCAACAATTCCCTACAGAACTGGTGGCGTGGAACCGAGAATGATCCAGGGAGAAAGCCATGGAGACATGCGGACTATCGGAGCTGAAATCCTTGTATATTATATTTGTTTAGTTATTTTTCTTTCGAAACAGCAAACCATGTACTCTATCTTTGAATATGAATAAAAATATTTGCGTGTCTTGAAAGATTACAACTCGTAATCTACTGTGTCGATGTATGATTACATAACTTAAATTGGTTGATTCACAAGTATAGAAACTTGTTTTATAAATAAGCTATACGAACTTGTCTACGAAAAGTTCATAATTTCAGGTGTATGCTTAGAATACATTGTAAGATTGTGCCTGCGCCAATCATAAGCTTAAGTTATAAAAATTCTTAGCTGTATCGAACTCGCCTGCGAGCAGTTCATAAATTAGACTAAGTTGCTGAAAGACAGACCATTTGACAGAAGACCAAGAAATCTGCCTGAAGTCATCAAAGAAGATTAGTTCATAAAGAAGGTTTTGGCATCATCAAGAAGACTTGAAAGTTAGTCTTGGCAAATTGTCAAAAAGGGGGAAATTGTTGAGAAAACAAGAACCCTGTATTGAATCAGCCGGGATACCCAATCCCTGTATCGAATAATATTTATAAGAGGTTTTGACATATATGACAATCCTCAATACAGTAAGGAAACTGTATCGAAGAGTTGAAGTGTCAACCTATATCGAAAGCCTGTCTCGAATCCAGCATATAGTGGAACCTTTCAGTACAGCGAAGAAGTCTTATAAAGACCAAGTATGGAAACTGTCTCGAATCACCAATACAGTGATCCTCCATACAGCTCTCAACAGGACAAAGAAGGAATCTTCAGAAGTCAAGTCCCGTTTGTAACACCCCCAGATCAAACCGGGAATATTACACGCCGCAGACCCTCTCCGTGAGGATCCACCAGGCTAGACATCAAAACAACACATTACATTACATACCGACGAACCAAAATAACGGACCAATAGACCGATTTGGTCTTTCGTCACTGACTTACAAATCAAAATACATAAACTCATCCAGACTCATACCCACACAGGGGTAAAATACTTGCAACAACGAACAATAAGACAGCGGAAAAGACAATACAATGGACTCCGACTAATCGAACCCAAAATCGCCTTCGTGTGATTAGTATCATTCGTCTTTCATCATCCCTCGTGCCGATCCCGTGTCTTGCTCCCGAAAACCCGCATGTACACGGACACAATACAGATATCCACCCCCGACACTGGGGTTAGCAAAACTCCACTGTTTCGCTAGTGCAAGTATAAAGTGCAAATACGAGCCATACACAACACATTCCGAGAATACAACGAAAGACTTCCCGAGATATATATAGTTAAAAATAGTTCAAGTCTTGAAAGCAGAAACGAAGCAAGTAAGCATTTTGAAAACATTTCCAAATCTCGGGAGTTTTTAAAAACGTTAGAAATTGAAAAATTCTAAAGTTCCTCGAAAGCCATTTAGGGTCACAGCCCCAAAGTTCATTTTTCAAAATACAAATCCGTTTAACAAAACACGGGGTCCATGACCCAACCATTCCGGTCACAAAACACAGGGTCCACGACCCGATCATCCAGTTCAAATCACTTACAAGGACACATTACACATAGCACATTAATCCTATGCCATTCTAGTCAAGCACCAAGACTCGAAATATAATGTCTCTCGACCCCGAGCACAAAGCATTGTGATACTAGTGACTATATCACAATCATCGAAAACATCAACATCTTCATCAAGATGAAAACCACAATGGTAACCCGCGGCCGTACTTTAGTATCGACCCCGGACCTCCCGTCGGACACTCCGGGTGGGAAACCACTTCCGCGGCCGTACCCCTTAGTATCGACCCCCAGACATCCCGTCGGACACTCCGGGTGGAAGTTTATCCACACGCGCACCCAAGTCCACTTCCGTGGCCGTACCCCTTAGTATCGACCCCTAGACATCCCTTCGGACACTCCGGTGGAAGGAACAACACACACACGTTCCAAAATCACGATTGCAAACCACAAGCCTCGAATGTCAATCACGGATATATAGTCGAGGTACCTTACTAGAATGGCCATCCAATATATATACTCACGACCAAGTAATGATACGATTCACAAGGAAGCCTAAGATTTCTACAGCACCGAACGACACAACTAATATCACACAAACTCACATATTCATCCATAAACACGTGACTCCAAGCACATAATTTGACAAAAGAATTACACTTTACATTTACCAACGACATAATCATACGCAATGACATCACATGAAAGTAAGGTGATTCAATACTCGACACTAGCACACATATTCAACTAAGCACATTAATTCCCGACACCCACGGGTCACCTTTACAAAAACCATGATGATAAATATTCCGATTCTTTTAAAAAATAGTTATTAATATTTATTTAGCACATATCGACGATTAACAACCGTAATATCCACAAAACACGTAATGTATGGGCAAGATACTTGCCTCGATACCACGAGCACTGAACCACGAACGGATACGGCTCAACCGGGAAGCTTCGGAACGCCCGATGCTAACGAAAAGGAAGACGACAATGAACGGAACGGAAGAATCAAGCACGACCGCGAGGAACCGACGAAAATGAACCTAACGATTCGAATAGCACAATCACAACCACTTCTAAATGATTATGGAAATGGAATACACCCGGAAACCCGCCTACGATTCATGTATACTCATACCGAAAACAACAACGAGGGCGGACCACAACCAAACCCTCTCGATTCCGTAAAAATCCACAAAATATCCATGAATCCGTAGGAAAACTAAAGATACTAACAATATCAATCGTATACATCATGAATCCACCAACAAAACGGGACGAATCGAAAGAAAAACCAAAAAACCCCAAATTAATCGAAAATAGGGTTTTAGAATATTACCTTAGGAGATTCGAGTACCAAGATCCGTAGAACACGCGTTAGATTGATTGCCCGAGCCTCACAACCGAAGAAAAATGGTGAAAATCAACCCCCCACTGGATATAGATGAAGAACCCTTCCCCTCTCTCCCACTCTCTCTCGCGATGCGGTGAAAATGGGGAGGAATCGCCGATTTCGCCTAATAAAGACGAATCGCACAGCTGATCGCTTGCAGCCGCGCGGCACACCTGAAGTGTGCCGCGCATGTGCCAAGAAAATACGCCTGTGTTTCGGCGGTGTGCCGCGGCACGGCTGCGTGTGCCGCGGCACCTCTGTGCAAGTTTAGGTCGCAGAAGACACACGAGTGTGCCGCGGCACGGATAGGTGTGCCGCGGCACTGCTCGGCATCGTGCCGCGGCACGATAGGTGTGCCGCGGCACATAGTACGCTTTGTTCGACATAATACATCGGGCTCGCTGCCAAAGACTTCCGACAAGCTGCCGCACCGGTCCGGCCACCGCCACTCGCCACGACCCGATGCCTCGATTTCAAAACGCACGAACGAACACGACGAAAAGTTCATGACGACATCAACGACTTGAGATGAAAACGTAATGCAATAATTAATCATACGCGACCAAGAAAAGGGTCAAGATGACAAATACTGATATGGATACCCGTAACTTTCAAGAAATTACAAAATGGCCCAAAACGCCGGAAATCACGATACGTGATCGAATAACCAAACCAAGTTCATAACACGTCTAACAAAGTTAAGCGGACTTATGGGAAATTCAAACAGTTAGCTGGACGAGATTCGCAAGAATCGAACTCAAGTGCGAAAAAGTCGCTAAAAAGCACAGAACTCAACAAAACAACACCCAAACGAACTCGGATGACAAAAAGTGTAGAATTAATCATTCTCAGAATGAAGAAACGGTCATGAGCGAGCCGTCAAAACGGACTCCGGCCGAAAAAGAAATTTACCAAAAATCGAAAATTGCGGATATTACATTCTACCCTCCTTAAAAGAAGTTTCGTCCCGAAACTTAAAATAAGTAGGGAGAAGCAATATCCCTTGCCAAGAAAACTCGACGAGATACAAAAACCGAAGACTCGTGCCCGACGGTGAAACGCTGCAAGGAACGCAAAGAGACATATGGCGAGAAAATACGCTCTAGGGCGACTAACACGACGTCACCGGTAGAGACATAATAAAATCAACGAGTGATAAGCGTCATTAAACGGATAATACAATCAAGTCAATTATCCGAGCAATCACAAAACACAACGACGAAAATCAATATGGTGACCAACCCAACGGTTCATCAATCAAAATGCGAGCCAAACGCTGAACAAATACGGAATTCCACCGCCTAAAGATTGGAAGATCGAAAACGAGACTAATTTCCCGAGCTTAAGGGAATTAGGAAGGAGCCCGAATGCTCAACGATCACGAAACGAGGACAAAAACCGAACAAACAAACGACCGAACCACAACGGTCGAGACAACTAAAAGCGAACAATCATGTTCGAATCACGAAGAACAATAAAATTCAAACAACAACTCCGAGGTTCACATCTCGACTCGAGACAATATATGATCCGGCGAAAACAACAACATATGCATTTACATAAGATCCACATGAAAGGGAAATAGAAATTGAAAAGTCACAACGACAACCAAGTTATTCCGAAATGATGCCACACTCGTTCGATAAACGAAAACAAGGGGCAGGACAAGCTCAGAAATGTCAACGAGCATAAATGAGTCGACAAAGTAGAATATACAGAAGTTCAAAGTCCGATCCACTTGAATAAAAGAACTATTAGAACCAAAAGATGTTACTTCCGAACAAGGTTCACAAGAATCGAACCGAATTCGGAAAAGTCACAGCGATAACCAGATCGACTCAAAATCGACATTACTGCTCGAACGATGAAACCAAGATACGTAATGTTCAAGGTATCAATGAACACGAGCGAATCGATAGACTGGAGAAAGAGAAGATATAGAAGTCAAAATAGTACGGGTATTACATTTGACCTCGCTCCCGAAACTCACAACAACGGAACCAAGGTAACAATATAACAAGCAATCGACACGACGCGGAACAATCACCGATGCACACAATCATACCAACCCGATCTCTAACAGCTCGCATATATGTGATAACGCATAAACCGCTACGAGGTGACAACATCCAATACCAATATCACACCTCGCCGAGGCTACCACGACAACCGTGTGGCGAACGACTCAACGCTCACACCACCAATTCAACAACAACTCGGGGTTAACACCTAACGAGAGCACGAACATCGACATATCTTCCGGACCACAATTAGGAATGATAGGTTTTGAAAACAAAAATCGTCTCATTTGAAATCATCTGAAGTCATCATGCCTCTACGTATCATCATCGCCGTTAACAACTAACAAGTTAACCATGCAAGATCATCAAATCATTCTTACATACTCTAACATTTCCGAATCCGAGTTTGAACTTTACATAGAGTGAGATTTCTCATCTTTCACTATATATTTTGGAAAATAAAAATCGCATTGGTTTTTGAAATAAGATGTTTTTATGGTGTGAAAGATTTTGAAAATCATTCACTCGAATTATTTGAAAATGCAACAATACGTTAAAATCATTTTCGAAAATTCTCCCAACACTTCACAAACATCAACGACGGTAAAATTTTTCAAAATGTTCAAGGTACTTTAAAACAACTCTTTTAAATACCGTCGAGGTTTTATTTGAGAATCCTAGGCCGGCTCGCAAATTTCAAACAATTTCCAAAGTTCATACGAAGCCGCCGGCTAATCGCACTTGCACAAAATTATGAAAGTTTTAGAAAAGCGTGTTCGAACACACTCAAGGCATATAATTTATCAATTCATCAAACACAATCAAATATCACCTAGCAATACAAAAAGTCTTAACACACATTCACACACAACAATTGTTATCACTAGACACCACGTAGAGAATACAACTACAGTGATCCGCAAAAGTTAGACCTAACGGCTATAATGCGGTTCCATAGCCTCTGCCTGCATCGACTAACGCCGCTACAACACATATTTAGCGTGCGCTACCCATCTTGCATTAGCGCGCTAGCCTTTACACCTAGCGTGCGCTAACGGTTCTATTTTAGCGACATGATTGCGAACATATATACGACATTACCGGAATCGAAGGTCACAATTAAACAACAACAATATTCGAATCTCAAAGCCATCGATTCACATAATTACAACACATCATGAGCAACCATCAAAAGGCAATTGTCAAAACCGAAAAGTTAAAAGCAAGGATCACGTCTTGAGTATATTTTGTAGAACTCATTTGAGTTCAAAACTCGTGTTTTGAAAACTTATAGTATACAGTGGAAAAGAATTATCAATAATTCGAGTTTTCAGAACTTTCAGCCTTGTGGTCAACATACGAAAATCAACTTTTTCCTCCCTTGGAGGGCATTTTAAAAATTTTACGTGACTCCGAAAGGATTCAAAACTTAAAATTCCAAGGTTTATACTCTTGCAAGAAAAATGATTTATACAAGGATACATTCAGCAATATCATTCTACATTTTTGCGCAAGACGAGAATCAACAAATATATGTCACTTACTCACGATGCACCTTCAAATATTAACTACATAACACAAAATCACACAGGCTCGTATAGCTCGTGGTACAACCTGTAGTAGGGAGACTTACATCCACAGATCGCACGAAGATGATGGCTGCACCCTGATACTAATCACGGCTGACATCCTGCACGACGCGTCGCGACACGACATCGATCGACTCAATCGACAAGACAAGACCCAACAATACATGACTGGAGCAGACAGACTAGGTTTCCGCAACCTAATCTACGATAACATAAATGTAACACCCCGCATCAAACCGAATATTACACGCCGCACCCTCTCCGTGAGGATCCACCAGCTAGACATCAAAACAACACATTACATTACATACCGACGAACCAAAATAACGGACCAATAGACCGATTTGGTCTTTCGTCACCGACTTACAAATCAAAATACATAAACTCATCCACTCATACCCACACAGGGGTAAAATACTTGCAACAACGAACAATAAGACAAATGAAAAGACAATACAATGGACTCACTAACCGAACCCAAAACCGCCTTCGTGTGATTAGTATCATTCGTCTTTCATCATCCCTCGTGCCGATCCCGTGTCTTGCTCCCGAAAACCTCGCATGTACTGGACACAATACAGATATCCACCCCCGATTACTCTGGGGTTAGCAAACTCCACTGTTTCGCTAGTGCAAGTATAAAGTGCAAATACGAGCCATACACAACACATTCCGAGAATACAACGAAAGACTTCCGAGATATATATAGTTAAAAATAGTTCAAGTCTTGAAAGGTAAACGAAGCAAGTAAGCATTTTGAAAACATTTCCAAATCTCGGAGTTTTTAAAAACGTTAGAAATTGAAAAATTCTAAAGTTCCTCGAAGCCATTTAGTGGTCACACCCCAAAGTTCATTTTTCAAAATACAAATCCGTTTAACAAAACACGGGTCCATGACCCAACCATTCCGGTCACAAAACACAGTGGTCCACGACCCGATCATCGATTAAATCACTTACAAGGACACATTACACATAGCACATTAATCCTATGCCATTCTAGTCAAGCACCAAGACTCGAAATATAATGTCTCTCGACCCCGAGCACAAAGCATTGTGATACTCGGACAATATCACAATCAACGAAAACATCAACATCATCCTCAAGATGAAAACCACAACTGGTAACCCGCGGCCGTACCCTTAGTATCGACCCCGGACATCCCGTCGACACTCCGGGTGGGAAACCACTTCCGCGGCCGTACCCCTTAGTATCGACCCCCAGACATCCCGTCGGACACTCCGGGTGGAAGTTTATCCACACGCGCACCCAAGTCCACTTCCGTGGCCGTACCCCTTAGTATCGACCCCTAGACATCCCTTCGGACACTCCGGGTGGAAGGAACAACACACACACACGTTCCAAAATCACAGTTGCAAACCACAAGCCTCGAAGGTCAATCACAGTATATATAGTCGAGGTACCTTACTAGAATGGCCAGTTCATCCAATATATATACTCACGACCAAGTAATGATACGATTCACAAGGAAGCCTAAGATTTCTACAGCACCGAACGGCACAACTAATATCACACAAACTCACATATTCATCCATAAACACGTGACTCAAAGCACATAATTTGACAAAAGAATTACACTTTACATTTACCAACGACATAATCATACGCAATGACATCACATGAAAGTAAGGTGATTCAATACTCGACACTAGCACACATATTCAACTAAGCACATTAATTCCCGACACCCACGGGTCACCTTTACAAAAACCATGATTATAAATATTCCGATTCTTTTAAAAAAATAGTTATTAATATTTATTTAGCACATATCGACGATTAACAACCGTAATATCCACAAAACACGTAATGTATGGGCAAGATACTTGCCTCGATACCACAAGCACTGAACCACGAACGGATACGGCTCAACCGGGAAGCTTCGGAACGCCCGATGCTAACGAAAAGGAAGACGACAATGAACGGAACGGAAGAATCAAGCACGACCGCGAGGAACCGACGAAAATGAACCTAACGATTCGAATAGCACAATCACAACCACTTCTAAACAATTATGGAAATGGAATACACCCGGAAACCCGCCTACGATTCATGTATACTCATACCGAAAACAACAACGAGGGCGAACCACAACCAAACCCTCTCGATTCCGTAAAAATCCACAAAATATCCATGAATCCGTAGGAAAACTAAAGATACTAACAATATAAATCGTATACATCATGAATCCACCAACAAAACGGGACGAATCGAAAGAAAAACCCAAAAACCCCAAATTAATCGAAAATAGGGTTTTAGAATATTACCTTAGGAGATTCGAGTACCAAGATCCGTAGAACACGCGTTAGATTGATTGCCCGAGCCTCACAACCGAAGAAAAATGGTGAAAATCAACCCCCCACTGGATATAGATGAAGAACCCTTCCCCTCTCTCCCACTCTCTCTCGATGCGTGAAAATGGGGAGGAATCGCCGATTTCGTCTAATAAAGACGAATCGCACAGTTGATCGCCGTGTGCCGCGCACACTGAAGTGTGCCGCGGCACAGCCAAGAAAATACGCCTGTGTTTCGCAAGGTGTCGCGGCACCTGCGTGTGCCGCGGCACCCAGATGGCAAGTTTAGGTCGCAGAAGACACACGAGTGTGCCGCGGCACCGGATAGGTGTGCCGCGGCACACAGTACAGTTTGTTCGACATAATACACTGGCTCGCTTCGGCGGTGCCCAAAGACTTCCGACAAGCCGCACCGGTCCGCCACCGCCACTCGCCACGACCCGATGCCTCGATTTCCGAAAACGCACAGAACGAACACGACGAAAAGTTCGCGGACGACATCAACGACTCGAGATGAAAACGTAATGCAATAATTAATCATACGCGACCAAGAAAAGGGTCAAGATGACAAATACAGATATGGATACCCGTAACTTTCAAGAAATTACAAAATGGCCCAAGCGCCTAAATCACGATACGTGATCGAATAACCAAACCGAAGTTCATAACACGTCTAACAAAGTTAAGCGGACTTGCGGGAAATTCGAAACAGCAGTTTCGGACGAGATTCGCAAGAATCGAACTCAAGTGCGAAAAAGTCGCTAAAAAGCACAGAACTCAACAAAACAACACCCAAACGAACTCGGATGACAAAAAGTGTAGAATTAATCATTCTCAGAATGAAGAAACGGTCATGAGCGAGCCGTCAAAACGGACTCCGGCCGAAAAAGAAATTTACCAAAAATCGAAAATTGCGGATATTACACCGTTGATAAAGAAGTATTTAAATACTCAAGGATAAAGTACTTAAATACTGTCAGTCAATAGATCTTCAAATCCTGCTAAATCCAGATCGTGTTTTTCATTCTGTTGGAACGGAATCTCACTCAACGGATACATCTCAACGGATATATTTTCATAAGACTATATATATCTCATCAAGGGATTGAAGATCACTTACCCAAGCGAACTAAGTAACAAAGCTATCAATATATTCATCAGAGCAAAACATATCCCCAAAGCTTACTGCAACTCAGATATAAGAGATATACAGTGCTCATCATCTTGAACAACACTTCATCAGCTCGAAGCTCATAAAGTCAAAGTTGTTGTTCATACTCTGTTCTATACTTTGAACAAACCCAGATCAGCCCTGTATGGACTGAGGAAGACGAAGCTTCAGAACTCTGTGTAAAGAAGCCAGTCAAGCTTTAGCTCAAACCAATCTGTGTGAACGGTTGAAGCTAAGATCTTTATATCAATCTATGTGAACTATATATTGATTGTATACTGTTATAATTACGTAGTTGTGTACGTAGTAATTATAATAAATATTTTACTCCTGTGTGGAGAACCAGTGGACGTAGAGGGGTTTACCTCGAACCACTTTAAATACTGTGTTATTTACCTTCAGTTTTTACTGTTTTAATTACTGTGATTAATTAAGTATACACTGCACATCTAGTTGCTGTATCCACAACAATCTACTGTACTTAAGACTTCCGCTATGCACTCAGATTTAAAATCAGTACATCTTGTTGTTTAAACTACTTAGCAAGCTGTATCCAGTATACTTAGTGGCCAACAGCTGGATCATTGGACAGGTAACTCCACCATGCGTTGGTCCGACGGGATCATCATGGAAATCTATAGCTGTGTGCACTGGATCATTGGAATACCAAGAGTATGTTGAGACTGTCATGATGTGTTATGTGTTGTTATTATTTCTCGTTGGAGAAACTTGTCAGGATTATTGTTGAATAAATTATTGTTTTGTAATTATCGTACTTGTACTAGCATCGTTGTGCTAACCCCTTCGGGGGTGAACATTTGTTTTATGTTCAGGATCCAGGAGAGCGGGAAAACAACCACTGGAGCTGCATGACGACCAGGTTGCAGAGTGATGTTCCGACTGGATTTAATTGTCAAATGTTTGTGTTGATTTAATTAAGTACTCGAGTACATTGTCTGTTGGATTTGGTTATGTATTAATGTTCTTCGTTGGACGTCTGTATTTTTAGTACTGATTCAGAACCGTCTGTATTTCAGTAACTTTCGTTGTTGGTATTTGTTATTGTCATTTTGTTTTATCAGCCTTGTAAATTCTTACTTGTAGGATTTACGGCGCTGTAATATTCCTGAATATATCGTGGGTGTTATAGAATATGGTATCGGAGCTAAGATTATGGATATCTTGGCTGTTGGTTTAAAATAGGGGTCATTTATGTCTTTTGAGGTAACCATCCGTGCATAACATCACTGTACTACCTACGGATTCGTGCGAGCAGTGGTTGTAAGTTCCTAAACTCTATCTCATCCTTTATATGTTCTACCTCTTTATACTTGAACGTTAGAACAATATTGTTCCCTGTATATTGAGTAATTATGCTTACAGTATATTGATAGGAGGACGTGGACGTGGTCGCGGTCATGGACACGGACGTAAGAATGCTGCGAGAGGAGTTTCACCTTCAAATCAGGATAGCCACAGCTCAGGCGAGCCACAAGAATCTACTAACAACGAACCAGAACCTGCGGTTCCCAACATCCTTCGTCAGGTGGTCAACCAGATGACTCAGTTTGCTCAGGTTGTGGACCGAATGCAAGTGGCAGTAGGATTGCAATCGGGAGAAAGACAGCAAGGCATCCCAGACATGGGAAATCGAAGAGACCGATGGCTACAGGAAGTGGCAAAGATGCAACCGCCAAAATTCGATGGTTTCTATAAGACACCGACATGGGACCACTGGTTGAAGGAGATGGATAAAATATTCACCGGGATTAACTGCCCAGACGACCAGATAGCCTTTATTGCCCAGTACCTTCTGACAGGGGAAGCGTCCGAGTGGTGGGAAGCCATCTGACCTATAGATCATGAAGACGACTGGGGAGAATTTAAATTGATGATGGAAGCTCAGTACTGTCCCCGTCTGGGGAGGGAAGCTAAAGTTCGAGAGTTTTTCTCCGCGCAGCCTTCAGATGTGCCAGTATCTCAGGTGATTAAAATGTTCAATCAGCAGCTGCCGTTTGTTCGACACCTGGTCAAAACCGATGCAGAAATGATGATCCATTTTGATATGAGAATGAAACCGGAGATACAAAGGTACATGTCAGGTTTCGAATGCACCACTCTCTGTCAGTATCAGGACAAAGCGTTGGCATATGAAATAAAAGAAGCAGCAATGGAAAAGTTCATGGAGTCCAAGAAACGGAAAGTCTTTAGTAGTTTCACAGAGCATAAGAGTAGTGGGCCCCGCAAAGCCCAGTCATCCTATCATTCATTCAAGAAACCTACCCATCCATCCAAGAGTGGAAAGAACTTCAGAGCGGTATCAACACCGACAGATGTGGTCAAGAACTATTTTAATTATGGTCGCCCTGGACACCTTTGGCGTGATTGTTTCCGTTCTCCAGTAACATGTTATGATTGCGGATAGGAAGGGCATCGTGCGATGTTCTGCAAGGATGCCACAAAGTTAAATGGAGCTCGTACTTCGCAGTTGGCTCCGAAAGAGGCAAGTGTTCACCAGACGCAGCAGAGTGTCCAGCTACCCCAGAGCTTTGGTCGAGGACGAGGCAGAGGACAGTTCGACCGAAAGGGAACATAGAGTGCCGGATTCGTTCCTCCACGCCTTTATGAGATGAGGAGGGCTGACGAATAGGATGCTGTTATCGCATCAGGTACTGTTCAGATCCTTTCACAGCCAGTTAGTGTTTTGTTCGATACAGGGGCTACACATTCGTTTATATCATTGTCTTGTGTTAATCGTTTGAACATTTATGGTTTTCATAATTCTGAGACTTATGGTGTGGGTTTACCAAGTGGGGAGAGAATTATGGGAAACTTAGAAACTAGGGATTTTCCTGTATCAATTGGAGGCATAGAGTGACCCTCGAATCTGATTGTGATAGAAATCCAAGGAGACGACCTGATTCTTGGAGATGATTGGCTTAATCGATATGGAGCTATTGTAAACTACCGGAAGAGGAATATCTCGATGATAGCTGAAGATGGTTCTGAAATATGGTTCGAGGGATGGAGACCAGGAAGCTCAGGAAAGATGATCAAAGCAATGAAAGTTGTCAAACTGCTAAAACAGGGTTGTACTGGATACTGGTGTTACACAATGAAGAAGGAAGACGCAAAAGTAGAAATTTCATCCATTCGTGTTGTGAACGGATTCCCAGATGTGTTTCCTGATGAATTACCTGGACTACATCCACGATGAGATGTGGAGTTCACCATTGAGATGGAACCAGGAGCTACACCGATTTCTAAGGCACCGTATCGTATGGCACCTACTGAGATGTATGAATTGAAGAAGCAACTGGAAGATTTACTGGACAAAGGCTATATTCAGCCAAGCGTTTCGCCCTGGGGTGCACTAGTTCTTTTTGTCCGAAAGAAAGATGGATCGCTTCGATTGTGTATATACTATCAAGAGATGAACAAGATAACGATCGAGAACAAGTAACCGTTGCCGCGGATTGATGATTTGTTTGACCAGTTTCAAGGATCAACAGTATTTTCTAAGATCTATCAGAGATCGGGATATCATCAGTTGAGGATTAAGAAATCCGATGTTCCGAAGTCAGCGTTCAGAACTCGCTACGGACACTATGAGTTTGTAGTGATGTCATTTGGTCTCACTAATGCACCTGTCGTGTTCATACAGTTGATGAATCGAGTGTTCATAGAGTATTTGGACAAATTCGTAGTCATGTTTATCAATGATATTCTGGTTTATTCCAAGAGCCCGGAAGAGCATGCACAACACTTACGGATAGTTTTGGACCTCTTGAGAAGCGAGCAGTTATATGCCAAACTTTCTAAGTGTGAATTATGGCTAAAGGAAGTGATGTTCCTAGGTCATGTGGTATCAGCGGAACGAGTCCGAGTAGACCCCCAGAAAATCGAAGCAATTATGGACTCGAAATCTCCTAAGAATGTGAAGGAAGTCAGGAATTTATTTTTGTTTTACCGCTTCCGTTGGGCCTTCGTTTTAAGCACCGAATCCCAACAGTGGTATCGGAGCATAGGTCTTGCGATTGTATATACGATATTGGCATTTGGAATGCTTGATTAGATGGTGAATGATTTGGAATCATTTATAGTCATAATCGTGGTGTATGTTTTTCGTTCGTTGTAGTTTGTATTTTTCGTAAGTTTATGTCTAAATACAAATCTTCAATTTCTAGGAAATGTGATTAATATTGAAGATATGAAAGTTGGAAAATATTGATATTGGATATCCGGTCGAAAATCTAGCCCCGAATCATTGTTGGACGACCTTTCGGACAAAGGGTAGGAAGCTGCCAGATCGACTGCACCGTGCAGGCGGTCAGTCTCGGAAGACGTCGGTGACCCGACCGCGTGCAGCGAGGATCTCGAGACGCCGGGACAACCCGACAATGCCATTTGGCACGGGCCGTGCCAGGCCGGCAGACTGCCGAGGATGACCCGACCATGTCATTTGACACGGTCGTGTCCGGCAGGCTAGCTTTAGAAGCTGTCGGGGTAACCCGACCGTGCCATTCGGCACGGGTCGTGTCCGGCAGCAGATTAGCCTCGGCTTGATTTTTTCATGTATTTCAGAAAATTAATCTCCCGCATGTTACATTAGATTTAATATGATTAAAATAATTTATGGTATTTAATTTTATTATGGAAATATGATTCATTGGAATACTTGTGATCGACCGAATTATTTTGAACATTCTCATATTACCGGTTGTGTGAATTGATTGGATCAATTCGATTTGTTGATTGGATCAATGTATCTCTATGTTTTCCGTTTATATAGTATTTATTGGATGAATGCTTTTGAATGGGGATGTGGTTCATGGACTTAGTTTTGAATCGTTCAGTTTTATTTGATTGGGTTGTAAAGGCCATTTTGAGCCTATTTATTTTACTAGAAATATTTGTATCTTGGATGCAATTTTTCAATGTAAAATTTATATGTAAACGAAGACCGGAGGATGATCCGTTCGAGAATACGAAGATTCAAGACCGAAGACATGTAATTAGATTACGGAGTTTTTTATTCTAGGAATGGTCCATGAACTACATGGTGGTAGGAACTAGGTTGTGAATGGTTGTTCATATTGTATGAATGCACAAATGCGCTTAAATGGATTAATGTGCAAAGTGTAACATTAATCGCGAAAATTCTATTGGGATTCGGTGCCTAAAACGAAGGCCCAGCGGAAGTGGTAAAACGAAAATTAATTCGATCTGAATCCCTACGAGGATCGATCGAGCTACGTATATACGAATATCAAAAACGAAATACAAGAGATACAAGAAACATACCCTCGTAGTCCGTTGATTAAATGGATAACCTTCTCTTGAGCTAATCCCCAAGCTTTGCTTGATCTCTACGAAACTATTCCGCTTCAAGCCCTTGAACGATCCAACGCCGAAAGCACCGCGTCTCTACTTGCCACGCGCCGGAGAAACGACCGGAACAACAATCACCTTGCTATCCTCCGAGGATACGGCTAGAGCTAAGTGATGAAGCTTCCAATATGAAATTATAACACTCTAAGTGTATAACTCACAATCTCTCTTTTATTTCTCAATTTTCTTCCAAGAAAAATCAAGAACTTGATGAATTAAGAGGAAGATGATGAAGAAGACTTGGAGAAGTCTTTTATCTCTCTCTCTCTCTTCTCTTATTCACGTAGGAATCAAAGTAAGTTAGAGATATGAAAGTCTTCCTCCTTTTATTCTCATTCCACCCTCATGTGTACAACTCATGTCACATGAGATCAAACCCCACAAAGTCATCTTTTTCATATAAAATGAAAAACAATAAGACAAGAGGAAAGTGGGTGGAACTTAGGGGGTGGCTACCATGCAGAAACGGATGAGTTCGGTTCGTTTCGGACTCCCGTGAGTCCAAACAGATAAACTACGATTCCGTTCCGATGTATTTGTATCGATTAATTAATCCAATTAATTAAACATATCAAATACAAAATAACATAATTAATTTCTCCAAGAAATAATTATATTCATGAATTAAATTAATCACCCAGTGATATATTTAATTCATTAAGCCGTAAATCAATTTATCTGATAAGTCGATTTAAACATCCAATGTCCCAAATTTAGATATCCAATATCTAATATTCATAATGAGAGAATTAGCTTGATTCATTCCGTCGTCAATCCTATTGCGCGACTCGGAGGGTCCGTCTATCAAGAATGGGAGGAACCAAAGAGTAGTAGCACCACCTAGCCACTGGCGGCCTACACTGCACTTAACCGAGAACGAATGATTGGGATCATTCAAGAACCATTATGTCGTGAATACCAAGATACGTATAAACCCTTCTTTCAAATGTCCCGATCAAGTTATGTGGTCACGGCCACCAAACCCTATCTGTACTTGACGCTATGCATGCGTTAATGCAAATCGAGATCATTGAGGTGTCGTGTATCTAATACAACTAGCTCCAATGCTTTGGCCAAAGACTTATGATCTCATCTGCCAATAACCGCATAGGACATATAACCTGCTCACTAACGGGAGAAAGAATTCTATCTTGTTATTCAAGAGACTCGCTACTTGCCCGTCAAGATGCACGCCGAGGTTGACCCCGCCTTCCGGTTTACGGTGGTCGAACTACTCTAATGAAAATCTTGACGTCACAAGCACATCCCTACTAAATCCTCAAGTCGAAGGTTCACGAATACCTATCACAACCTTTCGATTCCGTCATTGACTGTCCCAGAGTGAAATCCATGTGACGAATCGAGGGTGAGTCGGTTCGAGTATACTAATACAATTAGCATACCTATAACGTGTGCTCCCACTAACCATTAGTGTTCGACAGGCACTCTCCATGTCAAAGAACACGTCATACAAGTCTTCACATAAACTTAACGCCCAGTCAAGTTTCATCGACTTGCGAACGATTAAGTATTTGAGCTATAACCTTTCCAGTGCCGACCCCCTTATCCAATAAGGAGTGGAACGTTTTGCTCTCAAATACACGGACTAGTTTCTATATGTTTATTTACGAGTTAGGAATGCCAGTAACTACCAGTAAATAAAGAAACATTCATTTGCCTTATAAATGGTTTACATAATTACAAGTATAATGCCCTCACTCAACAACCTCTGAGTGGCATTCGAGGGATACTCCTAACAATCTCCCACTTGCACTCAATGCCACACACTATGGTATCTAATACCCATGTTCTCCAGATGACACTCCAAGCTAGTCTGAGAAAGTGGCTTGGTCAGTGGATCGGCGACGTTGTCGGCCGAGTCTACTCTGTGCAGCACAATGTATCCCTTGCGAACAAATTCTCTTACGAGATGATACTTCCTCTCAATATGTTTGGTGCTGTTGTGAAACCTCGGCTCCTTGGCCTGCGCTACAGCTCCGTCGTTGTCGCGATGCAGTGAACAGTGACTCAAAGACATGGTATCATTTGAAGTTCTCCCTGAAACTTCTTAATCCAGAACCCTTCCTTGGAAGCCTCCGAGGCTGCTTTATACTCAGCCTGACAGGTGGAATCAGCAGTCGCGCTTTGCTTGGCACTACGCCAAGATACTGCTCCTCCATTAAGAGTAAATATGTAGCCAGAAGTGGACATCGAGTCGTCCTTCAGTCCTTGGAAGTCCGAATCAGTGAATCCCACCACATCCAATTCTCCACCGCCATACATAAGAACCATATCTCTAGTTCTTCTCAAGTACTTGAGAACGTTCTTTCTGACGATCAATGTTCCCTACCTGGTTTGCCTGAAACCTACTCACCACGCTTACAGCATGCGCGATGTCAGGTCTTGTACACAACATAGCATACATAAGGCTACCCACGGCCGAAGCATATGGTATATTACTCATTTCCTTGCGTTGTTCCTCACTTTGAGGACACATCTTCAAGGTGAGTTTTATTCCATGTTGCATCGGTAGGAACCCTCTTTTAGAATCATCCATCTTAAATCGCTTTAAGATCTTATCTATATAGAGAGCTTGGGAAAGGCCTATTGTTCTCTTCGCTCTATCCCGGTAGAGCCGAATACCAAGAACATAGGTTGCTTCTCCCAAGTCTTTCATGGAGAAATTACTCGAAAGCCAAGCTTTCACAGAACTAAGCATTCCCACATCATTTCCTATTAGTAGAATGTCATCTACATATAGTACTAAGAATGCGATCTTGCTCCCACTAACTTTCTTATATACACAAGGTTCCTCTTCATTTTGCACGAAGTCAAACTCTTTGACCGCCTCGTCAAAACGAAGGTTCCAACTACGCGACGCTTGCTTCAGTCCATAAATGGAACGCTGAAGCTTGCACACTTTCTGAATATCGACTTCAGACACAAAGCCTTTAGTCTGCTCCATATAGATTTCCTCCTCGAGGAATCCATTAAGGAAAGCCGTCTTTACGTCCATTTGCCATATCTCATAATCGTGGTAGGCAGCTATAGCAAGCATCATGCGAATAGACTTGATCATGGCTACGGGCGAGAAGGTATCGTTGTAATCGATCCCTTCCTTCTGGGTATAACCCTTTGCCACAAGCCTGGCCTTATAGGCGTCAACCTTGCCATCACCATCAGTCTTTCTCTTGTAGATCCACTTGTTCCCAATAGGCACTATGCCCTTGGGGCGGTCTACTAGAGTCCAGACCTGATTGACATGCATCGAGTCTATCTCAGCTTCCATAGCTTCACACCATTTCGCGGAGTCTACATCCACCATCGCTTGGTCATAGGTTGTTGGGTCGGTCTCTTGGCTATCACTTGGAACCTCATGGAGACCCAGCTCCTCCAAGTGCACAAGCCCATACCTCTCAGGTAAATGAGACACCCTACTAGACCTACGAGGTGGTTGTACTTGTGTTTCAGAAAGTTCGGTTCCAGTTTCTTGCACAGGTGTCTCTCGAGGAGTTTCATTGTATTCTTCTAAAGAAATACTTCTACCTGCTCCGCCTTCCTGAATGAACTCATCTTCCAGGAAGTGTGCTTGTAAAGCAACAATGATCCTTCGATCTTCGGGCATGTAGAATAGATATCCCATCGTCCCAGACGGGAATCCAATGAAACGTCCCTTCGCAGACCTAGCTTCCAACTTTTCCACCTTAGTCTTCTTGACATAAGCGGGACATCCCCAAATCCTAATATGATTAAGACTTGGTTTCCTTCCTTCCCACATCTCATGTGGAGTTTTAGGAATGGATTTGGAAGGACATCTGTTCAAGATATACGCGACAATCAGGAGTGCATACCCCAACAGGTAAATCGGCAAGTCAGTATAGCCCAGCATGGAACGGACCATGTTCAACAGGGTCCGGTTCCTTCTTTCTGACACACCATTTAACTGAGGAGTACCTGGAGGTGTTAGTTGTGAAACTATTCCATGTTCCTTAAGGAACTCATCAAACTCCGTGCTCATATACTCGCCACCTCGGTCCGACCGAAGTGCTTTGATATGATTACCAGTTTGTTTCTCGACTAGGGCCTTGAATTCCTGGAATTTCTCAAAGGCCTCGGATTTATGTTTCATTAAGTATACATAACCATACCTAGTATGATCATCTGTAAACGTAATGAAATATTGATATCCGTCACGTACTGCTTCCAAAGCACCACATACATCGGTATGGATTAATCCCAGTTTATGAGCGGCTCTTTGAAATGTCCCTGTGAAGGGGGACTTAGTCATTTTTCCTTTAAGGCAAGATTCACAAGTAGGAAATGGATCCGATCCCAATGGACCCATAAGTCCATATTTTTCCATCTTGTAAACCTTGGTCTGACCAACATGACCAAGTCTAAGATGCCATTTCAAAACTTGATTGGTTTCATCCCTACCGCATTTTCTAGTTATAGTATTCACAACTACTTTGTTGCTGAGATTTAGATGATACAATCTATTCAACAATGTAGCAGTACCCACTAGTTTATTTCTAAAATAAATTTTGCAGGAACCATCACCAATGAAAAATGAAAAGCCTTTTCGGTCCATGACCGGAATGGATACAATGTTTTTGTGCCCCTTGGGCAAAACAAGTACATCTTCTAAAGTCAAAACAAAGCCGGATTCTAAACCCAAAAGAAGTGATCCTATGTCGGTCGCCTCGACACTATGCCCGCTCCGACCGTGATCATAACTTCTCAGCTCCAAGCTTCCTACTTTGTTCCGCATCCCGATTCACGGTACAAATATGAGAACTAGCACCGTAATCCAAGATTCAGAAGTAGAAAATACAAGAGCGTAACAATTTGTTTCCAAAACTAAAAGTTCTCAGACGAAGTGCCATGAAGAATCGGACAGTCTCTAGCCCAAAGGCCCACTCACCGCACTTGAGACAAGCATCCTTCTTCTTCTTGTTCTTTGGAACCATCGGGCCTTGCCCTTTCCCTTAAGGTCCTTAGCTTGTGGTCCATCCGCTTCTTGGTCTTTTTATTCTTATTCTTAGACTTCCGAAGTCCGTAAGAAATCACAAGTGCACTCCTTCATCCGCGGGGTATTCATCCGAGACCGAGCGATCACCGCTTGTTCATTAGCCCCTAAGTTACATGCAATCTCATTGCAGTTGAAGTTCATAACAAATCGTGAGAAGGAATCGGGAGAGACCGTAGGATAAGGTCGGTTTGGAGAGAAGTATCCATTTTAAAATCAAGAGCCTCCAATCTCTCGATCATGGATATCATTTTGAGGACGTGTTCCCCAACCTTCTCACCTTCCTTCATCCTTGCACCGAACAGCTTGCTTGGATATCTCATATCTAGCGATTCACTTGTGCTCACCATAAAGCTCGGTTAAGTGAGATAGAATCGCCTAGCGAAGTCATTTTCTCATGAGCTCTTTGAAGCTCATTAGACATGGAAGCCATCATATAAGCACGGACTTTCACGTCATCCTTAACCCACTTTTCGTGGTTTTCAATCTCTTCTGATTGGCTCGAGTCCGCATAGGAGGCGCCGGAATGTCTGTCTCCAAGACGTATCCCAAAGGCCTCTATACCGAGGACAATCATCGACATGGAGCCAATCCACAAAGTTAGGTCCCATTAAGGTGTTCTTTTCGAGTAGAATTGCGAGTGGATTCATTGTCATATTGAGGTTTGTCTCGCATTAAGTATAACAGAATTAGTGACTCATTCAATTATGTTCGAGTATAGAATTTAAGGTCTTTTCTATTCTTGTTACCCAGCTCCCACTATTTTTATCGGAATAACACACTC
This sequence comes from Orobanche coerulescens, assembly GCA_033398695.1. NCBI lineage: Eukaryota > Viridiplantae > Streptophyta > Magnoliopsida > Lamiales > Orobanchaceae > Orobanche > Orobanche coerulescens. The sequence goes on along the minus strand of CM065805.1, from coordinate 104,751,822 downwards.
CCATGTGATATCCTAAGTATCGTCGCTCTACTTCATAGTGGTGATCGAGTTCTTTATAAATCTTAATAGAGGGCAACCGAACAGGTTTCTAGTCTATTAATTTTCATAAAGTGGTGTCCAACACCAACCCATCTAATGGATGATTCGAGCTTCTTTTTCCCCTTGTTCACTCCCCTCAACCTATACGATTTCAATGGTTCGTGAACAAGTTAAGTTTATACCATCGACGCAAATCAGTTTCACAATTGAATCTTATCCGGCAACCTATCAGGTTTCTAGGGATAAAATTTGCTCCAACCGAAGGCATCCAATGCGCTCCCGGTAATTTATCCGTCCTCCCCGAACGACTACCCCGATAACTCGGAAGCATAGCACATCCGGTTTGGATTTCAATTTCCCGAAAACTCGATGGAGGGAAGGAAAACCTTGAAACCTTATAAACTTAATTATTTATTGTGGGAGAATTTTCGCAATTAACGTTACACTTTTCACATTAATCATATTAGCGCGTTTGTGGCATTCATACAATATGAAACAACCATTCACAACCTAGTTGCTACCAACATGTGGTTCATGGACCGTTCCTAGATAACAAAAACTTCGTAATCTAATTACAAGTCTTCGTCTTGAATCTTCGTCTTCTCGAAATGGATCTTCCTCCGGTCTTCGTCATTACATATAAATTTTACATAGAAAATTGCATCATAGATACAAACATTTCTAGTAAAATAAATAGGCTCAAAACGGCCTTTACAACCCAATCGAATAAAACGAACGATTCAAATCTAAGTCCACGAACCACATCCCCATTCAAAAAGCATTCATCCAATAAATACTATATAAATGGAAAGCGTAGAGATACATTGATCCAATCAACAATACGAACCGATCCAATCGATTCACACAATCGGTAATTTGATAACGTTCAAAATAATTCGGTCGACCATAAATATTCCAATTAATCAAATTTCCATTATAAAATGAAATACTATAAATCATTTTAATCATATTAAATCCAATTCAACATGCGGGAGATTAATTTTTAAGAATACACGAAAAAATCTAGCCGGGTGAAAAATGGCTGCTGGCCGAGTCATCGCCGGCACTGCCGGCCAGACACGGCCCGTGTCGCGGACACGGTCGGGTCATGCCGGCAGTGTCCTGCATATTCTTGCCTGACACGGCCCGTGTCACCAGACACGGCCGAGTCACCCTGAAGCCTTCCGGCCAGACACGCCCGTGTCGCCTGACACGGTCGGGTCTCCAGGCAGTGGCCTGGCCAGACTGCCGGACACGACCGTGTCACCCAGGACACGGTCGAGTCACTCTCGGCCAGATTACCCTTTTTGTCCAAAAAGTCGTCCGACGACGATTCGGGGCTAGATTTTCGACCGGATATCTAATTTCAATATTTTACGACTTTCGTATCTTCAATATAAATCATATTTCCCAGAAATTTAAGATTTATATTTAGACATAAACTTACGAAAAATACAATTATTACGAACGAAAAACATATACCACGATTATGACTAAAATGATTCCAAATCATTCACCATCTAATCGAGCATTCCAAATGCCAATATCATATATATGATCGCAAGACCTACGCTCTGATACCACTGTTGGGATTCAGTGCCTAAAACGAAGGCCCAGCGGAAGCGGTAAAATGAAAATTAATTCGATCCGAATCCCTACGAGGATCGATCGAGCTACATATATACGAATATCAAAAACGAAATACAAGAGATACAAGAAACATACCCTCGTAGTCCGTTGATTAAATGGATAACCTTCTCTTGAGCTAATCCCCAAGCTTTGCTTGATCTCTACGAAACTATTCCGCTTCAAGCCCTTGAATGATCCAACGCCGAAAGCACCGCGTCTCTACTTGCCACGCGCCGGAGAAACGACCGGAACAACAATCACCTTGCTATCCTCCGAGGATACGGCTAGAGCTAAGTGATGAAGCTTCCAATATGAAATTATAACACTCTAAGTGTATAACTCACAATCTCTCTTTTATTTCTCAATTTTCTTCCAAGAAAAATCAAGAACTTGATGAATAAAGAGGAAGATGATGAAGAAGACTTGGAGAAGTCTTTTATCTCTCTCTCTCTCTTCTCTTATTCACGTAGGAATCAAAGTAAGTTAGAGATATGAAAGTCTTCCTCCTTTTATTCTTATTCCACCCTCATGTGTACAACTCATGTCACATGAGATCAAACCCCACAAAGTCATCTTTTTCATATAAAATAAAAAACAATAAGACAAGAGGAAAGTGGGTGGAACTTAGGGGGCGGCTACCATGCAGAAACGGATGAGTTCGGTTCGTTTCGGACTCCCGTGAGTCCAAACAGATAAACTACGATTCCGTTCCGATGTATTTGTATCGATTAATTAATCCAATTAATTAAACATATCAAATACAAAATAACATAATTAATTTCTCCAAGAAATAATTATATTCATGAATTAAATTAATCCCCCAGTGATATATTTAATTCATTAAGCCGTAAATCAATTTATCTGATAAGTCGATGATCCAATGTCCCAAATTTAGATATCCAATATCTAATATTCATAATGAGAGAATTAGCTTGATTCATTCCGTCGTCAATCCTATTGCGCGACTCGGTAGGTCCTTCTCAGTCAGCAATGGGAGGAACCAAAGAGTAGTAGCACCACCTAGCCAGCCTGGCGGCCTACACTGCACTTAACCGAGAACGAATGATTGGGATCATTCAAGAACCATTATGTCGTGAATACCAAGATACGTATAAACCCTTCTTTCAAATGTCCCGATCAAGTTATAGGGTCACGTACCAAACCCTATCTCGTACTTGACGCTATGCATGCGTTAATGCAAATCGAGATCATCGAGTGCGTGTATCTAATACAACTAGCTCCAATGCTTTGGCCAAAGACTTATGATCTCATCCGCCAATAACCGCATAGGACATATAACCCGCTCACTAACGGAGAAATAATTCTATCTTGGTATTCGCAGGAGCCGCTACTTGCCCGTCCAAGATGCACGTCGAGGTTGACCCCGCCTTCCGGTTTACGGTGGTCGAACTACTCTAATGAAAATCTTGACGTCACAAGCACATCCCTACTAAATCCTCAAGTCGAAGGTTCACGAATACCTATCACAACCTTTCGATTCCGTCATTGACTGTCCCAGAGTGAAATCCATGTGACGAATCGAGGGTGAGTCGGTTCGAGTATACTAATCCAATTAGCATACCTATAACGTGTGCTCCCACTAACCATTAGTGTTCGACAGGCACTCTCCATGTCAAAGAACACATCATACAAGTCTTCACATAAACTTAACGCCCAGTCAAGTTTCATCGACTTGCGAACGATTAAGTATTTGAGCTATAACCTTTCCAGTGCCGACCCCCTTATCCAATAAGGAGTGGAATGTTTTGCTCTCAAATACACGGACTAGTTTCTATATGTTTATTTACGAGTTAGGAATGCCAGTAACTACCAGTAAATAAAGAAACATTCATTTGCCTTATAAATGGTTTACATAATTACAAGTATAATGCCCTCACTCAACAACCTCTGAGTTGCATTCGAGGGCATACTCCTAACAAATTCTCCCACGAAAAATTATTAAGTTTATCAGGTTTCAAGGTTTTCCTTCCCTCCATCGAACTTTCGGGAAATTTAAGTCCAAACCGGATGTGCTATGTTTTCGAGTTATCGGGGAAGTCGTTCGGGGAGGATGGATAAATTACCGGGAGCGCATTAGATGCCTTCGGTTGGAGCAAATTTTATTCCTAGAATCCTGATAGGTTGCCGGATAAGATTTAATTATGAAACTGATTTGCATCGATGGTATAAACTTAACTTGTTCACGAACCATAGAAACCGTATAGGTTGAGGGGAGTGAACAAGGGGAAAAAGAAGATCGTACCATCCATTAGATGGGTTGGTATTGGATGCCACTTTATGAAAATTAATAGACTAGAAACATGTTCGGTTGCCCTCTATTAAGATTTAAAAAGAACACGATCACCACTATGAAGTAGTGGGAATGATACTTCCGGTTTTCACATGGGAGTGTGTTATTCCGATAAAAATAGTGGGAGCTGGGTAACAAGAATAGAAAAGACCTTAATTCTATACTCAGATCATAATTAAACGAGTCACTAATTAATCTGTCGTACTTAATGCAGACATAACTCTCAATATGAAAATGAACCCACTCGATTCTACTCGAAAAGAACACCTTGATCGGACCTAACTTTGTGGATTGGCTCCGCAATCTGATGATTGTCCTCAGTATAGAGGCACTGGGATATGTCTTGGAGACGGACATTCTGGCGCCTCCAGTGTGGACTAGAGCCAATCAAGAAGAGATTGAAAACCACGAAAATTGGGTTAAGGATGGCGTAAAAGTCCGTGAATACATGATGGCTTCTATGTCTAATGAGCTTCAGAGAGCTCATTAGAAAATGACTTCTGCTAGGCAGATTCTGTCTCACTTAACCGAGCTTTATGGTGAGCACAGCAGAACTGCTAGATATGAGATATCCAAACAACTATTCGGTGCAAGGATGAAAGAAGGTGAGAAGGTTGGGGACCACGTCCTCAAAATGATATCTATGATCGAGAGATTGGAGGCTCTTGATTTTAAGATGGATACTTCTCTTCAAACCGACCTCATTCTACAGTCTCTTCCTGATTCCATCTCAAAGTTTGTTATGAACCTCAACTGCAATGAGATTGCGTGTAACTTAGCTGGGCTAATGAACAAACTTGTGACCGCTCAGTCTCAGATGAAGACTCTGCGGATGAAGGAGTCTGCCCTTGTAATTTCTTCTGGACCTCAGAGGTCTAAGAATAAGAAGAAAAAGACCAAGAAGCAGACAGGACCACAAGTCAAGGACTTCAAGGGTAAGGGCAAGGCTCCGATGGTTCCGAAGAACAAGAAGAAGAAGGACGCTTATCTCAAGTGCGGTGAGCTGGGCCACTGGGCTAGAGACTGTCCCATTCTTCATGGCACTTCAGGTAAAGAACTTTTAGTTTTGGAAATAAATTGTTCTACTACTGTATTTTCTACTTAATGGATACTGGATTCTAGTGCTAGTTCTCATATTTGTACCGTGAATCAGGATCTAGAAAAAGTAGGAAGCTTGGAGCTGGAGAAGTTATGATCACTGTCGGGAGCGGGCATAGTGTCGAGGCAACCGACATAGGATCACTTCTTTTGGGTTTAGAATCCAGTTTTGTTCTGACTTTAGAAGATGTACTTGTTCTGCCCAAGGGGCATAAAAACATTGTATCCATTCTGGTCATGGATCGGAAAGGCTTTTCATTTTTCATTGATGATGGTTCCTGCAAAATTTATTTTAGAAATAAACTATTGGGCGCTGCTACATTGTTGAATGGACTGTATCATCTAAACCTCAGTAACAAAGTCGTTGTGAATACTATGACTAGGAAGCGTGGTAGGGATGAAACTAATCAAGTTTTGAAATGGCATCTTAGACTTGGTCATGTTGGTCAGACCAAGGTTTACAAAATGGAAAAAGATGGACTTATGGGTCCATTGGGATCGGATCATTTCCTACTTGTGAATCTTGCCTTAAAGGCAAAATGACTAAGTCCCCCTTTACAGGGACTTTTGAAAGAGCCACTGATAAACTAGGACTAATCCATACCGACGTATGTGGTGCTTTGGAAGCAGCACGTGACGGATATAAGTATTACATTATGTTTACAGATGATCATACTAGGTATGGTTATGTATACTTAATGAATCATAAATCTGAGGCCTTTGAGAAATTCCAAGAATTCAAGGCCCTAGTCGAGAAACAAACTAGAAATCATATCAAAGCACTTCAGTCGGACCGAGGTGGCGAGTATATGAGTATGGAGTTTGACGAGTTCCTTAAAGGACATGGAATAGTATCACAACTAACACCTCCAGGTACGCCTCAGTTAAATGGTGTGTCATAAAGAAGGAACCGGACCTTGTTGAACATGGTCCGTTCCATTCTGGGCTATACTGACTTACCGATTTACCTGTGGGGGTATACACTCCTGATTGCTGCTTATATCTTGAATAGATGTCCTTCCAAATCCGTTCCTAAAACTCCACATGAGATGTGGGAGGGCAGCAAACCAAGTCTTAATCACATTAGGATTTGGGGTGTCCCGCCTATGTCAAGAAGTAGGTGGACAAGTTGGAAGCGAGGTCCATGAAGGAATTTTTCATTGGATTCCCATCTGGGACGACGGGGTTATCTATTCTACATGCCCAAAGATCAAAAGATCGTTGTTGCTTTGCATGCACACTTCCTGGAAGATGAGTTCATTCAGGAAGGCGAAGCAGGTAGAAATATTTCTTTGGAAGAATATAATGAAACTCCTCAAGAGACACCTGTGCAAAAAAATGGAACCTCACCTTCTGAAACACAAGTACAACCACCTCGTAGGTCTAGTAGGGTATCTCAATTACCTAAGAGGTATAGTTTTATGTACTTGGCGGAACTGGATTTCCACGAGGTTCCAGGTGATAACCAAGAGACCTACCCGCGACAAATGACCTAGCAATGGTGGATGTAGACTCCATGAAATAGATTGTAGCAGACTTCATGTAGTTGGGACCTTTGTTTTGACGAGGCAGTCAAAGAGTTTGACTTCATGCAAAATAAAGAGGAACCTTGTGTATACAAGAGGGTTAGTGGGAGCAAGATCACATTCTTAGTACTATTTGTAGATGACATTCTACTAATAGGGGAATGCTCAGTTCTGTGAAAGCTTGGCTTTCGAGTAATTTCTTCATGAAATACTTGGGAGAAGCAACCTATATTCTTCGTATTCGGCTCTATTGGGATAGAGCAAAGAGAACAATAGGTCTTTTCCAAGCCCTCTATATAGATAAGATCTTAAAGCGATTTAAGATGGACGATTCTAAAAGAGGGTTCCTACCGATGCGATATGGAATAAAACTATCCTCGAATATGTGTCCTCAAGGTGAGGAACAACGAAAGAAATGAGTAATATACTATATGCTTCGGCTGTGGGTAGCCTTATGTATGTTTGTTGTGTACAACACCTGACATTACGCATGCTGTAAGCGTAGTGAGTAGGTTTCAGGCAAACCCAGGTATGGAACATTGGACTACCGTAAAGAACATTCTCAAGTACTTAAGAAGGACTATAGATATGGTTCTTACGTATGGCGATGGAGAATTGAATGTGGTGGGGTTAACTGATTCGGACTTCCAAGGACAGAAGGACGATTCGATGTCTACTTCTGGCTACATATTTACTCTTAATGAAGGAGCAGTATCTTGGCGTAGCGCCAAGCAAAGCGCGACTACTGATTCCAACTGTCAGGCTGAGTGTCAAGCAGCCTTGGAGGCTTCCAAGGAAGGGTTCTGGATTAAGAAGTTTCTGGAAGAACTTCAAGTGATACCATGTGCTGAGCTGCCTGTTCCGATGTACTGCGACAACGACGGAGCTGTAGCGCAGGCCAAAGAACCGAGGTTTCACAACAGCACTAAACACATTGAGAGGAAGTATCATCTCATAAGAGAATTTGTTCGCAAGGGATACATTGTGTTGCACAAAGTAGACTCAGCCGACAACGTCGTTGATCCACTGACCAAGCCACTTCCTCAGATTAGATTGGAGCGTCATCTAGAGAACATGGGTATTAGATACCATAGTGTGTGGCATTGAGTGCAAGTGGGAGATTGTTAGGAGTATGCCCTCGAATGCCACTCAGAGGATGTTTAGTGAGGGCATTGTACTTGTTATTATGTAAATCATTGATATAAGGCAATGGATGTTTCTTTATTTACTGGTAGTTACTGGCGTTCCTATATATATATATATATATATATATATATATATATATAGAAACTAGTCTGTGCATTTGAGAGCAAAACATTCCACTCCTTATTGGATAAGGGGGTCGGCACCGGAAAGGTTTATTATAGCTCAAATACTTAATCGTTCGCAAGTCGATGAAACTTGACTGGGCGTTAAGTTTATGTGAAGACTTGTATAACATGTTCTTTGACATGGAGAGTGCCTGTCGAACACTAATAGTTAGTGGGAGCACACGTTATAGGTATGCTAATTAGATTAGTATACTCGAACTGACTCACCCTCGATTCATCACACGGACATCACTCTGGGACAGTGAATGACGGAATCGAAAGGTTGTGATAGGTATTCGTGAACCTTCGACTTGAGGATTTAGTAGGGATGTGCTTGTGACGTCAATATTTTCATTAGAGTAGTTCGACCCTGTAAACCGGAAGACGGGGGTTAACCTCGACGTGCATCTTGATGGGCAAGTAGCAGGTCCTACTGAATACCAAGATAGAATTCTTTCTCCTGTGAGTGAATGGGTTATATGTCCTATGCGGTTATTGGCAGATGAGATCATAAGTCTTTGGCCAAAGCATTGGCGCTAGTTGTATTAGATACACGAAAGCTCGATGATCTTGATTTGTATTAACTCATTCATAGAGTCAAGTACTGATGGGGTTTGACTGACCGTGATCCTATAACTTGATCGGGACATTTGAAAGAAGGGTATGTGTACTGGTATTCACGTAGAATGGTTCTTGAATGATCCCAATCATTCGTTCTCAGTTGGGGTACAGTGTAGGCCGCCAGGCTGGCTAGGTAGTGCTACTACTCTTTGGTTCCTCCCATTGCTGACTGAGACGGACCTACCGAGTCGCACAATAGGATTGAAAACGGAATGAATCGAGCTTATTCTCTCATTATGAATATTAGATATTGGATATCTAATTTATTGGGACATTGGATGTCTAAATTGATTTATAGGATAAATTGATTTACGGCCTAATGAATTAAACAAATTACTGGGGGATTAATTTAATTCATGAATATAATTATTTCTTGGAGAAATTAATTATGTTATTATGTATTTGATATGATTAAATAAATTAGATTAATTAATTGATATAAATACATCGGAACGGAATTAGAGTTTATCTGTTTGGACTCACAGGAGTCCGAAACGGACCGAACTCTTTCCTACCCTTCTAGATGGCCGCCCCACCTTCCACCTAATTTCCCCTTGTTTTTTGTTTCCATTGTTAAATGGATGATAAGGACTTTGTGGGACAAGAATACATGTGACATGAGTTGTTCACATGTGGGTAGAATTTGAATAAAGGAGGAAGACTTCTCATCACTCACACACCATTCATTCCAACCGTGAATGAGAGAGAGAGAGAGAGAAAAAAAACTTTTTCTCAAAGTCTTCATCTTCTTCTTTAGTTGTTCTTGGTGGTTCTTGGAGAACAATCAAGAAATTGAAAGAGAGAAAGTGAGTTAGGCCCTGTTCTTTTTGTAATACCCACGATTTTCATTCCAGTTATTTTGGGGTTTTTTTCGGATATTTCCCGGTTGTCGAGTGCCGGTATTATTTTATCGACAACTGATTTCGGCGTTTATGACCATAGGTGATGATTGGTTATCTGTTGTTTTCATTTCGGATCGATGATGTTGTCCCCGGGTGTTTTGTGGTGTTCGTTCCGTGCAATTTCGGAAAATCAAGTCGTCGAATCATAGTAGTCGGGCACTGGCCGGATGGTTGGGGGCACTGGCCGGACGGTTGCCGGCACTGGCCGGACGAGTGGAGGCACTGGCCGGACGGGTGCAGGCACTGGCCGGGCGGGTGCAACAGGAACCGGCATAGCGCACGCTACGACCGGAAGGTAGCGCACGCTACGGCCAGGAGGCGCCGACGCCACGGCCGGCCGGGTCAGCGCGCTAGTCGGCCGAGGCGTAGGGCGATGGGTTCTCGACTCGGGTGGATCGGCAGTAGCGACGCCATCGCCGGACATCGCGACGCTACGGCCGCGTGTAGCGCACGCTACGGCCTGCAGGTAGCGCACGCTACGGCCGGAAGGCTGCGCAAGCTACTTGGCCGAGCCAGAAAGTCTCTGGATTGTGGCCCGGGCCGACAGCGCATGAGTTCAGCGCATGATGGCGAGTCCCGGCCGAACATTCTCGACCATGACCGCCCGCTAGCGCATGCTAGCTCGGCAGTCTAGTGCACGCTAGGCTGCACCAGTATATAAATATGACCGAGCAGTCATATTTTCACCCGTTTTTCATTTCTTTCCCTTCCTGTCTGCGGCTGGAGTCTTGGAGGTGACGAAGGTATGTTGTTATACAACTAATCCACGAAGCTTGGGAGCTCATATCATCGATTAATCACCCCATAACATCCTTCAATCCAGCGAATCAAGGTTAGTTTTCCTAAAATCCTAGTTTTGGGAAAAATTGGGGATTTTATTGATTTCGTCCGTTTGATTCGTTATAACTTAGAATAGTGATGGATTGATGATTATTAAGTTGTGTTATATCGAATCCCTTGTTTTTCCATGGTTAGATTGCCGAGGATTCATCGTTTTATTGAGTTTCTAATCGACACCTTGAAAGTGTTCGATAAAATATCACAAAAGGGTTCGGGCATTCTACGATTATTTTTCCTTGTTCGATCATCAATTTATTCATGGTATGATGTTGGGGTCAGGTTCCTTGCGAAGAACTCGAGTCGGAACCCTTCCGTTTGCTGTTTCCCGATCGGTGGTGTTACAGTCGTTTCCGCCGGAGAGTTGTGGGCATTCGAGTTTTTCCAGTTGAGCCACGTTCGTCGGAGTGTCCAGTATCAACTATTGAGGCAAGTATATTGCCCATACATTACGTGTTTTGTGAATATGATGGTTGAAAATTAACGATACGTTTTAAACGAATTGTTTACAACCATTTTTCTAAAGAATCAGTATATCTACAATCATGATTTTATTAAAAGAGGATTCTTGTGTTCGGGAATTAATGTTCTTAATTGACTATGCGTATTGGTGTCGAGTATAAGATCACCTTATTTTCGAGTGATGCCATTATGTGTGATTTTGTTGTTGGTAAGTTAAAGTTCAATTATTTTGTTAAGATTTCATGTGGAGTCATGCGGATGTGTGTGAATATGTCAACTTGTGTGATATTGGTTGTGTCGTTTGGTGCTATTTATATGGTGTGATTCTTTGTTAATTGTATAAGCTTTGGATCGTGAGTGTGTGTTGGACATTTGGCCATTCTAGCAAAATACCTCGACTATATATATTGTGATTGACTCTTGAGGATTTCGCTTTTGGAAATTGTGAATTGATAAGAGTTGTAAGTTTTTCTCGGGTACTCTCACTCGGGAATTGACTCGACGGGGTCACACGGGGACCTGGTGGCTTAGCGGCTGGACCGGGTCGCGAGGGTTACTTCGAGTGGGCATTCTCAACTGGGGATTGCTCGACGGGGCACACAGGGACTTGGTGGCTTGAGGGCCGGACCGGGTCGCGAGAATTGCCAGAATGTTTGTACTGATGAATAATTGTGATATGTCTGGAGTATCACAATGCTTGGTGCTCAGGGTCGAGAGACATTATATATCGAGTCTTGGTGTTTGGCTAAAATGGCATAAAAATAATGTGTTATGTGTAATGTGTTGTTGGAAGTGAATTGAAGTTGATGATCGAGTCGTGGACCCTCTGTTTTGTGATTGGAATGGTTGGGTCGTGGACCCTGTGTTTTGTGACTGGAATGGTTGGGTCGTGAGCCCCATGTTTTGTTAACGGATTTGCATTTTGGAAAATGAACTTTGGGGCGGTGACCCTAAGAGGCTTTTAAAGAATTAAGAACTTTACAATCGCAAATGTTTTCGAAACTCCCGAGATTTGCAAATGTTTTCAAAGTGCTTACTTGTTTCGTTTTACTTTCAAGACTTAGAACTATTTTTAATTATCAAAATATCTCGGGAAGTCTTTTGTTGTATTCTCGGAATGTGTTGTGTATGGCTCGTATTTGCACTTTATACTTGTACTAGAAAAACAGTGGAGTTTTGCTAACCCCCGAGTATTCGGGGGTGGATGTCTATTTTTGCATCCAGGTACATGCAGGTTTGGGAGCAAAACACAGGATCGGTGCGAAGGATGATGGAAGGCGAATGATACTAATCACACGAAGGCCAGTGTTGGATGCAGTCAGTCGGAGTTTGTGTATGGTATTTCTTCTATCGTACTTTTGGTTTGTGAGTGTATTTTACCCTTGCATGGGTATGAGTCGAGATAGAAATGTGCATTTTGACTTGTATGTTTGTGATGAAAGACCAAGTTAGTATGTTGATTTGGTATTTTATCATGTCAGTATGTAATGAGTTGTGTTGTTTGGATGTCTAGCTTGGTGGATCCTCACGGAGAGGGTCTGCGGCGTGTAATATGCCCGGTTTGAAATTGGGGGTGTTACACTTTTGGACTTATTTTTCAGTTTTTCAGTTCAGTTCAGTTCAGGTCCATTCAGTTCAGTTCAGTTCAGTTCAGTTCAGTTCAGTTCAGCTCGGTTCTTCTTCTTATTATTATTATTAATCTTAATTATTATTATTGTTATTATTACTAATAATATTACTATTATCGTTGTTGTTGTTAATTACTATTATTATTATTATTATTATTATTTACCCTTAATATATATTTGATTGATTGATTCGATTGATTCAGATCCATTCGATTGATTCGATTGATTCATTCAGTCCAAAAGAACATAGCCTTATACACTTAGAGTGCTATAATCACAATCAAAGCTTCATCATCCTAGCTCTAGCCGCAAGGTGATCGTTGTTCTGTTCGTTTCTTCGGTGCGTGGCAAGTAGAGACGCGGTGCTTTCGGCGTTGGATCATCCAAGAGCTTGGAGCGGATTGGATTGTAGGGAAAGCAATCAACTAAAGCTTGGGGAATAGCTCACGAGAAGGACACCATCTATATCAACGTACTACAGGGGTATGTTTCTCGTATCTCTTGTGTTTCGTTCTATATTCGTATATATGTAGCTCGATCGATCCTCGTAAGGATTCAGATCGAATTTATTTTCATTTTACCGCTTCCGCTGGGCCTTCGTTTTAGGCACCGAATCCCAACATTTTATGCTTGTGTAATTACTAGGAGTAATTGATATGCCTTATTTTCATAACTTGGTGGATACTTTCTATTTTGCTGGTCTGTAAGAACTAAGAAGATTATATGGTTTCTTTTGGATGATTTTTACATTAATGTGTTGTGTAACTTGTGTTGTAGAATAGGTGATATGTATTTCTTGGTAATTTTCGAGTTATAAACTCGAGTATAATAATTTTTCGAGCTCATGAGCCGAGCTAAATTCGAGCTTTTGGGTTTTAATCAGTCGATTTTAAAAAATTTGAAGCTCGCGAGCCGAGCTCGAATAGGGAAAATTTATGTCGAGCTCGAGCTCGAGTGGTGTAGCTCGATCGAGCTCGAACTCGAGTTCGAGCCATTGCGTTTTAATGCTTAATGAGCCGAGCTTTGTGAGAGCTCGACTCGACTCTTACATGCCTAATTGAAGAACTATGAATAGGTACATATAATTGGATATTATTAATAATTATAATTAAGGTTGATTTTATCATAAAATATTTCATAGAGAAATACTGGGAATCTGAAACCTTGTCCTCCTACTACAAATCCAAGAAATATTGAAAACTTTACTAGACCTTATAATAAGATTAATTTGATACATGTTTCATGTTTGTTTCACTCTTTTAAATATTCGAACTAAAGATTTTTTTTCCACACACGTACGGGGATCGTCTCCTATCCTGAGTATCTCCCAAGAGGCTCGAGCTCACCCCCGATTTAGAGATAAGTTTGCCAGCATGACCTGATCGCCTCATTGTCCCCCACTTGGGTTACAGACCCGCGCTTATTGGGCCCGATCAGGGTTAATGGTTTCATCCCCGAACATTGCCTTAGGGCTCCAGCCGTTCCCCCATATTCGAACTAAAGTTGGGTATTGAAAATTTTATAGAAGGGTTATTATACAAACATGTCACTAAAGTTTACCAAAAAATGAAATTTTGTTACTAAAGTTTTTTTTGTTACAACGAGGTTACTAAAGTTTTGTAACCGGTTACTTAAGTAACTAAAGATGTTTTAACCCATTGATACCGGTTACATTTCCAAATCCTTTACTCATTTCACTTTCACCCGGCAAAAAAACTCTCTCCCCCAAATCGATTTCTTAACCCCGAAAAAACAACAAACCCCCCCAATCGATTTCTTCCCCAAAAAAGGTTAGTTTTTATGATTCATTAATCTTTTTTTCAGTTATCCAGTCATTGTTTAATTGTAACAAATAATTAGGGTTTTATAAATTTAGGGTAACATTAAAATTAACATTATTTTGATGTTTGGTTTTGTTTCAGATGGAATTGGAATCACCATCTTCCTCTTTTTTGATAAAGTATCATCGGGGTGGTGTTTTTGCAAGAGATCCTCTTTCATATGACTATGAAATCCTTACTGAAATACCTAATGTTGATTTAGTTTCATTAGATTTACCTGGTTTCATAAAACTTTTGCAAAGTGAATGTACTGGTTCTGTCAAGTCTCTGTTTTATTTGGTCCCTGGCTTAGAATTTCACTTAGGATTGAAAGCTATAAAATCTTAAAGTGACTTTGATGATTGTGTCTAATGTGGTGTTCAGAATGACTATGTTTTGCACATATATGCAACACATACTGTGTTTGAACTGAATGCAACAACTACTGAGCACAATGACCCTTTATCTGATAGTGATAGTGAGTTAGAGGATGATGATTATAATCTGTATGATTATTGTAGTGAGAGTGAAAGTGATACTGCACCTGTTGACCATTTGTCTGAAGGTGAGGAAGAACTCTTAGCTTCTAGGATTAGGAGAACATTTCCGCACCTAAGAAAAAAGCCTCTAAGATGTTTGATGAGAATTTTTTGACTAGTGTTTTCAATGGGTTGCCTAGGGATGATTTTGTTGAAAAAGAAGTTGCGCATGTTGACCCTAAAGATGATCAAGATAGGTTAGGTGATCACTGGCCTATCCATGATCCTAATCTCAAATGGAAGTCCATGAGACCACAGTTAGGTGAAAGGTTTGAGGATCCTGACCAACTAAAAAGAGCACTGACTTTCTATGCATTGGCAAATGGTTATAAGATTTTTTTTTAAATTAATAACCATAAGAGACTCCTAGCTAAATGTTCAAGAGATGATCAAGAAAAAAAAATGTCCATTTAGGTTGTGGGCATCTTGGATGCAAGAAGAAAAATCATTTCAGATCAAAACACTGAATGATCAACATGTGTGCTCTAGGACATATGAATATGGTACATTGGTAACAAGTAACTGGATTTCAATAAATTTTTCAAAAAGGATTTTGGTTAATCCTGGTATAAAACCTAGGGAGATTGTGGCTTTAGTACTTAAAAAATATAAATGCAAAGTTTCTATTAGTCTAGCTAGAAGGGGAAAAATCAAAGCTTTAAAGCAATATGAGACCTGTTTAGAAGATCACTATGGAAGGTGTTGGTCTTATGCAGTTGAGATTCTAAGTTCAAATGAGGGATCTACTTGTAGGGTTGGTGTAACACCAATGCCTGATGGGAAGAACTATTTTAATTGCTTCTATGTATGCTTTAAAGGTCTGAAAGAAGGATGGTTAGCAAGGTGTAGGAGAATAATTGGTCTTGATGGCTGTTTTCTAAAAACAATATGCAAAGGAGAGTTGTTATAAGCAGTTGGTAGAGATGGAAATAATCAGATATTTCCAATTGCCAGGGCTGTGGTGAGTATAGAAAACAAGGAGAATTGGAGTTGGTTTATGCAATGTCTTATTGAGGATTTAGGAATGGAAGCTGGTGAAGGTTTGACAATCATATCAGATCAACATAAGGTATTATCATCCTCATTTTAATTTTATCATTTAATGTTTTGACTATTGAAATATTGCTTTTATATTGTTTTTTTCAGGGAATTATAGAAGCTGCAAATGATGTGATGCCTTTGGCAGAGCATAGGCAATGTGCAAGGCACATATATGCTAACTTCAGGAAGAAGTTCACAGGTGTGCTATTTAGGAACCTGCTCGAAAGCAACAAGGCATCATATCTGCTAAGTTTCAACAAGTTATGACATGTATCAAATGTAATGGCAAAGAAGCACACAAACATCTAATGGACAGAAACCCTGAAAGCTGGAGCAGAGCCTTTTTTAAGACAGATAGGTGTTGTGATGCAGTTGAAAATGGGATAAGTGAGTGCTTCAATTCAATGATTGTTGAGGCTAGAAGAAAGCCTATCATCAATATGTTGAAGGACATCAGAGTGGGTATGATGGAAAGACTGCAAAAGATGAGGGAAAAACATACCAAGTGGTCTGATACTATCTGTCCTAACATTAGGAAAAAGTTTGAACTTCTAAAGGATAAACACAGGTATCTCTCATAACATATTTCTAATTTCATTTATTCCTTATAATTTTAATATATCAAATGTCTGAAATGTTTGGTATTTAATTGTAGGAATTGGAAAGTAGTTGCAAGTGGTGAGAGTAGGTTTGAGGTTAGGAGTGGTTATGAAGGTTTTAAAGTGGATGAAAGGTTGAGGACTTGTAGTTGTAGGGGTTGGCAACTGAATGGGTATCCATGTGAACATGGTTTTGCAGCAATATATTTTCTTCACAAAGATCCAGAAGATTATGTATCTGATTGGTATAGTAAGGATAAGTATGTGGCTGCTTATAGTAAGTTCATTGAAAGTATGAATGGAATGGATCAATGGCCTTCTACGGAATATCAGAAGCCATTACCAGCAATAAAAAGAAGGATGCCTGGAAGACCAGGATATAAGAGAAAGAGGGATGCATTTGAGAAGGGAGATGGTGGAAATAGGTCCAGGATTAGTATAAAAGGGCAGCCAAATCATTGTAAGATTTGTAAAGAAACTGGGCATAATCAAAGAAGCTGTCCCAAAAATGGAAAAGAAGGACCTTCAAAAAACCAATGTACAATCTGTAAAGAAGCTGGTCATAATCAAAGAAAGTGTCCCCAAAAAGGCTCTGAAGAATCAACAAGTGCAAAGAAGAAAGGGTCTGCACCACCAGTGTTCATAAGGAGGGAATCTGAGAGGATCAAGCAGCTTAAGTTCCAGGGTTAACTCCAGATAATATGCAGTATAACTGCAACTAAGTTTGTATGGCAAGCCACTAGTGAGGCTGTTTTGTAAATTTGCCATATGTAAACACTTTGTTCAACTTTTAATGTTCGTATATGCAGTATGCATATTAGTTTCATTTGGTCAAATTTTGCCTTGTAAACTACCACATTTTAATGCAACTTATGTATTTGCAGAATCCATACTACCTCATGTACTCCAATATTATAAATCATATGTAAACTAATTCATTTCATTACATAGTTAAAACACTTACAATCTATCCATTTCATTGGATACAAAAGAAACCATGACAACAATCATTACAACCCAACAATCTAACACTACATCATCAACTAAATAAACCTAACAATGAACATCACAACCATGACAACAATCATTACAACCCAACAATCTAACACTACATCACCTAAATAAACCTAACAATGAACATCACAACAATGACAACAATCATTACAACCCAACAATCTAACACTACAACACCTAAATAAACCTAACAATGAACATCACAACAATGACAACAATCATTACAACCCAACAATCTAACACTACATCATCAACTAAATAAACCTAACAATGAACATCACAACCATGACAACAATCAAAAGCCTGTTGTAGAATGCAGTTCGAGAGCTTTGAGCAATTTGAGCTTGGGCATTGACCAAATTAACATGTTGCTGAAACATAGTAGCTTGATATCAACGATTTGGTAAGGGGACATCAACCCACCTAAAGTAGTTGCAATTTCTTGTTGGATCCATGAAGTTAGGACAGCCAAGAAACCTTCTACCAGGGTTGTTTTGTGTCCAAGATGTACGACACCTTGCTATTTCACCACAGCCACAAAGAATCGACATTGTGTTAATGGATTTTGAAGAATTGGATTTGGGTGGATTTTGAAGAATTGGATTTGGGTGGGTTTGGGGAAGAAGAAAGAAACGGGATAAACCCGTTTTGCATATAAATAATCCAAAAAAAAACAAGCAACGGTCATAAATCTGACGTGGATAATGAAATCGGCTATTAGCCGGTTGCCCACTCTCGCGATAACATTTTTGTAATATTTTAATACTATAGTTACCCAGATGACAAACCCGCTTACTTTAGTAACCTCGTTGTAACAAAAAAAATTTTAGTAACAAAATTGCATTTTTTTGGTAAACTTTAATAACATGTTTGTATAATAACCCTTCTATAGAACCAAGATAAATTTTTACTCTTTATAATTTAGGGGTTGTAAATACTGTGACTTATCAAAATATACACCAGGTAGCTAAATCGCTCCAAAATGGTTTTATCACTTGGCCACAGCTACGTGTGAAATTAAAGCCATGCAACGTGTGAAATTAAAGTCATGCACAATGTACATAAAATATTTTTTTTTTTATATAACTCAGCTTCCAGGCTTATATCTTACTATGCGTGAGGGCAACAGCAAAGACCCCCTATCCACTGCCATCGGTTAAATCGCATGATGTGCGCACACTGCTTAGGGTCGCTTGTCGGTCCTGCTGACGTACAACCAAAATGTCACAAGCGAAGAGAACATGGTGTCCTCCAACCCCAGATCCAGACCACGCGGATGATATTCAGTATGATTTCTTGAGAGTCTTCAATAGATTGCATGTGCCCGGGGGAGGATTTTGAGGAAATCAAAGGTTGAGCGTAAGACTCGAACCCCAATCCTCCCCCTCACAAGCACTTACGTGCAAGAAAGTGGTCACTGAGACAAGCCTGATGGTTATGTATATAAAATATTTTATTTAATGCTATGACGTGTGAGATTAAAGCCATGCACAATGTACATAAAATATTTTAGAGGAATGATAGGGAGACACCTCTTTAACCACACCCTATACACACCCGTATTTTATGGGGTTGTACCGTATGCTTTATAGATAAAATAATCAATAATAATATAATAAATTTTATCTGTAAAGCATACGGTACAACCATAAAGCATGAGTGTGTATGGAGTGTGGTTGGGGAGGTGTGTCCCTATCATTTCTCAATATTTTATCTTATATACTAAAAGATTGAGTCCCAATATTAAATGTTTAGTCTTAATGATTCATGTCATTAATTAAATGTTATTAAGTCTTAAAATTTTATAATTTTGAGTTTTATAATAAAAATTAAGAAATTAAATGCTATAACCAATTTTAAGTTCAATATAATTCCGTGTCCAATCAAGTATTCATGCATTGAATTTTCTTATTTCCATTTAGTAGTCATAAAATATATATTCATGTCAGACTTTAGAAAGTCTTCCCAACTTCTATGGAGTATATGGTATAAATATATAGTTTATGCATGGTCACAAAATTAGTTTTAACTATCTTTATATAATAATTATGTCATATCTGGCCAGCAAGTGTTTCATAAGTTGACGAAAATATGAGATAAAATAGTTTTGATCTATTTTCTTTCCGCGCTTTCATCTGTAATATTGGCAGGTTATTCGTCGATGTTGATCGAAGGCTTAGCAACACATGCATGAAACTCTTACATAATTCTAAGTAAGTTCACATTTATTTTTCCAATATCGATCAAAAGCTTAGCAAACATGTTGGAAGCGAATGAATATTTAGTTAGTACATATGACGAGCGAAGCACTACTTGAGAGTGATATAGTGCAAGTGTGCAAGATAAAGGATTAAAGTGATATTAAACCGATGTATTTAAACGCTATTATACGCTTATTTATGTATCAAAATATGCTATTTGTAAATCATATCTTATGATTGACGGTATAATTAGTTGTTTATAACCATAAAAATATACATATTTGAAGTGTTAATTGGTCAAACTCAACGCGACTTCATTTTCATACGTAGAGAGTTTTTTGGTTTAATAAGTTAGCCACATCTAATGTAGCTTAGTAAATTGACCTATAGAAGAGCTCATCAAGATACCATGAAAGATGATATTTTTATGAATTGATGAAATTTCTATTAATTGGATCAAAGTGCATTATTAACTAAAGATAAATAAAAAAATAAAAAACTTACAACTCATGATTTCTTACAAACTATAAATAGTCATTTCTAACATTTACTCATACTATGAAAAGTTATCACAAACAAATGTTTACATCAATTCTTAAAGAATTGAAGAATGTATTTTGTTGGTCAAATAACAACGTTGATATGCTACACGTAATGTAGGAACAATGTCAACGATAAAGGTAAAATAACGCTCTTTTGTAGCGGTGAGTGGTAGTACATCTGATTTGAACAGATAAATTAAATGAGTTTGCTAAAATATAAAAGGTTGAGTTTTAGACATAAATAAAAGTTCAATAGTTTATCGAAAAACAAAACCAGTACATCACACGGGTCAGAATGCCTCGTTTAATGCTATGCAAGTTTAGAAGAGCATTTTCAAGAAGCACTCTACAACGGAGCCCTTCCAGTCCCAGCGTCTGGAAGGGTGGTATTATACCAGCGCCTACGTGGCGCTAATGTGGCGCCTACTAGGCGCTGATGTGGTATATTTTAATATAAAAAAATAGTATGGGTGATACAAAAACACCCCTACTATCAAAACCTTACTACATATACAACATCCGGTACAACCCCTACAAAGCATGGTGTAGATAGTAGGGGTGTTTTTGTATCACCCCTACTATTTTTTTATATTAAAATATACCACATCAGCGCCTAGTAGGCGCCACTTCAGCGCCTAGTAGGCGCCACATCAGCGCCACGTAGGCACTGGTATAATACCACCCTTCCAGACGCTGGGACTGGAAGGGTGCCGCACTCTACAAGTGTCTTTTTTCCTCCAACAGATCACACTATTGATACTTCATTTTAAAGTTTTGTACAGTATTGTTCTAAATGTACAGCAATCCTATTTGTTACGCTATTGTTTTGTAATTTCCTTTTCCTTTTCTTTTTAAATTACTAGATGTTCTCCCGTGCGATGCACCAGACAAAATATTTTTTATTATAAATAATTTCCCGATCTCCAAATTTGTTCTTGAGGTCTTCGACATTAGTATCACATTAGCCTAGTGTTAATAAAAAACTTATTGAGTATATTCTGAAGTGTAATATAATTGAAGAAAGAGTACCACATTAGCTTAGTGTCAAGTCAATTAGTGTCCATTACATAAACAAATTTTCTGAACATACAGAAAAATGTAGGAACAAATTTTGTGATGAAAGTAATATGAGATCAAGTCCTAATATATGTGTGTGGGAGCAGTGTGTTTTAATATTTTTAGTTATTATACTTAAATAGATATCATAATTTATTTTTTATGTAAGCAATATGAGTCTTAAATTTACTTTCATAAAAATGAGGTAATTTATTTTTATTTTGCATCAATTAATTTTACTGAAAATTAATATTCATATTTTTCTAATAAAAGTTTTTTGTGTGCAATAGGCCATTAATATAAATCCATCAAATTTATTATATTCAATATGGATGTCTAATTGAAGATCGTAAAATAAGAATTAATTTGATATATTTTGCATTAAAAATAAACATGATATAAAAAATTATAAACATTTAGAATTTTAAGTTAAAAAAATAAAGGAAGAATTTTTTTATTGATAGATGAGTGTAAGTTGTGAAATAAAACTCCACAGCACTTATTCAAAAAGAGAATTCTAGAGATTTAAGAATATATCCCTATATATAAACTATATTTAAAAAAAAATATTCAAATAACTTACAAAGTGACACGTGTCACGACTTTCTTTTAATAGAAGTATAGATGTGTTTATTCATTTAATTTTTTAGATATATATATATATATATAGTTTTAGAAGGAATCCTATTATAATTCTTTCTTTTAATGATATGAGATAATTTATAATGATGTAAAATTACTCAAATAATATTAAATTAATTTTAATAATACGATATTATTAGAATTAATATTAGATTAATGAGAAAAATACATTAAAATTGAATAATTTATTTAAATATTATTAAGAATAAATAAATAATTAAAAGGAATATTCTGGAATATGATTTTCTGCTGAATTTTTGTGTAAACTGTGGGAGATGAATTACTGTTTCTACAGTATTTTAGTGTTAGTGCAAATGTAAAAAAGAGTTTTCTCTCTAAGGAAACAGAGATCAAATCAATTTAGTGGAGTAGTTAGGATACAAAATCCACGGTTAGTGGAATATCAAGTTAGATCCACAATCACTGGAATGCTTCAAGGAACAAACCCTTGGCTAGATGTATATATATACACATAAAAATATCAATAAATCATTAAGGCATCAAACCTTTTATGGTATCGGAGACCCAAGCTTAAACACATCTTCTTGGATCCTCATTTTCTTTATCCCATTTGTCATTACAATCATGACTCGCTCCATTGAAATCACTTCTGACACAACTATTATTCAGGTTAATGCTCCCACTCACATGCCTACAAAATTAACCACCATAAATTTCAGTGTATGGCGTACACAAGTCAGTCAGATCAGCGCTCATTGGTTTAGGCGTTGTTGGATATATCGAGAAAGCAATCAAAATTCCTACCCAGTTTCTAGAAAATAAGGTCCCGAATCCTCTATACACCCTATGGAATCGTCGAGATCAGATCATCCTCAGTTGTCATGAGACAATTTAACCTCTCATATCCACTGCTGCTAGCCTACTGCTGATGAGATGTGGAAAAGATTGGTTACACTATGCCAATAGTTCTCGGTCAAGAATCATTATCACTCAAAAGTGATCTTATACATAACTCGTGTGGATCACGTCCCATTAAAGGTTGGAAATTGATTTTAGAAAAATGAGTTTTAACTCAATTTAAAAATGATAAAATATTTAACTATTGGGAATTAAATAATAAATTGTGAATCTACGCTTCGAGAAGATGAATGTAGGATTTTATTTTTCTCAAAACCGGTTTTCAGTGAGTGAGAAATAAATGATTAAAATTTGTCATTTAATTGAAAAGGTGAAGAGTTAACGGCGTCAAAACCCATCCGATATTTGGTGCGAACCCGTCCGATTCGAAACCCGTCGATCTGGAACCCGTCTCGATCTGGTTCGCCTCGATCTGAAAGTTGCCCGATCAAAGGCTCGATCTAATAGTTGGCCGAAATTGCCTCGATCGATATTTGGGCTGAACCCATCTGATTTGATATTTGGGGCTGAACCCATCTGATCTGATATTGGGGGCTGAACCTATCTGATCTGATATTTGGGGCAGAACCCATCTGATCTGATATTTGGTCTCGTCTAAAATGAAGCAGGTTGAGAACTTAGCTTCTGAAATATGACTGTTCACATTCCATAATGTAACGTCCGAATTAAATGAGAATATTTTTGGAGCTTTAATTTGTTGTAACTCCCCAACTTATGGAGATTTAATTTGTTGTAACTCTTGAGCTGGAGGATTAAAGAGAATTAATGACACTTTAATTTGTAGTAACTCCCCACCTGATGGAGTGGAATTGGACCCTATAAAAGGGGGTCTTATGCATTTTATTTCATACAATCAGAATATAGAAAAAATACAAGCATACTACATATCAAAAGATATTTCCTCTTGTTTCGGCCTGGCCTAAAGACTTGAACGTCACGAGTTCTGAGTTTTAGAGAGCACCTAACTCAGAAACATATAATAGTTGTATCTTGGGGACATATTGCCTGAGCCGTCTGCTCTTATACGGGGGCAAAATTATCTTACGGAAAGAGTTATCTCGCCTCTGCTAAAGTTGTAATTTTAATTCAGCCTTTTAATTTATTAAGATTGTAATATGTTGCCTTTCTTTATAATTTTTATTGTAATTACATTGTTGGAAATTAACAGAGATCCAACAATCGTAAGACAATTTTGTTTATATTCTCTGTAATTTCCAATGGCGACCGATGCTGATGCTGCCGCCGCTGCCGCTGCCAAAGGAGCTGTATCTACCAATGCAGTTCAGGCTTAGAAACCCGAGAAATTTTCGGGTGTTGATTTTAAGAGATGGCAGCAAAAGATGTTTTATCTCACTACCCTGGGGCTTGCTGTTTACCTCAAGGATGATCCTCCTGTGGTCACTGAGACTGAAACTGATCGTACGAAGCATTTTGCTTACGATCAATGGTTTAACAGTGACTTTATGTGCCGTAATACAATATTGAATGGGCTGATTGATTCTTTGTACAACGTGTACAGTCAAATCAAGACTTCCAAAGAGCTCTGGAATTCTTTGGAGAAAAAGTATAAAACCGATGATGCAGTTGCCAAGAAATTTATGATCGGATGCTACCTGGATTTTCAGATGACGGACTACAAAACCGTTATCGAACAAGTCTAACAATTTCAATTGATTGTGCATGAAATCAATGCTGAAGGAATGATCCTTCCTGAACCGTTTGTTGTGGGAACAGTAATTGAGAAGTTGCCTCCTAGTTGGAAGGACTTCAAAAATTACCTGAAACACAAACGAAAGGAAATGAGCTTAGAGGATTTGGTTGTTCGACTCAGAATTGAGGAAGACAACCGAAAATCTGATTCTAAGTTCAAGAGAGGCCCTATGGAGGCCAAAGTAAATTTGCTTGAACATGGGTCCTCTAGCAAAAAGAGGAAATTGAACCATGTTCATGCGCCATTTAAGGCAAAGAAATTCACTGGAAATTGCCACAACTGTGGTAAAACAAACCATAAAGAAAAAGACTGTCGATTGCCAATAAGTTCAATTGGTCAGCGAAACAAAGGCAAACGAGTTGCCAATGTGGTTGAACATGGCGATGTTGACATGCCGGATCTGGAGCTGTCAGCTATGGTTGAGTAGCTGGACGAGGAGGTCTCAGCCATGGTGATTGAAACCAATATGGTGGAGAATCACCACGCCTGGTACGTTGATACTGGGGCTACTCATCATGTTTATTCTGAAAAGACATGTTCTCTTCCTACACTGTTACTGATGGTAGGAAATTGCATATGGCAAACTCCGCTTCTTCTGTGATTGCAGGTGTGGGGAACGTGGTCTTAAAGCTGACCTCTGGAAAGGAGCTCCTTCTTTCAGGCTATTTACTAGTTAGTCATGGGTTTAGACTAGTTTTTTAGTTTGAAAAATTTATTATGAGCAAGTTTGGAATGTTCCTTGGTCGAGATTATCTTGACAGGGGATTATTCAAAATGAATGTGATGCCAGTAAGCCGTGAAGGCAAGAACAAAAATAATAATAATAATACTCCTTCTTCTGTTTACTTGCTCGAGTGTTCATATTTATGGCATTCTAGATTGGGACATGTTGGTCTAAAATCAATTAAAAGACTAAATAATATAGAATTAATTCCCAAAACCCATGTTGAACTTAATAAGAAATGCAAAGTATGTGTTGAAGCAAAAATGGCTAAATTGCCTTTCATTCAGTGGAAAGGAATACTACTCCTCTAAAATTAATTCACACTGATGTGTGTGACTTAAAATTTGTGCAAACTAGAGGAGGTAAAAAATACTTCGTCACTTTTATAGATGATTGCACAAGATATTGCTATGTGTTTCTTTTGAGAAGCAAAGATGAAACAATCGAGGCATTTAAGATGTATAAAAATGAAGTTGAAAATCAACTTAACTATAAAATAAAAGCAGTCCGAAGTGACAGATGAGGTGAGTATGTAGCACCGTTTGAACAATTATGTGCCGATTCAGGCATAATTCATCAAACGACTGCTCCTTATGCTCCTTAGTCAAATGGAGTTGCCGAAAGGAAAAATCAAACCCTGAAAGAAATGATGAATGCTTTATTAATAAGGTCAGGGTTGCCGCAGAACATGTGGGGGGAAGCTATTCTTACAGCTAACCACATTCTGAATAAAGTGCCACACAAAGGGAAAGATAAAACTCCGTATGAGTTATGGAAAAGGCGTAAGCCTTCTTTCAAATATCTTGAAGTGTGGGGGTGTTTGGCAAAGGTTGAAGTACCTGAACCAAAACAAGTAAGAATCGGTCCAAAGACAGTTGATTTCATATTCATAGGTTATGCATACACAGTAGTGCATATCAATTTCTGATTCATAAATCTGAAATTCCTGATATGCATGAAGGAACTGTCATTGAATCAAGAAATGCTATTTTCTTTGAAAATGTTTATCCTTGTAAAGAGAGGATTGTGACAAACGCAAACAAAAGAACTCTTGAAACTGCAAGTAGTTCAAATCCTAAAAATGAAGAGCCAAGAAAGAGTAAGAGAGCTCGAAAGGCTAAGTCATTTGTCCTGACTTTGAGACTTTTGCAGTTGACGATGATCCAAAGACTATACAGGAAGCTTATGCTAGTCCTGATGCTCCTTTTTGGAAGGAAGCTATTTATAGTGAAATGGATTCCATCATGCAAAATTCTACTTGGGAACTGGTTGAACTTCCGCCAGGATGTAAGCCTTTAGGATGTAAATAGATCCTAAAGAGAAAATATAAAGATGACTGGTCGATAGACAAGTTTAAGGCTCGGATTGTTGCCAAAGGGTTTAAACAGAAAGAAGGTTATGATTTCTTCGATACATATTCACCAGTAACCAGAATAACTTCCATTCGAGTGCTTATTGCTACTGCTGCATTGCACAATCTTGAAATTCATCAAATGGATGTGAAAACTGCATTCTTGAATGGTGAACTAGAAAAAGAAATTTATATGGAACAACCTGAAGGTTTCATTGCGCCTGGTCAGGAAAAGAAAGTGTGTAAACTGTTGAAGTCATTATATGGACTAAAACAGTCTCCTAAACAATGGCATATGAAGTTTGACACAATTATGTTGGAAACTAGATTCAAGATCAACGAATGTGACAAATGTGTGTATATTAAAGGTGTAACACCCCAAACTAGGCAGATATTATAGTGCCGTGGACCCCCGACTGGGACCCACCAGGCGAATGAAAACTGATGAATTAAATAATATAATTGTAGTACCGAACCACATTATATTACCAAATACTCCGATGAGGAGTTTAAGTACAATACACCAAGACAATACAGAATACTAGTATATTTTATATGAAGACACCACCCTGAATAAATAAACATCTCAAACGGAATTTGCAGCGGAATAACAAATGAAGAGAAATAAAGATGACTGAAATGACTGGGGCCCCCTACTAGTATCACTGGGACTCCTCGCCGTCAACATGCTCTTCCCGTGCCTTTGCCTACAATATCCCCCAACGGGGTCAGTTACACAGAACAACAATCCTCAATGGTTGAAAATACACAATCATGATATATCTTTAGTTATGAAATATCCTTAGTTATGAATTAAGCTGAAGAGGAGTATCATAGTACGCCCGTAATGTTCTGTGCAAGTGTACAAGACGAATGACCGGACACACTCGTCCTTGTACCTAATTAGTCTCACGGAGGTAAACGTTACCGTGTGCACAGTCCAATGTATCGGTGAACCCAATACATGACTATCGTGTGCTCGACTAAAAATTCCACATATCCGTACTCGGCCACGTAATATGAACTCAGAAGGTCATATGAACGAGAATGACCACAATGAATATCAATGAATAATAATTCGACCAGGTCAAGAATGACTCACCGAGATGAAAATTATAGTGAAGTGAGTGATAACTCAATGAAATGATTGGAACCGTCGTTCCTCGTGAATGAAGTGATTATTTGACAATTACAAGTCTCAATACGGTTAATACAATGATGAATGAGTTATGATTATGAATGAACAACAACAAAAGGAATGAATATCCTTTTAACCGAGTAAGAATTAACTTACTCAACACCGATGAACAAAGTCCTTCCACGAACAACGTCCTAAATGAGATGTCGGTCGCTCGAATAACCTTGAATAACACAATTACCAACAATCCGCTCAATATACGAATCAAACACGATTATAACGAACTCAAAACGTCAAAATGACTAAACCAAGTTCATTGGGGCATAATATCGAACACGTTGTGACCAAACTTCGATTGTTAACAACCAAACCTTAATTATACCAACATCAAATCCCCAAAAAGTGTTTCAATCCAACAAAACATCTTCAATACGATCAATAATCCGATATGAATATCCAAATTCGTGATTACAACAACGATTAATCGAAAACCCCCAAATCCAACTCAATATTCAAAGTGTTCTTGGATAATCCTTCAATAATCCATTGAATAATTATACATATCCATAATCATGCGTACTTCACTACATACAACATGATTTTAACGTCCAAAACATCATATCTCAATACAAAATCGAAATCCAAGAGGTTTGATGAATATTACCTTTGAAGATCCAAGTACTTTAATCCGATGAAATCGCGTTAGATCGACAATCCGATCTTCACAACCGAATGAAAATGATGAAAAACGAATACTCAAGTGATTGATGATGAAGATTCTCTCCCACAAACCCTCTCTCTCGGACCAAGGTGAAGAAGTGTTGAATAATGAGGAAATCCCATTGGTCCACCTATATAAATCCCAAGGACGCACGACCAATCCGCACGACCAAGTGTCCATGCGTCTGGTCGTGCGTGAGTCCACTGCCGGCTGTTGTTCATAGCGCACGAGCGCCGCGCACAAGCAGCATCTCGTGCGGCCTGCTCGTGCGGCCCTGCTCGAACGCTGGGCCTCTTGCCTAATCCAGCCGCACACACGAGCGCCGCGCACGACCAGGTGCTCGTGCAGCCTACTCGTGCGGCAAAGACTCGGCCGCTGGGCCTCCTGCCCAATCCAGCCGCACACACGAGCGCCGCGCATGACCAGGTGCTCGTGCGGCCTGCTCGTGCGGCAATGACTCGGCCGCTGGGCCTCCTGCCCAGTCCATCCGCAACGCACGAGCGCCGTGCACGACCAGATGCTCGTGCGGCCTGCTCGTGCGGCCCTGCTCGACAAGCAGTACTGCCTACAACGATACACCGAGTACAAAAATCAAAGAATTCGAGAAGTACGGGGACAAAAGTACGAGTATGACAAATATTCCACCGAATAGTGAACACAAATGAATGAGTACGAAATGATGAGTGATTAATAATGACTGAAAATTACCGAGTGACAATTACTGACTGATAATTACTGAATAAAAATGATTGAATTACAACCGGGTATTACATACTCCCCCCCTTAAAAAGAGTTTCGTCCTCCAAACTAAGGGTTAAACAACTCGGGATAATTCTCTCACATACTCTCCTCGGTTTCCCAAGTAGCCTCTTCGACTCCGTGTCTAGACCACTAGATCTTGACCAAAGGAATCGTCTTGTTACTCAACTGTTTGCTTCGCCGCTCTAAAACTCGTATAGGACGCTCCTCATACGAATGATCATCCGCGATCTCGATTTCGTCGAACTGAAGTATGTGGCTCGGATCGGCAACATACTTCCGCAACTGAGAGACGTGAAACACATTATGAATTCGGCTCAACGCCGGAGGTAAAGCCAATCGATAAGCTAACTCGCCAACTCGATCCAAAATCTCAAACGGTCTAATAAATCTCGGACTCAACTTTCCCCATTTTCCGAAATGGAAAATACCTCGACTTGGGGATACCTTGACCAACACGGGTCACCTGTCTCGAACTCTAGTGGTCGACGACGATTATCTGCATATGATTTCTGTCGACTCTGAGCGGTCAACAAACGACTCCTGATCAAAGCTACCTTCTCACAGGCGGCTATAAGCATATCGGGCTCAGTGCCGATTGATTCTGATAAGTCATCCCAACACAAAGGAGATCGACAATGACGACTGTACAAGGCCTCGTAAGGTGCCATCTTAATCGAAGCATGCCAACTATTATTGTACGTGAACTCAATCAACGGTAGTTGGGCTTCCTAATCATCTTTCCAATCGAGAACACATGCCCTCAACATGTCCTCAAATGTCTTAATAATCCTCTTTGATTGTTCGTCGGACTGAGGATGGAAAGTGGTACTGAGATTAAGCTGAGTTCCCATAGCACGATGAGCTGATTTCCAAAAATGAGACACGAATTGTCCGTCACGATCGGAAACGATACTTTTAGAAGTACCGTGCAGTCTTACTATCTCTTTGATGAACAACTGGGCAAGCCTCTCGGGACCCCACATATCCTTAATCTCAAGGAAATGAGCTGATTTAGTCAAACGGTCTACAATTACCCAGATTGTATTCATACCACGACGACTCGTCGGCAAACTTGTGATGAAATCCATAGAAATGTCTTCCCACTTCCACGCTGGAATAGGAAGAGGTTTCAGCATACCCGCCGGTCACTGATGTTCAATCTTGACTTACTGACAGGTTAAGCATCTCGAAACAAATTCTGCGACTTCTCGCTTCATATTACTCCACCAGTAATTTTGTTTCAAGTCCTCATACATCTTGCTAGACCCCAGATGAACGGAATATGGGGTGGCATGAGCTTCTCTCAAAATCGAGTTTTTCAACTCGTCATTGGCCGGTACGCACAAACGATTCTTAAATCGCAAAAGTCCATCCTCGTGGACCAAAAATCGAGGGGCTTTTCCCTGAGTCACATCCTATCGAATGCGCAACAATGATGGGTCTGAACCCTGATTCTCTCTGATTGCATCCTCAAGTGGCGATGAAATCTCTAACATGCAAAGTTGCCCTTGCACTCGCTGAAGCCAGACCTCGATCTCGGGTCTAAGGAATTCCTGCTGAAGCTCCTTCTGAACTGTTAAACGAGCAAGCATTTGCTCCTGAACGGACTTACGACTCAAGGCATCGGCAACCACGTTTGCCTTTCCCGGGTGGTACAGAATCTCGATATCATAATCTTTGATTAGTTCCAACCACCGTCTCTGTCTCATATTTAACTCATTCTGAGTAAATATAAACTTCAAACTCTTGTGATCGGTGAATATCTGACAGGTGACGCCATAAAGGTAATGACGCCAAATCTTCAATGCGAACACCATGGCTGCTAGCTCCAGGTCGTGGGTCGGATAATTAACCTCGTAAGGTCTCAATTGCCGTGAAGCATAAGCAATAACTTTCCCGTTCTGCATGAGTACACATCCGAGACCCTGTCCGGACGCATCACTATAAACCACAAATCCTTCCGTCCCTTGCGGCAAGGAAAGTACATGTGCTGAAATTAACCGGCTCTTGAGTTCCTCAAAACTCCGTTGACACGCTTCGGACCATGTGTATTTCTTATCCTTCCGCAAAAGGTTCGTAAAAGGTTGAGCAATTTTAGAAAATCCTTCCACAAACCGCCGATAATAACCGGCTAATCCGAGAAAGCTTTGGATTTCCTTAACATTCTTCGAAGGTAACCAATCTTGGATAGCCTCCGTCTTCTGAGGATCAATACGCACTCCATCTGATGAAATTACATGCCCGAGAAAAGTCACTTCGGACATCCAGAACTCACATTTGGAAAACTTTCCATAAAGTTGCTCTCGTCTCAACACTTCGAGAACCTGATGAAGGTGAAACTCATGCTCCTCTCGGTCATGAGAATAAATCAAAATGTCATCAATGAAGACAACAACAAACTGGTCCAAAAAGTCGATGAAAACATGATTCATTAACTCCATGAATACCGCAGGTGCATTAGTTAACCCGAACGGCATTACCACGAACTCATAATGACTATAGCGTGTACGAAATGCTGTCCTTGCGATATCCGACTCTCGAATTCGCAACTGATGATATCCAGATCTTAGGTCGATCTTGGAAAATATTGAAGCTCCCTGAAGTTGATCTAAGAGATCATCAATACGGGGTAGAGGATACTAATTCTTGATCGTCACCCTGTTCAACTCTCGATAATCAATACATAAGCGAAATGAACCATCCTTCTTCTTGACAAACAACACTGGTTCTCCCCACGGGGACGCACTCAGTCGGATATAACCTTTCTCGAACAATTCCTCAAGTTGATTCTTCAACTCCTGCATTTCGGTCAGGACCATCCGGTACGGTGCCTTCGATAATGGAGACGTACCAGGCTCCAACTCAATCGTGAATTCCACATCTCTCTGTGGAGGCAAACCAGGTAACTCGTCTGGAAAGACATCGGCATATTCCCTCCTACCGGAATATCTGTCAACATTATTGGTGATTTCTCGGTTTTGGCCATATAGCACCAATAACCAGTACACCCCTGACTGAGTAATTTCACTGCTTTCATCAAGTTGATAACTCTCCCGGAACAACTAGGATTACCTCCCTGAAAAACACATTCGACCCCATCGTCTGAAATGATAGTGACCATCCGCTTACAGACACTAATGATGGCATCGTGACAATCCATCCAATCAATACCCAAGATGACGTCGTCTCCTGGCAAATCTACCACAATAAGGTTCGCTAGCCATACACGGCCATGAAACTGAATCGGACAATTTTGAATCTCACGATTCCCGACAATTCGTCTACAATCAGGTAAACCAATGACATATGGCTCACAACTAGTAGCACTACCCAGACATAGTCTACTCAAACATGACTCGGAAATAAATGAATGCGATGCACCAGTATCAAAAAGGGTACACACAGGCTAAGATAGGATATCGAGTGTACCTGAGATCATCCGGGCCTCTGGATCGTCGGTCTTCTTCATCTCATAAATTCGAGGCTTGCTAGTCTCGGCACCGGACGCTCCCGTCTGATGGCTATAGGCTCCACCTTTATTCGCTCCTGTCGTTTTAAACGACACTGACTGAGTAGCTTGATTATGAACGGCTGACTGCTTCGGGGCCTGAAATGACGCCGGAGTAGGTTTGGAGTCCCTTCGGTAAAAATGGGCCTTATGCCCAGCAATTCCGCAGTTATGGCACGTGATAGTCTGCCTCGGGCACTTGGTGCTGACATGACCCAGTTCTCCACAATTGAAACAGGTGATGGTTGAGTTGGCCGCTCGGGACTGAGACTCCGCGGGTTTCGGTGTCATAGGAGGTCGCTCAGAAAAAGTGGAGCCCACACGAGGCTTCTTGAAAGTGGCCTGACTGCCGTCAGACTGATTTTGGTTTTTAGCCTTCTTGCCAGTAGATGAAGTTTGATTCTTAGCAATTTTCTTAGCGGTAAGCTCATACGTAAGAGCTTTCTCAATGAATTCGGCTAGAGTGGTGCAGTTATGGTTAAGCAACTGCATCCGCATACGGGGTTTCAGCCTCTTGCTGAAATACTTAATCTTATCCGCTTCGGAGTGAATGATAGATGAGGCGAACGGAAGAAGTTCTTGAAATTTCTCGGCAATGGCGAGAACATCCTTGTCTTCTAAGGGGTCGGGAGTGAGTAATTCTGACAGTTTGGCCTCTCTGAGTGGGACCGCATAATATCTCTCCATCATGAGAGTCTTGAATTGTTCACAAGTATAAGATCCGTCGGTGGGTTTCAACGACAACCACCAAGAATGAGCGCTCTTACCCAAATAGTAAGCCGCAACTGAAACTTTGTGTCCTTCGGGACCCTCTACCATAGCAAATAACTTCTCGAAATGCTCGAGCCAATGAACAATATCCGCCGGCTCAGATGAGCCCTCAAAAGTAGGTGGCCTTTGGCGAGAGATGTCGCCGATGATACTGCCCACACTCCTCTCCTGCCTCTGAGGTGGCGGCGGAGGAGATTGTTGATTTTGATTAGCTGAGTTATGCATCGTCTCCATCAGTTGTGCCATCTGAGTCATTTGGGCCATCATGCCCTTCATAAAAGCGAGTGGGTCAACCCGAACACCTTCTGACTAAGCTGTGTCCCGGGTACGACTCCCCGATAGTGAATGATCACGTCCAGGTGAATGAGTAGCAGCGTCGCTGCTTGATGAGTTAGCATTATTCCTCGCATTCGCACGTGTATTCACACGAGCTCTCGGGATTCGGCCCGCACCGCGGCCTCGTCCTCCGCGTCCTCTTCCTGCTCTCTCCATACTGAAATAGTAAAGTCACATGATGATTATATCTCCCGCATGAATATCACATTATGATTATGTCATGAAATGATGAAAATGAGCATACGCGCTCTAACACAGTGATTACATGAATGATTAACTGAGGTGACATGATTATCTGATGAAATTCTTGAAATGATTATCTTGAACAAGTTAACAAGATTAATGATATGATCCTCAAGATTAACAACTAAACTGTGAAATGAACTGAGTGATTAATGAATTAACATGATCGACTGATCAAAATGAAAATGATGTTTGAGGATTGTTAACTGATGAATTATGAATGAATGATTATTGCCAGAAATTATACCATGGCGTTAGAAATCTTACAGTTCTTGGTCTTATTGGCTCGGCATTTGCACAGGTCACACGTGACGCGAAAGTCCAATGATACTAGTCCGATGACGATGATTTCAAATGAGACATGACTCGGAAGGTAGTATTCAAAACCACGCTCCGATACCAACTCTGTAACACCCCAAACTAGGCGGATATTACAGTGCCGTGGACCCCCGACTGGGACCCACCAGGCGAATGAAAACTGATGAATTAAATAATATAATTGTAGTACCAAACCACATTATATTACCAAATACTCCGATGAGGAGTTTAAGTACAATACACCAGGACAATACAAAATACTAGTATATTTTATATAAAGATAAAATACACCACCCTGAATAAATAAACATCTCAAACGGAATTTGCAGCGGAATAACAAATGAAGAGAAATAAAGATGACTGAAATGACTGGGGCCCCCTACTAGTATCACTGAGACTCCTCGCCGTCAACATGCTCTTCCCGTGCCTTTGCCTTGCCGTGACCTGAAAACAATAACCCCCAACGGGGTCAGTTACACAGAACAACAATCCTCAAGGGTTGAAAATACATAATCATGATATATCTTTAGTTATGAAATATCTTTAGTTATGAATTAAGCTGAAGAGGAGTATCATAGTACGCCCATAATGTTCTGTGCAAGTGTACAAGATGAATGACCGGACACACCCGTCCTTGTACCTAATTAGTCTCACGGAGGTAAACGTTACCGTGTGCACAGTCCAATGTATCGGTGAACCCAATCCATGACTATCATGTGCTCGACTAAAAATTCCACACATCTACACTCGGCCACGCAATATGAACTCAGAAGGTCATATGAACGAGAATGACCACAATGAATATCAATGAATGATAATTCGACCAGGTCAAGAATGACTCACCGAGATGAAAATTATATTGAAGTGATTGATAACTCAATGAAATGATTGGAACTGTCGTTCCTCGTGAATGAAGTGATTATTCGACAATTACAAGTCTCAATACGGTTAATACAATGATGAATGAGTTATGATTGTGAATGAACAACAACAAAAGGAATGAATATCCTTTTAACCGAGTAAGAATTAACTTACTCAACACCGATGAACAAAGTCCTTCCACGAACAACGTCCTAAATGAGATGTCGGTCGCTCGAATAACCTTGAATAACACAATTACCAACAATCCCCTCAATATACGAATCAAACACGATTATAACGAACTCAAAACATCAAAACGACTAAACCAAGTTCATTGGGGCATAATATCGAACACGTTGTGACCAAACTTCGGTTGTTAACAACCAAACCTTAATTATACCAACATCAAATCCCCAAAAAGTGTTTCAATCCAACAGAACATCTTCAATACGATCAATAATCCGATATGAATATCCAAATTCGTGATTACAACAACGATTAATCGAAAACCCCCAAATCCAACTCAATATTCAAAGTGTTCTTGGATAATCCTTCAATAATCCATTGAATAATCACACATATCCATAATCATGCGTACTTCACTACATACAACATGATTTTAACGTCCAAAACATCATATCTCAATACAAAATTGAAATCCAAGAGGTTTGATGAATATTACCTTTGAAGATCCAAGTACTTTAATCCGATGAAATCGCGTTAGATCGACAATCCGAGCTTCACAACCGAATGAAAATGATGAAAAACGAATACTCAAGTGATTGATGATGAAGATTCTCTCCCACAAACCCTCTCTCTCGGACCAAGGTGAAGAAGTGTTGAATAATGAGGAAATCCCGTCGGACCACCTATATAAAGCCCAAGGACGCACGACCAATCCGCACGACCAAGTGTCCGTGCGTCCGGTCGTGCGTGAGTCCACTGCCGGCTGTTGTTCATAGCGCACGAGCGCCGCGCATGAGTGCCGCGCACGAGAAGCATCTCGTGCGGCCTGCTCATGCGGCCCTGTTCGAATGCTGGGCCTCCTGCCCTAATCCAGCAGCACACACGAGTGCCGCGCACGACCAGGTGATCGTACGGCCTACTCGTGTGGCAAAGACTCGGCCGCTGGGCCTCCTGCCCAATCCAGCCGCAACGCACGAGCGCCGCGCACGACCAGGTGCTCGTGCGGCCTGCTCGTGCGGCCCTTCTCGACAAGCAGTACTGCCCACAACGATGCACCGAGTACAAAAGTCACAGAATTCGAGAAGTACGGGGACAAAAGTACGAGTATGACAAATATTCCGCCGAATAGTGAACACAAATGAGTGAGTACGAAATGATGAGTGATTAATAATGACTGAAAATTACCGAGTGACAATTACTGACTGATAATTACTGAATAAAAATGACTAAATTACAATCAGGTATTACAAAAGGCACACCAGAGTCATTTGTCATAGTTTGTCTATATGTAGACGATATGTTAATCATGGGTAATAGCAATGAAGTAATTGGGAATACAAAAAAAATGTTAAGTAGAAACTTCGACATGAAGGATTTTGATTTAGCTGATTTAATTCTTGGAATTAAAATTATCAGAAAGTCAGAAGGTATCTTCTTATCACAATCTCATTATGCTGAGAAAGTGCTCAAGAAGTTTAATGCTTTTGACAGCCCACCTGTTAAAACACCCGTTGATACCAATATTCACTTAAGTAAGAACAGAGGTGATCCAGTGGCTCAAGCCGATTATTCAAGAGTAATCAGAATCCTGATGTACATTACAAATTGTACACGACCAGACTTGGAATTTGCTGTAAACAAGTTGAGCAGGTTCACGAGTAATCCGAGTAAAGAGCACTGGAATGCAATGACTAGGGTTTTAAGATACTTAAAGTACACCCTATGTTATGAGCTATTTTATAGTAATTATCCTGCAGTTTTGGAAGGATATAATGATGCTAATTGGATTTCATACAGGAAAGACTCTCACTCTACAAGTGGGTATGTATTTACTATTGGGGGTGGAGCTATATCTTGGAAATCAAGCAAGCAGACTTGTATAGCCCGATCCACCATGGAATCGGAATTTATAGCTCTAGATAAAGCTGGAGAAGAAGCTGAATGGCTCCGTAACTTTCTTGAGGCTGGAAAAAGCCTGTGCCTAATGTTATGATCCATTGCGATATCCAAGCTACAATTGGAAGAGAACAGAGCCTTATGTATAATGGTAAGTCTCGACACATTCGTCGGAGACATAATACCGTGCGACAATTGATCAAAAGTGGAGTTATATCTATTGACTATGTGAGGTCAAATGTTAATTTGGCGGATCCACTCACAAAAGGTCTCAATAGAGATCAATTTCATAAACTACTAGAGGGAATGGGATTAAAATCCACTTCATAAAAGAACAATCATAGTGGTAACCCAACCTTGAAGACTGGAGATCCCAGAAACTTGGTTCAATGGGAAAACAAAATTATGAAAGTTCTATTGAAAAGCGCTTATAATAAATCCATCTCTATAGAGCAGAAAAAGTGCTAAGTCCAGTGATTGTGGTGAGGTTAAGTCTCTAGACTTTTAATGGTTCCTTGTCCTTGGAAAGGAGAAGTATTGCAGGGTACTTTATAAAAGGAGACCACCTATCTAGGTGTGAGGAAGGTCCGCCTTGAATAAACACTTAGGAAACCAAGATGTTGTCCATGGCCAAAACGGACACAACTATGAGAACGGAGGGTGTTGAGACATTGTTGTGTAAGTATCGTTGACTAGGTATACACCAAGGAGGATTAGTTCAAGGCACAATGTCCACTAAGTCGCCGGTATATGCGACGATATTTTACTAAGGAAGGTTCAAAGCCACAAACTACCTTTCCCCTTGCAGCAGTGTTTTACGGAAACTGGGTATGTGAGTTTGCATTCATGCATGTATTTATTTCTACTCATGTGGGGGATTGTTGGAAATTGGTTTTAGAAAAATGAGTTTTAACTCAATTTAAAACTAATTTAATAATGATAAAATATTTAATTCTTGGGAATTAAATAATAAATTGTGAATCTACGCTTCGAGAAGATGAACGTAGGATTTTATTTTTCTCAAAACTGATTTTCGGTGAGTGAGAAATAAATGATTAAAGTTGGCTATTTAATTGAAAATGTGAAGAGTTAACGAGGTTTGCAAACCCATCTGATATTTGGTCTGGAACCTGTCTGATCTGGAACCTGTCTGATCTGGGACCTGATCTGGGACCTGTCTAATCCGGAACCTGTCTGATCTGGAACCTGTCTGATCTGGAACCTATCTGATCTGGAACATGTCTGATCTGGAAGCTGTCTGATAGAAGTTGTCTGATCTAAAAGCTGTCTGATATAATAGTTGGGCTGAAAGCTGTCTGATCTGATATTTAGGCTGAACCCATCTGATATGATATTTGGGGCTGAACCCATCTGATTTGATATTTAGATCTGAACCTATCTGATCTGATATTTGGGGCAGAACCCATGTGATCTGATATTTGGTCTCGTCTGAAATGAATCAAGTTGAGAACTTGGCTTCTGAAATATGACTCTTCACATTCCATAATGTAACGTCCGAATTAAATGAGAATATTTATGGAGCTTTAATTTGTTGTAACTCCCCAACTTATAGAGATTTAATTTGGTGTAACTCTTGAGCTGGAGGATTAAAGAGAATTAATGGCACTTTAATTTGTTGTAACTCCCCACCTGATGGAGTGGAATTAGACCCTATAAAAGGGGGTCTTATGCATTTCATTTCATACAAT
This sequence comes from Orobanche coerulescens, assembly GCA_033398695.1. Classification (NCBI taxonomy): domain Eukaryota; kingdom Viridiplantae; phylum Streptophyta; class Magnoliopsida; order Lamiales; family Orobanchaceae; genus Orobanche; species Orobanche coerulescens. The sequence continues at coordinate 104,712,891 of CM065805.1, read as the reverse complement.
CAGAACATAGAAAAAATACAAGCATACCACATATTGCAGCATATTTCCCTCTTGTTTCGTGCCCAGTTTCCAGCACTTGAACGTTCGCCGGATTTCTGAGTTTTGGAGAGCACCTAACTCAGAAACATATAGCAGTTGTATCTTGGGGACATATTGCCTGAGCCGTCTGCTCTTATACGGGGCAAAATTGTCTTACGGAAAGAGTTATCTCGCCTCTACTAAAGTTGTAATTTAATTCAACTTTTTAATTTATTAAGATTGTAATAGGTTGACTTTCTTTGTAATTTTTATTGTAATTACATTGTTGGAAATTCACAGAGATCCAACAATTTTAGTGGCCAACAAGTGGTATCGGAGCAGTTGATTCTAAAAATAATCAGTCGTATTTTTAACCGAAAGAGATCCTAAAAGCACTTATTTTTTAAAATAATCTTATCTTTCCTACTCTCTCATAAGGATAGCTCAATGATAAACAAGGTTGCTATGTTCTCTATTAACGAGTTTGATGATTGGAGAATCAGGATGGAGGCCCGTCTTGCTGCCATGCGCGAGGATATGATTTTTGTCATCCAAAAAGGCCCCATAAAGATCATGAAGGTTAATCCTTCCGCAAGGATAAAAAGCCAATCTCATTCCGAAATGCTCGAAAAAGAGCGCGATCAGTGGACAGCTGACGATCACAAGCGCGAAAACCTAGACAACGTTGCTAAGAATACGTTGTTTGTGATACTTGACAAAGGCACATTCTCGAAGGTAAAGAGTTGTAAGACATCTAAGAAAATCTGGGAGAAGCTCAAGATGATTTGCGAGGGAGCAGAGCTCTCAAAGGAAAATAAAATTTCAAAACTTACTGAGCAATTTGAATTCTTTGAAATGAAATCTTCTGAAACTCTTGAGGAACTTGACCTCAGATTCACTGGCATTGTCGGTGAACTTGAAGCATTGGGTAAAACTTATACCCAAAAGGAGAAAAACTCTTAAATCTTTATATCTCTCCCTCCTTGATGGGACATTAAGACCACAGCTATGCGTGTGTCATGTACTTTTAATGACATTTCTACTTTTGATCTCTTTTCTGACCTCAAATCTTTTGAATATGATATTGACAGGAGAGAGAAAGCCGAAGAGTCACCTGCCAAGACTACAACACTAGCGACTGTATCTGACAGGAGACACATCATGCCCAGCACATCCAAGTCTACCCACAAGACTAATGACAGTGATGACGATATCCTGTCACAAGATGAAATGGCCCGTCTTATGCACAAATTTAAGAAATTCATCAAACAGTATGGAAAGACTCCATTCAGGCCCAAGCCTTTTCACAAAATCAGTTATGAATCTCCCTCTTCTGGTGATTCTATCTTGTGCTTTAATTGTAGGAAACTAGGGCACTATGCAAATAAGTGTCTGCATTCTAAAGTGCAAAAGTTGTCGGAAGCCGAGCAACAAGAAAAGGATGAAAGAAGGCATGTGTGGAAAAAAAGCTCAAGGCCCTGATCGGTGAATCAGAAGACTCTCTCGCATCCACAAAGACTGAGGAGTGCCTTCAGGCTGTCGCTGATAGTGACTCCTCAAATAATAAGATCGAAGATAAAGCCTACATGTGCTTTATGGCCAAGGAAATACAGGACAGCGAAGACAGCGATGATGAGGTAAGCTCATCAATTACTCCTGTAAATGCATCTCATACTTTTGAAAATATGATGAATGAATTCAACACCATTCAAAAGGCCCATGAGACTCTGAAATGATAAAACATACAACTCGAACTTTTAAACTTAGAGCTAAAAGAAGAAAATGACTTGCTGAAGAATAATTATGAAAATATGTCCATTGATTGCGAAAACATCAAGGCCAAATCCGAAAAACTCGTGGAAAGCAATCATCAAATTGGTAAGGATCTAGATGAGACTAAGTCTCATAATGAAAGCAAGACAAATGATTATGCTTTGCTCGAAGCCAAAGTAAAATCTCTCAAAAAACGAGAAGGAGAATTAGAGATCATCTTGAAATCATTCGAGAAATCCTCTAAACGGATGGAAGAAATTCTAAGCACTGGAAACATGCTCATGATAAACGTAGCTTAGGATATAACTCATTCTCCAACAAAGGGAAAACTAGTATGGTGTTCGTGAGGGGTGTGGAACCCATTCCTATACCTATAGAGACCCCAAGTCCAGTAAAGGTGACATCTACTCTGCGTACAGCAAAGGCTGCCATTTCGCCACCAAAGTCATATCACAGACAGCGGAACCCTTAGTCTCAAAGACCTTTCAGGCGTAATCAACAGCATGCTCGCCGAGCATATCAGAAGTGCCAACAGCCACTCAGATAGAAGGTTGTATCTAATTATCAAAGGCATGCACAACAGTACAGTGTGCCTAGATACTGCATACAGGAGCCTCGCTATCCATCAAGAAAATAAGTGGCCACGTTATATCAGCAATAGCTCTGGGAATCCAACTGGAGACCCAGGAGACAAGCTGTTAGGCCAAAAGAAAATGGCTCCACCTCTGAGACGGCAATCATACTAGAATAATAATAATAACCCTAGATATTTCATGCATATTAATCAAGGTTACAGTGACTACGTGCCTGCCCCATGCAGATACCGCAAGAACAGACCAAAAGTAACCCAAAAGGGACCTAAATCAACTTAATTTATGTGCTTACAGGACATCAAAGAGAAGGACATCTCGTACTTCGGCAGCAGATGTTCTCAGCACATGATAGCAGATATTAGCAAGCTATCAGATTATGTAGAGGGTGCGGCAAAAGGTACGCTTCGGTGACAAGTCCAAAGGAAGAACAGGAGGGAAGGGAACCCTGCTTGTAGGAAAGTTCAAAGTCACTAACGTAGCCTATGTTGAAGGCTTACCGTACAATCTACTTAGTATTAGCAAGTTCTGTGACGAACATTTCTCGGTGAAATTCTATATAGATCACTGTATGGTGAAAGACATAAAAACCAAAGAGATCGTACTCACAGAAAGCAGATAAGGTAATATGTATATTGCTGACTGGAATCCTACGAGCTCCACTGTTCCATGTTTTGTTGCCAAAGGCACTGCAGATCAAAGCTGGCTATGGCAAAATAGGATGTCTCATATCAACTTCAAGACAATCAACAAGCTCTCCAAATAGGGAATGGTTAAAGGTTTGCCCGATGTGTCATTCCAAAAAGACAGTGTCTATGGACCCTGTCAGAACGGCAAACAAGTCAAAACCACCCTGAAAGGCAAATCATACCTGCCCACTCACAAAGTTCTGGATATGCTACATATGGACCTTTACGGTCCTGTAGACCCTGTAAGTTTGGGAGGTAAGAAATATTGTCTCGTTATTGTTGATGATTTCTCCAGGTATGCTTGGATGATGTTTCTAAGCAAAAAGAAAGAAATCCACGAAGTTACCTGCGCACCTGAGAAAGCTTCAGAATGAGAAAGGGTTAAGCATCATGTCCATTCGTTCCGATAAGGGTATTGAATTCACTAACCACTTTATAGAGCAATACTATTCAGAAAATGGAATACAACACGAATACTCAGAAGCCCGGACTCCTCAGCAAAATGGTGTTTCAGAGCGGAAGAATAGAACCCTCAAAGAAGCAACAAGAACCATGATCGCCGCAAGCAAGTTGCCGCAGTGTTTATGGGGCGAAGCAACAAATACAGCGTGTTATACACAAACTGTTGTATCATCAACAAGCATCACAACAAAACAACACTAGTTTCATACTTTTACATAGTTGGTTGCAGATGTTATGTTTTGAACAATGCTAAATACCAATTTAGAACCTTCGATGAAAAGTCGGGTGAAGGGATATTTGTACGATATTCCTCTGTCACCAAAGATTTCAGGATCTTTAACAAGAGAAAGCTGACAATCGAGGAATCCCTCAATGTAGTGTTCGATGAACCTCATTTTGACCCTTCAGGATTAGAAGACATGACTCAGAATATCCAAACACTCTCCATTAATGACCATGTAACTCCAATAGAGCCTGTCGTTGACTTAGAGATCAACCCCACAGCTGTAAGAGTAGAGGTAGTTGAAGCTGGTGCTGTACAAGCTGAAGCCGAAACTACAGCACCACAAGATACAGTACGGGACGCATAATTAGAACCCGACAAGAGATGGCTAAGAGATCACCCGCATGAGTTAATCATAGGAGACATTAATGATGGAGTATCTACCAATAGGAGAATATAGAGTACACAAGGAACTGTACCGTGTGCGCAAGAAAAACCAGAAACTGAGAAATCTCCATTTCCAGTATGGAAATCTCAAGCAGAACTTAGATGACTTGTTATGTGCACCCTAACTGTATTCTTAACCCAATCCGAACCTATTTCTACCAATGAAGCCTTGAATAATTCTCACTGGATCACTTCTATGGAAGAAGAACTTAATGGTTTCGAAAGAAACAATGTATGGTATCTAGTACCGAGGACAGAACATCAAAGCTTAATTGGAACCAAATGGGTATTTAAAAACAAGAAGGATGCAAATGGACTTGTTATCAGGAACAAATCCTGTCTAGTCGCACAAGGCTACAGGCAGGAAGAAGGCATAGACTATGATGAAACATTTTCCCCTGTAGCCAGACTAGAAGCCATTAGGATATTTCTAGCCTTTGCCACCCATAAGATCTCGCCGAAGAAGTCTATGTTGAACAACCACCAGGGTTTGTCAACATTGAAGGCGGAGATTTAGTATACAGGCTACGGAAAGCCCTGTATGGACTTAAGCAAGCACCTAGAGCATGGTACGAAACCCTATCCAGGTACCTAACCGATAATGGATTTGAGAAAGGTGCTGTGGATAAGACTCTATTTAAAATACAGGAAGGAGACGACCTGTTGATGGTTCAAATATATCTAGATGATATTATATTTGGTTCCACTAAGCTTGCTTTATGTCAAAGGTTCTCTTATCTCATGCAAAGTAAATTTGAAATGACTATGATGGGAGAACTTAGTTATTTCCTAGGACTGTAGGTTAAGCAGTTGCCAAGGGAATCTTCATCAACCAGGAGAAGTACAGCAAGGAGCTACTCAATAAGTTTGGGATGAACAACTCCAAATCCTCGGCAACACCCATGAGCAATTCCACGCAAATTAGTGCTGACGAAGCTGGAAAGCCGGTTGATCAATCACTCTACAAGAAGCTTATAGGCTTATCTCTGTACCTATCCGCTAGCAGACCCACCAGTTTGCTGTAGGAGTGTGTGCTCGGTATCAAGTTGCACATAAAGAATCACACTTCACTACAGCCAAACGAATCCTTAAGTACATGAAAGGAACAATCGATGTTGGACTGTGGTACACTAGTAATAATTATAATAATTATCATTATTATTAATAATAATAATAAATATAAAAAGAATAATTAAAATAATAAAACCCTTTAAAAGATTCAACAAGGGATTGATATTTTTCACTCACTACTTTGTTCGATTTGAATAGAGAAAAGCTAAATATCAGTCTTGTACAAACTGATTTTGAAAATCGACTGAATTTTGGCATAAAGGCCTCTGTTGTACATGCCGAAGAAAGTTGGATTTTAAGTGCGACCATTGTGACGCCTCCAACGATCTGGAAGTTCGATCGACTATCATAATTTGGTTTGTATGCAAAGTTAAAAAATTGAAATATTGGTGAATACAAGTTTGGCAACGAAATAATAAAGGTCGGTTAACGAGAAGAAGATTGTCTTTAACTAAAATTGAAGTTCAACAAGCAAAACCGATACCAAAAATGGACGAAATCGAAAATCAGAATAATCAAGTTGCAAAAGAGAAAACTTTAATAGAATATTTTTCTCCAGTAACTGCTAATTCTCCTTCCTACATAGTGTTGCCTACGACTAATGCAACTCATTTCGAACTTAAACCATCAATAATTCAACTTCTTCCATCTTTTCACGGTTTGGAAAGAGAAGATCCGTACATGCATGTCAAGGAATTTCTCGACATTTGTTCTACTTTCCGATTCCAAAATTTCTCTGGTGAATCTGCCAAATTTAGAATATTTCCATTTTCTCTCAAAGATAAAGCAAAATTCTGGCTAAATTATCTTCAAGTAAGAATAATTACTAGTTGGGACCAACTAGTAAATAAATTTCTCGCAAAAATTTTTCCAATATCCAAAACTGATAGTCTTAGAAGAGAAATATCAGAATTTTTCCAAAACGAAAATGAAGAATTTTATGAGTGTTGGGAAAGATTTAATGATTTAATTCTTAAGTGTCCCCATCATAGTTTTGAAATATGGCGTTTGGTAAAATATTTTTATGATGGTTTAACTCCAAACAATCGCCAATTAATCCAACCAATGCATGGTGGAAAATTTCTTCACCTTATTAGAGACGAAGCTTGGAATGCACTAGAAAATATGTCAATTAATTCACAACAATGGAATTCACTCGACTCTAGATCCAAATCGATGCATACGACCCCCAAAAAAAGGTGGAATTTACGAGGTTAAACAAGATGTTGAAATAAAATCTATTATAGATGATTTAGTACGAAAAGTGAATGTGTTAGTCTTGAAGCAATCTATCACCTCGTCCAACTCAAAAAATGAGTTATGCATTTCATGTGCGGAATCATTTCATTCATCTCAATCTTGTCCCTCTGGTCCACAAAATCAAGAAATTTTTAATAAAGAAGTCAATGCATTACACTCATATGAAAAATCTTCGGATAGTCCATTTGCTCCAACTTATAATCCAAATTGGAGGAATCATCCAAATTTTTACTGGAAGCAAAACATGCCTCCAATGAATCAAGGAGGACATCAAATGAACATGTCAAATCAATGAAATATCCGTCCTAGTCAATATCCTCCAAATACATACCAGTATTCTTCTACAGTACCAAAGAAACCATCTTTGGAAGATACGTTGCAACAATTCATGCAATCTACTCAACAAATGTTTCAATTAACTCAGCAAGCTGTACAATCAAACTCACATGCTATTTCTAAGCTTGAAACACAAATTGGTCAACTTGCAACAACTTTAGCTGAAAGAGAAAAGGGAAAATTTCCGAGTCAGTCCATCCTTAATCCTAAAGGACAATATGAAGTAAACTCTACTAACGCAGAAGTTCAATCCATAACTACCCTTAGAAGCGGAAAAGAAATACAAAAGCCTGACTATGATCCAGAAGGAAAATCAAATGAACCACAAGTTTCAAAAATAAAAGCTTTATGTTCCAAAAGCTCCATTTCCTGAAAGACTTATTCCAAAAGATAAAAATGCGCAATACAAAGATATATTGGAAATATTTAAACAAGTTCGAATAAATATTCCATTCCTTGATGCTATTAAACAAGTGACTGCTTATTCTAAGTTCTTGAAAGATCTTTGCACTTTAAAAAGAAGAACAATTGTTCCAAGAATGGCATTTTTAGCTGAACATGTTAGCTCAATAATCAAAAATAAAACTCCTGTTAAGTGTAAAGATCCTGGTAGTCCTACAATATCTTGTGTCATTGGAGATCAGATCATTAAACGAGCTTTGCTTGATTTAGGAGCTAGTGTGAATTTATTACCATATTCTGTTTATACACAACTTAGATTAGGGGAGCTAAAATCAACAACTGTGATACTTCAACTAGCTGATAGATCTATAAAAATACCTCGAGAAATCGTAGAGGCTGTTCTGATTCAAGTAGATAAATTCTACTTTCCTGTTGATTTTATAGTCATAGACACTAAACCTATTGAGAATACCAAAGATCAAATCCCTGTCATTTTAGGAAGGCCACTTTTAGCACATCAAATGCATTAATTAACAGTAGAAATGGCATCATAAATTTCTTTTGGAAACATGACTGTTGAACTAAATATGTTTAACATTTCTCAACAATATGATGATTATGATGATGTCTGTGAGGTAAATATGATAGACAGTATGATGTAACACCCCCAAGTTATTCAGGGAAAATTACAGCACCGTAAGCCCCACCGTGGGACCCACAAGGCTAAACATACGCGGAACTATAAATTTTGACCGAAAAGGTCTACATATAATGGAATGAAGAACAATACAAAAGGTACTCAAAACATATCCCATGTATCCAAAGACATCACAACACAATTCGATACCTCGGCAAACACAGGCCGGAACATCAAGGAAAATGGAAAACAATACTCGAGTATTCAATAACCATTCCAGTACAACAACACTGAATGGGAAAACTCAAAACATAACCGGAGGAAAGACACAGTATCACACTTGCCCACCATCTTCATGCCGACCCGATACCTGCCTGTCCACTCTCCGGGAACCTGAAATACATAAAAAGTATTTCCCCCATAAAGGGGTTAGCCATCGAATAGCTAGTGCAAGTATATCAACTATGAAATACAATACTCCTCGACAATAAAGTAAATGTAACCGTCAATTCATCAATTCAAGACTAGTATTCCAGAATAACTAAATCTCATAGCATCACATCAATACATATATGAATACCATGGAACCGCACCAGAGGCTACAGAACCCTCAGAGGACTCGTCGGTCCATCCTAGAGTGGTTCGTTCATATCATCCGTGGAATCACACCAAGAGGCTACGAAACCCTCAGGGCACCCGTAGGCCCGCCCCAGAGTGGATATAAATAATCATGCCATTAATATATCTTACTTTCAAAGTCGAAAACGTACAATCATAAATATATACTTGCCTTTGAGACATCGAGAAATTGAACGGGAAAAGGGTATGAGTTCGGTAGGTCCAAGAACGTACTTCCGGCACCTAAACGATTCGCAAGGAATATGATAATCAATTGTCCATACTCAAATTACACTAAGAAACTCCCGAACCCGTCTACGATTCATGAAAATACACGGATAAACAACTAGAGATTGGAAAATCATCCAAACCCTCACAAGTCCGAAAGCGGTACAATTCAATCCGTAAAATTGTAGAAAAAGCATGCATACGGGATAGATACATCATAATCTCAAGGTTCTCAAGCTTCAAAACGAATAAATCGGACGAATGTAGGAAAAACCCCAAAATTCCCAAAAAATAGGGTTCTAAGGATTTTTACCTTGATTTGGACGTTAGGATGGATTAGATGTTGTATAGTCCTTGTTCTCCACCCAAAGATGTTGATGTCAGAAGGAAAATCGCTTCAATCGCCCAAAATCGTCTCTCCCGAGCTGCTCCCATCGGAAATGAGTGAAGAGGGTGAAAAAATGACGAAATGGAAGTCAACTGTCCAATATATATCCACCCAGTCTAGCGCACGCTACGCTTCCTTCATTAGCGTGCGCTAGCGTGGTCACCGGGTAGTCCAGTGGCTTCTGCCGGCCCCGTTAGCGTGCGTTAATTGCCATTCTCTATCGTGCGCTAGCCAAAAAGTGGTGTCCAGTACTGGAGTCCAGAACCTACTGTCCTCTGCCCTTCTCAAGCCTTAGCGTGCGCTACCGCTATGGCTTAACGTGCGTTATGAGACAGCTTTAGCGTGCGCTAGCCGAAGCCTAGCGTACGTTACCTGATAGTCCAGAAATCTGACAACCTCACTGCCTCTGCCTGTAACACCCCAAACTAGGCGGATATTACAGTGCCGTAGATCCCCAACTAGGACCCACCAGGTAAATGAAAATGAATGAATTACACAAGATAAATGTAGTACCGAACTACATTACAACAATAATTACTCCGATGAGGAGTTTAGTTACAACACACCAGGACAATACCGAATACTAGTGTATTTTATATGAAGATAAAATACACAACACTGAATGAAACGGAGTATTCAAATGAAAGTCTGCAGCGGATTATATAGGACAATTACATGAATAATCGAAAGATCGGGGCCCCTACTAGTATCACTCAGGACTCCTCGACGTCGCGTGTTCTCCCGTACTTTTGCCTTGCCAAGACACGAAAAACAAAATCCCCAAACGGGTCGATTACAAAGAACAACAATCCTCAAGGGTTGAAAATACACAATCATGATTATATCTGAAGTTATGAAATATCTTTAGTTATGAATTACGCTGAAGAGGGGTATCATAGTACGCCCGTAGTGTTCTGTGCAAGTGTACAAGACGGATGTCCGGACACACCCGTCCTTGTACCTAATTAGTCTCACGGTGGTAAACGTTACCGTGTGCACAGTCCAATGTATCACTCCCAATACATGGCCATAACGTGCCCGACTAAAAATTCCACACATCTGCACCCGGCCACGCAATATGAACCCAGAAGGTCATATGAACGAGAATGACCGTAATGAATATCAAAGAATAAATAATAATCTGACAAAGTTAAGAATGACTCACCGAGATGAGAGTAATAATGAAGTGATGGATAGTTTCAATGGAATGGTTGGAACCGCCGTTTCCGTTAATGAAGTGATTGTTCAACAATTACAAATCTCAATATGATTAATACAATGATGAATGAGTTATGATTATGAATGATCAACAACAAAAGGAATGAATATCCTTTTAACCGAGTAAGAATTAACTTACACAACACCGGTGATAATTATCCTTCCACGAACGACGTCCTAATTGAGATATCGATCGCTCGAACAACCTTGAATTATACAATATCCAACAACCCGTTCAATATACGAATCAAACACGAATATAACGAACTCAAAACGTCGATACGATTAAACTAAGTTCATTGGGGCATTATATCGAATACGTTGTGGCCAAACTCCGATTGTTTACAATCAAATCTCAATATACCAATATCAAATCCTCCAAGAAGTGTTTCAAACCAACAAACATCTTCCAAATGATCAATAATCCAAAATGAATATCCGAAAACGTGATTATAACGACAATTAAACGAAAACCCCCAATTTCAACTCGATATTCAAAGTGTTCTTAAATAATCCCTCAATAATCCAATGAATCCTTATATAAACTCATAATCATATACATATCCCTTCATATAACATGATTATAACGTCCAAAACATCATATCTCAACATAGAATCGAAATCCAAGGTGTTGAAGAAATTACCTCTTGAAGATCCAACCACTTCGATCCGAAGAACACGAGTTTAATCGAGTATCCAAGCTTCACAACCGAATGAAAATGATTAAAAACCACACTCAAGTGATAGGTGAAGAGAATTTTCTCCCTCAAGCCTCTCTCTCTCGTATGAAGGTGGAAGAAATGGAAGGAATGGGCTGAAATGCTCAAAAAATGAATTTAAAGGGGTTGACTGCCCTGCCGGACACGGCCCGTGCCGATCGGCACGATCGCGGTGCGCAACTGGCCGGCAGGGACTCGACCGTGTCCGCTTGACATGGTCACGGCGCGGAGGGGCCTTCCAGACAGTGACCCGTCCGACAGCGACTCGGCATGACTCGACCGTGTCCTGGAACACGGTCGGGCGTCTGGGCAGTCGGTTCTGGCTTATCCGGAAGAGTTCGACTCGGCCGTGCCAGACGACACGGTCGAGTCCTGTGGGTAGAGATTTCGGCATTTCCCAACGAGTACAGCACGGGCTGTGTCGGACGACACGACCGAGTTCGGTCGGCAGTGATCGACCAATAACTGAAAAATGAGCGGGTGAGATAAAACGATCATAACTCTCTCGTCCGGACTCCGATTGACTCACCGTTTGAACCATTGGAAAGCTAACTCGATGATCTATAATATTGCAAAGATTCAGAATTTTTGGAGTTACCAAAAATTAATGGTGATCTAACAAAGTCGAACTCATATGCGGAAAGTTGAACAATGGACAATAACGATACACAACTCGAAGTTTCTCCGAACGGTGAACACGGGTGAATGAACATGATTGATGAATGATTATAAATGAGTGAAAATCCACTGAGTGACAATCACCGAATGAAATTACTGAATGATAATGACTGAATTACAACCGGGTATTACATACACCCCCCCTTAAAAGAGTTTCGTCCCCGAAACTAAGGGTCAAACAACTCGGGATAACTCTCCCGCATACTATCCTCGGTTTCCCAAGTAGCCCTTTCGACTCCGTGTCTAGACCACTGAATCTTGACCAAAGGAATCGACTTATTTCTCAACTGTTTGATTCGCCGCTCTAAGACTCGTATAGGACGCTCCTCATATGAATGGTCGTCGGCGTTCTCGATTTCGTCGAATTGAAGTATGTGACCCCGATCGGCAACAGACTTCCGCAATTGCGAGACGTGCAATACATTATGAATTTGGCTCAACGCCAGAGGTAAAGCCAAACGGTAAGCTAACTCGCCTATTCGATCCAGAATCTCAAACGATCCAATGAATCTCGGACTCAATTTCCCCCGTTTTCCGAAACGGAAGATACCTCGACTCGGGGATACCTTGACCAAAACGTGGTCACCCATCTCGAACTCTAGTGGTCGACGATTATCTGCATATAATTTCTGTCGACTCTGAGCAGTCAACAGGCGACTCCTGATCAAAGCTACCTTCTCCCGGGCGGCTATAAGTATATCGGGATCGGTGCCGATTGACTCTGATGGGTCGTCCCAACACAAGGGAGATCGACAATGACGACCGTACCAGGCCTCGTAAGGTGCTATCTTCATCGCAGCATGCCAACTAAACTGTACGTGGACTCAAACAACAGTAATTGGGCTTCCCAATCGTCTACTAATCAAGGACGCATGCCCTCAATATGTCCTCTAATGTCTGAATAGTCCTATTTGATTGTCTGTCGGACTGAGGATGAAAGGCGGTACTGAGATTGAGCTGAGTTCCCATAGCACGATGAACTGATTTCCAAAAAAGGGATACAAATCGTCCGTCACGATGGGAAACGATACTCTTAGGAGTACCGTGCAGTCTCACTATCTCCTTGATGAACAACTGATCCAGTCTCTCGGGACCCCACGTATCCTTGATCTCAAGGAAATGAGCTGATTTAGTTAAGCGGTCCACAATCACCCAGATCGCATCCATGCCACGACGACTCGTCGGCAAACTCGTGATGAAATCCATAGAAATGTCTTCCCACTTCCACTCCGGAATAGGGAGAGGTTTTCAGAATACCCGCTGATCGCTGATGTTCAATCTTAACTTGTTGACAGGTTAAGCATCTCGAAACAAATTCTGCGACTTCTCGCTTCATATTACTCCACCAGTAATTTTGTTTCAAGTCCTTATACATCTTGCTGGACCCCGGATGAACAGAATAAGGGGTAGCATGAGCTTCTCTCAAAATAGAGTTTTTCAACTCGTCATCCGCCGGTATGCACAACCGGTTCTTAAACCTCAAAAGTCCATCCTCGTGGACCACGAATCCAGGGGCTTTACCCTGAGCCACATCTTCACAGATACGCAAAAATGAAGGGTCTGAACTCTGATTCTCTCTGATTACCTCCTCAAGTGACGATGAAATCTCTAACATACAAAGCTGTCCCTGAACTCGCTGAAGCCAGACCTCGATCTCGGGTCTAAGGAATTCCTGTTGAAGCTCCTTCTGAACTGTTAAACGAGCAAGCATCTGCTCCTGAACGGACTTACGACTCAAGGCGTCGGCGACAATGTTCGCCTTGCCCGGGTGGTAAAGGATCTCGATATCATAATCTATGATTAGTTCCAACCACCGCCTCTGTCGCATATTTAACTCCTTATGAGTAAATATATACTTCAACTCTTGTGATTGGTGAAGATCTGACAGGTGATGCCATAAAGGTAACGACGCCAAATTTCCAACGCGAAAACCACGGTTGCTAGCTCCGGCCGTGGGTTGGATAATTAACCAGCTAATCCAAGGAAACATCGGATTTACTTAATATCTTTCGGAGGTTGCCAATCTCGGATAGTCTCCGACTTCTGAGGGTCGACACGAACTCTGTCAGATGAAATTATATGTCCGAGAAAGTCACTTCAGACCTCCAGAACTCATATTTGGAAAACTTTCCATAAAGTTGCTTTCGTCTCTACACGTCGAGAACCTGATGAAGATGAACCTCGTGTTCCTCTCGGCTACGAGAATAAATCAAAATGTCGTCGATGAAGACAACAACAAACTGATCCAAAAAGTCGATGAAAACCCGATTCATTAACTCCATGAATACCGCAGGTGCAATAGTTAGCCCGAACGGCATAACTACGAACTCATAATGACCATAGCGTGTACGAAACGCTGTCCTCGCGATATACGACTCTCGAATCCGCAACTGGTGATATCCAGATCTTAAGTCAATCCTGGAAAATACTGAGGCTCCCTGAAGTTGATCTAAAAGATCATCAATACGGGGTAAGGGATACTACTCTTGATCATCACCCTGTTCAACTCCTGGTAATTAATACACATACGAGACGAGCCATCCTTCTCCTTGACAGATCACACTGGTGCTCCTCACGGGGACGCAATCGGTCGGAGATAACCTTTCTCGAACTACTCCTCAAGTTGAATCTTCAACTCCTACATTCTGGTCGGGGCCATCCGATACGGTGCCTTCGATAAAGGGGACGTACCGGCTCCAACTCACTACTGAATTCCCCTACTCTATGTGAAGGCAACCAGATAACTCGTCTGGAAATACATCGTCAATCGATGACAATGATACCACGAATGATTGAACATTTCGATTGCCCTAGAATGGTCAGTCAATAAAAAGATATACCAATAATGATTGAACAACTCGATTGCCTTAGAAAGGCCAATCGATGAAGATGATACAATGAATGTTTGAATAACTCGATTGCCTTTGAAAGGCCAATCGATGAAAATGATACAATGAATGATTGAATAACTCGAGTGCCTTAGAAAGGCCAATCGATGAAAATGATACAATGAATGATTGAATAACTCGATTGCCTTAGAAAGGCCAATCGATGAAAATGATACAATGAATGATTGAATGACTCGATTGTCTTAGAAAAGCCAATCGATGGAAATGATACAAGAAATGATTGAATAACTCGATTGCCTTAGAAAGGCCAATCGATGAAAATGATACAAGGAATGATTGAATAACTCGATTGCCTTAGAAAGGCCAATCGATGAAAATGATACAATGAATGATTGGATAGTTCGATTGCGGAATTTCTCTGCTTTCGTCATAATAATACTTCTTCTGGAACAACGGGGATTACTTCCCTGAAGCACACATTCGACAACTAACGACGGAAAGATAGCGACCAAACGCTAACAAACACTGAGGATAGTATCAAGACGATCAAACCAACTAATACCGAAAATTACATCGTCCTAAGATAAATTCACCACGATTAGATCCATCAACCAATCGCGGTCATTAAGCTTAATTCGGTATGATTCCAAAAATTCTTCCATCGTCAGGTAGACCGATGGTATGAGGTCCACAAGCAATAGGACTATCCCGAAATAAGTCTATTCAAGCATGATTCGAAAATGAATGAATGCGGTGTACCAGCATCAAAAGGTACACACAAGTTGAAATAAAATTACGAGTATACCTGAAATCATTCGGGCCACCGGATCGTCGATCCTCCTCATCATATGAATCTGGGACTTGCCGGCCCCCGAACCGGACGCTCCCGTCTAATAAATACGAGCCCCAACTCTATTTGCTTCCATTGTCTTAAACGACGTTGACAAGGCAGTCTGATTCTGAAACGCTGGTTGCTTCGGGGCCTGAGATGCCGCCGGAGCTGACTTGGAGTCCTTTCGGCAAAAACGGGCCTTATGCCCAAAATTCCCACAATTATAGCACGTGATAGACAGTTTCAGACACTCAGTGCTGAAATGACCCGGCGTTCCACAATTGAAACAGGTGATGGCCGAACTGGCCGCTCGGGACTGAGATCCCGCACGATTATGCACCGTAGGAGGTCGCTCAGAAACGATAGGACTCACACGAGGCTTCTTGCAGGTTGACTAACCGCCTTCGGATAGATTACGCTTCGTTGATTTCCTGTTGACATATGCAGGTTGTTGCTCAGCAATTTCCTTAGCAGCTGGCTCGTACGGGAGAGTTCTCTCGATTAATCCGGTCAGAGTGGCGCAATGATGATTGAGCAACTGCACATGGGTCATCATGGCCTGCATAAAAGTGAGTGGATCAACCCGAACATCTTGTGATCGAGCCGAGTCACCGCACGATTTCCGGTGACAGTGATTATTTCTCGGGTTTTGGTCCGCACCGCGGCCTCTTCTCGTGCATCCCCTGACAGCTCTCTCCATACGGAAGTAGGAAGGTCGCATAATGATTATATTTCCCACATGATTATCACGTTATGATTACGTCATGAGATGATGAAAATGAGTATACATGCTTTAACTTAGTGATTATATGAATGATTTACTGAAGTGACACGATTATCTGATGAAATTCTTGAAATGATTATTTTTAATAACTTAACAAGATTAATAATATGATCATCCAGATCGACAACTGAGTAATGAAATGAATTGAGTAATTAATGAATTAACATGATCGTCCTAATCACAATGAATGATGATGTTTGAGGATTGTTAAATGATGAATGATGAATGAATGACTATTGCCAGAAATTATACCATGGCGTTAGAAATCATACAGTTCTTCCGGTATGATTGGATCGGCATTTGCACAGGTCACACGTGACGCGAAAGTCTAATGATACTAGTCTGATGACGATGATTTCAAATGAGACATGACTCGTAAGGTAGTATTCAAAACCACGCTCCGATACCAACTCTGTAACACCCCAAACTAGGCGGATATTACAGTGCCGTAGATCCCCAACTAGGACCCACCAGGCAAATGAAAATGAATGAATTACACAAGATAAATGTAGTACCGAACTACATTACAACAATAATTACTCCGATGAGGAGTTTAGTTACAACACACCAGGACAATACCGAATACTAGTGTATTTTATATGAAGATAAAATACACAACACTGAATGAAACGGAGTATTCAAATGAAAGTCTGCAGCGGAAAATAAAGGACAATAACATGAATAACTGAAAGATCGGGGCCCCTACTAGTATCACCAGGACTCCTCGGCGTTAGCGTGTTCTCCGTACTTTTGCCTTGCCAAGACACGAAAAACAAAATCCCCAAACGGGTCGATTACAAAGAACAACAATCCTCAAGGGTTGAAAATACACAATCATGATTATATACGAAGTTATGAAATATCTTTAGTTATGAATTACGTTGAAGAGGGGTATCATAGTACACCCGTAGTGTTACGTGCAAGTGTACAAGACGGATGTCCGGACACACCCGTCCTTGTACCTAATTAGTCTCACGGAGGTAAACGTTACCGTGTGCACAGTCCAATGTATCACTCCCAATACATGGCCATAACGTGCCCGACTAAAAATTCCACACATCTGCACCCGGCCACGCAATATGAACCCAGAAGGTCATATGAACGAGAATGACCGTAATGAATATCAAAGAATAAATAATAATCTGACAAAGTTAAGAATGACTCACCGAGATGAGAGTAATAATGAAGTGATGGATAGTTTCAATGGAATGGTTGGAACCGCCGTTCCTGTTAATGAAGTGATTGTTCAACAATTACAAATCTCAATATGATTAATACAATGATGAATGAGTTATGATTATGAATGATCAACAACAAAAGGAATGATTATCCTTTTAACCGAGTAAGAATTAACTTACACAACACCGGTGATAATTATCCTTCCACGAACGACGTCCTAATTGAGATATCGATCGCTCGAACAACCTTGAATTATACAATATCCAAAAACCCGTTCAATATACGAATCAAACACGAATATAACGAACTCAAAACGTCGATACGATTAAACTAAGTTCATTGGGGCATTATATCGAATACGTTGTGGCCAAACTCCGATTGTTTACAATCAAATCTCAATATACCAATATCAAATCCTTCAAGAAGTGTTTCAAACCAACAAACATCTTCCAAATGATCAATAATCCAAAATGAATATCCAAAAACGTGATTATAACGACAATTAAACGAAAACCCCCAATTTCAACTCAATATTCAAAGTGTTCTTGAATAATCCCTCAATAATCCAATGAATCCTTATATAAACTCATAATCATATACATATCCCTTCATATAACATGATTATAACGTCCAAAACATCATATCTCAACATAGAATCGAAATCCAAGGTGTTGAAGAAATTACCTCTTGAAGATCCAACCACTTCGATCCGAAGAACACGAGTTTAATCGAGTATCCAAGCTTCACAACCGAATGAAAATGATTAAAAACCACACTCGAGTGATAGGTGAAGAGAGTTTTCTCCCTCAAGCCTCTCTCTCTCTCGTATGAAGGTGGAAGAAATGGAAGGAATGGGCTGAAATGCTCAAAAAACGAATTTAAAGGGGTTGACTGCCCTGCCGGACACGGCCCGTGCCGATCGGCACGGTCGCATCGCGCAACTGGACGGCAGGGACTCGACCGTGTCCGCTTGACACGGTCGCAGCGCGGAGGGGCCTTCCGACAGTGACCCGTCCGACAGCGACTCGGCATGACTCGACCGTGTCCTGGAACACGGTCGGCCCAAGCGCCGGTTACGCTTATCCGGAAGAGTTCGACTCGGCCGTTCCAGATGACACGGTCGAGTCCTGTGGGCAGAGACTTCGGCATTTCCGGACGAGTACAGCACGGGCCGTGTCGGACGACACGGCCGAGTTCGGTCGGCAGTGATCGGCCAATAACTGAAAAATGAGCGGGTGAGCTAAAACGACCATAACTCTCTCGTCGAGACTCCGATTGACTCACCGTTCGAACCATTGGAAAGCTAACTCGATGCTCTATAATATTGCAAAGATTCAGAATTTTTGGAGTTACCAAAAATTAATGGTGATCTAACAAAGTCGAACTCATATGCGGAAAGTTGAACAATGGACAATAACGATACACAACTCGAAGTTTCTCCGAACGGTGAACACGGGTGAATGAACATGATTGATGAATGATTATAAATGAGTGAAAATCCACTAAGTGACAATCACCGAATGAAATTACTGAATGATAATGACTGAATTACAACCGGGTATTACACTGCCGACCAGCCCGTTAGCGTGCGCTACGGACGAATGTTAGCGTACGCTACTAACCACGAATAGTGTGCGCTAACGAACTCCTAGCGCGCGTTAACCGCCAGTCCAGAGGGCAGTCTGAGTTACGGTTCTGACCTGACTGGTCCCTTAGCATGCGCTACGGCACAAAGCTAGCGTGCGCTACTCAGACAGAATTAGCGTGCGTTAGCCCAGACCTAGCGTACGCTATTTCTCTGGCCCAGAACACTTCCCCAAGGTCTAAACAACACGATCGTGACCCAAACAAGATACGAAACTCAGTAACAATATCAACAACATCACCAAGAGTTTACAGAGCGACAAAATAAGAAGAACGGCAAGGTTAAAAAGTCAATAAAAAGTACGGGTATTACATTCTCTCCCTCTAAAAAGAAGTTTCGTCCCGAAACTTACGAAATAAAAAGTTCGGGGTACTCCAACTGTATCTTCTCTTCCGTTTCCGAAGCCACCTCCTCGACTCCATGACTCGACCATTGCACTTTAACCAGTGGAATGGTCTTATGCCGAAGTTGTTTCTCGCGACGCTCAAGGATCTTCACGGGTCTCTCAGGAAAGGTAATATCCTCGGCTACGTCAATCTCACTGTAGTCGATAATGTGACTCGGATCCGGCACGTATTTTCTCAACTGAGACACATGAAAAACACTATGGACGTGACTCAAAGCTGGAGGCAACGCCAAGTGATAAGCTAAATCTCCAACTCTGTCCAAAATCTCGAAAGGTCCGATATACCTCGGACTAAGTTTCCCCTTTTTCCCGAAGCGGAAAACTCCTCTGGTCGGCGACAACTTGAGTAAGACATGATCCCCCACTTCGAACTCCAAGGGTCGACGACGAGTATCAGCATAAGATTTCTGGCGACTCTGGGCAGTCAGTAATCGGTCCCGGATAATAGAAATCTTTTCCTTAGTCTCCATCAACATATCTGGTTCCGTTACAATTAGCTCAGAAGCCTCGTCCCAACATAATGGCGACCTACACCGCCTACCAAAAAGTGCCTCGAATGGTGCCATTTTGATCGACGCATGCCAACTATTATTGTAAGCAAACTCGATCAACGGTAAGTGAAGCTCCTAATCATTACTCCAGTCTAAAGCACAAGCCCGCAATATATCTTCCAACGTCTGAATTGTCCTCTCTGTCTGACCGTCCGACTGAGGATGAAAGGAAGTGCTCAATCTCAACTCGGTACCCAAGGCCTGATGAACGGCCTACCAAAAATGCGATACGAAACGGCCGTCTCGATCAGAAACAATGGTCTTGGGGGCACCGTGCAACCTTACGATCTCAACTATAAAAGTTCGAGCCAATCTATCCAGTCCCCAAGTATCCTTAATAGCCAAGAAGTGTGCAAACTTGGTTAACCGATCGACAATTACCCAAATCATATTCATTCCGGCCCGAGTTCTCGGCATGCCAGTGATGAAATCCATAGAGATGTCTTCCCACTTCCACTCGGGAATGGGAAGCGGTTTCAACAACCCCGATGGTCGTTGATGTTCGATCTTGACTTGTTGACACGTCAGGCACCGCAGTACAAATTCCGTGACATCCTTCTTCATGTTGTTCCACTAAAAATTTCGTTTCAAGTCCTTATACATCCTACTCGTCCCGGGGTGGATTGAGTAAGGCGTAGCATGGGCTTCTCGGAGAATTCTCTGCCTCAACTGTAGATCATTCGAAACACAAAGCCTGCCCTGAAATCTCATAATACTATCCTCGTGAACCATAAAGCCAGGATATTTTCCTTTAATTACATCTTCCTTCTGTTGAGAAATCATCGGGTCACTCCACTGCTTCCCTTTGATGTCTTCAACCAAGGACGAAGTAATTTCGAGAGTACACAACTGTCCTTGTACTCATTGAAGCCAAACTTCTATCCCTTGCTCCATTAAATCCTGACGAATTTTCATCTGAGATGTAAGAACCTCGAGCATTTGAAGAGATGCCGATTTGCGGCTCAAAGCATCCCCGACGACATTAGATTTTCCAGGGTGGTAAATAATTTCCAAATCATAATCCTTTATCAACTCTAACCAACGTCTCTGTCTCATATTCAGTGTAACACCCCAAACTAGGCGGATATTACAGTGCCGTGAATCCCCGACTAGGACCCACCAGGCGAATGAAAATGATGAATTAAATAATATAATTGTAGTACCGAACCACATTATATTACCAAATACTCCTATGAGGAGTTTAAGTACAATACACCAGGACAATACCGAATATTAGTATATTTTATATGAAGATAAAATACACAACACTGAATGAAACAGAGTATCCAAATGAAAGTCTGCAGCGGAAAATAAAGGACAACCACATGAATAACTGAAAGATCGGGGGCCCCTACTAGTATCACTGGGACTCCTCGCCGTCAACATGCTATTCCCGTGCTTTTGCCTTGCCATGACCTGAAAAACAAAATCCCCAGCCGGGGTCAGTTAAACAGAACAACAATCCTCAAGAGTTGAATAAACACAATCATGTATATGTTGTATAAACCACAAGTTCGATCAAAAATGAATCGGTTAGATTATAACCCAATCTTGCTGAAAACATACGCAATCAAACATGCTGTATGAATCAACTAATAGTACGGCTCAAAGGGTGGCGCCACACTACGCTCGGGATGGAAATGTGTCCGTGCACAAGCCACCAACGAGTATCGATCGAATACACGTGTGGTCTTGTACCTAATCAGTCTCACGAAGCAATCGACTCGTGTGCACAGTCCAATGTGAGGCCAACAACCAACACACGACTTAAATTTGCCCGACATGAAAATCCTACACATACCAATCGGCACGCCAATATGACCCGGAATGCCACGATATAACAAAAGTGACATCGAAAATGAATAATGACTCACCGAGATGAAATGATAGTGAAATGACTGACAGCTCAATGAAATGATTGGAACCGTCGTTCCTTGTGACTGAGATGATTAACTGACAATGACAAGTTTTCATACGGTTAATACAATGATGAATGAGTTATGATTATGAATGAACAACAACAAAAGGAATGAATATCCTTTTAACTGAGTAAGAATTAACTTACACAACACCTGTGACAATTATCCTTCCACGAACAACGTCCTAATTGAGATATCGGTCGCTCGAACAACCTTGAATAATACAATTACCAACAATCCGTTCAATATACGAAACAAACACAAATATAACGAACTCAAAATGTCGATACGATTAAACCAAGTTCATTGGGGCATTATATCGAACACTTTGTGGCCAAACTTCGACTGTTTATAACCAAACCTCAAAAATACCAACATCAAATCCCCAAGAAGTGTTTCAAACCAACGAAACATCTTAAATACGATCAATAATCCAATATGAATATACAAATTCGTGATTACAACAACGATTAATCGAAAACCCCCAAATCCAACTCAATATTCAAAGTGTTCTTGAATAATCCTTCAATAATCCAATGAATAATCGAACATATCCATAATCATGCGTATATCACTTCATACAACATGATCTTAACATCCAAAACATCATATCTCAACACAAATCGAAAATCCAAGAGGTTTGATGAATATTACCTTTGAAGATCCAAGTACTTTGATCCGAAGAACACGCGTTAGATCGATTATCCGGGCTTCATGATCGAAAGGAGATGAAGAAAATCACACACTCAAGTGATAGATGAAGGAAAATCTCCCTCTCAAGCCTCTCTCTCTTGTATGGTTGAAGAAAAGGGAAAAAATGAGATGAACTCGCTGAAAAAAACGCAATTATAGCATTGACTGATCTGTGTGCCGCGGCCCAGGTCCAAAACTGCGCCCAGTGATCGGTAGTGTGCCGCGGCCCGGACGAATGTGCCGCGGCAGTTACTCGGCAATGTGTTGCGGCCCTATCGGCATGTGCCGCGGCACACGATACAGAAGGTTTGGCCGATAAGTTCATCACGAGTGTGCTGCGGCCCGGATGAGTGTGCCGCGGCAGTGACTCGGCAGTGTGCCGCGGCCCTTCCGGCATGTGCCGCGGCCCACAGTACAGGCTACTCGGCCAAAAACTGGACAATGTGTGTGCCGCGGCGCACACTCCTTGTGCCGTGGCCCACACCCCCCTAGGGTCTTAAAAATGATGAAAAATGATCCGGGAAGAGAATAAAAGCAATAGGAATCAATATTTGAAAAACAATAACACGAAATGGAAGTACGGAAACCCCAAAACGGTGGTTCCAAGCAATGATTACAAGGATTCGCCCAACAAAACACAATTCGAACAATGAGGAGATTAGAAATGACATGAATTCCAACGTCAACATCGACTAATGAATCAATTACCACGATCAAGATAATATTCTTGTCTCGATTCCCGAATAAGGTAGATACACTGAACAATATCGATACACAACTCGAAGTTATTCCGAACGATGAACACAGATGAATGATTATTATCAAGTGAAAAACCACATAGTGACAATTACCGAATGAAATTACTGAATGATAATGACTGAGTTATAACCGGGTATTACATTCAGCTCCTTCTGACTGAAAATATACTTCAGGCTCTTGTGATCCGTATAAATCTGACACGGAGAACCATACAAATAATGCCGCCAAATCTTGAGTGCGAAGACAATTGCAGCCAACTCCAAATCATGAGTAGGATAATTCATTTCATACGGATTTAGTTGACGTGACGCAAAAGCTATCGTCTTATCATGTTGTATAAGTACACAACCAAGACCTTGACCCGAAGCGTCACTATAAACTGCAAAGCCCTCACTACCATGTGGTAAAGTTAAAATCGGCGCTGAAATCAAACGTCTCTTCAGTTCATCGAAGCTCTGTTGTCTCTCATCCGTCCAAACAAACTTTTCGGTCTTCTGGAGCAATTTCGTAAGCGGCCGAGCGAGTTTAGAGAACCCCTCAACAAACCGACGGTAATACCCAGCAAGGCCCAAAAAGCTACGGACTTTCTTATCATTTTTAGGCGGTGCCCAATCTAGCACTGCCTCAATCTTCTATGGGTCTACACGAACCCCTTCGGCCAAAATCACATGGCCGAGAAACATAACTTCTTCTAACCAGAATTCACATTTCGAGAATTTTGCATAGAGGTGCTCGGTTCTCAAAATATCTAGTACCAAACGCAAATGTCGGGCTTGTTCCTCTTTATCTCGAGAATAAATCAAAATGTCGTCAATAAAGACGACTACACACTTGTCGAGATACTCGATGAAAATTTTGTTCATTAACTGCATGAATACTGGCGGCACATTAGTCAACCCAAAAGGCATAACTACAAATTCATAATGCCCATATCTTGTCCGAAATGCCGTCTTCGGAACATCGGACTCTCTCACCCTGAGTTGATAATACCCTGATCTTAAATCAATATTTGAGAAAACTGCAGCCCCTTGCAATTGATCAAATAAATCATCTATACGAGGCAAATGATACTTGTTCTTGATGGTCACTTTGTTTAGTTCACGGTAGTCGATGCACAAACGTAGTGAACCATCTTTCTTTCTCACAAAAAGGACAGGTGCGCCCCAAGGCGAAGCGCTCGGTCTCATGTACCCTTTCTCTAGGAGTTCTCCCAATTGATTCTTCAATTCTTGCATCTCGCAAGGTGCCATCCGATAAGGTGCTTTAGAAATCGGAGCCGCATCTGGCTCTAAGTCCATAGAAAATTCTATCTCCAGCTCTGGCGGTAATCCTGGGAGATCGTCTGGAAAAACATCGGAATACTCATTAACAACCGGAATCGAAGAGAAATCGACTTCGTTCCCTTCAATTTTCAAGGCATAACACCAATAGCCCGTACAACCTTTATTCAAAAGTTTTACGGCCTTCATGGCACTGATAAGTAATTTGGATTGGCCCGACTTACGCCCCAAAAATGAGTACTCAGATCCGTCTTTAGTCATCATGGTGATAACCTTAGTACGGTAATTCATAATCGCTTGATGACTATCAAGCCAATCCTCGCCGAGGATCACGTCCTCGCCTACCATATCAACTACAATCAGATTCGATAACCATTCCATACATGATATAATCACCGGAAAACCTCTAATCTCCCGGTTCCCCACAATTCTATCCCTGCTAGGTAGTTTCACAATGAAGGGATCACAAGCAGTCATACAAGTTATATTCAAACGGCGTACACACTCCAAGGAAATAAAAGAATGTGTAGCACCCGTATCAAAAAGCACACGGACTGGATGAGATAAAATATGAATGGTACCTGAAGCCACCGCCGCGTCGGGTTCGTTTGTTCGACGCATCTCATAAACTCGTGGTTGTACCGAACCGACGCTAACCCCATACCCGGCCCCTGCCGAAATTCTGCTGAGGTTGACCAAAAGATTGGCGCTGATTTATGCCTTGGTCAAGTGGTGCTGGGGCAGAAGCCCGAGTGTCCAAAGTCTGATTCGGTTCGGAATAATAAGCCGCTCTATGTCCCAACTGTCCGCACGTGTGACACTTCAATGGCGAAAAATTGCATTCCAAATTAACGTGGCCTGGACAACCATAATTATAGCAAGTCACCGTGCGATTTGTGGTACCCGAAGTAGAACGGTAACCCCTCTTTCCCTTATTAGAACGTGACGACTGCCCGGCAGAACGGTTAGTCGACTGTGTCCTCTGAAAGTTGCCACTCTTAGAGCTGGAAAAATTTCCCGCGACCTTATGCTTCTTCGATTCTTCAATGGTATCGTTGTCGGGGCTTAACATATCACGGGCTAAAGCTCTATCCTGATATTCCTTTAGTGTGGTGCAAGCAAATCCGGCCATGTACCGCCGTAAGTCCATATTCATCCGCATATCAAATTAACGGATCTTATCACGCTCGTTACGCACTTGATCCTTCACGTGGATCAATTGCTGGTTGTATTCCACGATTGCCTGCGAAACGGGAATATCCTGTGGTTTAGCCTCGAAAAAGGCTCGGATTCGGCCTTCTCCAACCGGCCAAGGACAAAACTCGGCCTCCAAAAGCTCTTTAAATTCATCGCACATGGCGACACGATCCTGTGGCTTGATGACCTTCCACCACGTAGCGGCCTCTTTGGTAAGGAAATACTGAGCAATCGGTACTTTCCTCATTTCGGGGCAATCAACCGCTTCGAAAATCTTTTCCAATTCTGCTAGCCAATCTTCCCAACCTAATGGGTCTGTGGCACCACCAAACTGTGGAGGGTGCATACGGATTACATTTTGAAGCAAGGCATCCGTGTTTGGGTTCGGATTATTCAGCTGAACAGTTTGGGCTAAAATGGTCATCTGGGTAGCCAATTGTGGAAGTACATTCACAACTCCAACGTCTGCGCTGTTCCCCTGGCCATTCGACTGGTTGTGCTGACTTTCGGTGTCAGGATACACTGAGTTCGACAAACTGGGGTTGGTTGACCCCGCAACAGAACTGAGGGAAATGGCTGCGCCTCGCCTCGTCCACATCCAAGACCACGGCCTCGTCCCCTACCAGCTGACATACTGACGAACACACAAGGCACGTAAGTACAATTCAATCGCACGTCATCGAAGTGACCGATTCTCAAGAATACCAAAAATAGAAGCAAAACGAAAAAGGAAACACCAGAAGTGTAAGAGGTCTTACAAGTACCGGTTGCACTGTGATGATGGCAAAGTAGTGATATTGTGGGCAAATGACGACTCAATCGACCCAAAAGACCGACAACCTAGGTATCCATAGACCTAAGCTCTGATACCATATTCTGTAACACCCCCAAGTTATTCAGGGAATATTACAGTGCCGTAAGCCCCACCGTGGGACCCACAAGGCTAAACATACGCGGAACTATAAATTTTGATCGAGAAGGTCTACATACAATGGAATGAAGAACAATACAAAAGGTACTCAAAACACATCCCATGTATCCAAAGACATCACAACACAATTCGGTACCTCGACAAACACAGGCCGGAACATCAAGGAAAATGGAAAACAATACTCGAGTATTCAATAACCATTCCAGTACAACAACACTGAATGGGAAAACTCAAAACATAATCGGAGGAAAGACACAGTATCACACTTGCCAACCATCTTTATGCCGACCCGATACCTGCCTGTCCGCTCTCCTGGAACCTGAAATACATAAAAAGTATTTCCCCCATAAAGGGGTTAGCCGTCGAATAGCTAGTGCAAGTATATCAAGTATGAAATACAATACTCCTCGAAAATAAAGTAAATGTAACCGTCAATTCATCAATTCAAGACTAG
Organism: Orobanche coerulescens; assembly: GCA_033398695.1. Taxonomy (NCBI): domain Eukaryota; kingdom Viridiplantae; phylum Streptophyta; class Magnoliopsida; order Lamiales; family Orobanchaceae; genus Orobanche; species Orobanche coerulescens. Next base: position 104,685,655 of record CM065805.1, on the reverse strand, counting down.
TATTCCGGAATAACTAAATCTCATAGCATCACATCAATACATATATGAATACCGTGGAACCGCACCAGAGGCTACGGAACCCTCAGAGGACTCGTCTGTCCATCCCATAGTGGTTCGTTTATATCATCCGTGGAATCGCACCAAGAGGCTACGAAACCCTCAGGGGACCCGTCGGCCCATCCCAGAGTGGATATAAATAATCATGCCATTAATATATCTTACTTTCAAAGTCGAGAACGTACAATCATAAATATATACTTACCTTTGAGACATCGAGAAATTGAACGAAAAAAGGGTATGAGTTCGGTAAGTCCAAGAACGCGCTTCCGGCACCTAAACAATTCGCAAGGAATATGATAATCAATTGTCCATACTCAAATTACACGAAGAAACTCCCGAAACCCGTCTACGATTCATGAAAATACACGGATAAACAACTAGAGGTTGGAAAATCGTCCAAACCCTCACAAGTCCGAAAACGGTACAATCCAATCCGTAAAATCATAGCAAAAGCATGCATATGGGATAGATACATCATAATCTCAAGGTTCTCAAGCTTCAAAATGAATAAATCGGACGAATCTAGGAAAAACCCCAAAATTCCCAAAACATAGGGTTCTAAGGATTTTTACCTTGATTTGGACGTTAGGATGGATTAGATGTTGTATAGTCCTTGTTCTCCACCCAAAGATGTTGATGTTAGAACAAAAATCGCTTCCAATCGCCCAAAATCGTCTCTCCCGAGCTGCTCCCGTCGGAAATGAGTGAAGAGGGTGAAAAAAATGACGAAATGGAAGTCAACTGTCCAATATATATCCACCCAGTCTAGCGCACGCTACGCTTCCTTCATTAGCGTGCGCTAGCGTGGTCACCGGGTATCCAGTGGCTTCTGCCGGCCCCATTAGCGTGCGCTAATTGCCCTTTTCTAGCGTGCGCTAGCCGTGTTGTCCAGTACTGGAGTCCATAACCTACTGTCCTCTGCCCTGCTCAAGCCTTAGGGTGCACTACCGCTATGGCTTAGCGTGCGTTATGCGACAGCTTTAGCGTGCGCTAGCCAAAGCCTAGCATACGTTACCTGATAGTCCAGAAACCTGACAACCTCACTACCTTTTTCGACCAGCCCGTTATTAGTGTGCGCTACGAACGGATGTTAGCGTACGCTATTAACCACGAATAGCGTGCGCTAACGAACTCCTAGCGCGCGTTAACCGCCAGTACAGAGGGCAGTCCGAGTTACTGGTTCTGACCTGACTGGTCCCTTAGTGCGCGCTACGGCACAAAGCTAGCATGCGCTACTCAGACAGAATTAGCGTGCATTAGCCCAGGCCTAGCGTACGCTATTTCTCTAGCCCAGAACACTTTCGCAAGGTCTAAATGACACGATCGTGACCCAAACAAGATACAAAACTCAGTAACAATATCAACCACATCACTAAGAGTTTACAGAGCGACAAAATAAGAAGAACGGCAACGTCAAAAAGTCAATAAAATGTACGGGTATTACATATGAGTCCTTATTTCTTTCCAGAAATAGATGATGATGATCTTTTTGAAAGCTGTATTGCTCATTTTGGCTCAAATTTTGACATTGACAGTTCAATTAATAAAGTAAATTCTTTACTAGAGTCTACACCATTATTGGATAATGATAAATGGAAATCTAAAAGTGAACCACTTGAGAGTCAAATGAATAAAGAAGTACCTATTGAAGATTCAAAGATAGAGCTCAATCCATTACATGAGTCTCTAAAATATGCATTTTTAGGACCATTAGAAACCCTGCCTGTCATCATAACATCTGATTTAGATGAAGAACGAGAAGATAAGTTAATCAATGTTCTTAAAGAACATAAAGAAGCCATATGCTGGACCATCTCTGATATTAAAGGTATTAGCCCTTCTATATGCATTCATCGAATTTGTAACACCCCCAATCCACTCAGGGATATTACACGCCGTGGAACATTTCCTCAAGGATCTACCGGGCTGGTAATAACATCGAACATCTCGACAATGCCTTTAAGGCTAAAATGACTCAGTAGACCGATTTGGTCTTTCAATAAAAACATACAAATCAATCTCAATACATGCCCACGCAGGGGTCAAATACAAAATACTCCCGTACAACGGGGAAAATACTGCAGCAAAAATAACGTACAACTGAACCAATACAACAACGTACGGTCCTCATGTGATTACTATCGATCATCTTTCATCATCCTTCATGTAAACCCTGTATTATGCTCCCCAAAACCTGAATGCAATACAGACATCCACCCCCCGATTACTCGGGGGTCAGCAAAATTCCACTATTTTTCTGGTGTAAGTACAAAGTGGAAAAATACGAGTCATACAATTCAAGTTCCAAGAATAACAATAACCAGGAATCCTCAAAAATTCAAACATAACCAAAAATACTTCCCGAGGCAAGAGTTGAGTATAACTTCCAAAACGGAAAGATCACAATTCAAGAGAAACAATTTACAAAATGGTTTAATATGCCATCGGGAGCTTTAATAGAAAACAATTTAGGATTATTGATTCCTTCTCTTTCCAAAATCAAGATGAGTCACAACACAAAGGTTTTGTTTTCACAAATAAAATCAACAACAATTCACAGGGTCAAAACCCACGTCATGTGTCCTCGACGGACATAAAATCAACACAACATAATCACCTAAGATACGCAAATCTTGGTCACACAAATACAACACCAACTCGTGAATACAGAGTGAAGTCATAGATTCCCTCGAGGCCTCAACGGACCCTCCCGAGGTGAGCAAAACACATTCACAAATCATATATTCAAACTCGTGAATCCAGAGTGAAGTCATAGATTCCCTCGAGCCTCGACGGACCCTCCCGAGCTGAGCAAAGCACATTCACAAATCATATACTCAAACTCATGAATCCAGAGTGAAGTCATAGATTCCCTCGAGGCCTCGACGAACCCTATCGAGGTGAGCAAAGCACATTCACAAATCATATACTCAAACTCGTGAATCCAGAGTGAAGTTATAGATTCCCTCGAGGCCTCGACGGACCCTCCCGAGGTGAGCAAAGCACATTCACAAATCAAATACTCAAACTCGTGAATCCAGAGTGAAGTCATAGATTCCCTCGAGGCCTCGATGGACCCTCCCGAGGTGAGCAATGCACATTGACAAATCATATACTCAAACTCGTGGATCCAGAGTGAAGTCATAGATTCCCTCGAGGCCTCGACGGACCCTCCCGATGTGAGCAAAGCACATTACAACAAAGATATCTAAACAATTCACCCAGAGGCATCAAACACTTAGCAAAACAGAACGTCAAACCACAACGCACCGAAATAAGGCAATAAACATACACACGCATTATCAAGCGCCACATCAACACCAACCATATCCATAGGATTCACATAATCGTTTACGAAACACACCAATCACAAAATACACAGTTTTGAAAGAGAGCCTTTAACGAGGCTAACCGAAACTTTTGAAAGTTCATTTCAAACAACCAAATAAACACATTTAGACGATCACCGATCATCATATTCACAAAACATGAGATGTAGGGACAAGGTACTTGCCTCGAATAACCACAAACGCGGAGAATCGACCGAAGTGAGGAGACTCAAACCGTCTACGAACCTACCGACTCCGCCGAACGACAACCCGCGATAATAACTACGAACGACAACAATAACAATGAAAATGAATTCCAAAGTACGACCCAAAGCCTCCGAATTAAAGGAACAAACGACGAAAGTTCAAGGGTTTCCCCCAAAACAGCCAAGAACACGAATCGACCCGAAAAAAACATGAAAACGGAATTTCAACCCGTGGGTTATGATCAACACGAATAGATAACGCCAATAGAACCAACAATCTCGGATTGATATCACGAAATCGGGAGAAACCTAAAATATCTCAAATAGGGTTCTAAAACGTTACCTTGATTCGGAGAAGAAGGAAGGTTAGATGATGATGAACAAGAAGAAGACCCACCGAGATGATTACTACCATCAAAGGCCGATGAAAGCTCGTCCAAATCCACCCCAAATCGCCAAAAATGCAGCAAGGGAGAAGAGAGGATGGAAAATGACCCAAAATTTGTCAATCCTAAAATATATATACCAGCGTGAAGCTAACGTACGTAAGCCATAAGCCTTAATGTGCATTAGTGATGTTATGTACGTAAGGAACAAGGCATTACGTACGTAAGAGTCATCCAGACTCAAGTGTTTAAAAATATGAACAAAGTAATGTACATAACGAATGCTGTGTTACGTATGTAAGAGGGGAATCGATAACATATGCTACTGATGAAGAATAGCGTGTACTAATCATCTGGCAGTACAGAACAGCTGCCAGATGTCAAATCCGAAAAGGATCGCGGAACGCAACGAACACGAATCACTACGGTCGAACAAGACAAGTAGTACAAAAATAAAAACACGAGCTCAAGTTTAAAACAAACACATGATCCCGACACCCAGGAGGTAGGTAAAAGCGAGTACGAAAACAAGTACCTAAAACTTTTGGAAATTAGAAAACGGTCCCAAATGTCCGAAAAATCACGATACGACAATGAATAATCAAACCGAAGCTCACAACACATATAACAATGTTAAATGAACTTACGAGAAACCCGAAACAACAGTTTCGAACGACATTTGCAAGAATCGAACTCAAGCGCGGAAAAGTCGCCTAAGAACATGGAACTCAATAAAACGACACCGAAACGAACTCGGACGTCAAAAAGTGCAGAATTAAATATTCTCATAATGGCGAAACGTTCACAAGCGAGCCATTAAAACAGACTTCTGCCAAGAAAAAAGAAATTTACCGAAAATTGAAATTGCGGATATTACAGAATTCACCTTGAAGAAAATGCGAAAACATCCCGAGAATTTCAAAGAAGACTAAATCCTAATTTGAAAGAAGTTGTAAGAGCTTAAATAATCAAACTCTTAGATGGAAGGATAATCTACCCTATTTCTGACAGCTCTTGGGTCAGTCCTGTTCATATGGTTCCAAAGAAATCTGGCATAATTGTAATCACGAATGACGAAAATGAACTTGTTCCAAGTACAATTCAAACTGGATGGAGAGTCTGTATTGATTACAGTAAATTGAACTCTATTACAAGAAAAGATCACTTTCCACTTCCTTTTATTGATCAAATGCTACAAAGGTTAGTCGGTCATGCTTATTATTGTTTTCTTGATGGATATTCCGGCTATAACCAAATTCCCATTACTCCTGAAGATCAAGAAAAAACCATTTTTACCTGTCCTTTAGGCACTTTTTCTTACCGACGAATGCCATTTGGTTTGTGTAATGCACCTGCTACTTTTCAGCGGTGTATGATGAGCATTTTCTCTGACATAGTTGAGCGGTTTTTAGAAATTTTTATGGATAATTTTTCTGTATTCGGGTCTAGCTTTTATGAATGTTTACACCACTTAACCCAAGTGTTGGTTAGGTGTAAGGAGAAGAATCTTGTCCTAAACTGGGAAAAATGTCATTTTATGGTTAAAAAAGGAATTGTCTTAGGACATGTGATTTCTGAAAAAGGAATTGAGGTGGACAAATCTAAAGTTGACTTAATATCCAGTCTTCCAGCCCCACGGACAATTAAAGAAATTCGGTCATTCTTAGGGCGATTAATCAAATATTTTACTGGCGATTAATCAAATATTTTAGCAAAATCTCAAGACCTTTATGTAATTTACTTACAAAAGACACACCTTTCGTATTAGATGATCATTGTCTAAAAGCTTTTAAGACACTTAAATCTATGTTGAGCTCTACACTTATCATCAAATCTCTAAATTGGAATCTTCCTTTTGAAATAATGTGTGATGCATCCGACTATGCCGTCGGTGTAGTATTGGGTCAAAGAGAAAATAAATTGCCAACTGTAATATATTATGCAAGCAGAACTCTAAATGATGCCCAATTAATTTACTCTACAACCGAAAAAGAATTGCTTGCAGTTGTTTTTACCTTAGACAAATTTCGACCCTACTTGATTGGTTTGAAAGTCATAATTTACTCCGATCATGCTATAACACCCCCAAAACCATATGAGAATATTACACGCCGTAGACCCTTTCCACAAGGATCTACCAGGCTAAACATCCATAAACAACCAAGTGCTTACCTGACCAGGGTCAACCAATATAATAATACAGACCGTTAAGGTCACTTACACATAAACACATAGACCGATGAGGTCACACAACTCGATCAACAGAACTGACTAACAACATTACCCACACAGGGGTCGAAACACAATACAACGGAAGACTTAATCAACTCTAACAATACAACCAAACTCTACCAACTCTCGACTCTTGATTAGTATCGCAGCTCGTCATCCAGTTGTGCCGATCCTGTGACTGCTCCCCCGAACCAGCATGTACCTGGACGCAAAACAGACATCCACCCCCCGATTACTCGGGGGTTAGTAAAACTCCACTGTTTTACTAGTGCAAGTATAATACGATACGAAATGCAACAAGTAAATAGCAACTACAAATTTAATACGGAAATCAATTATCAAAATGTTCCCGAGAAGTTTTAGAATTTCGAACTCAAGCAAGAGATATTTGAAAAGGAACACATCATCTCGGGGATTTTTAAAGCAGAAATTCTTTTGGACCTCGAGTCCCAATTTACAAAACCCTTTCGTAAACATTAGGGCCTTGGCCCGATTCTCGTTTCAAAACACACTAGATAAGATATCATTATGAGTCCGAGACTCATATTTAAAATGTTACCCAAACAAGCACTATTACACGATCATTGTTCGTACACATCATGTACTGAAGTCCGGAGGCCTCGACGGACCTTACCCGGACCACACACACTGTTCGTACACATCATGTACCGAACTCCGGAGGCCTCAACGGACCCTACCCGGCCACAAACACTGTTCGTACACATCATGTACCGAACTACGGAGGCCTCAACGGACCCTACCCGGCCACAAACATTGTTCGTACACATCATGTACCGAACTCTAGAGGCCTCGTCAGACCCTACCTGGATCACACACCTTGTTCGTACACATCATGTACCGAACTCCAGAGGCCTCGTCAGACCCTACCTGGATCACACATCTTGTTTGTACACATCATGTACCGAACTCCAGAGGCCTCGTCAGACTCTACCTGGAACACATACACACACACATCGACATGACACAACTCATAATCATCAAATATCAAGCCATTCCACATTACACCGAAATGTATAATCAAGTATGTAAACCAAAAAAACACAATTATCATAATCATCACAACAACTCAACAATGACCAACCATACCCGGCACAAACTTAGATGATCAACACGACCAACATAATTTCACGACGTTAGCTAAGTGAGGGTATTATCGCTACCATCAATCATTCATAATAATTAATTCTTACGAAGCATATTCACGAAAGTAAACCAAATTCCTCACAACCATAACACGACGTACCTATTCACAAGACACAAATCGTATAGTAAAATACTTGCCTTAATAACCGCTACCGAATACTCCGAAGAACACGATTCGACCGGGAAGCTCGGACCCCGAAGAAGACAACAAACGGAAGGGTTCCGACTCGAGTTCTTCACAAGAATTAGACCCTAATAACATATAATAAATAAATCATCGATCATACGAGGAAGAATAATCGTAGAACGCCCGAAAACCCCTCTATGACATTTTACCGGACACCTTCAAGGCGTCGATCAAGAACTCGACCAAAACAACGAATCGATATGATCCAACCATGGAATAACAAGGGAAATGATATAATACATCTAAATAATCATCAATCCATCACAATACTAAGTTAAATCGGATTAAACGGACGAAATCGAACAAAATACCCAAAATCCTCAAAATTAGATTTCTAGAAAATCTGACCTGATTTGCTCGATCAAAGGATGTTATAGGACGGATTATTGATGATATGAACCTCGAAAAGTCATGGATTTATTGTATAACAACATTCCTACATGATTGATCAAGCTTCAGCCGCGGAAGGGAAGAAAACGGGTGAGAAAATGGGTGAAAAACCCGACTGTCCTGCCATATTTATACCCCTGCCGGACACGGCGCAAAGAAACGGCCTGGACCGGCCGGGTGTCTCGGCCGTGTCTCGGCAGGCTGCTGGTCCTGTCCGGCCCGGGCGCAAGATACGGCCCAGGCGCTGCTTCTGTGGCCGTTTCGCATGTGTCCGGCCACCAGACTGTCGATCCGACGGTCCGAAAAATCCCGAAACTCAGACCTTAACGTAAATCGGAAGCACGGTTACGAAGTACTCGTAAAGACGAATCCGAAAACTGAGAGAACACATGATTCCGACCACCCGAAGGCTCGAAATTCGACAACGAAAAGTAATTACCCCAAACTTTGGGAAATTACGAAAATGGCCCAAAACGTCCGAAAATCACGATACGTGATCGAATAACCAAACCAAACCTCGCAATATGAAAAATAACATCAAATGAACTTACGAGAAACTCGAACCAACAGTTTCGGACGAGATTCGAAAGAATCGAACTCAAGTGCGGAAAAGTCGCTAAAAAGCACGTAACTCAACAAAACGACACAGAAACGAACTCGGATGACAAAAAGTGCAGAATTAATCATTCTCAGAATGATGAGACGGTCCCAAGAGAGTCTTCGAAACGGACTTCCGCCGAAAAAATAAAATTACCGAAAATCCGAAATTGCGGATATTATATTCTACCCTCCTTAAAAGAAGTTTCGTCCCGAAACTTAAATCAAGTAGGGAGAAGCAATATCCCGCTAGGAAAACTCAACGAGATACACAAGAACCAAAAAAAATCGCGCCCAATGGCGAAACGTTACAAGCAACGCGAAAGAACATACAGCGTGAAAACACGCCCCACGACGACCATAACATCGCCACCGGAAATGATTCAAAACAATAACGAGCAATTAACGACGCATCACATGCACACATTTAATCAAAGAAATGCACGCGACAACAAGTCGCACCCGACCACAACGACTATGCAGTAGAAACAAATATAGTATTATGATAGAATTCACTCTGATTCTCGTCAACAAGAAAATGTCCGACGTCAAGACACAAACAATTCAAGATAACAGAAAACGAGAATACCGGACATTACATTCTATCCTATTAAAAATAAGTTTCGTCCCGAAACTTAAAATAAAACATCATGGTAGAATACAAACAAAACCAAAAAGTTCACGCAACAAATATCAATTTCTACACGAATTACAAGACGAAGTACGACGATACACAACTACATCACGGACACCACCAGCACTCCCGAGTAGGAACGAAACCCACCCCCGAACATCTTGGCAACGGTCTCACAATACACCGCTCGGTGACCCACTTGGCCACTAACGGTGAACGACAATTCTTCGCGATGCGAGATCAGGCAACAACAGTCAGACAACCCCGTCCGAACAACAACGATCGAACAACAACGATCAAATAACAATGATCGAACAACAATGATCAAATAACAATGATCGAACAACAACGATCAAACAACAATGATCGAATGACAATAGTCGAACAATGACTCCGAAGTCCCCACTTCAACTCCAGACATTAAAAGAACTGGTAGAAAGTGAAAGATGTTACTTCCAAACAAGGTTCACAAGAATCGAACCGAACTCGGAAAGGTCACGATGACAAGCAGTCGATTCGAAACAAGGTCACAACCGGTTCAACGATGACAACTAAGACATCAAACAAGTTCAAAAGTATCGACGAACACGCAAGTCGATAGAATTTAGAAGGAGAAATCAGAGTCAAATATAGTACGGGTATTACATCCGACCTCTTATCAAAGAAATGTCGTCCCCCGCAACTCACAACAATTGAAACAATGTAACAACACAAAAAGCATCCGACAGGAAAATCTCCCATGGATCTCTCAGAGTCGATCCTAATATCTGTGCTGAAGTGCGAACTCCGAAAGTCTCGCAGCCACCCGCAAAATCAATTCGGTGTCCTCGAGTCCTCACTTGAAACGCAAGCATGCGAGAAGGACAATTTACACGTGTATGCCCCGGCACATCACGGTTGAAACACCTCAGCTCGGCATACAAAAAATACAAATGCTAGATACAATGGGGCACAACGTCGCAAAACAATATAGCGGCGATGCCAACTCAGCACAACAAGGAATCATAACACATATCATATACAACGATTAACATCGTAAAGTAATACACACACAAACACTACAACAACGACGGTATCGTTCGGCGACCTCAACGGCCCGAACGATAACCAGTACATAATTACTAACATTATAAAACAATCACACATGTACACAAACGTACAAACCCAAGCTTCAACAGCTCACACTCGTGCGACAACACGCAAATCACCACGAGGCGATAAACAGTAAACACCAGTTCACACCTCTCACAGAGGGCTAGTACAACAAATGCGTGGCAACGCCTCGACGTTCATGCCACCAATTCGATCATACTCGGGAGCAAACATCATAACGACAACGCGATCATCATACATACATACCCAGCCCTCAAAAGGGAATGGATAGGTTTTAAAAACGAAAACCTCCTTTTGAAAATAATTTTGGAAACACCGATTGATCTTGAGTATCACCCTTCAAAAAAAGTACAATTGTGAAACATCGTTATCGAGACTTTGGAAAACTATTTCGCATTCGATAAAAATGCGGACACTTTCTTTTCGTGAAAAACTTTTGGAAATATTCGACCCTCGGGTCTAAGTAAAAGTGTTTCTAAAACATTGGAAATATCTCAAAACATTTTGGTCCTAGAGGTAGAAGAATCTTGAAACATATTGTGGCACCTTGGATGTACCACGAGAAAATAATTCATTTTAAAAGTACGTCTCGAAATATATTTTCTAAGGTACTCAAAGTTTTCAAAGATAATTCAATGGGCTAGAATGCCCAAAAATTTCAGATAATTACACGGAACATTATAGCGCCGTGGGTCCCGCGCCGGAACCCACTAGGCTAAAAACCATTTACAAAACGCCAAAAAGGTCGATCACGGTAATATTTCAAAAACTCACAAAAGCCATTTACGAAATACTAAATACCGTCATAAGAATTTCGCCAAAACGATCAAGGCCATAATGCCAAAAACTCGGTTAAGGGAATCAGTTTTCGAAATAAAACTCAGCCGGTAAAATACCGAAAGCCATTACAAAAGAACTCACGTAGCGGAAAAAGGAATACAGTCCAACATGCACAATCCAATTGAATACATCTCACAGCATCTTGTTTAAACATACAACAAAACCATTCCTCGGAGTTTCTCACGAACTCAATCGTCGATACCTTATTCGAAACCCAACAAGGTTCTCAATTTTCACACCATACCCCCCTCACAGTGGTTCGAAGGTAAAACAACAATAGGCCCAGTTTTATACATATACTATATGTCACACGTATTAAATACAACTATATTCACAACACCGTGCAAATAAAATTATGCACCGAAATTAACTCATTAAGATAAAATCGAGATACACAGGTATTACGCATAAAGGAGGAGACTTATGTCCACAGGCCGCACGGAGATGACGGTCGCCCATGATACTAATCTCATCCGACAACATATCCGACACGTTGTGACTACGCACAACTCAACTTGTCACCTGACGACTCGAACGACAAGACAACACATTACTCAACAAACCACGACTCGACTCGACCCGACAGCCTAGGTTTCCGCAACCTAAGCTCCGATACCATAAATGTAACACCCCCAAAACCGTATGGGAATATTACACGCCGTAGACCCTTTCCACAAGGATCTACCAGGCTAAACATCCATAAACAACCAAGTGCTTACCCGACCAGGGTCAAACAATATAATAATATAGACCGTTAAGGTCACTTACACATAAACACATAGACCAATGAGGTCACACAACTCTATCAACAGAACTGACTAACAACATTACCCACACAGGGGTCGAAACACAATACAGCGGAAGACTTAATCAACTCTAACAATACAACCAAACTCTACCAACTCTCGACTCTTGATTAGTATCGCAGCTCGTCATCCAGTTGTGCCGATCCTGTGACTGCTCCCCCGAACCAGCATGTACCTGGACGCAAAAGAGACATCCACCCCCCTATTACTCGGGGGCTAGTAAAACTCCACTGTTTTACTAGTGCAAGTATAATACGATACGAAATGCAACAAGTAAATAGCAACTACAAATTTAATACGGAAATCAATTATCAAAATGTTCCCGAGAAGTTTTAGAATTTCGAACTCAAGCAAGAGATATTTGAAAAGGAACACATCATCTCGGGGATTTTTAAAGCAGAAATTCTTTTGGACCTCGAGTCCCAATTTACAAAACCCTTTCATAAACATTAGGGCCTTGGCCCGATTCTCGTTTCAAAACACACTAGATAAGATATCATTATGAGTCCGAGACTCATATTTAAAATGTTACCCAAACAAGCACTATTACACGATCATTGTTCGTACACATCATGTACTGAACTCCGGAGGCCTCGACGGACCTTACCCGGACCACACACATTGTTCGTACACATCATGTACCGAACTCCGGAGGCCTCAACGGATCCTATCCGGCCACAAACACTGTTCGTACACATCATGTACCGAACTCCGGAGGCCTCAACGGACCCTACCCGGCCACAAACATTGTTCGTACACATCATGTACCGAACTCCAGAGGCCTCGTGAGACCCTACCTGGATCACACACCTTGTTCGTACACATCATGTACCGAACTCCAGAGGCCTCGTCAGACCCTACCTGGATCACACATCTTGTTCGTACACATCATGTACCGAACTCCAGAGGCCTCGTCAGACTCTACCTGGAACACATACACACACACATCGACATGACACAACTCATAATCATCAAATATCAAGCCATTCCACATTACACCGAAATGTATAATCAAGTATGTAAACCAAAACAACACAATTATCATAATCATCACAACAACTCAACAATGACCAACCATACCCAGCACAAACTTAGATGATCAACACGACCAACATAATTTTACGACGTTAGCTAAGTGAGGGTATTATCGCTACCATCAATCATTCATAATAATTAATTCTTACGAAGCATATTCACGAAAGTAAACCAAATTCATCACAACCATAACACGACGTACCTATTCACAAGACACAAATCGTATAGTAAAATACTTGCCTTAATAACCGCTACCGAATACTCCGAAGAACACGATTCGACCGGGAAGCTCGGACCCCGAAGAAGACAACAAACGGAAGGGTTCCGACTCGAGTTCTTCACAAGAATTAGACCCTAATAACATATAATAAATAAATCATCGATCATACGAGGAAGAATAATCGTAGAACGCCCGAAAACCCCTCTATGACATTTTACCGGACACCTTCAAGGCGTCGATCAAGAACTCGACCAAAACAACGAATCGATATGATCCAACCATGGAATAACAAGGGAAATGATATAATACATCTAAATAATCATCAATCCATCACAATACTAAGTTAAATCGGATTAAACGGACGAAATCGAACAAAATACCCAAAATCCTCAAAATTAGATTTCTAGAAAATCTGACCTGATTTGCTCGATCAAAGGATGTTATAGGACGGATTATTGATGATATGAACCTCGAAAAGTCATGGATTTATTGTATAACAACATTCCTACATGATTGATCAAGCTTCAGCCGCGGAAGGGAAGAAAACGAGTGAGAAAATGGGTGAAAAACCCGACTGTCCTGCCATATTTATACCCCTGCCGGACACGGCGCAGCAAACGGCCCAGACCAGCGCCGGGTGTCTCGGCCGTGTCTCGGCAGGCTGCTTGTCCTGGCCGACCCGGCACAAGATGTAGGTCACAAGTCGTCCAGAAACAAGTCTAGAGGGGGGGGGTGAATAGACTTGTAGAAACTCTTGAACTCTTTTTCTCGAAGAGTGAGTTTCTCCAGCTGATGATCAAACAAATGACTAGGAGTCGTTTGTTCTTGGATATGTGCGGAAGTCAGCTGATGACGAATATATATATTAACTTAATGAAACACTTAACAATGGATGCAGCAGTTAGAGTATGATGCAAGAAACAAGAATAACACGTGCAATTTATAGTGGTCTCGGAGGTGGGGTAATCCTCTACTAATCCACTTTTCTCCAAACCAGCTTGGAGATGAATTCACTATAATTCTCAACCGTGATAAATATTACGGTGATTCACTACACACTACAATGACTTCCAACCGGTGGAATTCCGTGCCGTTGTACACAAACTTGATCGCCTTGCACCTCTTGATCCGCGATCCTCGGATGCCTTTGATACCGCTACTTCAACCGGTGAAGTACCCTTACTCAAGATTTAAAGACAAGAGTGTTTGTCTTCTCCAACTAAAGAGCTTCCTTGAATATGAACTTTTGGATCTGCTCTTTTTCTCGATGCTATTTGTTTGCTTAGGATTGCTTTGTTTGCTTTGATCGCTTAGAGTATAAGTTCGCACGGTTGTTGCTCGGTTTCAAATCTCTGGATATATATAGATCACGATCTCTCGAGCTTCTTCCTTGTAGCCGTTGCAAATCTGAACAAATCCGTCCGTTGGAGAGAGACTTCATTGTTTAATCTTTTACGAACGTTGCAAGGTGGATTCCCATTATTTAATTTCATCTTCCGACCGTTGTGATGACTTCGCATGTGAGCGCGAATCTTTTGAATATAAAAGGATTAAAGTCTTCACGGTGGGTCGTGATGATTTAAATAAATCATATCTCTTGCGGAATCACTCCAATTTGTCCCTTCACGTTGCATGTGAGCTTTCCGTAATATTTGACTTTTCAAAGCATGCCGACGTGGACTTGGAGTACTAGTCAGTAGTTGAGTAGATCAAGTGCGCTTACTTCTCTGCAGTAAGTCATCTTGGCCGTATCTTGCTTTGAGACTTGTGCAGTCGTGACTTCCCGAGGTTCTCTACCGCATCTGGTCAAACTATTCTGACAATTTTTTAGTTGACCAGGACTACTCTGATTGGAGTCGGCTGTACTTCTCTTGATAGACTAGACTGTACTTTAGTACTTAGCCGATTTTCAGCCTAACTAACTTTGGCTTACAGAAGATACTCATTTGGTTCTTCTTTACATTTTGCCAATTTTATACTGAACACTTTTTGGCCTATGGAAGATACTCATTTGGTTCTTCCTTACATTTCGCCAATAAATAAACATTTGATTTTAAATTAATGACATCATCAAAATCTAACACGTATTCCTAACAAATTCCCCCTATTTTGATGATGGCAAAACTAAGTAAGAAATCAAATGGCCAAGTCTGCACTTAAGTGCAAGACAAAACTGAAATCAGTCTAATATTGAGACAACTGGAAAATTGTCATTCAACAGACTGTTCATAAAAGTTTTCTGACTTATCATAGAAATTATACAAGAATGTTTAAGTACAGAAAATAAATTACAAGTAAGAAAAAAAAATTAAAATCATCTGCCTCTTCCTCTGCCTCTTCGAACAGGCTGCTTGGCAGGTCTGAATGGTTTGGCTCCAATGGGTCTTACCTTGACTGGAGCAAGGCCATACTTCCTTTTCACCACTAGGGCTGCGAAGTCCTGCTCCTCCTGCGATCTGAATTTGTTTTCAAGGCAGACTCGCTTGATTTCCTCCTGTAGTTTTAGTTCATCAAGTTCACCATCCATGCGGACTGGTGCTTCTTGACTACGAATTTAGGGATCATGGGAAAAGATTTTTGTTCTTTTGCATGCTTCTTTAGAATAGCCCAAAGCTTGGGATGAACTGCTTCCATCCAGTTGATGAAAATCTCCTGTGGGGAGAGTTTGTCATCCTGAAGAAGTTCCCAGACATAAAAGTCTCTGATAAACTTCTTCCTAGCAGCTCCCCATATTTCAATAGCTTCAAGTGGGCAAAAATCTTCTACAAACCATAGCTCCAGACCTTCCCACTCAAGAGTAGGTTCGAAGCCGCCTCTGGTCCTTCTGCGCTTCCCTTCAGGCTGGTCAGCCTTGTCTTCTTCTTCTACAGGTTCCTTCCTCTTCAGGCTAGAGGGTCCTTCAAGCTGGGGAACATCCTGCTTTTTCTTACTTCTGAATTCTCTCCCTTCCCCCTGAATCCTCTCTTCCCCCTTTTTGCCAGCATCAATGAGGGTTGTTAATTGTTGCTCCATGCGGCTCATCCAGTCAGACATGCCAAAAGGCATTCTGCTGTTTGTAGGAAGAGGAGGCTGAGGGATCTGTCTTTGCAGCAAGGTATCAATCTTGGCATTTATCTGTTGAAGGTCAGGAGTGACCTGTGTTGTGACGACTCCCAAGGGTGTCTCGACAATCTGCTTGATCGGCTCAGTCATGTTGGGAGATAACCGAGCTGATGGGGAGTGTTCTCCGATCCTTCACAAGGGAGCCACTCATTGCAGGCTCCTGTCTGCAGCAGGGAGGTCAGATAGAGTCTTCTCTGGGGTGCCTGACCTTGAGTCCTCTGCCAGCTCTGCATCTAGGCTGGTGTACCGGGGAGGCACAACAATCCTATCTGCAGCTTCGTTGGTAGGCTCTGGCTCCTTCTATGGCTCCTTTTCTCTTTCTTCCTCTTTCCCTTCTTCTTCATCAGATTTCTCTTTTTCTTTCTCCTCATCTTTTTCTCTCTCTTCTCCAGCCGCCATACCAGCTCCTCCTTCACCTCCATCATCATGATCATCATCATCATCATCCTTAGCATCATCTTTTTCCTTCTCTCCTTCATCATCATCATCATCCTTATTTTCTTCTTCTTTTTCTTGCTCCACCTCTTCTCCTTCTTCTTCATCTTCCTCATCTTCCACTTCTTCTGTTTTTTCAATTTCCTCTGTCTCCTTTTCAACTGGTATGTTTTCTTCTTGTTCTTCTTTTGCTTCTTCATCCTCCTCAACCAAATTGATAATTTCATTCTCTTCATCAACTTCTTCTATTCTAATCTCCTTTTCTTCTTTCTCTTCCTCCTCTTCTCCAAAAGTACCATCAAAAACACTCAACATTATAGAGTGGATAAAATGGTCCATGTTAGTCTCAAAGTGTGACATGAACCGGTTATCTGGAGGAGTAAGGTTAAGTCGACTCCTTGCAAAAATCGGTCGAGAACATCCTCCGTGGCTTGGGGTAATCCCAACCACTAGTTTCAATAAAAATTTGAAAATTTGAAAAGGACATGGTTTTAAGAGTTTTCCACTCCTTAAAAATATTGACAAAAGAATGTTTTTACGCTTGTGGCTTGACAAGTCAAGTTGTTCTATGGAAAGATTAAAAGTGTTGTTTTCTATGATTGAATGAGTAATGCGCCGAGGATAGATATCACAAGACCTGCTTCCTCTTCTTAGGTCATGTATACAGGATGAGTAATTACAGGTACAATTCTTGTTTCGGTGCACAGTGCGGGCAAGTGCAGGTGGTGGGGACCGGGCGGTGGTGGCATGATGTTCGGCTGATCTCCTTCATCGACTGCAGCTTCCTTGGCCTCTTTGGAGAGGGTTCAGGTGATGACTGCAGGTTGGAAGGTCCTTCTGGGGCTGGTCCCCTTCTCTTGAAACGGATGGCGATTGGAGTATCATCAGACTCATGCTCGGACTCGACTGCAGTTCCGACCTCAGCTGCAGGTTGGTCCGAGTCTGATAGATCGTACCTTGGGCAATAGCTTGAGTCTGGTAAGTCCTTCAATATCTGGGCTGCCCTCCCAGTGACTCCAACCTTTTTCTTATCATGGTCCATATGACCTAACCTCTTGTTCGGGTGGAAAGGGTCAATGTTTCCCTTGGCCACTCCAGTCTGCTCCAAGAACCAACTAAGATGCGTTCCGAACGCCAACTTAGTCTTGAACTTCTTCTCTCCCTCGAGCCATTCGACCTTGTTCACTTCACGAACAAGTTGCCTGAAAATGTAATCGGCCCAATCTACTTCCTCTCGCTGAATTAGCGCACCCAATACCATGAACTTTGAGGATGATAGTTGGTCATAGCTTCCTGCCATTCCCATGACTATTTTATTTGTGATGTCCAGAGCGACTCGGTAAACTCTTTTCAACTCATTTCTTTTCGCCGTAAACTTCAACTTCTCCGGGACATTTTCAAGCTTAATTGTCTTCCATGTTTCGGCGGGTGATTGTTTGAGTGCTTCGACCGCCAAACCGCTATTTTTCATCCCGAATACAGAGCGAATCTTCTCTGTATCTATGGTGACTTGTACTCCACCGACCGTGCTCTGAATCTGGTGCTGAATTAGGTAAGCGTTGCGGTAAAATTCAACCACATCTTCTTTGAACAAGTGTTGAGGGTTGATTTCAAGAAACGGGTAGATGCCGTTCAGTTTCATCGCTCGGATTAAGTCGAGCATATCAAAGTCGTCTAGATTTGCTTCCAGTAATCCTTCGAAATCGACGACCATGGAAAAGATAACTTGGTCCTTCATCGCCTTCAAGTTTGCTCCGTCAACAGATGCCATTTCTGCAAAAAGATTTTAGGATTTAGTGTGTATTTTGCTCTGTAAATTTTTAGGGTTTCTGAAAGCGTAAAGAGGAAAGTGAAAGGGTTTTCTTCCTTATAAAGAAGATGAAGTGACGTTTGGATTAGTTTATTATAAGTTTAAACGGTGGTACGCCTTTTCATATTCTTTTGAATTTCAAATTTGAATCGGTGGCCCCATTTTAAAATTGACGGTTGATTCTGATTGGCCACCGTAGAGGTTAATTAAATGGGCGTGTGACGCGTGTATTTAAAATCGCCACTTGGCTTATAAAATGTATTTTTTAAATGCTATTTCTTAGGCCAAAATAATATTATAAATATGGCAGATAAAATTGAAAATTAGAGATCAGTTTAGAGAACTTAGCTGGTCTGATTCGTTGACTGTTGACCGCTCTGCTACAGGTGAGCTTGACTTCTACTTTGGTACTCTGTCTGACTAAGTTGCTTATCGCCCTTCGTCTTCTACTTTGCATCGGCTTAGCCGATTAAGGGGGTTCGTCCTTCCTTCAACTTGCTTCAGAACTAGATTCCCAATCTAGTAATCCAAGATCTCTGCTCAGCTCTAGGAATCTCTCTTACGGCGGGGTTTGGTGAAGATGTCGGCTATTTGGTAGTCTGTCCGACTCTTTCAACTCTAACCCTTTTGTTAAGCACGTGGTCTCGAATGAAATGGTGCTTAACGTCAATGTGCTTCGTCCTTGAGTGCAAAACCGGATTGTTGGTTATTGCAATAGCACTATTGTTGTCACACCATATAGGAACTTCGTTGGCAATAATATTGTAGACCCTTAATTGTTGTCGATCCATAGGATCATGCAATGACTACACTGCTGACTAGGTATTCGACTCTGTAGTGGAGATAGAGTTAGAAACCTGCTTCTTGCTAAACCAGGATATCAGTCTGGTTCCTAGGAATTGACACGTTCCACTGGTGCTCTTCCTATTGATTTTGCATCCGGCGAAATCCGCATCTGAGTATCCTGATAGCTCGAAGTTGTCATCCTTGGGGTACCACAGTCCAACATTAATGGTAGACTTTAGGTACTTAATTATTCTCTTAGCTGCATCTAGGTGTGATTGCTTCGGCTTGGTGGAATCTTGCACAAACTCCAACTGCATATGATATGTCTGGCCTGCTTGCAGTTAGGTACAGAAGAGATCCGATGAGTCCTCTGTAGTGGGTTGAGTCAACTGATATTCCTGCCTCGTCTGCATCCAGGTGAGTACTTGTGCTCATTGGAATTCTTGCAGGTTTGGCTGATTCCATTCCATATCTCTTGATGAGATCTCGGGTATACTTTGCCTGGTTGATGAAAATTCCTTTTTCCATCTGCTTAACTTGTAATCCGAGAAAGAAGTTAAGCTTTCCCATCATACTCATCTCGAATTCTCCTTGCATGAGATTGGAGAATTTCTCACATAATTCTGGATTGGTTGACCCGAATATGATGTCATCCACATAAATCTGAACTATTAGAATGTGGCCTTCGTGCTCCACTCTGAATAGGGTCTTGTCCACTTTTCCTTTGCAAAATCCATTTTTCTCAAGAAACACAGACAGTGTTTCATACCATGCTCTCGGTGCTTGCTTGAGTCCATACAGAGCTTTCAACAGCTTATAGACTTTGTCTCCTTTGACAAAACCTGGGGGTTGCTCTACATAGACTTCTTCTTCTAGGATTCCATTTAGAAACGCACTTTTCACATCCATCTGGTAGACTTCAAAATCCTTGAATGCAGCATATGCGAGGAATAGTCGATGGCTTCTAATCTTGCAACAGTGCATAAGTTTCATCAAAATCTATTCCCTCACATTGTGCATATCCTTTTGCTACGAGTGCGGCTTTATTCCTAACAACGGCTCCGTCTTCATCACTCTTGTTTTTATACACCCATTTGGTGCCAATAACTTTCTTGTGATTAGGTGCATGCATTAGTTCCCAAACATTGTTTCTCTCCATCTGCTCCAATTCCTCTTGCATGGCATTAATCCATGAATAATCTTCCAGGCTTGTTCATGTTGTCTTGGGTTCAATTTGCGACATGAAACATGAGAACATCGCCATTCCCGCCGGTAGAGTTGATTGTCTTGTCTTTACTCCATCGATCAACTTTCCGATAATTTGCTGAATTGGATGATCCTTGAGCCATTTGGGGATCTCGTCCTCTTCGGGTTTGTTCCCCTGTTGGATTGCTCTGGTGGTTGTCTGCATCTGCTGGATTCAGTGCCCAGAATCGATCGCCACGCCTTGTCATCTGTGACTTGGTTCTGACCGCAGATGAGTCTTTGTCGACTCATTGGTCTTCAAAGAAAGAATCGGATCGATAGGTTTGGTGATCTGTCGATCTGCATTGGGTCATCAGCCGATCTGCAGTGAGTCCACCATTCCGTTGTCATGTACAATGACTTCTTCAAGGGTTGCCGACTTGAGCTTGTTCTCAATTTGCTCAAGTCATTTCTGTACTCAACAAGAGATTCATCAAAAACAACATGGGGTGTTTCCTCCACAACTAAGGTTCTTTTGTTGAAAACTCTATATGCCTTGCTTCTTTGGGAATATCCCATAAATAGACCATCATCGCTTTTAGCATCAAAGGCATTTAGTTGTGTTTTACCGTTGTTGTGGATGAAACACTTACAACCAAAAACATGAAAGTAAGCAATGAGGAGTTCTATTATTCCAAACCTCATAGGAGTTTTGCCATGTCTCCCTACTATCATACTCCTGTGCGGGTGTGACAGTGTTGTGACTTCAGCCCGTAACCTCTTGTAGGTCCGCTTCGCAATCATGGACCTTGCCGCTTCCTTCGTGGTTCTGTTCCTTCTTTCGGAACACCATTCTGCTGGGGCGTCCCGGGCCGCAGAGCTCATCTTGGATCCCATTCGATCGCTGAAATCGATTATCGCCTTGTTGAGAAACTCTCCTCCTCTATCCGATCCGATCTTGATTATGGAGAGGGATTTCTCATTCGGATCCTTCTCGGCACTCGTAACTTGATCAAGGTTTCACTTTTCTTGTATAGAAAAATGATCCAAGTGTACCTTGAATAATCATCTACAATCACAAGAGCATGCTTTCGCCGCTCAAAGTCCTTGGCTTGATAGGACCAAATAGATCCATGTGGAGTAGATCTAAGATTCTTGTTGTGAGCGTTGTAGCCGCACCGGCTTGAACGACGCCTTAGTCTCGCTTTCCCTTCGACATGCATCACAGAGTGCTTCCTTCTTGAATGCTTCATTTGGAAGTCCTCGACCCGCCTTCCGAGAGCTAATCTTGTTGATGGCTTTGAAGTTCAGTGACATAGTCTTTTGTGCCTGACCCAACCATTCTCGGCTACGTCTTGGATAGAAAACAGGAGTTAGGTGTTCTGTGTTCCAATCAATCATGTATACATCTCTTCTTCGGAAACCTTGTAGCTTTATTTCTCCAGATAAGATGTCTATCACCATACACTTCAAGATGGTGAAGACTACTAGATTCTTCTCGTCGCAGAATCCGGCTTATGCTCGGGAGGTTGTATTTGAGACCTTTGACATAATGGACTTTGGATATTACAATGTTTCCTCGGTGCGGCTCTCCAAAGCCTTTTGTCTGTCCTCTAGAGCTATCTCCAAAGGTTACATCGGGACCTCTTTCTTTGATATATTTGGTCGGCATCTTCTTGTTCCCGGTCATGTGCCTTGAGCATCCAGAGTCTACAAACCACTCTTCACCTCCAAAATTTGAGCTTGAGGAGATGTGGTTGTAGTCCTTCCACCTCTTACGCAATTAAACAAGCAGAGATTTAGGTACCCAAATTTGTGTGGGTCCTTTGGGGTTAGTGGGTTTCTGGAGAATTGATTTCTCCTTGGATTATAAGAATTATTATTATAACCCTTATACGGTGCACTGTGGTCGAGGTCTAAATCTCTGGTTGGATTGTATACCGGATATTCCTCAAAATAGTGTGGGCCATTTCTAAATCTAAGTGAGACCATTTGTTAAACCTTTGTGGTCTCCACACTTGTTCGTTTTGGTAATTTGGATAACCTTGAGGTTTCCATCCGCCCCTCCCATTATGAAATCTATTTTTAGGGAGTTGTTGGTAATAGTGGGCATGTTGTGCTGGCCGCTTGCTTTTGCAGGCCAGCCTAGTCACTGTCTAGGTGGTATGCAGTGTAACTTTGACCGGCCTAGACGTTTGACTTTGTTACTGCTTTTGAAAATCGGTTTATGCATGTGCTCGTGATCGAGACCATTGTTTCTCCCTTGATGAAAGTGGTTTTAGAACTAGAGGGAGTGTGGGGATCATATCCAAGGCACGATTCGGAATATAGTGGCCTCTTGTTAGTACACACGTCTGGGGTTAACGACGCTTGGGAGGTTATTTCGCGCTGAGTTTTATTTATACGTGCGACTTAGTAAACTCGGCTTTGGCATGAGCAAGTGCGGTGACTTTTCTTTAAGTAAAATATTTAGCCGGTCTATCTCAAATTTGTATTGGCACTTGCCTGGTTTTTAAAATCATTGTATTTGTCTCGGTTTTATTTAAATCTAGTGAGTTTTTCAAAATCATTTTTCACCGCCTATTCTCATCTTGCGGCTTAGTCTTCTCTACGTCTGACTTGATGTGCGATTTAAGTGTTTCAAAATCTTTGAATAATTGATTTACCGATTCATGTAAATCCATATCTTGCGACATGGTGAGCTATTATTCGAACCGGTAGGTTTAGAGGTTACCTCTTCATCACCAAGTTTGCCATCGTGCAATCATATTCCTCGTCGTCATCGTAAAAGAAGCCGCTTGATTCGACATGCTCTGGTCTTCTCCGATGAGAGCTTTTCTTGTCTTCCTTTACGCCACCTCCTTTTTGGTTTCATCCTTCTTGAGCTCGGGACAATCCATTTGGATGTGTCCTATCTTGTGTGATTGTAACATTCAACTTTCCGACTTCCACTTTACGGTTTCTTCCGGGATTCTCCTTGTAGTTTTTCTTATACTTGGAGTAGTTCTTCCTGGTTATCTTGAATCTTTGCATGATGAAAGCCATTTCCTCCTCAAAGTCTAGCGGATTTGGAGGTTTCACATCAGACAGGCTCTTAGCAGGGGACTCGGCTGCAAATGCGATTCCCTTCTCTGCAGGCTCAGTTGAGGATGAGCTTGGAAGCTCGAACTCATAAGCCTTTAGATCAGAGAACAGCTCCTGAATCTTTATCTTATTCAGGTCTTTGGACTCTCTCATAGCTACACCTTCATGCTCCATTCGGATTTAGAGATCCGAGGACCTTGAGTGCCATTTCCCTGTTGCCATAAGTCTTGCCCAGGGAGTTGATTTCATTGATAATTTCAGTGAACCTTGTGTCCACTTGGTCTATTGATTCTCCATTCTTCATTTTAAAGTTGTCAAACTTTTGGATAGCTATTGACAACTTGTTCTCCTTGATCAGCTCCGTTCCTTCACACATTAGAGCTAATGTGTCCCATATCTCTTTGGCATTCTTACAATTTTTGATCTTGACCATTGTGGATTTGTCAAGAGTTTGGTACAAAGACATCTACAGCCTGTTGTCAAGATTGACCACCTTTCTCTCTTCGGGGGTCAGCTCAGTTCTCTTCTTAGGAATCTTTTCGGGCCTCCCAGCTGCGATTTCCTCGGGCGTGTTGTCCTTCTCGAAAATGAATGGACCATCTTCAATGATGCACCACATGTCGTCATGGATTGAAGATAAATGTGCTCGCATTCTTATCTTCCGGAGATCATACTCGTTAACCGAAAAGACAGTAGTCTAGAGTGCATGTGTTCCATTATAACGTGAGAGATAAGATATATATCTTAATAGATCCGGTTCGTGAAAAAATGAACCAACCGCTTCGATACCACTTGTAGGTCACAAGTCGTCCGTAAACAAGTCTAGAGGGGGTGAATAGACTTGTAGAAACTCTTGAACTCTTTTTCTCGAAGAGTGAGTTTCTCCAGCTGATGATCAAACAAATGACTAGGAGTCGTTTGTTCTTGGATATGTGCGGAAGTCGGTGATGACGAATATATATATTAACTTAATGAAACACTTAACAATGGATGCGTAGTTAGAGTATGATGCAAGAAACAAGAATAACACAGCAATTTATAGTGGTCTCAGAGGTGGGGTAATCCTCTACTAATCCACTTTTCTCCAAACTAGTTGGAGATGAATTCACTATAATTCTCAACCAGTGATAAATATTACGGTGATTCACTACACACTACAACAGCTTCCAACCGGTGGAATTCCGTGCCGTTGTACACAAACTTGATCGCCTTGCACCTCTTGATCCGCGATCCTCGGATGCCTTCTGATCGCTACTTCAACCAGTGAAGTACCCCTTACTCAAGATTTAAAGACAAGAGTGTTTGTCTTCTCCAACTAAAGAGCTTCCTTGAATATGAACTTTTGGATCTGCTCTTTTTCTCGATGCTATTTGTTTGCTTAGGATTGCTTTGTTTGCTTTGATCGCTTAGAGTATAAGTTCGCACGGTTGTTGCTCGGTTTCAAATCTCTGGATATATATAGATCACGATCTCTCGAGCTTCTTCCTTGTAGCCGTTGCAAATCGAACAAATCCGTCCGTTGGAGAGAGACTTCATTGTTTAATCTTTTCGAGCGTTGCAAGGTGGATTCCCATTATTTAATTTCATCTTCCGACCGTTGTGATGACTTCGCATGTGAGCGCCGAATCTTTTGAATATAAAAGGATTAAAGTCTTCACGGTGGGTCGGGATGATTTAAATAAATCATATCTCTTGCGGGAATCACTCCAATTTGTCCCTTCACGTTGCATGTGAGCTTTCCGTAATATTTGACTTTTCAAAGCATGCCGACGTGGACTTGGAGTACTAGTTTGTAGTTGAGTAGGCGAAGTGCGACTTACTTCTCTGCAGTAAGTCGTCTTGGTATATCTTGTTTGAGACTTGTGCAGTCGGGTGACTTCCCGAGGTTCCTCGGCTGCAGTCTGGTCAAACTATTCGACAATTTTTAGTTGACCAGGACTACTCGATTGAGTCGGTGTACTTCTCTTGATAGACTAGACTGTACTTTAGTACTTAGCCGATTTTCAGCCTAACTAACTTTGGCCTACAGAAGATACTCATTTGGTTCTTCTTTACATTTTGCCAATTTTATACTTAACACTTTTTGGCCTATGGAAGATACTCATTTGGTTCTTCCTTACATTTCGCCAATAAATAAACATTTGATTTTAAATTAATGACATCATCAAAATCTAACACGTATTCCTAACACAAGACACGGCGCAAGCGCGTTTCAGGCGTTCGCATGTGTCCGGCCAACAGACTCGGTCGATCCGACGGTCCGAAAATCCCAAACTCGGACACGAACGTAAATCGAAAGCACGGTTACGAAGTACTCGTAAATACGAATCCGAAAACCGAGAGAACACATGATTCACCACCCAAGGCTCGAAATTCGACAACGGAAAGTAATTACCCCAAACTTTGGGAAATTACGAAAATGGCCCAAAACGTCCGAAAATCACGATACGTGATCGAATAACCAAACCAAAGCTCGCAACATGAAAAATAACATCAAATGAACTTACGAGAAACTCGAACCAACAGTTTCGGACGAGATTCGAAAGAATCGAACTCAAGTGCGGAAAAGTCGCTAAAAAGCACGGAACTCAACAAAACGACACAGAAACGAACTCGGATGACAAAAAGTGCAGAATTAATCATTCTCAAAATGATGAGACGGTCCCAAGCGAGTCGTCGAAACGGACTTCCTCCGAAAAAAGAAAATTACCGGAAATCCGAAATTGCGGATATTACATTCTACCCTCCTTAAAAGAAGTTTCTTCCCGAAACTTAAATCAAGTAGGGAGAAGCAATATCCCGCTAGGAAAACTCAACGAGATACACAAGAACCAAAAAAAATCGCGCCCAATGGCGAAACGTTACAAGCAACGCGAAAGAACATACAGCGTGAAAACACGCCCCACGACGACCATAACAACGCCACCGGCAATGATTCAAAACAATAACGAGCAATTAACGATGCATCACATGCACACATTTAATCAAAGAAATGCACGCGACAACAAGTCGCACCCGACCACAACGACTATGCAGTAGAAACAAATATAGTATTATGATAGAATTCACTCTGATTCTCGTCAACAAGAAAATGTCCGACGTCAAGACACAAACAATTCAAGATAACAGAAAACGAGAATACCGGACATTACACATGCTGCATTAAAATATTTTCTTTCTAAGAAAGATGCTAAACCTCGCTTGATCCGTTGGATACTATTGTTACAAGAGTTTGACTTAGAAATTCGAGATAAAAAAGCTTCTGAAAATATTGTTGCTGATCATTTGTCTAGGCTAATCATGAATTTTACTGATAAAGAACCTCCAATTAATGAAACTTTCCCCGATGAACAACTCATGTCTATTTCTCACATACCTTGGTATGCAGACATTGTCAATTACCTTGTCACTGGTACCATGCCATCCCATTGGAATAACCAAGATAAAACAAAAATTTTAAATGAAGTAAAAAGATTCTTTTGGGATGATCCATATTTGTTCAAATATTGTCGTGATCAAATCATTAGGAGATGTGTGCCTGAACATGAACAACCAAATATCATTGCTTTTTGTCATGATGCATGTGGAGGTCATTTTAGTTCAAAGAAAACAATTGCTAAAATTCTGCAATGTGGTTTTTATTGGCCAACACTTTTCAAAGATACATATTTATATTGCAGCACATGTGATAGATGTCAAAGATTAGGACGAATTTTTAAAAGAAATATGATGCCTTTAAACCCAATTTTAATTAATGAAATATTTGATGTTTGGGGCATAGATTTTATGGGACCTTTTCCAATTTCTTTTGGCAATCTTTACATCCTTGTGGCCGTCGATTATGTTTTAAAATGAGTAGAAGCAATTGCTTGCAAAACAAATGACCACAAAGTCATGGTAAAATTTTTAAAAGAAAATATTTTTTCCAGATTTGGAACACCAAGAGCAATTATAAGTGATGGAGGAAAACATTTTGGTAACCAATTTTTGAATTATTTATTTAAAAAATATGGTGTTACACATAAAGTTGCTACTCCTTATCACTCTCAAACAAGTGGACAAGTTGAAATTTCAAATAGAGAAATAAAATATATTCTTGAAAAAACTATTAATCCTACAAGAAAAGAGTGGTCTTTGCGATTGAATGATGCATTATGGGCTTACCGTACTGCTTTTAAAACTCCCATCGAAATGTCTCCATTTAGGCTTGTCTTTAGAAAACCATGTCATTTGCCTGTTGAATTAGAATATAGAGCATACATGGCCATAAAACAATTAAATTTTTCATTACACTTAGCTGGAATTCATAGAAAACTTCAACTAAATGAATTGGAAGAAATCAGAAATGATGCTTACGATTGTGCAAGGAAATATAAGGACAAAATGAAAATTTTTCATGATAAACACATCTTGAGAAAAACTTTTTCTCCTGGTCAAAAAGTCCTTTTTTTAACTCGCGTTTGTTATTATTTCCAGGCAAGTTGCGTTCACGATGGTCTAGTCCATTTATTATTCGTATGGTCTATCCTCACGGAGCTGTAGAAATTGAAAATCCAAAAAATAATAATATTTTCAAAGTAAATGGTCAACAGTTAAAACCATATTTGGAAATAAAATCTTTTGAGGTAGAAGAGGTTCTTCTTAAGGACACCGATATTGTGAATTAATACTCCATTGTGTTTGTATGGTCAAGTGGCGGATAACGGTACTCCGTGGCTAGTAAAGTCGGATTTTTCAGTTTCCCACAATAACTGATTTTGTAGATATTTTTTTATTTTTTATTTATTTTTTAATTATGAAACAAACTTTAAAAACAATTGAAAAAGATTTCCCTTTCTTAGCAAAAGTTAATTTGAAAGTTTACAAAACGAGACTTGAAAGGATGAGGTTGCTTATGATTAAAGGCATACCTTTTGATATTCGATTCATTATTCCAGCCAAAGTGAGAATAGCAGGTGAATTCACGGAAACACCAACTAGATTTTTACCAGGGCTTGGAAAAAGTTCATATGCCAAGAAACGACGAGCAAAGAAAATGGCCGTTTGCTACAAATGTGCTAGGTGGAACTGTGATTCAAGATGTCGATATTTAGGAATTCCTTCCACAAACAGAGAAGAAAAAATTCAGTTCATCAAGGATGGTCTGAATAAGGAGAATTTAGATGATATCAAAATTTCTCTTGACACGCATCCTAGTGGACTCGTACATTATGGGATTCGATGTTTGTTGAATAAATTCAAACCAGAATATGAACAACATCTTGGAAATTTGACGTTAAAAGACCCTGTTTGCCAATTTATAAGAAAACTGGATAGGAAGCTTCTCCGCAACTCATAGAAGGTGTTTAATCCGTTTCTGAAAGTAAAATCAGAGGAAGATGTGAGCCACAATCACAACTACTATACATGCGCGTGAGTATCTTTACTCTTTGTCGTTTTTAGATTTTCTGAATAAAAAATATTTTACGCAATAAATGCATTCATTATTCTATTGAGTAGTTGAAGCGCAATTAACGCGGTCACAAATTTAATAAATCTTTTTACTTTATCTTGCATCTATAAATAAACATTGCATTTGTTTCTTTTTTGCATCCATGAAATTTGTATTCTTTTCCTTTTCTCTCTAACATAATTTTCTTTTTCAAAAAATGGAATCATCATCTTCCACAAAAAGATCTAACTCCATCTGCATTTTTGGTGGAGCTAGTCATGGAAAAGAGGCTTGCTTTACTGAAGCATCCCACAACTTGGGTCGTACCTTAGGAGAAAAATGCATTCATGTAGTTTACGAAGGAGGAAGTCTAGGATCAATGGGACGTGCTACTGCTTCTGCCTATATGGAAGGAGTAAAAGTGTTTGGAATCATTCCAAAACCTCTGGCTGAAAGTAAAATCACTGGATCAACCATTGGAGATGATTTCAGAGCTGTGAATATGCAAGATCGCATAACTCACATGACAAATAATGTTGATGCCTTGATCACCCTTCCCGGTGGTTTTGGCACTCTTGAGGAACTTTTTCATGTGGTTACCAGAGACCAGCTAAATGTTCATACGAAACCAATAGGTCTGCTAAATATCAATGGTTTCTTCGATGGTTTACTATCTTTCATCAACTACTCTTCTGAAAAAGGTTTTATTTCTGAGCGTGCTAACCGAATCATAGTTGTTGCAACTACACCAGAAGAGCTGATCAAAAAACTTATTGCATTTCTTCTTGAACTAGATCCAGCTCTTGCTAATATTGTTTGGATAGAAGATTTCACTGTGCGGAAACGCAAAATTGATGCATTCCTTTCCCTCTGATATCCCACTTCATTCCTCTTGTTGTTTTTACTTAGCGGGTGTAAAAATCGTGAAAATGGTGGCAGCTTAAGGAGTTTCTTTTCGACCTCTTAACGCGCATCTATCCATGATTTATGTATTGTTATTTCTATTACTGTACTTTTTCTCATTTGGTTTTAATAAAAGCATTGATGGCAGCGTAAGGCGCCTCTTCGGACTCTTTTGAAGCACATCTAGGTTGTTTGTG
Organism: Orobanche coerulescens; assembly: GCA_033398695.1. Taxonomy (NCBI): domain Eukaryota; kingdom Viridiplantae; phylum Streptophyta; class Magnoliopsida; order Lamiales; family Orobanchaceae; genus Orobanche; species Orobanche coerulescens. The sequence continues at coordinate 104,655,523 of CM065805.1, read as the reverse complement.
TTATACTTCCGGGTATATATTTTCTTTTATTGTTTTTCCACACTTATTTATTACAGGTTCAATAAATACTTGAGCGAAGCGTCATCTTTCATAAACAGGGAAGCCTTCTTTAAACCCTTACTCCATTGTTCTTTTTACACAATAAGGATACTATTTATCATTAAATGTGGGGGAATGTATCTCTCTCTCTCTCTCTCTATATATATATATATATATATATATATATATATATATATAAAAGAATAATATACAAAAAAAGAGGTTGAAAATCACGACACCATTTTCTTGAAAAAAAAATTAGTGAAAAAATTATTTTTGGGATGATTCACTGGTTTTGATAATGGATTTGGATGAAGGTGTATGGGATTTAGTACACAACACCCTTTTTGTGAGTTTTGAGCCCTAGAGCAATCATTATATATACGCTCTATATTTTTTATTGTGTGGTCAAATATTTTGTGTTCATTCTAGAACTTGCTCATTTATACATTTCGAGACTACATTCATAAAATCTTGCATTAAGATGATAAAGGCAATTAGGATTAACCCCTTGTTGGCTTATATTTTCCCACCCATTACATTTTATCGTTAGAAGCCCCATTGAGCCTTATGCTATTTCTTTGATCAAGCACACTACTTTAGCCATTATCCATTCTTGTTGATGACTCACCCATTTGCACCCTCTGGTCAAAGATTTAATTGTGAACTAGATGTGTGACAAATAGGGATCGATATTCATAAGAGTATTGTGGAGATCAAGAGATTTCGTTGAAACTGAAAGGGTGTGAAGTATATTGGAGTATTGAATTGAATAAAAAATAAATATAAATAAAGGTCAAAAAAAGAACGGCCAGACAAAAAATAACGCGGGAGGTCAAGTGCGAATATAATCACTATGTATACATAAAATAGCACTTGAACTATCCCTTGAGTGATACATAATTCCTTCTAGAAGATCCATTGCATATTTTTTCTTACACAAGAGTATGACCTTGCCAGATGAATATTCAAATACCATGTAAAATACAAAATAACTTGGGGATGATGGTTTGAGAGTTCTCAATACAAAAGAGGGGATGGTGATTGTTATTTGTAGGATTTGTTAGGCTTCTAAATTCACAATTGATCTTGTCTAGCAAAACTCATAATTTTTCCTTTATCCTACCCATACCCAAAGCCAGGTTACAACCAAAAGAAAGACCTTTTGATTTATGCGTGAGTTTATTTTTTAGTAGTGAGATTTGATTTTTGACCAAGCATGTGGTAATGACACATTATGCTTTGATATGAGTGAACTTTTATCGAATATTCCTTATATACACTTGAGTGAAGAGTGACATCCACTGCGAGGGTATTGAATCTTTTTGCATTCGATTCTCAATGAAGTTGTTAGAATTTAGTGCGGCATCCTATTTTTCTCTGATCTCAATGGGGTCATGATCACTTGTTCTCTCATGATATTGATTTTGTTATGATTTTTTTTCAGCATATGAGTATTATAAACCAAGTATAAGGTTTGCCCGAGGACGTGCAAAAGATAAGTGTGGGGGAATTTGTTTGGTATATTTTGAGTAATATTTTTATTAGTATTTTATGTATATAATTGTGTGTTTTGTGTGATAATTTATTTGTTTTACCATATATTTATATTATTTCATTTTGTTAATATTTTCTATAATTTTGTGTCATTTTTGGATAATTAATTAGAATTAAATTATATCTGCAGGTTAACCAACCGGTACAAGACAGATCAATTTGTTCAAGGACGATATTTTTACAAAATTCAAATATAGTCATGACTGGTCTTATTTTAGTCATCTCGTCGAGACGATCGTTTTAAAAAAAATTCATCCGAATCCGAGTTCGTATGAAGAAGTTATCACCGTTCGAATGACAATTAAATAGACAGACCATATTGTGCCACGTGTCAACACCCGATTGGACCGGAAATTCAACACTCTATTGATGTCATCCATGACATCATCACCCCCTTGACAGCCGTGAATAATTGAGTAGTGAGCTTTTAAAATTTTAAAAATCATTATTTTATTAATTTTGTAGTAGTATAAATAGGGGAGGAAGGTGTAGTATTTTTGAGAGGAGAAAAAATAGAGAGATATTATTGTAAGAGAGAGAAATAAAAATATTGTGTAATAAATTTATATTTGAGTAATAAAATTATGAAATATTTATTTATTTGTGTTGTTATTATGAGTGAGTAATTTTCTTTTACTGGGGTTATGATGAAACCATGTCTATATTATTATAAATATTTATATAATAATTCCAAATAAATATTTTTAACGATTATGATTTTCGCTTCAATATAGGAATATTATTTCATCAATTATATCACGTATTTTTTATAGTTATAAATCCCCCCTTGCTTTGTGATTATTGATATTAGTTAATTTATTTGATTATTTGTTTTCCATTAAATTGGATACATATAATGCTTAGAAATTACATTTTTCAAGCAAAGGAAAGTCTATATTTAAATTATAATTTTGTACTTATTGTTAAATTTATAGGAAAATAGTGAGATTGATTTCAGAATATATTCTCTGAATTTCTTGGAATTAAAATATAAAATAAATAATAAATAGACATTGGTGGATTCTAAACCCTAGTAAATTATTTAAAATTAATTTATCTAAAATCTATTTAAAAATTATGGTTATTTGTTGCAATTATAACCATTCAAAAATCAAATTATTTGGGACTATATTAGAATTTAATATAATTTGGTTTAAAACGATAGGAATATTTTTACTTTACTATCATAGTCCTCCCTGTGGAATCGACCTTGCACCGCATAAATACATCGAACGAATCGTGCGCTTGGGAGTATTAGACTAAAGAATCAACAAACAACAATGTCTCAACTTTAAAAATATACTCGATAAAGGTATTTTTCAAAACGTACATTTTGCAAAATCAGTTCAACCCAAAATACGATATATCTCTTTCCAAAGAGTCACACTAATACCGTCTGGATAAGTTTGAAACAACCACAATACCACACTGGTAAATCACATAACATACAAGCCCGAGTGAACAATAAAAACCTAGGGCTCTAACATTTGTCAACTGACAACTCAAGTGACATGATTAAAACACAACTCGACTCAACCCAACAGCCTAGGTTTCCACAACCTACGCTCTGATACCATATTCTGTAACACCCCAAGAGCCGACCGGGAATATTACAGCGCCGTAGGCCCCACGTCGGAACCCACAAGGCTAAAAGACATTTTCACAAATATTTTAAATACGCCCAAGTGGCGATGACGGTAATATCATTTAAAAATATTCAAAGACTATACAAAATCCATTTATTAAATGCCGTCATAAAATCTAATTTGAAAATACAACGCCAAAATGCCAAACTCGATAGTTTCAAAAGTATACGTTAAGCCATCGCTTACACATACCAACAAAATAGTTTAGAAAATGATTTTCTAAAATAACTTAAAGTTTCCAAATACCACAAAGGGGCATTTAAAAATACTCACGCAGTGGAAATGATAAACAGTTGAAAATACTCTTGCAGTAGAATATAACAACTAGTCAAAGTACTCGATTCACAAACACACACCATAGCCAGTATCATCCGAAGCTCATCTCTTCACGAACACTACAAGCTCGACCTTGGAGTACCTAAAGATAATGCCCACAATGGGGTCAGCCATAATACTCAACAATGATAACGATCACATCACGTCAATAATTACATACCAATGAAATTTCCAAGTAAGAATAATACCAATATAATCTTACCGTCATAACTTTACTAACTCGTGATAATCCTTATCAAAATCATCCTTACTATATTCCACATCTGAAATTCCCCGTGACACAATATACTCATACCCAAACATTTGTACTGCAAAACATCATCATAATTCACTAATACGGAAATATACCAACTCTGACCAATTCAATCCATCGGGTAACATCATCAATTCTCAACACGATAATAAATTGTCCATCAAAAGACAAGTACCAAGAAGGAAAAAGGAACATACCTCAAGATACGTAATGCCACGACAAATCATGTCAGTCTAATCCGAGATCAGATCAATACACATACGGACATGGTCCTAACACAAGACCTACAAATGCATACTCAACTGACAATGTCAATATGCTCACAATAATAACAACAATGTATACTTATGATAATCCAACGATCCAGCACGCACAACATAGATTCCACGATGACCCTATTAGATCAACATGTGGTGAATATACACATGCACAACAACACATGGGTAACCCAACGATCTAGCGCGCACAGTATAGATCCCCAAGATGATCCCGTCGGACCAACACATGGTGGAAAACCCATCCAACGATCCAGCGCACATAGCATAGATCCCAAGGTGATCCCGTCGCACCAACACATGGTGGACGAACAATTACAATGCACAACTGCATAAAACAATAATACACAAATGCATGACAACAACAATACATGAATGTATCACAACATGATAGAAACTAAATGACAAAAATGATTACAGTACTTGCCCTGAGTCCTTCGAAAGCAGTCTTGCTGTCAAAACCATCACCGACGATTATCCTCAATATTCGACGATCTAAAATATCACGGACGGTAGATAACTCATACCCTCGTCTTTACCACATTGTATCCTCGATACCCCACTATACCAATAACGAACATAAATCACATACCTTATACTTTAACTCCAAAACCCGGGATACAATATATAATCCAAATCTCCGGAATTCACACTTATACTCATTGACATATGAATTATAACAAAATGAAACTAAAACCATTCATTAAATATTATAAACTGAGCAAGTAATAACTTACCTCGATACCGATACGATGATGATAAAGCTGTTATCAATTTTCTTGTCTTTCATCTACAAGCTCCTCGGCTCCGACTAAAGCAATTCACGAGCATTCTCGGACTTGACCGCAACCCACGATTATAACCAGCGATCAATTATTTCAACCGATTGCAATGATCGATATACAACAAGTTCGATACAATCAATAATCAATATAATCAATCCATAAACTCAACGGTTCCACAATATCCCGATTAAATACGGTCCACACAACCCAACTCAAACACTTACGAACTCATAACCACAAACGGTTTACATATGTTGTCTGTTGACTTAGCGTACGTTAGTCACGTTACATAGCATGCGCTAACGTCATGCAGTTGCATGAATTACAGGTACCGATAAACACCTTGCGACTACGAAAATGAATGTAAACCCAATGTCAATCAAAACCTTTCCAAATTCAATCTCATCACCATGATCCATATCTTATCAATAATATACGAAATCAACCACAACAATCAACATAATATTGGTTATGATCATCAAATTCAAGTTTGTGACCAAAACCATTCATATCTTATCCCATATTACTCTTTGATGTGATATATACCAAGAATACCAAGAACACCATGATTCCATAACCGTGTTCATAACAAAACAACATAATTTAGGATGTATTTATACATATATATATATATATATCATCTTCCTCAACCCAGACTTAAACACCAAGAATCACAATCATATCTATATTCATCATAGTATGAAGTAAACAACAACAACAATACCAAAACACGAAACCAATATATCTCTAGGAGACGAACAGCATAATTCCAAACCACGAGAATCATATCAACATCCATATATCAACAACAACATCGACAAAATCCGGTAATCCATCTCATAATCATACTTATCAATTTCTTTATATGATAATCATCAACTCAAGAACACCAATATTTAACTAAAGATGAAAACCTAAAGTGTAGAATAATTACCTCTTCTAAGAAATAGGTTGATTCTCACGGTTGATTCCATTTCCAATCGATTCCAAGCTTAATATTGTTAAAGACGATCAAATTCATAATTACTCAAGTGTTTGGGAGCTCAAAATATCCTTCAAGAACTCTCTTTATCGGTTGAGGGAAGAAATAGACGAAATGAACGACAATACCCAACTGCACATATATATAGTGCACATTACTAGCGTGTGCTAACCGTTGTATTTAGCGTGCGTTACCTGCATAGCGTGCGCTAACTGACTTTGATAGCGCACGCTATCGTGTCTCTAGAGGCTACTGCCTTGCTTCGCAAAATGGCTTACGTATGCAAAGACCATGCAATAGCGTACGTAAATACTCTACCTGTTTAGCGTACGCAAGTCTCCAACCATAGCGTGCGCTACTCTTCGTTGACTCATTTATCTGCACCTACTCCGAAGATGCCTGGGTCCCACTTGCCCAAAGCAACCCACAATTGTCGGGATTCCCTTTGACCAATATACCATTAGCGTGCGTTAAACCCATGCTTAGCATGCACTAATCTTTCAAAGAAAACATCGGCTGACCTCATCGGAACATGCGCCGAAAGTAGAGTTCACACATAGATTCCTTCTGCACTGATATGCATTAGCGTGCACTAACCTTGGGCAATTAGCATGCGCTAATCTTCGCCTTTAGCATGCGCTACGCCTGTACATTCGCTATGTCCTGAAACTAGCAAATGTTATCAGGCTATACTTAGCCAATTCCAACTGTTCTTATCCGTCGTCTCGATATACTAGATACATATACACGACATACTGAATGCATATACTCGTTCCAATAACATTCTCATACGATACACTTGATACACAATATCCTCAGATGAAATTGTCAACCAAGTACGACAATTATACCAATACAACTGTCTCAGTCCTTTAATTATTTTATCCATATTGTACAGATTTCCACACTGTGCAATATAAATCGGATAAAATAATATTAAACAACCATAGTGGAAATTCAGGATATTACAGCTCGTGTAACACCCCAAGCCAGGCAGATATTACAGTGTTGTGGACCCCCGACTGGGACCCACCAGGCGAATGAAATTACTGGGACTCCTCGCCGTCAACGTTCTCTTCCCGTGCTTTTTCCTTGCCATGACCTAAAAACAATATCCCAACGGGGTCGGTTACACAGAACAACAATCCTCAAGAGTTGAACAAGTACAATCATTAAATATATTAGTTGTGAATGTAATACCCGCAATTTCGATTTCCGGTAATTTTATTTTTTGGAGGAAGTCCATTTTGACGACTCCCTCATGACCGTTTCATCATTTTGAGAATATTTAATTCTACACTTTTTGATGTTCGAGTTCGTTTCGGTATCGTTTTGTTGAGTTTCGTGTCCTTAAACGGCTTTTCCGTACTTGAGTTCGATTCTTGCGAATCTCGTCCGAAACTATTGTTTCGAGTTCCTAGTAAGTTGATTTAATGTTATTATTCATGCTGCGAGCTTTGTCTTGGTGTTTCGATCGTGTATCGTATGTTTCGGACGTTTTGGGCCATTTTCGTAATTTCCCAAAATTTGGGGTAATTACTTTCCGTTGTCGAATTTCGAGCCATCGGGTGGTCGGAATCGTGTGTTCTCTTAGTGCTCGAATTTGTCTTTTCAAGTACTTCGTAGCCGTATCTTCGATTCATATTCAGGTTCGGGTTTCGGGGTCGTCCGAGCCGTCGGAGTTGGCCCCGGCTGAGTCATGGCCGGACAGGTTGGGCCCAGGCCAGCCTCGGTCGAGTTACGGCCGGAAGGGCTCGGAAGTTATGTATGTAAGGCCAGTTACGTAGGTAAGCCTTGGTTGGTTACGTACGTAACACTGCCGGCATTTTTGGGCAGGAGCCTCGGCCATGGCCGGTTACGGACGAGTTTTTCACCATTTTTCTCATTCGTTTCCTTCTCTTCCGTGGCTGTAGGTGTGGTTATCATGGATAGATGTTGTTGGACAATCAATCCATGAAGTCTTAGAATTCATATCATCAATCATCCATCCTATAACATCCTTTGATCGAGCGAATCAGGTCAGATTTTCTAGAAATCTAGTTTTGGGGAATTTGGGTATTTTGGTTGTTTTCACCCGTTTAATCTGATTTAACTTAGGATTTTGATGGATTGATGATTATTTAGATGTATTATATCATTTCCCTTGTTATTCCATGGTTGGATCGTATCGATTCGTTGTTTTGGTCGAGTTCTTGATCGACGCCTTGAAGGTGTCCGGTAGAATGTCATAGATGGGTTTTCGGACGTTCTACAATTATTCTTCCTCGTATGATCGTTGATTTATTAATTATATGATGTTAGGGTTGAGTTCCTTGCGAAGAAACCATGTTGAACCCTTCCGTTCGTCTTCGTCTTCCTTTTCGATGGCATCGGGCGTTTCGAAGCTTCCCGGTTGAACCGCGTCCGTTGGTGTACATGCGTGCCGATTTCGAGGCAAGTACCTTGTTCATACGCTTCTCATTTTGTGGATATGATGATCGGTGGTCGTCTTGCTGTGTTCGTATGGTTATTTGAATGAATTCCCAAGAGATTCATTTTGGCCTCGTTAAGGGCTCTTTTTAAAGATGTGTTTGTGTTTTGTGAACGGTGTGTTTTGGGGAATTGATTATGATTTGATTTATTTGAACGTTGAGGGCTTTGGTAATACCCCTGTCGTTTAAAGTTATGAAATAATGTATTCCGCATTAATCGTGTTGTGTTGTGATGAGTTTGATAGCGGTGTTGAGTAAGTGGTCTCTAGTAAGTATTCCTGATGAGCTTACATTCTTAGCATATTAGTATTGCATGAGTAATGTGTGTGTATGTATGCTTACTACGGGTTAGATCTGACGGGGTCTCGGTAGGAGTCCACGGAGGGGTGGATCCACGATCTTGCTTTTAACCACTATGGGTTAGATCCGACGGGGTCTCGGTAGGGGTCCACGGAGGGGTGGATCCACGGTTAATTGTGGTGTATTTCACAAATGTGTTTTGAGATTGGCGTTTCTGGAAACGAGTGTTTTTTATTGGTGATTTCATGATTTGCATGCAGTGACTAAGTGTGTAAGAGGTAAGTTGTTCATTGGCCTACTTGGCTAGGATGGAACTAGAGTATTTTGTCGTATGTGTTTTAGTCGTTTAATTGGGGGGTTTTGATGTTGGGAAACGAACCTTGCTATTGTTCTCGTGTACTGTGATTTGATGTAATTTGGGGCTAAAATTCAAATGGTTTGGTAAAGGTCATTTTACGGAAAACAAACCTTCGGGGCGGTGACCCCATTCGTATTTAGAGTTTTGGAAAGAGAAGGATTCGATAATCCTAAATTGTTTTCTATTAAAACTCCCGAAGGCATATCAAACCATTTTGTAAACTATTTTCCCTTGATTGGGTGATTATCTCGGTTTTTAGAAAGTTTTACTCAAACTCTTGCCTCGGGAAGTACTTTCTTGTTATGTTGGAATCTTAGAGGATTCTTGATTGTTATTATTCTTGGAAGTTGAATTGTATGACTCGTATTTTTGCACCTTGTACTTGCACTAGCAAAATAGTGGAATTTTGCTAACCCCCCCGGGAAATCAGGGGGTGGATGTCTGTATTGCATTCAGGTTTCCGGAAGCGTGGTACAGGGTCGGCATGAAGGATGATGAAAGATGATTGATACTAATCACATGTGGAACCATACGTTGTGTATTGGTTCAGTTGTACTTTATTTTCCGCTGAAGTATTTTTCCCCATTATACGGGAGTTTTTTGTATTTTGACCCCTGTGTGGGCAAGTATTGTAATCGAGTTGTATGTTTTTATTGAAAGGCCAAATCGGTCTACTGAGTCTTTTTAGCCTTAAAGGCATTGTCGAGTTGTTCGTTTGTTGTTACCAGCCTGGTAGATCCTTGAGGAAAGGTTCTACGGCGTGTAATATCCCTGAGCAGATTGGGGGTGTTACATAAATGGTATCAGAGCTTAGGTTGTGGAAACCTAGGCTGTCGGGTCAAGTTGTGTCTGTTGAGTTTTGTCTCGTCGGATTTTGTCTGGCTGAGTCGTGTCGCGATGCGTCGTCTGAGTTTTTGAGGATGGGTGCGTGTTTCCTTGAGTTTTCTTGATTGTGCGTGTTTCCTTGTAATGGGTGCTTTGTGTTTTGTGATTGTTCAGATAATCGACTTGGTTGTATTATCTATTTGATGACGCTTGTCACTTGTTGGTTTTATTATGTCTCTGCCTGTGATGTTGTGATAGTCGTCGTTGAGCGTGTTTTCACGCCGCATGTATCTTCGAGTGGCTTGTAACGTTTTGCCATTGGGCGCGAGTTTTCGGTTCTTGTGTATCTCATTGAGTTTTTCCTCGCAGGATATTACTTCTCTCTACTTGTTTTAAGTTTCGGGACGAAACTTCTTTTGAGTGTAGTATTTAATACCCGCAATTTCGATTTCCGATAATTTTCTTTTTTTGCGGAAGTCCGTTTTGACGACTCCTCATGACCGTTTCGTCATTTTGAGAATATTTAATTCTGAACTTTTTGACGTCCGAGTTCGTTTCGGTATCATCTTGTTGAGTTTCGTGTTCTTAAGCGGCTTTTCCATACTTGAGTTCGATTCTTGCGAATCTCGTCCGAAAATGTTGTTTCGAGTTACTCATAAGTTCATTTAATGTTATTATTCATGTTGCGATCTTTGGCTTGGTGTTTCGATCGTGTATCGTATGTTTCGGACGTTTTGGGCCATTTTCGTAATTTCCCAAAGTTTGGGGTAATTACTTTCCGTTGTCGAGTTTCGAGCCTTCGGGTGGTCGGAATCATATGTTCTCTTAGTGCTCGAATTTGTCTTTGCGAGTACTTCATAACCGTATCTTAGATTCGTATTCAGGTTCGGGTTTCGGGGTTGTTCGGGGTGTCGGGGTTGGCCCCGGTCGAGTCATGGCCGGACAGGTTGGGCCCAGGCCAGCCCTGGCTGAGTTACGGCCGTAAGGGCTCGACAGTTACGTACGTAAGCCTTGGCCGGTTACATACGTAACACTGCCGGCATTTTTGGGCAGGAGCCTCGGCCATGGCCGGTTACGGCCGTAACCCATGGCCGGTTACGTACGTAAGGCGGCCGGCAGGCAGCCTATTTAAGGCCATGCAGACGGGTTTTTCATGATTTTTCTCATTCTTTTTCTTCTCTTCTGCGGCTGGAGGTGTGGTTATCGTGGATAGATATTGTTGGACAATCAATCCATGAAGTCTTGGAGTTCATATCATCAATCATCCATCCTATAACATCCTTTGATCGAGCGAATCAGGTCAGATTTTCTAGAAATCTAGTTTTGGGGAATTTGGGTATTTTGGTTGTTTTCACGCGTTTAATCCGATTTAACTTAGGATTGTGATGTATTAATGATTATTTAGATGTATTATATCATTTCCCTTGTTATTCCATGGTTGGATCGTATCGATTCGTTGTTTTGGTCGAGTTCTTGATCGACGCCTTGAAGGTGTCCGGTGGAATGTCATAGATGGGTTTTCGAACGTTCTACAATTATTCTTCCTCATATGATCGTTGATTTATTAATTATATGATGTTAGGGTCGAGTTCCTTGCGAAGAAACCGTGTTGAACCCTTCGGTTCGTCGTTGTCTTCCTTTTCGATGGCATTGGGCGTTTCGAAGCTTCCCGGTTGAACCGCGTCCGTTGGAGTACATGCGTGCCAATTTCGAGGCAAGTACCTTGTTCATACGCTTCTCGTTTTGTGGATATGATGATCGGTGGTCGTCTTGGTGTGTTTGTCTGGTTATTTGAAATGAATTTCCAAGAGATTCGTTTTGGGCTCGTTAAGGGCTCTTTTTAAAAATGTGTTTGTGTTTTGTGAACGGTGTGTTTTGGGGAATTGATTATGATTTGATTGTTTTGAACATTGAGGGCTTTGGTGATACCCCTGTCGTTTAAAGTTATGGAATCATGTATTCTGCGTTAATCGTGTTGTGTTGTGATGAGTTTGATAACGGTGTTGAGTAAGTGGCCATCTCTAGTAAGTATTCTTGATGAGCTTACATTCTTAGCATATTAGTATTGCATGAGTAACGTGTGTGTGTGTGTGTATGCTCACTATAGGTTAGATCCGACGGGGTCTCGGTAGGGGTCCACGGAGGGGTGGATCCACGAGCTTGCTTTTAACCACTATGGGTTAGATCCGACGGGGTCTCGGTAGGGGTCCACGGATTTGGTGCCTAAAACGAAGGCCCAGCGGAAGCGGTAAAACGAAAATTAATTCGATCCAAATCCCTACGAGGATCGATCGAGCTACGTATATACGAATATAAAAACTGAATACACAAGAGATATAGAAACTCACCCTTGTAGTCCGTTGATTAGATGGATAACCTTCTCTTGAGCTATTCCCCAAGCTTTGTTTGATCTCTACGAATCTATTCCGCTTCAAGCCCTTGAACGATCAAACGCCGAAAGTACCGTGTCTCTACTTGCCACGCGCCGGAGAAATGACCGGAACGACGATCACCTTGCTATCCTCCGAGGATACGGCTAGAGCTAAGTGATGAAGCTATATATGTAAAGATTACTACACTCTAAGTGTTTTAATCTTACTCTCTTTTTTTCTCTCAATATTTCTCTAAGAAAATTGAAGGAAAAGAATGAAGAAGATGAAGATGAAGTTGAAGACCATGAAATGAACTCTAAGTTCTTTTTCTCTCTCTACTTCCTCTTTCTCACGTTTTGGATCAAGTGAGGTGAGAGTGAAAGTCTTCTCTTCTTATTCTACTTTCCACTCACATGTACATCTCATGCACATGATATTCCTTACAAGTCATTTCATCCATTACAAAATGGACACAAAAGAACAAGATGGGAAGGTGGATGGAAAGTGAGGCGGGGCGGCCAATCTAGAAGGATTCGGACGAATTCTGTTCGTTTCGGACTCCCAAGAGTCCAAACAGATAAAGTCCAATTCCGTTCCAATGTATTTATATCGTTTAATTAATCCAATTAATTAAACATATCAAATACAAAATAACATAATTAATTTTTCCAAGAAATAAATATATTCATGAATTAAATTAATCACCCAGTGATATATTTAATTCATTAGGCCGTAAATCAATTTATCCAATAAATCAATTTAAACATCCAATGTCCCAAATTTAGATATCCAATATCTAATATTCATAGTGAGAGAATTAGCTTGATTCATTCTGTCGTCAATCCTATTGCGCGACTCGGTAGGTTCGTCTCAGTCAGCAATGGGAGGAACCAAAGAGTAGTAGCACCACCTAGCCAGCCTGGCGGCCTACACTGTACCCCAAATAAGAAGGAATGATGGGATCATTCAAGAACCATTCTGTCGTGAATACCAGAAAACGTATAAACGCTTCTTTCAAATGTCCCGATCAAGTTATAGGGTCACGGTCAGTCAAACCCTATCTGTACTTGACGCTATGCATGCGTTAATGCAAACCGAGATCATCGAGCTCTTATGTATCTAATACAGCTAGCTCCAATGCTTTGGCCAAAGACTTATTATCTCATCTGCCAATAACCGCATAGGACATATAACCCGTTCACTAACAGGAGAAAGAATTCTATCTTGGTATTCAGTAGGACCTGCTACTTGCCCGTCAAGATGCACGTTGAGGTTGACCCCCGCCTTCCGGTTTATAGGGTCGAACTACTCTAATGAAAATCTTGACGTCACAAGCACATCCCTACTAAATCCTCAAGTCGAAGGTTCACGAATACCTATCACAACCTTTCGATTCCGTCATTGACTGTCCCGGAGTGAAATCCGTGTGACGAATCGAGGGTGAGTCGGTTCGAGTATACTAATCTAATTAGCATACCTATATCGTGTGCTCCCACTAACCATTAGCATTCGACATGCACTCTCCTTGTCAAAGAACACGTCATACAAGTCTTCACATAAACTTAACGCCCAGTCAAGTTTCATCGACTTACGAACGATTAAGTATTTGAGCTATAAACCTTTCCAGTGCCAACCCCTTTATCCAATAAAGAGTGGAACGTTTTGCTCTCAAATACACGGACTAGTTTCTATATATATTTACGAGTTAGGAATGCCAGTAACTACCAGTAAATAAAGAAACTCCCATTGCCTTATATTAATGATTTACATAATTACAAGTACAATGCCCTCACTCAACATCCTCTGAGTGGCATTCGAGGGCATACTCCCAACAATCTCCCACTTGCACTCAATGCCACCACACTATGGTATCTAATACCCATGTTCTCTAGATTATGCTCCAAGCTAATTTGAGAATGTGGCTTGGCCAGTGGATCAGCGACGTAGTCGGCTGACTCTACTCTATGCAGCACAATGTATCTCTTTGCGAACAAATACTCTTACGAGATGATACTCTCTCAATATGTTTGGTACTACTGTGAAACCTCGGCTCGTAGGCGTGCTACCGCTGCGGCAACAAAGACAAGGTGTCACGAGAAGTTTACCTAGTAACTTCTTAACCCTTCCTTTGGAGGCCTCCGAGGCCGCTTTATACTCAGCCTAATATGTGGAATTAGCAGTTGCGCTATACTTGGCACTATGCCAAGATACTGCTCTTCCATTAAGAGTAAATGTAGCCAGAAGTAGACATATAATCGTCTTTCTGTCCTTGGAAGTACAATACACTGAATCCCACCACATTTTGTTCTCCACCACCATATATAAGAATCAGATCTCTTAGTACTTCTAAAGTACTTGAGAACATTCTTTACGGCGGTCTAATGTTCCCTGACTGGGTTAGCCCGAAACCTACTTACCACGCTTCCAGCATGCGCAATGTCAGGTCTCGTACACAATAAAGCATATGTAAGGCTACCCACTGCCGAATCATATGGTATATAACTCATTTCCTTTCATTGTTCCTCACTATGAGGACACATCTTCAAGGTGAGTTTTATTCCATGTCGCATCGGAAGGAACCCTCTTTAAGATCTAATCTATATAGAGAGCTTGGGAAAAAACTTATTATTCTCTTCGATCTATCCAAATAGAGTCGAATCCCATGAATATAGGTTTCTTCTCCCAAGTATTTCATGGAGAAATTACTCGAAAGCTAAGCTTTCCCAGAACTGAGCATTCCCACATCATTTCCTATTAGTAGAATGTCATCTACATATAGTACTTATAATGAGATCTTGCTCCCACTAACCCTCTTGTATACACAAGATTCCTATTCATTTTGCACGAAGTCAAACTCTTTGACCGTATCATCAAAATGAAGGTCCCAACTACATGAAGACTGCTACAGTCCATTTCATGGAGTCTACATCCACCATTGCTAGGTCATTGGTCGCGGTTCGGTCTCTTGTTTATCACTTGGAATCTCGGGGAAACCCAGTTCCTCCAAGTGCATAAAACTAAACCTCTCAGGTAAATGAGACACCCTATTAGACCAACGAGGTGGTTGTACTTGTGTTTCAGAAGGTTCGGTTCCATTTTTCTTGCACAGGTGTCTCCTGAGGGGTTTCATTATATTCTTCTAAAGAAATACTTCTACTTGCTCCGCCTTCCTGAATGAACTCATCTTCCAGGAAGTGTGCTTGTAAAGCAACAACGATCTTTCGATCTTCGGGCATGTAGAATAGATATCCCATCATCCCAGACGGGAATCCAATGAAACGTCCCTTCGCAGACCTAGCTTCCAATTTTTCCACCTTAGTCTTCTTGACATAGGCGGGACATCCCCAAATCCTAATATGATTAAGACTTGGTTTCCTTCCTTCCCACATCTCATGTGGAGTTTTAGGAACGGATTTGGAAGGACATCTGTTTAAGATATAAGCGGCAGTCAGGAGTGCATACCCCCACAGGTAAATTGGTAAATCAGTATAGCCCAGCATGGAACGGACCATGTTTAACAAGGTCTGGTTCCTTCTTTCTGACACACCATTTAACTGAGGAGTACCTGGAGGTGTTAGTTGTGAAACTATTCCATGTTTCTTAAGGAACTCATCAAACTCCGTACTCATATACTCGCCACCTCGGTCGGACCGAAGTGCTTTGATATGATTACCAGTTTGTTTCTCGACTAGGGCCTTGAATTCTTGGAATTTCTCAAAGGCCTCGGATTTATGTTTCATTGAGTATACATAACCATACCTAGTATGATCATCTGTAAACGTAATGAAATATTGATATCCGTCACGTGCTGCTTCCAAAGCACCACATACGTCGGTATGGATTAATCCCAGTTTATCAGCGGCTCTTTCAAATGTCCCTGTGAAGGGGGACTTAGTCATTTTGCCTTTAAGGCAAGATTCACAAGTAGGAAAGGGATCTGATCCCAATGGACCCATAAGTCCATCCTTTTCCATCTTGTAAACTTTGGTCTGCCAACATGACCAAGTCTAAGATGCCATTTCAAAACTTGATTGATTTCATCCCTACCACGTTTTCTAGTCATAGTATTCACAACTACTTTGTTGCTGAGATTTAGATGATACAATCCATTCAACAATGTAGCAGTACCCACTAGTTTATTTCTAAAATAAATTTTGCAGGAACCATCACCAATGAAAAATGAAAAGCCTTTTCGGTCCATGACCGGAATGGATACAATGTTTTTGTGCCCCTTGGGAAAAACAAGTACATCTTCTAAAGTCAAAACAAAGCCGGATTATAAACCCAAAAGAAGTGATCCTATGTCGGTCGCCTCGACACTATGCCCGCTTCCGACTGTGATCATAACTTCTCCGGCTCCAAGCTTCCTACTTTGTTCAGCATCTGATTCACGGTACAAATATGAGAACTAGCACGAATACGGTATCCAGGAAGTAGAAAATACGGTAGCGAACAATTTGTTTCCAAAACTAAAAGTTCTTTACCTGAAGTGCCATGAAGAATCGGACAGTCTCTAGCCCAGTGGCCCAGCTCACCGCACTTGAGACAAGCATCCTTCTTCTTCTTGTTCTTTGGAACCATCGGGGCCTTGCCCTTACCCTTAAGGTCCTTAACTTGTGGTCCAGTTTGCTTCTTGGTCTTTTTCTTCTTGTTCTTAGACCTCAGGAGTCCGTAAGAAATCACAAGAGCAGACTCCTTCATCCGCGGAGTCTTCATCTGAGACTGAGCGGTCACAAGTTTGTTCATTAGCCCAGCTAAATTGCATGTAATCTCATTGCAGTTGAAGTTCATAACAAACTGTGAGAAGGAATCAGGGAGAGACTATAGGATAAGGTCGGTTTGGAGAGAAGTATCCATTTTAAAATCAAGAGCTTCCAATCTCTCGATCATGGATATCATTTTGAGGACGTGTTCCCCAACCTTCTCACATTCCTTCATCCTTGCACCAAACAGTTGCTTGGATATTTCATATCTAGCAGTTCTGCTGTGCTCACCATAAAGTTCGGTTAAGTGAGATAGAATCTGCCTAGCAGAAGTCATTTTCTCATGAGCTCTCTGAAGCTCATTAGACATAAAAGCCATCATGTATGCACGGACTTTTACGTCATCCTTAACCCACTTTTCATGGTTTTCGATCTCTTCCTGATTGGCTCTGGTCCGCATAGGAGGCGCCGGAATGTACGTCTCCAAGACGTATCCCAGTGCCTCTATACTGAGGACTATCATCAGATTGCGGAGCCAGTCCACAAAGTTAGGTCTAATCAGGGTGTTCTTCTCTAGTAGAATTACGAGTGGATTCATTGTCATATTGAGATTTGAGTCTGCATTAAGTACGATAGATTAATTAGTGACTCATTCAATTATGTTCTAGGTATAGAATTAAGATCTTTTCTATTCTTGTTACCCAGCTCCCACTATTTTTATTGGAATAACACACTCCCATGTGAAATCCGAAAGTATCGTCGCTCTACTTCATAGTGGTGATCGAGTTCTTTATAAATCTTAATAGAGGGCAACCGAACAGGTTTCTAGTCTATTAATTTTCATAAAGTGGTGTCCAACACCAACCCATCTAATGGATGATTCGATCTTCTTTTTCCCCTTGTTCACTCCCCTTAACCTATACGGTTTCTATGGTTCGTGAACAAGTTAAGTTTATACCATCGACGCAGATCAGTTTCACAATTGAATCTTATCCGGCAACCTATCAGGTTTCTAGGGATAAAATTTGCTCCAACCGAAGGCATCCAATGCGCTCCCGGTAATTTATCCGTCCTCCCCGAACGACTACCCCGATAACTCGGAAGCATAGCACATCCGGTTTGGATTTCAATTTCCCGAAAACTCGATGGAGGGAAGAAAAACCTTGAAACCTTATAAACTTAATAATTTATTGTGGGAGAATTTTTGCGATTAACATTACACTTTGCACATTAATTATTTAAGCGCGTTTGTGGTATTCATACAATATGAAAAAACCATTCACAACCTAGTTGCTACCAACATGTGGTTCATGGACCGTTCCGACAAAACAAAAACTTCGTAATCTAATTAAAAGTCTTCGTCTTGAATCTTCGTCTTCTCGAAACAGATCTTCCTCCGGTCTTCGTCATTACATATAAATTTTACATCGAAAATTGCATCCTAGATACAAACATTTCTAGTAAAATAAATATGCTCAAAACGGCCTTTACAACCCAATCGAATAAAACGAACGATTCAAAACTAAGTTCACGAACCACATCCCCATTCAAAAGCATTCATCAAATAAATACTATATAAATGGAAAGCGTAGAGATACATTGATCCAATCAACAATACGAACCTATCCAATCGATTCACACAACCGGTAATACGATAACGTTCAAAATAATTCGGTCGACCATAAATATTCCAATTAATAAAATTTCCCTTATAAAATGAAATACCATAAATCATTTAATCATATTAAATCTAATTTAACATGAGGGAGATTAATTTTCAAGAATACACGAAAAAAATCGAGCTGGGGCGAGAATGGCCTGCCATGGCCGAGTCACTGCCGGCAGCCTGCCGGCCGGACACGGCCCGTGCCGAATGGCACGGTCGGGTCATGCTGGCAGTGTCCTAGACCTTTCTCGTAGACTCGGCCGTGTCGCCTGACACGGTCGAGTCACTTCCGAAGCGCGGCCAGAGGCGGCCGTGTCGCCGACACGGTCGAGTCTGCACTGGTGCTGAGGCTGCCGGACAGGGCCCGTGTCACCAGACACGGCCCGTGTCACCAGACACGGCCCGTGTCACCAGACACGGCCCGTGTCACCAGACACGGCCCGTGTCACCAGACACTGCCCGTGTCACCAGACACGGCCGAGTCACCCTGGCAGCTTCCTGCCCTTTGTCCGAAAAGTCTTCCGACGACGATTCGGAGCTCGATTTTCGACCGAATATCCAATATCAATATTTTCCAACATTCATATCTTCAATATAAATCATATTTCCAACAAATTAAGATTTATATTTAGATATAAACTTACGAAAAATATAACTACAACGAACGTAAAAACATATACCACGATTATGACTAAAATGATTCCAAATCATTCACCATCTAATCAAGCATTCCAAATGCTAATATCGTATATACGATCGCAAGACCTACGCTCTGATACCACTGTTGGGATTCGGTGCCTAAAACGAAGGCCCAGCGGAAGCGGTAAAACGAAAATTAATTCGATCTGAATCCCTACGAGGATCGATCGAGCTACGTATATACGAATATCAAAAACCGAATACACAAGAGATATAGAAACTCACCCTTGTAGTCCGTTGATTAGATGTATAACCTTCTCTTGAGCTATTCCCCAAGCTTTGCTTGATCTCTACGAATCTATTCCGCTTCAAGCCCTTGAACGATCCAACGCCGAAAGTACCGCGTCTCTACTTGCCACGTGCCGGAGAAATGACCGGAACGACGATCACCTTGCTATCCTCCGAGGATACGGCTAGAGCTAAGTGATGAAGCTATATATGTAAAGATTACTACACTCTAAGTGTTTTAATCTTACTCTCTATTTTTCTCTCAATATTTCTCTAAGAAAATTGAAGGAAAAGAATGAATAAGATGAAGATGAAGTTGAAGACCATGAAATGAACTCTAAGTTCTTTTTCTCTCTCTACTTCCTATTTCTCACGTTTTGGATCAAGTGAGGTGCGAGTGAAAGCCTTCTCTTCTTATTCTACTTTCCACTCACATGTACATCTCATGCACATGATATTCCTTACAAGTCATTTTCATCCATTATAAAATGGACACAAAAGAATAAGATGGGAAGGTGGATGGAAAGTGAAGGCGGGCGGCCAATCTAGAAGGATTTGGACGAATTCTGTTCGTTTCGGACTCCCGAGAGTCCAAACAGATAAAGTCCAATTCCGTTCCAATGTTTTTATATCGTTTAATTAATCCAATTAATTAAACATATCAAATACAAAATAAAATAATTAATTTCTCCAAGAAATAATTATATTCATGAACTAAATTAATCACCCAGTGATATATTTAATTCATTAGGCCGTAAATCAATTTATCCAATAAATCAATTTAAACATCCAATGTCCCATCTTTAGATATCCAATATCTAATATTCATAATGAGAGAATTAGATTGATTCATTCCTTCGTCAATCCTATTGCGTGACTCGGTAGGTTCGTCTCAGTCAGCAATGGGAGGAACTAAAGAGTAGTATCACCACCTAGCCAGCCTGGCGGCCTACACTGTACCCCAACTGAGAACGAATGATGGGATCATTCAAGAACCATTCTGTCGTGAATACCAGTAAACGTATAAACCCTTCTTTCAAATGTCCCGATCAAGTTATAGGGTCACGGTCAGTCAAACTCTATCTGTACTTGACTCTATACATGCGTTAATGCAAACCGAGATCATCGAGCTCTCGTGTATCTAATACAGCTAGCTCCAATGCTTTGGCCAAAGACTTATGATCTCATCTGCCAATAACCGCATAGGACATATAACCCGTTCACTAACAGGAGAAAGAATTCTATCTTGGTATTCAGTAGGACCTGCTACTTGCCCGTCAAGATGCACGTCGAGGTTGACCCCCGCCTTCTGGTTTATAGGGTCGAACTACTCTAATGAAAATCTTGACGTCACAAGCACATCCCTACTAAATCCTCAAGTCGAAGGTTCACGAATACCTATCACAACCTTTCGATTCCGTCATTGACTGTCCCGGAGTGAAATCCGTGTGATGAATCGAGGGTGAGTCGGTGCGAGTATACTAATCTAATTAGCATACCTATAATGTGTGCTCCCACTAACCATTAGCATTCGACAGGCACTCTACTTGTCAAAGAACATGTCATACAAGTCTTCACATAAACTTAACGCCCAGTCAAGTTTCATCGACTTGCGAACGATTAAGTATTTGAGCTATAAACCTTTCCAGTGCCGACCCCCTTATCCAATAAGGAGTGGAACGTTTTGCTCTCAAATACATGGACTAGTTTCTATATATATATATATATTTACGAGTTAGGAATGCTAGTAACTACCAGTAAATAAAGAAACTTCCATTGCCTTATATTAATGATTTACATAATTACAAGTACAACGCCCTCACTCAACATCCTCTGAGTGGCATTCAAGGGCATACTCCCAACAGGATCCACGGTTAATTGTGGTGTATTTCACAAATGAGTTTTGAGATTGGCGTTTCCGGAAACGAGTGTTTTTGATCGGTGATTTCATGATTTGCATGCAGTGACTAAGTGTGTAAGAGGTAAGTTTTTCATTGGCCTACTTGGCTAGGATGGCACTAGAGTATTTTGTCGTATGTGTTTTAGTCGTTTAATTATGGGGTTTTGATGTTGGGAAACGAACCTTGCTATCGTTCTCGTGTACTATGATTTGATGTAATTTGGGGCTAAAATCCCAATGGTTTTGTAAAGGTTATTTTACAGAAAACAAACCTTCGGGGCTGTGACCCCATTCGTATTTCGAGTTTTGGAAAGAGAACGATTCGATATTCCTAAATTGTTTTCTATTAAAACTCCCGAAGGCATATCAAACCATTTTGTAAACTATTTTCCCTTGATTGGTGATTCTCTCGGTTTTTAGAAAGTTTTACTCAAACTCTTGCCTCGGGAAGTACTTTCTTGTTATGTTGGAATGTTTGAGGATTCTTGATTGTTATTATTCTTGGAACTTGAATTGTATGACTCGTATTTTTGCACTTTGTACTTGCACTAGCAAAATAGTGGAATTTTGCTAACCCCCGAGAAATCGGGCGGTGGATGTCTGTATTGCATTCAGGTTTCAGGGAGCGTGGTACAGGGTCGGCATGAAGTATGATGAAAGATGATCGATACTAATCACATGTAATACCCGGTTGTGAATTCATTTATTATCATTCAGTAACTGTCACTCAGAATTTTTTTTTCTTTTTCACTCAGTAATAATCATTCATCATTCATATTCAGTCAACTATGTTCACCATTCGGCGTATTTTGGGATCATCACTGTTTGAGATCGAGCCGAGATTATTGTCGTCATCATCATCATGTTTTTATTTGCAGTTTGAGAGGTAGCGCACGCTACACATTGTAGTTAGCGCGCGCTAATGAGGTGCATGTAACGCACGCAATGATTCAGTATTAGCGCACGCTAGCGCAAGTGAGGCAGACAGTCCAGAAGGTACTGGGCTGATTTGGGAAATTCGTAGCGCACGGTACGAGTTGTAAGTAGCGTACGCTAATTGTGTTGGCAACGCATGCTAAGTCACTTTAATAGCGCACGCTAACGCGTGCAAGACAGAGGACAGTAGGTTCTGGATTTCAGTCGTTGAGTATCAGACATCAGTTAGCGCACGCTAACATTCTGGAATAGCGCACGCTATCGGTAAGGTGTTAGCGCACGCTACCAAGTCATAGCGCACGCTAACGAGGCATTTCAGACCTCACTGGACTGCCCAGTAAACCGCTAGCGCACGCTAAATATCAAGTCATAGCGTGCGCTAAGCTAGGACAGTATAAATAGGACAAATCGGTCCAACCTTCGTCATTTCTTCATTTCTCAATCATTTCAGACGAGCTCGGGTGATTCGGAAAGGTCTTTTCGAGCTGCAATCATCTAGCATCATCTTCAATCATCCTAAGTTGGATTAATCATCACTCCAAATCAAGGTAATGATTCATGGATCTAGAATTTCGGATCTTGGGTGTTTTGCTTTCGATCTCTTCGTGTAAATCGATATTATGTTGGAATATGTTAGATATGGATTATCTATCTTGGATACATGTATTTCTACGGATTCATTGGTGTAATTTTCAGAATTTGTGAATAATTGAGGAATTGTTCAAGAACCCTTACGGGTTGACTTTGGACTTTTGGGGGTTTTCGACCAAATGTTGTTGAAATATCGTTCTAAGTATTCCTATTGGATTATTGATAGTATTCATGAGTTTTTGTGGGTTTGAATCATTCATTGGGAGTTGGTTTCGGATGTAATTGAGTTTTGGTTGTAAACAATTGGAGATTGTTTACAACGCGTTTGTTTAAATGCCCCAATGAGTTTCGGGTATTGTTGTATCGACTTTTGAGTTGGTTGTGATCATGCTTGATTCGTGTATTAAGAGAATTGTTGGTTTTTGTGTGGTTTAAGGTTGTTCGAGCGGCCGGTAATTTCATTAAGGACGTTGATCGTGGAAGTACCTTCTCGCCTTCGGTTTGAGGCAAGTTTTATACTTGTACTAGTCAATGAGCTAATGTCATCATGTATGTGTATGAATATGTTGTATCATTCCGAGACTTAGTCTCTTCATGAATTCATTGATATCCAGAGATCGTTCGATACGATACCTTCCGGAAATTTTTGCCAAATGTTTATTGTTGTTCGTTAACGGCCGATTCAAGGCATTGTAATACTCATTATTAATGTCATTGTCGATAGCCGGTTCGCGGTATCGGTGTATCGATTGTTGTTAATATGGACGTCAATTAAAGACATCGTTGAGATCATTGTTATTCCTGTTTGTATTGTCATTAAAACTGTACAGGCCGATTAAAGGCATTGGCTTATTCATTTCTCGCCTTCGTCATCGGTAACCGATTAAAGGTGCCGAGGCATCCTTCATATCATTGTTATCGAATTGCCATTCTCAGGCAAATCGAAATGTTCAATCATTCACTAAATCATTGTTATCGATTGACCTTTCTAAGGCAATCGAGGTATTCACTCATTCATCGTATCTTTGTTATCGATTGGCCATTTTCAGGCAAATCGAAATGTTCAATCATTCACTGCATCATTGTTATCGATTGACCTTTCTAAGGTAATCGAGGTATTCACTCATTCATCGTGTCATTGTTATCGATTGGCCGTTCTCAGTCAAATCGAAGTGTTCAATCATTTATGGTATCATTGTTGTCGATTGACCGTTTTAGGCAATCGAGGTATTGAATCATCCGCTGCATCATTGTTGTCGGTTGGCCGTTCAAAGGCAATCGAGGTGATAATTTGGGACTGTCAAGGACGATGTCTATCCGTGTGTTACTATCATCGTGTTGGCCGACTCAAGGCAGCACACTATCATTCATTGTGATACGGCTTTGTGCCGTGGCTTCGGCCCTAATTGTGATACGGCTAGATGCCGTGGCTTCGGCCCTAATTGTGATACGGCTGGATGCCGTGGCTTCGGCCCTCATTGTGATACGGTTTCGTGCCGTGGCTTCGGCCCTCATTGTGATACGGTTTCGTGCCGTGGCTTCGGCCCTCATTGATACAGCTTCGGGCTGTTTTGACTTCAGGTGTTTGTGATATTTGTTAAGTTCCGCTGAACGGCTTTCAAGCCTTTATTATTGTCCTGGTAATTTCATTGGAGCCTTCGGGCATTGTGATTCATAATTATTTCAGTCCTGGTTTGGTTCATGTCTTATAATTCATTGTGGTATTCTGTTATTTTGATTCGCCGTCGGGCACTTATGTTCTAATCTGTCGAACAGGTATTAATAGTATGCCGTGGGCATAGTATTTCACGAATGCTCGGTTCTT
Source organism: Orobanche coerulescens (assembly GCA_033398695.1). NCBI lineage: Eukaryota > Viridiplantae > Streptophyta > Magnoliopsida > Lamiales > Orobanchaceae > Orobanche > Orobanche coerulescens. The sequence continues at coordinate 104,630,776 of CM065805.1, read as the reverse complement.
ACCTTGGTTTGTGAGCATCTCGTATTATTATCATCATTGTACCGTTTCATTCTGCCTTTGGATGCATATCATGTTATACATGTAATTGATGTTCATTATCTGGATGGTGACCCAGTGGCGGAACATGTTTTTCATGTTTTAGGTGCTTGCGAGGAGAGAGTTCAGACACAGGGGCATGATGATGGCGACGAGGCATTCGAGCGATACTAGTACGAGTTGTTCATTGTCGGTCAGTCAGTTGGAGTGTACTCCAGTCTTGTCAGTTGTTGTCGTGTTGTATTACCCGAACAGATGTTCGTAGATGTTGTTGTATTTCATTTTTGTCCATGTAGGCTACTTTTTTCGTTGAAATTCCTTATCGGAATATTGTGTCGGATGTCATGGTAGGGACTATGATTTTCCCTTGTTGTGTTATTTAATGTATTTTTAGTCATGTTTGCCTGGTGGATCTCCTAGCGTGGGGTCCACGGCACTGTAATAACCCAATAGAATTTGGGGGTGTTACAGAAATGGTATCAGAGATTTGGGTTGTGGAATACCCTGAGATGTGAGTTATGTGGTCCTACCGATGCGGTAGTGGTGGGATTGTCAGGTTATGACAATCTAGTCAGTCAGGTCTTGTGAGTCGTAATATTAGTGCGACTGCACGAGTCATTCATTCATCGAGTCGTCGTCAGTGAAGACTAGTATCGCGAGACCTCGAAACTTCGTATGACCTGTGTAAGGACTCGATTCTCTTTATGTTCATACATTCATCATGTCATTAATTGTTCATGCCTTGTTGAAACCTATATGCGATATTAGTGTTATGATCGAGTCATGACTAATTGTTTTGGGACACGTGTGGCTTGTGTAAGCATTAAGGATCAACTCATTCATCAGTTAATAATCCTCAATCATCATTCTGATCTTGTCGATCATGTTAATTCAATCATCACTCAGTCAATATCATTACTCAGTTAATTCATCGCTCGATAATTCAATCATCACTCGATTAATATCACTACTCGGTTAATTCATCACTCGAGATAATTCATTCATCACTCACCAATATCATTACTCGGTTAATTCATCACTCGATTAACTCATTCATCGCTCGATTAATTCATTCATCATTCATCAATATCATTACTCGATTTGCCGTTCATCACTCAATTAACCTCATCGTTCAGCTAATTCATTCATCACTCAATTAATCTCATCGTTTAGCTAATTCACTCGTCACTCACCAATCTCATTGCTCGCTTAATTAATTCCTCATTCATCAATCTCATTGTTCAATTAATTCATTAATCATTCAGCCCATCTCACGGTTCAGTTGTTGATCTTGAGGATCGAATTTTCAACCTTGTTAACTTGTTCAAGGTAATCATTTCAGGAATTTCATCAGGCAATCATGTTACCTCATTTGATGTTTCATACGGTCTTATCATACTCTGACGTAATGTCGACGATCATTTCATTAAATCATTAATGCATTCATTGTGTTAGAGCGTGTATGCTCATTATTGTCACTCTGTAACGTAATCATAATGCGATATTCATGCGGAATTCATAATCATCATGTGACTTTCCTACTTCAGTATGGATAGAGCTGTCAGAGGACGCAGGGGAAGAGGCCGCGGTGCAGGCCGGAACCCGAGATCTCGTGTGCATTCCCACACAAACGCGAGGGATATCATTAATTCATCAAATAGCGAGGCTACTCATTCATCAGCAGATAATCATTCACTGTCAGGGAGTCGTACCCGAGAGGCATCTCACTCGGAAGGTGTTCGGGTTGATCCATTCATATTTATGCAGGGCATGATGGCCCAGATGACTCAGATGACGCGGATAGTGGAGACCATGCAGACCTCGATGGTTCGTGGTCCACCGCAACAGGGATGCCAGGTGCCATTTCATGGACAGACTGGAGGAGTGAATCAGATTGTTGGCGATATCTCTCGTCAGATGCCGCCTACTTTTGAGGTTCGTCGGAACAGTGATATTGTTCATTGGCTCGAGCATTTTGATAAACTCTTCGACATGGTTTAGTGTCGGAAGAGAGTAAAGTGGCGATGCGGCTTATTACTTGAGTAAGGCGCTTATTCGTGGTGGCTTTACGTGAAACCCATCGATCGTGATTGTAATTGAGCGAGTTCAAGACTCTCATGTTAGAGAGGTATTATCCGGCTCCACTTCGTGAAGCCAAGTTGTCAGAGGTTTTGAACCCCGAACCCGATGAGAACGAGGGTGTTATTGTCATTGCTGAGAAGTTTCAGGGACTACTTCAGTTTGCTTCGTCAATTATCCGTACTGAGGCGGATAAAATTAAGTATTTTAGCAAGAGGCTAAATCATGATTGAGGATGCAGTTGTTCAATCACAATTGTAATTCACTTAGTGAGTTCATCGGGAAGGCTCTTGGAGCAGAGCTTTTGATCAAGGAGCTTACTCAGAAGCATCCTTCAGTTTCTTCAGGTGAGAGGACTAGGATTCCGGCTCGTTCAGAGGGACATCGGGGTCCGACGTCCAAGGGGTCATTTTCTAGTCGTCTTCGTGCTGGGACAGCATCTTCCTCTCAGGCGACGAGTTCGACTGTTGTTTGCTTTAACTGTGATTCAGCAGGTCACGTTAGTACCCGGTGTACGGTGCCAGCTATTATTTGTTTTCTGTGTGGGAGGCAGGGACACCGCGGAAATCTGCGGGGTTCTAGCGCGGTAAATCTCAAGAGGGCTCAAGAGCCTCGAGGGATTTTGTTACCCCAGCCCGTACTTCATTCAAGGGGCCCTATCAGGCTTCGAGAGCCCGAGGTAAGGACATTCATCACCAGTATTGAGTAAGTTAATTCTTGCTCGGTAGGAGGACAATCATTCATTTCATTGTCGTTCATTCATTCATATAATTCATTCATCATGTATATCAATCATGTTGGGACTCATAATTATCGATTAATCATTCAATTCACGAGGAACGGCGGTTCCAATCACTTCAAGGAACTATCACTCATGACGTTATTAATTCACTTTGGTGAGTCATTCTAAATCCTTGTCGGATTTGTAGTCATTTATCATTCATCATTCATATTTGTCACTTTCATTCTCGTGACCTTCTGAGGTCTTAGTTAGCGGCGAGTTCATCGTCGGATATACCTTAAATCGTTGAGATAGAGGAAATCGATGATATGGGAGGATATCGATGTTGGGTACATTTGAGATGTAACCTTGTTTTTGGATGACTGTGTAAATCTATCCGTAATAATGTATCGTGACTGTGAATCATTTATTGTTGATCTATCTTATTATGATCATTTTCAAGAATCTTGAGATTTGGGTCATTTGTTGGGAGTTCATCCCTTCGACGTTGTGCTTGAGATTTCGTGATTATTTGGGAAATCGTTCACTGTGTTTCGAGACGATTCAGTCTTGGGGACTTGGGCTTGCGGTTGATTTGGTCCCAAGGACTATTTGAGCGTTATTGTCTTCAGATCGTGATGAATAGTTCATATCCCGAGTTGTTTACCCTCAGTTTCGAGGACGAAACTCTTTTAAGGGGGGGAGTATGTAATACCCGGTTGTGAATTCATTTATTATCATTCAGTAACTGTCACTCAAAATTTTTTTTTCTTTTTCACTCAGTAATAATCATTCATCATTCATATTCAGTCAACTATGTTCACCATTCGGCGTATTTTGGGATCATCACTGTTTGAGATCGAGCTGAGATTATTGTTGTCATCATCATCATGTTTTTATTTGCAGTTTGAGAGGTAGCGCACGCTACACATTGTAGTTAGCGCGCACTAATGAGGTGCATGTAACGCACGCAATGATTCAGTATTAGCGCACGCTAGCGCAAGTGAGGCAGACAGTCCAGAAGGTACTGGACTGATTTGGGAAATTCGTAGCGCACGCTACGAGTGGTAAGTAGCGTACGCTAATTGTGTTGGCAACGCACGCTAAGTCACTTTAATAGCGCACGCTAACCCGTGCAAGACAGAGGACAGTAGGTTCTGGATTTCAGTCGTTGAGTATCAGACATCAGTTAGCGCACGCTAACATTCTGGAATAGCGCACGCTATCGGTAAGGTGTTAGCGCACGCTACCAAATCGTAGCGCACGCTAACGAGGCATTTCAGACCTCACTGGACTGCCCAGTAAACTGCTAGCGCACGCTAAATATCAAGTCATAGCGTGCGCTAAGCTGGGACAGTATAAATAGGACAGATCGGTCCAACCTTCGTCATTTCTTCATTTCTCAATCATTTCGGACGAGCTCGGGTGATTCGGAAAGGTCTTTTCGAGCTGCAATCATCTAGCATCATCTTCAAGCTCCTAAGTTGGATTAATCATCATCTAAATCAGTTTCATCACTCCAAATCAAGGTAATGATTCATGGATCTAGAATTTCGGATCTTGGGTGTTTTGCTTTCGATCTCTTCGTGTAAATCGATATTATGTTGGAATATGTTAGATATGGATTATCTATCTTGGATACATGTATTTCTATGGATTCATTGGTGTAATTTTCAGAATTTGTGAATAATTGAGGAATTGTTCAAGAACCCTTACGGGTTGACTTTGGACTTTTGGGGGTTTTCGACCAAATGTTGTTGAAATATCGTTCTAAGTATTCATATTGGATTATTGATAGTATTCATGAGTTTTTGTAGGTTTGAATCATTCATTGGGAGTTGGTTTCGGATGTAATTGAGTTTTGGTTGTAAACAATTGGAGATTGTTTACAACGCGTTTGTTTAAATGCCCCAATGAGTTTCGGGTATTGTTGTATCGACTTTTGAGTTGGTTGTGATCATGCTTGAATCGTGTATTAAGAGAATTGTTGGTTTTTGTGTGGTTTAAGGTTGTTCGAGCGGCCGGTAATTTCATTAAGGACGTTGATCGTGGAAGTACCTTCTCGCCTTCGGTTTGAGGCAAGTTTTATACTTGTACTAGTCAATGAGCTAATGTCATCATGTATGTGTATGAATGTGTTGTATCATTCCGAGACTTAGTCTCTTCATGAATTCATTGATATCCAGAGATCGTTCGATACGATACCTTCCGGCAATTTTTGCCAAATGTTTATTGTTGTTCGTTAACGGCCGATTCAAGGCATTGTAATACTCATTATTAATGTCATTGTTGATAGCCGGTTCGCGGTATCGATGTATCGATTGTTGTTAATATGGACGTCAATTAAAGACATCGATGAGATCATTGTTATTCCTGTTTGGATTGTCATTAAAACTGTACAGGCCGATTAAAGGCATTGGCTTATTCATTTCTCGCCTTCGTCGTCGGTAACCGATTAAAGGTGCCGAGGCATCCTTCATATCATTGTTATCGAATTGCCGTTCTCAGGCAAATCGAAATGTTCAATCATTCACTAAATCATTGTTATCGATTGACCTTTCTAAGGCAATCGAGGTATTCACTCATTCATCGTATCTTTGTTATCGATTGGCCATTCTCAGGCAAATCGAAATGTCCAATCATTCACTGCATCATTGTTATCGATTGACCTTTCTAAGGTAATCGAGGTATTCACTCATTCATCGTGTCATTGTTATCGATTGGCCGTTCTCAGGCAAATCGAAGTGTTCAATCATTTATGGTATCATTGTTGTCGATTGACCTTTTTAGGCAATCGAGGTATTGAATCATCCGCTGCATCATTGTTGTCGGTTGGCCGTTCAAAGGCAATCGAGGTGTTAATTTGGGACTGTCAAGGACGGTGTCTATCCGTGTGTTACTATCATCGTGTTGGCCGACTCAAGGCAGTACACTATCATTCATTGTGATACGGCTTTGTGCCGTGGCTTCGGCCCTAATTGTGATACGGCTGGATGCCGTGGCTTCGGCCCTAATTTTGAAACGGATGGATGCCGTGGCTTCAGCCCTCATTGTGATACGGTTTCGTGCCGTGGCTTCGGCCCTCATTGTGATACGGTTTCGTGCCGTGGCTTCGGCCCTCATTGTGATACAGTTTCGTGCCGTGGCTTCGGCCCTCATTGATACAGCTTTGGGCTGTTTTGACTTCAGGTGTTTGTGATATTTGTTAAGTTCCGCTGAACGGCTTTCAAGCCTTTATTATTGTACTGGTAATTTCATTGGAGCCTTCGGGCATTGTGATTCATAATTATTTCAGTCCTGGTTTGGTTCATGTCTTATAATTCATTGTGGTATTCTGTTATTTTGATTCGCCGTCGGGCACTTATGTTCTAATCTGTCGAACAGTTATTAATAGTATGCCGTGGGCATAGTATTTCACGAATGCTCGGTTCTTACCTTGGTTTGTGAGCATCTCGTATTATTATCATCATTGTACCGTTTCATTCTGCCTTTGGATGCATATCATGTTATACATGTAATTGATGTTCATTATCTGGATGACTGACCCCGTGGGGGCGGAACATGTTTTTCATGTTTTAGGTGCTTGCGAGGAGAGAGTTGAGACACAGGGGCATGATGATGGCGACGAGTTATTCGAGCGATACTAGTACGAGTTGTTCATTGTCGGTCAGTCAGTTGGAGTGTACTCCAGTCTTGTCAGTTGTTGTCGTGTTGTATTACCCGAACAGATGTTCGTGGATGTTGTTGTATTTCATTTTTGGCCATGTAGGCTACTTTTGTCGTTGAAATCCCTTATCGGAATATTGTGTCGGATGTCATGGTAGGGACTATGATTTTCCCTTGTTGTGTTATTTAATGTATTTTTAGTCATGTTTGCCTGGTGGATCTCCTGGCGTGGGGTCACCAACCTTGTAATAACTTGATAGAATTTGGGGGTGTTACATCACATGTGGAACCGTACATTGTGTATTGGTTCAGTTGTACTTTATTTTCTGCTGCAGTATTTATTCCCATTATACGGGTGTTTGTTGTATTTTGACCCCTGCATGGGCAAGTATTGTAATCGAGTTTTATGCTTTTATTGAAAGGCCAAATCGGTCTACTGAGTCTTTTTAGCCTTAAAGGCATTGTCGAGTTGTTCGTTTGTTGTTACCAGCCTGGTAGATCCTTGAGGAAAGGTTCTACGGCGTGTAATATCCCTCAGCGGATTGGGGGTGTTACAGTGAAATCAAGTTGAAGAGGGGCATCATAGTACGCCCGTAGTGGGACGTGCAAGCGTAGTGGGACGTGCAAGTGCACAAGACGAGTGTCCGGACACACCCATCCTTGTACCTAATTTGTCTCACGGAGGCACGTTACCGTGTGCACAGTCCATTGTGCCGGTGAACCATTCACATGACTATCGTGTGCCCGACTAAAAATTCCACACATAACCACTCGACCACGGAATATGAACGCAGAAGGTCACAAGAACAAAAGTGACCATGATGAATATCAGTGAATCACAAATCGACAAGGGTCAAGAATGACTCACCGAGATGAAATAATAATAAAATGAATGATAGCTCACTGAAATGATTGGAACCATCATTCCTCGTGAATTAAATGATTAGTTTGATAATTACAAGTCTCGACATGAATAATATATCATGAATGAATTATGAATATGAATGAACAACAACGAAAGGAATGAATATCCTTTTAACCAAGTAAGAATTAACTTACACAAATATCAGTGATGAAATGTCCTCCCTCGAACAAACGTCCTAAGCGGGAAATACCGGTCGCTCGAACAACCTTGAATAACATAATTACCAACAAACGCTCAATATACTTATCAAGCATGAATCACGACTAACTCAAAGGTCGATACAACAATAACCAAACTCATTGGGACATTCTAACAAATACGTTGCCAACATACTTCCATTGGTTACAACCAACCCCAAAATATTGAAACCAACCTCCAAATGAGTAGTTAAACTTCAACAAAGCATCATCAAAACAATCAAATAATCCAATAGGAATACTCCATTCGAGATTACGACAACATCTAGTCAAAACCCCAAAAATCCCAAAGTCAACCCGTAGGAATACATGTATCCAAGGTACATAATCCATATCTAACATATTCCAACATAATATCAAGCTAACACAAAGAGATCGGAAGGAAAACACTCAAATCTCAAAATTCTAGATTCAAGAAATGTTTACCTTGATTTGGTATGTTGGAGAGGATTAGATGATGAATAATCCGAACTAGAAGCTTGAAAATGATGATAGTTGAATGCTTCTCGAAGAACACTTCACGAAATGCCCAAATCACCCAAAACCGACGAGAGGAGGAAAAGATATGATGAAATGACGAAATAGGGCTAAACTATCCAATATATAGTAAACCCAGCTTAGCGCGCGCTAGCTCCTATGCTTAGCGTGTGCTAGCAGGTTTACCGGGTAGTCCAGTACCTGATGTCTGCATCATTAGCATGCGCTACGTACCTTGGTAGCATACGCTAACGTCCCTTCTTAGCGTGCGTTAACCTTGTGTTAGCGCGTGCTACCTGATGGTTGATGTCTAGAATACTGGAGTCCAGAACCTACTGTCCTCTGGTCTGATTGAGCCTTAGTGCACGCTACCCGATGCTTAGCGTGCGCTACCAAACTAAACCTTGCGTACACTATACCCACTCCTAGCGTGCACTATGAATTATTCCATCTCAGTCCAGTACCCACTGGACTGTCTATTCCAATACGCTAGCGCACGCTGATGGATTCTGATAGCGTGCGCTACAAACAGCATTAGCGTATGTTACTCCAATCGTAGCGTGTGCTATGAATCTCACCAATCCAGTCCAGTGCCTTATGTATTGTCTGCCTGAACCACACTAGCGTACGCTAATGCTGAGAGGTAGCGTGCGCTACCCGTACTCAATTAGCGCGCGCTAAAGAGAGTATGTTGCGTGCGCTACTCCTCACACATAGCCCACTACAAAGATGACAACGATGATATTCTTGTCCCGATTCTCCATCCAGGTTGAATGACGAATAAATTACTGATACACGATATGAATTACTTCGACGGTGAATACAATGAATGAATATGATTGATGAATGACTATTACTGAGTGAAAATTACTGTGTGACAAAATACTGAATGATAATTAATGAATTTACAACCGGGTATTACAGATCGTCCCTCATCACTGCAGATGGCTCAGGATCTGCTGTGCCCTCAGCAGGAGTGGTGTTTTTCAGAATGGCCTAAGTTGGGAGAGCCTCAAATGGGATAGCCTCATACGGAATTACCTCATATGGGTTGGATCATGAGCTGTAGTAGCCTCCCTAGGTGATATTAGAACACCCTATTCAGTCATCTCCTAGAAAGACTTATGTTTCTTTTTATTATTCTCAACAGCCATAAGAGAGGCACTATCAAGAACAACCATTTTCTTGCTGTGAGCTTCTTCTTCTTTTTGTTTGCTCCAGTCTTTATAGCTTCAAAACTTATATCTCGGGGATTACTTATGCTGGAAAAAATAATACCCCAAGTATTTTGATAAATTCATCCTACAGTTCAACACTTGATAAATGCATCATACATTTTGTCCCTACAGCGATCTTCATACATCACCCAAAAAGATGTATTCCTACAGCTAATGAAGATTCCAGCGTACAACAAGAAGACTATTGGCTACAATAAATAAGTTGTATGTATTTTACTTAGGAAGTGTAAAATAAAATCCAACAGGATATATGTAATACCCAGTTGTAATTCAGTAATTATCATTCAGTAATTATCACTCAGTAATTATCATTCAGTATTTGATACTCAGTAATTTCAATCATTATTGATCATTTGTCACTCAGATTCAGTCATGGTATTCATCATTCAGAGTAATTGTACCGGGTATCGATCGTCATTCATCATTAATCTGATTGGAGTTTCGTGCCGTGTTTATCATCATTGTCATTTTCGTTGCAAGCTGTGCTTGAGGAGTAGCGCACGCTACATACTCCTTTTAGCGTACGCTAATTGGGTATAGGTAGCGCACGCTACCGCTCAGCTTTAGCGCACGCTAAGGCTACCTTGGCTGCGATCCGGAAGGTACCGGGTGCAGGTGAGAATAATTGTAGCGCACGCTACGAGTGGTAAGTAGCGCGCGCTAACGGGTCGTAGTAGCGCACGCTATATGTGTGGAGTAGCGCGCTAGGGGCGGATCAGGTTGAGTCCAGTGGCTACTGGACTGCACCGGGTTTATTCATAGCGCACGCTATGCATTGTTGTTAGCGTACGCAATCGACATATTAGCGCATGCTAAGTAATGGTTGTAGCGCACGCTATCGAGGTTAGATCAGAGGGCAGATGTTTTTCTGGACTCCCGATCAAGGCGTCAAATATTTCGCTAGCGCACGCTAACAATGGATATTAGCGCACGCTAGTAGTATGGCCGTAGCGCACGCTACAAATAGGTACGTAGCGCGCGCTACCGTGTTCGGACAGTGGGTACTGGACTACCCAAATTACTCGTTAGCGCACGCTATGCACAAGGGCTAGCGCACGCTAACACGGGTCGAGTATAAATTGGGCAGTTTAGTCGAGTTCGTCATTTTTCATCTCATTTCATTCCTTCGGCATTTTGGGCGATTAGAAGCGATCCAGAGGATTCTTCGAGGTGTAATCATCAATCATCATCTTCAAGCTCATCTTTCGGATTGATCATCATCTCATCATCTTCATCACATCGAATCAAAGGTATTAATCTCTTGGATCTAGAATTTGGATTTTGGGTTTTCCTTCCGATTTCTTCGTGTAAGCTTGGATTATCATTGGGATATGTTAAGTTATGGATTATCTACTTGGATAAATATATTCCTACGGATTTAATGGTTATTTTCGGAATTGTTTTCAAGAACCCTTGGGGTTGACTTCGGTTAATTGGGGATTTTCCGATTGATGTCGTTATAATCACGAATTATGGATTCCTAATGGATTATTGATATCCTTGAAGTGTTTTGTTAGTTCGAAATACTCATTTTGGTGTGGGTTTCGACATATTCGGGGTTGGATATTTCCAAAGTTGTGCGGTCGGTTATGTATTCGTTGGAATGCCTACGAGTTTGTTTATCGTTGTTTCGACCCTTGGGTTAGTCGTGTTTTGTTGTTTGATACGTGTATTGAACGATTGTTGGTAATTATTGTTATTCAAGGTTGTTCGAGCGATCGGTATCTTGGTTAGGACGTTGTTCGTGGACGGACATTCTTCATCGGTATTGTGTAAGTTAAATCTTACTCGGTTAAAAGGATACTCATTCCTTTTGTTGTTGATTGCTCATAATCATAATTCATTCATCATAATATTAATCATTTTGAGACTTGTAAGTGTCGAATAATCATTTCATTCACGAGGAGCAGCGGTTCCAAATCTTTTCATTGGTTTATCAATCACGTCACTATTACTTTCATATCGGTGAGTCATCTTGGCCTTGTCTAATTATTATTCATTGGTTTTCATCATGGTCATTCTCGTTCATGTGACCTTAGGGTTCATATTGCGTGGCGGGTGTGGTGTGTGGAATTTTTAGTCGGGCACATGATGGTCATGTATTGGGTTCACCGATACATCGGACCGTGCACTGCAGTAACGCTTACCTCCGTGAGACTAATTAGGTACAAGGACGGGTGTGTCCGGACATTCGTCTTGTACACTTGCACGAGACATTACGGGCGTACTATGATGCTCCTCTTGCGTAATTCATAATTAAGAATACTTCATCACTTGATTAATTCATGATTGAGTAATTTAAACTCTTGAGGATTGTTGTTACGTATGGCCCGGCCCGTTGGGGATTTTGTTTTCAGTCACGGCAAGGCAAAGGTACGGAAGAGCATGTTGACGGCGACGAGTCGATGATACTAGTAGGGGCCCGATGCATTCGATCATTTATTCGGTCATTGTGTTTCCTTTATTTATTCCGCTGGTGACATTCCGTTTGAATGCTCATTTCATTATGTTTTGTGTATTTTATCGTCACATATAATTATCATGTATTCTATTTTATCCTGTGTGTGTTGTATAAAACTCCTCATCGGAGTATTTGATGTTGTAATGTGGTTCGGTACTACATTTACCGGTGTATTTCATTCATTTTCATTCGCTGGTGGGTCCCTCGGGGTCCACGGCAGCCGTAATATCCGCCTAGTTTGGGGTGTTACGAGTTGGTATCGGAGCGTGGTTTTGAATACTACCCTCCAAGTCATGTCTCATTTGAAATCATCGTCATCGGACTAGTATCATTGGACTTTCGCGTCACGTGTGACTGTGCAATGCCGAGCCAATCAGACCAAGAAGCGTAAGATTTCTAATGCCATGGTATAATTTCGGCATTAATCATTCATTCATAATTCATCGATTAACAATCCTCAATCATCATTGTCATTTTGGCCAGGACGGTCGAGTTAACTCATTAATCAGTCAATTCATTTCATTGTTGATTGTTGATCGGGAAGATCGAATCATTAATCTTGTTAACTCATTCAAGATAATCATTTCATAACTTCATCGATAATCATGTCACGTCAATCAATCATTCATGTAATCGCTGTATTTGAGCGCGTATGCTCATTTTCATCATTTCATAATATAATCATAATGTGATACTCATGCGAGATGTATAATCATCATATGACTTTCCACTTGATATGGAAAGGGTGGCAGAGGACGTGGAGGACGAGGCCGTGGAGCGGGCCGAATCCCGAGAACTCGTGCGAATACCCGTGCAAATGCCAGGAATAATGCTAATTCGGCCAGTGACGCCACTCATTCACACGGACGCGATCATTCATTATCGGGAGTCGTACCGGGACACGGCTCGGTCAGAGGGTGTCCGGGTTGATCCACTCGCATTTATGCGGGGCATGATAGCCCAAATGACTCGGATGGCTCGGTTGATGGAGACGATGCATAACTCCGTCAATCGAATCGCAGGCTCCTCCGCCGCCACCTCGGAGGCAAGAGAGGAATGTGAGTAACATCATCGGCGATATCTCTCGCTGAGGCCACCTACTTTTGAGGGCTCGTCAGGCAGTGAGATATCATTCATTGGCTCGAGCATTTCGAGAAGCTGTTTGCTATGGTAGAGTGTCCCGAGGGACACAAAGTTTCTGTTGCGGCTTACTACCTTGGTAAGAGCGCACATTCTTGGTGGTTGTCGTTGAAGCCCACCGAAGGATCTTGTACTTGGGATCAGTTCAAGACTCTCATGATGGAGAGGTACTATCCGGCCCCACTCAGGGAGGCCAAGCTGTCGGAATTGCTCACCCCCGACCCCTCAGCAGACGAGGATGTTCTCGCCATTGCCGAGAAATTTCAGGAACTTCTTCCGTTTGCCTCATCTATCATTCACTCGGAAGCGGACAAGATCAAGTATTTCAGCAAGAGACTGAAACCCCGTATGAGACTTCAGTTACTTAATCATAATTGCACCACGTTGGCCGAGTTCATTGAGAAGGCTCTCACTTATGAGCTTACTGCTAAGGAAATTGCTAAGCAGCAACCTTCGTACGCTAGCAAGAAATCGAAGAATCGTAATCGACCAAGGCGGTCGACAACCTTCAAGAAACCCCGTGCGGGCTCTGCTTTCGAGCGACCTCCAGTGTCGTCTAAACCCGCGGAATCTCGGTCGCGAGCGGCCGTTCGGCCATCACTGTTATAATGCGGGGGACTTGGTCACCTCGGTACCAAGTGTCCAAGCAAACTATCACATGTCATAATTGTGGAATTCTGGGCATAAGGCCCGTTTTTGCCGTAGGGACTCCAAACCTACTCAGACGTCATCTCGGGCCCCTAAGCGATCGGCCGTGCGTAATCAAAGCCACTCAATCGGCGTCGTTTAAAGCAGCGGGAGCGACTAAAGGTGGAGCTTTTAGCCAGACAGGAGCGTCGGTCTGCGGGACTAGCAAGCCCGGATTTATGAGATGAAGAAGACCGATGATCCAGAGGCCGAATGATCTCGGGTACACTCGATATTCTATCTCAACTGTGTGTACTCTTTTCGATCTTTGGTGCATCGCATTCATTCATTTCCGAGTCATGTTTGGGTAGACTACGTGCGGGTAGTGCTACTAGTTGTGAGCCTTATGTCATTGGCCTACCCGATGGTAGACGAATTATCGTGTCGTGAGATTGTAATTGTCCGATTGGTTTCATGGTCGTGTGTGGCGGCGGACCTAATCGTGGTAGATTTGCCGAGGGACGACGTCATCTTGGGTATTGATTGGATGGATCGTCATGATGCCATCATTAATGTCCGTAGCGTATGGTCACTATCATTTCGACGATGGAGTTGAATGTGTGTTTCGGGGAGGTAATCCATTACATTGCTCGTAAGGTCATTAATTCAATGAAAGCGATAAGGTTACTCAATCGAGGATGTCGGTTATTGGTGCTATATGGCCAAAACCGAGAAGTCATCGATAATGTTAACGGATATTCCGGTGGTGAGGGAATATGCCGATGTTTTTCAGACGAGTTACGGTTTGCCTCCACGAGAGGGATGTGGAATTCACGATTGAGTTGGAGCACAGTACGTCCCGATATCGAAGGCACCGTGCGGATGGCCCCGACCGAAATGCAGAATTAAAGAACCAACTTGAAGAGTTGTTCGAGAAGGGTTATATCCGACCGAGTGCGTCCCGTGGGAGCACCGGTGTTATTTGTCAAGAAGAAGGATGGTTCATTCCGCTTATGTATTGATTATCGGGAGTTGAACAGGGTGACGATCAAGAATAAGTATCCCTTACCCCGTATTGATGATCTCTTAGATCAACTTCACGGAGCTTCAGTATTCTCAAAGATCGACCTAAGGTCTGGATAGAATCAGTTGCGGATCCGAGTCGGATATCGCGAGGACGGCGTTTCGAACACGCTATGGTCATTATGAGTTTGTGGTTATGCCGTTCGGTTTGACTAATGCACCTGCGGTATTCATGGAGTTAATGAATCGGGTCTTCATCGACTTTTTGGATCGGTTTGTTGTTGTCTTCATCGATGACATTTTGATTTATTCTCGTGACAGGGAGGAGCACGAGTTTCACCTCCATCAAGTGCTCGACGTGTTGAGACGAGAACAACTTTATGGGAAGTTTTCTAAATGTGAGTTCTGGATGTCCGAAGTGACTTTTCTCGGACATGTAATTTCATCAGACGGAGTTCGTGTCGATCCTCAGAAGACGGAGGCTATTCGAGATTGGCTACCTCCGAAGAACGTCAAGGAAATCCGAAGTTTCCTCGGATTAGCGGGTTATTATCGGCGATTTGTAGAGGGATTTTCTAGAATCGCTCAACCCTTAACGAACCTTTTGAGGAAGGATAAGAAATACATGTGGTCCGACGCGTGTCAACGGAGTTTTGAGGAACTCAAGAGCCGGTTAATGTCAGCACGTGTACTTTCCTTGCCACAGGGGACGGAAGGATTTGTGGTTTATAGTGATGCGTCCGGACAGGGTCTCGGATGTGTGCTCATGCAGAACGGGAAAGTTATTGCCTATGCTTCACGGCAATTGAGGCCTTACGAGGTTAATTATCCGACCCACGACCTGGAGCTAGCAGCCGTGGTGTTCGCTTTGAAGATTTGGCGTCATTATCTTTATGGCGTTACCTGTCAGATATTCACCGATCATAAGAGCTTAAAGTATATATTTACTCAGAAGGAGTTAAATATGCGTCGAGAGGCAGTGGTTGGAATTAATCAAAGATTATGATATTGAGATCCTCTACCACCGGGCAAGGCGACGTTGTCGCCGACGCCTTGAGTCGTAAGTCCGTTCGGGAGCGGATGCTTGCCCGTTTGATTCGGAAGGAGCTTGGCGGGAATTCCTTAGACCCGAGATCGAGGTCTGGCTTCAGCGAGTTCAGGGGCAACTTTGTATGTTAGAGATTTCATCGTCACTCGAGGAGGAAATTCGAGAGAATCAGGGTTCGGACCCATCATTGTTGCGCATCCGAGAGGATGTGGCTCAGGGGAAAGCCCTGGATTTGTGGTCCACGAGGATGGACTTTTGAGGTTTAAGAATCGGTTGTGCGTACCGGCAAATGACGAGTTGAAAAACTCGATTTTGAAAGAAGCTCATGCTACCCCTTATTCCGTCCATCCGGGGTCTAGCAAGATGTACAAGGACTTGAAACAAAATTACTGGTGGAGTAATATGAAGCGAGAAGTCGCAGAATTTGTTTCGAGATGCTTAACCTGTCAACAAGTTAAGATTGAACATCAGCGGCCGTGTGTATCTGAAACCTCTTCCTATTCCCGAATGGAAGTGGGAAGACATTTCTATGGATTTCATCACGAGTTTGCCGACGAGTCGTCGTGGCATGAACACGATCTGGGTGATCGTGGACCGCTTAACCAAATCAGCTCATTTCCTTGAGATCAAGGAAACGTGGGGTCCCGAGAGACTTGCTCAACTGTTCATCAAAGAGATAGTCAGACTGCACGGTACTCCTAAAAGTATCGTTTCCGATCGTGACGGACGGTTTGTGTCGCATTTTGGAAATCAGTTCATCGTGCTATGGGAACTCGGCTCAATCTCGATGCGCTTTTCATCCTCGGTCAGACGGACAATCGAGAGGACCATTCGGACATTAGAGGACATGTTGAGGGCATGCGTCCTCGATTGGAAAGACGATTGGGAAGCCCAACTACCATTGATCGAGTTCACGTATAATAATAGTTGGCATGCTTCGATCAAGATGGCACCTTACGAGGCCTTGTATGGTCGCCGTTGTCGATCTCCGTTGTGTTGGGACGACTTATCGAATCAATCGGCACCGAGCCCGATATGCTTATAGCCGCCCGTGAGAAGGTAGCTTTGATCGAGTCGTTTGTTGACCGCTCGAGTCGGCGTAAATCATATGCGGATAACCGTAAATCGACCATTAGAGTTCGAGGTGGTGACCATGTGTTGGTCAAGGTATCCCCGAGTCGTGGTATCTTCCGTTTTGGGAAGAGGGGAAAGTTGAGTCCGAGATTCATTGGACCGTTTGAGATTTTGGATCGGGTGGGCGAGTTAGCTTATCGATTGGCTTTACCTCCGGCGTTGAGCCGAATGCATAATGTGTTTCATGTCTCTCAGTTGCGGAAGTATGTTGCCGACCCGAGTCACATACTTCAGTTCGATGAAATCGAGATCGCCGACGATCATTCATACGAGGAACGTCCTATACGAGTTTTAGAGTGGCGAATCAAGCAGTTGAGGAATAAGATGATTCCTTTGGTTAAAATTCAGTGGTCTAGACACGGAGTCGAAGAGGCTACTTGGGAAACCGAGGATAGTATGCGGGAGAGTTATCCCGAGTTGTTTGACCCTTAGTTTCGGGGACGAAACTCTTTTAAGGGGGGGTGTATGTAATACCCAGTTGTAATTCAGTAATTATCATTCAGTAATTATCACTCAGTAATTATCATTCAGTATTTGATACTCAGTAATTTCAATCATTATTGATCATTTGTCACTCAGATTCAGTCATGGTATTCATCATTCAGAGTAATTGTACCGGGTATCGATCGTCATTCATCATTAATCTGATTGGAGTTTCGTGCCGTGTTTATCATCATTGTCATTTTCGTTGCAAGCTGTGCTTGAGGAGTAGCGCACGCTACATACTCCTTTTAGCGTACGCTAATTGGGTATAGGTAGTGCACGCTACCGCTCAGCTTTAGCGCACGCTAAGGCTACCTTGGGCCGATCCGGAAAGGTACCGGGTGCGGTGAGAATAATTGTAGCGCACGCTACGAGTGGTAAGTAGCGCGCGCTAACGGGTCGTAGTAGCGCACGCTATATGTGTGGAGTAGCGCGCTAGGGGCGGATCGGGTTGAGTCCAGTGGCTCTTTGGGATCGCACCGGTTTATTCATAGCGCACGCTATGCATTGTTGTTAGCGTACGCAATCGACATATTAGCGCACGCTAAGTAATGGTTGTAGCGCACGCTATCGAGGTTAGATCAGAGGGCAGATGTTTTTCTGGACTCCAGTACTGGGCGTCAAATATTTCGCTAGCGCACGCTAACAATGGATATTAGCGCACGCTAGTGGTATGGCCGTAGCGCACGCTACAAATAGGTACGTAGCGCGCGCTACCGTGTTCGGACAGTGGGTACTGGACTACCCAAATTACTCGTTAGCGCACGCTATGCACAAGGGCTAGCGCACGCTAACACGGTAGTATAAATTGGGAGTTTAGTCGAGTTCGTCATTTTTCATCTCATTTCATTCCTTCGGCATTTTTGGGCGATTAGAAGCGATCCGGAGGATTCTTCGAGGTGTAATCATCAATCATCATCTTCAAGCTCATCTTTCGGATTGATCATCATCTCATCATCTTCATCACATCGAATCAAAGGTATTAATCTCTTGGATCTAGAATTTCGGATTTTGGGTTTTCCTTCCGATTTCTTCGTGTAAGCTTGGATTATCATTGGGATATGTTAAGTTATGGATTATCTACTTGGATAAATATATTCCTACGGATTTAATGGTTATTTTCGGAATTGTTTTCAAGAACCCTTGGGGTTGACTTCGGTTAATTGGGGATTTTCCGATTGATGTCGTTATAATCATGAATTATGGATTCCTAATGGATTATTGATATCCTTGAAGTGTTTTGTTAGTTCGAAATACTCATTTTGGTGTGGGTTTCGACATATTCGGGGTTGGATATTTCCGAAGTTGTGCGGTCGGTTATGTATTCGTTGGAATGCCTACGAGTTTGTTTATCGTTGTTTCGACCCTTGGGTTAGTCGTGTTTTGTTGTTTGATACGTGTATTGAACGATTGTTGGTAATTATTGTTATTCAAGGTTGTTCGAGCGATCGGTATCTTGGTTAGGACGTTGTTCGTGGACGGACATTCTTCATCGGTATTGTGTAAGTTAAATCTTACTCGGTTAAAAGGATACTCATTCCTTTTGTTGTTGATTGCTCATAATCATAATTCATTCATCATAATATTAATCATTTTGAGACTTGTAAGTGTCGAATAATCATTTCATTCACGAGGAGCAGCGGTTCCAAATCTTTTCATTGGTTTATCAATCACGTCACTATTACTTTCATATCGGTGAGTCATCTTGGCCTTGTCTAATTATTATTCATTGGTTTTCATCATGGTCATTCTCGTTCATGTGACCTTAGGGTTCATATTGCGTGGCGGGTGTGGTCGTGTGGAATTTTTAGTCGGGCACATGATGGTCATGTATTGGGTTCACCGATACATCGGACCGTGCACACGGTAACGCTTACCTCCGCGAGACTAATTAGGTACAAGGACGGGTGTGTCCGGACATTCGTCTTGTACACTTGCACAGGACATTACGGGCGTACTATGATGCTCCTCTTGACGTAATTCATAATTAAGAATACTTCATCACTTGATTAATTCATGATTGTGTAATTTCAACTCTTGAGGATTGTTGTTACGTATGGCCGGCCCCGTTGGGGATTTTGTTTTAGTCACGGCAAGGCAAAGGTACGGGAAGAGCATGTTGACGGCGACGAGTCCCGATGATACTAGTAGGGGCCCGATGCATTGATCATTTATTGATCATTGTGTTTCCTTTATTTATTCCGCTGCAGACATTCCGTTTGAATGCTCATTTCATTCAGTGTTGTGTATTTTATCGTCACATAAAATACACATGTATTCTATTTTATCCTGGGTGTGTTGTATAAAACTCCTCATCGGAGTAATTGATGTTGTAATGTGGTTCGGTACTACATTTACCGGTGTAATTCATTCATTTTCATTCGCCTGGTGGGTCCCAGTCGGGGGTCCACGGCACTGTAATATCCGCCTAGTTTGGGGTGTTACAATATAGACTTAGACTTTTAAACCGTGAGATAAGTCATTCTTTATTCACAAAGTAATCATGGTTTCAAATGTGTATTTAATGCTTACATGACAGCTGTAATGCAGTCGAAAAGACTGTCGACTGAAGTGCATTTATTACGGATCAACAGGAATGTATAAAGCATTAAATGTGGATAATTTTAATTCAAACATTCTGCAATCCGCCAATCCGACCTGTACACATCTCACCAACCGACCAAAAACTACATTTATAAATATTTCTAAGGTTATAAATAGCTTAATCAAGAGGACATTGCTCACCTACTGATTGATCGATAATCCGAAACATTCAGACAAAGGGCAATCTATTTCTTCAAGCCTATAGTGCTTATCTTTGAGTGAAGAAATACTAAGTCCTCAACTGAGAACAACACACTACAACAAAGACTTTCAAGCCTACAGCTACTGTTCTGATACTTGTGATTCCAAACCTTATCGTTGGGAGAATTAGCCTTATGTGGACTAAGTAGAACTATTCCGACATATGTAGGACGACAAGAGCTCGAAGACAAAGCTTCAATATGTCTGAGAAGAAGTCAGTTAAAGGAGCATAAAGTCAATATGTGTGACAAGCTTAAATCTACAGTCAGCTGTATCAATCTGTGTGAACGATATAGTGACCGGTTTAGTTAAGTCATACAGGTTTATACGCCTTGATCTTAATAAACACATTACTCTTGTGTGGAGGACATGTGGATGTAGAGGGATTTACCTCGAACCGCATTAAACTTTATGTTATTACTTCGTGTATTTACTGTCTTATAACTGCTTGTGATTTACCATATGCTTACTCTAAAAACCCTATAAGCATCAAGCTACAGGAGACTATCTAGTTGTTGTATTTACAACAACTTGTATTAAGACTTCCGCTATGCATAACAATCTTTGAAAAAGAGTACATCTTATTCAACCCCCTATTTTAAGTTGTTATTAAAGTATACCGAGACCAATAGGTGGTATCGAATCAATTGATTCTACAAAGAACCAATAGATTTTTAACCTGGATTAAATCCAAATCACTAGCTTTTAGAAACTGTATTTCCTTATCTTTATCATTCATCCTATATTACTGCCATGGATACATCAATGATCAACGAAGTTCCGATGCTCTCTATTAAGAGAATCAGGATGGAAGCCCACCTAGATGCCATGCACGAAGAGATGCTCTTCGTGATATAAGAATGATCTACCACCATTACGAAGGTCAACACAACCACTAGTGTGGAAGGCTAACCCCATGCAGAGATGCTCAAGAAAGAAAGGTATTAGTGGACAACTGATGAGCGCAAACAAGCTAATCTGGACAATGTTGCTTAAAATGCGCTATTTGTCACCCTTGATAAAGGCATATTCTCGAAGGTAATAGTTGTAATACAGCCAAAAAATATGGAAAAAATGCAAGATGATTCGTGACGGAACTGATCTCTCAAACGAAAAGAAAATTTCAAAACTCACTCAGCAGTTTGAATCTTTCGGAATGAAATTTACTGAAACCCTTGAGGAACTTGATCTCAGATTCACTGGCATTGTCAGTGAACTTGAAGCTTTGAGTAAAGTGTAAACCCTAAGGGAGAAATATCTCAAAATCTTTAGATAACTTCCTGCCTTTTGGGACATTAAGACCACAGTTATGTGTGTGTCTTGCAATCTTAATAATACATCTAGTTTTGACCTACTGGGTGACCTCAAATCATTTTAGTATGATATTGACGGGATAGAAAAATCTGAAGATCCCCCTGCCAAGACTACAACACTTGCCATTGTATCCGACAGAAGACACAACTCTCCCCCCAACACATCAAAAGCCATTGATAGTGATGATGACATCTTGTCACAAGACGAAATAGCATTGATCATTCACAAGTTCTGGAAATTCATTAATAATTGGGAAAGACTCCATGCAAGCCCAAAACCTTCAACAAGGTGAGTTCCGAGTCACCATCTTTTAAAGACTCTAACTAATGTTATAATTACAGGAAGCCAGGACACTATGAAAATAGATTTCCTCATACTAAGGTATAGAACCTACCAGAAGTTGAGCAACAAGACAAGGCTGAGAAGAGACATGTCTCGAGAAATAAACTGAAGGCACTGATCGGGGAATCAGAAACACCGACAACTATCAAAACAGAGGAAAGCCTATGGGCTGTCACCGGCAGTGACTCCTCTGATGATGAAATAGAAGATAAAGCCTATATGTTCATTATGGAAAAAGAAGAGGATGATGACGACATTGATGATGAGGTAAGTTCAACCTCAAAGGGGACCTAAAAATTCTTGATTATAGGATATCATGGAAAATGACATCTGGTACTTCGACAACGGATGTTCCCGGAAGAAAACAAGAGATATCACCAAGCTAATAGTCTAATATCAGCTATAATTTTCCATTTTTATACCGTTATATTGTAAGTAATGTATGAGTATTATTGTATTATGTTTGGATTTATATAATGTTTATTGTATCGAGATATTCAGAATCATACTATTCATGTTGGCATTCGTATTTTCTTTTCTGTTGGATGTTGCTTAGTGAGTTGTGATTTTGGCTAAGTATAATAGCCTTAAGGTACATTATACTCTATACTTATCATGCACTATCACGACGAGAGTTGCGTACGTTAAGCTTTGCTTCTTACATACGTAACTAAGGATATCATATCACATCTCAACTATTAGTGTGTATGGCCGCGCATGACCACGTTCTGCTGGAACTTTTGGCTTCATTAGGACATCCAAGTCAACGAATATTATGTATGCAATATTCTAGTATTAGCGTACGTAATGGTGGTGAGCTAACGTACGTTATTGTTATCCACGTATGTAAGACAATGTACGAAGTAAGGCAGTAACCTCTGGGGGATGTTTATGTATGTAAGGTTGAGGCGTTATCGTACATAAAGGATGTTAGAGTACGTAATTCTTGGCAGGTAGCGTACATTAGGCAAAGTGCAGATTATAAAGACGTCTTGTATTTCATTTTTGCACGAATCAACTTTGAGTTTTCTCTCTTGAAGTCATCCTCATGTCTTCCTAAGTGATTATAAGCCTCTTCTATCTTGCCTTAAAGCTTCATATCTTGGATTGGAGCTTGAAGATTGTAGTGGATTCTTGAAGTCTTTGAGGCTGTTCTTCATCTTCAATAGGTATGTTTTCTAATCTTGTGTTAATTCCGAGGTGATGGTTATAACGTTGATGATTACTTCATTTTTTGTTGAATTGTTGGAAGATAACATAATTATTATTGGTTATTATGAACACATGATGAAGAACATGATGATTATAACCTGAAGATGAGTATGTTCTTGGTGTTTAAAAGTACTTTGATGTTATAATCATATTTTGGATGAATTTTATAATCATATTTTGGAAGAATTAAGTTAATCTTACTTGACATTCAACATAAATTGTGTATGATTATATCGATATCATTAGTGTTCTTGGTAGGGTATAATCATTTAATGAAAGATTATGTTAAATTATAAGATAATAATCATGGTTTTCAAATGGTTAAGTTAAATTTGATGTAAAATAGTGATTGATGATTGTTTAAGACATCATGTTTATGATCGGTAATGTCCTTGATAAGATTATAATGGTGAATGATGATATTCTCATAATAAAATGATTACCTGAATTTGTTCTAGATAATTCATGCAGTATGGATTATCATGAATTTGAACAACATTATGAACATGTTAGTTTGATTGTAGAGATGAATTAGGGGTGTTGAAGTTCATAAATTAGGTGATATCATTGAAATTGTTTGAACTATTTTTGTTGAATCGTGGACGTTGATTTCCATGAATTCGATATCAATATTACAGAATTGTGTTATTGAATTAATTATATTTTATTCAAGGTTGCTTGCTCCAGTGAGTGTTGTCTGTCGAAGGACGATGTTTGTTCGTTCGAAGAAAATATTACTTTTCATCTTCGGGATTGAGGCAAGTTATATTGCTTGGTTATAATGATAAATGATTATTGTGAATGTTATAAATTTGATATATGTGTATTCTTTATGAATCTATGATTCATATTGAGTTGTTGTTGTTGATCATGTCGATCGTTTTGTTGTGGGATTATAATCCCAAGTTCGTTACCTTTGACATCGTTGATCTTGTTGATCGTTGTCACTTCGGTGAAGTTCCTTGATCCGTGTTGGATATGTTGATTATTTGATTTTTGTTGTCATATTGTATCGTGACATTTCTAGAGTCATATCTGCATCCAGGTTGGTCATGTGTACGATTTTTAGTCGGGCACATATGGTCATGTGTTGATGTTTCCACATTGGACTGTGCACACGAGATGATTACACCATGAGACTAATTAGTTACATTGTCCCACTTATATCATGGGTTCCTTATACGGGGTGGACATGTGTACAAGCACACTTTTAGTTCGCGCATACTGTGATGTCCGTCTCGAGCCATATTGATTGGTCGTTCATACACAATATGTGATTGGGTCTGTTCGACGGTTTGCGATTGGTTGTTCATACACCCGATGGATATGTACAATGCTCAGGGTTGTTTCATTGAGATATATTGTATGTGATTTATACATTATCTTGAGATTTATTATCAAGTATATATATGACCCTGTGGTTGTGGGCGAAATACATGTTGTTGTATTTTAGATCGAGGAAAGGCCAAAGCACGAGAAGAGCATTGTGATGGCGAAGGGTTTGAAGGATACTAGTTTCGAGGACCCGACTCTTCTTTTATCCGGTTATGATTAAACTTTGTATTTTTATTTCTCTTTGATGTTTTTATTTTTTTTTTGTTTAATTATTTTGGGTATATTCCATATTCATATGGTTTATACTTGTATTTGGATCTCATGTGTTGTGATAATTATAGTCGTATGATTTATAACCTCCTCATCAGAGTGATGGGTAATATTTTGTGGTTCGGTACTACAATTATATTGCAGTTGATTTATGTATTTGTATCGCCTGGTGGGTCCCAGCATGGGATCCACAACACTCTAATAGCCGCCATTTTCGGGGTGTTACAAAAGATGGTATAAGAGAGAATTGTTTCTCCCTATGAGTCATTGTTGAACGAACTAGTATCAAGAAACCTTCGCATCACGTGTGCAAGCGCCTAGCCCTGGGAGTCAAATACAGTATGTGATTTTTTCACCATGATTTAACTACAGCCGAGATGTTTATTTGCTGATTTGATCATTTTTGTTGATCTTGATATTCCGAGTGATTTTGGTGGAATTTAACTTAGTGATATTCCGAGGCATTTTGCGGATCTGATCCTTTTTTTTAATCTTGAATTTTTCTGAGTGAATTGTGGCAAGATTTATCTTATTGGTACTCCGAGGAAAAAAATTTCAGACTGGTAACTTGATTGATCTTGTTTCTGCTGGAAATAAAACACAGCAGAAGCGAAGTAGGTGAAAATTTTGATAAAAGCATTTTATGCATCCACGAGTACAAAACATAATAGGCATGCTAATTAATTAGGTAAGTAATTAACTACTAAGATTAATAAGCAATTTAAATATTATTCATTATTTATTAAATAATCTTGTTGGTAAACTCAATATCCTAATCTAGATCGAAGATCATAGGATACTTACCTTTTTAAGCGTAGTGGTTGCTACTTGTGATCTCTTCCTTAAAATCTTCTAGAGTATGATCCCGCCGTAATTCGGACGTTGTGTGCGCAAGGAGCGATCAAATATTGCTTGGACTACAAAGTGGATCGGCCGAACCTATGTTCCTTACAACTCTCGATTTTCTTTTTCTTCAAGTGTAATACCACGAGTATTCCATTCTGTTTAAAACCTTGTACCTCTTTTTAATAATTAAATAATGTGCTCCATCGTGATGCTTTTACTTTTATACGTATTATGTTTAGACCGTGTTGTGGCATGTAAATTCTTGAAAGTACTTAATTGTGTTGTGATGTAATTTCCTGATGTTGATGATATGTTGGTGACTTACCTTGATGTCGTTGAGCAATTATCGGTGCGAATATGACGGTGGCCAACGTCTTGTTCCCCGAGAAATTACTGGATGAGTCTAAAGGGAAGTCGTGTTATAGGGATTAAATGTAATATTATAACTTAGTGTATTGAACAAACATTACATACGTTACTCGAGCATCATTGTGTATGCTATTTTCATAGCTTTACGTACGTTAAAGTTTAGACATTGCGTACGTAATGCAGTCGTCGGACGAGATTCTCGATCCCGCGTGGTCAGGGCAACTTTTGGCGCAACAACGACAGCTAGTCAACTGATCATTATGTAAGTAATCCCGCCACACATTATGTACGTAATTGGCCATGACATTTCGGGCAGTAGCTCTTGAGGAACACTTACGTACGTTAGCCCATAGGCAGTAACGTACGTAACGAAGGTTACGTACGTAAAACCTTAGGCATTACGTACGTAATGGTAGCCTGATGTTATAAAATTACATTTCGTCTTTCATTTCCTGCCACCCTTGAACACTTCTTCTCCTCCAAAATCGTCCTCCAACCCCCCAAACCGAATTTTGAGCCTTCCTAGCCGTGTATTATCGTAGTAGATTGGATTTATCAAGCACCGGAGAAGGTTTTGAAGGTGTTGTGCTTCCGTTCTTCATCGTCCTTCGTCGTCCTTCTTCATTTCTTGTCAAGTAAGGTAAGTTTATAGAATCTGAATTCATCTCAGTGTTGTTAGATGAGTCGTACTAGATTTCGGATGCCTTGGGTAGTTTAAAACGTTCGATAATGATCGGACCGGTAAAAACTAATCACAATTGTTAATCGAATTCTATCAAGCTAGTATTTTGAATGAATTGTAGTAGTACTCGTAGTTGGATTGTAAAACTCATAATCAAACTTTTAAATCACCAACACCATAGAATCGTCTTGTTATGTATTGTGATTATAATTCGATTATCGTATTATAAACCCGTTTGTAATTCGTTAATGAATTAATTAACGATTATCGAATTGGATAGGTTATCGAATACGTTAGGATTTCGGGATATTTGTGCTTAGTCGTTCTATTCTAGAGTTTCGAATTTGAGTAAGTAATGAAATTACGGTGGCTATAAGTCATAGTCGTAACGTAGAAATGTTGTACTAGAACATTATTGTTTAACGAGATGATAAATTGAAAATTGGCGGGCTTAGGAATTTAGTAATTTGCATTGTGGCTAAAACATGAAAGTTTGGTTTCGACGTCATGAATAAACTAGGTTTAGAATCCTAACGGGACGGGGAAATTATCGCAAATTGTCATTGTAACCATAAGGTATTAATCAACGAATATGTAATAGGTTGATCTCTCGGGTGTGGTCATTCGAGCCATTGTGTTATCAAGGGAGTAACTCTCGTCGGACATGAGGCAAGCGAACCCTTGCTCGGACTGTTATATGAAATTCCAAAATTTAATGTGCATCACTATCTGTAGAATTGTGCTCGTTTTACTTATCTTGTCCGGAGTATTTTTGAGTAGATACTTCCGTAATCCTTGGTTGCGATCTTGGGAGTTTATATGTTGATATACCATACAGAACTGTGTTGCGGGATAAAACCTGAATGGTACCCACGTCCGGAATATTCCTGTGTATATACTTCCGTGACCCTTGGTTGCGACCTTGTGAGTTTATGTGCTGATAGATGAGATAATGGTGAGTATTATGTAATATATTGCCTTACCAAGTAATAACATTGTATTGCGGATTTATCTGATTCTATCAATGAATTTTGTTCGTATTGTCTGACCTAGGTTGGCTGGCACGATTCGTCGTGTCAGGCAAAATTGTTGAATAAGTGCAGGACGTTCCCGAAGGTTCCGGTCAGGCTTGACCAATGTTGGGAAGAAGCCTTGTTATTCTGTTTCTTAAATTGAATTCTGAAAACATTCCACGTTATGTAATAACCGCGTACGCGGACTTGTTTTTCTTTAAAGTATTTCGTTTCGTACTTATGCTACCATGGGGCTACTTTCCGCAAATTATTTCATGACGAATTCTTAAACTCTTTAAGAACTTACCTTGTGGGTCC
The DNA here is from genome assembly GCA_033398695.1 of Orobanche coerulescens. Lineage (NCBI taxonomy): Eukaryota > Viridiplantae > Streptophyta > Magnoliopsida > Lamiales > Orobanchaceae > Orobanche > Orobanche coerulescens. Next base: position 104,603,015 of record CM065805.1, on the reverse strand, counting down.
CACACAGGATTCACGATACTATAGCATCCCGACAAAGTTTTGGGGGCGTTACATCAAGTAATTCTGATTTGGAGCAAGAATTAAAGTATCCTCTCAATTGTGGAATCAAAGACATAAGTGAAAATCCATAATTAAACACTTGAAAGAAAAAAATCGAACTCCCTTGTGTAGGTTATCTTGTCCTAAACTGGGAAAAATGTCATTTTATGGTTAAAAAAGGAATTGTCTTAGGACATGTGATTTCTGAAAAAGGAATTGAGGTGGACAAATCTAAAGTTGACTTAATATCCAGTCTTCCACCCCCACGGACAATTAAAGAAATTTGGTCATTCTTAGGGCGATTCATCAAATATTTTACTGGCGATTAATCAAATATTTTAGCAAAATCTCAAGACCTTTATGTAATTTACTTACAAAAGACACACCTTTCGTATTAGATGATCATTGTCTAAAAGCTTTTAAGACACTTAAATCTATGTTGAGCTCTACACTTATCATCAAATCTCTAAATTGGAATCTTCCTTTTGAAATAATGTGTGATGCATCCGACTATGCCGTCGGTGTAGTATTGGGTCAAAGAGAAAATAAATTGCCAACTGTAATATATTATGCAAGCAGAACTCTAAATGATGCCCAATTAAATTACTCTACAATCGAAAAAGAATTGCTTGCAGTTGTTTTTACCTTAGACAAATTTCGACCTTACTTGATTGGTTTGAAAGTCATAATTTACTCCGATCATGCTGTAACACCCCCAAAACCGTATGAGAATATTACACGCCGTAGACCCTTTCCACAAGGATCTACCAGGCTAAACATCCATAAACAACCAAGTGCTTACCTGACCAGGGTCAAACAATATAATAATACAGACCGTTAAGGTCACTTACACATAAACACATAGACCGATGAGGTGACACAACTCAATCAACAGAACTGACTAACAACATTACCCACACAGGGGTCGAAACACAATACAGCGGAAGACTTAATCAACTCTAACAATACAACCAAACTCTACCAACTCTCGACTCTTGATTAGTATCGCAGCTCGTCATCCAGTTGTGCCGATCCTGTGACTGCTCCCCCGAACCAGCATGTACCTGGACGCAAAACAGACATCCGCCCCCCGATTACTCGGGGGCTAGTAAAACTCCACTGTTTTACTAGTGCAAGTATAATACGATACGAAATGCAACAAGTAAATAGCAACTACAAATTTAATACGGAAATCAATTATCAAAATGTTCCCGAGAAGTTTTAGAATTTCGAACTCAAGCAAGAGATATTTGAAAAGGAACACATCATCTCGGGGATTTTTAAAGCAGAAATTCTTTTGGACCTCGAGTCCCAATTTACAAAACCCTTTCGTAAACATTAGGGCCTTGGACCGATTCTCGTTTCAAAACACACTAGATAAGATATCATTATGAGTCCGAGACTCATATTTAAAATGTTACCCAAACAAGCACTATTACACGATCATTGTTCGTACACATCATGTACTGAAGTCCGGAGGCCTCGACGGACCTTACCCGGACCACACACACTGTTCGTACACATCATGTACCGAACTCCGGAGGCCTCAACGGACCCTACCCGGCCACAAACACTGTTCGTACACATCATGTACCGAACTCCGGAGGCCTCAACGGACCCTACCCGGCCACAAACATTGTTCGTACACATCATGTACCGAACTCTAGAGGCCTCGTCAGACCCTACCTGGATCACACACCTTGTTCGTACACATCATGTACCGAACTCCAGAGGCCTCGTTAGACCCTACCTGGATCACACATCTTGTTCGTACACATCATGTACCGAACTCCAGAGGCCTCGTCAGACTCTACTTGGAACACATACACACACATCGACATGACACAACTCATAATCATCAAATATCAAGCCATTCCACATTACACCGAAATGTATAATCAAGTATGTAAACCAAAAAAACACAATTATCATAATCATCACAACAACTCAACAATGACCAACCATACCCGGCACAAACTTAGATGATCAACACGACCAACATAATTCCACGACGTTAGCTAAGTGAGGGTATTATCGCTACCATCAATCATTCATAATAATTAATTCTTACGAAGCATATTCACGAAAGTAAACCAAATTCATCACAACCATAACACGACGTACCTATTCACAAGACACAAATCGTATAGTAAAATACTTGCCTTAATAACCGCTACCGAATACTCCGAAGAACACGATTCGACCGGGAAGCTCGGACCCCGAAGAAGACAACAAACGGAAGGGTTCCGACTCGAGTTCTTCACAAGAATTAGACCCTAATAACATATAATAAATAAATCATCGATCATACGAGGAAGAATAATCGTAGAACGCCCGAAAACCCCTCTATGACATTTTACTGGACACCTTCAAGGCGTCGATCAAGAACTCGACCAAAACAACGAATCGATATGATCCAACCATGGAATAACAAGGGAAATGATATAATACATCTAAATAATCATCAATCCATCACAATACTAAGTTAAATCGGATTAAACGGACGAAATCGAACAAAATACCCAAAATCCTCAAAATTAGATTTCTAGAAAATCTGACCTGATTTGCTCGATCAAAGGATGTTATAGGACGGATTATTGATGATATGAACCTCGAAACGTCATGGATTTATTGTATAACAACATTCCTACATGATTGATCAAGCTTCAGCCGCGGAAGGGAAGAAAACGAGTGAGAAAATGGGTGAAAAACCCATCTGCCATATTTATACCTGCCAGGACACGGCGCGGCAAGCAGCCGGACCCGGCGCCGGGTGTCTCGGCCGTGTCTCGGCAGTGCTGGTCTGGCCGGCCCGGCGCAAGATACGGCCCAGGCGCGCGCCGTTTCGTGGCCGTTCGCATGTGTCCGGCCGGCCAGACTCGGTCGATCCGACGGTCCGAAAAATCCCGAAACTCGGACACAACGTAAATCGGAAGCACGGTTACGAAGTACTCGTAAAGACGAATCCAGCGAGAGAACACATGATTCCGACCACCCGAAGGCTCGAAATTCGACAACGGAAAGTAATTACCCCAAACTTTGGGAAATTACGAAAATGGCCCAAAACGTCCGAAAATCACGATACGTGATCGAATAACCAAACCAAAGCTCGCAATATGAAAAATAACATCAAATGAACTTACGAGAAACTCGAACCAACAGTTTCGGACGAGATTCGAAAGAATCGAACTCAAGTGCGGAAAAGTCGCTAAAAAGCACGGAACTCAACAAAACGACACAGAAACGAACTCGGATGACAAAAAGTGCAGAATTAATCATTCTCAGAATGATGAGACGGTCCCAAGAGAGTCGTCGAAACGGACTTCCGCCGAAAAAATAAAATTACCGGAAATCCGAAATTGCGGATATTACATTCTACCCTCCTTAAAAGAAGTTTCGTCCCGAAACTTAAATCAAGTAGGGAGAAGCAATATCCCGCTAGGAAAACTCAACGAGATACACAAGAACCAAAAAAAATCGCGCCCAATGGCGAAACGTTACAAGCAACGCGAAAGAACATACAGCGTGAAAACACGCCCCACGACGACCATAACAACGCCACCGGAAATGATTCAAAACAATAACGAGCAATTAACGATGCATCACATGCACACATTTAATCAAAGAAATGCACGCGACAACAAGTCGCACCCGACCACAACGACTATGCAGTAGAAACAAATATAGTATTATGATAGAATTCACTCTGATTCTCGTCAACAAGAAAATGTCCGACGTCAAGACACAAACAATTCAAGATAACAGAAAACGAGAATACCGGACATTACATTCTATCCTATTAAAAATAAGTTTCGTCCCGAAACTTAAATTAAAACATCATGGTAGAATACAAACAAAACCAAAAAGTTCACGCAACAAATATCAATTTCTACACGAATTACAGTACGAAGTACGATACACAACTACATCACGGGACACCACCAGGCACTCCCCGAGTAGGAACGAAAACCCAATTCCCGAACATCTTGGCAACGGTCTCACAATACACCGCTCGGTGACCCACTTGGCCACTAACGGTGAACGACAATTCTTCGCAGTACGAGATCAGGCAACAACAGTCAGACAACCCCGTCCGAACAACAACGATCGAACAACAACGATCAAATAACAATGATCGAACAACAATGATCAAATAACAATGATCGAACAACAACGATCAAACAACAATGATCGAATGACAACAGTCGAACAATGACTCCGAAGTCCCCACTTCAACTCCAGACATTAAAAGAACTGGTAGAAAGTGAAAGATGTTACTTCCAAACAAGGTTCACAAGAATCGAACCGAACTCGGAAAGGTCACGATGACAAACAGGTCGATCTGAAACAAGGTCACAACCAGTTCGAACGATGACAACTGAGACATCAAACAAGTTCAAAAAGTATCGACGAACACGTGCAAGTCGATAGAATTTAGAAGGAGAAACTGCAGAAGTCAAATATAGTACGGGTATTACATCCGACCTCTTATAAAAGAAATGTCGTCCCCCGCAACTCACAACAATGGAAACAAGGTAACAACACAAAAAGCATCCGACAGGAAAATCTCCCATGGATCTCTCAGAGTCGATCCTAATATCTGTGCTGAAGTGCGAACTCCGAAAGTCTCAGTAGCCAATTCGCAAAACTGAATTCGGTGTCCCTCGAGTCCTCACTTGAAACGCGTTACAGACGAGAAGGACAATTTACACGTGTATGCCCCGGCACATCACGGTTGAAACACCTCAGCTCGGCATACCAAAAATACAAATGCTAGATACAATGGGGCACAACGTCGCAAAACAATATAGCGGCGATGCCAACTCAGCACAACAAGGAATCATAACACATATCATATACAACGATTAACATCGTAAAGTAATACACACACAAACACTACAACAACGACGGTATCGTTCGGCGACCTCAACGGCCCGAACGATAACCAGCACATAATTACAAACATTATAAAACAATCACACATGTACACAAACGTACAAACCCAAGCTTCAACAGCTCACACTCGTGCAACAACATGCAAATCACCACGAGGCGATAAACAGTAAACACCAGTTCACACCTCTCACAGAGGGCTAGTACAACAAATGCGTGGCAACGCCTCGACGTTCATGCCACCAATTCGATCATACTCGGGAGCAAACATCATAACGACAACGCGATCATCATACATACATACCCAGCCCTCAAACGGGAATGGATAGGTTTTAAAAACGAAAACCTCCTTTTGAAAATAATTTTGGAAACACCGATTGATCTTGAGTATCACCCTTCAAAAAAAGTACAATTGTGAAACATCGTTATCGAGACTTTGGAAAACTATTTCGCATTCGATAAAAATGAGGACACTTTCTTTTCGTGAAAAACTTTTGGAAATATTCGACCCTCGGGTCTAAGTAAAAGTGTTTCTAAAACATTGGAAATATCTCAAAACATTTTGGTCCTAGAGGTAGAAGAATCTTGAAACATATTGTGGCACCTTGGATGTACCACGAGAAAATAATTCATTTTAAAAGTACGTCTCGAAATATATTTTCTAAGGTACTCAAAGTTTTCAAAGATAATTCAATGGGCTAGAATGCCCAAAAATTTCAGATAATTACACGGAACATTATAGCGCCGTGGGTCCCGCGCCGAAACCCACTAGGCTAAAAACCATTTACAAAACGCCAAAAAGGTCGATGACGGTAATATTTCAAAAACTCACAAAAGCCATTTACGAAATACTAAATACCGTCATAAGAATTTCGCCAAAACGATCAAGGCCATAATGCCAAAAACTCGGTTAAGGGAATCAGTTTTCGAAATAAAACTCAGCCGGTAAAATACCGAAAGCCATTACAAAAGAACTCACGTAGCGGAAAAAGGAATACAGTCCAACATGCACAATCCAATTGAATACATCTCACAGCATCTTGTTTAAACATACAACAAAACCATTCCTCGGAGTTTCTCACGAACTCAATCGTCGATACCTTATTCGAAACCCAACAAGGTTCTCAATTTTCACACCATACCCCCCTCACAGTGGTTCGAAGGTAAAACAACAATAGGCCCAGTTTTATACATATACTATATGTCACACGTATTAAATACAACTATATTCACAACACCGTGCAAATAAAATTATGCACCGCAATTAACTCATTAAGATAAAATCGAGATACACAGGTATTACGCATAAAGGAGGAGACTTATGTCCACAGGCCGCACGGAGATGACGGTCGCCCATGATACTAATCTCATCCGACAACATATCCGACACGTTGTGACTACGCACAACTCAACTTGTCACCTGACGACTCGAAAGACAAGACAACACATTACTCAACAAACCACGACTCGACTCGACCCGACAGCCTAGGTTTCCGCAACCTAAGCTCCGATACCATAAATGTAACACCCCCAAAACCGTATGGGAATAGTACACGCCGTAGACCCTTTCCACAAGGATCTACCAGGCTAAACATCCATAAACAACAAAGTGCTTACCCGACCAGGGTCAAACAATATAATAATATAGACCGTTAAGGTCACTTACACATAAACACATAGACCGATGAGGTCACACAACTCTATCAACAGAACTGACTAACAACATTACCCACACAGGGGTCGAAACACAATACAGCGGAAGACTTAATCAACTCTAACAATACAACCAAACTCTACCAACTCTCGACTCTTGATTAGTATCGCAGCTCGTCATCCAGTTGTGCCGATCCTGTGACTGCTCCCCCGAACCAGCATGTACCTGGACGCAAAACAGACATCCACCCCCTATTACTCGGGGGCTAGTAAAACTCCACTGTTTTACTAGTGCAAGTATAATACGATACGAAATGCAACAAGTAAATAGCAACTACAAATTTAATACGGAAATCAATTATCAAAATATTCCCGAGAAGTTTTAGAATTTCGAACTCAAGCAAGAGATATTTGAAAAGGAACACATCATCTCGGGGATTTTTAAAGCAGAAATTCTTTTGGACCTCGAGTCCCAATTTACAAAACCCTTTCATAAACATTAGGGCCTTGGCCCGATTCTCGTTTCAAAACACACTAGATAAGATATCATTATGAGTCCGAGACTCATATTTAAAATGTTACCCAAACAAGCACTATTACACGATCATTGTTCGTACACATCATGTACTGAACTCCGGAGGCCTCGACGGACCTTACCCGGACCACACACACTGTTCGTACACATCATGTACCGAACTCCGGAGGCCTCAACGGATCCTACCCGGCCACAAACACTGTTCGTACACATCATGTACCGAACTCCGGAGGCCTCAACGGACCCTACCCGGCCACAAACATTGTTCGTACACATCATGTACCGAACTCCAGAGGCATCGTGAGACCCTACCTGGATCACACACCTTGTTCGTACACATCATGTACCAAACTCCAGAGGCCTCGTCAGACCCTACCTGGATCACACATCTTGTTCGTACACATCATGTACCGAACTCCAGAGGCCTCGTCAGACTCTACCTGGAACACATACACACACACATCGACATGACACAACTCATAATCATCAAATATCAAGCCATTCCACATTACACCGAAATGTATAATCAAGTATGTAAACCAAAACAACACAATTATCATAATCATCACAACAACTCAACAATGACCAACCATACCCGGCACAAACTTAGATGATCAACACGACCAACATAATTTCACGACGTTAGCTAAGTGAGGGTATTATCGCTACCATCAATCATTCATAATAATTAATTCTTACGAAGCATATTCACGAAAGTAAACCAAATTCATCACAACCATAACACGACGTACCTATTCACAAGACACAAATCGTATAGTAAAATACTTGCCTTAATAACCGCTACTGAATACTCCGAAGAACACGATTCCACCGGGAAGCTCGGACCCCGAAGAAGACAACAAACGGAAGGGTTCCGACTCGAGTTCTTCACAAGAATTAGACTCTAATAACATATAATCAATAAATCATCGATCATACGAGGAAGAATAATCGTAGAACGCCCGAAAACCCCTCTATGATATTTTACCGGACACCTTCAAGGCGTCGATCAAGAACTCGACCAAAACAATGAATCGATATGATCCAACCATGGAATAACAAGGGAAATGATATAATACATCTAAATAATCATCAATCCATCACAATCCTAAGTTAAATCGGATTAAACGGACGAAATCGAACAAAATACCCAAAATCCCCAAAATTAGATTTCTAGAAAATCTGACCTGATTCGCTCGATCAAAGGATGTTATAGGACGGATTATTGATGATATGAACCTCGAAACTTCATGGATTTATTGTGTAACAACATTCCTACATGATTGATCAAGCTTCAGCCGCGGAAGGGAAGAAAACGAGTGAGAAAATGGGTGAAAAACCCGACTGTCCTGCCATATTTATACCCCTGCCGGACACGGCGCAGCAAACGGCCCAGACCAGCGCCGGGTGTCTCGGCCGTGTCTCGGCAGGCTGCTGGTCCTGGCCGACCCGGCACAAGACACGGCGCTGGGCAGCGCCGTTTCGTGGCCGTTTCGCCTGTGTCCGCCGGCCCAGGACTCGGTCGATCCGACGGTCCGAAAAATCCCGAAACTCAGACCTGAACGTAAATCGAAAGCACGGTTACGAAGTACTCGTAAATACGAATCCGAAAACTGAGAGAACACATGATTCCGACCACCCGAAGGCTCGAAATTCGACAACGGAAAGTAATTACCCCAAACTTTGGGAAATTACGAAAATGGCCCAAAACGTCCGAAAAACACGATACGTGATCGAATAACCAAACCAAAGCTCGCAACATGAAAAATAACATCAAATGAACTTACGAGAAACTCGAACCAACAGTTTCGGACGAGATTCGAAAGAATCGAACTCAAGTGCGGAAAAGTCGCTAAAAAGCACGGAACTCAACAAAACGACACAGAAACGAACTCGGATGACAAAAAGTGCAGAATTAATCATTCTCAGAATGATGAGACGGTCCCAAGCGAGTCATCGAAACGGACTTCCTCCGAAAAAAGAAAATTACCGGAAATCCGAAATTGCGGATATTACATTCTACCCTCCTTAAAAGAAGTTTCTTCCCGAAACTTAAATCAAGTAGGGAGAAGCAATATCCCGCTAGGAAAACTCAACGAGATACACAAGAACCAAAAAAAATCGCGCCCAATGGCGAAACGTTACAAGCAACGCGAAAGAACATACAGCGTGAAAACACGCCCCACGACGACCATAACAACGCCACCGGCAATGATTCAAAACAATAACGAGCAATTAACGACGCATCACATGCACACATTTAATCAAAGAAATGCACGCGACAACAAGTCGCACCCGACCACAACGACTATGCAGTAGAAACAAATATAGTATTATGATAGAATTCACTCTGATTCTCGTCAACAAGAAAATGTCCGACGTCAAGACACAAACAATTCAAGATAACAGAAAACGAGAATACCGGACATTACACATGCTGCATTAAAATATTTTCTTTCTAAGAAAGATGCTAAACCTCGCTTGATCCGTTGGATACTATTGTTACAAGAGTTTGACTTAGAAATTCGAGATAAAAAGCACGAAAATATTGTTCTTTGATCATTTGTCTAGGCTAATCATGAATTTTACTGATAAAGAACCTCCAATTAATGAAACTTTCCCCGATGAACAACTCATGTCTATTTCTCACATACCTTGGTTTGCAGACATTGTCAATTACCTTGTCACTGGTACCATGCCATCCCATTGGAATAACCAAGATAAAACAAAAATTTTAAATGAAGTAAAAAGATTCTTTTGGGATGATCCATATTTGTTCAAATATTGTCCTGATCAAATCATTAGGAGATGTGTGCCTGAACATGAACAACCAAATATCATTGCTTTTTGTCATGATGCATGTGGAGGTCATTTTAGTTCAAAGAAAACAATTGCTAAAATTCTGCAATGTGGTTTTTATTGGCCAACACTTTTCAAAGATACATATTTATATTGCAGCACATGTGATAGATGTCAAAGATTAGGACGAATTTCTAAAAGAAATATGATGCCTTTAAACCCAATTTTAATTATTGAAATATTTGATGTTTGGGGCATAGATTTTATGGGACCTTTTCCAATTTCTTTTGGCAATCTTTACATCCTTGTGGCCGTCGATTATGTTTTAAAATGAGTAGAAGCAATTGCTTGCAAAACAAATGACCACAAAGTCATGGTAAAATTTTTAAAAGAAAATATTTTTTCCAGATTTGGAACACCAAGAGCAATTATAAGTGATGGAGGAAAACATTTTGGTAACCAATTTTTGAATTATTTATTTAAAAAATATGGTGTTACACATAAAGTTGCTACTCCTTATCACTCTCAAACAAGTGGACAAGTTGAAATTTCAAATAGAGAAATAAAATATATTCTTGAAAAAACTATTAATCCTACAAGGAAAGAGTGGTCTTTGCGATTGAATGATGCATTATGGGCTTACCGTACTGCTTTTAAAACTCCCATCGAAATGTCTCCATTTAGGCTTGTCTTTAGAAAACCATGTCATTTGCCTGTTGAATTAGAATATAGAGCATACTTGGCCATAAAACAATTAAATTTTTCATTAGACTTAGCTGGAATTCATAGAAAACTTCAACTAAATGAATTGGAAGAAATCAGAAATGATGCTTACGATTGTGCAAGGAAATATAAGGACAAAATGAAAATTTTTCATGATAAACACATCTTGAGAAAAACTTTTTCTCCTGGTCAAAAAGTCCTTTTTTTAACTCGCGTTTGTTATTATTTCCAGGCAAGTTGCGTTCACGATGGTCTAGTCCATTTATTATTCGTATGGTCTATCCTCACGGAGCTGTAGAAATTGAAAATCCAAAAAATAATAATATTTTCAAAGTAAATGGTCAACAGTTAAAACCATATTTGGAAATAAAATCTTTTGAGGTAGGAGAGGTTCTTCTTAAGGACCCCGATATTGTGAATTAATACTCCATTGTGTTTGTATGGTCAAGTGGCGGATAACGGTACTCCGTGGCTAGTAAAGTCGGATTTTTCAGTTTCCCACAATAACTGATTTTGTAGATATTTTTTTATTTTTTATTTATTTTTTAATTATGAAACAAACTTTAAAAACAATTGAAAAAGATTTCCCTTTCTTAGCAAAAGTCAATTTGAAAGTTTACAAAACGAGACTTGAAAGGATGAGGTTGCTTATGATTAAAGGCATACCTTTTGATATTCGATTCATTATTCCAGCCAAAGTGAGAATAGCAGGTGAATTCACGGAAACACCAACTAGATTTTTACCAGGGCTTGGAAAAAGTTCATATGCCAAGAAACGACGAGCAAAGAAAATGGCCGTTTGCTACAAATGTGCTAGGTGGAATTGTGATTCAAGATGTCGATATTTAGGAATTCCTTCCACAAACAGAGAAGAAAAAATTCAGTTCATCAAGGATGGTCTGAATAAGGAGAATTTAGATGATATCAAAATTTCTCTTGACACGCATCCTAGTGGACTCGTACATTATGGGATTCGATGTTTGTTGAATAAATTCAAACCAGAATATGAACAACATCTTGGAAATTTGACGTTAAAAGACCCTGTTTGTCAATTTATAAGAAAACTGGATAGGAAGCTTCTCCGCAACTCATAGAAGGTGTTTAATCCGTTTCTGAAAGTAAAATCAGAGGAAGATGTGAGCCACAATCACAACTACTATACATGCGCGTGAGTATCTTTACTCTTTGTCGTTTTTTTAGATTTTCTGAATAAAAAATATTTTACGCAATAAATGCATTCATTATTCTATTGAGTAGTTGAAGCGCAATTAACGCGGTCACAAATTTAATAAATCTTTTTACTTTATCTTGCATCTATAAATAAACATTGCATTTGTTTCTTTTTTGCATCCATGAAATTTGTATTCTTTTCCTTTTCTCTCTAACATAATTTTCTTTTTCAAAAAATGGAATCATCATCTTCCACAAAAAGATCTAACTCCATCTGCATTTTTGGTGGAGCTAGTCATGGAAAAGAGGCTTGCTTTACTGAAGCATCCCACAACTTGGGTCGTACCTTAGGAGAAAAATGCATTCATGTAGTTTACGAAGGAGGAAGTCTAGGATCAATGGGACGTGCTACTGCTTCTGCCTATATGGAAGGAGTAAAAGTGTTTGGAATCATTCCAAAACCTCTGGCTGAAAGTAAAATCACTGGATCAACCATTGGAGATGATTTCAGAGCTGTGAATATGCAAGATCGCATAACTCACATGACAAATAATGTTGATGCCTTGATCACCCTTCCCGGTGGTTTTGGCACTCTTGAGGAACTTTTTCATGTGGTTACCAGAGACCAGCTAAATGTTCATACGAAACCAATAGGTCTGCTAAATATCAATGGTTTCTTCGATGGTTTACTATCTTTCATCAACTACTCTTCTGAAAAAGGTTTTATTTCTGAGCGTGCTAACCGAATCATAGTTGTTGCAACTACACCAGAAGAGCTGATCAAAAAACTTATTGCATTTCTTCTTGAACTAGATCCAGCTCTTGCTAATATTGTTTGGATAGAAGATTTCACTGTGCGGAAACGCAAAATTGATGCATTCCTTTCCCTCTGATATCCCACTTCATTCCTCTTGTTGTTTTTACTTAGCGGGTGTAAAAATCGTGAAAATGGTGGCAGCTTAAGGAGTTTCTTTTCGACCTCTTAACGCGCATCTATCCATGATTTATGTATTGTTATTTCTATTACTGTACTTTTTCTCGTTTGGTTTTAATAAAAGCATTGATGGCAGCGTAAGGCACCTCTTCGGACTCTTTTGAAGCATATCTAGGTTGTTTGTGTTATACTTCCGGGTATATATTTTCTTTTATTGTTTTTCCACACTTATTTATTACAGGTTCAATAAATACTTGAGCGAAGCGTCATCTTTCATAAACAGGGAAGCCTTCTTTAAACCCTTACTCCATTGTTCTTTTTACACAATAAGGATACTATTTATCATTAAATGTGGGGGAATGTATCTCTCTCTCTCTCTCTCTATATATATATATATATATATATATAAAAGAATAATATACAAAAAAAGAGGTTGAAAATCACGACACCATTTTCTTGAAAAAAAAATTAGTGAAAAAATTATTTTTGGGATGATTCACTGGTTTTGATAATGGATTTGGATGAAGGTGTATGGGATTTAGTACACAACACCCTTTTTGTGAGTTTTGAGCCCTAGAGCAATCATTATATATACGCTCTATATTTTTTATTGTGTGGTCAAATATTTTGTGTTCATTCTAGAACTTGCTCATTTATACATTTCGAGACTACATTCATAAAATCTTGCATTAAGATGATAAAGGCAATTAGGATTAACCCCTTGTTGGCTTATATTTTCCCACCCATTACATTTTATCGTTATAAGCCCCATTGAGCCTTATGCTATTTCTTTGATCAAACACACTAGTTTAGCCATTATCCATTCTTGTTGATGACTCATCCATTTTCACCCTCTGGTCAAAGATTTAATTGTGAACTAGATGTGTGACAAATAGGGATCGATATTCATAAGAGTATTGTGGAGATCAAGAGATTTCGTTGAAACTGAAAGGGTGTGAAGTATATTGGAGTATTGAATTGAATTAAAAATAAATATAAATAAAGGCCAAAAAAAGAACGGCCAGACAAAAAATAACGCGGGAGGTCAAGTGCGAATATAATCACTATGTATACATAAAATAGCACTTGAACTATCCCTTGAGTGATACATAATTCCTTCTAGAAGATCCATTGCATATTTTTTCTTACACAAGAGTATGATCTTGCCAGATGAATATTCAAATACCATGTAAAATACAAAATAACTTGGGGATGATGGTTTGAGAGTTCTCAATACAAAAGAGGGGATGTTGATTGTTATTTGTAGGATTTGTTAGGCTTCTAAATTCACAATCGATCTTGTCTAGCAAAACTCATAATTTTTCCTTTATCCTACCCATACCCAAAGCCAGGTTACAACCAAAAGAAAGACCTTTTGATTTATGCGTGAGTTTATTTTTTAGTAGTGAGATTTGATTTTTGACCAAGCATGTGGTAATGACACATTATGCTTTGATATGAGTGAACTTTTATCGAATATTCCTTATATACACTTGAGTGAAGAGTGACATCCACTGCGAGGGTATTGAATCTTTTTGCATTCGATTCTCAATGAAATTGTTAGAATTTAGTGCGGCATCCTATTTTTCTCTGATCTCAATGGGGTCATGATCACTTGTTCTCTCATGATATTGATTTTGTTATGATTTTTTTTCAGCATATGAGTATTATAAACCAAGTATAAGGTTTGCCCGAGGACGTGCAAAAGATAAGTGTGGGGGAATTTGTTTGGTATATTTTGAGTAATATTTTTATTAGTATTTTATGTATATAATTGTGTGTTTTGTGTTATAATTTATTTGTTTTACCATATATTTATATTATTTCATTTTGTTAATATTTTCTATAATTTTGTGTCATTTTTGGATAATTAATTAGAATTAAATTATATCTGCAGATTAACCAACCGGTACAAGACAGATCAATTTGTTCAAGGACGATATTTTTACAAAATTCAAATATAGTCATGACTGGTCTCATTTTAGTCATCTCGTCGAGACGATCGTTTTAAAAAAAATTCATCCGAATCCGAGTTCGTATGAAGAAGTTATCACCGTTCGAATGACAATTAAATAGACAGACCATATTGTGCCACGTGTCAACACCCGATTGGACCGGAAATTCAACACTCTGTTGATGTCATCCATGACATCATCACCCCCTTGACAGCCGTGAATAATTGAGTAGTGAGCTTTTAAAATTTTAAAAATCATTATTTTATTAATTTTGTAGTAGTATAAATAGGGGAGGAAGGTGTAGTATTTTTGAGAGGAGAAAAAAATAGAGAGATATTATTGTAAGAGAGAAAAATAAAAATATTTTGTAATAAATTTATATTTGAGTAATAAAATTATGAAATATTTATTTATTTGTGTTGTTATTATGAGTGAGTAATTTTCTTTTACTGGGGTTATGATGAAACCATGTCTATATTATTATAAATATTTATATAATAATTCCAAATAAATATTTTTAACGATTATGATTTTCGCTTCAATATAGGAATATTATTTCATCAATTATATCACGTATTTTTTATAGTTATAAATCCCCCCTTGCTTTGTGATTATTGATATTAGTTAATTTATTTGATTATTTGTTTTCCATTAAATTGGATACATATAATGCTTAGAAATTACATTTTTCAAGCAAAGGAAAGTCTATATTTAAATTATAATTTTGTACTTATTGTTAAATTTATAGGAAAATAGTGAGATTGATTTCAGAATATATTCTCTGAATTTCTTGGAATTAAAATATAAAATAAATAATAAATAGACATTGGTGGATTCTAAACCCTAGTAAATTATTTAAAATTAATTTATCTAAAATCTATTTAAAAATTATGGTTATTTGTTGCAATTATAACCATTCAAAAATCAAATTATTTGGGACTATATTAGAATTTAATATAATTTGGTTTAAAACGATAGGAATATTTTTACTTTACTATCATAGTCCTCCCTGTGGAATCGACCTTGCACCGCATAACTACATCGAACGAATCGTGCGCTTGGGAGTATTAGACTAAAGAATCAACAAACAACAATGTCTCAACTTTAAAAATATACTCGATAAAGGTATTTTTCAAAATGTACATTTTGCAAAATCAGTTCAACCCAAAATACGATATATCTCTTTCCAAAGAGTCACACTAATACCGTCTGGATAAGTTTGAAACAACCACAATACCACACTGGTAAATCACATAACATACAAGCCCGAGTGAACAATAAAAACCTAGGGCTCTAACATTTGCCAACTGACAACTCAAGTGACATGATTAAAACACAACTCGACTCAACCCAACAGCCTAGGTTTCCACAACCTACGCTCTGATACCATATTCTGTAACACCCCAAGAGCCGACCGGGAATATTACAGCGCCGTAGGCCCCACACCAGAACCCACAAGGCTAAAAGACATTTTCACAAATACTTTAAATACGCCCAAGTGGCGATGACGGTAATATCATTTAAAAATATTCAAAGACTATACAAAATCCATTTATTAAATGCCGTCATAAAATCTAATTTGAAAATACAACGCCAAAATGCCAAACTCGACAGTTTCAAAAGTATACGTTAAGCCATCGCTTACACATACCAACAAAATAGTTTAGAAAATGATTTTCTAAAATAACTTAAAGTTTCCAAATACCACAAAGGGGCATTTAAAAATACTCACGCAGTGGAAATGATAAACAGTTGAAAATACTCTTGCAGTAGAATATAACAACTAGTCAAAGTACTCGATTCACAAACACACACCATAGCCAGTATCATCCGGGAAGCTCATCTCTTCACGAACACTACAAGCTCGACCTTGGAGTACCTAAAGATAATGCCCACAATGGGGTCAGCCATAATACTCAACAATGATAACGATCACATCACGTCAATAATTACATACCAATGAAATTTCCAAGTAAGAATAATACCAATATAATCTTACCGTCATAACTTTACTAACTCGTGATAATCCTTATCAAAATCATCCTTACTATATTCCACATCTCAAATTCCCCGTGACACAATATACTCATACCCAAACATTTGTACTGCAAAACATCATCATAATTCACTAATACGGAAATATACCAACTCTGACCAATTCAATCCATCGGGTAACATCATCAATTCTCAACACGATAATAAATTGTCCATCAAAAGACAAGTACCAAGAAGGAAAAAGGAACATACCTCAAGATACGTAATGCCACGACAAATCATGTCAGTCTAATCCGAGATCAGATCAATACACATACGGACATGGTCCTAACACAAGACCTACAAATGCATACTCAACTGACAATGTCAATATGCTCACAATAATAACAACAATGTATACTTATGATAATCCAACGATCCAGCACGCACAACATAGATTCCACGATGACCCTATTAGATCAACATGTGGTGAATATACACATGCACAACAACACATGGGTAACCCAACGATCTAGCGCGCACAGTATAGATCCCCAAGATGATCCCGTCGGACCAACACATGGTGGAAAACCCATCCAACGATCCAGCGCACATAGCATAGATCCCAAGGTGATCCCGTCGCACCAACACATGGTGGACGAACAATTACAATGCACAACTGCATAAAACAATAATACACAAATGCATGACAACAACAATACATGAATGTATCACAACATGATAGAAACTAAATGACAAAAATGATTACGATACTTGCCCCGAGTCCTTCGAAGTCTTCTTTGTCAAAACCATCACCGACGATTATCCTCAATATTCGACGATCTAAAATATCACGGACGGTAGATAACTCATACCCTCGTCTTTACCACATTGTATCCTCGATACCCCACTATACCAATAACGAACATAAATCACATACCTTATACTTTAACTCCAAAACCCAGGATACAATATATAATCCAAATCTCCGGAATTCACACTTATACTCATTGACATATGAATTATAACAAAATGAAACTAAAACCATTCATTAAATATTATAAACTGAGCAAGTAATAACTTACCTCGATACCGATACGATGATGATAAAGCTGTTATCAATTTTCTTGTCTTTCATCTACAAGCTCCTCGGCTCCGACTAAAGCAATTCACGAGCATTCTCGGACTTGACCGCAACCCACGATTATAACCAGCGATCAATTATTTCAACCGATTGCAATGATCGATATACAACAAGTTCGATACAATCAATAATCAATATAATCAATCCATAAACTCAACGGTTCCACAATATCCCGATTAAATACGGTCCACACAACCCAACTCAAACACTTACGAACTCATAACCACAAACGGTTTACATATGTTGTCTGTTGACTTAGCGTACGTTAGTCACGTTACATAGCATGCGCTAACGTCATGCAGTTGCATGAATTACAGGTACCGATAAACACCTTGCGACTACGAAAATGAATGTAAACCAAATATCAATCAAAACCTTTCCAAATTCAATCTCATCACCATGATCCATATCTTATCAATAATATACGAAATCAACCACAACAATCAACATAATATTGGTTATGATCATCAAATTCAAGTTTGTGACCAAAACCATTCATATCTTATCCCATATTACTCTTTGATGTGATATATACCAAGAATACCAAGAACACCATGATTCCATAACCATGTTCATAACAAAACAACATAATTTAGGATGTATTTATACATATATATATATCATCTTCCTCAACCCAGACTTAAACACCAAGAATCACAATCATATCCATATTCATCATAGTATGAAGTAAACAACAACAACAATACCAAAACACGAAACCAATATATCTCTAGGAGACGAACAGCATAATTCCAAACCACAAGAATCATATCAACATCCATATATCAACAACAACATCGACATAATCCGGTAATCCATCTCATAATCATACGTATCAATTTCTTTATATGATAATCATCAACTCAAGAACACCAATATTTAACTAAAGATGAAAACCTAAAGTGTAGAATAATTACCTCTTCTAAGAAATAGGTTGATTCTCACGGTTGATTCCATTTCCAATCGATTCCAAGCTTAATATTGTTAAAGACGATCAAATTCATAATTACTCAAGTGTTTGGGAGCTCAAAATATCCTTCAAGAACTCTCTTTATCGGTTGAGGGAAGAAATAGACGAAATGAACGACAATACCCAACTGCACATATATATAGTGCACATTACTAGCGTGTGCTAACCGTTGTATTTAGCGTGCGTTACCTGCATAGCGTGCGCTAACTGACTTTGATAGCGCACGCTATCGTGTCTCTAGAGGCTACTGCCTTGCTTCGCAAAATGGCTTACGTATGCAAAGACCATGCAATAGCGTACGTAAATACTCTACCTGTTTAGCGTACGCAAGTCTACAACCATAGCATGCGCTACTCTTCGTTGACTCATTTATCTGCACCTACTCTGAAGATGCCTGGGTCCCACTTGCCCAAAGCAACCCACAATTGTCGGGATTCCCTTTGACCAATATACCATTAGCGTGCATTAAACCCATGCTTAGCATGCATTAATCTTTCAAAGAAAACATCGGCTGACCTCATCGGAACATGCGCCGAAAGTAGAGTTTACACATAGATTCCTTCTGCACTGATATGCATTAGCGTGCACTAACCTTGGGCAATTAGCATGCGCTAATCTTCGCCTTTAGCATGCGCTACGCCTGTACATTCGCTATGTCCTGAAACTAGCAAATGTTATCAGGCTATACTTAGCCAATTCCAACTGTTCTTATCCGTCGTCTCGATATACTAGATACATATACACGACATACTGAATGCATATACTCATTCCAATAACATTCTCATACGATACACTTGATACACAATATCCTCAGATGAAATTGTCAACCAAGTACGACAATTATACCAATACAACTGTCTCAGTCCTTTAATTATTTTATCCATACTGTACAGATTTCCACACTGTACAATATAAATCGGATAAAATAATATTAAACAACCATAGTGGAAATTCAGGATATTACAGCTCATGTAACACCCCAAGCCAGGCAGATATTACAGTGTTGTGGACCCCCGACTGGGACCCACCAGGCGAATGAAATTTCGTGAATTAAATAATATAAATGTAGTACCAAACCACATTATAATACCAATTACTCCGACTGGGAGTTTTAAGTACAACACACCAAGGAAATACAGAATACATATATATTTCATATGAATATAAAATATACAACACTGAATGAAATGAAATACAAACGTACTGCAGCGGAAAATACACAACAAGAATACATGAATAAATAAAGAGACTAGGGCCCCCTACTAGTATCACTGGGACTCCTCGCCGTCAACGTTCTCTTCCCATGCTTTTTCCTTGCCATGACCTAAAAACAATATCCCAACGGGGTCGGTTACACAGAACAACAATCCTCAAGAGTTGAACAAGTATAATCATTAAATATATTAGTTGTGAATGTAATACCCGCAATTTCGATTTCCGGTAATTTTATTTTTTGGAGGAAGTCCGTTTTGACGACTCCTTCATGACCGTTTCATCATTTTGAGAATATTTAATTCTACACTTTTTGATGTCCGAGTTCGTTTCGGTATCGTTTTGTTGAGTTTCGTGTCCTTAAACGGCTTTTCCGTACTTGAGTTCGATTCTTGCGAATCTCGTCCGAAACTATTGTTTCGAGTTCCTAGTAAGTTGATTTAATGTTATTATTCATGCTGCGAGCTTTGTCTTGGTGTTTCGATCGTGTATCGTATGTTTCGGACGTTTTGGGCCATTTTCGTAATTTCCCAAAATTTGGGGTT
This sequence comes from Orobanche coerulescens, assembly GCA_033398695.1. Lineage (NCBI taxonomy): Eukaryota > Viridiplantae > Streptophyta > Magnoliopsida > Lamiales > Orobanchaceae > Orobanche > Orobanche coerulescens. The sequence goes on along the minus strand of CM065805.1, from coordinate 104,582,469 downwards.
ATTACTTTCCGTTGTCGAATTTCGAGCCATCGGGTGGTCGGAATCGTGTGTTCTCTTAGTGCTCGAATTTGTCTTTGCAAGTACTTCGTAGCCGTATCTTCGATTCATATTCAGGTTCGGGTTTCGGGGTCGTCCGAGCCGTCGGAGTTGGCCCCGGCCTATGTTGCACAGGTGCGGGCAGATACGGGTGCGGGGATACGGTTTTTTGAAAATGTTAGGGTGCGATACGGCAAGGATACGTCTGTTTATTTTATATTTTATTATATATAACACTTGTTAAATATAAAAAACAACAATTCAAATATCACCATAAAATCAATTCAAATACATAAAACAAGTCATACAAAAAACAATTCAAAATGGCTTTGAGCAGCGGCGCTTTCTAATGTTGTCCGTGAATACTGCTAAAGATAAAAGTAATTACTTATTAAATGATTTACTTTTTTGTATTTTAATTTATTTGATTTACTTTTTAAAAATTATAAAAATCTAAAAAAACAAAAAAAAAATCGGACTCGCGTATCCTCGCACAGATACGCGTATCTGTGCCGGATACGCGAGTCCGAATTTTTTTTTGCACGGATTCGCCACGTGGCGAATCCCGTGCGAATCCCACGCGAATCGCACCCGCACCCGCACCCATGCAGTATCCGATACTGCATACTGCCCAATTTTGAAGAATCCGTGCATTATAGGCCCCGGCTGAGTCATGGCCGGACAGGTTGGGCCCAGGCCAGCCTCGGTCGAGTTACGGCCGGAAGGGCTCGGAAGTTACGTATGTAAGGCCAGTTACGTAGGTAAGCCTTGGTTGGTTACGTACGTAACACTGCCGGCATTTTTGGGCAGGAGCCTCGGCCATGGCCGGTTACGGACGAGTTTTTCACCATTTTTCTCATTCGTTTCCTTCTCTTCCGTGGCTGTAGGTGTGGTTATCATGGATAGATGTTGTTGGACAATCAATCCATGAAGTCTTGGAATTCATATCATCAATCATCCATCCTATAACATCCTTTGATCGAGCGAATCAGGTCAGATTTTCTAGAAATCTAGTTTTGGGGAATTTGGGTATTTTGGTTGTTTTCACCCGTTTAATCTGATTTAACTTAGGATTTTGATGGATTGATGATTATTTAGATGTATTATATCATTTCCCTTGTTATTCCATGGTTGGATCGTATCGATTCGTTGTTTTGGTCGAGTTCTTGATCGACGCCTTGAAGGTGTCCGGTAGAATGTCATAGATGGGTTTTCGGACGTTCTACAATTATTCTTCCTCGTATGATCGTTGATTTATTAATTATATGATGTTAGGGTTGAGTTCCTTGCGAAGAAACCGTGTTGAACCCTTCCGTTCGTCTTCGTCTTCCTTTTCGATGGCATCGGGCGTTTCGAAGCTTCCCGGTTGAACCGCGTCCGTTGGTGTACATGCGTGCCGATTTCGAGGCAAGTACCTTGTTCATACGCTTCTCATTTTGTGGATATGATGATCGGTGGTCGTCTTGCTGTGTTCGTATGGTTATTTGAATGAATTTCCAAGAGATTCATTTTGGCCTCGTTAAGGGCTCTTTTTAAAAATGTGTTTGTGTTTTGTGAACGGTGTGTTTTGGGGAATTGATTATGATTTGATTGTTTTGAACGTTGAGGGCTTTGGTAATACCCCTGTCGTTTAAAGTTATGAAATAATGTATTCCGCATTAATCGTGTTGTGTTGTGATGAGTTTGATAGCGGTGTTGAGTAAGTGGTCTCTAGTAAGTATTCCTGATGAGCTTACATTCTTAGCATATTAGTATTGCATGAGTAATGTGTGTGTATGTATGCTTACTACGGGTTATATCTGACGGGGTCTCGGTAGGAGTCCACGGAGGGGTGGATCCACGATCTTGCTTTTAACCACTATGGGTTAGATCCGACGGGGTCTCGGTAGGGGTCCACGGAGGGGTGGATCCACGGTTAATTGTGGTGTATTTCATAAATGTGTTTTGAGATTGGCGTTTCTGGAAACGAGTGTTTTTTATTGGTGATTTCATGATTTGCATGCAGTGACTAAGTGTGTAAGAGGTAAGTTGTTCATTGGCCTACTTGGCTAGGATGGAACTAGAGTATTTTGTCGTATGTGTTTTAGTCGTTTAATTGGGGGGTTTTGATGTTGGGAAACGAACCTTGCTATTGTTCTCGTGTCTTTGTGATTTGATGTAATTTGGGGCTAAAATTCAAATGGTTTGGTAAAGGTCATTTTACGGAAAACAAACCTTCGGGGCGGTGACCCCATTCGTATTTAGAGTTTTGGAAAGAGAAGGATTCGATAATCCTAAATTGTTTTCTATTAAAACTCCCGAAGGCATATCAAACCATTTTGTAAACTATTTTCCCTTGATTGGGTGATTATCTCGGTTTTTAGAAAGTTTTACTCAAACTCTTGCCTCGGGAAGTACTTTCTTGTTATGTTGGAATCTTTGAGGATTCTTGATTGTTATTATTCTTGGAACTTGAATTGTATGACTCGTATTTTTGTACCTTGTACTTGCACTAGCAAAATAGTGGAATTTTGCTAACCCCCCCGGGAAATCAGGGGGTGGATGTCTGTATTGCATTCAGGTTTCCGGGAGTGTGGTACAGGGTCGGCATGAAGGATGATGAAAGATGATTGATACTAATCACATGTGGAACCATACGTTGTGTATTGGTTCAGTTGTACTTTATTTTCCGCTAAAGTATTTTTCCCCATTATACGGGAGTTTTTTGTATTTTGACCCCTGTGTGGGCAAGTATTGTAATCGAGTTGTATGTTTTTATTGAAAGGCCAAATCGGTCTACTGTGTCTTTTTAGCCTTAAAGGCATTGTCGAGTTGTTCGTTTGTTGTTACCAGCCTGGTAGATCCTTGAGGAAAGGTTCTACGGCGTGTAATATCCCTGAGCAGATTGGGGGTGTTACATAAATGGTATCAGAGCTTAGGTTGTGGAAACCTAGGCTGTCGGGTCAAGTTGTGTCTGTTGAGTTTTGTCTCGTCGGATTTTGTCTGGCTGAGTCGTGTCGCGATGCGTCGTCTGAGTTTTTGAGGATGGGTGCGTGTTTCCTTGAGTTTTCTTGATTGTGCGTGTTTCCTTGTAATGGGTGCTTTGTGTTTTGTGATTGTTCAGATAATCGACTTGGTTGTATTATCTATTTGGTGACGCTTGTCACTTGTTGGTTTTATTATGTCTCTGCCTGTGATGTTGTGATAGTCGTCGTTGAGCGTGTTTTCACGCCGCATGTATCTTCGAGTGGCTTGTAACGTTTTGCCATTGGGCGCGAGTTTTCGGTTCTTGTGTATCTCATTGAGTTTTTCCTGGCAGGATATTACTTCTCTCTACTTGTTTTAAGTTTCGGGACGAAACTTCTTTTGAGTGTAGTATTTAATACCCGCAATTTCGATTTCCGATAATTTTCTTTTTTGGCGGAAGTCCGTTTTGACGACTCCTCATGACCGTTTCGTCATTTTGAGAATATTTAATTCTGAACTTTTTGACGTCCGAGTTCGTTTCGGTATCATCTTGTTGAGTTTCGTGTTCTTAAGCGGCTTTTCCGTACTTGAGTTCGATTCTTGCGAATCTCGTCCGAAACTGTTGTTTCGAGTTACTCATAAGTTCATTTAATGTTATTATTCATGTTGCGATCTTTGGCTTGGTGTTTCGATCGTGTATCGTATGTTTCGGACGTTTTGGGCCATTTTCGTAATTTCCCAAAGTTTGGGGTAATTACTTTCCGTTGTCGAATTTCGAGCCTTCGGGTGGTCGGAATCATATGTTCTCTTAGTGCTCGAATTTGTCTTTTCGAGTACTTCATAACCGTATCTTAGATTCGTATTCAGGTTCGGGTTTCGGGGTTGTTCGGGGTGTCGGGGTTGGCCCCGGTCGAGTCATCGCCGGACAGGTTGGGCCCAGGCCAGCCATGGCTGAGTTACGGCCGGAAGGGCTCGACAGTTACGTACGTAAGCCTTGGCCGGTTACATACGTAACACTGCCGGCATTTTTGGGCAGGAGCCTCGGCCATGGCCGGTTACGGCCGTAACCCATGGCCGGTTACGTACGTAAGGCGGCCGACAGGCAGCCTATTTAAGGCCATGCAGACGGGTTTTTCATGATTTTTCTCATTCTTTTTCTTCTCTTCTGCGGCTGGAGGTGTGGTTATCGTGGATAGATATTGTTGGACAATCAATCCATGAAGTCTTGGAGTTCATATCATCAATCATCCATCCTATAACATCCTTTGATCGAGCGAATCAGGTCAGATTTTCTAGAAATCTAGTTTTGGGGAATTTGGGTATTTTGGTTGTTTTCACCCGTTTAATCCGATTTAACTTAGGATTGTGATGTATTAATGATTATTTAGATGTATTATATCATTTCCCTTGTTATTCCATGGTTGGATCGTATCGATTCGTTGTTTTGGTCGAGTTCTTGATCGACGCCTTGAAGGTGTCCGGTGGAATGTCATAGATGGGTTTTCGAACGTTCTACAATTATTCTTCCTCGTATGATCGTTGATTTATTAATTATATGATGTTAGGGTCGAGTTCCTTGCGAAGAAACCGTGTTGAACCCTTCCGTTCGTCGTCGTCTTCCTTTTCGATGGCATTGGGCGTTTCGAAGCTTCCCGGTTGAACCGCGTCCGTTGGAGTACATGCGTGCCAATTTCGAGGCAAGTACCTTGTTCATACGCTTCTCGTTTTGTGGATATGATGATCGGTGGTCGTCTTGGTGTGTTTGTCTGGTTATTTGAAATGAATTTCCAAGAGATTCGTTTTGGGCTCGTTAAGGGCTCTTTTTAAAAATGTGTTTGTGTTTTGTGAACGGTGTGTTTTGGGGAATTGATTATGATTTGATTGTTTTGAACATTGAGGGCTTTGGTGATACCCCTGTCATTTAAAGTTATGGAATCATGTATTCCGCGTTAATCGTGTTGTGTTGTGATGAGTTTGATAACGGTGTTGAGTAAGTGGGCATCTCTAGTAAGTATTCTTGATGAGCTTACATTCTTAGCATATTAGTATTGCATGAGTAACGTGTGTGTGTGTGTATGCTCACTATAGGTTAGATCCGACGGGGTCTCGGTAGGGGTCCACGGAGGGGTGGATCCACGAGCTTGCTTTTAACCACTATGGGTTAGATCCGACGGGGTCTCGGTAGGGGTCCACGGATTTGGTGCCTAAAACGAAGGCCCAGCGGAAGCGGTAAAACAAAATTAATTCGATCCAAATCCCTACGAGGATCGATCGAGCTACGTATATACGAATATAAAAACTGAATACACAAGAGATATAGAAACTCACCCTTGTAGTCCGTTGATTAGATGGATAACCTTCTCTTGAGCTATTCCCCAAGCTTTGTTTGATCTCTATGAATCTATTCCGCTTCAAGCCCTTGAACGATCAAACGCCGAAAGTACCGCGTCTCTACTTGCCACGCGCCGGAGAAATGACCGGAACGACGATCACCTTGCTATCCTCCGAGGATACGGCTAGAGCTAAGTGATGAAGCTATATATGTAAAGATTACTACACTCTAAGTGTTTTAATCTTACTCTCTATTTTTCTCTCAATATTTCTCTAAGAAAATTGAAGGAAAAGAATGAAGAAGATGAAGATGAAGTTGAAGACCATGAAATGAACTCTAAGTTCTTTTTCTCTCTCTACTTCCTCTTTCTCACGTTTTGGATCAAGTGAGGTGAGAGTGAAAGTCTTCTCTTCTTATTCTACTTTCCACTCACATGTACATCTCATGCACATGATATTCCTTACAAGTCATTTTCATCCATTACAAAATGGACACAAAAGAACAAGATGGGAAGGTGGATGGAAAGTGAGGCGGGGCGGCCAATCTAGAAGGATTCGGACGAGTGCTCGCTTCGACTCGAGAGTCCAAACAGATAAAGTCCAATTCCGTTCCAATGTATTTATATCGTTTAATTAATCCAATTAATTAAACATATCAAATACAAAATAACATAATTAATTTTTCCAAGAAATAATTATATTCATGAATTAAATTAATCACCCAGTGATATATTTAATTCATTAGGCCGTAAATCAATTTATCCAATAAATCAATTTAAACATCCAATGTCCCAAATTTAGATATCCAATATCTAATATTCATAGTGAGAGAATTAGCTTGATTCATTCCGTCGTCAATCCTATTGCGCGACTCGGTAGGTTCGTCTCAGTCAGCAATGGGAGGAACCAAAGAGTAGTAGCACCACCTAGCCAGCCTGGCGGCCTACACTGTACCCCAACTGAGAAGGAATGATGGGATCATTCAAGAACCATTCTGTCGTGAATACCAGTAAACGTATAAACGCTTCTTTCAAATGTCCCGATCAAGTTATAGGGTCACGGTCAGTCAAACCCTATCTGTACTTGACGCTATTCATGCGTTAATGCAAACCGAGATCATCGAGCTCTTATGTATCTAATACAGCTAGCTCCAATGCTTTGGCCAAAGACTTATTATCTCATCTGCCAATAACCGCATAGGACATATAACCCGTTCACTAACAGGAGAAAGAATTCTATCTTGGTATTGATAGGACCTGCTACTTGCCCGTCAAGATGCACGTCGAGGTTGACCCCCGCCTTCCGGTTTATAGGGTCGAACTACTCTAATGAAAATCTTGACGCCACAAGCACATCCCTACTAAATCCTCAAGTCGAAGGTTCACGAATACCTATCACAACCTTTCGATTCCGTCATTGACTGTCCCGGAGTGAAATCCGTGTGACGAATCGAGGGTGAGTCGGTGCGAGTATACTAATCTAATTAGCATACCTATAACGTGTGCTCCCACTAACCATTAGCATTCGACAGGCACTCTCCTTGTCAAAGAACACGTCATACAAGTCTTCACATAAACTTAACGCCCAGTCAAGTTTCATCGACTTACGAACGATTAAGTATTTGAGCTATAAACCTTTCCAGTGCCGACCCCTTTATCCAATAAAGAGTGGAACATTTTGCTCTCAAATACACGGTCTAGTTTCTATATATATTTACGAGTTAGGAATGCCAGTAACTACCAGTAAATAAAGAAACTCCCATTGCCTTATATTAATGATTTACATAATTACAAGTACAATGCCCTCACTCAACATCCTCTAAGTGGCATTCGAGGGCATACTCCCAACAATCTCCCACTTGCACTCAATGCCACCACACTATGGTATCTAATACCCATGTTCTCTAGATTATGCTCCAAGCTAATTTGAGAATGTGGCTTGGCCAGTGGATCAGCGACGTAGTCGGCTGACTCTACTCTATGCAGCACAATGTATCTCTTTGCGAACAAATACTCTTACGAGATGATACTCTCTCAATATGTTTGGTACTACTGTGAAACCTCGGCTCGTAGGCCTGTGCTACCGCTCTGGCAGCGCAGCACAAGGTGTCACGAGAAGTTTACCTAGTAACTTCTTAACCCTTCCTTTGGAGGCCTCCGAGGCCGCTTTATACTCAGCCTAATATGTGGAATTAGCAGTTGCGCTATACTTGGCACTATGCCAAGATACTGCTCTTCCATTAAGAGTAAATGTAGCCAGAAGTAGACATATAATCGTCTTTCTGTCCTTGGAAGTCCAATACACTGAATCCCACCACATTCTGTTCTCCACCACCATATATAAGAATCAGATCTCTTAGTACTTCTAAAGTACTTGAGAACATTCTTTACGGCGGTCTAATGTTCCCCGAGTAGGTTGGCAGAAACCTACTTACCACGCTTCCAGCATGCGCAATGTCAGGTCTCGTACACAATAAAGCATATGTAAGGCTACCCACTACCGAATCATATGGTATATAACTCATTTCCTTTCATTGTTCCTCACTATGAGGACACATCTTCAAGGTGAGTTTTATTCCATGTCGCATCGGAAGGAACCCTCTTTAAGATCTAATCTATATAGAGAGCTTGGGAAAAAACTTATTATTCTCTTCGATCTATCCCAATAGAGTCGAATCCCATGAATATAGGTTTCTTCTCCCAAGTATTTCATGGAGAAATTACTCGAAAGCCAAGCTTTCCCAGAACTGAGCATTCCCACATCATTTCCTATTAGTAGAATGTCATCTACATATAGTACTTATAATGTGATCTTGCTCCCACTAACCCTCTTGTATACACAAGATTCCTATTCATTTTGCACGAAGTCAAACTCTTTGACCGTATCATCAAAATGAAGGTCCCAACTACATGAAGACTGCTACAGTCCATTTCATGGAGTCTACATCCACCATTGCTAGGTCATTGGTCGCGGTTCGGTCTCTTGTTTATCACTTGGAATCTCGGGGAAACCCAGTTCCTCCAAGTGCATAAAACTAAACCTCTCAGGTAAATGAGACACCCTATTAGACCAACGAGGTGGTTGTACTTGTGTTTCAGAAGGTTCGGTTCCATTTTTCTTGCACAGGTGTCTCCTGAGGGGTTTCATTATATTCTTCTAAAGAAATACTTCTACTTGCTCCGCCTTCCTGAATGAACTCATCTTCCAGGAAGTGTGCTTGTAAAGCAACAACGATCTTTCGATCTTCGGGCATGTAGAATAGATATCCCATCGTCCCAGACGGGAATCCAATGAAACGTCCCTTCGCAGACCTAGCTTTCCACCTTAGTCTTCTTGACATAGGCGGGACATCCCCAAATCCTAATATGATTAAGACTTGGTTTCCTTCCTTCCCACATCTCATGTGGAGTTTTAGGAACGGATTTGGAAGGACATCTGTTTAAGATATAAGCGGAAGTCAGGAGTGCATACCCCCACAGGTAAATTGGTAAGTCAGTATAGCCCAGCATGGAACGGACCATGTTTAACAAGGTCTGGTTCCTTCTTTCTGACACACCATTTAACTGAGGAGTACCTGGAGGTGTTAGTTGTGAAACTATTCCATGTTTCTTAAGGAACTCATCAAACTCCGTACTCATATACTCGCCACCTCGGTCGGACCGAAGTGCTTTGATATGATTACCAGTTTGTTTCTCGACTAGGGCCTTGAATTCTTGGAATTTCTCAAAGGCCTCGGATTTATGTTTCATTAAGTATACATAACCATACCTAGTATGATCATCTGTAAATGTAATGAAATATTGATATCCATCACGTGCTGCTTCCAAAGCACCACATACGTCGGTATGGATTAATCCCAGTTTATCAGCGGCTCTTTAAAATGTCCCTGTGAAGGGGGACTTAGTCATTTTGCCTTTAAGGCAAGATTCACAAGTAGGAAAGGGATCTGATCCCAATGGACCCATAAGTCCATCCTTTTCCATCTTGTAAACTTTGGTCTGCCAACATGACCAAGTCTAAGATGCCATTTCAAAACTTGATTGATTTCATCCCTACCACGTTTTCTAGTCATAGTATTCACAACTACTTTGTTGCTGAGATTTAGATGATACAATCCATTCAACAATGTAGCAGTACCCACTAGTTTATTTCTAAAATAAATTTTGCAGGAACCATCACCAATGAAAAATGAAAAGCCTTTTCGGTCCATGACCGGAATGGATACAATGTTTTTGTGCCCCTTGGGAAAAACAAGTACATCTTCTAAAGTCAAAACAAAGCCGGATTATAAACCCAAAAGAAGTGATCCTATGTCGGTCGCCTCGACACTATGCCCGCTTCCGACTGTGATCATAACTTCTCCAGCTCCAAGCTTCCTACTTTGTTCCAGATCCTGATTCACGGTACAAATATGAGAACTAGCACCAGAATACAGTATCCAGGAAGTAGAAAATACAGTAGCAGAACAATTTGTTTCCAAAACTAAAAGTTCTTTACCTGAAGTGCCATGAAGAATCGGACAGTCTCTAGCCCAGTGGCCCAGCTCACCGCACTTGAGACAAGCATCCTTCTTCTTCTTGTTCTTTGGAACCATCGGGGCCTTGCCCTTACCTTTAAGGTCCTTAACTTGTGGTCCAGTTTGCTTCTTGGTCTTTTTCTTCTTGTTCTTAGACCTCCGAGGTCCAGAAGAAATCACAAGAGCAGACTCCTTCATCCGCGGAGTCTTCATCTGAGACTGAGTGGTCACAAGTTTGTTCATTAGCCCAGCTAAATTGCATACAATCTCATTGCAGTTGAAGTTCATAACAAACTGTGAGAAGGAATCAGGGAGGGACTATAGGATAAGGTCGGTTTGGAGAGAAGTATCCATTTTAAAATCAAGAGCTTCCAATCTCTCGATCATGGATATCATTTTGAGGACGTGTTCCCCAACCTTCTCACATTCCTTCATCCTTGCACCAAACAGTTGCTTGGATATTTCATATCTAGCAGTTCTGCTGTGCTCACCATAAAGTTCGGTTAAGTGAGATAGAATCTGCCTAGCAGAAGTCATTTTCTCATGAGCTCTCTGAAGCTCATTAGACATAAAAGCCATCATGTATGCACGGACTTTTACGTCATCCTTAACCCACTTTTCATGGTTTTCGATCTCTTCCTGATTGGCTCTGGTCCGCATAGGAGGCGCCGGAATGTACGTCTCCAAGACGTATCCCAGTGCCTCTATACTGAGGACTATCATCAGATTGCGGAGCCAGTCCACAAAGTTAGGTCCAATCAGGGTGTTCTTCTCGAGTAGAATTGCGAGTGGATTCATTGTCATATTGAGATTTGAGTCTGCATTAAGTACGATAGATTAATTAGTGACTCATTCAATTATGTTCTAGGTATAGAATTAAGATCTTTTCTATTCTTGTTACCCAGCTCCCACTATTTTTATTGGAATAACACACTCCCATGTGAAATCCGAAAGTATCGTCGCTCTACTTCATAGTGGTGATCGAGTTCTTTATAAATCTTAATAGAGGGCAACCGAACAGGTTTCTAGTCTATTAATTTTCATAAAGTGGTGTCCAACACCAACCCATCTAATGGATGATTCGATCTTCTTTTTCCCCTTGTTCACTCCCCTCAACCTATACGGTTTCTATGGTTCGTGAACAAGTTAAGTTTATACCATCGACGCAGATCAGTTTCACAATTGAATCTTATCCGGCAACCTATCAAGTTTCTAGGGATAAAATTTGCTCCAACCGAAGGCATCCAATGCGCTCCCGGTAATTTATCCGTCCTCCCCGAACGACTACCCCGATAACTCGGAAGCATAGCACATCCGGTTTGGATTTCAATTTCCCGAAAACTCGATGGAGGGAAGGAAAACCTTGAAACCTTATAAACTTAATAATTTATTGTGGGAGAATTTTTGCGATTAACATTACACTTTGCACATTAATTATTTAAGCGCGTCTGTGGTATTCATACAATATGAAAAAACCATTCACAACCTAGTTGCTACCAACATGTGGTTCATGGACCGTTCCGAGAAAACAAAAACTTCGTAATCTAATTAAAAGTCTTCGTCTTGAATGTTCGTCTTCTCGAAACAGATCTTCCTCCGGTCTTCGTCATTACATATAAATTTTACATCGAAAATTGCATCCTAGATACAAACATTTCTAGTAAAATAAATATGCTCAAAACGGCCTTTACAACCCAATCGAATAAAACGAACGATTCAAAACTAAGTCCACGAACCACATCCCCATTCAAAAGCATTCATCAAATAAATACTATATAATTGGAAAGCGTAGAGATACATTGATCCAATCAACAATACGAACCTATCCAATCGATTCACACAACCGGTAATACGATAACGTTCAAAATAATTCGGTCGACCATAAATATTCCAATTAATAAAATTTCCCTTATAAAATGAAATACCATAAATCATTTAATCATATTAAATCTAATTTAACATGAGGGAGATTAATTTTCAAGAATACACGAAAAAAATCGAGCCGGGGCGAGAATGGCCTGCCATGGCCGAGTCACTGCCGGCCGGACACGGCCCGTGCCGAATGGCACGGTCGGGTCATGCTGGCAGTGTCCTAGACCTTTCTCGTAGACTCGGCCGTGTCGCCTGACACGGTCGAGTCACTTCCGGAAACTGCCGGCCAGAGACGGCCCGTGTCGCCTGACACGGTCGGGTCTGCAGCGGTGGCCTGAGGCAGGACACGGCCCGTGTCACCGGACACGCCGTGTCACGGACACGGCCGAGTCACCTGGCGACTTCACGCCTTTGTCGAAAAGTCTTCCGACGACGATTCGGAGCTCGATTTTCGACCGAATATCCAATATCAATATTTTCCAACATTCATATCTTCAATATAAATCATATTTCCAAGAAATTAAGATTTATATTTAGATATAAACTTACGAAAAATATAACTACAACGAACGTAAAAACATATACCATGATTATGACTAAAATGATTCCAAATCATTCACCATCTAATCAAGCATTCCAAATGCTAATATCGTATATACGATCGCAAGACCTACGCTCTGATACCACTGTTGGGATTCGGTGCCTAAAACGAAGGCCCAGCGGAAGCGGTAAAACGAAAATTAATTCAATCTGAATCCCTACGAGGATCGATCGAGCTACGTATATACGAATATCAAAAACCGAATACACAAGAGATATAGAAACTCACCCTTGTAGTCCGTTGATTAGATGGATAACCTTCTCTTGAGCTATTCCCCAAGCTTCGCTTGATCTCTACGAATCTATTCCGCTTCAAGCCCTTGAACGATCCAACGCCGAAAGTACCGCGTCTCTACTTGCCACGTGCCGGAGAAATGACCGGAACGACGATCACCTTGCTATCCTCCGAGGATACGGCTAGAGCTAAGTGATGAAGCTATATATGTAAAGATTACTACACTCTAAGTGTTTTAATCTTACTCTCTATTTTTCTCTCAATATTTCTCTAAGAAAATTGAAGGAAAAGAATGAATAAGATGAAGATGAAGTTGAAGACCATGAAATGAACTCTAAGTTCTTTTTCTCTCTCTACTTCCTCTTTATCACGTTTTGGATCAAGTGAGGTGCGAGTGAAAGCCTTCTCTTCTTATTCTACTTTCCACTCACATGTACATCTCATGCACATGATATTCCTTACAAGTCATTTTCATCCATTATAAAATGGACACAAAAGAATAAGATGGGAAGGTGGATGGAAAGTGAAGGCGGGCGGCCAATCTAGAAGGATTCGGACGAATTCTGTTCGTTTCGGACTCCCGAGATTCCAAACAGATAAAGTCCAATTCCGTTCCAATGTTTTTATATCGTTTAATTAATCCAATTAATTAAACATATCAAATACAAAATAAAATAATTAATTTCTCCAAGAAATAATTATATTCATGAACTAAATTAATCACCCAGTGATATATTTAATTCATTAGGCCGTAAATCAATTTATCCAATAAATCAATTTAAACATCCAATGTCCCATATTTAGATATCCAATATCTAATATTCATAATGAGAGAATTAGCTTGATTCATTCCGTCGTCAATCCTATTGCGCGACTCGGTAGGTTCGTCTCAGTCAGCAATGGGAGGAACTAAAGAGTAGTATCACCACCTAGCCAGCCTGGCGGCCTACACTGTACCCCAACTGAGAACGAATGATGGGATCATTCAAGAACCATTCTGTCGTGAATACCAGTAAACGTATAAGCCCTTCTTTCAAATGTCCCGATCAAGTTATAGGGTCACGGTCAGTCAAACTCTATCTGTACTTGACGCTATACATGCGTTAATGCAAACCGAGATCATCGAGCTCTCGTGTATCTAATACAGCTAGCTCCAATGCTTTGGCCAAAGACTTATGATCTCATTTGCCAATAACCGCATAGGACATATAACCCGTTCACTAACAGGAGAAAGAATTCTATCTTGGTATTCAGTAGGACCTGCTACTTGCCCGTCAAGATGCACGTCGAGGTTGACCCCCGCCTTCTGGTTTATAGGGTCGAACTACTCTAATGAAAATCTTGACGTCACAAGTACATCCCTACTAAATCCTCAAGTCGAAGGTTCACGAATACCTATCACAACCTTTCGATTCCGTCATTGACTGTCCCGGAGTGAAATCCGTGTGATGAATCGAGGGTGAGTCGGTGCGAGTATACTAATCTAATTAGCATACCTATAATGTGTGCTCCCACTAACCATTAGCATTCGACAGGCACTCTACTTGTCAAAGAACATGTCATACAAGTCTTCACATAAACTTAACGCCCAGTCAAGTTTCATCGACTTGCGAACGATTAAGTATTTGAGCTATAAACCTTTCCAGTGCCGACCCCCTTATCCAATAAGGAGTGGAACGTTTTGCTCTCAAATACACGGACTAGTTTCTATATATATATTTACGAGTTAGGAATGCTAGTAACTACCAGTAAATAAAGAAACTTCCATTGCCTTATATTAATGATTTACATAATTACAAGTACAACGCCCTCACTCAACATCCTCTGAGTGGCATTCAAGGGCATACTCCCAACAGGATCCACGGTTAATTGTGGTGTATTTCACAAATGAGTTTTGAGATTGGCGTTTCCGGAAACGAGTGTTTTTGATCGGTGATTTCATGATTTGCATGCAGTGACTAAGTGTGTAAGAGGTAAGTTTTTCATTGGCCTACTTAGCTAGGATGGCACTAGAGTATTTTGTCGTATGTGTTTTAGTCGTTTAATTATGGGGTTTTGATGTTGGGAAACGAACCTTGCTATCGTTCTCGTGTACTATGATTTGATGTAATTTGGGGCTAAAATCCCAATGGTTTTGTAAAGGTTATTTTACAGAAAACAAACCTTCGGGGCTGTGACCCCATTCGTATTTCGAGTTTTGGAAAGAGAACGATTTGATATTCCTAAATTGTTTTCTATTAAAACTCCCGAAGGCATATCAAACCATTTTGTAAACTATTTTCCCTTGATTGGTGATTCTTTCGGTTTTTAGAAAGTTTTACTCAAACTCTTGCCTCGGGAAGTACTTTCTTGTTATGTTGGAATGTTTGAGGATTCTTGATTGTTATTATTCTTGGAACTTGAATTGTATGACTCGTATTTTTGCACTTTGTGCTTGCACTAGCAAAATAGTGGAATTTTGCTAACCCCCGAGAAATCGGGCGGTGGATGTCTGTATTGCATTCAGGTTTCAGGGAGCGTGGTATAGGGTCGACATGAAGTATGATGAAATATGATCGATACTAATCACATGTAATACCCGGTTGTGAATTCATTTATTATCATTCAGTAACTGTCACTCAGAATTTTTTTTTCTTTTTCACTCAGTAATAATCGTTCATCATTCATATTCAGTCAACTATGTTCACCATTCGGCGTATTTTGGGATCATCACTGTTTGAGATCGAGCCGAGATTATTGTCGTCATCATCATCATGTTTTTATTTGCAGTTTGAGAGGTAGCGCACGCTACACATTGTAGTTAGTGCGCGCTAATGAGGTGCATGTAACGCACGCAATGATTCAGTATTAGCGCACGCTAGCGCAAGTGAGGCAGACAGTCCAGAAGGTACTGGGCTGATTTGGGAAATTCGTAGCGCACGCTACGAGTTGTAAGTAGCGTACGCTAATTGTGTTGGCAACGCACGCTAAGTCACTTTAATAGCGCACGCTAACGCGTGCAAGACAGAGGACAGTAGGTTCTGGATTTCAGTCATTGAGTATCAGACATCAGTTAGCGCACGCTAACATTCTGGAATAGCGCACGCTATCGGTAAGGTGTTAGCGCACGCTACCAAGTCGTAGCGCACGCTAATGAGGCATTTCAGACCTCACTGGACCGCCCAGTAAACCGCTAGCGCACGCTAAATATCAAGTCATAGCGTGCGCTAAGCTAGGACAGTATAAATAGGACAGATCGGTCCAACCTTCGTCATTTCTTCATTTCTCAATCATTTCGGACGAGCTCGGGTGATTCGGAAAGGTCTTTTCGAGCTGCAATCATCTAGCATCATCTTCAAGCTCCTAAGTTGGATTAATTATCATCTAAATCAGTTTCATCACTCCAAATCAAGGTAATGATTCATGGATCTAGAATTTCGGATCTTGGGTGTTTTGCTTTCGATCTCTTCGTGTAAATCGATATTATGTTGGAATATGTTAGATATGGATTATCTATCTTGGATACATGTATTTCTACGGATTCATTGGTGTAATTTTCAGAATTTGTGAATAATTGAGGAATTGTTCAAGAACCCTTACGGGTTGACTTTGGACTTTTGGGGGTTTTCGACCAAATGTTGTTGAAATATCGTTCTAAGTATTCCTATTGGATTATTGATAGTATTCATGAGTTTTTGTGGGTTTGAATCATTCATTGGGAGTTGGTTTCGGATGTAATTGAGTTTTAGTTGTAAACAATTGGAGATTGTTTACAACGCGTTTGTTTAAATGCCCCAATGAGTTTCGGGTATTGTTGTATCGACTTTTGAGTTGGTTGTGATCATGCTTGATTCGTGTATTAAGAGAATTGTTGGTTTTTGTGTGGTTTAAGGTTGTTCGAGCGGCCGGTAATTTCATTAAGGACGTTGATCGTGGAAGTACCTTCTCGCCTTCGGTTTGAGGCAAGTTTTATACTTGTACTAGTCAATGAGCTAATGTCATCATGTATGTGTATGAATATGTTGTATCATTCCGAGACTTAGTCTCTTCATGAATTCATTGATATCCAGAGATCGTTCGATATGATACCTTCCGGAAATTTTTGCCAAATGTTTATTGTTGTTCGTTAACGGCCGATTCAAGGCATTGTAATACTCATTATTAATGTCATTGTCGATAGCCGGTTCGCGGTATCGATGTATCGATTGTTGTTAATATGGACGTCAATTAAAGACATCATTGAGATCATTGTTATTCCTGTTTGGATTGTCATTAAAACTGTACAGGCCGATTAAAGGCATTGGCTTATTCATTTCTCGCCTTCGTCGTCGGTAACCGATTAAAGGTGCCGAGGCATCCTTCATATCATTGTTATCGAATTGCCATTCTCAGGAAAATCGAAATGTTCAATCATTCACTAAATCATTGTTATCGATTGACCTTTCTAAGGCAATCGAGGTATTCACTCATTCATCGTATCTTTGTTATCGATTGGCCATTCTCAAGCAAATCGAAATGTTCAATCATTCACTGCATCATTGTTATCGATTGACCTTTCTAAGGTAATCGAGGTATTCACTCATTCATCGTGTCATTGTTATCGATTGGCCGTTCTCAGGCAAATCGAAGTGTTCAATCATTTATGGTATCATTGTTGTCGATTGACCGTTTTAGGCAATCGAGGTATTGAATCATCCGCTGCATCATTGTTGTCGGTTGGCCGTTCAAAGGCAATCGAGGTGTTAATTTGGGACTGTCAAGGACGGTGTCTATCCGTGTGTTACTATCATCGTGTTGGCCGACTCAAGGCAGCACACTATCATTCATTGTGATACGGCTTTGTGCCGTGGCTTCGGCCCTAATTGTGATACGGCTGGATGCCGTGGCTTCGGCCCTAATTGTGATACGGCTGGATGTCGTGGCTTCGGCCCTCATTGTGATACGGTTTCGTGCCGTGGCTTCGGCCCTCATTGTGATACGGTTTCGTGTCGTGGCTTCGGCCCTCATTGTGATATGGTTTTGTGCCGTGGCTTCGGCCCTCATTGATACAGCTTCGGGCTGTTTTGACTTCAGGTGTTTGTGATATTTGTTAAGTTCCGCTGAACGGCTTTCAAGCCTTTATTATTGTCCTGGTAATTTCATTGGAGCCTTCGGGCATTGTGATTCATAATTATTTCAGTCCTGGTTTGGTTCATGTCTTATAATTCATTGTGGTATTCGTTATTTTGATTCGCCGTCGGGCACTTATGTTCTAATCATTTAATGGTATTAATAGTATGCCGTGGGCATAGTATTTCACGAATGCTCGGTTCTTACCTTGGTTTGTGAGCATCTCGTATTATTATCATCATTGTATCGTTTCATTCTGCCTTTGGATGCATATCATGTTATACATGTAATTGATGTTCATTATCTGGATGACTGACCCCGTGGGGGCGGAACATGTTTTTCATGTTTTAGGTGCTTGCGAGGAGAGAGTTGAGACACAGGGGCATGATGATGGCGACGAGGCATTCGAGCGATACTAGTACGAGTTGTTCATTGTCGGTCAGTCAGTTGGAGTGTACTCCAGTCTTGTCAGTTGTTGTCGTGTTGTATTACCCGAACAGATGTTCGTGGATGTTGTTGTATTTCATTTTTGGCCATGTAGGCTACTTTTGTCGTTGAAATTCCTTATCGGAATATTGTGTCGGATGTCATGGTAGGGACTATGATTTTCCCTTGTTGTGTTATTTAATGTATTTTTAGTCATGTTTGCCTGGTGGATCTCCTGGCGTGGGGTCCACGGCACTGTAATAACCCAATAGAATTTGGGGGTGTTACAGAAATGGTATCAGAGATTTGGGTTGTGGAATACCCTGAGATGTGAGTTATGTGGTCCTACCGACGCGGTAGTGGTGGGATTGTCAGGTTATGACAATCTAGTCAGTCAGGTCTTGTGAGTCGTAATATTAGTGCGACTGCACGAGTCATTCATTCATCGAGTCGTCGTCAGTGAAGACTAGTATCTCGAGACCTCGAAACTTCGTATGACCTGTGTAAGGACTCGATTCTCTTTATGTTCATACATTCATCATGTCATTAATTGTTCATGCCTTGTTGAAACCTATATGCGATATTAGTGTTATGATCGAGTCATGACTAATTGTTTTGGGACACGTGTGGCTTGTGTAAGCATTAAGGATCAACTCATTCATGAGTTAATAATCCTCAATCATCATTCTGATCTTGTCGATCATGTTAATTCAATCATCACTCAGTCAATATCATTACTCAGTTAATTCATCGCTCAGATAATTCAATCATCACTCAGTTAATATCACTACTCAGTTAATTCATCACTCAGATAATTCATTCATCACTCAGTCAATATCATTACTCAGTTAATTCATCACTCAGTTAACTCATTCATCACTCAGTTAATTCATTCATCATTCAGTCAATATCATTACTCAGTTGCTTCGTTCATCACTCAATTAACCTCATCGTTCAGCTAATTCATTCGTCACTCAATTAATCTCATCGTTTAGCTAATTCACTCGTCACTCAGTCAATCACATTGCTCAGTTAATTCATTCCTCATTCAGTCAATCTCATTGTTCAGTTAATTCATTAATCATTCAGCCCATCTCACGGTTCAGTTGTTGATCTTGAGGATCGAATTTTCAACCTTGTTAACTTGTTCAAGGTAATCATTTCAGGAATTTCATCAGGCAATCATGTTACCTCATTTGATGTTTCATACGGTCTTATCATACTCTGACGTAATGTCGACGATCATTTCATTAAATCATTAATGCATTCATTGTGTTAGAGCGTGTATGCTCATTATTGTCACTCTGTAACGTAATCATAATGCGATATTCATGCGGAATTCATAATCATCATGTGACTTTCCTACTTCAGTATGGATAGAGCTGTCAGAGGACGCAGGGGAAGAGGCCGCGGTGCCGGCCGGAACCCGGGATCTCGTGTGCATTCCCACACAAACGCGAGGGATATCATTAATTCATCAAATAGCGAGGCTACTCATTCATCAGCAGATAATCATTCACTGTCAGGGAGTCGTACCCGAGAGGCATCTCACTCGGAAGGTGTTCGGGTTGATCCATTCATATTTATGCAGGGCATGATGGCCCAGATGACTCAGATGACGCGGATAGTGGAGACCATGCAGACCTCGATGGTTCGTGGTCCACCGCAATGAGGATGCAGTGCCATTTCATGGACAGTGGAGGAGTGAATCAGATTGTTGGCGATATCTCTCGCCGGATGCCGCCTACTTTTGAGGGTTCGTCGAGAACCGGTGATATTGTTCATTGGCTCGAGCATTTTGATAAACTCTTCGACATGGTTCGGTGTCCTAAGAGAGTAAAGTGGCGATGAGCGGCTTATTACTTGAGTAAGGCGCTTATTCGTGGTGGCTTTCGTGAAACCCATCGATCGTGATTGTAATTGAGCGAGTTCAAGACTCTCATGTTAGAGAGGTATTATCTGCTCCACTTCGTGAAGCCAAGTTGTCGAGGTTTTGAACCCCGAACCCGATGAGAACGAGGGTGTTATTGTCATTGCTTGAGAAGTTTGTGGACTACTTGATTTGCTTCGTCAATTATCCGTACTGAGGCGGATAAAATTAAGTATTTTAGCAAGAGGCTAAATCCGCAGTTGAGGATGCAGTTGTTCAATCACAATTGTAATTCACTTAGTGAGTTCATCGGGAAGGCTCTTGGAGCAGAGCTTTTGATCAAGGAGCTTACTCAGAAGCATCCTTCAGTTTCTTCAGGTGAGAGGACTAGGATGCCGGCTCGTTCAGAGGGACATCGGGGTCCGACGTCCAAGGGGTCGTTTTCTAGTCGTCTTCGTGCTGGGACAGCATCTTCCTCTCAGGCGACGAGTTCGACTGTTGTTTGCTTTAACTGTGATTCAGCAGGTCACGTTAGTACCCGGTGTACGGTGCCAGCTATTGTTTGTTTTCTGTGTGGGAGGCAGGGACACCGGCAGAAATACTGCAGGGGTTCTAGCGCCAGTAAATCTCAAGAGGGCTCAAGAGCCTCGAGGGATTTTGTTACCCCAGCCCGTACTTCATTCAAGGGGCCCTATCAGGCTTCGAGAGCCCGAGGTAAGGACATTCATCACCAGTATTGAGTAAGTTAATTCTTGCTCGGTAGGAGGACAATCATTCATTTCATTGTCGTTCATTCATTCATATAATTCATTCATCATGTATATCAATCATGTTGGGACTCATAATTATCGATTAATCATTCAATTCACGAGGAACGGCGGTTCCAATCACTTCAAGGAACTATCACTCATGACGTTATTAATTCACTTTGGTGAGTCATTCTAAATCCTTGTCGGATTTGTAGTCATTTATCATTCATCATTCATTTTTGTCACTTTCATTCTCGTGACCTTCTGAGGTCTTAGTTAGCGGCGAGTTCATCGTCGGATATACCTTAAATTGTTGAGATAGAGGAAATCGATGATATGGGAGGATATCGATGTTGGGTACATTTGAGATGTAACCTTGTTTCTGGATGACTGTGTAAATCTATCCGTAATAATGTATCGTGACTGTGAATCATTTATTGTTGATCTATCTTATTATGATCATTTTCAAGAATCTTGAGATTTGGGTCATTTGTTGGGAGTTCATCCCTTCGACGTTGTGCTTGAGATTTCGTGATTATTTGGGAAATCGTTCACTGTGTTTCGAGACGATTCAGTCTTGGGGACTTGGGCTTGCGGTTGATTTGGTCCCAAGGACTATTTGAGCGTTATTGTCTTCAGATCGTGATGAATAGTTCATATCCCGAGTTGTTTACCCTCAGTTTCGAGGACGAAACTCTTTTAAGGGGGGGAGTATGTAATACCCGGTTGTGAATTCATTTATTATCATTCAGTAACTGTCACTCAGAATTTTTTTTTCTTTTTCACTCAGTAATAATCATTCATCATTCATATTCAGTCAACTATGTTCACCATTCGGCGTATTTTGGGATCATCACTGTTTGAGATCGAGCCGAGATTATTGTCGTCATCATCATCATGTTTTTATTTGCAGTTTGAGAGGTAGCGCACGCTACACATTGTAGTTAGAGCGCGCTAATGAGGTGCATGTAACGCACGCAATGATTCAGTATTAGCGCACGCTAGCGCAAGTGAGGCAGACAGTCCAGAAGGTACTGGGCTGATTTGGGAAATTCGTAGCGCACGCTACGAGTGGTAAGTAGCGTACGCTAATTGTGTTGGCAACGAACGCTAAGTCACTTTAATAGCGCACGCTAACGCGTGCAAGACAGAGGACAGTAGGTTCTGGATTTCAGTCGTTGAGTATCAGACATCAGTTAGCGCACGCTAACATTCTGGAATAGCGCACGCTATCGGTAAGGTGTTAGCGCACGCTACCAAATCGTAGCGCACGCTAACGAGGCATTTCAGACCTCACTGGATCGCCCGATGGCGCTAGCGCACGCTAAATATCAAGTCATAGCGTGCGCTAAGTCGACAAGTATAAATAGGACAGATCGGTCCAACCTTTGTAATTTCTTCATTACTCAATAATTTCGGACTATATCGGGTGATTCGGAAAGGTCTTTTCGAGCTGCAATCATCTAGCATCATCTTCAAGCTCCTAAGTTGGATTAATCATCATCTAAATCAGTTTCATCACTCCAAATCAAGGTAATGATTCATGGATCTAGAATTTCGGATCTTGGGTGTTTTGCTTTCGATCTCTTCGTGTAAATCGATATTATGTTGGAATATGTTAGATATGGATTATCTATCTTGGATACATGTATTTCTACGGATTCATTGGTGTAATTTTCAGAATTTGTGAATAATTGAGGAATTGTTCAAGAACCCTTACGGGTTGACTTTGGACTTTTGGGGGTTTTCGACCAAATGTTGTTGAAATATCGTTCTAAGTATTCCTATTGGATTATTGATAGTATTCATGAGTTTTTGTGGGTTTGAATCATTCATTGGGAGTTGGTTTCGGATGTAATTGAGTTTTGGTTGTAAACAATTGGAGATTGTTTACAACGCGTTTGTTTAAATGCCCCAATGAGTTTCGGGTATTGTTGTATCGACTTTTGAGTTGGTTGTGATCATGCTTGAATCGTGTATTAAGAGAATTGTTGGTTTTTGTGTGGTTTAAGGTTGTTCGAGCGGCCGGTAATTTCTTTAAGGACGTTGATCGTGGAAGTACCTTCTCGCCTTCGGTTCGAGGCAAGTTTTATACTTGTACTAGTCAACGAGCTAATGTCATCATGTATGTGTATGAATGTGTTGTATCATTCCGAGACTTAGTCTCTTCATGAATTCATTGATATCCAGAGATCATTCGATACGATACCTTCCGGCAATTTTTGCCAAATGTTTATTGTTGTTCGTTAACGGCCGATTCAAGGCATTGTAATACTCATTATTAATGTCATTGTCGATAGCCGGTTCGCGGTATCGATGTATCGATTGTTGTTAATATGGACGTCAATTAAAGACATCGTTGAGATAATTGTTATTCCTGTTTGGATTGTCATTAAAACTGTACAGGCCGATTAAAGGCATTGGCTTATTCATTTCTCGCCTTCGTCGTCGGTAACCGATTAAAGGTGCCGAGGCATCCTTCATATCATTGTTATCGAATTGCCGTTCTCAGGCAAATCGAAATGTTCAATCATTCACTAAATCATTGTTATCGATTGACCTTTCTAAGGCAATCGAGGTATTCACTCATTCATCGTATCTTTGTTATCGATTGGCCATTCTCAGGCAAATCGAAATGTTCAATCATTCACTGCATCATTGTTATCGATTGACCTTTCTAAGGCAATCGAGGTATTCACTCATTCATCGTGTCATTGTTATCGATTGGCCGTTCTCA
The DNA here is from genome assembly GCA_033398695.1 of Orobanche coerulescens. Taxonomy (NCBI): domain Eukaryota; kingdom Viridiplantae; phylum Streptophyta; class Magnoliopsida; order Lamiales; family Orobanchaceae; genus Orobanche; species Orobanche coerulescens. The sequence goes on along the minus strand of CM065805.1, from coordinate 104,559,063 downwards.
GGCAAATCGAAGTGTTCAATCATTTATGGTATCATTGTTGTCGATTGACCGTTTTAGGCAATCGAGGTGTTAATTTGGGACTGTCAAGGACGGTGTCTATCCGTGTGTTACTATCATCGTGTTGGCCGACTCAAGGCAGTACACTATCATTCATTGTGATACGGCTTTGTGCCGTGGCTTCGGCCCTAATTGTGATACGGCTGGAAGCCGTGGCTTCGGCCCTAATTGTGATACGGCTGGATGTCGTGGCTTCGGCCCTCATTGTGATACGGTTTCGTGCCGTGGCTTCGGCCCTCATTGTGATACGGTTTCGTGTCGTGGCTTCGGCCCTCATTGTGATATGGTTTTGTGCCGTGGCTTCGGCCCTCATTGATACAGCTTCGGGCTGTTTTGACTTCAGGTGTTTGTGATATTTGTTAAGTTCCGCTGAACGGCTTTCAAGCCTTTATTATTGTCCTGGTAATTTCATTGGAGCCTTCGGGCATTGTGATTCATAATTATTTCAGTCCTGGTTTGGTTCATGTCTTATAATTCATTGTGGTATTCTGTTATTTTGATTCGCCGTCGGGCACTTATGTTCTAATCTGTCGAACAGTTATTAATAGTATGCCGTGGGCATAGTATTTCACGAATGCTCGGTTCTTACCTTGGTTTGTGAGCATCTCGTATTATTATCATCATTGTACCGTTTCATTCTGCCTTTGGATGCATATCATGTTATACATGTAGTTGATGTTCATTATCTGGATGACCGACCCCGTGGGGGCGGAACATGTTTTTCATGTTTTAGGTGCTTGCGAGGAGAGAGTTGGGACACAGGGGCATGATGATGGCGACGAGGAATTCGAGCGATACTAGTACGAGTTGTTCATTGTCGGTCAGTCAGTTGGAGTGTACTCCAGTCTTGTCAGTTGTTGTCGTGTTGTATTACCCGAACAGATGTTCGTGGATGTTGTTGTATTTCATTTTTGGCCATGTAGGCTACTTTTGTCGTTGAAATCCCTTATCGGAATATTGTGTCGGATGTCATGGTAGGGACTATGATTTTCCCTTGTTGTGTTATTTAATGTATTTTTAGTCATGTTTGCCTGGTGGATCTCCTGGCGTGGGGTCCACGGCACTGTAATAACCCAATAGAATTTGGGGGTGTTACATCACATGTGGAACCGTACATTGTGTATTGGTTCAGTTGTACTTTATTTTCTGCTGCAGTATTTATTCCCATTATACGGGTGTTTGTTGTATTTTGACCCCTGCATGGGCAAGTATTGTAATCGAGTTGTATGCTTTTATTGAAAGGCCAAATCGGTCTACTGAGTCTTTTTAGCCTTAAAGGCATTGTCGAGTTGTTCGTTTGTTGTTACCAGCCTGGTAGATCCTTGAGGAAAGGTTCTACGGCGTGTAATATCCCTCAGCGGATTGGGGGTGTTACAGTGAAATCAAGTTGAAGAGGGGCATCATAGTACGCCCGTAGTGGGACGTGCAAGCGTAGTGGGACGTGCAAGTGCACAAGACGAGTGTCCGGACACACCCATCCTTGTACCTAATTTGTCTCACGGAGGCACGTTACCGTGTGCACAGTCCATTGTGTCGGTGAACCATTCACATGACTATCGTGTGCCCGACTAAAAATTCCACACATAACCACTCGACCACGGAATATGAACCCAGAAGGTCACAAGAACAAAAGTGACCATGATGAATATCAGTGAATCACAAATCGACAAGGGTCAAGAATGACTCACCGAGATGAAATAATAATAAAATGAATGATAGCTCACTGAAATGATTGGAACCATCATTCCTCGTGAATTAAATGATTAGTTTGATAATTACAAGTCTCGAAATGAATAATATATCATGAATGAATTATGAATATGAATGAACAACAACGAAAGGAATGAATATCCTTTTAACCAAGTAAGAATTAACTTACACAAATATCAGTGATGAAATGTCCTCCCTCGAACAAACGTCCTAAGCGGGAAATACCGGTCGCTCGAACAACCTTGAATAACATAATTACCAACAAACGCTCAATATACTTATCAAGCATGAATCACGACCAACTCAAAGGTCGATACAACAATAACCAAACTCATTGGGACATTCTAACAAATACGTTGCCAACATACTTCCATTGGTTACAACCAACCCCAAAATATTGAAACCAACCTCCAAATGAGTAGTTAAACTTCAACAAAGCATCATCAAAACAATCAAATAATCCAATAGGAATACTCCATTCGAGATTACGACAACATCTAGTCAAAACCCCAAAAATCCCAAAGTCAACCCGTAGGAATACATGTATCCAAGGTAGATAATCCATATCTAACATATTCCAACATAATATCAAGCTAACACAAAGAGATCGGAAGGAAAACACTCAAATCTCAAAATTCTAGATTCAAGAAATGTTTACCTTGATTTGGTATGTTGGAGAGGATTAGATGATGAATAATCCGAACTAGAAGCTTGAAAATGATGATAGTTGAATGCTGCTCGAAGAACACTTCACGAAATGCCCAAATCACCCAAAACCGACGAGAGGAGGAAAAGATATGATGAAATGACGAAATAGGGCTAAACTATCCAATATATAGTAAACCCAGCTTAGCGCGCGCTAGCTCCTATGCTTAGCGTGTGCTAGCAGGTTTACCGGGTAGTCCAGTACCTGCTGTCTGCATCGTTAGCATGCGCTACGTACCTTGGTAGCATACGCTAACGTCCCTTCTTAGCGTGCGTTAACCTTGTGTTAGCGCGTGCTACCTGATGGTTGATGTCCAGAATACTCGAGTCCAGAACCTACTGTCCTCTGGTCTGATTGAGCCTTAGTGCACGCTACCCGATGCTTAGCGTGCGCTACCAAACTAAACCTTGTGTACACTATACCCACTCCTAGCGTGCGCTATGAATTATTCCATCTCAGTCCAGTACCCACTGGACTGTCTGTTCCAATACGCTAGCGCACGCTGATGGATTCTGATAGCGTGCGCTACAAACAGCATTAGCGTATGTTACTCCAATCGTAGCGTGTGCTATGAATCTCACCAATCCAGTCCAGTGCCTTATGTATTGTCTGCCTGAACCACACTAGCGTACGCTAATGCTGAGAGGTAGCGTGCGCTACCCGTACTCAATTAGCGCGCGCTAAAGAGAGTATGTTGCGTGCGCTACTCCTCACACATAGCCCACTACAAAGATGACAACGATGATATTCTTGTCCCGATTCTCCATCCAGGTTGAATGACGAATAAATTACTGATACACGATATGAATTACTCCGACGGTGAATACAATGAATGAATATGATTGATGAATGACTATTACTGAGTGAAAATTACTGAGTGACAAAATACTGAATGATAATTAATGAATTTACAACCGGGTATTACAGCTCGTCCCTCATCACTGCAGATGGCTCAGGATCTGCTGTGCCCTCAGCAGGAGTGGTGTTTTTCAGAATGGCCTAAGTTGGGAGAGCCTCAGATGGGATAGCCTCATACAGAATTACCTCATATGGGTTGGATCATGAGCTGTAGTAGCCTCCCGAGGTGATATTAGAACACCTTATTCAGTCATCTCCTAGAAAGACTTATGTTTCTTTTTATTATTCTCAACAGCCATAAGAGAGGCACTATCAAGAACAACCATTTTCTTGCTGTGAGCTTCTTCTTCTTTTTGTTTGCTCCAGTCTTTATAGCTTCAAAACTTATATCTCGGGGATTACTTGTGCTGGAAAAAATAATACCCCAAGTATTTTGATAAATTCATCCTACAGTTCAACACTTGATAAATGCATCATACATTCTGTCCCTACAGCGATCTTCATACATCACCCAAAAAGATGTATTCCTACAGCTAATGATGATTCCAGCGTACAACAAGAAGACTATTGGCTACAATAAATAAGTTGTATGTATTTTACTTAGGAAGTGTAAAATAAAATCCAACAGGATATAGACTTAGACTTTTAAACCGTGAGATAAGTCATTCTTTATTCACAAAGTAATCATGGTTTCAAATGTGTATTTAATGCTTACATGACAGCTGTAATGCGGTCGAAAAGACTGTCGACTGAAGTGCATTTATTACGGATCAACAGGAATGTATAAAGCATTAAATGTGGATAATTTTAATTCAAACATTCTGCAATCCGCCAATCCGACCTGTACACATCTCACCAACCGACCAAAAACTACATTTATAAATATTTCTAAGGTTATAAATAGCTTAATCAAGAGGACATTGCTCACCTACTGATTGATCGATAATCCGAAACATTCAGACAAAGGGCAATCTATTTCTTCAAGCCTATAGTGCTTATCTTTGAGTGAAGAAATACTAAGTCCTCAACTGAGAACAACACACTACAACAAAGACTTTCAAGCTTACAGCTACTGTTCTGATACTTGTGATTCCAAACCTTATCGTTGGGAGAATTAGCCTTATGTGGACTAAGTAGAACTATTCCGACATATGTAGGACGACAAGAGCTCGAAGACAAAGCTTCAATATGTCTGAGAAGAAGTCAGTTAAAGGAGCATAAAGCCAATATGTGTGACAAGCTTAAATCTACAGTCAGTTGTATCAATCTGTGTGAACGATATAGTGACCGGTTTAGTTAAGTCATACAGGTTTATACGCCTTGATCTTAATAAACACATTACTCTTGTATGGAGGACATGTGGATGTAGAGGGATTTACCTCGAACCGCATTAAACTTTATGTTATTACTTCGTGTATTTACTGTCTTATAACTGCTTGTGATTTACCATATGCTTACTCTAAAAACCCTATAAGCATCAAGCTACAGGAGACTATCTAGTTGTTGTATTTACAACAACTTGTATTAAGACTTCCGCTATGCATAACAATCTTTGAAAAAGAGTACATCTTATTCAACCCCCTATTTTAAGTTGTTATTAAAGTATACCGAGACCAATAGGTGGTATCGAATCAATTGATTCTACAAAGAACTAATAGATTTTTAACCTGGATTAAATCCAAATCACTAGCTTTTAGAAACTGTATTTCCTTATCTTTATCATTCATCCTATATTATTGCCATGGATACATCAATGATCAACGAAGTTCCGATGCTCTCTATTAAGAGAATCAGGATGGAAGCCCACCTAGATGCCATGCACGAAGAGATGCTCTTCGTGATATAAGAATGATCTACCACCATTACGAAGGTCAACACAACCACTAGTGTGGAAGGCTAACCCCATGCAGAGATGCTCAAGAAAGAAAGGTATTAGTGGACAACTGATGAGCGCAAACAAGCTAATCTGGACAATGTTGCTTAAAATGCGCTATTTGTCACCCTTGATAAAGGCATATTCTCGAAGGTAATAGTTGTAATACAGCCAAAAAATATGGAAAAAATGCAAGATGATTCGTGACGGAACTGATCTCTCAAACGAAAAGAAAATTTCAAAACTCACTCGGCAGTTTGAATCTTTCTAATGAAATTTATGAAACCCTTGAGGAACTTGATCTCAGATTCACTGGCATTGTCAGTGAACTTGAAGCTTTGAGTAAAGTGTAAACCCTAAGGGAGAAATATCTCAAAATCTTTAGATAACTTCCTGCCTTTTGGGACATTAAGACCACAGTTATGTGTGTGTCTTGCAATCTTAATAATACATCTAGTTTTGACCTACTGGGTGACCTCAAATCATTTTAGTATGATATTGACGGGATAGAAAAATCTGAAGATCCCCCTGCCAAGACTACAACACTTGCCATTGTATCCGACAGAAGACACAACTCTCCCCCCAACACATCAAAAGCCATTGATAGTGATGATGACATCTTGTCACAAGACGAAATAGCATTGATCATTCACAAGTTCTGGAAATTCATTAATAATTGGGAAAGACTCCATGCAAGCCCAAAACCTTCAACAAGGTGAGTTCCGAGTCACCATCTTTTAAAGACTCTAACTAATGTTATAATTACAGGAAGCCAGGACACTATGAAAATAGATTTCCTCATACTAAGGTATAGAACCTACCAGAAGTTGAGCAACAAGACAAGGCTGAGAAGAGACATGTCTCGAGAAATAAACTGAAGGCACTGATCGGGGAATCAGAAACACTGACAACTATCAAAACAGAGGAAAGCCTATGGGCTGTCACCGGCAGTGACTCCTCTGATGATGAAATAGAAGATAAAGCCTATATGTTCATTATGGCAAAAGAAGAGGATGATGACGACATTGATGATGAGGTAAGTTCAACCTCAAAGGGGACCTAAAAATTCTTGATTATAGGATATCATGGAAAATGACATCTGGTACTTCGACAACGGATGTTCCCGGAAGAAAACAAGAGATATCACCAAGCTAATAGTCTAATATCAGCTATAATTTTCCATTTTTATACCGTTATATTGTAAGTAATGTATGAGTATTATTGTATTATGTTTGGATTTATATAATGTTTATTGTATCGAGATATTCAGAATCATACTATTCATGTTGGCATTCGTATTTTCTTTTCATTGGATGTTGCTTAGTGAGTTGTGATTTTGGCTAAGTATAATAGCCTTAAGGTACATTATACTCTATACTTATCATGCACTATCACGACGAGAGTTGCGTACGTTAAGCTTTGCTTCTTACATACGTAACTAAGGATATCATATCACATCTCAACTATTAGTGTGTATGGCCGCGCATGACCACGTTCTGCTGGAACTTTTGGCTTCATTAGGACATCCAAGTCAACGAATATTATGTATGCAATATTCTAGTATTAGCGTACGTAATGGTGGTGAGCTAACGTACGTTATTGTTATCCACGTATGTAAGACAATGTACGAAGTAAGGCAGTAACCTCTGGGGGATGTTTATGTATGTAAGGTTGAGGCGTTATCGTACATAAAGGATGTTAGAGTACGTAATTCTTGGCAGGTAGCGTACATTAGGCAAAGTGCAGATTATAAAGACGTCTTGTATTTCATTTTTGCACGAATCAACTTTGAGTTTTCTCTCTTGAAGTCATCCTCATGTCTTCCTAAGTGATTATAAGCCTCTTCTATCTTGCCTTAAAGATTCATATCTTGGATTGGAGCTTGAAGATTGTAGTGGATTCTTGAAGTCTTTGAGGCTGTTCTTCATCTTCAATAGGTATGTTTTCTAATCTTGTGTTAATTCCGAGGTGATGGTTATAACGTTGATGATTACTTCATTTTTTGTTGAATTGTTGGAAGATAACATAATTATTATTGGTTATTATGAACACATGATGAAGAACATGATGATTATAACCTGAAGATGAGTATGTTCTTGGTGTTTAAAAGTACTTTGATGTTATAATCATATTTTGGATGAATTTTATAATCATATTTTGGAAGAATTAAGTTAATCTTACTTGACATTCAACATAAATTGTGTATGATTATATCGATATCATTAGTGTTCTTGGTAGGGTATAATCATTTAATGAAAGATTATGTTAAATTATAAGATAATAATCATGGTTTTCAAATGGTTAAGTTAAATTTGATGTAAAATAGTGATTGATGATTGTTTAAGACATCATGTTTATGATCGGTAATGTCCTTGATAAGATTATAATGGTGAATGATGATATTCTCATAATAAAATGATTACCTGAATTTGTTCTAGATAATTCATGCAGTATGGATTATCATGAATTTGAACAACATTATGAACATGTTAGTTTGATTGTAGAGATGAATTAGGGGTGTTGAAGTTCATAAATTAGGTGATATTCATTGAAATTGTTTGAACTATTTTTGTTGAATCGTGGACGTTGATTTCCATGAATTCGATATCAATATTACAGAATTGTGTTATTGAATTAATTATATTTTATTCAAGGTTGCTTGCTCCAGTGAGTGTAGTCTGTCGAAGGACGATGTTTGTTCGTTCGAAGAAAATATTACTTTTCATCTTCGGGATTGAGGCAAGTTATATTGCTTGGTTATAATGATAAATGATTATTGTGAATGTTATAAATTTGATATATGTGTATTCTTTATGAATCTATGATTCATATTGAGTTGTTGTTGTTGATCATGTCGATCGTTTTGTTGTGGGATTATAATCCCAAGTTCGTTACCTTTGACATCGTTGATCTTGTTGATCGTTGTCACTTCGGTGAAGTTCCTTGATCCGTGTTGGATATGTTGATTATTTGATTTTTGTTGTCATATTGTATCGTGACATTTCTAGAGTCATATCTGCATCCAGGTTGGTCATGTGTACGATTTTTAGTCGGGCACATATGGTCATGTGTTGATGTTTCCACATTGGACTGTGCACACGAGATGATTACACCATGAGACTAATTAGTTACATTGTCCCACTTATATCATGGGTTCCTTATACGGGGTGGACATGTGTACAAGCACACTTTCAGTTCGCGCATACTGTGATGTCCGTCTCGAGCCATATTGATTGGTCGTTCATACACAATATGTGATTGGGTCTGTTCGACGGTTTGCGATTGGTTGTTCATACACCCGATGGATATGTACAATGCTCAGGGTTGTTTCATTGAGATATATTTTATGTGATTTATACATTATCTTGAGATTTATTATCAAGTATATATATGACCCTGTGGTTTTGGGCGAAATACATGTTGTTGTATTTTAGATCGAGGAAAGGCCAAAGCACGAGAAGAGCATTGTGATGGCGAAGGGTTTGAAGGATACTAGTTTCGAGGACCCGACTCTTCTTTTATCCGGTTATGATTAAACTTTGTATTTTTATTTCTCTTTGATGTTTTTATTTTTTTTTTGTTTAATTATTTTGGGTATATTCCATATTCATATGGTTTATACTTGTATGTGGATCTCATGTGTTGTGATAATTATAGTCGTATGATTTATAACCTCCTCATCAGAGTGATGGGTAATATTTTGTGGTTCGGTACTACAATTATATTGCAGTTGATTTATGTATTTGTATCGCCTGGTGGGTCCCAGCATGGGATCCACAACACTCTAATAGCCGCCATTTTCGGGGTGTTACAAAAGATGGTATAAGAGAGAATTGTTTCTCCCTATGAGTCATTGTTGAACGAACTAGTATCAAGAAACCTTCGCATCACGTGTGCAAGCGCCTAGCCCTGGGAGTCAAATACAGTATGTGATTTTTTCACCATGATTTAACTACAGCCGAGATGTTTATTTGCTGATTTGATCATTTTTGTTGATCTTGATATTCCGAGTGATTTTGGTGGAATTTAACTTAGTGATATTCCGAGGCATTTTGCGGATCCGATCCTTTTTTAATCTTGAATTTTTCTGAGTGAATTGTGGCAAGATTTATCTTATTGGTACTCAGGAAAAAAATTTGATGGTAACTTGATTGATCTTGTTTCTGCTGGAAATAAAACACAGCAGAAGCGAAGTAGGTGAAAATTTTGATAAAAGCATTTTATGCATCCACGAGTACAAAACATAATAGGCATGCTAATTAATTAGGTAAGTAATTAACTACTAAGATTAATAAGAAATTTAAATATTATTCATTATTTATTAAATAATCTTGTTGGTAAACTCAATATCCTAATCTAGATCGAAGATCATAGGATACTTACCTTTTTAAGCGTAGTGGTTGCTACTTGTGATCTCTTCCTTAAAATCTTCTAGAGTATGATCCCGCCGTAATTCGGACGTTGTGTGCGCAAGGAGCGATCAAATATTGCTTGGACTACAAAGTGGATCGGCCGAACCTATGTTCCTTACAACTCTCGATTTTCTTTTTCTTCAAGTGTAATACCACGAGTATTCCATGCTGTTTAAAACCTTGTACCTCTTTTTAATAATTAAATAATGTGCTCCATCGTGATGCTTTTACTTTTATACGTATTATGTTTAGACCGTGTTGTGGCATGTAAATTCTTGAAAGTACTTAATTGTGTTGTGATGTAATTTCCTGATGTTGATGATATGTCGGTGACTTACCTTGATGTCGTTGAGCAATTATCGGTGCGAATATGACGGTGGCCAACGTCTTGTTCCCCGAGAAATTACTGGATGAGTCTAAAGGGAAGTCGTGTTATAGGGATTAAATGTAATATTATAACTTAGTGTATTGAACAAACATTACATACGTTACTCGAGCATCATTATGTATGCTATTTTCATAGCTTTACGTACGTTAAAGTTTAGACATTGCGTACGTAATGCAGTCGTCGGACGAGATTCTCGATCCCGCGTGGTCAGGGCAACTTTTGGCGCAACAACGACAGCTAGTCAACTGATCATTATGTAAGTAATCCCGCCACACATTATGTACGTAATTGGCCATGACATTTCGGGCAGTAGCTCTTGAGGAACACTTACGTACGTTAGCCCATAGGCAGTAACGTACGTAACGAAGGTTACGTACGTAAAACCTTAGGCATTACGTACGTAATGGTAGCCTGATGTTATAAAATTACATTTCGTCTTTCATTTCCTGCCACCCTTGAACACTTCTTCTCCTCCAAAAATCGTCCTCCAACCCCCCAAACCGAATTTTGAGCCTTCCTAGCCGTGTATTATCGTAGTAGATTGGATTTATCAAGCACCGGAGAAGGTTTTGAAGGTGTTGTGCTTCCGTTCTTCATCGTCCTTCGTCGTCCTTCTTCATTTCTTGTCAAGTAAGGTAAGTTTATAGAATCCTGAATTCATCTCAGTGTTGTTAGATGAGTCGTACTAGATTTCGGATGCCTTGGGTAGTTTAAAACGTTCGATAATGATCGGACCGGTAAAAACTAATCACAATTGTTAATCGAATTCTATCAAGCTAGTATTTTGAATGAATTGTAGTAGTACTCGTAGTTGGATTGTAAAACTCATAATCAAACTTTTAAATCACCAACACCATAGAATCGTCTTGTTATGTATTGTGATTATAATTCGATTATCGTATTATAAACCCGTTTGTAATTCGTTAATGAATTAATTAACGATTATCGAATTAGATAGGTTATCGAATACGTTAGGATTTCGGGATATTTGTGCTTAGTCGTTCTATTCTAGAGTTTCGAATTTGAGTAAGTAATGAAATTACGGTGGCTATAAGTCATAGTCGTAACGTAGAAATGTTGTACTAGAACATTATTGTTTAACGAGATGATAAATTGAAAATTGGCGGGCTTAGGAATTTAGTAATTTGCATTGTGGCTAAAACATGAAAGTTTGGTTTCGACGTCATGAATAAACTAGGTTTAGAATCCTAACGGGACGGGGAAATTATCGCAAATTGTCATTGTAACCATAAGGTATTAATCAACGAATATGTAATAGGTTGATCTCTCGGGTGTGGTCATTCGAGCCATTGTGTTATCAAGGGAGTAACTCTCGTCGGACATGAGGCAAGCGAACCCTTGCTCGGACTGTTATATGAAATTCCAAAATTTAATGTGCATCACTATCTGTAGAATTGTGCTCGTTTTACTTATCTTGTCCAGAGTATTTTTGAGTAGATACTTCCGTAATCCTTGGTTGCGATCCTGGGAGTTTATATGTTGATATACCATACAGAACTGTGTTGCGGGATAAAACCTGAATGGTACCCACGTCCGGAATATTCCTGTGTATATACTTCCGTGACCCTTGGTTGCGACCTTGTGAGTTTATGTGCTGATAGATGAGATAATGGTGAGTATTATGTAATATATTGCCTTACCAAGTAATAACATTGTATTGCGGATTTATCTGATTCTATCAATGAATTTTGTTCGTATTGTCTGACCTAGGTTGGCTGGCACGATTCGTCGTGTCAGGCAAAATTGTTGAATAAGTGCAGGACGTTCCCGAAGGTTCCGGTCAGGCTTGACCAATGTTGGGAAGAAGCCTTGTTATTCTGTTTCTTAAATTGAATTCTGAAAACATTCCACGTTATGTAATAACCGCGTACGCGGACTTGTTTTTCTTTAAAGTATTTCGTTTCGTACTTATGCTACCATGGGGCTACTTTCCGCAAATTATTTCATGACGAATTCTTAAACTCTTTAAGAACTTACCTTGTGGGTCCCACACAGGATTCACGATACTATAGCATCCCGACAAAGTTTTGGGGGCGTTACATCAAGTAATTCTGATTTGGAGCAAGAATTAAAGTATCCTCTCAATTGTGGAATCAAAGACATAAGTGAAAATCCATAATTAAACACTTGAAAGAAAAAAATCGAAATCCCTTGTGTAGGTTATAATGTCATAGCCGAACCCCTCCTTAGTGTCCCTATTTATAGGCTTCAGACTACTCTAGGGATGTCAAGGAGGGTCAGAGTTAGGACTCATAGTGCAACCCAACTTTCCATATTAAGCCCTTCCTAATATGTGGTTGAGTTCACTAATATCAATTCAATCCACTAAAGAATTAATATTGCACTTCCAACCCAAATCCCAATTTACGAAATCGAGCTCCTGATTTAAATATGTTATTTCCCGTGTTTAAGATATCGAATGTCCATTAATTAATTTAAGCTACTGACAACTTTAATTATTAAATTTCTTATCCAAGAGTAGTACTACTCAAACCTTATTATTATATCAGAATTAAATCCACCTGCACGATTTAACATAATAATCATTATCGAGCTCTTCAAGGGGACACCATCAACCCGCACGGGTCGGGACACAATTTCTAGTTCTAATATTAAATGTCATATAAATAATATTGTTCCCCAAGATACGAGCATATTGATTAAATCACTATGACTCTCACCCATGATAAATCAAAGTAATAAACATTATAATACACAATTAAATATTATATACTTAGAACTAAGAAGTAATAATTATCCGAGATTTACGTTCTTCTTACATTTAGTATAGAAGACAATATCTCACTGCGATCCAGTTCAACATATGCAAATACGCTAATGCATGCTAATAGTCAAGACCAACTAATATCAAGCATACATTACAACTTTTCACATAATGTCTAGAATTATATAGGTTGTGAACTATTATATTATTTTATAAGACACTGATAATGTGATCTTCCATGTGACACCAACACGCCACATTATCTACGATATAAAATAATTAGACATTACATCTGCATAACCATATCGTGAATAAATATGCCAAATATGTGATTAACAATAATTAATAATCTCATAGGTAGTTATAAGGAAATAAGGTAATAAAAACATAAGTATGCTTTGCAGTATACAACCCTAACAGTTTTGACCTTGTGTTGATATGATATTTTGTATAGCACTCATAGTGCAATTAATTCTTGACAAACTACATCTGAGCGTGTAGGCTCGTTGTTGCCATTAACTTAGTGTAATTTTGTGTTTGGTTATAAAGGCGTGTATAAATTGTGCTCATGATCATTATTTGATTCTTTCAATATGGAAAGAGACTTGAGAGGTCGTGGTAGAGGGGGTCAAGGCCACAGAAGGGTCCTAATCCCAAGGCCATGGGCCATATGCGTTTGAATGTGGAACAATGTTCGGCGGGCAGTGATTTGCCTACTGGAAACTATTCTCACCACACCGAACAACCCTAGGGTGCGCAATTCGGCCCTTATGCACTTATGCAGGCATCAAGGCCCAGATGACCCAAATGGGTCGATGTTGGAATCGATGCATAATGCTGCTACTACTGGCCAGCAGCGAGGACCCCAGCCACCACCTCTTGTGCACTGTGGGATCGTGAGTTGGATTGTTAATGACGCCTCTCATCAGCGACCTATGATATTTGATGGCTCCTATGAGCTTACTAATATTGTTTACTTGATCAAGAACTTTGAAAAGTTGTTCGAGATGGTTGATTGTCCCGATGAGAATCAAGTTTCTGTGGTGGTTTACTTCATTAGTAAGGGCGCCCATTCATGGTGGCTTTGCATGAAACCGGCTCGCACTTATGCAACTAGGATGAATTCAAAAATATCTGTTTGTATCGTTATTGTCTGGCACAGTTCATGAGGCTAAGCTATCAGAGTTTCTGAATCTGGACTTGTCTGATGATGATGATGATGATGATGACATGTTATCTATTAGCAAGAAGTTTCAAGGGCTTCTTCTATTTTCCTCGTCGATTGTATGAACAGAGGCTAATAAAATCAAATACTTTCTTTAGAGGTTGAAATCTCGGATGATAATGCATTTACTCAATCATCACTGCAAGACTCTACCAGAGCTTATTGAGAAAGCTATCTAGTATGAGCTTACTGTGAAGAAGATTTCTAAAAGGCAGTCGCCATCCGTAACAAGAGATCTAGGAGCCAGAACCAACCTGATGGTAGTCAGGGAACGTTCAAGAATCTCCAAACTGGATCCAATATTTCTGAGCCACAACTCTGTGCGCCTAAACGAGCGAGTTCGCGGTCTATAGCGGCTAGTTCGGCCATTGCGTGCTTTAATAGAGAGCAAGGTCACATCAGATTCAAATGTCCGAGGCCAGATGTTTCATGCCTTACCTATGGAGTTGCTGGACATCCTGCTTGCTTTTGTAGAGGTGGATCGGAATGTACTGAAATGGCCTTATGTGCTCCAATTTAGTCTACAGTCCAGGAATGTACCCCTCTGTCCACTTCCCACCAGACTACAGGGGCGAACAGAGGAGTAGGTCGTGAAGGTCAAGATGGTACGCCTGGTACCGAGCTGTAAAGCCCCGAATTTATGAGATGAATAAGGTTGATGATCTCTAGGCTAACATGATTGCAGGTACACTCAAGATCCTTTCTCAGCCTTTATATACTCTTTTTGATACTGGTGCTTTACATTCTTTTATATATGCATGTTGCTTGAGCTGATTACATCTGGACAATGTTGATGAGTGCAAGCCTTATGTGGTTGATCTACCTTATGGTAGAAGGATTATTGGGAATCATGAAGTTCAAAACTGTCTGATTCGAATGAATGACCGTGAATGGTTGTTACCTAAAGACGATGTAATCTTGGGTATCGACTGTATGGATTGTCATGATGCCATACGTTGCGTCTGTAAACGAATGATAACCTTCACTTCTTATGATGGTTTTGAGTGTGTTTCTCGAGGTGATAATCATAGCCGTTATGGGAGAATCATCCGTGCAATGAAAGCAGTGAAACTGTTTAATCAGGGATGTGTTGGTTATTGATGCTACATGACTAAGATAGTGGACCAACAAGTTGAATCGGATGATATTTAGTTGGTTTGAGACTGCCAAAATGTTTTTCTGGATGAATAGTCGCGTTTACCTCCAAAACAAGAGGTAGAGTTTACCATTGAGTTAGAGATAGGTACATCCCCACTTTCAAAAGCATCGTATTATGGCTTCGTCTGAGCTGAAGAATCAACTTGAGAATTTGACTGAGAAGAGTAATATTCGACCTAGTATGTCCCCTTCAGGAGCACCATTGTGATTTCTACCGAATAAGGACGGATCTTTGCATCTATATATTGATTACCGTAAGCTGAACAGGGTAACAATTAAGAACAAATATCCTTTGCCTCATATCAATTATTTGTTGGTTCAACATCAGGGTGCCATTGTGTTTTACAAGATAGACTTGAGATATGGTTATCAGCAGTTGAGGATCCGAGAGTTTGATATTTCGAAGATGGCCTTTCGTACTCGTTATTGATACATTCGTGGTGATGCCATTTGTACAGACTAATGCACCGATGGTATTCATGGAATTAATGAACCTAATGTTCATTGATTATCTGGATCATTTTTTGGTCGTTTTCATCGATGACATTTTGATTTACTCCCTTACTGTGAGGAGCATGAGTGTCAAATTTGGCGGGTCCTCAATGTGCTGAGGCGAGAACAACTTCTTGGAAAACTTTCCAAATGTGAGTTCTGGATGTCTGAGATGACTTTCCTCGATCATGTGATATCGGTTGATGGGGTTAGGGTGGACCCACAAAAGATGGAGGCTATCCAAGATTGGTTACCTTCGAAGAACGTGAAGGAAGTTCATAGTTTCCTTGGCCTCGTAGGTTATTACAGATGATTTGTGGAAGGTTTCTCCAAGATTGCTCAACAGACGACTAATCTGTTGAGGAAGGATAAGAAGTACACGTGGTCAGAGGTGTGTCAACAGAGCTTTAATGAGCTAAAGATTCAATTATTTTGAGCACCGGTTTTGATATTACCACAAGGAAATGAGGGATTCATGGTGTATAGTGACGCGTCAAGGCAGGGCCTCAGATGCGTGTTGATGCGGAATGGGGAAGTGATTGCATATGCATCAAGGTATTTGCGACCTTATGAAGTCAACTACCCTACCCACGACTTGGAATTAGCAGTCGTGGCGTTTGCTTTGAAAATCTGGCGATATTACTTGTATGGAATCACCTGTCATATTTTTACTGATCACAAGAGTTTGAAATACATTTTAACGCAGAATTAGTTGAACATGAGACAGAGGAGGTTGTTATAATTGATCAAAGATATTGATATGGAGATCCTATACCACCCGCTAATGGCAAATGTGGTTGCGGATGCCTTGAGACATAAGACGGTACATGAACAAATGCTTGCTCGTTCACAGTTCAGAAGGAACTACAAATAGAGTTTGTGAAGCCAGGGGTCGAAGTCTGGCTATAGAATGTAACACCCGCAAATCAATTCGGGGATATTACAGCGCCGCAGACCCTCTCCATGAGGATCTACTAGGCTAGATACCAAAACAAGACATCACATCAAATGCCAACATGGCTAAATACGAATCAGTAGACCAATTTGGTCTTTCATCAATAACATACAACTTAAACTTCAAATACATATGTATTTCAAAACTATTCCCCACACAGGGGTGAAAATACAACAATATTCCCATACGATGGGAAAACATACACTGGAAAGGAAAATACAATTCGACCAACAATACCAAGTACTGACCCTCGTATGATTAGTATCATTTGTTTTCCATGGTCCTTCGTACTGATCTTGTGGTTTGCTCCCCAAGAACCTGCACATACCTAAATGCAATAACAGGCATCCACCCCTGATTACTCGGGGATTATCAAACTAAAATTTTGCTAGTGTAAGTATAAAGTGCAATTGCGAGCCATACACATCATATTCCAAGAATATAATAATCTTGAATAATCAACGAATCAAACTCATCAAAATACTTCCCAAGATATTTCATTTGAGAAAAATAATTCAATATCATGAAAGGCAGATACAAAACAAGTAAACAACTTGTAAAGTGTTTTTAAGATCTCCGGAGTTTCTGGAGGGAAACAGTTAGGATGGAATAATCCTCATCTTTTCGAAAATTGCTTAGGGTCACAACCCAAAGATTTATTTTCCAAAATACTAATCCGACAATAAATTACGCGGTCCACAAACCAAACAACCATATTAATCATACGCTCAAGGGTTATTCTCGTTCCATGCTAGCAAGCATGAACCTCAGAGCTTCAACGTGCATACCCGAGTGAATAAACCAATGGTAAATAAACGGAATCACATGTCATTATGACAACAGTCACGCAAATTACTCGAAGCTTAGAATTCCATAACTGACATACAACACACACTCATAGTTACCTTGGCATCGTGCTAGCAAGCATGAACCTCAGAGCCTCGCGACGATGTACCCGTTTTGGATAATCCATGATGAGTGTGTAATATGTCGAAATATATGCCCATAAGTAATCCTAGCATCATGCTAACAAGCACGAACCTCAGAGTCTCCTCGAGACATACCCAGTTTGGATAACCCTATGACAAAACTCTACCCGTACTAATAAGGACAAATCTCGGAGGTCTCAACGAACCCTACCCGGTAGAACCTCACTTACAAACGATGACATACCACATAGAGATATACTTCTCGAATAATACCGAATAGTACCACCTCCTTACAAAGAGGTCAACAAACATTACAACATAACATTACGTTGTAATACCACGAGTATTCCATTCTTTTTAATATTATGTACCTCATTTTTTATGATTAATAATGTGCTCCATCGCGATGCTTGTACTTTTATACGTTATGTTTAGACCATATTGCCATGTATAAAAGCTTGTCCACACTTATTTGTTTTTGTGGTGTAATTTTATGATGTTCATGATATGCTGGTAACATACCTTGATGTCGTTGAGAAAATATCGGTGCAAATATGACGGTGGCCAACATCTTGTTCCCTGAGAAATTGCTAGACGAGTCTAAAGGGAAGTCGAGTTATAAGGATTAAATGTGATAATAACTTAGTGAGTTAAACAAACCTTACGTACGTTATTCACAGAACATTGTGTAAGCTAAGTACTATAGCATTATGTACGTTATAGCTTAGGCCTTACGTACGTAACGTAGTCTTCAGTCTTCGCACAAGAATCTTGATCCTACGTGGTCTGGAAAACTTTCAGCGCGATAGATACATGCAAGTCAACTGGTGTTAATGTACGTTAATAAGCCAATATTATGTACGTTACGTGGTGAATTTTACGTACGCTACTATACCATTACGTACGTAATGACCAGTGTTATTTTGGGCAGTAGGTTCTAAGATTATCGTTAACCTTTTAGAGATAACGTAGATAATAGGCTTTATGTACGTAAACCTTGAGGCCTAACATCCGTAAAGCCATCCTGGTGTTATATAATGACATCTTCCCTTTCATTTCCTCCGATCCAAAAACATTTCCTCTCTCTCATATATCATCCTCCAACCTCCCTCATCAGATTTTTGCCTCCCTAGCCGAGTGTTATCCTAGTAGAGTGGGTTGATCAAGCTCCGGAGAAGGCTTTGAAGGTGTTGTCCTCCCGTTCTTCATTGTCCCTTGTTGTTCTTCCTCGTCCCTCGTTAAGTACGGTGAGTTTATCAAACCATTGAATCCAGTTCAGTGTTGATAGTTATGATTTTGGGTGTTTGGGTAGTTTAGAACTCCTGATAATAATCAAACTGTTGAAAACTAACATTAATCATAATCTTTAAGCGAAAGCCTATCTCGAACTAGTAATTCATATATATATCGTTGTGAAAGTTGTATATTGGATTAAAACCTTAGGACTAAACCTATGTTGCCAATGCTATTGTGCTAGTTATGTAATAGATTGTGTTAAGTTGATTCGATTATCGTTTGTTAAACTCATTGGAATTGTTAAGGTGAATTAGTTATCAATACCGAATTAGATGAACAATTGTAAACGAGGATTATGCTAGAATTGTGCGTGACCATTCCACCTTGAATTTGGAAAATTTGAACTATTGATTAGCAAATGGATAATTTTGGTTGTAGTGTAGTCGTCTTGGATGAATATTGTAAGGAGTATTGTGGTTATAATGTTGTGATAAATTGATAATCTAGGAATTGAGAATTATAAGTAGTTTGCCCTGTTATAATGTTGTGATAAAGTGATAATCCAGGTATTGAGAATCGTGGCCCAAATGTTAGAAATTGAAGTGGGATAAGAACTCAATCAGGAAGGGGGGAATCATTGTTATTCGTCATGTTACGAGGTATTAATCGCGAAAATGTAATTAGGTAGAGCTCTCGATCAATAGTGGCCGTTCGATCTATCGTTGCAAAAAGGGAATTATCTCAGCGGAATTGAGGCAAGTAAACCCTTGCTCGGACTATGTTATATTAAATCCCAAGATTTAATGTGTGTCACTATCAGTGGAATTGTGTTCGTTTTATTTATCATGTCCGGAGTATTCCTGAGTAGATACTTCCATGACCCTTGGTTGCGACCTTGGGAGTTTATATGTTGATATACCGTACGAAACTGTATTGAGGGATAAAACCTGAATGGTACCCACGTCCAGAGTATTCCTGTGTAGATGTTTCCATGACCCTTGGTTGTGACCTTGGGAGTTTATGTGCTGATAGAAGAGAAAATGTTGAGTATTCTGTGATCTATTGCCATACCAAATAATAATAATGTTGTATTGCGGATTTATCTGTTTCTATCAATGAATTTTGTTCGTATTATCTGACCTAGGTTAGCTGGCACGATTCGTCGTGTCAGGCAAATTTGTTAAATATGTGCAGGACGTTCCCGAATGTTCCGGTCGGGCTTGAGTAGTGTTGGGGAGAAGCATTGTTATTTTGTTTCTTAAATTGAATTCTGAAAACATTCCACGTTATGTAATAACCGTGTATGCAGACCTATTTTTTTTAAGTATTTCATTTCGTATATATATTATCATGGAGCTACTTTCACACAAATTATTTTATGAAGAATTTTTAAACTCTTTAAAACTTGCCTTGTGGGTCCAACACGGGATTCACGGCATTGTAGCGTTCCGGTAAATTTTGGGGCGTTACAGAAAATGGTATCAGAGCCGAACACCCATGTGGAAAGTTTTATCAAAACATTTTGAAAATTTTAAAGGCTTTCAAATTCCAACACCCCACGCGACCGTAACTCCTCGAGGAATGTCAAGGTGACAAACACGTATGTTTCTTGAGAATAAGGTATGACAATTGAATTCAACAGAACTCAAAGAATAATTGTACTGATCTGACCCTTTAGATCGAACAATTAAAACAATGGCATGTCGTGGAGCTAGGAGAATCGTGAACAACGCTCAGGGATCCATTGTGAACCAGCAGGCAGACAGGAACACCACTGAAACCGTTCCAGCCGGAAACTAGCCACCGTCCATTAATCATAACGAGCTGGAGGCAGCAAACCAGAACAATGGGGGAATGGATCCGGCTTTCATTCAGACCCTCGCCCAGGCCATTGTAATGGGAATCGCTCAGGTCAACTCGGTCTAATATTTCGAACGGGCCGATAAATCTTGGGCTCAATTTGCCTTTCTGGCTGAAACGTTGAATAATGGTGGTCTAGCCTTCAACATCTCTCCCAGCCATCAGTCCTTTCCAGCGTTCTCTTCCACGTCAATGTCCTGGGCGAGGGTCTGAATGAAGGCCTGATCCATTCCTCGTTGTTATGGTTTTCTGCCTCCTGCTCATTCTGATTAATGGACGGTGGCTAGTTTCCGGCTGGAACAGTTTCAGTGGTGTTCCGGTCTTCCTGCTGGTTCACATCGGAGCTCATAGCGTCATTCTCGATCAATAGTGGCCGTTCGATCTATCGTTGCAAGAAGGGAATTACCTCATCGGAATTGAGGCATGTAAACCCTTGCTCGGACTATGTTATATTAAATCCCAAGATTTAATGTGTGTCACTATATGTGGAATTGTGTTCGTTTTATTCATCATGTCCGGAGTATTCCTGAATAGATACTTCTGTGACCCTTGGTTGTGACCTTGGGTGTTTATATGTTGATATACCGTACGGAACTGTGTTGAGGGATGAAACCTGAATGGTACCCACATCCGGAGTATTCCTGTGTTGATGCTTCCGTGACCCTTGGCTGCGACATTGGGAGTTTATATGCTGATAGAAGAGATAATGTTGACTATTCTGTGATCTATTGCCATACCAAATAATAATAATGTTGTATTACAGATTTATTTGATTCTATAAATGAATTTTGTTCGTATTATCTGACCTAGGTTGGCTGGCACGATTCGTCGTGTCAGTCAAATTTGTTGAATATGTGCAGGATGTTCCTGAAGGTTCTGGTCAGTCTTGAGCAGTGTTGGGGAGAAGCCTTGTTATTTTATTTCTTAAATTAAATTCTGAAAACATTCCACGTTATGTAATAACTGTGTATGCAGACTTGTTTTTTTAAGTATTTCGTATTGTATTTATATTATCATGGAGCTACTTTCATACAAATTATTTTATGGAAAATTTTTAAACTCTTTAAACTTGCCTTGTGGGTCCCACACGGGATTCACGGCACTGTAGCGTTCCGGTAAATTTTTGGGTGTTGTAGAAAATAGTATAAGAGGCGAACACCCACGTGGAAAGTTTTACCAAAACATTTTGAAAATGTTAAAGGCTTTGAAAGTCCAACACCCCAAGCGACCGTATCTCCTCGAGGAATGTCAAGGTGAGAAACAAGTATGTTTCTTGAGAATCAGGCATGATAATTGAATTCAATAGAACTCAAAGAATAATTGTACTGAAGTGACATCGAACAATTATCGCAATGGCATGTTGTGGAGCTAGGAGAATCATGAACGACGCTCAGAGCTCCGCTGTGAACCAGCAGGAAGACAGGAACACCGCTGAAACCGTTCCGGCCGGAAACCAGCCACCGTCCATTAATCAGAATGAGCAGGAGGCATAAAACCAAAACAACGGGGAATGGATCAGGCTTTCATTAAGACCCTCGCCTAGGGCATTAACGTGGAAGAGAACGTCGGAAAGGACCGATGGCTGGGAGAGATGCTGAAGGCTAGACCACCATTATTCGACGTTTCGGCCATCAAGGCAAATTGAGCCCAAGATTTATCGGCCCGTTCGAAATATTGGACCGAGTTGGTAGACTCGCTTATCGATTAGCATTGCCGCCATCACTAGACATAGTGCATAATGTCTTCCACATCTCCCAACTGAGGAAGTACATGTATGACCCAAGTCACAAGATCAATTTCAAAGAAGTACGGATTTCCAATGATGTTCCCTTTAGAGAAGTGCCAAACGCGATTTTAGATAGATGCATTAAAACACAAAGGAATAAGGTCATACCTCCTGTAAAATTTTAGTGGTCGCATCATCGCATTGAAGAAGAAACTTGGGAGACCGATTCGAGCATGAGAGAGAGTCATCCCGAGTTATTTTCTTAGTTTCGGGATGAAACTCTTTTAAGGAGGGTGATATGTAATACCACGAGTATTCCATGCTGTTTAATATTATGTACCTCATTTCTTAATGATTAATAATGTGCTCCATCGCAATGCTTGTACTTTTATACGGTATGTTTAGACCGTATTGCCACGTATAAAAACTTGTCCGCACTTATATGTTGTTGTGGTGTAATTGTATGATGTTAATGATATGTCGGTGACATACATTGATGTCGTTGAGCAATTATCGGTGCGAATATGATTGTGGCCAACGTCTTGTTTCCTGAGAAATTGTTGGACGAGTCTAAATGGAAGTCGCGTTATAAGGATTAAATGTGATAATAACTTAGTGAATTGAACAAACCTTATGTACGTTATTCGCAGAACATTACGTATGCAAAGTACTATTGCATTACGTAGGTTAAGGCTTAGGACTTACGTACGTAATGCAGTCTTCAGTCTTCGGACGAGAATCTTGATCCTGTGTGGTCTGGACAACTTTCGGCGCAATAGCGACATGGAAGTCAACTGATGTTAACGCAGGTTAATAAGCCAATATTAAGTACGTTACGTGCGGAATTTTACGCACGCTACAATACCATTACGTACGTAATGACCAATGTTATTTTGGGCAGTAGGTTCTGAGATTACCTTATGTACGTTAACCTTTTAGAGATAACGTACGTAATAGGCTTTACGTACGTAAACCTTGAGGCCTAACGTACGTAAAGCCATCATGGTGTTATATAATGACATCTACCCTTTCATTTCCTCTGATCCAAAAACATTTCCACTCTCTCATATATCATCTTACAGCCTCCCTAGCCGAGTGTTATCCTAGTATAGTGGGTTGATCGAGCTCCGGAGAAGGCTTTGATGATGTTGTCCTCCCATTCTTCATCGTCCCTTGTTGTTCTTCCTTGTCCCTCGTTAAGTAAGGTGAGTTTATCAAACCTTTGAATCCATTTCAGTGTTGATAGTTATGATTTCGGGTGTTTGGATAGTTTAGAACTCTTAATAATAATCAAACCGTTGAAAACTAACATTAATCATAATCGTTAAGCGAAAGCCCATCTTGGACTAGCAATTCGTATATATATATCTTTGTGAAAATTATATATTGGATTGTAACCTTGGGAGTAAACCTATGTTGCCGATGCTATTGTGCTAGTTATGTAATAGATTGTGTTGAGTGGATTCGATTATCGTTTGTTTAACACATTGAAATTGTTAAGGTGAATTAGTTATCAATACCGAATTAGATGAACAGTCGTAAACGAGGATTATGCTAGAATTGTGCTCGACCATTCCACCTTGAAGTTGGAAAATTTGAACTAGTGATTAGCAAATGGAATTTTGGTTGTAGTGTAGTCGTCTTGGATGAATATTGTAAGGAGTATTTTGGTTATAATGTTGTGATAAATTGATAATATCGGAATTGATAATTTTAAGTAGTTCGCCCTATTATCAATCGTAGAACCGTGGCCCAAACGTTAGAAATTGAAGTAGGATAAGAACCCAACCAGGAAGGGGGGAATCATTGTTATTCGCCATCTTTACGAGGTATTAATCGCGAAAATGTAATTAGGTAGAGCTCTCGATCAATAGTGGTTGTTCGATCTATTGTTGCAAGAAGGGAATTACCTCGTCTGAATTGAGGCAAGTAAACCCTTGCTCGGACTATGTTATATTAAATCCCAAGATTTAATGTGTGTCACTATCTGTGGAATTGTGTTCGTTTTATTCATCATGTCCGTAGTATTCCTGAGTAGATACTTCCGTGACCCTTGGTTGTGACCTTGGGAGTTTATATGTTGATATACCGTACGGAACTGTGTTGAGGGATAAAACCTGAATGGTACCCACCTCCGGAGTATTCCTGTGTAGGTGCTTCCGTGACCCTTGGTTGCAACCTTTGGAGTTTATATGCTGATAGAAGAGATAATGTTGAGTATTCTGTGATCTATTGCCATACCAAATAATAATAATGTTGTATTGCGGATTTATCTGGTTCTATCAATGAATTTTGTTCGTATTATCTGACCTAGGTTGGCTGGCACGATTCGTCGTGTCAGGTAAATTTGTTAAATATGTTCAGGACATTCCCGAAGGTTCCGGTCGGGCTTGAGCAGTATTGGGGAGAAGCATTGTTATTTTGTTTCTTAAATTGAATTCTGAAAACATTCCACGTTATGTAATAACCGTGTATGCGGACCTGTTTTTTTTAAGTATTTCATTTCGTATTTATATTATCATGGAGCTGCTTTCACACAAATTATTTTATGGAGAATTTTGAAACTCTTTAAAACTTGCCTTGTGGGTCCCACACGGGATTCACGGCACTGTAGCGTTCCAGTAAATTTTGGGGCGTTACAGAAAATAGTATCAGAGCCGAACACCCACGTTGAAAGTTTTATCAAAAAAGTTTGAAAATGTTTAAGGCTTCCAAAGTCCAACACCACAAGCGACCGTAACTCATCGAGGAATGTCAAGGCACTACACCATATATGACCTATTGCAAGCCCATTACATGTTTGTGTTGCATAAAGTGTTGCTATAGATAAGAAATTTGCTAATCTATTGCAATATTTTCGAAAAGTGTTGTATAAAACGAGAAAGTGTTGCAAGCCTAAGAATCATTTTGAAAATTTTAGAACTATTGCGATACATTACAAAAGTGTTACAATACACGTAACAATTTTGGTCAACTTGAGCCAAATTTGCAGGCGGGAGTTTAATTCTTTGAGTGGGCGGACAAAAACTAACAGCAAATATTTTGAGACCAAAACAAAATCAGAAACCGGACCGAACGGTTCTTGGTTCTTGATTCTAAATTACTAGGCCAAACCTAATTGGGACGAACCCCAGGCCACTGCTGTAAATAAAAAACCTCCGACACTCCAGTCAAATCCTGTTCGCCAAATCGAAACTAACTTAGAAATTATAATTTAATCAGTTTCAATTATCATCTGTCGAAACCCAAGAATTGTTCAAACAAGGAAGAAACCAATAAAAAATTGGAAACTGTAATTCCCATTACCTTTCACTGATTTCCCTGAGGACATGCAGGTCTGGGTTTTGTCTTTCCTCCGCCCCTCCGATCTCGCAGCATTCGCCTCCACCTGCAAGCGCTTCATCTCGCTCTGTCGCGATGACCAGCATGTCTGGTTCTCCATTTGTATCCACCGCTAGGGTTCGAAAACCCTAATCAACAAATGGGGCAGCCGCTCCCGAATCGTCGCCACCGCTCGTGTTCTTCGAATGGGGCCGTTTTACATCGTCGGTTCTAGGATATCGCCGTCGAAAAATCGGGGTTACGAGGTCATCAAAAAACCCTTTCTTTGGATGAGCGTTGCCCCAAATGGGTAGGCAGTGAATTATCTTGATCCTGACGGGAGGTTTGCGTTGACGGAGCACGATTTGATCGATGATTTAGGGTCTGTGGAGAATGAGCTTATTCAGGTAAATGTTAATTTCATAGGCGAATGCCATGTGGTGGTCGAGGAAACCCTAGGGGTTTCTGGGTTTAGAAGGGGTTCAAGCTCGGGAAATTTGGGAGGTGGGAACCATGAGAATGTTTATGGCTCTCCACCTGATAAATTGATGGGAGAGATTTATCAGTACTTTGCTAATCTATTACGTAGAACCAAGTGATGGTTGATTGCATCTTCTTGATATGTATCAACTCGTCCTGGAATACAGGTAAAGAGAAAATTTGATTTAAGATAAATTTCTTGCTTAAGATTGCCATTTTATGTGCATAATTATTCTTAAATATTTTATGTGGTTTTTCCATTGTAGTCCTGTGACATTTATTGTGACAGAATGGCCACCTTCTGGATACAGTAGAACCAAGTGATGGTTGATTACATCTTCTTGATATGTATCAACTCGTCCTGGAATACAGGTAAAGAGAAAACTTGATTTAAGATAAATTTCTTGCTTAAGATTGCCATTTTGTGTGCATAATTATTCTTAAATATTTTATGTGGGTTTTGCATTGTAGTCCTGTGACATTTATTGAGAAATGAGTCAGTGATTTTCTTCAAAAAAAAACTAATTGGGACGGACTCGAGTTTTATCTTGGTCTTCAAGATCTGGTGCCCTGCTTCATCTTTATCCTCAAACCGACACGAATCCAATCACTTCCACATCCATTTTATACCCTTCGTATCAAAAGAACTGACCCGGACACTCCTGAAGAAGTAAAATGGCGATGAGATATGTTGTTTCCCATGGTGGACTGTGTCGTTTAGCGGAAGGTAACAGGCGATCCTCAACGTCGACCCTTCGCTATTTCAGCGATGGAGATGGTCGTGTGTTCAGCCAAGAAGAGCGTGCTCAGGAGACAATTTATATTCAGGTTTTTATTTCGCAGAATTATGGTTTTTATTCTTTAATATCTGGTGTGTGTGTGTGTGTGTGTAAATATATTTATACATACATGTTTGGTTTCAGTTGTAGAAAAGGGAGAGGGAGATGATGGAGAGGAAGAAAAAGAAGGAAGAGCAAGAGAGAGATGAGAAGGATAAATCTGACAATGTAAATTATTCTTAAATATATTTATTTATTTATGTATTATTAGTTAGCTCGTCTCAGAATTTCCATTTTTATTGGATATTGTATTGTATTTTATTTTATTTCTATTTCATTGTCAAAGATTATACCATTATTTTTAGCCAAATTCTTGATATTATCAAAAGTTTGCAAAGGATGAAATTATTTCTTATGTAGGCTAACTGTTTGGAGACATAATTGCTGTATTATAACCCTCAGAATAAGGATATGCATTTTCTTACGTCTGATGATGCTCTGAGATCTCATAAATTTAGGAAGTCATGTTTGCGATCTGTTCTGCATAGAGCTGTCATGTAATCTTTTATATTGTAATTGTATGACGAAGATTTGACTCGAGGAGTGTTGGAAGACTCTAAAAAAGAAAGTGTTCGGCTTATTGGAGGAGAAAACAGTCATTTTTCTCCACTATAAGAAGCAAAACAATCTTTTTCGAGTTTGCAAGCACTCCCCTCAGACTTGGGAAATGATCAAAGGCTTGAACACATTGTTCCTATTTTTTCATCAGCCTTGAATCTTATGGTGCATGGTACGCCCTTTGTTGATTTGGATTTAAACCCATTACGTTCCTGCCTTAATTGCATTATTACACAAAACTAAGTTTTATTACATAAAAACTCTCTTTCGACCTCACTTTCTCAAATCTCTCTCACGAACTCACTCATTATACACGACAGCCTCCTCACTCTCTCTCCCCATCCATCTTCATCTTCATTATGCTATGATGCGACTAACACAAGCATTTTATATGCAGGCGAGGACACATTTCGCAAGGCCAAATTGGAAAGAGGAGTTGACAAAAATAGCTCTGAAGCATCATTTTGCCACAGTAGGTAAGGCATTACAGTGTAATATTAAATGGACTTAATTGCCTCGAGTTACCATGTTCCACTTTGAAGTGAAAACTGCATAAGAAGAAAGATGGAAAATGCTTTGGCATTTTACAGGCTTACTTATCGTATCTACATCTAGAGAAGGAAACTAGGATTTCCTTGTCGGTCTTAACAATGATGTCTCGGTGCGAGAAACAATCTAACCACTAAATAACTGCATGAATGCTCAATTTTTGGTTTTGACATTATTCTAAGCTCCAGAGAATCAAACACGAGAACACTGACTAAACATCGCAATAGAAGTATCCATTCTCTTTTGTTTTTCCATCACCATTCCGTCTGTATGGGGTGAATAGCTAGATAGTTATCTTCATTCTCTTTTGAGGTGCATGTACATATATCTTTAATGTGTCACTTTCTATATTTGACATGTTTCTTGTATTATATATCCCTCAAGTTAGTAAAAAAAGTCACAAATGTTTCCTTACTAGTATCTTAATTTATTATTCACTTTTTCTCCAGATGCATCACTTGAAGTCGATTAGAACAAGCAAAAAGAGAGATCAAAGTTGTGGAGCAAGAAAGAACAAACAAGAAAGATTATGCTCACAGGTCCTTAGCATATGAAAATAGCATCATGGAAAAGATGGTTCATGACGATGAGTGCGAGGATGACAATCGCGAGGCTGAGGAAAATGAACTTCATGATGATTGATGATCAATACTTTTATTTTGTATATCCGTAATTGATTGGTTGGATATTTTGACTTGAAAGACAGTTTCATGTAGAATTATGGTGTAGGTCGATTATGTGATTTGATTTTAGGCTTAAGTACTAGATGTAAGATGATGTCGTCGTACACATCGATTCTGTTTCGGCTTTATTGACATGTTATGTTGGATTTGCCATTTGGGAAATTTGAAATGTGATTTCTGGTTTGATATGCTTTTGTGATTGGTATATTGAAATTTCAAACAGGAACTAATAAAAAGTGTTCTAGATTAGTGTTGCAAAAAAAAAACTTGAAAGTATTACAATAGGGATTTAAATGTTGCTAAAAAGTGTTGCATTAGTCTATTGTAACATCTTAAAAATGTTACTAAAACAGATCAAATTGTTACAAAAAAGTGTTATTGTAATATTACAAAATGTGTTGCAATAAGTACACATAATGTTGCAATAGAGAGCATAGGCAACGCCAGTAAATGTAACGCCGGATTTTGGCTAATTACATAAACATCTACTATAACATTTTTTGGGTCTAAGAATACACTTTTGTGGGCTTGCAATAGGTCATATATGGTGTAGTGAGGTGAGAAACACGTATGTTTCTTGAGAATCAGGTATGATAATTGAATTTAATAGAACTCAAAGAATAATTGTACTGAACTGACCCTCTAGATCGAACAATTATCACAATGGCATGTCGTGGAGCTAGGAGAATCGTGAACGACGTTCAGGGAACACCACTGAAACCATTCCAGCCGGAAACCAGCCACCGTCCATTAATCATAATGAGCAGGAGGCAGAAAACCAGAACAATGGGGGAATGGATCCGGCTTTCATTCAGACCCTCGCCCAGGCCATTGCAATGGGAATCGCTCAGGTCAACCGAGCGGAACGGGTACCAGTCATTAACGTGGAAGAGAACACTGGAAAGGACTGATGCCTGGGAGAGATGCTGAAGCCTAGACCACCATTATTTGACGTTTCGGACAAAAAGGTGAATTGAGCCCAAGATTTATCGGCCCCTTCGAAATATTGGACCGAGTTGGTAGACTCGCTTATCGATTAGCGTTACCGCCATCGTTAGACAAAGTGCATAATGTCTTCCACGTCTCCCAACTGAGGAAGTACGTTGATGAGTCGATTCTTGATCGACTCATTCTGTTCTTTCTAGTCGTGTTTTTGTTTGCTTTTTAGTATTTTTGTTCTCTTTTATGCGTGGTGTGTGTGTTTTTAATTTATAGGTATCCAAGCGAAGATTGGGGTGAAATATGCGCTTTCATAGCTAATATTGGAGTCCATGACGATCAAAAGCTAAAACGGGGCCTAAAACGACGAAAGATTTAAGCAGTGTCGGTCAAATCTCCTAAATCCCAGAATCTCCACTCCGAATCGAGATGTATTCTCCTTCGATATAAATTCCTCGTGAAATTAGCTTCGAAACGGTATATCATATGCTAAAATCCGAGGTGAATTGATACAAGAACAAAGGATCTAGCGAAGAAGACCAAAAAAAAGCGGACTAGCCGCACTGGCGACTCAACTAGGTCGCACTGTGCGACTCGAGCCACATCGGGTAACTCGGCCGTGTCACGGGACACGGCCGGGTCTCATTCCAATGAGAAGTGCACTTTCCGGATGAGAAGAACTCGGCCGTGCCTTTTGGGACACGGCCGAGTCACTTTCGGTCATTTCACCTTTCTAGCATAGTCTTTGCACGGCCGTGTCACGGGACACGGCCGAGCCTCTCGTCAGACAACTTTTCAATTATTCAGCGCAGTGAGACACGGCCGTGTCCCAGGACACGGGCCGTGCCACTTTTTATTTCATGTCACTTTCCTTGACATCTTTGCATATTTTAAGCCTTTGTCTTGATTTTTTGGCTATAAAACAAAGTGGAGTGACCCCTTGAGAGGTGTACTTGTCTTGTGAAGAAGATATTTTGTGGAAAAACACAAGATTAGGGTGGAAAAACACCAAAAGAGTGGGAAAGAAAGAGATTTTCATCATCTTCCTTGTGTGTTCTTGGAGTGAGAAAAATACTTTAGTGAGATATAATAATTTCTTGTATAAATTTGTTGTGAGTTCTTGTAAGAAGATCATCAAACCTTCATCGGGAATTCGATTTCGGCATTTACAAGGGAAGTTTTTACCATGTTTTGTTCTTCAATTTCCATTATTGTTGTTGAATTAATCATGTGTGGCTAAACACTTCATATGGGTTTTTAGATATAGCCACACACATGTTTTTGATTGTTAGTTCCTTTTGATTTTCCGGATAAAGTTTGGGATTGTTCCTCTTGTTCGTTCTTCGTTTAAGAACTTTTGAATTAGATCATCAAACCTTTTTCATTGTTGTTATTATTATTCGAATCGAGGGTTTTTATCGGTGTTCGCCATCAAACGACCCGAAAGAAAGCGATTGTGAATGTTCTCGGGCTTTTTCGCGCGATCTTTTAACGATTTACCTCATCAAAAGTAGTCGGTTAATTGATTGTTAGCTAGGGTTTCGTCCCCATCAAAAGAGTATCCCTTAATTTTCGTTGAGAACAATCGTGATTTTTAGAATTTCCGCCATCAAACGGATTTCTTTTAATCGTGAGAAATCGATAATTCCTAACCTTATTTATTTGAGTATCGGAACTAATAATTGATTACATGTGTGTCGGTGACTCTAAATTCCCATATTAATCTCATTATTGTTATCTCTCATTTATCCGACCATCAAATTGGCGTTGTTATCACTTAGTTCAATTTAAATTTTGTGCATTAGTAATTGTAATCATAATCAACCAATGATGTATTTTAATTTAATTTACTTTTGTTCATTCGACTATTTGCCGAACATCATCGAATTTTAAACCGTTTCCAATTCCTCGTGAGATCGACCTCGGAGTTACTTGCCGCTCACTACAAGAGCGATTCGTACACTTGCGAGTATTTAATTTGAATCCATCAAGTTTTTGGCGCCGTTCTTGGCGTTTAATTTTTAATCTTGTTTTAATGATAGTTGAATTGCTATTCTTGATCAATACTATTTCGATAAAATTCGCTCTTACTTCCTTTGTTTATGCTTGGTAGGAGATCATTGGGTAACCCGATTCTTCCACCGATAGACGAAGTTCAAAGAATTAGAGCACCAAAAATAATGGCCACAACATCAATGGCAAACGACGAGGTGAATCCGGACCTTGAAGAGCGACTTTTGATCCAAGAAAACACTCGTCAACCAAGGGTTGAGAATGTTGCACAAAATATAGATGAGGAAGAAATTCGTCAACCAAGGTTTCGAGATATGATAATGTTGGGCGCAATCAAGGGATGCGGAAGCTCAACAAGGGAGGTACTTTTATCCGAGACAACCACCCGTCGGAATGCAATATGTAGCGAATTATTATCCCGGACCTCAATATGGGATGGAGGCGAACTATAACATGCCGCAACAACCTCGGTCGAACATCTTATGAGGGACTATGCAAAGCCCGTAGTGAACACCGCCATTTCATGCATCCAATTAGCACCGGCCGCAAGGAACTACCACATAAGCGGATTTCACATCGAGCAATTGCCCTCATTTCACGGATTAGCACGAGAGGATCCGTTATCATTCATCCGAGATTTCTATGTGGCGATTGATAACTTCCCATTGAATGGGTTGAGCGAGGATCAACTACGAATGAAGTGTTTCCCTTATACACTCAAAGACGGGCGAAACAATGGTTGATGACTTTGGCGCCGGATCACTAAGAACATGGGATGAAGTTTACGATAAATTCATTACCAAGTACTTCTCCCATTCAAAAGCAGCGCAATTGAGAACTCAAATCTCAACTTTCGGACAACAAGACGGAGAGGCATTTCACGAAGCGTGGGACCGATTCAAAATGCTACTCATTCAATGCCCACACCATCATTATCCGCTTCAACTACTCAATCAATTCTTCTATGACGGATTGACTCAATATTGCCAAGGAGCGGTAGATAATGCAGCCGGTGGTTCGTTTTGGGGTTTGACGGAGAGACAAGCATATGACGTGTATGAAACATTGGGAGCAAATTCTCAACAAAAAGTGTACGTGTTCGTAGGGAGCCGTGCACCAAGTGAGCGAGAAAGACGAGATGCAATCTAAAAACGAAGAGTTGACAAAAAAAATAAGACAACTCAAGACTCAAAATAAACCTTCAAGCTCACGACTTTGCGAGATTTGCGGAGCACCCGGACATGATGCCAATTCATGCCCTCATACATTTCCAGGAGAACAAACCGAACAAGTTAATTGGGCTATGGGGCAAAGCACGGGAAGGCCCGAATGGGAAGAGAGGAGAAATAATTATGGCGGAAACGCAAGAAATGTACCTCTCCCAAATACTTATCATCCTGGGCTAAGAAACCATCCGAATTTCTCATGGAGAAACAACAACCCAGTGCCATACGACACAAACGCCCAAGCTCAATACAATGGAGGAAACCGAGCCCAACAACCAACGCGAAGTGAACCACCTCCACAACAAAGGAACTCTCTTGAGGAGAGTATAGCGGCATTAATTAAGGAAAGCAAGGAAAACCGAGAGGAGAACAATAAAAGGTTCGAATCTTTAGAAGCTTCGATGAAGAAAATGGAGGTCCAAATTGGGCAACTTGCTACCGAGGCACGTAGACAAGAAAGGGGTAAACTACCGAGTCAACCCGAGCAAGCTCAAGCCATTACCACTCTCCGAAGTGGTAAAGTGATTAATAAAGAAGTTAATTCCGAAGTAAAAGAAAGAGGCGATGAGAAAGAAGACGAGTCAGGAAATCAAGAAGAGAAAATAGACGAAGCAACTTCAACCTCCAAGCTTCACAAATCCGCTCAACCATATAAGCCACCAATTCCTTTCCCGAGCCGTCTGAGAAAAGCAAAGCAAGATGAGCAATTTTCCGAAATCTACGATATGCTTTCGAAGGTTCATGTCAACTTACCTCTTTTGGATGTTGTGAAGAACATTCCCGCTTATACAAAATTTTTCAAAGAATTGACCTCGAACAAAAGAAGATACAATGGGAATGAGAAAGTAGTGCTCTACGAGGTAGAAGCAAGGGGTCAAAAGAAAGGCGATCCCAGAAGTTTTATGATCGACATTACTATGGGAGACAAGAGAGTCGCTCGTGGGATGCTAGATTTGGGGGCAAGTGTGAATCTCATGCCATACTCGACCTATTTGAGGCTTGGACTCGGGGGAATAAAACCGACAAGAATGACTCTTCAAATGGCGGATAGGTCGGTGAAATACCCCAAAGGAGTCATTGAAGACCTATTAGTGCAAGTGGACAAGTTGGTGATTCCGGCCGATTTTGTTATCTTGGAGATGAGCGATTTCGGGACAAGCGAAAATGAAGGGACAATACTTCTAGGGCGGCCGTTCATGCGTACAACAAAAACAATCGTCGATGTTGATGAAGGAAAGGTCACCATGACCGTCTTGGGCGAAACCGTGGAAATCAACGTGTTCGGTTCATCTCCTATCCCTTCTCATATTTATGCTTCCCATGATGTGAATTTTGTTGATTGCATTGATTCTTTGGTTGATGATATATATTTTCATGATGATGTAGGTGACACGTTGCATGATGCTCTAACCGTTGAGCATGATATGGGGCTTAATAATCTAGAAATTGAAAGATATGTTGCGTTATTAGATAATTCGAAATAATTGATGAAGTTGACGGTTTTAAGATACCGTTGGAATTAAAATTTGAGGAGCCCATTGAAATCACCCCACCCCAACTTGAATTGAAAGAACTTCCGACACATCTTAAATATGTTTTCTTAGGCAAAAGTGACACTTACCTGTAATTGTCTCTTAGAATTAACTCCTTTGCAAGAAAACAAATTAGTAGAAGTTCTAACTAAGTTAAAAGAAGCGATTGGGTGGAGTATTTCCGATATCAAGGGAATAAGTCCGGTTAGGTGCATGCATAAAATAATTCTTGAGGAAAATGTTAAACCGGTTAGGCAACCTCAAAGGCGATTGAATCCGAACATGCGGGAAGTTGTGAAAAAGGAAGTTTTAAAATTGCTAGATGTCGAGTCATCTACCCGATATCCGACGGTAAGTGGGTGAGTCCTGTGCATGTAGTGCCTAAGAAATCTGGAATAACGGTGGTTCGTAACGATAAAAATGAATTGGTGCCCACTAGAACGGTAACCGGTTGGAGGATGTGCATTGATTCTAGGAAATTAAATGCCGTAACAAAAAGGATCATTTTCCTCTACCTTTCATTGATCAAATGTTGGAGCGTTTAGTGGGCATGATTATTCTTGTTTTCTAGATGGTCTTTCGGGTTTCTATCAAATTCCTATTGCTCAGGAAGATCAAGAAGACCACTTTCACTTGCCCTTTTGGCACTTTTGCCTTTAGGAGGATGCCGTTTGGTCTTTGCAATGCCCCCGCCACTTTTCAAAGGTGCATGCTATCTATATTCTCCGACTTGTTAGAAAGATCCATCGAGGTATTCATGGATGACTTCTCTGTATTTGGAACCACTTTCGATGATTGTTTAAATAATTTGACTATTGTGCTAGAACGATGTATTGAGTGTAATCTTACACTTAGTTGGGAAAAGAGTCATTTTATGGTAAAACAAGGTCTTGTTTTAGGTCATATGGTTTCCAATAAAGGAATGGAGGTTGATAAGGCTAAAGTCGATTTGATTGTTAAATTACCTCCACCTTCTTGTGTCAAAGAGGTTGAAGCTTTTAGGGCATGCCGGGTTTTATAGGCGTTTTATTAAAGATTTTTCAAAAATTGCCCGCCCTTTGAGTAACCTTTTGTGCAAAGATGCTAAATTTGATTTTACCGAGGAATGTTTAGTCGGTTTCAACGCTTTGAAAGAAAAGTTAACTTCAACACCGATTGTTGTAGCTCCCGATTGGTCTCTCCCTTTTGAAATTATGTGTGATGCGTCGACTTTGCTATAGGTGCCGTTTTGGGGCAAAGAGTGAATAAATTCTTCCACGTGATTTACTATGCGAGTAAAACGCTCGATGAAGCTCGGCTAATTACACCACCACGAAAAAGAATTTTTAGCCGTTGTATTTTCTTTAGACAAATTTCGATCCTACTTGGTTGGCTCAAAGGTGATTGTGCATACGGATCACGCCGCATTGAAATATTTACTAAAAATCCGATGCAAAACCAAGATTGATTCGGTGGGTTCTTTTCTTTGCAAGAATTTGATTTGGAATTCAAAGATAAAAAGGGGTCGGAAAGCGTTGTGGCCGACCATCCGTCTAGGCTAACCGAGGGTGATAATTTTAAGTTGGATAATCATTTGCCAATTGTTGAAACTTTCCCGATGAGCAATTATTCGATGTAACAAGGACACCTTGGTATCTTGATATTGTCAATTACATTGTTAGTGGTGTTTTGCGGCCGACTTAACCTATCAAGGGAAGAAGAGATTCGTTTCCATGTGCAGCATTACTTTTGGGACGAGCCCTATTTATTCAGTGGGGCACGATCGGATATTCCGACGTTGTGTCGGAGGAAGAGCACGAGTGCATATTGTTATTTTGCCATGAGTTGACCGTGGAGGACATTTTAGCGCAAAGAAAACGGCTCACAAGGTCCTTCAATCGGGATTCTCTTGGCCAACATTGTTTAAGGATGCCTATTTCCATTGCAAGAGTTGCGATCGTTGTCAACGAACGGGGAATATTAGCAAAAGGAATGAGATGCCGTTGACAAACAACCTTGTTGTGGAACTTTTCGATATTTGGGAGTGGATTTTATGGGTCCTTTTCCAATTTCCCATGGTTTTGAGTATATTCTAGTTCTTGTAGACTACGTCTCTAAATGGGTGGAAGCAATTCCAACCCGAACTAACGATGCTAACGTGGTTTGCAATTTTTTAGGGATGTGATTTTTGCGAGTTCGGGACGCCTAGGGCCGTAATCGGCAGAGAGGCACGCATTTTGCAATAAACAACTTGCGAGCTTGCTTAAGAAGTACAATGTGATGCATAAGGTCGCAACATATCATCCACAAACTTAGGGCAAGTAGAAGTAAGCAATCGGCAAATAAAGGCAATGCTCGAAAAGACGGTGAAACCAATGAGAAAAGACTGGGCATTAAAGTTGAATGACGCTTTGTGGGCATACCGCACGGCCTACAAAACTCAATCGGAATGAGTCCGTATCGCCTAGTATTTGGGAAAGCATGTCATTTACCCGTTGAGCTAGAACACAAGGCGTATTGGGCAATCAAAGCGCTCAATTTAGATCAAGAAAAGGCGGGCGAGGAACGACTATTGCATTTAAACGAGCTTGATGAGATGCGATATGAGGCGTACGAAAACGCTAAACTCTACAAAGAACGGACGAAACGGTATCATGATAAGCGTATCGTTCGTAAATCTCTCGAACCCGGTATGGATGTTTTGCTACATAACTCCCGTCTCAAACTTATGCCCGGAAAATTGGTATCGCGATGGGGCGGACCATTCAAAGTCGTTAAAGTATGGCCGCACGGAGCGGTTGAACTTCTTGATCCTCGGAAGAACGAGCATTTTAAAGTAAATGGGCATAGAGTGAAGCCGTATTTCGGACGAACCGAAGAAATCAATGCCTTCGAGTGCATAGAGGTGCACGGCGTTGAAGCTTGAGCAGTGGGAAGAAGTCGAGCTAAAGACTATAAAAAAGCGCTACTTGGGAGGCAACCCAACGTTTTAGTTAGATTTTTTTTTCTTTTATTTTTCGCATTTATTTTCCTTGTTTGTTTTTATCCGATTCAAAACTGACCGGTTCGACTGTGGGTACTAAAATGGCAGGAAACCAGTACATTTTCAGAAACTAATAATCTGGAGAGGAAGGACACGGCCGCGTTGCCACAGGACACGGCCGGGCCTCAAAACAGTGAGAACTTGCTTATTTCGAACAGGACGACACGGCCGTGTCACAGGACACGGTCGGGACTCAATACAGCAAGAGTTGGATTTCCGTGATAGTACGACACGACCGTGTCGTAGGACACGGCCGAGTCAGCCGACAGAAGGTTTTGAGCTATTCCAAGACGACACGGCCGTGTCATATTCAACACGGCCGTGTCGATCGGTCGATATAAAAGAAACACGGCCGTTTCCCAATTTTACCTTCTCCAACTTTTATTTTCTCCCTCCTGCGAACCCTACTGCTGCAGAATCGATTTTCTCTTCCTTTTAAAGAAATTTTATGCAAAATCAAGAAGAGATACAAGAATCAACTTTATAATCATCATCTTTCAACCGATTTCATTCATCGAGGAGCAACTCGGACGAATTTGGACCGAGTTTAATTTTCTTTCTTTCTTCAAATTCTCCGATATCAAGGTATGATTCTAATGTTTTTGATGATTATTCTTTGTTATGAACATGCTATGATGATTTGAATCGATAGCCCTCAATTATCTAGGGTTCTTGAGTAGATTGAAATTGATGAAATTTGGGGTTTTGAATAATTCTTAATGCATTGATGATTAAATCTTTCGATTGAAAATTTTTGTAATTAAGAGATAGTTTTCCATGATAAAGATGATGAATTCAAACGATAATTTTGCTTGGGAGACGTTTTGATCGATAGGGGAATTTTATTGCTTGATATAAGTTTGGGGAGGGATACGTTCGATATACTTGGTTAATGATAGATTAAATTTTTGCAGAAATGGCACGCGGAAGAGGACGTGGAAATGCTCAACGCGGAAGGGGTAGGAATAGCGGGGAACAAGTGCAGCCGGTAAGAAGGACTATTCAAAGGGCTGTGGAAACCCCGGAATCCTATGGAATCAATCTACCGGAAACGCAAAATGAGAGGTGGGAAATGCTTGGACAGAAAAAAATGCTCCCTACAAGATGGCCCGATGACGAATGCATGGATGCAATGGGGATAAGGGAAGATGTAATGAAATTCCTTGGGAGAGTACATTGGGCGTGGATGATGACTCAACGATGGCCGACATATAGGTGTCTAACGATGGAATTTCTAAGCACTCTAACTGTAAGAAGAGATCCGGTAACTAGAGAACCATCCGAAATGACATTCCGGATCAACAACAACGAAGAGACACTAACTATCGTCCAGTTGGAGGAAATATATCATGCAAGACACGAGGGCCATTACCCGATAAATCGATTTGCTTGTGAAACTTACTGGAGGGCCATGGTAGAATACCCGGGTAGTGAGGCGCGATATTACGTGGCAAGATCGGCAAAAGGATCGAGTATTCGCAATCCCGTGCTCAGATACTTACACAAGGTGGTTGCGAATACAATATATGGCCGAAAGGAAACCGGGCCGATTTCATTGCGAGAGTTGTATATCCTGACTCATATGCTCGACGACTCGATTAAGAACCGGGGCCATGGTAGCGAAGCATTTGAGGATGTCGCAACAAAACCCAAGGGGAGATATGGATAGGGGTTTGATTACCCCTATCGCACTACACTTCGGTATTTCATTAGCCAGAGGACCCCCTTCTGGAAATATGCTTCTCTCAATCTCCGTGATGAAAGTGATGAATATCTTTGGACTACGAACATCGCATGGTCTTCATGCAGACGGATAACGACCATTTCCTCCTCCCAAATCCACCTTTGACGACCATAAATAACATTCGGGATATGGGAAATCTTCAAATGGCTACGGAGGCACACCGTCGGGCACGATGGGCAGCCGGCTTAGCTCCCAGGTCACAATGCTGTCGGCCGAAATGTTCGACCTAGGCGCATTACGGATGATGAGGATAGAGCCGAGAGGATGGAGGAGGAGGAGGCTTATGAAAGAGGCCGGATGACGAGGAAGAAGAGAGTGAAGAAGAAGAGGAAGAAATCACGAGAGATCGGCCCGAGACGTCAAGGCGAGGCGAAATTGGGCCGAGCCCCATCGCGCCCATCATTGAGGAGGAATTCGAAGCCTACCGAGAGGAGGCTAGACGGGACCGAGAGGAGGCTAGACAGAGCGACGCCCGATATTGTCTCTTGTGAGACAAATGGTCGATTGGCATGTCCAAAGAAGGCCACTTCCCTCCGCCCGATGGCAAGAAATCGTAAGTATTTCTTGACCAATGAATTCTTTTCTTTAAATACTATACCCCTTCGTTCGTATATTCTTTAATTCAAGTTTGGGGGTCGATCAAGAAATACTTCATTACTCTCGATTTTTTTATTTTGCTTGTTTGATTATTTTTGGTGTGTTTTGAACATTTTGCACTTTTTTGTGGTGTTTTTACTTGGTGTGTTTTTACTTGGAGTGTTTATCTTGCAAACTTGAAGAAAACTTTGTAGTGTGTATTTTTTGGAATGCCTCGGGATTTATTTCGTTGTTCTGATATACAAATCAAGAATAATTTGTTGAAAAAAAAATTGTTGATAATCGAAGCAGGTGTGAAATTGAATAAGTGGTTTTAATATCTTGGAAGTATGAGCAAACCTACTTGTGAGCTATTGAGCCTTCATGCATTTTCTTAAATGCAAGTTTCATTGTCGAGTGTTTCATTCTTGATTTAAAACTCTAGAACTTGCCTTGGTATCTTGTTTAAAACCACTGGTGTGTGTGTGCAAATTGAGTGAAAATGATTTTTGGCGCCTTTGATCTTTACCCTTCGATTTTGGCCAACCCGACATTTGATCATTTATTAAATAAACCCAATTGAGGTCATTGTCTATTTCATCGTTAAACCACATATCGAGCTTTCATTTACTATAATCCTTCGATCCCTACTTGAACAATTAGAAATATTTTTTTGACGAGGATGCAAAGATTGTGGTGACATTGGGTGCCATTTATATTGTCGGGAGTGTGGAATTGGTGAAAATAATTACTCCGCTATTTTTGTGAACCTAGTAAGGTGCATTCATGTGACCCATCGTTTACATTCGCGTAAAGCGGATCCCTTAGATATGAGTATGCTTGGAAGTAGTTGCGTATATTTTGATCCTAGTAACCGGGTGTATTCATGTGACCCATCGTTTACATTCGCGTAAACGGATCCTTAAACAACCCAAGCCAAAAAAAAAAAAAAAATCGGAGCAATAAGGAGGGTATGACTGCGTTTTCACTTTCGATAGTGCTTGTTACAAGTGGTTCATAATTAAGGGGATGAAAGAAGCAAATCTCAAAGCTTGAGCTTCTAAAGCGACTATGGTGATTCAAATTCTAAAAATTGCTCGAGTCAAGTTACTTTAGCCATATATATCCCGATCAGACCAAAGCCTACATTTCAAGCCGAGTAATGCCCATTTTGATTCACAAAATTTTTGCATAAACAAAACAGTGGTAGAGATTAAGACGATTGGCAAGCCTATGGGGTTCCTTATTTCATTGAATAATTTCCGAGCGTATACTTATCCATATCACTTTGAGAGTGAGCGAATACACTTGACCAGTGAGGTTTATATTGCCAAGTATGGACTATGATTTTAAGGAAGCACCCCGGAGGTTTGAAAACTTTGTAAAACTCGACTTATTTTACTTGTGAGAATTGATGAAATTTTCAAAGAGATCCCTTGAGGTATTTTAACAGTTGAGTTCCTCTTTTCAGAATGGTTATTTTAAAGTGATTTGCTCGGGACGATCAAAGTTCAAGTTTGGGGGGGTTTGATGAGTCGATTCTTGATCGACTCATTCTGTTCTTTCTAGTCGTGTTTTTGTTTGCTTTTTAGTATTTTTGTTCTCTTTTATGCGTGGTGTGTGTGTTTTTAATTTATAGGTAGCCAAGCGAAGATTGGGGTGAAATATGCGCTTTCATAGCTAATATTGGAGTCCATGACGATCAAAAGCTAAAACGGGGCCTAAAACGACGAAAGATTTAAGCAGTATCGGTCAAATCTCCTAAATCCCAGAATCTCCACTCCGAATCGAGATGTATTCTCCTTCGATATAAATTCCTCGTGAAATTAGCTTCGAAACGGTATATCATATGCTAAAATCCGAGGTGAATTGATACAAGAACAAAGGATCTAGCCGAAGAAGACCAAAAAAACGGACTAGGCTGCACCAGGCGACTCAACTAGCCGCACTGTGCGACTCGAGCCACATCAGGTAACTCGGCCGTGTCACAGGACACGGCCGGGTCTCATTCCAGCAAGAAGTGCACTTTCCGGATGAGAAGAACTCGACCGTGCCTTTTGGGACACGGCCGAGTCACTTTCGGTCATTTCACCTTTCTAGCATAGTGCTGCACGGCCGTGTCACGGGACACGGCCGAGCCTCTCGACAGACAACTTTTCAATTATTCAGCGCAGTGAGACACGGCCGTGTCCCAGGACACGGGCCGTGCCACTTTTTATTTCATGTCACTTTCCTTGACATCTTTGCATATTTTAAGCCTTTGTCTTGATTTTTTGGCTATAAAACAAAGTGGAGTGACCCCTTGAGAGGTGTACTTGTCTTGTGAAGAAGATATTTTGTGGAAAAACACAAGATTAGGGTGGAAAAACACCAAAAGAGTGGGAAAGAAAGAGATTTTCATCATCTTCCTTGTGTGTTCTTGGAGTGAGAAAAATACTTTAGTGAGATATAATAATTTCTTGTATAAATTTGTTGTGAGTTCTTGTAAGAAGATCATCAAACCTTCATCGGGAATTCGATTTCGGCATTTACAAGGGAAGTTTTTACCATGTTTTGTTCTTCAATTTCCATTATTGTTGTTGAATTAATCATGTGTGGCTAAACACTTCATATGGGTTTTTAGATATAGCCACACACATGTTTTTGATTGTTAGTTCCTTTTGATTTTAAGGATAAAGTTTGGGATTTTTCATATTGTTCGTTCTTCGTTTAAGAACTTTTGAATTAGATCTTCAAACCTTTTTCATTGTTGTTATTATTATTCGAATCGAGGTTTTTATCGGTGTTCGCCATCAAACGACCGAAAGAAGCGATTGTGAATGTTCTCGGGCTTTTAGCGCGATCTTTTAACGATTTACCTCATCAAAAGTAGTCGGTTAATTGATTGTTAGCTAGGGTTTCGTCCCCATCAAAAGAGTATCCCTTAATTTTCGTTGAGAACAATCGTGATTTTAGAATTTCCGCCATCAAACGGATTTCTTTTAATCGTGAGCAATCGATAATTCCTAACCTTATTTATTTGAGTATCGGAACTAATAATTGATTACATGTGTGTCGGTGACTCTAAATTCCCATATTAATCTCATTATTGTTATCTCTCATTTATCCGACCATCAAATTGGTGTTGT
Organism: Orobanche coerulescens; assembly: GCA_033398695.1. Lineage (NCBI taxonomy): Eukaryota > Viridiplantae > Streptophyta > Magnoliopsida > Lamiales > Orobanchaceae > Orobanche > Orobanche coerulescens. The sequence continues at coordinate 104,516,122 of CM065805.1, read as the reverse complement.
TATCACTTAGTTCAATTTAAATTTTGTGCATTAGTAATTGTAATCATAATCAACCAATGATGTATTTTAATTTAATTTACTTTTGTTCATTCGACTATTTGCGAACATCATCGAATTTTAAACCGTTTCCAATTCCTCGTGAGATCGACCTCGGAGTTACTTGCCGCTCACTACAAGAGCGATTCGTACACTTGCGAGTATTTAATTTGAATCCATCAAGTTTTTGGCGCCGTTCTTGCGGGATTGGCGTTTAATTTTTAATCTTGTTTTAATGATAGTTGAATTGCTATTCTTGATCAATACTATTTCGATAAAATTCGCTCTTACTTCCTTTGTTTATGCTTGGTAGGAGATCATTTGGGTAACCCGATTCTTCCACCGATAGACGAAGTTCAAAGAATTAGAGCACCAAAAATAATGGCCACAACATCAATGGCAAACAGCGAGGTGAATCCGGACTTTGAAGAGCGACTTTTGATCGAAGAAAACACTCGTCAACCAAGGGTTGAGAATGTTGCACAAAATATAGATGAGGAAGAAATTCGTCACCAAGGTTTCGAGATATGATAATGTTGGGCGCAATCAAGGGATGCGGAAGCTCAACAAGGGAGGTACTTTTATCCGAGACAACCACCCGTCGGAATGCAATATGTAGCGAATTATTATCCGGACCTCAATATGGGATGGAGGCGAACTATAACATGCCGCAACAACCTCGGTCGAACATCTTATGAGGACTATGCAAAGCCCGTAGTGAACACCGCCATTTCATGCATCCAATTAGCACGCCGCAAGGAACTACCACATAAGCGGATTTCACATCGAGCAATTGCCCTCATTTCACGGATTAGCACGAGAGGATCCGTTATCATTCATCCGAGATTTCTATGTGGCGATTGATAACTTCCCATTGAATGGGTTGAGCGAGGATCAACTACGAATGAAGTGTTTCCCTTATACACTCAAAGACGGGGCGAAACAATGGTTGATGACTTTGGCGCCCGGATCACTAAGAACATGGGATGAAGTTTACGATAAATTCATTACCAAGTACTTCTCCCATTCAAAAACGACGCAATTGAGAACTCAAATCTCAACTTTCGGACAACAAGACGGAGAGGCATTTCACGAAGCGTGGGACCGATTCAAAATGCTACTCATTCAATGCCCACACCATCATTATCCGCTTCAACTACTCAATCAATTCTTCTATGACGGATTGACTCAATATTGCTAAGGAGCGGTAGATAATGCAGCCGGTGGTTCGTTTTGGGGTTTGACGGAGAGACAAGCATATGACGTGTATGAAACATTGGGAGCAAATTCTCAACAAAAAAGTGTACGTGTTCGTAGGGGAGCCGTGCACCAAGTGAGCGAGAAGGACGAGATGCAATCTAAAATCGATGAGTTGACAAATGAAATAAGACAACTCAAGACTCAAAATAAACCTTCAAGCTCACGACTTTGCGAGATTTGCGGAGCACCCGGACATGATGCCAATTCATGCCCTCATACATTTCCAGGAGAACAAACCGAACAAGTTAATTGGGCTATGGGGCAAAGCACGGGAAGGCCCGAATGGGAAGAGAGGAGAAATAATTATGGCGGAAATGCAAGAAATGTACCTCTCCCAAATACTTATCATCCTGGGCTAAGAAACCATCCGAATTTCTCATGGAGAAACAACAACCCAGTGCCATACGACACAAACGCCCAAGCTCAATACAATGGAGGAAACCGAGCCCAACAACCAACGCGAAGTGAACCACCTCCACAACAAAGGAACTCTCTTGAGGAGAGTATAGCGGCATTCATTAAGGAAAGCAAGGAAAACCGAGAGGAGAACAATAAAAGGTTCGAATCTTTAGAAGCTTCGATGAAGAAAATGGAGGTCCAAATTGGGCAACTTGCTACCGAGGCACGTAGACAAGAAAGGGGTAAACTACCGAGTCAACCCGAGCAAGCTCAAGCCATTACCACTCTCAAGTGGTAAAGTGATTAATAAAGAAGTTAATTAGAAGTAAAAGAAAGAGGCGATGAGAAAGAAGACGAGTCAGAAATCAAGAAGAGAAAATAGACGAAGCAACTTCAACCTCCAAGCTTCACAAATCCGCTCAACCATATAAGCCACCAATTCCTTTCCCGAGCCGTCGAGAAAAGCAAAGCAAGATGAGCAATTTTCCGAAATCTACGATATGCTTTCGAAGGTTCATGTCAACTTACCTCTTTTGGATGTTGTGAAGAACATTCCCGCTTATACAAAATTTTTCAAAGAATTGACCTCGAACAAAAGAAGATACAATGGGAATGAGAAAGTAGTGCTCTACGAGGTAGAAGCAAGGGGTCAAAAGAAAGGCGATCCCGGAAGTTTTATGATCGACATTACTATGGGAGACAAGAGAGTCGCTCGTGGGATGCTAGATTTGGGGGCAAGTGTGAATCTCATGACATACTCGACCTATTTGAGGCTTGGACTCGGGGGAATAAAACCGACAAGAATGACTCTTCAAATGGCGGATAGGTCGGTGAAATACCCCAAAGGAGTCATTGAAGACCTATTAGTGCAAGTGGACAAGTTGGTGATTAGGCCGATTTTGTTATCTTGGAGATGAGCGATTTCGGGACAAGCGAAAATGAAGGGACAATACTTCTAGTACGGCCGTTCATGCGAACAACAAAAACAATCGTCGATGTTGATGAAGGAAAGGTCACCATGACCGTCTTGGGCGAAACCGTGGAAATCAACGTGTTCGGTTCATCTCCTATCCCTTCTCATATTTATGCTTCCCATGATGTGAATTTTGTTGATTGCATTGATTCTTTGGTTGATGATATATATTTTCATGATGATGTAGGTGACACGTTGCATGATGCTCTAACCGTTGAGCATGATATGGGGCTTAATAATCTAGAAATTGAAAGATATGTTGCGTTATTAGATAATTCGAAATAATTGATGAAGTTGACGGTTTTAAGATACCGTTGGAATTAAAATTTGAGGAGCCCATTGAAATCACCCCACCCCAACTTGAATTGAAAGAACTTCCGACACATCTTAAATATGTTTTCTTAGGCAAAAGTGACACTTACCTGTAATTGTCTCTTCCGAATTAACTCCTTTGCAAGAAAACAAATTAGTAGAAGTTCTAACTAAGTTAAAAGAAGCGATTGGGTGGAGTATTTCCGATATCAAGGGAATAAGTCCGGTTAGGTGCATGCATAAAATAATTCTTGAGGAAAATGTTAAACCGGTTAGGCAACCTCAAAGGCGATTGAATCCGAACATGCAGAAGTTGTGAAAAAGGAAGTTTTAAAATTGCTAGATGTCGGAGTCATCTACCCGATATCCGACAGAAGTGGGTGAGTCCTGTGCATGTAGTGCCTAAGAAATCGGAATAACGGTGGTTCGTAACGATAAAAATGAATTGGTGCCCACTAGAACGGTAAGGTTGGAGGATGTGCATTGATTAGGAAATTAAATGCCGTAACAAAAAGGATCATTTTCCTCTACCTTTCATTGATCAAATGTTGGAGCGTTTAGTGGGCATGATTATTCTGTTTTCTAGATGGTCTTTCAGGTTTCTATCAAATTCCTATTGCTCCGGAAGATCAAGAGAAGACCACTTTCACTTGCCCTTTTGGCACTTTTGCCTTTAGGAGGATGCCGTTTGGTCTTTGCAATGCCCCCGCCACTTTTCAAAGGTGCATGCTATCTATATTCTCCGACTTGTTAGAAAGATCCATCGAGGTATTCATGGATGACTTCTCTGTATTTGGAACCACTTTCGATGATTGTTTAAATAATTTGACTATTGTGCTAGAACGATGTATTGAGTGTAATCTTACACTTAGTTGGGAAAAGAGTCATTTTATGGTAAAACAAGGTCTTGTTTTAGGTCATATGGTTTCCAATAAAGGAATGGAGGTTGATAAGGCTAAAGTCGATTTGATTGTTAAATTACCTCCACCTTCTTGTGTCAAAGAGGTTGAAGCTTTTAGGGCATGCCGGGTTTTATAGGCGTTTTATTAAAGATTTTTCAAAAATTGCCCGCCCTTTGAGTAACCTTTTGTGCAAAGATGCTAAATTTGATTTTACCGAGGAATGTTTAGTCGGTTTCAACGCTTTGAAAGAAAAGTTAACTTCAACACCGATTGTTGTAGCTCCCGATTGGTCTCTCCCTTTTGAAATTATGTGTGATGCGTCTGACTTTGCTATAGGTGCCGTTTTGGGGCAAAGAGTGAATAAATTCTTCCACGTGATTTACTATGCGAGTAAAACGCTCGATGAAGCTCAGGCTAATTACACCACCACTGAAAAAGAATTTTTAGCCGTTGTATTTTCTTTAGACAAATTTCGATCCTACTTGGTTGGCTCAAAGGTGATTGTGCATACGGATCACGCCGCATTGAAATATTTACTACAAAATCCGATGCAAAACCAAGATTGATTCGGTGGGTTCTTTTCTTTGCAAGAATTTGATTTGGAATTCAAAGATAAAAAGGGTCGGAAAAGCGTTGTGGCCGACCATCCGTCTAAACTAACCGAGGGTGATAATTTTAAGTTGGATAATCATTTGCCAATTGTTGAAACTTTCCCGATGAGCAATTATTCGATGTAACAAGGACACCTTGGTATCTTGATATTGTCAATTACATTGTTAGTGGTGTTTTGCGGCGACTTAACCTATCAAGGGAAGAAGAGATTCGTTTCCATGTGCAGGCATTACTTTTGGGGACGAGCCCTATTTATTGGTGGGGCACGATCAGATATTCCGACGTTGTGTCCCGGAGGAAGAGCACGAGTGCATATTGTTATTTTGCCATGAGTTGCACTGTGGAGGACATTTTAGCGCAAAGAAAACGGCTCACAAGGTCCTTCAATCGGGATTCTACTGGCCAACATTGTTTAAGGATGCCTATTTCCATTGCAAGAGTTGCGATCGTTGTCAACGAACGGGGAATATTAGCAAAAGGAATGAGATGCCGTTGACAAACAACCTTGTTGTGGAACTTTTCGATATTTGGGGAGTGGATTTTATGGGTCCTTTTCCAATTTCCCATGGTTTTGAGTATATTCTAGTTGCTGTAGACTACGTCTCTAAATGGGTGGAAGCAATTCCAACCCGAACTAACGATGCTAACGTGGTTTGCAATTTTTTTAGGGATGTGATTTTTGCAGTTCGGGACGCCTAGGGCCGTGTCGGCGAGAGGCACGCATTTTTGCAATAAACAACTTGCAGGCTTGCTTAAGAAGTACAATGTGATGCATAAGGTCGCAACAGCATATCATCCACAAACTTCCGGGCAAGTAGAAGTAAGCAATCGGCAAATAAAGGCAGTGCTCGAAAAGACGGTGAAACCAATGAGAAAAGACTGGGCATTAAAGTTGAATGACGCTTTGTGGGCATACCGCACGGCCTACAAAACTCCAATCGGAATGAGTCCGTATCGCCTAGTATTTGGGAAAGCATGTCATCTACCCGTTGAGCTAGAACACAAGGCGTATTGGGCAATCAAAGCGCTCAATTTAGATCAAGAAAAGGCGGGCGAGGAACGACTATTGCATTTAAACGAGCTTGATGAGATGCGATATGAGGCGTACGAAAACGCTAAACTCTACAAAGAACGGACGAAACGGTATCATGATAAGCGTATCGTTCGTAAATCTCGAACCGTATGGATGTTTTGCTACATAACTCCGTCTCAAACTTATGCCGGAAAATTGGTATCGCGATGGGGCGGACCATTCAAAGTCGTTTAAGTATGGCCGCACGGTGCTGTTGAACTTGTTGATCCTCGGATGAGCGTTCATTTTATAGTAAATGGGCATAGAGTGAAGCCGTATTTGGACGAACCGAAGAAATCAATGCCTTGAGTGCATAGAGGTGCACGGCGTTGAAGCTTGAGCGGTGGGAAGAAGTCGAGCTAAAGACTATAAAAAGCGCTACTTGGGAGGCAACCCAACGTTTTAGTTAGATTTTTTTCTTTTATTTTTCGCATTTATTTTCCTTGTTTGTTTTTATCCGATTCAAAGCGGCCGGTTATTGTAGGTACTAAAATGGCGAAACAGTACATTTTGAAACTAATAACGGAGAGGAAGGACACGGCCGCGTTGCCACGGGACACGGCGGGCCTCAAAGCATGAGAACTTGCTTATTTCGAGCAGACGACACGGCCGTGTCACGGACACGGTCGGGACTCAATACTGACAAGAGTTGGATTTAGTGATAGTGCGACACGGCCGTGTCGTAGGACACGGCGAGTCGGCCGACGAAGGTTTTGAGCTATTCAAGATACGACACGACCGTGTCATATTCAACACGGCCGTGTCGATCGGTCGATATAAAAGGAAACACGGCCGTTTCCCCAATTTTACCTTCTCCAACTTTTATTTTCTCCCTCCTGCGAACCTACTGCTGAGAATCGATTTTCTCTTCCTTTTTTAAAGAAATTTTATGCAAAATCAAGAAGAGATACAAGAATCAACTTTATAATCATCATCTTTCAACCGATTTCATTCATCTGAGGAGCAACTCGGACGAATTTGGACCAGGGTTTAATTTTCTTTCTTTCTTCAAATTCTCCGATATCAAGGTATGATTCTAATGTTTTTGATGATTATTCTTTGTTATGAACATGCTATGATGATTTGAATCGATAGCCCTCAATTATCTAGGGTTCTTGAGTAGATTGAAATTGATGAAATTTGGGGGTTTTGAATAATTCTTAATGCATTGATGATTAAATCTTTCGATTGAAAATTTTTGTAATTAAGAGATAGTTTTCCATGATAAAGATGATGAATTCAAACGATAATTTTGCTTGGGAGACGTTTTGATCGATAGGGGGAATTTTATTGCTTGATATAAGTTTGGTGAGGGATACGTTACGATATACTTGGTTAATGATAGATTAAATTTTTGCGAAATGGCACGCGGAAGAGGACGTGGAAATGCTCAACGCGGAAGGGGTAGGAATAGCGGGGAACAAGTGCGGCAGGTAAGAAGGACTATTCAAAGGTGTGGAAACCCCGGAATCCTATGGAATCAATCTACCAGAAACGCAAAATGAGAGGTGGGAAATGCTTGGACAGAAAAAAATGCTCCCTACAAGATGGCCCGATGACGAATGCATGGATGCAATGGGGATAAGGGAAGATGTAATGAAATTCCTTGGGAGAGTACATTGGGCGTGGATGATGACTCAACGATGGCCGACATATAGGTGTCTAACGATGGAATTTCTAAGCACTCTAACTGTAAGAAGAGATCCGGTAACTAGAGAACCATCCGAAATGACATTCCGAATCAACAACAACGAAGAGACACTAACTATCGTCCAGTTGGAGGAAATATATCATGCAAGACACGAGGGCCATTACCCGATAAATCGATTTGCTTGTGAAACTTACTGGAGGGCCATGGTAGAATACCCGGGTAGTGAGGCGCGATATTACGTGGCAAGATCGGCAAAAGGATCGAGTATTCGCAATCCCGTGCTCAGATACTTACACAAGGTGGTTGCGAATACAATATATGGCCGAAAGGAAACCGGGCCGATTTCATTGCGGGAGTTGTATATCCTGACTCATATGCTCGACGACTCGATTCCGGCAACCGGGGCCATGGTAGCGAAGCATTTTGAGGATGTCGCAACAAAACCCAAGGGGGAGATATGGATAGGGGGTTTGATTACCCCTATCGCACTACACTTCGGTATTTCATTAGCCCAGAGGACCCCCCTTCCTGGAAATATGCTTCTCTCAATCTCCGTGATGAAAGTGATGAATATGCTGGACTACGAACATCGCATGGTCTTCATGCAGACGGCTAACGACCATTTCCTCCTCCCAAATCCACCTTTGACGACCATAAATAACATTCGGGATATGGGAAATCTTCAAATGGCTACGGAGGCACACCGTCGGGCACGATGGGCAGCCGGCTTGGCTCCCGGTCACGGCCATCGACCGAAATGTTCGACCTAGGCGCATTACGGATGATGAGGATAGAGCCGAGAGGATGGAGGAGGAGGAGGCTTATGAAAGAGGCCCGGATGACGAGGAAGAAGAGAGTGAAGAAGAAGAGGAAGAAATCACGAGAGATCGGCCCGAGACGTCAAGGCGAGGCCGAAATCGACGAGCCCCATCGCGCCCATCATTGAGGGAGGAATTCGAAGCCTACCGAGAGGAGGCTAGACGGGACCGAGAGGAGGCTAGACAGGAGCGACGCCCGATATTGTCTCTTGTGAGACAAATGGTCGATTGGCATGTCCAGCAAGGCCACTTCCCTCCGCCCGAGCAGTAAACCGGTCGTAAGTATTTCTTGACCAATGAAATTCTTTTCTTTAAATACTATACCCCTTCGTTCGTATATTCTTTAATTCAAGTTTGGGGGGGGTCAGTCAAGAAATACTTCATTACTCTCGATTTTTTTTTATTTTGCTTGTTTGATTATTTTTGGTGTGTTTTGAACATTTTGCACTTATTTGTGGTGTGTTTTTACTTGGTGTGTTTTTACTTGGAGTGTTTATCTTGCAAACTTGAAGAAAACTTTGTAGTGTGTATTTTTTTTGGAATGCCTCGGGATTTATTTCGTTGTTCTGATATACAAATCGAGAAAAATTTGTTGAAAAAAAAAAAAAATTGTTGATAATCGAAACGGGTGTGAAATTGAATAAGTGGTTTTAATATCTTGGAAGTATGAGCAAACCTACTTGTGAGCTATTGAGCCTTCATGCATTTTCTTAAATGCAAGTTTCATTGTCGAGTGTTTCATTCTTGATTTAAAACTCTAGAACTTGCCTTGGTATCTTGTTTAAAACCACTGGTGTGTGTGTGCAAATTGAGTGAAAATGATTTTTGGCGCCTTTGATCTTTACCCTTCGATTTTGGCCAACCCGACATTTGATCATTTATTAAATAAACCCAATTGAGGTCATTGTCTATTTCATCGTTAAACCACATATCGAGCTTTCATTTACTATAATCCTTCGATCCCTACTTGAACAATTAGAAATATTTTTTTGACGAGGATGCAAAGATTGTGGTGACATTGGGTGCCATTTATATTGTCGGGAGTGTTGAATTGGTGAAAATAATTACTCCGCTATTTTTGGGAACCTAGTAACCGGGTGCATTCATGTGACCCATCGTTTACATTCGCGTAAAACGGATCCCTTAGATATGAGTATGCTTGGAAGTAGTTGCGTATATTTTGATCCTAGTAACCGGGTGTATTCATGTGACCCATCGTTTACATTCGCGTAAAACGGATCCTTAAACAACCCAAGCCAAAAAGAAAAAAAAAAAAAATCGGAGCAATAAGGAGGGTATGACGCTGCGTTTTTCACTTTCGATAGTGCTTGTTACAAGTGGTTCATAATTAAGGGGATGAAAGAAGCAAATCTCAAAGCTTGAGCTTCTAAAGCGACTATGGTGATTCAAATTCTAAAAATTGCTTGAGTCAAGTTACTTTAGCCATATATATCCCGACCGGACCAAAGCCTACATTTCAAGCCGAGTAATGCCCATTTTGATTCACAAAATTTTTGCATAAACAAAACAGTGGTAGAGATTAAGACGATTGGCAAGCCTATGGGGTTCCTTATTTCATTGAATAATTTCCGAGCGTATACTTATCCATATCACTTTGAGAGTGAGCGAATACACTTGACCAAAGGAGGTTTATATTGCCAAGTATGGACTATGATTTTAAGGAAGCACCGGAGGTTTGAAAACTTTGTAAAACTCGACTTATTTTACTTGTGTGAATTTATGTAATTTTCGAAGAGATCCCTTGAGGTATTTTAACGGTTGAGTTCCTCTTTTCGAATGGTTATTTTAAAGTGATTTGCTCGGGACGATCAAAGTTCAAGTTTGGGGGGGTTTGACGAGTCGATTCTTGATCGACTCATTCTGTTCTTTCTAGTCGTGTTTTTGTTTGCTTTTTAGTATTTTTGTTCTCTTTTATGCGTGGTGTGTGTGTTTTTAATTTATAGGTAGCCAAGCGAAGATTGGGGTGAAATATGCGCTTTCATAGCTAATATTGGAGTCCATGACGATCAAAAGCTAAAACGGGGCCTAAAACGACGAAAGATTTAAGCAGTGTCGGTCAAATCTCCTAAATCCCAGAATCTCCACTCCGAATCGAGATGTATTCTCCTTCGATATAAATTCCTCGTGAAATTAGCTTCGAAACGGTATATCATATGCTAAAATCCGAGGTGAATTGATACAAGAACGAAGGATCTAGCCGAAGAAGACCAAAAAAACGGACTAGGCTGCACCAGGCGACTCAACTAGGCTGCACCAGGCGACTCGAGCCACATCAGGTAACTCGGCCGTGTCACAGGACACGGCCGGGTCTCATTCCAGCGAGAAGTGCACTTTCCGGATGAGAAGAACTCGACCGTGCCTTTTGGGACACGGCCGAGTCACTTTCGGTCATTTCACCTTTCTAGCATAGTGCTGCACGGCCGTGTCACGGGACACGGCCGAGCCTCTCGACAGACAACTTTTCAATTATTCAGCGCAGTGAGACACGGCCGTGTCCCAGGACACGGCCGTGCCACTTTTATTTCATGTCACTTTCCTTGACATCTTTGCATATTTTAAGCCTTTGTCTTGATTTTTGGCTATAAAACAAAGTGGAGTGACCCCTTGAGAGGTGTACTTGTCTTGTGAAGAAGATATTTTGTGGAAAAACACAAGATTAGGGTGGAAAAACACCAAAAGAGTGGGAAAGAAAGAGATTTTCATCATCTTCCTTGTGTGTTCTTGGAGTGAGAAAAATACTTTAGTGAGATATAATAATTTCTTGTATAAATTTGTTGTGAGTTCTTGTAAGAAGATCATCAAACCTTCATCGGGAATTCGATTTCGGCATTTACAAGGGAAGTTTTTACCATGTTTTGTTCTTCAATTTCCATTACCTTGTTGTTGAATTAATCATGTGTGGCTAAACACTTCATATGGGTTTTTAGATATAGCCACACACATGTTTTTGATTGTTAGTTCCTTTTGATTTTCGGATAAAGTTTGGGATTGTTCCTCTTGTTCGTTCTTCGTTTAAGAACTTTTGAATTAGATCATCAAACCTTTTTCATTGTTGTTATTATTATTCGAATCGAGGGTTTTTATCGGTGTTCGCCATCAAACGACCGAAAGAAACGATTGTGAATGTTCTCGGGCTTTTTCGCGATCTTTTAACGATTTACCTCATCAAAAGTAGTCGGTTAATTGATTGTTAGCTAGGGTTTCGTCCCCATCAAAAGAGTATCCCTTAATTTTCGTTGAGAACAATCGTGATTTTTAGAATTTCCGCCATCAAACGGATTTCTTTTAATTGTGAGCAATCGATAATTCCTAACCTTATTTATTTGAGTATCGGAACTAATAATTGATTACATGTGTGTCGGTGACTCTAAATTCCCATATTAATCTCATTATTGTTATCTCTCATTTATCCGACCATCAAATTGGTGTTGTTATCACTTAGTTCAATTTAAATTTTGTGCATTAGTAATTGTAATCATAATCAACCAATGATGTATTTTAATTTAATTTACTTTTGTTCATTCGACTATTTGCCGAACATCATCGAATTTTAAACCGTTTCCAATTCCTCGTGAGATCGACCTCGGAGTTACTTGCCGCTCACTACAAGAGCGATTCGTACACTTGCGAGTATTTAATTTGAATCCATCATACGTGTATGACCCAATTCACAAGATCAATTTCGAAGAAGTATATATTTCTAATGATGCTACCTCTGAAGGTGTTGTCCTCCCGTTCTGCAAGTCCCTTCTTGTTCTTCCTCGTCCCTCGTTAAGTAAGATGAGTTTATCAAACCTTTGAATCCATTTCAGTGTTGATAGTTATGATTTCGGGTGTTTGGGAAGTTTAGAACTCTTGAGAATAATCAAACCGTTGAAAACTAACATTAATCATAATCGTTAAACGAAAGCCTATCTCGGACTAGCAATTCGTATATATATCGTTGTGAAAATTGTATATTGGATTGTAACATTAGGAGTAAACCTATGTTGCCGATGCTATTGTGCTAGTTATGTAATAGATTGTGTTGAATTGATTCAATTATCATTTCTTAAACTTATTGAAATTGTTAAGGTGAATTAGTTATGAATACCGAATTAGATGAACAATCGTAAACGAGGATTATGCTAGAATTGTGCTTGACCATTCCACCTTGAAGTTGGAAAATTTGAACTAGTGATTAGCAAATGGATAATATTGTAAGGAGTATTGTGGTTATAATGTTGTGATAAATTGATAATCCAGGAATTAAGAATTTTAAGTAGCTCGCCCTGTTATAATATTGTGACAAATTGATAATCCAGGAATTGAAAAATCGTGGCTCAAACATTAGAAATTGAAGTAGGATAAGAACTCAATCGGGAAGGGAGGAATCATTGTTATTCGTCATCTTACGAGGTATTAATCGCGAAAATGTAATTAGGTAGAGCTCTCGATCAATAGTGGCCGTTCGATCTATCGTTGCAAGAAGGGAATTACCTCGTCAGAATTGAGGCCAGTAAACCCTTGCTTGGACTATGTTATATTAAATCCCAAGATTTAATGTGTCACTATCTGTGGAATTATGTTCGTTTTATTCATCATGTCCGAAGTTTTCCTGAATACATACTTTCGTGACCCTTAGCTGCGACCTTGGGAGTTTATATGTTGATATACTGTACGGAACTGTGTTGAGGGATAAAACCTGAATAGTACTCACATCCAGAGTATTCCTGTGTAGATGCTCCTGTGACCCTTGGTTGCGACCTTGGAGTCCATGTGCCGATAGAAGAGATAATGTTGAGTATTCTGTGATTTATTGCCATACCAAATAATAATAATGTTGTATTACAGATTTATCTGATTCTATCAATGAGTCTTGTTCGTATTACCTAACCTAGGTTGGCTGGCACGATTCGTCGTATCAGGCAAATTTGTTGAATATGTGCAGGATGTTCCCGAAGGTTCCGGTCATGCTTGAGCAGTGTTGGGGAGAAGCCTTGTTATTTTGTTTCTTAAATTGATTTCCGAAAACATTCCACGTTATGTAATAATCATGTATGCAGATTGTTTTTTTTAAAACTTGCCTTGTGGGTCCCACACGGGATTCACGGCACTATAGTGTTCAGGTAAATTTTGGGGCGTTACAAAAAATGGTATCAGAGCCGAACACCCACGTGGAAAGTTTTATCAAAACATTTTGAAAATTTTATAGGCTTTCAAATTCCAATACTCCAAGCGACCGTAACTCCTCGAGGAATGTCAAGGTGAGCAACACGTATGTTTCTTGAGAATCAGGTATGATAATTGAATTCAATAGAACTCAAAGAATAATTGTACTGAACTGACCCTCTAGATCGAACAATTATCATAATGGTATGTCGTGGAGCTAGGAGAATCGTGAACGATGCTCAGGGCTCCGCTGTGAACCAGCAGGAAGACAGGAACACTGCTGAAACCGTTCCAGCCGGAAACCAGCCATCGTCCATTAATCATAATGAACAGGAGGTAAAAACCTGAACAATGGGGGAATGGATCCGACTTTCATTCAGACCCTCGCCCAGGCCATTACAATGGGAATCGCTCAGGTCAACCGAGCAAAACAGGTACCAGTCATTAACGTGGAAGAGAATGCCGGAAAGGACCGATGGCTGGGAGAGATGCTGAAGGCTAGACCACCATTATTCGACATTTCGTCCAGAAAGGCAAATTGAGCCCAAGATTTATCGGCCCGTTCGAAATATTGGACCGAGTTGGTAGACTCGCTTATCGATTAGCGTTGCCGCCATTGTTAGACAGAGTGCATAATGTCTTCCACGTCTCCCAACTGAGGAAGTACGTGTATGACCCAAGTCACAAGATCAATTTCGAAGACGTAGAGATTTCTAATGATGCTACCTTTAGAGAAGTGCCAATTGCGATTTTAGATCGACGCGTTACGACACTAAGGAATAAGGCCATACCTCTTGTAAAAGTTTAGTGGTCGCATCATGGCATTGAATAAGTAACTTGGGAGACCGCGTCGAGCATGAGGGAGAGTCATCCCGAGTTATTTTCTGAGTTTCGGGACGAAACTATTTTAAGGATGGTGGTATGTAATACCACCAGTATTCCATGCCATTTAATATTATGCACCTCATTTTTTTTATGATTGATAATGTGCTCCATCGTGATGCTTGTACTTTTATACGTTATGTTTAGACCGTATTTCCACGTATAAAAGCTTGTCCGCACTTATTTGTTTTTATGGTGTAATTGTATGATGTTGATGATATGTCGGTTATATACCTTGATGTCGTTGAGTAATTATCGGTGCGAATATGACGGTGGCCAACGTCTTGTTCCCCGAGAAATTGCTGGACGAGTCTAAAGGGAAGTCACGTTATAAGGATTAAATGTGATAATAACTTAGTGAATTAAATAAACCTTACGTACGTTATTCGTAGAACATTGTGTACGCTAAGTACTATAGCATTACATACGTTAAGGATTAGGCCTTACGTACGTAACATAGTCTTCAGTCTTTGTTGCGATATTTCCTACACGCAAGTGCACGTCATCGTTTACAAGTAATAAAGTGATAAGTAGAGTATCGTTCCCACGAGGATTGAATCTCTAACTACCGACGTTTTCGTATTCCAATTTTATTTGAACTATCGAAGTTGGGTTTTTGGATTAATAACTAAAAGAATTAATAAAAGACTAAACAGAAAACGATAGCTTGAATAAAAGGAATCAAATGATAAATAAGTCTAGAGTTCTGAATCCACCTTAATTTATCCGAATTTAATCTTGATTATCCGTAATAAATAATTTTCCCAATTTATTGAAGGCGGAGATTGCTAAAATATTCTACCGCCTCTCCCGAGGTCAATAGATTTATCTAACGGCGACTAACGCACTCTATCCCTAGGTGAATTATCTCGTCGCTAGGCAAAAAGCATGAAATCTCCTAAAGGCCACGTAGTTCCTATGAGTATATTCCTATCTCACGAATAAAGCGGTCCTCACCAATAGTTCCTCACCAAATCTCCTCTCCCGATTCGAAGTGAATGATTAAATCAATACAACTATTGTCCAGATAATTGCAAGCATTAAACATAATTGGGAAAACTCAATAAAAAGGTAATAAATTGGATAATCTCCATCAATTCGTCAAAATAAAGGTTTCATCAAAACCCTAGATTAGGGCTTTAGCCTGACATACTAAAAGCGAAAATACGAGAATAAATAAACGAAAGCATAAAATTCAAACGCAGATGAAGCTCGGATTCCTCCGTTCTTGACTCCATATGCCCTTGAATTCTTACCTTTCCTCCTCTTCTCTGTCTCCGGCTTGACTCTCCTAGGTTTAGATTCAATGATTCCAAGATAATTAAATTAGGGTCTTAAGCCCTATTTATAGCTCGGCACTTCCATAAATCGCGTCCGTATTAGTTGGTTGGCGGCTTGAAACGGCCCAAAATCCGCGCAGACGTACCAAACCCGCTAAGTGTGCCGCGGCTCATCGAACTGTGCCGCGGCACATCGCCAAAATCTGAATACACAGGCGTAATTAAATCCTTACGTGCGCGGCTCACATGGGTCGTGCCGCGACACGCAGTCTGACTACTACGCCCTTGGTGGTGTCTTCCTTTGCCGCGGCTCAGCTTCCTTGTGCCGCGGCTCATAGTCCAGTTTTGCCGTTTTCGCCCGTTTTGCCTCGTTTAAGCTTCCGGACTTCAATTTCCTGTCAATCATACAAAATTAAGGCATTAAAAGCTCATTTAGATGATTTCACACTCCAAAATACTATAAAATAATGATAAATAAGCGTATAAAAATACGCCTAACAGTCTTCGGACGAGAATCTTGAACCTGCTTGGTCTGGAGAACTTTCGACGCGATAGCGACAAGCAAGTCAACTGGTGTTAATGCAGGTTAATAAGCCAATATTACATACGTTACATGGGGAATTTTATGTACGCTACTATACCATTACGTACGTAATGACCAGTGTTATTTTGGGAAGTAGGTTCTGAGATTACCTTACGTACATTAACCTTTTAGAGATAACGTACGTAATAGGCTTTACATACGTAAACCTTGAGGCCTAACGTACGTAAAGCCATCCCGGTGTTATATAATGATATCTTCCCTTTCATTTCCTCCGCTCCAAAAACATTTCCTCCCTCTCATATATCATCCTCCAGCCTTTCTAATCCGATTTTAGCTTCCCTAGCCGAGTGTTAACCTAGTAGAGTGGGTTGATCGAGCTCCAGAGAAGACTTTGAAGGTGTTTTCCTCCCGTTCTTCATCATCCCTTGTTGTTCTTCCCCGTCCCTCCTTAAGTAAGGTGAGTTTATCAAACCTTTGAATCCATTTCAGTGTTGATAGTTATGATTTCGGGTGTTTTAGTAGTTTAGAACTCTTGATAATAATGAAACTGTTGAAAACTAGTTATGTAATAAATTGTGTTGAGTTTATTCGATTATCATTTGTTAAACTCATTGAAATTGTTAAGGTGAATTAGTTATCAATACTGAATTATATGAACAATCGTAAATGAGGATTATGCTAGAATTGTGCTCGACCATTCCACCTTGAAGTTGGAAAATTTGAACAAGTGATTAGCAGATGGATAATTTTGGTTGTAGTGTAGTCGTCTTGGATGAATATTTTAAGGAGTATTGTGGTTATAATGTTGTGATAAATTGATAATCCCGTAATTGAGAATTTTAAGTAGTTCACCCTATTATCAATCATAGAATCATGGCTCAAGCGTTAGAAATTGAAGTAGGATAAGAACTCAATCAGGAAGGGGGGGGGGGGGAAATCATTGTTATTCGTCATCTTTACGAGGTATTAATCGCGAAAATGTAATTAGGTAGAGCTCTCGATCAATAGTGGTCGTTCGATCTATTGTTGCGAGAAGGAAATTACCTTGTCGGAATTGAGGCAAGTAAACCCTTGCTCAGGCTATGTTATATTTAATCCCAAGATTTAATGTGTGTCACTATCTATGGAATTGTGTTCGTTTTATTCATCATGTCTGGAGTATTCCTGAGTAGATACTTCCGTGGCCCTTGGTTGCGACCTTGGGAGTTTATATGTTGATACACCGTACGGAACTGTGTTGAGGGATAAAACTTGAAAGGTACCCACGTTCGGAGTATTCCTGTGTAGATGCTTCCGTGACCCTTGGTTGCGACCTTGGGAGTTTATGTGCTGATAGAAGAGATAACGTTGAGTATTCTGTGATCGATTGCCATACCAAATAATAATAATGTTGTATTGCGGATTTATCTGATTCTATCAATTTTTTTTGTTCGTATTATCTGACCTAGGTTGGCTGGCATGATTCGTTGTGTCAGGCAAATTTGTTGTATATGTGCAGGATGTTCCCGAAGGTTACGGTCAGGTTTGAGCAGTGTTGGTGAGAAGACTTGTTATTTTGTTTCTTAAATTGAATTCTGAAAATATTCCACGTTATGTAATAACTGTGTATGCGGACTTGTTTTTTTTTAAGTATTTCATTTTGTATTTATATTATCATGGAGCTACTTTCACACAATTTATTTTATGGAGAATTTTTAAACTCTTTAAAACTCGCCTTGTGGGTCCCACATGGGATTCACGGCACTGTAGCGTTCCTATAAATTTTGGGGCGTTACATACGCACTCATCAAATGAATACACATTTCAACATACAAACCTTGGCAAGGGAAGAGAGCTTTTATAACCGCACAATACGAAGGCAATGTTTCCAATTCACAACCACGATATAACATATCCACAAAACTCATTTATTCCCAAAATACACAAGTGTCTTGAAAGAAGGCCATTATTAAAAACTATATCAATTCTTTCGAAAGTCCATTCTAATCAACCATACACACATAATCAATTACCAATTATTACATCTATGAAATACGAAATGTATGGGCAAGATACTTGCCTCGTTAATCGACCCACGAATTCTCCAGAGAGCATGACTCAACCGAAAAGCCTCGAGAACCTACAACCTCCATGATGAAACAATGACAACACAATAATACAAGAATAAGGGCCAATAACGACAGAAAACATGTCCAACATCCAAAGGGAAACTCATTGAAACATTTAATCGAACATTTAATGTTCACGGCTCCTCAAGAACACAAAAATCATCAATAGGGTTGAACGAATCGAAGATATAGATATACAATCTGTAGAACATGACCAATAACAACATTTAACAACAACCGATTTATAAAAACCATATTGATTACGAAGTCAAGAACGAGTCTCCAAAAAGTCAATTCTAGGGAAATCAAGAAAAATACATCGATCCGACGAAGAAAAATGGATTAGAAGATGTTAAAATCCCTTAAGACCCTCCAAAAACCTTTAGATGGAGCAAAATCGACCAAGTATCCACACCCTAGTCGCACCCATCCATCCACCGCGAGAAAAGGAAGAAATGAAAGAAAAATGAGAAGAAGGCTTGCTGTCCATATATATCGGTACAATTAGAGCGTGCTAACTCTCCTACTTAGCATGCGCTAACGAGCATGATAAATAATTGGGAATTCTGCCTCAACCAGTTCGTACGCGCTAATTAGCGTGCGCAAATGAGGAATTCCAGTGAAGGACAAAATGCTATGTCCCTAACAGTTAGCGCACACCAATAGCTGCATTAGCATGCGCTAATTATACACTATATGCTGAAAGTGTAGTCTTTGCTATTTCAACCATAACTCCTTCGTTCGGACTCCGATTGACTCACAGTTTGAACCAATGGAAAGATAACTTTATGCTCTATCATACTATAAGTTTCGAAAGTTTTACACTTTATAAGTGATGGTGGTGATCTTACAAAGTCAACCGAAATGCACAATGTTTCTCAATACTGTCAATCCGCAATACTCTTGGCATTTCCAGCATACTATTGCTTTACAAACATGGTAGAATGATATAAACACATGTCTATCAATAAGAAAATAGTTCTACCCACTCGACAACAAAAACATATTTAGCATAAAATGGCAATCAGTTCACGATAATAAAAAATAGAATCTCGGGTATTACAGTGTAGAAGGACAACTTTGTACACTTGAGATTTTGTCGTCCCTTGACGTTACTATCAGATCAAAGCAGATTACAAATCCATTCTTATCACGGATCTGGGATGAAGTAACTCAGGGAAAGCCCCTGGATTTGTGGTCCATGAGTATGGACTTGTGCGTTCTAATGTGTACTAGAAGTTGAAGAGTTGAAAAACACTATTCTAAGAGAGGCTCATGGTACCATGTACTATGTTCACTCATGGTCTAGAAAGATGTATAAGGACTTGAAACAATGTTACTGTTGAGGTTATATGAAGCGAGAAGTGGCAGAGTTTGTTGCAAGATGCTTAATATGTCAACAGGTTAAGATTGAGCATCAGCGACCGGCGAGAATGCTGAAACCTATTTCAGAATGGAAATAGGAGGACATATTTGTAATATCCGCAAATTCGATTTCCGGTAATTTTCTTTTTTTTTTTGGCGAGAGTCTGTTTTGATGACTCTCTTGGGACCGTTTCATCATTCTGAGAATGATTAATTCTGCACTTTTTGACATCCAAGTTCGTTCCGGTGTTGTTTTGTTGAGTTCCGTGCTTCGTAGCGACTTTTCCACACTCGAGTTCGATTCTTGCGAATCTCGTTCGAAACTACTGTTTCGAGTTTCCTGTAAGCCCGTTTAACTTTGTTAGACGTGTTGTGAACTTCGGTTTGGTTATTCGATCACGTATCATGATTTTCGGGAGTTTTGGTCCATTTTGTAATTTACCTAAAGTTATGGGTATCTGTGTACGTATTTGTTATCTCGAACCTTTTTATGGTCGCGTGTGAGTTTGATTGTAACTCAAACTCTTGGTATGATCTTACTCTAGAGTTTTTCCGTGCGTATCTTGATCTTGGTATTTCGATCGGAGGGGTCCGTTGTTGTAACCACCTTTGAGAGTACTACTGATGTAGTTCTGGGTGCGTTAGCGCACGCTAAGGGATATCCCTAGTGCACGCTATTGAACAGCAGGGTTTGAAGTCAGTAGCTGGAATTAGGCCATTAGCGCACGCTAAGGGAAGGTCATCAGCGAGCGCTACAGTGCTGTGGTTAGCGCACGCTACGGGTTTGGTAGCGCACGCTAACTAGTAGTTCGAGGGAGTCCAGTGGCTCTTGGGTAGTGCAGAGGATTTGTTAGCGCACGCTAACTCTTGATGGTTAGCGCATGCTAACTGTGCATTTTTGGCAGAACGATTGTTCTGACGTCTCGATAGCGCACGCTAATCAGGTAATATTAGCGCACGCTAAGCTGTCCAGTATAAAAACTGGACAACAACCTTTATTCTTCATTTTCTTCATTTCTTCTTCTTCCTCCGCGGGTTTGATACGTGGCAACTAGGGTTCGAGACCTGGGTTAATTTTCATCCATTCCAAGGTGTTTTAGAGCATCCTAGGTGATTATAACATCATCTAATCCATTGTTCTTCGCCAAATCAAGGTATTTTTCTTGAATCCCTAGAGTTGACTTTTTGGGAGTTTTGTTCTTGATTTCGTTTTCTATCCATTTTTGACGAACCAATTGTTGTCAAATGATGTTTTTAAACATATCCTATGGATTGTACATCCATATTTCGGTATGGAATTCCATTTTCATATTTTGGTCTGTCGATTTGCGTTCTTGGCCGTTTTGGGCGAAACCCTTGAACTTTCGTCGTTTGTTCTTTGAATTCAGAAACTTTAGGTCGTGCTATGGAATTCACTTTCATTGTTGTTATTGTTGTTCGTATCTTATTGACGTGGGTTAGCGTTCGGTGGAGTTGGCGGGTTCGTAGTCGGTTCGTGCCAACCCCCTTCGGTCGATTCTTCGCGTTTGTTATTATTCGAGGCAAGTACCTTGTCCATACAATTTTTGTTTTATGGATATTATAATTAGTGATCGTCTAAATGTTTTTGTTTGGTCGTCTGAATTGAACTTTCAAAGATTTGGTTTAGCCTCGTTAAAGGCTCTCTTTCAAAACCGTGTGTATTTTGTGATTGGTGTGTTTCGTAAACGATTATGTGAATCTTATGAATATGCTTGGTGTTGTTGTTGTGCTTTGATAATATATATGCGTATATCATCTCATTTTGGTACATTGTGATTTGACAATGGTGTCGTGCTTTGTGTTTGTTGCATTTGGGTGAATTGCTTGGATATCCTTGGTGTGACATGTTGATTGTGTGATTTGTGAATATATTTCTCTCACCTCGGGAGGGTCCGACGGGGCCACGGAGGGAATCCAATGGTACTCGCCCTGGATTCACGAGTGGTGTGTATGTTTTGTGAATGTATTTTGCTCACCTCGGTAGGGTTCGATGGGGCCACGGAGGGAATCCAATGGTACTCGCCCTGAATTCACGAGTAAAACTTCACGAGTGGTGTGTATGTTTTGTGAATGTATTTTGCTCACCTCGGGAGGGTTCGACGGGGCCACGGAGGGAGTCCAATGGTATTGCCCTGGATTCACGAGTAAAACTTCACGAGTTGGTGTATATGATTTTGAAAATGCATTCTGCTCACCTTGGGAGGGTCCGACGGGGCCACGAAGGGAATCCAATGGTATAGCCCTGGATTCACGAGTTGGTGTTGTATTTTTATGACCAAGATTCCCGTATCTTGGGCAATTATATTGTATTGATTTTATGTCCGTCGAGGACACGTGACGTGGGTTTTAACCCTGTAAATTGTTGTGGTTTCAGTTGTGAAAATAAAACCTTTGGGCTGTGGCCCCCATTGATTTTTGGAAAGAGAAAGATTCGATAATCCTAAATTATTTTCTATTAAAACTCTCGATGGCATTTTAAACCATTTTCTAAACTGTTTTCCCTTGGTTTGTGATCTTTCGATTTTGGGAATGTTTTACCCAACTCTTGCCTCGGGAAGTATTTTTCGTTGTGTTTTAATCTTTGAGGATTCCTGGTTATTATGGTCCTTGGAACTTGTATTGTATGGCTCGCATTTTTGTACTTGTACTTGCACTAGCAAAATAGTGGAGTTTTGCTAACCCCCAAGTATCCGGGGGGTGGATGTCTGTATTGTATTAAGGTTTTGGAGCATAGCACAGGGTCGGCATGAAGGATGATGAAAGATGAACGATACTAATCACACGAGGACCC
Organism: Orobanche coerulescens; assembly: GCA_033398695.1. Taxonomy (NCBI): domain Eukaryota; kingdom Viridiplantae; phylum Streptophyta; class Magnoliopsida; order Lamiales; family Orobanchaceae; genus Orobanche; species Orobanche coerulescens. Next base: position 104,493,924 of record CM065805.1, on the reverse strand, counting down.
GTACATTGTCGTATTGGTTTAGTTGTATTTTATTTTCGCTGTGGTATTCTTTCCCCGTTATACGGGAGTGTGTTGTATTCGACCCATTCGTGGGCATGTAATGTGTTTGAGTTGTATGTATTTATTGAAAGACTAAATCGGTCTACTGAGTCATTTTAGCCTTAAAGGCATTGTTGAGTTGTTCGATGTTGTTACCAGCCTGGTAGACCCTTGAGGAAAGGTTCTACGACGTGTAATATCCCTGAGCGGATTGGGGGTGTTACATAAATGGTATCGGAGCGTAGGTTGTGGAAACCTAGGCTGTCGGGTTTAGTGGTGTCTGTTGAGTTTTTGTCTCGTCGAATTTTGTCTGACTGAGTCGTGTCGCGACGTGTCGTTTGAGTTTGTTGGTCGTGATTAGTATCGTGGGGCGATCATCAGTTTCGTGCGACCCGTGGCTGTAAGTCTCCCTCCTTTGTGTTGTGCCTCGTGCGGCACGAGTTACTGTATGATTATGTGTTAAGTGATGGAATCCTTATGCATATTCTTGGTTTCGTGATGCGTTTGTGTGACTCTCATATTTCGTTTATATGAGGAGTTTTGTCGCTATTTATGTCCTGTTGACTGCGATATTTGACTGTTTGTTTTCTGGTAAAAGACTGGTGTTGTCTTGATTTTAAGCGAGTTGATGCATACATTATGATGTGTGTAACCGAATGTTGATACGTGCGAGTTTTTGGGCATTCTAGGCTAATAGATTTTCAAAAACCTTGAGTATCTTAGAAAATAAATTTCGAGACGTACTTTTAAAATGAATTATTTTCTCGCGGTACTTTCAAGGTGCTTTATAGTGCCGCAATATGTTTCAAAATTATTCCAATTGAGGACCAAAATATTTTGAGATATTTTTAAATTATTTAGAAATGCTTTGCTTAGACCCGAGGGTCGAATATTTTTGAAAGTTTTTTACTAAAAGAAAAGTGTCCTCATTTTTGTTCAAACACAAGATGATTTTCAAAGTCTCGATAATGGTGTTTGTTCTACTTTTTGAAAGGTGATACTCAAGATCAACTGGTGTTTCCAAATTGTTTTCAAAAGGTGGTTTTCGTTTTTAAAACCTATCATTCCTGTTTGCTGTTCGGGAATGTATATGTGATATTCGCATTGTCGTTAGAATGTTAGCTCCCAGGTATGATGGAATCGGTGGCGTGAACGTTGACTCGTTTTCCACACATTTATTGTACTAGCCCTCTGTAACAGGTGTGAACTGGTATTCACTGTTTGTCGCCTCGTGGTGATTTGCATGTTGTTGTCGCACGAGTGTGAGCTGTTGAAGCTTGAGTTCGTACGTTTATGTACATGGGTGATTGTTTCATGATGTTTATGATTGTGTGCTGGCTATCGTTCGGGCTGTTGTAATCGTCAAACGATGCCGTTGTTGTTGTGATTTTTGTATGTGTTGATGTGTTATGCTGAGTTGGCATCTCGAGTATGTTGTTTTGCGATGTTACGTTCTGTTGTATCTAGCATTTCTATATTCGGTACGCCGAGCCGAAGCGTTTCAACCATGATGTGCCGGGGGCATGCACGTGCAATTGTCTTTGTCGTCGGTAACGCGTCTCAAGTGTGGACCCGAGAGACACAGGATCCAGTTTTGCGAGTTGGGTTGCGAGTCTTTCGGGGCGCGAACTTCAGTACAGATATCAGGATCGGCTCTAAGAGGCCCATGGAAAATGTTTCCATCGACTGCTTTTGGGTTGTTGCATTGTTTCCGTTATTGGGAGTTGCGGGGACGACCTTCTTTTATAAGAGGTCGAATGTAATACCCGTATTGTTTTTGGACTTCTGCATTTCCTCTTTCTCTAGTCTATCGACTCGCTTGTGTTCGTTGATACTTTCTGAACTTGTTTTGTATTTCGGTTTCATCGTTCGAATGGGTTGTGACCTTGTTTCGGATCGATCTGTTTATCGTTGTGACTTTTATGAGTTCGGTTCGATTCTTGTGAACCTTGTTCGAAAGTAACATCTTCGAGTTTCTACTAGCTCTTTTAATGTCTTGAGTTGAATTGTGAACTTCAGAGTTATTTTTTGACCGTTGTTGTTCGATCATTGTTATCTGATCGTTGTTGTTCGATCGTTGTTGTTCTATCGTTGTTGTTCAGTCGTTGTTGATCGATCGTTGTTGTTCGATCGGGGTTGTCTGACTATTATTGCCTGATTTCGTACTGCGAAGAATCGCCGTTCACCGTTAGTTTGTTGTTTCGAGTGTGGCCGGGTGGGTCACCGAGCCGTACATTGCGAGGCGGTAGCTGAGAGATTTGGGGATCGAGGTTGCATCTCTGCTCCAAAAGGACACGGAGATGCCTAGTGTGGTTTTGAGGATTTCGGCGTAGTCCGAATTGTTTGTGATGGTCCTTGTGGATCGTTTGTGTGTTTATTTTTGTTTTCTTGATTGTGCGTGTTTCCTAGTAATAGGTGCTTAGTGTTTTGTGGTTGTTCGGATAATTAACTTGATTGTATTATCTGTTTGTTGACGCTTGTCACTTGTTGGTTTTATTATGTTTCTACCGGTGGCGTTGTGTTGATCGTCGTAGAGCGCGTTTTCACGCCGTATATTCCTTTGCGTTGCTTGTAACGTTTCGCCGTTGGGCGTAAGTTACGCATTTCTTGTGTATCTCGTTGAGTTTCCCTGGCGGGATATTGCTTCTCCCTACTTGTTTTAAGTTTCGGGACGAAACTTTTTTTAAGGAGGGTAGTATGTAATATCCGCAAATTCGATTTCCGGTAATTTTCTTTTTTTGGCGAGAGTCCGTTTTGACGACTCGCTTGGGACCGTTTCATCATTCTGAGAATGATTAATTCTGTACTTTTTGACACCCAAGTTCGTTTCGGTGTTGTTTTGTTGAGTTCCGTGCTTCATAGCGACTTTTCCACACTCGAGTTCGATTCTTGCAAATCTCGTTCGAAACTACTATTTCGAGTTTCCTGTAAGCCCATTTAACTCTGTTAGACGTGTTGTGAGCTTCAGTTTGGTTATTCGATGACGTATCGTGATTTTCAGGCGTTTTGGGCCATTTTGTAATTTACCTAAAGTTGGGTATCCGTGTACGTATTTGTTATCTCGAACCTTTTATGGTCGCGTGTGAGTTTGATTGTAACTCAAACTCTTGGTATGATCTTATTCTGGAGTTTTTCTGTGCGTATCTTGATCTTGGTATTTCGATCGGAGGGGTCCGTTGTTGTAACCAGCTTTGAGAGTACTACTGCTGTAGTTCTAGGTGCGTTAGCGCACGCTAAGGGATATCCCTAGCGTACGCTATTGAACAGCAGGGTCTGAAGTCAGTAGCTGGAATCAGGCCATTAGCGCACGCTAAGGGCAGGTCATTAGCGCGCGCTACAGTGCTGTGGTTAGCGCACGCTACGGGTTTGGTAGCGTACGCTAACTAGTAGTTCGAGGGAGTCCAGTGGCTACTGGACTGGGTCTGGAGGATTCGTTAGCGCACGCTAAGCTGTCCAATACAAAAACTGGACAATAGCCTTTATTCTTCATTTTCTTCATTTCTTCTTCTTCCTCCGCAGATTTGAGACGTGGCGACTAGGGTTCGCGACCTGGGCTAATTTTCGTCCATTCCAAGGTGTTTTAGAGCATCCTAGGTGATTATAACATCATCTAATCCATTGTTCTTCGCCAAATCAAGGTATTTTTCTTGAATCCCTAGAGTTGACTTTTTGGGAGTTTTGTTCTTGATTTCGTTTTCTATCCATTTTTGACGAACCAATTGTTGTCAAATGATGTTGTTAAACATATCCTATGGATTGTATATCCATATTTCGGTATGGAATTCCATTTTCATATTTTGGTCTGTCGATTTGCGTTCTTGGCCGTTTTGGGCGAAACCCTTGAACTTTCGTCGTTTGTTCTTTGAATTCAGCAACTTTAGGTCGTGCTATGGAATTCACTTTCATTGTTGTTATTGTTGTTCGTAGCTTATTGACGTGGGTTAGCGTTCGGTGGAGTTGGCGGGTTCGTAGTCGGTTCGTGCCAACCCCCTTCGGTCGATTCTTCGCGTTTGTTATTATTCGAGGCAAGTACCTTGTCCATACAATTCTTGTTTTATGGATATGATAATTAGTGATCGCCTAAATGTGTTTGTTTGGTCGTTTGAATTGAACTTTCAAAGATTTGGTTTAGCCTCATTAAAGGCTCTCTTTCAAAACCGTGTGCATTTTGTGATTGGTGTGTTTCATAAACGATTATGCGAATCTTATGAATATGCAAGGTGTTGTTGTTGTGCTTTGATAATATATATGAGTATATTATCTCATTTTGGTACGTTGTGATTTGACAATGGTGTCGTGCTTTGTGTTTGTTGCATTTGGGTGAATTGCTTGGATATCCTTGGTGTGACATGTTGATTGTGTGATTTGTGAATATATTTCGCTCACCTCGGGAGGGTCCGACGGGGCCACGGAGGGAATCCAATGGTACTCGCCCTGGATTCACGAATGGTGTGTATGTTTTGTGAATGTATTTTGCTCACCTCGGGAGGGTTCGACGGGGCCACGGAGGGAATCTAATGGTACTCGCCCTGGATTCACGAGTAAAACTTCACGAGTGGTGTGTATATTTTGTGAATGTATTTTGCTCACCTCAGGAGGGTTCGACGGGGACACGGAGGGAGTCCAATGGTATAGCCCTGGATTCACGAGTAAAACTTCACGAATTGGTGTATATGATTTCGAAAACGCATTATGCTCACCTTGGGAGGGTCCGACGGGGCCACGAAGGGAATCCAATGGTATAGCCCTGGATTCACGAGTTGGTGTTGTATTTTTGTGACCAAGATTCGCGTATCTTGGGCGATTATATTGTATTGATTTTATGTCCATCGAGGACACGTGACGTGGGTTTTAACCCTGTGAATTGTTGTGGTTTCAGTTGTGAAAATAAAAACTTTGGGCTGTGGCCCCCATTGATTTTTGGAAAGATAAGGATTCGATAATCCTAAATTGTTTTCTATTAAAACTCTCGATGGCATTTTAAACCATTTTATAAACTGTTTTCCCTTGGTTTGTGATCTTTCGATTTTGGGAATGTTTTACCCAACTCTTGCCTCGGGAAGTATTTTTCGTTGTGTTTTAATCTTTGAGGATTCCTGTTTATTATTGTCCTTGGAACTTGTATTGTATGGCTCGCATTTTTGCACTTGTACTTGCACTAGAAAAACAATGGAGTTTTGCTAACCCCATAGTATTCGGGGGTTGGATGTGTGTATTGCATTAGGTTTTGGAGCATAGCATAGGGTCGGCATGAAGGATGATGAAAGATGAACGATACTAATCACACGAGGACCCGTACATTGTCGTATTGGTTTAGTTGTATTTTGTTTCCGCTGTGGTATTCTTTCCCCGTTGTACGGGATTGTGTTGTATTTGACCCCTGCTTGGGCATGTAATGTGTTTGAGTTGTATATATTTATTGAAAGACTAAATCGGTTTACTGAGTCATTTTAGCCTTAAAGGCATTGTTGAGTTTTTCGATGTTGTTACCAGCCTGGTAGACCCTTGAGGAAAGGTTCTACGGCGTGTAATATCCCTGAGCGGATTGGGGGTGTTACAATATCGATGGATTTTATCACAAACTTGCCGAAGAGTTGTCGAGGTATGAATATGGTTTGGGTGATTATGGATCTTCTGAGCAAATGAGCATATTTCTTGGAAATCAAAGACACATGGGGCCCTGAGAGATTGTCCATCTATTCATTCGAGAGATCGTAAGGTTTCACGGTACTCCTAAGAATATCATATCAGATTGTGATGGATGATTCGTGCCACATTTCTGGAAGGCAGTTCATCATGCGAAGGGTATGCAATTAAACTTCAGTATGGCATTTCATCCTCAGAACAATAGCCAGTCTGAGAGGACTATACATAATCTGGAGGTTGAGAGATTGTGCTCTCAATTGGAAAGATGGTTGAGACGCCAAACTACCTTTGGTGGAGTTTACCTACGATAACAGTTGGCATGCTTCGATTAAGATGGCACCTTATGAGGCATTATATGGCCGTCATTGTGGGTCCCCATTATGTTGGGATGACTTATCTAAGTCTCTAGGTATGGAACCTGATATGTTGTTAGCGGATCGTGAGAAGATTGCTCTAGTCAGGAGTTGTTTGTTAATGGCTCAAAGTCGGCAGAAGTCAAATGCAGATAACCGTCAGCGACTGCTTGAGTTCGAGGTTGGTGACCATGTACTAGTTAAGGTATCTCCTACCAATGTGTTTTCTATTTCAGGAAGAGAGGCAAGCTAGGTCTGAGGTATATCGGACCGTTTGAGATTTTGGAACAACTAGGCGATATGGCCTATCGTTTATCATTGCCACCAATTTTAATTCGGGTTCACAACATGCTTCATGTTTCCCAATTTAGGAAGTATGTTGATGATCCGAGCCACATACTTCATTTTGAAGAGATTGAGATAGCTGATGACCATTCGTACAAAGAACTTCCTGTGAGAATACTAGAGAGGAGGATCAAATAGTTAAGAAAAAAGGTGATCCCCCTATTTAAGGTTTAGTGGTCGAGACACGGAGTCAAGGAGGCCATGTGGTAAACTGAGGACAGCATGCGGTAGAGAAATCCCGAGTTGTTCCCTTAGTTCAGGGAGGAAACTCTTTTTAAGGGTGGAGTATGTATATGTGCCTCTAATTTTCCAATTTATACTATTATATTATGCATATTACATGAGTATCATTGTATTGTATTTGGATTTATATAATGTTTATTTTATCGAGATACCTCGGAATCAAACTATTCATGTTGGCATTCATATTATCTTATCTGTTGGACGTTGCTTGGTGAGTTGTGATTTTGGCTAAGTATAGTAGCCTTAACGTACGTTATACTCTGTACTTAGTGTGCGCTATCACAATGAGATATACGTACATTAAGTTTTGCTTCTTACGTACATCAGTGAGGGTATCAGATCGCATCTCAACTTTCATCATCTAGGGCTGCACATGGCTGTCTTCGGCTGGAACTTTTGGCTTGATTAGGACAGTCAAGTCCATAGACATTACATACGTAACATTGTGGTATTAGTATACGTATTGGTGGTGAGCTAACATATGTTATTTTTATCAACGTACGTAAGGCAATGTACGAAGTGAGGCAGTAGCCTCTTGAGGATGTTTACGTGCGTAGCAATAAGGTGTTAGCTTACGAAAAGGATGTTAGCAAACGTTAACCATGGCAGGTAGCGTACGTTAGGGAAAGTGCAAATTATAAAGACATGTCTTGTCTTTCATTTTAGCACAAATGTACTCTGAGTTTTCTCTTTAGAAGTCATTCTTCTGCCCTCCTAAGTGATTATAATCCTCTTCCACCTTGCCTTGGAGCTTCATATCTTGGATTAGAGCTTTAAAGCTTGAATATTATACTGGATTCTTGAAGTCTTTGAGGCTGTTCTTCATCTTCAAGAGGTATGTTGTCTAATCTTGTGTTAATTGTAAGATGATTATGATACCGTTGATGATTACTTTATGAGTTGTTGGACTGTTGGAAGATAAGATAATTATTATTGGTTATTATGGACATATTATGAAGAACATGATGACAATAACTTGAAGATGAGTATGTTCTTGGTGTTAAGAAATATTTAGATGTTATAATCATATTTTATAAGAATTATGCTAAGCTTACTTGATGTTTAACTTAAATTGGAGATGATTATTGATATCATTGGTTTTCTTGGTAGGGTATAATTATTTAATGAAAGATTATGATGAGTTATGATATAATAATCATGTTTTTCAGATAGTTAGGTTAAACTTGATGTAAAATCCCAAATTCTTGATGAATTAGTGTTCTGATGATTGTTTAAGACATCATATTTAAGTATTAGTAATGTCCTTGAGAAGATTACAATGTGAGTAATGATATTCCCATAATAGGATCATTATTTGAATTCGTTCTTGATAATCCTTGTAGAATGGATTGTCATGAACGTTGAAGAATATTATGAACATGTTAGTTTGATTGTAGAGATGAATTGGGGTCGTTGAAGCTCATAAATTAGGACTTGATATTCATTGGAATAGTTTGAACTATTCATGTTAAATTTTGGATGTCGATTTCCATGAATTCGATATCAATATTATAGAATTGTATTATTGAATGAATTTTATCTCATTCAAGGTTGCTTGTTCGAGTGAGTGTTGTCTGTTGAAGGACTCTGTTCGTTCATTCGAAAAAAGATTACCTTTTGTCTTCGAAATTGAGGCAAGTTATCTTGCTTGGTTATAATGATAAATGATTCCTGTGAATGTTATACATTTCATGTACGTGTATGCTTTATGAATCTATGATTCATATTGAGGCGTTGTTGATTATGTCGATTATTTCATTGTGGGATGGTCATCCCAAGTTCATTGCCTTTGATATTGTTGATCTTGTTGATCGTTGGTGTCACTTCAGTGAAGTTCCTTGATCCTTGTTGGATATGTTGATTATTTGAGTTTCGTTGTCATGTTGTATTGTGATATTTTTGGAGTCATATCTGCATGCTGATTGGTCATGTGTAGGATTTTTAGTTGGGCATATATTGTTATGTATTGATGTTTCCATATTGGACTGTGCACACGAGACTATTAGATCGTGAGACTAATTTGGTAAATTATCCCACGTATATCTTGAATTTTGTATACAAAGCGGACACGTGCACGGACACATTTCTGTATCAGGGTACTGTGATTTATATCTTGAGCCATATTGATTGGTCATTCATACACCATGTGTGATTGGGTATGTTCGACGGTTTGCGATTGGTTGGTTATACGCCTGAGGGGTATGTACAACAGTTCAGGTTGTTTCATTGAGATCTATTATATCTGATTTATATAACATCTTGAGATTTATTATCATGTATATTTGACCTTGTGGTTTTGGGCAAAATACTTGTTGTTTGTATTTTAGGTCGAGGGAAGGCCAAAGCACGGGAAGAGCATTGTGACGGCGAAGGGTTTGAAAGATACTAGTTTGGGGCGCCGAGTTTTCTTTTATCCGTTTATGATTGAACCGTGTATTTCTTATGTCTGCTTTGTTGTATTTGTTTTCAGTAGCAAAATCTTGGGTATACTCCATCTTCATACGGTTTATACTTGTATTTGGATCTTGTGTGTTGTGGCAATTATGATGTATAAACTTCTTTTCGGAGTGGTGGGTAATATTTTGTGGTTCAGTAATGATTTGTATATTTGTATCGCCTGGTGGGTCCCAGTGTGGGGTCCACGACACTATAGGAGCTGCTATTTTTGGGGTGTTACAAACGGACTGTGTAGAAGTTCGAGGTCCAAAGGTGCGATTCGGTGATGAATCAAACGGAAGAACAAGAGAGAAAGGAACTCTGCTTGTAGGAAAATTCAAAGTCACCGACATATACTATGTAGAAGGACTACAATACTCGGTTAAGTTTGATGAAGGACACTATACGGTGAAGGACATAAAGACCAGATATATAGTCCTCACAGGAAGACGATCAGGTAACATGTGATTTATTGTTTTTAACATCATACTTAACTGTTGCATCCATCTTAAGTGTTGCATTAACAAACCTAGCCAACTAAGTCTTCCACATATCTTTCAGCTGACATCTGAACTGCTTATAGGTGAGTTTGAAGTTGAGTTTCAAAAACAACAAATTTACCTAGCTACTGCACATTACATATGAGTCTCAAAAACCAGTTCAGTTGATAAAAGTTTTGAAAGTCCATTCACATCCCCTCTACTTTTACATACATATTTGTCACCAACAAGTGGTACCAGAGTGGTTGGTTCATACACCACCTATTTGGTAGTCACCAAACTACATTCATATACTTACGTATATTTAACTACTTTCTCATCTTAAGATGGAGCACATGCACTCTAGACTTCTTATTTTCTCTATTGATGACCATGACCTATGGAAGATAAGAATGCAGGCACAACTCGACATGTGGAACATTATTTAAGATGATCCTTTCATCTACATAAATGACAACACTACTGAGGAGATCACAGCTAGAAAACCGAAAAGGATCCCCCAATACCAAATTGGATCTGACCATAGATGACAAGAAGTTGTCCAAATTTGACAATTGGGCTAGAGATGTTCTTGTTAGGGACATAATTTTAAGATTTCGATGATGTCGTCCTTGTATTCAAAGATTATTTCAAATGTATGTACTTGGCATTGTAAAGAAAAACCAAATGAGTATCTTCTATAAGCCTTTAAAACTTAGGCTAAGTATTGATCATGTTGATCAGGTAGAAATTTGGCTAAGTAAAGAACAGGCAAATATCATCTGAGCTTGACTGGTTAAAAATATCAGTTGAGCTTCACCAGTTAAAAATATCAGCCGAGTTTTGGTCAATGAAAAATCTAAGCTAAAGTTGACCGATAAAACATCAGTAGGGAAAATATCGGTAGGGTTTGACCAAGTCAGAAGTACAACTGAATATCTCTGAAGACAATTTTGGCTAAGTACAAAACAACTTAAATATCAGCCAGATTTTGTCAAAAGGGAATATCAGCTAAGGTTGATCAGACAGACATCAACTGAGTTTGGTCAAAGCAAAATATCAGCTAATATTCACCAGACAGACATCAGCCAAGTCTGGTCAAAATAAAATATCAGTTGAGGTTGACCAAGGAAAATATCAGCTAACTTTCAAGACCAAATATCAACCAGCTTTTGTCTAGGCAGAACATCAGTCGAGTTTGACCAACATATCAGCCATGTTTGACCATAAGCAAAATATCAGCTGAGTTTTATCAAAGACGGAATATCAGCCAAGTTTTGGACATCAACTAAGTCCACGTCAGCAAATGTTGAAAAGTCAATAATGACGGAAAGTCACCTTCAGACGTCCAAGGAGATAAAGTTATTTATTATTGTAAACTAAGGAATAGAATATTCATCAAGATTCGATCCCTATAGACTTTCCAAATATAGTAATCAAAGAAAGACGGCGCAGTAATCCAATATCTTCAAACGGTCAGATTTGAAGAAAGAGACCAAGCGTTGCAAAGACATGATAAGATAAATAGTGAAGTCCACTCTCCAATGGATGGATTTGTTCCAATATGCAACGGCTATGAAGAGCTCTTAGATCGTACTATAAATATCTGAAGAACACTTGAGCAGAAGTACGATGTGAACTATACTTATAAAGCAATCAAAGAAAACACAAAGTCATATACATCTATAGCATCGTGAAGAGCTAGAAGCAAATACAGAGAAGCTCTTAAGTTGGAGAAGACAAACACTTTTGTATTTAATTTTGAGTAAGGGGTACTTTCTTGAATGAGGTTCTTGAACGTAAGAGGTTGTAAGACATCTACGGGTTCTTGATTGGAATGTGATAGGCAACTTGCAAGTTGTTGAGGCATCCACGGTTTTTCGATCAAGAGGTGTTAGGCAACCAAGGGAAGGAGTTACAACGGCCACAGATTTCCACTGTGGTTGGAAGCTGTTGTGACTAAATTCATTGTAACATGATTTTCACTGGTCGAAGGTTATAGTGAATTTATCTCCATAGAGGATTATCCCACCTCTGAAACCACTATAAAGTACTGTGTGATTTATTGTCTTCATCATCATACTTAATTGTTGCATCATATGAACTGTTCTATTCAAAGTCAGTTGTCCTTCCGCAAAACTATTTTACAGCTGACTAAGTTAACTCCAAAAATCTCAGCCCAGTAACCTTAGCTGCATTTTATATCAGCTGTGTTTTTAAAAGTAGTTATTTAGCAAAATAATATAAATCTATTCACCCCCATAGACTTATACCTGACGTATCAGAGAGGTTGGTTCATTTTCAGCGAACCAGATCCATATAATTCAGTATATATATCTAATCTCTCATTTAAATGGAACACATGCAACACATGCAGTCTAGATTACCTGTTTTCTATGTTGATGAATATGATTTATTTAAGATAAGAATACAGGCACATCTATCATCCATACGTGACGATATGTGGTGTATTATAGGGGATGGACGCTTCACCTTCCTGAAGGACAATTCAGATGAATAAATTGCAGCTAGGAAACCGAAGCAGATTCCCAAGAGAAGAAAAGAGATGACCACAGAATAAAGGAAGCTGGCAAACCTCGACAACCAGGCCAGAGATATTTTATATCAGACTCTTGATAAAGCCACCATGGTAAAGATCAAGAATTGCAAAACTGCCAAAGAAATATGGAACACATTTAGCTGTAATATGTGAGGGAACATAAATGACCAAGGAAAATAAATTGTCAATGGCTACTCAAAAGTTTGACAATTTCAAAATAAATAGTGGAGAAACCATTGACCATGTGGACAATAGGTTCACCGAGATTATCAATGAAATAAATTCCCTTGGAAAAACCTATGGCAACTGAGAGATGGCCCTGAAGGTTCTAAGGTCTCTTAATCTAGAATGGAGCATGAAGGCAGTAGCCATGAGGGAATCAAAGAATCTCAATAGAACAAAGATCCAAGAGCTATTCTCAGACCTCAAGGCATTTGAGTTTGAACTTCCTTGCTCATAATCTAATGAGCCAACAGAAAAAAGGAATTGCTTTTGCAGTTGAGTCACCTGCAAATAAACAAGCTGAAGTAAAATCATCCGAGTCCTCTAAATTTTGAGGAAGAAATGGAATTCATTATGCAAAGATTCAGTAATTTCAGGAAGAATTACTCGAAGTACAAAAAGAACTACAAGGAGAATCCCAGGAGAAATCAAATAGCTGGGAATCAGAAAGTGGAATGTTGTAACTATCATAAGACAGGACACATCTAGTTTGACTTCCCTGGCCTTAATAAGGATGAAGAAAAGAAGGACATAAGAGAAGCCAAAAGGAAAGCCCTGATCAGAAAAGACAAAATGCTAGAGACTGTGAAATCTAGTGGATTCTTCTCTGAAGAATAAGATGACTACAATTACCTAATGGCAAACATAGCTAATGAATAGGTATGTTCTAAACCCCAAAACTCAGAATGTTCTAGCTTTGACATATCTGAAGATATTGATTTGCACGTCTTTAAACCAAATATTAAAAAACTTAAAAATTCTTAAAACAACATGCCTGACTGCTCAGAATACACAGCTAAAAAATATTTTTGACAATCTTAGCATGGATACAGAAAATTTCATAACCAATCAGGCTGAAACGGAAAACATAACAATGGCTGAAATAAATAGACTAATAGCCTTGAATAATGAAAAATCAGATGCACTCATAAATCTTGAAGCTGAACTTTTAAAACTCAAACAATTAAAAGATGTTCAAGCTAAAGAAATTACATATCTGAAAGCATCTATAAGCCTAAATGGATTGTGCGTAAATCAGAGGCCACTCTATTTAAAATCTGGCCTTGGATATGACCCCAATACTCCCTCAAACTCAAAAACCACTTTTAGTAAGGGAGAAACACTTGTACAAACTGCTGAGCCTATCGACAAACCTTTATTTAAAAATAGGTAGCAGCACAGTCAACAGTTTAGGCAGCAACCTAGATTTTCAAGGCAAAAACCTAGACCAACGACTAGGCAATGGCTAAAACAGCATCGATAGTCAAAATATTATTCTGCTTATTACCAAAGACTCCCACGAAATATATTTCATAATGGGAAAGGTAAATGGAAACATCAAGGTAATCTAAAATTTCAAAATTACCAGTGTGGTTAAAACTTTAATAACCGGTCCCAGCCAAGATTTTGCAATGGCACACATCAAAACCATTATCAGTCATATCCTCTACAATCCAAAACAGGGATATAGACCTAGATAGTATGCAGATTGTAGGAATAACTAGCATTATCTTCAAAACATTACGAGCAACCAATTCTCTAGTAAATTTACTAATCCTAAAGGACCCACTGAAATCTGGGTACCCAAATCTCTTCTTGTCTGATTGCAGAAGAAATGAAAAGACTAATGTGTTCAACCACAGAGTCATCAACAAGGATTGAAGAATGGCCTGAAAACTCAGGGTGGTTCAGGCATATATCTGGGAGCAAAAAGAGTGGCAGTGTAGACTAAACAAAGAAGCCCAAATGTGACAATTGGGGAGAGCTCACGTGGATAAACCAAAAGTATGGAAACCTGCACAAAGAGAACATTGTCATCCCAAAAGATTGAACTCTTGTTAGGAATAAAAGCAAAGTTGGTAGCAAAAGATTATGCTCAGTGTGAAGAAATATATTTTGATGAAACACATGCACCAGCAGCAAGGAATCAAGTGCCTAGCTGAAAATCTGTAGGGGAAGAAAGCTAGCTGGTCAGAAAAAGTGAGCTGAAGATAACTCAGCCATGTTAGAAAAGTTAGCTGATGAGGAAAGTTAGCTGAACAGAAAACGTTAGCTGAAGAAAAACTCAGCCATGGTTCAAAAAAGTTAACTGATCAGATGCAAAGTCGAGAAAGGTCAGTTCATCAGAAGCACAAACGAAAAATGTTAGCTCATCGGTAGCATAGACGAGAAAATTCAGCTGATCAGGAGTACAGATGAGAATGGTCAGCTGATCAGAAGCACATAAGAGAAATGTTAGCTGATCAAAACCACAGTCATGATGCATAAAATTAGCGGATCATAATCACAGCTAAGATTATACATCTGAAGCAACGAATCAAAATTAGAGATGTATTATAATTCAAACAGTCACCAGCTAAGTTTCTAATTTCTTTTGAATATTTATATCACACGTGGATTAAAACGCACGTCTCCACTAACTCCACGCCTACATCACGTTGTCCAATCATGACACACAAACCGTTGTTCTTGTAATTAATTATTATTTTTTAAAAAACCGACTTCCAGAATAACTATTTAAGATGATTGAAATTACTTCATCAAACCTTATCGTCTTCCAAGCCTTTCAAAGCGAGAACCCTAATTTTTCCATAAAAGAAAAATCAAGAATTTCACTGCACTAAAAATCTTCAAAACTTGCAGAGATGGGGACAGCTACCTACTTCAAGAGCACCAACCTGAGGATGGTGAAAGAACAAATCATTTTCAGCATCGTAGCCAATTTCCTTGGACTTGATCGTGTGTATGAATAAGAATGGCATCTATCAATTCCTATTTATTAACCCATCAGAACTGTCCAAGGCGGCCGTCGTTTGTTTCTACAAGGAATCCCAAGTTACAGAGAGGGGAATTTAATGCTCAATCTTTGGAGAACCAGTCTTCATAACCAAACAAGATGTCGCAAATGCCTTTAAGATGGAAAATCATGGTATTGAAATCGAAGTCCTAAAGCAGAACCTTGTCGACATATGGCAGTGGATTAAGCTACCTGAACAGCAAATGAAGATGAAGTTCACAACCAGAAAGTCAGATGCCCAGAAAGAATTTAGATACATGATTGACATCACCAAAAAGACTGTTATGGGCATGTCAGGAAGCTATGACCAGATGTCCTCCTTCAAATACATTGTCATGGGGGCTATGATATAAAAGAGAGGATTAATTGGCCTGATTACATCTACAGGCAATTATTCAGAGAAGTCAACAAGGTCAACTGGGATACCGAGAATAAAAAGTTTACTCAGAAACTTGCCTATGGCACCCAGATAATAAGCTAGATTCTGAAATTCCTGGGCAAGGACAGAGGAAAGGCAGAACCATTTCATAGCAGCAAAAGACTCGGTCACTTGGACCAAGCTGCACTGGAGAAGTATGCAAACAATCAACCAAGAGCCTTGGAGTTACTTCAGAGGATGAAGTCTGGAAACTCATCCTACAAGGAATCAACAGAGTCAAAATAAGACGCTAAAGTTCAATCAGTTGCAGCCATCCCAACTGTATCTGAGATCTCCCCACCTGCTCTGACCCTAGCTAAAATGATTGCAGTTGATGTTGTGATAGATAAGTTAGCTGCAGCTGAGAAAACCACAACTGCAACTGAAGAAACCACAACTGCACATGAAGAAGGCAAAGTTGCACCTATCATTGAAGTTAGTGAAGACAGTGATGACATTCCTCTTGCCAGGATCTTCAGTAAGAGAAAATCACCTGAAAAGGAGATCAGACGACCTTCATCAACTATACCCACCAAAAGATAGAGAGGATTGGTGGGCTACTCATCTGAATCTTCAGACCATATTGTACCTGAAGATCATGCACCTGAAGTATAATCAGTAGCACCTGCAACACCACTTCTCACATCTCCTGCAGACCAGTCTAAGGAACTGATCATCATTGAAGAAGAAGAAATGATTGAAGAACCATTACTTGAGCTTCCAAGCATCCAGAGGAAGAAGAATTTGAGGAAATAGTTGGGGAACTAGAAGTTAACTACAACTTCAACCTCAAGAAAAATAACCCTTTTAACCTCAGTCAAACACAACTTCAACACTCTTAAAGAAATGGTGGAAAGGAGTGGATGGGACTACCCCCTTACAATAGAACAACTCATTCAGGTGTTTCGTAGGAAATTGATATGAGCCTATTGTTGGATAAGAATTGGTCCAGACAAAACTTCAAACTAAAAATGGAGAAATTCATTCTGATGATCATGGAAGGGGTAGCCCAAGGCAAGAAGCTTCATGATGAAGATGAGAACATGGAGATTGTTGGAGTTGAAAAATAAATTGGAAATAATGTAGTTGAAAAGGATACTGAAGTTAGAGAGGAAGAAAAAGATGAAAAAGGAGTAGAAGAAAAATAAGACGAAAAAGAAGAAGTTGAAGAGGAAGAAGAGGAAGAAAAGAAAGAGAAGGATGACCAGGATGATTCTAATCATGATCAGGACGCACCTGATCAAGGCTCAAGTTCAGATCAACCATCACGGGCTAAAAAATCAGAAAAGCATGGGGGAATGATCTGAAAAATCCCCTTCTCTCAAAAGTCATCTGACCAAAGGATATCAACTGAAAAATTAATTGCTCAAAAGTCAGCTGCAAATGAAGTCACAACTGAAAATATCCCTCAGATAGAGGCACCTGAATTTCAGGTGCCATCTAACATCTTCGAGCTGATCCGAACAATGGTGGAGGAGACAGTTGCAAAGCTTCTTGAACCACACCTATTGTATCTCAACAACAAAACGGACCTCTTGCTTAACAGAAAGTATCCCTCTCTACTAACAACATCTTCCAGGATGCCACATGGCATGCAGGATTTTATGAACAAGGTGGATAAACAGCTGGCACAAATTATTCATGCTAGCAAAAATGGGAAGAAATGGAGGCAAGAGGCATTGACTGTGGTTCCCAAAAGTACACCTGCACCTCCTAAAATCATTCACTATCCTGAAGCTGGAACCTCAAGTTCTCTCAAAAGGAAAAGTACAGCTGCACCTTCAGAAGCTCCTGCAGCAAAGAAGAGGAGAACTAGGCAGGAATCAGATGTGCCACTGTGCTGGGAAAGCAAAGAGCTGTACTATGTTGAGGAGTTTATTCCATAGGAAGCTGGATGTAAATGTGGGATTGCGAAGAAGGATTTCATTGATATATATTATCTTTGGAAATTCCTCCAAGACCCTGACTGCACTCCTTAGTAAATATTCATTGACTACATGGAGATGAACTGGCCAAATCTATGGGAAATTCTGAAGAAGGCTGCTGAAGTGGTCTTTAATGATTATCTAAGAATCCTTGATTTCAGACCACATGACCCTCCAGCTAACATGTATGAAAAGTTGGATGATGAAGCACTTTCGGAGGAAATAAAGGAACTATTCATAAAGAACAAATATATCTCCTCTGAAGATCAGAGATTTGCATCCACTATAGTCAAGAAGAAGTATGGGCTAATCCCACTGGTACAGAATCCAATTGGAGCAAAGCCACTAAAGTATCTCCCTCCGGCAAGGATTAGAGGAAGAGGAAGAGGAAGAGGA
This sequence comes from Orobanche coerulescens, assembly GCA_033398695.1. Taxonomy (NCBI): domain Eukaryota; kingdom Viridiplantae; phylum Streptophyta; class Magnoliopsida; order Lamiales; family Orobanchaceae; genus Orobanche; species Orobanche coerulescens. Next base: position 104,476,065 of record CM065805.1, on the reverse strand, counting down.
AGAGGTAGAACTTAATTTTTTGTCGATCAGATGTATTTTTTATTTTCCTTGTAATTTTTTGTTTGAAGACTGTGTTGCCTACCCAATACTAAAAATATTATACAGTCGACCTGAATGACAACCTCTAGTTGTCTCAAACAGACTAAGTCTTTACATTTCAGTTATTTTACTTGTCTGTGTGATGATTTTATTACGTTTGAGCATTAATTTTTGCCATCATCAAAATAGGGGGAATTTGTTAGGAATATATTTTAAGATTTTGATGATGTCATTCCTCTATTCAAAGATTATTTCAGATGTATGTACTTGGCATTATAAAGAAAAACCAAATGAGTATCTTCAATAAGCCTTTAAAAATTTAGGCTAAGTATTGATCATGTTGATCAGGTAGAAATTTAGCTAAGTAAAGAAAGGCAAATATCAGCTGAGACCAGTTAAAAATATCAGCTGAGCTTAACCAGTTAAAAATATCAGTTAGGTTTGGTCAATGCATAATCTCAGCTAAGGCTGACCGATAAAACATCCGCCGAGTTTCGGTCAAAGGAAAATATCAATCGGGTTTGACCATGTCACAACTACAACTGAACATTTATGAAGACAATTTTGGATAAGTACATAACAACTAAAATATCAGCCCGGTTTGGTAAAAGGGGAATATCAGCTAAGGTTGAAGAGACAGACATCAGCTGAGTTTGGTCAAATCAAAATATTGGCTAAGGTTGACCAGACATACTTCAGTCGAGTCTGGTCAAAGAAAAATATCAGTTGAAGTAGACCAAGTCAAATATAAGCCAACTTTTAAGACCAAATATCAGCCAACTTTTGTCTAGGCAGAACATCAGTCGGGTTTGACCAAAAGGAATTATCACCTGAGCTTTATCAAAGATGGAATATCAGCCAAGTTTTGGACATCAACTAAGTACACATCATCAAACGTTGAAAAGTCAACAATGACGGAAGGTGACATGCAGATATCCAAGGAGACAAAGTGATTGATTCCCGGACACTAAGGAATAGAATATTCATCGAGATTCGTACCCTTTAGACTTTCGAAATATAGTAATCAAATAAATATGGCGTAGCAATCCGATATCTTTAAACGGTCAGATTTGAAGAAAGAGACTCAGCATTGCAAAGACATGATAAGATAAACAATGAAGTCCACTCTCCAACGGACGGATTTGTTCCAAGATGCAAAGGCTATGAAGAGCACAAAGATTGCTTTATAAATTTCTGAAGAACACTTGAGCATAAGTACAATGCGAACTATACTTACAAAGCAATCAAAGCAAACATAAAGCAATATACATCTATAGCATCGTGAAGAGCAAGATCGTAAAGCAAATACATAGAAGCTCTTAAGTTGGAGAACACAAACACTCTTGTCTTTAAGTTTGAGTAAGGGGTACTTTCTTGAACGAGGTTCCTAAAAGTAAGAGGTTGTTAGACATCCATGGGTTCTTGATTGGAAGGTGATAGGCAACTTGCGAGTTGTTGAGGCATCTATGGTTTTTCGATCAAGAGGTGTTAGGCAACCAAGGAAATGAGTTACAACAACCACCGATTTCCATTGGTTGGAAGTTGTTGTAACTATATTCATTGTAATACGATTTTCACTGGTTGACAGTTATAGTGAATTTGTCTCCAACTGGTTTGTTGGGAAATATACTAGTAGAGGATTACCACACCTATGAATCCACTATAAAGTGTTGTGTATTTTACTGTCTTCCTCATCATACTTCACTGCTGCATTCGTATTAACTGTTCCATTCAAAGTCAACTGTCTTTCCGCAAAAGAATTTTATAGCTGATAAAAGTTAACTGCACAAATCTCAGCTGAGTAAACCTAGCTGCATTTTCTATTAGTTGTGTTTTTCAAAACGGTTATTTAGTAAAACATTTTATAAGTCTATTCGCCCAAGATTACACCTGACATCTTGTGACCGACAGTTCTATATCAAACTCTTGATAAAGCCATCGTAGTGAAATCAAGAACTGCAAAATGCTTAGAATTCTAGACACATTAGCAGTAATATGTGAAGGAAATGAGCTAATCAAGTAAAATAAGTTGTCAATTGCAACACAAAAATTTGACAACTTCAACATGAAGAATGGAGAGACCATTGATAATGTGGACACCAAATTCACATAGATCATATATGAAATCAACTCTCTTGGAAATACCCATGGAAACCGAGAGATGGCTCTGAATGTCTTAAGATCTCTTACCCTAGAATGGAGCCTCAAGGCCGTGGTCAGTTGTTCTCAGACCTTAATGCATTTGAATTCGAACTCCCATGCTCATCATCTAATGAGCCAGTTTAGAAGAGAATTGCCTTTGCAGTTGACTCCCCAGCTAAGAACCCAGTTGATCATACCACCAAGCCCTCTGAATTTTGAGGAAGAAATGGCATTCATCGTGCAGAGATTCGTTAATTTCTGAAAGAATTACTCGAAGTAAAAGAACTATAAGTAGAATCCCAGGAGAAATCAAAAATCTAGGAACCGGAAGGTGGAATGCCATAACTGTCACAAGACAGGTCATATTCAGAATGACTGCCCTGATCTAAAGAAAGAGGAAGAAAAGAAACACATGGGCAGAAGGGAAGATAAAATAAAATCTATTATTGGAGAAGGTCAGGCTCTAGACGCTTTGGAATCAAGCGGTGGATTCCTCTCTAAAGATGATGATGACTATAACTGCATCATGTCCAACACAGCCTTCGGAATATCTTAGCACATACATATCTATCTTGATTTACATAGATCTCTTAATCAAATGATAAAATATTATGAAACACTAAAAGAAGCACACTTAGCTGTGACGCTGAGAACACATCTGGAAAATGAGAAAGTACAGCTGAAAAATGATTTAGACGAACTCAGCTAAGATACAACCAAGTTTAAAACCAATTTGGATGAAACTGAAAGTAAAATGGCCATAGCTGAAATAAATAGGCTAACAACTTTAAACATTGAAAGACCAGGTGCACTAGCTCATACTGAGGCTGAGATCACAAAGCTCAAATAGATAAATGATGCTCAAGCTAAGGAAACATCATCTCTTAAAGCATTAAAAACATTAGAGGAATTATGCACTAATCAAAGACCTCTATATTTAAAATCAGATCTTGGATATGATGCAAATGCTGCTCCCATTTCTAAAATTACATTTGTTAAAGGAGAAACAAGTGTACAACAGCTAAACTGACCAATCAAAATAGGCAGCGGGCCATTTAAAAGGCTCAACAACATCCAAGACAGTGTAGGCAACAACCAAGACAGTTTATGTATCATCCCAAACAGTCTAGGGGGCAGCCAGGATAGTTTTGGCCTTAGCCGAGACATAGGACTAGGCAATGGCCAAATTAGAATTAGCATCTCAGACACCATTCACAAAATTATTATTACCACATGTTCCCACAAAATAAATTTTAAACTGGGAATGGTAGATGGAAACCACAAGGGGATCAAAACTTTAAAATGTGTGGAAACAACAAAAGAATTATCAACCAAGATTTAACAATGGCCCACACCAAGCATATTATCAATCTTATCATATGCATAATCCAAACAAGATATATAGAAATAATAGTTATGTATATTATAATGGATATAAGAATAACTTTCATAACACTAGGAGAAATCAATTATCTATGAAATTTACTGACCCTAGAGGACCCACTCAGAACTGGGTACCTAAATCTTTCCTGAATGATTGCAGACGAAATGGGATGATTACCATGAAATTGCCACAAAATCACCAGCAGGAGGTGAAGAATGGTTTATGGACTCTGGGTGCTCGAGGCACATGACAGAAAACAAGAAGATTCTGTCAAGCTACACCAAGGAGAGAGGCCCAGATGTAACCTTTGGAGATAGATCAAGTGGACAAACCAAAGGGTATGGGAATCTATACAGAGGTAACATTGTCATTACAAAAGTGCAGTATGTCAAAAGACTGAAATACAATATATTAAGCATAAGCCAGTTATGTGATGAGAAAAATTTAGTAGTCTTCCATGGAAATGCATGGTGATTGATCTTCTAACTGGATAAGCAAAGCTACAAGACTATAGGAGAAGGTATGTCTATGTGATAGATTGGAAAATAGGCAATGAATGTTTTATTTCAAAGAGACTAGCTGAAAATGAATGGCTGTGTCACAAGAGACCAAGCCATCTAAACTTGAAAGATCTCAACAATAAAAGGTCACAAAAACTAGTAAGAGGTCTTCTAGAAGGAATATTTAAGAAGGAGCCCAATGTGATGCATGCCAAAAAGAAAAACAGACCAAAGCTTCCTTCAAATCAGTTCAACCTACCACTCTAACCAGCAGGGTACTGGAACTGCTACACATGGATCTCTTTGGACCTATAAGGCCAAGGACTTTGAGTGGAAGAAAGCATGCCTTATTAGTTGTAGATGACTACTCAAGATACACTTGGATAGTTTTCCTTTACAAGAAGAGTGAAGCACTAACCAAGCTGCCTGCGCTTATGAGGAGAATCCATCCTTATCCATCATAACTTAAGGTAAAGGAGGAGAATTTCTAAACAAATGCCTCACTGAATACAGTGATCAGAATGGTAATCAACATGAATTTTCAGCTGTAAGAACACCACAACAAAATGATGTAGCTGAAAGAAGAAATAGAACCCTCAAAGGAGCAGCCAGGACTACGATTGCTGAAACTGACCTTCCCAAAAGGTTCTGGGCTAAAGCTGTGAACACAACTTGTCCTACACAAAACAAAAGTATGATATTAGGGAGACACTCTAAAACTCCCTATGAGGTTTGTAATGGCAGATTATCAATTGTTGCATATTTTCATATTTTTGGTTGTAAATGTTTTATCCACAACAATAACAAAACTAAACTGAATGCTTTTGATGCAAAAACTGATGGTCTCTTTATGGGATACTCTCAGATAAGAAAGGCATACAGTCTTTAAAAACATAACATTAGTTGTGGAAGAATCACCATATGTTGTTCTAGATGAATCTACTGCTGAGTACAGGAAATAGGTGGAACAAGTTGAGAAAAATATTAAAGCCACCTCTATAGAAGAAATCATTTGTCAAAGACACAAGGATGATAGACTCAGCTGATGAAGACATAAACTACATATTAGCCAGGATCTTCAGGTGTATCTGATCCAATCATAGTTGATCTAGATGCAGTTGATCCGAACACAGTTGTACCAAATGGAGATGATTCAGACACCACTGAACCAGACACAGTTGGTGATCAAAATACCCAATTAAAGCTCATACTAATGAAACATATCCTTCGGGTGACTCATCAGGGGAATAATAATCATGATCTTCAATCAAAAGTAGAAGATGAAGATGAAACTCCCAAATGGCTAAAAGATCATCCCATCCAACAAATCATTGGAACCTAACTGGTGGAGTCAAAACCAGGAAATATAAAGGCTCAATAGGAATGTATATGTTATCATGTTTCATGTCTCAAATGAAACCAAGGAAAACTGAACAACCTTTGTATGATTACACTAGGGTGAATGCATGCAAGGAGAACTAAACCAAATGGAAAGGAACAAGGTGTGAGAGATAGTAGATAGGCAATACCACAAGAAAGTCATTGGCACTAAGTGTATCAAATGTGATGAAGAGAGATGTTGTCAGGAATAAAGCTAGACTGGTGGCCAAAGGATATGCTCACTGTGATTTTGATGAAACTTATGCACCAGTAGCATGTTTGGAAGCAATAAGGCTATTTTTTTTCTTATCTAGTCTTCAAGGACTTAGAAGTGTATCAAATGGATGTGAAGAGTGCTTTCCTAAATGGAGTTTTGGAAGAAGAAGTATATGTAGAGCATCCCCCTGGATTTGTAAAAGGAGACAAAGTGTACACACTGCTGAAAGCACTTTATGGACTCAAGCAGGCACCTAGAGCCTTTGAAATACTTTCCGTATTTCTTGAAAAAAAAGGATTCAGCAAAAGAAAAGTGGATAGAGCACTTTTTAGGATTGAACATGAAGACCATATATTGCTGGTTCAAATATATGTGGATGATATTATCTTTGGCTCAACTAATACAAAACTATGTGAAAATTCTCAAACCTTATTCAAGAATCAACAACCTAGCTGATGCGGAAATCCAGCAAGGATCAACAACCTAGCTAGTGCCGAGACTTAGCAAGGATCAAGAACCAAGCTGATGTGGAAACTCAGCAAGGATCAGAACATACCTGGATCAAAAGTGAAATCAACCAACCAGCTAAGTTCCTAAAGCCAGTAATATTATTTTATTTTAATTAAAAACATGTGGATAGATGTACATGTTTTTAAATTCACCACGTCTATCCTATGTTGTCAAAACACGACCACAATGATCTCTGAAGATGAATTGTCATTAAAATATTAATTATTTTAAAACCGAATACAAATAAATCAACTATTTAAGCGAACAAACTTAATAGATAAAACTTATCGTCTTAAAACTACCTAAGCAAGAACCCTAATTTTTTTGAAACAAAAATCTTTCGAACTTTTCTCTACACTAGATACTTTTTCAAATATACTGCAGAATAGATTCTGAAACATACTTCAAAGACATCAACATCAAATAGGTGAAGAAACAAGTCACTTTCAGCATTGTTTTTGACTTCCTCGATCTACTGGAATCCTGAAACACTCTCCTTATGGTGGACCTAATCCTCAAGACGAAAAGAATGGAATTTACCACGATCTGAGCATCAATCCAATTGAGATCTACAATGAAGTTGTGGTTTGCTTCTTTAAATAAGCATATGTTGTTGGGATTGGTACCGCCCCTAGAAGGGGGTTTAGATAGTGTGGTTAAGAATATTCTTTTGCGATTGTGGAAGCATATTTAAATGAGAAATATAAATGACGCAGCGATTTATAGAGGTTCGGCCAAATATGCCTACGTCCTCTCTTTGTATCTTTATCTATAGGCTAAAGATAAACATTTCCGCCTTGTCTTCTATCGGTCCGAGGGAAAATGTTACAATTTTGTCTTCTATTGGTCCAAGATAACATAACAATCTTGTTTTTATGTCGGTCTAAGATAAATCGTTTTACTTTTCTATCAGATAAGGAATCATCCTTTATATCTTTCTATCGGTACTAGAAAAACCTCACTTGGATTTAGATTATGATTCTAACAATGCCGAATCCACGATCCTAATAACACCGAATCAAATATATAATCCTTTCTTTTCTCTCGTGTTTGGTTGAGTGAATTAAGCACTCGAACTCTTATGAATTAAGCTCGATTACAACAACAATAATGAATATAACAATATAATATATGAATACTTTGCTTGAAGTTGTTGTACCAAATAATACCAAATGCTTTGGTATTTACATGCTTGAGAGCCAAAGTAGCCGTTGCTCCCTGTCCTACTATAGCGTATGCTATGCATCCTTCATATACATAATGCGTTTAGCGCATGTAACACTTCTTTGTAGCGCACGTTATCTGCTTTCTATTTTAGTCCAGTAGCCTCTGTCTCAATCATATCGTACATTAGCTTCTGTTTGTTGCGTACGTTATATTAACCTCATATACCCGTTGAGATGATGTCATACTCCATGACATCACACACTTTAGCATACATTAACAATACCTCGTAGTGTACGTTAACTACATATCCGTTGCATGCTTTTGACTAACAAGAATCAATCCAACGGATTGATTAAATTTGAATTCGAATTTCCTTGTCAAGACACCCATTCAAGAATGCAGTATTGACATCCATTTGCCAAATCTCCATGTCCAAATGTGCAGTTATGGCTAAAAGAATCCGGATTGACTTAAGCATGGCTATCGGCGAAAAGGTTTCATCATAATTGATACCCTCTTTCTGAGTGTAACCTTTCACAACAAGTCTCGTTTTAAGGGTTTCAACCTTCCCGTCACCTAATTTCTTTCGCTTGTATACCCACACTTGATGGGAACCCATAGATCCCATTTCTGATTCCATTGCTACTTGCCAGGAGTCAGCATCTTTATCTTAGATTGCCTCCTTGTAAGTCCAGAGATCTGATTCATCTTCGCCTGGGATTGAGTCTGAAGACTATCCCACGCCTATGATTTGTTCTGGTTGACGAACAACCCTCCCACTACGACGAGCAAATCCTGAGTTGGTGTAAAAGTCTCAGAATCGATACGTGGTGCAGTGTTAGTTGGGCCTTGTACGATTGGTATAGACAGAGTATCACCCCTTAATTCATCCAGAATTATCTCGCTCATGGACTTGTGACTAATCATATAATCCTCTTCTAAGAATTGGGCATTGGTGCTAACAATGACCTTCTGATCCTGGGGACTATAGAACAAGCCACCCTTCGTTCCCTTAGGATATCCTACAAACACTCGTACTTCTGTACGAGATGCCAACTTATCAGCTTCCTTATTCAGCATATGTGCTGGAGTACCCCAAATCCGAACATGTCTTAGACTGGGATTTCGCCCACTCCACAGTTCTGTGGGTGTTTTTGGAACTGATTTTGAAGGCACCAGGTGTAGAATGTACGCCGCTCTTTCCAAGACGTATCCCCAAAATGAAATAGGTAAATCTGAATAACTCATCATTGACCTAACCATTTCTAGAAGATTTCTATTCCTTCTCTCAGCAACACCATTTTGTTGTTGAATTTCTAGAGCAGTGAGTTGGGATGAAATCCCCTCATTTGCCAAGAAATCCAAAAAACTCTCCACTAAGGTATTCGCCACCACAATCAGATCATAGTAACTTGATACTCTTCCCATGATGCTTCTCCATTTCAGCCTTAAATTATCTGAACTTTTCAAAGGCTTCAGACTTACATCGCATCAAATAGATGTATTCATATCTCTAATAATCATCTATAAACGTGATGAAGTATTCAAAACCACTCCTAGCCTGGATATTCATCGGACCACATACATCCATCTGAACCAATTCCAACACATTCTGAGCACGGTTTCCCTTGGTCATAAAAACCCTTTTGGTCATCTTACATTCCAGACATGATTCACAAATTGGAAAGGACTCAACTTGGAGGTCATCTAATGAGCCATCATCTACCAATCTTTGAATCCTCCTAAGGTTTACATGAACTAACCGTAAATGCCACATTAATGTTTGGTTTATGCTCGATGTTTCTTTTCTCTTTTTAGATTTAGACAAAGAGTTAAGTGATTTATGCATGGAAGTTTGTGCAATATTAATGACATACAGGCCATCATTAAAAATACATTTGCAAATATATTCACCATTTCTTTCCCTAATAATGGCATCATCATCAAAAGAAACTGAATAACCATCGCATTTTAATTTAGAAACCAAAATTAATTCATTCTAAAATCCGCTACTCATAATACATTATTGAGGACTAATATTCTATTATTAATCTTCAACTACATGACTCCCACTGCAACAGCCATAAGCCTGGAATAGTCACCCCAGTTGATAGTAATCTCGACCGCACCAAGCTGTTTAGTTACCTAAAACCATGCGAGTCAAAGCAAATATGATGAGTGGAGCCTGAATCAAATATCCACGAAATGGAAGAACAAGCTGCCAAACATGTTTTGACGACTAGTGCACAAAACATACCTTTCTTAGAAGCAGGATAGTCCACTTTAAGTCCTTTCTGATTGCACTTGTAGCACTCTCCCTTTGTCTTTTTGTTTGCCTTGGTGTGAGGAGCCTTGCTTTTCACCTTGAGAGTTTCCACTTGCTTCTGGCCCACTTGTTTCTTCCTCTTCCCACACTTGGGTTTAGAAGTCGAAACACTAGTATCCGCAAGAACTTGATACCCTTGCCTAAAGAGTCCTTCTGCAACTTGAAGCTCTGTCAGCAATTCCGCCAAGGTATACTCCCTACGATTCATATTGTAGTTCAGGCAGAACTGCTCAAAGCTCCTACGTAAGCTGCCTAGGATGATATCAACCTGCGTTTCCGCATCGATAGTAGACCCTAAGATAGCAAGTTCGTTTAGATGAGAATTCATCTTTAGAACATGATCCCTTACCGGGTTTCCTTCAGGCATTTGGGTTGTCATCAAGACCCTCATAGCATTTTGCCTAGCCGCCTGGTTCTAATGACCAAACATCTCTCCGATATTTTTCATCATTTCCGCGGCCATGCCCATACTCTGATGTTGATGCTGCAATACATTAGCTAAAGAAGCCAAGATGTAATAGCGAGCCATCTCATGAGATTTCTTCCATCTGCGGAATTCTTTCACCTAATCTGGTGTCGAATCTGCATCAAGATCCAACGGGAATTCCTCAGTTAGAACAAACTTATGTTCTTCAGCAGTCAGGACAATATTAAGGTTACGTTTTCAATCAGCAAAGTTAGTGCCATCTAGTTTGTTTCCTTTGAGAATTACAGCAAGTGGATTGAAAGACATCTCAGATAAAAATTAAAAACATCCATCACATAATGCATAGCAAAATATATTGAAAAAACTCAAAACACAATATATATGCTAGCAACCAACACCTCGAAAAACCCGCATATGCAAGCCACGGTCGTGTGGATGTTTACACACACATTTTTCATGTAGAGTTGTACGTCTTTAATTTTACTATCTTGTCAACTTACGTTATGACAAGTAATATTAATATTTGGTTCCTCTTGACTATGTATTAATTAACATAGATTCTGATGGGGAGCTTATTAATTAATACACCTAAGTGAACACCATAATCTAACATCCTTAAAATATTGTGTTTTAAAGAATAGTCCTCCAGATGGAGAGGTCCTATCATAAAAAATAATATTTACTTTATGTTATCATTTGAAATTTAAAACTAGTGAACCTATAATTAGCACATCCGATATGGAGGAATACCCTAATGTCAACGCTCATGCTAATCACCTCACAATTTAACTTAATTATGAAGGCCAATTTGATTTTATTTAAAAAAATAAATCAATTTAATCACTTAGTTATTTTAGCCTTATGGTTTTTAATTTTCTCGTCCTAACATGCAAGAAACATATCACTCATACATCATAAATGCCATACATCCAAAACAGTAAAAACTAAAATAAAGCATGGATAATTAAATTATTAAATTATCATGGTCTTCTTCCTTGAGTTGAATTCGAGAAAATCTTCGACTCGATTTCTCCCACTAGATCAAGCATTTCGTCACTCCTCCCCGTCCGGGCCGTGGATTTTCAAAATTAAAATTTTATTTTTATGCAAAATTAATTACATAAAATAAAATTAATTTTAAATCACGACTCTCCAGTGGACGCAACGAACAACGGTGAAACGGATCGGACCAAAAATTGGACGACCCGACCGAATCGGCGAATCGGCCTAGAACAGTCACTGCGGCCCTCGGCAACAAGCCCATGGCCGCTTGGCGGCAACCGTGTCTTTGCTCCGCGGCGCCAGCGTCTTCCGTTGGTCGCGGTATCCAGTGATCCGATGTCGATTCTGCTCTACTTCTTCGTGATTCCATATTTTCCGGATTCAATTACAATTTTACATAAAATAAAATACATCGAATTTACAGCAAGATAACACGAAAAAAGAAAATCCTAGATCTACCCGTGGATTTTCTCACGGAAAAAATTATTACATGTCTCAAAATCGGTCCAAACCAACAATTGCATAAATAATAAAAATACATAAATAAACCATTCACATAACCATGATAGTTGGATCATATTCTCTCCAAGAACACATCTAGCAAAATATTCAACATCAAGTTACATGAATATTTAAATTGCTATCAATTAATCACCAAAATTAATTAAAACAGCAAATGCCTAAAATATGTCTCTTATACTAATTGTTGGAAACAAAACGCAGTAGAAGCGAAGTTGAGGATTGTTTAATAATTGTGATTTACGCATCCACTAGCACAAGATCTATTTAGGCATACTAATTAATTTACTATTAAGATTAATACGCAATTTAATTATTATTTATTATTTATTAAATAAATATGTTGGCAATTGAATATCCTGATCTAGATCAAAGATCATAGGATATTACCTTTGAAGCGTAGTGGTTTCTTTTCTACGTGATCTCCTTGTATTTCAACCTTTAGATCATCCGGACATTGTGTGGGCAACGAGCTACCGGATCTTGCTCGGACACAATATGGATCAGCCGAAATCTATCCCTCACAATTCTCGATTTTCTTTTCTTCAAGTAATTCCGATATGTAGCAAGAATTAAAGTGTTATCTCAGTTGTGGAATCAAATACACAAGTCAAGATCCACAATTAAACATTTAGAAGAGAAAAATCGAAATTTCTTGTGTATGAATAATGCTATTTCGGCTGAACCCCCATTGTCCCCTAGTTTTAGGCTCTTGGACTACTACTTGGGATCTTAAGGAGGATTTAGGGAAGGACTCCTAGTGCAACACAACTTTCCATATTAATCCTTTTCCTAATATGTTTGAGTTCACTAATATCAATTCAATCCACTAAAGAATTATTATTACACTTTCAACCCAAATCCCAATTTACAAAATCGGGCTCCTTATTTAAATATATTATTTTACGTGTTTAAGATATCGAATTTCCATTAATTAGTTATAAGCTACTGACAGCTTTAATTAATTAATATCTTATCCAAGAGTAGTATCACTCGAATCATATTATTATATTGGAATTAAATCCACCTGCAGGTAATAAACATAATTGAGCTCCTCAAGGGGACATCATCAACCCGCACGAGTCGGGACACGATTTCTAGTAATAATAATGATTGTCATACAAATAATAGTATTGCCCAAGATACGAAGCTTATTGAGTCGGTCATTTTGACTCTCACCCAGGGTAAATCAAAACAATAAATATCATAAATATACAATTAAATATTATATACTTAGAATTAAGAAATAATAATTATTCGTGATTTACGTTCTTCTAACAGTCAGTACAAAAGACAATATCTTACATTAGCGTATGCAAATACGCTAGTGTATGCTAATATTCAAGACCAACTAATCTCAAGCATACACTACAACCTTTCATATAATTTGTCTAATAATTATATAGGTTGTGAACTATTATATTATTTTATACGACATCGATAATGTGATCTTTCGTGTGACACCAACGTACCACATTATCTACAATATAAAATAATTAGAAATTTCATTTGAATAACCATAACGTGAATAAATATGCAAAATATGTGATTGAATGTAATTAATATTCTCATTGGTAGTTTATAGGGAAATAAGGTAATACAAGCATAAAGTATGTTTTGCAGTATACAACCTTAACAGACGTTACGGCCGTGTATGGGATTGGATACTGTTTTAAAGTTCGTTATCTATATATTGGGTTGGTTTTGACCGTGGTCATGTTCGACCTTGCCGGTCGTGATCTCATGGATGGGTTGCGACGTCAACCTTGCCGATTGTCGTCTGCTGTTTTAGTTTTTCATTTGACCGGTTTGGTCATAGTGGCTATGTGTTAAATAGGTCTTGCCTTGTGGATTCTAAAAAAGAATCCACGGTGCTGTAGCAGTCCCGGCTCAGGATGGGGTTGTCACATAATATGGTACTGGAGCCTAGGTTTCTGAATACCTAGGCTGTCGGTTATTGGGACTATTTTGTTTGTATCGTATTGTCAGTTGTTTGTGTTGGGTTTTACGAGTACAAAAAATGCAGTGGAAATAAATTTTTTTGTAATAACACATCTGAGGATTCATGTATATTATGAAAGATCGATGGTGGAGATAGTTACCTTGAATTAGAATTTGTTTGACCACCTCAAGATGTTACGAATTGCGAACGACCTCTACCGGTATCCACACAATGAACAAGCTACGAACAGGCTCGACGTGCTAGCTCCTATCAACCATTCGATTTCCGAAATCTTGAAGTGTTATGTGTATTTCGTTTTTAGTTTCTGAAACTCAAAATGAGAGAGAGAGAGAGAGAGAGAGAGAGAGAGAGAGAGTTTTTGATATCTTATTCATGCGTTTTGTATATAAAATACATCACTAAAATCTTAAATTTTGGAATCTCGGACTGGACATCATTCAGACATGTAAAACGAGTCATTTTGGACAAGTCAAGGCTGATTTTAAGTGTAGAAATGTTACTTAAATCGCGAATAACTTTTGATCCGTAAATCATTCTTCGATTTCGTTTTGTGCGTTTTTCTCTTGACGCATTTATATGCATTTGTTTATTTTTGTTTTAATTTTTGGAAACTTTAATAAGAGCCCGTTTAATCCGTAAATTAACTTTTGTTTAATTTCCGACCCCGTTTCCGTGTTAATTAGACTTGAATAATTTATTAATAGACCATATGAACAATCGAACTAAGTATCCGCTCTTATGATGTACTTAGGTTTTTAACGGCAATTTTAAGTATTATTTTCTTCATATGCAAAAATAAAATAATTAAATCGGAATAAATAATTCATTATTATTCTTAGGAATATTGGAAATGGAGGGAATTGACTTTTTATTTCAACTCAAGTTATTAAATATTACCTTTGTGAATACTTGAGGTCAATAAACTGAAATTATTCTCAAGGTTACTTTGTTAAATAAATTAAAAGAATTATCATTTGATTTAAAACCGTATAAGTAATGTTTATGTTATAAATTGTTAAAAATATTCTTTCAAATATTCAAGGATGATGTCTAAAAGCATGTATTAAATTTTAAAATCGTGTGTACTTCGACTTTCCTGTTCGTATAATGAAAATTTATTATCAATTTCAATATTGTTATTTTTACCAAACTTCTTGTGAGGTAAGTTGAATAACCTAGCTTGGTGGGTCCCATGAGGGATCCAGCTACCCAAGATTTTGGGGATGTTACACTTGACGTACTACTGGTGTGGATGTGAATGTCATCGGATGCATTATTGTGATATAGTCTCCAAACTGACAAGGAATGTCACCCTATTGACGATCAAAGCAAATGACCGGAGAGGGTCCTGAACTCCTACTTCTCTTCCCGAAGAACTTAATATTGGTGATCGTAGAATTTTGTGATATGTCCTAATCGTTGTAGCTCCCGACAGTCATGACTTTGATTATTTTTCACTCCATTGCTTTGTGTTCCTGACTCTTGTTGTTCTTTGTTCCAGGGTCGAACCTTATTCTTAGTATGGGGGAATGTAATCTCCATGCTTCTTCTCAGTAATTTCTATATTGAGGTGACTTTCCATCGTTGATGACTCGTTTGTGATCCTCTCGGCAATTTTAAACTACCTCATCTGAACGAGATTCGGAGTTTTTTATTGGAATCCATGAATTATTGTGATCCTTCTACATTTAGTTTGATCCCTACAAATTTTGTTCAAAACTGTCATTGCCTCTACCAGTTTGATTAATATTTCAGGCGTGTTGTAAGCTCGAAATTGCTTTTCGAGCTCAAGATGTGATTCCAGGACGTTTGAGCCATTTTGTAAATTTTCCTAACCCTTGGAGCATTTACCCCTCCACTTCGATTCCTCATGTTCATATGTATGTTTATCGCCTCGATTCGTGTACCATAAAATTGCTTAGTCAGTTTGTTGCATTGTCGCGTTCACACATTGTTCGCGACGTTTGGGGCTGAGCCAAGTAGTTATTTTTTCTTATTTGTTCTGATCCTCCTTGTTTTAAGTAAAGCTAGGGATTGCCCTGACGAGGGCTCTGGGGTGTGTATGGGTGCGACCGCGTGCCAGAATAGCCCATGGGCTTTTGTGAAAAATGTGATATACGTATTATTACTCTAATATCCGCACCTTTCTATTTTTAGCATTTTCTATTTTTGGCGCCAGTCTATTTTTAACGACTCGCTTGTAACCATATCGATGTTTTAAATCTATTTTATTCCTGGTGTTTTTCCATTTGGATGAGTTTCGGAGGTGTTTTTACGTAATTTCGCTTTATGTCATGTTTTGTCGCATGTATGTTCGATTCTCGCAAAACTCGTTCGTTTTTGTTGTTTTCTTGTTTCCATGAGTCCGTATGGTTGAATTATTCATGCTGTGAGTTTTGGTTTGATGAACCGACGTTGTATTGTGATTTTTGGACGTTTGGGCCGTTTTGTAATTTCCTATAAGTTTAGGGAATTTCATCTCCTTTGTCGAATTTCAAATCTCCCGATTGTCCGAATCGTACTTTCTTTCAACACTTAGCTTCGTCGTCGCGAATACTTTGTACTTATGTTCTGGATTCTATCTTTGGTTGTGTTTCGACTTCGTATTTCCCTGAGCAACGAACTACATTCAACAGTGCTGAACTGCTGCATGAATAACGTACGTTATTTATGCTTTCTTGCATGCGATATCGACACACGTATAATGTACGTTAAACCTTTGTGTTAACGTACATTATGGTCCTCTGCGTTTTGGATAAAAGGTTCTGCCAAGTTCCTGTTGAGTCATACGTTAACTCTTGGGTGTTATATACGTAAGCTTCCTTATAGCATACGCTAACTGTCTGATGTAGCGTACGCTATCGGCCTCAGCAAATTGGACAAATTGTTCTGCCTAGCCCTTGCGTATGCTAACCCTTGAGTGTTATGTACGTAAGAGGCATAACGTACGTTAACCTCTTCATGTTAACGTACGTAACGAATAGTCAGGTCCGACTGGGCCTCTGCGACAGTTAACCTTTGAAATGTTTTGTTGGAGAACTGTGTTTTGTGCTTGTGCATCGTAATATTCCAGAATATAAATGTTTTTCTAAAATGATTTTGGCACATATTTCATTTGATTAGAATGGTAGTTCAAATGGATTGTACTTGCACTAGCTGTTGTCGCTAACCCCTTAAATGGGGGAAATACTTTTGTATTTCAGGTACAGGTCTTGGAGGCGAACGATGATGCGGACAGTACGAGGATGATGGGCAAGGGTAATTATGTTCAATGGTCATTTGTTGATGTCATGTCTTTGAAATTTTAATCATGTCGTTGTTTCAGTAATCGAGTACTTCTTTCTTTTGAACATTGTAATTGTTGTGTACCTGATTTGGGGTTGGTTTTTGATGTTGAGTTGCACTGTTGGGTTCGGTCTACTTATTTTGTATGTCTTGGATTGAGAGGTCATTCGTATATTGATGATGTTTATCACCATCGTAATATCGAGTTTTTGTGTTAGCCTGGTGATTCCAAGGGGTGGAGACTACGGCGCTGTACTATGCCCTGAACGTCTTGGGGGTGTTACTGAATATGGTATCAGAGCCGAAGGTTGTATGGATACCTAGGCTGTCGGTTATTTGGGTCTAGTCCAGTGTCGTTTCTGAATAATATCACTACTATGCCATCATCTCAGTACGTCGGTGCTCGTATGTTTTTCCTAACTTAACTCGCTGTGTTATCCTATGTTGTTCCTTTCTTAATATCGTGATGTGTTTTGAGTTTGAATTGTACTCACTAGTTATTTCTTCAGAGTGCCTGCTGGTAGAGGACGCGGATGCGGTCGCGGACGCGGTGGGGGATGTGGCGCAGCCGGTGTGGTGGCTATGTCCGATAGCTCTGGGGATGGTTCCACAACGCCTTCTTTGTCGAACAGTGCCCAGCCGAGTGCCGAAGTTCAGCAGGATCAGTCTGCTAGCTTCGGTAATACTAATGATAACGCCGGGGTGGCGAACATTCTGCAGCAAGTAGAGAATCCGATGGCACTATTAAGCCAGGCGGTCCTGGTTAATCAGGCCAATGCTAATCCGGTTCCGCATACTGGTTCTGGTACCGACAAGTTACTTCAGGACGTGATCCGTATGCATTCTCCGTAGTTCGATGGTACTTCCAACCCTTCTGGCTGGGAGAGTTGGTTATTCGAGATGGAGAAAGTGTTCGAGGCGGCAAACTGCTCTGAGGAGAGGAAAGTACCAATTGCTCAGTACTTCCTCGCCAAGGAGGTGGCAACGTGGTGGCAAGCAGTGAAACCGTTTGATCTGGCGACTTCGTGGGACGAGTTCCGAGAATTGATGGAGGTCGAATATTGTCCGTGGCCAGTGAAAGAGGGAAGGATTCGAGCCTTCCTTGAGGCAAAACCTCACGATGTTCCCATCTCACAGGCTACCAAGGACTACAATCAGCCGCTACATTGGGTGGCCATGTCCGATAGCTCTAGGGCTGGTTCGGCAACGCCTTCTTTGTCGAACAATGCCTAACCGAGTGCCGAAGTTCAGCATTATCAGTCTGCTAGCTTCGGTAATACTAATGATAACGCCGGGGTGGCGAACATTCTACAGCAAGTAGCGAATCAGATGGCGCTATTAACCCAGGCGGTCCTGGTTAATCAGGCCAATGCTAATTTGGTTCCGCATACTGGTTTTGGTACCGACAAGTTACTTCAGGACGTGATCCGTATGCATCCTCCGTAGTTCGACGGTACTTCCGACCCTTCTGGCTAGGAGAGTTGGTTATTCGATATGGAGAAAGTGTTCGAGGCGGCAAACTGCTCTGAGGAGAGGAAAGTACCAATTGCTCAGTACTTCCTCGCCAAGGAGGCGGCAACGTGGTGGCAAGCAGTGAAACCGTGTGATTTGGCGGCTTCGTGGGACGAGTTCCGAGAATTGATGGAGGTCGAATATTGTCCGTGGCCAGTGAAAGAGGGAAGGATTCGAGCCTTTCTTGAGGCAAAACCTCAGGATGTTCCCATCTCACAGGCTACGAAGGACTACAATCAGCCGCTACATTAGGTGAGGAATCAGGTCCGGGATGAGCAAGATAAGATCCGCCACTTTGACATGCGGATGAAGCCGAAGGTTCGCCACTACATGTCAGGTCTTAGGTGCACAACTTTGAAAGACTACCAGAATAGGGCGATGGCCTATGAGATGTCTTTTTCGGCGATAGTGGCAGCAACGGAGGGTAAGAAACAGAAGACATCCGGTCAGTTTTTGGGGTTTAAGTCTGGCGGCATCAAAATACTCAGTTTGGCTCGCGAACCTTCGGGAATCAGTCCCCGTCATTTGGGCGAGGAAATGGTTCCAAGTCTGCGCCGACTGTTCCTGTTCGTGGTCCTACCTGTTTTAACTGTGATCGTCCCGGATATATGATGAGTGAGTGTGAAAGGCCACCGCTACAGTATCTTACTTGCGGTCATATGGGGCATCATGTTAAGTATTGTAGAGATGCGAGTCGGGCACCAGTTACTTAGGTGTTAGCCCCAGCTACGAGAGAACCGAGCGTGAATCAGGCGCCGACAGCTAGTCGGCCTCAGCAGAGTTTTGGCAGAGGTCGAGGGCGTGGATTGTCTTCTAGAGGGGGAGCTTCTAGTGCGAGGTCTATTCCGACCCGTGTGTATGATATGAGATGAACGGTGGTGATCCTGATGCGACAGTGGCTACAGGTACGATTCACATCCTTGACCATTCTGTTTCCGTGTTATTCGATTCTGGTGCTACGAATTCTCTCATCTCTTTGAATTGTATGCGCCGTCTGCATGTTGATTTTTTAGTTGCATGTGAACAGTTTGTTGTTAAACTGCATAGTGGAGATAGTATTGTGGGGGATCGTGAGGTTAGAGATTTTCCGGTGAGTATCGCGTGGAGGGATTGGTCTTTTAATCTGATTGTGGCAGACATTAAGGATGAGGATTTGATCCTTGGTGAGGATTGGTTGGATCGACATGGGGCGATCATGAACTATAGAGCGAGAACCATTTCGATGTTAGCCAATGACGGTACTGAACACTCTTTTGTGGGATGCAAACAGAGTAGTCAGAGATTCTTGATCAGCGCCTTGAAAGCGGTGAAACTTCTTTGAGGAGGTTTCACTAGTTACTGGTGTTATGCTTTGAGATCGGAAGAAGAGGGAGTCTATCTCTCGTCTATTTTGGTAGTGAGTGAGTATCCTGACGTCTTTCCAGATGAGTTGCCGGGTTTGCCACCTGACCGTGAGGTCGAGTTCACCATTGATTTAGATCCGGGTGCGGCTCCGATTTCAAAAATGCCATACCGTATGGCGCCTCCCGAGATGCTTGAGGTGAAGAAACAGTTGGGAGAGTTGCTAGACATGGGTTACATTCGGCCGAGTGCTTCGCCTTGGGGCACGCTGGTCTTGTTCGTAAGTAAAAAGGATGGGTCACTGCATTTATGCATCGACTACCGAGAGTTGAACAAGGTGACCATCAAAAACAAATATCCGCTCCCGAGGATTGACGACTTGTTCGAACAACTGCAGGGAGCGACTGTGTTTTCGAAGATTGATTTGAGATCAGGGTATTACCAACTCCGAGTGAAGGATTCCGATATTCCGAAGATGGCCTTTCGGATGAGATACGGGCATTACGAGTTTGTAGTTATGCCGTTCGGGATAACTAACGCCCCAGTCGTGTTCATGCAGATAATGAACAAGGTCTTTATCGAATATCTCGATAAGTGTGTAGTCGTCTTTATCGACGATATTCTGATTTACTCGAGGAGCGAGGAGGAGCATGCACATCATCTATATATCGTGTTGGGAATCTTGAGAACTCAGTGCCTTTATGCGAAGTTCTCAAAGTGCGAGTTTTGGCTGCGAGAGGTTATGTTTCTCGGTCACGTGATCTCGTCCGAGGGTGTTCGTGTAGACCCACACAAGATAGAGGCAGTGTTGGATTGGGCGCCGCCCAAATAACGTGAAGTAAGTCTGTAGTTTTCTGGGTTTGGCGGGGTATTATAGAAGATTTGTCAAGAGGTTCTCTAAACTCGCTCGACCACTCACTCAGTTGTTGCAGAAGTCAGAAAAGTTTGTATGGTCAGACGAGAGGCAGAAGAGTTTTGAAGAGTTGAAGAAGCGATTGACTACTGCTCCCGTCTTGGCCTTACCGTGTGGTAATGAGGGTTTTTCAGTTTATAGCGATGCCTCAGGCCAAGGTCTTGGATTTGTACTCATGCACCATGGAAAGACTATCGCCTATGCTTCCCGTCAGTTGAAACCGTATGAGTTGAATTACCCTACTCACGATCTTGAGTTGGCTGCAGTTGTGTTTGCATTGAATATATGGCGTCATTACTTGTACGGATCGTCGTGTCAGATTTTCACCGATCACAAGAGCCTGAAATATATTTTCACACAGAAAGAACGGAATATGAGACAGAGGAGGTGGCTGGAGTTAATCAAGGATTACGATCTCGAGATCCTTTATCATCCGGGCAAGGCAAATGTGGTGGCAGATGCCTCGAGTCAGAAATCAGTATCGCTTCGGGCACTTGAGTTACTTACAACTCAGCCACGGCTCCAGCGAGAGTTGATAGGTTTGAGTATTGAAGTTGTGTTACCAGGGAATGCCGGACAGTTGTGTGCCCTTGATATCTCTTCGTCTGTAGTCGACGACATTAAATCGAGACAGTTAAAAGATCCGATGTTTAATCAAATCTGTGAGAATGTGGTAAAAGGGAAAACACCGGGATTCGTGATTCATGAAGATGGTGTGTTTAGATTCCAAGGTCAACTGTGTGTTTCGAACGACTTGGAATTGACGCAGGGTATTATGCGAGAGGCTCATGCGTCGCCTTACTTATTCCATCCAGGCTCGAGCAAAATGTATAAGGATTTGAGGAAGAATTTTGGTGGAATGACATGAAGAATGAGGTAGTGCAGTTTGTGGCTAAGTTTTTAAATTGTCAGCAAGTCAAAATCGAGCATTAACGGCCAGTCGGGTTGTTGAAACCACTTCCCGTTCCGGAAAGGAAGTGGGAGAACGTTTCTATAGATTTTGTCACGAATTTGCCGAGGACAAAAATGGGAATGAACATGGTGTGGGTGATCGTGGATCGACTAACTAAGTCGGCACATTTTTTGGGCATCAAGGACACTTGGGGTCCAGAAAAATTGGCTCGTATTTTTATTTCGCAGATCGTGATACTTCATGGTACGCCGAAGACTATTATTTCGGACAAAGTTGGTTAGTTTGTATCGCATTTTTGACAGGCGGTACATAAGGCACTGGGGACACGTTTGCGTTTGAGTACATCCTTCCATCCTCAGACCGATGGACAGTCCGAGCATACCATTCTGAAGTTTGAGGATATGTTGTGCGCGTGTGCGCTGGACTGGAGTAGTGATTAGAAGGAATATCTGGCCCTGATCAAGTTCACTTATAATAATAGCCGGCATGCATCGATTAAGATGGCACTGTATGAGGCGCTTTATGGCTGATGATGTCGATCACCGATATGTTGGAATGAGCCGTCCGATTTAGTTGGCACTGATCTGGACCTGGTTTTGGAGACTAGGAGGAAAGTCGAGTTGATTGAAGAGAGAATTTTGGCGGCTCAGAGTCGACAAAAGTCTTATGCGGATGTTAGGCGTCGACCCTTGGAGTTTGAGGTAGGAGATCATGTCTTGTTGAGAGTGTCTCTGCCAAAGGTTGTAATACCCGGTTGTAATTCAGTTATTATCATTCAGTATTTATCATTCAGTAATTGTCACTCAGTAATTTCACTCATTAATGATCATTTGTCACTCATATTCAATCATGGTATTCATCGTTCAGAGTAATTGTATCATGTATCAATCGTCATCCATCATCAATCTGATTGGAGTTTCGTGCCGTGTTTGTCGTCATTGTCGTTTTCATTGTGGGTTGTGCGTGAGGAGTAGCGCACGCTACGTACTCTTTCTAGCGCGCGCTAATGGAGTACAGGTAGCGCAAACTACCACTCAGCATTAGCGCACGCTAATGTTACCTTGGCTGCAGTCCAGAGGGTACTGGACTGCAGGTGAGTTATTAGTAGCGCACGCTATGAGTGGTAAGTAGCGCGCGCTAGTGGGTTGTAGTAGCGCACGCTAGTGATTCTTTGTAAGCGCGCTAAGGGCGGATCGAGTTGAGTCCGGTAGCTCTTTGGATGCCTTTGGATTAATTCATAGCGCACGCTATGAGTTGTTTTTAGCGTACGCAATCGATATTATAGCGCACGCTAAATATTGGTTGTAGCGCGCCTTCTGTTTTCGGACGATGGAGTCTTGGACTACCCAAAATACCCGTTAGCGCACGCTACGCACAAGGGCTAGCGCACGCTAAACTGGAATGGCTATATATTGGACAGTTAGCCCGAGTTCGTCATTTATCATTCTTTCTCATTCCCTCATCGGTTTTGGGCGATTTCGGGCGTTTTGGAGAGTATCCTTAGAGGTGTAATCATCAATCATCATCTTCAAGCTCATCATTCGGATTAATCATCACTTCATCACCTCCTTAACATCAAATCAAAGGTATTAATCTCTTGGATCTAGAATTTCGGATTTTTGGGTTTTTCCTTCCGATTTCTTCGTGTAAGCTTTGGATTATCATTGGAATATGTTAGATATGGATTATCTACCTTGGATAAATATATTCCTACGGATTTAATGGCAATTTTTGGAATTATTTCAAGAACCCTTGGGGTTGACTTCGGTTAATTGGGGATTTTCCGATTGATGTGGTTGTAATCTTGAATTGTGGATTCCTATTGGATTATTGATATCATTGAAGTATTTTGATAGTTCGGAATACTCATTTTGGTGTCGGTTTCGATATGTTCGGGATTGGGTATTTTCGTAGTTGTGTGGTTGGTTTCGTATTCGTTAG
The DNA here is from genome assembly GCA_033398695.1 of Orobanche coerulescens. Classification (NCBI taxonomy): domain Eukaryota; kingdom Viridiplantae; phylum Streptophyta; class Magnoliopsida; order Lamiales; family Orobanchaceae; genus Orobanche; species Orobanche coerulescens. The sequence continues at coordinate 104,452,584 of CM065805.1, read as the reverse complement.
AATGCCTCTATGAGTTGATTATCGTTGTATCGACCTTTGGGTTAGTCGTGTTTTGTTGCTTGCTTCGTGTATTGAATGGTTGTTGGTAATTGTGTTATTCAAGGTTGTTTCGAGTGACCGACATTTCATTTAGGACATTGTTCATGGACGGACATTCTTCATCGGTGTTGTGTAAGTTAATTCTTACTCAGTTAAAAGGATATTCATTCCTTTCGTTGTTGTTCATTCATAATCATAATTCATTCATAAAGTACTAACCGTATTGAAACATGTAATTGTCACTTCATTACTTCATCCACGAGGAACGACGGTTCCAAATATTTCATTGAGCTATCATTCATTTCACCGTCATTTCATCTCGGTGAGTTATTATTGATTTTGATGTCACTTTTGTTATATAGTGGCATTCCGGGTCGCACTGGCGTGCCGGTTGGTATGCGTAGGATTTTCATGTCGGGCACATTTAAGTCGTGTGTTGGTTGGTGGCCTCACATTGGACTGTGCACACGAGTTGATGGCTTCGTGAGACTGATTAGGTACAAGACCACACGTGTATTCAATCGATACTCGTTGGTGGCTTGTGCATGGACACATTTCCATCCCGGACGTAGTGTGGCGCCATTCCTTGAGCCATACCGTTGGTTGATTCATATAGCATGTTTGATTGCGTATGTTTCGACAGGATAATTAATAACTTCAGATATATCATGATTGTGTATTTTCAACCCTTGAGGATTGTTGTTACGTATGGCGGCCCGTTTGGGGATATTGTTTTTCAGGTCATGGCAAGGCAAAGGCACGGGGAGAGCATGTTGACGGCGAGGAGTCTCAATGATACTAGAAGGGCCCCCCAGTTTTTTCAGTCATTTATTCAGTCATTTATGTTTCCTTCATTTGTTCCGCTGCAGACTTTCCGTTTGAATACTCATCTCATTCAGTGTTGTGTATTTTATCTTCATATAAAATATACATGTATTCTGTATTATCCTGGGTGTGTTGTATGAGACTCCTCATCGGAGTAATTGATGTTGTAATGTGGTTCGGTACTACATTTACCCTGTGTAATTCATCCAGTTTCATTCGCCTGGTGGGTCCCAGTCGGGGGTCCACGGCACTGTAATATCCGCCTAGTTTGGGGTGTTACAGAGTTGGTATCGGAGAGTGGTTTTGAATACTACCCTCCAAGTCATGTGTCATTTGAAATCATCGTCATCGGACTAGTATCACTGGACTTTCGCGTCACGTGTGACCTGTGCAAATTCCGAGCCAATCAGACCAAGAACTGTAAGATTTTAACGCCATGGTATAGTTTCTGGCAATAATCATTCATTCATAATTTATCAGTTAACAATCCTCAATCATCATTTTCATTTTGACCAGGACGGTCATGTTAACTCATTAATCACTCATTTCATTTCATTACTCAGTTGTTGATCTGGAAGATCATATCATTAATCTTGTTAACTTGTTCAAGATAATCATTTCAATAATTTCATCAGATAATCATGTCACCTCAGTTAATCATTCATGTAACCACTGTGTTAGAGCGTATGCTCATTTTCATCATCTCATGTCATAGTCATAATGTGATATTCATGCGAGAGATATAATCATCATGTGACTTTCCACTTCAGTATGGAAAGAGCTGGCAGAGGACGAGGGGGAAGAGGCCGTGGTGCAGGCCGAAACCCGAGGACTCGTGTGAATACACGTGCGAATGCCAGGAATAATGCTAACTCATCGGCGGTGACGCCGCCACTCATTCGCACAGGACGTGATCATTCGCTATCGTGAGTCGTACAGGACACAGCTCAGTCAGAGGGTGTTCGAGTTGACCCACTGGCTTTTATGCAGGGCATGATGGCCCAAATGACTCAGATGGCACAACTAATGGAGGCGATGCATAACTCCACTACTCAAAATCAACAGGCTCCTCCGCCGCCACCTCAGAGGCAAGAGAGGGGTGTAAGCAATATCATTGGCGATATTTCTCGCCAGCGACCACCTACCTTTGAGGGCTCATCTGAGCCGGCGGATATTGTTCATTGGCTTGAGCATTTCGAGAAGTTATTTGCTATGGTGGATTGCCCTGAAGGGCATAAAGTTTCAGTTGCGGCTTACTATCTTGGTAAGAGCACTCATTCATGGTGGTTATCATTGAAGCCCACAGACGGATCATGTACTTGGGACCAGTTCAAAACTCTCATGATGGAGAGGTACTATCCGGCCCCACTCAGGGAGGCCAAGTTTTCAGAATTACTCACTCCCGACCTTTCGGCGGATGATGATGTTCTCGCCATCGCCGAAAAATTTCAGGAACTTCTTCCGTTCGCCTCGTCTATCATTCACTCTGAGGCGGACAAGATCAAGTATTTCAGCAAGAGGCTGAAACCCCGTATGAGACTTCAGCTGCTTAATCATAATTGCACCACGTTGGCCGAATTCATTGAGAAAGCTCTTACCTATGAGCTTACTGCTAAGGAGATTGCTAAGCAGCAACCTTCATCTGCAAGCAAGAAGTCCAAGAACCGTAATCAGTCTGACGGGATTCAGGCCACTTTCAAGAAACCACGTGCGGGCTCTACTTTTTCTGAGCAACCTCCCATGGCGTCTAAACCCGCGGAATCTCAGTCATGAGCGGCCAGTTCGGCCATCACCTGTTTGAACTATGAGGAACAGGGTCATTTCAGCACCAAATGTCCAAAGCAGTCTGTCACGTGCCACAACTGTGGGATTGCTGGGCATAGGGCCCGTTTTTGCCGAAGGGACTCTAAACCCACTCCGGCGTCATCTCAGGCCCCAGGACATTCAGCGGTGCAGAATTAGGCCACTCAGTAAGCGTCATTCAAGACGACATGAGCTAAAGGCGGAGCCAAGATCTATCAGACGGGAGCGTCCGGTTCGGGGGCCGGCAAGCCCCGAATTTATGAGATGAAGAAGACCGACGATCCAGAGGCCCGGATGATATCAGGTACACTCGATATTCTATCTCAACCTGTGTGTACCCTTTTTGATACTGGTGCATCGCATTCATTCATTTCCGAGTCATGTTTGCGCAGACTACGTCTGGGTAGTGCTACTAGTTGTGAGCCTTATGTCATTGGTCTACCTGACGGTAGAAGAATTATCGGAAATCGTGAGATTCAGAATTGTCCGATTCAGCTTCATGGCCATGTATGGCTAGCAGACCTAATCGTAGTAGATTTGCCGAGAGACGACGTCATTCAGGTATTATTTGGATGGATCGTCATGATGCCATCATTAGTGTCCGTAAGCGTATGGTCACTATCATTTCAGACGATGGGGTTGAATGTGTTTTTCAGGGAGGTAATCCCGGCTGTTTTGGTAAAGTCATTAATTTGATGAAAGCAGTGAGATTACTCAGTCAGGGGTGTGTTGGTTATTGGTGCTATATGACCAAAAACGAGAAATCATCAGTAATGTTGATGGATATTCCGGTAGTGAAGGAATATGCCGATGTTTTTCCAGACGAGTTACCTGGTTTGCCTCCACAGAGAGATATGGAATTCACGATTGAGTTGGAGCCCGGTACATCCCCGATATCGAAGGCACCGTACCGGATGGCCCCGACCGAAATGCAAGAATTAAAGAACCAACTTGAGGAGTTGTTCGAGGAAGGTTATCCGACCGAGTGCGTCCCCGTGGGGAGCACTAGTTTTATTTGTCAAGAAGAAAGATGGTTCGTTCCGCTTGTGTATTGATTACCGAGAATTGAACCGGGTGACGATCAAGAATAAATATCCTCTACCCCGTATCGATGATCTTTTAGATCAACTTCAGGGAGCTTCAGTATTTTCCAAGATCGACCTAAGATCTGGATATCATCAGTTGCGAATTCGAGAGTCGGATATCGCGAGAATGGCGTTTCGAACACGCTATGGTCATTATGAATTTGTGGTAATGCCGTTTGGATTAACTAATGCACCTGCGGTATTCATGGAGTTAGTGAATCGGGTTTTCATTGACTTTTTGGATCAATTTGTGGTTGTCTTCATTGATGACATTTTGATTTATTCTCGTGACCGGGAGGAACATGAGTTTCACCTTCATCAGGTTCTCGACGTGTTGAGACGAGAGCAACTTTATGGGAAGTTTTCTAAATGTGAATTCTGGATGTCCGAAGTGACGTTTCTCGTACACGTAATTTCTTCATACGGAGTTCGTGTCGATCCTCAGAAGACGGAGGCTATTCGAGATTGGCTGCCTCCGAAGAATGTTAAGGAGATCCGGAGCTTTCTCGGATTAGCCGGTTATTATCGGCAGTTTGTTGAAGGATTTTCTAAAATCACTCAACCCATGACGAATATTTTACGGAAAGATAAGAAATACACGTGGTCCGACGCGTGTCAACAGAGTTTTGAGGAACTCAAGAGCCGGTTAACTTCAGCACCTGTTCTTTCCTTGCCGCAAGGGACGGAAGGATTTGTGGTTTATAGTGATGCGTCCGGGCAGGGTCTCGGATGTGTACTCATGCAGAACGGGAAAGTTATTGCTTATGCTTCGCGGCAATTGAGACCTTACGAGGTAAATTATCCGACCCACGACCTGGAGCTAGCAGCCGTGGTGTTCGCTTTGAAAATCTGGCGTCATTACCTTTATGGCGTCACCTGTCAAATTTTAACCGATCTGAAGAGTTTGAAGTATATATTTACTCAAAAGGAGTTAAATATGCGACAAAGACGGTGGTTGGAACTAATCAAAGATTACGATATTGAGATCCTTTAACACCCGGGCAAGGCGAATGTTGTCGCCGATGCCTTGAGTCGTAAGTCCGTCCAGGAGCAGATGCTTGCTCGTTTAACAGTTCAGAAGGAGCTTCAACAGGAATTCCTTAGACCCGAGATCGAGGTCTGGCTTCAGCGAGTTTAGGGGCAGCTTTGTATGTTAGAGATTTCATCGTCACTTGAGGAGGCAATCAGAGAGAAGCAGGTTTCAGACCCATCATTGTTGCGCATCCGTGAGGATGTGGCTCAGGGGAAAGCCCCTGGATTCGTGGTCCACGAGGATGGACTTTTGAGATTTAAGAATCGGTTGTGCGTACCGGCGGATGACGAGTTCAAAAACTCGATTTTGAGAGAAGCTCATGCTACCCCTTATTCTGTTCATCCGGGGTCTAGCAAGATGTATAAGGACTTGAAACAAAATTACTGGTGGAGTAATATGAAGCGAGAAGTCGCAGAATTTGTTTCGAGATGCTTAACCTGTCAATAAGTTAAGATTGAACATCAGCGACCGGCGGGTGTGCTGAAACCTCTCCCTATTCCAGAATGGAAGTGGGAAGACATTTCTATGGATTTCATCACGAGTTTGCCGACGAGTCGTCGTGGCATGAATACGATTTGGGTAATTGTGGACCGCTTAACTAAATCGGCTCATTTCCTTGAGATTAAGAATACGTGGGGTCCCAAGAGACTTGCCCAGTTGTTTATCAAAGAGATAGTAAGACTGCACGGTACTCCTAAAAGTATCGTTTCCGATCGTGACGGACGGTTTGTGTCGTATTTTTGGAAATCAGTTCATCGTGCTATGGGAACTCAGCTTAATCTCTGTACCGCCTTTCATCCTCAGTCCGATGGGCAGTCAGAGAGGACTATTCAGACATTAGATGACATGTTGAGGGCATGCGTCCTCGATTGGAAAGACGATTGGGAAGCCCAACTACCATTGATCGAGTTCACGTATAATAATAGTTGGCATTCTTCGATTAAGATGGCACCTTACGAGGCCTTGTACGGTCGTCGTTGTCGATCTCCTTTGTGTTGGGATGACTTATCAGTATCAATCGGCACCGAGCCCCATATGCTTATAGCCGCCCGTGAGAAGGTAGCTTTGACCAGGAGTCGTTTGTTGACCACTCAGAGTCGACAGAAATCTTATGCAGACAATCGTCGTCGACCACTAGAGTTCGAGATGGGTGTCCACGTTTTGGTCAAAGTATCCCCGAGTCGAGGTATCTTCCGTTTCGGGAAGAGGGGGAAGTTGAGTCCGAGATTCATTGGACCGTTTGGGATTTTGGATCGAGTAGGCGAGTTAGCGTATCGACTGGCTCTACCTCTGGCGTTGAGCCGAATTCATAATGTGTTTCATGTCTCACAGTTGCGGAAGTATATTGCCGACCCGAGTCACATACTTCAGTTCGACGAAATTGAGATCGCTGATGATCATTCATATGAGGAGCGTCCTATACGAGTTTTAGAGCGGCGAATCATACAGTTGAGGAATAAGACGATTCCTTTGGTGAAAATTCAGTGGTCTAGACACGGGATCGAAGAGGCTACTTGGGAAACCGAGGATAGTATGCGGGAGAGTTATCCCGAGTTGTTTGACCCTTAGTTTCGGGGACGAAACTCTTTTAAGGGGGGGTGTATGTAATACCCGGTTGTAATTCAGTTATTATCATTTAGTATTTATCAATCAGTAATTGTCACTCAGTAATTTCACTCATTAATGATCATTTGTCACTCATATTCAATCATGGTATTCATCGTTCAGAGTAATTGTATCGTGTATCAATCGTCATCCATCATCAATCTGATTGGAGTTTCGTGCCGTGTTTGTCGTCATTGTCGTTTTCATTATGGGTTGTGCGTGAGGAGTAGCGCACGCTATGTACTCTTTCTAGCGCGCGCTAATTGAGTACAGGTAGCGCACGCTACCACTCAGCATTAGCGCACGCTAATGTTACCTTGGCTGCAGTCCAGAGGGTACTGGACTGCAGGTGAGTTATTAGTAGCGCACGCTACGAGTGGTAAGTACCGCGCGCTAGTGGGTTGTAGTAGCGCACGCTAGTGATTGCTGTAGCGCGCGCTAAGGACGGATCAGGTTGAGTCCAGTAGCTACTGGACTGCACTGGATTAATTCATAGCGCACGCTATGAGTTGTTTTTAGCGTACGCAATCGATATTATAGCGCACGCTAAATATTGGTTGTAGCGCACGCTACCGTTTTCGGACAGTGGGTACTGGACTACCCAAAATACCCGTTAGCGCACGCTACGCACAAGGGCTAGCGCACGCTAACCTGGAATGGCTATATATTGGACAGTTAGCCCGAGTTCGTCATTTATCATTCTTTCTCATTCCCTCATCGGTTTTGGGCGATTTCGGGCGTTTTGGAGAGTATCCTTCGAGGTGTAATCATCAATCATCATCTTCAAGCTCATCATTCGGATTAATCATCACTTCATCACCTCCTTAACATCAAATCAAAGGTATTAATCTCTTGGATCTAGAATTTCGGATTTTTGGGCTTTTCCTTCCGATTTCTTCGTGTAAGCTTGGATTATCATTGGAATATGTTAGATATGGATTATCTACCTTGGATAAATATATTCATACGGATTTAATGGCTATTTTCGGAATTATTTCAAGAACCCTTGGGGTTGACTTCGGTTAATTGGCGATTTTCCGATTGATGTGGTTGTAATCTCGAATTGTGGATTCCTATTGGATTATTGATATCATTGAAGTATTTTGATAGTTCGGAATACTCATTTTGGTGTCGGTTTTGATATGTTCGGGATTGGGTATTTTCGTAGTTGTGTGGTTGGTTTCGTATTCGTTAGAATGCCTCTATGAGTTGATTATCGTTGTATCGACCTTTGGGTTAGTCGTGTTTTGTTGCTTGCTTCGTGTATTGAATGGTTGTTGGTAATTGTGTTATTCAAGGTTGTTTCGAGTGACCGACATTTCATTTAGGACATTGTTCGTGGACGGACATTCTTCATCGGTGTTGTGTAAGTTAATTCTTACTCAGTTAAAAGGATATTCATTCCTTTCGTTGTTGTTCATTCATAATCATAATTCATTCATAAAGTACTAACCGTATTGAAACTTGTAATTGTCACTTCATTACTTCATCCACGAGGAACGACGGTTCCAAATATTTCATTGAGCTATCATTCATTTCACTGTCATTTCATCTCGGTGAGTCATTATTGATTTTGATGTCACTTTTGTTATATAGTGGAATTCCGGGTCGCACTGGCGTGCCGGTTGGTATGTGTAGGATTTTCATGTCGGGCACATTTAAGTCGTGTGTTGGTTGGTGGCCTCACATTGGACTATGCACACGAGTTGATGGCTTCGTGAGACTGATTAGGTACAAGACCACACGTGTATTCGATCGATACTCGTTGGTGGCTTGTGCATGGACACATTTCCATCCCGAACGTAGTGTGGCGCCATTCCTTGAGCCATACCGTTGGTTGATTCATATAGCATGTTTGATTGCGTATGTTTCGACAGGATAATTAATAACTTCAGATATATCATGATTGTGTATTTTCAACCCTTGAGGATTGTTGTTCTGTGTAACTGACCCCGTTTGGGGATATTGTTTTTCAGGTCATGGCAAGGCAAAGGCACGGGGAGAGCATGTTGACGGCGAGGAGTCTCAATGATACTAGAAGGGGGCCCCAGTCTTTTCAGTCATTTATTCAGTCATTTATGTTTCCTTCATTTGTTCCGCTGCAGACTTTCCGTTTGAATACTCATCTCATTCAGTGTTGTGTATTTTATCTTCATATAAAATATACATGTATTCTGTATTATCCTGGGTGTGTTGTATGAGACTCCTCATCGGAGTAATTGATGTTGTAATGTGGTTCGGTACTACATTTACCCTGTGTAATTCATCCAGTTTCATTCGCCTGGTGGGTCCCAGTCGGGGGTCCACGGCACTGTAATATCCGCCTAGTTTGGGGTGTTACATAGGTAGTCTTTCGTTTAGGGAAAAAGGGGAAGCTTAGTCTAAGGTATATTGGACCTTTCGAGATATTGGAGAGGGTTGGCGAGTTAGCATACCGTTTGGCATCGCCCCCGTCTTTGAGCCATGTGCATAGTGTTTTTCATGTTTTCCAGTTGAGGAAGTATGTTTTAGAGCCGACTCACGTTATCAACTTCGGGTATGTGGAGATCGAGAAAGATGTTACGTTTGAGGAGTGGCCAGTTGGAATTTTGGAATGTCGGGATAAACAGTTAAGGCACAAAACCATTCCCTTACTTAAGGTGCAATGGTCGAGGCACGGAGTGGAGGAAGCGACGTGGGAATTAGAGGAGGATATGCATGTGAGATACCCCGAGCTTTTTGATTCTTAATTTTCGGGGCAAAACTTCTTTTTAGAGGGGGAGAATGTAATATCCTACCGTTCTATTTTTAGCAATTTCTATTTTTGGCGCATGTCTATTTTTAACGACTCGCTTGTAACCATTTCGACATTTTGAATCTATTTTGTTCTTGGTGTTTTTCTATTTGGACGACTTTCAGAGGTTTTTTTACGTAATTTAGCTTTATGTCATGTTTTGTCGCATGTATGTACGATTCTCATAAAACTCGTTCGCTTACGTTGTTTTCTTGTTTCCATGAGTCCGTATGGTTGAATTTTTCATGTGATGAGTTTCAGTTTGATGAACCGACGTTGTATCGTGATTTTCGGACGTTTGGGCCGTTTTGTAATTTCGTATAAGTTTAGGAAATTTCATCTCCTTTGTCGTATTTCAAATCTCCCGATAGTCGGAATCGTACTTTCTTTCAACACTTAGCTTCATCGCCGCGAATACTTCTTAGTTATGTTCTGTATTCTATCTTTGGTTGCGTTTTGACTTTGTATTTCCCTGAGCAACGAACTACATTCAACAGTGCTGAACTGCTGCATGAATAACGTACGTTATTCATGCTTCTTACGTGTGCTATCGACACACTTATAGCGTAAGTTAAAACTTTATGTTAACGTACGTTATGGTCCTCTGCGTTTTGGACAGAAGGTTCTGCCAAGTTCTTGCCGGGTCCTTACGTACGTTAACTCTTGGGTGTTATGTATGTCAGCTTCCTTATAGCGTACGCTAACTGTCTGATGTAACGTATGCTATCGGCCTCAGCAAATTGGGCATATTGTTCTGCCGAGCCCTTATGTAGGCTAACCCTTGAGTGTTACGTACGTAAGAGGCATTACGTACATTTACCTCTTCATGTTAACGTACATAACGAATAGTCAGGTATTTAATGCCTGAACAGATCCAGTCGCATCACTTTTCTTTTTTCTTCCTCCCTTGTCTGCGGTTGGAGTTCTCCTAGGTGACTTCGAGCGATTCCTCAAGTTTAGCCCGTGGAGTACCATGATTAATCGAGTATTGTGCTTCAAGCGAGGTTTATCATCATCGTAATCATCTTCCTTCATCCGAAATCCGAGGTATTTCGACTATAACCTAACTTTGTCCATTTTGGGAGTTTTTCAGGTTTTGTCTTCCTTAACTCGTATCTTTCATTTATGTTACAATATTTCCTATCGATTGATGTTATCAGATTATTTCCAATCCATTTCCGTCGTGTTTAATCCATGGATTGTTGATTTGGGGAGGTTTTGTGAAAACCCTCGCCCGTATTGAATGTACATGTAGTGTTATGGTTGTAATCGGGGTTGTGGGCATATTGCGTTTGATTATTGTTATCATTTAGGACTGAGTTATGTTAAACTTGTGTTTAGGATCGGTCGTGATCACTCCGTGGCATTCCTAGCCATCGTTTACTTTCCGTCTCGTCAAAGATGTCTCAAAGGCAAGTACTTTATATTTGTTTGCATATTCTAGTATTTGAATTATGGCTTCGTGTGTATGTTGTGGATATGACTGCGTATGTTCACCCAGGGATGATTTGACGGGGCCTCTGGGTATACGTAGTGCCGTGTGTATGCGTATCATGAACTGGGGTTAACCACCCAGGGATGGTCCGATGGGGCCTCTGCGGGGTACGGTGGCCGTGAGTCTCGTACCCACGGTTAACCTTTGAAATGTTTTGTTGGAGAACTATGTTTTGTGCTTGTGCATCGTAATATTCCGGGATATAAATGTTTTCCTAAAATGATTTTGGCGCATATTTCATCAGATTAGAATGGTAGTTCAAATGGATTGTACTTGCACTAACTGTTGTCGCGAACCCCTTGTATGGGGGAAATACTTTTGTGTTTCAGGTACAAGTCTTGGAGGCGAACGAGCATGCAGATAGTACGAGGATGATGGGAAAGGGTGATTCTGTTTAATGGCCATTCGTTGATGTCACATCTTTTAAATTTTATTAATAATGTCGTTGTTTAAGTACTCGAGTACTTCTTTCTTTTGAACATTGTAATTGTTGTGTAGCCAATTTGGGGTTGGTTTTTAAAGTTGAATTACACTCTTGGGTTCGGTCTACTTATTTTGTATGTCTTGGATTAAGAAGTCATTCGTATATTAATGATGTTTATCACCGTCGTAATTTCAAGTTTGTGTGTTAGCCTGGTGGATTCCAAGGGATGGGGTCCACGGCGTTGTAATATGCCCTGAACGTCTTCGTGGTGTTACAATTCCGGAATAATAAAGTGACATGGTAGTGCTTATGTTTGGATTGTGAATGATGTCGTTGTCACTACACTGTTGAGGCGCTGGCACTTGATTGGAATATCTTTCTTCTTGATATATAAATATAATCAGTCATCCCAATAATTCTTTTATTGCCCGTTATACAAATTCCTATTGTCAAATACTTGCACCGGCTGTTTGCTGACCCCTTCGGGGGTGGATACCTTTTTGTGTATTTAGGTACCGGTATTAGTGGCGAGCCGGTGCAGGAAGGGCACGAGGGTGACGAGCAGAAGTGATATTCTCTCGGGTTGTCAATGTCATTTTAGTTATTTTGGTCTTGGTTTGGGTTCGTTTTAATTATTTTGGTCTTGGTTTGGGTAAGTACTCGCGAGTACTATTTTATTAATGTTACGCCCGTGTATGGGCTTGGGCAATGTTTTAGAGTTAGTTATCTATATATTGGGTTGGTTTTGACCGTGGTCATGTTCGACCTTGCCGATCGTGATGTCGCGGATGAGTAGCGACGTCAACCTTGCCGATTGACATTTGCTGTTTTAGTTTTCCGTTTAACCAGTTTGGTCGTAGTGGCTATGTATTACACAGGTCTTGCCTTGTGGATTCCCAAAAAGAATCCACTGTGTTGTAGCAGTTCCGGCTCGGGATGGGGTTTTTACATGAAGCTCATTAGACATTGAAGCCATCATATAGCAACGGACTCTAATGTCATACTTAACCCACTTTTCGTGGTTTTCAACATCTTCCTAACTGGCATTGGCTACACCGGAGCCGCCGGAATGTCCGTCTCTAAGACATATCCCAGCACCTCCATACTGAGGACTAGCATCAGGTTGCGGATCCACTTCATAAAATTAGGCCCAATTAAGGTGTTCTTTTCAAGTAATATAGTGAGTGGATTCACTGTCATTTTATGAGAGTTTTCTGTCTGCATAAAGTACGCCAGACTGATTAGGGACTCGTTTAATTATAGTTTGAGTTTAGAATTAAGTGCTTCTATATTTTTTTAACTTAGCTCCCACTATTTTTATAGGAATAACACACTCCCTTGTTAAATCCGTAAGTATTCGTTCGCTTTACTTCATAGTGGTGATCGAGTTCTTTATAAATTTTAGTAGAGGGCAACCGAACAGGTTTCTGGTCTATTAATCTTTATAAAGTGTCGTCCAACACCAACCCATCTAATGGATGATTCGATCTTCTTTTTCCCCTTGTTCACTCCCCCTAACCTATACGTTTTCTATGGTTCATGAACATGTTAAGTTTACACAATCGACGCTGATCAGTTTCGTAATTGAATCTTATCCGTGAACCGAACAGGTTTCTAGGGATAAAATTTGCTCCAACCGAAGGTATCCAATGCACTCTAGGAATTTATTGACCCTTCTCGAATGACTATCCCGATAACTCGAAAGCATAGCACATCCGATTTTTGATTTCAATTTTTCAAAAGCTCGATGGAGGGGAGGAAAATCTTGAAACCTTTTAAACTTAATATTTTATCGTGGTAACATTTTCGCGATTAGCGCACGTTTGTAGTATTCATACCATATGAATAAAACATTAACAACCTAGTTGCTACTAATAAGTAGTTCATGTACCGTTCCTAGAACAAAAACATCGTAATCTAATTACATGTCTTCAGTCTTGAATCTTCGTCTTCTCGAATGGATCTTCCTCTGATCTTCGTCATTACATATAAATTTTACATTGAAATATTGCATCCTATAATACAAATTGTTCTAGTAAAATAAACAGGCACAAAACGGACTTTACAACCCAATCGAATAAAACAAACGATTCAAAACCAGGTGCATGAACTGTTGGAAATAAAACATAGCGGAAGCGAAGTTGGGGAAAATTTCATAAACGGGTTTTATGCATCCATAAGCACAAGACCTATTTAGGCATGCTAATAATTAAATACTAAGATTAATAAGCAATTTCAATATTATTGATTATTTATTAAATAAATATGTTGGTAATTGAATATCCTAATCTAGATCAAAGATCATAGGATATTACCTTTGAAGCATAGTGGTAGCTTTTCTTCTTGATCTCCTTGTATCTCTACATTTAGATCTTCTAGAGTATGATCCGTCTTAATCCGGACGTTGTGTGGGCAACGAGCTACCGGATCTTGCTTGGACAATAAAGTGGGTCAGCTGAACCAAGTTACTCAGAACTCTCGATTTTCTTTTCATCAAGTAATTCCGATTTGAAACAAGAATTAAAGTGTTATCTCAATTGTGGAATCAAATACACAAGTCAAGATCCACAATTAAACACTAAGAAGAAAAATCGAAACCCTTGTGATGAGTATATGATGCCACGGCCGAAATTCCCCTTTAATGTCCTATTTATAGGCTCTTGGACTACTTCTAGGGATCTTAAGGAGGATTCGGGAAGGACTCCTAATAGATCCCAAATTTCCATATTAGGACCTTTCCTAATATACTGAGTCTATTAATATCAATTCAATCCACTAAAGAATTAATATTGCACTAACCCAAATCCTAATTTACGAATTCGGGTTCCTTAGTTAAATATATTATTTCCCGTATTTAAGATATCGAATGTCCATTAATTAATTCTAAGCTACGGACAGCTTTAATTAATTAATAACTTATCCAAGAGTAACTCGAACCTTATTATCATATCGGAATTAAATCCACCTACAGGATTTAATATAATAATCATTATCGAGCTCCTCAACGGGATATCATCAATCCGCACGAGTCGGGACATGATCTCTAGTAATAATAATTGTCATATAAATAATATTATTGCCCAAGATACGAAGCTTATTGAGTTGATCATTTTGGCTCTCACCTGTGGTAAATCAAAGCAATAAGTATTATAAATACAGAATTAAATATTATATACTTAGAATTGAGAAATAATAATCCAAGATTTATGTTCTTCTAACAGTCAGTACAGAAGACACTATCTCACTTCGATCCTGTTCAATGTATGCAAATACACTAGTGTATACGAATAGTCAAGACCATCTAATCTCAAGAATACACTACAACCGTTCGCATAATTTGTCTAACAATTATATAGGTTGTGAACTATTATATTATTTTATAACACATCAATAATGTGATCTTCTACGTGACACCAACACACCACATTATCTACAATATAAAATAATTAGACATTTCATTTGCATAACCATAACGTGAATAAATATGCAAAACATGTGATTAAATGCAATTAATATTCTCATAGGTAGTTATAGGGAAATAAAGTAATACAAGCATAAAGTATGCTTTGAAATATACAATCCTAACAATTTCCCACTTATACTCAAAGCATGCTTTTAAGTATATAGTCTCTCATTTCTCCCACTTATACTCAAAGCAATGCTGCCATACATTGTAATCTCATTCCTTCCACATGCCTTTCAAAAACTTGTGAAGGTAGGCCTTTTGTGAAAGGATCAACAAGATTATGCAACCCTGACTACAACTACGTCTCCTTCCTTTGCGAAGTGTTGTATGATGTGGTACTTGCGGTTGATATGTTCACTTGCCTTGTGGGCTCGTGGTTCCCTTGAATTTTCGATTGCGCCAGTATTAGCACAATAAAGTGTAATACCCTTTGTCAAATCGGGAATCACATCTACGTCCCAGGCTAAACACATAACCCGAAGTAGACTAGGAATTTTCTTTGTCTGATGAAAAATATAAGTCAGTATAACCAAACTGACACGGGTCATCTGATTGATATACTAGCATATACTCCCTAGTTCTTCTCAGGTACTTGAGTATGTGCTTGACAGCAATCCAGTGTCCTGGTCCTGGGTTCGACTGATATCTAGCAGCCATGCCTACGGTCTGGTCTAGTGAATAGCATAGCATACATGAGGCTTCCCATAGCTGACGCACAAGGGATCAACTTCATGCATCTATCTCCTTTTGTGTCTTGGGACACATATCCTTAGATAGTTGAATTCCATGTTTGTAAGGTAGAAACCTTTCTTGGAATTCTCCATGCTAAACTTCTTTAGCACTGTATCAATATAGGATGCCTGAGATAAGCACAACATACTTTTCTTCCGATCATGAAAGATCCCGATTCCAAGGATGTGTCCTGCTTCTCCAAAATCCTTCATATCGAACTGCTCAGATAGCCATACCCGTAAGCCCGATAATTCCTTCACGTTGTTTCCAATCAGAATAATATCATTTACATATAGTACAAGAAATACCAACATGTTTCTATCGTATTTGTTATACACACAACTCTCACTCGGACATTGGACGAATCCATATGACTGAACTACCTCGTCAAATCAAGTGTTCCAAGATCTGGATGCTTGCTTAAGTCTATAAATGGATCTCTTAAACTTGCACATTAAGTGCTCTTCTCCTTCAGCAATGAATCCCTCTGGTTGGGGCATATAGATTTCCTTGTCTAGACTCATATTCAAGAATGCAGTCTTGACATTCATTTGCCAAATCTCTGTAACACCCCCAATCCACTCAGGGATATTACACGTCGTAGACCCTCTCCTCGAAGATCTACCAGGCTGGTAACAACATTTAACATCTCGACAATGCCTTCAAGGCTAAATGACTCAGTAGACCGATTTGGTCTTTCAATAAAATATACAACTCAATTACAACATATACCCACGCAGGGGTCAAAGTACAATAAACTCCCGTACAACGGGGAAAAGATACTGCAGCGGAAAAGAAAATACAACTAGACCAATACGACATCAACGGATCCTCGTGTGATTAGTATCGTTCATCTTTCATCATCCTTCGTGCCGACTCGTGTTATGCTCCAAAACACGAATGCAAAATAGACATCCACCCCCCGAATACTCGGGGGTTAGCAAAACTCCACTGTTTTGCTAGTGCAAATACAAAGTGCAAATACGAGCCATACAATTCACATTCCACGAATAACCATAACCAGGAATCCTCAAAGATCCAAACAAAACGAAAAGTACTTCTCGAGGCAAGGGTTTGAGAAAACATTTCAAAATCGAAATACCATAAACCAATGGAAATAATTTATAAGACGGTTTAGAATGCCATCGAGAGTTTTAATAGAAAATCATTTAGGATTATCAAATCCTACTTTTCAAAATCCACAAGACAAAAGGGGGGTCACCGCCCCAAAAGTTTACTTTCCGTAAAATCACCTTTACCAAACCGTTGGGATTTTAGCCCCAAATCCGTAAAATGACTTTTACAAAACCATTGGGATTTTAGCCCCAAATCTCATCAACTCACAGTACACAAGAACGACCACAAGGTTCGTGTCCCAACATCAAAATCCACAAATAAAGGATTTAAAACAAACAACAAAATACTCTAGAGCCATCCTAGCCAAGTAGGCCAAACGAACAACTTACCTCTTACACACTTAGTCAATGCATGCAATCATGAAAACCGTTCAAAAACACTCATTTCCGGAAATGCCAATATCGAATCACATTTGTAAAATGCACCACAATTAACCGTGGACCCACAGCTTCGTGGATCCCTGCCGAGACCCCATCGGATCTAACCCACAGTGGTTAAAAGCAAGCTCGCGGTTCCACAGCTTCGTGGAGCCCTACCGAGACCCCGTCGGATCTAACCCGCAGTGAGCATACATACACACACGTTACTCATGCAATACTAACATGCTAAGAATGTAAGTTCATTAAGAATACTCACTAGAGATGGCCATTAACTCGACACCATTACGAAACTCTTCAAAACACAATAACAAGATTAAATACGGAATACACGATTCCATAACTTTAAACAATAGGAGTATCATCATCAAATCCTTCAACGTTCAAAATAATCAAATCATAATCAATTCTCAAAACACCGTTCACAAAACACACTTGTTTTGAAGGAAAGCCTTTAACGAGGCCAAACCGAAATCCTTTGAAACTTCATTTCAAATAACCAAACTAACACATCAAGACGACCACCGATCATCATATCCATAAAACGAGAAAAGTATGGGCAAGGTACTTGCCTCGAATAAGAACAACGCGGAGAATCGACCGAAGTAGGTTGGCCCGAACCGACTACGAACCCGCCGACTCCACCGAACGCCAACTCACGTTCATAAACTACGAAGGACAAATAATAACAATGAAATGAATTCCATAACACGACTCAAAGCCGTTGAATTCAAAGAACGAATGACGAAAGTTCACGGATTTCCCCCAAAACGGCCAAGAACACGATTCGTTCCGTCAAATCACGAAAACGGAAATCCAAGTTGAAATATGGATATACAATCCATAGAATATGTTTAACAACATCATTTAACCATAATCGATCCATCGAAAACGGATGAAAAATGAGATCGGGGACAAATCCCCCAAAAAGTCAACTCGAAGGAAATCAAGAAATATACTTCGATTCGACGAAGAACAATGGATTAAATGATGTTAAACACAAGAATACTACCAAGATTAATCATACCCATCATGAATTAATCAACAACACGGAACGAATCGGACGAAATTGCAAAAATCCCCAAATTCACGAAATTAGGGTTCTAAGGAAGATTACCTTGATTCGCTGGATCAAAGGATGATAACGGACGATTGATTGATGTTATGGACTCCAGAACTTCATGGTTTTGTTGTTAAACAACATGGCTTCGTCGCCCATGAATCGCCATTCGCGGACGGAGAAGGAAGGAAATGAAAACGAAGTGAAATGTGATTGCCACCATATTTATATCGGGCCAGACTAGCGTGCGCTAGCCTTCCCGACTAGCGTGCGCGCTATCGGCCAGATCGGCCGAGTACCCTCGGCCAGGCCCACACGACCCGGCATCACCGACCAACCCCGCCGACCAAACCTGCCGACCCGACTCGCTAGCGTGCGCTACGGCGGAAGCTCGCGCGCGCTAGCCGACTGGCCCAAAGAGCCACCGGATCGAACCGCCGGCCAGTAACGACGCTAGCCGACCGACGGCGCTACGCCGCCGACTAGCGCGCGCTACGCTCGGCGTAGCGTGCGCTACTCGCCGATCTCCGACCGAGTCCGAACCTCGGGAACCCCACTGCCCCGCCCGATAGCGTGCGTTGTCGACCAGAAGGCGGCGCTACACTGCCGGTTAGCGCACAGTTTTCCGGCCAGAAGTGCGCTACGCCGGTTCTTGCCTCACCCGTCCGGCCGGTGCCCGCAATCGTCCGGCCAGTCCCGCCACCGTCCGGCCAGTCCCGCCACCGCCTGGGCTCGACGACCCGATTTCAGAAAACGTACGGAACGAACACGACGAAAAGTTCGCGGACAACATAAACGACTCGAGATGAAAACGTAATACCATAATTAGTCATACGCGACCAAGAAACGGGTCAAGACAACAATTACAGATACGGATACCCGTAACTTTCAAGAAATTACAAAATGGCCCAAAACGCCCGGAAATCACGATACGTGATTGAATAACCAATCCGAAGTTCACAACACGTCTAACAAAGTTAAACGGACTTGCGGGAAACTCGAAACAACAGTTTCGGACGAGATTCGCAAGAATCGAACTCAAGTGCGGAAAAGTCGCTAAAAAGCACAGAACTCAACGAAACGACACCGAAACGAACTCGCATGTCAAAAAGTGTAGAATTAATCATTCTCAGAATGAAGAAACTGTCATGAGAGAGTCGTCAAAATGGTCTCCGACCGAAAAAAGAAATTTACCGAAAATCGAAAATTGCGGATATTACAATCTCCAGATCAAAATGCTCAGTTATAGCTAAAATAATACGGATTGATTTAAGCGTGGCTACCAGCGAAAAGGTTTCATCATAATCGATACCCTCTTTCTGAGTGTAACCTTTCGTAATAGGCCTCACTATGAAGGTTGCAAGCTTCCCGTCACCTCCTTTATTTCGCTTTTAGACCCACTTACTCCCAATGGTTTGTAGGTAGTTCTACTAGCTCCCACACTTAATTGGAATCTATAGTGTAACACCCCCAATCCACTCAGGGATATTACACGCCGTAGACCCCTTTCCGCAAGGAGCTACCAGGCAGGAGACTACAAAACAAAACCCACATGCGGTCAACTCGACCAAATATAAAACCGTAGACCGATTAGATCTCTCAAAACACAACATATCCGTACATCTGATAAACCAAAATATAACTCGATCACATAATACATAAAATGTCCATCCCCTCAAGGATGACAAGGAAAACTCAAACCGACCGATCACTGATGGACAACCGACTCCAACTGTGACTAGTATCGCTGCTTTACATCATCCTCCAAGCTGATCCTGTGGTTGCTCTCTCTCCAATCAGAATATCTGGAATAATTAGAAAAATCCCCAATGAGGGGTTAGCGATGGAATCACTAGCAAGTAACCAAGCTATAAATTTATACATCAAGAATACAACTGTTATGAAAATAACCTTTCGACAAGGTAGTAACATGATCCCCGAGTCTAAAGTCTTTTCGAAAAGGGTTCCCATTAGGGAGGATCATAAATATAACTTCAAAACACATTTGAAAAAATAATTGAGGAGATCGGGGGTCTCAGTGTAAAATCATTAAAAGATTTGTAGTTCTCATTATCAAAAGGGCTTACTTTCGAAATCATGTAGATGGTACAATTCTCAAACAAGCCTCAAAGGCGGAACCAAAATCACTAATATCACCGGAATCCAAGATTCATACATTCACAGTTCAGAGATATCCAGTCAAATACTTAAATCACCTCCATGGCCTCGATGGGACCTAACCCGGATTAGTTACCGAAAACAAGCTCAACCCACCCATAAGTTATCTTGACATCTTACTCACTACACCAGAATCACGAATTTGTGACTGTCAAAACTGTCATAAATGGCAAAAACAGTCACAAAGGACTGTCATAAAATTTTGTGACTGTCAAAAACAGTCACAAAACAGTGACAAAACCTCATTTATATGACTTTATAATACCACTTTCTATGGCAGTCACAAATACATTTATGACTGTCATTAGCAGTCACGAATTTCCACTTTTATGACAGTCATTAGCAGTCACGAATTTCAACTTTTGTGACTTCCATAGACAGTCACAAATATCATTTTTCATGATTGTCTTGTGACTGTTTTTAGAAGTCACAAATTGTTGAAAAAAATACAAAAAAAAATGGTAAAACCCCATTTTACTCTGAATGCAATCTAATTATTTTTCACAATGAATTCATAATACAATCTAAACATATTTCTCAAAGTATTCACACAACACTCTAATTAATTTTTGCAAGACATAAAAATCACAATGTAATGATCAAAATTAGCACGTAAAAAAAAATCCGAACCAACCCATTGGGGATAAAGAACTTATACAACTTATACACAAGTAAAGCACTTATGCAACTTATTCACCAAACAGTCTCTTTTGACTTTTTCATTCATGCTTTAGCTTCTAATTGCGAACACTACCAAACTTGGGAAGAAATATGATCACTTCTACATCTGTAAAATAGGGAAGCAATATGCTGGCTTGTTCACTTCGACATCTGTAAAATAGGGAAGAAATATGATCACTTCCAGTATTACATACAAATGTAAAGCTAATGATTGCAAGCAGGAAGACGGATCAGTACAACCATACCTTGTTTGTGAGTATGATCCCGGAAAGAAGTTACCTGCATAATAACCGAAAGCGGGTACACATGACAAAGAAAAGTGGAGGTTATTAATAATAAAACAATTGAAGATGTCACATTGAAAGATCATTCGATTTCAATAGCGGATAACATCACAAGATTCGGTTGCAACATCTTGTTACCGTAAACTTCATCTAAAGCTTCTTTAACTTTGATATGAGCTAATAATTTGATGAAATCGTTTTACAATCAATCGTCAAATGGTTCGTGATAAAAGCAAAAGCATTAAATTCCAAAAAAGTGAGCACAAGCTCTTTACAAGTCACTCATCTCCTTCAGGAAGATGCAGAACTTTCACTTACTTGTGTTTCCTGTGGCGGACTTTTAGCACCAATGTATTTGCGGGCGGTCCCAGCATTAGAAACAAATGCAAATGCTATGCAAGCATCCAGATTTGGAAAATTCTATGAAGCGAAAAGGGTTCTGTATTAGGTACAATCATGACAACTGAAAGACATGAAATCAAAATAGATAAAACAGATAAGGGTAAAGCAGCGTCACCTTTAGGATGTTGGCTTCATTCAATTTAAACGAAGTTGACGAGACACTTAGTGCAGGACCAACGAGGATATTTATGCTGTAAATTCATAGACAATAACATAGTTCTGACCATTCTGCTTGCCGACACTATGTATCATCTACATCTGGAGACAGAGAAAACAATACATCAGAGCAGCATAAGGCAGCAAAAAGACTGACTGAGAATACTCGTGGTTCACTATTTCTAAAATCATTTCGTTTCACATTCAGAAAGGAAGTGGTCGACAGTTAAACTCAAATCCAATGTACTCACATTTAGATCTTGCCGTTCTACAGGATTTTTCTTCGTAGCCTGAAATCAGAGGTGCAATCAATAAATAGTTCATGTAATTTGTATTTCCTCAAAAAAAGTTGGAAAGTTTGTTCTCTCTCATTTTATGAAATATTATCTGTTATTTGAAGAAAAGGTTAATTACAAAGAATACCCCTCTGGTTTGTGGTATTTACAAGAAAACCTAGTTAACTTTGAACATTACAAAGACAATCCATGAGGCTTGATTCCGATTCCATTTTGGTTAACGGACTTCACGGAATTTGCCGACACCATCAAATATTCATTCTTACACACCCTTCAACTTTTCAAAAATATTACAAATATAACCCAAATTTAATACTTAGAAGAACCGAGGCATGTGAATTATAAAATGTTAGAAGATAATATGGGGTTATTTATAATATTTTGAAAAGATGAGGGCTATAATGTACAATGTTTAATGACCTATAGTGACTTAGCTCCACTACTGGAGGAGGGAGCAAAGTATAATACATATGTAACCTCAAGGGTGAACTTTGTAATTCCCAAAGTTAGCTGGGTAATTTATTTTTAAAATTTGGCCAAACCTCAAGGGTAGTATTGGTTACCGTGATATATCTATATAAGGAGCACAACTTTTAAACTGACAATCATCAATAAATTGAAAACCCAATGGACAACAAGAGCAAAATATGCGAAATATGCAAAAACTCACCTGATATTCATCCATTGGCACATCATTCATGTTGGGATTTTCATCATATCCCTCGCTCTCTAAGGTTGCATCCACATTGTTTGTGTTACTATCAATAGCCTTTGTTTCATCCTCCATCTGCTCCAAGAACTCAGCATTTTGTTCTTCGAGCACAACAATCTATACAATAATTCCAGCAATAAAAGATGAAAATTCATGAAATCTAAGCAGTGAGAATTAAATCGCGAAAACTTATATTGAAGTCACTAACAGTTTAATAACCGCGAAAAAGATTTTCTCGGGGAAGAAAACTAAATCAACCTAACAAGTAGTAGTGAGAATTAGAAAATTAGAAGCTCAAACAATAGGGTGAAAAGCTTAAAGCTTCTTTCCTGAAGATAAAAGATGTCACAGAAAAGCCAAACTTGCAAGCCATTCAATATGGAGTACAAGCATTAAACTTCTGTTTCGTGTTTGGGGACAAGTGGTAAGGGGCTATCACGCAATGTAGACTAAATAGTTTACAAATCATAGCACCATATAACCCTCATCCCCGAAAACTTACAAGCCCGTATAATGATCACAATAGACAACAATACACCTAATGTCGCCAGGAAAAAAAAGGGAACAACATGGTCAAGAATTATATCAGATCGAAGCTACACCCAATGTTTACATTATTGGTGAACTTATCAAGATTCATCAGAGAAAATTCATCTCACAAATCGAATCACACTAAGGCAAAGCTAATCATTATTACAGATATACAACAAGAAATCTCCTGATATCAAGATCCTACCACACAAACATGAAATCTGTGAAATCCAGGACACACAAACACGAGCCTTCAAGGTGGTCTGATAAAACTCCTATAGTAGATTAAAGTTCTGACTAGCAGATCCAGAAAATAATAAGAAAATGAGATGTCATGAAACAATCAATGGGGATCTTTTTTGCTTTCATTCAATAAATCAATAACACGAAGATTGAATTAGATCAGAACCTCCAGCATCTTAATGTAATGAAAAAGAACATAACCGGGTCTGTAACATATATCAGTTTACTTCATCATGAAATGGCAAAAATTAGAACATTCTACTCCTAAACCATTATATTGCAAAAAACCAGCAACGAATGAAAAGTTTCTTGGCTTCATTGTTTCTATTAAATCATCCATTGTATTACAAGCTCGGTCTCTTGCTTTACCTGTTCTAGATTTCTTCTGACATTGGGAGTGTTTCGCCTTCTGGTAAAATACTTTTTAGAAATGCCAGCAACATATTCAAAGATTTGTCACTCTATGTTCCTAAGATCTTAATATGCAGCAACTTAACAATACCTGATAATAATGACATTTTGCAACCTGGATATAACTCTCGTTGTGAATCTTCCAACAACTTACTGAAGTTTGTTGCGTTTTCTTCATTCATATCATTTGCTTGTTGGGCTTCACCAACTTTCTCGAACAATTCATCCAACTCATCCCAAATAGAATTGCTAGATGCCCCCACATTTTTATCATTCATATCAACATTCCTCTCCCTTTCTTGTAACCTATTTGGTGTTTCTCCATGAAATATCCACTCTACATAAGTTTTTTTAACCCATTCATGTGTAGGTCATACTCAACTTCATCTAAGGATTTGTAGAACGTATTATTACAAATGACACATGGACACTGAATCAAATTATCACGCCCTAACATATTTTGTTTTGCAAGGTTGATAAAAGATTTTACACCACTAACATATGAGGTCGAAAACTTATTTCTTTCAGTAATCCTACTTTTGTCCATTTCCTAGTACCTAAAAGAAAGTAAAATAAAAGAGTTAAAGAAACAAGTTGACAATAACTACAATGTGTGATTCATGAAAAGTATGTACATATTTCAATAATATATGTTCCAAATCACTTTGATGTGTACCGTTTTTGTGTATGTGAGATGTGTACATTAGATCTGCCACATGTTCAAAGGTGTTAGGAACAAAAACACTACAATAGCATGTAGCCTCAACAATTTTTCACTTTCTAATTCTTAGTTCAGATTCATCATACTAAGACATATCATCGAACAGGTGGTGTGCGTGCAATTATACACTGGCCCAACTAATTAAACCATGACGACCTCAAGTCCAAATACAACATCAAAGCTCAACCAATAGAAATTAAATTTATCATACTGTTCAGTTAATTACAGAGAGTTTTCCCAAAATCCCCGCCCAATTAAGTCTGGTCTCTCTTCACTCTCCGCCCCAAAACTCCACTAGAAATGATGTATTTTTCACATTGTAAATCCAAATCAAATAAATTCTTACAAACCTGTTAAAAGTAAGGTAGCGATGGTGACAGATGATTAGCGATGTAAGAGAAGCTGACAATGACTATTGAACATTTGTTGAAGACGAACAATTGACGGAGAGTCACAGACTATGATGTTTGCTTGATTAGAACGATAGAAGTGTTGTTAGGTTTTCTTATTTTCCTACAGACGATAATTAGTAGGAATTGAATTTCTATACTGCGGCGGCGTAAGGATGGGAGGAGGAAGACTCGTTCGATAGTGAAAGTGTTGCTAGGTTTTCTTATTTTCCTACAGACGATAAGTAAGTCAGCTGAAAATACTTAATTAAAATATATTTTTATACTAGTGTAGGGTTTGCCAAAATGTATTTATACATAAAACTGAAAAAGTTTATGACTATTCAAGACAGTCACAAATATTTGGATTTGTGACTGCTCAAGACAGTCAGAACACTTGTGACAGTCATTAACAGTCACAAGTATTGGGATTTATCACTGTTTGGTCTTTGTGACTGTTATTGACAGTCATAAAATTGTGACTGTCATTGAGAGTCACAAATCCAACGAGTTTCAATGTCACAAAATCCTGTTTTTGGTGTAGTGTCTCAAGTAACGATTCTCGGAGCCCTCTCCGGACCTACCCGATTAGATAACCTTATGGTCAAATCATATAAACTGGCCGTACTCGCAAGTACGCGCCGCCGGAGGCTTCATGGGTCCCTACCCGGATAATCATCATTCAAACACACCCACAAGTTATCATGACATCGCACTCGCAAGTGACGATTCTCAGAGCCCTCTCCAGAACTACCCGATTCGATAACCTTATGGTCAAATCATAGCATCTGGCCGTACTCGCAAGTACGTGTCACCGGAGGCCTCACGGGTCCCTACCTGGTTAATCCTCAATTCAACGATTTCACAACAACAAGGGTATAACATTCGCCACAATCACAACCACGTAATATCATAAGCTAATGCAACAAACACTTTCACAAGGTATAACATTCACGTCACACCATCATTTAGTAAACATTCTTACAAGTGAACAATACAAACATTCCACAATTCCTCGGATAACTACTCACATCTAAACATCCGTTTCGAACACAATACACATGAAATGGTGGTTATCATTCTTCAAGAATTTCAAGTTATGTTCGTATTTACTTTCGTAGAATCACATATTCATTTAAAAGTATGTTACGGTTAAACGTTCAACCACTATCAAGTCCACGTTAAATTCACGACACGCCACATTCTCAAAGTATAAAGATTATAGACGAGATAATCGCCTCAAGTCTAAAGCACGCGAAACAACGGGGAAGCTCGACAGGAATCCTCGTACACATATAATCCTCCGGCAAACACAACGAAGATACGATCACAACAAGAATCAAGGCCAATAACAACGGAAATCCCAACAAACTATTGAAAGGAAACTCATTGGGACATTTAATCGAACATTCAATGTTCAATAATTCCCAAGAACACTGGAATCACCAATCGAGTTGAATAAACTCGAAATACGGATATACAACCCATAGAACACAATTAATAAGGTTCAATAACATCAACTGATTCGTCGAAATCGGACGAACAACGAAGATTAAAAAGAAATCCCGAAAGTCAACCCTAGGAGATTTCAAGAAATTACCTCGATCCGATGAAGAACACGGATCAGATGTTGATATAATTGACGAGAACCTTTCAAAATGCCTAGAAATCGAGTGGAATCGACCAAAAACTCCACTCCTCGACTTCTCCCGTCGCCAGCCGCCACCCAGGTGAAGAAATGGGGTAAAATGAGGTATGGCCCGTCCCTGGCCTATATATGGCCGACAGGGTTATGGCCGTAACCGGCGGGGCCTTATGGCCGTAACTCGGCCCTTACGGCCGTACTCGGCAGGTCCTTACGGCCGTAACCGGCATTCGTCAAAAATCTGCCCAGCGCCTGCCAATCACTTACGGCCGTAACTGACACCCCCTTACGGCCGTAACCGGCATCGTACGACCGTAACCAGCACGCCTTACGGCGGTAACCGGCCTTTGTGCAGCCTGTGCCTGCCGATCACTTACGGCCATAACCAGCACCTTACGGCCGTAACTCGGCCAGGCCAATACCTGCTCCACAAAGTGCGGTCGTGACTCGGTCGTAGACACTTCCGACGGCCCGGACAACCCCGAAACCCAAACCTGAATATGAATCGAAGATACGGTTAGGAAGTACTCGCAAATACGAATCTAAGCGCTAAGAGAACACATGATTCCGACCACCCGAAGTCTCGAAATTCGACAACGTAAAAGTAATTACCCCAAACTTTGAGAAATTACGAAAACAACCCAAAACGTCCGAAATACACGATACATGATCGAAACACCAATCCAAAGCTCGCAACATGAATAATAACTTTAAATGAACTTACGAGAAACTCGAAACAACAGTTTCGGACGAGATTCGCAAGAATCGAACTCAAGTGCGGAAAAGCCGCTTAAGATCATGGAACTCAACAAAAGGACACCGAAACGAGCTCGGATGACAAAAAGTACAGAATTAATCATTCCCGTAATGATGAAACGGTCACAACAGAGTCACTAAGATGGACTTATGCCAAAAAAATAAAATTACCGGAAATCGAAATTGCGGATATTACACACTACACTCCTTAAAAGAAGTTTCATCCCAAAACTTAAAACACGTAGGGAGAAGCAATATCCCGCCAGGAAAACTCAACAAGATACACAAGAACGCGTAACTTACGCCCAACAGCGAAATGTTACAAGCAACGCAAAGGAATATACAGCGTGAAAACACGCTCCACGACGACCAACACAATGCCACCGGTAGAGAATTAATGAAGAACCCTTGATTATGTTAGAATATGTTAGATATGGATTATCTACCTTGGATAAATATGTTCCGACAGATTTATTGATGTGTTTTGCGGATTTGATGAATATTTGGAGAATTAATCAAGAACCCTTGTTGACTTTGGTTATATTTGGGGGTTTCCGATTATGGTTGTCGTAACCGTGACTTGTGGTTTCCTATTGGATTATTGATATCATGGAAGATGCTTTGTAGGATTGGACTCATTTTGGAGTTTGGTTTCGATATATTTGGGATTGGTTATAATCAAAGGATGATGCTCGCTAAGTGTTTATTTGAATGCCTCAATAAGTTTGGATATGGTTGTGTCGACCTTTGAGTTGGTCATGATTCATGCTTGATACGTATATTAAGCGGATTATTGGTAGTTGTGTTATTCAAGGTTGTTCGAGCGACCGACATCTCTTTTAGGACATTGTTCGAGGAAGGACATTCTTCACCGGTGTTGTGTAAGTTAATTCGTACTTAGTTAAAAGGATACTCATTTTTTTCGTTGTTGTTCATTCATAAATCATAATTCATTCATAGTTTAATAATCATGTTGAGGCTTGTAATTTATCAAACTAATCATTCAATTCACGTGGAACGATGGTTCCAATCATTTCAATGAGCTACCATTCATTTCATTATTATCTCATCTTGGTGAGTCATTCTTGACCCTTGTCGAATTGTTATTCATTAATGTTCATTGGTGACTTTTGCTCTTGTGGCCTTCTGGGTTCATATTGCGTGGCCGGGTGGGGATGTGTGGAATTTTTAGTCGGGCACATGATAGTAATGTGATCGGGTTCACCAACACAATGGGTTGTGCACACGGTAACAGACCTTCGTGAGACTAATTAGGTACAAGGGCGGGTTTGTCCGGACACTCGTCTTGTGCACTTGCACATACCATTACGGGCGTACTATGATGCCTCTCTTCAACTTAATTTCAAAATTAAGATATATCATGATTGTGTTTATTCAACTCTTGAGGATTGTTGTTCTGTGTAACTGACCCCGTTGGGGGATGTTATTTTCAGGTCATGGCAAGGCTAAAGCACGGGAAGAGAACGTTGATGGCGAGGAGTCCCAGTGATACTAGTAGGGGGCCCCAGTCATTTCCAGTCACTAATGTTTTCTTCATTTTTATTTCCGCTGCAGATTTCCGTTTGGATATTCATTTTCATTCAGTGTTATATATTTTATCTTCATATAAAATATACATGTATTCGGTATTTTCCTGGGTGTGTTGTACTTGAAACTCCTCATCTAATTTATGATATAATGTGGTTCGGTATTACAATTATATTATTTAATTCATTAAGTTTCATTCGACTCGTGGGTCCTAGTTGGGGGTCCACGGCACTGTAATATCCACCTAGTTTGGGGTGTTACAGAGTTGGTATCGGAGCGTGGTTTTGAATACTACCTTCCGAGTCATGTCTCATTTGAAATCATTGTTCATCACACTACTATCATTGGACTTTCGCGTCACGTGTGACCTGTTCAAGAGCCGAGCCCCTCAGAACAAAGAACAGTAAGATTTCTGATGGCATGGTATAATTTCTGGCAATAAGAATCACTCATTCATCATTCAACAATCAACAATCCTCAATCATCATTTTCATTTTGATCATGTCGATCATGTTAGCTCATTAATCACTCAGTTCATTTCACTATTCAGTTGTTAATCTTGAGGATTGTATCATTAATCTTGGTAACTTGTTCAAGATAATCATTTCAAGAATTTCATCAGATAATCATGTCATCTCAGTTGATCATTCATGTAATCATTATGTTAGAGCGCGTATGCTCGTTTTCATCATTTCATGAAATAATCATAATGCGATATTCATGCGAGATCTATAATTATCTTGTAACTTTCCTACTTCAGTAAGGAGAGATCAGGCAAAGGACGCGGGGTAAGAATCCGCGGTGTGGGCCGATACCCGAGAGCTCGTGTGAACACACGCGCGAACACAAGGAATAATGCTAATTCATCGAGCAGCGACGCTGCCACTCATTCACCTGGATATGATCATTCACTGTCAGGGAGTCGTACCCAGGACACAGCTCAATCAGAAGGTGTTCGGGTCGATCCACTCGCTTTTATGCAGGACATGATGGCCCAGATGACTCAGATGGCACACATCATGAAGACGATGCAAAACTCAACCGCTCAGAATCAGTAGGCTCCTCCATCGCCACCTCAGGGGCAGGAGAGGGGCGTGAGCAGTATCATTGGCGACATCTCTCGTCAGAGACCACCTACTTTTTAGGGCTCGTCCGAGCCGGCGGATATTGTTCACTCGCTTGAGCATTTGGAGAAGTTGTTTGCTATGGTGGAGTGTCCCGAAGGGCACAAAGTTTCAATTACAGCTTACTATCTGGGTAAGAGCGCTCATTCATGGTGGTTATCGTTCAAGACCACTGACGGATCTTGTACATGGGATCAATTCAAGACTCTCATAATGGAGAGGTATTATCCGGCCCCACTCAGGGAGGCCAAGTTATTAGAATTACTCATTCCCGACCTCTCAGCGGACGATGATGTTCTTGCCATCGCCGAGAAATTTCAGGAGCTACTTCCTTTCGCCTCATCTATTATTCACTCAGAGGCGGACAAGATCAAGTATTTCAGCAAGAGGATGAAACCTCGTATGCAGATGCAGTTGCTTAGTCACAATTACACCACTCTATCCGAATTCATCGAGAAAGCTCTTACTTATGAACTTACTGCTAAGGAGATTGCTAAGGAACAACCTTCATCTGCTAGCAAGAAGTCAATGAATTGTAATCAGTTTGAAGGCAGTCAGGCAACTTTCAAGAAGCCTCGTGCGGGCTCTACTTTTTCTGAGCGACCTCTTATGGTGCCTAGACCCGCGGAATCCTAGTCCCAAGCGGCCAGTTCGACCGTCACCTATTTCAACTGTGGAGAACTTGGTCATTTCAGCACCAAGTGTCCGAGGCAGACTATCACGTGCAATAACTGTGGGATTGCGGGGCATAAGGCCCGTTTTTGCTGAAGGGACTCCAAACCTACTCCGGCGTCATCTCAGGCCCCGAAGTAGTCAGCTGTTCATAATCAGGCCACTCAGTCTGCGTCGTTTAAGACGATAGGAGCAAACAAAAGCGGAGCCCATAGTCATCAAACAGGAGCATCCGTTGCGGGGACTAGCAAGCCCCGAATTTATGAGATGAAGAGGACCGACGATCTGGAGGCCCAGATGATCTCAGGTACACTCGATATTCTATCTCAACCTGTGTGTGTACCCTTTTTGATACTGGTGCATCGTATTCATTCATTTCCAAGTCATTTTTGAGTAGACTACGTCCGGGTAGTTCTACTAGTTGTGAGCCTTATGTCATTGGTCTACCAGATGGTAGAAGAATTATCGGAGATCGTGAGATTAAGGATTGTCCGATTCAGCTTCATGGCCGTGATTGGTTAGCAGACCTAATCGTGGTAGATTTATCGAAAGGCGACGTCATCTTGGGTATTGATTGGATGGATTGTCATGATGCCATCATTAGTGTCCATAAGCGGATGGTCACTATCATTTCAGACGATGGAGTCGAATGTGTTTTTCAGAGAGGTAATCCCAGCTGTTCCGGTAGAGTTATAAATATGATGAAAGCAGTAAAATTACTGAGTCAGGGGTGTGTTGGTTATTGGTGCTATATGACCAAGACCGAGAAATCATCAATAATGTTGGCGGATATTCCGGTAGTGAGAGAATATGCCGATGTATTTCCAGACGAGTTACCTGGTTCGCCTCCACAGAGAGATGTGGAATTCACGATTGACTTGGAGCCTGGTACGTCTCCAATATCGAAGGCACCGTATCGGATGGCCCCGACCAAAATGCAGGAACTGAAGAATCAATTGGAGGATTTGATCGAGAAAGGTT